>CM034546.1:63378884-66052170 GCA_020055645.1 Tomocerus qinae
GCGTAACAATATTTTCAAAAATTTACGTCAATCCAAAGTAAAATTTAGGCTCTTGGTAACGATTGGGTGATTTAGCACCTACTGTTTTGAAGCGCTTGTGGTTCAAGCAATCGGAAACGATGAAATAGTTATTACTTAATTCGATTTGTAATATTGTCTTCTTTCCAAATGTGGCCTCCATATTAACGAACCTGCCTCCGTTCAAGAGCTAGAGAACTTAGACCACCTGGAGATATATATGCACTGGGGTGTATTATGGCCATGGCCCTCACAAAATTCAAAATTTTGAGTCACATTATTTGTTTTCTAAAAAAATGACTTTTTCAAACACGGCGACAGTATCATTCTTTATATGAACATCGAATTGAATTCAAAAGCTGCATTCATACTTATTCATAAAAATAGATATCTTACCTCTTGGTTCAGGCATCGTGAAAGCCTGCGGTCCTTGTTGCACTACACAAGACAGTTCTTCTAGTACTTCTGGTGGTTGTTGATAATCAGACTTACAATTATCATCTCCCACAAGTGAACGATTTGCAGTTTTAGGTTCTTCAGTAGTCATTTTATTTTCATCTGATGTACATCCTTCTGCTCCTTTTTGTGAATACTCGTCATTCTGAAAATGAAATTTAAGCATGTCGATTTAATTACAAATATCAAAAATAATACTAAATTCCAAAATTGCCAAAATTATTTGAATATAGGTTCAAAGTCTCAATTTTATGAAAATTATTACCACTAGGGAAATTAACTCACTTGGATGTTAAATTCGACTCCAGTTGTTGAACAAAGATTGGATGGCGGAGACTGCAGACCATTGTGACATTCAGGGTGTACTTTTTCGGAGTTGTTTTGCTGTCCTTGATGTGGATGCTCTGGGTCATCTTTCAAAAATTGTCCAGGGTGAAAATCTCGGATGTGAAAGCATCGAAGGATCGAATTAATTCCTCTGCCTCTTCCCCGTCCGGAGTTATTCCATTCTTGGACTGGAGAATGTGTAGTACCATCCAGAGATTGGTTCCAATGGCGTTTCGCTTCGGTTTCTTTCCTTTCTTTGTCCCAATTTACTTCGCTCATGGTATATTGACTTTAGCAATAAGGCCTTCTTTGTGAAATCTAGGGATAGTAAAATTGTTGAATAAACTAAACTGGATGCTATTATCGATAAACCACTAAAGAATTTGAATTAAGACACTTACTTACTTAGGACAGTCTTGGGGCACGTCTTATCAGAGCAAACGTTTTCATTCGACTATTTCAAAAGTATGAAAATGTAAATGCCTATACCTTAACTATGGCTACAATAGTTGAGCATGCGCAAGGAAGATTGGCATCGGTATCTCCTTATTGTTTAAGCGCATTTCTTTGATTTCATCTTTCCAGTATATACTACGAAGATAATGTTGGTATGGTACCAACTTCTTATACTGGTTCTATTACTCCAGAGCATGTGCATTTTACAGTAGAAATTGAGAAATATCTCGTACCTTTTGTACCACGCTATGAACTAAAAGTCGTTAAGAAACACTTAAATGAAGAAAATTGGAGATTTTTTTATCGTTATTAAAATTAAAATAGCAAAGAAAATTATGTAACCTTCGAAGATGAATTAGTATTATTTTATAATATAATCGCACTAATACCTGACTATCTACTGACGTAACGTAAAACCCCCTCTCCCAAGTGTAGCGCAAGTGCTTGCTGCAACTGTAACTCTTTTGGACATCGCCTCCTCCCATCAACTATCAACGTAATATATGCACGTTCCTTAAAAGCACGAAAGCAAAATGCGCATGCCCCCTCCCTCTAAACCAACGAAATGAGTTGTTTCATATTATTATAATATCAGAACAATAATGAAAATTCACATAAGATAATTATTGGTGATTAAATGGAAATAATTAGCTTAAGAAGACCATTCGTTTTCCAAAATCCCTTAATCATATTTTTCTGATTATAAAGGGGAACATTCAAAGTTCTGGGGTGTTTTGTTTATTAAAAATAGTCTTTTATTATTCCCTGTATTGGACGCTGCGATCTACAGTTATTATTTTGGTTTAGGAACTTTTCCATTTGACCCGGAATGAATTGTTTTTATTACTGCGATGGGTAGTCTGCTTAATTTCTCTTGAGTGCCAGGTTCGTTCACTAGTAATTTAAAATATTATTAGATGACCTTCCTCGTCCTCAGTGCAGTCATATATAAAATGAACTTTACTACTTATAAGTATAATTTTCCTTAACCTCTCATGAATACACTTTTTCCGTGGAACTACCACTAACTTAATGTATATGTTCGCTTCATAATATATGGATTTACTACATAATTAAGTGTGTTTTGCATAAAGCTTTTAACTGAATAAAAAATTCAGTTATTTGCTGAGCAAAAGGAGTCTACATAACATCAATTTAAATTCTATGAATTATTTAGTACAAGAAACTCTTCGCAGTCCACAACAAATATTAATTTAGTACTTTTTACTTTGCAGCAGATACTTTTTACAAACTCGGCGTAGAAATGAAATACCGTACGTATAAAGAATGTTAGTTGCGTCAACCATAATATTGTTACTTCTATTTAAAAAAAATAAAATCAATACTAATGGAATTGGTAATGTGCAATAAAGGCCACCGACCGAGGTATTTACGTCGAAGAATATAAGTGTGTGCTTACCACTGTTCATAGAAACCCATATCAGAGTAGGTCGCAGAGTAGTATATAGCTATAATAAGTCCCCAAAATACAAACTATAATAACCAAATTCCAAAATCTGTATTCCTCTGGAGAATAGTTTTAATTTTAATGGCAGTACAAATTCCAGCTTTTTACTGTGGTACACATTTCTTGGTTAACATTAAGCCTAAAACATACCTTTTATGTCATAACAATCTGGATAAAATTGCTTGAGTAGTTGAGTATAGTAGTTTGAATTACAAGGTAAAAGTCACTTATCATGCAGTTAAGCCATTTAATGTATAATTAAAATGGTTAGAAACATAGATTTGAAAATCCTCGCCATAAGAATATTCTGTGATGTATTTGGCTCACTTGGAATCATTCCTTACGAAGCAATTTTAAAATCAAAACCGATTCAGTTGGTGAAAGAGAAATGGAAAATTTACAGCTTGAAAATCGGGGCTGTCAATCAGCTATGGTTAACATTTTATGTGTTGGGGAAAATTCGGAAAATTTTAATTGTGGATGATCTGGCAGCAAATTCTGTTCCTGAGCTAATGATATTGATGTGTACACTGGCAATATTTATCATCACCGATGTCTGCTACTTCATTTTATTGAAGAATTTGAATGTCCTTCCTCAGCTGGCTACAAAGTTTTTCCAAATTGATAATTCATTAAGAAGTAAGTAATTAATTCGTATTCATATAACTCTGTAAATTGTGATTTAAGGTATATTGAAAGCATCATTTTGTGCTTCAATTGAGGAAAAAATTAAATATTAAAATTGTCGAAGACAAAAGAAAACTGTGACATGCATTAACATATGTATTCCTCAAAAATGCATAGGTTTTATTCCCACAAAGTCCATACTAATAAGATAATAAGATTAATTTTTTTAATGTTTTTAAATGTGTAAAAGAAGTTTGTATGTACAATAGAAAAAATATGACTTCTTGATGTCAATCTTAAAGGATCTAATTAATACTTCTATTATTATTCTAATTTACAGAAAAGTACAGCCAAGAAATCAACAAAGGCAAAAATAGAGCAGACATAACAGGTGGATTAATGTGTCTTGTGAGCCCTGGAATAATACCTTTGGGAATTATTTATGCGGCGTTTATGGCTTTTGACGAGAAAACCAACACATTGAAGCAAGATGTACAATCCTTTCTTGGATACAACCCGGAAGTCTACGACTACTACAAACATCCAATATCCCGACTCCTGATGTTTCTGTATGCACTCTACACGGCCATGAATATCCTTGGAGTTGTCTTCTTCTTTTTAGTTGCTGCGGTTATGTTCCTAGACGCATTGTCATCTTGGTTGTCATTTTTCCTATCTCTTCCTTCTGTCATTGACACAAAGTCATATAGATTAATTCAAATTGGTTTGGGGAGCGTGATTGAGATTTGCAAATTGCTTGTACCGGTATTGATTGTAGTCGCTCAAGTCATGCACACCACCAGCTTATTCTGCACAATCAAAATGTATGAACCAGTTGGAATGCCCATGTATGCATTTTTCCCTATTATAACATTAATGTTAGCAGTTCTTGAAATTCTGTTGATTCCTCAGGCAGCAGCGATTTTTGAAAAGTCAAATGCGATTCTATTTAAATGGCGTCAGCATAAAATGAATACATATAAACGCAAACAACTGAAAAGCTTACCACCCATGAACATGCCAGTAGGATCATTTTATATGCTAACAAAAGGAAGTCTGCTTGCATTTTGGTCCATTATGGTGGAAAACACTGTTAATTTGCTTGTTTCGTTTTAAGTTGCATTGAGTATCTTAAGGCTGTTGGAAGTTAAATACTTCCTACGTAGTCTAGTTTATTTATTTTAAATGCATGGTCTGTGCTTAAAACTTAAAAGCTTACTTTAATTACTCTAATACAACTTAAAACAAAAAAAAATTATTTAAAGGTTATGTATTGCAATGTATACTATTATGCTATGCTGATATACTTCACGTAAACTTTATAGACATGTTTATTTAACATCATAAAATAGTAACCAAATATAAGTATACGCTTACCCATGTTGACAACCAACTATTTCAAAATAAATTATAAGTAAAATATCTTAAGCTAGGTAAAATAAGCATAATTATAGAAACCAACAAAACAAACCACACAATATTGATTAAAAGGAATGTACGCTGGTTAATACCAAACGGAGTATATGGTTTATAATAACACAAAACATTGTCAGGATTTGCAATGAATAAAAGGATGTTATTGTTATGTTGGATAGCATTATGTATCTATAAGCTTCGTATGTAAGTACAGACTTGTAGAAAACTATTTGACTTTTGTGTAAATATAGGCTAGCTTGTGTAAGTATTGTATAAGTGTAACTGTAGTAGTACCTTGTAGTACCTTACAAAATAAACTATATAGGTAACCTATAATTTATATGACCAAATGCGAGTATACGATTCACTATTTTTGAGGAGAACGCAACTTAGAATTTAAAAAATATTTTCATAGCATTGTAAATTTGCAAGCATGGGAAATTTATAATAACCTACTCTACGATGCAGAAACTTCAAACCAAACATGTTAAATATGAATTAAGGTAAAATTAGATTTGTATTATTTTCATTTACTACTATTATACTATTGATCAGCTTTAAAAACAGGCACCGGATAACTTCTGAAACTTTTGTCCACCAGCCATACGTCGCTTTTGCCCAGGTGGGTGGCTTAATGTAGTATTTAGTAGTATTTAGTATAGTAAAATAAACTCTGATAAATACAATGATTAATTGTTAGTCTACGGCAATAATTATGCCATTTTGAGGGTACTTCGTGACTTCGAAACGAGTGTGTGTGTTAGGGGGAGAGCACGGCTACTACTATTGATTAGTAGAGCTATGCTACCGCTCAAGCCGCGAGGGCTTACTTGCAGTGGCTCCCGGAACAACTTTACTAAGTGTACAGACTTACACGAAGAGACTTAGTGAAGAGTACTGAACCATGAGACGGAACGACTCAACACTGTCCCGCAACTCGATCTGGTGGGCAGTCAGAGAGGGACCGGAACATGTAAGCCGACCGCCAGTGACCACAGACAAATCACTTATAGCAGTCTACTTCAATCCACCTTATCACCTCATGTGCATCCCATTGTCCAGACTTGTGCTAGGTAGAACTCGTAGCACGTATACAGACCAACAGAACAATCCATACACTACAGACAGGGCATTGATAGATAATCATATTGTCACTAAGATAGGCAAATCAATGCTAACAACGAATATACGGCAATGACAGCTTCTCCCAGCTCCAGACTACTACCTTATAGACCTGAGGCGCTCCAGAGGATCGAACTCCAGACATCAGCCTGAGAAGCGGCTGTTTAGACCACTAGACAGACCTGTACGCCCTCGAAACGAGTGTAGCTTGAAACGCCCAAAACTTTGCTGTTTCAATATTCCCAAAAATGGACAACCTCAGGCTCCAGGATTTTCAGGCATTAATTACAAGTAACATTTACTGTTGAGGGAGTTGGAAATGGGCCCTTAATGTGGCCTGAGCTGTATACTATTGCACTGCATTAGTTGTGAGACAGTACACATCCCATATATTATATACAGACAAGCACGTCATTAATTTAATTATGTAGAAATCGAAATGGATTGAGAAACAAGCTTGCAAAATATTATTAATGGGGCCACATGAAATACGTGCAATGATGGTCAAATAATTGTAAAATATTTTCTAATGTAACTATTGCAGTCGATATTTCGGAAATTACTATTTACTATGGAAGTAGTATTTAATATGGAAAAGTCAATTCACTCTCATATACAAACACTGATAATGCTGAAAACTGGATTTCTTAATTTTTTTGACCCGTATACAGAAATTAGAGCATCCGTTTCATTCACCAAGAAACTTCCATACCTACATTTGTTTTTACAAATTATAGGGTCACTCAAAATACATTATTGCTTGTATAAGATATTATTAGACTTTATAATATTGAGTTTATGAAAACCTATAACTTGAGATTTATCACATTTTTAAACTTACTAGTGGCTCATCGAATTTTTTGGAGTGGGTGGCATTACAGAATTTTGAGACTCTTCTGACCTTTGTTGGCTTAGGTCATTTATACTACTTGGTAATCTCTGTTGTAAAGTAGTCTTGGGAATTTGTCTAGAAAAATTACAAGTACAAAGACACTTGCATGTGTACTCGAGAGGCAGAGCGTACTTTCTTTATACTAATACGCATAAAACCTGTATCATACCTTACCAAAAAATGTGTAAAGACATCATGAAATCAGCCTACTTCTTCTTCTCTGCTACAACAGCTTTAAATCTACTAAGGAGAGAATGGTGAGGATAACAGTTTTACTGTATGCTGCTGTATGTGGGGAAAACACATCTCTGCTGTAATCTCGTGAACTTTTTTTCGCATGTATTACAGTTAAGCTACAGGAACAGAACAAGTATAAAGAGTTTGTTCCTGCAGTTAAATTCCACATAATCAAACTTGGCCTGTTCTAATGAAAACTAATAAACTGTCTCGTGTTTCACATAACACATTCCATACATACATAAATATTTCTCTTTAAATGTAGCAAAAATGCAACTTTCAAATGGCCACATGGAAAAAGAGAAAATCGAGAAATTCAACAAAAACGCTATTCTTATTTCGATTAAAGAAAGTACATTGAAAACTTTGCCAAACGAAGAAAACTGGAAGGTAATATATATTACTAAATACTATTCTGAAATCGTTACTGTATATCAGTACTCCATTATCCCCGCCCAGGGAACAAAAAAGGACCTTTTTTGCCTTTTTTATAAAAAAGGTAGGAGTACCATTTTAAAAAAGCAATCCTTTTTTGCCTTTTTATCTTTTTTGATGTAGCACATTGCCCCATATACTTCCACTTTACATGTAAATAAGGTAAAAAAGGTAAAAAGGACTGCTTTTTTTAGAAAAAGTAGTACTTTTTACCTTTTTTGTAAAAGAGGAGTACCTTTTTTGTTCCCTGTCCCCGCCCCTACCAACTGGGAGAAACTGATTTGAGTCTTCTGAATTGAGGATGAAAAAAGTAATAAAACAGCATAAAATGTAATTTGGGGTAATGTGAAACGTCTAGTACATTGAATTTGAATACATTGATAATAATCCAGAGAAAGAAGAAGGCACCAGTCTTATGGAGTTCATGCACCGACAGATCTGAATAGGATTAAAATATGTTGTAGCCCTATTTTTTCTGACCAAAAGTCATTATTGTCGTAATTCAATATGGGCTACCGTTCTCGAGGTATCTGTGGTCACAAACTGCCATTTTAACGTTAGGGGAGCAATCCGGCAGCCGAAAGCCGCAGATTTATGTAATAATAACTATGGTTGGCAGGTAAACAACAATTATCATAAAATATATGTAGACAGACTTTATCTAGGTGGGCGTTGCCCTTTTTTCTAAAACATTGCACATAAATGCTTCGGGTGATTTTGCAGATTGTACTGTACCTTATGCAATGATCAATTTGTGACTTATTTTTGACAAAAAGGCTAATGTCTCTAATATATAGTGTTTTTATAATAATTATTGCTTCGAAAACAAGTTCCAATATATACACGGAAAAGTTAAGTGCAATGAAACCATTGTTAAGCCATTAAAATTTACTCAAACCCTTTTGACAACTGGACAATTTTATTTCAACGATAATGAAGTTAGGTATACGTGTATGAGTATTACTTATTTACAATAATAATAATAATATTTATTGCCATAGGTTAGTGGCGTGGTGTAATTTTGCAATGTAGTCCGTTCTTAGGACGGAGGCTGACATAGGGTACTATTTGCACGGTTTCTAATGGCTCGCCAGGTGTAAACCAAAATCTTCTTAGCATGGAAGAGAGAACAACTTTTGCTAAAGATTTGGAAAAAACTTGACCTGTAATGTTAAAACAATAAAACACTTACCAATGCTAGGTATAACTGCATAAACAATGAGTTAATGCGGAAAAATTTTACCCAAACAATTCCTGGGGCCAGCTGCATAAGGTATGTAAGAATAAGAACTCCTGCCACTACAATTCTGTGGGGTGAACCTCTCAGGATCAAATGTCTCTGGGCTAGGATAGACTTTGGGGTCCATGTGAATATCTATTATTGAAATGACTATTGCAATCCCCGCCGGAAGGATTTTCCCATACGCTGCATAACAAACCCAACAAAATAGTTAATAGAAACAGCAAACTTAAAAATTCCACACGAGAACTAAATACTATCTGAATTCTATACATAAAGTCACATCTTGAGTTAGAGATCGGAAAATGAATGGAATAGATGGTCTCAGTCTTAAGGCTTCTTTAAAGCACATCTCCAAGTATTTCATTTTAGTTAAATCCTCTGAAGTAACGCGTCTTTCTTTGTCTTCGCCAAAGATCTCGTCTAATTCCTTTTGCACTTTCTTCTGGCATTCGGGGTGATGTGAGATAAGGAACAAAGTCCAAGCTATGGCTAATGCGCTTGTGTCGTGGCCCTGGAAATTTTTAAATGTACAATTAGTCAGTACAATAGTACAAATACATTTTCCAGTCTAATTTAAAAATCTATACGTTTTAAAACAGATTTACTAATTCAGACACTTACAGCCACCATGAAGAGATCAGTTTCATTACGAATTTCAGAGTCTGTTAAATTTTTTCCAGCATCGCCTTTAGAGGCTTGGAGTAAAAGGTCTAAAAATGCCAGTCTTGACTTTCCTAAAATACAAAACCAAACTTAAGACATTGAATTGGATTGCAGCGTAATTTTTAATTCACCAAATTTTAAATTCAAATTACCCGTTCCATTCAGTCTATTTGATAATTCTGTATCACTCGCAATTAGACTTTTTCTTTGAGCGATGACATTCTCCGTAAATCCATGTACAACCTTCAGGCAATCCTTTTCTCGCTTTCCCTCAGGGGATATTTTCCAGATGAAATTTGGTTGCAGCCAAGGTTTAAGTATACGTGTGACAATCAGTTCAAGAACTCTGTATGCAGTGAAAGTAGTGGAATTAAATTTCAAGTTGTTTTTAATGCTTAAAAATATACAAGTCATGTATGTCTTACGATAAGACATTCTCTGAATATTTCAGATTTTGTCGTTTTTGAGCTCCAATTTTCGTTCCCATAGCTGCATCTAAAAATATATATTTCATTAATCTCCTTCATTTGAGTGTCGAAACCTTGTATATAGTAGAGAATCATTTAAGACCCAAAACCTACCACAGATGACATCGAGAGCACTTCGTGAGCAGTAAGGGTACACATTGACAATTCCTTTATTTACACATTCAGTCTCAATAACTTGTCTCATTACTTCCCCCTGTTCATTGAATACCTGGAGAAATTCCTTTTGCAATCCAAATGTGAATGCAGGAGTTAGCAGCTTTCTTCGGCACGACCAGTCAGCACCTGAGTTATTAATGGCAATCTTTATAAAACTAGTGCTACTTTACAGTATGCAGTAAACATTCACAGCAGTTTAAATTGAATTAATTGCAATATAACAATTACCTTGTTTAATGAATAGAGAATTTCCCAACCAAGGTCTCATCACGTTGTAGTCTCTGCTTTTGTTAATGTGGACAGTGGAGGAGAGGATCGCCTAAAACAAAAAAAAATTTAATGTTGTTGCATTTTTGCTTTATAATTAATATTTTGGGTAACTGATGTACCTCAGCGTCTTTGGCAGATGCCAGCATAACATAAGGCAGGTTAAACATCCATAGCCGTATGACATTTCCGTAAGTAGCTACCAAGTCTCTTACAGTTTGAATGAGATCTGAAAAAAATAAAATAATTTTATAATACTGGATAATATTGCATGAGAAGTGATTTCTTAAAGCTCACCAGGGCCTGGAACATTTAAAACCAGACAATTTCCCACAATGGGCAAAGTTATTGGTCCAGGAATCTCATTGAGACACTTGTTAATTCTGCTGTCTCGCTTTACTAACATGTAATACAAAAATGTGACTAAAAATATTACTACGCCAACGATAATTTCAGCAAAAGAAATTGGATGACTTAAGTACATTTTAATGGATTGATATTTGTAAGCTATGGGGGGAATTGCAACGTAAATAACTAAAAAGCAAGAAATGTTATATCTACGCCGTTGTTTCAGTTTCACTTCTCCTAATTGCAATTTTCTCAGTTGCTAACAAAAAGCTGCGTTTTTGCTCTTCACTTTCCTATTTAAGTTGTAATAGTGGCATCACAGGTAGATTTGCTGACATGTATTTATATGCACGTTGAACTTGCAATTCAGTACCAAGTACTTTCAGAATTCATCTCTACTGTGTACGTGACCTACGTGTAACGTTATTCTGAACATGAAAGTGTACGGCTACTCCGTACTGCACAAATTTGTGAACGAAACCTGTTATGAGAACCTGTCATATGATATTTACTTAACCCAGCTAACCCTACCCACGCTTACTTGTCGCTCTTTCTTCTACTTGGTTGTAACAAAATTTAATTTACATAAAATTTAATATGTGTATATATGTTTTCCACACTTTATGAGTGTGAAACTTGTTTACTGTTTCACAGATCATTTCTAGGAATCTGAAACCGTAAACATTTCTTGAAAATAAACAGGCACTTTGTATTGTTTACTAAATCTAGATTTAATTTTCTATCTACGTCTTCTGAACTACTAACATTTGGGAACAAATATTTTCTTTAGGAATTTATTTGGGGTTTCCCAGAGAAATTATGTTTATCAGAAAGCTAAGCAATCCCACGCATAAACTAATATGTCTTAGTGCATAGTCAACAAGAAATAATAAAAAACGAAAACTATAAACTAATAGTGAGTAAAAAACTAATAACTTACAAGCAGTGTTTTATTTTAGCCGGCTTTTTTACATTTTAGCCAGCCACCTGGATAAAATGGTCATAATGGACAAAAATGGACAAAAGTGGCTTTTTTGGCTTAAAATAAAGAATACATAAAACATCGTTCCTTTTGAACGTCATTCGATTCTGTGTGCACCATGAAATATATTTTCACGAACAATGGATTTTTTATGAATTTATTGATTAGTTAAATATACAACATAAAATAAGGCTTGAATTCAATTTTTAATATTACATTGAACTTAGACCCCAAATATGGATCTAGATTTTACAGTTTGAGGTTTTACCAGCAGATTGTTGGTTTTTTGCTTCTTTAGATGTACTTCTAATTGAATGCTTGTAATAAATCATTGTTAAAGTTGAGCAAACAAGGTTTCCACAAACTTAAGATATAACTACAGCACATCTGGAATGTTCATCTCTAGATCGTATCAACCCATATAAGAATTAAATTGACATTTCATTCTTATATAGGTTTATAAAACGTTTATAAACATTTTATTTTAAATAATTTACGCTCCTTTTTAGTTTTATCCATTTAAAGCCATTTTGTCCACTGGCCAGCAAACATTTTAGCCAGCCACTAGACCATTTTGTCCACTACCATTTTATCCACTAGCCGGTGGCCAGTCAAACACTGCTTACAAGGTTGACCATTAGGCATAGTATTAATTGCAAGCGTGGAAACCATAACATTTCACAATTCGGAACAAATTGGGAATTTCTTTTTTATTTGTTAGTGTAATTCATAGAAATTATGCAAATTCTGGGATTACTGAAGCATGATATATTTTAAAATTACACCAACCTTGTTTATTTTAACTAGCTTGACTATTTTTTAAATCTAGTCTAACCAAGTAATTTGACAAGGAAAATAAATGCAAAAACTACTCATTTAATGATGTGAAGGTATTTTATAACGATGTAAACTAATTTAGCTCGTTTGGTAGAAAATGGCGTGAGGGTTAAAAACTTGCTCCAATAAAAACCCAATAATGTCTGAAAATTTTTTATTCTACTAAATAATTTTATTTACGAGAGTGCAGTTATCAGAATTTTATAAAACAAATAGAAATTATAATTCGGTTGCTTTAATATTACATCTGCTAATAAGATCTTGGAGTTCATCTTTAAAATGCTTTTTTGCCATTCGGTTCATCTCACTCTGGTTACGGACAAGTTGTTTTGCAGCTGAGAATGTAACGTCAATTTGGTTGTTGTGCGATGCTGTGGTTGTGTATACAACTAAAAAAGATTGTTTTAAAAGCTAGGTAAAACTTTTTCAATAATTTTCAAAAGAAAATTTAATGACTAAAGCCCGATTCTGTTCTATCCAACAGATTGTGGTGCTCTGATATGTTTGATTCATGAAATACTCATTTTTGGAAATTAGCACCCACTAGATCCAATTTCTAGATACGCCCTTGTTTGCCCATGACAACTTTGTCTTCGATTCGGTGCTCTATTTGTTTTTATAATAATAATATACACCTTACTTGAAAAATTAACGATTCCAGAAGCACTCTGCATATAGAATACAAAACAGAAATTGCTTAAAACGAAACCTGCTTTTGTTTGTTATTCTGTAATTTCCTTAGGTATAAGACTATAAATTAAATCAAAAGCCACCAAGCCCTTTTCTATTTCGGAAATAAGTATAAAATATGTTGTGTTAGGATAAATGCAGATGCAATGTTTTCTATAGACTTCAAATTTTATTTAATACTTACATTTCTTCAAAGTACAAGCAACGCATAAGTCCTTAATTATTGTTACATATCTCTGTAAATTAGTATACCGGAAACTGACCTGAGAAATTGGTGTTCAAATACAAAGAGTTTAACCTATAATTAAGTTATGAGTTGTAATTTAAAAGAATCGAGGTATTCTATGGAAACACTTAGTCATACCCATTGCCATTACATAACCTTGTATGGAATAATAATATAATATGGACTAACTCTTAACTCTTATGTGGATTTGTATCAACTAACTCTTTACCCAAAATTAAGTTCATATGTTTGCATTTGTGAATGGGTTTTATAAAATGATTTTCTAGAAAATACAGTGTTCAACCATTGATTAAAAATTTGCAATTTTTTATTTATACACAATATCTATGTACTTTCATATACAGTAACCAATTTCTCAGTCTCCACGTTTTTTGAGAGTAATACACAAATCGTTTCAATTACATACATTATATTAGCTTCGTTGACACACGTTAGCTACGTCAACCATTTTCCTCAGAAATGAATAATTGCTGCTAATCGTTTTGACTGGAAAATATTGGTAGGACTAAAAAGTACTTATATCAAAGATTTAGGCGAGAGCTTGTCACTGTTCATTGGACAGTGGGCAAATGTCTAAATATTTTGCTGTGAAATCAATAAATCAACAAAATAGGAAAATTATCGATCCTATCGAAATTCCAAAATCAGTATTGCTGCCGAGTTTTTAGGCAACTGCCAAACTGCCATGATTGTGCAATTTCCAGATTTTACTGGTAATACACTTTTTGATTACCATTACCATAAAGCCAATACTAACGTTTAATACTATATCAATCTGACTAAAATTGATTCACTTTTTTTATTTAATTTAGCACAAAAAATGATAGAAATCGATCATCATGGATAATCCTTCTCAGTTAAGGTATAATTAAAATGGTTAGGAATTTAGATTTGAAAATCCTCGCAGTGCGTATATTCTGCGACTTTTTTGGCAAACTGGGAATCATTCCATTTGAGTCAATGTCCAAATTAAAACCGATTCAGTTGGTGAAACAGAATTGGAAAATTTAAAGTGTAACATGCGGGGCTGTAAACCAATTTTGGCTAACCATTTACGCAATTGGCAAATTATAGACAACCATATTTGTGGATGGGCTGTCAGGAAAATCAGTCGCCATGCTAATATAATGGTGTTAATGTTACTATGAACGCCAAATAACTTTGGACAATAAGATTGAAGAACAATAAAACCGATAAGAAAATATAATAGGCGAGTTCGCGGTTCAGTGAGCACGAACAAAGGGCTCACTGAAGCACGAACTCCTGTATTGTTCTTGCTCACTGAACCGCGAACTCGCCTATTATATTTTCTTGTCGGTTTTATTGTTCTTCAATCTTATTGTCCAAAGTTATTTGGCGTTCATAGTAACCCTTGCCTTATTCATCATCACCGAAGTCTGCTACTTCGTACTGCTGACTACAATGAAATCCCTTCCTCAGGTGGCTACAAATTTTGTCCAATTGGATACTTGGGCGAGAAGTAAGTCATTTATTATGTTTAGCAAAAGAAAACAAACGCGGAATAATAATAAAAACATTGCTTAGTTATGTTAATATGTGAATGGAACTGTAAGAAAAGAACAAAAATTGAATTTTTTGCAAAAAATGTAGGTACAAAATTGGTACAAAATTGCAAAAAAAATTACCCAAAATCGAAAAAAAAAGTTGTCCAAAATCGAAAAAAAGTTACCCAAAATCGAAAAAAAGTTACCCAAAATCGAAAAAAAGTTACCCAAAATCGAAAAAAAAAGTTGTCCAAAATCGAAAAAGATTTAAGAACGCAAAAAATTGTAAAAATGCAAAAATATTTCCAGGCTTCGGCTCTGAACGTAACATGACTGGAGTTTTATAAATAATCGGCTTACAAATTCTATTTTTTTCTAATCACAGAAAAATACAAACAGGAAGTAAACAAATGTAAAAATAGAGCTGATATAATTGGAGGATTAATCTGTCTAGCCTGCCCTGGAATAATACCTCTAGGATTTATTTATGCAGCGTTTATGGCATTTGATGAGAAAAACAACACGTTTAAACAAGATGTACAGTCATTGCTTGGATACAACCTGGACTACGACTATTACAAACATCCAATATCCAGACTCCTAATGTTTCTGTATGCACTTTACACAACGATGAATGCACTTGGAGTGGTTTTCTTCTTTGTAGTTACTGCCATTATTGTATTTCTGAATGCAATTTCGTCTTGGTTGTCATTTTTCCTATCTCTTCCCTCTGTCAGTGACATAAAAGCATACAGATTACTGCAAATCGGTGTGGGGAGTATAATTGACATGATTAAAATACTTGCGCCCGTATTGATTGTCGTAGCTCAAGTCTTGCACACCATCTGCTTATTCAGTACAATCAAAATGTGCGATACAGTTGGAATGCCCTTATATGCATATTTCCCTATTGTAACATTTCTGTTGGCAATTCTTGAAATTCTGTTAATTCCTCAAGCAGCCCCGATTTTCGAGACGTCAAATTCCCTTCTATGTAAATGGCGACAGCAAAAAATGAGTAAATATAAGCGCAAAAAACTGAAAAGCTTATTCCATATCGGCATTCCTGTAGGATCATTTTACAAGCTGACTAAAGGGAGTCTTCCCGTATTTTTGTCCATTATGGGGGATAACACAGTTAATTTGCTGCTTTCGTTTTAAGGTGCAGCGAGTATTTCTATATCTTTTCAAAACTAAATGTTTCCTATAGTTTTAAAAATGTGTTAATTCCAGTCTTTTTACTGATAAAACATTTCTGCGTAACATCAAACTTAAATCAACGTTTTAGCCATTGTCATTGTAGGTAACATAGGGTAATGGTAATAGTGATTTTATTATGATATAAACATTTTGTGACTGTAAATGATAATGGCAAATAATTGTAGTTCATCACATTTTGGTAACTTCAACTGGACTATTTTTATTCCTAGATATTATTAATTCATTTATAGTAAAATTCATCAAATATAATTGTAAAATAGCTAAATTCATTACAAACAACAAAATATAATCAAATGCTAAAATCATCTATATTTATGTAACCCCCACCAAAATAAAAGACTAAGTAATTACGAAATGGTCAAAAATCACATTAGCATAAATATTTACAAAATTCATCGATATCTTAACAGCAACATGATAGAGAAGGAAAAATTATTAGTAATTATTGCAAAAAATAGATAAAATGCGAATTATTACAGTTGATCTGTTTGTCGAAGACCTTTTAGTAGTATGGCCATAATCATCATAATATATTATAGTTGGAAAGATTTTAAGAGCTAGTGCCGAGATATAGTTGATTGGCTTTCTAAATCTCATATCTCTTTGGATGTATTTTCTTCCCTTTTCACTTTCTTCATTTCCTTGTCCTCCTTTTCCCTGGCTTCCTGTTCCTCCTTTTCTAACTGCTCCTTCTCTTCCATTTTCTTCTTTTCTGCCCTCATCATCCTTTCTTTCTCATCTTGTAGCCTTGCTTTCCTGCAAGTAGTCTCAATCTGCAAAATTGATGAACACGTTTTTAAGATCTTATAATACTTGCAATTTACATAATTAACTAAGCATAGATTCTCACCGGTTCACATATGGAGACGTCTAATTTAAACAGATAACTGCCCAAATACCCTTCAAAAACATCAGGTACTTGGCCATTGAAAAAGTAACCTTCGTCAAAAGTAGGTAAAGGTATTTGGACACAGCGTCGGGATCGAATCACTTCCTCCATTGGTACAGATATATCATGAAGAGCATTATTCACTCCAATTTGCCTAGTCTGAAATGAAAATATATTATAAATTTCTTAGTTAATGGAATTATATTTAGAGTGATAAGTGATAAATTGTAATGGTTTTCAATACGAACATTTAGAGGAGAAGAATAAGGGCCGGATAACGTAGCTCCCACATCTCCAACAAATACTTCCTTCCAAATATTTCTGGCAGTGATTTGATATACCCAGATGTACATAAAACCCTTGGTTTTCCGCATGACAACTGGAAACAGATAGCCCGGATATGAAGGATCAGTTAATACAAGAGGAACCGATATATCTTCGTCTGTAGTAAATAAAGATTACAAATTCCAGTCATTTGTATTTATTGCACTTATTTAATAATGTTGCAAATGAAGAAGTAGTATGAATTTAGATTGAGGCAGAATATTACGTACCCTTTATGATGGCTGAAAAGGCCAATCCACTTTGGAATTCGTCTTGGCAGTGCGGGTTTGGTGAGCATCCTTTAACCCTAGACCGGATGACTCAGTCCTTCTTGGGACTATTTTATTTTGAGCGTGTATATTTTGGGGAAGGACTTGTCCTATAACCTCAGGATTTTCAGTAGCTTAATCAAATGCATCTGTCTGCTTATATTTTTAAATTGGAGCCAATTCTAGTTCTTTAAGGATATTTAAAAAATGTTGGATTGAAAAATGACCCCAAGTTTATCCTCTATAGGATAACATAGTCCCTCCTGGGACCCATAAGACTCTACAGGATGTAAGTCAGCAGACCAACCAAGCCGCGAACAAGCTAGGCTCTTTTAACATGAGTCCCAAGAAGGAATATGTTATCCTTTAATGTTGGCCCGGAGAGTCATCCGGTGTAGGGTTAAGTGGTTTTGAAACAGTCCAAACGGTACAGATGATTCGCATCCGGGAACAAAACATTTGATATAATTCCTAAAATTGAATATATCGAATTTTTACCATCTAATTTGCTGCCAATTTATTCCAAAAACAAATTTAATATGTTATTATCAAAATGACATTTTTCTGAAAAATCCTACCGAAATTGACATCTTTTAAGATGTTCACGAAATTCCTCTGTAAATGCTCTTCCCGAATATTCACACCCTAATTCGTTAAAAGGGCATGTGGTTGCATTCTCTCTTCTCAAATTTGAAATGTATCTCCGTGAGAATTTCGGCTTAAACAGGCTCCGAATTGTTGGGCATCCTCGTGCTGAAAAACACAAACATAATTATAATTGTATTTGAGCAAATTTGATCTTAAGTCAATTGTTGATAAAAAAAGTTTTAATTTTTGATATTTATATTCACATGTATAATGCATTAAGCTTATTCCATTATTAAAAAAATTGAAACTATTTACAGTTATTGAGTTTCTTATTATAAGTCTCTGGTGGATGGGCGACCTCACTAAGGAATAATCGTCGTTGTTGCGCTCGATAGATGCCCCACCACTGCACTGAAGGTAACGTGCATGTACAGTCAAATGCAATGGTGGGACATCTATCGAGCACAATAACGATGAATTATTCCTTAGTGAAGTCGCCCATCCACCAGAGACTTATAATAAGAAACTCAACCATTTGATGATCTATTAATCCTTTGATTCTTACGATACTTCATCGCACCGGTAATGGATTGTCATGAATGAAAGGACACAATAAATAAAATTTGTCCAAGTGCACCACTTAACTGGTCTACGCTTTCTAGCTCCTGAACTAAGGCAGGTGCGGGAATGTGGAGACCGTCATTCCAATGGTGGCCTCCATATTTCCGCACCAACCTCCGTTCAGGAGCTAGAGAGCTTAGACCACCTGGAGATATATATGGATCGGGGTGTATTATGGCCCCCACAAAATTCAAAATTTTGAGTCAATTCATTTGATTTCGAAAAAAACAATTTTATCAAACACGGCGATAGTATCATTCTTTGTATATCGAATTAAATACAGAAATTGCATACTTGTTCATAAAAATAGATACTTTACCTCTTGGTTCAGGCATCGTGAAAGCCTGCGGTCCTTGCTGTACTACACAATACAGTTCTTCTAGTACTTCTGGTGGTTGCTGATAAACAGACTTACAACTATCATCTCCCACAAATGGACGATAATTTCCTGCTTTAGGTTCTTCAGTAGTCATTTTATTGAATATCAGAGATTTCTGATATACCTTGTAAATGCCCATCATGTCTGTCCGGTCGTCCGTACGTCCGTACGTCCGTCGAAAATTCAGTTTCAGACAATTCAGTCATCATCTACAACACAACACACACAACACACAATGCAACGAGAATTCAGTTTCAGTCAATTCAGTTTCAGTTCAGTTCAGCCATCATCTACAACACACACAACACACAATGCAACGAGAAGCAGCATAGAATAGATACATATTCATATCTTTCAGTTCAGTTCAGTGCAGCTGCATCCACATCACATGACATACTGGGACGAAGAGTGGTATGCGACAAACAAGAACGTTATTGCTTTTTGTTTGTTTGGAATTAGACCTTCACGAGAATACTAAATACTCATTCTGCCTGTTTCAGTTCATTTCAAAGTTTTTTGTTTGTTTGGAATTTGACCTTCACGAGAATACTAAATACTCATTCTGCCTCTTTTACAAGAATACTAAATACTCATTCTGCCTCTTTTACAAGAATATATGATTAACTGTTCACGTATAAATACACGGCATTTTATTTTTCATTTTTCACGACGTCATCTTCGTTTGTGATGAAATAATCATCGAGAATACTGCTGACTGTTCATAACGTAACGTAAGCACGACGTCATCTTCGTTTGTGATGAAATAATCATCGAGAATACTGCTGACTGTTCATAACGTAAACGAGGTAATTAAATATTTAGGTGTTGACGATGCATATCATAATATGGTATAATATGGTTAACTGCCATTTTATTTTTCAAAGTTCATTGTTTGCTGCTGCCTGTTCATAACGTAAGCACGATGTCATCTTCGTTTGTGATGAAATAATCATCGAGAATACTGCTGACTGTTCATAACGTAAATAACGTAAACGAGGTAATTAAATATTTAGGTGTTGACGATGCATATCATAATATGGTACAATATGGTTAACTGCCATTTTATTTTTCATTTCAAAGTTTTTTGTTTGTTTGGAATTTGACCTTCACGAGAATACTAAATACTCATTCTGCCTCTTTTACAAGAATATATGATTAACTGTTCACGTAAAAATACACGGCATTTTATTTTTCATTTCAAAGTTCATTGTTTGCTGCTGCCTGTTCATAACGTAAGCACGATGTCATCTTCGTTTGTGATGAAATAATCATCGAGAATACTGCTGACTGTTCATAACGTAAATAACGTAAACGAGGTAATTAAATATTTAGGTGTTGACGATGCATATCATAATATGGTTAACTGCTCACGTGTAAATAATTAATTTTAAAATATGAATTCAATGAATACTAATATAGTTATCTGTTTGGCCCACACCACGACGTCATCTTTGGTTCTATTGTACTATACTGCTGACTGTTCATAACGTAAACGAGGTAATTAAATATTTAGGTATTGACGATGCATATCATAATATGGTTAACTGCTCACGTACAAATACTTAATTAATTTTAAAATATGAATTCAATGAATACTAATGTAGTTATCTGTCTGGCCCACACCACGACGTCATCTTTGTTTCTATTGTACTAGTCATGGAGAATTTACCCAAAGGGTTAGAAGGACTACAAATGATGACTGCACCCCAATCGTGCAACGGAGGTGCTAATGAACAAATAGCAAGTCATAATCACCAGGCCATTCAAGATTCAGAGACAAGAGAAAACAAAAGGGCAGAGGATTCTGCACAAGTAAAAAGGGAAAAGAAAAGAGCAGCTAACAGAGCTTATTATCAAAAAACGAAAGAACGTAGTAAACAAAAATTGATTGATACCAACTCGCAACAATTATCCAGTCAAAAAGAAAAACAAGAAGCAAATACGAGCCGCATGGAGAATTTACCCAAAGGGTTAGAAGGACTACAAATGATGACTGCACCCCAATCGTGCAACGGAGGTACTAATGAACAAATAGCAAGTCATAATCACCAGGCCATTCAAGATTCAGAGACAAGAGAAAACAAAAGGGCAGAGGATTCTGCACAAGTAAAAAGGGAAAAGAAAAGAGCAGCTAACAGAGCTTATTATCAAAAAACGAAAGAACGTAGTAAACAAAAATTGATTGATACCAACTCGCAACAATTATCCAGTCAAAATGAAAAACAAGAAGCAAATACGAGCCGCAATAAAATGACCATACAAGGTCCAGATTCAACAGAAAAAGAAAGCGCAGAAGATGTTGCTGAATTAAGAAGGGAAAAGAAAAGAGCGACAAACAGAGCTTATTATCAAAAAATGAAAGAAAAGCGTGCAAAGTCACAATTGTTTGAATCTGCTTCTCCCCAATTTGCCAGTCAGAATCCAAGATGTTCTGAAGACAAACAAGTAGCAAATACTAGCAAAAACGAATTGGCCACACAAGATCCGGAGTCAAGTGAAAAGAAAACCGCTGATCTTGTTAGTCAAAAAAGAGAAAAGAAAAGAGCGGCAGACAAAGCTTACCGCCAAAAGGTCAGAGCTAATGCAGAAAGCCGTGCAGAAGAACAAGTGGCAAACACCATCTCTCGCAAGTTGGCCAGGCAAGATCCACAGAAATTGGTAAAAGAGAGAACAGCCAAGAAAGCTGCTAATCAAATTGCCAGAGCAGATCCCAATCGTCGTCACGATGAACAAGTGAAAAACAGCATCTCTCGCAAGTTGGCCAGGCAAGATCCACAGAAATTGGAAAAAGAAAGAACAGCAAAGAAAACTGCTAATCAAATTGCCAGAGCAGATCCAACACGTCGTCACGAAGAACAAGTGGCAAATACCATCTCTCGGAAGGTGGCCAGGCAAGATCCACAGAAATTGGAAAAAGAGAGAACAGCAAAGCAAGCTGCTAATAAAATTGCCAGAGCAGATCCCAATCGTCGTCAAGAAGAACAATTAGTAAATACAGCTTCTCACAGCATTGCTAGAAAAAATCCGCTATATCGTACTCCTGAAAAAGATCGTGAAAAAGTAGCAAAACGGTTGTCTCTTAGTAATCCAACTCGGCGTCGCCTAATTTACGACTCTAATAATGAAATCCACCGAAGAAACCAAAATTTACAGAGGTCAAATTATGATTTACTTTTGAAGCAATACAAAGAAAAGAGTCGCCGTGCGCCATCTTTCATTTGCTCTTGCTGTGGGGGACTTTGGTATGAAGAGTCGATGTCCAACGTTTCAACAGACCTACTCAAGAAATGGGGTTGCAATGATGTAGATATTGCTTTGATATTACATGTGCCGCAAGAAGAACATCAGTTATGTGGAACCTGTCGAAATCATGTTCGCCGAACCAAGAAGCCACCCAGATTATCTTTGTCCAATGGATTAGACTTCCCATCCATTCCTGATGAATTAAAGGTAGGTAACAAAACCGTCGTCCGTTGTAAACAATGTCAATAAAAGTAGTTAATACTAATCGTAAACTTTTTATGTTTTAGGACTTATCCCCCCTTGAGGAACGATTGGTGGCTCTGCGTATTCCTTTTATGCAAGTCAGATTGCTTGGATGTGAGCGTCAATCATCTTTACGTGGAAACGTTGTGAACGTTGAAAACGATTTAAACAAATGTGCAAGAGTTCTTCCTAGAAACTTCAATGAAACATCGACTGTTCAAGTACAGTTTATGCGAAGAATGGCATACACGGATCCATACCTTCATGAAATTATTCGGCCCCATATAGTTTACTTGGCTGCCAAATACCTGATTGGTACAGAACTTTATGATGCCGAAAATGTTGTTCTTTCTGAAGATTGGTCTGGATACAATGATGGTTAACATTTCCATTAAATTCAATATTATGATTAACTAATTTCTTAATCTAATTTCTTTTCTAACTACAAATTGTGTAAAATGGTACTATTATCGGCCATTTGATATTTTTCTAGATGATACAATGATTTTTGTTGCCGACGAAAGGGATTCCGTGGATCTATTCACGTGCAATGCTCTAGGCGAAAATGAAAATATATCGCATGAAGGAACTACCACAACAAATACAAATGAAGTAGATATTTCGTCTGTAAACGGAGTAACATCATCTCACGCAGCTGGACGTACAGACGAAGAGGGGATTGCAGGTGACAATGTTTAGCCATACAATATCATAAATGATAGTTTGTACCTTCACGCGAATAATTTCAAAATATTAAAAATTACAAGTATGTCTTTTTAAGTTACAGATGCTTTAACCGAATTTAACCTGCCAGAGAGTTGCCACAATTTGGGGGCTGAAGAAACGTTAGTATTCAACGAGAGAGAAATAATAAAAATTGCTCCAGGAGAAGGAAAAATTCCAACCCATTTACATTTTGACACTAATGCAGAAGTGGCATCTTTTCCCAGAATATATTGTGGAAAAATGAGAAAGTTCAAAGAAAATGTTAAAATATCGTATACTGACATTGCAAAATCTGAACTGAGAAGATATGATCGGCGAGCATGTGTTCCTACCAAAATACTGTACTTCTTTAAAAGATCTTTCAATGAAAAGGTTGCACAAGCAATTCAAATATGTTTAAGACAAACAAATGGTCAAAATTCTTCCTTAACAGCTGGTGCAGCTAGGAGTCCTGACTTCGTGGAAAACCTACTGAGTCAAAACGACGGATATAGAGTTTTTAAGAACTTGCGATCGTCACCGTCATACTGGAAGCAAAAATCAAAAAAAGTTATTGCTATGGTGCGCCAAATGGGAAAGTGCTCATTCTTCATAACATTATCTGCAGCGGAAACAAAATGGAGAGAATTAATAGTCATGCTGGTGAAGATAATGAAGAATAAAGTTATTACAGAGGAAGCGGCTGGCAAATTGAAGTTTGAAGAAGTAGCAGAAATGATAAGAAATGACCCAGTGACTTGCATGAGGCACTTTGATCATAAGTATCGGGCTTTGCTTAACCTTCTTTTTCTAGCAGAAGGGGGCATATTTGCTCCGTATACAGTGGCAGACTACTTTAGTCGCATTGAGTTCCAAATGCGAGGATCACCTCATTCTCATGGACTATATTGGATAAAAGATGCCCCGACCTACAAAGCAGGAGATAGTAAATCTGTGACATCCTGTGTCGCTTTCGTTGACAAGTTCATCACTTGTGAACGCGCAGAAGACGGGCAAATGGAAAATTTAATCGGTTATCAGATTCACAAGCACTCCCGCACTTGTGAAAAGAAATTGAAGCGTGGACAGAAATGTCGGTTCGGTTATCCGAAACCTCCGATGAGAGAGACTACTATTCTAACTCCATTAGAAAAAGACACGAATGTCAAAATCAAACAAAAAGCTAGAGATCTTTATTTAAAAATACAAACAAAGTTGGATGGAATGGGTCGTAGTTTTAAAGAAGATATACCTTTCCAAGAATTTTTAAATTCACTGGAAACTACACATGAGGATTATCTGTTGGCAGTACGGTCTTCCATCAAGAGGGATACAGTGTTTCTTAAGCGAGGAACTAGCTCTATATTTGTTAACGGGTACAATCGCAAACTTCTGGAAGCTTGGGGTGCTAATATAGACATACAATTTGTACTTGACACTTACGCGTGTGCAAAATACTGTGTTGGGTATATTTTGAAGTCAGAGGGAGGTGTTTCGAAATTACTCCAAGCGGCAACTATTGATTCCAGGCGTCGAAACTCTACTGTAAAAGAAAAACTGAAAAATTTTGCAAGTATTCTCATAAATGGCTCGGAAATATCAGCACAAGAAGCAACTGCTTTTATACTAGGAATACCTAATTCATATTGTAGCAGGCAAGATGTTTTCGTCAATACTGGTCTGCCTGATGAAAGAGTTAGAATGTTAAGGCCCAAAAAAGAATTAGATGAACTTCCAGAGGATTCGGAAGATGTATGTGCAAAGGGATTAATTGATCATTATACCAAACGTTCAGAAGAATTGGAGAACATGTGCCTTGCAGACTTTGCCTCACTTTACGAGTTTAGTAAAACTAAGAAAGGAAAGGTAACCAATGAAACAGGGGACTTGCATGACGATACAATCGATGAAATACAAGGTATATTATTATACTTATATTATTGTCATATCCGATAATATTGAACAAAAAGTTTGTTTTTAGTTCTTTTTCACGTGAATAGTAATAGCAAATATTAATAGTATGAGTAGTTATATTAACGTTGTCTTCAGGGTGGATTTTTCAGTGGTAGTAATGTTTTTAGTTCTTTTTCACGTGCATAGTAATAGTAAATATTACTAGTATGAATAGGCAAAATAACGTT
The DNA here is from genome assembly GCA_020055645.1 of Tomocerus qinae. Lineage (NCBI taxonomy): Eukaryota > Metazoa > Arthropoda > Collembola > Entomobryomorpha > Tomoceridae > Tomocerus > Tomocerus qinae. Next base: position 63,404,388 of record CM034546.1, read on the forward strand.
GTCAGGGTAGACTCATCTTTTATATCATGTTAATGTAAAAATACATGTTATATTTTGCAAATGTAGCCGAAGCTGCATTGGATGATCGTAGAAAAGGAAAACTGAAGCAATATAAGCTATTGGATTCAAGTGGCTATGTGAAAGAAAGAAACGTTCGGAAAATACTCCGGTTTCGCCATTACAGTAAAGTCGAAGATCCCACTAACTACAGCAGAGAAAGATTAATGCTCTTTTTGCCTTGGAGAGATGAAACTAAAGAATTGATAGAAGTGAACACAATAGAAAGAGCAAAAGCCGTCAACGAAATTATTAGTGATAATGCAAAATCCTTTTATTGGACTGCCGATGTGGATGAAAACGCATTAAATGCAATATTCGAAGAATGTGACGACGACGAAGTAAATAAGCAAGATGGTGATGATAATTTACCACTTGTCGATAATGACTTGGAAACCTTGCAAGATAAATCTTTGTGGGAAGAAAATTTAATTAATGACATTGTTGGAGCCAAGAAACTAAAGACTGTGGAGAAATTTTTTCCTCCGAGCATGATAGCAGAAGACGAATATTTGAAGATAATGAGAACTTTAAATGACAAGCAACGTCGGTTTGTTCTAAACGCACTTCATCTTCTAAAAACGTCAGAAACACCATTCTATCAATTCCTTAGTGGAGGAGCTGGAGTTGGCAAAAGTCATGCTATCACAGCATTGGTACAAAGTTATTTACGATACAACGCTAAACTGCGTTCCGAAAATCCTGATGATCTCTGTGTATTAGTCTGTGCTCCCACGGGTAAAGCTGCCTTTAATGTCTTTGGTATGACACTTCATTGTGCTTTTGGGCTTCCTCCAAATCAATTTGAAAAAGAAATGCATGAGCTTAATGAAAACGATGCACAATCATTACGGATTAAGTTAAGGAGAGTGAAGTTAATTATAATTGACGAAGTTTCAATGTTGGGAGTCAAGCAGCTGTATCAAATAGATCAACGGTTAAAACAATTATTTAATGACGGAAAGCCTGGACAGACAACTGATTTTGGGAGAAGGTCCATACTTGTTGTAGGACATCTTCGGCAACTTCCTCCTGTTGGTGACGGCCTTGTCTTCACAGAACCAAAGCATAAACCACGCGGAGGATGCGTTAACAATGTTCTATGGCAAGAAAACTTTCAACTGTTCGAGTTGGATGAAATAATGAGGCAAAAAGGGGAGTTGGAGTTCTGTAAGGCACTTAATAATATGTCTGAAGGATGCATGGACGAGGAAGATATTCTTTTAATAAAATCGAGAGAAATTACAGAAGAACAGAAACCTCCTCCAGAAGCCATAAGATTATTTGAAACTAATGCGCCTTGCTTGGAATATAATCAAAAGGTTTATGAGGCCCTTGATACCGAATGGACAATTTCAACTGCATACGATAAGATTGAAGGTAAGTAATTTAACTACCATTATTATTATTAAGTTTAAATATTGTTTGCCTGATACCATTATTGGTCTACTATATTATATTAATATATTAACTCTACTATATCAATATCTTTTATCTTAACGTGAAAAGTATGTCTATTATGATGGTGCTGTCGTTACTAGTTACTAGGCTATAATCAACTTTTAATTTAACTCTATTAACGTGAAAATGATGTTTACAATGATGGTATGGTTGTCACTAAGCTATAATCAACTTTTAATTAATTCTAGGAAATGGCACTGTGGAACAGAAGAAGAAACAGCAGCTTTATGCACAATCGTTACCAAGGCAGCAAACTGATGGAATGCCATACGAAACTCGTCTACAAGTCGACGCAGAATACTTTATTTCAACGAACATAGATGTTACAGATGGCCTCTTTAATGGATCAACGGGAAGGTTGAAGTTAATTGAATATGGTTACACTAAAAATGATGTTAAGGTTCCTCTACGCGTTTGGATGGACTTTCGCAATCCTCTGGTTGGAAGAAAAAGTCGAGATGCAACACGGTCAGAACAGATTAAAAAGAAAATTGATGTCAATTGGGTTTCTGTTCCAAGAGTAACTAGGAACTTGAGCAAATTTAATAGGGGTGGTCTCAAAGTAATTCGGACGCAAATTCCTCTTGTCGGAGCCAATGCAATGACAATTGCAAAAGCACAAGGATCTTCACTTCCTTTAGTTGTAGTAGACGTCAACCGTCGTAACAGAAGAAAAATAACAAGACCAAGTCTTTATGTCGGTTGCAGTAGAGCAACATCGTGTGGCGGATTGTACATTGATGGAGAATTCGAAGCACCTAAAGCACCAGCTGAGGAAGATTCAGTTACAAAAGAAATGCTTAGATTAAGAAGCAATCCATTAGCATTTAAACTAAAATACTTTCAAGATTTTGATGACCGATATACAAAAATCTATTTTCATAATGTTCAATCCTTCCTAGCCCATCATTTGGACGTTGCTGCTGACCAGTGTGCTATGAGCAGTGATATAATTGCTTTTGTAGAACCACACCTCCTTGCATCGGATAACTTGACCCTTCCCGGATTTAATTGTGTGCACAGAACTAACTGCCGACGTGGAAGAAACTCAGAAGGGGCTCTGGTGTTTGCCTCATCGAAAGTGACGTTGGATAATGGTTCGCTAAAAATAACTACCGACTTTAACGAAAATAGTCATTTATTATTTGTTAATATGATTGTCTGTAATTTTAGTGTAGTTATTATTTATAAATCTCCAAAGTATAGCAAAAATAGATTTGTGGAAAAATTAGACAAAATTTTAAATGAAATGACGTGATATTCTTTTGATTGGAGATGTTAACATTAATTTAAATAATGCTGGAGTACAGATTGAAAATGTCCTGGCAAAATATAATTTGCAATCTATGCTAAATACAAAAGACGTGTCAACTGATGGCGGTACTGTAATCGATTGGTGTTTCTCTAACAATGAAAATATTTCAGCTTCGTTTTATGAGTGCTATTACAGCTACCACAAACCTATTTGTATTATGTGGCCTAAATAAATATTAACTATTGGCGTAGATGTATATGTATAGATGATGTAAACGCAAGAAATGGAAATACTTGAATAAAATTTAACTTTAATTAAAACGGGTTACTTATTGTTTGGATGCATTCAGTATTATTTCGCAGTTTCTATTTAACTTATTGCAAGTAACAGTACCTATACGCGAATAATTTCAAAATGTTAAAAATTGCAAGTATGTATTTTTAAGTTACAGATGTTTTAACCGAATTTGAACTTTCAGAGTTGCCACAATTAGAGATAAACGCATTTACATTTTGACACTAATGTTCGGTTGTTCAGAATAAATACTAAAAACATATTAAATTTGTTTTTTAACTGGCTATAGCTACTTATAGTTACAACCTCATATTAAATTTGTTTTTAACTGATTATAACTATTGTTATAGTTACAACCTCTGATATTCACTCTACACCCGTTTGTTACGGTTTATTTTCTTCTGATGAACATCCTTCTGTTTCTTTTTGTGAATATTCGTCATTCTGAATGCTGATGTGGATGCTCTAGGCCATCCTTCAAAAGTTGTCCAGGGTGAAAATCTCGGATTTGAAAGCATCGAAGGATCGAATTTCTTCCTCTACCTCTTCCCCGTCCGGAGTTATTCCATTCTTGGATTGGAGAATTTGTAGTATCATCCAGAGATTGGTTCCAATGGCGTTTCGCTTCGGTTTCTTTCCTTTCTTTGTCCCGATTTATTTCGCTCATGGTATATTGACTTTAGCAATAAGGCCTTCTTTGTGAAATCTAGGGATAGTAAAATTGTTGAATAAACTACACTGGATGCAATTATCGACAAAACCGCTGAATAATTTGAATTAAGACACTAACTGCCACAAAATTGAAAAATAAATTGATTGGATATCAAAGTTACGGAGTTGGAGTTGTTTTTTAATCCACATAATAAAATTTCATCACTTGGATTATTCTAGATACTTACTTAGGACAGTCTTGGGGCACGTCTTATCAGAGCAAACGTTTTCATTCGACTATTTCAAAAGTATGAAAATGCAAATGCCTTAATTATGGCTACAATAGTTGAGCATGCGCATGGAAGATTGGCATCGGTATGTGTATCTCCTTATTTTTTAAGCGAATTTCTTTGATTTCATCTATCTACTACGAAGATAATGTTGGTACTTTGGTACTAACTTCTTGTACCATGGTTCTATTACTCCTGGGCATGTGCATGTTTCAATAGAAATTGAGAAATATCTCGTACATTTTGTACCAAACTATGAACTAAAAGTCGTTAAGAAACACTTAAATGAAGAAAATTGGAGATTTTTTTATCTTTATTAAAATTAAAATAACAAAGAAAATTATATAACCTCCGAGGATGCATTATTATAATAATATTATTATATGGCTTTCCTCGTCCATAGTGCAGTGCTTATATAAAATGAACTTTACTAGTTACGTGTATAATTTTTCCTTAACCTCATGAGTACACTTTTTCCGTGGAACTACCACTAACTTTATGTATAAGTAAGTAAGTAAGTAAGTAAGTGTGTTTATTGATTTGGCCGCAACCTTTACAACATAAAATTTCCAATACAATATTCATTATTTTAAATATATTAAATTGAGTTTTGACATTCTAGAGAGAAATTTCTAACAGTAATGGCTAATTTCCAAAAAGTAAATAGTTTTTGGATTTCAGTCACCGAAAGATCATGCATTATAACATGAATATAATTTTCTCTAGTTAACCCACGGTACATGAATTCGTGTACATATCTTCTTCTTATACCTAAATAGTGAACACATTCAAATATGACGTGAAAAACATCTTCTTTCTCCTTACCACATAACTCACACATATCATTTTCATTCTTCTTATATAATTTAGCTAATGAATTTAATACTACCACCTTTCCATCATTACACATATGTGATATACCCAATCTCATGTGACATACAAATATTATTACAGGCCATGATAAATTAAGACTAAAATAGTTTGGTTCTGGCAATGTCTTATAATGGGCAAGAAAGTTACTATTACTAGAGTGTTCTACATATTTTTCCTTGACAACCATCAAATGGTTTTCTATTACTTCTTTTATAGAGAAGTTTGGACTTTGAGATACCCAAATATCTTTACAATCAAGCATATCGAAAATGTCTCTGACTTGTAATGAACTTTATGTATATGTTCCCCCCATAATATATGGATTTATTACATAAGTAGGTTTTACATAATGCTTTTAACTGAATAAGAAATTCAGTTCTTCGCTGAGCAAAAGGAGTCTACATACTTCAATTTAAATTCTATGAATTATTTAGTACAAGAAACTCTTCGCAGTCCGCAACAAATATTAACCTATAGTAGCAGCAGATACTTTTTACATAACTCGGTGTAGAAATGAAATACCTTACGTATAAAGAATGTTAGTTGCGTCAACCATATTACTCCTATTACTTGGAAATAAAATCAATGCTAATGGAATTGGTAATGTGCAATAAAGGTCAAGTACGGAGGTATTTACATCGAATCGAAGCATAAAAGTGAGTGCTTACCATTGTTCATAGAACCCATATCAGAGTAGGTCGCAGAGTAGGTAGTATAGTTGTATTAGATAATAAGTCACCAAGATACAAAATATAATAACTAAATTCCAAAATCTGTATTCCTGGGGAGAATAATTTTAAATTTACTGACTAAAAATTCCAGCTTTTTACTGTGGTATTTCTTGGTTAACATTAAGCCTAAAACACACCTTTTATGTCATAACAATCTGGATAAAATTGCTTGAGTAGTTGAGTACAGTAGTTTGAATTATAAGGTAAAATTCACTTTTATGCAGTTAAGCCATTTATTGTATAATTAAAATGGTTAGAAACATAGATTTGAAAATCCTCGCCATAAGAATATTCTGTGATGTATTTGGCTCACTTGGAATCATTCCTTACGAAGCAGTCTCAAAACATAAACCGATTCAGTTGGTGAAAGAGAAATGGAAAATTTACAGCTTGAAAATCGGGGCTGTCAATCAGCTATGGTTAACATTTTACGTGTTGGGGAGAATTCGGAAAATTTTGATTGTGGATTATCTGGCAGCAAATTCTGTTCCTCAGCTAATGATATTGTTGTGTACACTGGCAATATTCATCATCACCGATGTCTGCTACTTCATTTTATTGGAGAATTTGAATGTCCTTCCTCAGCTGGCTGCAAAGTTTTTGCAAATTGACAATTCATTAAGAAGTAAGTAATTAATTATATAGTAATCATAATTCTGTAGATTGTTGAATCATATTGAAAGCATCATTTTGTGCTTCAATTGAGGAAAAATATTAAAATTGTTGAAGACAAAACAAAACTGTGACACGCATTAACATATTATTATTATTATGTACTCCTCAAAAACGCATAGGTTTCTTCTATACTAATAACATATTAATTATTTTAATTGTGTAAAAGAATACGTTTGTACAATAAAAGAAATATGACTTGTTGATATCAATCTTAAAGGATGTAACATTTCTATTATTATTCTAATTACAGAGAAGTACAGCCAAGAAGTGAACAATTCCAAAAATAGAGCAGACATAACAGGTGGATTAATGTGTCTTGCGATCCCTGTAATAATACCCTTGGGAATTATTTATGCGGCGTTTATGGCTTTTGACGAGAAAGGCAACGCATTGAAGCAAGATGCACAATCATTTCTTGGATACAACCCAGAAGTCTACGATTACTACAAACATCCAATATCCAAACTCCTGATGTTTCTGTATATGCACTCTACACGGCCATGAATATCCTTGGAGTTGTCTTCTTCTTTTTAGTTTCTGCGGTTATGTTCCTAGACGCATTTTCATCTTGGCTGTCATTTTCCCTATCTCTTCCTTCTGTCATTGACACAAAGGCGTATAGATTAGTTCAACTTGGTTTAGGGAGCATAATGGAGATTTGCAAATTGATTGTACCAGTATTGATTGTAGTAGCTCAAGTCATGCACACCACCAGCCTATTCTGCACAATCAAAATGTATGAACCAGTTGGAATGCCCATGTATGTATTTTTTCCTATTATGACATTAATGTTAGCAGTTCTTGAAATTCTGTTGATTCCTCAGGCAGCAGCGATTTTTGAAAAGTCAAATGCGATTCTATTTAAATGGCGTCAGCAGAAAATGAGTACATATAAACACAAACAACTGAAAAAGCTTATCACCCGTGTGCATGCCAGTAGGTTCATTTTATATGCTAACAAAAGGAAGCCTGCTTGTATTTTTGTCCATTATTGTGGATAACACTGTCAATTTGCTTGTTTCGTTTTAAGTTGCATTGAGTATCTTAAGTCTGTTGGAAGTTAAATACTTCCTCTATGTAGTCTTATGAGTTTATTGTAATAAATACAAGTAAAGTAGTCTGTGCTTAAAACTTAAAAGTATACTTTAATTTAACTTAAAACAAAATAAATTGATTTTAAGTTGATGTATTGCAATGTATACTATAATGCTATGCTTATATATCTTTTCATCTATTTCCTATGTTATGGCCACTACTCACTACTTACTGAATAAGTATTACTTCACATAAAGGTAGTGGACAATGTCTATTTTACATTATAAAATAATAACCAAATATAAGTATACGCTTACCCATGTTGGAAAACCAACCATTTCGACATAAATTCCAAGTAAAATATCTTAAGCAAGGTAAAATAAGTATAAGTATAGAAACCAGCAAAGCAAAGCACAATATTGATTAAAAGGAATGTACGTTAAAATGTTGTGCAAAATGGAAAAATGTTAAATAGGTACTATAAAGTAACTCAACTCCAAGAAAAGGAAGGATAAATACTTATACAACTATAATGTATTATTATACCAAGAAGTTCAATTTATTCTAATGGCACAAAGGTAGACTTAAATAAATATTTACACCGAAGCATATACGTAAGTGCTTGACTGTTATATAAAATATCACATCCATAGAAAAAGTGTAATGCTAAATAATGGAAGTCATGAGTCAAAAGCAAACTGAATAAATAGGTATCATTTATTAGACTTTCACTTCAGTTTAAAAATATTTTGACTCCAGTTTTTTTACTGATAAAACATTTCTGTGTAACATCAAACTTAAATCAACGTTTAAGCCCTTGCAATTGTATCATAAGTCTAGTAGTAATATTATGGTAAACATTTGCAACTGTAAAGATAATACCAAAAAATAATTGTAGTTCAATCATAATATTTTGGCAACTTCAATTCGACTTTTTTATTCATATCAATTATTAACTCATTTATGGTAAAATTCATCAAACATTATTGTAAAATCGCTGAATTCATTACGTGCAACAAAATGGAATCAAATGCTACAATCATCTAATATTTATGTAATCACCATCATCGGAGAATTTCTTTATGTAGATACTCGTCATTCTGAAAATGAATTTAAACATTTATTTAAAAGGATTTCAAACCATTTCGATTTAATTACACATAATGAATAATTATATTAAATTTCAATATTATATTGCCAAATTTATTAACATACCAATAGAGGGTTGAGAATGTAAAAGTATCGATTTTACAAAAATTGTAACTACTAGGAATTTAATTCACTTGGTTATTGAGAGAGAACGCCTCCTGTTGTAGAACAAAGATATTAGGATTGCGAAGACTGCTAATACTGCTGACCAACTGAACTGAGACATTTAGAGTAAACTTTTTGAAATTAGTTTCTTGCACTTTGATGAGTATACCCTTGGCCATCCTTTCAGAGTTTTCCAGGTTGAAAATTTCCGATTTGAAAGCATCAAAGGATCAAATTTCTACCTCTTCCTCGTCCGGAGTTATTCCATTCTTGGATTGGAGGATGTGTGGTATCCTCAAGAGATTGGCTCGGATCGTGTTTCGCTTCGGTTTCTTCCCTTTCTTTGTCCCGATTTGCTTCACTCATGGTATATTGACTTTAGCAATAAGATCTTCTTTGTGAAATCTAGGGATAGTAAAATTGTTGAATAAAAACTAGATGCAATTATCGATAAACCACTAAAGAATTTGAATTAAGACACTTACTTACTTAGGACAGTCTTGGGGCACGTCTTATCAGAGCAAACGTTTTCATTCGACTATTTCAAAAGTATGCAAATGCCTATACCTTAATTATGGCTACAATAGTTGAGCATGCGCATGGAAGATTGGCATCGGTATGTGTATCTCCTTATTTTTTAAGCGCATTTCTTTGATTTCATCTATCCAGTATGTACTACGAAGATAATGTTGGTACTTTGGTACTAACTTCTTGTACCATGGTTCTATTACTCCTGGGCATGTGCATGTTTCAATAGAAATTGAGAAATATCTCGTACATTTTGTACCAAACTATGAACTAAAAGTCGTTAAGAAACACTTAAATGAAGAAAATTGGAGATTTTTTTATCTTTATTAAAATTAAAATAACAAAGAAAATTATATAACCTCCGAGGATGTATTAGTATAATATTATTATATGGCCATCCTCGTCCTTAGTGCAGTGCTTATATAAAATGAGCTTTACTACTTATGTGTATAATTTTCCTTAACCTCATGAGTACACTTTTTCCGTGGAACTACCACTAACTTTATGTATAAGTAAGTAAGTAAGTAAGTAAGTGTGTTTATTGATTTGGCCGCAACCTTTACAACATAAAATTTCCAATACAATATTCATTATTTTAAATATATTAAATTGAGTTTTGACATTCTAGAGAGAAATTTCTAACAGTAATGGCTAATTTCCAAAAAGTAAATAGTTTTTGGATTTCAGTCACCGAAAGATCATGCATTATAACATGAATATAATTTTCTCTAGTTAACCCACGGTACATGAATTCGTGTACATATCTTCTTCTTATACCTAAATAGTGAACACATTCAAATATGACGTGAAAAACATCTTCTTTCTCCTTACCACATAACTCACACATATCATTTTCATTCTTCTTATATAATTTAGCTAATGAATTTAATACTACCACCTTTCCATCATTACACATATGTGATATACCCAATCTCATGTGACATACAAATATTATTACAGGCCATGATAAATTAAGACTAAAATAGTTTGGTTCTGGCAATGTCTTATAATGGGCAAGAAAGTTACTATTACTAGAGTGTTCTACATATTTTTCCTTGACAACCATCAAATGGTTTTCTATTACTTCTTTTATAGAGAAGTTTGGACTTTGAGATACCCAAATATCTTTACAATCAAGCATATCGAAAATGTCTCTGACTTGTAATGAACTTTATGTATATGTTCGCCCCATAATATATGGATTTATTACACAAGTAGGTTTTACATAATGCTTTTAACTGAATAAGAAATTCAGTTCTTCGCTGAGCAAAAGGAGTCTACATACTTCAATTTAAATTCTATGAATTATTTAGTACAAGAAACTCTTCGCAGTCCGCAACAAATATTAAGCTATAGTAGCAGCAGATACTTTTTACATAACTCGGTGTAGAAATGAAATACCTTACGTATAAAGAATGTTAGTTGCGTCAACCATATTACTCCTATTACTTGGAAATAAAATCAATGCTAATGGAATTGGTAATGCAATAAAGGTCAAGTACGGAGGTATTTACATCGAATCGAAGCATAAAAGTGAGTGCTTACCATTGTTCATAGAACCCATATCAGAGTAGGTCGCAGAGTAGGTAGTATAGTTGTATTAGATAATAAGTCACCAAGATACAAAATATAATAACTAAATTCCAAAATCTGTATTCCTGAGGAGAATAATTTTAAGTTTACTGACTAAAAATTCCAGCTTTTTACTGTGGTATTTCTTGGTTAACATTAAGCCTAAAACACACCTTTTATGTCATAACAATCTGGATAAAATTGCTTGAGTAGTTGAGTACAGTAGTTTGAATTATAAGGTAAAATTCACTTTTATGCAGTTAAGCCATTTATTGTATAATTAAAATGGTTAGAAACATAGATTTGAAAATCCTCGCCATAAGAATATTCTGTGATGTATTTGGCTCACTTGGAATCATTCCTTACGAAGCAGTCTCAAAACATAAACCGATTCAGTTGGTGAAAGAGAAATGGAAAATTTACAGCTTGAAAATCGGGGCTGTCAATCAGCTATGGTTAACATTTTACGTGTTGGGGAGAATTCGGAAAATTTTGATTGTGGATTATCTGGCAGCAAATTCTGTTCCTCAGCTAATGATATTGTTGTGTACACTGGCAATATTCATCATCACCGATGTCTGCTACTTCATTTTATTGGAGAATTTGAATGTCCTTCCTCAGCTGGCTGCAAAGTTTTTGCAAATTGACAATTCATTAAGAAGTAAGTAATTAATTATATAGTAATCATAATTCTGTAGATTGTTGAATCATATTGAAAGCATCATTTTGTGCTTCAATTGAGGAAAAAATATTAAAATTGTTGAAGACAAAACAAAACTGTGACACGCATTAACATATTATTATTATTATGTACTCCTCAAAAACGCATAGGTTTCTTCTATACTAATAACATATTAATTATTTTAATTGTGTAAAAGAATACGTTTGTACAATAAAAGAAATATGACTTGTTGATATCAATCTTAAAGGATGTAACATTTCTATTATTATTCTAATTACAGAGAAGTACAGCCAAGAAGTGAACAATTCCAAAAATAGAGCAGACATAACAGGTGGATTAATGTGTCTTGCGATCCCTGTAATAATACCCTTGGGAATTATTTATGCGGCGTTTATGGCTTTTGACGAGAAAGGCAACGCATTGAAGCAAGATGCACAATCATTTCTTGGATACAACCCAGAAGTCTACGATTACTACAAACATCCAATATCCAAACTCCTGATGTTTCTGTATATGCACTCTACACGGCCATGAATATCCTTGGAGTTGTCTTCTTCTTTTTAGTTTCTGCGGTTATGTTCCTAGACGCATTTTCATCTTGGCTGTCATTTTCCCTATCTCTTCCTTCTGTCATTGACACAAAGGCGTATAGATTAGTTCAACTTGGTTTAGGGAGCATAATGGAGATTTGCAAATTGATTGTACCAGTATTGATTGTAGTAGCTCAAGTCATGCACACCACCAGCCTATTCTGCACAATCAAAATGTATGAACCAGTTGGAATGCCCATGTATGTATTTTTCCTATTATGACATTAATGTTAGCAGTTCTTGAAATTCTGTTGATTCCTCAGGCAGCAGCGATTTTTGAAAAGTCAAATGCGATTCTATTTAAATGGCGTCAGCAGAAAAATGAGTACATATAAACACAAACAACTGAAAAGCTTATCACCCGTGTGCATGCCAGTAGGTTCATTTTATATGCTAACAAAAGGAAGCCTGCTTGTATTTTTGTCCATTATTGTGGATAACACTGTCAATTTGCTTGTTTCGTTTTAAGTTGCATTGAGTATCTTAAGTCTGTTGGAAGTTAAATACTTCCTCTATGTAGTCTTATGAGTTTATTGTAATAAATACAAGTAAAGTAGTCTGTGCTTAAAACTTAAAAGTATACTTTAATTTAACTTAAAACAAAATAAATTGATTTTAAGTTGATGTATTGCAATGTATACTATAATGCTATGCTTATATATCTTTTCATCTATTTCCTATGTTATGGCCACTACTCACTACTTACTGAATAAGTATTACTTCACATAAAGGTAGTGGACAATGTCTATTTTACATTATAAAATAATAACCAAATGTGAGTATAAGCTTACCCATGTTGGAAAACCAACTATTTCGACATAAATTCAAGTAAAATATCTTAAGCAAGGTAAAATAAGTATAAGAATAGAAACCTGCAAAACAAAGCACAATATTGATTAAAAGGAATGTACGTTAAAATGTTGTGCAAAATGGAAAATGTTAAATAGGTACTATAAAGTAACTCAACTCCAAGAAAAGGAAGGATAAATTGTTATACAACTATAATGTATTATTATACGAAGGAGTTCAATTAATTCTAATGGCACAAAGGTAGACTTAAATAAATATTTAAACCGAAGCATATACGTAAGTGCTTGACTTGTTATATAAAATATCACATACATAGAAAAAGTGTAATGTTAAATAATGGAAGTCATGTGTCATAAGCAAACTGAATAAATAGGTATCATTTATTAGACTTTCACTTTAGTTTAAAAATAAGTTGACTCCAGTTTTTTTACTGATAAAATATTTCTGCGTAACATCAAACTTAAATCAACGTTTAAGCCTTTGTAATTGTATCATAAGTCTAGTAGTAATATTGTGATAAACATTTGCAACTGTAAAGATAATACCAAAAAATAATTGTAGTTCAATCATAATATTTTGGTAACTTCAATTTGACTTTTTTATTCATATCAATTATTAACTCATTTATGGCAAAATTCATCAAACATGAGTGTAAATGCGCTTAATTCATTACATGTAACAAAATGGAATTAAATGCTACAATTCTCTGATATTTATGTAATCACCATCATAATAATAATTTCTTTTTTTGTAAATACTCGTCATTCTGGAAATGAATTTAAACGTTTATTTAAAAGGATTTCAAACCATTTTCGATTTAATTACACATAATGAAAAATTATATTAAATTTCAATATTATATTGCCAAATTTATTAACATACCAATAGAGGATTGAGAATGTAAAAGTATCGATTTTACAAAAATTGTAACTACTAGGAATTTAATTCACTTGGTTATTGAGAGAGAACGCCTCCTGTTGTAGAACAAAGATATTAGGATTGCGAAGACTGCTAATACTGCTGACCAACTGAACTGAAACATTTTAGAGTAAACTTTTTGAAATTAGTTTCTTGCACTTTGATGAGTATACCCTTGGCCATCCTTTCAGAGTTTTCCAGGTTGAAAATTTCCGATTTGAAAGCATCAAAGGATCAAATTTCTACCTCTTCCTCGTCCGGAGTTATTCCATTCTTGGATTGGAGGATGTGTGGTATCCTCAAGAGATTGGCTCGGATCGTGTTTCGCTTCGGTTTCTTCCCTTTCTTTGTCCCGATTTGCTTCACTCATGGTATATTGACTTTAGCAATAAGATCTTCTTTGTGAAATCTAGGGATAGTAAAATTGTTGAATAAAAACTAGATGCAATTATCGATAAACCACTAAAGAATTTGAATTAAGACACTTACTTACTTAGGACAGTCTTGGGGCACGTCTTATCAGAGCAAACGTTTTCATTCGACTATTTCAAAAGTATGAAAATGCAAATGCCTTAATTATGGCTACAATAGTTGAGCATGCGCATGGAAGATTGGCATCGGTATGTGTATCTCCTTATTTTTTAAGCGAATTTCTTTGATTTCATCTATCTACTACGAAGATAATGTTGGTACTTTGGTACTAACTTCTTGTACCATGGTTCTATTACTCCTGGGCATGTGCATGTTTCAATAGAAATTGAGAAATATCTCGTACATTTTGTACCAAACTATGAACTAAAAGTCGTTAAGAAACACTTAAATGAAGAAAATTGGAGATTTTTTATCTTAATTAAAAATAAAATAGCGAAGAAAATTATATAACCTCCGAGGATGCATTATTATAATAATATTATTATATGGCTTTCCTCGTCCATAGTGCAGTGCTTATATAAAATGAACTTTACTAGTTACGTGTATAATTTTCCTTATCCTCATGAATACACTTTTTCCGTGGAACTACCGCTAACTTTATGTATAAGTAAGTAAGTAAGTAAGTAAGTGTGTTTATTGATTTGCCGCAACCTTTACAACATAAAATTTCCAATACAATATTCATTATTTTAAATATATTAAATTGAGTTTTGACATTCTAGAGAGAAATTTCTAACAGTAATGGCTAATTTCCAAAAAGTAAATAGTTTTTGGATTTCAGTCACCGAAAGATCATGCATTATAACATGAATATAATTTTTCTCTAGTTAACCCACGGTACATGAATTCGTGTACATATCTTCTTCTTATACCTAAATAGTGAACACATTCAAATATGACGTAGAAAAACATCTTCTTTCTCCTTACCACATAACTCACACATATCATTTTCATTCTTCTTATATAATTTAGCTAATGAATTTAATACTACCACCTTTCCATCATTACACATATGTGATATACCCAATCTCATGTGACATACAAATATTATTACAGGCCATGATAAATTAAGACTAAAATAGTTTGGTTCTGGCAATGTCTTATAATGGGCAAGAAAGTTACTATTACTAGAGTGTTCTACATATTTTTCCTTGACAACCATCAAATGGTTTTCTATTACTTCTTTTATAGAAGTTTGGACTTTGAGATACCCAAATATCTTTACAATCAAGCATATCGAAAATGTCTCTGACTTGTAATGAACTTTATGTATATGTTCCCCCCATAATATATGGATTTATTACATAAGTAGGTTTGACATAATGCTTTTAACTGAATACGAAATTCAGTTCTTCGCTGAGCAAAAGGAGTCTACATACTTCAATTTAAATTCTATGAATTATTTAGTACAAGAAACTCTTCGCAGTCAGCAACAAATATTAACCTATAGTATAGCAGCAGATACTTTTTACATAACTCGGTGTAGAAATGGAAATACCTTACGTATAAAGAATGTTAGTTGCGTCAACCATATTACTCCTATTACTTGGAAATAAAATCAATGCTAATGGAACTGGTAATGCAATAAAGGTCAAGTACGGAGGTATTTACATCGAAGCATATAAGTGAGTGCTTGCCATTGTTCATAGAACCCATATCAGAGTAGGTCGCAGAGTAGTATAGTTGTATTAGATAATAAGTCACCAAAATACAAAATATAATAACTAAATTCCAAAATCTGCATTCTCGGGGGGAATAATTTTAAGTTTACTGACTAAAATTCCAGCTTTTTACTGTGGTATTTCTTGGTTAACAATTAAACCTAAAACATACCTTTTACGTCATAACAATCTGGATTCCGAGTGCAATTGCTCGAGTAGTTGAGTATAATAGTTTGAACTATAAGGTAAAATTCACTTTTATGCAGTTAAGCCATTTAATGTATAATTAAAATGGTTAGAAACATAGATTTGAAAATCCTCGCCATAAGAATATTCTGTGATGTATTTGGCTCACTTGGAATCATTCCTTACGAAGCAGTCTCAAAATCAAAACCGATTCATTTGGTGAAAAAGAAATGGAAAATTTACAGCTTGAAAATCGGGGCTATCAATCAGCTATGGTTAACATTTTATGTGTTGGGGAAAATTCGGAAAATTTTGATTGTGGATGATCTGGCAGCAAATTCTGTTCCTCAGCTAATGATATTGTTGTGTACACTGGCAATATTCATCATCACCGATGTCTGCTACTTCATTGTATTGAAGAATTTGAATGTCCTTCCTCAGCTGGCTGCAAAGTTTTTCGAAGTTGACAATTCATTAAGAAGTAAGGAATTAATTATATAGTATTTATAACTCTGTAGATTGTTGAATCATATTGAAAGCATCATTTTGTGCTTCAATTGAGGAAAAATATTAAAATTGTTGAAGACAAAATAAAATTATGACACGCATTAACATATTATTATTATTATGTACTCCTCAAAAACGCATAGGTTTCTTCTATACTAATAACATATTAATTATTTTAATTGTGTAAAAGAATACGTTTGTACAATAAAAGAAATATGACTTGTTGATATCAATCTTAAAGGATGTAACATTTCTATTATTATTCTAATTACAGAGAAGTACAGCCAAGAAGTGAACAATTCCAAAAATAGAGCAGACATAACAGGTGGATTAATGTGTCTTGCGATCCCTGTAATAATACCCTTGGGAATTATTTATGCGGCGTTTATGGCTTTTGACGAGAAAGGCAACGCATTGAAGCAAGATGCACAATCATTTCTTGGATACAACCCAGAAGTCTACGATTACTACAAACATCCAATATCCAAACTCCTGATGTTTCTGTATATGCACTCTACACGGCCATGAATATCCTTGGAGTTGTCTTCTTCTTTTTAGTTTCTGCGGTTATGTTCCTAGACGCATTTTCATCTTGGCTGTCATTTTCCCTATCTCTTCCTTCTGTCATTGACACAAAGGCGTATAGATTAGTTCAACTTGGTTTAGGGAGCATAATGGAGATTTGCAAATTGATTGTACCAGTATTGATTGTAGTAGCTCAAGTCATGCACACCACCAGCCTATTCTGCACAATCAAAATGTATGAACCAGTTGGAATGCCCATGTATGTATTTTTTCCTATTATGACATTAATGTTAGCAGTTCTTGAAATTCTGTTGATTCCTCAGGCAGCAGCGATTTTTGAAAAGTCAAATGCGATTCTATTTAAATGGCGTCAGCAGAAAATGAGTACATATAAACACAAACAACTGAAAAGCTTATCACCCGTGTGCATGCCAGTAGGTTCATTTTATATGCTAACAAAAGGAAGCCTGCTTGTATTTTTGTCCATTATTGTGGATAACACTGTCAATTTGCTTGTTTCGTTTTTAAGTTGCATTGAGTATCTTAAGTCTGTTGGAAGTTAAATACTTCCTCTTATGTAGTCTTATGAGTTTATTGTAATAAATACAAGTAAAGTAGTCTGTGCTTAAAACTTAAAAAGTATACTTTAATTTAACTTAAAACAAAATAAATTGATTTTAAGTTGATGTATTGCAATGTATACTATAATGCTATGCTTATATATCTTTTCATCTATTTCCTATGTTATGGCCACTACTCACTACTTACTGAATAAGTATTACTTCACATAAAGGTAGTGGACAATGTCTATTTTACATTATAAAATAATAACCAAATATAAGTATACGCTTACCCATGTTGGAAAACCAACCATTTCGACATAAATTCCAAGTAAAATATCTTAAGCAAGGTAAAATAAGTATAAGTATAGAAACCAGCAAAGCAAAGCACAATATTGATTAAAAGGAATGTACGTTAAAATGTTGTGCAAAATGGAAAATGTTAAATAGGTACTATAAAGTAACTCAACTCCAAGAAAAGGAAGGATAAATTGTTATACAACTATAATGTATTATTATACGAAGGAGTTCAATTAATTCTAATGGCACAAAGGTAGACTTAAATAAATATTTAAACCGAAGCATATACGTAAGTGCTTGACTTGTTATATAAAATATCACATACATAGAAAAAGTGTAATGTTAAATAATGGAAGTCATGTGTCATAAGCAAACTGAATAAATAGGTATCATTTATTAGACTTTCACTTTAGTTTAAAAATAAGTTGACTCCAGTTTTTTTACTGATAAAATATTTCTGCGTAACATCAAACTTAAATCAACGTTTAAGCCTTTGTAATTGTATCATAAGTCTAGTAGTAATATTGTGATAAACATTTGCAACTGTAAAGATAATACCAAAAAATAATTGTAGTTCAATCATAATATTTTGGTAACTTCAATTTGACTTTTTTATTCATATCAATTATTAACTCATTTATGGCAAAATTCATCAAACATGAGTGTAAATTCGCTTAATTCATTACATGTAACAAAATGGAATTAAATGCTACAATTCTCTGATATTTATGTAATCACCATCATAATAATAATTTCTTTTTGTAAATACTCGTCATTCTGGAAATGAATTTAAACGTTTATTTAAAAGGATTTCAAACCATTTCGATTTAATTACACATAATGAAAAATTATATTAAATTTCAATATTATATTGCCAAATTTATTAACATACCAATAGAGGATTGAGAATGTAAAAGTATCGATTTTACAAAAATTGTAACTACTAGGAATTTAATTCACTTGGTTATTGAGAGAGAACGCCTCCTGTTGTAGAACAAAGATATTAGGATTGCGAAGACTGCTAATACTGCTGACCAACTGAACTGAAACATTTAGAGTAAACTTTTTGAAATTAGTTTCTTGCACTTTGATGAGTATACCCTTGGCCATCCTTTCAGAGTTTTCCAGGTTGAAAATTTCCGATTTGAAAGCATCAAAGGATCAAATTTCTACCTCTTCCTCGTCCGGAGTTATTCCATTCTTGGATTGGAGGATGTGTGGTATCCTCAAGAGATTGGCTCGGATCGTGTTTCGCTTCGGTTTCTTCCCTTTCTTTGTCCCGATTTGCTTCACTCATGGTATATTGACTTTAGCAATAAGATCTTCTTTGTGAAATCTAGGGATAGTAAAATTGTTGAATAAAAACTGGATGCAATTATCGACAAAACCGCTGAATAATTTGAATTAAGACACTTACTTACTTAGAACAGTCGTGGGGCACGTCTTATCAGAGCAAACGTTTTCATTCGACTATTTCAAAAGTATGAAAATGCAAATGCCTTAATTATGGCTACAATAGTTGAGCATGCGCATGGAAGATTGGCATCGGTATGTGTATCTCCTTATTTTTTAAGCGAATTTCTTTGATTTCATCTATCTACTACGAAGATAATGTTGGTACTTTGGTACTAACTTCTTGTACCATGGTTCTATTACTCCTGGGCATGTGCATGTTTCAATAGAAATTGAGAAATATCTCGTACATTTTGTACCAAACTATGAACTAAAAGTCGTTAAGAAACACTTAAATGAAGAAAATTGGAGATTTTTTTATCTTTATTAAAATTAAAATAGCGAAGAAAATTATATAACCTCCGAGGATGTATTAGTATAATATTATTATATGGCCATCCTCGTCCTTAGTGCAGTGCTTATATAAAATGAGCTTTACTAGTTACGTGTATAATTTTCCTTAACCTCATGAGTACACTTTTTCCGTGGAACTACCACTAACTTTATGTATAAGTAAGTAAGTAAGTAAGTAAGTGTGTTTATTGATTTGGCCGCAACCTTTACAACATAAAATTTCCAATACAATATTCATTATTTTAAATATATTAAATTGAGTTTTGACATTCTAGAGAGAAATTTCTAACAGTAATGGCTAATTTCCAAAAAGTAAATAGTTTTTGGATTTCAGTCACCGAAAGATCATGCATTATAACATGAATATAATTTTTCTCTAGTTAACCCACGGTACATGAATTCGTGTACATATCTTCTTCTTATACCTAAATAGTGAACACATTCAAATATGACGTGAAAAACATCTTCTTTCTCCTTACCACATAACTCACACATATCATTTTCATTCTTCTTATATAATTTAGCTAATGAATTTAATACTACCACCTTTCCATCATTACACATATGTGATATACCCAATCTCATGTGACATACAAATATTATTACAGGCCATGATAAATTAAGACTAAAATAGTTTGGTTCTGGCAATGTCTTATAATGGGCAAGAAAGTTACTATTACTAGAGTGTTCTACATATTTTTCCTTGACAACCATCAAATGGTTTTCTATTACTTCTTTTATAGAGAAGTTTGGACTTTGAGATACCCAAATATCTTTACAATCAAGCATATCGAAAATGTCTCTGACTTGTAATGAACTTTATGTATATGTTCCCCCCAAAATATAAGGATTTATTACATAAGTAGGTTTTGCATAATGCTTTTAACTGAATAAGTATTTCAGTTCTTCGCTGAGCAAAAGGAGTCTACATAACTTCAATTTAAATTCTATGAATTATTTAGTACAAGAAACTCTTCGCAGTCAGCAACAAATATTAACCTATAGTATAGCAGCAGATACTTTTTACATAACTCGGTGTAGAAATGAAATACCTTACGTATAAAGAATGTTAGTTGCGTCAATCATATTACTCCGATTACTTGGAAATAAAATCAATGCTAATGGAATTGGTAATGCAATAAAGGTCACGTACGGAGGTATTTACATCGAATCGAAGCATGTAAGTGAGTGCTTGCCATTGTTCATAGAACCCATATCAGAGTAGGTCGCAGAGTAGGTAGTATAGTTGTATTAGATAATAAGTCACCAAGATACAAAATATAATAACTAAATTCCAAAATCTGTATTCCTGGGGAGAATAATTTTAAATTTACTGACTAAAAATTCCAGCTTTTTACTGTGGTATTTCTTGGTTAACATTAAGCCTAAAACACACCTTTTATGTCATAACAATCTGGATAAAATTGCTTGAGTAGTTGAGTACAGTAGTTTGAATTATAAGGTAAAATTCACTTTTATGCAGTTAAGCCATTTATTGTATAATTAAAATGGTTAGAAACATAGATTTGAAAATCCTCGCCATAAGAATATTCTGTGATGTATTTGGCTCACTTGGAATCATTCCTTACGAAGCAGTCTCAAAACATAAACCGATTCAGTTGGTGAAAGAGAAATGGAAAATTTACAGCTTGAAAATCGGGGCTGTCAATCAGCTATGGTTAACATTTTACGTGTTGGGGAGAATTCGGAAAATTTTGATTGTGGATTATCTGGCAGCAAATTCTGTTCCTCAGCTAATGATATTGTTGTGTACACTGGCAATATTCATCATCACCGATGTCTGCTACTTCATTTTATTGGAGAATTTGAATGTCCTTCCTCAGCTGGCTGCAAAGTTTTTGCAAATTGACAATTCATTAAGAAGTAAGTAATTAATTATATAGTAATCATAATTCTGTAGATTGTTGAATCATATTGAAAGCATCATTTTGTGCTTCAATTGAGGAAAAATATTAAAATTGTTGAAGACAAAACAAAACTGTGACACGCATTAACATATTATTATTATTATGTACTCCTCAAAAACGCATAGGTTTCTTCTATACTAATAACATATTAATTATTTTAATTGTGTAAAAGAATACGTTTGTACAATAAAAGAAATATGACTTGTTGATATCAATCTTAAAGGATGTAACATTTCTATTATTATTCTAATTACAGAGAAGTACAGCCAAGAAGTGAACAATTCCAAAAATAGAGCAGACATAACAGGTGGATTAATGTGTCTTGCGATCCCTGTAATAATACCCTTGGGAATTATTTATGCGGCGTTTATGGCTTTTGACGAGAAAGGCAACGCATTGAAGCAAGATGCACAATCATTTCTTGGATACAACCCAGAAGTCTACGATTACTACAAACATCCAATATCCAAACTCCTGATGTTTCTGTATGCACTCTACACGGCCATGAATATCCTTGGAGTTGTCTTCTTCTTTTTAGTTTCTGCGGTTATGTTCCTAGACGCATTTTCATCTTGGCTGTCATTTTCCCTATCTCTTCCTTCTGTCATTGACACAAAGGCGTATAGATTAGTTCAACTTGGTTTAGGGAGCATAATGGAGATTTGCAAATTGATTGTACCAGTATTGATTGTAGTAGCTCAAGTCATGCACACCACCAGCCTATTCTGCACAATCAAAATGTATGAACCAGTTGGAATGCCCATGTATGTATTTTTTCCTATTATGACATTAATGTTAGCAGTTCTTGAAATTCTGTTGATTCCTCAGGCAGCAGCGATTTTTGAAAAGTCAAATGCGATTCTATTTAAATGGCGTCAGCAGAAAATGAGTACATATAAACACAAACAACTGAAAAGCTTATCACCCGTGTGCATGCCAGTAGGTTCATTTTATATGCTAACAAAAAGGAAGCCTGCTTGTATTTTTGTCCATTATTGTGGATAACACTGTCAATTTGCTTGTTTCGTTTTAAGTTGCATTGAGTATCTTAAGTCTGTTGGAAGTTAAATACTTCCTCTATGTAGTCTTATGAGTTTATTGTAATAAATACAAGTAAAGTAGTCTGTGCTTAAAACTTAAAAGTATACTTTAATTTAACTTAAAACAAAATAAATTGATTTTAAGTTGATGTATTGCAATGTATACTATAATGCTATGCTTATATATCTTTTCATCTATTTCCTATGTTATGGCCACTACTCACTACTTACTGAATAAGTATTACTTCACATAAAGGTAGTGGACAATGTCTATTTTACATTATAAAATAATAACCAAATGTGAGTATAAGCTTACCCATGTTGGAAAACCAACTATTTCGACATAAATTCAAGTAAAATATCTTAAGCAAGGTAAAATAAGTATAAGAATAGAAACCTGCAAAACAAAGCACAATATTGATTAAAAGGAATGTACGTTAAAATGTTGTGCAAAATGGAAAATGTTAAATAGGTACTATAAAGTAACTCAACTCCAAGAAAAGGAAGGATAAATTGTTATACAACTATAATGTATTATTATACCAAGAAGGAGTTCAATTAATTCTAATGGCACAAAGGTAGACTTAAATAAATATTTAAACCGAAGCATATACGTAAGTGCTTGACTTGTTATATAAAATATCACATACATAGAAAAAGTGTAATGTTAAATAATGGAAGTCATGTGTCATAAGCAAACTGAATAAATAGGTATCATTTATTAGACTTTCACTTTAGTTTAAAAATAAGTTGACTCCAGTTTTTTTACTGATAAAATATTTCTGCGTAACATCAAACTTAAATCAACGTTTAAGCCTTTGTAATTGTATCATAAGTCTAGTAGTAATATTGTGATAAACATTTGCAACTGTAAAGATAATACCAAAAAATAATTGTAGTTCAATCATAATATTTTGGTAACTTCAATTTGACTTTTTTATTCATATCAATTATTAACTCATTTATGGCAAAATTCATCAAACATGAGTGTAAATTCGCTTAATTCATTACATGTAACAAAATGGAATTAAATGCTACAATTCTCTGATATTTATGTAATCACCATCATAATAATAATTTCTTTTTGTAAATACTCGTCATTCTGGAAATGAATTTAAACGTTTATTTAAAAGGATTTCAAACCATTTCGATTTAATTACACATAATGAAAAATTATATTAAATTTCAATATTATATTGCCAAATTTATTAACATACCAATAGAGGATTGAGAATGTAAAAGTATCGATTTTACAAAAATTGTAACTACTAGGAATTTAATTCACTTGGTTATTGAGAGAGAACGCCTCCTGTTGTAGAACAAAGATATTAGGATTGCGAAGACTGCTAATACTGCTGACCAACTGAACTGAAACATTTAGAGTAAACTTTTTGAAATTAGTTTCTTGCACTTTGATGAGTATACCCTTGGCCATCCTTTCAGAGTTTTCCAGGTTGAAAATTTCCGATTTGAAAGCATCAAAGGATCAAATTTCTACCTCTTCCTCGTCCGGAGTTATTCCATTCTTGGATTGGAGGATGTGTGGTATCCTCAAGAGATTGGCTCGGATCGTGTTTCGCTTCGGTTTCTTCCCTTTCTTTGTCCCGATTTGCTTCACTCATGGTATATTGACTTTAGCAATAAGATCTTCTTTGTGAAATCTAGGGATAGTAAAATTGTTGAATAAAAACTAGATGCAATTATCGATAAACCACTAAAGAATTTGAATTAAGACACTTACTTACTTAGGACAGTCTTGGGGCACGTCTTATCAGAGCAAACGTTTTCATTCTACTATTTCAAAAGTATGAAAATGCAAATGCCTAGATACGTTAATTATGGCTACAATAGTTGAGCATGCGCATGGAAGATTGGCATCAGTATCTGTATCTCCTTATTTTTAAGCGCATTTCTTTGATTTCAACTATCCAGTATGTACTACGAAGATAATGTTGGTACTTTGGTACTAACTTCTTGTACCATGGTTCTATTACTCCTGGGCATGTGCATGTTTCAGTAGAAATTGTGAAATATCTCGTACCTTTTGTACCAGGCTATGAACTAAAAGTCGTTAAGAAACACTTAAATGAAGAAAATTGGAGATTTTTTATTTTTACTAAAATTAAAGCGAAGAAAATTATATAACCTCCGAGGATGCATTAGTGTAAATGATATTATTAATATGGCCTTCCTAGTCCTTAGTGCAGCGCTTATATGAAATGAGCTTTACTAATTATGTGTATAATTTTCCTTAACCTCATGAGTACACTTTTTCCGTGGAACTACCACTAACTTTATGTATAAGTAAGTAAGTAAGTAAGTAAGTGTGTTTATTGATTTGGCCGCAACCTTTACAACATAAAATTTCCAATACAATATTCATTATTTTAAATATATTAAATTGAGTTTTGACATTCTAGAGAGAAATTTCTAACAGTAATGGCTAATTTCCAAAAAAGTAAATAGTTTTTGGATTTCAGTCACCGAAAGATCATGCATTATAACATGAATATAATTTTCTCTAGTTAACCCACGGTACATGAATTCGTGTACATATCTTCTTCTTATACCTAAATAGTGAACACATTCAAATATGACGTGAAAAACATCTTCTTTCTCCTTACCACATAACTCACACATATCATTTTCATTCTTCTTATATAATTTAGCTAATGAATTTAATACTACCACCTTTCCATCATTACACATATGTGATATACCCAATCTCATGTGACATACAAATATTATTACAGGCCATGATAAATTAAGACTAAAATAGTTTGGTTCTGGCAATGTCTTATAATGGGCAAGAAAGTTACTATTACTAGAGTGTTCTACATATTTTTCCTTGACAACCATCAAATGGTTTTCTATTACTTCTTTTATAGAGAAGTTTGGACTTTGAGATACCCAAATATCTTTACAATCAAGCATATCGAAAATGTCTCTGACTTGTAATGAACTTTATGTATATGTTCCCCCCCATAATATATGGATTTATTACATAAGTAGGTTTGACATAATGCTTTTAACTGAATAAGAAATTCAGTTCTTCGCTGAGCAAAAGGAGTCTACATACTTCAATTTAAATTCTATGAATTATTTAGTACAAGAAACTCTTCGCAGTCAGCAACAAATATTAACCTATAGTATAGCAGCAGATACTTTTTATATAACTCGGTGTAGAAATGAAATACCTTACGTATAAAGAATGTTAGTTGCGTCAACCATATTACTCCTATTACTTGGAAATAAAATCAATGCTAATGGAATTGGTAATGTGCAATAAAGGTCAAGTACGGAGGTATTTACATCGAATCGAAGCATAAAAGTGAGTGCTTACCATTGTTCATAGAACCCATATCAGAGTAGGTCGCAGAGTAGGTAGTATAGTTGTATTAGATAATAAGTCACCAAGATACAAAATATAATAACTAAATTCCAAAATCTGTATTCCTGGGGAGAATAATTTTAAATTTACTGACTAAAAATTCCAGCTTTTTACTGTGGTATTTCTTGGTTAACATTAAGCCTAAAACACACCTTTTATGTCATAACAATCTGGATAAAATTGCTTGAGTAGTTGAGTACAGTAGTTTGAACTATAAGGTAAAATTCACTTTTATGCAGTTAAGCCATTTAATGTATAATTAAAATGGTTAGAAACATAGATTTGAAAATCCTCGCCATAAGAATATTCTGTGATGTATTTGGCTCACTTGGAATCATTCCTTACGAAGCAGTCTCAAAATTAAAACCGATTCATTTGGTGAAAAAGAAATGGAAAATTTACAGCTTGAAAATCGGGGCTATCAATCAGCTATGGTTAACATTTTATGTGTTGGGGAAAATTCGGAAAATTTTAATTGTGGATGATCTGGCAGCAAATTCTGTTCCTGAGCTAATGATATTGATGTGTACACTGGAAATGTTCATCATCACCGATGTCTGCTACTTCATTGTATTGAAGAATTTGAATGTCCTTCCTCAGCTGGCTACAAAGTTTTTCGAAGTTGACAATTCATTAAGAAGTAAGGAATTAATTATATAGTATTTATAACTCTGTAGATTGTTGAATCATATTGAAAGCATCATTTTGTGCTTCAATTGAGGAAAACTATTAAAATTGTTGAAGACAAAAGAAAACTGTGACATGCATTAACATATTATTATTATTATGTACTCCTCAAAAACGCATAGGTTTCTTCTATACTAATAACATATTAATTATTTTAATTGTGTAAAAGAATACGTTTGTACAATAAAAGAAATATGACTTGTTGATATCAATCTTAAAGGATGTAACATTTCTATTATTATTCTAATTACAGAGAAGTACAGCCAAGAAGTGAACAATTCCAAAAATAGAGCAGACATAACAGGTGGATTAATGTGTCTTGCGATCCCTGTAATAATACCCTTGGGAATTATTTATGCGGCGTTTATGGCTTTTGACGAGAAAGGCAACGCATTGAAGCAAGATGCACAATCATTTCTTGGATACAACCCAGAAGTCTACGATTACTACAAACATCCAATATCCAAACTCCTGATGTTTCTGTATATGCACTCTACACGGCCATGAATATCCTTGGAGTTGTCTTCTTCTTTTTAGTTTCTGCGGTTATGTTCCTAGACGCATTTTCATCTTGGCTGTCATTTTCCCTATCTCTTTCCTTCTGTCATTGACACAAAGGCGTATAGATTAGTTCAACTTGGTTTAGGGAGCATAATGGAGATTTGCAAATTGATTGTACCAGTATTGATTGTAGTAGCTCAAGTCATGCACACCACCAGCCTATTCTGCACAATCAAAATGTATGAACCAGTTGGAATGCCCATGTATGTATTTTTTCCTATTATGACATTAATGTTAGCAGTTCTTGAAATTCTGTTGATTCCTCAGGCAGCAGCGATTTTTGAAAAGTCAAATGCGATTCTATTTAAATGGCGTCAGCAGAAAATGAGTACATATAAACACAAACAACTGAAAAGCTTATCACCCGTGTGCATGCCAGTAGGTTCATTTTATATGCTAACAAAAGGAAGCCTGCTTGTATTTTTGTCCATTATTGTGGATAACACTGTCAATTTGCTTGTTTCGTTTTAAGTTGCATTGAGTATCTTAAGTCTGTTGGAAGTTAAATACTTCCTCTATGTAGTCTTATGAGTTTATTGTAATAAATACAAGTAAAGTAGTCTGTGCTTAAAACTTAAAAGTATACTTTAATTTAACTTAAAACAAAATAAATTGATTTTAAGTTGATGTATTGCAATGTATACTATAATGCTATGCTTATATATCTTTTCATCTATTTCCTATGTTATGGCCACTACTCACTACTTACTGAATAAGTATTACTTCACATAAAGGTAGTGGACAATGTCTATTTTACATTATAAAATAATAACCAAATGTGAGTATAAGCTTACCCATGTTGGAAAACCAACTATTTCGACATAAATTCAAGTAAAATATCTTAAGCAAGGTAAAATAAGTATAAGAATAGAAACCTGCAAAACAAAGCACAATATTGATTAAAAGGAATGTACGTTAAAATGTTGTGCAAAATGGAAAATGTTAAATAGGTACTATAAAGTAACTCAACTCCAAGAAAAGGAAGGATAAATTGTTATACAACTATAATGTATTATTATACGAAGGAGTTCAATTAATTCTAATGGCACAAAGGTAGACTTAAATAAATATTTAAACCGAAGCATATACGTAAGTGCTTGACTTGTTATATAAAATATCACATACATAGAAAAAGTGTAATGTTAAATAATGGAAGTCATGTGTCATAAGCAAACTGAATAAATAGGTATCATTTATTAGACTTTCACTTTAGTTTAAAAATAAGTTGACTCCAGTTTTTTTACTGATAAAATATTTCTGCGTAACATCAAACTTAAATCAACGTTTAAGCCTTTGTAATTGTATCATAAGTCTAGTAGTAATATTGTGATAAACATTTGCAACTGTAAAGATAATACCAAAAAATAATTGTAGTTCAATCATAATATTTTGGTAACTTCAATTTGACTTTTTTATTCATATCAATTATTAACTCATTTATGGCAAAATTCATCAAACATGAGTGTAAATTCGCTTAATTCATTACATGTAACAAAATGGAATTAAATGCTACAATTCTCTGATATTTATGTAATCACCATCATAATAATAATTTCTTTTTGTAAATACTCGTCATTCTGGAAATGAATTTAAACGTTTATTTAAAAGGATTTCAAACCATTTCGATTTAATTACACATAATGAAAAATTATATTAAATTTCAATATTATATTGCCAAATTTATTAACATACCAATAGAGGATTGAGAATGTAAAAGTATCGATTTTACAAAAATTGTAACTACTAGGAATTTAATTCACTTGGTTATTGAGAGAGAACGCCTCCTGTTGTAGAACAAAGATATTAGGATTGCGAAGACTGCTAATACTGCTGACCAACTGAACTGAAACATTTAGAGTAAACTTTTTGAAATTAGTTTCTTGCACTTTGATGAGTATACCCTTGGCCATCCTTTCAGAGTTTTCCAGGTTGAAAATTTCCGATTTGAAAGCATCAAAGGATCAAATTTCTACCTCTTCCTCGTCCGGAGTTATTCCATTCTTGGATTGGAGGATGTGTGGTATCCTCAAGAGATTGGCTCGGATCGTGTTTCGCTTCGGTTTCTTCCCTTTCTTTGTCCCGATTTGCTTCACTCATGGTATATTGACTTTAGCAATAAGATCTTCTTTGTGAAATCTAGGGATAGTAAAATTGTTGAATAAAAACTAGATGCAATTATCGATAAACCACTAAAGAATTTGAATTAAGACACTTACTTACTTAGGACAGTCTTGGGGCACGTCTTATCAGAGCAAACGTTTTCATTCGACTATTTCAAAAGTATGCAAATGCCTATACCTTAATTATGGCTACAATAGTTGAGCATGCGCATGGAAGATTGGCATCGGTATGTGTATCTCCTTATTTTTTAAGCGCATTTCTTTGATTTCATCTATCCAGTATGTACTACGAAGATAATGTTGGTACTTTGGTACTAACTTCTTGTACCATGGTTCTATTACTCCTGGGCATGTGCATGTTTCAATAGAAATTGAGAAATATCTCGTACATTTTGTACCAAACTATGAACTAAAAGTCGTTAAGAAACACTTAAATGAAGAAAATTGGAGATTTTTTTATCTTTATTAAAATTAAAATAACAAAGAAAATTATATAACCTCCGAGGATGTATTAGTATAATATTATTATATGGCCATCCTCGTCCTTAGTGCAGATGCTTATATAAAATGAGCTTTACTACTTATGTGTATAATTTTCCTTAACCTCATGAGTACACTTTTTCCGTGGAACTACCACTAACTTTATGTATAAGTAAGTAAGTAAGTAAGTAAGTGTGTTTATTGATTTGGCCGCAACCTTTACAACATAAAATTTCCAATACAATATTCATTATTTTAAATATATTAAATTGAGTTTTGACATTCTAGAGAGAAATTTCTAACAGTAATGGCTAATTTCCAAAAAGTAAATAGTTTTTGGATTTCAGTCACCGAAAGATCATGCATTATAACATGAATATAATTTTCTCTAGTTAACCCACGGTACATGAATTCGTGTACATATCTTCTTCTTATACCTAAATAGTGAACACATTCAAATATGACGTGAAAAACATCTTCTTTCTCCTTACCACATAACTCACACATATCATTTTCATTCTTCTTATATAATTTAGCTAATGAATTTAATACTACCACCTTTCCATCATTACACATATGTGATATACCCAATCTCATGTGACATACAAATATTATTACAGGCCATGATAAATTAAGACTAAAATAGTTTGGTTCTGGCAATGTCTTATAATGGGCAAGAAAGTTACTATTACTAGAGTGTTCTACATATTTTTCCTTGACAACCATCAAATGGTTTTCTATTACTTCTTTTATAGAGAAGTTTGGACTTTGAGATACCCAAATATCTTTACAATCAAGCATATCGAAAATGTCTCTGACTTGTAATGAACTTTATGTATATGTTCCCCCCCATAATATATGGATTTATTACATAAGTAGGTTTGACATAATGCTTTTAACTGAATACGAAATTCAGTTCTTCGCTGAGCAAAAGGAGTCTACATACTTCAATTTAAATTCTATGAATTATTTAGTACAAGAAACTCTTCGCAGTCAGCAACAAATATTAACCTATAGTATAGCAGCAGATACTTTTTACATAACTCGGTGTAGAAATGAAATACCTTACGTATAAAGAATGTTAGTTGCGTCAACCATATTACTCCTATTACTTGGAAATAAAATCAATGCTAATGGAATTGGTAATGTGCAATAAAGGTCAAGTACGGAGGTATTTACATCGAATCGAAGCATAAAAGTGAGTGCTTACCATTGTTCATAGAACCCATATCAGAGTAGGTCGCAGAGTAGGTAGTATAGTTGTATTAGATAATAAGTCACCAAGATACAAAATATAATAACTAAATTCCAAAATCTGTATTCCTGGGGAGAATAATTTTAAATTTACTGACTAAAAATTCCAGCTTTTTACTGTGGTATTTCTTGGTTAACATTAAGCCTAAAACACACCTTTTATGTCATAACAATCTGGATAAAATTGCTTGAGTAGTTGAGTACAGTAGTTTGAATTATAAGGTAAAATTCACTTTTATGCAGTTAAGCCATTTATTGTATAATTAAAATGGTTAGAAACATAGATTTGAAAATCCTCGCCATAAGAATATTCTGTGATGTATTTGGCTCACTTGGAATCATTCCTTACGAAGCAGTCTCAAAACATAAACCGATTCAGTTGGTGAAAGAGAAATGGAAAATTTACAGCTTGAAAATCGGGGCTGTCAATCAGCTATGGTTAACATTTTACGTGTTGGGGAGAATTCGGAAAATTTTGATTGTGGATTATCTGGCAGCAAATTCTGTTCCTCAGCTAATGATATTGTTGTGTACACTGGCAATATTCATCATCACCGATGTCTGCTACTTCATTTTATTGGAGAATTTGAATGTCCTTCCTCAGCTGGCTGCAAAGTTTTTGCAAATTGACAATTCATTAAGAAGTAAGTAATTAATTATATAGTAATCATAATTCTGTAGATTGTTGAATCATATTGAAAGCATCATTTTGTGCTTCAATTGAGGAAAAATATTAAAATTGTTGAAGACAAAACAAAACTGTGACACGCATTAACATATTATTATTATTATGTACTCCTCAAAAACGCATAGGTTTCTTCTATACTAATAACATATTAATTATTTTAATTGTGTAAAAGAATACGTTTGTACAATAAAAGAAATATGACTTGTTGATATCAATCTTAAAGGATGTAACATTTCTATTATTATTCTAATTACAGAGAAGTACAGCCAAGAAGTGAACAATTCCAAAAATAGAGCAGACATAACAGGTGGATTAATGTGTCTTGCGATCCCTGTAATAATACCCTTGGGAATTATTTATGCGGCGTTTATGGCTTTTGACGAGAAAGGCAACGCATTGAAGCAAGATGCACAATCATTTCTTGGATACAACCCAGAAGTCTACGATTACTACAAACATCCAATATCCAAACTCCTGATGTTTCTGTATATGCACTCTACACGGCCATGAATATCCTTGGAGTTGTCTTCTTCTTTTTAGTTTCTGCGGTTATGTTCCTAGACGCATTTTCATCTTGGCTGTCATTTTCCCTATCTCTTCCTTCTGTCATTGACACAAAGGCGTATAGATTAGTTCAACTTGGTTTAGGGAGCATAATGGAGATTTGCAAATTGATTGTACCAGTATTGATTGTAGTAGCTCAAGTCATGCACACCACCAGCCTATTCTGCACAATCAAAATGTATGAACCAGTTGGAATGCCCATGTATGTATTTTTTCCTATTATGACATTAATGTTAGCAGTTCTTGAAATTCTGTTGATTCCTCAGGCAGCAGCGATTTTTGAAAAGTCAAATGCGATTCTATTTAAATGGCGTCAGCAGAAAATGAGTACATATAAACACAAACAACTGAAAAGCTTATCACCCGTGTGCATGCCAGTAGGTTCATTTTATATGCTAACAAAAGGAAGCCTGCTTGTATTTTTGTCCATTATTGTGGATAACACTGTCAATTTGCTTGTTTCGTTTTAAGTTGCATTGAGTATCTTAAGTCTGTTGGAAGTTAAATACTTCCTCTATGTAGTCTTATGAGTTTATTGTAATAAATACAAGTAAAGTAGTCTGTGCTTAAAACTTAAAAGTATACTTTAATTTAACTTAAAACAAAATAAATTGATTTTAAGTTGATGTATTGCAATGTATACTATAATGCTATGCTTATATATCTTTTCATCTATTTCCTATGTTATGGCCACTACTCACTACTTACTGAATAAGTATTACTTCACATAAAGGTAGTGGACAATGTCTATTTTACATTATAAAATAATAACCAAATGTGAGTATAAGCTTACCCATGTTGGAAAACCAACTATTTCGACATAAATTCAAGTAAAATATCTTAAGCAAGGTAAAATAAGTATAAGAATAGAAACCTGCAAAACAAAGCACAATATTGATTAAAAGGAATGTACGTTAAAATGTTGTGCAAAATGGAAAATGTTAAATAGGTACTATAAAGTAACTCAACTCCAAGAAAAGGAAGGATAAATTGTTATACAACTATAATGTATTATTATACGAAGGAGTTCAATTAATTCTAATGGCACAAAGGTAGACTTAAATAAATATTTAAACCGAAGCATATACGTAAGTGCTTGACTTGTTATATAAAATATCACATACATAGAAAAAGTGTAATGTTAAATAATGGAAGTCATGTGTCATAAGCAAACTGAATAAATAGGTATCATTTATTAGACTTTCACTTTAGTTTAAAAATAAGTTGACTCCAGTTTTTTTACTGATAAAATATTTCTGCGTAACATCAAACTTAAATCAACGTTTAAGCCCTTGTAATTTTATCATAAGTCTAGTTAGTCTAGTAGTATTATTGTGATAAACATTTGCAATTGTAAAGATAATACCAAAAAATAATTATAGTTCAATCATAATATTTTGGCAACTTCAATTCGACTTTTTTATTCATATCAATTATTAACTCAGTTATGGTAAAATTCATCAAACATTATTGTAAAATCGCTGAATTCATTACATGCAACAAAATGGAACCAAACGCTACAATTCTCTAATATTTATGTAATCACCATCATAATAATAATTTCTTTTATGTAAATACTCGTCATTCTGGAAATGAATTTAAACGTTTATTTAAAAGGATTTCAAACCATTTCGATTTAATTACACATAATGAAAAATTATATTAAATTTCAATATTATATTGCCAAATTTATTAACATACCAATAGAGGATTGAGAATGTAAAAGTATCGATTTTACAAAAATTGTAACTACTAGGAATTTAATTCACTTGGTTATTGAGAGAGAACGCCTCCTGTTGTAGAACAAAGATATTAGGATTGCGAAGACTGCTAATACTGCTGACCAACTGAACTGAAACATTTAGAGTAAACTTTTTGAAATTAGTTTCTTGCACTTTGATGAGTATACCCTTGGCCATCCTTTCAGAGTTTTCCAGGTTGAAAATTTCCGATTTGAAAGCATCAAAGGATCAAATTTCTACCTCTTCCTCGTCCGGAGTTATTCCATTCTTGGATTGGAGGATGTGTGGTATCCTCAAGAGATTGGCTCGGATCGTGTTTCGCTTCGGTTTCTTCCCTTTCTTTGTCCCGATTTGCTTCACTCATGGTATATTGACTTTAGCAATAAGATCTTCTTTGTGAAATCTAGGGATAGTAAAATTGTTGAATAAAAACTAGATGCAATTATCGATAAACCACTAAAGAATTTGAATTAAGACACTTACTTACTTAGGACAGTCTTGGGGCACGTCTTATCAGAGCAAACGTTTTCATTCGACTATTTCAAAAGTATGCAAATGCCTATACCTTAATTATGGCTACAATAGTTGAGCATGCGCATGGAAGATTGGCATCGGTATGTGTATCTCCTTATTTTTTAAGCGCATTTCTTTGATTTCATCTATCCAGTATGTACTACGAAGATAATGTTGGTACTTTGGTACTAACTTCTTGTACCATGGTTCTATTACTCCTGGGCATGTGCATGTTTCAATAGAAATTGAGAAATATCTCGTACATTTTGTACCAAACTATGAACTAAAAGTCGTTAAGAAACACTTAAATGAAGAAAATTGGAGATTTTTTTATCTTTATTAAAATTAAAATAACAAAGAAAATTATATAACCTCCGAGGATGTATTAGTATAATATTATTATATGGCCATCCTCGTCCTTAGTGCAGTGCTTATATAAAATGAGCTTTACTACTTATGTGTATAATTTTCCTTAACCTCATGAGTACACTTTTTCCGTGGAACTACCACTAACTTTATGTATAAGTAAGTAAGTAAGTAAGTAAGTGTGTTTATTGATTTGGCCGCAACCTTTACAACATAAAATTTCCAATACAATATTCATTATTTTAAATATATTAAATTGAGTTTTGACATTCTAGAGAGAAATTTCTAACAGTAATGGCTAATTTCCAAAAAGTAAATAGTTTTTGGATTTCAGTCACCGAAAGATCATGCATTATAACATGAATATAATTTTCTCTAGTTAACCCACGGTACATGAATTCGTGTACATATCTTCTTCTTATACCTAAATAGTGAACACATTCAAATATGACGTGAAAAACATCTTCTTTCTCCCTTACCACATAACTCACACATATCATTTTCATTCTTCTTATATAATTTAGCTAATGAATTTAATACTACCACCTTTCCATCATTACACATATGTGATATACCCAATCTCATGTGACATACAAATATTATTACAGGCCATGATAAATTAAGACTAAAATAGTTTGGTTCTGGCAATGTCTTATAATGGGCAAGAAAGTTACTATTACTAGAGTGTTCTACATATTTTTCCTTGACAACCATCAAATGGTTTTCTATTACTTCTTTTATAGAGAAGTTTGGACTTTGAGATACCCAAATATCTTTACAATCAAGCATATCGAAAATGTCTCTGACTTGTAATGAACTTTATGTATATGTTCCCCCCCATAATATATGGATTTATTACATAAGTAGGTTTGACATAATGCTTTTAACTGAATACGAAATTCAGTTCTTCGCTGAGCAAAAGGAGTCTACATACTTCAATTTAAATTCTATGAATTATTTAGTACAAGAAACTCTTCGCAGTCAGCAACAAATATTAACCTATAGTATAGCAGCAGATACTTTTTACATAACTCGGTGTAGAAATGAAATACCTTACGTATAAAGAATGTTAGTTGCGTCAACCATATTACTCCTATTACTTGGAAATAAAATCAATGCTAATGGAATTGGTAATGTGCAATAAAGGTCAAGTACGGAGGTATTTACATCGAATCGAAGCATAAAAGTGAGTGCTTACCATTGTTCATAGAACCCATATCAGAGTAGGTCGCAGAGTAGGTAGTATAGTTGTATTAGATAATAAGTCACCAAGATACAAAATATAATAACTAAATTCCAAAATCTGTATTCCTGGGGAGAATAATTTTAAATTTACTGACTAAAAATTCCAGCTTTTTACTGTGGTATTTCTTGGTTAACATTAAGCCTAAAACACACCTTTTATGTCATAACAATCTGGATAAAATTGCTTGAGTAGTTGAGTACAGTAGTTTGAATTATAAGGTAAAATTCACTTTTATGCAGTTAAGCCATTTATTGTATAATTAAAATGGTTAGAAACATAGATTTGAAAATCCTCGCCATAAGAATATTCTGTGATGTATTTGGCTCACTTGGAATCATTCCTTACGAAGCAGTCTCAAAACATAAACCGATTCAGTTGGTGAAAGAGAAATGGAAAATTTACAGCTTGAAAATCGGGGCTGTCAATCAGCTATGGTTAACATTTTACGTGTTGGGGAGAATTCGGAAAATTTTGATTGTGGATTATCTGGCAGCAAATTCTGTTCCTCAGCTAATGATATTGTTGTGTACACTGGCAATATTCATCATCACCGATGTCTGCTACTTCATTTTATTGGAGAATTTGAATGTCCTTCCTCAGCTGGCTGCAAAGTTTTTGCAAATTGACAATTCATTAAGAAGTAAGTAATTAATTATATAGTAATCATAATTCTGTAGATTGTTGAATCATATTGAAAGCATCATTTTGTGCTTCAATTGAGGAAAAATATTAAAATTGTTGAAGACAAAACAAAACTGTGACACGCATTAACATATTATTATTATTATGTACTCCTCAAAAACGCATAGGTTTCTTCTATACTAATAACATATTAATTATTTTAATTGTGTAAAAGAATACGTTTGTACAATAAAAGAAATATGACTTGTTGATATCAATCTTAAAGGATGTAACATTTCTATTATTATTCTAATTACAGAGAAGTACAGCCAAGAAGTGAACAATTCCAAAAATAGAGCAGACATAACAGGTGGATTAATGTGTCTTGCGATCCCTGTAATAATACCCTTGGGAATTATTTATGCGGCGTTTATGGCTTTTGACGAGAAAGGCAACGCATTGAAGCAAGATGCACAATCATTTCTTGGATACAACCCAGAAGTCTACGATTACTACAAACATCCAATATCCAAACTCCTGATGTTTCTGTATGCACTCTACACGGCCATGAATATCCTTGGAGTTGTCTTCTTCTTTTTAGTTTCTGCGGTTATGTTCCTAGACGCATTTTCATCTTGGCTGTCATTTTCCCTATCTCTTCCTTCTGTCATTGACACAAAGGCGTATAGATTAGTTCAACTTGGTTTAGGGAGCATAATGGAGATTTGCAAATTGATTGTACCAGTATTGATTGTAGTAGCTCAAGTCATGCACACCACCAGCCTATTCTGCACAATCAAAATGTATGAACCAGTTGGAATGCCCATGTATGTATTTTCCTATTATGACATTAATGTTAGCAGTTCTTGAAATTCTGTTGATTCCTCAGGCAGCAGCGATTTTTGAAAAGTCAAATGCGATTCTATTTAAATGGCGTCAGCAGAAAATGAGTACATATAAACACAAACAACTGAAAAGCTTATCACCCGTGTGCATGCCAGTAGGTTCATTTTATATGCTAACAAAAGGAAGCCTGCTTGTATTTTTGTCCATTATTGTGGATAACACTGTCAATTTGCTTGTTTCGTTTTAAGTTGCATTGAGTATCTTAAGTCTGTTGGAAGTTAAATACTTCCTCTATGTAGTCTTATGAGTTTATTGTAATAAATACAAGTAAAGTAGTCTGTGCTTAAAACTTAAAAGTATACTTTAATTTAACTTAAAACAAAATAAATTGATTTTAAGTTGATGTATTGCAATGTATACTATAATGCTATGCTTATATATCTTTTCATCTATTTCCTATGTTATGGCCACTACTCACTACTTACTGAATAAGTATTACTTCACATAAAGGTAGTGGACAATGTCTATTTTACATTATAAAATAATAACCAAATGTGAGTATAAGCTTACCCATGTTGGAAAACCAACTATTTCGACATAAATTCAAGTAAAATATCTTAAGCAAGGTAAAATAAGTATAAGAATAGAAACCTGCAAAACAAAGCACAATATTGATTAAAAGGAATGTACGTTAAAATGTTGTGCAAAATGGAAAATGTTAAATAGGTACTATAAAGTAACTCAACTCCAAGAAAAGGAAGGATAAATTGTTATACAACTATAATGTATTATTATACGAAGGAGTTCAATTAATTCTAATGGCACAAAGGTAGACTTAAATAAATATTTAAACCGAAGCATATACGTAAGTGCTTGACTTGTTATATAAAATATCACATACATAGAAAAAGTGTAATGTTAAATAATGGAAGTCATGTGTCATAAGCAAACTGAATAAATAGGTATCATTTATTAGACTTTCACTTTAGTTTAAAAATAAGTTGACTCCAGTTTTTTTACTGATAAAATATTTCTGCGTAACATCAAACTTAAATCAACGTTTAAGCCTTTGTAATTGTATCATAAGTCTAGTAGTAATATTGTGATAAACATTTGCAACTGTAAAGATAATACCAAAAAATAATTGTAGTTCAATCATAATATTTTGGTAACTTCAATTTGACTTTTTTATTCATATCAATTATTAACTCATTTATGGCAAAATTCATCAAACATGAGTGTAAATTCGCTTAATTCATTACATGTAACAAAATGGAATTAAATGCTACAATTCTCTGATATTTATGTAATCACCATCATAATAATAATTTCTTTTTGTAAATACTCGTCATTCTGGAAATGAATTTAAACGTTTATTTAAAAGGATTTCAAACCATTTCGATTTAATTACACATAATGAAAAATTATATTAAATTTCAATATTATATTGCCAAATTTATTAACATACCAATAGAGGATTGAGAATGTAAAAGTATCGATTTTACAAAAATTGTAACTACTAGGAATTTAATTCACTT
Source organism: Tomocerus qinae (assembly GCA_020055645.1). Taxonomy (NCBI): domain Eukaryota; kingdom Metazoa; phylum Arthropoda; class Collembola; order Entomobryomorpha; family Tomoceridae; genus Tomocerus; species Tomocerus qinae. The sequence continues at coordinate 63,443,626 of CM034546.1, forward strand.
GGTTATTGAGAGAGAACGCCTCCTGTTGTAGAACAAAGATATTAGGATTGCGAAGACTGCTAATACTGCTGACCAACTGAACTGAAACATTTAGAGTAAACTTTTTGAAATTAGTTTCTTGCACTTTGATGAGTATACCCTTGGCCATCCTTTCAGAGTTTTCCAGGTTGAAAATTTCCGATTTGAAAGCATCAAAGGATCAAATTTCTACCTCTTCCTCGTCCGGAGTTATTCCATTCTTGGATTGGAGGATGTGTGGTATCCTCAAGAGATTGGCTCGGATCGTGTTTCGCTTCGGTTTCTTCCCTTTCTTTGTCCCGATTTGCTTCACTCATGGTATATTGACTTTAGCAATAAGATCTTCTTTGTGAAATCTAGGGATAGTAAAATTGTTGAATAAAAACTAGATGCAATTATCGATAAACCACTAAAGAATTTGAATTAAGACACTTACTTACTTAGGACAATCTTGGGGCACGTCTTATCAGAGCAAACGTTTTCATTCGACTATTTCAAAAGTATGCAAATGCCTATACCTTAATTATGGCTACAATAGTTGAGCATGCGCATGGAAGATTGGCATCGGTATGTGTATCTCCTTATTTTTTAAGCGCATTTCTTTGATTTCATCTATCCAGTATGTACTACGAAGATAATGTTGGTACTTTGGTACTAACTTCTTGTACCATGGTTCTATTACTCCTGGGCATGTGCATGTTTCAATAGAAATTGAGAAATATCTCGTACATTTTGTACCAAACTATGAACTAAAAGTCGTTAAGAAACACTTAAATGAAGAAAATTGGAGATTTTTTATCTTAATTAAAATTAAAATAACAAAGAAAATTATATAACCTCCGAGGATGTATTAGTGTAAATGATATTATTATATGGCCTTCCTCGTCCTTAGTGCAGTGCTTATATAAAATGAGCTTTACTAATTATGTGTATAATTTTCCTTATCCTCATGAATACACTTTTTCCGTGGAACTACCACTAACTTTATGTATAAGTAAGTAAGTAAGTAAGTAAGTGTGTTTATTGATTTGGCCGCAACCTTTACAACATAAAATTTCCAATACAATATTCATTATTTTAAATATATTAAATTGAGTTTTGACATTCTAGAGAGAAATTTCTAACAGTAATGGCTAATTTCCAAAAAGTAAATAGTTTTTGGATTTCAGTCACCGAAAGATCATGCATTATAACATGAATATAATTTTCTCTAGTTAACCCACGGTACATGAATTCGTGTACATATCTTCTTCTTATACCTAAATAGTGAACACATTCAAATATGACGTGAAAAACATCTTCTTTCTCCTTACCACATAACTCACACATATCATTTTCATTCTTCTTATATAATTTAGCTAATGAATTTAATACTACCACCTTTCCATCATTACACATATGTGATATACCCAATCTCATGTGACATACAAATATTATTACAGGCCATGATAAATTAAGACTAAAATAGTTTGGTTCTGGCAATGTCTTATAATGGGCAAGAAAGTTACTATTACTAGAGTGTTCTACATATTTTTCCTTGACAACCATCAAATGGTTTTCTATTACTTCTTTTATAGAGAAGTTTGGACTTTGAGATACCCAAATATCTTTACAATCAAGCATATCGAAAATGTCTCTGACTTGTAATGAACTTTATGTATATGTTCCCCCCATAATATATGGATTTATTACATAAGTAGGTTTGACATAATGCTTTTAACTGAATACGAAATTCAGTTCTTCGCTGAGCAAAAGGAGTCTACATACTTCAATTTAAAGTCTATGAATTATTTAGTACAAGAAACTCTTCGCAGTCAGCAACAAATATTAACCTATAGTATAGCAGCAGATACTTTTTACATAACTCGGTGTAGAAATGAAATACCTTACGTATAAAGAATGTTAGTTGCGTCAACCATATTACTCCTATTACTTGGAAATAAAATCAATGCTAATGGAATTGGTAATGTGCAATAAAGGTCAAGTACGGAGGTATTTACATCGAATCGAAGCATAAAAGTGAGTGCTTACCATTGTTCATAGAACCCATATCAGAGTAGGTCGCAGAGTAGGTAGTATAGTTGTATTAGATAATAAGTCACCAAGATACAAAATATAATAACTAAATTCCAAAATCTGTATTCCTGGGGAGAATAATTTTAAATTTACTGACTAAAAATTCCAGCTTTTTACTGTGGTATTTCTTGGTTAACATTAAGCCTAAAACACACCTTTTATGTCATAACAATCTGGATAAAATTGCTTGAGTAGTTGAGTACAGTAGTTTGAATTATAAGGTAAAATTCACTTTTATGCAGTTAAGCCATTTATTGTATAATTAAAATGGTTAGAAACATAGATTTGAAAATCCTCGCCATAAGAATATTCTGTGATGTATTTGGCTCACTTGGAATCATTCCTTACGAAGCAGTCTCAAAACATAAACCGATTCAGTTGGTGAAAGAGAAATGGAAAATTTACAGCTTGAAAATCGGGGCTGTCAATCAGCTATGGTTAACATTTTACGTGTTGGGGAGAATTCGGAAAATTTTGATTGTGGATTATCTGGCAGCAAATTCTGTTCCTCAGCTAATGATATTGTTGTGTACACTGGCAATATTCATCATCACCGATGTCTGCTACTTCATTTTATTGGAGAATTTGAATGTCCTTCCTCAGCTGGCTGCAAAGTTTTTGCAAATTGACAATTCATTAAGAAGTAAGTAATTAATTATATAGTAATCATAATTCTGTAGATTGTTGAATCATATTGAAAGCATCATTTTGTGCTTCAATTGAGGAAAAATATTAAAATTGTTGAAGACAAAACAAAACTGTGACACGCATTAACATATTATTATTATTATGTACTCCTCAAAAACGCATAGGTTTCTTCTATACTAATAACATATTAATTATTTTAATTGTGTAAAAAGAATACGTTTGTACAATAAAAGAAATATGACTTGTTGATATCAATCTTAAAGGATGTAACATTTCTATTATTATTCTAATTACAGAGAAGTACAGCCAAGAAGTGAACAATTCCAAAAATAGAGCAGACATAACAGGTGGATTAATGTGTCTTGCGATCCCTGTAATAATACCCTTGGGAATTATTTATGCGGCGTTTATGGCTTTTGACGAGAAAGGCAACGCATTGAAGCAAGATGCACAATCATTTCTTGGATACAACCCAGAAGTCTACGATTACTACAAACATCCAATATCCAAACTCCTGATGTTTCTGTATATGCACTCTACACGGCCATGAATATCCTTGGAGTTGTCTTCTTCTTTTTAGTTTCTGCGGTTATGTTCCTAGACGCATTTTCATCTTGGCTGTCATTTTCCCTATCTCTTCCTTCTGTCATTGACACAAAGGCGTATAGATTAGTTCAACTTGGTTTAGGGAGCATAATGGAGATTTGCAAATTGATTGTACCAGTATTGATTGTAGTAGCTCAAGTCATGCACACCACCAGCCTATTCTGCACAATCAAAATGTATGAACCAGTTGGAATGCCCATGTATGTATTTTTTCCTATTATGACATTAATGTTAGCAGTTCTTGAAATTCTGTTGATTCCTCAGGCAGCAGCGATTTTTGAAAAGTCAAATGCGATTCTATTTAAATGGCGTCAGCAGAAAATGAGTACATATAAACACAAACAACTGAAAAGCTTATCACCCGTGTGCATGCCAGTAGGTTCATTTTATATGCTAACAAAAGGAAGCCTGCTTGTATTTTTGTCCATTATTGTGGATAACACTGTCAATTTGCTTGTTTCGTTTTAAGTTGCATTGAGTATCTTAAGTCTGTTGGAAGTTAAATACTTCCTCTATGTAGTCTTATGAGTTTATTGTAATAAATACAAGTAAAGTAGTCTGTGCTTAAAACTTAAAAGTATACTTTAATTTAACTTAAAACAAAATAAATTGATTTTAAGTTGATGTATTGCAATGTATACTATAATGCTATGCTTATATATCTTTTCATCTATTTCCTATGTTATGGCCACTACTCACTACTTACTGAATAAGTATTACTTCACATAAAGGTAGTGGACAATGTCTATTTTACATTATAAAATAATAACCAAATGTGAGTATAAGCTTACCCATGTTGGAAAACCAACTATTTCGACATAAATTCAAGTAAAATATCTTAAGCAAGGTAAAATAAGTATAAGAATAGAAACCTGCAAAACAAAGCACAATATTGATTAAAAGGAATGTACGTTAAAATGTTGTGCAAAATGGAAAATGTTAAATAGGTACTATAAAGTAACTCAACTCCAAGAAAAGGAAGGATAAATTGTTATACAACTATAATGTATTATTATACGAAGGAGTTCAATTAATTCTAATGGCACAAAGGTAGACTTAAATAAATATTTAAACCGAAGCATATACGTAAGTGCTTGACTTGTTATATAAAATATCACATACATAGAAAAAGTGTAATGCTAAATAATGGAAGTCATGAGTCAAAAGCAAACTGAATAAATAGGTATCATTTATTAGACTTTCACTTCAGTTTAAAAATATTTTGACTCCAGTTTTTTTACTGATAAAACATTTCTGTGTAACATCAAACTTAAATCAACGTTTAAGCCTTTGTAATTGTATCATAAGTCTAGTAGTAATATTGTGATAAACATTTGCAACTGTAAAGATAATACCAAAAAATAATTGTAGTTCAATCATAATATTTTGGTAACTTCAATTTGACTTTTTTATTCATATCAATTATTAATTCATTTATGGTAAAATTCATCAAACATTATTGTAAAATCGATAATTCATTACGTGCAACAAAATGGAATCAAATGCTACAATCATCTAATATTTATGTAATCACCATCATAATAATACTTTATGTAAATACTCGTCATTCTGGAAATGAATTTAAACGTTTATTTAAAAGGATTTCAAACCATTTCGATTTAATTACACATAATGAATAATTATATTAAATTTCAATATTATATTGCCAAATTTATTAACATAGAGGGTTGAGAATGTAAAAGTATCGATTTTACAAAAATTATAACTACTAGGAATTTAATTCACTTGGCTATTGAGAGAGAACGCCTCCTGTTGTAGAACAAAGATATTAGGATTGCGAAGACTGCTAATACTGCTGACCAACTGAACTGAAACATTTAGAGTAAACTTTTTGAAATTAGTTTCTTGCACTTTGATGAGTATACCCTTGGCCATCCTTTCAGAGTTTTCCAGGTTGAAAATTTCCGATTTGAAAGCATCAAAGGATCAAATTTCTACCTCTTCCTCGTCCGGAGTTATTCCATTCTTGGATTGGAGGATGTGTGGTATCCTCAAGAGATTGGCTCGGATCGTGTTTCGCTTCGGTTTCTTCCCTTTCTTTGTCCCGATTTGCTTCACTCATGGTATATTGACTTTAGCAATAAGATCTTCTTTGTGAAATCTAGGGATAGTAAAATTGTTGAATAAAAACTGGATGCAATTATCGATAAACCACTAAAGAATTTGAATTAAGACACTTACTTACTTAGGACAGTCTTGGGGCACGTCTTATCAGAGCAAACGTTTTCATTCGACTATTTCAAAAGTATGCAAATGCCTATACCTTAATTATGGCTACAATAGTTGAGCATGCGCATGGAAGATTGGCATCGGTATGTGTATCTCCTTATTTTTTAAGCGCATTTCTTTGATTTCATCTATCCAGTATGTACTACGAAGATAATGTTGGTACTTTGGTACTAACTTCTTGTACCATGGTTCTATTACTCCTGGGCATGTGCATGTTTCAATAGAAATTGAGAAATATCTCGTACATTTTGTACCAAACTATGAACTAAAAGTCGTTAAGAAACACTTAAATGAAGAAAATTGGAGATTTTTTATCTTTATTAAAATTAAAATAACAAAGAAAATTATATAACCTCCGAGGATGTATTAGTATAATATTATTATATGGCCATCCTCGTCCTTAGTGCAGTGCTTATATAAAATGAGCTTTACTACTTATGTGTATAATTTTCCTTAACCTCATGAGTACACTTTTTCCGTGGAACTACCACTAACTTTATGTATAAGTAAGTAAGTAAGTAAGTAAGTGTGTTTATTGATTTGGCCGCAACCTTTACAACATAAAATTTCCAATACAATATTCATTATTTTAAATATATTAAATTGAGTTTTGACATTCTAGAGAGAAATTTCTAACAGTAATGGCTAATTTCCAAAAAGTAAATAGTTTTTGGATTTCAGTCACCGAAAGATCATGCATTATAACATGAATATAATTTTCTCTAGTTAACCCACGGCACATGAATTCGTGTACATATCTTCTTTTTATACCTAAATAGTGAACACATTCAAATATGACGTGAAAAACATCTTCTTTCTCCTTACCACATAACTCACACATATCATTTTCATTCTTCTTATATAATTTAGCTAATGAATTTAATACTACCACCTTTCCATCATTACACATATGTGATATACCCAATCTCATGTGACATACAAATATTATTACAGGCCATGATAAATTAAGACTAAAATAGTTTGGTTCTGGCAATGTCTTATAATGGGCAAGAAAGTTACTATTACTAGAGTGTTCTACATATTTTTCCTTGACAACCATCAAATGGTTTTCTATTACTTCTTTTATAGAGAAGTTTGGACTTTGAGATACCCAAATATCTTTACAATCAAGCATATCGAAAATGTCTCTGACTTGTAATGAACTTTATGTATATGTTTGCCCCAAAATATAAGGATTTATTACATAAGTAGGTTTTGCATAATGCTTTTAACTGAATAAGTATTTCAGTTCTTCGCTGAGCAAAAGGAGTCTACATAACTTCAATTTAAATTCTATGAATTATTTAGTACAAGAAACTCTTCCCAGTCCGCAACAAATATTAACCTAGTAGCAGCAGATACCTTTTACATAACTCGGTGAAGGAATGAAATACCTTACGTATAAAGAATGTTAGTTGCGTCAATCATATTACTCCGATTACTTGGAAATAAAATCAATGCTAATGGAATTGGTAATGCAATAAAGGTCACGTACGGAGGTATTTACATCGAAGCATATAAGTGAGTGCTTGCCATTGTTCATAGAACCCATATCAGAGTAGGTCGCAGAGTAGTATAATTATATTAATAAGTCACCAAAATACAAAATATAATAACTAAATTCCAAAATCTGCATTCTCGGGGGGAATAATTTTAAGTTTACTGACTAAAAATTCCAGCTTTTTACTGTGGTATTTCTTGGTTAACATTAAGCCTAAAACACACCTTTTATGTCATAACAATCTGGATAAAATTGCTTGAGTAGTTGAGTATAATAGTTTGAATTATAAGGTAAAATTCACTTTTATGCAGTTAAGCCATTTATTGTATAATTAAAATGGTTAGAAACATAGATTTGAAAATCCTCGCCATAAGAATATTCTGTGATGTATTTGGCTCACTTGGAATCATTCCTTACGAAGCAGTCTCAAAACATAAACCGATTCAGTTGGTGAAAGAGAAATGGAAAATTTACAGCTTGAAAATCGGGGCTGTCAATCAGCTATGGTTAACATTTTACGTGTTGGGGAGAATTCGGAAAATTTTGATTGTGGATTATCTGGCAGCAAATTCTGTTCCTCAGCTAATGATATTGTTGTGTACACTGGCAATATTCATCATCACCGATGTCTGCTACTTCATTTTATTGGAGAATTTGAATGTCCTTCCTCAGCTGGCTGCAAAGTTTTTGCAAATTGACAATTCATTAAGAAGTAAGTAATTAATTATATAGTAATCATAATTCTGTAGATTGTTGAATCATATTGAAAGCATCATTTTGTGCTTCAATTGAGGAAAAATATTAAAATTGTTGAAGACAAAACAAAACTGTGACACGCATTAACATATTATTATTATTATGTACTCCTCAAAAACGCATAGGTTTCTTCTATACTAATAACATATTAATTATTTTAATTGTGTAAAAGAATACGTTTGTACAATAAAAGAAATATGACTTGTTGATATCAATCTTAAAGGATGTAACATTTCTATTATTATTCTAATTACAGAGAAGTACAGCCAAGAAGTGAACAATTCCAAAAATAGAGCAGACATAACAGGTGGATTAATGTGTCTTGCGATCCCTGTAATAATACCCTTGGGAATTATTTATGCGGCGTTTATGGCTTTTGACGAGAAAGGCAACGCATTGAAGCAAGATGCACAATCATTTCTTGGATACAACCCAGAAGTCTACGATTACTACAAACATCCAATATCCAAACTCCTGATGTTTCTGTATATGCACTCTACACGGCCATGAATATCCTTGGAGTTGTCTTCTTCTTTTTAGTTTCTGCGGTTATGTTCCTAGACGCATTTTCATCTTGGCTGTCATTTTCCCTATCTCTTCCTTCTGTCATTGACACAAAGGCGTATAGATTAGTTCAACTTGGTTTAGGGAGCATAATGGAGATTTGCAAATTGATTGTACCAGTATTGATTGTAGTAGCTCAAGTCATGCACACCACCAGCCTATTCTGCACAATCAAAATGTATGAACCAGTTGGAATGCCCATGTATGTATTTTTTCCTATTATGACATTAATGTTAGCAGTTCTTGAAATTCTGTTGATTCCTCAGGCAGCAGCGATTTTTGAAAAGTCAAATGCGATTCTATTTAAATGGCGTCAGCAGAAAATGAGTACATATAAACACAAACAACTGAAAAGCTTATCACCCGTGTGCATGCCAGTAGGTTCATTTTATATGCTAACAAAAGGAAGCCTGCTTGTATTTTTGTCCATTATTGTGGATAACACTGTCAATTTGCTTGTTTCGTTTTAAGTTGCATTGAGTATCTTAAGTCTGTTGGAAGTTAAATACTTCCTCTATGTAGTCTTATGAGTTTATTGTAATAAATACAAGTAAAGTAGTCTGTGCTTAAAACTTAAAAGTATACTTTAATTTAACTTAAAACAAAATAAATTGATTTTAAGTTGATGTATTGCAATGTATACTATAATGCTATGCTTATATATCTTTTCATCTATTTCCTATGTTATGGCCACTACTCACTACTTACTGAATAAGTATTACTTCACATAAAGGTAGTGGACAATGTCTATTTTACATTATAAAATAATAACCAAATGTGAGTATAAGCTTACCCATGTTGGAAAACCAACTATTTCGACATAAATTCAAGTAAAATATCTTAAGCAAGGTAAAATAAGTATAAGAATAGAAACCTGCAAAACAAAGCACAATATTGATTAAAAGGAATGTACGTTAAAATGTTGTGCAAAATGGAAAATGTTAAATAGGTACTATAAAGTAACTCAACTCCAAGAAAAGGAAGGATAAATTGTTATACAACTATAATGTATTATTATACGAAGGAGTTCAATTAATTCTAATGGCACAAAGGTAGACTTAAATAAATATTTAAACCGAAGCATATACGTAAGTGCTTGACTTGTTATATAAAATATCACATACATAGAAAAAGTGTAATGTTAAATAATGGAAGTCATGTGTCATAAGCAAACTGAATAAATAGGTATCATTTATTAGACTTTCACTTTAGTTTAAAAATAAGTTGACTCCAGTTTTTTTACTGATAAAATATTTCTGCGTAACATCAAACTTAAATCAACGTTTAAGCCTTTGTAATTGTATCATAAGTCTAGTAGTAATATTGTGATAAACATTTGCAACTGTAAAGATAATACCAAAAAATAATTGTAGTTCAATCATAATATTTTGGTAACTTCAATTTGACTTTTTTATTCATATCAATTATTAACTCATTTATGGCAAAATTCATCAAACATGAGTGTAAATTCGCTTAATTCATTACATGTAACAAAATGGAATTAAATGCTACAATTCTCTGATATTTATGTAATCACCATCATAATAATAATTTCTTTTTGTAAATACTCGTCATTCTGGAAATGAATTTAAACGTTTATTTAAAAGGATTTCAAACCATTTCGATTTAATTACACATAATGAAAAATTATATTAAATTTCAATATTATATTGCCAAATTTATTAACATACCAATAGAGGATTGAGAATGTAAAAGTATCGATTTTACAAAAATTATAACTACTAGGAATTTAATTCACTTGGCTATTGAGAGAGAACGCCTCCTGTTGTAGAACAAAGATATTAGGATTGCGAAGACTGCTACTGCTGACCAACTGAACTGAGACATTTAGAGTAAACTTTTTGAAGTTAGTTTCTTGCACTTGATGAGTATACTCATGGTCATCCTTTTAGAGTTTTCCAGGTTGAAAATTTCCGATTTGAAAGCATTGAAGGATCAAATTTATTCCTCTTCCCCGTCTTCTTATTCCATTCTTGGATTGGAGGATGTGTGGTACCATCAAAAGATTGGCTCGGATCGTGTTTCGCTTCGGTTTCTTCCCTTTCTCTGTCCCGATTTACTTCGCTCATGGTCCATGGTATATTGACTTTAAGCAATAAGGCCTTCTTTGTCACATCTAGGGATAGTAAAAATGGTGAATAAAAACTAGATGCAATTATCGATAAACCACTGAATAATTTGAATTAAGACACTTACTTACTTAGGACACTCTTGGGGCACGTCTTCTCAGAGCAAACGTTTTCATTCGACTATTTCAAAAGTATGAAAATGCAAATATCTATACTTTATTCATGATGGTGGTTGACACGATGTTAATTGGGGTGTAAGCCTATAACTTGGGTGTAGCTTCAAACTACAGGATTTATGCTAACACTTAGTTTTAACACTTAAGACTTGTTGGCAGTGTTATATTGACGAGCAATGTTTAAAACGAGCGTTTGAGGCACAAAAGTTGATAAAGATCAGAGATAGCCGATGGGTAGTGGCTATAGGTGACAAAAATGACCAGTTTGCGGGTGTATTGAGAGGTGGATGGAGGACAAAAAGAGCAAAACACAAAATATTGCCTAAAGATATATGACAGATACACAACCCCAGGATGAAACAAAACTAGAACAACCTCAGGATGAAACAGAACCAGAACTATCTCAGGAACAATCAGATCAATCCTAGGAATTACCAGAACAGGGAATTCATAAAACATTGCCTTACAAATGTGTACGGCCCATTTTACTCATATTATCCATTTCTATACACTTTACAGTATTTATACATAAATGCTCCTTGTGGCGCCCAGTTTCTATTGGTTGAATAAAATGGGAGTGATGAAATGAGAGAGTGAAAAATACATTTCATATGTAGAGAAATTCAATATATAATATGTGCCAAGAGCTATAAATTTTGGACATTTAATTCCCACGATGTCTATGATGTCTTCATAGTTTGCTTTTGCTCCTATTTTACAAATAAATTAGCAATAATAGTACAATACAATAAGGCCAGAGTCATGGCTAGTCAATATTTAAATTACTGAATTGGAAAATAACGAGGCATCAGGTTTTCGTAAATTTTTAAATCTTCATCCAAAAATACGGCAAATATTACACGGTCAACCTAAAATTTAAAAAAATGAAATTTAAGCATCCCGCATCAATGTATTACTCATAAACAAAAATATTTAACGTTGAATAGAGATAGAAAACAATAGAAATTAAGCATTTTTTGTTTTAACCACGTACACTGTTTGGTCAAAATGGTGTTCTAATATGTTCTTTTATCTCCATCTCTATTGATAATTATCTCCGTGTGAAAATAATTTCAGCTTTAAAATGAGTGAATACAAAATAACCAGTTTAAGGGCCATTTAAGCATAACTGGAGAAAACGGCCAACTGTCGATAATATAAATAATAATGCTGTTATTGATCTCTATTCAAAATGGACAATGTTTGTGCAACAGTAGACAAGGCGGTAGTAAAACACGGAAAAGTACATAAAATCCTTAATATAACTCTTTAGGCTTATAATTGGGTTTAGAGGAACCTAATCTCCATTCAATTATTTCATAAAATAATATATTATTCGGTTTCTTTTTCGAGAAGTTATCACATCAACAGCATTTATGTAATTATGAAATGACCTTTTGGTAACTGTAATACTGAAATGCTCAAATCTTTCCATTTTAGGACTGAATATTTAAACAGTAAAGTGTGATTTAATAAAAAAAATACCTTCTCTTTGTGTTCTTCAAGAAAATGTCTCACATTTTTTATTGCCACATGTGCAGCTTGCTCTTTAGGGTAACCTGAAATCAGTATTCTTATGTTTAGAAAATATTTTTGCAAGCAACCATTTCTACAACAGTGCCTTGGCTCCTGTAGACAGCTCTATATAATCCAACATTTAATTCGTAGAATACAGAATATACTATGTACGGAGGCACACTAGAGACATAATTCAAAGTTAAGGTTTTTTTTACCGTAGGCTCCAGTAGAGATGCATGGAAACGCCTATAATAAAATAAACATATTCATGTACCGTAAAACACCCTAAATAGGAACGATTTTCGAGGTTTTCTATAAATACCTTTGGCACAGCAGTAATATTTATAATAAATTTGACGGAATTTTGTGCAAAACGGGTAATACTACAAATTTCATTGACTAAAACTTTTTTTTCAAATTGGAAGTATTTTATTTCTTATGGTGAAAACGTGTTCCTATTTAGGACTGAATTCCCTAAATGGGAACACTGTGATTTAGCATCAGTAACTTCTAGTTAGGGCTGCTGTACCCTAAATAGGAACACTTAAAATGTTTTTAAAAAAACCAATAAAAAATTTGACCTGGAATGTATATTTAATTTGCTAAGATTTACCATTTTAATGAATTTCCAAGAAGCTCGAATACACCCTGCCTAAATCACTAAAATTTGTTCCATTCTTAGAGCTCAATTTGTCTGTGAAAAAACAATTTCCGGTTGTATTCGTATTTTGACGATTAAATCCATCCTAATAATTTCTGTTGTTGACAATATTTGAAACACAACCCAAAACTAGTCTATATTATCACATTGCCCCTTTTATTTATTTTTTTCATAAATGTTCCTATTTAGGATCATGAAATACAAATGGCGAATTTTAATTTCAAAATGCCGCCATTTTGCCTCTGTTTTTACCATTGAGTTCAAATTCGGTATATCATTATCAAAATAGTTCCTAATACTAACAATATTTTTTCATTTTTCAAAACATTCATTGTATCTGCTGAGCCGAAAAAGTTTTTTTGCGATTTGAATTTTAGCGCATTTTTAAATTTAACAATAACGGTAACCCAAGCATGTAACGTTAAACAAAAATTGACAAAGAGAACTCGATTCAGTGAAGAAAACATGCAACTACATGTGACAATTTTAATTTTCGCTAGAAATAGTTTCATAAACCAAGGATGTCAATTTCAAAAATGAAAAAAAGTTTTGTTCCTATTTAGGGTGGCGTTCCTATTTAGGACATTTTACGGTACATATATTATAATATTATATTAAATATTATTATCACGAAAAATTTGTCAAAGTTCTGATATTCTTACAACTGATTTTATATTATTCTCAATAACCAAGCTTAAGGCACTTTGATAAGCTTTATTCAGCAATTCAGGAGATTCCTCTTGCGGTCCTACGCAATGGATGACATCTAAAAAGGGTTATTAAAATCATTCCGTACATCAAATGAGAAAGTAAGACACCTAGATTAAATACTATTTTGATTCTAATGTAAAACGATGTCATTTTCTCACGTTTTGATGGTAGATCATAGCCATTAGTAATTTTTGCGCTTCCAGTGGGACAACCGCCAAGATTTCTACATTCTTCTAAAAGATTTGGACCCGCAGATTTATGAATGCAACCATCTACTGAGTTTTGAAAATAAATTTTAAGTTATTTATGAAAAACTTGCTGCTTTATATTCACCTAATTATTGGCATTGCATCCTACTCGCTGCGCCTAGGATATGTCATCTAATCCACGCCAGGGAATTCCATGCCAATAATTTTGATTATATGAGCATTTGGTCTGCGGCCTGCGGTGTCGATGATTTGAGTTATGGAAAAGAGATGATAGAGAAGAAAAATTTACACAATATAGCAATAACTTGTAAATTGAACAAAGTATGCGTTTTGGAATAATATTTGTCTTCAGGGTTCTCTTATGTGGGACATTTCGAAATTATTAGTTATGAGTAAGTCCACCGCTAACAGGGACGGGGCGAACTGTCACATGTCACAGACATAAGTAAAAATGAAGGTATTTAATGCTACTATATAGCTAGTAACATTGACAAAATATTTCAGTTTTGAAAGCACCCAGACAATGGAAAACCCGCTATAAAGAAATTCGGATTTTTTAAATTATAAAATTACTGCCAAGAAAAATTAATGTTTTTATTGCTTAATAAAATTTTTAAGTGTATAAGCCACCATTTTTACCTATAAAACAATTTTGAAAAATTTGTAGATTTAATTTTTTTAAATCGTTTTAAAATTTGTGCCACCGTAATGGCAAGGCACTTCTCGATTTTAAAACTTTTTATAATTTAATCAGATAGAAAATGTATGGTTATGATATAGTTGGACTTATAAAAAGTTATGAAATCGAAGAGTGCCACTGTTAAAAAAATGTCTGAAAATGTGACTATAGGTATAGCATCGATCCAAGGATACAATATATATACATTCTATCCTTGGCTACATGTTATAACCAAGCTTGTTTGATTTTCGAGCGAAAAACAAGATTATCTTTGTCAAGGGAGCATTTACTAACGAAGGGCAGCTAGTCGGGTCTTTTCATTTGGAAACACTCTTATATAACTTCAGGTATTGATTTAAGTCATTAGAATACTTTGTAATAAAAACCGGATTTTTTCTAGATGTTACTGTTTACCCCGGGTAAAGTTTGCTACTTGGAAAGCAGTGTACAAAATACCATTTACCACTTACCAGTGGTAAGTGGTTTTTAATGGTATTTAACGTTAAATACCACCACCTAAAAAGTAGTGGTAAGTAGTAAAAATGGTAAAAAATGGTAAAAATAGTTTCATTTAAATTTCGTGTTTAAATTTTAAATAAAATTCGGTGCCAGAGTATGAAATTGCTTTTCAGCTGATGATTGTTGTTACAAATAGATAAGTGTTCATCAATCAGAGTTGGATTCAACCAATATGGGCATTAATAGCCCTCATTTGCCGATTGAGAAATTAATTGCAATTAAATTGCCATTTTAATTTGGCGATACCAAATGCAATCTTGGTTTTAGTACAATTTTTTATAACATTCGGTGAATAATCAAGTAAATATGATTAATTTCATGATTAATTACGGGGCTAATTGGAAATGCTTCATAGAAAATAAGGTTTTAAAACTTATATTTCAGTAAATCTTATGTATCTGTAATAATCTGCCTAATCAATGGATAAAATTTACCATTTTTACCATTAAATGCATTTTTACCATTAAGTGCATTTTTACCACTGTGATGGTAAAAAAGCCTAAAAAGTGGTAAATTTTGTACACTGTTGGAAAGTCGTCCTTGGACATTCCTCTATTAAAGATGAACGTGATAGTTTATATACTGTTGCCCTAATACTACCTACTTTTACGCCCCAAAGTGAAGAAACTCCACGTTTCTGCTCTTGGTATTAGTAAATCTTTTCCCACTTTTATCCGGAAAACTAGCACTACAGTATTTCGTTCAATGTACGATATAGAAGTTTTTTTCTCTAATAATTATCATAATCATAACTCTGCTCAATATCCTCTTATTGGATTAATGAAGCATTATTAATGTATTTGAAAGACAAAACATCTCATGATTGTTTGTAACTTTGGAATGTTTGATACGCTAACACTTTTACAAGTTTTTTCATTGATGCTTTTTTGAAAATTCTGTTACCCTAATTGACTTTCATAACTTCAATTTACCTCCACCGCCTCCCAGCAACGATTCGTTTGCAGCATTCACAATAGCATCTATTTTCAATTCCGTTATATCTCCTTGCCATAATGATACCTTGTCATTAATTTCGTGGTCCACAGCAAACGCATTCAAATCAGGGGTAGGCACTTTAGAAAAAAAGTTATAATATATATGTAGTAGACTGAGAGGGATAGGAGACCGGGAGGGATATAATGGCTCTCTCAGATTAGACTGAGAGGGATACCTTTGGTCATAATTACATGATAATTACATGATAATTACATGATAATTACTGAGAGAATGCAACTTCGTTGCATTCCCTATTTTCTCTGTTTCTTCCCAAATCGCCCAGCAAGCAATAGACTAATTTAAATTATTTATTACTTGCTGGACAGAGTTCATTTCCCTCCGCACACGATTGGTCAGGTACTGCGAGTGCATGCGTCCCTATAATGTATGCACAACAATATGACACACTGACCAATTATAATAGTATGCATAAGAAAATCCTGAGATTTTCGTATGCGATAACAGGCAGACATTCTTCTGCCCTGGACTCTTCTTTTGTCTTTCCGCTTGGAAACAGCGTTTTCTGCCCCAGTGGCTTCATTACTTGTTTTTGGACAATTCATTCCAAAAAAATATTTCGTATAATTAGCCCTGCCGCTATTGTGTACAGCTGTTTTGTCCCAACAATAAAATAAGTATCCCGGCTTTCTTGGCCTTTTTCTGTGTGCAAAAATACAACACGTAGTACATTTCATTTCTCCGCATCCTGAATGATAGACTGAACTCATCACATCACACTCACCCTTTAAGTCATCATTCTGACATTACCAAACGGTAATATCTAGAGAAATGATACTAGCACCATCGATTAAGGCTAGTCTAAATATCCCAGATTTGAAATCTTATCAAGGTCGGACATCCTTTAATCAAAATACCACATCTCCTTATACAGTGGTTTGTTACATTGTCGCAGCCATGAAAAAATGGCTTGTTACTTTGTAGCAGCCATGATAAGATGGCTTGTTACTTTGTAGCAGCCATGATAAGATGGCTTGTTACTTTGTCGCAGCCATGAAAAAATGGCTTGTTACTTTGTAGCAGCCATGATAAGATGGCTTTTTACGTTGTAATATTAAGCAGACGATGTTTTATAATATATAGTATAATATTATGTCATATTATAATATTTTTGCACGTGTGCCATATATATTTGTATATCGAGAAAATTTTAATGTATAATATCTAAGTATAATGTAATCCCTAATCCAAAGCAAATGGGCGAAGCCGTAAATAATGGTGCTTTACATTATTCATGTTGTTTCACAATGCCCAAAATTTTGAACGAAATCGTTCCCCACGCGACGCGTGGGGTGCAAAATAGATACAAGTTAACCCTAAGCAATTTCATGAATCCCTTTTGTCGAAGCAAGGTTAACTAAAAATTAATAACATACTTATGTAAAATTTTTAATATAATATTTACCTGGTTGCAAATGCGCGGCGAAGTATTGAGACCAAGTTTTAATGGCTTGAAGCAAAATTAAACCAACTGTTTCCGGGTTCTTCTGCATTGCGCTGTATGACCTTAGAAAAGAAAAGGTTTAGTCATCACTACACTTTCTAAATAATTTAACAAATTTTACCTCAGTTTTAGATGATTAAATGAAAGGTTGTAGCACGTTGTTGTTGAAGTGAAAACTGTCGACTAACTTACCATACAGCAACATTAATTCTCTTAAAATTCTGCCAAGCCAGTATTTAGTAAATATATACTATGTGAGTGTACTTTTGTCATTGGTTTAAGCCACGTTAAATTATTTGCGAAGATAAAACTATGTAGATAAATATATAATGTCATTGCTCGGATTTCATACGGAATTTCTTCCGTATTTGAATATGCGCTAGCAAATGATTAGTCGTCAGTAATAAAACATTGCAAACAAAGTTCAGCTATCCGGTTGGTTGTAGCCAGATGGTTAGGTGGCAAAAGAAGCTAGAGGAAAAAGGGACACAAATCAAAACGGGGCTAAAATTTACACTAAAGGATGCAAAAATTGGCGCAAATTTTTGAATTCCAGGTACTTGTGTCAGCATTGTGCCAGCTTTCAATATACCAACGTGGCCTTCTACGATGTTTACATCGATTTTCAAATATTTTTAAGATTTTAACCCATGTCCTTCGTTGGGGGATGACTGTGATTTAGTTAGTAGTGTTCGTGGAATGTCAGCTTTTGATTAGCTATAATATTGCATGACTTTGTAGGATGAATAAAACTCCTAGTTATATCTACTTTTAAAATTTTCGAACCCCTCCCCTCCTCCTTAATCTTCCCCCATTTAGACATTCGGCATTTCTATTTACCTCAAAATTGTAATCTGATAATTTGAACGTTATCGTGTACATAGGGGTTACCGGACAGACAGAAGATATACACAGAGAAAGACAGAAGATACAAACTCAGAAAAACAGAGAAAATACACACAGAGAAAGACAGAAGATATACAGACAGACAGAAGATAAACAGACAGACAGAAAAAGAATTTCTATACAAAGAAGATTAGTTTCTCTGAATAATAAACACATGCAGTGATATAATACATAGGTAGTATTTTAGTATGCAAAGTGTTAATATGAGTCACTTCCAATTTCCAAGAACTTTATCTAGGCCTTTTCAAACACCATTATATTTATGCTTGTCAAGCTTATCTTGTTGCCTTGTTGTTAGCAGGAGCGAATAATTACGAGTCGCTTGTAACTGTAAATCCAAAAGTTCAGCTGTGCTTGAAATTACATGTTGTATCGCACAGGTGTAGATAATGGATCTGAATATGAAATGAGACAAGTAGGTACTACAGTTAAATCAACAAAGAAAGATTATTAATTATTATAACTATTTTTGAAGTTCGTTTTCTTCATTAATCATTACTTTTATAATACAAAGACATAATTTTTGAATCTTGGAAGAAAATTTTCCTCCAAAGATCTAAACATATACATAGATATATACATACTATATACATACTACATACACAACCAGATACGATACGTAGCCTACTAACATAATGCGGTCAAATCGATGTCAGTGCAAACGATATAGATACTGATAAGGTGACGCCAACGTGTCGCTGTGAATTGAGGGAAAAATAAAATACTTGTCAACATCTGTGACTATATAATATTATGTACTGACTTAACAAAATATTGGCCCAGGGATGGACGAAATAAGCCTTAGGCGTACATTTTTCGATCGCGGGTGATATTACATTTTATCCTGCCCCATTGAATCTTCTCACTGCATTCATTTGCATTAGTAGAGCAAGCAAATCTGTCACATCAATATAAGGCTTTGAGGCTATAAACTTAAACACTTAAATCGAATTTTTTCTCAAAATATACAGGCAAATTAAATACTATGTTGTTATGCGCTAATTTGACTCACTTTCATCAGCATAAATGTTTTCACACTAATTATAACTTTTTGTGTCTGATTACTTCATTTTTATTACATGTGGTCGTGGTTTAAAACTAAAACAATGTTTGCATAACCTTCTATTGCTAACTCCAAACTTAACTACCTTAGGAATTCTTATTACCAGCTTTATTTATATAGAAAAAAACAAATCTCGGTCCTAAACTTGCAAAATTTGTCGTGACCCCCTACCCTATTTGAAACTCATTTGTGATAAAACTGGAATTGTTCTCAACTAAAAATCATTCAAGATCAGTCATCTCATTTACGTATTACTCCATTTATAAAATGAATAAGTGTAAATTCTCAAGGAATATTTTAATAAAAACATTTAATCAATTACATTGTATGTACCCTAATGTATAAGTTTGAACTGCTTTGACTAAGCTTAATACGCATTCCTAAGCCAACATCATGATATTACTAATTTACAAATTGTATTACCTAATAGTATCAATTAGTATGTAATAATACTAATTGAAGCGACCACAGATATCATATCATTGCAACATGACATTTTAAAGTTTTTACGTTAATTGAATATTTGCTTCGTTACATTTACTTTGATCATGCTTCTGTGGCTAAATTTTTTGCAAAATTTAAATATGATTGTGATTTTTATAACCCTTGTGTAATGAAACTGAGTTAAGCCGGTCTCAAGTTATTGATAATGTACTTTACGTATTCTATAAAACAGGATGCGTTTATCACCCTGAGTAAATACTGCCAACATCAAACAAACAGGA
Source organism: Tomocerus qinae (assembly GCA_020055645.1). Classification (NCBI taxonomy): domain Eukaryota; kingdom Metazoa; phylum Arthropoda; class Collembola; order Entomobryomorpha; family Tomoceridae; genus Tomocerus; species Tomocerus qinae. The sequence continues at coordinate 63,463,760 of CM034546.1, forward strand.
TGCTTTCAATTAAACTCTAATTTTTAATTCCCAAGCAAGCAACAGCAAGCTAGAACAGAAAGCTCGCCTGAATTTATGACTTATTAAACATATTCCATATGAATGATACATTTCTAGCTACAATTAAAAATAACATAATGGGAGAAAATAATACATTTCAGCGAGCACAATTGGTGGTTACATTTGTATATATTAGCAATATACGTAATGTAATGTTATTATATATTAATCGAATGAAGTAAAACCGATAGCAATACAAAAACTATTACAAATATGTAAAACTTTAAAAAAGAGTAAAAAAGTGATAATTGATGTAGGTAAACTTATACTTGTGTATAGTTAGTAATAATTACTGTTCATTCAAAAATATTTTATGCAAACATATTGCTGTAACTGCATACATTTAAATTTGCTTTTTAGGTGGGAGTATGCTGTTAGGTGAAAATTGGGTTAAGTAAAAATACCAGTAACTGTTTTACCATTTTTCATTTTTTTCCATTTTCTTTACAGTTAGACCCGCATAATCAACGAATTGGTCAAGTAACTGTTCGTATTATCAAGAGTCATCGTTTTCAGAACTGACGGGCATTCTGATTCTTTAAGCTCATAGATCATAAGCGAACCAAATCCCATATTAAAGGACAATTCACAATTCCTAGAAATAATATATTTTCCGGATGAGTAACACCGATAATAAACATTATCAAAAGTGGTTGCTTAAAAATTGTTATCTCTTTGATGCATTTTATGTGACAAGGGATCCAGTAAAAGCAATGGAAAAAAAATACATATAAAAGAAGATATTTGCAATGTTTTACTTTATTCCTGCTTTTCTACTATTTCTGAATATCTATTACGAAAATCATTCAAATTTTGGTAAGACAAAATCTTTAATATAATCCTAGACTTTTTAAATTTATCCACCTATGTATGTATGGTAGGGAGATTTCATAATATGCAAATATCCAGTCCATGTTGTAATCCCAGACTTGATAAGCACTATGGACAATTTCCAGTAATACTAATATAAATTTTTATTGACTGTTAGATTTCTTTGTGCGATTCAATTTTTATATAAAATCCAATAGCAGTACTGGGGGTCTAAAGTACTGGGGGCCACTAGTGTATAATATATGTAAACTAGTGACATATAAATTAAGTTAAAATTTTTATTGCAATTTCTATTTTAATAATTTGACGTAAATTATTGGTGTTAAGTAGTCATTTCTCGCTAATTTTATCTCCAATGCCTATTAATATGTATTTTGTTTTGCTATCCGTTACATTGCATTGTTCCCTTTGCACTATTCCCGTATGTCATTAACAGCAATGAAATGTTTCTCACATAACAGTCTTAAATATACAGGCTCCTGGTTCTTAAACATTAAAAGTACAATCTTAAATGTCAACCATGAGCCTGTCTGCCATTAAAATGATATGAGATGTTCGTCATACAAACGTTGGTTTTATAATTTTAAAATAAAATGGTATATTTTTATTAGAAAATGGTGAAATTATATCATTATACTGATGTTGGAAGCGCCATTGCCATTGTCAAGTCGGGAAAATTGCAAAAGTCAGTGCAAAATGCGGCATTTGGTGAAGGAGTCTATTTAACAGAAATTGATCCGTCAAACTCCACGTTGGATATACTTCTTAATAACTATGATGATGGAAGAACCCCTGAAGATATTATTAGCCTGATAAACAATGCAGCTAGGAAAACACAGATTTGTTTCGTCTTTGAAAGTGCTTACCTGAGGGGTGTTGAAAAGGTTGCAAGTCACCCACGAAATGTATGGCTGTACCGGGGAAAAGATTTACAATTAAAGGGGACAGGTTGCTCAATTCAGGCCCGTTAAAAGACCGACAGAGATTTAAATTTTTATAAAATTCAGCTGTGAAATTTTTCAAAATAAATTAATGACAATTCTGGTTTCTGCATGATTTAATCTTATGCCTTTATAACCTTACACGAAAAGTTTAGTCAATTTATGTCTTAACCAAGTCTGGGTGCTACTTCTCATTTTAATGAGCAATTTTTTTGCTTGCTTATTCTGATAGTACATACAATTCATCATAATTGCTGTAACTCGAACAATATATATACAATAATATGTTATTAACCTTTTCAGCATTTAAGTAGAAATTAAGTACACTCAAATAAGTCATTTCAGCCACTTGACCATGCATAAAATCTTCCGAAAATCTATATAGGTCAGAATTAAGTTCTCTATAGCATAGCAGTCCTCCAAATCTGGAAAACGATTCGAGGAATCGTCACACATTCGTAGTAATATCGTTTGCGTAAGATTAGGCCTGAAAAGAAATTGCTTTTATGAAAAACAATAGTGATCGAAAGCTTTTGACCTTTGTCTTAAATATTTGTCGAGGTACAATTACTATGTTTAGAAATAACAAAATAAGTAAGCTTTAATGGTACCTATTCAAATTGGCCTTGCGAAACTGCGCTGTCCTATTGGGGGTTATACATTGCTCATAAGAAGGATTCTTTGGTTTCCTTTCTTTGGCATTGAATATTTCATGGAATAGTTAGACAGTTATTTATAATTAGTTCGTGGTTTCCTGTAATTAGTTTCCTTATTTTCAAATCATATACTAGATGTTAATCACTGGAATTCATATTCTATTAGTTACATCTCTATTGTCCAACTTTGCCTTTAGCCACTATATATAGCTTGTAATGGTTTCCAATAAGATCTCTGAAGCCTAAAATCTTTTCTAGTCTAGGAGAGCGACGATTCCGCCCGTTTTACTCAGTTCATTTTGCAAATCCCCTGGTTATTACTACTTAGAACAAAATAGTTTTTATTTTCCTTTTGAGTGTCAAGATGCCTCAAATTTAGTCACTTTAGTAACGCATTTGTTTTATATGAACTCCATTATAGTGTGGAACAATACTGGGGTTTTCCGGATTTTTGCACACAATTCGTATTCTACCTACTACCCCTGAGAAGTAGGCAACCAAACCATATAACCATGGTTACTTTCGGCTTGGGTGCTTACTTCTCTGTGACAGTATAACTGGAATTCGAATTTGGACCAAAATTCATAGAATATCCCTCTATGACTTCATAATGTAATGGAGGCATCTTGCTAAATGTCTTAGCTGACGAGAATTCGTTCATCCGAAAACTAAAAATAATGAAAATAGAGAGAGGAGTAAGTAGCATAATCATCAAATGTATTATAATTATAATTATGAATACAAAATGACACTGACATGGTTGACAGTGTTTGGACAAATCAAAGCAGCTGTAAAAATAAAGAAAATTTAACTATTGGCAGTTCAAATTAAGGGGTTTTTAAAAATTATTATGATTAGTTCGAAACATCTGCTTTAAATGGGTTTCAATTTTCATGAATAAGTTTATTTATGCAGATTTTATTCCACTCATTTGCCTATATACAATATTAAAATCGAGTAATTTAATGCAATGTTGTCAAATTATATAAATTACTTCCACCTAATAAACTCTTCCTTAATTCTGTTTTATGGTCCTTAGAATTTCTAAAAAGCAACAAAAAATCATACGATTCGATTACGCTTTTTTACGATTCAAAAGGATTATGAGAATGAGACAATGAGACTAGACTAACTAGACTTGCTTCCGCATCCGATGCATGCTACATCAGGCATGAAGGTTTATATGGTGCTCAATGAATGTACACGAAGTTTGAAATATTAGTGACTAGTTAGCTAGACGAAAACTGTATTTGATTATTTTTTTAAAAATTATATTATCTATTATTCTGGCATTTGAAAATTAAAGGGCATAGATTATTTCCGTGAGAAAAACGATTACCAATAACCTTACGTAATAAACAATGGGATTTTCAGCTCCATGAATTATTTAAATGGAAAGCCGACAGTGTGTAATTTGCGGAATAAACTTTGATCTCAAAACTGAGAATATTCCACTGACAATAATTAGCAACAAACTTCTTTTTGACAGTTGTTTACATTTATTTAAAATCAAAGAAAACTGTTACAAAGATCTCTACAGATGGAAGTGGGACGCACGATTCGATTCGCCGAATTTTTGTGAAATTTGTTGTACAAATATTCAGAATTTATCCGATTTGAATAAAAAATTGGAAATTTTGCAAAAGAAACGAAAAACTGCAGCTCTTTATGGTCAAATAATCATCATAAATTCAACTTCTTTTGAAAAACGAATTCGTCGCAAAAAATTCACTGCCTTAAAGAAACCCGATTCTCTTTCTTTGATTGACAAAATTGATTATTTCCGATGTTCTGCTGTTCTAGGTACAGCTTACTTATTTAATAGAGTATTGCCAAATTGCCATTGTAACATTTATTGTTAATTGTTAAACATTTGATATTAGGAACAATTTATAATTCAATTATAATCTTATATTATAGCTTTGGAACCTGTGATTTCTATTAAAAAGTTTGATGAGAAAACGAAGAGCGATGATGAAGACATTATTATTGACATTGGTGGATCCCGGAATTTAATACAATCAAAAGAAGACATGTATCAATTCTTTAATGGTAAATAGGTAATTTGCCTTGGTGGCGTCCGCCAATTAAGTTAACTTGGTTAACTTGGTGGATTGGATTATACAATGGTTGAGTTTCTTGTTATAAGTCTCTGGTGGATTTGGGACCTCACTAAGGGAAAATCAGCATTGCGCTTGATAGATGCTCCACCACTGTACTGATTTTGCAAAATCCACCAGAAGACTTATAAAAACTCAACCATTAAGTTTAATTACTAACGGTCGGTAACTGGGTATTGGCGAACACGGTAAGGCAAAACTGCCAATCCTGATACAAACACAAACCTATGTAATACTTTCATTTAGGAAAAAGATTCATCAATGATTTTCTCCACTTTTTTGTAGAAGTTGATGGCAAGTTTCAGTGCCAAATATGCTTTGCCAAAATTAGTGAAAGAAGGAATGTCAAACGTCACTTCAATGAAATACATCAAGATAAAAGATTCAAATGCGCCATTTGTGAAAAAAAGTTTCACACAAAATCGAAATGCAAAATTCATGTCCACCAAATTCATAATGACATCATTCCTAAGAGACGGATTCCTTCAGTGGCATTACTGCATCAAATACCAGAAGAAGTCAGATGTCTTCTTTGTTATAAATCTGTCCAAGATGAAAAAGTACAAATACCGTTAGAAGTTTTATATTCGTTTTCCAGCTCACTAAATTTCAATCCTCCGAAATTCATGTCGGAATTTGCAATTTCATGTATCGGTTGCTCGTCCTATTTAGCAGATTTGCACAATCTAAAATGTAATTTGGAGCTAGTAGAAGACGAGTTTGCAAAATTACTCCATAAAGTGAAGATTGACGTGCTGAAATCCATTTCCTCCAATAAAATACAACAAATTGAGGGAAATGGTCAGATGGGGGCAGAGAAAATCAATGTGGCTGCGAAAATAGATCATTTTCAAAGATTAGCAGTTCAAGGTAATCTATATTATTTAGCTTTTTCTGAGTTATCTGTGCGAAATAAATATTAAATAAATTATAAATCCATATACTCCATGCAATCTAAATAATTCAAGTTTTTATTAAATGTTCTTGACGCAGATTTTATTCCTGTTATTTGTTTATTTAACATTAAAATGGGGTAAGTGTTTCAAATTTGGTAAATCCATTGTTCTGCTTAAATTATTTTGGCAACGGTTGGTAATTAGTAAATTTTAATTGTACTTCATTATATTTTAGCATCTCTACCAAGGCGCAAGAGAGAAAGAGAACTCCACAAGACAATTCAGTATTTAAATTGGTTAAAGACGAAGAAATCATTAGTTTAATGGATGAAGACAAAATGGCTTTGAAAAATGAAGTACCAATGGAGAATTTTCAAAGTAAAGTAACATTTTTGAATACATCTTTTAACCTTTTTTATCCACTTGAATTTTCAAGCGTCAAACGTATATAGTAATAGAAAAACATTTTAAAATCTAATTGACATAAGAATGTGATTCGTAATAGATGACGGAGGAAAATATACTTGCCTTGTTTGTCACACCTTTTATTCATCGTACAAGACTGCATGTGATCATTACCACAAGCATCATAACCAAATCAGCAGATATCAATGCAAATACTGCTCAAATGCATTTTACTTTCGATACGAATGTGCTAACCATATAGTAGCATCACATAAAATGGAAAGAGCGGAAATTGCAGCAGAAATTGAAAACAAATTAAATTCTCAGAGGTTAGAAAATACTAAAAATACTTTCATTTCAATTCAACTTACAAATGTACAAATTGTATCTTCGCACTAGTTTCATTAAGTAGATGGTATTTTTCACGGATGTTGTTTTAATTTTTCTGTAGTAATATAATTACAACATCAGATGGAGTAATCTCACTTCCAAATAGCATATCCACTGCAAATGTCTCTAAAGACAACATAATAAGTAAGTCATTAATTTTCCTAATAAATAAGTACATACTGTCAATAGCGATTACAATAATAAGTAGTATTGGTTATCAACAAGAAGAATGACAATGAATACTTAAGCAATATTAAAAGTTTAAATAATTAAATGTACTGTGTCTACTTTTATAGTTTAAAAGGCTCAAACGGGTTAAATGTTTTTTATTTTTGAATTGTCTGACCAAAATTGCAACAGACGCAAAATATAATAATAATTATCATATTGTGTATATTACATGAAACAACACTCAAAACCAGCTATTTAAACATCTTTTCGCTTTGTATTTTCAGAGATAGGAAAAGAAGCATACAAATGTGCCATGTGCTCAAAAATATTTAAGAATCGAAGTTTTGCCCGTGTCCATCAAGTGACGATCCATCTACAAAGTTATCGTTTTAAATGTGAATTTTGTGGAATAAAAAACTACAACAAACACCCACTACTTTACCATATTAGGAGAGTACACCCTGAGAAACAAAAGTTAATAGACGAGAGAAGTAATGGAAAAACTGCTGCGCCTCCACCTCATCTAGCAAAGAGACTGTCAAAACCGAAGTGGACGCCTAAGTTGAATCCTGAGCTTTTACGCGGAATGAAAGTATTGGAAGCCAAAACAATTCACAATATCGAAGACTATTTTACAGGTTAGACTTCTAACTTGCTACAATTACATCATTTACAATAGGAGTGCGAAATCCGGGATGCTATCAATACAATTTTTTTATTTTAATAATAAAATTCTACTCCATTTTGTAAGTCTGTAATATTTTACTGTTTTTATCTAACCATCGAAAGTAAGCAAGTAGTATGCACTCTTTCTTAATTTTTAAGCTAAAATATAATAATTCGTTTATTAGTTAACGTTTTGATTAGTTTGTTTGAAATTGTTAGTTATTGGATCTCAATATTCTTGCCAAACTTGTGGAAGAGCATTTACTAGCAGACGTTTAATACTTGGACACGTAGAAAATATTCATTTTGGGGTCAGACGTTATCAATGTGGAGTTTGTCCAATGAAGTTTTACGAATATACTGTGTGTAAGAAGCACATACGAAAAAAACATACCAATCATTCTGAATTTGTGGGTGAAAATGAAAATTCCCTTCGGGAAAGTGAAGTTACAAAATCTGGCGGCTTTGGAGGAGAAACTGATACTATAAAGGATGTTCATTCCAAATCTTTAGCTGTAGTGGATGTAAATTATCAAGACGACGAAGAGCAGCAGGAAATTCCTTTAAAACTCGATATTGAAGTCGGTGAGGCATTTGGATGCTCCATTGATATTGAAGATCCTTTTATGAAGACTGAAGACGATGTACAAATTATGGACTTATGCAATAATAACATTGACTTTGCACCTTTTGAATCTGAAGTTAAGGAAGAAAATATAATTGGGTCATCGGATGATGCGGAATTTATTGTAGGGTACGTTTCATTTAATGTAACTGATAAATTGGGCACTCCTTTACTTTCATTCTTGTATTAATGCGTAAATGTTACTTTTAATCAGATTGGATAGTAATAAAGAAATGACCGATGAAAAATGTTTACTCTACAAACTTATCAAACCTGGAGAAATAATCACATTGGCTAGAAGTCCTAATTACGTGGAAAATCGCAATAAGGGACACAGAAGTAAGTCACATAATATTACATCTTATCGTTCTTCGGTTTTGTATTTGATTGACAATGTACATAAATGAAATCTTGCTTGCTTTGCAGAAGTACCTGCAGGATTTAAATGTCTTAAATGCAACAAAGTTTTCAAAAAAAGAACAATTTTCACACACCATTGGGGACAGGTCCATGACAAAAGTATTGGCTACAAGTGCAGCGTCTGTCAAAAACGTTTTTATGACAAATTTCATTGCGCAAGGCATTTCATTCATCAACATACAGATCGGAATCCGTATGTGTGTCCCACATGTGATCAAAGATTAAACGATAAAAGAAATTTGAATAAACACATGCAGGTACACTTGGGTGAACGACGATATATTTGCTCAATATGTCGGTTGAAGTTTATCAACGAAGCTAGATTGAACAGACACATTGAAAATATACATAATATGAAAATATTAGGCGTGTGAAACTATGGTGGTTTAACTTTCAAGCTTTGTAACCTAACATTATAAAGTATCTTTATGGGCTAAATAAAATTCGAGCGAATCAACCTTGTTCTATTTGAAAAGTTTTAATGAACAGTTAAACAAAATTACATGATTATGTTATTGTGATTGTCGTTTGGCACAATCATCAAGTTTCATAAATTAATTACAGGATACCATGTTTCAACTGATACGAAATGCCTTGCCAATGCATGATGCGTAAGTTTATATGATGCCAATTGAATTACACGAAGTTTGAAATACAAGTTGCTGGTTAGAACTGTTAGAGCTGTATTTACTTTTTTAAAGTTTACATTCATCGATCCGTTTCTAGAAAATTAAAAAGCACCGATTATTTCGAAAGCAATGATAAGCCTTAAACCTCACTCTCACTGACGTCACATTTAATCTTCAGTGCATATTAGGATTTTCAGCTCTCCATGAATTATTTAAATGGAAAGCCGACAGTGTGTAATCTGCGGAATAAACTTTGATCTCAAAACTGAGAATATTCCACTGACAATAATTAGCAATAAACTTCTTTTTGACAATTGTTTACATTTATTCAAAATCAAAGAAAACTGTTACAATGATCTCTACAGATGGAAGTGGGACGCCCGATTTGATTCGCCGAATTTTTGTGAAATATGTTGTACAAATATTCAGACTTTGTCCGGGCTGAATGAAAATTTGGAAATTTTGCAAAAGGAAAGAGAAACTGCAGCTCTTCATAGTCAAATAAAGATAATAAATTCAACCTCTATTGTAAAACGAATTCGCCGAAAAAAATTCACTGTCTTAAAGAAACCCGATTCTCTTTCTGTGATTGACAAAATTGATTATTTCCGAAGTACTGCTGTTCTAGGTATAGTTTCATTATTTAATAGAGGATTGCCATTGTCACATTTATTGTTAATTGTTAAACATTCACAATATTTTATATTACAGCAACAATTTATAATTCATTTATAATCGTATATTATAGCTTTGGAACCTGTGATTCGTATTAAAAAGTTTGATGAGAAAAAGGAAAGCAATGATGAAGACATTATTGAAATCGGTGGACCTCGGAATTTAATACAGTCAAAAGAAGAGATATATCAGTTCTTTAATGGTAAGTATTACGACAAGAAGATCTAAGCCGACAAGAAGATCTAAGCCATATTAAGGAGCATGGCAAGTACCTTTATTTTGAAAAATTTCGAGTTGTTAAATTAAATATCTTGCCTGCATACTTAAGATGGAAATTGCCACCCAGAGACATTAGGTTAATTAGCCAAGTAAGACTGAATATAGATTCTCTCTATTTTTGTAAGCAATTATTTATATTCAATCCTGATGTTAAGTGTAACCTATGTAACCTGAATGATGTCAATTCCTTACATCACCTTATTACGAAATGTAGTATACATAATAGAGCTAAATATAGTTTTCTGTATAATCTAAGTGAAGAGAACATTCTGCAACTGATAGACTCAAATAACATGGACAAACTGAAACAGCTAGTTGAATTTGTGAAAGGGGCGCTTCTCTTTGTTAATTTCATTAACTCATTACAATAACAATTAGTCGTTAAATTTCTATTACTTATAAGCCAAGCTATACCAAATTGACTGTACTTTAATCAATGCAATGTTCCATGGGCCACGGGCTCGATAGCAACATTTGAATAAATCAATATCAATATCAATAATGGTAAGTATTACTTTTAGGTAAATACAAGTATTAACGTATTGACTTAGCTTCCGCCAATTACTGGTTGATCCTGAAGGATCATCCCCTCATCTACCCTATTCCTACCTTGAGTAAGTTAGGATAATGAACATGTATTCCATATTTTTTAATGTAAAAATGGATAACGCCTATATAGTAGTGTTACTAATGACTTAAAATCAAAAAAAATCTTATTTCATTTGCAGTTGTTGATGGTAAATTTCAGTGCAAAATATGCTTCACGGAGATAAAAGATAGAAGAAATGCTAAACGCCACTATAATGACATACACCAGCGATTCAAAGGATTTAAATGCGCGATTTGTAAAAAGAAGTTTTACATAAAGTCGAAATGCAGGAATCATATCAACCAAAATCACAATGATATAATTCCTAAGAAAACGATTCCTCCTGTAATATTACCACAAACACCAGAAGAAGCCAAATGTCTGCTGTGTTACATTTCTGTCAAAGATGAAAAAGTACAAATATCGTCAGAAGTTTTGAATTCATTTTCTAGTTTACTAAATTTTACCCCTCCAAAATTCATGATGGATTTTGCAATTTCGTGCGTCGGTTGCTCATCTTACTTAATGGATTTGCACAATCTGAGATGTAATTTAGAGCAAGTGGGAAACGAGTTTGTAAAATTACTTCTACAAGTGAAGACTGATGTGCTGCTGTCAATCTCCTCTAATAAAATTCAGAAAATTAAAGAAAATGATCTGTTGTGCTCAGTACAAATCAATGTAGCTGCGAAAATAGATCATTTTCAACGATTGGCAGTTCGAGGTACTTTGTCTCTTTCTAAAGCAATTAGATTTTAGGCGACACAATTATATTCATCATTATATCGAAGTATTTCATTCTCCTGGTGCATTATTGTCATTCTTTTTTAATTACTTGATGCAGATTTGATTCCCGTAATTTCCTTATTCAACATTAAACTGGGGTAAGTGTTTTAGATGTGGTAAATCTTAAATCTATTTGCATCTTGGTTTTTTATTTGTGGTAGCTATATTCTTATAATTTTGTTTGATGATGTTTTAGTAATGCAACCAAGCCACAACAAGAAAGAACTCCACAAGATAATTCAATATTTAAATTGATCAAAGAGGAAGAAATCATTAGCATTATGGATGATGAAACTAGTAAAGCGCATTTGAAAAATGAAATGCTACTGGAATGCTTTCGAAGTAAGGTTTTAAACTGTTATACAGTCAATCCTAACTTTTACCTAAATTCTTTCAATTACTCATATTATATGGTGAATTATTGTTATGCTAATACTAATACTGTAACGGTAATGTATTATTATGTACCGTAGCTACGCGTAGCTCTAAATAATATATACGGTTATAATGAACGTACAACATTTTGAAATACATTCAAATTAATGATAAATTTTAATAGATGACGAAGGAAAATATACTTGCCTTGTTTGTAACACCTTTTATTCATCGTTCAAGACTGCATTTGATCATTACAACAAGCATCATAACCAAATCAGCAGATATCAGTGCAAATACTGCTCAGTGGCCTTTTACTACCGATCTGAATGTGCAAAGCATATAGTAGTATCACATAAAATGGAAAGAGTGGAAATTGAAGCCGAAATCGAAAACAAGCTCAAATCTCAAAGGTTAGGAAATGCTCAAAGAAATACAGTAATTTGTGCTTTTTATTTTAAATACACTGCAGATTTGCACAAATTAATTTGTTTACCTATAATATTGTAAAAGTAATGGCGTAGGAACAAACCTTATACAGAATGTATTTTATTTTTATACAGTGATATAATAACAACCCCAGATGGAGTTATCTCAATTCCGAAGGGCATAACTACTGCAAATGTCTCTAAAAATGACATCATAAGTAAATTGCTGCTAATTTTTTTCTAATAAATACATACTATCAATAGCGATTTCAATTTCAATAATGGTTTTAATAATCAATGCCTTTAATGAATTCATTACGTACTACAACCTTACTATAAATAATTTTATTAGTATATCAATGATACTCGTAAATCGACAATTTCTAATGATTATTTTCTTCATATATGTTTTCAGAAATTAAAGACAAAGCATATAAATGTGCCATGTGCTCAAAAATATTTAAACATCGAGATATTGTCCGGGTCCATCAAGTGAAAGTCCATCTGCAAGGTTATCGTTTCAAATGTGAATTTTGTGGTTTAAAAAACTACCACAAACACTCAATACTTTACCACATTAGGAGAGTGCACCCTGAGAAGCAGAAGTTAATAGACGAGAGAAGTAATGGCAAAACTGCTGCCCCTCCACCTCATCTAGCAAAGAAACTGTCTAAACCAAAGGGCAAACGACCTCCATTGAATCCGTCGTTTCTACGCGGAATGAAAGTATTAGAAACTAAAACAATCCACAATATCGACGACTATTTTACAGGTTAGATTATAAGACATGATTTCAACTTTTACTTCCATTCATAGTAAATTTTGATAAACTTTCACAATCTCAATTCCGCCTAGCTATCAACAAGGAATAATCTCCTAAACCAATTTAGACTAACTTAAACACACTTAGACCAACTTAGGCAAACTTAGACGAACTTAAACCAATTTAGGCGAACTTAGACGAACTTAAACCAATTTAGGCAAACTTAGACGAACTTAAACCAATTTAGGCGAACTAAGACAAAATTAAACCAATTTAGGCGGACTTAAAAGAACTTAAACCAATTTAGGCGACCTTAGACGAACTTAAACCAATTTAGGCGAACTTAGACGAACTTAAACCAATTTAGACAAACTTAGACGAACTTAAACCAATTTAGGCGAACTTAGACGAACTTAAACCAATTTAGGCGAAGTTTGACGAACTTAAACCAATTTAGGCGAACTTAAAAGAACTTAAAAAAACTTAAAAAATGCTACCAATATGGTTTAGTGGAGTTTGTTCTTTGATTTTATAGGTAGACACTAGCTCATTGATATTATGCCAAACTATACATTCCAAACTTCAACTCAAAAGGTTATATTATGATGATGAAAATAAAAATGTTGCAGTATTGATGTTATGGGTTGACGTTGACGCATGGAAAACGTCCAGAAAAAATTTATGACAATTTTTGAATATTTGCGAGGAAATAACAATGCTAATTTTGTAATGTTTTATTAGTGCTTTTAACATTAATATTTGCACCAAAGTATATTACTATCTAAAAATTTCAGCAAAACCTTTAAAAAAAGTTATGGTATACTACAAAGGACACTTGTAATTAATATAAAATGATGTTTTCTAATTGACAGTTGTTGGATCCCGATATTCTTGCAAGACTTGTGGAAGAGAATACACTGTTCGACGCTTACTAATTGAACACATAGAGAGGGTCCATTTCGGAGTCAGACGTTATGAATGTGGAGTTTGTGCAAAAAAGTTTTACCAATATAGTCAGTGTAAAAATCACATTCGTAAAAACCATCCCGATCAAACTGAAGTAGTCAGTGGAACTGAAAGTATGGGGCATAAGAAGTCTGAAAAAATTCCTTCTAATCAAAACTTTGAAAGTGAAATTCTAAATGTTGTTCCTGCTAACACTTCCATCGATGATACAGACTTTCTTAACGGCGAGGAGCAGCCGATAGAAATTCCTATAAAACTCGATATTGAAGTCGGTGAGGCATTTGGATGCTCCATTGATATTGAAGATCCTTTCATGAAGACTGAAGACAATGTACAAATTATGGACTTATGCAATAATAACAATGACTATGTACGTTCTGAATCTGATGTGAAGGAAGAAAATACATTTATTGTGTCATCGGAGGATGCTGAATTAATAGTTGGGTACGTTTCATTTAATTAAATCTATAAATTCACGAAATCCTTTACTTTCGTTCTTCCATTAATCGGTAAATATTGTTACTTTTAATCAGATTGGATAATAATAAAGAGATGACCAATGAAAAATGCTTACTCTACAAACTTATCAAACCTGGAGAAATAATCACATTGGCTAGAAGTCCAAATTACGGGGCAAATCTCAAAAAAGGACTCCAAAGTAGGATATAATTACTTTTAGAATTATGAATGGAATTGCATTTCAGCATTTGCCTTCACAAAATATCTAAATAACACTTTTTTTCTATTTCAGAAGTGCCCGAAGGATTTAAATGTCTTAAATGCTATAAAGTTTTCAAAAAAAGGACAATTTACATACAACATTGGGGAATCGTTCACGACAAAACTGGAGGCTACCAGTGCAGCGTCTGTCAAAAACGTTTTTATGCCAAATTTCATTGCGCAAAACATTTCATTCATAAACATACAGATCGGAATCCGTATGTTTGTCCTACATGTGACGGAAGATTCAACAGCAACAGAAGTTTGAGAAAACACATTCAAAAACACATGGGTGAGCGACGATTTACTTGCTCAATGTGTCCGTTAAAGTTTGTTGAAGAAGTTGTGATGACTAAACACATTGAAAATGTGCATATGAAAATCTTAGGCTCGTAAGTTACATTTAAATTTTGTTAACTAAAATTACAGCTCATTAGCAAAATAAAATTTCACTCGAATTAAAACCGAGAACGTATACAATCTATTCTGTGGAAGTATAAACTCTTTTAGAAGTAAACAGATGCAATAATCTTTCAATCATCAGAATTGCAATGCTGGCAGCCAATAAGCACAGAAAAAGTGCCACTGCTGTAAAAGTATCAGTTAAGCCTAATGTTTCATGGCGCGTTCGCTTTTGTGATTTCGGTAAACAAGACATGGTTGTCCATTCCTTATAAACTTTTTTCCATCTGTGCAAAACCCCGTTGTTGTGCATCCACACAATTCTATGGAATAAGAAGTAATTATTTTTTACATTTTTAATATTTCATTACGTAATGGGTAGTTAGTTTTGTCAGCAAAGAAATTAGGTACCAACTTGGTATTGAAAGGCTCCTTTAGCGGCGAGTGTTTTTTAACTATCATAGCAGCACTGAATGAAGTGTGGTTCAAAAACACTTTAAATATCTTAAAGCAATAACGCTCGTAATAGCTGTTTTGTAATGCAAATCCTTCGGAGGTGCTGTATTCAGAATTATGCATTTCAACATCTTCCATTTTTAAAAATGCCGAAGGCTGATAATTAAATATTGCAGGTATGCCGTCGTCAGTTTTGTTCAATTTTATGGCGTTTGCGATAGCCGGTGTAGTTTCGCTCAGTTTCTATAATTTTTTAACATAAATTAGTATTGATCTTTGATGAACAAAGGAGAAACATTATATTTGAAACGTATTTCCCGATTGACGACAAATGCGTTTCAAACCATAGAAAACTATTATAATTGTACGTAATATTAATTACTGAAATTAAGTAAAAAAAATTTACCTGTAAATACATCTCTGTGTTAGGACTCGGGAGGGGATCGGTATAAAATAAGAATTTTGCTGATATAAGGTCAACAAAATCCTTTATTGGATGAAAATCTAATGACAATAAAGAAACCAATGCAGCTGAGTACATATAATATGTAATCATGCCGGATAGAGATGCGCAGAAAAGGGATATTTTTAAAGATGTTGACTGGGCATGAATAATATTTCCATCTAAAGACACAAAGAATTGATGGTGAACTTATTGTACATAAATAATACAAACAAATTCAAAAAAAAGATTTTAAATGAATTTTATCATGGAAACTCACCATTTTGACAAATAATACCAATTAGCCAAAACAAGGTGTCGACCAACGCTTGATTTTCCCATTTTGTTTTCTTAATGTACATTAGGATTGTTACACTCAGAAATATAATTATCCACATGCACATCACGGCTATCCATAATTCCTTTCGAAAAACGCTCAGAAATATATCTCTGACAGTACTTGTGGGTGGCTGGATGAAATATGCTACCAATCTGTAAAGAAGGACACATTTGCCACATAAGGTTTAACTAAAATAACGAATGTCTACTTTTTTGACAATAAAACGTTACTTTACCTGTAATTGATGTAAGGATGCAAATAAGAGAATTTCTGTAGCCGAAGTTCACTGAATTCATGAACTGAGTGCGAAATATCAACCACTCCATTTAATATCATCTTTCCCAAATCCATTTCTTTTGAAGGTGGTTTTGTTCCCGTTTCAGCCCAATTCAAACCATCGAATGGGACGTAACTTAAATTATATGAGTCGAAAATATATTTTATGACTTCGAACTCAAAACCCCCAGTAAATTGAAGCGAGCCATTTTTCACTGTGTAACTTGTTTGGCTTCCAAACAGCAACTGTCAAAAGAAAAGTAAAATGAAGATTTTAAAATGAGTACAAAAACGTCACTATAATATTTGATAATTCAGTAAAACTATAAGTAGGTCATGAAGTTAGATTTTTAAATCGACTTAGCAACTGCTCCAGTTTTGATAGATTTATTTAGTGGCAACGTAGGAAAATTCGCTTTTGCGATTCCAAGAAAATTCTTCATTATTACACTGTCGCAAAACTTGGAGGTATTAATTGTATTAAATAGTCGTAGTAAATCTTGACACATTATACTTCCAGATTTTTCTTCTTTAAAATTCGAACATTCTTGTGATTTGTTGATATTTCTATGGTTAGAGATAGGAAATTTTTGTTTATCCAGACTATTTTCATTCGTTATTACAAAAAAACGTTTTAATGATGCCAATAAAAATATTAAGATATTTATTATCCTACTAATCATTTGAGTCGCAGATATTTTAATCAACATATTTATTTTCCGGTGCTGAATATTTTTGGTATATGCTAGAAAAATTATTATGGTCCCCAGTTGATTTTAGAGTTGGTCAGTAAATCTTCTATAATATAAACGTAATCGAAATATTAATTTTTTCAATAATGTACCCCAACGTATACCTTCATGTGCTAACTTTAGTACATGGAGATATGCGTTGGGATACGTTATTGAAAACATTAATTTGGATGTACGGATGTTTGTATGTTGCTAAAGATGGTAAATTCCATCCAGATGGAACTTGGTTTTATGCATACACGCTTGCGCGTTGTGTCACTGTTGTGCGACGTGGTAGTTGAAACTCTTTCTTTCAATTTAATATACCGTGCCGTGACCTTATTTAATTTGGCTATTCATATTGGAACTATATTTTTTCAATTCGCAAATGGTTTTAAGCTAATAGGAAGTTACAAATGTTTTACGTCTTAAATAGAAAAACTAAGTCCATTCTTAAATAGAAAATATTCAGAGCGGGGTGATGTGGTAAACTATTTTTTTATTTCAAATGTGTACGTTTTCCACCCATGTGTTAAATAGATTTATTATCATAAAATTATGACTTCTAATGTAACACCTTTTTATTTCCATACATTTCCCAGTTTTCCTAATTTTCGCAGGTGACTAAAGGCCACTTTAGACTCATCCTATTCCTTCATTATCATGCTTCGTGACGGAAACAATTTTTAGTAGATTTAAAATCAACTGATATGACGTCACAAATCGTGATGATGATAGGAATAGGAAGAGCATATATGTAGCCCTTAACAAGTTTTAGGTGGGTGGATAATTATGAGTATAGAATATTTCTTTAGTGTGATGCCATTTTCGTTGGTCATAGTCATGAATGTCATGGAAGTTGACATTTTCATTACATTGACACTATATATTAATGGCAGTATTAGTATATGTAATAAGTTATTCCAAACCCGGAGTTAAAAATTTTTCTAAAACTTCAGCTTATTACGACCAAGGGCCAATATTTTTGTGTTGGAATTGTATTGTGACTATCGGCACTTACTCTGGTCACCCATTAGGGTCACATTTTTGACTTGGGGTATAAAGTTACGTCTACGTTACTCTGACTCATCATCAAGCACGTATCCAGGAATTTGACCAAGGGGGGGCACACCAAAATATATTAGCAAAATTTTTGCATATTCGCGCGAAGCGCGAAAAATTTTTGGATTTTTAACCTTTTTTGACAAAAAAATCGTCTTTTTCTGGAACCCCCCTCTGGATACGTGCTTGCTCATCAATACATACTGCCAAGCATAAATGTAAGCATCCCATCCATTTTACCCAACATCCCCATCAGGGTGTTTGGATGGGCAGGAAGGGATGTGTTGGTGATGGCAGTATTGGGTGGTTTACTTCATTTGGAAACTGGTGATGGGCTGCATTAGATGGATTACTTTATTTGGATATTGGTGATGGGCTGGATAGAATGTTGATCTTTCCTTGGGTGTTTGGTGATGATGGGATGGATGGGGTTTGATGTTCCATCTTTTTCATTGGATGGGATGTTTACCTACAACCACAACTTACAACTATGCTCGCACTAGGTAGGTGAGGGGAAGAAGTTTCTGAAATACATTCTATCCATCTTATAATATTGCCCCGGAATACACGCTAGCTTTATTTATAACAGGGCCTGGGCCCTGTGACCGGCTAGTGTATTTAGAAAAGTAGTGTTTGAAATATCATCAGTATGCACAACTTAATTCAAACTTTCACAAATTGATTTCTGATGTGTCATTGAGTATATAATTATAGTATATGGAACATTATGTCAAACTACTTTAACAATTATAGAGAAAAAAATATTAATTAATATTAGAAACCATATTTTTATTAAGATTAAATGTCAATTGCCAGAATCGTTAGTCGTTAATATACTTTGGACAAAAGAATGTGATTTGCAAAAAGTGGGAAAATGAAGTAAATGGTAAATAAATGTTTTCTATGTACAGTAAGGACAAGCTATTTATTTCTTTATTATTAATACAAGATATTGCCCTTAAATAAGGTCGTTATAATACCAGGATACAGTTCAAATTCAGTAATATGTACACATCAGTAACACATAATACATATTGATGGCGCACAAGATTAAATAGTGCCTAAAGCAACCTCTTCAATACATGAGTAATCATGAGTCATGAGCTTCGTTTATAACAGTACATTCACTAGCTTGTTTCTGTAATAAGAGACTTTTAACATTTTTTTGAAACTGTCAATACTTGTAGACCCTCGTGTTTCTTCCGGTAAGCTGTAGGGGAGAGTGCTGTCGCGCTGTCGGTTGTCCCGTGCTGTCGGTTGTCCCACTACCATTATCTCGAGTAATGCTTGCCATTATGAACTGGGATTTTTAACATTCATGTAAGTTCCTTAAATGGGAACTGTCACAAAATATTTTTGAAATCCGTTGGAAAATACGGCTACAAAATAAAATTTAATTTTGAACGTTCAGAGTAACTTTTTCATAATCAGCAATTTTTTTTGTTAAAGCTGCTGTGACTTATTTTTTAGAGGTAATAATTTTTTGACTGCAAGTACTGATATTCAGAATTAACATTTGACATTAATTGTCAGTTATTATTTATACCCCTTCCAAAGAAAGTTGGTCACTACTAAAAAGTTCATGTGCTGTCGGTTGTCCGACTTGTGCATGCTGTCGGTTAGCCATATTGAAGTTAAAGGTAGGTACCTAAGAACCCAATAATTAAAATGTATAAAACCAAATTATAAAAAATATTATAGATAAATTATAAAAATTATCATACTAAAATCTCGGACAACCGACAGCACTCTCTCCTACCATAAACTCATACTCGAGTATTTAAATGACCGTTTAAATATCTCAGACTTTCCTAGAAAGACAGGCCGTGTGAAGGTATTAGTACGAGTAGTAATAGTATTGACATTCTCAAACTCAAGATACTTATTAAAGTAAGGAGGGCAGGTGTTATTATAAATACTATACGTAAGTTTAAGTATTTCTAATTTGTACAAGTTATCAGGAAATAACCAATTAAGTTGTTTAGTAATATCTAATTAAACTGAATCATACTTACTATATCCTAATACAAATCGACCCAATCGTCATGAGTGTGAAAACAACAGCCCAATCTTATCCTAATCTTATCCCAAATTCATGTATCGACATTCGCTATAGTGGACTGGGGTCCACCCACTGTATCGGCATCATGATACTTTGCAATTTTAATTCTGAAAACGCCAATTTAGAGGTAAATCAGCACGCTGATATCAAATATGGATTTCAAATTTAGGTACTGACAACCGCTATAGTGGACTGGGGTCCACCCACTATATCGGCATCATTATATTTTGCAACTAAATTCCGTAAACGCCAATTTAGACGTTATTCAGCACGCTGATTTTATATACGGATCCCAAATTGATGTAACGACGACTGCTATTTGGGGTCCACCCACTATATCGGCATCATTATACTTTGCAGCTAAATTCTGTAAACGCCAATTTAGACGTTATTCAGCACGCTGATTTTATATACGGATCCCAAATTTATATTTCGACAACCGCTAAAGGGGACTGGCGTCCATTGACTATATCGGCATTATTATATCTTGTAATTAAATATTAAAATAGCTAATTTAGAGATTACTGATGCGTGCTGAATTACCTCTAAATTGGCGATTTCAGAATTTAATTGCAAAGTATATAAATGCCGATATAGTGGGTGGACCCCAGTCCACTATAGCGAATGTCGATACATGAATTTGGGATCCATATTTGAAATCAGCATGCTCAGTAACCTCTAAATTGGCGATTTCAGAATTTAATTGCAAAGTATAATGATGCCGATATAGTGGGTGGACCCCAGTCCACTATAGCGGTCGTCGATACATAAATTTGGGATTCATATTTGAAATCAGAGTGCTGATTTACCTCTAAATTGGCGTTTTCAGAATTTAATTGCAAAGTATCATGATGCCGATATAGTGGGTGGACCCCAGTTCACTATAGCGGTTGTCAATACATAAATTTGAGATCCGTATTTGATATCAGCGTGCTTAATAACCTCTAAATTGGTGTTTTTAGAATTTAATTGCCAAGTATATAAATGCCGATATAGTGGGTGGACCCCAGTCCACTATAGCGAATGTCGATACATGAATTTGGGATCCATATTTGAAATCAGCATGCTCAGTAACCTCTAAATTGGCGATTTCAGAATTTAATTGCAAAGTATAATGATGCCGATATAGTGGGTGGACCCCAGTCCACTATAGCGGTTGTCGATACATAAATTTGGGATCCATATTTGAAATCAGCAGGCCTAACTACCTCTGAATGGGCGTCTACAGAATTTAATTACCAAATTTATGATGCCGATATAGTGGGTGGACCCCATTCCACTATATCGGTTGTCCGGTGATAAATTTGAGGTTCATATTTGAAATCAGCATGTCCAATTTGGTGGAATTGGATAGTTATTACAAGTTGTCGGATGTAGTAGTACTCAGACTTTGGGTAATGTTCACGACTCTTAGTCGTTTATAATTCTTCGAGGCTACGACTAAGATTGGGCTGTTGTTTATTTCACACTCACAATATAAGCTTATCCAGTAAATTAATATTGAATTTTGGAGCAGTACCCCATACCGCACACATATATCTAACAATGGGCATTACATTCTCATTCATTATGGCTTTACGATTTAATACTGATAAATATGGTTGTAAGGGATACATTGACCAGATTAATGAAATGACTTATACTACAAATTTCTAAAGTCCATTGGAGACTTGAGTCGATAATTAGACCTAAGCACTTAATTTTATCAACAGATTTAATTGTTGTATTACGAACAGTAAAAGTAAGAGAACCTAAAGAATTAACAACATGTGGTCTACCTACAACCATAAACTGGGTTTTATCTACATTTATTTCCATTCTATTACTGTCCATCCAGTCTAATACACTCAGCATATCCTCTTCAATCTTTTGGAGAAGTGCTGCTATATTATTAGGAGGACCAGCAATATCTATGGTGGTATCGTCAGCAAATAAAATACTTATGCTATTTTGTATTACCAGTGGTAAGTCATTTATATATAGAGAGAATAGTACAGGCCCTAAAATACTTCCTTGTGGAACTCCTCGGGTTGTGTACCCAATATCTGGTATTGTCATTTTCCACATATACAAATTGACCTCTATTTTCTAAGTAAGACGTGAACCAGTGTGGGCCAATACCATAAAAATTAAGTTTATTTAAAAGAAGTTCCCTACAAACTTTATCAAAGGCTTTACTTAAATCTAGTGATAACAGTAAACATACATTACCGTTGTCAATATTACTATACAGAAAATCAGTCAATGTTACCTGTGCATGTACAGTAGAATGGTTTGATCTAAAACCAAATTGTTGTTTACATAGTATATCATTATCACTTAAATATTTTGCTAATTAGATACCCACACATTTTTCCATTAATTTTAGTAGGATAGGCTGATTACTTATGGGACGTAAGTCTTTAGGTAAGGTTACAATCGGTAGTTTAGGAGAGGGTAAGATCTTTGAAATTTTTAAGGTATCAGGTATAAAACCACTATTCAAGCTTATGTTAATAATATCAAGTAATTGTAAATAGACATTAGGAGACGAGATAATGTAACTTAACATGACAGCTGATATACCCATACCATCACATAATGTACCTTTTGTATTTTTGAGAGAATTCCATGCCTTAAATAAACAGATAGAATTAATTGTAGTAATTTTAAAGTTATATTGAGTCACAGAGAAATTCATAAAAACTTCAGGTAGCTCCAGGTACACATGTGAGGGATTGTAACTAATAATTCCAATAAAGTAGTCATTTATATTATCAGCAGTTAGTGTAACTTTATTGCTGTTCTGTGGCTTAATGTCAACAAGTGACTTAACAGGTGACGGGTTATTTTATTAAGTGTTTGTGACACGAATTTTAATGTTGGCGCAGCCATTTCTAAAAAAACTGTCAGCTCCGCTCAAGAGAATGTAAGAGCATGCATGTGAAAAGAGAATATAAGGTCAGCGTCCCTTAAAGTACCGTCAATTTCCACTCTATACTACGGTTATAGTTTTTGCTAGATTGTGCGTTTGCACATTTTGCCAAACTCTCCGACATGGCAAAAAAGCGATTTGCCAAATTATCCCGAGGGGTCAAAATCGTAGCAAAACAACTTTTGCCAAATCGCCCTACTACCAATATGAAATTGCTTATGCCAGGTAAGAAAAGATTTACAATTTACGATAATCTCGGTATATTTTACAAAAATGCAAACTTCATAATTATGAAAATGCGGTTGATGATTTCTCGGTATACCTAATAATGGCTAGTAAACTGCAATTCTCTGCAGATGGAAATTTGCGAAAACACAATCAGACGAATTAACTGCAGAACTCGACTCGACAGGACGCTACCGATGGAATAATACTATTTAAGTTAATGAATTGTTGGTATTGAGTTTGTTGGTAGGATTGTGAAGACTCAATAACGCTTTCATGTACTCGTAAGGCTTGGTTGCATAATATGTAAATAAGACCATCAGCACATCTTAGATTGGCTGTTAGGTAGAAATAATTTTATAGTGGCATTTTCCAGTCCATGATCGGTTCTGAACTTACCTGCAATGTCAATGCGAATTTATAAAATAACCGCTAACCGACCAGTCCAGACCCGGTTCTCAAACTCAATTTTGTTCTAAAAACATTACTACGTTTATTATTTACAATTTATATTTTTGTCTTATTTCTATTAAGTTTTTATTCTCGACTGCATTGTAGATTCTTCCAGTCCAGTCTCAACTGTCGGAATAACTACTAAAGAAATTCTTTGTCTGAATTGGAAAGCAATTCAGTTGAAACATAACCTTAAGTAGGAGACTGGACTGGAAGAATCAACAGTGCAGTCGAGATTAAAAACTTAATAGAAATAAGACAAAAACATAAATTGTAAATAATAAATGTATTAATGTTTTTAGAACAAAGTTGAGATTGAGAATGGGGTCTGGACTGGTCGGTTAGCCTATTTTATCAATTCACATTGGCATTGCAGGTAACTTAAAGAACCGACAATGGACTGGAAAATGCATACAGAATTAGGAATGCTGCATATGGACTTCTGCAACACTGAAATTATTGTTAAACTTAATTATTGCTTATTTCTGCCGCTTTCCTAATAATGATGTTTTGTTTACATTGTTTCTCTCTATTTCCATGAAAATATAACCCTTTTTATTACCCAAAATCGTAACATTTACTTAAAGCTTTTTGTTTTCTAAAATTAGCAAACCTTATATTATACATGTTTATTTTGTAGTTTCAATGGTACTTACGAACATTAATGTTTAAACTAGTATGCTAACATAAAAATGCCAAACTAATTTGCCATTATATAAGTAGCATATTAAAATAACATAAAATGTTAAACTAATGTTAAGATAACATAAATTGTAAAACTAATGTTAAGATAACATAAATTGTAAAACTAATGTTAAGATAACATAAATTGTAAAACTAATGTTAAGATAACATTAATTGTTAAACTAATGTTAAGATAACATAAATTGTTAAACTAATGTTAAGATAACATAAATTGTTAAACTAATGTTAAGATAACATAAATTGTTAAACTAATGTTAAGATAACATAAATTGTTAAACTAATATTAAGATAACATAAATGGTTAAGCTAATATTAAGATAACATAAATTGTTAAACTAATATTAAGATAACATAAATTGTTAAACTAATATTAAGATAACATAAATTGTTAAACTAATATTTAGATAACATAAATTGTTAAACTGATATGTTAAAATTAATAACAAATTGTTTAAGTAGTACTTCACAATAACAGAATTGGTTAACATAATACATCACGATGACTAAAATTGCTAAACTAATACTTTACGATAACTAAAATTCCTAAACTAATGCTTAATGCTTCGCCATAACTAAAATTCCTAAACTAATACTTCACGATATTTAAAATTCCTAAAGTAATCCTTCACGATAACGTGATAGGCTAAATTAATACGTCAACATAACATGATAGGGTAAATTAATACGGCACGATAATATTATAGGCTAAACTAATAAGTCACGATAACATGATATGCTAAACTAATACGTCACAATAACTTGATTGGCTAAGCTATTCACTTGCGATGACATAAATTGTTACACTAATAGTTGAAAGCACCATAGTATAAAGTAAACTGCCACTTTTGTATACAGACTTTCAAAAGATGGTTATAAAGAAAAAATCATTAATCTACTTCCCTATTTAACTACTTTACTAAGTACCCACTTTCCTTTTAACGGGAATTTCTAGCGAAATGTTTTGCTTCATATAAATATTAAAGTAAATGATTCTAAGTCGCAAAAATCTCATTTTAAATTTTGTAAAAATTGACATTATTGAAATAGAGTACATAACATGTGTACATACCTGCTTGCTGAAATAAATCCCTTCGTTTCAAATATTCTATTCATTTCACAATAATTTAAATTTCTTACAAAGTGATATCAACGCCGATCTTGCAATTTGAGGCATATTTTTAACAGATACCACCATGTTTTTCATAAACGATTTTTCCTGTATCTCATTTATACATTCAAAAGCTTTATTTATATCTTTGCCATTGTGTTTTAGCTGAGACAGATGTATAACAACATCGTCTATTTCAGTTGGTTTTAATATGATATCTGCATTGTTGTTGCTAATTATGGCTTCCAGCATTTCAATCTCCTTTTGGTAAGAGGCTTTGCTGATTATCATTCCATCCAATGTTGCAGTACTTCCTCCATGAGTGATTTTATTCTGCTCTTCCCGAATTAAATGATCCATGTACTCTAACAAGGCATCATTGTATGGAGTTATTGCATTGTGCTTCAGAAAGCATGCAAATTTTGCAGACGCAGTTTGAATTTCCCCTAATTCACAATCATATTCGTCAATTTCCTTCTGGAGGTCTTCAATAAGTTTTTTCTTCACCTCTGTTGCTTTGCAGTTTTTTTCCAGCATTTTTTGTACAGATTGGTTTACAACCTGTAGTATAATCACCTCCGAATCATAATAGCAGTGCAAATGTAATTGGTAGCCATGTTTACATATTTTGCAGATTCTTGTTTTCGTGTCCATGGCCCAACAGTGCATCAATTTGGGGTTGTTAGTTGTATTTGCTACGACACCACCTATATAGCAATGGTCATGGCATATTTTGGTGTATTTTATTTGTTTTACCTTATCCTCACCGTACACTTCAGTGCATGCATTATCTGTACATACGGTTTTTGGGTGGTTAGCTTTCGTTATTACCAATTGGGGTTTGTTGTATTTAACCTTTGTTTGTAAATCTTTGATATTCTCTTTTGTGACCATAATTTCGTCCAACTGTTGTTGGATAACTGCCTTTTTAATCTGAATATTTTTAGTTGTTTCAGCTAGAGGACCTGTTAGTTTAAGTACTATTTGTCGAGCATGATTGAGGTTCAACGTACTTTGTGTTGCGTGTGGTTTAAGTCTGTTTACATGTAACAACATTCTCAGCGTCTCATGGATAGATTTTTCCCAACTTTTTGAAAAATTTTCTCTCTCATCTTGAGTAAATGAAACAGGCGATTTCTTGTTCTTGACAGCAGCTAAGAATCGGTATGCCTCGCTATCGAAACAGTATAATGTGGTTGAGTCAATTGGAATGTTCACACTGTCGTTTTCATTAAGCAATTTTTTGAGAGCTGGCAATGTTTCTCCTGGTCGGTAGAAGGTTGAACGGGAGTTGGTGAAACAAAACATAATATTTTGACTTGCATCTTTATGAAGATACGTCAAAAGCTCCTTAATACAAAATCGAAACATGAGGGTTAGCCGTGCATTGTTTGGTTTAAGAAGAATGCATATTCCATGAATTACTGGCAATAAGGACAAAGTAGTCAAGATATTTTCAAAGTTTTTTTTATCTTGTTCTACACCTCTAGTGTCGCCAATGCCGGGTGTATCAATAAGTTTAATAGTTATGTCTGCAACAGGAAAACTATATATTTTGCAACCTTGTGTCGCGGATTGCCCTGCAGATTGTACTTCGTTGGTATCGTTACCAGTCGAAACAGTTATCTCCGCATAATTCTTGTCACATACTATAAATGTGGATGGAATTAATGTGATTAAATCCTTTTTCTCTGCTTCTTGCAAAGTTTCGTTATTTAGGAAATTAACGAAACCATTTATCCATGTAGATTTGCCTACACCTGTCTCCCCAAGAAGAAGGATGTTCATATCCTTAGTAAAATATTGGTTGTCCTTGCTCTGGTCTTCCATCCCGGACCGAAAAGTTGAATCGGAAACTTCGTCAATACTGGATACCTAGCAATATGTCAATAATGATCCAATTCTGTTCGTCTTATTATACTTCATAAAAAAGAATATTATCTTACTAGAAATAAGACCGTCCTACAGGCGGGGAATACCTATCGAATCTACACAACAACAGTATGCCAAATTACATATCATTCAACCAAACAGCCAAATTTTTTATAGTAAATGTATGAAGTCCTATAATCAACGCTTCCGGTCATTATAAAGAACTCTGTCGCTTTAAATAACTTCGTCACTCTGAATCTCCAGTCATTTTAATATGGATACCTATTTACGGGGCTTTCAAAGTAATTCTTTGGGCAGTAAATAAATGTTTTGGGGCAGTTTTTTTAATTGGCAGTAACCGGTATTGCTAGAGGGCCTTAAAACAAATGCATTAGGCAGTAGAACCCATGAAAATGGCAGTAATACAAAATTGTATTTTACATAGTATTTTTGTAGAATAGATTTACATGTCTACATAAATCTTACAACTTGGACGCTTAAGAATATTGTTAGTGGGTATCCTGATAATGCATTTATCTAAAGGTAACGAACTTATTGGTATGTACCTGCTTTACATAAGATTGTATTATCATGTGTGTCTTATCTTGTTTGAGTCTGAATGCTGCTGTTTTATACTTCCACCTCAGTTTGAAAGCAATACTGAAACTATAAAGACTGACTAACAAGTCAGAGAATGGCTTCCCAACTTACATATTATTCTAGTGATTCCGACACTGACTCAGAACGTGAAAATACTAACTTAAATAAAAAGGAAAATTGACTGGATTCTTTTAAAAACGTATAATAAAGAAGAAGACGCATTGTCCGAAATTGAAAGTGATTGGTCAATTCGTTATAAAAATATTAACCAAGGGTGCAAAGTTATTTATTTTTTTTGCAAGGGCAATAAAAAATGGCCACGTAAGCGAAAGTTAGAAGTTAAAAGTGTTGTAAATTTATGGGAAATAACTGTACCCATTTTCACTTCGCTAAAAAACTAACACATGAAGCAGAAAACGAAATCATCAATTTAGTTGAAGGGGGAATAAATACACCGAAGCAAGCAATCAAACAATTAGAAGGCAGGGTAGACACGGTTCCTACAACTATGCAGTTAACAAACTTTTTACAACGTGTTAAAAAAAGACTGATGATCATATCATTTACACCAGTCAGTTGGAAGAATTCTGTGTTGCCCATAGTCAACAACCAGAAAATGAAGATGAATGTTACGTTGTGAGCTACACTGACGGCGAGGACGACCTGCAGGTGTAACTAAAGCTCTAGTGAAACCATGAATCATGACTGATATGATCTTTTCCTTTATTTACTATCTATTACTATTACATAATATTGACAAATAATCATGCTTGATTTTCTTTTTGAATTTACTTTTGACTGAATATTAGAAATAAATAACATTTTTGTGTTACTGCCAATAATATTATTTTTACTGCCTATCGCATTTGTTTCTTACTGCCCCGAAAAATTAAAAAAACTGCCGATAAAAAACTGCCTAAAAGAATTGTTTTTACTGCCCAAAGAATTATTTTGAAAGCCCCATAAAAATTTATCCTTTTAATATGCCCCGTCAATTAAATAAGTCTGTCATTGTAAATAATCCCGCATTTTTAAAAAACCCGCCATTTTAGAGAACCACGTTATTTTAAATAACCACGTTGTTGTAAATAACCACGTTGTTTTAATCAACTCGGATTCAATCGTTTTGCTTCAAGTAAGCATAGTTATATTTATAGTCGTTATTTTAGTCCAATCTACTACTTAATTCAGCCCTGTCATTTTAATTAACTCCGCTATTTTAATCCTCCTCATTATGTAGTTTTTCGAATCTACCAAAAATTCACACAATAAAAAATATTTGCTTTCCGTTAGGTGGACTAAATTGTAATACTGTAAAAACAATTAATAAACCCATAAACCAAAGCACAAAAAGCACCATTAGTAGGCATAAAACGAATTTTAACCAAAAAATTGAACTCTTGACATCAAGCACGTATCCAGGAATTTGACCTAGGGGCAGGGTTTCGGTGGATAAAATAGCATGGATATTTTAAAATGGACAAAATCAATTTCTTCCTGGATAAATTAATTTCGTCCAGAACAAAGGTGGACAAATTTGGTTTCATCCAGGACAATATACAACCCTACCTAGGGTAGGCCCACCAAAATATATTGATGAAATCATGGTATATTCGGGCGAAGCGCGAAAAGTTTTGGATTTTTTTTACCTTTTTTGACAAAAAATCGCCATTTGTGGTTACTTGGGGGGCCCGGGCCCCCCTCTGGATACGTGCTTGCTTAACATCACTTTTACATTTACTATTATTAAATGAATAACAGATGCTTAAAGCATTTACCAGGTAACTGTGAATTGGTTAGCCATTTGGACCAGTTGTTACTATGTAATAGGCACTGAAATCGCAACCAAAACTTTGTCTCCCATTTAAAACACATGGGAAAATTTGACTTGAGTTTTGAAAACAATCGAAAGCTGTCGAAAACCCAAAATTATTTTAAAGAGTCGGCCTGGCCTAACATCTGAGGATTAAGCTTACTTAAAACAAAAGTGCCAAACCGTGCAAACTCAAAGAAGTCAAAAATAAGCGACAAAATGTGAAATTACCCGACATCCACTTAAAATATGCTCGAAAACGTGTCATAAGGTTAAATTAATCTACAAAGGAATCATTTCAGAGCCGCCAAAGCATCTATAATGGCTATTGGTATCACGAAAGTCAAAAAAACATATCACGTGTAAACCTTCATTTTTCTTTGAGCGGTATATTATTGGTTTAATATTATTAAATTATGCCGATATGAGATTAAAAATTTTCCAAATTTGTAACTTCTGTGGTTAAGACGTAATTTGGGACCAAATACAAATAGTTCACTTTAATTATGATTGTTCGGATGAGTTACAAGGTGACTTTCAGGTAAACTGCCGATAAATGGCATTTATAAAAAAATTAGTGAATTATTGTGCTAGCACTGAGTTCATTAGTGCTTTCAATGAACCAGTGTTGGGGTCAGCTCAAGCCTTATTTCGTTTGCTGAAAGAAGAGTTTCGCACCGTTTCTCACCTCTGTTTGTTGGACAGCCGGGAAATGTGTGAAATTGTGGAAAATGAGAGAAGTAAAATTAAAAAATTAGAATTTTGGTGTCATTTTCTCTCTATTTCCCAAAATTCATATTACCCACACCGTTTTGACACCCGTAGTTCCCAATACAAAATGGGAAACTTCCTGCTAGTGGTATTAATCGAAATATTGGCTGACAAGTAATGCTCTGAACTTGAACTTGAAGAATAATAAACTCTTTGAGGATCAATCATAATCCAATCAACAATCAATCAATACTGATCACAATTCAAAATAAAGAAATGGATTAATGTTGACTAGGGTGAAGCTGTACAAAAAATGCAGTAAATCATGGAGAACAAAGCAATGGAACGAGTATAATATCTCAGTATTGACAATTAAAATCATTGAGAAAATTTTTTAGGAAATTCAAAGGGATGTTGAAAAAGTCAAATTTTTTCATTACGATAATAGAATATATTGAAAGTTTAAAAAAAATTCAAATGAGAATAATAAAAATGTCTCAAAATATGCCACACAAGTTAGAGTTGCATCGGAGACAGGGTAATCCTACGAAAATGGTGCAATTTTTTCCATCGTGAGATGTTTTGGCACTTCCGAGATAAGTCGTTCAAAATTTATCAAAAAATGTTATTTCAACCGCAATAAGTACAGGGTTTCATAACGGGCATAAAAGCGAATCAGGTTAACCCTTCAGGGCCTGAATTTTTTTGGAAAATCGTTTTTAAATTTTTACCAAGTGTTAAGAATGAAAAAGTTATGGTCAATTATAATTTTGACGCATATCGAGTGAAAGGTCACTGAGAAATTTCATGTGTCCATATCGAAACGAAAGCCTTTTGGTTGCTAAATAATACCTGAACATTTTGGGCTGCGGCTAACTTTACTAAAGGGCACGTATAATTTATCATCACATTCACTCCATGAGTAACCAAATATGCTTTACATATAAGCATATACGCCCTATATATAAGCAGATATGCCCTATATATAAGCAGATATGCCCTATATATAAGCATATATGCCATATATATAAGCATATATGCCCTATATATAAGCATATATGCCATATATATAAGCATATACGCCCTATATATAAGCATATACGCCCTATATATAAGCATATATGCCCTATATATAAGCATATATGCCCTATATATAAGCATATACGCCCTATATATAAGCCTATACGCCCTATATATAAGCCTATACGCCCTATATATAAGCCTATACGCCCTATATTTAAGCATATACGCCCTATATATAAGCATATACGCCCTATATATAAGCATATACGCCCTATATATAAGCATATACGCCCTATATATAAGCATATATGCCCTATATATAAGCATATACGGCCCCTATATCAGCATATACGCCCTATGCAATTAGTGCATCCAGTCCCGGGAAATCAGTCTCGGGAATTCCCGGGAGTCTCGAGACTTATTTCCCGAGACTGGCTGACTCTGTCTCGGGAAATCCTCGAAAATTTAAACATTTTATTCAGCAAAATTTCGAATAAGAAATAACTTTAAAAATTTTTGAAATTATTGATTTTTTAAATGCTGGCTTGAAAGGTATTAGTAATTTCAATTTCACTATATAATGTTGGCGAAAAACCTACAATTAAAAATAGATTTAATCGGATTATAAACTTTCCCAGTATGTACCCTAAAATCTACCCTAATCAAACATAATCAAAATGGAAAAATGATGATAAAATTATTAATTATTGCAGTAAATTGCCACGTAGCCAAAGTTACAATTAAATGAAAGTAACATAAAAATCAGTACATGGTATAAAAGTCATAGAAAATGGAAATATTATTGTGTAATATGAAAGGGAGATTTGAAGCTACCTCAAATTCAAATCAGTTTCATATGTAGCGAATGTCATAGGAAAACGCAAAAATCCACAAAAAGGTAACCTTTTTCATGCCCTGACAAAAATAAGAAACAGACATGTTCTAAATAACTTGCAGTTTTTCCTTTTCTTAATACATTGTCATCATAGTTATATTTTGGCTTTTAGCAGACTATAATTTCTTTATTTGGGGGGAGGGGGTGGCTTAAAATTGTCGTGATCTACTCATTGCGATCTTTTGAATGAGAAGCCTATTCCAAAGCCTATTCCAAAGTGCGCCATTATGCTATAAATTAGCATGTACGATTATTATGACCCTAACATGGGGCATAATATATAATAGATCAGAAAAGCTTTCTGTAATAGTAATTTAAATAATTATTTGCAATTGTGTTACCTGATACAGTTGATTTCTCTCCCAAGTTTAGTGCAAAAGTATTAAGGTGTTAGTGTACCCCTCTTCCTTTTATATAGTGTGTGAAAGAATTAAATACAGATAACATTAAACCTTCAAATCATTAAACATTATGAAAATTGATAACACATTTTTACGAACATGAATAATCAAAGTTAGGCAGCACTGTTAGCACAGATTAAGGATACATGTGTGATAATATTATTACTGGTAATGGGTAACCCTTAATAGGGATGGTAGATCATGAGTATGCATTATTCGTCAAAAAAATATGAAAATTAACAGATTAAAATGTTTAAAAAATTAGTTTCTGTATTGCTACAACATCCTACGGACATACAGAAACAAAATACAATACTTACCGAATCAACGTAATATAATGGTTCACCAAATTCATCACCATTTAACAAAACAGCCAATTAAAGTAAATGTTTGAACTCCTTTCATCAGGGACTGATTTATCATTAATATTATATGAACACAATACATAATTTTAATCACCTTGTCATTTTACATCACACCGTAATTTTACATCATTCCGTAATTTTACATCATTTCGTCATTTTACATCCTTCCGTCATTTTACAATATTCCGTCATTTTACATCATTCCGTCATTTTACATCATTCCGTCATTTTACATCATTCCGTCATTTTACATCATTCCGTCATTTTACATCATTCCGTCATTTTACATCATTCCGTCATTTTACATCATTCCGTCATTTTACATCATTCCGTCATTTCATATTGCCCCATATTTGTAAATAGATATGTCATAGTTTTAAATAAAGTCGTTATATATAATAACGCCGTTATATATAATAACGCCGTTATATATAATAACGCCGTTATATATAATAACGCCGTTATTTTTAATAACGCCGTTATATATAATAACGCCGTTATATATAATAACGCCGTTATTTTTAATAACGCCGTTATTTTTAATAACGCCGTTATTTTTAATAACGCCGTTATTTTTAATAACGCCGTTATTTTTAATAACGCCGTTATTTTTAATAACGCCTTTATTTTTAATAACGCCTTTTTTTTAATAACGCCGTTATTTTTAATAACGCCGTTATTTTTAATAACGCCGTTATTTTTAATAACGCCTTTATTTTTAATAACGCCTTTTTTTTAATAACGCCGTTATTTTTAATAACGCCTTTTTTTTAATAACGCCGTTATTTTTAATAACGCCGTTATTTTTAATAACGCCGTTATTTTTAATAACGCCGTTATTTTTAATAACGCCGTTATTTTTAATAACGCCGTTATTTTTAATAACGCCGTTATTTTTAATAACGCCGTTATTTTTAATAACGCCGTTATTTTTAATAACGCCGTTATTAAAAATGTTAGACATGTCCTTTTGAATGTTCCATGTAGAATAAAATCCTGTAAAAATAACGACTAATTGGTGATTGAATATATTTGTCCTGAAATACACTGAAATAATGCGCTCAAAGTCCTAACTAATTTCACTTTTAGTGATATATAAACCGAATTTCAAGCAATAACCTGACCTGTTAATAATGATAATATCGATTTGCCTAGTAAAAATAAGTTATTTCAAGTTACAGTTGCAAGTTACACACCAAAAATGTTCCATGTTGTCTCATTCTTCTCCGAACTGACCGTCCTCTCAGAGCCTGCCATGCCGTCCTCTCAAAACCTAGGCTATGAGAGGAACCTCTCGCAGCCTAGGCTATCACGGTGAAAGCCCATGTCCTCCAGCCCATGTCCTCCTCCAGCCTACGACACATATATGCGGCTTACCCGAGGATGAAGACGAAACAAAAGAAATAACAGAAACAAAAGTTATAACCCTGTGCCAAAACTTAGGACTGCCCAACGTTGACTTTGTCGAGATGAAAAGGATTGGAAAAAAAGGTAAAAAGCCCAGACCAGTACTACTGCGACTAACTCGAGCAAAAAAATACATAAACTATTTGCAAATAAAATGAAATTGAAGAATGATGACAATTTTAAAAACGTGTACATCAACCAGGAACTAACCAAAGCAGACGCGGCAAACGAGATAATTCTAAGAGATGTGGCCAGAGATGAAAAAAGCAGAAATAAAAATCTAGTGACGAGAATTACCAACGAAATCCGTACAACAACCGTAAATAGAATAACAGAATGGTACCGAGTATCCAAAGAAGAAAAAGTTCACAAAGTTGAAGACGGTAACCAATAAAAATTATTATTCATTCAAATCAAAATGCTATTTTCACGCACGTAACCTTTTTCAATTTCCTGCCCTTATTTTGGTTGTAAAATGTCATTTTTCGATAAACATTTAACGTCAATATCTCAAAAGTCCCGAAATATCCCACGGCAGAGAAAATTGCTTTTGTTTTGTCGGATTCCCGTGCCTTTGATGCAAGTCCAACTGGAGTGGTATATTTTTATTCTCATTTGAAGTTTTTTTGAAAATTTTCATTTTATTCCAAAAATAGGAGTAGTTATGAAAAAATTTGATATCTTTACCAATCTTCAACACCCCATTGATTTTCTATAAAATATTCCGCAATGATAGTATTTGCTATTTCGGAGTTATACTTGTCTTATTGTTTAGCCACCCTTGATTTTCTACATTTTTTGTACAACTTCACTCCCATCTTTTACAGGGGCTTAGATACAGTGGAAAATTTTTGTAAACCACTTATTATCATAGTTTAATAAATTTTC
This sequence comes from Tomocerus qinae, assembly GCA_020055645.1. NCBI lineage: Eukaryota > Metazoa > Arthropoda > Collembola > Entomobryomorpha > Tomoceridae > Tomocerus > Tomocerus qinae. The sequence goes on from CM034546.1 coordinate 63,499,302, forward strand.
AATGTTTTGATACTATTTAGAAGTTATTCTAAAACAAATTTAACTCATTGGTCGATAGTATATGGAAATTCACTATAGTCTGCCTTCGGGAACTTTTTGGAGACTCTAAAAGGATGCTAGAAAGTCCCTGGGGACCTTGTAGCCCCTACAGTTGCTAAAAAGTCTCCTAGAATTTGATTTGGGGTTGCCCAGTTCGCGGTGAAAGGGACACTAATCCCTTTACATGGCGGAGGCTTGCCTGCTTAAAGAAAAGGACTTCGCTGGCAAAATATATTCTACTAAAAAATGAAAAACTGGAGTGGTTACGGTCTTCATTATTTAATCGAATAGGCCAGGAAGAAGTTTAGTATTTTTTTATTATTATGGCTGACGCCCCTCTCGGGCTATTGCCTATGGAGCCAGTAGGTTTACATAAAAGATAGATATTTTAAGTAATTATTACAGAGAAATGCGAACATTTACATTGGTAATAGATATAATTTTAGTTTAATTTAAGTACAAAAATCTAGAAATTCAATAAATCTACTAACACCAAGACCCTCCCATTCAAAGGGACCCAAGAATCCGTGGGAAGTCCCAATCCCCACACAAGGCGGGAGTGACGAACCCAGAAATCCCGAAACCCCGCTATAAAAACACTACATGAGGGATTAATCTGTTGGGTGTCAAAATATGTATTTGCTTATTTATGACTACATTATTTTAGTTATATAATTTAAGTGATTCATTAATGTTACACTTATTTAGCTATTCTTAATTATTTTATACTTATTTTTGTTATTATTACGACGTTACTGTTCAATAAGATCTAGATATCATTTTAACATACTTTCATATTTAACATTTATTAGATAACCATTAATTTTTCTGTTACACTTGTTATTAGATGGCTAATTTACTTTTCAGAAAAATTCGCTAGTAGATACGGCTGATTATTTTTAGTAGCATTATATAGTAGATATGGATGATTTATTTTTCAGTAACATTCGCTAATAGATATGGCTGATTCACTTTTCCGTAGCAATGGTTAGTAGATATTGCTGACTTACTTTTCAGTAACATTGGTTAGTAGATATGGCTGATTTACTTTTCAGTAGCATTGGTTAGTAGATATGGCTGATTTACTTTTCGGTAACATTTGTTAGTAGATATGGCTGATTTACTTTTCAGTAACATTTGTTCGTAGATATGGCTGATTTACTTTTCAGTACCATTTGTTAGTAGATATGTTTGATTTACTTTGCAGTAAAATTTGTTAGTAGACATAGCTCATTTACTTTTCAGTAACATTTATTAGTAGATATTGCTGATTTACTTTTCAGTAACATTTGACGGGCTCAGTAGGATAGGGTCTTAGATATTAGCAAACAAATAATAAATTTTTAGCCTGTCTAAAGGATGAGCTTATGGAATTGCAATGTCTGTTAGGCAACAGGATAACCCCGGAATATTGATTGTTAACCCTTTCAGCTGGGCAGGGAATTTAATTTTTTTAACGTTACTATGGGTATCTTTAATAAGTTATTTGAACTTATAATGGGCAACTAACACAAACGATCTCTACCCAAACCGTATGACACATCTAAATGCTAGGTTTCCCAAAGCGGGCGGTTTTCCTGGATATTATAATCTAATCTGGGTTGTCAAATGTTAGCTCTCAATCAAAATTAAATATTTTAGTAAATTGTAACATTTAAAATTCTATTGATCATGAACAATATTATATTAATACAGTATATTAATGCAATTCACATTTAGCTAAGGATATTATTACAGAAAATTGAGAGAGGAGATCAATCTTTCCTCGAATTGACCGACGAATTACAAAAGAGTTGAATACACTCAAAACCAAACTTATTGTCTTTCAAATGATTTCATAATAGTAATTAATTATTATACATTTGCATGTCAGCTAAATCAATTCCTCGAGCTTTATCGTTGTGTTCTAGTCTATAGGTTTTATTTTATATTGCTCCGTTCTTCGGTAAGGTAAAGTGTCGGTCATTCCGAGCGTGCTCTTCTCTAGTAGAGATGGTCGCGACCTTTTTATCTTTCCATCGATGACTACCCCGTTGCTCATATGGCTCGTAAAAGGGTGGACACCTCAACATTGTAATTTTTCTTTAACGAGTTTCGTAGGGGGATTTTTCCTATTCGATTTTAAAGTTTCAGCGTTTTGCTGCAAGCAAATTCAAGGTTTAGGGGATTGAAAAAATTGTCAGTGTAAACCGTATGGTTATTCATAAAATATTTTTCAGTTAATTCTATAAAAATGTCACCACCGTACCCAAATTTTTAGTGACAAGCTCTTTTAATAATTCATCGCCTTCGTATATTTTGCAAGCAGTATAAATTCCATAAGCACATCCATGCACTTATCTAATAGATTCTGCATTTTTAGAGTCTTTGTAGATTGACCACTGATTTATTTTGACCTTGACCTTTCTGACTGAGTCATCAAACAAACCCAATCCGTCGCGACGTTTTCTTTGTCTTTGCTGGGACATTTTCGAAATTTATTTGGTGATAATTAAAAGTTAATTGGACAGATAATGATTTTTTACCACGAAATTCTAATTTTATCTTTGACTAGAAATGGACTGGGAACTATAGTTCCCAGTCCGTAGTAAGGATGCTGCCAGTGGTGGGTATTAAAGTTCCCAACCCATAGTAACAAAAATATTATTCTGGGAAGTATAGTCCCCAGGCCGTCTTAACGATATGACCTTTTCTGGGAACTATATTTCCCAGTCCGTTTCATAGCAATCAATTTTGTTGGGAACTAAAGTACCCGAGCCAGCCTAAAGTGTTAAAAGAGTAACATGCCTCGAATTTGCCACTCTATAGTAACGCATTTATTTAATATCAACTCCATTACAAGGTAGAGACATAGGGGGGGTGTCCCTAATTTTTGCACCCAATTCGTATTATACTTACTACCACAAAGAAGTAGCACCCAAACCAAATTACCATGATTACTTTCGGCTTTAACGCTTAGTTATCTGTGGCAGTATAAGTAGGGTAGAATTCGAATTGGGTCCAAAATCGGGAAATATCCCTCTATGCCTTCACCTTGTAAAAGAGGTTACTGTAAGTGATGGACTAGTTCGGCCAAAAAACTTAATGTAGTCCATTTTATAACTTCATGTATAATTCCAAACAAAATATTCTTTATACATTCCGCCTACAAAACTATTTTCCAAGCCAAAAATTTACAATTACACAAGCTATGATCTACTTACTCTTAATTGATTCAGTATTAGAAGACTGGAGTCAGTGGTGAATTATTTATCAAAATAATTTATCTTCCTTTAGAAGATTTCCAAGAGAGTTACATTTGGAAAAATCTTATACTGATACGCAGCTGGTGACCACATGATATTTTGTGATAATTTGTCTCTCACTGCTACAGCTTTAAATATTTCCTCGATTAAATGACATCAAAGCTGTGAAAACAACTTCAACTATCAAACAGTGCCATCCAACAATCGGTTGAAAACTAAACCAAAATATTTTCCAAAAATGATGTCAAAAATTCCCTTCCAGCCAAACTGTCCTAAACCTTCTGGTTTAGGTTCCTCTGGTTTAAGGTTTAATTCTAGACGTTCTAAAATGATCTGAGGAATCGGCCTTCTTTGAAATTCAAAAATGCATTCCTATTTGCAGTTTCCTAGACTTAATTTTATGATTTATCTTGATTTTTTTACTCCCTTCCATTTTTGTACATTTAAGACCGAAATATTTTGCATGCCCATTTCTGAATAATATCTTAATACATTTGCCAGTCTAGAAAATAATAGTAACTGTTTTTTCAAATTGATTGTCTTTTTTGTTATCCAACCGCATCCCAGCATTGCAGGTTCAATCCCATTGTGATGTCATGAGATTAACAGGGTCGAAAAAATCAACTAGCTACAAATAAGTTGCAAAATCATAAGCTGTGGAGTGCTATGATTAGGGACCTGTCCTTATCTAACTGCAGCGCTCGCAAAAATAGGCAGTGGTAACTTTTAAACACAATTGCTTGGTGTTGTAATGACTTTCACATATAGGGCGGGCTTCAGCTACTGTCAAAATTAGGGTTACTATGGTATTTTTTTCTGCAAATATCTAAGGCCCTTATCCTACTGAGCCCGTCATTTATTAATAGATATTGCTGATTTACTTTTCAGTAACAATTCTTAGCAGATATGGCTTATTTGCCTTTCAGTAATATTTAGTATTTAAATAACCATGATTTGTCATTCGCTTACATTCACCACAACTTACAAGTGATTTATATCTCCATGTATTACAAATATTGCAAATGCATCAGCTGAATAAAGTTATGAACTACTCAAAACGTATGATTGCCGACTCTCGTTCAAACACGCACACTGCACTAGTCTCCATCTATAGTTTCTGAATAGTAATGGATGGAGTACAATGTTAATAGCGAAACCAGAAAGTCAAGCGAACTATTTGATTATTTAACTATTTGACCTATTGGATTTTGAAAAATCGGGAGAAAATATTAGCATTTAGGATGAGTAGTGTATAGTTTATCGAATTTAGTCGATTTCAGAGATAATGCTTTTTAAATTTTGCAAAAATTAATTACATAATAGGAACTGTATAATTCTTCTTTCCTTAATAATTTTTATCTACAAAACCTATGAGATTACACTGAGTCCTGAACTGTCCAATTGATAACGATAAAGTAGGGAAACACATGGCATATTTGGGTTGAAGGAAACTGGAAACAATGGGATTTGAAACTAATAGTTTCACCTAAAAACACCTACAAATATATTTATCATACACTCAATCATATTATCCTAGGCCCTACAAATGCCTGCCGATGTTTTTGTCAAATCATTTCCTAAATTAGCTCTAATTAATAGAATGGTGCTCATTTCAATAACCATGATTTGTCATTCGCCTACATCTACCTCAACTCACAAATGAGTGATATCTCCATGTATTACAAATATTGCAAATGCATCAGCTGAATGAAGCTATGAACTACTCAAAACGTATGATTGCCGTCTCTCGTTAAAACACGCACACAGGGCACTACACAAACCAACAAATGAAATGGTTTGTAACTTCAACTTCAGTTCTGACAACCCAAAGCTATAACGCAATTTAAAATGCAACCAGGGAACGCTACATTATCCCACAAAATCCGCATGATTAATTTCATAATAAACACTGTTTTTAAAAGACTTTCAAACTTATTCGAAACTATAAGTAAACGTTAAAACATTGTTGAGTCATTTCCAGTCATTCTAAAATATTCAAAATTATTCGGAAAGTTGCGAAAAGTATGGTTTAACTAAAATTTATTCAATTTCCTCTTTATGAGATTTTTAAACATAAATAATCAAAGAAGCATAATTATTTAATACAGCGTTATGATAAGCTGTAATGTAATAAATAAAAGTTTTTCCAACTAAAAAAGCTGCATTAAACAATCCTATCTTATCTACACATTCATGTATAAAACAATATCTTACTTTGTTTCCCATTGTTGTTTTTGTAAATAATGTTTTAATTTTGTCAATTATTCGTTTTAAAATTAATTAAATGATAAAAAGAAACAAGCTACAAATGGGGCGATATGATTAACAGGTTGGGTACGCAAACATTCCACATTTTTATTTAAGTCTCTTTAGTATTGTTTAGCATGCTATTGAACATTTAAGTCCAGTTTTTATACTTCTCACTGACAAGCTGATATGTCAGGCTGTTTGTGTCACACTGCTGTAATTTTTTAAACCTCAATGGTTTTTTATAATTGTAGTTTCAGTTTAATTTAAAGGATCTAAAAGATAAAGACACCTATTTACAGCATATTACAAACCATTCATATTTATATATGTATTAAATGGGCAGCGTCGTTTAGCAGGGGCGTCGCAGATGTTGAATTAACCACTATGCAAAAAGCCCATATTTTGCAAAAATTAATTACATAATAGGAAATGTATAATTCTTCTTTCCTTAATAATTTTTATCTACAAAACCTATGAGATTACACTGAGTCCTGAACTGTCCAATTGATAACGATAAAGTAGGGAAACACATGGCATATTTGGGTTGAAGAAACCTGGAAACAATGGGATTTGAAACTAATAGTTTCACCTAAAAACACCTACAAATATATTTATCATACACTCAATCATATTATCCTAGGCCCTACAAATGCCTGCCGATGTTTTTGTCAAATCATTTCCTAACTTAGCTCTAATTAATAGAATGGTGCTCATTTCAATAACCATGATTTGTCATTCGCCTACATCTACCTCAACTCACAAATGAGTGATATCTCCATGTATTACAAATATTGCAAATGCATCAGCTGAATGAAGCTATGAACTACACAAAACGTATGATTGCCGTCTCTCGTTAAAACACGCACACAGGGCACTACACAAACCAACAAATGAAATGGTTTGCAACTTCAACTTCAGTTCTGACAACCCAAAAACTATAACGCAATTTAAAATGCAACCAGGGAACGCTACATTATCCCATAAAATCCGCATGATTAATTTCATAATAAACACTGTTTTTAAAAGACTTTCAAACTTATTCGAAACTATAAGTAAACGTTAAAACATTGTTGAGTCATTTCCAGTCATTCTAAAATATTCAAAATTATTCGGAAAGTTGCGAAAAGTATGGTTTAACTAAAATTTATTCAATTTCCTATTTATGAGATTTTTAAACATAAATAATCAAAGAAGCATAATTATTTAATACAGCGTTATGATAAGCTGTAATGTAATAAATAAAAGTTTTGCCAACTAAAAAAGCTGCATTAAACAATCCTATCTTATCTACACATTCATGTATAAAACAATATCTTACTTTGTTTCCCATTGTTGTTTTTGTAAATAATGTTTTAATTTTGTCAATTATTCGTTTTAAAATTAATTAAATGATAAAAAGAAACAAGCTACAAATGGGGCGATATGATTAACAGGTTGGGTACGCAAACATTCCACATTTTTATTTAAGTCTCTTTAGTATTGTTTAGCATGCTATTGAACATTTAAGTCCAGTTTTATACTTCTCACTGACAAGCTGATATGTCAGGCTGTTTGTGTCACACTGCTGTAATTTTTAAACCTCAATGGTTTTTTATAATTGTAGTTTCAGTTTAATTTAAAGGATCTAAAAGATAAAGACACTATTTACAGCATATTACAAACCATTCATATTTATATATGTATTAAATGGGCAGCGTCGTTTAGCAGGGGCGTCGCAGATGTTGAGATTAACCACTATGCAAAAAGCCCATATTTTGCAAAAATTAATTACATAATAGGAAATGTATAATTCTTCTTTCCTTAATAATTTTTATCTACAAAACCTATGAGATTACACTGAGTCCTGAACTGTCCAATTGATAACGATAAAGTAGGGAAACACATGGCATATTTGGGTTGAAGAAACCTGGAAACAATGGGATTTGAAACTAATAGTTTCACCTAAAAACACCTACAAATATATTTATCATACACTCAATCATATTATCCTAGGCCCTACAAATGCCTGCCGATGTTTTTGTCAAATCATTTCCTAACTTAGCTCTAATTAATAGAATGGTGCTCATTTCAATAACCATGATTTGTCATTCGCCTACATCTACCTCAACTCACAAATGAGTGATATCTCCATGTATTACAAATATTGCAAATGCATCAGCTGAATGAAGCTATGAACTACACAAAACGTATGATTGCCGTCTCTCGTTAAAACACGCACACAGGGCACTACACAAACCAACAAATGAAATGGTTTGCAACTTCAACTTCAGTTCTGACAACCCAAAACTATAACGCAATTTAAAATGCAACCAGGGAACGCTACATTATCCCATAAAATCCGCATGATTAATTTCATAATAAACACTGTTTTTAAAAGACTTTCAAACTTATTCGAAACTATAAGTAAACGTTAAAACATTGTTGAGTCATTTCCAGTCATTCTAAAATATTCAAAATTATTCGGAAAGTTGCGAAAAGTATGGTTTAACTAAAATTTATTCAATTTCCTCTTTATGAGATTTTTAAACATAAATAATCAAAGAAGCATAATTATTTAATACAGCGCCACAATGTACATTTTCGTTCTCAAAATGTGACATAATTCCGTAGATGGCTATACTTAGATATTTACAACGATATATAAAATTATTTTTTGTCTATGATAGTTAAGAAATCATATCAGCGAATGAAAACGTACTTAGTCATAACAAGTTGAACCAACCGACATCCGGTGGGAAAGTCACCCGACAACTGGATATAGAAATGTGGATGTAAAAATTTTGGTAGTAAAACGAAGTAGGCCTTTTAAAATCAAAATAATAATAGAATAATAAAATAATAAAAGAGTAGCAGAGAAATGTCCCTGATTATTAAAACCCGAATGTCGATACAAAATAATGGCATCATTTAAAGTTTAGTATAAAAAGCTATTTACCATTTGTTAAATATTTAAGTTGTTCATGTTTTATTGATTTCGTAAGTTTATCAATGTTGTATGGCGCTGATATTAAGTCAGCTTAGCACAGTGACTCCAGCCAGCAGCTGAGAAAGTATAATTAGAAAAATAAGCAAAAATTCTTTCAAACTGATTAAATTTCCCAATAACTATCGCATTACGTATTACATTGTTTTAACCTCGGATCCATTCATTGAGTTGCTCAATGAAAAAGACAGTGCCTTTCCTTTAGGGAAAATGAGACTGGTTTGGTGTGGAAACCTATACCACACACATCGCATTGTTTTTAAAAGGAGAAGTCACTTTCTTTTTTATTTTTGACTCAACGAATAATGGAGCCAAAGTTAAAAGAATCATATATTAAATATTACTACTTTTTTCATACTTAAAGAAAATCAAATATTGAAAAACGACATACATAGTGGTAGTAGCTAATTTAAATTAGATTGGTTGTTATTAGATTAGAATTAAGGGTCCAACATCCAATAAAAACTTATATGACAAATATGAACAACTAAATGGTGGAAGTTACCTTTAAAATCACTCAGTTTAGTTTATGTAGAAATAAATGTGTCTCAAAAACGTATGCAAGCGCAAGACATGATGCCATATAGTTAACATTAAATTAATTACCTATCTTGTATAGTGTAAATCTAATAGTAATGCATAAATTAAAAAACCTAAACCATGATTTTTTACTGCTCATATTAAAATCAATTGTCTCCCTCTGGTGGGAAACTTTGTTGAAAAAATAATTGAAAATTGTCTCTTTGGTTTATTTTTTAGTAGGAATTTAATGCTTTATTAAAGCCATAAAACTTTTATTAACAACTTTATACGAGCACATTAAAATAAATTAATTGAGATATTACAAATCTAAGAGATGTAAAAATTGGTAACAATCTGTATCGCCTTACATATTGGCAGATTAACTTAAGATTGTAAGGTAAAGTTAATTATGAAATAAAGCTAGGATAAATAAATGGTCAAGCAGGTCAGATTATTTTGCTTCTTCTCTAAATATTTGGAATTGAAAAAATTTCGTCCTCACAATCAAGAATAATGTCATCTAACTCTATTTCGTAGGAATCTTCTTCATTGTGTTCTAAAAATAGAACTTCGCCACTTCTTTCCGTTTCAACACATTCCGGTAAATCTAATAAATCCATAACTTCATTCGGATATGGTAATCTTTTTTGAGACTTCAGTCGGTTATTCAACGACAAACTTGAAATTAATGGATCGGATGTATCCAGTGATCTGCAAAATACATCCCACAAATTGTCTTTTCTGCTGGTTTTACGAGCATTAAAAAGTCTGTATCTTTTATAGTATTTATTCCGAGATTCTCCACCCTCTTCACCCATGACCCCCAATGGCAAAACGCTGTTTTTAATGATATCTCCTCCATGAATTAACACCTTGTGCACTGTAACAGGTAAATAGAACCAGTCATAGTGGAGAAGATAAAATTCATATAAATTCTTGCAAAAAATGTCAAACCTTTCTGCATGTATTGGTAGATGAGCAGAAAGTGTGATTAGGATTGTTCGCAAATCCTTAATTAAACGGACATTTAGACCTAAAATATCAGCAAATTCTTCAAAATTTGCAAAAGCTCTTCTTGCTGTATTTCCGTCGTTACTGTTGCCACTTCCCCCAGGATTTGGGTAATCGACTCTTAATCCCATTTTTTGCGACAGCGTTTCCTGTAAATGTATTTTACGGTCTTTGTATTCGGATTTATTGCATCTCCATTTCTTTTTTTCCAATTTATATGAAAGGTGAAGGCAGAATTCAAAAAACCGTATCCATGCATGAAGAAGAGAAATTCCATATTGTAAGGAATCGGGTGTTGATTTAAATTTTTTTGTGCCCACATTTTTCGAAATATTAAAATCACTAGGATTAGATTTGCAGAGTGGGCATGTCTGTACTGAAACAGTTTTAAGAACTGTGCTTAAAACTTTTCCATCGACGATAGTCATGTGCATCTCAAAATTAATTTTTAATTTGTGTTCCTTGTTTAGTTCAATTTCAAAAGAGGTTAAATTTTCAATTTCATCATCCATAAGTTTTTTTCAAGCTTGATCAAATCAGAGTTTTCTTTCACGAATTTCAATTTTACAGGGCGACAAAATCTTATTGACTGAGGAGTCTAATTTTGCCAGTACACTGTACCTGGATCTTCCTCATCATTGGAAGTCAACATAAGAGGAATTAGTGTAGTTGCAAATAAATGAGTCATTTGGTTGCCCTGAATCTGTTTCTCCAAATTTGATTTTGTACTGTGACTGGCCTGAACTTCCATCAAAACCCCAGGAACAAATTAATACACAATCAGAAAAAATTTTCCCTTTGCTTTGGAGGTCATTAAATATGCTTTCAGGATTAATGTCAATAATGCGCCGAGCTGTATGTTGTAGCCAATCCTGTAGTGGCACAGAAGCAATTGTTTCTGAAATTTGCAATGTTTGTATAGCTGGACGACAATTTAATTTTTCCATTGCAATAATGTTGTAGTTGGGCAAAAAGTTGTACCCACTCTTTTTTGCGCAATCTCTAATTTTGTTATAGACAGAAACAGAAATACCTGTATCCAAAATTAAAGCCAAGGCAGATGTAGGGGAACATTTTTTAAAGCCATCGGGTGTAGAGTTGATTTTTTTAAGATTTTTTTTCGCCCGATTTGGAGTCATTAAAGACTTCTTAATAATGCTTGCAAAGGGTCTTTTACTAGGGGATCTTTTTGCTAATTGTGCGGTAGCTTTCAGTATTTGATCAGTTGGCATTTTTTCCACCAATATTACTAAGGCATTTATATGTCGCAGTTTTTGTCGTTCGCCTTTGTCCGACCAATCTTTTGACGGACGACCAGCATTTTTCTTTGAAATTTTTGGCTGTAAATTTGTTTTTACTCGAAATTTTTTGGTCAACCAATCAGAATGTTTGATTTTGAAATTCTCCCAAGATAATTTTTCAGCTTTAATGATTTTACAGTAGTCACTTTTTACCTTTGCGATTCGCCGTTGAATTATTGTCTTTTCCTTTGCAGAGATGTTTTCTTCCAATTGCGGCAAAAGCTTTCCCATGCAGTCTTCGGTTATTTGTCTCGAATTCCTGCCATTTTTTCTAAAAATTTCTATGAGATCTTCATGCGTGGTGTTCGTATCGAAATAATCTTCGTCATAGTAAGCTGCCATAGTAAAATGTCCACCAAGACGAAAATACTTTATGCGTCTTAAAAATAAAACCGTTTGTCAAATGAACAACAAAGCGTCAAGTTGATTTCATGGTTTTTGTCTGCATTGCGAAAACAGGATACGATTAACATGACATTGAATTTAGAATTTTTTATTTGGGTGGGGCTAAAATAGTTAATTTTCACACTATTATAAGTTATTTATTAGTAACATTTTGTTTTCAGCGAATTTCGTTAAGCAAAATATATTTTTTCAACAAAAAGTATAAATAGGTATGAGTTTCGCGGGTTAAGCAGGGAAATCTACAAATAAGAATGATATAAGGTTCATATGGCTGTCGGGTACCTTTTCAGACTCACTCCCAAATTTTAACCATGCCAAACTCGGCTTACGAAAAATTTCGGTTAAATTTGATTTCATGAAAAAATTCTGCAGGGTCATTTCTACATTTTTGATTCAACTTCAAGCCCCCGTACTTTGGAGTACAGAGTTAAAACCTTAAATGAAGTTTATAATGTGAAATCCCACACAAAAATATTTTAAGGTTTACTTTGGTCGTATTTTTACTTTGCTTAACGATAATAAAATTCAATAAAATTTAAAATCAACATGGTTTAGACATTTATTTGTCATTTTAAATAATAAAACATTGAAAATCAATAAATATTTTTGCGAATTATGTCGAATTTTAAGCATAGAAAATGGACACTGTGCAGCGTTATGATAAGCTGTAATGTAATAAATAAAAGTTTTTCCAACTAAAAAAGCTGCATTAAACAATCCTATCTTATCTACACATTCATGTATAAAACAATATCTTACTTTGTTTCCCATTGTTGTTTTTGTAAATAATGTTTTAATTTTGTCAATTATTCGTTTTAAAATTAATTAAATGATAAAAAGAAACAAGCTACAAATGGGGCAATATGATTAACAGGTTGGGTACGCAAACATTCCACATTTTTATTTAAGTCTCTTTAGTATTGTTTAGCATGCTATTGAACATTTAAGTCCAGTTTTATACTTCTCACTGACAAGCTGATATGTCAGGCTGTTTGTGTCACACTGCTGTAATTTTTAAACCTCAATGGTTTTTTATAATTGTAGTTTCAGTTTAATTTAAAGGATCTAAAAGATAAAGACACTATTTACAGCATATTACAAACCATTCATATTTATATATGTATTAAATGGGCAGCGTCGTTTAGCAGGGGCGTCGCAGATGTTGAATTAACCACTATGCAAAAAGCCCATATTTTGCAAAAATTAATTACATAATAGGAAATGTATAATTCTTCTTTCCTTAATAATTTTTATCTACAAAACCTATGAGATTACACTGAGTCCTGAACTGTCCAATTGATAACGATAAAGTAGGGAAACACATGGCATATTTGGGTTGAAGAAACCTGGAAACAATGGGATTTGAAACTAATAGTTTCATCCAAAAACACCCACAAATATATTTATCATACACTCAATCATATTATCCTAGGCCCTACAAATGCCTGCCGATGTTTTTGTCAAATCATTTTCCTAACTTAGCTCTAATTAATAGAATGGTGCTCATTTCAATAACCATGATTTGTCATTCGCCTACATCTACCTCAACTCACAAATGAGTGATATCTCCATGTATTACAAATATTGCAAATGCATCAGCTGAATGAAGCTATGAACTACACAAAACGTATGATTGCCGTCTCTCGTTAAAACACGCACACAGGGCACTACACAAACCAACAAATGAAATGGTTTGCAACTTCAACTTCAGTTCTGACAACCCAAAACTATAACGCAATTTAAAATGCAACCAGGGAACGCTACATTATCCCATAAAATCCGCATGATTAATTTTCATAATAAACACTGTTTTTAAAAGACTTTCAAACTTATTCGAAACTATAAGTAAACGTTAAAACATTGTTGAGTCATTTCCAGTCATTCTAAAATATTCAAAATTATTCGGAAAGTTGCGAAAAGTATGGTTTAACTAAAATTTATTCAATTTCCTCTTTATGAGATTTTTAAACATAAATAATCAAAGAAGCATAATTATTTAATACAGCGTTATGATAAGCTGTAATGTAATAAATAAAAGTTTTTCCAACTAAAAAAGCTGCATTAAACAATCCTATCTTATCTACACATTCATGTATAAAACAATATCTTACTTTGTTTCCCATTGTTGTTTTTGTAAATAATGTTTTAATTTTGTCAATTATTCGTTTTAAAAATTAATTAAATGATAAAAAGAAACAAGCTACAAATGGGGCAATATGATTAACAGGTTGGGTACGCAAACATTCCACATTTTTATTTAAGTCTCTTTAGTATTGTTTAGCATGCTATTGAACATTTAAGTCCAGTTTTATACTTCTCACTGACAAGCTGATATGTCAGGCTGTTTGTGTCACACTGCTGTAATTTTTAAACCTCAATGGTTTTTTATAATTGTAGTTTCCAGTTTAATTTAAAGGATCTAAAAGATAAAGACACTATTTACAGCATATTACAAACCATTCATATTTATATATGTATTAAATGGGCAGCGTCGTTTAGCAGGGGCGTCGCAGATGTTGAATTAACCACTATGCAAAAAGCCCATATTTTGCAAAAATTAATTACATAATAGGAAATGTATAATTCTTCTTTCCTTAATAATTTTTATCTACAAAACCTATGAGATTACACTGAGTCCTGAACTGTCCAATTGATAACGATAAAGTAGGAAACACATGGCATATTTGGGTTGAAGAAACCTGGAAACAATGGGATTTGAAACTAATAGTTTCATCTAAAAACACCCACAAATATATTTATCATACACTCAATCATATTATCCTAGGCCCTACAAATGCCTGCCGATGTTTTTGTCAAATCATTTCCTAACTTAGCTCTAATTAATAGAATGGTGCTCATTTTCAATAACCATGATTTGTCATTCGCCTACATCTACCTCAACTCACAAATGAGTGATATCTCCATGTATTACAAATATTGCAAATGCATCAGCTGAATGAAGCTATGAACTACACAAAACGTATGATTGCCGTCTCTCGTTAAAACACGCACACAGGGCACTACACAAACCAACAAATGAAATGGTTTGCAACTTCCAACTTCAGTTCTGACAACCCAAAAACTATAACGCAATTTAAAATGCAACCAGGGAACGCTACATTATCCCATAAAATCCGCATGATTAATTTCATAATAAACACTGTTTTTAAAAAGACTTTCAAACTTATTCGAAACTATAAGTAAACGTTAAAACATTGTTGAGTCATTTCCAGTCATTCTAAAATATTCAAAATTATTCGGAAAGTTGCGAAAAGTATGGTTTAACTAAAATTTATTCAATTTCCTCTTTATGAGATTTTTAAACATAAATAATCAAAGAAGCATAATTATTTAATACAGCGTTATGATAAGCTGTAATGTAATAAATAAAAGTTTTTCCAACTAAAAAAGCTGCATTAAACAATCCTATCTTATCTACACATTCATGTATAAAACAATATCTTACTTTGTTTCCCATTGTTGTTTTTGTAAATAATGTTTTAATTTTGTCAATTATTCGTTTTAAAATTAATTAAATGATAAAAAGAAACAAGCTACAAATGGGGCAATATGATTAACAGGTTGGGTACGCAAACATTCCACATTTTTATTTAAGTCTCTTTAGTATTGTTTAGCATGCTATTGAACATTTAAGTCCAGTTTTATACTTCTCACTGACAAGCTGATATGTCAGGCTGTTTGTGTCACACTGCTGTAATTTTTAAACCTCAATGGTTTTTTATAATTGTAGTTTCAGTTTAATTTAAAGGATCTAAAAGATAAAGACACTATTTACAGCATATTACAAACCATTCATATTTATATATGTATTAAATGGGCAGCGTCGTTTAGCAGGGGCGTCGCAGATGTTGAATTAACCACTATGCAAAAAGCCCATATTTTGCAAAAATTAATTACATAATAGGAAATGTATAATTCTTCTTTCCTTAATAATTTTTATCTACAAAACCTATGAGATTACACTGAGTCCTGAACTGTCCAATTGATAACGATAAAGTAGGGAAACACATGGCATATTTGGGTTGAAGAAACCTGGAAACAATGGGATTTGAAACTAATAGTTTCATCTAAAAACACCCACAAATATATTTATCATACACTCAATCATATTATCCTAGGCCCTACAAATGCCTGCCGATGTTTTTGTCAAATCATTTCCTAACTTAGCTCTAATTAATAGAATGGTGCTCATTTCAATAACCATGATTTGTCATTCGCCTACATCTACCTCAACTCACAAATGAGTGATATCTCCATGTATTACAAATATTGCAAATGCATCAGCTGAATGAAGCTATGAACTACACAAAACGTATGATTGCCGTCTCTCGTTAAAACACGCACACAGGGCACTACACAAACCAACAAATGAAATGGTTTGCAACTTCAACTTCAGTTCTGACAACCCAAAACTATAACGCAATTTAAAATGCAACCAGGGAACGCTACATTATCCCATAAAATCCGCATGATTAATTTCATAATAAACACTGTTTTTAAAAGACTTTCAAACTTATTCGAAACTATAAGTAAACGTTAAAACATTGTTGAGTCATTTCCAGTCATTCTAAAAATATTCAAAATTATTCGGAAAGTTGCGAAAAGTATGGTTTAACTAAAATTTATTCAATTTCCTCTTTATGAGATTTTTAAACATAAATAATCAAAGAAGCATAATTATTTAATACAGCGTTATGATAAGCTGTAATGTAATAAATAAAAGTTTTCCAACTAAAAAAGCTGCATTAAACAATCCTATCTTATCTACACATTCATGTATAAAACAATATCTTACTTTGTTTCCCATTGTTGTTTTTGTAAATAATGTTTTAATTTTGTCAATTATTCGTTATAAAGATTAATTAAATGATAAAAAGAAACAAGCTACAAATGGGGCAATATGATTAACAGGTTGGGTACGCAAACATTCCACATTTTTATTTAAGTCTCTTTAGTATTGTTTAGCATGCTATTGAACATTTAAGTCCAGTTTTATACTTCTCACTGACAAGCTGATATGTCAGGCTGTTTGTGTCACACTGCTGTAATTTTTAAACCTCAATGGTTTTTTATAATTGTAGTTTCAGTTTAATTTAAAGGATCTAAAAGATAAAGACACTATTTACAGCATATTACAAACCATTCATATTTATATATGTATTAAATGGGCAGCGTCGTTTAGCAGGGGCGTCGCAGATGTTGAATTAACCACTATGCAAAAAGCCCATATTTTGCAAAAATTAATTACATAATAGGAAATGTATAATTCTTCTTTTCCTTAATAATTTTTATCTACAAAACCTATGAGATTACACTGAGTCCTGAACTGTCCAATTGATAACGATAAAGTAGGGAAACACATGGCATATTTGGGTTGAAGAAACCTGGAAACAATGGGATTTGAAACTAATAGTTTCATCTAAAAACACCCACAAATATATTTATCATACACTCAATCATATTATCCTAGGCCCTACAAATGCCTGCCGATGTTTTTGTCAAATCATTTCCTAACTTAGCTCTAATTAATAGAATGGTGTTCATTTCAATAACCATGATTTGTCATTCGCCTACATCTACCTCAACTCACAAATGAGTGATATCTCCATGTATTACAAATATTGCAAATGCATCAGCTGAATGAAGCTATGAACTACACAAAACGTATGATTGCCGTCTCTCGTTAAAACACGCACACAGGGCACTACACAAACCAACAAATGAAATGGTTTGCAACTTCAACTTCAGTTCTGACAACCCAAAACTATAACGCAATTTAAAATGCAACCAGGGAACGCTACATTATCCCATAAAATCCGCATGATTAATTTCATAATAAACACTGTTTTTAAAAGACTTTCAAACTTATTCGAAACTATAAGTAAACGTTAAAACATTGTTGAGTCATTTCCAGTCATTCTAAAATATTCAAACTTATTCGGTGCGAAAAGTATGGTTTAACTAAAATTTATTCAATTTCCTATTTATGAGATTTTTAAACATAAATAATCAAAGAAGCATAATTATTTAATACAGCGTTATGATAAGCTGTAATGTAATAAATAAAAGTTTTTCCAACTAAAAAAGCTGCATTAAACAATCCTATCTTATCTACACATTCATGTATAAAACAATATCTTACTTTGTTTCCCATTGTTGTTTTTGTAAATAATGTTTTAATTTTGTCAATTATTCGTTATAAAGATTAATTAAATGATAAAAAGAAACAAGCTACAAATGGGGCAATATGATTAACAGGTTGGGTACGCAAACATTCCACATTTTTATTTAAGTCTCTTTAGTATTGTTTAGCATGCTATTGAACATTTAAGTCCAGTTTTATACTTCTCACTGACAAGCTGATATGTCAGGCTGTTTGTGTCACACTGCTGTAATTTTTAAACCTCAATGGTTTTTTATAATTGTAGTTTCAGTTTAATTTAAAGGATCTAAAAGATAAAGACACTATTTACAGCATATTACAAACCATTCATATTTATATATGTATTAAATGGGCAGCGTCGTTTAGCAGGGGCGTCGCAGATGTTGAATTAACCACTATGCAAAAGCCCATATTTTGCAAAAATTAATTACATAATAGGAAATGTATAATTCTTCTTTCCTTAATAATTTTTATCTACAAAACCTATGAGATTACACTGAGTCCTGAACTGTCCAATTGATAACGATAAAGTAGGGAAACACATGGCATATTTGGGTTGAAGAAACCTGGAAACAATGGGATTTGAAACTAATAGTTTCACCTAAAAACACCTACAAATATATTTATCATACACTCAATCATATTATCCTAGGCCCTACAAATGCCTGCCGATGTTTTTGTCAAATCATTTCCTAACTTAGCTCTAATTAATAGAATGGTGCTCATTTCAATAACCATGATTTGTCATTCGCCTACATCTACCTCAACTCACAAATGAGTGATATCTCCATGTATTACAAATATTGCAAATGCATCAGCTGAATGAAGCTATGAACTACACAAAACGTATGATTGCCGTCTCTCGTTAAAACACGCACACAGGGCACTACACAAACCAACAAATGAAATGGTTTGCAACTTCAACTTCAGTTCTGACAACCCAAAACTATAACGCAATTTAAAATGCAACCAGGGAACGCTACATTATCCCATAAAATCCGCATGATTAATTTCATAATAAACACTGTTTTTAAAAGACTTTCAAACTTATTCGAAACTGTAAGTAAACGTTAAAACATTGTTGAGTCATTTCCAGTCATTCTAAAATATTCAAACTTATTCGGTGCGAAAAGTATGGTTTAACTAAAATTTATTCAATTTCCTATTTATGAGATTTTTAAACATAAATAATCAAAGAAGCATAATTATTTAATACAGCGTTATGATAAGCTGTAATGTAATAAATAAAAAGTTTTTCCAACTAAAAAAGCTGCATTAAACAATCCTATCTTATCTACACATTCATGTATAAAACAATATCTTACTTTGTTTCCCATTGTTGTTTTTGTAAATAATGTTTTAATTTTGTCAATTATTCGTTATAAAGATTAATTAAATGATAAAAAGAAACAAGCTACAAATGGGGCAATATGGATTAACAGGTTGGGTACGCAAACATTCCACATTTTTATTTAAGTCTCTTTAGTATTGTTTAGCATGCTATTGAACATTTAAGTCCAGTTTTATACTTCTCACTGACAAGCTGATATGTCAGGCTGTTTGTGTCACACTGCTGTAATTTTTAAACCTCAATGGTTTTTTATAATTGTAGTTTCAGTTTAATTTAAAGGATCTAAAAGATAAAGACACTATTTACAGCATATTACAAACCATTCATATTTATATATGTATTAAATGGGCAGCGTCGTTTAGCAGGGGCGTCGCAGATGTTGAATTAACCACTATGCAAAAAGCCCATATTTTGCAAAAATTAATTACATAATAGGAAATGTATAATTCTTCTTTCCTTAATAATTTTTATCTACAAAACCTATGAGATTACACTGAGTCCTGAACTGTCCAATTGATAACGATAAAGTAGGGAAACACATGGCATATTTGGGTTGAAGAAACCTGGAAACAATGGGATTTGAAACTAATAGTTTCACCTAAAAACACCTACAAATATATTTATCATACACTCAATCATATTATCCTAGGCCCTACAAATGCCTGCCGATGTTTTTGTCAAATCATTTCCTAACTTAGCTCTAATTAATAGAATGGTGCTCATTTCAATAACCATGATTTGTCATTCGCCTACATCTACCTCAACTCACAAATGAGTGATATCTCCATGTATTACAAATATTGCAAATGCATCAGCTGAATGAAGCTATGAACTACACAAAACGTATGATTGCCGTCTCTCGTTAAAACACGCACACAGGGCACTACACAAACCAACAAATGAAATGGTTTGCAACTTCAACTTCAGTTCTGACAACCCAAAACTATAACGCAATTTAAAATGCAACCAGGGAACGCTACATTATCCCATAAAATCCGCATGATTAATTTCATAATAAACACTGTTTTTAAAAGACTTTCAAACTTATTCGAAACTGTAAGTAAACGTTAAAACATTGTTGAGTCATTTCCAGTCATTCTAAAATATTCAAACTTATTCGGTGCGAAAAGTATGGTTGAACTAAAATTTATTCAATTTCCTATTTATGAGATTTTTAAACATAAATAATCAAAGAAGCATAATTATTTAATACAGCGTTATGATAAGCTGTAATGTAATAAATAAAAGTTTTTCCAACTAAAAAAGCTGCATTAAACAATCCTATCTTATCTACACATTCATGTATAAAACAATATCTTACTTTGTTTCCCATTGTTGTTTTTGTAAATAATGTTTTAATTTTGTCAATTATTCGTTATAAAGATTAATTAAATGATAAAAAGAAACAAGCTACAAATGGGGCAATATGATTAACAGGTTGGGTACGCAAACATTCCACATTTTTATTTAAGTCTCTTTAGTATTGTTTAGCATGCTATTGAACATTTAAGTCCAGTTTTATACTTCTCACTGACAAGCTGATATGTCAGGCTGTTTGTGTCACACTGCTGTAATTTTTAAACCTCAATGGTTTTTTATAATTGTAGTTTCAGTTTAATTTAAAGGATCTAAAAGATAAAGACACTATTTACAGCATATTACAAACCATTCATATTTATATATGTATTAAATGGGCAGCGTCGTTTAGCAGGGGCGTCGCAGATGTTGAATTAACCACTATGCAAAAAGCCCATATTTTGCAAAAATTAATTACATAATAGGAAATGTATAATTCTTCTTTCCTTAATAATTTTTATCTACAAAACCTATGAGATTACACTGAGTCCTGAACTGTCCAATTGATAACGATAAAGTAGGGAAACACATGGCATATTTGGGTTGAAGAAACCTGGAAACAATGGGATTTGAAACTAATAGTTTCATCTAAAAACACCCACAAATATATTTATCATACACTCAATCATATTATCCTAGGCCCTACAAATGCCTGCCGATGTTTTTGTCAAATCATTTCCTAACTTAGCTCTAATTAATAGAATGGTGCTCATTTCAATAACCATGATTTGTCATTCGCCTACATCTACCTCAACTCACAAATGAGTGATATCTCCATGTATTACAAATATTGCAAATGCATCAGCTGAATGAAGCTATGAACTACACAAAACGTATGATTGCCGTCTCTCGTTAAAACACGCACACAGGGCACTACACAAACCAACAAATGAAATGGTTTGCAACTTCAACTTCAGTTCTGACAACCCAAAACTATAACGAAATTTAAAATGCAACCAGGGAACGCTACATTATCCCATAAAATCCGCATGATTAATTTCATAATAAACACTGTTTTTAAAAGACTTTCAAACTTATTCGAAACTATAAGTAAACGTTAAAACATTGTTGAGTCATTTCCAGTCATTCTAAAATATTCAAAATTATTCGGAAAGTTGCGAAAAGTATGGTTTAACTAAAATTTATTCAATTTCCTCTTTATGAGATTTTTAAACATAAATAATCAAAGAAGCATAATTATTTAATACAGCGTTATGATAAGCTGTAATGTAATAAATAAAAGTTTTTCCAACTAAAAAAGCTGCATTAAACAATCCTATCTTATCTACACATTCATGTATAAAACAATATCTTACTTTGTTTCCCATTGTTGTTTTTGTAAATAATGTTTTAATTTTGTCAATTATTCGTTATAAAGATTAATTAAATGATAAAAAGAAACAAGCTACAAATGGGGCAATATGATTAACAGGTTGGGTACGCAAACATTCCACATTTTTATTTAAGTCTCTTTAGTATTGTTTAGCATGCTATTGAACATTTAAGTCCAGTTTTATACTTCTCACTGACAAGCTGATATGTCAGGCTGTTTGTGTCACACTGCTGTAATTTTTAAACCTCAATGGTTTTTTATAATTGTAGTTTCAGTTTAATTTAAAGGATCTAAAAGATAAAGACACTATTTACAGCATATTACAAACCATTCATATTTATATATGTATTAAATGGGCAGCGTCGTTTAGCAGGGGCGTCGCAGATGTTGAATTAACCACTATGCAAAAAGCCCATATTTTGCAAAAATTAATTACATAATAGGAAATGTATAATTCTTCTTTCCTTAATAATTTTTATCTACAAAACCTATGAGATTACACTGAGTCCTGAACTGTCCAATTGATAACGATAAAGTAGGGAAACACATGGCATATTTGGGTTGAAGAAACCTGGAAACAATGGGATTTGAAACTAATAGTTTCACCTAAAAACACCTACAAATATATTTATCATACACTCAATCATATTATCCTAGGCCCTACAAATGCCTGCCGATGTTTTTGTCAAATCATTTCCTAACTTAGCTCCTAATTAATAGAATGGTGCTCATTTCAATAACCATGATTTGTCATTCGCCTACATCTACCTCAACTCACAAATGAGTGATATCTCCATGTATTACAAATATTGCAAATGCATCAGCTGAATGAAGCTATGAACTACACAAAACGTATGATTGCCGTCTCTCGTTAAAACACGCACACAGGGCACTACACAAACCAACAAATGAAATGGTTTGCAACTTCCAACTTCAGTTCTGACAACCCAAAACTATAACGCAATTTAAAATGCAACCAGGGAACGCCACATTATCCCATAAAATCCGCATGATTAATTTCATAATAAACACTGTTTTTAAAAGACTTTCAAACTTATTCGAAACTGTAAGTAAACGTTAAAACATTGTTGAGTCATTTCCAGTCATTCTAAAATATTCAAACTTATTCGGTGCGAAAAGTATGGTTGAACTAAAATTTATTCAATTTCCTATTTATGAGATTTTTAAACATAAATAATCAAAGAAGCATAATTATTTAATACAGCGTTATGATAAGCTGTAATGTAATAAATAAAAGTTTTTCCAACTAAAAAAGCTGCATTAAACAATCCTATCTTATCTACACATTCATGTATAAAACAATATCTTACTTTGTTTCCCATTGTTGTTTTTGTAAATAATGTTTTAATTTTGTCAATTATTCGTTATAAAGATTAATTAAATGATAAAAAGAAACAAGCTACAAATGGGGCAATATGATTAACAGGTTGGGTACGCAAACATTCCACATTTTTATTTAAGTCTCTTTAGTATTGTTTAGCATGCTATTGAACATTTAAGTCCAGTTTTATACTTCTCACTGACAAGCTGATATGTCAGGCTGTTTGTGTCACACTGCTGTAATTTTTAAACCTCAATGGTTTTTTATAATTGTAGTTTCAGTTTAATTTAAAGGATCTAAAAGATAAAGACACTATTTACAGCATATTACAAACCATTCATATTTATATATGTATTAAATGGGCAGCGTCGTTTAGCAGGGGCGTCGCAGATGTTGAATTAACCACTATGCAAAAAGCCCATATTTTGCAAAAATTAATTACATAATAGGAAATGTATAATTCTTCTTTCCTTAATAATTTTTATCTACAAAACCTATGAGATTACACTGAGTCCTGAACTGTCCAATTGATAACGATAAAGTAGGGAAACACATGGCATATTTGGGTTGAAGAAACCTGGAAACAATGGGATTTGAAACTAATAGTTTCATCTAAAAACACCCACAAATATATTTATCATACACTCAATCATATTATCCTTAGGCCCTACAAATGCCTGCCGATGTTTTTGTCAAATCATTTCCTAACTTAGCTCTAATTAATAGAATGGTGCTCATTTCAATAACCATGATTTGTCATTCGCCTACATCTACCTCAACTCACAAATGAGTGATATCTCCATGTATTACAAATATTGCAAATGCATCAGCTGAATGAAGCTATGAACTACACAAAACGTATGATTGCCGTCTCTCGTTAAAACACGCACACAGGGCACTACACAAACCAACAAATGAAATGGTTTGCAACTTCAACTTCAGTTCTGACAACCCAAAACTATAACGAAATTTAAAATGCAACCAGGGAACGCTACATTATCCCATAAAATCCGCATGATTAATTTCATAATAAACACTGTTTTAAAAGACTTTCAAACTTATTCGAAACTATAAGTAAACGTTAAAACATTGTTGAGTCATTTCCAGTCATTCTAAAATATTCAAAATTATTCGGAAAGTTGCGAAAAGTATGGTTTAACTAAAATTTATTCAATTTCCTCTTTATGAGATTTTTAAACATAAATAATCAAAGAAGCATAATTATTTAATACAGCGTTATGATAAGCTGTAATGTAATAAATAAAAGTTTTTCCAACTAAAAAAGCTGCATTAAACAATCCTATCTTATCTACACATTCATGTATAAAACAATATCTTACTTTGTTTCCCATTGTTGTTTTTGTAAATAATGTTTTAATTTTGTCAATTATTCGTTATAAAGATTAATTAAATGATAAAAAGAAACAAGCTACAAATGGGGCAATATGATTAACAGGTTGGGTACGCAAACATTCCACATTTTTATTTAAGTCTCTTTAGTATTGTTTAGCATGCTATTGAACATTTAAGTCCAGTTTTATACTTCTCACTGACAAGCTGATATGTCAGGCTGTTTGTGTCACACTGCTGTAATTTTTTAAACCTCAATGGTTTTTTATAATTGTAGTTTCAGTTTAATTTAAAGGATCTAAAAGATAAAGACACTATTTACAGCATATTACAAACCATTCATATTTATATATGTATTAAATGGGCAGCGTCGTTTAGCAGGGGCGTCGCAGATGTTGAATTAACCACTATGCAAAAAGCCCATATTTTGCAAAAATTAATTACATAATAGGAAATGTATAATTCTTCTTTCCTTAATAATTTTTATCTACAAAACCTATGAGATTACACTGAGTCCTGAACTGTCCAATTGATAACGATAAAGTAGGGAAACACATGGCATATTTGGGTTGAAGAAACCTGGAAACAATGGGATTTGAAACTAATAGTTTCATCTAAAAACACCCACAAATATATTTATCATACACTCAATCATATTATCCTAGGTCCTACAAATGCCTGCCGATGTTTTTGTCAAATCATTTCCTAACTTAGCTCTAATTAATAGAATGGTGCTCATTTCAATAACCATGATTTGTCATTCGCCTACATCTACCTCAACTCACAAATGAGTGATATCTCCATGTATTACAAATATTGCAAATGCATCAGCTGAATGAAGCTATGAACTACACAAAACGTATGATTGCCGTCTCTCGTTAAAACACGCACACAGGGCACTACACAAACCAACAAATGAAATGGTTTGCAACTTCAACTTCAGTTCTGACAACCCAAAACTATAACGCAATTTAAAATGCAACCAGGGAACGCTACATTATCCCATAAAATCCGCATGATTAATTTCATAATAAACACTGTTTTTAAAAGACTTTCAAACTTATTCGAAACTATAAGTAAACGTTAAAACATTGTTGAGTCATTTCCAGTCATTCTAAAATATTCAAAATTATTCGGAAAGTTGCGAAAAGTATGGTTTAACTAAAATTTATTCAATTTCCTCTTTATGAGATTTTTAAACATAAATAATCAAAGAAGCATAATTATTTAATACAGCGTTATGATAAGCTGTAATGTAATAAATAAAAGTTTTTCCAACTAAAAAGCTGCATTAAACAATCCTATCTTATCTACACATTCATGTATAAAACAATATCTTACTTTGTTTCCCATTGTTGTTTTTGTAAATAATGTTTTAATTTTGTCAATTATTCGTTATAAAGATTAATTAAATGATAAAAAGAAACAAGCTACAAATGGGGCAATATGATTAACAGGTTGGGTACGCAAACATTCCACATTTTTATTTAAGTCTCTTTAGTATTGTTTAGCATGCTATTGAACATTTAAGTCCAGTTTTATACTTCTCACTGACAAGCTGATATGTCAGGCTGTTTGTGTCACACTGCTGTAATTTTTAAACCTCAATGGTTTTTTATAATTGTAGTTTCAGTTTAATTTAAAGGATCTAAAAGATAAAGACACTATTTACAGCATATTACAAACCATTCATATTTATATATGTATTAAATGGGCAGCGTCGTTTAGCAGGGGCGTCGCAGATGTTGAATTAACCACTATGCAAAAGCCCATATTTTGCAAAAATTAATTACATAATAGGAAATGTATAATTCTTCTTTCCTTAATAATTTTTATCTACAAAACCTATGAGATTACACTGAGTCCTGAACTGTCCAATTGATAACGATAAAGTAGGGAAACACATGGCATATTTGGGTTGAAGAAACCTGGAAACAATGGGATTTGAAACTAATAGTTTCATCTAAAAACACCCACAAATATATTTATCATACACTCAATCATATTATCCTAGGCCCTACAAATGCCTGCCGATGTTTTTGTCAAATCATTTCCTAACTTAGCTCTAATTAATAGAATGGTGCTCATTTCAATAACCATGATTTGTCATTCGCCTACATCTACCTCAACTCACAAATGAGTGATATCTCCATGTATTACAAATATTGCAAATGCATCAGCTGAATGAAGCTATGAACTACACAAAACGTATGATTGCCGTCTCTCGTTAAAACACGCACACAGGGCACTACACAAACCAACAAATGAAATGGTTTGCAACTTCAACTTCAGTTCTGACAACCCAAAACTATAACGCAATTTAAAATGCAACCAGGGAACGCTACATTATCCCATAAAATCCGCATGATTAATTTCATAATAAACACTGTTTTTAAAAGACTTTCAAACTTATTCGAAACTATAAGTAAACGTTAAAACATTGTTGAGTCATTTCCAGTCATTCTAAAATATTCAAAATTATTCGGAAAGTTGCGAAAAGTATGGTTTAACTAAAATTTATTCAATTTCCTCTTTATGAGATTTTTAAACATAAATAATCAAAGAAGCATAATTATTTAATACAGCGTTATGATAAGCTGTAATGTAATAAATAAAAGTTTTTCCAACTAAAAGCTGCATTAAACAATCCTATCTTATCTACACATTCATGTATAAAACAATATCTTACTTTGTTTCCCATTGTTGTTTTTGTAAATAATGTTTTAATTTTGTCAATTATTCGTTATAAAGATTAATTAAATGATAAAAAGAAACAAGCTACAAATGGGGCAATATGATTAACAGGTTGGGTACGCAAACATTCCACATTTTTATTTAAGTCTCTTTAGTATTGTTTAGCATGCTATTGAACATTTAAGTCCAGTTTTATACTTCTCACTGACAAGCTGATATGTCAGGCTGTTTGTGTCACACTGCTGTAATTTTTAAACCTCAATGGTTTTTTATAATTGTAGTTTCAGTTTAATTTAAAGGATCTAAAAGATAAAGACACTATTTACAGCATATTACAAACCATTCATATTTATATATGTATTAAATGGGCAGCGTCGTTTAGCAGGGGCGTCGCAGATGTTGAATTAACCACTATGCAAAAAGCCCATATTTTGCAAAAATTAATTACATAATAGGAAATGTATAATTCTTCTTTCCTTAATAATTTTTATCTACAAAACCTATGAGATTACACTGAGTCCTGAACTGTCCAATTGATAACGATAAAGTAGGGAAACACATGGCATATTTGGGTTGAAGAAACCTGGAAACAATGGGATTTGAAACTAATAGTTTCATCTAAAAACACCCACAAATATATTTATCATACACTCAATCATATTATCCTAGGCCCTACAAATGCTCAGCCGATGTTTTTGTCAAATCATTTCCTAACTTAGCTCTAATTAATAGAATGGTGTTCATTTCAATAACCATGATTTGTCATTCGCCTACATCTACCTCAACTCACAAATGAGTGATATCTCCATGTATTACAAATATTGCAAATGCATCAGCTGAATGAAGCTATGAACTACACAAAACGTATGATTGCCGTCTCTCGTTAAAACACGCACACAGGGCACTACACAAACCAACAAATGAAATGGTTTGCAACTTCAACTTCAGTTCTGACAACCCAAAACTATAACGCAATTTAAAATGCAACCAGGGAACGCTACATTATCCCATAAAATCCGCATGATTAATTTCATAATAAACACTGTTTTTAAAAGACTTTCAAACTTATTCGAAACTATAAGTAAACGTTAAAACATTGTTGAGTCATTTCCAGTCATTCTAAAATATTCAAAATTATTCGGAAAGTTGCGAAAAGTATGGTTTAACTAAAATTTATTCAATTTCCTCTTTATGAGATTTTTAAACATAAATAATCAAAGAAGCATAATTATTTAATACAGCGTTATGATAAGCTGTAATGTAATAAATAAAAGTTTTTCCAACTAAAAAAGCTGCATTAAACAATCCTATCTTATCTACACATTCATGTATAAAACAATATCTTACTTTGTTTCCCATTGTTGTTTTTGTAAATAATGTTTTAATTTTGTCAATTATTCGTTATAAAGATTAATTAAATGATAAAAAGAAACAAGCTACAAATGGGGCAATATGATTAACAGGTTGGGTACGCAAACATTCCACATTTTTATTTAAGTCTCTTTAGTATTGTTTAGCATGCTATTGAACATTTAAGTCCAGTTTTATACTTCTCACTGACAAGCTGATATGTCAGGCTGTTTGTGTCACACTGCTGTAATTTTTAAACCTCAATGGTTTTTTATAATTGTAGTTTCAGTTTAATTTAAAGGATCTAAAAGATAAAGACACTATTTACAGCATATTACAAACCATTCATATTTATATATGTATTAAATGGGCAGCGTCGTTTAGCAGGGGCGTCGCAGATGTTGAATTAACCACTATGCAAAAAGCCCATATTTTGCAAAAATTAATTACATAATAGGAAATGTATAATTCTTCTTTCCTTAATAATTTTTATCTACAAAACCTATGAGATTACACTGAGTCCTGAACTGTCCAATTGATAACGATAAAGTAGGGAAACACATGGCATATTTGGGTTGAAGAAACCTGGAAACAATGGGATTTGAAACTAATAGTTTCATCTAAAAACACCCACAAATATATTTATCATACACTCAATCATATTATCCTAGGCCCTACAAATGCCTGCCGATGTTTTTGTCAAATCATTTCCTAACTTAGCTCTAATTAATAGAATGGTGCTCATTTCAATAACCATGATTTGTCATTCGCTCACATCTACCTCAACTCACAAATGAGTGATATCTCCATGTATTACAAATATTGCAAATGCATCAGCTGAATGAAGCTATGAACTACACAAAACGTATGATTGCCGTCTCTCGTTAAAACACGCACACAGGGCACTACACAAACCAACAAATGAAATGGTTTGCAACTTCAACTTCAGTTCTGACAACCCAAAACTATAACGCAATTTAAAATGCAACCAGGGAACGCTACATTATCCCATAAAATCCGCATGATTAATTTCATAATAAACACTGTTTTTAAAAGACTTTCAAACTTATTCGAAACTATAAGTAAACGTTAAAACATTGTTGAGTCATTTCCAGTCATTCTAAAATATTCAAAATTATTCGGAAAGTTGCGAAAAGTATGGTTTAACTAAAATTTATTCAATTTCCTCTTTATGAGATTTTTAAACATAAATAATCAAAGAAGCATAATTATTTAATACAGCGTTATGATAAGCTGTAATGTAATAAATAAAAGTTTTTCCAACTAAAAAAGCTGCATTAAACAATCCTATCTTATCTACACATTCATGTATAAAACAATATCTTACTTTGTTTCCCATTGTTGTTTTTGTAAATAATGTTTTAATTTTGTCAATTATTCGTTTTAAAATTAATTAAATGATAAAAAGAAACAAGCTACAAATGGGGCAATATGATTAACAGGTTGGGTACGCAAACATTCCACATTTTTATTTAAGTCTCTTTAGTATTGTTTAGCATGCTATTGAACATTTAAGTCCAGTTTTATACTTCTCACTGACAAGCTGATATGTCAGGCTGTTTGTGTCACACTGCTGTAATTTTTAAACCTCAATGGTTTTTTATAATTGTAGTTTCAGTTTAATTTAAAGGATCTAAAAGATAAAGACACTATTTACAGCATATTACAAACCATTCATATTTATATATGTATTAAATGGGCAGCGTCGTTTAGCAGGGGCGTCGCAGATGTTGAATTAACCACTATGCAAAAAGCCCATATTTTGCAAAAATTAATTACATAATAGGAAATGTATAATTCTTCTTTCCTTAATAATTTTTATCTACAAAACCTATGAGATTACACTGAGTCCTGAACTGTCCAATTGATAACGATAAAGTAGGGAAACACATGGCATATTTGGGTTGAAGAAACCTGGAAACAATGGGATTTGAAACTAATAGTTTCATCTAAAAACACCCACAAATATATTTATCATACACTCAATCATATTATCCTAGGCCCTACAAATGCCTGCCGATGTTTTTGTCAAATCATTTCCTAACTTAGCTCTAATTAATAGAATGGTGCTCATTTCAATAACCATGATTTGTCATTCGCCTACATCTACCTCAACTCACAAATGAGTGATATCTCCATGTATTACAAATATTGCAAATGCATCAGCTGAATGAAGCTATGAACTACACAAAACGTATGATTGCCGTCTCTCGTTAAAACACGCACACAGGGCACTACACAAACCAACAAATGAAATGGTTTGTAACTTCAACTTCAGTTCTGACAACCCAAAGCTATAACGCAATTTAAAATGCAACCAGGGAACGCTACATTATCCCACAAAATCCGCATGATTAATTTCATAATAAACACTGTTTTTAAAAGACTTTCAAACTTATTCGAAACTGTAAGTAAACGTTAAAACATTGTTGAGTCATTTCCAGTCATTCTAAAATATTCAAACTTATTCGGTGCGAAAAGTATGGTTTAACTAAAATTTATTCAATTTCCTATTTATGAGATTTTTAAACATAAATAATCAAAGAAGCATAATTATTTAATACAGCGTTATGATAAGCTGTAATGTAATAAATAAAAGTTTTTCCAACTAAAAAAGCTGCATTAAACAATCCTATCTTATCTACACATTCATGTATAAAACAATATCTTACTTTGTTTCCCATTGTTGTTTTTGTAAATAATGTTTTAATTTTGTCAATTATTCGTTATAAAGATTAATTAAATGATAAAAAGAAACAAGCTACAAATGGGGCAATATGATTAACAGGTTGGGTACGCAAACATTCCACATTTTTATTTAAGTCTTTAGTATTGTTTAGCATGCTATTGAACATTTAAGTCCAGTTTTATACTTCTCACTGACAAGCTGATATGTCAGGCTGTTTGTGTCACACTGCTGTAATTTTTAAACCTCAATGGTTTTTTATAATTGTAGTTTCAGTTTAATTTAAAGGATCTAAAAGATAAAGACACTATTTTCAGCATATTACAAACCATTCATATTTATATACGTAATAAATGGGCAGCGTCGTTTAGCAGGGGCGTCGCAGATGTTGAATTAACCACTATGCAAAAAGCCCATATTTTGCAAAAATTAATTACATAATAGGAAATGTATAATTCTTCTTTCCTTAATAATTTTTATCTACAAAACCTATGAGATTACACTGAGTCCTGAACTGTCCAATTGATAACGATAAAGTAGGGAAACACATGGCATATTTGGGTTGAAGAAACCTGGAAACAATGGGATTTGAAACTAATAGTTTCATCTAAAAACACCCACAAATATATTTATCATACACTCAATCATATTATCCTAGGCCCTACAAATGCCTGCCGATGTTTTTGTCAAATCATTTCCTAACTTAGCTCTAATTAATAGAATGGTGCTCATTTCAATAACCATGATTTGTCATTCGCCTACATCTACCTCAACTCACAAATGAGTGATATCTCCATGTATTACAAATATTGCAAAATGCATCAGCTGAATGAAGCTATGAACTACACAAAACGTATGATTGCCGTCTCTCGTTAAAACACGCACACAGGGCACTACACAAACCAACAAATGAAATGGTTTGCACCTTCAACTTCAGTTCTGACAACCCAAAACTATAACGCAATTTAAAATGCAACCAGGGAACGCTACATTATCCCATAAAATCCGCATGATTAATTTCATAATAAACACTGTTTTTAAAAGACTTTCAAACTTATTCGAAACTATAAGTAAACGTTAAAACATTGTTGAGTCATTTCCAGTCATTCTAAAATATTCAAAATTATTCGGAAAGTTGCGAAAAGTATGGTTTAACTAAAATTTATTCAATTTCCTCTTTATGAGATTTTTAAACATAAATAATCAAAGAAGCATAATTATTTAATACAGCGTTATGATAAGCTGTAATGTAATAAATAAAAGTTTTTCCAACTAAAAAAGCTGCATTAAACAATCCTATCTTATCTACACATTCATGTATAAAACAATATCTTACTTTGTTTCCCATTGTTGTTTTTGTAAATAATGTTTTAATTTTGTCAATTATTCGTTATAAAGATTAATTAAATGATAAAAAGAAACAAGCTACAAATGGGGCAATATGATTAACAGGTTGGGTACGCAAACATTCCACATTTTTATTTAAGTCTCTTTAGTATTGTTTAGCATGCTATTGAACATTTAAGTCCAGTTTTATACTTCTCACTGACAAGCTGATATGTCAGGCTGTTTGTGTCACACTGCTGTAATTTTTAAACCTCAATGGTTTTTTATAATTGTAGTTTCAGTTTAATTTAAAGGATCTAAAAAGATAAAGACACTATTTTCAGCATATTACAAACCATTCATATTTATATATGTAATAAATGGGCAGCGTCGTTTAGCAGGGGCGTCGCAGATGTTGAATTAACCACTATGCAAAAAGCCCATATTTTGCAAAAATTAATTACATAATAGGAAATGTATAATTCTTCTTTCCTTAATAATTTTTATCTACAAAACCTATGAGATTACACTGAGTCCTGAACTGTCCAATTGATAACGATAAAGTAGGGAAACACATGGCATATTTGGGTTGAAGAAACCTGGAAACAATGGGATTTGAAACTAATAGTTTCATCTAAAAACACCCACAAATATATTTATCATACACTCAATCATATTATCCTAGGCCCTACAAATGCCTGCCGATGTTTTTGTCAAATCATTTCCTAACTTAGCTCTAATTAATAGAATGGTGCTCATTTCAATAACCATGATTTGTCATTCGCCTACATCTACCTCAACTCACAAATGAGTGATATCTCCATGTATTACAAATATTGCAAATGCATCAGCTGAATGAAGCTATGAACTACACAAAACGTATGATTGCCGTCTCTCATTAAAACACGCACACAGGGCACTACACAAACCAACAAATGAAATGGTTTGCAACTTCCAACTTCAGTTCTGACAACCCAAAACTATAACGCAATTTAAAATGCAACCAGGAACGCTACATTATCCCATAAAATCCGCATGATTAATTTCATAATAAACACTGTTTTTAAAAGACTTTCAAACTTATTCGAAACTGTAAGTAAACGTTAAAACATTGTTGAGTCATTTCCAGTCATTCTAAAATATTCAAACTTATTCGGTGCGAAAAGTATGGTTTAACTAAAATTTATTCAATTTCCTCTTTATGAGATTTTTAAACATAAATAATCAAAGAAGCATAATTATTTAATACAGCGTTATGATAAGCTGTAATGTAATAAATAAAAGTTTTTCCAACTAAAAGCTGCATTAAACAATCCTATCTTATCTACACATTCATGTATAAAACAATATCTTACTTTGTTTCCCATTGTTGTTTTTGTAAATAATGTTTTAATTTTGTCAATTATTCGTTATAAAGATTAATTAAATGATAAAAAGAAACAAGCCACAAATGGGGCAATATGATTAACAGGTTGGGTACGCAAACATTCCACATTTTTATTTAAGTCTCTTTAGTATTGTTTAGCATGCTATTGAACATTTAAGTCCAGTTTTATACTTCTCACTGACAAGCTGATATGTCAGGCTGTTTGTGTCACACTGCTGTAATTTTTAAACCTCAATGGTTTTTTATAATTGTAGTTTCAGTTTAATTTAAAGGATCTAAAAGATAAAGACACTATTTTCAGCATATTACAAACCATTCATATTTATATATGTATTAAATGGGCAGCGTCGTTTAGCAGGGGCGTCGCAGATGTTGAATTAACCACTATGCAAAAAGCCCATATTTTGCAAAAATTAATTACATAATAGGAAATGTATAATTCTTCTTTCCTTAATAATTTTTATCTACAAAACCTATGAGATTACACTGAGTCCTGAACTGTCCAATTGATAACGATAAAGTAGGGAAACACATGGCATATTTGGGTTGAAGAAACCTGGAAACAATGGGATTTGAAACTAATAGTTTCATCTAAAAACACCCACAAATATATTTATCATACACTCAATCATATTATCCTAGGCCCTACAAATGCCTGCCGATGTTTTTGTCAAATCATTTCCTAACTTAGCTCTAATTAATAGAATGGTGCTCATTTCAATAACCATGATTTGTCATTCGCCTACATCTACCTCAACTGCACAAATGAGTGATATCTCCATGTATTACAAATATTGCAAATGCATCAGCTGAATGAAGCTATGAACTACACAAAACGTATGATTGCCGTCTCTCGTTAAAACACGCACACAGGGCACTACACAAACCAACAAATGAAATGGTTTGCAACTTCAACTTCAGTTCTGACAACCCAAAACTATAACGCAATTTAAAATGCAACCAGGGAACGCTACATTATCCCATAAAATCCGCATGATTAATTTCATAATAAACACTGTTTTTAAAAGACTTTCAAACTTATTCGAAACTATAAGTAAACGTTAAAACATTGTTGAGTCATTTCCAGTCATTCTAAAATATTCAAAATTATTCGGAAAGTTGCGAAAAGTATGGTTTAACTAAAATTTATTCAATTTCCTCTTTATGAGATTTTTAAACATAAATAATCAAAGAAGCATAATTATTTAATACAGCGTTATGATAAGCTGTAATGTAATAAATAAAAGTTTTTCCAACTAAAAAAGCTGCATTAAACAATCCTATCTTATCTACACATTCATGTATAAAACAATATCTTACTTTGTTTCCCATTGTTGTTTTTGTAAATAATGTTTTAATTTTGT
Source organism: Tomocerus qinae (assembly GCA_020055645.1). Taxonomy (NCBI): domain Eukaryota; kingdom Metazoa; phylum Arthropoda; class Collembola; order Entomobryomorpha; family Tomoceridae; genus Tomocerus; species Tomocerus qinae. The sequence goes on from CM034546.1 coordinate 63,534,802, forward strand.
CAATTATTCGTTTTAAAATTAATTAAATGATAAAAAGAAACAAGCTACAAATGGGGCAATATGATTAACAGGTTGGGTACGCAAACATTCCACATTTTTATTTAAGTCTCTTTAGTATTGTTTAGCATGCTATTGAACATTTAAGTCCAGTTTTATACTTCTCACTGACAAGCTGATATGTCAGGCTGTTTGTGTCACACTGCTGTAATTTTTAAACCTCAATGGTTTTTTATAATTGTAGTTTCAGTTTAATTTAAAGGATCTAAAAGATAAAGACACTATTTACAGCATATTACAAACCATTCATATTTATATATGTATTAAATGGGCAGCGTCGTTTAGCAGGGGCGTCGCAGATGTTGAATTAACCACTATGCAAAAAGCCCATATTTTGCAAAAATTAATTACATAATAGGAAATGTATAATTCTTCTTTCCTTAATAATTTTTATCTACAAAACCTATGAGATTACACTGAGTCCTGAACTGTCCAATTGATAACGATAAAGTAGGGAAACACATGGCATATTTGGGTTGAAGAAACCTGGAAACAATGGGATTTGAAACTAATAGTTTCATCTAAAAACACCCACAAATATATTTATCATACACTCAATCATATTATCCTAGGCCCTACAAATGCCTGCCGATGTTTTTGTCAAATCATTTCCTAACTTAGCTCTAATTAATAGAATGGTGCTCATTTCAATAACCATGATTTGTCATTCGCCTACATCTACCTCAACTCACAAATGAGTGATATCTCCATGTATTACAAATATTGCAAATGCATCAGCTGAATGAAGCTATGAACTACACAAAACGTATGATTGCCGTCTCTCGTTAAAACACGCACACAGGGCACTACACAAACCAACAAATGAAATGGTTTGCAACTTCAACTTCAGTTCTGACAACCCAAAACTATAACGCAATTTAAAATGCAACCAGGGAACGCTACATTATCCCATAAAATCCGCATGATTAATTTCATAATAAACACTGTTTTTAAAAGACTTTCAAACTTATTCGAAACTATAAGTAAACGTTAAAACATTGTTGAGTCATTTCCAGTCATTCTAAAATATTCAAAATTATTCGGAAAGTTGCGAAAAGTATGGTTTAACTAAAATTTATTCAATTTCCTCTTTATGAGATTTTTAAACATAAATAATCAAAGAAGCATAATTATTTAATACAGCGTTATGATAAGCTGTAATGTAATAAATAAAAGTTTTTCCAACTAAAAAAGCTGCATTAAACAATCCTATCTTATCTACACATTCATGTATAAAACAATATCTTACTTTGTTTCCCATTGTTGTTTTTTGTAAATAATGTTTTAATTTTGTCAATTATTCGTTTTAAAATTAATTAAATGATAAAAAGAAACAAGCTACAAATGCAATATGATTAACAGGTTGGGTACGCAAACATTCCACATTTTTATTTAAGTCTCTTTAGTATTGTTTAGCATGCTATTGAACATTTAAGTCCAGTTTTATACTTCTCACTGACAAGCTGATATGTCAGGCTGTTTGTGTCACACTGCTGTAATTTTTAAACCTCAATGGTTTTTTATAATTGTAGTTTCAGTTTAATTTAAAGGATCTAAAAGATAAAGACACTATTTACAGCATATTACAAACCATTCATATTTATATATGTATTAAATGGGCAGCGTCGTTTAGCAGGGGCGTCGCAGATGTTGAATTAACCACTATGCAAAAAGCCCATATTTTGCAAAAATTAATTACATAATAGGAAATGTATAATTCTTCTTTCCTTAATAATTTTTATCTACAAAACCTATGAGATTACACTGAGTCCTGAACTGTCCAATTGATAACGATAAAGTAGGGAAACACATGGCATATTTGGGTTGAAGAAACCTGGAAACAATGGGATTTGAAACTAATAGTTTCATCTAAAAACACCCACAAATATATTTATCATACACTCAATCATATTATCCTAGGCCCTACAAATGCCTGCCGATGTTTTTGTCAAATCATTTCCTAACTTAGCTCTAATTAATAGAATGGTGCTCATTTCAATAACCATGATTTGTCATTCGCCTACATCTACCTCAACTCACAAATGAGTGATATCTCCATGTATTACAAATATTGCAAATGCATCAGCTGAATGAAGCTATGAACTACACAAAACGTATGATTGCCGTCTCTCGTTAAAACACGCACACAGGGCACTACACAAACCAACAAATGAAATGGTTTGCAACTTCAACTTCAGTTCTGACAACCCAAAACTATAACGCAATTTAAAATGCAACCAGGAACGCTACATTATCCCATAAAATCCGCATGATTAATTTCATAATAAACACTGTTTTTAAAAGACTTTCAAACTTATTCGAAACTATAAGTAAACGTTAAAACATTGTTGAGTCATTTCCAGTCATTCTAAAATATTCAAAATTATTCGGAAAGTTGCGAAAAGTATGGTTTAACTAAAATTTATTCAATTTCCTCTTTATGAGATTTTTAAACATAAATAATCAAAGAAGCATAATTATTTAATACAGCGTTATGATAAGCTGTAATGTAATAAATAAAAGTTTTTCCAACTAAAAAAGCTGCATTAAACAATCCTATCTTATCTACACATTCATGTATAAAACAATATCTTACTTTGTTTCCCATTGTTGTTTTTGTAAATAATGTTTTAATTTTAACAATTATTCGTTTTAAAATTAATTAAATGATAAAAAGAAACAAGCTACAAATGGGGCAATATGATTAACAGGTTGGGTACGCAAACATTCCACATTTTTATTTAAGTCTCTTTTAGTATTGTTTAGCATGCTATTGAACATTTAAGTCCAGTTTTATACTTCTCACTGACAAGCTGATATGTCAGGCTGTTTGTGTCACACTGCTGTAATTTTTAAACCTCAATGGTTTTTTATAATTGTAGTTTCAGTTTAATTTAAAGGATCTAAAAGATAAAGACACTATTTACAGCATATTACAAACCATTCATATTTATATATGTATTAAATGGGCAGCGTCGTTTAGCAGGGGCGTCGCAGATGTTGAATTAACCACTATGCAAAAAGCCCATATTTTGCAAAAATTAATTACATAATAGGAAATGTATAATTCTTCTTTCCTTAATAATTTTTATCTACAAAACCTATGAGATTACACTGAGTCCTAAAACTGTCCAATTGATAACGATAAAGTAGGGAAACACATGGCATATTTGGGTTGAAGAAACCTGGAAACAATGGGATTTGAAACTAATAGTTTCACCTAAAAACACCTACAAATATATTTATCATACACTCAATCATATTATCCTAGGCCCTACAAATGCCTGCCGATGTTTTTGTCAAATCATTTCCTAACTTAGCTCTAATTAATAGAATGGTGCTCATTTCAATAACCATGATTTGTCATTCGCCTACATCTACCTCAACTCACAAATGAGTGATATCTCCATGTATTACAAATATTGCAAATGCATCAGCTGAATGAAGCTATGAACTACACAAAACGTATGATTGCCGTCTCTCGTTAAAACACGCACACAGGGCACTACACAAACCAACAAATGAAATGGTTTGCAACTTCAACTTCAGTTCTGACAACCCAAAACTATAACGCAATTTAAAATGCAAACCAGGGAACGCTACATTATCCCATAAAATCCGCATGATTAATTTCATAATAAACACTGTTTTTAAAAGACTTTCAAACTTATTCGAAACTGTAAGTAAACGTTAAAACATTGTTGAGTCATTTCCAGTCATTCTAAAATATTCAAACTTATTCGGTGCGAAAAGTATGGTTTAACTAAAATTTATTCAATTTCCTCTTTATGAGATTTTTAAACATAAATAATCAAAGAAGCATAATTATTTAATACAGCGTTATGATAAGCTGTAATGTAATAAATAAAAGTTTTTCCAACTAAAAAAGCTGCATTAAACAATCCTATCTTATCTACACATTCATGTATAAAACAATATCTTACTTTGTTTCCCATTGTTGTTTTTGTAAATAATGTTTTAATTTTGTCAATTATTCGTTATAAAGATTAATTAAATGATAAAAAGAAACAAGCTACAAATGGGGCAATATGATTAACAGGTTGGGTACGCAAACATTCCACATTTTTATTTAAGTCTCTTTAGTATTGTTTAGCATGCTATTGAACATTTAAGTCCAGTTTTATACTTCTCACTGACAAGCTGATATGTCAGGCTGTTTGTGTCACACTGCTGTAATTTTTAAACCTCAATGGTTTTTTATAATTGTAGTTTCAGTTTAATTTAAAGGATCTAAAAGATAAAGACACTATTTTCAGCATATTACAAACCATTCATATTTATATATGTATTAAATGGGCAGCGTCGTTTAGCAGGGGCGTCGCAGATGTTGAATTAACCACTATGCAAAAAGCCCATATTTTGCAAAAATTAATTACATAATAGGAAATGTATAATTCTTCTTTCCTTAATAATTTTTATCTACAAAACCTATGAGATTACACTGAGTCCTGAACTGTCCAATTGATAACGATAAAGTAGGGAAACACATGGCATATTTGGGTTGAAGAAACCTGGAAACAATGGGATTTGAAACTAATAGTTTCATCTAAAAACACCCACAAATATATTTATCATACACTCAATCATATTATCCTAGGCCCTACAAATGCTCTGCCGATGTTTTTGTCAAATCATTTCCTAACTTAGCTCTAATTAATAGAATGGTGCTCATTTCAATAACCATGATTTGTCATTCGCCTACATCTACCTCAACTCACAAATGAGTGATATCTCCATGTATTACAAATATTGCAAATGCATCAGCTGAATGAAGCTATGAACTACACAAAACGTATGATTGCCGTCTCTCGTTAAAACACGCACACAGGGCACTACACAAACCAACAAATGAAATGGTTTGCAACTTCAACTTCAGTTCTGACAACCCAAAACTATAACGCAATTTAAAATGCAACCAGGGAACGCTACATTATCCCATAAAATCCGCATGATTAATTTCATAATAAACACTGTTTTTAAAAGACTTTCAAACTTATTCGAAACTATAAGTAAACGTTAAAACATTGTTGAGTCATTTCCAGTCATTCTAAAATATTCAAAATTATTCGGAAAGTTGCGAAAAGTATGGTTTAACTAAAATTTATTCAATTTCCTCTTTATGAGATTTTTAAACATAAATAATCAAAGAAGCATAATTATTTAATACAGCGTTATGATAAGCTGTAATGTAATAAATAAAAGTTTTTCCAACTAAAAAAGCTGCATTAAACAATCCTATCTTATCTACACATTCATGTATAAAACAATATCTTACTTTGTTTCCCATTGTTGTTTTTGTAAATAATGTTTTAATTTTGTCAATTATTCGTTTTAAAATTAATTAAATGATAAAAAGAAACAAGCTACAAATGGGGCAATATGATTAACAGGTTGGGTACGCAAACATTCCACATTTTTATTTAAGTCTCTTTAGTATTGTTTAGCATGCTATTGAACATTTAAGTCCAGTTTTATACTTCTCACTGACAAGCTGATATGTCAGGCTGTTTGTGTCACACTGCTGTAATTTTTAAACCTCAATGGTTTTTTATAATTGTAGTTTCAGTTTAATTTAAAGGATCTAAAAGATAAAGACACTATTTACAGCATATTACAAACCATTCATATTTATATATGTATTAAATGGGCAGCGTCGTTTAGCAGGGGCGTCGCAGATGTTGAATTAACCACTATGCAAAAAGCCCATATTTTGCAAAATTAATTACATAATAGGAAATGTATAATTCTTCTTTCCTTAATAATTTTTATCTACAAAACCTATGAGATTACACTGAGTCCTGAACTGTCCAATTGATAACGATAAAGTAGGGAAACACATGGCATATTTGGGTTGAAGAAACCTGGAAACAATGGGATTTGAAACTAATAGTTTCATCTAAAAACACCTACAAATATATTTATCATACACTCAATCATATTATCCTAGGCCCTACAAATGCCTGCCGATGTTTTTGTCAAATCATTTCCTAACTTAGCTCTAATTAATAGAATGGTGCTCATTTCAATAACCATGATTTGTCATTCGCCTACATCTACCTCAACTCACAAATGAGTGATATCTCCATGTATTACAAATATTGCAAATGCATCAGCTGAATGAAGCTGTGAACTACTCAAAACGTATGATTGCCGTCTCTCGTTAAAACACGCACCCAGGGCACTACACAAACCAACAAATGAAATGGTTTGCAACTTCAACTTCAGTTCTGACAACCCAAAACTATAACGCAATTTAAAATGCAACCAGGAACGCTACATTATCCCATAAAATCCGCATGATTAATTTCATAATAAACACTGTTTTTAAAAGACTTTCAAACTTATTCGAAACTATAAGTAAACGTTAAAACATTGTTGAGTCATTTCCAGACATTCTAAAATATTCAAAATTATTCGGAAAGTTGCGAAAAGTATGGTTTAACTAAAATTTATTCAATTTCCTCTTTATGAGATTTTTAAACATAAATAATCAAAGAAGCATAATTATTTAATACAGCGTTATGATAAGCTGTAATGTAATAAATAAAAGTTTTTCCAACTAAAAAAGCTGCATTAAACAATCCTATCTTATCTACACATTCATGTATAAAACAATATCTTACTTTGTTTCCCATTGTTGTTTTTGTAAATAATGTTTTAATTTTGTCAATTATTCGTTTTAAAATTAATTAAATGATAAAAAGAAACAAGCTACAAATGGGGCAATATGATTAACAGGTTGGGTACGCAAACATTCCACATTTTTATTTAAGTCTCTTTAGTATTGTTTAGCATGCTATTGAACATTTAAGTCCAGTTTTATACTTCTCACTGACAAGCTGATATGTCAGGCTGTTTGTGTCACACTGCTGTAATTTTTAAACCTCAATGGTTTTTTATAATTGTAGTTTCAGTTTAATTTAAAAAGGATCTAAAAGATAAAGACACTATTTACAGCATATTACAAACCATTCATATTTATATATGTATTAAATGGGCAGCGTCGTTTAGCAGGGGCGTCGCAGATGTTGAATTAACCACTATGCAAAAAGCCCATATTTTGCAAAAATTAATTACATAATAGGAAATGTATAATTCTTCTTTCCTTAATAATTTTTATCTACAAAACCTATGAGATTACACTGAGTCCTGAACTGTCCAATTGATAACGATAAAGTAGGGAAACACATGGCATATTTGGGTTGAAGAAACCTGGAAACAATGGGATTTGAAACTAATAGTTTCAATTAAAAACACCTACAAATAAATTTATCATACACTCAATCATATTATCCTAGGCCCTACAAATGCCTGCCGATGTTTTTGTCAAATCATTTCCTAACTTAGCTCTAATTAATAGAATGGTGCTCATTTCAATAACCATGATTTGTCATTCGCCTACATCTACCTCAACTCACAAATGAGTGATATCTCCATGTATTACAAATATTGCAAATGCATCAGCTGAATGAAGCTGTGAACTACTCAAAACGTATGATTGCCGTCTCTCGTTAACACACGCACACAGGGCACTACACAAACCAACAAATGAAATGGTTTGCAACTTCAACTTCAGTTCTGACAACCCAAAACTATAACGCAATTTAAAATGCAACCAGGGAACGCTACATTATCCCATAAAATCCGCATGATTAATTTCATAATAAACACTGTTTTTAAAAGACTTTCAAACTTATTCGAAACTATAAGTAAACGTTAAAACATTGTTGAGTCATTTCCAGTCATTCTAAAATATTCAAAATTATTCGGAAAGTTGCGAAAAGTATGGTTTAACTAAAATGTATTCAATTTCCTCTTTATGAGATTTTTAAACATAAATAATCAAAGAAGCATAATTATTTAATACAGCGTTATGATAAGCTGTAATGTAATAAATAAAAGTTTTTCCAACTAAAAAGCTGCATTAAACAATCCTATCTTATCTACACATTCATGTATAAAACAATATCTTACTTTGTTTCCCATTGTTGTTTTTGTAAATAATGTTTTAATTTTGTCAATTATTCGTTATAAAGATTAATTAAATGATAAAAAGAAACAAGCTACAAATGGGGCAATATGATTAACAGGTTGGGTACGCAAACATTCCACATTTTTATTTAAGTCTCTTTAGTATTGTTTAGCATGCTATTGAACATTTAAGTCCAGTTTTATACTTCTCACTGACAAGCTGATATGTCAGGCTGTTTGTGTCACACTGCTGTAATTTTTTAAACCTCAATGGTTTTTTATAATTGTAGTTTCAGTTTAATTTAAAGGATCCAAAAGATAAAGACACTATTTACAGCATATTACAAACCATTCATATTTATATATGTATTAAATGGGCAGCGTCGTTTAGCAGGGGCGTCGCAGATGTTGAATTAACCACTATGCAAAAAGCCCATATTTTGCAAAAATTAATTACATAATAGGAAATGTATAATTCTTCTTTCCTTAATAATTTTTATCTACAAAACCTATGAGATTACACTGAGTCCTGAACTGTCCAATTGATAACGATAAAGTAGGGAAACACATGGCATATTTGGGTTGAAGAAACCTGGAAACAATGGGATTTGAAACTAATAGTTTCATCTAAAAACACCTACAAATATATTTATCATACACTCAATCATATTATCCTAGGCCCTACAAATGCCTGCCGATGTTTTTTGTCAAATCATTTCCCTAAGCTTAGCTCTAATTATAATAGAATGGTGCTCATTCTCTAATAAATTCCATGATTTGTCATCGTCGCCTCACATCTACCTCAACTCACAAATGAGTGATATCTCCATGTATTACAGAATATTGCAAAATGCATCAGCTGAATGAAGCTATGAACTACTCAAAACGTAAGATTGCCGTCTCTCGTTAAAACACGCACACAGGGCACTAGACAAACCAACAAATGAAATGGTTTGTAACTTCAACTTCAGTTCTGACAACCCAAAGCTATAACGCAATTTAAAATGCAACCAGGGAACGCTACATTATCCCACAAAATCCGCATGATTAATTTCATAATAAACACTGTTTTTAAAAGACTTTCAAACTTATTCGAAACTATAAGTAAACGTTAAAACATTGTTGAGTCATTCCAGTCATTCTAAAATATTCAAAATTATTCGGAAAGTTGCGAAAAGTATGGTTTAACTAAAATTTATTCAATTTCCTATTTATGAGATTTTTAAACATAAATAATCAAAGAAGCATAATTATTTAATACAGCGTTATGATAAGCTGTAATGTAATAAATAAAAGTTTTTCCAACTAAAAAAGCTGCATTAAACAATCCTATCTTATCTACACATTCATGTATAAAACAATATCTTACTTTGTTTCCCATTGTTGTTTTTGTAAATAATGTTTTAATTTTGTCAATTATTCGTTTTAAAATTAATTAAATGATAAAAAGAAACAAGCTACAAATGGGGCAATATGATTAACAGGTTGGGTACGCAAACATTCCACATTTTTATTTAAGTCTCTTTAGTATTGTTTAGCATGCTATTGAACATTTAAGTCCAGTTTTATACTTCTCACTGACAAGCTGATATGTCAGGCTGTTTGTGTCACACTGCTGTAATTTTTAAACCTCAATGGTTTTTTATAATTGTAGTTTCAGTTTAATTTAAAGGATCTAAAAGATAAAGACACTATTTACAGCATATTACAAACCATTCATATTTATATATGTATTAAATGGGCAGCGTCGTTTAGCAGGGGCGTCGCAGATGTTGAATTAACCACTATGCAAAAAGCCCATATTTTGCAAAAATTAATTACATAATAGGAAATGTATAATTCTTCTTTCCTTAATAATTTTTATCTACAAAACCTATGAGATTACACTGAGTCCTGAACTGTCCAATTGATAACGATAAAGTAGGGAAACACATGGCATATTTGGGTTGAAGAAACCTGGAAACAATGGGATTTGAAACTAATAGTTTCATCTAAAAACACCTACAAATATATTTATCATACACTCAATCATATTATCCTAGGCCCTACAAATGCCTGCCGATGTTTTTGTCAAATCATTTCCTAACTTAGCTCTAATTAATAGAATGGTGCTCATTTCAATAACCATGATTTGTCATTCGCCTACATCTACCTCAACTCACAAATGAGTGATATCTCCATGTATTACAAATATTGCAAATGCATCAGCTGAATGAAGCTGTGAACTACTCAAAACGTATGATTGCCGTCTCTCGTTAAAACACGCACCAGGGCACTACACAAACCAACAAATGAAAATGGTTTGCAACTTCAACTTCAGTTCTGACAACCCAAAACTATAACGCAATTTAAAATGCAACCAGGGAACGCTACATTATCCCATAAAATCCGCATGATTAATTTCATAATAAACACTGTTTTTAAAAGACTTTCAAACTTATTCGAAACTATAAGTAAACGTTAAAACATTGTTGAGTCATTTCCAGTCATTCTAAAATATTCAAAATTATTCGGAAAGTTGCGAAAAGTATGGTTTAACTAAAATTTATTCAATTTCCTCTTTATGAGATTTTTAAACATAAATAATCAAAGAAGCATAATTATTTAATACAGCGTTATGATAAGCTGTAATGTAATAAATAAAAGTTTTTCCAACTAAAAAAGCTGCATTAAACAATCCTATCTTATCTACACATTCATGTATAAAACAATATCTTACTTTGTTTCCCATTGTTGTTTTTGTAAATAATGTTTTAATTTTGTCAATTATTCGTTTTAAAATTAATTAAATGATAAAAAGAAACAAGCTACAAATGGGGCAATATGATTAACAGGTTGGGTACGCAAACATCTCCACATTTTTATTTAAGTCTCTTTAGTATTGTTTAGCATGCTATTGAACATTTAAGTCCAGTTTTATACTTCTCACTGACAAGCTGATATGTCAGGCTGTTTGTGTCACACTGCTGTAATTTTTAAACCTCAATGGTTTTTTATAATTGTAGTTTCAGTTTAATTTAAAGGATCTAAAAGATAAAGACACTATTTACAGCATATTACAAACCATTCATATTTATATATGTATTAAATGGGCAGCGTCGTTTAGCAGGGGCGTCGCAGATGTTGAATTAACCACTATGCAAAAAGCCCATATTTTGCAAAAATTAATTACATAATAGGAAATGTATAATTCTTCTTTCCTTAATAATTTTTATCTACAAAACCTATGAGATTACACTGAGTCCTGAACTGTCCAATTGATAACGATAAAGTAGGGAAACACATGGCATATTTGGGTTGAAGAAACCTGGAAACAATGGGATTTGAAACTAATAGTTTCACCTAAAAACACCTACAAATATATTTATCATACACTCAATCATATTATCCTAGGCCCTACAAATGCCTGCCGATGTTTTTGTCAAATCATTTCCTAACTTAGCTCTAATTAATAGAATGGTGCTCATTTCAATAACCATGATTTGTCATTCGCCTACATCTACCTCAACTCACAAATGAGTGATATCTCCATGTATTACAAATATTGCAAATGCATCAGCTGAATGAAGCTGTGAACTACTCAAAACGTATGATTGCCGTCTCTCGTTAAAACACGCACACAGGGCACTACACAAACCAACAAATGAAATGGTTTGCAACTTCAACTTCAGTTCTGACAACCCAAAACTATAACGCAATTTAAAATGCAACCAGGGAACGCTACATTATCCCATAAAATCCGCATGATTAATTTCATAATAAACACTGTTTTTAAAAGACTTTCAAACTTATTCGAAACTATAAGTAAACGTTAAAACATTGTTGAGTCATTTCCAGTCATTCTAAAATATTCAAAATTATTCGGAAAGTTGCGAAAAGTATGGTTTAACTAAAATGTATTCAATTTCCTCTTTATGAGATTTTTAAACATAAATAATCAAAGAAGCATAATTATTTAATACAGCGTTATGATAAGCTGTAATGTAATAAATAAAAGTTTTTCCCAACTAAAAAAGCTGCATTAAACAATCCTATCTTATCTACACATTCATGTATAAAACAATATCTTACTTTGTTTCCCATTGTTGTTTTTGTAAATAATGTTTTAATTTTGTCAATTATTCGTTATAAAGATTAATTAAATGATAAAAAGAAACAAGCTACAAATGGGGCAATATGATTAACAGGTTGGGTACGCAAACATTCCACATTTTTATTTAAGTCTCTTTAGTATTGTTTAGCATGCTATTGAACATTTAAGTCCAGTTTTATACTTCTCACTGACAAGCTGATATGTCAGGCTGTTTGTGTCACACTGCTGTAATTTTTAAACCTCAATGGTTTTTTATAATTGTAGTTTCAGTTTAATTTAAAGGATCCAAAAGATAAAGACACTATTTACAGCATATTACAAACCATTCATATTTATATATGTATTAAATGGGCAGCGTCGTTTAGCAGGGGCGTCGCAGATGTTGAATTAACCACTATGCAAAAAGCCCATATTTTGCAAAAATTAATTACATAATAGGAAATGTATAATTCTTCTTTCCTTAATAATTTTTATCTACAAAACCTATGAGATTACACTGAGTCCTGAACTGTCCAATTGATAACGATAAAGTAGGGAAACACATGGCATATTTGGGTTGAAGAAACCTGGAAACAATGGGATTTGAAACTAATAGTTTCATCTAAAAACACCTACAAATATATTTATCATACACTCAATCATATTATCCTAGGCCCTACAAATGCCTGCCGATGTTTTTGTCAAATCATTTCCTAACTTAGCTCTAATTAATAGAATGGTGCTCATTTCAATAACCATGATTTGTCATTCGCCTACATCTACCTCAACTCACAAATGAGTGATATCTCCATGTATTACAAATATTGCAAATGCATCAGCTGAATGAAGCTATGAACTACTCAAAACGTAAGATTGCCGTCTCTCGTTAAAACACGCACACAGGGCACTAGACAAACCAACAAATGAAATGGTTTGTAACTTCAACTTCAGTTCTGACAACCCAAAGCTATAACGCAATTTAAAATGCAACCAGGGAACGCTACATTATCCCACAAAATCCGCATGATTAATTTCATAATAAACACTGTTTTTAAAAGACTTTCAAACTTATTCGAAACTATAAGTAAACGTTAAAACATTGTTGAGTCATTTCCAGTCATTCTAAAATATTAAAAATTATTCGGAAAGTTGCGAAAAGTATGGTTTAACTAAAATTTATTCAATTTCCTATTTATGAGATTTTTAAACATAAATAATCAAAGAAGCATAATTATTTAATACAGCGTTATGATAAGCTGTAATGTAATAAATAAAAGTTTTGCCAACTAAAAAAGCTGCATTAAACAATCCTATCTTATCTACACATTCATGTATAAAACAATATCTTACTTTGTTTCCCATTGTTGTTTTTGTAAATAATGTTTTAATTTTGTCAATTATTCGTTATAAAGATTAATTAAATGATAAAAAGAAACAAGCTACAAATGGGGCAATATGATTAACAGGTTGGGTACGCAAACATTCCACATTTTTATTTAAGTCTCTTTAGTATTGTTTAGCATGCTATTGAACATTTAAGTCCAGTTTTATACTTCTCACTGACAAGCTGATATGTCAGGCTGTTTGTGTCACACTGCTGTAATTTTTAAACCTCAATGGTTTTTTATAATTGTAGTTTCAGTTTAATTTAAAGGATCCAAAAGATAAAGACACTATTTACAGCATATTACAAACCATTCATATTTATATATGTATTAAATGGGCAGCGTCGTTTAGCAGGGGCGTCGCAGATGTTGAATTAACCACTATGCAAAAAGCCCATATTTTGCAAAAATTAATTACATAATAGGAAATGTATAATTCTTCTTTCCTTAATAATTTTTATCTACAAAACCTATGAGATTACACTGAGTCCTGAACTGTCCAATTGATAACGATAAAGTAGGGAAACACATGGCATATTTGGGTTGAAGAAACCTGGAAACAATGGGATTTGAAACTAATAGTTTCATCTAAAAACACCCACAAATATATTTATCATACACTCAATCATATTATCCTAGGCCCTACAAATGCCTGCCGATGTTTTTGTCAAATCATTTCCTAACTTAGCTCTAATTAATAGAATGGTGCTCATTTCAATAACCATGATTTGTCATTCGCCTACATCTACCTCAACTCACAAATGAGTGATATCTCCATGTATTACAAATATTGCAAATGCATCAGCTGAATGAAGCTATAACCTACTCAAAACGTATGATTGCCGTCTCTCGTTAAAACACGCACACAGGGCACTACACAAACCAACAAATGAAATGGTTTGTAACTTCAACTTCAGTTCTGACAACGCAAAGCTATAACGCAATTTAAAATGCAGCCAGGGAACGCTACATTATCCCACAAAATCCGCATGATTAATTTCATAAAAAACACTGTTTTGGAAAGACTTTCAAACTTATTCGAAACTATAAGTAAACGTTAAAACATTGTTGAGTCATTTCCAGTCATTCTAAAATATTAAAAATTATTCGGAAAGTTGCGAAAAGTATGGTTTAACTAAAATTTATTCAATTTCCTATTTATGAGATTTTTAAACATAAATAATCAAAGAAGCATAATTATTTAATACAGCGTTATGATAAGCTGTAATGTAATAAATAAAAGTTTTGCCAACTAAAAAAGCTGCATTAAACAATCCTATCTTATCTACACATTCATGTATAAAACAATATCTTACTTTGTTTCCCATTGTTGTTTTTGTAAATAATGTTTTAATTTTGTCAATTATTCGTTATAAAGATTAATTAAATGATAAAAAGAAACAAGCTACAAATGGGGCAATATGATTAACAGGTTGGGTACGCAAACATTCCACATTTTTATTTAAGTCTCTTTAGTATTGTTTAGCATGCTATTGAACATTTAAGTCCAGTTTTATACTTCTCACTGACAAGCTGATATGTCAGGCTGTTTGTGTCACACTGCTGTAATTTTTAAACCTCAATGGTTTTTTATAATTGTAGTTTCAGTTTAATTTAAAGGATCCAAAAGATAAAGACACTATTTACAGCATATTACAAACCATTCATATTTATATATGTATTAAATGGGCAGCGTCGTTTAGCAGGGGCGTCGCAGATGTTGAATTAACCACTATGCAAAAAGCCCATATTTTGCAAAAATTAATTACATAATAGGAAATGTATAATTCTTCTTTCCTTAATAATTTTTATCTACAAAACCTATGAGATTACACTGAGTCCTGAACTGTCCAATTGATAACGATAAAGTAGGGAAACACATGGCATATTTGGGTTGAAGAAACCTGGAAACAATGGGATTTGAAACTAATAGTTTCATCTAAAAACACCCACAAATATATTTATCATACACTCAATCATATTATCCTAGGCCCTACAAATGCCTGCCGATGTTTTTGTCAAATCATTTCCTAACTTAGCTCTAATTAATAGAATGGTGCTCATTTCAATAACCATGATTTGTCATTCGCCTACATCTACCTCAACTCACAAATGAGTGATATCTCCATGTATTACAAATATTGCAAATGCATCAGCTGAATGAAGCTATAACCTACTCAAAACGTATGATTGCCGTCTCTCGTTAAAACACGCACACAGGGCACTACACAAACCAACAAATGAAATGGTTTGTAACTTCAACTTCAGTTCTGACAACGCAAAGCTATAACGCAATTTAAAATGCAGCCAGGGAACGCTACATTATCCCACAAAATCCGCATGATTAATTTCATAAAAAACACTGTTTTGGAAAGACTTTCAAACTTATTCGAAACTTTAAGTCAAATTTGAAACATCTTAATCATTCTAACATGTTTGTAACTATTAACAAAGTTGCGACAATTATTCTTTACCAAATAATATTAGGTTTAAAATTAATGTGCACCGTTGACATAATTATTCACAGATATATGATTTTTAAATGCAGCTTATGATAAACTGCAAAGTGACAAATGAAACTCTTTTCAACTGAAAAAATGCATTAAACATTTCTTTCTTAACTACAGTTTCATGTGTAATACAATATCTCATTTTGATACTATTGTTGTTCGTGTATACAATTTTTTTCCGTCAGTCATTATACAAAATTAAATAACTGATAAAAAGAAACAAACTTTAAATGGATCGTTTCGATTAGCAGTTTGTTTGCTTAAATATTCTACATTTTTATGTAAACTGCTTTAATATTGTTTTGCATGCTATTCAATATTTAAGTCTATTTTCATACTTTTGATTTATATACTGCTTTGTCAAGCTGTTTGTGTTGCTTGGTTGTAATTTTCAAACATCATTTCATATTTCTTTTATTTAAATGGTTTGAAAGACGATGAAATTAAGTGTGGGATTAATGTCGATGTAATTACTTAACCAATGAGATCTTGGACATTAAACAGCGAACAATTATTGTCAGGATATTCTAATTTACAATCATTTCCACTAATGTATATGTTTCCATCTGCAATTCTCATTTGCGCTATTGCTCGGATTTTATTAAACCACCGTATTGTCGTTAGTACCAAGTAATCCGATTTTTGGGTTTACATAACTTAAATACAGTACTGAAAGAAGACTTTTTAACCCTATTTAGGTCCTCCTTAACTAACGCTTTTTGAAAACTCTCAAAAAGGTTGCCTTTTCCCCAGCTTGATTTTCGTCCTGCCTATTCCAATTACAAATGGTAATACAATTTGCTTACTCTAATATTTTGAATTGTGACACCCAACTCATTCTGTGGTCTTTCTTGTCTGACTAGAGCGTATTGTGGATGTTAGTGGGAGAGTACAACATATACTATTGATGAGTATAGATATACTACCGCTCAAGCCGCGAGGACTTACTTGCAGTGACTCCCTGAACAGCTTTATTGTTCGGAGAAGCCACCCATTTGTCCGGTAGACGTACAAAATGATAGCAGAGACGACAAGGGCAACCCCGGTAACTCATCCACATGAATGAGAAACTTGCTCAGGTGTTTGAATCTCAAATAGCTCAAAGCTGGGCATTTAGCCTCATGGTGGACCGATGTCCCGACGCTTAATGCGCACAGAGGGCATAGCGGAGACGAATGATTTCCCAATTAATTCTGATGCTTGGCTAAGGAGGAGAAACCAATAATTAAATGAGTGAAGACCCTGAGCATTCTTATACCAAAACTTGTGAATTATTTGCTTTTGATATATGAAGGTGACGGCAGGAATAATATTGTAGTTTTACAATCTATACGGTTTATCCAGTTACGTATGTTTAGTTTGTTAAAATATTTACTGATAGCGATTTTAGTACATTTTCATGTATAAAGTTGTATTGGTTCAGGACCAAAAACAGCCATCTTTGTTGATTCATTAGCAAAAATGTCAGCCTCTTCATTTCCTATTATACCAGTGTGGCTAGACACCTATTGCAGAGAGACAGTTGCTTTCTCAGATAGTTTATGCAAACAACGAACATTCAAGGATCAAAGCCGAATCCGTGTAATTAGCCTCAAGGGCTTTTAATGTGCTGAGAGAATCGCTGTAGATAACTACCTCATCTCTCCAGTCCAAATCAGTTATTCTGAGTGTGACCATGAGAATATCTACCAGTTCCGCTTGGAAAACAGTAGAATATTTTCCTAGAGATTGTTGAATGATGATATGACCATCAGTGCTACATAAGGCAAACGGAGGAGTTTTGCTCAGATGACAAAAAATTTTTTACCTCATTTATACCGTCGATGAATGTCTTTGGTATTTTCAATGTGTTTTCCACCTTTCTGGGAAACCAGACGAAGTCGCCTTTTCCATGTCTCAAACACTTTTGTCACCAAAGCAATATATCCGGAATTACGGGTAATGTTCGGCCTTTTAAAAAATTGTGACTGCAAACGAATATAGTGCTGAAATTTTTTGTGCTTGATGCTTACATATTTAAGCCTCATATATGTAGAAATCAGCGAGTTCCTATCTCTGAAACTTGATTTATTAATTTTTTAAGAAGACAACTTTACTGTGTATTAAGATAGGCAAATAAAAATTCCGAAACAATTAATTAAAAAAAACACATACTGCAAGCTCCGAATCACATGAAATTTGGATCAGTCAGAGATACAGATACAGATCATACTGATGAAGAACATACGTAAGTTTTACGAAGTTCCTATCTCTAGTTTCGGAAATATTGCAGTCGAAACTAATTTTTAGTTAAGCTTTTATACATTTTATATGCACATACAGGAACAAAGGCGAATTGAGTGTGCTAATCAGATAATGACGTCATGAATCGTCGTTCTGATTTTCAGCTACCATAGTCATTTACCAAATAAAACTCAAATGTATCTATTCTAATCTCTTGACTCACAGCAACAAAAGGTGAACATACAGGGGCTGTATACGACAAGTTCTCTCCATATTAAGGGGGCTGTTCCTGAATTATAAGTGTTCCTGAATGTTTGAAATATTTCGAAATCCAAACAAAATATGCTTTTAATGTTAGCCGAAAGCCACCCAGCCACGTTGGTTTGGTAGCGTACTCAGTCGTCTAATTAATCAATGCGTGTTTCCGAGTAGCTTGGATAACCTGTCTTTGTTGGGCTAGTGGACTTCCGATAACAGTCCTACAACAGTGACTCGTAAATAACAGCCTTTGGCTTCTCGGGTATTAACTAACAAACAATACCAGTGTTGAGGGAGTTGGCAATAGGCCCGTAATGAGGTCTGCGCCCAGTACTATCACTGTGTATTGAGGCAGTACACCTCATATAACATTCATACATAGCTGAAACCCATAGCCCTACCAACCGACAAGCTACCTGTATCAAGCACGTATACAGAACTGAGTTTTGGAGGGGGATAAGATTTCCAATAGGTATTTTAATTATACAAAACTTTTTGGAAATTTTTGATGGAAATAAGTCAAAAAAGGCCTAAAAAAGGCAAATAATCGCTCGGAGCGCGAAATTTTTTGCTAGTTTGAGAAAAAAATTCCCCTTTTCTTGGAACTCAAAATAACATGTTTACATTTGGTTTACATCTATGTTCTTAAATGATTTGGCGTCAGCAATGATGGAATATTTGTCCAAATTTTGTCAAGATTTCAACAGTTTAAAATATAAAATGTATATTTATAAACTGGGAGGAATATCGATTATTTTCTCGGATGCAGCCGAGCCTAGCCAATCCGTTTGCCATTCCGACCATATACTACACTAGAAAATCGGGCCAGGACTTTTGCCAATTTTGAAGCAAATGTCAAGAAGGTTTCATGAAAAAGTTTAAAATGTAAACTGTCTTATACTTGACCGGATTTTTAGGCTATATATGAATATCCGACAAATTGAAGGGACCTACCGCAGACCCGAATACCGTAGACCCAAAAACCGAATCCCCCAGACCCGAAAACCGATTTTCGCGAGGTTGTTTTAATGGCGCGAAAATGTCGGTGCCGATTTCTCGGTCACAAAGCCACATTTTGAAAATGTAAGAGCCTTGGTTGGGTTCGAGGTCTAGATCCGTACTTTAAATTTCCATTTAACACACTTTTCACCACCATTCAACCGTACTCGAGATTTTTGTACAACAGGCATTTCAATGTATTAGCCTCCAACTTATCTTAACCTTTTAACTTTTAGCTGGGAGAAGCCCGTCGTCATGGATACATCCACCGATCCCCTCGGTTTTATCCTATTCTAACTGGCTGCAGAAGGAAAGCAAAACAAAACTCATTCTTTTGGCATCACCAAAAGTGGTAGGCTACATTCATGAACATTCTGCAGATTGCTGTTGGTATTGGCTCCCATTATTAAACAGATACACATCCCATTCAAAATTAGGAACTCGGGTGTAAATATTTTGTTATTTTGAGTATTGCACTACTGTCGAGTGTTTGCATTTTGCATATCTCCGTATACAGTTAGCTTGTCGGTTGGTAGAGTTATTGGTTTCGACTAACATTAAATGCATATTTTTGTTTGAATTTTGAAATATTTCAAACTTTCGACTTAATTCAGGAACAGCCCCCTTAACAGGGCGAGGGTGGGTAGTATACAGCCCTGTGTTGGCTTCAGAATACAATACTTCTGCTTATCATCAAAAAGTGGTTACTATAGGTGAAATACTTTTTTACTATGCCGTCACTTAAACATTTCCATGGGCCCGAGCCGGGCAATGCGTTTTAAATATAAACAATAGTCTGTTAGGCCGGGAAGTTCAGCCAAACCGGATATTGTCTTTTATGTCGATCTTCTTCCACTCTTCATTTAGGACTTTCCAAACCCCTTCCATGCACTTTGGTTTCCTTGCAAAAAGTCTTCTCTTTAAATATCCAAAGCCAAAGAAGTCCATGGGACTGGTGTCAGGAGTTTTTACCGGTATCAGGGAATTTTCTAATATAGTTATACCTGTTCTTCTTTGTATGTATGTATGATTTTATTCAGGCGTCTCAATGTCATAGAGTTATTATTTTTAATACAGTTTTTCAGATAGTGAATTATGTCATTACATTGCATATAATTAATGTACATTAAAATGGTTTGATGTCATATTTACACATAATATGATATTACATATTGGACTAGAAAATTAATTTTCAGTAATTGCGTTAACGACGGAATCAATGCATGACAGATTACACACATTTGCATTTCTATTTTCTGTACATATCAAACTATCACATAACTGTATTCTTAATAGATGTGTTTTTATTTCATGTTTAAATATATCTCTAGATTTACTCTCTTTGATGTATTCGGGCAAATCATTCCAAATCGAGTTTGCCACATTACTAAGTAATCTTTTACCATATTTATTTTTAATTGCTACGTTACAATGTATATTATTTTTATTCCTGGTATCATATCTATGGATGCTGGATTTACATTGCAATTGAAATAGGAAATAATCAGGACAGTCAATGTTTAAAATGTCATTCATGAATTTAGTAATACTACTTATATAGAGGTTTTCAGGAAATAACCACTCTAAGTTTTCAGTTATGTTTTGCTTAATGCTATTCCCTCTCTTTCCAGAGCCAGATTCATAGTTTTAAAAGTGGCGTAACTGAAAGACCCTTCGACATCTAAGAAAATACCTAAAGCCATTTGATTATTTTTGAGAGCACATTCAGTGCGAGCAACATATTGATGAAGAGCCGCATTCGTGAAAGTACCACGTAAGTATGCAAACCCTCCTGCATTTTTAGTATATTTTCAATTTTCGGAGTCTTGATGCTCCAGGCAATAAGACGTTTAAGTATTTTGATACAAGTAGAGGTGAGTGATATTGGGCGCCTTAAGTTAGCTTTTGATAGCTACTTTTGGCTGGTTTAGGTATGAAGGTTATTTTGGTCTGTCGCCAAACTTTGGGTATATACCCAAAAATTAGGCTAGTTTGGAGAATGCTAAGCAGATGGGGAGTTAACTCTCTTCTGGCCATTCGA
This sequence comes from Tomocerus qinae, assembly GCA_020055645.1. NCBI lineage: Eukaryota > Metazoa > Arthropoda > Collembola > Entomobryomorpha > Tomoceridae > Tomocerus > Tomocerus qinae. The sequence goes on from CM034546.1 coordinate 63,556,339, forward strand.
AGCATGACTGGCAGAACACCATCACAACTTGCAGCTTTAATCGGCTCAAATGAGTTTATAGCCCTTTGGACTTTTTCCAACGTAATTAACAATACGCAAAAGTTCTGACAACGCAATAGAGTTGTCAGAACATATGCTGTAGTCTGGAGTGGAAAAGACTATTTGATGGCCATTGGGAAAATGAATTTTCAGAAGTTGAATTAACGAATCATCCATATCAAATGTATAATTGCCATCAGAGGTCTCTATTGGACCAAGTCTCCTGCTTCTATCTTTGGCTAGTATTTTGGCAAGCTTTGACGCTTGCTGGGTATCTTCAATTTCGTTGCAGAAGGTTCCCCATGAGTCCCTCTTTGCTTTTCTTAAAGTAGTATTAAAAAGTACTCGAATGTTGTTTTAGTTTCTTCTGTTCTCTTGTATTTGTATTTAAGTTTACCACCGTTCCTGATGGTTTTTAGTGGACAGGCTTTGTGAAATGCATTAATGATAACGTCATTGAGATTATGCACTTGTTCATTAAGTTGATTAACTGTATCAATAGAAGTGCAAGAAATTTTTGCTATGTTTTTCTTAACTGTCCTTTTATATAAGAGCCAGTTAGCTTTCTTTGGGTTTCTAATTGAATTAGCATTGGAGGCTTTATTTCTAATTCATATGTAATGTACATATTATCGGAAAGTGTGATGTCGTCTTCCACTCTAAAGTTATGAATGTGATGATAGAGACTTTCGGAGCAAAGAGTGATACATAAAACCTCCTCTCTGCCCATATCATCACGAAAAGTTGGTTAATACCCTTGATTAAGTATTTCAAGGTTAGAGCCTACTATGAAATCAAGTAGGACTTCCCCTCGTTCATTAGTATTTGTGCTACTCCATATCATGTTGTGAGCATTGACATCCCCAGCCACAAACGTTTCCCTTGTAGGCATATGGTTCCTGAATACAAATGACAAATGTGTTCCCAAAAAGACGATTACTAATCAGACCAGTAGCAGCTATGCAATGCTGCAGATTGGCCAGTAAAAAGCGGATTTTACAAGAAGGGCCATCAGCTGAATCGTTAATATTGGTAGTTTCTATCGCACTTTTTCCAATAGTCGGCGTATGTACCTGTGTTATAGTGCCAGGCATTTGAAAGTAATTTTTCGCCGCCGCCTCACAAAAACTGCATTTCGGCCGCGGCCAATAATACCATTGTGAAATACCAAGTGACGATTGCCCTTTAGATATATTATATCGAATAAAAATAAAAGTAAATGTCATAATCAGAGTGTTTAAATGAATAGACTTTTTAATTAATAGAAGAAATTTTCTTAAGACGCCAGATTATTGTAATTATAGAATATAAACTACAGTTATTATGTGTGAAGAATGAAAGAATATAATTAATTATGAATGAGCTAGTTGATGTTAAGTGGATAAAAAAATAAATAAATAAATTAGTAGCAAAACTTAAAGTGAAACGTATATATAGTACAGTTTGCAGTATGGTGCAGACATAATATACGTATAAATTGTATGCAAATACATCTGCACAGCTGCAATATTTGGCTGAAGACTATGCGTAAAATAAAAATTTGTAAAATTTGGTGGAAAAGCATAGAAGGCCCAAAACTTCCAGGGGCCGTAAAAATAATTATTTTTGATCGACTTCAGCCCGTGAATTCAACAATACTCCTTCCCGCTTCAAGAAGCGCAGGAGAATACTAGAGCGTTGTAGGCAATCTTTGTTAGTCTATCATTTGACATTTTCAATATCTTTAACAAAGTAGTTGCATATTCCTTTCAATAAGTTATGAACTAGTTTAACCCTACAACACTCGACTCTAGTAATATAATTAGCCGCAGATTTGGTCAAACATAGGAGTCTTTTTAAAAACAACGATTGGACTATTTCTATCTCTTCTAGATATCTCAGACCCCATACAGCGACGAAAATGTTCGAAACTATTCGAAAATGTTCGAAACTATTTAACTATTCGATAATGTTCGAAACTATTTAACTACACACTTAGAAATCCAGTCAAAGTGGTTTAACATTATTCACTTAATGTTAAAATTTAACATTAAATAAGGCACCTGTAATATTTTTTTGAATGTAATTTTTAACAGTAAATGTCCTGTAGGTAAAAGTCACGTTAATTTTATGTTAACATGACATGACCATAACGTTAGTTGAGGTTAACAGTATGTCATGTCAAGTCCCCTCAGCTATATTTATCACCAACAATAACCACCTTAATTTTCAATGTGGCGGTGCGGTTCAGTGAGTAGGGTGTCCGCCTGAGTAGTGCAGGGAACTGGGATCGTTTCCTGGTGTCACTTTTTGCACCATCAACATTAAATAATGTTGTAATGACATTATTTCTAACATGAGGCAATGTTAACTTTTAACATGATCCCATGTTAGTTTTAATCACATATACTGTTAAAATATTAACAGGATGTGGACAATGTTAATTCGACGTTAAATAATGTGTAACCATCCCTACGTGATTTCTAAGCTGATATACTGTTAAATATAACAGTATATCAGCTTAGGATTTTTAAGTGTGTATTCGATAATGTTCGAAACTATTTAACTATTCGAAAATGTACAAAACTATTTAACTATTCGAAAATGTTCGAAACTATTTAACTATTCGAAAATGTTCGAAACTATTTAACTATTCGAAAATGTTCGAAACTATTTAACTATGCAAAATTATTCGAATAGTTTGAACAGTTGAACGAAAAGTAAAGCCTACTTTTGGAAGCCACTTGATAAATCCTACTATGGTATAACTTCTCGTACATGGTTATGCAAACAAACAGCCAGAATTGTCCAGCGTGCAGGTCTAAATTTTAGGTTTTTTAAATAAGTAATGAATACGTTATTGTATATCGTGGATACTGCTCTTTATCTGCGCTGACAGCTATCAGCTAACATTTTGATTACACATATTCGTAGAAATGAGTTGTTATCGACGTTCATGATGTCTAATTGGTTGAAGGCTTACTGTTATCTGTATTTATTTGTTTCGTTCCCGTATATAAAAGGAAGAGGAGTACACTAATATATGAATACTTTGCACAATACTTGGAAGAGATATCAACTGTATCAGGTAACGAAACTGCAATTAATTATTAAATAATAATTATTGTAAATTATTGTATAGAATTATTAGCAAAGAATGCTTATTGGCCTTTTACCATTGCACATTGTTGAGCCGTCGTGTAACGGTTTGGTCAAGGTAGAGAAATCTTAGATGGCGGAGGGAGCTAAGCTCTGAAAGTAGCTACCCTACTAATGTTAAATTGCGAATTTGAAATCGCTATAACTGTAGCACCGCACCTCGTCGGTCCTTCTAACTTACAGATATTGTTAATTTGGACAAGGCGATTCGAATGATGTAAACATCATTGCGTTGCGGGCCTTTGACATACATCAAAAATCATTTCGAAAATCTAAGTAGAAAATTGCATGGTTAAGCTAAAGCCCCGCCAGATAGCCTCTCAGATTTAACTGTCCTCACAGCCCCTATTCAATACTACTATGTGCATTGTTAGGAGCATAATAATAGTATAGGCTGATTTCTAGTATAATGGCGCACTTGATATAGACGGGTATATATCTAATTTAAAAGATTTCATAGGGTCGAAGACGAATATGATATTTTTTGGCGACCCCCAAATAAAGAAGTTATGGTGTGTTCGAAGGAAAAATATAACTATTTCGATACCAATGTAATCAGAAATAGAATTAGCAATTTATTAAGAATTTTAAGTTGAAGAGCTTGATATTTATGTTACTTTCAGTTTCAGTCACTTGTAACTATAGCGACATAGATAATATCTACATTAAACATCATTTTAATCATAATTTATCGATTTTTGTTTTTAGATTAGATTAGGTTTTAAAAAATCAAAATGTGAATAAATTCCACAATTTTGTTGACCAGGTAAGAGGAAGAGTTTAAAACAGCCAAATGTGGATACATGCTTATTTAATGTTCATCATTTCTGAGTAGGTTTTCGTTGACCACAGCAACATTACATGACGTTTTTAGATTAGAGGTCCACTTAGAATTACAAAGTTCATTTTTAGATAGGATAAGCTGATTTCCTTTGCCGTAATCCTGAAAAGTAAATACATCCTTTCAAGCACGTATCCAGGAATTTGACCTAGGGGGCACACAAAAATACAATAGTAAAATTATACCATATTCGCGCGAAATTTTTTTGGACTTTTAACGTCCTTTGACAAAAAAAATCTGTTTTTTTGAAGCTTAGGGGGCCCCGGGCTCCCCGGCCCCCCCTCTGGATATGTGCTTGCACCCTTGCATTCTTGTTTCAAAATTCTCCCATCTTTAAAAACCTTTATCGTGGTCCCTAATTTTTGCAAAATCGTCAAATTTTTGTAATGCTTAGATAATTGTATATCTCTTGTGTTACTAACAACAAGATGAGTCAAATCAGAAGTAGATTTACGTACACAGATTTCATTGGAAGGTTGAAGGTATTGCCATTTACATTTAATTAGTAGTTGCACAGTTGCAGTTCCATGGATCGGCGGTAATTGGAAACTTTTTTGAGCATTTTGGATTTTAGAAAATGTTGACCATTTTGAAGCTGCATGGTAATGTAGTCAACACGGAGCATTAGACTCATCTTTCTAGTTTTTTGCGATACGTATAACGGAAGATATTAAAATGTATCACTGAGCAATTCCTATACTCTCCTACATAAAACATTACATAACATTAGTTCTCACCACTTCTCACCCTAAACTAGTTAAAAAATTCAGCTGCCACATTGGAAGATATAGGTGGCTTCAACAACCGGGCTTAAAGAACCGCACAGTTTTTGGAGCCCCTGTTAATTCTCTAATACATGGTTAAAGTTTAACCAAGCCTGTAAAATTGCTTTTACACCAGCGGAGGACCCTATTCATTTTTACTTGTTAAGCAAGCCGAAAATGTGTGGCACACTTTTTAGCAGGGCGGGCTTTTATTACGACTTTACATTAGTTTTTGATAAATATTAAAATTGTAGTCTTTAAACTATAAGAACACAAGTTTTCACAACCACAAGGAAGAAAGACAGTTTTTGATAAAAATAAGCTTAGTTAGCGAATTACCGCCCATTATAAAATTAAATGAATGTGAGTTTGTGTGATCCATATTTCTGAATAAAAGCCTCTTGTTCAACATGTATAATTTAGAGTCCCTATTACTTCTACTACAGTTACAGTATACCCTAGAAGATGGGGTGTCTGCTGGAAGATTGATAATTCCCTTCACCCTACTACTTATTATTTTATCCACATATTTTGAAGAAAGTAGTAAGCATTTTTAAAAGAGCATTTGAAGTGGACAGATTATGGTTGGAGCGTAAGCTAAAATAGATAGATAGTTTATTGTGCCTTAAAATTTAGGCTGCAGCCCAAAACACAGTATCCATTAAATACGTACGAATTAATTTCATTATAACAAATATTAAGATTTGGTATACAATATGTTTATACGCTTACAGAAACAATTCACAACTTTTTCCAAGAAATTATATAATACTCATTTAGTGTCCATGGTCTCAACAATAGTGCTTAAAATTGTATATGTATCTTCGTTACAATTCAAAATATGAGGTATATAGTACCTTCTTAAGGGTTCGAACACTTTACATTTCACTTCAAAGTGATACAAATTATCAAAATTACTACCGGATTCACAATTACGAATTGTACTGATTACTTTAGGATCAAAAGAATATTTATTTGCGAAGGAGAATAAACGGAAAAAATAATTACCACTCATACTAATTTGGCTTATTATTCTAATTTTATCCGTAGAGGTATTCATATTTAAATATTTTTCACGTCCGGATTCGCATCTTATTTTAGAGTAGAAACTGCTGTAGCTGGAATCTGCGACCCTTTGGATATCATTCTCTCAACAGTCAGAATCTACAATTTCCAGTATTGTAGTCATAGATTCAGTCATAATAGCTGAAGACTGAGCTTCCCACACACTCCCGAATCCAAATTTTTCATACTTTTCATATATAATTTTTGGCCATCTATTACATTTCATTTCCGATATTTTCATCCAAAATAATAATATTCGTTTTACTAATGTAGACATGCAAGAAGTTCTGTTGCATTCTAACCTGACCAAGTATCCTGGGGTCCCATTAGGTAGCCTCAATAGGCGTTTCAGGAAGTAGACATATACCTTTTCGATCTCGTCCTGTTGAGAGAGTCCTCATATTTCACGGCCATACATGACCGTAGGTAATACACAATAGTCTAGGAGATTTGTTTTCGACCGCCACTTCTTGAATTTTGCTTTCCCAATGATTTCAAATATTTTTGCCGTCTTCAAAATCGACTATGCCTTAAGGATTTTCATTATGTATGCTTTTGATAGTCAATATTAATATATTTTCATTATGTATTGACTTTGATAGTCAATATTAATATATTTCATTATGTATGCTTTTGATAGTCAATATTTTCATTATGCATTGATTTTCATAGTCAATATTAATACATTCTGTTGATTTTCATAGTCAACATTAATCAATTTTGAATTTCTTTCTGTTGATCTTCATAGTTAACATTAAACAATGTTGATTTTCTTTATGCTGATTTTCATAGTCAACATTAATCAATTTTGAATTTCTTTCTGTTGATCTTCATAGTTAACATTAAACAATGTTGATTTTCTTTCTGCTGATTTTCATAGTCAACATTAATCAATTTTAATTTTCGGTTGATATTCATAGTCAACATTAAACAATTTTGATTTCTTTCTGTTGATTTTCATAGTCAACATTAAAAAATTTTGATTTTCTTCTCGTTGATTTTCACAGTCAACATTAATCAATTTTGATTTTCTGTTGATTTTTATAGGCAACATTAAACAATTTTGATTTTCTTTCTGTTGATTTTCATAGTCAACATTAATCAATTTTGATTTTCTGTTGATTTTCATAGTCAACATTAACTAATTTTGATTTTTTGTTAATTTTTCAAATAATATAGCTTCGTTTCCTCATAATATCAATGTTTGAATTTTTAATGTCGTAGCTACATATATAAAGACTCAATTCTGAAATTTTGATCAAAATCCGTACGCTCGGTTTTGTGTTACGAGCGAGTACTTTTTGTCTACCATAATATGTACACGTTAACCTTTACTCAGGCGAGCTTCTGTTATGGCTTGCAATAGGTATTTGTTTATTTTAATAATTAATGTACTTTTAATTTCAATTTCTATTCATTTTGAAATTCAATATCAATCTATTTACAATTTCTTAGCAAATTCAACTTTCTCTTACTCATGTTGATGTACTCTTACTTTGTATCCATATTGATAGTCAATATTAATCTATTTTCAATTAGCACTTTTCGACTTCTTTCATTCTGCTACGTTATATGTACACTTTCACTGGTTTTTCAACGAAATATTCGAAGTGAAATAGGTACAAATATTGAATTTGGAGAACGTGAAATTGCTCTGTCAATCTGTAGACACGAAAGAGGTGTGCGATCTTGCGTTGAGAAGAGATTTAAACAAAGTCTGTGTCCCATAATTTTAAACCGGCCATTCATTTTACTTTGCTTTCGGATGTATTACATTTTAATTCAAAGCGAAAGGTTTTACCCAATGACGGTAGTAAGTATATAGTTAAACGTATAGAAAAATTGCAAAATGACTAATGCACGGTGTGTAGAAGTTATTGAAGTTTTAGGTCTAAACTTGATGGTCAAAATAGAAATGAGGCAGGTATTATTAACAAAAAATATATTTTCCAATTATCTAATTATCATCTAACTGCCATTCGAACTAAGCTAGATTCCTTTGTGTGAATTTATTCACATTGTTGTTACCGCCAGGGTTTTTTGACGGGCTAGTCTTGTATTAATATCAAAGTATCAACACCAGCTATAATGCGTTGCAGTCAGTGTACAAAATACCATTTACCACCTACCAGTGGTAAGTGGTTTTTAATGGTATTTAACGTTAAATACCACTACCTAAAAAGTAGTGGTAAGTGGCATAAATAGTAAAAATAGTTTCATTTAAATTTCGTGTTTGAATTTTGAATAAAATTCGGTGCCAAAGTATGAAATAGCTTAACAGATGATCATTGTTGTCACAAATTGATAAGTGTTCACCAATCAGAGTAGGATTCAACCAATGGGGGCGCTAACAACCCTTGCCAATTGAGAAATTAATTGCAATTAAATTAGCATCAATTTTAAATGGGCGATACCCAATACAATCTTTCTTTCTTCATTTTTTATAACTTTTGGTGTACAATTAAATAAATATGATTAATTTAATTGATTAAGGGGCTAATTAGAAATATTTCATAGAAAATAAAGTTTTAAAACTAATATTTTAGGAATTCTAGTGTATCTGTACTCAGCTGTATAATCAAGCGCTAAAATTTACCATTTTTACCATTAAATGCATTTTTACCACTGTGATGGTAAAAAAGGCTAAAAAGTGGTAAATTTTGTACACTGGTTGCAGTTGTGGTCTGGTAAAGTTAACATAATAATATACAAGACGGTGGAGTGGAGGTGCGAGAGCTAGGAGTGGGTCAACGATGCCGGAGTTCTTACTCCGGCCTCCAGCTCCGGGGTTTGGAAAGACTCCAAACTCATTGACCCTGTGCGGCTTTATGAGAGATTAGCGAACTTCTTGAGGAATTTCATTCTGAAATCGGCTTTATTAAGGGGGCTCACCCCTCCGTCGAAGTATCTAGCGGAATTTGGCAAGAACTCGATGTATTTACATTGAGTTGAGTACAAAAACATTCAAATACTTTTTAGGAAATCAAAGAAAACTCAAAAGCGCTTCTGTTTTTAATCTTGATTTTTTTACCCAATATTCGTACAGGGCCCTGGAGGGTCACAAGTTTTCGTTTTGTTCAAAAAGTCTTTTAGTTATTTTAAAAAAATTATAAATCTATCCCTTCAAAAAAATAAAAAACTTTTTGGTAGAATGGCTACTGTGACCTTTGTAGGTCAAAATCATAACATGTCTGAAACTTGGGACCCTCCAGGGTCTTCAGTCTAAATTTTGAGACTAACTATGCCCAGATTGATTGAAAATTAGGTGACTTATCCATGATTTGCTTGAGTAGAAAAACACATGGAAAACCTACCACTACCGCGCCCTCTTAATTTACAGATACAACACCTGGAAAATAATGCGGCAAGTCTGTAAAGACGGCCTCCTTAATCGTGGTTCCATATAGTAATTCAGTATTGTTAGTTTTGGTCAAATTTCAGTAATATTGAAGACCAGGGTCCAACACGCTTAACTTAAAAAACCCTGGGTTTAATGGGTTTTATATAACACAATAATGTGCACTAAAGCTCCATGTAGATAAACAAAACATACTGATTTACTCATATTTCTATTCAAAAATATAAACAAATATACAATCAGGTGGAAGCAAATTTGTAGCTTATACACTTTTACGTGTAGTAAGTGTATCGTATAGAGATGACTATAGGTATTTATTAGTTTTATGCAAATTTTAATCACTGTGAATATTATACTGTGTTGTACACATAATTATGCTCTATTTTAATTAAATTCTTACATTTTCAGTTCATTTCTGTACTGTTTCACATTTAAAGCTTCAAATTAATGACGGAATTTCATAAAGTCAATTTAATCAGTAAAATATTATAACGCATAGTATTCACTAATTGTTATGAAACAGTAATAATAGTACATGTGTTAAAAAAACAATACGTGTTTACTGTGTTAAAACTATGTTAAAAATAAAATCTTGTTGTGTTTTAATTTTTGTTTTTATATGCGTAAATGATAGCAGCTGCAAGCTGCAATATTAGTATCTTCACTGAAGATACTATATCCATGTCAAGTAGCCACTACAGCGTTTTCATCAAATTGTAGTTTAGTTTTTAAAGAAAATCAAGGTAACGAACATTTTCATTTTTACGAATACCAGGAATTACCATACACCTGGCAAGTACCCCAGGGCCGCGCCGCCCTGGCGGGCGGCTCTAGGGGACATCTCTATGTAGATGTCCCCCAGAGCCGCCCGCCCGTCAGATTTGGGGATCTGGTCCGGCGGGCGGGCGGCTCTAGGGGGCTCTACAGCCGGCAGGGCGGCGCTAGGGGACTTCTCTATCTAGATGTCCCCTAGAGCCGTCCCGCCCGAGCGGGCGGCTGTGGGGGACATCTCTATCTAAATGTCCCCCATAGCCGCCCGCCCGCCGTTGATATCAATCCCCGAGATACAGTGATTGTTGACCTCTGTTCCAAGTTTCATCCAAATCGTTCGGGTAGTTCGGAGTTATTTCATATTCCGATTTTTCGGTGTTATTTCAAACAGGCTTTGAAATGCTGAAAAATGAATTATTTTGATCAAATATGTTAGTAATATAAAGTGCACAGAAAAACAGAACTAAAAAATTTCTCTATTTGCAGTTTTCCACCGATCATTATGAAAGTTTTGGAGTAGCTGATAGCCACCCTCACTAAGGGTTTTTGGGGTTTTATTTCTCAAAATTCAAATTGTTTGCCATGGATTTTTAAAATAAGGGGTAATTGGAAATAACGGGGTTATTGAAATAAACAGGGTTATTGAAATAAATGGGGTTATTGAAATAAATGGAGTTATGGAAATAAATAGGAGCTATTTATTGAAATAAACAGGGTTATTTAAATAAACAGGGTTATTGAAATAAACAGGGTTATTAAAATAAACAGGGTTATTGAAATAAATGGGATCAATGGAATAAACAGGGTTATTGAAATAAATGGGACCAATGGAATAAACAGGGTTATTGAAATAAATGGGATCAATGGAATAAACAGGGTTATTAACACTTCCACATCCAAGCCTAAAAACTTCCGCGGACTACCAAGTGTGGTACAATTGTACCACGCAGCAATATCCAAGCATGGTACAATTTTACCGCACAAGGTTTCGTGTTTTCATACTGGTCGCCAAACCAATGCTTAAGGCCCTACTCTTGCTAACATGGCAATATCCAAGTGTGGTACAATTGTACCACATAGCAAAACCCAATGTGGTACAATTGTGCCACACCGGAAAACATACAAACGTTCAGTGTATAGTCGACGATAACAATTAATTTCGGTTTCCGTCGGTTAATTGTCGACAATAACAAATTACATTCTAGCGGGCTATCATCGATGATTACAATTTAATATGCAGTCTGCCGGCTTGTAGTCGATGATTACTATTTAATATGCATTCGGTTGGCTTATAGTCGATGCTTACAGATTATTTTGCATTATTTCGGCTAATAGTCGATGATTATGATGTAATATATATTCTGTCGGCGTATAGTCGATGCTTACAGAATAATTTAGATTCCGTCTACTTATATTTGGTGACTACAATTTAATGCGCATTCCGTCGGCTTATAGTCGATGGTTACATATTACTATACATTCTGGCTGATGTTTGTCGATGATTGCAATGTAATATACGTTCTGTCGGCTTATAGTCGTTGCTCACAGATAAATTTGCATTCTGTCGGCTAATAGTCGATGCTTAGAGATTATTTTACATTCCATCCGCTTATAGTCGATGCTTACAGATTAATTTGCATTCTGTCGGCTAATAGTCGATGCTTAGAGATTATTTTACATTCCGTCGGCTTATAGTCGATGCTTACAGATTAATTTGTATTCCGTCGACTAATAGTCGATGGTATAAATTAATTTGAATCCTGTCGTCTTATAGTCGATGATTAATATTTAATTTGAATATTGTCGGCCTATAGTCGACTGTAGAAAATTAATTTTCTTACTATCAATGTATTAATTGTATTTATTTATTAAATATTTACCATTTATTCTAGCCTACATGGTAGTATCCAAGTGTGGTACAATTGTACCACCCCAGATAAGAAACCTTCTTTGTGGTACATTTGTACAACATTGGATACTGCCATGTTAGCAATGACTTCGCCTTAGTTTTTCGCTCATAAAATCTTCAAATTTACCTCAAAATATATTCAAAAATTGTAAAACAATATTCCTGACAGGTACCTGAAAGTTGGATGTAATTCGGTTAAACGGAACGGAGATAAGGACAAATAAAGGCGTTGTGGTACAATTGTACCACACTTGGATGTGGAAGTGTTAAAATAAATGGGATCAATGGAATAAACAGGGTTATTGAAATAAATGGGATCAATGGAATAAACAGGGTTATTGAAATAAATGGGATCAATGGAATAAACAGGGTTATTGAAATAAATGGTGTAAATGAAATAACCATACATGGCTTTTGAAATAAATGGGGTTATTGAAATACATGGGGTTATTGAAATAAATAGGGTTATTGAAAATAACATGGTTATTGAAAATAACATGGTTATTGAAAATAACATGGTTATTGAAAATAACATGGTTATTGAAAATAACATGGTTATTGAAAATAACATGGTTATTGAAAATAACATGGTTATTGAAAATAACATGGTTATTGAAAATAACATGGTTATTGAAAATAACATGGTTATTGAAAATAACATGGTTATTGAAAATAACATGGTTATTGAAAATAACATGGTTATTGAAAATAACATGGTTATTGAAAATAACATGGTTATTGAAAAATAACATGGTTATTGAAAATAACATGGTTATTGAAAATAACATGGTTATTGAAAATAACATGGTTATTGAAAATAACATGGTTATTGAAAATAACATGGTTATTGAAAATAACATGGTTATTGAAAATAACATGGTTATTGAAAATAACATGGTTATTGAAAATAACATGGTTATTGAAAATAACATGGTTATTGAAAATAACATGGTTATTGAAAATAACATGGTTATTGAAAATAACATGGTTATTGAAAATAACATGGTTATTGAAAATAACATGGTTATTGAAAATAACATGGTTATTGAAAATAACATGGTTATTGAAAATAACATGGTTATTGAAAATAACATGGTTATTGAAAATAACATGGTTATTGAAAATAACATGGTTATTGAAAATAACATGGTTATTGAAAATAACATGGTTATTGAAAATAACATGGTTATTGAAAATAACATGGTTATTGAAAATAACATGGTTATTGAAAATAACATGGTTATTGAAAATAACATGGTTATTGAAAATAACATGGTTATTGAAAATAACATGGTTATTGAAAATAACATGGTTATTGAAAATAACATGGTTATTGAAAATAACATGGTTATTGAAAATAACATGGTTATTGAAAATAACATGGTTATTGAAAATAACATGGTTATTGAAAATAACATGGTTATTGAAAATAACATGGTTATTGAAAATAACATAGTATTGAAAATAACATGGTTATTGAAAATAACATGGTTATTGAAAATAACATGGTTATTGAAAATAACATGGTTATTGAAAATAACATGGTTATTGAAAATAACATGGTTATTGAAAATAACATGGTTATTGAAAATAACATGGTTATTGAAAATAACATGGTTATTGAAAATAACATGGTTATTGAAAATAACATGGTTATTGAAAATAACATGGTTATTGAAAATAACATGGTTATTGAAAATAACATGGTTATTGAAAATAACATGGTTATTGAAAATAACATGGTTATTGAAAATAACATGGTTGAAAATAACATGGTTATTGAAAATAACATGGTTATTGAAAATAACATGGTTATTGAAAATAACATGGTTATTGAAAATAACATGGTTATTGAAAATAACATGGTTATTGAAAATAACATGGTTGAAAATAACATGGTTATTGAAAATAACATGGTTATTGAAAATAACATGGTTGAAAATAACATGGTTTTTGAAAATAACATGGTTATTGAAAATAACATGGTTGAAAATAACATGGTTTTTGAAAATAACATGGGTTTTGAAAATAAAATGGTTTTTGAAAATAACATGGTTATTGAAAATACCTTTTTGCAGGGTTTCCAGGTGACCAGGATTTGAACCAGTGGCCTGTGCCCCTTCTCCAAAGCAGCTCATTGCGCATCGTTTGATGCTACGATTAATCCACTCCGTACTACGTCTCTCCTTAACCAGGTTAGTAATCGCCTATTACATTTATTATTATTGCATTCAGGTTTCCTAAATTAAATCTACCTTCCATGCAGTTGCTATTGAAGTATTGCCAAATAATTGTGTGTACTAAATCTTATCTTTTTTGCTCAGTAATCGACATTAAGTAAATTAACAGTTAGTTTTACAATCTCCCATATCAAATCTCTGACAATTGGACATTAGACTAATTTTGTTATATTATATTATTTTATTAAACGCATGCTATATAAATAAACGTTGCAGGTAATTACATTAAATTGTAAAAAGAAGAAAGGTATCGACTCTATTTATACTGAAAAATGGAAAGCATTAGTAAAGATGTTACTTCGCTTGAAATGGACATTACTCGGTTAGAAAGAAGCCTGACTCCATATCACACAAATAATGTAATGCCAAAGGCTGAGTGGCAACCAATTGAAGAAGAATTGTCCAAAATCAAAGAAGAAAGCAAAGTAATTTTTAAAAACGGAAGAAAACAGGCAAAAGATCAAGAGGAAGTGAATTTATTACAGGACAGAGAAAAAGCCTTGCAAGACAAAATTTCCGGTATAGCAGTCACGACAAAGGAAATAGCGGCAAAGTTACCTACTAATATTGGCAGCAAACAATGTGTTCAGGTATGTTTATACTCCATAATGTTTAAATATATTATTGTAATAATTTTCATAGAAACTTTAATTATTTAAATAATAAATTATTTTCAACTACTAGCTACAAGACTTTTTCAAAGCTTGAATTTGGTATTTAATAATAGTTTAGGCTTACCCAAATGACTTCCCAAATACAGGAATTGGCAGGGTTAAATCTGTATATGACCAGAAATCACATGAACACGGTATAGGCTCTCTTAATCTTAATCAGGGGTCAAAAAATAGTAACAAAATAAGTTCAAGTTCAGACTCATTATAAAAATCCCCATTACGCCCAAAATTCTCTTTTAATTATTACAAACTTTTGTTCCCGGTGTTAGGTGTCTTTTGACAATCCATTTATAACCGGATTGATAGTTAACCTCATAAAACTCATTAAAATGTTTTATAAAGGCAATCCTACTTTTCCATGACCACCATTTAGGCTGAATTGCCGAGTAATAAGTTTAAAGGGATATCTGAAAAAGAAACAATACTTAGCTTTTTTCAAGGAGGATTTTAGGGTTATGACCAAAGAGCTGGAGTGTGTTTATTTAAAGCTTTAACAAGTGTATTTAAAGCTTTAACAATTTACTAAAAAAATTAGAAAAACTGTAATTATTGCCAAAAGCATTACCACAAAAAAAGGTTTTTTCTTATAATTTTGTAAAAATGCCTTTCGTCCGCCGAAATGGGGTCCGATCCAAGAAATTGTACGTGGTGGGATGCATTTATAGAAATTTTATTTTAATGTCATAAAATAGAGAAAAACTTTCCTTTAGTTTAAAAAGAATTTGAATTTTTGAACTACTTTTACAATTTTTAATTGAATAGGATAGAGCAAGAAGTACACTTTTCAAAAACAATCAAAATTTTATTTGGAAATTTATAAAGCGGCTGAAATATTTTCGAAGTAAGTACCCGACAGTCGTAACCTATGTTACCCTATGAACTGATAACATTTCCTTATACTGACCATAAACGAGATCAGGGAGTGACTTCTGTCGCAAACAATTTAGCATTCCATTTTAGCCAGCTTGTGACCAAATTGGCCAAAAATCATGGTTTTTATACGCCAAATCAAGGAAGATTTGCTCAGTTCGCACAGCCCAATTTTTGACAATTTTAGCCAATTCAGAAGTATTAGCGATTGGCTGACAATGGCTTAAAAGCCATTTTGGCTGACCAGCTGGATGGTCTCCGACTGAATACCATTCCCAAATCAAAGTAGGGTCCGAAGTGGTTGAATTTAGGCAGCGGGGTTTCTTCTCCTCCGTTTCCTCCAAGATGCCACATAACCTATTATTCTAACAGATTACCTCCCGTAACTATTTTACCCCCTTTTCTAACCTAACATAATAAAAAGATAAACATAGCTAACAAATAACATGTTTATTTTTTGATTAGGTTAGGTTACAACGAAGGCAAAAATAGTGACAGGAGGCAATGGATTTTAGATTATTTTATT
The DNA here is from genome assembly GCA_020055645.1 of Tomocerus qinae. Lineage (NCBI taxonomy): Eukaryota > Metazoa > Arthropoda > Collembola > Entomobryomorpha > Tomoceridae > Tomocerus > Tomocerus qinae. The sequence continues at coordinate 63,572,534 of CM034546.1, forward strand.
AAGTTTGGAGGAAACGGATAATAGGTTTTGTGGCACTTATAGGAGGAAACGGGATTGGAGGAAACGATATCCTGTGGCCTAAATTCAACCTTCAAATTTTCCAACGATCAAAATTTACGCCTCCCACTGAACTTACCAAATGAAACCACTACCCACTAACAACACACAATGGCAAGAGCGTAGGGGTATAAAAAGTTTAATTAAAGTTTCTTGGCACATTGCGATTCAAGGCCGTATTGAGGGGGGGCATTGGGGGCAGATGACCGCCCCCCCCCCCGAAATCCAAGACGAAAGAAAATTATTTCTCAAAATACCAGAAAATTTTATGCTATTTTGTGTTTTTTGGCTATTATTGACTCAATTTAGAAAAAATAAGCCAAAATTTTTCGCGCTTCTCGCGATTATGCCCAATATATATTGTCGTATTATATCATTGTCCCCTCCGAAATCGACTTCTCGAAATCGAAATTTGCGGAGAAACTCAAGTGCAATTTAAATAATACAAACACAGACTTAAATTTCATACCACAAAATGCAAAGAAACTCGGTTTTACAGTTTTATTTCGTTTGTTCGCAGAAACTCGAAATTTTTGTTTTGGAATTTTATTTTTTAGAATGCAATAAGCATTGAAACTCGAAAAGAATTTTCAGACTCAGCCCCACTCTGTGCCCAATCAAATCATGAATTTCGGGTTGATTTTGTTTTAGATAAGATTCATTGCATACTGGTGTGCGAAGAGCCTGCCTCTTGAGCTACCCTTCTTTTCGATTTTCTGTTAGTCTAAACAATAAAAGCCATAATATAGTCATTATATACTTGTAGACCCTTATGATTTCATTTTAATTTGCCATACGGTTTATTAAATAGGTATTAAGAATTGCTTAATTCTTTTTACAAACAATTCAACGAAAATAATGACTACCAAAACGACTATAAAGTTAGGTCAATAATGAATATAAATGCAATGAATATAATATAAAGTGAACATAAATTCAAAGTAGAATAACATTCTTGATTATGAAATTTATTAAGACAAGCAGAACTCTATCAATATTTATATTTTACTAGGTAACCAGAATTGAGGATGTTTCCAATTCAACTTGTCAATCGAATATGGAAGTTCAAAACAAGGAATCAGAAACCCTATGTTTAACGAAGGATTTAAACATCCTTCTCCTTGGGGAGACAGGTGTAGGCAAATCTACATGGATAAATGGTTTCGTTAATTTCCTAAATAACGAAACTTTGCAAGAAGCAGAAAAAAAGGATTTAATCACATTAATTCCATCCACATTTACAGTATGTGACAAGAATTATACAGAGATAACTGTTTCGACAGGTAACGATTCCAACGAAGTACAATGTACAGGGCAATCCGCAACGCAAGGGTGCAAAATATATAGTTTTCCTGTTACAGGCATAACTATTAAACTTATTGATACACCCGGCATTGGCGACACTAGAGGTGTAGAACAAGATAAAAAAAACTTCGATAATATCTTGACTACTTTGTCTTTGTTGCCTGAAATTCATGGAATATGCATTCTTCTTAAACCAAACAATGCACGTCTAACCCTCATGTTTCGATTTTGTATTAAAGAGCTTTTGACGTATCTTCACAAAGATGCAAGTCAAAATATTATGTTTTGTTTCACCAACTCCCGTTCAACCTTCTACCGACCAGGAGATACATTGCCAGCTCTCAAAAAATTGCTTAGTGAAAACGACAGTGTGAACATTCCAATTGATCCAACCACAATATACTGTTTCGATAGCGAGGCATATCGATTCTTAGCTGCTGTCAAGAACAAGACACCACCTGTTCCATTTACACAAGATGAGAGAGAAAATTTCGCAAAAAGTTGGGAAAAATCTATCGAGGAGACGCTGAGAATGTTGTTACATATAAACAGCCTTAAGCCACACGCAACACAAAGTACGTTGAACCTCAATCATGCACGCCAAATAGTACTTAAACTTTCCCGTCCTCTAGCTGAAACAACTAAAAATATTCAGATTAAAAAAGCAGTCATCCAAACACAGTTGGAAGAAATTATGGCCACAAATGAGAGCATAAAAGATTTAGAAAAAAAGGTTAAGTACAACAAATCTCGTGTGGAAATTACGAAACTTGAGTACCCAAAAACCGTATGTACAAATAGTGCATGCACTGAAGTGTACGGTGATGATACGATGAAACAAATAAGATTCAGTACAGTATGCCATGAAGCTTGTTCATTAGATAATGTCACAGCGGATGCAACTGAAGACGACATAGTGAAGAATTGTGGGGCCATGGATGAAAATGATTTCTGTAAAAACTGTAAACATTACTACAAAGACCATGCGCACTACTATTATGATTCGAATATGATAACGGAACAAGTTGTAAACCATTCTGTACAGGAAATGTTGGCAACAAATTGCGATGCAGCTGAGGTGAAGAAAAAACTTATTGAAGACCTCCAGAAGATAATTAAGGAATATGATTGCGAATTGGAGGAAATTCAAACAGTATCTGCAAAATTTTCATGCTTTCTAAAGACGAATGCAATAACTCCATACAATGATGCCTTGCTCGACTATATAGATCATTTAATTCGAGTAGAGCAGAATAAAATCCCTCATGGAGGAAGCACTGCATTACTAGAATCAATGATAATCAGCAAAAATTCTTACGAAAAGGAGATAAAAGTGCTGGAAGCCAAGATTAGCAGCAACGATGCAGATGTCATATTGAAACCAACTGAAATTGACGATGTTGTAACAAATCTAACTCAGCTAAAACACAATGGTAAGGATTTACATAAAGCTTTTGAATGTGTAAATGAGACAAAGCAAAAATCGTTTATGAAAAACCTGATGGTATCGGTTAAAAGTGTGCCTCGAATTGCAGGAGAGGCATTAGCTTCACTTTTTAGGAAATTTAAACCATTTTGAAATGGTTAGAATATTTGAAATTAAAGGGATTATTAGTAGTGTTTTTGGTGTATTAGCTAATGTACTCTATTTCAACAATAGAAAAAGTAAGTAAAGACAGAGTGGAAGTTTACTTTCACTCTGTGTCATAACTTTTGTGGTAGAAATTCCCGCAAAAATTTGCAGATATACTTATAGATTATTGAGTTTATGTATATATAATAATGTTCGCCGGTATATCTTCCAGTAAAAGCAAAATATTTCGCTAGATAATTCCCGTTTAAAAAATGGATGCAAGTATTATAAAAGTAATTCTAATGACCTTTTCTTTATAACCATCTTTTCAAACTCTTATAGAAAAGTGGTAGGTTACTCGTTTCTAAATTTTTAATAGTAATATTAATGGTTCCGGCTGAAATAAATCTTCAGAATTTGATTAATGGCTATTAGACTTATTACTGCAACTGTATAATATTATTGGCAGCCTTTCGAAAAGACTAAAATGCAGTCAGTTTGCAAGTTAGGTTAGTAACTGCAAGTAATGAGTAATGATAGAAGTTATCTATTTTAAATGTTACACCATCTTTCTAGGGTGTTCATTTTATATAATTACACAATATCGCTATAATGCTTAATAGCGTGTTAGTTAAATTGTATTGTAATCCATTATTCTAATGCATTCGTTATCAGTAGATGGCATTTAAAGTTTAACAATTTATTAGGTTTTAAAGTATTAGTTTAACAATTTAGGTTATTGTAAAGTATTAATTAAACAATTTATGTCATCGTGAAGTATTAGTTAAACAATTTGTGGTGTTTCGAATTATTAGTTTAACAATTTATGGTGTTTTAAAGTACTAGTTTGCCAATTTATGGTGTTTTAAAGTAGTAGTTTGCCAATTTATGGTGTCTTAAAGTAATAGTTTGTCAATTTATGGTGTTTTAAAGCAATAGTTTAACAATTTATGGTGTTAGAAGTATAAATTTAACAATTTGAGGTGTTTCAAGGTATCAGTTTAACAATTTTTGGCGTTTTAAAATACAAGTTCGACAACTTATAGTGTTTGAAAGTACCAGTTTAGCAAATTATGTTGTTTATAATTATGGGGTAGTTTAACATTTATTCCAATGTCACAGAAGTTTAATGGGAAAAACTACTGCTAAAATATATAAAAATAGTTAATAAAATAATGTAAAAAAGTAAAAAAAGTTATAACAAATGGGAAAGTAAAATAAACTGCTTGCAAATGGTACTATACGTAAAATAAAATAATTATATCGTTATTTTGCCTTTTTGTCTGAACGTCCACCGTTACATTAGCACCTATAGGTGAAATGGCATTACATTTTAAATCCGTTTTTAGAAGATGAAAACGTTTGACACACCTCTATATGAAAAATTTTCGATTAAACCGAGAATTTTTTAAATATTGATACTGCAAACTCACTACCAACAATTCGCTAACTTTAATGGCATTATTCCATCGACAGCGTCATGCATAGTTCTGAAGTTGGTAATTTGTCCCTATTATTGTGGTGTTGCATTGGATATGGCACAAAGTGAGTTCCCCGTGGGCTCCGAGGGAATATTCTCATATTCATATACAATGTTGACACTTGTATGGAGGTCAAAAGTGAAACTGGATTTGCTCTGAATGTTGTCCCTTTACGAGATAAACGGGGTCAAAGTTCGACATGTCATTTCCTCACAACCCCCCTACGTGTAGCATATCGATCGAAAGGGCTTAATCCCCTGGTTCCAAAAATACCATATACTTGATATCTGTGATCAAGGGGTAAAGATCTATGAACTAAAAAGGAATAACTAGAGGTTTATTGACCAGAACTGGAATTGCATTATATAGGTGTTGAGCGTGTCCGGCGAGATGGCCCCATGGAAACTGGCCCCCAGGACACCTGGCCCCATGGCAAGTGGCCCTATGGATAGCTGGCACCAAGTGGGAGGAGCTTCCGTGTATAGTCCAAGCTTATCAATGAGCTCGTTAACTTCCATCAATCCCTTTCCCAATCAATGTACTGGCCCTCAGAAGGGCCATCACATACATACCACACTGGGCATTGCTTTATATTGTTTGAGACATGCTAGTAAGAGGGCCCTAAGAGAGGGCGGAGCATAGCTTCCAAAGTACCTACCATATCTATGTTAAATATGCGAATTTCAATTAGCTATAACGCGAGCATCTCCGGTCGTCTCCTCTTCTAACTTACATATGTTGTCAATTTCGACGAGACGGTTCTAACTATGTATATATCATCGCGTTGCGCCGAATTGACATACATTAAAAACCAATTGGAAATATTTAAGTAGAAAATTGCGTTGTTAAGCTCGAGCGGGAATTGAAACGTTCTGTACTCTGCTGTGTAGTGTTAAATGTCACTACTTCCCTACTTTGAATTCCCTATGTGCATACTACGACCTATATTAAATCCCCATGCTAAGTCCCATGTTAAATCCCAATGGTTAGTCCCATGTTAAATCCCCATGCTAAGCCCCATGTTAAATCCCCATGCTAAGTCCCATGTTAAATCCCCATGCTAAGTCCCATGTTAAATCCCCATGCTAAGTCCCATGTTAAATCCCCATACTAAGTCCCATGTTAAATCCCCATGCTAAGTCCCATGTTAAATCCCCATGCTAAGTCCCATGCTAAATCCCCATGTTAAGTCCCATGTTAAATCCCCATGCTAAGTCCCATGTTAAATCCCCATGCTAAGTCCCATGTTAAATCCCCATGCTAAGTCCCATCCTAAGCCCTAACCTAATTTAACCTAACCCTAACCTAACCTAACCTAACCCAACCTAACCTAACCTAACCTATCCATTGGGACTTAACATGGGACTTAGCATGGCACTTAGCATGGGACGGACTTAGCACGGGACTTAGCACGGGACTTAGCATGGGACTTAGCACGGGACTTAGCATGGGACTTAGCATGGGGATTTAACATGGGACTTAGCATGGGGATTTAACATGGGACTTAGCATGGGGATTTAACATAGGACTTTGCATGGGGATTTAACATGGGACTTAGCATGGGGATTTAACATGGGACTTAGCATGGGGATTTAACATGGGACTTAGCATGGGGATTTAACATGGGACTTAGCATGGGGATTTAACATGGGACTTAGCATGGGGATTTAACATGGGACTTAGCATGGGGATTTAACATGGGACTTAGCATGGGGATTTAACATAGGAGACGGTTATAGTATGTATGTGATGGCCCTTCTGAGGGCCAGTACATTGATTGGGAAAGGGATTGATGGAAGTTAACGAGCTCATCGATAAGCTCGGACTATACACGGAAGCTCCTCCCACTTGGTGCCAGCTATCCATAGGGCCACTTGCCATGGGGCCAGGTGTCCGGGGGGCCAGTTTCCATGGGGCCATCTCGCCGGACACGGTCAATACCTATATAATGCAATTCCAGTTCTGGTCAATCAACCTCTAGTTATTCCTTTTTAGTTCATAGATCTTTACCCCTTGATCACAGATATCAAGTATATGGTATTTTTGGAACCAGGAGATTAAGCCCTTTCGATTGATATGCTACACGTAGGGGGTTGTGAGGAAATGACATGTCGACCTTTGACCCCGTTTATCTCGTAAAGGGACAACATTCAGAGCAAATCCAGTTTCACTTTTGACCTCCATACAAGTGTCAACATTGTACATGAATATGAGAATATTCCCTCGGAGCCCACGGGGAACTCACTTTGTGCCATATCCTTTGCAGAGAATTGCAGTTTACTAAGTACTAGGAGAGATTTCATCAACAGCATTGTAGTAAATATAAATTTGCATTTTTGCAAAATACATCGAGATTATCGGTGTCTTTATTTATTGTCTTTTTTGAATTCATAATCTGCCTTTGTTTACTTTTAAGTAATAAATGAGCGATTATTTGGCAATACTTATAGCTATATCTTTAGTGTTATACAATTGTACAGAATTTTATAGCCTGGTATTGATAAGGATGTATTTAGTAACTAGCATTTTTCAGCGGCTACAAATAGCAATCAGATTCATGGTTGTGATGTACTGTAAATTCTAGTCCACTACCATGGTCAATGATCCTTCGACTTGGGCAAACCTTTTTTCACAGCGCCAATATGTTGCATCTTTTTTTGATACGTAGAACTATGGTGTAGGACCAGCCCTTGAACACCACCACTTAAATGAGATTTGCATTTTACGATAATGTTAATGAAAGTTTACAATTTTTCAAAGCCAAAGAAGAAGGCCAACCGTTGGAAACGTAACGAATTATGCGAAACTTCGTAATTTAGAAATCACAGGAATATTTTCTCTGATTTCCAGAGCAATAAAATCAATTTGTTCGTTAACCGTAGAATAATCAAAGAGAGGCAAACGAGACAACACATATACATTACCATCACTCATGGAATGACGATAATCAATGTCATACTGGAACTGGCTGAGAAATACGTTCCACCCTAAACGAGTTACCACCAAGGGAGGTAATTCCCCATTATTGTCAAAAATGCAACTGAGGTTTATGATTGGTGACCAACATCATCTACGGCCACATAAATAAGGTTTACCAGATTTTCTTCAATGAATTTAAGTACCTAATTATCAAAAGCCATTTACCAACCATATCAGAAAGTCAAGACAATGTGGTATGTTTTAAATTTGGAATAGAAAGGTTAGATTTTCGAAGATATACTTTGCTCAATGGGTGGAGGGCAGAGTGAGCCGTTTGTACATCTATACCTGCTCCGCACATCTTGCCGTTTTTTATTAGTAAATACTGATTATTTTGTGTTGAAACTTTATACACCTAATTCCCTAAACATCCTTTCTCTGTTTTGTGAAATTATACCAATAGAAAAGTTTACCAAAATCGTATAAAATTGATGCAGGACATTTATAAAAAAGCTTTTATGGTTGTAAGAACATATGAGGGAAACCCAATTAAAGTTACACAGGGCGTTTTGCAGGGTGAGTTGACCTCGTCCCTGCTATTTAGTTTATATATCTTTGACCTGGAAAACGTAATGAATGATTGTCCACTTTCTAAACTAGACATTGGCCAAGATAAAGGGTTGCATTTATTGATGTATGCCGACGATTTGGTTTTATTATCCCCCACCCCCAGATCTATACTACTGAAACTTAATCTCCTAAACCGTTACTGTAATGAAAGGAAATTAAATGTTAATGTTAATAAAACAAAAATTATGATCTTTAACAGAACAGCCAAACTATGTACCAAGTACAAATTCTTCTACGAGAACCAAGAAATTGAAGTGGTAAGAGAGTTTGTTTACCTTGGTGTTCTCTTTTCTATGTCCGGTCTATCCCAAAGAACGGCGATTGATTTCAAAAAAGGGCGTTATCTCGCATAGGAGTAGTGTGGAACATAATTTTGAGATCAAAAATAGACAGCTGGTTTTCTCGCATAAAATTTTTTGACGCTATTACCCAATATGCCCTACTCTACTCTAGCTCAGTATGGGGTCTCAATCACCCGGATGTATTGGAAAGTGTGCAACTAAATTTTTTCAAAAGACTCCTTAAATTGCCAAAAATAACTATGCGATAAGACGCGAAACTGGCCGAACAAAACTAATTGTACATGTTTTTGAATAGGCAATCAGGCTTTGGATTAAGATTTTCCATGAATCCAAATCGGTATACTAGGTTTATTTTTAATACCCTTTATATTTTTGAACGCATATACAGCACGGTTCAAAAGCGTAGTTAATCTTCGTTAAGGAGTACTATAGAGTCGATTGGATTTGGTTATGTTTGGCATTCGCAGTCACAAGATATAGCTGAGAATAATATTAATGCTATGTTATTACGAATGGTAGATATTGAATACCAAAAAGATCAGGAGAGGAAAAGGTTTTAGCTCATTGAGTAACAATGATTCTATCATGTGTGAAAAATACCTGTGTCGGCGAATGCCAATTGAAAAACTCGCCTATTGTGTCAAGTAAGACTACTTAATAGCTATGACACGCGTATAATACTCAATAACATTAAATATGATTTATACACGAATGAATCATGTACAGTATGTAGAAACGATGAAAATGAGAATAAAACATTATATCATTTCGAGTGTAATTGTATAATTTATTCATCCCTTAGAGCCCACTACTGGGGGAAAAACGCGCTGACTTATAGTAATTATTCAATTCTGTTTGACGTTAGTAACAGAAAAGATATCACTGATGTGTATAACTATTTCTCCTGTGCACTTAAACTACGAGCGTGGGTGCAAAATGAATGATTTGTTAAGAGATGTATTATTATTGTTTAGCCAATCCATAGCACTTTAAGGTTCGATCAGTTCATAGTTTTTCTTTTCACTTCTATGGATACCATACTAATTTACTGACAATCTAACACATTGGTTTGTAATAAGTTCATTTAAGACGAAATCCAGCCATTTCATTGCCGGGGCTAACTGTCACGTGTCACAGATTTAATTAAAACTAAAGGCATGCATTGCTATAATATAGCTAGCTACATTGACAAAAGGTTTTTGTTTTTCAAGCACTCAGGCAATAGGAAACCCGCCTACAAGAAATTCAGATTTTTTGAATTATAAGATTAAAGCTAACAAAAGTTAATGTTTTTATTGCTGAATTAATTTTTTGGATGTATATACCACAAGTTTTGTTTAAAAAGCAGTTTTGAAAAATTCGTTGATTTAATTTTTAAAAATGTTTTTCAATTTTGTGCCACCGAAATGACGATTTCTTGGCCGAAAGTTAAACTTTTGACAATTGAATCGGGTAGAACACCTTTGATATTGATATAGTTGGATCAAGAAAAAGTTTGACAATCGGCCAAGTGAACTGTTAAAAAAGACAATGAAAATTTGAGTATAGGTATAGCATGGATCCAAGGATACAATATGTATACATTCTATCCTTGGCTGATTCACCCCCAAATTGTCAACCCCTAAATGTCAACAGGAAAAAAACTTTTTACCAACACGGTTTTCCTTTTTGTCAACACAGCATTCTCTTTTTGTCAACAAAATGTTTGTTATGTTTATTCTGTAGGTTAGAAGTATGTTTGCATACAGGTATGTGTAATATTATTGCAAAAAAATAAGTTAATCAGTCAACTGGCAATGTCAAGTATTAAGCAAGATTAAGAATAAAAAAATGTATAAGTGAAATAGAATCCGTATATAAATCACAATTTTCTCGGGATTTTCCATTGCTAATTTTTTGGTTTCTCCAAAACACAATTTTTTTGCAACTTGACTATAATTTGGGTCATGGGAAGAATGTCTACCATCTACCCAGCCTTTGATTCCATCCACGAATTGTCCATTTTCTTCAACGACGACTGCACTGCAAATTTCCGTTTCGGTACAAGACCAGTACCTTTAATGTGGTCTTTGGGTCCGTAAACTGTAGACATAACCGTTTCTGGCAAGTTGCTGAGTAACTTTATTCTTCGTTTTTGAAGTGAATAAAGTACAATATGATGCCATTTTCCCTAAAAATACTTGCAAGCAAGGGACTCTGTTCTGCACAGCTCAAATGGACAAGAACAAATAAAGTTCAAACACCTTACCTTAAATTTATATATCTGACAATGCATAAAATGGTATTCTACACAGAGTATCAGAGCACAGGCAGTCTATTCTACTCCATCTATCTACTCAGATGTCTGTGTGCCACGATTCCTAAAGCTCCTGTAAAACATACACTATAAGGATCTTATATATACTATAACTTGTTGACAAAAAGGGAGTTTCGTGTTGACAAAAAGGTGTTGAAAAAAAATCTGCCAATAATTGTGTTGACAAAAGGGGGTTGACAAAAAGGTGTTGACAATTTGGGGTTCTCCCCCTTGGCTACATGTTATAACCAAGCTTGTTTGAACTTCCAGGGAAAAACAAGTTACTCTTAGTCAAAAGTGTGCTTACCGCAGGAGCGCGGCTAATGGGGACCATTCATTTGGATTGGGTCTTAATTGATATAGCATTAATGAAACAATTCAATTTTGATTGTGATTCTCTCTCGGAACTGTACCCTATATCTATTTACTGATTTTACTGCGCCACTTGTGTATGAGCAGTGTAATTCGTCTTACAATAAAAAATCTAACTCCCTGTTTATGTATGAATAGGTTGCTGTGAATATGGGGGTCGCCGTGATTTATAGTTGTACAGTTAATGTACTTAATATTAGAAATATTATAATTATAAATTTCTAGATAAAAATTAAATTCTTATTTGGATACAATATATATATATCATATCGTCTGCTTAATATTACAAGGTAACAAGCCATTTTATCATGACTGCTACAAAGTAACAAACCATTTTATCATGGCTGAGACAAAGTAACAAACCATTTTATCATGACCGCGACAAAGTAACAAACCACTGTATCAGGAGTTAGGTTTGTTACCTTGTCGCAGCCATGATAAAATGGTTTGTTACTTTGTCTCAGCCATGATAAAATGGTTTGTTACTTTGTAGCAGTCATGATAAAATGGCTTGTTACCTTGTAATATTAAGCAGACGATATGATTAATGCTGACGTTTTTTGTAAATGGACTTGTTGTTCAAAAGGCACAATAAAAGCATTACTTACTACTTAATTACTACTTAATTACTACTTTGCTCAATGTTTTTGGTAAAGAAAATTTGTACTCTGAAAGATTTCGATCAATGTTGCCAACGGTTTGTGAGCGAGATAAAAGAGCTACCAGACAATCAAAAGGTTATTTACTACAACCATTTAATGTAAAAATTAAAAGGCGATATAAGAATTCCACCATACCACAAGATTTTATCTTATTAAATAAAATGTGCGTTAATGATGAAATTAACTAGAGTTGCTAAATTTAAAAAATTCTAGAACTAATTAACACTTCCTTTACCAACGTGTGTGACAAATGTCACACACGCCGTTTTTGGTTTTTCATTCGGCTCTGTTGTGCGATACAACCTTATGGCTCCTGGTAGCTTTCAAAAATATAGTTTTATAAATTTTAAAAATATTTTGAAGTCATTTGGTTCATTATTTCGGTTTTTATAGCAAAATTAAATGAGGAAAGTCTGACTATACATGGTAGTTACCAACGTGTGACAAATGTCACACAATCAGGGTTTTTGTACTGGAGTGTGACATTTGTCACACACGTGGGTAACTACAATGTAAAAGGTAATAAATGGAATTTTATTATTTTTACGGACATTATTGTTGCGCCGCGTAGACGCAAGTAAATGTAGTGTATAATTTAAGAATTCATTTTGTGAACGTTTCAAAGTTGAAAGAAGCGCGCAGACTCATTGCTCTTTTGCCTTTGCTAGAAGGACGCTGTTGTCCGTTAATTTAATAGAACTTGTTTGATATTCGTTGGAGTAAGGTGTCTGTTTGGAGCTTCTCCCCAATTAATTGTGTGAATGTGAATAAATATAGTTAAAATTTCACATTCTCGGTTTTTTGGACTTGATCACTATTTAATTTATCCTTGCACCGTTCGGGCTTTCCAGGTCAAGGGTCAGAAAAAGTCGACATAATTTTTGTCACATATCATACTTCACCACCCCATGGCAAGCGCCACAACAATTATGGTATAAAAAGTGCGAAAAATAGACATATATTATGCATAATATATGAGTATATAGTAAGCATAAAAGCATTTATATTAAGCATATATGAGTATATAATAAGAATATAAGCATTTATATGAAGCATATACAGGGCAAACCAGATGTATCCTTACGTGGTCTACGCTCTCTAGCTCCTGAACGGAGACTGCTACGAAAATGAGGTGGCCACCATTGGAAAGAGGGCAAAATTTCCAATCGTTACTAAGAGCCTAAGTATTACATTGGATATATTGAAGCAAATTTTGGAAAATTTTGTTACGCTTCGAATTAGGCCTAACCCGGAACAGATAAAATAATTATTATACTCACTTCGATTGGAAATTTTGTCCTCTTTCCAATGGTGGCCACCTCATTTTCCTAGCAGTCTCCGTTCAGGAGCTAGAGAGCGTAGACCACGTAAGGATACATCTGGTTTGCCCTGTATATGCTTCATATAAATGCTTCTACTCTTATTATATACTCATATATGCTTAATATAAATGCTTTTATGCTTATTATATAGTCATATATTATTCATAATATATGTCTATTTTTCGCACTTTTTATACCATAATTGTTGTGGCGCTTGCCATGGGGTGGTGAAGTATGATATGTGATAAAAATTATGTCGACTTTTCTGACCCTTGACCTGGAAAGCCCTAACGGTGCAAGGATAAATTAAAATAGTGATCAAGTCCAAAAAACCCGAGAATGTGAATTTTAACTATATTTATTCACATTCACACAATTAATTGGGGAGAAGCTCCAAACAGACTCCAAAATATTCAAAGGCTCTAGAATATTCGAAAGTACTCCAAAATATTCAAAAAGACTCCAGAATATTCGAAAGTACTCCAAAATATTCGAAAAGACTCCAAAATATTCGAGTACCCCAAAGTATTCGAAAGTACTCCAAAATATTCGAAAGTACTCCAAAATATTCGAAAGTACTCCAAAATATTCGAAAAGACTCCAAAATATTTGAAAGTACTCCAAAATATTCGAAAGTACTCCAAAATATTCGAAAAGACTCTAAAATAATTAGGAAATTGCCATTAGAGAAGACAGTTGTAACGATATAGATTTAAGTATAATTATCACCACTAACTCTAAGAAGAAGAAAAAATGTCGTAAATTTATTAACATGTGTAAGGTTTTTAAATTAAGACAATATCCTAATAGGAAAAGGATTAATTTATATTATAAACTTTACAATGATGTAATTAGTAAGCAAAATCAAAATTCAGTACACAATTTAACCAGAGATAAAATTCCACTACCATTTGAGATAAAAACGTTGTTATATTTAGGAATGAAATTCAGTTTTACTCTTTCGCCTAATCCTAAGAATTTGATTATGAGTTTTAATGAAGGAATGAGAAAGATAGCTTGGTTTGTATACTTTTTAATAAACCAAAATGTTCATTAAATAATATTGAAAAACTTGTACATAGTTTTAAGAAAAGTAAAACTGGATACAACAAAGTACACTCTTCTATAGAACCCTTAATTTTTAATGAACCAAAAGACTCATGTGACAACTTTATGAAAAGAATAAAGGCTAATACTACAACAAATAAATTAATTTCTAAAGAATTTTTGGAGTCATTTAAAAACATTCAATCGGAAAAAAATATTATTATAAAATCTGCGGATAAAAACGCTGGTATTTGTATTATGGATAGGGTTGATTATGATAAAGAAATCCTCAAGCAGTTAAATAATTTAGAAGTATATCTGCCTTCAACTAAAGCGCATTTTATTTATGAAATGGAATCAATGATTGATGAAATTAAAAGCTACAAGTTTCCACCTGAATTAAAAGTTAAAGATTTAATAGACACAAACTATGAACCTGCTATGTTTCATGGTTTACCAAAAGTACACAAAGATTTTAAAACGTTCCCACCTGTTAGACCAATAAGTAGTAACGTTAAATGTGGTAATAGAAATTATAGCAAATTAGTGGATATAACTTTGCAACCAGTAATGAATCTACTTCCAGAAGTAATAATAGATACAACACATTTCATTTTACGGTTAAGTCAAGTTAAATTAAACCCCAACCGAAAGTATGTACTTGTAACAGCAGATATAGAATCTTTGTATCCTAATTTACCAATTATTACTTGTAAACATCAATGTTTAGCAGCGTATGAAGAAAACAGGCACTTGTTAAATGATAATGTACCATTATCAACTAAACAATTGGAAAAACTGTTAAATTGGACTTATAGCTATGTAGAATTCAATAATTTATATTATAAACAACACAAAGGAATTCCAATGGGTTCAAGTGCTAGTGTAGTCATTGCTAATATAACTGTATCAAGGGAACTACAACCAAACTTTCATAACAAACCTGAAGTAGCATTTAATGTACGCTTTATTGACGACATATTTTTGATCATAGATGTTACAGAAATTATTGATGTTAATAATTACATTAATACTATGTTAAAACATAATTTCTTAACCTTTACCTATAATATTAATGACAAAACTGTGAATTTTCTAGATTTAACTGTAAATATAAATGATAATAATGAACTTAGTACAAGTATTTTCAGAAAACCTATGAGCAAGCACCAATACTTACACTACCTTTCTAATCACCCTTTTCATGTAAAACAATCCCTACCATTCTCTGCTGGTATCAGAATTATAAGATGTACATCAAATGAAGACGCTGCAAAAATTGAAATCAAAAATGAACTTGAGAAATTTATACCAAGAGGCTATCCAAATAGTTTAATAGAAAATAGCATTGATAAGCTAAGTAAAATAACAAGATACGAAATTTTAAGGCCTAAGAAAAAAATGCTTATTACTAATTTGTATTTACATACACCAGAGGTTTTAAACCAATATAATGTTAGTATTTCTGAGGTATTTAATAATGCAATTAACACGGGTAACAAAATCTTTCTAGTTTTACCATTCTACAAAAATATAAACAATTTGGGGAAAATCTTTAATGAACAATTAATTGAGGCGATGAAACAATGTATAGACAATAGATTTCTGCAGATTTTAGACAACCTAAGTATCTCTCTGGCCTTTTGTAAGACTAATTCACTAAATCAATATTTCCTAAAATAAATGGGGAAAATGAATTTGCGCCAATGTTCAAAAATAGAGTAACATGAGAACCGCGCTCTTTTAGCTGACAATGAGCGAATGATTAATCTCATTAATTGTAATTATATTTATAAATTTAACACAATGTACAGTGTACTAATTTAGATACATAACACTGTTATTTGGGTAAGTCTCCTCTAATGGCAATTATTTTATTTTATATTATTTTATACAAACTTACAATATTTTATGACCTTACAACTTTAATTTTATTATACTCCTATTAGATCTGTAAAAGTTAATTACTATATAATATAATTATTATTTTAATGTCAAAGACTTCAAAGTGATTCCTTGTATAGTATTACATTACTGAACATAAAATTAAAACGAACAATGTATTTTTATGTAATGTATTCCAGTTGGACTTGACAAAGATTAAATCGAAACATGTTGTCCTATTACCAAACTGGATTTTGAACTGAAGAAATTTTTTAATCATTTTTTGGATTTGGGCCGATTAACTTGTGATAAATTTATTGCATATCAAAACATCCAAGTTCGTTACAAAAAGATTTCACATCAGAATATTTAAATGCCTTCTATGAGTAAATTGGGAGGTGCATGAGCAAACAGTTCGAAGCAAATGGGTGTAGCTTTGAACTGGGAATTAATTTCCGGTATCCACTTAGATATCTGGGCAGTTAACGGTGAAAAACAGTAAGAGATAATTAGATTGTACCCAACCTAGAATTAGTTTCCTTCTAACTATAAAAAATCTGGCCCACCTACAGAATACTCAACCTGCCTTAAACGATATTTTAAAGGGTTTAATTAACTGTAACAAGGGGTTTCTCCCCGCCTTTAAATTTTCAATAATAAAAGTGGAGGAACAGCTGAATGGGGTTTTCTTTTACCGAATTGCTGTTAATGAGGCTTTGAGCCTAATTTTAAGGGCCAATACCGACTCATCTTTAGGCAAGTGTGTCCTCCGCTATTACACTAGGAAGGTATATTTCAAAGAAGCCAAATAAGTATATTCATTCTTTTCTATAATTCCGAATGGCAAATTTCTTTTTCCAAAATTTTTCACGAAATGATGAGAATATCACATCGATTCACTTGGCTCGCTGTGTTACTTGCTTGTGGTCGAGGCCTTGAACTCCCCCTGCATCTGATATTATTATCAAAATTTAAATAAACATCTAATATTTTTATTTTTTACCAAAATTTTACCACTTGTACCAAATTATTTTGACGAGAGTTGGCAGGAAATTGGTAACATTTTAGTATACCAATATTTAATATACTTTAAATCTGACTCAGTAGAACTACAATTACGATTACAAGCATTCGTATTCATAACAAACTTTTGTCACAGCTCCGTCAGGAGCTTGTCTTTCATCCGCCATGATGGCTAGCAATGATATGTACAGTATGTCGCCGACCTTTAATAGTCTTGAGGCGGCACCTAAAGGTTCATCAACTGCAAAAGGTAAATTAATTTTCAAACAAATTAATTTACAACATTGCAAAGCAGCCACGGCAGCACTTAGCAATAGATATCTAGGCAACAATTATTGTTCTCATCCAGGAACCATATGCATACAAAGGCGAAGTTTGCGGCCTTTCTAGAAAGGGGATGATCCATGCTTTGGATTGCACAGAAAATACAAGGCCCTGCATACTTACGTCAAACAACTTAAATCGGTCGCCGTTAAATTCAAATTGTTTAACGGAGATATTGTATGTATGTATGTATGTATTGCATTTATTCAGGAAGAGTTACAGGCAACTTTGCAGTTGGAAGAGAACCCAGAAATACATATAGAATATAAAAGTGGTCAAGTGTCAACTAAACTTATTTTGTAAATACTATACCATTATTGTAGGATATTACATTTTGGTTGTATAACCTGTTTAATTCATTGACAATTTTCGGGACTGTTGACTCTTCATATCTCTTTTTAATTGAGGATTTGTACGGCTGTAACAGAATTTTTTTTGAGTGTCTTGTCTGCCTCCTCTCACCGGAATTGTAAAAATCTGGCAACATTGTTCTAAATCTCTCAGAATTTAATAACTGTATGCCAAATTTTTTGAGGAGGTTGGATCTACGTTGTTCTAATTTTTCTATTTTTAATTCTATACACCATTGATCATACTCTGATTCGGCAATTTTACATCCAATTATCACCGACATTGCTCTCTTCTGTACACTCTCTAACTTGTTACATAAGGTTTTAGACAGTGCTGGGCCCCATACGACATTTGCGTACTCTAAAATTGGTCTAATGTAACACTTGTATGCCTGTACTAACTCTGGTTTATCAAATCCATGTCTCTTCAAATTCTGTAGTATGAACATTTTTGCAGAGGCTCTTTCAATTATCTCGTCGATTTGGTTGTCCCATTTAAGGTCATTTGTAATTTTGTCCGGGCTTCAATATATTCGTAGAACAAAGATAAAAATCCGCCTTCCGATAAGGTACACAGTCTTGTTAACTTCTGTAACCAAAACTCTACCAATAATATTTAGCATCGACGCCAATGCCAACAATGAGACGTGCGGCAGTACAAATACTAACGACAGAGGATAATCCTTCCTCGAGTTCATTGTTAGTTCAAATTCTAAACCGTGGACATATACCAACATTTAGTAGTGGCCTTGGCAGGAAGGAGGTCATCGATATTACTCTTTGTTCTCCTACTTTATCTTCTCATATATCTAATTGGGAAGTTGAAGTGGAGCCTTCACTCTCTGACCATATGTACATATCCTTCCAACTAGAGTACAATACTCCTAAGCCTATACAGTATAGGAATCCAAAAAAGGCAGTAGAGGAGTTGGACCATATAGTTGATAGGCTGAATGCAATTATAACTAAATCCTTCGAAAATGCCACTCAAAGCCATCCGGAGCGGTGGCAAGCTTGTTCCTTGGTGGAACGACGAACTGACACTTCTGTAATGGTACATTGTTATTGTAGGAAAATACATAAAAATTGAAAAGGACAAAATAAGGATGTTATGTCCATTATTTGGGACTATGGTTGTTATTGTAGGAAAATGTAAATGTTATGACCTAGAAGACGGATATAAATATACATGGAGAATGAATGCATAAGAAAAGAGAGTATATAATAAAGACGAGCAGTAGACTCAGTAGTATGATTCGGAGTATTGGGACGTCTACACATCTTATTTTACAGCATATTCTGGCCAATTGTGGTCTAAACCTTACGCAAAGGAACCTCACCCTTAGACAGAGCACAAAAAGGATTTTAATGATTATACGACGCCAACAAGCGCCACTACATGGAGGCTCAACTAAGTTTTTGCGTAACTACGACCGCAGTTCTACAATCTGTTAAGTTTTAATTTTTCGAATTTTTTTTCTTATTACTTTATTTCCTATATTTGCCACATCAGACTATACATTGATTTGACACTGAATCCACATACTAATTCGGATTTCCTTAATTCCGGCTGCTATTGAGGACGCGGTGGCAGGGCCCATTTTGTTTTAGTTTGCCTTCCGATGGCCCGGGGGAGCAGAGAGAGAGAGGGAGGAGAGAGTGTAGACCGGATGAATGGTTTAACGATGTTGGGTGATTCTGTTAATACACAATTTTTAGTTATCTTTTAAGAACTTTAAGCTATTTATTGAAGTGACCTTAATCAACGTAAGTTACTTACTTTAGCCTCGTCTTCCAGGAGAGCATCATAACCCTTTAACACGAGTACCAGCGTATTGTGAAATCTCAGGTGTCTCAAAACTCTTATTTCATCATCGACTACCTTTACTTTTAAATATCCTTTGGTAGCCAATTTCTGAGTTAGGATTGTTGAAAGGGGTGTCAAAGATACCCGGCATACGGGAGCGTTCGATGTGGAAGAGGAAAATCTACCCATTTTGTTTTGTCACACAGGGTAGGGACTCAATATAGTAGTGATCTAGTTCGTAAACTCAAACGGAATGTGAACATACGCTTTTTAGACAATATTTTATAGTAAACCTTAAACAATCGCTTCATTTTAGAAATATTTATCTGTTAAGAGGACGCATCGAACACTTGAACAATTTCACTTTATTTTCGGCAGATATAGTATTATGAGCAGATACTTAGGGATCATTGTGAAAAATTTTATTCATTAGATAGATTTCGTCTTTTTCCCACGAACAAACATCTAAATATAAGTAGCACTGATATGAAATAGATAGGCCACTCCATTCATAACGGGTAAAATTATTTCTGTAGAAAAAGGGAATAGATGTATATATAGTCACTCAGGCTAGAATTTTGGGCTGAAGGGAAAGGGCAGTTGTCAATCAAAACTAATCAAGTGAACCTTCCATTTCAAGTAGAGACACAATATAATTCATTCATTCATATAGCTGCGATAATCTGAATAGTAGGTGTTAGTAAAACCCATAAGTTATCGACACTCTATGTATACGTTAGCCGACATCCTGCGTATACGTTAGCAGACATCCTTGCGTATACGTTAGCAGACATCCTGCGTATACGTTAGCAGACATCCTGCGTTAGCCGAATGGCGTCATATGAGTTAGCCGACATGTTACAATACAGGCTTCTGCATACACTGATTAATACCCAACTGAATAGAGGCCCTCATCAGTTCATGGGCATCGCTTTTGCCAAGTCTGGTCGACTTTCGGCTTTGCGTTTAGGAGTTGTCATGGGCATGGACGGACGGACATACTAACGTACGGACAGACTGTGCGATGCTATAAACTAGTCAGGCGAGCTCAAAACGGGAACTACATTAGAAGGGTAAAAGTAGACTTGTATAAAATAGGGCGTTATGAAAAAATGTGGGACTAGTCGCTGTAGTTACAATTTAAAGATAAGAAAAAAAAACTGGGGTATATATATATAGTTGGACGGAAAAATACGGGACTCCTAAATACGAAATGAGAGAAGTATAGAAAAATAAGATGTACTCACTCTTTACGAGCTAGTTACATTACTATGCGGAACTACTTCAGCTATGAGTTGGTTGGTCCGTCGGGTACAATTGATGATGAGGAAGGTACTTACTGCTGCTGTACAATCAGTAAAACCAGAATCCGCTGAAAGCATGTGGAGATAGTAAAACCAGAATCCGCTGAAAGCATGTGGAGAGAGAAACAATGAACTGATTGTTGTGGTGGACGCACCGATAGTACACTGCTGAAAGCATGCAGTCTAGTTAGCCAACACTACAGCTTGGTAATATAAGTACCCGAGAGGTAGTAAAACTAGAATCCGCTGAAAGCATGTGGAAAGATAACCGTTATGGCACTGCTGAAAGCATGCAGTCAAGTTAGCCAACACTACAGGTTGGTAATGTAAGTACCCGAGACCTAAATCGAACAAAAATTAATGTAACCAACCCACAGCTTGGAGCATGTAGTACCCAGGCATACGATTCCGAATCAGGAAGATATAAACACAACATAATATTTCATGGTCCGCAAATAAGTGTCAGGCATTATAGATAAATAACTAATTGAGAAGCGAAAAAAATAACCTTTTTTTGATATTGTGGAGTCTTATTTATAATTAGATCAACTTTCCTATAGCAAGGGAAAGACAGACGGCTTGGTGGGTATAAATGCTGGCAAGTTGACAATAATAAAGTTCAGTCAAATACTGGCGACAATGATGAATAGTTGTTCTTATGAAACCTCCTGCGCTGTTTATCAGCTCTTCCAGAAATCACCGGTTTATTTGCAGCCGAATTCTCGTTTTGTATTCGGCCGAAAATCTAAAACTATAAAAACCGTAAAAGCTGATCACTATATGTACACAGACAGTCCGGTAGTTTCAAGGGCCCATGTCATAATCAGCCACACCAAAGGAGGAATATGGATTATTCAGGACCTGAACGCATCCAATGGAACATATCTCAACCACAATCGATTACGACCAAACCAAAGACTCCCGTTAGAACATGGAGACCTCATTGGTTTAGGGGTGGACAAATCTGGCTGTTTAGACGAAGAAAACAAAGGCGACCATAGGGACCCGAGGTGCGTGTATTATAAGTTCTTAGAAAACGTCGACAAAAAGTCATGCACCACTCGAGAACAGCCGTGGGACAAGGCCATCCGGGAGGAACTATTTTCTACTTATGAAGCTGGACACAAAATTGACTGGAGTCGAATTCAAAGACAGGAGCAGCAAGCTTTCGAACACGCTGACGACCATTTTTCAGGAGAAATAAACGGGTTTTTCAGTAAAACGGGAGATCTACAGGAACGAGGACGGAGAAGTTCATCAGTCCGTAGGCATCTCAGTCTCTCACCAGAGTTACTACGCTGTAGAGAATCATCACTTCGACCGTCTAAGAGCTCAACACCGATCTTAAGATTTCCAAGTGGCGCTTCATTATCCGAGGGCAAACCGATGAAACCGGAAACGGCACCTTTACAGCACCAAATACCCCTACCCGGAATCGACCCGGAGGTTATATTTATTAAGACAAGAAACGGGCTCAAGAGGAAAACGATGAGCTTTGAGACAGAACCTGACATAAAGCAACTTCGTGTCGGGAACGAGAAAACAAATTGACGGACTGGTCTCATTTATATATTGTCTCATTTAGTGTGAGTTGTTTTTGTCAGTTAAGAGTAGTTTTTTTGTCATACTCCATATTGGTCAAATAGAATTGTGACATCTAAATAATCATGTTAATTTTTAATTCACTAGAATATAAGTATTATATCTTATTTTCTTTCTGACGAAAGAAATCAGGGCGCCGGCCAGTGTAATGGTACATTGTTATTGTAGGAAAATACATAAAAATTGAAAAGGACAAAATAAGGATGTTATGTCCATTATTTGGGACTATGGTTGTTATTGTAGGAAAATGTAAATGTTATGACCTAGAAGACGGATATAAATATACATGGAGAATGAATGCATAAGAAAAGAGAGTATATAATAAAGACGAGCAGTAGACTCAGTAGTATGATTCGGAGTATTGGGACGTCTACACATCTTATTTTACAGCATATTCTGGCCAATTGTGGTCTAAACCTTACGCAAAGGAACCTCACCCTTAGACAGAGCACAAAAAGGATTTTAATGATTATACGACGCCAACAAGCGCCACTACACTTCTAAAGAAAAATCTGAAATCATCCCTTAGGAAGTATAGATCTAATTTTACTGAAGATAACAAAAGTAAACTCATGGAGGGCCTTGACGAATCCATCCAAATACTACTTAACACTCACTTCCCAAATGATACAGCCATAGTGGCTTTTCCGACCGATCATTCCTTACTTGCAGATAAAGTCTCAGAAGACATAATCATAAGTGAGTTGGAAAGCAGTGACCTGTCTATGACTGTGCCTACTGATATTAATCTTGTATTGATTGGACTATTTTGACACTTGAATAAAGCTAACATAACATAACATAACATAACATAATCAGTTTAAATAAAGTAAAAAGAGCTATTTGCACCTTTGGTCCATACAAAGCTGTTATGCTGATCATGGCCATGACAGTAATAGCACCACAACTACTACATATTTCCGCGCCACTCTCGGATTTGGGTACATTCCTAATACATGGCGTCTAAAAAAGGTTATTTTTATACCAAAGACAAGCCAAAAGCAGCTATCAAAAGGCAAATGCATTGTGGCCTATCTCACTGACATCTATATGGTCATCGCTTATATAATGGGTTATATTGAAAGTGGGTGTAAAACAAAGGAATTTGGCAGTTCGTACAAAGGCTTCGGCAATGCTCAACCATGTTATATATTCTTGGTATAGCTTTTTATTTCCATTGTCAATATTAATCTATTATTTTCAGGGTTAGCATTTTTATCACCTTACAATTATTATTAACCACTGTGAATGTTCAAATTACCAAGGTTCATTGTTTATATTATTGATCTATAGCCAGCTAAAGTTTAACCTAATTTTACAATTTTCTTATCAAAAAAGTTAACCCTGTACCCAATGCCGTATTTAGAAATCGATTTCGGAAGGGGCAATGACGTCATACGCCTATATGCAATAGGCATATTCGTGAAGCGCGAAAAATTTTGGCTTATTTTGCCTAAAATAGGTGAGAAATAGCCTACTTGCAATAAATAAATAGAAAGACGACTCAGAATCCAAATTCAGCTTAATGTCACTTTTATTTAGTTCGTCTGAATGTAGGCGACCGGTTTCATAATTTTTATCAAGGCTGTTAGTTTTAAATACAATCAATAGATAGTCAAATCCTTAATACTTATAAAATAGTCCTATTATATTAATAAATTTAAGATTTTCTAAGAATTATGTTTACATATGAATGCCATTGAAGTTTAACCTACCTGTATGCTTTTATTGCACAATATTGGTGTGTGACGTGCTATCAGTAAAAATTTTGATTCTGATTTTAACTGTAAAACCAAAAAGTAACTTACATGCTTAAATTCACTGTGTTAGTGTTTACATGTCATTAACTCAACTTAAATTAGGATTATTAACAATTATCTATATTATTTTAAGTTAATAAAATAATTACCTTTACATATTATGGTCTGTTACTAAAATCTTATAATTTTGTTAATTATAAATAAACAAAGTACAATTTCGTTCTTCTGTCAGAATAAACTTCCTGCTGTTCGGTATTTACCGCATAATATGTATTTACGCGCCTTTCGCGTTGGCTTACATTTTTAAGATCTATACAGTGTAATTTTATTTAATAATGCCCCTTATTTTTTCAGTATCTGTCTCAATGAGTTTGTCTGTGTGTATGCTACATTGAGACTTAACGATTCAGCCCATAATTTGTACTTTTCATTTGTGCATTTACGTAATTGTGAATACAATATTTCTTTTACAATATTTCCTATGTTTTTTATATTATTATAAAAAGGCACTAAGATAAAAATCTTATTGCCGAAATCATTATAATTAGTTGGATCTATAGTTATATTGTACTTTGAAAATATTTGTGGAGTATGAATACGTAAATTACTAATTAATAGATCTTTTTTAGGCTTTAGTATACTTTGTCTTGTAATAGTTTTGAGTTTATTTTTACTATGTTGTATTATATTATTGGGGTATCCTCTAGATTTAAATTTTTCCATTTCATTAGTTATTTGGACTTTTGCCTTTTCTTCATCTGAAAAGCATTTAATAATCCTAATGCCCGCTGAATAAGGTAAAGATCTTTTTACATGAATCGGATGATTAGATAAGAAATGTAAGTATAAATGTTTGCTCATTGGCTTTTTGTACATTTCTGTGCTTATTTCGTTATTTGTAATGGATATATTTAGATCGAGAAAATTTACTTTTTCGTATGACCATTCATAGGTAAATGTCAGAAAATTGTGGTTAAAAAGTAATTTTAAGTACTCATCCGGATTCGGTATATTTGTTGCATCTATAATTAAAATAATATCGTCTATAAACCGATTTCTAAATACAATTTCGTTTTTGTTTTCGAATAGCTTGCTGGTTTCACGTGATACAGTTATATTGCTAATAACGACACTAGAATTGGAACCCATCGGGATTCCTTTGTGCTGTCGAAAATACTTATTATTAAATTCAATAAAATTATTGTCTAATGACCAGTTCAGTACATTACTTAATTCTTTAGTTGTTATATCGAATGGTAAATTAATTAGATGTTTGTTTTCCTCGAATGCTTGAAGGCAGTGCTCTTTACATGTTTTTAGAGGTAAGTTAGGGTACAGTGATTCGATATCTGCCGTTACAATTATGTACTTTTTATTTTTCTCTAAAACCACTTCGTTTAGTCTTAAAATTAAATGATTAGTGTCTATAAGTACGTCTGGCATTAGGTTCATTATTGGTTGTAAAATCTTATCTGCTACCTTATCTATGTTACGGTTACAGCATTTAACAGTGCTACTTATTGGCCTTAGCATAGGAAATGTGTCGTATTTTTTATGTACTTTAGGTAACCCATAAAAATACGCAGGTTTATAATTCTTATCAACTAATTTTTTTAAATGTAATTCATTAGGCATAGGAGTGGAATTAATTTCATCTATTAACCTTTCGGTTTTTTGTACAAAATGGGCTTCTGTAGTAGGAAAATACGTATTTACATTTTCTAGTTGTTTAAGAATTTCTGTGTCATAATCATTTTTATACATTATAGTTAGTCCAGCATTCTTATCTGATGGTTTAATTATTATATCATTGTTTAGTTGAAAATATTTGAAAGTATTTATAAACTCTTCAGAGATAAGTAATTTAGGGCAATAGTTACATTTAATCACAGTAATAAACTTTTTAAGTATACAATTTGCGTCAGGAAATATTATATTTTCTGTAGGCGAATGAATCTTAACCTTAGATTGTTTGTTAAATTGATACCTGATATTCTCAAATGGATTTAAGGGTTTTTTTGTTTGATCACAAAAAAATGCATTCCAACCTATTTTTCGCATGCTTTCGTTTATACATTGTTTTAATTTAAGGATATTTGGTTTTTGTGTAAAACTAAACTTAAGACCTAACCATAACAGCACTTCTACTTCAAAAGGTAATGTTTTAATATCAGTTAAATTATGTAAAAAATTTGGCGCTGTTTTTACTTCCTTGAATAATTTAAATAATTTCGCTTTCTGTTTGGCATCAGGCGTTTCACTTAGTTTAAATATTTTTTTCATATTGTAGAACTTTCGGTTTCTCTTACGTTTAGATACATTGGACTTAAGATCCTTGTCATTTACATCATTAAAATTAACATTTGGTGTGGTAACTTCAATGGCATTGTCCTAATTGTTATTTAACATATTATTTTTTCTGTCATTAGCATTTGATTGTACGTTACCTCGTATATCGTTTCTATTTGTCTGGTTATGTTCTGTTTCCTGGTAATTTCCGTCCCTGTTACCTTTTCCATAATTCATTCCTCCTTGATATTTATTGCCTATGCTATATTTATTATATCCACGAAAATGATTTCTCCCTCTTGGATTGTAGCCCCTGCGGTTATAGTTATCGTTGTGATATGTACCTTGATTTCTATTTGTTCCTCTAAACTTATTAAAATTTCCTCTCTGAAATGTATCAGTGTCTTTATAATTTGAAACTCTTTCTCTCGGCTTTAATTCTGTTTGAAAAACGAAGTCTACTTTATTGTTACCGTTATTATTTGCATGTCTGCTTGTATTCTGTTCATTTGCATATGTATTTTTATTAGGATTTGAAAGATTGGAGACTGCTAACTTTCCCTTTTTAACAAAGTTTTCAAATTCCATTTGGATTTCTGCCATATTAAATTTTACTGTTCCCGTTTCGATATTTTGACAAAAGTTATTTGCATATCTGTTATAAATGATTGGTGGTTGGTTTGGCCGCTCTCTCCTCCATAGTGGAAGACTACGTGTAATTCTGCTTTGCCTTTTCTTCCAATCTATATCTTTTATTTTAAAGGCCTTTTTGAATTCAATTTTAGATTTAATGTATCCTACGGCAAAAACATGACAGTATAAATCCGCTATTAAGTCTCGTGGTACATTTAATGACGTCAAGTGTACAAGAATAATGTTATTTACCTTAACAATTAAAAATTCTTTTTGAAATATGCTTCCTGTTAATGTAGTTGCCTGATATTGCATAGCAAATGATTTTTTGAGATCGTATAAATTGTCAATCGTTTTCAGTGACATAGTATTATATTGAGGAATTCTGAGATCTACTTTTGGATTGAATAGTGCCACTTCATTCATAGTGGCATTTTCAACATTATTAGTAAAGTAATCAAGTTGGAAGTAAGAAAATAGTAGTTTGATTATTGGTACATAAAAGCTTTCGGGAATCTCAAAATTATGTTTGAAACCTAGCATTTTTTCTAGATCTACTTCCATAGGTATTATTGGAGGAAATTCTGGATTGTTCAGATAGTTGTCAATAAATTCGGTTACAAGAATATCTTTGTCATATGATTCTACATAGTCGTGAATACAGGTTAATTTTTTAGGATCAATTCTCTCTAAATTAGCTCTTAAAGTAACAGTGTCGTATTTAGGTTTTTTGCTAGCCATTACCCGTTCTTGTGAGATTTCCATCGAAGAGTTTGAGGTTGCTTTTCTTTTCTTTTTGTCTGGAGTAGAAGTTAAAAATGGTAAGCCGATCTGACGTTGATTTTGAGGTAGTACGGTTTCATTGAGCATGCTTAATGATAGATCTTCGAGTCTTTGTGCATTTTGAGATTCGTGTTGACTATTAGCGGATGATTTGTTTGGTGGTGAATGAATCATTGTTGACCTGATTTTGGAGATTCCAGAGGAATAGCTTTGGGTGAGTCGGAAAGTAGATACTTGCAATAAATAAATAGAAAGACGACTCAGAATCCAAATTCAGCTTAATGTCACTTTTATTTAGTTCATCTGAATGTAGGCGACCGGTTTCATAATTTTTATCAAGCCTGTTAGTTTTAAATACAATCAATAAATAATCAAATCCTAAATACTTATAAAATAGTCCTATTATATTAATAAATTTAAGATTATCTAAGAATTATGTTTACGTACGAATGCCATTGAAGTTTAACCCACCTGTATGTTTTTATTGTACTATATTGGTGTGTGACGTGCTACCAGTAAAGTATTGATTCTGATTTTAACTGTAAAACCAAAAAGTTACTTAAATTCACTGTGTTAGTGTTTACATGTCATTAACTCGATTTAAATTAGGATTATTAACAATTATCTATATTATTTTAAGTTAATAAAATAATTACCTTTACATATTATGGTCTGTTACTAAAATCTTATAATTTTGTTAATTATAAATAAACAAAGTACAATTTCGTTCTTCTGTCAGAACTTGTTACATAAGGTTTTAGACAGTGCTGGGCCCCATACGACATTTGCGTACTCTAAAATTGGTCTAATGTAACACTTGTATGCCTGTACTAACTCTGGTTTATCAAATCCATGTCTCTTCAAATTCTGTAGTATGAACATTTTTGCAGAGGCTCTTTCAATTATCTCGTCGATTTGGTTGTCCCATTTAAGGTCATTTGTAATTTTGTCCGGGCTTCAATATATTCGTAGAACAAAGATAAAAATCCGCCTTCCGATAAGGTACACAGTCTTGTTAACTTCTGTAACCAAAACTCTACCAATAATATTTAGCATCGACGCCAATGCCAACAATGAGACGTGCGGCAGTACAAATACTAACGACAGAGGATAATCCTTCCTCGAGTTCATTGTTAGTTCAAATTCTAAACCGTGGACATATACCAACATTTAGTAGTGGCCTTGGCAGGAAGGAGGTCATCGATATTACTCTTTGTTCTCCTACTTTATCTTCTCATATATCTAATTGGGAAGTTGAAGTGGAGCCTTCACTCTCTGACCATATGTACATATCCTTCCAACTAGAGTACAATACTCCTAAGCCTATACAGTATAGGAATCCAAAAAAGGCAGTAGAGGAGTTGGACCATATAGTTGATAGGCTGAATGCAATTATAACTAAATCCTTCGAAAATGCCACTCAAAGCCATCCGGAGCGGTGGCAAGCTTGTTCCTTGGTGGAACGACGAACTGACACTTCTAAAGAAAAATCTGAAATCATCCCTTAGGAAGTATAGATCTAATTTTACTGAAGATAACAAAAGTAAACTCATGGAGGGCCTTGACGAATCCATCCAAATACTACTTAACACTCACTTCCCAAATGATACAGCCATAGTGGCTTTTCCGACCGATCATTCCTTACTTGCAGATAAAGTCTCAGAAGACATAATCATAAGTGAGTTGGAAAGCAGTGACCTGTCTATGACTGTGCCTACTGATATTAATCTTGTATTGATTGGACTATTTTGACACTTGAATAAAGCTAACATAACATAACATAACATAACATAATCAGTTTAAATAAAGTAAAAAGAGCTATTTGCACCTTTGGTCCATACAAAGCTGTTATGCTGATCATGGCCATGACAGTAATAGCACCACAACTACTACATATTTCCGCGCCACTCTCGGATTTGGGTACATTCCTAATACATGGCGTCTAAAAAAGGTTATTTTTATACCAAAGACAAGCCAAAAGCAGCTATCAAAAGGCAAATGCATTGTGGCCTATCTCACTGACATCTATATGGTCATCGCTTATATAATGGGTTATATTGAAAGTGGGTGTAAAACAAAGGAATTTGGCAGTTCGTACAAAGGCTTCGGCAATGCTCAACCATGTTATATATTCTTGGTATAGCTTTTTATTTCCATTGTCAATATTAATCTATTATTTTCAGGGTTAGCATTTTTATCACCTTACAATTATTATTAACCACTGTGAATGTTCAAATTACCAAGGTTCATTGTTTATATTATTGATCTATAGCCAGCTAAAGTTTAACCTAATTTTACAATTTTCTTATCAAAAAAGTTAACCCTGTACCCAATGCCGTATTTAGAAATCGATTTCGGAAGGGGCAATGACGTCATACGCCTATATGCAATAGGCATATTCGTGAAGCGCGAAAAATTTTGGCTTATTTTGCCTAAAATAGGTGAGAAATAGCCTAAAAATCACATAAATCTGCGTTTTGGTATTTTGAGAAAAAATTTTCTCGTTTCTTGAATTACAGTAATTCAAGAAATGAGAAAATTTTGCCCTCGATGCACCCCCCTCCACAATACAGCATTGACTGTACCGTTTACTTAGGCGAGATTTTTGTTACTGATTGCTGTTAAGTTTAAGTGCTAAGTTTCATTGAAATACATCAAGAATTCAATCTGGTCTAGATGGGGTCTATATTTCTCATATCTTGTTATTGTGAGCCATACGATTACCCTATTTTGATGAGATTCCCCTATTTTAATGAAACTGAAAAACTGATAATTCCTTTTCGGTCTACTGCTACGAGCCTTTTTGTCTACTGCTGAATCCTTTGTTGCTCAACTGCCGTTTCCTTTATTCAAATGCCACAATTAGTCAAACTGCCATTTTCCTTTATTTTACCCCCACTTTAATTCATATCCTTATATAATACCCCCACTGTGTAGTATAAATCTGGAATATTAATTAGTTTCTATTTAGAAATTAGTTGACCAGTAGACCTGAACTGAACATGTAGAAATGCAGTTAGATGAACTCTCTAAATCAGTCTTGCAGAACTTAAGTTGTTTAACTCTATGTACCTACCTATGTTACAGATTATAACTTAGTATATAAAACGGCTCATTGTAACCCTAGAATACACAGTAGAATACTTAACTTCGAGTGCAGTAGTAACTCACTCATTTGTATTCGGTCGGTGCGTAAACCCCTAAAACTATTTACCTCTCTCTCTCTGTTGCCGATCACAACAAGCAAGACTGAAGCGTGCGTGGTCGGTTCAGTCCCACCCGCGCGGCCAGCCATCATTTAGTTAGAGTAGAGGTTAGAGTAGAGGAGAGAGTAGAGGAGAGACCTTGGAGGAAGCATTGGCTTAAGCCACTGTGGCTGAAGGCAAAATAGCAAAAGGGCTTAGCTTGAACCTAACCTTGAAAAATATTTGAGGAGACCTTGAAAGAAGCATTGGATTAAGCCACTGGGCTAAAGGCAAATTAGCAAAAGGGCTAAGCTTGACCCTAACTTTGAGTCAAACCTAACTTTGAGTCAAACCTAACCTTGGGTCAAACCTAACCTTGGGTCAAACCTAACCTTGGGTCAAACCTAACCTTGGGTCAAACCTAACCTAAAATATTTGTGGAGACCATGGAGGTTTTCATTTAGCCACCGGGCTGAAAACTATCTAGCTAAATGACTATGAGTTAAAAATATTTTAAATTTGAACCTAACCTAAAATATTTGTAGAGACCTTGGAGGTTTTCATTTAGCCACTGGGCTAAAAGCTGTCTAGCTAAATGGCTAAAAGTTAAAAATATTTTAAGTTTGAACCTAACCTAAAATATTTGTGGAGCCCTTGGAAGCTTTCATTTAGCCACTGGGCTGAAAGCTATCTAGCTAAATGGCTAAAAGTAAAATTATATTTAAATGAAACCTAACTTAGATAGAAACCTAACCTAGGAAAAAATGTGGAAGCATTGGAACCTTTAGCCACTTGGCTAAAAGCTATCTAGCTAATTGGCTAAAGGTTTGAAGCATAAGAGGTTAGGAGTGAGGGATTGGAACATTTATTATTTAGCATTTTAGTTTTAGTATCTAGTTAGTAAGTAACTAGTTAGTAAACAATAAATTTATGTTAAATTAATTCGTATTTGTAAGATGATCAAGTTGTATATGTCATGTCATCGTAATGTTATGTTTTATTGTTAAATTGTTAAGTGGAGTAGTTGGGCGGTTGCTAGTACGTCGGCACCGACCCCTTATATAAAAATTGAATGTGTTGAGTGTATGTAATTAGAGTAGTTGACCCCTGTGCTTGAACGTCCGCACTCGGGGTAAAAGTATGAGCTCTCAGTGGAAGGGAGCTCAGTTTCGTTTCTGGATTCGTGCTCTGAAGTTCTTCTCTAAAATCTCTCCTGGAAGTTCCTGGCTGCAGTTACTCGAAAGGTTTCTTGTGGTCGACTTGCGAAGTTAGTCAGTAGTTTAGCTAAATTTTGTGAAGTTCTTCGTGACTATTTGGAGGAATAGTTGACCGAAGTTTTTAGCTGACTGACTGGGTAATTCTGTGGAGTGCTTGGTATAAGCTAATTGTGGGGAACTCAGAAGCGAAAGAGAATAGGCTGAAATAGCTAAAGTGTTTTAGTTATTAAGATATTTTTGTGAATTGATTAATGTTGTTCTTGTGAAATAAAGTGTAACTGATTTGTGTGAATGAATATCACGGGATTAGTTCACGGTTGATTGAATAGGAAAGCATTTTTAGAACGATAAAATCCTTAGGTAGAGTCGGATATCTATTTAAGGTTATTAGAACGACTCTCTATCTTAGCAATACTAAGGTTGTGTTGCAAGGTAGCGTGCATTT
Source organism: Tomocerus qinae (assembly GCA_020055645.1). NCBI lineage: Eukaryota > Metazoa > Arthropoda > Collembola > Entomobryomorpha > Tomoceridae > Tomocerus > Tomocerus qinae. Next base: position 63,605,106 of record CM034546.1, read on the forward strand.
ACAGGCAAGCAGTGAAGCTGACTAACTGTAATACTCTCCCTCTTTTTACTCTCTTACTAATAAATACGTATATATATATTAAACACCCACACTCCGATCTAAACCTACATAAATATATTTCATCACCATAAATAAACGGCTAAGTAAAAGAAGTCACATTCTGGAATCGTTAAATAAACGGCAAAACACCACCACAGAATAGTTATCAAAATAGCCTATAGTATACCATCTTGTAGAAAATCTGTTTTAGAACAATCGGGTAAAAAATTATCCGCTTACCAACTTTCCTCAGGTCCCCAGAAATTTATTTTTGGAATATTGTTTCCGGAATCATTAAAGTTTTTTGTGGATTACTCCAATTTTGAGTTAAATCTCAGGTTTTCGTAACCGATTTGCATAGTGTTGGAGTCGGTTAGATTCGCAAAAAGATTCTCTACTAGATAGTATATAAACCATTTTGATAATTATTCTGTGTTGGGCTGTGGTAGGGGGAATTATATAAGTGATGACCCTGAACATGCTTAAAGGTGATGGAACGCCTAATCAGCTGGAATAAAAAAACTCCAGAACTGGAAGAAAAAACGAAACAAGCAGAGCAGTATGGTTACCTACGAGGTATTTCCACAGACGCTACCCTACATCAATATATAGCGCGTACGGAATGTACGCTAAAAAGCAGCAACCTTTGAAACTATATATCATATCATGCCTTAATTAGGGAAGGTACTGATAAACATCTCGAACGCTGGATAGAACGAATGTTGAAAGAAAGAACAGTCATTGCGACTGGAGGTAGTCGAAATCATAGCATAGACGTTAAACGTGGCTGTCCACAAGGAGGAGTGCTGTTTCCGCCAGGCAAAACAGGCGTCGTATATCCTAATGTATAAGTAAATCTGAGGTATGTCAATACCTTTGGCGGAAGGCCGCATACTAAACATACCCGACATATCCGAAACACCTGACCTACCCGACACACCTGACCTACCCAACACACCTGACCGACCCGACACACCTGACCTACCCAACATACCTGATACACGTTAATCGAACTTTTTCGAGTACTTTCGAATAGTTTAGAATATTTTCGAACTATTTTGAATACTTTCGAATAGTTAAGAATATGTTCGCTATTTTTCTAATAGGTTCGAACTTTTTCGAATATTTTCGAAATTTCTCGAATATTGTATAACTTTATCAGATATTTTTTGGACTTTTTCGATTAGTTAAGAACTTTTTCTAACAATTTCGAATAGTTTTAAATATTATAGGATATTTTCAATTTAACATTCTAGTACCCAGTAAACCCAAAACTCGTACCCCTTTCAGTGAACGACTAGTTTGTTACACTGATGGGTCAAAACTAAACAACCTCTTTGGCAAAGCAACAGTTTTACTTGAGGAATCTTTCGTCTCCGCTTTGTCCTTTGTGTCATGAATGCGTTTAGACGTCGGTCCATCATTCAGCTGAATGCACTGCCTTAGATTTAAACACCTGAGTAGGTATCTCATCCCAGTTAGGGAGTTACCGGAGTTGCCTTTGTCGCCCTAGTTGGCGTTTTGTATGTCCGCAGGGCGAATGAATGGCCTCTCCGAACAGTAAAACGGATCAGGGAGTCACTGCAAGTAAGTAGGCTAGAGCGGTATGTATGCCTGTGCTACTCAATAGTGTACGTCATACTCTCCCATTATTATACATAAATACATACAACATCAGTATTTACAAATTCCTCTACTTAATCTAAATATACGCTCCCACTCTGATATACAATACAACTCCTTAACCTAACCTAACCTCACCATATACATGCTTCCTGTTATACCACCAAATATAATTTCGTTAACTTAACCTAACCGTACTCAATATGCATGCCTTATACCTGTCTTAAAGTTGTTTCTTTGGCTAACGTAACTTAAATGTTCTCTGATATGCTTTTGTTAAGTTGCCTTTCCTTTTCTACAATGAAACGAAATCTAAAATATCTAGGATGCCAATTTAAATACAATGAAGATGCTTATAAAATTAAATACAATGAAGATGATTATAAATTTAAATACAATGAAGATGCCTATAAAATTAAATTCAATGAAGATGCTTATAAAATTTAATACAATGAAGATGCTTATAAAATTAAATACAATGAAAATGCTTATAAAATTAAATACAATGAAGATGCTTATAAAATTAAATACAATGACGATGCATATAAAGTGAAATACAAATATGAGGAATTGGAAGAATGTTATGTCACTTTGGTTTGTAATAAAAAATATTTAACAAACAGTAAGTAGCCAAGTTACAATTTTCAATAGTGTTAGTTGCTATAAAATCTAGAGAATAGAATCTAGTAGAGATGACCATGGTAGATTAAGAGATAAAGCTGAATCCAAATTCATAGTTTGTGCTTTTGAACGGATATACAAACCTTCTTTTAATTTCCTAATGTAAGGCTTTGTTTTTTATCAATCAGTTTTATGGATGAAGCATTTTGAGTGTGTGTTTCATTTTCAGCGAAATGCAGGGCAACTGCCGAAGACAACATTCGACTATGATGTATATCCGCCAAATGCTTTTTAAATCTAACATTACGATCTCCAGTTTCTCCTATACAGCTTAATTGACAATTTTCGCTTTTTAATTCTAAAACTCCAGAACTGTTTTCTTTGTGGTTACAGAGTTTACTGTAAAGTTTGGGATCAGGATAGTAGCTAAAATCAGAATCTAGTTCCGATTGTATATTATAGCGCTAGTTATCTTTTTTGTAGCATCCTTATAAATAAACGGCTAAAGTCTAATTCCGTAGGTTTGTTTTTACTTCTGTGTGTTGATTTGCCGTAATTATAAAACGCAGCCAAGCACATAATAACGCACATAATGAGGCAAATTCCAACACGTTCAAAGCAGAAGAATTTGGTGGCAGTACGCAATTATGCACTGCGCGGTCTACAATCTCCTACGAAAATTTCATAACAGGAACAACGTATACATTCCGTATGAAAATTTTCCCAGCTTTCAGTGCGCTCAAAGTTTCTATATATTATCTCATGTGCGGGAAAATTCAAATTGGCCATTTACATTGATGTTTTGAATTTTGAATTGGTTTAAAAAAAGTTAGATCCCAAAAAAGTGAGTCAGTTTTGATTCTGTAAAGCAAATAACGTTTGTAAACGTTGTAACGTTTAAGGCAGTGGTGCAGATTTCAATAGACTGTTTTTGCCACAAATGGGGACGCTGCTAGGTAACCAGCAAGAATTATCATAGAGGGTTAATCGGAATCGCGAAAATTATTACTTTTTTGGTAAAGTCCTAAAGGATCTGAGAGTACTGGTCCTACACCCATTTAGTAAGTGTAAAAAAGATTCTTCAAAACTTATTCTATAGATTATACTTTGAAAACTTCACATTTTTGTCTCTGGCTTAAAGATATCATCCTTTGAAACTTGAAATTGATACATAATCCTGTATTTGCATTTTGTGAGCCGTGTAACTTCCAATAAAAGACAAAATTGTGAAAATTTCTAAATATAACCTCAAGAATAAGTTCCGATGAATCGTTATTGAATTTACTTTGTGGGTGTTTGATCAGTCATCTCGGATCCTTTAGCACTTTCCCAAAAAAAGTTAATGAGGAATATGATAGTCTAGAGATCATTTACGAGATCATGTTTAACCCAATGACTCACTGTAACGCTTGCTTTGCTTTCCTTCCACTCCGCTTGGTCAGCCGGAGCAAAAAGTTCGGGGGAGCCTCAGCTGAAACTAAGGAATTATCAGGTGTCAAAGGTTCGGCGGAGCCTAAGGTGCTATGAGACCTCCGATGCTATTTTACCATGATTTTACCACCGAAGACACAATTTTATTTAGTTGAATATGAACACAACCACCACCTGACTATTGTAGGGGCCCTATTCAAATTCCTCCGAATAATTTTAAGTTCCTCCGAATAAATTCGAGTCACTCCGAATAAATTCGAGTCACTCCGAATAAATTCGAGTCACTTCGAATAAATTCGAGTAACTTCGAATAAATTCGAGTCACTTCGAATAAATTCGAGTCACTTCGAATAAATTCGAGTCACTTCGAATAAATTCGAGTCACTTCGAATAAATTCGAGTCACTTCGAATAAATTCGAATTACACCTAATAAATTCGAGTTACTCCGAATAAATTCGAGTTACTAACGAATAAATTCGATGTACTCGGAATAAATTCGAGTTACTCCGAAAAAATTCGAATTACTCCCGAATAAATTCGAGTTACTCCGAATAACTTCGAGTTACTTCCGAATAAATTCGAGTTACTCAGAATAAATTCGAGTTACTCTGAATAAATTCGAGTTACTCCGAATAAATTCGAGTTACTTCCGAATAAATTCGAGTTACTTCCGAATAAATTCGAGTTACTCCGAATAAATTCGAGTTACTGCGAATAAATTCAAGTTACTCCGAATAAATTCGAGTTACTTCCGAATAATTCGAGTTACTCCGAATAAATTCGAGTTACTTCCGAATAAATTCGAGTTACTCCGAATAAATTCGAGTTACTCCGAATAAATTCGAGTTACTCCGAATAAATTCGAGTTACTCCGAATAAATTCGAGTTACTCCAAATAAATTCGAGTTACTCCGAATAAATTCGAGTTACTCTGAATAAATTCGAGTTACTCCGAATAAATTCGAGTCACTTCGAATAAATTCGAGTTACTTCCGAATAAATTCTAGTTACTCCGAATAAATTCGAGTTATTCCGAATAAATTCGAGTTACTCCGAACAAATTCGAGTTACTCCGAATAAATTCGAGTTACTCCGAATAAATTCGAGTTACTCCGAACAAATTCGAGTTACTCCGAATAAATTCGAGTTACTCCGAATAAATTCGAGTTACTCCGAATAAATTCGAGTTACTCCGAATAAATTCGAGTTACTCCGAATAAATTCGAGTTACTCCGAATAAATTCGAGTTACTCCGAATAAATTCGAGTTACTCCGAATAAATTCGAGTTACTCCGAATAAATTCGAGTTACTCCGAATAAATTCGAGTTACTCCGAATAAATTCGAGTTACTAATGAATAAATTCGACTTACTCCCCATAACTTCGAGTTACTTCCGAATAAATTCGAGTTACTCTGAATAATTCGAGTTACTCCGAATAACTTCGAGTTACTTCCGAATAAATTCGAGTTACTCCGAATAAATTCGAGTTACTCTGAATAAATTCGCGTTACTCCGAATAAATTCGAGTTACTCTGAATAAATTCGCGTTACTCCGAATAAATTCGAGTTACTCCGAATAAATTCGAGTTACTCCGAATAAATTCGAGTTACTCCGAATAAATTCGAGTTACTCCGAATAAATTCGAGTTACTCCGAATAAATTCGAGTTACTCCGAATAAATTCGAGTTACTCCGAATAAATTCGAGTTACTCCGAAAAAATTCGAGTTACTCCGAAAAAATTCGATATACTCCGAATAAATCGAGTATTTCCAAATAAATTCGAGTTACTCCGAAAAAATTCGATATACTCCGAATAATTCGAGTAACTCCAAATAAATTCGAGTTACTCCGAATAAATTCGAGTTACTCCGAATAAATTCGAGTTACTCCGAAAAAATTCGAGTTACTCCGATTAAATTTGAGTTACTCCGAATAAATTCGAGTTACTCCGAATAAATTCGAGTTACTCCGAATAAATTCGAGTTACTCCGAATAAATTCGAGTTACTCCGAATAAATTCGAGTTACTCCGAATAAATTCGAGTTACTCCGAATAAATTCGAGTTACTCCGAATAACTTCGAGTTACTCCGAATAAATTCGAGTTACTCCGAATAAATTCGAGTTACTCCGAATAAATTCGAGTTACTCCAAATAAATTCGAGTTACTCCGAATAAATTCGAGTTACTCCGAATAAATTCGAGTTACTCCGAATAAATTCGAGTTACTCCGAACAAATTCGAGTTACTCCGAATAAATTCGAGTTACTCCGAATAAATTCGAGTTACTCCGAACAAATTCGAGTTACTCCGAATAAATTCGAGTTACTCCGAATAAATTCGAGTTACTCCGAATAAATTCGAGTTACTCCGAATAAATTCGAGTTACTCCGAATAAATTCGAGTTACTCCGAATAAATTCGAGTTACTCCGAATAAATTCGAGTTACTCCGAATAAATTCGAGTTACTCCGAATAAATTCGAGTTACTCCGAATAAATTCGAGTTACTCCGATTAAATTTGAGTTACTCCGAATAAATTCGAGTTACTCCGAATAAATTCGAGTTACTCCGAATAAATTCGAGTTACTCCGAATAAATTCGAGTTACTCCGAATAAATTCGACTTACTCCCCATAACTTCGAGTTACTTCCGAATAAATTCGAGTTACTCTGAATAATTCGAGTTATTCCGAATAAATTCGATATAGTCGGAATAAATTCGAGTTACTCCGAATAAATTCGAGTTACTCCCGAACAAATTCGAGTTACTCCGAATAACTTCGAGTTACTTCCGAATAAATTCGAGTTACTCTGAATAAATTCGAGTTACTCCGAATAAATTCGAGTTACTTCCGAATAAATTCGAGTTACTTGCGAATAAATTCGAGTTACGCCGAATAACTTCGAGTTACTTCCGAATAAGTTTGAGTTACTCCTAATAAATTCGAGTTACTTCGAATAAATTCGAGTTACTTCGAATAAATTCGAGTTACTTCGATAAAATTCGAGTTACTTCCGAATAAATTCGAGTTACTCCGATAAAATTCGAGTCACTTCGATTAAATTCGAGTTACTCCTAATAAATTCTAGTTACTCCGAAAAAATTCGAGTAACTCCGAATAATTCGAGTTATTCCGAATAAATTCGATATACTCGGAATAAATTCGAGTAACTCCGAATAATTCGAGTTATTCCGAATAAATTCGATATACTCGGAATAAATTCGAGTTACTCCCGAATAAATTCGAGTTACTCCGAATAACTTCGAGTTACTTCCGAATAAATTCTAGTTACTCCGAATAAATTCGAGTTATTCCGAATAAATTCGAGTTACTCCGAATAAATTCGAGTTACTAACGAATAAATTCGACTTACTCCCCATAACTTCGAGTTACTTCCGAACAAAAAAGAGTTACTCTGAATAATTCGAGTTATTCCGAATAAATTCGATATAGTCGGAATAAATTCGAGTTACTCCGAATAAATTCGAGTTACTCCCGAATAAATTCGAGTTACTCCGAATAACTTCGAGTTACTTCCGAATAAATTCGAGTTACTCCGAATAAATTCGAGTTAGTCTGAATAAATTCGAGTTACTCCGAATAAATTCGAGTTACTCCGAATAAATTTGAGTTACTCCGAATAAATTCGAGTTACTCCGAATAAAGTCGAGTTACTCCGAATAAATTCGAGTTACTCCGAATAAATTCGAGTTACTCCGAATAAATTCGAGTTACTCCGAATAAATTCGAGTTACTAACGAATAAATTCGACTTACTCCCCATAACTTCGAGTTACTTCCGAATAAATTCGAGTTACTCTGAATAATTCGAGTTATTCCGAATAAATTCGATATAGTCGGAATAAATTCGAGTTACTCCGAATAAATTCGAGTTACTCCCGAACAAATTCGAGTTACTCCGAATAACTTCGAGTTACTTCCGAATAAATTCGAGTTACTCTGAATAAATTCGAGTTACTCCGAATAAATTCGAGTTACTTCCGAATAAATTCGAGTTACTTGCGAATAAATTCGAGTTACGCCGAATAACTTCGAGTTACTTCCGAATAAGTTTGAGTTACTCCTAATAAATTCGAGTTACTTCGAATAAATTCGAGTTACTTCGAATAAATTCGAGTTACTTCGATAAAATTCGAGTTACTTCCGAATAAATTCGAGTTACTCCGATAAAATTCGAGTCACTTCGATTAAATTCGAGTTACTCCTAATAAATTCTAGTTACTCCGAAAAAATTCGAGTAACTCCGAATAATTCGAGTTATTCCGAATAAATTCGATATACTCGGAATAAATTCGAGTTACTCCCGAATAAATTCGAGTTACTCCGAATAACTTCGAGTTACTTCCGAATAAATTCTAGTTACTCCGAATAAATTCGAGTTATTCCGAATAAATTCGAGTTACTCCGAATAAATTCGAGTTACTAACGAATAAATTCGACTTACTCCCCATAACTTCGAGTTACTTCCGAATAAATTCGAGTTACTCTGAATAATTCGAGTTATTCCGAATAAATTCGATATAGTCGGAATAAATTCGAGTTACTCCGAATAAATTCGAGTTACTCCCGAATAAATTCGAGTTACTCCGAATAACTTCGAGTTACTTCCGAATAAATTCGAGTTACTCCGAATAAATTCGAGTTACTCTGAATAAATTCGAGTTACTCTGAATAAATTCGAGTTACTCCGAATAAATTTGAGTTACTCCGAATAAATTCGAGTTACTCCGAATAAAGTCGAGTTACTCCGAATAAATTCGAGTTACTCCGAATAAATTCGAGTTACTCCGAATAAATTCGAGTTACTCCGAATAAATTCGAGTTACTAACGAATAAATTCGACTTACTCCCCATAACTTCGAGTTACTTCCGAATAAATTCGAGTTACTCTGAATAATTCGAGTTATTCCGAATAAATTCGATATAGTCGGAATAAATTCGAGTTACTCCGAATAAATTCGAGTTACTCCCGAACAAATTCGAGTTACTCCGAATAACTTCGAGTTACTTCCGAATAAATTCGAGTTACTCTGAATAAATTCGAGTTACTCCGAATAAATTCGAGTTACTTCCGAATAAATTCGAGTTACGCCGAATAACTTCGAGTTACTTCCGAATAAGTTTGAGTTACTCCTAATAAATTCGAGTTACTTCGAATAAATTCGAGTTACTTCGAATAAATTCGAGTTACTTCGATAAAATTCGAGTTACTTCCGAATAAATTCGAGTTACTCCGATAAAATTCGAGTCACTTCGATTAAATTCGAGTTACTCCTAATAAATTCTAGTTACTCCGAAAAAATTCAAGTAACTCCGAATAATTCGAGTTATTCCGAATAAATGCGATATACTCGGAATAAATTCGAGTTACTCCCGAATAAATTCGAGTTACTCCGAATAACTTCGAGTTACTTCCGAATAAATTCTAGTTACTCCGAATAAATTCGAGTTATTCCGAATAAATTCGATATAGTCGGAATAAATTCTAGTTACTCCGAATAAATTCGAGTTATTCCGAATAAATTCGATATAGTCGGAATAAATTCGAGTTACTCCGAATAAATTCGAGTTACTCCCGAATAAATTCGAGTTACTCCGAATAACTTCGAGTTACTTCCGAATAAATTCGAGTTACTCCGAATAAATTCGAGTTACTCTGAATAAATTCGAGTTACTCCGAATAAATTCGAGTTACTCCGAATAAATTTGAGTTACTCCGAATAAATTCAAGTTACTCCGAATAAATTCGAGTTACTCCGAATAAAGTCGAGTTACTCCGAATAAATTCGAGTTACTCCGAATAAATTCGAGTTACTCCGAATAAATTCGAGTTACTAACGAATAAATTCGACTTACTCCCCATTACTTCGAGTTACTTCCGAATAAATTCGAGTTACTCTGAATAATTCGAGTTATTCCGAATAAATTCGATATAGTCGGAATAAATTCGAGTTACTCCGAATAAATTCGAGTTACTTCCGAATAAATTCGAGTTACTCTGAATAAATTCGAGTTACTCCGAATAAATTCGAGTCACTTCGATTAAATTCGAGTTACTCCTAATAAATTCTAGTTACTCCGAAAAAATTCGAGTAACTCTGAATAATTCGAGTTATTCCGAATAAATTCGATATAGTCGGAATAAATTCAAATTACTCCGAATAAATTCGAGTTACTTCCGAATAAATTCGAGTTACGCCGAATAACTTCGAGTTACTTCCGAATAAGTTTGAGTTACTCCTAATAAATTCGAGTTACTTCGAATAAATTCGAGTTACTTCGAATAAATTCGAGTTACTTCGATAAAATTCGAGTTACTTCCGAATAAATTCGAGTTACTCCGATAAAATTCGAGTCACTTCGATTAAATTCGAGTTACTCCTAATAAATTCTAGTTACTCCGAAAAAATTCGAGTAACTCCGAATAATTCGAGTTATTCCGAATAAATTCGATATACTCGGAATAAATTCGAGTTACTCCCGAATAAATTCGAGTTACTCCGAATAACTTCGAGTTACTTCCGAATAAATTCTAGTTACTCCGAATAAATTCGAGTTATTCCGAATAAATTCGAGTTACTAACGAATAAATTCGACTTACTCCCCATAACTTCGAGTTACTTCCGAATAAATTCGAGTTACTCTGAATAATTCGAGTTATTCCGAATAAATTCGATATAGTCGGAATAAATTCGAGTTACTCCGAATAAATTCGAGTTACTCCCGAATAAATTCGAGTTACTCCGAATAACTTCGAGTTACTTCCGAATAAATTCGAGTTACTCCGAATAAATTCGAGTTACTCTGAATAAATTCGAGTTACTCCGAATAAATTCGAGTTACTCCGAATAAATTTGAGTTACTCCGAATAAATTCGAGTTACTCCGAATAAATTCGAGTTACTCCGAATAAATTCGAGTTACTCCGAATAAATTCGAGTTACTCCGAATAAATTCGAGTTACTCCGAATAAATTCGAGTTACTCCGAATAAATTCGAGTTACTCCGAATAAATTCGAGTTACTAACGAATAAATTCGACTTACTCCCCATAACTTCGAGTTACTTCCGAATAAATTCGAGTTACTCTGAATAATTCGAGTTATTCCGAATAAATTCGATATAGTCGGAATAAATTCGAGTTACTCCGAATAAATTCGAGTTACTTCCGAATAAATTCGAGTTACTCTGAATAAATTCGAGTTACTCCGAATAAATTCGAGTTACTTCCGAATAAATTCGAGTTACTTCCGAATAAATTCGAGTTACGCCGAATAAATTCGAGTTACTTCCGAATAAGTTTGAGTTACTCCTAATAAATTCGAGTTACTTCGAATAAATTCGAGTTACTTCGAATAAATTCGAGTTACTTCGAATAAATTCGAGTTACTTCCGAATAAATTCGAGTTACTCCGATAAAATTCGAGTCACTTCTGATTAAATTCGAGTTACTCCTAATAAATTCTAGTTACTCCGAAAAAATTCGAGTTATTCCGAATAAATTCGATATAGTCGGAATAAATTCGAGTTACTCCCGAATAAATTCGAGTTACTCCGAATAACTTCGAGTTACTTCCGAATAAATTCGAGTTACTCCGAATAAATTCGAGTTACTCTGAATAAATTCGAGTTACTCTGAATAAATTCGAGTTACTCCGAATAAATTCGAGTTACTCCGAATAAATTTGAGTTACTCCGAATAAATTCGAGTTACTTCCGAATAAATTCGAGTTACTCTGAATAATTCGAGTTATTCCGAATAAATTCGATATAGTCGGAATAAATTCGAGTTACTCCGAATAAATTCGAGTTACTCCCGAACAAATTCGAGTTACTCCGAATAACTTCGAGTTACTTCCGAATAAATTCGAGTTACTCTGAATAAATTCGAGTTACTCCGAATAAATTCGAGTTACTTCCGAATAAATTCGAGTTACTTCCGAATAAATTCGAGTTACGCCGAATAAATTCGAGTTACTTCCGAATAAGTTTGAGTTACTCCTAATAAATTCGAGTTACTTCGAATAAATTCGAGTTACTTCGAATAAATTCGAGTTACTTCGAATAAATTCGAGTTACTTCGAATAAATTCGAGTTACTCCGATAAAATTCGAGTCACTTCGATTAAATTCGAGTTACTCCTAATAAATTCTAGTTACTCCGAAAAATTCGAGTAACTCCGAATAATTCGAGTTATTCCGAATAAATTCGATATACTCCGGAATAAATTCGAGTTACTCCCGAATAAATTCGAGTTACTCCGAATAACTTCGAGTTACTCCGAATAAATTCTAGTTACTCCGAATAAATTCGAGTTATTCCGAATAAATTCGAGTTATTCCGAATAAATTCGATATACTCGGAATAAATTCGAGTCACTTGGAATAAATTCGAGTTACTTCCGAATAAATTCTAGTTACTCCGAATAAATTCGAGTTACTTCCAAATAAATTTGGGTTACTCCGAATAAATTCGAGTTACTTCAGAATAAATTCGAGTTACTCCGAAAAAATTCGAGTTACTCCAAAAAAATTCGAGTTACTCCGAAAAAATTCGAGTTACTCCGAAAAATTCGAGTTACTCCGAATAAATTCGAGTTACTCCGAATAAATTCGAGTTACTCCGAATAAATTCGAGTTACTAACGAATAAATTCGACTTACTCCCCATTACTTCGAGTTACTTCCGAATAAATTCGAGTTACTCTGAATAATTCGAGTTATTCCGAATAAATTCGATATAGTCGGAATAAATTCGAGTTACTCCGAATAAATTCGAGTTACTTCCGAATAAATTCGAGTTACTCTGAATAAATTCGAGTTACTCCGAATAAATTCGAGTCACTTCGATTAAATTCGAGTTACTCCTAATAAATTCTAGTTACTCCGAAAAAATTCGAGTAACTCTGAATAATTCGAGTTATTCCGAATAAATTCGATATAGTCGGAATAAATTCAAATTACTCCGAATAAATTCGAGTTACTTCCGAATAAATTCGAGTTACGCCGAATAACTTCGAGTTACTTCCGAATAAGTTTGAGTTACTCCTAATAAATTCGAGTTACTTCGAATAAATTCGAGTTACTTCGAATAAATTCGAGTTACTTCGATAAAATTCGAGTTACTTCCGAATAAATTCGAGTTACTCCGATAAAATTCGAGTCACTTCGATTAAATTCGAGTTACTCCTAATAAATTCTAGTTACTCCGAAAAATTCGAGTAACTCCGAATAATTCGAGTTATTCCGAATAAATTCGATATACTCGGAATAAATTCGAGTTACTCCCGAATAAATTCGAGTTACTCCGAATAACTTCGAGTTACTTCCGAATAAATTCTAGTTACTCCGAATAAATTCGAGTTATTCCGAATAAATTCGAGTTACTAACGAATAAATTCGACTTACTCCCCATAACTTCGAGTTACTTCCGAATAAATTCGAGTTACTCTGAATAATTCGAGTTATTCCGAATAAATTCGATATAGTCGGAATAAATTCGAGTTACTCCGAATAAATTCGAGTTACTCCCGAATAAATTCGGAGTTACTCCGAATAACTTCGAGTTACTTCCGAATAAATTCGAGTTACTCCGAATAAATTCGAGTTACTCTGAATAAATTCGAGTTACTCCGAATAAATTCGAGTTACTCCGAATAAATTTGAGTTACTCCGAATAAATTCGAGTTACTCCGAATAAATTCGAGTTACTCCGAATAAATTCGAGTTACTCCGAATAAATTCGAGTTACTCCGAATAAATTCGAGTTACTCCGAATAAATTCGAGTTACTCCGAATAAATTCGAGTTACTCCGAATAAATTCGAGTTACTAACGAATAAATTCGACTTACTCCCCATAACTTCGAGTTACTTCCGAATAAATTCGAGTTACTCTGAATAATTCGAGTTATTCCGAATAAATTCGATATAGTCGGAATAAATTCGAGTTACTCCGAATAAATTCGAGTTACTTCCGAATAAATTCGAGTTACTCTGAATAAATTCGAGTTACTCCGAATAAATTCGAGTTACTTCCGAATAAATTCGAGTTACTTCCGAATAAATTCGAGTTACGCCGAATAAATTCGAGTTACTTCCGAATAAGTTTGAGTTACTCCTAATAAATTCGAGTTACTTCGAATAAATTCGAGTTACTTCGAATAAATTCGAGTTACTTCGAATAAATTCGAGTTACTTCCGAATAAATTCGAGTTACTCCGATAAAATTCGAGTCACTTCGATTAAATTCGAGTTACTCCTAATAAATTCTAGTTACTCCGAAAAAATTCGAGTTATTCCGAATAAATTCGATATAGTCGGAATAAATTCGAGTTACTCCCGAATAAATTCGAGTTACTCCGAATAACTTCGAGTTACTTCCGAATAAATTCGAGTTACTCCGAATAAATTCGAGTTACTCTGAATAAATTCGAGTTACTCTGAATAAATTCGAGTTACTCCGAATAAATTCGAGTTACTCCGAATAAATTTGAGTTACTCCGAATAAATTCGAGTTACTTCCGAATAAATTCGAGTTACTCTGAATAATTCGAGTTATTCCGAATAAATTCGATATAGTCGGAATAAATTCGAGTTACTCCGAATAAATTCGAGTTACTCCCGAACAAATTCGAGTTACTCCGAATAACTTCGAGTTACTTCCGAATAAATTCGAGTTACTCTGAATAAATTCGAGTTACTCCGAATAAATTCGAGTTACTTCCGAATAAATTCGAGTTACTTCCGAATAAATTCGAGTTACGCCGAATAAATTCGAGTTACTTCCGAATAAGTTTGAGTTACTCCTAATAAATTCGAGTTACTTCGAATAAATTCGAGTTACTTCGAATAAATTCGAGTTACTTCGAATAAATTCGAGTTACTTCCGAATAAATTCGAGTTACTCCGATAAAATTCGAGTCACTTCGATTAAATTCGAGTTACTCCTAATAAATTCTAGTTACTCCGAAAAAATTCGAGTAACTCCGAATAATTCGAGTTATTCCGAATAAATTCGATATACTCGGAATAAATTCGAGTTACTCCCGAATAAATTCGAGTTACTCCGAATAACTTCGAGTTACTTCCGAATAAATTCTAGTTACTCCGAATAAATTCGAGTTATTCCGAATAAATTCGAGTTATTCCGAATAAATTCGATATACTCGGAATAAATTCGAGTCACTTGGAATAAATTCGAGTTACTTCCGAATAAATTCTAGTTACTCCGAATAAATTCGAGTTACTTCCAAATAAATTTGGGTTACTCCGAATAAATTCGAGTTACTTCAGAATAAATTCGAGTTACTCCGAAAAAATTCGAGTTACTCCAAAAAAATTCGAGTTACTCCGAAAAAATTCGAGTTACTCCGAAAAATTCGAGTTACTCCGAAAAAATTCGATATACTCCGAATAAATCGAGTATTTCCAAATAAATTCGAGTTACTCCGAAAAAATTCAATATACTCCGAATAATTCGAGTAACTCCAAATAAATTCGAGTTACTCCGAATAAATTCGAGTTACTCCGAATAAATTCGAGTTACTCCGAATAAATTCGAGTTACTCCGAATAAATTCGAGTTACTCCGAATAAATTCGAGTTACTCCGAATAAATTCGAGTTACTCCGAATAAATTCGAGTTACTCCGAATAAATTCGAGTTACTCCGAATAAATTCGAGTTACTCCGAATAAATTTGAGTTACTCCGAATAAATTCGAGTTACTCCGAATAAATTCGAGTTACTCCGAATAAATTCGAGTTACTAACGAATAAATTCGACTTACTCCCCATAACTTCGAGTTACTTCCGAATAAATTCGAGTTACTCTGAATAATTCGAGTTATTCCGAATAAAATCGATATAGTCGGAATAAATTCGAGTTACTCCGAATAAATTCGAGTTACTCCCGAACAAATTCGAGTTACTCCGAATAACTTCGAGTTACTTCCGAATAAATTCGAGTTACTCTGAATAAATTCGAGTTACTCCGAATAAATTCGAGTTACTTCCGAATAAATTCGAGTTACTTCCGAATAAATTCGAGTTACGCCGAATAACTTCGAGTTACTTCCGAATTAATTTGAGTTACTCCTAATAAATTCGAGTTACTTCGAATAAATTCGAGTTACTTCGAATTAATTCGAGTTACTTCGATAAAATTCGAGTTACTTCCGAATAAATTCGAGTTACTCCGATAAAATTCGAGTCACTTCGATTAAATTCGAGTTACTCCTAATAAATTCTAGTTACTCCGAAAAAATTCGAGTAACTCCGAATAATTCGAGTTATTCCGAATAAATTCGATATACTCGGAATAAATTCGAGTTACTCCCGAATAAATTCGAGTTATTCCGAATAAATTCGAGTTACTCCGAATAAATTCGAGTTACTAACGAATAAATTCGAGTTACTAACGAATAAATTCGACTTACTCCCCATAACTTCGAGTTACTTCCGAATAAATTCGAGTTACTCTGAATAATTCGAGTTATTCCGAATAAATTCGATATACTCGGAATAAATTCGAGTTACTAACGAATAAATTCGACTTACTCCCCATAACTTCGAGTTACTTCCGAATAAATTCGAGTTACTCTGAATAATTCGAGTTATTCCGAATAAATTCGATATAGTCGGAATAAATTCGAGTTACTCCGAATAAATTCGAGTTACTTCCGAATAAATTCGAGTTACTCTCAATAAATTCGAGTTACTCCGAATAAATTCGAGTTATTTCCGAATAAATTCGAGTTACTTCCGAATAAATTCGACTTACGCCGAATAAATTCGAGTTACTTCCGAATAAGTTTGAGTTACTCCTAATAAATTCGAGTTACTTCGAATAAATTCGAGTTACTTCGAATAAATTCGAGTTACTTCGAATAAATTCGAGTTACTTCCGAATAAATTCGAGTTACTCCGATAAAATTCGAGTCACTTCGATTAAATTCGAGTTACTCCTAATAAATTCTAGTTACTCCGAAAAAATTCGAGTAACTCCGAATAATTCGAGTTATTCCGAATAAATTCGATATACTCGGAATAAATTCGAGTTACTCCGAATAACTTCGAGTTACTTCCGAATAAATTCTAGTTACTCCGAATAAATTCGAGTTATTCCGAATAAATTCGAGTTATTCCGAATAAATTCGATATACTCGGAATAAATTCGAGTCACTTGGAATAAATTCGAGTTACTTCCGAATAAATTCTAGTTACTCCGAATAAATTCGAGTTACTTCCAAATAAATTTGAGTTACTCCGAATAAATTCGAGTTACTTCAGAATAAATTCGAGTTACTCCGAAAAAATTCGAGTTACTCCAAAAAAATTCGAGTTACTCCGAAAAAATTCGAGTTACTCCGAAAAAATTCGAGTTACTCCGAAAAAATTCGATATACTCCGAATAAATCGAGTATTTCCAAATAAATTCGAGTTACTCCGAAAAAATTCAATATACTCCGAATAATTCGAGTAACTCCAAATAAATTCGAGTTACTCCGAATAAATTCGAGTTACTCCGAATAAATTCGAGTTACTCCGAATAAATTCGAGTTATTTCGAATAAATTCGAGTTACTCCGAATAAATTCGAGTTACTCCGAATAAATTCGAGTTACTCCGAATAAATTCGAGTTACTCCGAATAAATTCGAGTTCCTCCGAATAAATTCGAGTTACTCCGAATAAATTCGAGTTACTCCGAATAAATTCGAGTTACTCCGAATAAATTCGAGTTACTCCGAATAAATTCGAGTTACTCCGAATAAATTCGAGTTACTCCGAATAAATTCGAGTTACTCCGAATAAATTCGAGTTACTCCGAATAAATTCGAGTTACTCCGAATAAATTCGAGTTACTCCGAATAAATTCGAGTTACTCCGAATAAATTCGAGTTACTCCGAATAAATTCGAGTTACTCCGAATAAATTCGAGTTACTCCGAATAAATTCGAGTTACTCCGAATAAATTCGAGTTACTCTGAATAAATTCGAGTTACTCTGAATAAATTCGAGTTACTCCGAATAAATTCGAATTACTCCGAATAAATTCGAGTTACTAACGAATAAATTCGACTTACTCCCCATAACTTCGAGTTACTTCCGAATGAATTCGAGTTACTCTGAATAATTCGAGTTATTCCGAATAAATTCGATATACTCGGAATAAATTCGAGTTACTAACGAATAAATTCGACTTACTCCGAATAAATTCGAGTTACTCCCGAATAAATTCGAGTTACTCCGAATAACTTCGAGTTACTTCCGAATAAGTTCGAGTTACTCCGAATAAATTCGAGTTACTCTGAATAAATTCGAGTTACTCCGAATAAATTCGAGTTACTCCGAATAAATTCGAGTTACTTCCGAATAAATTCGAGTTACTTCCGAATAAATTCGAGTTACGCCGAATAAATTCGAGTTACTGCGAATAAATTCAAGTTACTCCGAATAAATTCGAGTTACTTCCGGATAAGTTTGAGTTACTCCTAATAAATTCGAGTTACTCCGATAAAATTCGAGTCACTTCGAATAAATTCGAGTTACTCCTAATAAATTCTAGTTACTCCGAAAAAATTCGTGTATCTCCGAATAATTCGAGTTATTCCGAATAAATTCGATATACTCGGAATAAATTCGAGTTACTCCCGAATAAATTCGAGTTACTCCGAATAACTTCGAGTTACTTCCGAATAAATTCGAGTTACTCCGAATAAATTCGAGTTACTCTGAATAAATTCGAGTTACTCCGAATAAATTCGAGTTACTTCCGAATAAATTCGAGTTACTTCCGAATAAATTCGAGTTACTCCGAATAAATTCGAGTTACTCCGAATAAATTCGAGTTACTCCGAATAAATTCGAGTTACTGCGAATAAATTCAAGTTACTCCGAATAAATTCACTGTAACGCTTGCTTTGCTTTCCTTCCACTCCGCTTGGTCAGCCGGAGCAAAAAGTTCGGGGGAGCCTTAGCTGAAACTAAGGAATTATCAGGTGTCAAAGGTTCGGCGGAGCCTAAGGTGCTATGAGACCTCCGATGCTATTTTACCATGATTTTACCACCGAAGACACAATTTTATTTAGTTGAATATGAACACAACCACCACCTGACTATTGT
Source organism: Tomocerus qinae (assembly GCA_020055645.1). NCBI lineage: Eukaryota > Metazoa > Arthropoda > Collembola > Entomobryomorpha > Tomoceridae > Tomocerus > Tomocerus qinae. The sequence continues at coordinate 63,623,964 of CM034546.1, forward strand.
ATGGGCCCTATTCAAATTCCTCCGAATAATTTTATGTTCCTCCGAATAAATTCGAGTCACTCCGAATAAATTCGAGTTACTCCGAATAAATTCGAGTTACTTCCGAATAAATTCGAGTTACTTCCGAATAAATTCGAGTTACTCCGAATAAATTCGAGTTACTGCGAATAAATTCAAGTTACTGCGAATAAATTCGAGTTACTTCCGAATAAGTTTGAGTTACTCCGAATAAATTCGAGTTACTTCCGAATAAATTAGAGTTACTCCGAAATGTTATAAAAAATGAAGAAAGAAAGATTGTTTGGTATCGTCTATTTAAAATTGATGCTAATTTAATTGCAGTTTATATTTTATTTTATCTATTTATTTATTCATTTCTCGATGATGTGACCAGTGGTCTTTACATCGTCAAATTAACACAACTATTAATATTAATTAATGCTTTGGAGTTGTGCTGAGGGAATGCTGACAAGGCGATTACCAGATTAAAGAGTGTGAAGAAATTGTAAACATAGACATTTAGGGCTGTAAAATGTAGCACAGTTGATAAGACTCGAGTTGTGGTTACTTATCTCACATTGATAAATATATTACATTGGCTGACCAGACCTAAAACACAATCAGACGACAAATATTGTAGTTACAGATTACATTGAATAATTGCATTCGTTAGAATATTATTACAGTGCACAATGACAGATTTTGATTCTTAAAGTGGATTTAAGGGTGTCTGGAAATACATGTTAATTGCACGTTGTACCACGGTGTAATGATTTCAGATGAGTTAAATAGAGAAAAAAATTAGAATTAAAATGACGCTGGTCATTTTTGCTACTAATTGCTACTCTAGGAGCTATTAAATTTCAAAGTTCCAAAAAATGAGAATTCTCTGGCCTTCTCAAATGTATTATTCTGGCAAGGATATCTAGCTGCTGCTGCTGCGACAGAGGTGGTGAATTCATTCAAGCAAAATCTGCCTCTGTGCAGTGGTGATAGAGTGAAGAATAGTTCGTCCTTGTAAGTTGATATCAGTTAAGATCCATTTAAATTGTTTGAAAATCGAGAGATGTATTCTGCACATTTTTCTATTACTTAACATATTCTGCAGCATTTCCATGAGAGAAAATTACATTTCCAAACAATTACTTAGTCACAATAATTTTTTTAACAAAAGAATTGAGGGTGACAAGGGTACAAAACGTTAGCTTAAAACTATGGCAAATAGCTTCATGACATGAAGTGTATAGGTATGATTTGAATAGCGTATATTCTATTAATATATAAATTTTTTAAAGTGCTTAACATATTGCATATCTTTGACATATTTCTCTAAATTTAATGATTGCAAAATTTAGTGACACATTTCCTTTTTTGTAAATTTTAAAGTAGGTAAATCGTTTTTCCATGAGACTTTTCATTAAGGTAATAAAACCAGTGTTATCTCAAAACCTTGCTTAAAAATAATGCAAAACCTTTAACACATTTCCTATAAATTTACAAAATTTTAAAGTAGGTAAATCGTTTTTCCATGAGATTTTCATTAAGGTAATAAAACCAGCGTATCTCAAAACCTTGCTTAAAAATAATTCAAAACTCATTAACACATTTCCTTTAAATTTATAAAATCTTAAAATAATCCAAGATTAGTTGACACAAATCATTTAAATTCCGAATATCTTAATGTAGGTAAATCGTTTTTCTAACACATTTTCTTGAATTCACAAAACCTTATTGGTAGATCGTTTTTCAAAAGATTTTTCTTTAAGAAAATAAAACAAGTTTATCTCAAATCTTGTTGAAAAGTAATACAAAATGCATTGATAGATTTCCTCTAAAATGACATTTTTAAAATGACAAGGTACAATTTTTCAATTCCTATAACAGTCGGCAAATTGTCTTTTCAGTAATTAAAATCACATTACACTAGGTACATAATTGGTGATAAATTTTTAAGTTTAAAACGGATAAGCCTCGCCCAAAATTTAGCCATTTAACTTACAAATAGATTGGTTGTTACCTGATTTAGTGACCATATTCGCGGATTGTTATTTTCAATAAAAGAATTATAAAATTTGAGGGAACGTATTACATTACATTAGAAGCAAAAAATACATTAAAAAATCTACTAATATAATGTAGTGGCGTTGTTTATCCAATAAAATAAGGATTTACAATAATATTGATGAGATAAAGATATTACGAAATAAAGTACAAGTGTAGTAAATAAAATCATCAGGACAGATCGGCAAGCACGTCTGCTCTGAAGCACTCACTCAACCCAACGTCAATTTAATTGCAGTTAATTTCTCAATAGGCAAGGGTTGTTAGCGCCCCCATTGGTTGAAATTGAAACCTACTCTGATGGATGAACACTTATCATTTTGTGACAACAATGATCATCTGCTAAGCTATTTCATACTTTGGCACCGAATTTTATTCAAAATTCAAATACGAAATTTAAATGAAATTATTTTTTACCATTTATACCATTTATATCACTGACTTCTACTTTTTAGGTAGTTGTATTTAACGTTAAATACCATTAAAAACCACTTACCACTGGTAAGTGGTAAATGGTATTTTGTACACTGTGTAACATTGGTTATAACAAACTTAGTATTTTATAAAAACCAAGGAAAAACGTAAATATAACTTACTTTCGAAATTCGTCCAGAACAAAAGTTAAAAAATTAATTTTGTCCATGAACAAAATTGGTTTCATCCAGGACAATTTTATTTCGTCCGGACAATATACAACCCTGATTTCTTAGCACTAGCCGACTTACTCTTAATTATATTGTTTTACTGTTGATTTTAATAATCAATGTGGGTAAACACGCAGCTTGTAGTGTGTATGAGTGAGGTACAGTGTATGAGGTATTTAGTAGCGTATAAAACCAGAATTTACTTCATTTACGAAATAACACGGGGCAGATTCAAAATAATCCAATAGTTCGCTTTACATTTTTTGTAAGTTTTGCGCAGGCTGGAGGCATGTTTGTTTGTGGTAAACTGTAGTAAATGAAGTTGACGGCTAACGCGCAGACTCATTTCTAACTGTATCGCAGATTATAGACATCTGCTGGTGCTAATAAATAGCGAAGTTAAGTTACGTTTACAAATATTTAAATTGGCGTGCACACGGTAGTGCCTGCGTATATGTTGACTAACCCTCCCTCCCATACTCACTAAATGATATTCCCCAATGTATTTTTACTTTGTCTCCATATTGATAATCAATATTAATCTTTTTTCAATTTATTAGCACTTTTCGACTTTTGCTACTTTATAAGTACACTTTTCACTGCTCTTTCAACGAAATATTCGAAATTAAACAAGTTCAAATATTAAAATAAAATAAGCTTGTAGAACATGAAATCCCCATGTCAATCTGTAGACCTTGCTTTACATTAAGATGCATGTATAAGTAATGATAAATTCTGTTTTGTTTACATTATAGTCTAAGTAGCGGATACAAGTAGGTTTAAAATCAAGGAGAAAAACTGCCACTCCTTAAGTAAATGTAATTTAGGAAGTGGGAGTTTTTAGTAACTTACAATTAAGGAAGTGGGAGTAAATTAGCATGCAGATCAAGTTCATGGACCAGAGACGAGATATAGGTAAGAAGGTAATGGTATTTAGTAGGTACTCAATTACTACTGTAATTCTTTTTTATGCCATTTAATAATATAAATTTCCATATTATTTTATTCACGTTGATTACAAGCCCAACTATATATGTAGAATCTATCAGAAATTGAAGATATTCACATTAAAGATGATCAGATTTCTTCATGACAAGCTTTTTAAATGCCTCTAGTAAACCCAGCTTGTTCGTCCAATGGAGATTCAAGAATGAAAATTCAACTTCCAACCGTCTCAAGAACTGAAAATAAATGCGTCATATGTAATGGAAAAGGGAGATCGCGCATCCCAAATGCTGCTATCATTAACGTTTGGCCGAAAAGAAAAATCATATTTCCAATGAAAAATCGTGTATTTTTCTACATTGGCCGAGCCGATATGTTTTCAAAAGAGACCCTGGAAAGAATTACAGCTACCAAAAATTGTGCAAATTTCTTAGCTACAGGTGTGAAGAACGGTTTTTAGCTTTTATTGATGACAGAGATAAATCTACGTTCTCAAAATTGGACTTCAATAAAACTGCTCCATTGACTGAAAACGATTACCTAAGATTTACTGGACTATACATGGACGACTTCAATGATTTGCATTTGATTATTAGCATGCATTTGAGAAAAAGTGTCTATCGTAGTACACGTAATGCGTTGTAAATGTTTTTAGTTAAGCTACGATTAAATCTTTTGATACCTTAAGGTTGGAGCCCAAGCTAAAACATGTATATATGGAAAACTTGTCGACTTAGATTCCAAAATGTAGCCGTTCTATAGCAGCTACAGAGTCGAAAAATATCTCGTTGAAAAGGTGACAAAATAATTTAGTTGGTTCCGGTTCACAAGGTCAAATTTTTAATTATGATATCAAAATTTCCCCCCATAAAGGGCATCAGAGTATAGATATAAGATAAAACGGACCGGAACCAACTAGTTTATTTTGTCATCTTTTCATCGACCTCTTCTTCGACTCTGTAGCTATTGTAGAACGGCTACATTTTGGAAAATAAAGGTCACCCTTTTACCTCTATGAGGTCACCACGTTGACACGTAATGACACTAAATAAGATGATGAAATTGATGAAATGAGATTGCCTTAGAAGTGCTAGCGTTGGTGTGTAGGTGGTAGGCTAGCTAAGCTAGGCACTTCCATGTACATTGCATTGCTCCTCTACATCACCAGCTAGAGCTAGAGCTACATTGATACTTGCTACATTCACGGTTTTTATGGTGATTGAGCGGGTCTAACCAATGGTGCAAAATCTTAACTCTTATCTGAACTTCTGATATGCATTGCATATCAACAACAACAGCTAATATTACCTTTGCTTGCTGCATTTTGCATTCTTGGTATTCCTGGGCAGTGTTTGATGACCAGCCTACTGGTTGGTTAAAATGACTGGCTAAAATGGCCAGCCGGCTGGTTGAAATTCTTTGTTTTATCCAGTGGCTAAAATGGTCGAAGTGGCTGAAATGATCAAAAACAGTCAAATAGGGCTATGTGAACTGAGAAAATCATCCTCGGGAAATTTAAAAATCCACGATTTTTGGCCAATTTGGCCACTAACCATTTCAGCCACTTTAAACGGCTGGCTGGTCAAAATCATTTTTAGCAGGCTAAAATGGAACACTGTTCATGGGTTCGCAACCCAGTGCTCAGTGACCAGCCGGCTGGTCGGATAAATTGACTGGCCGGTTGGTTTATATTCTTTATGAAAATTTTTAGATTCATTCAATTTTTGTTAGTTTTCGAATAAAAGTAAACTTTCGGACAGAATCTATAAATAATGTACAGTAAACCGGATCAGTTTTAAAAAATACACATTCAGCTCAGATTTGGTCCATGAATCTCCATATTATAATCGTAGACTTGATAAAGCAATAAATATAGAAGCCTATATATTTATGCGGGTTTAGCCGGCTAGAAGTGATTTTGACCAGCCAGCCGGCTAAAATGGCTGAAATGGCTAGTTGCCACAATGGCCAAAAATCATGGTTTTGTAAATTTCTTCTAGTAAATGATGATTCATTTCAGCCATTTTAGTCACTGGCTAACCAAGAATTTCAACCAGCCGGCTGGCCATTTAAGCCGACCAGCCGGCTGGTCACCATGTTTTTTAAATGTAATAGCAGTACTGGTGGCCTAGTACAACAATACAACTTACACACCACGCGTAGCTCAATATACCTCTGGTCCTCGTTCATATCATACTCACTCCATATTATAACAACTAATGCGTTGTAGTGGTCTGGTAAAGGTAACATATACTAAAAGGTGTAGTGGCGGTGGAGGAATGACGACGCCGGAGTTGTAGCTGTAGTTCATGAATACAAAATACACTCAGGCCTCGACTTCTACTTCACTCCTCCGTCCTCCCTCAACCACACAAATTACCACTTGACTCGTTGACCCCATACCCCATAAGCGTGACTTCAGTGAACTTCTTGGAAGAATTTCATTCTGTAGTCGGCACTAATAATCTACAAATACGACACCTGGATATTGATGCAATATTTTATCACAACCTGTAGCCTTAAGGTGCGCTATGGTGTAGTGGTGTTTGCTTTTTGATTTTATAGATAGACACTAGTTCATTGATATTTTGGCAAAGCAAACTATTCCAAACTTCAACACTAACATCCTGCAGAACACAAAAAGTTATATTATGATGAAAATAAAAATGTTGCAGTATGGATGCTGTGGGATGACGCATGGAAAACGTCCAGAAAAAATTTATGACAATTTTTGAATGTTTGCGAGGAAATAATAATTCTAATTTTGTGATATTTTATTAATGATTTTAACATTAATATTTGCACCAAAGTATATTACTATTTCAGAAAAACCTTTAAAAAAAGTTATGGTATTCTACAAAGGACACCTGTAATTAATAGAATGATGATAGTTGTCGGATGCCGATATTCTTGCAAGACTTGTGGAAGAGAATACACTGTTCGACGTTTACTAATTAAACACATAGAGAGGGTCCATTTCGGAGTCAGACGTTATGAATGTGGAGTTTGCGCAAAAAAGTTTTACCAATATAGTCAGTGTAAAAATCACATCCGTAAAAACCATCCCGATCATATTGAAGTAGTCAGTGAAACTGAAAGTATGAGGCATAAGAAGTCTGAAGAAATTCCCACCAATCAAAACTTTGAAAGTGAAATTCCAAACGTTGTTCCTCCTAACACTTCCATCGATGACACAGAATTTCCTAACGGAGAAGAGCAGCCGATAGAAATTCCTATAAAACTCAAAATTGAAGTCGGTGAGGCAATTGGATGCTCCGTTGGTATTGAAAATCCTTTTATGAAGACTGAAGACGATATACAAACTATGGACTTATGCAATAATAACAATGACTATGCATGTTCTGAATCTGATGTTAAGGAAGAAAATACATTTATTGTGTCATCGGAGGATGCGGAATTAATAGTTGGGTACGCTTCATTTAATTAAATTTATAAATAAACGAAATCCTATACTTTCGTTCTTCCATTAATCCGTAAACGTTGTTACTTTTAATCAGATGTGATAATAATAAAGAGATGGCCGGTTGGATTGCTTTAAAGGGGGCCACTTTTTTGAAGTCCGGCAGGTACCCCGTATCTCAGAATATTTAGACGTGACCCCCCAATGTTTCAATGGATCTTTGCCGGACATGAACTGGAAGGTCCGTTCCCACCCTCAACACCCCCCGGGGGTATGGGGCAAAGTGAGATTCCACCGGATTTTGATAGATATCGACTCCCTGAACAAAGTCCCGCCCATCCCCACCCCCTCCGACCCCCCCTTAGGGGGGTACTTTAAAAAATATCATAATCTAAGCATAAATGACATGTATTGACCACTGGAAATGACTCAAGGTACCTTCCTACCACCCCCACCCAAGGGGGGGTCTGGGGCAAAATGAGATTCCATCAGATTTTGATAGATATCGACTCCCTGAACAAAGTTCCGCCCACCCCCACCCCCTCCGAACCCCCTTAAGGGGGTACTTAAAAAAATATGTATTAAATACACTGATATGTCATAAAATGAGACTCTACAAACTTATCAAACCTGGAGAAATAATCACATTGGCTAGAAGTCCTAATTACGGGGCAAATCTCAAAAAAGGACTCCAGAGTAGGATATAACTACTTCTAGAATTATTAATGGAATTGCATTTCAGCATTTGCCTTCACAAAATATTTAAATAACACAATTCTTGCTATATTTTAGAAGTGCCCGAAGGATTTAAATGTCTTAAATGCTATAAAGTTTTCAAAAAAAGGACAATTTACATACAACATTGGGGAAACGTTCACGACAAAACTGGAGGCTACCAGTGCAGCGTCGGCCAAAACGTTTTTATGTCAAATTTCATTGCGCAAAACATTTCATTCATCAACATACAGATCGGAATCCGTATGTTTGTCCTACATGTGACGGAAGATTCAACAGCAACAGAAGTTTGAGAAAACACATTCAAAACACATGGGTGAACGACGATTTACTTGCTCAATGTGTCCGTTAAAGTTTGTTGAAGAAGTTGTGATGACTAAACACATTGAAAATGTGCATATGAAAATCTTAGGCTCGTAAGTTATATTTAAATTTTGTTAACTAAAATTACAGCTCATTAGCAAAATAAAATTTCGCTCCAATTAAAACTGAGAAAGTATAAAATCTATTCTGTGGAAGTATAAACTCTTTTAAAAGTAAACAGATGCAATAATCTTTCAATCATCAGAGTTGCAATGCTGGCTGCCAATAAGCACAGAAAAAGTGCCACTGCTGTAAAAGTATCAGTTAAGCCTAATGTTTCATGGCGTGTGCGCTTTTGTGATTTCGGTAAACAAGACATGGTTGTCCATTCCTTATAAACTTTTTTCCATCTGTGCAAAACCCCGTTGTTGTGCATCCACACAATTCTATTGATTAAGAAGTAATTATTTTTTACATTTTTAATAGTTTTATACGTTATGGGTAGTTTAGTTTTGTCAGCAATGAAAATAGGTACCTACTTAGTATTGAAAGGCTCCTTTAGCGGCGAGTGTTTTTTCACTATCATAGCAGCACTGAATGAAGTATGGTTCAAAAACACTTTGAATATCTTAAAGCAATAACGCTCGTAATAGCTGTTTTGTAATGCAAATCCTTCGGAGGTGCTGTATTCGGAATTATGCATTTCAACATCTTCCATTTTTAAAAATGCCGAAGGCTGATAATTAAATATTGCAGGTATGCCGTCGTCAGTTCTGTTCAATTTTATGGCGTTTGCGATAGCCGGTGTAGTTTCGCTCAGTTTCTATGATTTTTTAACATAAATTAGTATTGATCTTTGCTGAACAAAGAAGAAACATTATATTTGAAACGTATTTCCCGACCGACGAAAAATGCTTTTAAAGTTGTACGTAATATTAATTAATGAAATTAAGTCAAAAATTTACCTGTAAATACATCTCTGTGTTAGGACTCGGGAGGGGATCGGTATAAAATAAGAATTTTGCTGATATAAGGTCAACAAAATCCTTAATTGGATGAAAATCTAATGACAATAAAGAAACCAATGCAGCTGAGTACATATAGTATGTAATCATGCCGGATAGAGATGCGCAGAAAAGGGATATTTTTAAAGATGTTGACTGGGCATGGATAATATTTCCATCTAAGGACACAAAGAATTTCTGGTGAACTTATTGTACATAAATAGTGGAAATAAATTCAAAAAAGACTATGAAAAAGATTTTAAATGAATTTTAATAGGAAACACTCACCATTTTGACAAATATTACCAATTAGCCAAAACAAGGCGTCGACCAACGTTTGATTTTCCCATTTTGTTTTCTTAATGTACATTAGGATTGTTACACTCAGAAATATAATTATCCACATGCACATCACGGCTATCCATAATTCCTTTCGAAAAACGCTCAGAAATATATCTCTGACAGTACTTGTGGGTGGCTGGATGAAATATGCTACCAATCTGTAAAGAAGGACTCATGTGCCACATTAAAAGCGTTAAGGTTTAGTTAAAATAACGAATGTCTACTTTTTTGACAATAAAAAGTAACTTTACCTGTAATTGATATAAGGGTGCAAATAAGAGAATTTCTGTAGCCGAAGTTCGCTGAATTCATGAACTGAGTGCGAAATATCAACCACTCCATTTAATATCATCTTTCCCAAATCCATTTCTTTTGAAGGTGGTTTTGTTCCCGTTTCAGCCCAATTCAAACCATCGAAAGGGACGTAACTTAAGTTATATGAGTCGAAAATATATTTTATGACTTCGAACTCAAAACCCCCAGTAAATTGAAGCGAGCCATTTTTCACTGTGTAACTTGTTTGGCTTCCAAAAAGCAACTGTCAAAAGAAAAGCAAAAAGGGAGATTTTAAAATAAATACAAAAACTCCACTATATAATATTTGATAAACCAAAGTAAAACTATAAGTAGGTCAAGAAGTTAGAATTTTAAATCGACTTAACAACTGCTCCAGTTTTGATAGATTTATTTAATGGCAGCGTAGGAAAATTCTCTTTTGCGATTCCAAGAAAATTGTCCATTATTGCACCGTCGCAAAACGTGGAGGTATTATTTGTATTAAATAGTCGCAGTAAATCTTGACACAATATACTTCCAGTTTTTTCTTCTTTATAATTCGAACATTCTTGTGATTTGTTAATATTTCTGTGGTTAGAGATAGCACAGTTTTGTGTATCCAAACCATTTTCATTCGTCGTTACAAAAAATGGTTTTAATGATGCCAATAAAAATATCAAGATATTTATTATCCTACTAATAATTTGAGTCGGAGCTAAACGAACAAATTTAATCAACATATTTATTTTTCAGTGCAGAATATTTTTGGTATATGCTAGAAAAATTATTATGGTCCTCAGTTGCTTTTAGAGTTTGTCAGTAAATGTATTTAGAAAAGTAGTCTTTTAAATTCACCCGATATACACAACTTAATTCAAACTTTGACAAATTTCTGATGTGTGACTGAGTATATAATTATAGTTTATGGAACATTATTTGAACCGACTGAAACAATTAAAAAGAAACGATGTTAATTGATATTAATATTAATTAATATTAGAAACCATATTTTTAATAAGATTAAATGTCAATTGCCAGTGTCGTTAGTCGTTAATATACTTTAGACGAAATAATGTGATTTGCAAAAAGTGGGAATCATAAGTAAATAGTAAATAAATGTTTTCTATGTACAGTAAGGACAAGCTATATTCATGATACTTTTAATATTCTTTATATTTCTATTATTACATGAGATGTAGGTCTAATTAATTTAATCTATTAAGAGCAAAAAGTGTGTGAAAGCTAACAATGTAACAATGTGCAGATATTTACCAAAGGTTGCACAATAATATTTGCTTATTTTCCTAGAATTATAAATGCGAGTGTTTACATCAATTTATTTAAAACTACTAAACAGAGATGTGCTTTAAAAGGAAAAAAATATGTACAACTATTTGTATTTGTTGGTATTTTGATTAACCTGATGTGCCTTTCCAAACAGAATTAAAAATTTTTCATCAAAGATATCTCAATTTATGAAAGTAAGCAATTGATCCTTTGTATTTGCATAAAATTTCAATGTATCCATATGGAAAAATTATTCAAATTACTTATTAATTATAATATTAATTAATGTCTCATAGGAATAAAATACAGAAATTTCAAACTTTCAGAACCACATCCTTCCGTACAGGATAGTTTACCCTAATTTAGAGTAATGACATAATAATTCTAAATATTGAAGGAAAAAACTGAACTTGTTTTATTAAGCTGACATTAAGTGCTTATAATATTTATTATTATTAGTAACAATAATATAATATTATACTGATACTATCAATTAATTCCTAGAAAGGGGCCACAAATTTAATTATTGTACAATACATTCAGCATGTTCATCCTTATTAGGTGGTTTGTCAAAAATCGTATCGTCTGTTGTATAATAATCTTGTAGGTGAAGTGCATCTAAGTTGACACCATGAGGAACATAAGATCCTAATCCAACCAATTCTAAATCCACCTTATCTCCAAACATTTTTAAACGACTAAAGCGGGCGAAAGGGGATACTTTGTAAAGTTGTATTTTCCACAATGTGTAAGGACTAAGCAAAGCATCGCCCTTTCGAATTTTCTCATAAACATCATTTTTAGAAACCCGTTCACCTTTTGCATCTTTTTCAAAATTATAATGAATGGTTTGGTTTTCTCCAAAAGTCAAGTAGAATTTCTCATTGAATCTATAATGCGCATTCCCCATGTGAGTCATATTTACAGCAAAATAGTTTAACTGGTTTTGAATTTCAGTTTGCAAGGTAGAATTCTGTGCCTTAAAATTAATTTCAATGAGTGTACATTTAATTGCGTTCTTATTCGGAATGGTAGTTATATCAGCTTTTAAATCAACCACACCACCGTTAAGTAATTTTGTTATTGAATTTCTCCACTGTTCATTTTCCCAAACAAAAAATGGTTTCGTTGATTGGAAAGAGCTGGAGAATTCACTTTTGTGTGTAAATTCATCCTGCCCTTTAATTACTTGAGATTTATACTCTTGCAATTTTTTCCACAATTTCTTTATTCTACGGACGCCTGCATCGATCATTACTTTAATAGAATCTTCGTCAGTTTCTGTTGGATTTAAAATCTCAGGGGGCAATTTAAACTCTTCCATGTAACGATTTGCGAATGGGAAAACCCATTGCTTTATTGCATGGATAGCATTTTCATATTGACCAAGAAATACATTTGACTGTATTATGAAATCTAGTTTGACTATTGTAGTTTGTAAACGGGGATCGTTAACAACAATGCTATTAGACCCGGCTGAATTTACATCTGCAATGTAATCTGCTAAATGTTTTTGTTCCTGATAATTTTCCATTCTGTCATAAATGTCAATTAGAACTGTCATCCCTTCATCTAGCTTAACAATAATACCTAACATTTCTTCCTGTATTTGAAAACCTTCTGTGAATTGTTTCATTTGCAATTTTATGTCCCTAAGAGTGCCCTGAACTTTCCATTTGCTAACATGAAGAGATATTTTAGACTTTGTCTCTAGAGACTGTTGAACATTTTTCATATCTCTCTGCATATTCGTTATTAGAGGTTTAAATTGATTATGAATAGAATTTTCGTATTCTTTTAGCTTTTCTATATTTTTTTCAGATTCTGCTATCTTTTGGCCAATCTCGTCTAGTTTATTCATATCATTTTTATAAGTGTTATATATGTCAAAAGCCAAATCGACAGTTTTGATAGCGTTATTTATTTTTCCCATGATTTCCAAAGCTTTTTGGGAATTGGCTACTGTGGCTTCCTTTTTCTGCGACAAAGCATCCGTTTTTGCTTTGAGTGCATTATTAAGGCTTTCTTCCAAATCCTCAACATTTTCTGTGGCGGCTGGCGAGTTTATTTTCATTTTCGCATTTTTAATGCGGTTCTTTATCACATTGATTTCAGTATTAAGGTCTTCCAATTTCCCTGTGTGAGATTCGTTAATAGCTTTAGATACTAAGTCTGTTTGAGCTGTTAATACTCTTAATCTTTTTTCCTTATCTAGTTTTATCTGATTTTCCAAATTGAAAACTGAAATTCTTACTCCTGGTGGTAGAGCTAAGGGTTGCCTATTATTGGAACCTGAGTCGCCTAAAGCAAAATTTTCGGTTACTGAACTAATTCCTCCAATCAGAGCTCCTACTGCTGCTCCTTTGGGGCCCAAGAAGCTAAGTCCCTGACCAACCACTTTAAAGATACTAAGAAATCCTCGTAGAAATTGCGTGTTTGCTAATTCTCTCTGTTGTCTTTCAAATTCCTTCTTCTGCTCTTCTGTTTTTGTTATCATATTCAAAGTTTCGTTAATTAGCAACGTTATTTTGTCATCCATTTTCTGTTCAATGAAATTTATTTCAGGTAAAATTGACAAACTAATAAATTGTAAACCTTCCTCAATTTTTTTGTCAATAGAGGCCTTATAATAATTGCTATGATCTCTAACAACAACACTTTTTTCTTTACTCTTCAGCTCTTCTATGCTATTAGTGACCAACTTGAGATAGCCCTTAATATCTGTAACTAATCCGAAACCTGAGGACTGTTTTAATGCAGATAATTTACACAAAGTGGCCGTATACAAATAAGCTAAAGCCTTTCGATATTCCAGAGATTGTTCATTCGATTTGGGATTTCCTGAATATTCTGTTACTCTTCTCAGCAACGATTCATAATGTACTAGCAGCCGTTGAGGATTTTGTGAAGTGGAAAATAGATTTTCTAGTTTATACAATTCTTTAAATAATCCATGTGTTATACTCTCCCTCTACATTTTGGTTATTTTCTAATTGTTGTAAGAATTCAGGTATGTAATTGATCAATGGATGTAAATCCTTATTTTTAATTAACCACATTTTGTAAGTGACTATCATTTGTAGGCGGTGAATCTCTGCACTTTCCTTATCGACATCACCCTGTCCATTTATATTGTAATTATCAGCACCAACATCTCCTGTTCTCGCTACTTCTTTATTTTCTACAGATTTTGGGTCGCCAAACGCTGGCACAAACGTTATTAGCATCCACCTCACATCAATATCCATTCCATGATTACCACCTCTACCACCTTTCCCACCTTTCCCAGCTTTGCCGTCTTTTCCGTTTTTGCTTATTAACTGTACGTTTAAATCATCTGTTCCAATATTTATCAGGGATATACCATAACTTTTTCCTCCGGTGCCAAATTTACCACCATGACCCCCTCTACTGCCCGCTTTCCCTGGTTCTCCAAAAAATATATATCTTTGTTTATTATAAACACCTGCTACAACTAGACCTGGAACCGGGCGGTGTTTATATCCCGACCAAGACTGAGCAGCTGTTGGTAATTTCTCCCAAGTCATATCTTCACCATCTTTCCCCCTGAAGCCGTTCCCTCCGTTTTGCCCTGAACTGCCATCACCTCCATTGGCACTGATTGTTAAATGCTGTCCATTGACAAATGTCTGTCCAATTCCGTAAAACCTTCCCGCATTCCCTCCATGTTGCCCTGGACTACCATCTTTCCCAATGACTCCGTAATTATCAGCATCTACATTCTCTTTCTGTACAGTTTCACCATTAGCACCGTTCAATAAAATTGTGGCACTGCCTTCTACTACCCATTTAGGTGACATAATTACAAGAGATAACTTTTTACCTGTCGCATTCAAATTCTCGTCTACAAATACAGTGTCCAATGAATATATTTCTATGGATTTTGTATTCGGCGAACAAGCTGTAAACATTTCATTAACTTCGCTGATTTTGATAAAGTTTCCTTTTACCACCAACTTATTATTTTGACAATTTGTAACAAGTGGCATTTTTAACGTAAAATTTACAATAGAAACAATGTTTTCATATCTATCTATTGTGATAATTGAATTTTCAACTTTTTCGAAGCCACTAATATTCGCTAAAATTCTAACGTTGTACTCTGATAAGGTTTTGTTTGGGGAAAATGGAATAATTTCTGGTGCGTTTAGTAAAAATTCCGAATTAGATTGTATTTTGAAATGGAACAATTCATTGTACAGGTTAACTAGAAATTGGTAAAAATGACTGGAGTCTTCTAATATTTCCAAAAATTCTTCAATTGGTTTTTTCCATTCTGTTTGCCTTTTAGCAAGTTCTTTCTCACTCACAAGTTCAAGAAATTCAAAGTAAGTACCTTGAGTTAATACACTTCCAAGTAATTCCGAAATTATATTTATGCGACCACTTTTGCTTAAGGCTGAGGACATTTTTGTCACAAAATCTTTTGTAGATACGTTATTAGTAATTTCTGCTAATGTGGACCTAAGTGCACGATATTTTTGATACAAGAAATCACTTAGATCTGTAAAACTTTTAAAATTTCTCAAGCTTTCTACATGGTGCCTGTACAGTTCCGTTTTTATTTTGTTCATGGTCAAAGTAATATTATCGTTAATGTGTTCAACCAATTGGTTGACATCATTTTTGGATGTATCTGATATACTGTAGCCAAAGTCCGTTTTAGTCTTATTTACGTAAATTGTTTCATCCCAAATGATTTTTTCTATTCGTTCCCTACCGTTTATCAGGAGTGGGATTCTATTTAGTACACCACAAACGTTTGGTCTTCGAAAAATGCCTATCCTTGAGTATGTATCATCCTTTTTCGTCAAAATAATGTCTATAAACTTAATAGCTTTTGTGGGAAAATAATTTTCATTTGTTACATTGTTATTTCCTAAACCTTCAAGATCTTTTGCTTGTTGCTTCTTTGCATCTTCTAAAAACTCTACAATTCCACTAATAATTTCATTGTCAGAGAGAAGGTCGCCAGCGTCATTGTAATTAGATACTTTAGTAACTACCATTGAAATTCCGTTTTGGAATTTGTCAATATCTTTAATAAATGATACAGCATGTTTGACTAAAGTCATGAAGGATCTTCTGTCAACACCTTTTCGAACTGATGGATAACTGACAACAAAAACCATTTTTAAACTATCTGCATGATCAACAACAGCTTTAATGAAATAACTTGCAGCAATGTCAATGCTCGTTGAACGCGTATCGCTAAACCCAGGACAATCATAATAAGCTGCACTTCTACAGTATGGCACATTAAAAAGTTATCATAGGGGTTTGTATGTATAAGCAATATATGGCTATTTTACTACAGACCAATTCGACTTACAAACTTTTACTAATCAGAGGTGCTCAATTTCATTTCCTGGAGTTGCAATGCACAAAAGAGATCGAACATCTCAGTGTCCGTTTACAATGGCATCAAAAAATGAAGGCCCAATGAGACAACCATTTAACCTGCCCAATTAAAACATGATTTGACTTTGGATAAGATTCTTTGTACGCTGTTGTGGGAGATGCCTACCTCATGATTGAGGTACTCTTCTTTTCGATTTTCTATCCCCTATTATTGACTCGTCAATCACTCCATAATTTCCGTTGTCCGGTTAATTGTCACCAGTCGTTCTCTTGCACCCTAAGTGTTAGAAATGGAACTATGGAGAAACAAGGATAGGAACTGGAATGAGCAATTAGCTTTATGCATTCCAACTGCAGCCTGCAGGACAAGATATTGAGCACCTCTGATTAGTAAAAGTTTGTAAGTCAAATTAGTCTGTAGTAAAATAGCCATATATTGCTAATACATACAAACTCCTATGATAACTTTTTAATGTGCCATACTGTATTTCGATCAATTACCAATTCTGGAAATATTGTTTTAGATTTAGTTGTTGTCCTGCTAATTTTATTTTGTGTGTCTTGAATAATAAAGTTACCATTTTTTAGTTTTACGGAAAATAGATTACTGTTGTCAGTCGCTATGAATTGAGTTAGAGTGGTTTTCCCTGTTCCTGTATTGCCAAGTAATAAAATAATGTCTTTCTTTTCGGTAAGCTCAATTAAATCCGTACCTTGATTTAGCAACAGAAATGTCCCTTCTATTGAAGTGCATTCTTTATCATCTGTCGACTGGGATGTTTCTGGATTTGGATCTTGCTCACAATCTGGTTCGTTTGATTCCGGATGATTTTTTCCGCTTCGTGTCAAAATTTCAATTAAAGTGTCGTTTTTCGGATTTTGTAGTCCTGCAAGTTCTATTGGTGTGTCGCCTTTGAAATTCTTTAGATTTGGATTTGCTCCGGATTTTAATAGAAAGTCGATGATTAGTAAATAATTGCGATCTACGGCTACATGAAGCAGTGTACTGCCATTGTTGTTAACATCTTTAGCATTTACAAGGTCTGATTCTCCTTCATCGAGAATCTCCCGAATTTCCTTAAGTCTATCTTCCTCAGAAATGACTTTGTTTCTTCTCGGTACTTTCAAAATTGCAACAAACAACTCTTGTACCGAGTTAGAGGAACGACGTTTTCTAAGAATCCCAATACCACTTCCATTGACGATAGATGTAAGCGTATGGAGATTGTTTTTCTCTGATAGCAGCATCACATTATGTGGGTTATCTAGGAAATAAATAACAAACCTTGAATCAACATTTTTATCGCCGTTTACTAAAGTAACATAACGTATTAAGCTGAAAGTCTCCTAAGATAAATTATTTAGTTATATTTGTTATTAGTTGCATAATTACTCACTTTTCTCTAATGGCGATAACTAATTTTCATTTTACAAAACTTAAAAAAAAAATTTTAATACTGCATTGATAATCTGATAAATATTGGCTGTTTAAACCGTAATTTTCCCCGTGTTGAAATAATTTTCCCTGCTGAGAATTATGTCAATATTTGTTACACAAACAATTACCATGAAAATGTATTTCCCCGAGGTATTAATTCAATTATTACGGTACTTGTATTTTAAAATTTTACAACCCAATTAAAACTTGCTATGTACAAACATGGATGGTTTTCAAATATCAAGTAAGAAATTACCTTGCCCGGAACTCAATTTTCGTCTGTGACGCTCCTTTGTATGCACCTACAAAGTTTGAGGATTATGGTATTACTATTATGTAAGAAATCATACCCATAAGATAATCTTAGTGGAGTTGCACAATGAAAAATATTAGATAAATATATTTTAAAATATATTATTTATCAAAAATTTACCCCATCGGGTGAGAATCCAGTTACAGTAGCTAAATATACTGCCAATGAGATTAGAAAGTACAAAATTTTGCACATTTTAAATTTCGTAGTACAATTGTATCATATATTTCAATTATATTTCGTAAAATATGATACGATAAGTAGACCAGTTCGAAGGTTAATGATAATTTCTTAATATATTGGTCTTGCTTAAGTAATGTAACAAAATAATATATATAATATAAAAGTACGTCAGTCTAATGTCTTAATCCCAAATTTTAATTAGATTTTAAATCAATTTTTTCTTTGGGGATAATTTAGCGAAATGGTATGAATGGTGGGGGGGAAATAGACGTGGACATTTTACTGAAACAAATGGCAAAACTAAAGACAATTGAATGAGAAGAGGAGAAACTATATTTTAAGAATTAGTACCACAAAAATCAGACTCAGACTGTCGGAGTCAGACTTTTACAAAATAGTAATTAAACTAGACAGTGGTAATAAAAGAATGTACATCATTTTATGCGAATACCTAAGACTATTGATATACATTGGATTCTACTTCCAAATTGAAATGACGCTCTTATTGAAACTGACTTCATTGTCATGGGCAATTCATATGTCTAGACGGATGTATCTATCTACACTTATCTATCTCAACAAAATAATATATTTTGTCGGTTGAATAAAGCTGAACTTGAACTTGGAATGTACATCTGTGATGCTAATACCTAAACCTATTGATACAATGTATGCTACTTCCAAATTGAAATTACTTTTTATTATTTGAAAATTTATATGCATAGACAGAATGAAAATTAACTACACAGAGTTTTAAATACTCCCATATTCCACCCCCAATCGGCTGTAGATCCCGGAAATGTGAGCAATAGGAAATAGTGGGAATTATTGGGAAATGTGGGAAATAAAGTCCAAAATTTGAATTTTGGCGTAGTATTTTTTCTATTTCCCACTCCTTTCTGATACCCACATTTCCCAGTGGGAAATAGGAAACCATTTGTTTCTGCATTCTATAAAACAACTTTTGATATTTCAGTTCCACACCGTTTGACAATACATTTAATTTCACTTTTTATATTGGACTTGACCGATCTGTAGCAAGAGCCTTGATCAACATGTAATATTGAAACATCTTTTCACACATTAAACAGGTAATTATAATGATCATTTCGTAGATGTAATTAGAGTTGAAAAAGGTCAACGTACGATAAGTAACCTACAGATAGATAATAGTATTGTATTTTCTAGAATATTGATCTTGCCTGAACTACAGCCTTGATCAGGCAATTTATTTTATATTGAATGGGAGAAATTACATTGACTAATCTGTATTCATCATACATGTTATTTTTTACTATATCCAAATGTACTCTCTGTTTACTTGATTCACCCTGCAATTTTATGGGTAAATGATCTGGCTAATTGTCATTCATTTATAAATATGCTTAAATATACTGTCATTCTATGTATTAAGTATTAATATAGAGATTTTCAAGAAATAGCGCTTCAAAATTTTCCGAAATATGTATTACATTGACACTTTCATACTATCTTCCTTTATTTGTTTAATAATAATCGATCTGCTCTTCTAATAATATTTTCTGTTGGAATAAGGGTATATCTATAATTAATAGGTAGTATTGTCCGTCGTTCACCAGAACCACTACAGGGTTGATTAATACAGTAATAATCTAAACAATTCCGCCCGAAATTATTGTTTGATTTGAAAAAAATCTACTGAAAAGGCCAAAAATTATTTTTCAAACAGTCAATGTTAAAATGTTTATTTTATTTTCGATGCAAAAAATAAAAAAAGGTTTCATAAAAATTGTACGTAGATGTCATCATCTGCAGACAGTGCAGTGATATATTGAAATATCTATTGTGTGGTATGCCCGACTTACTTTCGATTCATTAAATAATTGTTTGCAAAATTTTGTGAATTTATATTTTTAATGTATGTACTCAATTTAATTTTACTGTTCTTTTTGTATATGACCAACTTCACATCTCCAATCCCACTGTCCTTTCCTTTTTCTTAACTCTTTCATAAGAGACGGTCAGTAGTGGCCCTTATCACCCAAACCTCGGCTACTTCCTCTCGAAATAGAGCGGATAGGCGCTAGTTGATTGATAAGGGTCATTTTGTGACTGTACCTTTTACATGTAAACGAATTTCTTAAGTGCATCTTAAAGTTTAACGTTGATCAAATGATGTTATAGGTATGCTTAATATTACGCTTGTTTAATTTTAACATTATTTTGCATTTTAGCATAACAATATCCATTAGATTAATTAGGTCGATGCCAATGTCTTGTTCGTCCGAAGGCAGTAAAATGTCATTCTCCAGGATCTAGGGTTCTTCCATTTGCATGTACTGGTGCCGTAGCATTTTTCTCAATTCATTACAATCTTTGCCTGGTTTGAAAGCCGTAATTAAATTGTCCTGATCCTGACTTCCATTTACATAATTGCATAGCCTTGACTTTAAAATCCAAATTTCTTGAGACGTAGGCCTTTGTGGAGTAAAAAATACACTCTCTCTGTTTCTCTTTTTCTTTCTCTGTTTCTGCCATTTCAGAGTGATTTAAGACTGCAAATGAACTACCATTATACCAGATACCTAGAACATATTTCTCAAGTCAATGTTCTTGCTTCTTTAGTATTCATTCATCTATCAATCTAAGTTTAGACGCCGTTTACATACATTTATATCTCTGTACTTTATACATACTGTATTAATTTATACTAAATTATTATAAACTGTCGCATGAACATTTTTTAATTGGACAATACTCGAAACCAAAAAATATTTTTGAAACTGTTTGCAACATATTTTCAACACAGCTGCACTGAACATAACATTTTATGAAATTATTCTACTTTCACATTGAAATGGCTATCTTATTGAAACTGACTTCATTGTCATGGGCAATCCACATGTCTAGACAGGATGTAAAACTATATATACACTTAATTATCTCTCTATATTCCCTTTTAACGACTAGTTCATTCTAAAAACTGTACTAAGCTTTACGCACAAGAGAGATCAACAGAACCTTACACTAGTTAATGGTTCTGACCCTCAGTGGGAATTAACTTTAATTAAAAAGAATTGAACAAGCTCAATGCCACTCATGGGGTTGTCGACACTCTTATTAATTACATTCAATTTTACAACTCCTAGGGAAAATAAACTTTAAACTCGTTAATATTGGATTACAATAAAATTACAAAATATTTTCATTATCATACAAAATTCAGAAACTTGAAACTTAAATTATGAGATAGAAGTGATCATATCTAATTTTTTCATGAAAGGTAATTACGGAGCATATTATTCTGTTGCTGAGTGGTTATGCAAGGTTTTGATTAAATGCGTTAATCTACTAAGCATTGATTGCACTTAGCTTTCGGAAAACATTTGACCCATCAACTTTTAGTTTTACTGTTTTAAAAAATCGTTAATTATTTAATGTTTAAAATCAGTTATCTCAATCTCAAATATCCTATTGCCACTTTTTGAACAAATTACTGTAGATAGTTTCCACTTTCCATGCAGCCTGTTTAAACTCAACCATGTTCATTGTTTTATAATTGACATAATATTTTTTTTAATTACCTTGTCCAAATAAATTCCATTTGAATCTGCAACCAAGTGTCTGTATCTATCTACAAAGTTTGTGGTTTAAGAAAATTATATAGTTTTGAATGAATCCCCTATAACGTTAATATTTTGTCATATGTTTGTATATTGTATATGTCAACCATAAAACAAATATACATCCGTTACCATGTCTGAAGAGGGTCTGTTTGCTGCAGCCAGATTTTGTACCAATATCAATAAGATGTGAAGAATTTTGCACATCTTTTGAAATTATTGTATTAAATGTTGGATGAAAGAAGGTGATTCGCAGAAAGTGAGAGTCGCAAATAAATAGTAAAAAATGTCTATGTACAGCAAGAACGATTTATATAACTTTTATATTCTTTATGTTTCACTATTATTATAGTAAGTATATTAGATCTAACCTAATTATTTTAATCCCTTAGGAGCTAAAAATGTGCGAAAGCTAACAATGTAACAATGTGCAGATATTTACCAAAGGTTGAACACAATAATATTTGCTTATTTTCCTAATATTATACATACGTTTGTTTACAAAAATTTATTAGAAGCTGCTAAAAACAGATGACATTTTAAAGGAAAAATACAACTAATATTGTCTGGTATTTTGATTAAGTTGATGAACCTTTCCAAAAACATTAAAAATTATTCATCAAAGACGTCTCTATTTATGGAAGTAAGTAATTGACTAAATATGCATTTGTATTTCCATAAAACTTGTCTGGACAAATTATTCAAATTATTTATTATTATTAATTATTACATTAAATGCGTATAATAATATTAACAATTATTAGTAATAATAATAATACAACATATTGATACTATCAACAAATTCCTATAAACGGGGCCAGGATTTTTATTATTGCACAATACATTCAGCATGTTCATCCTTATTAGGTGGTTTGTCAAAAATCGTATCGTCTGTTGTATAATAATCTTGTAGGTGAAGTGCATCTAAGTTGACACCATGAGGAACATAAGATCCTAATCCAACCAATTCTAAATCCACCTTGTTTCCAAACATTTTTAAGCTACTGAAGTCGGCGAAAGGGGCTACTTTGTAAAGTTGTATTTTCCACAATGTGTAAGGACTAAGCAAAGCATCGCCCTTTCGAATTTTCTCATAAACATCATTTTTAGAAACCCGTTCACCCTTTGAATCTTTTTCAAAATTATAATGAATTGTTTGATTTTCTCCAAAAGTCAAGTAGAATTTCTCATTGAATCTATAATGCGCATTCCCCATGTGGGTCATGCTTACAGCGAAATGGTCTAGTTCTTTGTTAATTTCAGGTAGCAAGGAAGCGTTGTGTGGCTTAAAATTAATTTCAATGAGTGTACATTTAATCGCATTTTTATTCGGAACAGTAGTTATATCAGCTTTTAAATCAACCACACCACCGTTAAGTAATTTTGTTATTGAATTTCTCCACTGTTCATTTTCCCAAACAAAAAATGGTTTCGTTGATCGGAAAGAGCTTGAGAATTCACTTTTGTGTGTAAATTCATCCTGCCCTTTAATTACTTGAGATTTATATTCTTGTAATTTTTTCGATAATTTCTCTATTCTATCGACGCCAGCATCGATCATTAGTTTAATAGAATCTTCTTTATTTTCAGTTTGCGTTGGATTCAAAATTTCAGGGGGCAATTTAAACTCTTCCATGTAGCGATTTGCGAATGGGAAAACCCATTGCTTAATTGCATGCATAGCCCTTTCATATTGACCAAGAAAAACATTGGACTGTATCATGAAATCTAGTTTGACTATTGTAGTTTGTAAACGAGATTCTGTAACCACAATTCTATTGGACCCAGCTGAATTTACATCTGCAATGTAATCTGCTAATTGTTTTTGTTCCTGATAATTTTCCATTCTGTCATAAATGTCAATAAGAACTGTCATCCCTTCATCCAGCTTAACAATAATACCTAACATTTCTTCCTGTATTTGAAAACCTTCTGTGAATTGTTTCATCTGCAATTTTATGTCCTTAAGTGTGCCCTGAACTTTCCATTTGCTTACATGAAGAGATATTTTAGATTTTGATGCTAGAGAATCTTCAAAATTTTTCATATCCCTCTGCATATTCATTATTAGAGGTTTAAATTGATTATGAATAGAATTTTCGTATTCTTTTAGCTTTTCTATGTTTTTTTCAGATTCTGCTATCTTTTGGCCAATCTCGTCTAGTTTATTCATATCATTTTTAAAAGTGTTATATATGCCAATACCCAAATCGACAGTTTTGATTACGTTATTTATTTTTCCCATGACTTTTAAAGCTTTTTTAGTATTTGCCTCTGTAGCTTCCTTTTTTTGCGACAAAGCATCCGTTTTTGCTTTGAGTGCATTACTGAGGCTTTTTTCCAAATCGTCAACATTTTCTGTGGAATCTGGGGAATCTATTTTCCCTTTCGCATCTTTAATACGATTCTGTATCTTATTGATTTCAGCATTAAGGTCATCCAATTTCCCTGTGTTAGATTCACTGACAACTTTAGATACTAAGTCTGTTTGAGCTGTTAGTTTTTTTAATCTTTTTTCCTTATCTCTTTTTATCTGATTTTCTAAATCGGAAACTAAAGTTTTCACTCCTGATGGTAGGGCTAAGGGTTTGCCATTAGAACCAGAGTCGCCTAAAGCTAAATTTTCAGTTACTGAACTAATTCCTCCAATCAGAGCTCCTACTGCTGCTCCTTTGGGGCCCAAGAAGCTAAGTCCCTGACCAACCACTTTAAAAATACTGAGAAATCCTCGTAGAAATTGCGTGCTTGCTAACTCCCTCTGTTGTCTTTCATATTCCTTCTTCTGCTCTTCTGTTTTTGTTATCATATTCATAGTTTCCTTAATTAGCAATTGTACTTTGTCATCCAATTTCTCCTGAATCAAATTTATTTCAGGTGAAATTGACAAACTAATAAATTGTAAGCCTTCCTCAATTTTTTTGTCAATAGACGCCTTATAATAATTGCTATGATCCCTAACAATAACACTTTTTTCTTTACTCTTCAGCTCTTCTATGCCTTTAGTGACTAACTGTAGATAACCTTGGATATCTGTAACTAATCCAAAACCTGAGGACTGTTTTAAAGCACATAATTTACATAAAGTGGCCGTATACAGATAAGCTAAAGCTTTTCGATATTCCAGTGAATTTTCATTCGATTTAGGATTTTCTGAATATTCTTTAACTCTTCTCAGCAATGATTCATAATGTACTAACATCTGTTGAGGATTTTTTGATACCGAATACAGGTTTTCTAGATTATTCAATTCTTCAAATAATCCATACGTAGTATATTCTTCCTTTACATTTTGGTTATTTTCTAATTGTAGTAAAAATTCAGGTATATAATTAATCAATGGATGTACATTCCAATTTTCAATTAGCCACATTTTGTAATTGATTATCATTTGTTGGCGATCAATCTCTGAACTGTCCTTATCGACATTACCTTGTCCCCTAATATTGTAATTATCACTACCATCAGCCCCTGAACTAGCTATTGCGGTATTTTTAACAGCAACATTGTCATTAAACGCTGGTACCCATACAAATGCTACTATTGTTAGCGACCACCGAACATTAACATCCATTCCATGATTACCACCTCTACCACCTTTCCCACCTTTTCCAACTTCACCGTCATTTCCATTTTTGCTTATTAACTGCGCTTTTACATCATCCGTTCCCACATTTAGAAGGGATATACCATAACTTTTTCCTCCCGAGCCAGATTTACCACCACTACCCCCTCTACTGCCCTCTTTCCCTGGTTCTCCAAAAAATGTATATCTTTGTTTATTATAAAAGGCGGTTACAAGAAGTTGGCCATCCTTTTCGTATTTATATCCCGACCAAGACTGAGCAGCTGTTGGTAATTTCTCCCAAGTCATATCATCACCATCTTTTCCCCTGTAACCTTTCCCTCCGTTTTGTCCTGCACTGCCATCACCCCCATTGGCACTGATTGTTAAATGCTGTCCATTCACAAATGTTTTTCCTAATCCGTAAAACCTTCCCGCATTCCCTCCATGTTGCCCTGGACTACCATCTTTCCCAATCACTCCATAATCATCACCATCTAAATTCTCTTTCGGCATAGTTTCACCATTAGCACCGTTCAATAAAATTGTGGCACTGCCTTCTACTACCCATTTAGGTGACATAATTACAAGAGATAACTTTTTACCTGTCGCATTCAAATTCTCGTCTACAAATACAGTGTCCAATGAATATATTTCTATGGATTTTGTATTTTGTGGACAAGTTGAAAATATTTTATTAACTTCGCTGATTTTGATGAAGTTTCCTTTCACCACTAACTTATCATTATTTTGACAATTTTTAACCAACGGCATTTTTAGCGTAAAATTTACAACAGAAACAATGTTTTCATATCTATCTATTGTTATAATTGAATTTTCAACTCTTTTGAAACCACTAATTGACGTTAAAATACCAACGTTGTACTCCGATAGCGTTTTGTTTGGGACGAAAGGAGTAATTTCTGGAGCATTTAGTAAAAATGCCAAATCGGATTGTATTTTGTAATGGGACAATTCATTAAAAAGATAAAAAATTAATGTATCATCCTTTTTCGTCAAAAGAATGTCTATAAACTTAATAGCTTTTGTGGGAAAAGAATTTGCATTTGTTAAATTGTTATTTCCTAAACCTTCAAGATCTTTCGCTTGTTGCTTCTTTGCATCTTCTAAAAATTCTACAATTCCACTAATAATTTCATTGTCAGAGAGAAGGTCGCCAGCGTCATTGTAATTAGATACTTTAGTAACTACCATTGAAATTCCGTTTTGGAATTTGTCAATATCCTTGATAAATGATACAGCATGTTTGACTAAAGTCATGAAGGATCTTCTGTCAACACCTTTTCGAACTGATGGATAACTGACAACAAAAACCATTTTTAAACTATCTGCATGATCAACAACAGCTTTAATGAAATAACTTGCAGCAATGTCAATGCTCGTTGAGCGCGTATCGCTAAACCCAGGACAATCATAATAAACTGCGCTTCTGTTTCGATCAATTACCAATTCTGGAAATATTGTTTTAGATTTAGTTGTTGTCCTGCTAATTTTATTTTCTGTGTCTTGAATAATAAAGTTACCATTTTTTAGTTTTACGGAAAATAGATTACTGTTGTCAGTCGCTATGAATTGAGTCAGAGTGGATTTACCTGTTCCTGTATTGCCTAGCAATAAAATAATGTCTTTCTGTTCGCTAAGTTCAATTAAATCAGTACCTTGATTTAGCAACAGAAATGTCCCTTCTATTGAAGTGCATTCTTTATCATCTGTAGGCTGGGATGTTTCTGGATTTGGATCTTGCTCACAATCTGGTTCGTTTGATTCCGGATGATTTTTTCCGCTTCGTGTCAAAATTTCAATTAAAGTGTGGTTTTTCGGATTTTGAAGTCCTGCAAGTTGTGTTGGTGTGTCGCCTTTGAAATTCTTTAGATTTGGATTTGCTCCGGATTTTAATAGAAAGTCAATGATTAATGAATAATTGCGATCTACGGCTACATGAAGCAGTGTACTGCCATTGTTGTTAACATCTTTAGCATTTACAAGGTCTGATTCTCCATCATCGAGAATCTCCCGAATTTCCTTAAGTCTATCTTCCTCAGAAATGACTTTGTTTCTTCTCGGTACTTTCAAAATTGCAACAAACAACTCTTGTATCGAGTTAGGGGAACGACGTTTTCTAAGAATCCCAATACCACTTCCATTGACGATAGATGTAAGCGTATGGAGATTGTTATTCTCTGATAGCAGCATCACATTATGTGGGTTATCTAGGAAATAAATAACAAACCTTGAATCAACATTTCTATCGCCGTTTACTAAAACATATTAAGCTGAAAGTCTCCTAAGATAAATTATTTAGTTATATTTGTTATTAGTTGCATAATTACTCACTTTTCTCTAATGACGATAACTAATTTTCATTTTACAAAACTTTAAAAAAAATTTTAATACTGCATTGATAATCTGATAAATATTGGCTGTTTAAACAGTAATTTTCCCCGTGTTGAAATAATTTTCCCTGCTGAGAATTATGTCAATATTTGTTACACAAACAATTACCATGAAAATTCATTTCCCCGAGGTATTAATTCAATTATTACGGTACTTGTATTTTAAAATTTTACAACCCAATTAAAACTTGCTATAGACAAACATGGATTGTTTTCAAATATCAAGTAAGAAATTACCTTGCCCGGAACTCAATTTTCGTCTGTGACGCTCCTTTGTATGCACCTACAAAGTTTGAGGATTATGGTATTACTATTATGTAAGAAAACATACCCATAAGATAATCTTAAAGTGAAGTTGCGCAATGAAAAATATTAGATAAATATATTTTAAAATGTATTATTTATCAAAAAGTTACCCCATCGAGTGAGAATCCGTTTACAGTAGCTAAATATACTGCTAATGAGATTAGAAAGTACAAAATTTTGCACATTTTAATTTTCGCAGTACAATTGTATCATATATTTCAATTTTTCAATTATATTTCGTAGAGTATGATACGATAAGTAGACCAGTTCGAAGGTTAATGATAATTTCTTAATATTATAGTGGTCTTGATTAATAATGTAACAAAATAATATATAATATAAAAGGACGTCAGTCTAATGTCTTAATCCCAAATTTTAACTAGATTTTAAATCATTTTTTTCTTTGGAAATAATTTAGCGAAATGGTCTGAATGGTGAGGGGAAATAGATGTGGACATTTTACTAAAACAAATGGCAAAACTAAAGACAATTGAATGAGAAGAGGAGAAACTATATTTTAAGAATTAGTACAACAAAAATCAGACTCAGGCTGTCAGAGTCAGACTTTTACAAAATAGTAATTAAACTAGACAGTGGTAATAAAAGAATGTGCATCATTTTATGCGAATACCTAAGACTATTGATATACATTGGATTCTACTTCCAAATTGAAATGACGCTCTTATTGAAACTGACTTCATTGTCATGGGCAATTCATATGTCTAGACGGATGTATAACTATCTACACTTATCTATCTCAACAAAATAATATATTTTGTCGGTTGAATAAAGCTGAACTTGAACTTAGTTGTACATCTGTGATGCTAATACCTAAACCTATTGATACAATGTATGCTACTTCCAACTTGAAATTACTTTTTATTATTTGAAAATTTATATGCATAGACAGAATGAAAATTAACTACACAAAGTTTTAAATACTCCCATATTCCACCCCCAATTGGCTGTAGATCCCGGAAATGTGAGCAGTAGGAAATAGTGGGAATTATTGGGAAATGTGGGAAATAAGTCATAAGAAGTCAATAAGAAGTCCAAAATTTGAATGTTGGCGAAGTATTTTTTCTATTTCCCACTCCTTTCTGATACCCACATTTCCCAGTGGGAAATAGGAAACCATTTGTTTCTGCATTCTATAAAACAACTTTTGATATTTCAGTTCCACACCGTTTGACAATACATTTAATTTCACTGTTTATATTGAACTTGACCGATCTGTAGCAAGAGCCTTGGCCTTGATCAACATGTAATATTGAAACATCTTTTCACACAATAAACAGGTAATTATAATGATCATTTCGTAGATGTAATTAGAGTTGAAAAAGGTCAACGTACGATAAGTAACCTAGAGATAATTAATAGTATTGTATTTTCTAGAATATTGATCTTGCCTGAACTACAGCCTTAATTAGGCAATTTATTTTATATTGAATGGGAGAAATTACATTGACTAATCTGTATTCATCATACATGTTATTTTTTACTATATCCAAATGTACTCTCTGTTTACTTGATTCACCCTGCAATTTTTTGGGTAAATGATCTGGCTAATTGTCATTCATTTATAAATATGCTTAAATATACTATCATATCATTCTATGTATTAATTATTAATATAGACATTTTCAAGAAATAGCGCTTCAAAATTTTCCGAAATATGTATTACATTGACACTTTCATACTATCTTCCTTTATTTGTTTAATAATAATCGATCTGCTCTTCTAAATATTCTCTGTTGGAATAAGGGTAGTTAATAGTTAATAGGTAGTATTGTCCGTGGTTCACCAGAACCACTACAGGGTTGATTAATACCGTAATAATCGAAATAATTCCGCTCGTAATTATTATTTCATTTGCAAGAAAACTGCTGAAAAGGCCAAAAATTATTTTTCAAACAGTCAATGTTAAAATGTTTATTTTATTTTCGATGCAAAAAATAAAAAAAGGTTTCATAAAAATTGTACGTAGATGTCATCATCTGCAGACAGTGCAGTGATATTGAAATATCTATTGTGTGGTATGCCCGACTTACTTTCGATTCATTAAATAATTGTTTGCGAAAGCACAATATCCGGAATTACGCTTAATGTTCGGCCCTTTCAAAAGTAGAGACGGCAAAAGTATATAGTGCTGAAATTTTTTGTGCTTGATGCTTACATATTCAAGCCCCATATGTGTAGGAATCAGCGAGTTCCTATCTCTCAAACTTAACTAATTAATTTTTTAAGATGACAACTTTACTGTGTATTATAATAGGCAAATAAATATTCCGAAACAATTAATTAAAAAAAACACATACTGCAAGCTCCAAACCACATGCAATTTGGGTCAATCAGAGATTACATATTTATGAAGAACATATGTACGTTTCAAGAGGTTCCTATCTCTAGTTTCGGAAATATTGCTGTCGAGGCTAAAGCTTGTATACATTTTATATGCACATAAAGGCATAAAGGTGTATTGAATGTGCTAATCTGATAATGACGTCATAAATCGTCTAGTTATTGTTGTCCCAGCTCAACATCTAAGTAAGTCTAAGGACAGGATCCATTATCGTCATGTAAACAGTAAAATTATTGACTTTTGTCGAGGTCAGAGCGGTCGCCCGTAAGGCTTATTCTAAAGTCAAAACAACATTTGTGAGGCTTAGATTATATAACTACTAAAGAAGGAATTTGAATTAGAGCCCTGGGAGCCCGAATTTCCATAAGCGAATATTGAAAGGTTTTCAGAAAAACACAAAATTTTATTGGCAAGTGTCTTGGAAACTACCTCTATTATCCTAGGCAACTGAATAATGTCACGGTGGAATACAGTTTATTTCCATATTTATTTCGCATAAAACAAATTCAAAAATGATAACAATCAAATTCGTATGCCAAATAACTTACAAAGAAATCTCAGGGCTCTAATTCAAATTCCTTCTACTAGGCGAAACATCAATTGAGCTTTTAAATTACCCCGCTTTTTAACCAACTCAATCTTCAGTCTACCCTTCGCAGGTCATATAAATGCAATACATTAAATGAATGGAGATGTCGTATCTATGTCTCTAAATCTACGATGTGAGGCTGTCACTGTCACATCGCCCTGCCCTGTGGGAAAGTCATTTTCGGTATCATCTCTAGGCTGTTTCCATAGGGGAGTGAAAAACAGATCAAATTGGTCAATCTCCCTTTAAGCTTACCAATTTAATCTGTTTTTTACACACAATTTAATCGGTTTAGATGTTTCACTGGGACAACTATAGCCAAAAGTATATCTCAATTTAAGTTACCTGAGTCATTTACCAAATAAAACTCAAATGTATCTATTCTAACCTCTTTCACTCCCAACGAAAGGTGACCGTACAGGAGACTGTATACGACCAATCCTCGCTATGTTAACCGTCAAAAATGTTGACTTTGTCAATGAACTGAATATGAAGATTTGTCCATAGTATTCGTCACATGAGAAAAGTCATTTTGGATTTCTACAATGGCTAACCTTTTCTTTAGGGGTGGGAAAACAAACTAAATTGGTCAAGTTTACCAATTCTATAAAGCTCACCAAAAGGCTATTGAGCATGGTGATTTCAAATCTTGACACCAATTTCATACCCTGTAAACCGCTATAGTGGTAAGGGATATTCCGCCTATATGTTGAAAACAAAAAACTTTGTAATTAAAATCCGTAGAGCGCACTTAGGGATTTTTGAGCATGCTGATTCCAAATACGGACAACATTTGCACACCCCGTTAACCACCTTAGGAGTGTGAGGTCATCCAATATATCGGGAATACTACACTTTGTAATGCAATTCTAAAGCGGACCTACCGAAGTTTACTGAGTATGCTGATTTTCAATTTCAAATGTTGACACCAATTTCATTCACTTATAACCGCTATAGTGGAATTGTTTAAAGAAATTGTGGTTTTACAGATTTTAATTACAAAGTTTACTATAGTTTACCTTTACTACTATAAGGGTTTTAAGTGTATATATTGGTGTCATGATTTGAAATTAGCATGCTCATTAACCCTTGTATCAATAATACATCTTAGAGACTAGGAGTAACAAAGGCCGGATCTCAAGTCACAATCACAATTTATTGGTAAACTTGTTAGGAAGATGGACCAATTTAGTTTGTTTTTCCCACCCCTATGGAAACAGTCTTAGCCTAGCCATAATATCAAAAATGACGTTTCTATTATGACGAGTACCATGGAGAAGTTACTCCAAGGTTATTTTCACTAGCTCCAGTCAGCGCCTTTGCAAACGTGCGAAATCGCAAACTCGCAAATCTACCGCACATGAGTGGAATCACTTTGCAAACGTGCGCCAGACTTCAACCGGGAGTTGATTTTGCAACACTAACGCATATTCTATACCTTGTCATAACTTTTCAATACAATTTACATATACCCAAACCCTTTGCAGTGGTTACAAGCACAAATGATAGGATGGGACGAAGAACAAGCAACCAGAACTCAATTTAAAAATACTCCGCAATCCATGGCGACAATAAAGTAAAATGTTGATAAACTCGACATACTTTATTAAGGGTGCAGTTACTGAATTAGCCAAGAAAAAAATTCGAATACTAAGTTAGTTTCTAATGGTTCCCAGAATTTAAAATCTTCCACACAGACACAACTACTAGGTGCAGTATTAGAACTATAACCCCGCATGCAGCGCAGTAGTACCAAACGGAACATTAATTTCTAAAAGTTTGAGGTTTATTCTAACCTGTGTAGACGGCAAGTTGCGTAATATGCATTATTACATGTTGTTTCTTTAGTATTTTAATTTAATGGTTAGTTTGGAGTGATGGATGCTTTTCGATTCAGTATTTTAAAACTTCGTATAATTTTGAGGATATAAGTATAATGGTCTGAATCACGAAATACCATAAAAACACAAACAGTAATTAAATTAAAATTACAAAATAAGTAGAAGCCAAAATAACACTGCTATTTCAATTTTAGCTTCGGCTCTAATTATTTCGAAAAGAAGATTGTTTGTTCTGATACAAGGATAACTAATTAAATACAACACAGGGTTATTGCTTATAATATCCCATATCCCCCATCACGCTCCGAGTAGGTATTAGAAAGCTCGCTCACGCTCACCCATTTGTAAAGAACGTTTATGCTGATATGATGGGCTCAAAGCGAGTCAAAAATACTTCGAAAACAATAGGTTTAAAGTTCTAGAAATTCTCACTTTCCAAATTTTCGGATTCGCTTCCGAAAAGAATGTTTGGGAATAAAGATTCCAGAATAATTAGAATCGCATTTTTCAGCAATTTTCATAAAAATTTTCAGAAAAATATTCTTTGAAAATTGGCCAGGAATGGCTTGTTTCTGATCTGTCTGAGAGCTGTAGTAGAGATCCAACCTGTAGAATTCCGGCCTTTATTCGATTTTTTTGTAATTTAACCGATTTGTGACGTCACACGGCGACATTTCCTATACATTTCCATGGGACAGAAAATATTTTAGACAAAATTATTTTAATTTTTTGACATGAACTTTCACCATTGTGATGCCCCATGCAAATGCATAGGAAAGTCGCCCGGTGACGTCATAAATCGGTTTACATACACAAAAATTCAGAAGTGCCTGGGAATTCCAAAGCTATTTTATTTCTACTAGCCTTGGTAGAAAACAGTATTATAACATTATTAGTAATAACCATATGTATACACCCCTGAACGATTAAGAAAATTGGAAAAAAATCTTGAAATTAAGAGTTGTGGAATATTTGCGTTTGGTAATCACTCGTCTAAGTGACTGCACCCTTAATTTTTAATAAACTCTGGTTGTTGATTATATAATGTAAACAAAATTTTAAAATGAAGTCTGGTTGCATGTTCTTCGTCCCAGCCTATCAAATGTAGACCGATTGAGAAGATATCGCAAAAATAAACATACCTTTTGGCTCGCAAGAACGCAAACGTTTTGACCAACGGGATGTTTCTATTGGTGTTCAAAAAAGCTTCCGCATTCGTTTGCAAATTCGCAAACTTTGCGGTTTGCAAGTTTGCGCAACCAGCCCTGAGTGAAGCTACTTTAATACGGGCTTTACGAGGGATAGGTGACCTCGAATTTTTCAGTTACTATGGTCACCATCATAGACGTATTCAGTTCATTGAGAAAGTCAACAATTTTAATAGTTGCGATCAACGCGAGTTGGATGGGTCGTATACAGCTCCTTACGATAAGGTTAGCTTGAGACTACAATACTTGCTATTTATCTTCAAAAATTGGTTACTATAGGTGAAATACTTTTTTTCACTTAGCATTTCCATGGGCCCGAGCCTGACAATGCGTTTTAAATGTAAACAATAGTCTTTCAGGCCGGAAAGTCCAGCCAAACCGGATATTGTCGTTGTGAATTTATACTTTAATGTATGTACTCAATTTACTTTTACTGTTCTTTTTGTATATGACCAACTTCACATCTCCAATCCCACTGTCGTCTCCTTTTTCTTAACTCTTTCGTAAGAGACGGTTAGTAGTGGCCCTTATCACCCAAACCTCGGCTACTTCCTCTCAAAATTGAGCGGATAGGCGCTAGTTGATTGATAAGGGTCATTTTGTGACTGTACCTTTTACATGTAAACGAATTTCTTAAGTGCATCTTAAAGTTTAACGTTGATCAAATGATGTTATAGGTATGCTTAATATTACGCTTGTTTAATTTTAACATTATTTTGCATTTTAGCATAACAATATCCATTAGATTAATTAGGTCGATGCCAATGTCTTGTTCGTCCGAAGGCAGTAAAATGTCATTCTCCAGGATCTAGGGTTCTTCCATTTGCATGTACTGGTGCCGTAGCATTTCTCTCCTTTCATTACAATCCTTGCCTGGTTTGAAAGCCGTAATTAAATTGTCCTGATCCTGACTTCCATTTACATAATTGCATAGCCTTGACTTTAAAATCCAAATTTCTTGAGACGTAGGCCTTTGTGGAGTAAAAAAATACATTTTCTCTGTTTCTCTTTTTCTTTCTCTGTTTCTGCCATTTCAGAGTGGTTTAAGACTGCAAATGAACTACCATTATACCAGATACCTAGAACATATTTCTCAAGTCAATGTTCTTGCTTCTTTAGTATTCATTCATCTATCTATCTAAGTTTAGACGCCTTTTACATACATTTATATCTCTGTACTTTATACTTACTGAATTTATATGTACAAAATTATTCTAAACTGTCGCATGAACATTTTTTAATTGGACAATACTCGAAACCAAAAAATATTTTTGAAACTGTTTGCAACATATTTTCAACACAGCTGCACTAAACATAACATTTTATGAAATTATTCTACTTCCAAATTGAAATGGCTATCTTATTGAAACTGACTTCATTGTCATGGGCAATTCATATGTCTAGACAGGATGTAAAACTATCTATACACTTAATTATCTCTCTATATTCCCTTTTAACGACTAGTTCATTCTAAAAACTGTACTAAGCTTTACGCACAAGAGAGATCAACAGAACCTTACACTAGTTAATGGTTCTGACCCTCAGTGGGAATTAACTTTAATTAAAAAGAATTGAACAAGCTCAATGCCACTCATGGGGTTGTCGACACTCTTATTAATTACATTCAATTTTACAACTCCTAGGGAAAATAAGCTTTAAACTCGTTAATATTGGATTACAATAAAATTACAAAATATTTTCATTGTCATACAACATTCAGAAACTTGAAACTTAAATTATGAGATAGAACTGATCATATCTAATTCTTTCATGAAAGGTCACGGAACAATTCTGTTGCTGAGTGGTTATGCAAGGTTATGCGTTAATCTACTAAGCATTGATTGCATTTAGCTTTCGGGAAACATTCGACCCATCAACTTTTAGTTTTACTGTTTTAAAAAATCGTTAATTATTTAATGTTTAAAATCAGTTATCGAAATCTCAAATATCCTTTTGTCACTTTTTGAACAAACTGTAGATAGTTTCCACTTTCCATGCAGCCTGTTTAAACTCAACCATAATCATTGTTTTATAATTGACATAATACTTTTTTAAATTACCTTGTCCAAATAAATTCCATTTGAGTCTGCAACCAAGTGTCTGTATCTATCTACAAAGTTTGTGGTTTAAGAAAATTATATTGTTTTGAATGAATCCCCTATAACGTTAATGTTTTGTCATATTATGTTTGTATATTGTATATGTCAACCATAAAACAAATATACATCCGTTACCATGTCTGAAGTGAGTATGTTTGCTGCAGCCAGATTTTGTACCAATATCAATAAGATGTGAAGAATTTTGCACATCTTTTGTAATTATTGTTTTAAATGTTAGACGAAAAAAAATGATTCGCAGAAAGTGAGAATCGCAAATAAATAGTAAAAAATGTCTTATGTACAGCAAGGACGATTTATATAACTTTTAATATTCTTTATTTTTCACTATTACTATAGTAAGTATATTAGATCTAACCTAATTATTTTAATCTCTTAAGAGTAAAAAATGTGCGAAAGCTAACAATGTGCGGATATTTACCAAAGGTTGAACACAATAACATTTGCTTATTTTCCTAATATTATAGATACGTTTGTTTTCAAAAATTTATTAGAAGCTGCTAAAAACAGATGACATTTTAAAGGAAAAATACAACTAATATTGTCTGGTATTTTGATTAAGTTGATGAACCTTTCCAAAAACATTAAAAATTATTCATCAAAGATGTCTCTATTTATGGAAGTAAGTAATTGACTAAATATGCATTTGTATTTCCATAAAACTTTTTCTGGACAAATTATTCAAATTATTTATTATTATTAATTACTAGTGAGCCCAGCTAAGGGGCAAATCTAGCACTCAAGAGAAATTCAGCAGGCCACCCATCACAGTAGTAAAAACAATTTCGAAAACATCCCATTAGGTTATTATGTTACCTTTGTAATTACGAAGTATATTTAAAATAAAATACTTTTACTTTCTACAGTGGTTGGTAAAATTAGCTGCAGCCGCACCTTCCTGATAAAAAGAAATTTCCTGCACCAAGATAATAACTGTAGATCGTAGCATCACGCACATTACGATCATTACAAAATGTTCCCTTTCTCTAATCATTTCCATTCGATCCCCCCTCACCATTCAAACTTCTTATGTAAATTTCTATTATTATTTTGATGTTTTAATAATAATATGAAACGACTCATTTCGTTGGTTTAGAGATATTGGGCTTGTGCATTTTGCTTTTAAGGAGCCAGCATAATATATTACGTGTGCAGTTAATGGGAGGAGGAGTTACTCAAAAGTGTTACAGTCAGCACTTGCGTTACACATTGGGGAGGGGGTTTTGCGTTACGTAATATATGCAGGTTTCCTAGGTTCTCCCTACCATACGTACATACATCTCTATATAATATAGTGAGCCCAGCTAAGGGGTCAAGCATAGCACTCAAGAGAAATTCAGCAAGTCACCCAACACAGTAATAAAAAAAATTCGAAAACATCCCTTACGTAATCATGTTAACTTTGTAAATACAAACTTTATTTAAATTAATATACTTTTGGTTGCAAAATTAGCGGCAGCCCCAACTTCCTGCTAAAAAAAAATTTCCTAAACCAAAATAATAACTGCAGATCGTAGCACCGATTACAGGGAACAATGAAAGGCTCCATTTTTGAAAAAAAATCCCACAGTCACCAAAAAGCTCCCTTTAAATCAAAAAAATAAGATTCTCCCTGGGATTTTGGAAAAACGTACAAATTCTATGAGTACAACTTTGTAAGTAGTAAGTTTGTCGATATAACAGAACTAATTTGGAATAGAAATTTTGAAATGCTATTTAATAAGGTCCATTACGATAATTACGAAATGTCCCCTTTCGCTAATCATTTCCATTCAACCTCGAAACACCACAATTCAACCATCTCATGTAAATTTCTACTATTATTTTGATGTTACAATAATATGAAACGACTCATTTCGGTTGTTTAGAGGAATTAATGTTTTCAATAATGTACCCCAACGTATACCTCCATGTACTAAATTTAGCAGATGAAGGTATGCGTTGGGGTACATTATTGAAAACATTAATTGGGCATGCGCATTTTGCTTTTAAAGGAACATGCATATATTACGTGTGCAGTCTATGAGAGGAGGAGGTACTCAAATGTGTTGCAGTCAGCACTTGCGTTAAACATGGGGGAGAGGGTTTTGCATTACGTAATATATCTAGATTTCCTAAGTTCTCCTACCAGACAAACATAGATAGATCGGTAATTTTTTTCAAGTCTAGGATTATATTATAGATTACATTAAATGCGTATAATAATATTAACAATTATTAGTAATAATAATAATACAACATATTGATACTATCAACAAATTCCTATAAACGGGGCCAGGATTTTTATTATTGCACAATACATTCAGCATGTTCATCCTTATTAGGTGGTTTGTCAAAAATCGTATCGTCTGTTGTATAATAATCTTGTAGGTGAAGTGCATCTAAGTTGACACCCTGAGGAACATAAGATCCTAATCCAACCAATTCTAAATCCACCTTGTTTCCAAACATTTTTAAGCTACTGAAGTCGGCGAAAGGGGCTACTTTGTAAAGTTGTATTTTCCACAATGTGTAAGGACTAAGCAAAGCATCGCCCTTTCGAATTTTCTCATAAACATCATTTTTAGAAACCCGTTCACCTTTTGAATCTTTTTCAAAATTATAATGAATTGTTTGATTTTCTCCAAAAGTCAGGTAGAATTTCTCATTGAATCTATAATGCGCATTCCCCATGTGGGTCATTCTTACAGCGAAGTGGTCTAGTTCTTTGTTAATTTCAGGTAGCAAGGAAGCGTTGTGTGGCTTAAAATTAATTTCAATGAGTGTACATTTAATCGCATTTTTATTTGGAACAGTAGTTATATCAGCTTTTAAATCAACCACACCACCGTTAAGTAATTTTGTTATTGAATTTCTCCACTGTTCATTTTCCCAAACAAAAAATGGTTTCGTTGATCGGAAAGAGCTTGAGAATTCACTTTTGTGTGTAAATTCATCCTGCCCTTTAATTACTTGAGATTTATACTCTTGTAATTTTTTCGATAATTTCCCTATTCTATCGACGCCAGCATCGATCATTAGTTTAATAGAATCTTCTTTATTTTCAGTTTGCGTTGGAATCAAAATTTCAGGGGGCAATTTAAACTCTTCCATGTAGCGATTTGCGAATGGGAAAACCCATTGCTTAATTGCATGCATAGCCCTTTCATATTGTCCAAGGAAAACATTGGACTGTATCATGAAATCTAGTTTGACTATTGTAGTTTGTAAACGAGATTCTGTAACAACAATTCTATTAGACCCAGCTGAATTTACATCTGCAATGTAATCTGCCAATTGTTTTTGTTCCTGATAATTTTCCATTCTGTCATAAATGTCAATAAGAACTGTCATCCCTTCATCCAGCTTAACCATAATACCTAACATTTCTTCCTGTATTTGAAAACCTTCTGTGAATTGTTTCATCTGCAATTTTATGTCCTTAAGTGTGCCCTGAACTTTCCATTTGCTTACATGAAGAGATATTTTAGATTTTGATGCTAGAGAATCTTCAAAATTTTTCATATCCCTCTGCATATTCATTATTAGAGGTTTAAATTGATTATGAATAGAATTTTCGTATTCTTTTAGCTTCTCTATGTTTTTTTCAGATTCTGCTATCTTTTGGCCAATCTCGTCTAGTTTATTCATATCATTTTTAAAAGTGTTATATATGCCAATACCCAAATCGACAGTTTTGATTACGTTATTTATTTTTCCCATGACTTTTAAAGCTTTTTTAGCATTTGCCTCTGTAGCTTCCTTTTTTTGCGACAAAGCATCCGTTTTTGCTTTAAGTGCATTACTGAGGCTTTTTTCCAAATCGTCAACATTTTCTGTGGAATCTGGGGAATCTATTTTCCCTTTCGCATCTTTAATACGATTCTGTATCTTATTGATTTCAGCATTAAGGTCATCCAATTTCCCTGATTGAGATTCGCTGACAACTTTAGATACTAAATCTGTTTTAGCTG
Source organism: Tomocerus qinae (assembly GCA_020055645.1). Taxonomy (NCBI): domain Eukaryota; kingdom Metazoa; phylum Arthropoda; class Collembola; order Entomobryomorpha; family Tomoceridae; genus Tomocerus; species Tomocerus qinae. Next base: position 63,664,252 of record CM034546.1, read on the forward strand.
TTAGTTTTTTTAATCTTTTTTCCTTATCTCTTTTTATCTGATTTTCTAAATCGGAAACTAAAGTTTTCACTCCTGATGGTAGGGCTAAGGGTTTGCCATTAGAACCAGAGTCGCCTAAAGCTAAATTTTCAGTTACTGAACTAATTCCTCCAATCAAAGCTCCTACTGCTGCTCCTTTGGGGCCCAAGAAGCTAAGTCCCTGCCCAACCACTTTAAAGATACTAAGAAATCCTCGTAGAAATTGCGTGCTTGCTAACTCTCTCTGTTGTCTTTCATATTCCTTCTTCTGCTCTTCTGTTTTTGTTATCATATTCATAGTTTCCTTAATTAGCAACTGTACTTTGTCATCCAATTTCTCCTGAATTAAATTTATTTCAGGCGAAATTGACAAACTAATAAATTGTAAACCTTCCTCAATTTTTTTGTCAATAGACGCCTTATAATAATTGCTATGATCTCTAACAATAACACTTTTTTCTTTACTCTTCAGTTCTTCTATACCTTTAGTGACTAATTGTAGATAGCCTTGGATGTCTGTAACTAATCCGAAACCCGAAGACTGTTTTAAAGCACATAATTTACACAAAGTGGCCGTATACAGATAAGCTAAAGCTTTTCGATATTCCAGAGAATTTTCATTCGATTTAGGATTTTCTGAATATTCTTTTACTCTTCTCAGCAACGATTCATAATGTACTAACAGCTGTTGAGGATTTTTTGATACCGAATACAGGTTTTCTAGATTATTCAATTCTTCAAATAATCCATACGTGGTATATTCTCCCTTTACATTTTGGTTATTTTCTAATTGTAGTAAAAAATCAGGTATATAATTAATCAATGGATGTACATTCCAATTTTCAATTAGCCACATTTTGTAATTGATTATCATTTGTTGGCGATCAATCTCTGAACTGTCCTTATCGACATTACCTTGTCCCCTAATATTGTAATTATCACTACCATCAGCCCCTGAACTAGCTATTGCGGTATTTTTAACAGCAACATTGTCATTAAACGCTGGTACCCATACAAATGCTACTATTGTTAGCGACCACCGAACATTAACATCCATTCCATGATTACCACCTCTACCACCTTTCCCACCTTTCCCACCTTCGCCGTCATTTCCATTTTTGCTTATTAACTGCGCTTTTACATCATCCGTTCCCAAATTTAGAAGGGATATACCATAACTTTTTCCTCCGGAGCCAGATTTACCACCATTACCCCCTCTACTGCCCTCTTTCCCTGGTTCTCCAAAAAATGTATATCTTTGTTTATTATAAAAGGCGGTTACAAGAAGTTGGCCATCCTTTTCGTATTTATACCCCGACCAAGACTGAGCAGCTGTTGGTAATTTCTCCCAAGTCATATCATCACCATCTTTCCCCCTGTAACCTTTCCCTCCGTTTTGTCCTGCACTGCCATCACCCCCATTGGCACTGATTGTTAAATGCTGTCCATTCACAAATGTTTTTCCTAATCCGTAAAACCTTCCCGCATTCCCTCCATGTTGCCCAGGATTACCATCTTTCCCAATCACTCCATAATCATCACCATCTAAATTCTCTTTCTGTATAGTTTCACCATTAGCACCGTCCAATAAAATTGTGGCACTGCCTTCTACGACCCACTTAGGTGACATAATTACAAGAGATAACTTTTTACCTGTCGCATTCAAATTCTCGTCTACAAATACAGTGTCCAAAGAATATATTTCTATGGATTTTGTATTTGGTGGACAAGATGAAAATATTTTATTAACTTCGCTGATTTTGATAAAGTTTCCTTTCACCACTAACTTATCATTATTTTGACAGTTTTTAACCAGCGGCATTTTTAACGTAAAATTTACAATAGAAACAATGTTTTCATATCTATCTATTGTGATAATTGAATTTTCAACTCTCTTGAAACCACTAATTGTTGTTAAAATCCCAACGTTGTACTCCGATAGGGTTTTGTTTGGGGAAAATGGAATAATATCTGGAGCGTTTAGTAAAAATGCCAAATCCGATTGTATTTTGTAATGGGACAATTCATTAAACAGGTTAACAAGAAATTGGTACCAATTACTGGAGTCTTCTAATATTTCCAAAAATTCTTCAATTGGTCTTTTCCATTCGGAATGCCGTTTAGCAAGTTCTTTCTCACTCACAAGCTCAAGAAATTCAAAGTAATTACCTTGAGTTAATACACTTCCAAGTAATTCCGAAATTAAATTTAGGCGACCACTTTTGCTTAAGGCTGAGGACATTTTTGTCACAAAATCTTTTGTAGATACGTTATTAGTAATTTCCGATAATGTGGACCTAAGTGCACGATATTTGTGATATAAGAAATCACTTAGATCTGTAAAACTTTTAAAATTTCTCAAGCTTTCAACATGATACCTGTACAATTCCATTTTTATTTTGTTCATGGTCAACGTAATGTTAACGTTTATCTGTTCAACCAATTGGTTGACATCATTCTTGGAGGTATCTGATATGCTGTAGCCAAAATCCTGTTTGGACTTTTTTACATAAATCGTTTCTTCCCAAATGATTTTTTCAATTTGTTTCCTACCATTTATCAGGAGTGGGATTCTATTTAGTACACCACAAACGTTTGGTCTTCGAAAAATGCCTATCCTTGAGTATGTATCATCCTTTTTCGTTAAAAGAATGTCTATAAACTTAATAGCCTTTGTGGGAAAAGAATTTGCATTTGTTACATTGTTATTTCCTAAACCTTCAAGATCTTTCGCTTGTTGCTTCTTTGCATCTTCTAAGAATTCTACAATTCCGCTAATAATTTCATTGTCAGAGAGAAGGTCGCCAGCGTCATTGTAATTAGATACTTTAGTAACTACCATTGAAATTCCGTTTTGGAATTTGTCAATATCTTTAATAAATGATACAGCATGTTTGACTAAAGTCATGAAGGATCTTCTGTCAACACCTTTTCGAACTGATGGATAACTGACAACAAAAACCATTTTTAAACTATCTGCATGATCAACAACAGCTTTAATGAAATAACTTGCAGCAATGTCAATGCTCGTTGAGCGCGTATCGCTAAATCCTGGACAATCATAATAAGCTGCACTTCTATTTCGATCAATTACCAATTCTGGAAATATTGTTTTAGATTTAGTTGTTGTCCTGCTAATTTTATTTTCTGTGTCTTGAATAATAAAATTACCATTTTTTAATTTTACAGAAAATAGATTACTGTTGTCAGTCGCTATGAATTGAGTCAGAGTGGATTTACCTGTTCCTGTATTGCCAAGCAGTAAAATAATGTCTTTCTGCTCACTAAGTTCAATTAAATCCGTACCTTGATTTAGCAACAGAAATGTCCCTTCTATTGAAGTGCATTCTTTATCATTTGTGGACTTGGGTTTTTGTGGACTTGGATCTTGCTCACATTCAGGTTCGTTTGATTTGGGATGATATTTTCCGCTCAATGTCAAAATCTCAATTAAAGAGTCGTTTTTGGGATTTTGAAGTTCTGCAAGCTGTATTGGTGTGGCGCCCTTGAAGTTCTTTAGATTTGGGTTTGCTCCGGAATTTAGTAGGAAGTCGATGATCAATGAATAATTGCGATCCACAGCTACATGGAGAAGAGTATTACCATTGTTGTTAACATCCTTAGCGTTTACACTGCCTGGTTCTGCTTCATCCAAAATCTCCCGAATTTCTTCAAGCCTTTCTTCCTCTGGAATGACTTTGTTTCTTCTCGGCGATTTCAAAATTGCAGTAAACAACTCTTGTATCAAGTTAGGAGAACGGCGTTTTCTAAGAATCTCGTTACTATAACCATTGATGGTAGAAGTAGGCGTATGGAGATTGTTTTCATTTGATAGAAGCGTCATATTATTTGGATTATCTGGTAAATAAATAACAATTCTTCTATCAACATTTTGTATTGCCGTTTACAAAAACAACACATATTTTATAATAATGTAATAAGGCAAAAAAAATTTGGATAAGGAATTTAGTTATATTAGTTACATATGAAAAATACTTTGGTTAAAGTCTTGATTCTTTCCAAAACTCCAAGATAAATAAAAATACCTTGAGAAAATTCCCACCAAGCGTACCCACTATATCCACTATCTTTGTTCAGTTTGTGACAAAAGGGGACTAAAGGATTTTTCACTTTTAAAGTCATTATTTTTAAAACATGTTAGTCTACTGCCGATAGCTACAATATTTAAATGACACTTGAAGAAAGGGCACTTGTATCCGCCAACCGGCACAAAGGTCTAAGAATTAACCACTTAAGTAAAATTGAGTTGAATGTGTCCTACTGCTGAGTTGGCTAGGTCAAAATTCGGAGTGAAACCAAAATTTAAGCCACGAAACTCAGCCGCCGCTAAAATTCGGTCGGTAAAAATTATTTTCATTAAAAGAATCTTAAGGATCCGATTTACTTAGGTTCCCGACCCAACGGTGAAGAACATAGATTAAAACTGCTATGAGATTCCTTATAAAAATCAAACATAAATAGTTTTTGGTCCGGAAAACTTCTGGCAACTTGGTTGCTGTGGAAATCGACCTTCGCTAAACCCAACCTATGCCTCGCCCCCAAAGTAGGCGGAGCTTAGGTGTTCCAGAAGGTTGCGTAGCTTTTGGGCGAAGCTTAAGTCTGGAAATTAAGAAGTGTTACATTGAAAATTTAAATTTTTTCGATGCCTGTTATCCATTAGCTCAATTGCAATAGTTTGAAGTTTACGCTTTATAAGGAGCCATAGCTAAAACCGACTTTACTTCCTCCACAGCACTATAATAATAATATGTACCAAAAAAGAAAGGAAGTAAGAACATTGGCATTGAAATATATCTCGAAATATAGTTTTCACACGCAAAGCTATCAAACTAAGTGAGAAAGCACCCATGGTCAGTATAGTCTTCAATTGGATCAGGGAAGGCTAGAATAGCATTGCAATATATTATGTCATTAAAAATTTAATTTTCTTACGGCTAGCCGTTTTCTATTTTTATCGATATAAATCAATATTTCTTGCACAAAAATGACTATCAAACAATATAAGTTTCCAGGGCTACTAATTCTATTATCACGGTACTTGTAATTTAAAATTTTACTCAATTAGGAATACTTAAATATGACAAACGTTATTACATAATCGTTTATTGTTGAAAAATACTAAGTACAATTAGGAAAGTACCTTGCCCAGATAAACTCCATTTTCGTCTGTGCAGCTCCTTTGTATGCACCTACAAAGTTTGAGGATTCCGATTTTATTATTATCCAAGAAATATTAGCTAAATATAATAAATTATTTATCAAACAGTTACCCCATTGGGTGAGGATCCGTTTACCGTAGACAAATAAACTGCCAATAATATAAGAAAGTAGAGGATTTTGCACATTTTAAATTTTCGCTAAACAATCTTATCATATATTTCAATTATATTTTGTAGAATATAATACGATAAGTAGATCAGTGCCACAAATGTTAATTTTTTAATATATTGATCTTGACTGAGTAGCGATTCGAGTTGATTGTACATAAAGAAAGATCGACCAATTCTTGTATAAGTAATGTAAAGTAATAAATATAAAAGGAAATCAGTCTGATGTCTTAATTCCAAATTTTAATTTGATTCTAAATTAATTTTTTCTTAGGTGACAATTTGGTAAAACGGTGTGGATAGTAAGTCAAACAAATTTGGATGTTATGGTAAAACAAATGGCATAACTATAGACAATTTAGTAAGAAGAGGACTATTTTATTTTAGCAAGTAACTGCAGGACTTTCTGTTCCAGAGATTTAGTCCGACACTTCTTAAAATATAGTTATTAAACTAGACAAGGATAAAACAATATATTTTGTCACTTGAATAAAGCTGAACTTGAACTTGGAAGCAGATCATTTATACAATGGATCTTACTTCCAAATTGAAATGAGTTTTTATTCATGGTCCATTTATATGTCTGGACAGGATGTAGAAATAACTACAGAGTTTCGGGTAATCCCATTTCCCACCCCACTTGGCTTTAAGTTCGGGGTATGTGTGTAATTGTGGGGAATGGTAAATAGTGGGAAATAAAGCCCAAATTTTGACGCAGTGTTTGTTCTGCGACCCACTATTTCCCTCACTTCACATTCCCTACTCCATTTTGATACTCACATTTCCCAGTGGAAAATGAGAAACTTCCTGTTAGTGATATTTTCCAGTCGAAACCTTGTAACTACACTTATCTCTCTACACTACATTTCCACGATAGAATTTACTTTAAACACGAGAGGAAATATTGTGCAAATTTTAAATCAACATAACCGTACAATAGTTAATGGCTCTAGCTCTAGCCACTCTGACCCTCATTGAGAATTAACCTTCATTAAAAAGAATTGGACAAGCTCAATTGAGCTTGATTTTAGAGTTCTCCAGTTATCCCACCATATGCAAATTATCTATGAGATGAACGAAGTCATTAAAATACAAAATTTTGTCTTCAACCAAGTATTACAAACATTGTATTATAGCATAATACATTAAAGCTTGATGAAGGTTATGTCACTGCCTTTAGTGGACGGGAATTGACTCTCTCTCAAGCCAAAAGTCACTCATGGGGTTGTCGACTCTGACCATCTATAGCAAAATTTGACAAATTTGGAAATTTTTTGACCGTTGTTGAAAGTACCGAATGACCGTAACCTGAAGGTCAGAATTCCTTTTCTCCTATCCCTACCAGTCTAGCACATATATATATTCAGGCAATTTGTTATATATTGAATGGGAGATATTACATTTATTTGAGTAATCTGTATTCATGCATGTTATATTGTTACTATATCCAAGTACTATGTATAAATGTGTACTTGATTTACTCTGCATTCTGCAATTGGTAGATAAAAATAATCTGGGCATTCGTCATTCAATATATCATTTATAAATGTGCTTATATACTAACATTCTATATTAAAATAGAGATTATTGTATTGAAATTACCTTGTCCTGATAAACTCCATTTGCGTCTGCCAACTATCTCTGTATGTATCTACACACACAATGTTTGTGGTTAAAGTATTATATCATTTTGAATGATTTCCCTGATATAATAGTAATCTATTGCCATAATATGTTTAATGTATGTTTATACAATGAACAATAATATAAATCCGTTACCATGTCTGATGAGTATCGGTCTGTTGCAGCCAGATTAGGTGCCAATACTAATAGGAAGTAAATAATTTTGCACATCTTAACTTTTGTAATTAAAAAAAATCTTTGAAGTATTTATTTAAAAAAAATAAATACTTAACGTTAAAATATCAAGCGTTAACGAATTGCACATAAATAATGGTGCTTGACTAAACTATCGTCTGCTACTACTAGCTACTTGTATATCAGGTATGTGTAAGAAATCATAAAACAGATCATCAAGAGAATGAACTCATGTTTAGCAAAATGCGTCGATATAATATACAGTGTATGCATTTGCATTTACTGTAAAAGAAAGTTCTACATTGATAGAGTCTACCCTTACATATTTGGCAGCCTTGCACAATGTCCATTTGATTTGCGATTAATATTTAACAATTCAACGCTATAGCAAGGCATGCTGACATGCTTCGGGAAAACATTAGAATTGTAATGAATCCTCATACCCAAGGAGCTATTCGGATTCCAAAACAGGAATGGTATACATGAAGGCATGTTATTTTTTAGAGGGTTTTACTACTACAGTATAGTAAAAATGATAGATTGCGACGCTTAACTAATGCTGATACACAAAAAAATAATGAGGTTTTGATGCCCTATTTTCTCTCATATGTTTTAAATTAATACTTATAACTGAATGATCACGGAAAGTAGAGAAATGTTATTTAAACTTTAAACTATATCTATTCATTAGTAAAGATTTTCGAAGCCACTTCATTTAATTATGCAAGAATTGAAAAAATATTGAATTGATTGGGAAAATATGGATGCCACGAAAAATGTTTCAGTAGCATATAAGGCACTATGTGCATACATTTCCGGTGCACTACTTCTAAATCATCACTTCAAACTTTGATTTTTCTTTTGCCGGACTCATCTGCAAGCCATCGCTGCATCGCGTAGGTCAAAAACATAACTAACGGTTTTGCCGTAAACCAGCGTGGTTGTCCTTTGTGAAACATGTTTTTCGCCAAACAGGCATTTGCCAAAAAGGATGGCTACCACCGGCATGCAAAGATAGATTCGACTCCTCACTCATATTTACATAATATTCCACGCTCATAATAATTATCGTGATGTAGATGATGTGAGGATAAACTGAACAAGTTCTGCAAGTTGTGTTGTCAGATGAAGATTAATACTGTAAATGTAATGGTACTAAAAGGGAGAGTACGTACGTACAGGCAAGTTGGTATTGGAATAGCAAAGATCAATTAAAACCACTTGTGCACACAGAATTGTATTTAAACCTACTTTCCCCCACCCTGTTATCAAAGCTATTCCCAACGGAGTCTTAGCCGATGAGTATAAATGTGCCTAATGCAGACATAATATAGTAGACAAAAATATGATTGATTCCTTTCTGTCAATGTCAATGTCCTTTGGTTTTGTAAAGCGGTTTCATTTGCAATGCCAAAAATTTGTTTAAGAAATATTTACGCATTATTGTTATTATTGAATAAAAAGAATATTAGTATAACTACTTGCTTGTTTCTTGTGGTCTACCTACACGTCCAAAAATGTTATAATATAACGCCATAGCGTGAATATCCAAGAAAACCTGTTTATCATTGTCGACAACACCCATGGCTATATGTATGAAGATAGAATCATAGTAAATTGCTCTTCAAATATTAACAACCACCGTATTTCTAGAAAAAGTTCTTCAAATTAATTAGCTAATTTCCCCACAAAAGTGACAAGGAAATAAATCTCTTCAAATGACATTCACTTTCATTCATAACAAAAGGTCAAATTGTAACGTACAAATTGAAACTGCATGTTTCTAAAGCATATATATTTATTTTTTATAACATGTCTATATCCCAATTTCAGCTTGAGATATTAATTATTTGTTCCTATTAATATTTAACATCGATATTATATATATATGCCTTTATTGTCACTGACCTTACAATTAAGGTTTGCCAAAACTGACACAGTAATAAGTATAATACATAAAATAAAACTGATTAAATTTTAAAATATAATATGTATAAAATACAGTGTAAATTAATATTGACTTGTTGAAAACAGGTGGTGATGAAGTATATTAGTAGAACTACGTAGCACAGAGATAACTATATTCCGGATCAGCTCTTTAGATAGTCCAAACTGTTTACGGAACTTTTCAAAGAAATTTGATATAGTACCCCGGGAACCAATAAATAGTCCTATAACTTCAACACTTTCTACGTTATAATTATCTTTAAAATAATTACTACACGGTTCATAGATGTTAGTTTTCTCTTCATGAACTTCCTCAGGTTAACACAAGATGTCTAACTAACTTTTAATTTCTTCATAGTGAGTGAGAGTGAAGTTGTATCCCACTGTTTAAAATTTGGACTTACGTTACAAATATCACAAAGATGAGGTTTTATATTACATGTAAATGACCGGAGGGTTATGTCAGTAAATACAATAAACGATTTTTTGAGAAAGCTTTCTATCAAAGGATCTTAGCTCTGCGAGTACCATGGATACTAAACCTCGTTCATATTCATGTATCATTATCACATCATATTAATGTTAAGTTTTCAAGAATATTGACGTATTTACAAAGCAGTCTTTAAGAAAAAACAGGTAATTAAAAGAAGGATTACATACTGGTTGCTAACTAATATTTCTTTTGTATCATGTTAAAAGCAGAAATTATGTTAAACTATATATTATAATATATAAACGGCTAGAGATAAGCCTTTTCAATATTAATAACGTAATACAATCATATAATTACTTGCATCATACAAATAAAAATACATATAATACACCGGCATAGAAAAGCAGAGCGTGCATGACTACCATGGATTCAATACATGTTTCAGAGTTAAACTACCAATATTTGACAGTATAGCATTAACGTGCTATTTACAAAGCAGTAAAATTAAATTTATAACGCCACTACTGATGACATCCATTCATCTCGTAAATATCCCTTAAATTTAATTTGATCTATTTTACAAACGAATAACAGTTTCACAATTTCCCGTCTTGGTAATTCTACTAAATTAAAATCAGTCAAGTTGTGTGGCAGGCAGTTGGTATTGCTTTGGGAAAACTGTCTTTGTCGTATCTACGTGATCAGTACTGATTTGCCTTTTACCCTATCTTAATGAAAACATAATGACTATTGCTACCTAAGCTAAGCCTAGCTACCCTTTATACTGTTTTATATCTTCAATGTTCAGATTGCTCCCTTTTGGTTCTTTGTTCACTACGACTACGAGTTTACCCTAGTTATATACTGGATTAGTATGTTAAACTAATATACAAAATATTATACATACTTAACACTTTAATATATTGGAGCACATACGGTATGAAACTTTTTTATTGAGCAATTGGGATAATTTAATTTGCTAAAATAAATTAAGGTTCAATAATTATATTGTATACAATGTTAAGCATCACACAAGACATAAACACTTAAATACTTTATAATTTAATTAAATGTCATAAATGACCATCAGAGAAGCTTATTACTATTTTCTAATAGTTAAACTTACAATATAAATAAGTAAATACTTTACTAAATATAGTAGAAGTAGAACCGAAAGTGGTTTGACTTAATTATAAATAATACACATTTTTCATTTTATAATAATGAAACTAGACAAATTCATAAATTATACATAATTATGATATCCAGGGATTATATCATAAATATAGAGAAATGGCCTTTTCTTTTATAACATTTAAATACATATTGTAAATATAAAATAGAATTCGTTTGGGGAATATACATAACTACCCGTTTTCATTAGGTCCAACCTGTTGCATTTTTTGGAACTCGACTGTGCTAATGGCTTTGCCTTTTTGGTGTTCAAATACGTAACACTCAGATTCCCTGTCGACTAAATCGTCTGGGTAGATTTCATTATGACTGAGTATTCTATAGTAAAACACCAAATATGTGCCAATGTAAAAACGTTGACCAGTGTCTACACAGTTTTTGTCAGATTTTAAAAATGTTACAAGTTCTTTAACATCTTCATTATAACGATAGCCAATAATAACACGGCATATTATCACTAGCGTGTTTGTCTTAAACCCTTTGAAAACGTGTTCGAAGTTATTAACAAGATAATCTAGTACAAGCTTCTCAACGAATAAAGGCTCACCATCTTTCTTCTGGAGAATTTTGATATCTTTTAGTTTCAGATTTTTGACAGTTTTAGGAATCAAGTCTAAATTAAGTACAAGACCATCATTTCCTTCCAAATGAAGATCAACTAAAGGACAATTGAGAAAATGAGGAAACATGGAATTGACATTTGAATTTAAATACAAAGATTCGAGATTAGGTAGTACAACTGTCTCGCTGCAGGTAGCTTCAGCACCGTTAAAGTTAAAACATGTTTGGTGGTAAGATAACTTTCTTAAAGATCGTGGCAGGGAAGAAAAATCAACTGCAGGCCAATTGTGTTTAGTAACATTAAAATAAAGCTCATTAATCTCTAAATGTTTGTCTACCAAGGGATATCTTCGCTTCAAACTTAACTTTTCTATTATCCAGGTACATGTTTCCCAATTGATAAGCTTAATATTGTCAAAGTACAAATATTTCAAAGCTAAATCATTTCTACCCATTTCTAAAGACAAAAATGTATCTTTATATTCGTTTTCATTACCAGGATTAGGATTCAAAAATTCCTCTATAAAATCATCAAACTCATTATAGGGAACAACTTCTGGCTCGCAATACAATCGCAATTTCTGCACTTTAGATAAATCAACTACATCGTTGACGCTGATTTCAGGCAGTTTCTGCTCATACCTGAGAAACTGGACGTTAAATAGCTTAACATTTTTGGCACAAATTTTTAAACCATCCTCAAGGTACACTTTACATTTATCCAAATGTAATTCCTGAATATTAACTAGGGAAGACAATTTAGCAGTAAAAATTGTACCCTTGTGACACCAAATAGATAATTTGGTATTGAATTTTGCATCTGGTTTGGTAATTGGTGAATCCACTACCCAGGGACTAATATCAAAACCATCGGAAATTATCCCGTTTCCATTTGCCAAATACACATTTTCTAATTCTAATTGTCTTATGGTTTTCTTCTGTTGATCAAGGAATTCATTTAATTCAGTAACATCCCACACCCATGGACACTCTTTACAGCTGGCGATCTTGAATGCAGTAAAAGGAACACTGTCTTCAGAGAAGGGAAATAATTTCATGAAACTGGCAGGGCTCCGGTCATAAAATTTCCCTTGAGATCGACCTTTTGCTAATACAATTTTTGAACGATGTTTCAGATTCAGCAATCCAACTGAACTCCATTCTGTGCTAATCAAGCGACAGTTCTTTAAATCTTCGAAATCCAAATATTGGAGGACACATTTGATGACCTGAAGATTTACATACGAACCACTTTATTATACATTTTACATTATGTAAAGGTTTTTATTCACATTTCAATTTCAAGGCAGAAAATATTGGTAAATATTATGGTTTTATATTTTCCAAAAACGTTACCAGACTTAGTTCTAGTGGATTTTTTCTATCCGTGCACTGAATTTCATTGCTATTTTCATTCCCAATTTCCTGACTAGCCTTGGTACAAACTTCGGGAGTTTTCATTTCCATTATTAGAAAGCTTGCCTTTTTTCTGAAATTGGTAAGTAAGAGTTATAGATTGGAAATAAATAAATTTTTTTTCAAGTTCATCGTCGGGTTTCCAGTGTCAATAACAAAATGCCATGATCATGACATCAAAAATATTTTCGCTGTCAAGTAATAGATGATAGAAAGAATTATCATTGTATCATTAATTATTACAAGTATATTATATAATGTATAATGTTTACATAATGTATTTATTAAATATTTAATTGATAACTGACATAGTATTTATTACCGTTGACCGTTGTACGATTTGCTTAGTACTCCTTTTACTTTATCATTTATAGGTTTCCAAAGTTTGCATTGCACTTAGATTAGACATCGATGACTCAGCTACACAACTCTTTAAGCCGGCCGCTTTTTCGTTAGTTGATAGTAAATCGTGGGTCACTGGCGTTATCATGCAGTTATCCGTCCTTCTCCACTTAAAATTAACAATTTAAGAATTAATAATGAAATAGGGAAAAACTCAATACAAATAAATAAAATAATATAAAATAATACAAAATAACACGTAAGCAAACTTAAAAGGAAAAGTCAATGATGTAACGAATTTTTGATGTTAGCGCCCAATGTGGGAACATGCATGGGTAAATCCAGCTAGCCGAATCCGAAGGTCCAGCTAGCCGAAGCCGAAGGTCCAGGTAGCCGAAGCCGAAGGATGACACCCGAAGCCGAACGAAGCCGAAGGTCCAGCTAGCCGAATCCGAAGGTCCAGGTAGCCGAAGCCGAAGGTACCAGCTAGCCGAAGCCGAAGAATGTACCAGGTAGCCGAAGTTCCGAAGGTCCAGCTAGCCGAAATCAGAAGGTCCAGGTAGCCGAAGCCGAAGTACCAGCTAGCCGACTCGAAGGTCCAGATACCCGAAATCAGAAGGTCCAGCTAGCCGAAGCCGAAGGTCCCGCTACCCGAAGCCGAAGGATGACACCCAAAACCGAAGGTCCAGCTACCCGAAGCCGAAGGTCCCGCTACCCGAAGCCGAAGGTCCAGCTACCCGAAGCCGAAGGTACCGCTACCCGAAAGTCCAGCTACCCGAAGCCGAAGGTCCCGCTACCCGAAGCCGAAGGTCCAGCTACCCGAAGCCGAAGGTCCCGCTACCCGAAGCCGAAGGTCCCGCTACCCGAAGCCGAAGGTCCAGCTACGCGAAGCCGAAGGTCCAGCTACCCGAAGCCGAAGGTCCCGCTACCCGAAGCCAAAGTCCAGCTACCCAAAGCTGAAGGTCCAGGTAGCCGACGTACCACATACCCAAAGGATACATAAAACTAAACTGCATCAAGTGCTTAATCTATTACGTACCAAAATACTATGTATTCATTTTTAGCTCGGCTGAGTAAGGCGACTAGGCTTTATTTGAATCGCACTTTCAATAGTCATAAAATAAACTGCAGTAACATAATTTCCACCTTCATACCGAAAATCTGTACATTATTTATATTTGAAAATTAGATTAATTGGGGTTTAAAGTTACCATTTTTGCAGTCATTAAATCCCCAAAAATCCCCAAAACTAGATTGGAAATTGTACAGCGATTGACTGTTCCAGATTATTGAATAACACTTGTTAAATTTTAAATTTTTAAAAGCTGGAAATTTTAAAAATCAGTTTTCTTAAAATCAATGCAGATTGCGCCACGAGTTTCAGTTATCTGAGATTAATGCCTACAACTTTATAGTTTAAAGTTTTTGTGGGATACTCTGCGTTGAGTAACAATAGTGATTTAAACATTTCCAAAAAAACTTTTCTGATTTTTACCAAGATTCAACATGCTCACAGATTGACTAGCTTGACCTTCTGATTTCGGCCAGCTTGACCTTCTGATTTCGGTTAGCTTGACCTTCTGATTTCGGCTAGCTTGACCTTCTGATTTCGGTTAGCTTGACCTTCTGATTTCGGCTAGCTTAACCTTCTGATTTCGGCTAGCTTGACCTTCTGATTTCAGCTAGCTTGACCTTCTGATTTCGGCTAGCTTGACATTCTGATTTCGACTTTCTGATTTCGGATAGCTTGACATTCTGATTTCGGCTAGCTTGACCTTCTGATTTTGGCTAGCTTGATTCGGCTAGCTTGACCTTCTGATTTCGGCTATCTGGACCTTCGGCTTTGGGTAGCTGGACCTTCGGCTTCGGGTAGCTGGACCTTCGGCTTCGGGTAGCTGGACCTTCGGATTCGGGTAGCTGGACCTTCGGCTTCGGGTAGCTGGACCTTCGGATTCGGGTAGCTGGACCTTCGGCTTCGGGTAGCTGGACCTTCGGCTTCGGGTAGCTGGACCTTCGGCTTCGGGTAGCGGGACCTTCGACTTCGTGTAGATTTACTTATCCCTTCGGCTTCGGGTAGCGGGACCTTCGGCTTCGGGTAGATTCACTTATCCCTTCGGCTTCGAGTAGCGGGACCTTCGAGTCGGCTAGCTGGTACTTCGGCTTCGGCTACCTGGACCTTCTGATTTCGGCTAGCTGGACCTTCGGAACTTCGGCTACCTGGTACATTCTTCGGCTTCGGCTAGCTGGTACCTTCGGCTTCGACTACCTGGACCTTCGGATTCGGCTAGCTGGACCTTCGGCTTCGGCTACCTGGACCTTCGGCTTCGGGTGTCATCCTTCGGCTTCGGCTACCTGGACCTTCGGCTTCGGCTACCTGGACCTTCGGCTTCGGCTACCTGGACCTTCGGATTCGGCTAGCTGGATTTACCCGAACATGCATGCATGTTGGTAAGCAAGTCTCAGTCTCATCACTCTCTCCGTCCCCATTTCAATCTCAATGTGTACTAAAATTTTTACTGTGGATAGAGAAAGCTCAATTTCACCAAAGAATTTTGCAAGTGCAAATGGTTGGTAATCATTTTACAATGTAACCCTGATTTATTTTCTCTATAAGCTTTATTTTCTCATTTGTAATTAAATTGTAAAAGTAAATAATATGATATCATATGATTAATTAACATGCACTTAATATAAAGTATCCAACAGAGTTTATTGTGTCTATGAAATTATTATTTGTGTCTCTGTTGTGAACTGAAACACTTCCTTTCGATTTTCATGGAAATGGATGTAAAATTAGCAATGTGATATTAAAAACGCGCCCAAAATGATAGTTTGGATTTGATTTTGGGTAAAATAAGATGGCTAGTTGTAGTTAGTAATCGGGCAGAATTTCAAGAAATTTTCAAGTTTTATTGCAGAAATTGTTTTCACACATTTTGTGTTGTAAATTTCATGGGCTTGTTCCATTTTAAAAAGGATTCTCTCTAAGTCGAATACAAAAGTTTGTTGATATTTATTTTCTCTGGGGGTGTCATTGGTTCGCCTGCATGCTCACTTATTCCTGTGATTTCCAACTTTCGAAATTCGTCGCGATCGATTGCCTTACCCACACGATTTTCAAAAACGTAATATTCAGCCTGTTTATCCACAAATGATTTTATTTGACTTTTCTCAAACAGGGAGTGAAAATCCCAACGAAATGGACCAATGTAAAAGCGCTGATTGCTGCCAAGGCACGTTTTATCAAATTGTACGAACTGTTCAAATTGTGCAAACCCTTCGTTTTTATTTATTCCTTTATTATCCACGATGACTAACTCCGCAGTCTTAAAATAGGAACCGGTAAGAATTCTAAAAACATCACCATCAGGGTTACCCTTGGGCGAATAGTTTTCCAAAACAAGTTGGTCAAGGTTTAAAGCGCTGTCACTATTCTGTACTTTAATTTTCACACCTTTCAGTTTCAGTTTCTTAACAGTTTTGGAAATGGAGTCAAAATTAATTTCAACAAGTCCATGGGCTGACCCGATACATAACTCGAATTCAACTACTAAGGGCCAGTTGGCAAAATGGGAAATAATCTCGCTGCGAATTATTCTTGTAGCTGCACTATGTTCGTATGCGTGTATACATAAACACTTTAAATTAGGCAACATTACAGACTGAGTACAAAAACAACAGCTTTCTAAATTAACTACACTGATCAATAGTTTTTCAACAGATTGCGGAAGAAGGGAAAGGTCAATTCTGGAACGAAAGAAAAAAACATTTTTGACTTGAATTTCTGTCGCTGCTATAAATGGGACACGACACAATAGTAAATTTTCTACAGCCCATTTACATTTTCCCCAATTCAATATGTTGACATCCAACAAACAAAGATACTCCAGAGCTAGTGCATTAAATAATCTAAAATCCACAAATTGAAAGTCACCCTGGTTGGATTGGTACGATATATACATTTTCTTGCACCTAGAAAAGTCAAAAATGTTATTGATACAAGGATTAGTGACTATTTTTCCATTTTTTGAAAACTTTGCACCTGATAACTTTAATTCAATGGGACTGCATTTGATTTCACCTTGAATTACTCGACAATTAGCGCCCAATTCTAATTTCTTTACATAAATTAGAGATGCCATCTGAACTACAATTTCTGTGCACCAAAATGGAGGGCAATTTAGGGATATGGACAATTTTGTGTCCCTTTTAGTATTTGACATTACCATTGGTGAACCCGTTAACCAAGGAGTTATATCAAACTTATCTAGCTCTTCTACTCCATTCTCACTCTTTAAACCCACCGAATTTACATAAAGTTCATGTAATATACACTTGTGCCTTTCCACGAAGCTGTTCAATTCCGTTACTATCCATCCTAAAGCTTCAGAAAACTCGAATGCCGCATGCCGTGAAAGGAATGGCTAAGGAAGTAATCGGAAAGTCTTCATAAAAAAGGGCAGGAATTCTCTCACGTTCGTTTGATGAAAATGCTCGTTTGAATACGATTTTTGAGCGACTTTTCAATTCCAATAGTGCCACAGAACTCCATTCTTTTGAAATATAACGACAGTTTTTAAGGTTTGTCATATCCATATATTGAAGAACGCATTTAATGACCTAGATTTCAATTCCAATTTGATGTTAGTACTATATTTTAGGTTTCTAAAATATTTAAAACGTATCCATGCATTAAGAGAGCCATATTTTCATGTGTGCTATTAAAACTCCCCCACATGAAAATATGGCCGTCTTAAATTAATGTTTGTACATTTTTATAAAATAAATTGTAATTGTACCGGAGTTAGCTCCAGAGGATTTTTTTGATTCTGGATTACAGTGGTTCTGTGTTCTTCCTCGCTCCCTGAACTATCATTGTCTCTCCAAATTGGGTCCACAATATTCCCACTTAGTCTGCGCTTTTTATTTTCTTCCATCCTCTCTATTTCCAAAAAAATGCAAAAAATATTACATATAGCTAAACAAAACCGTGGCAAAACCGCTAAGAATATAAGCGTAGTATTTGACTTAATATGAGTAATCAGAAATTGAAAGTGTATCTCCTCCCGGCGCATTTAAAAGTGAGGCTCCTCGTAATTTAGATTTCCTGTTGATGTAATCTGCATTTTGGTATTCAATTTTCAAGAGGAAGCAATGTGGAGTCTCCGTTATTTATACGTCGACTATAAACTTGAAATTGAAACAGTAACGGCAAGTCGGTAAGTTTCTGATTGAAACCTTTGATGAGACAATGAGAGAACTTATTAACAATTTCAAGCTTTAACGCCTTAGCAACCTGTTGAATGTACGCACAATATACGGGCATTTAATATATACTCCAATCCAACATTTCCTTTTTTCTATTTTATATATGTACCGTGACATGAATTTTACTGTTTTATACCAATTTTAAATCTGAAAATAAAAATGGGCAATTCCCAATTTTTGTCCAATTAAAAAAGGTTGGAAATGAAAATTTCAGAAAATGGTTGCTTGTATAACGAAGCTTTAAAAACTTATCCCACAATCATACAGAGGGGCAGTTCAGCAGTTCTTATTTTATAGTGGTTCCATTGACAAGTTGATCGGTTTTTTGTTTATTTCAGCAGTTGTTACCTATGTGACATGATTTTGGATTTATCCCGAGACTCAATCTATTTAATTAAAAATCTGCCGGTGTGCCAGCAGAAGTTATACTTCGTGTTCAAAAATTATTACTTCAATTTTGTTTTCACTTACTATTGACCAGTTTACTTTTAAAACGTTGTAAAATATGTCAGCAAGAATTCGAATCCCAAAAATTGAGTAACCAGCAGAGTAATTAAATCGCACACAATTCTCAAAGAAAGATAGATAGACAGAAATAACGTTCTCATGAATAATAGATTTAAATTTTAGCACTTTCTATCTCTTTCACACCCTTTCATCCATCTATCCATACAAGCAATCGATTGCTTGCATATTGCATATATATAAAAGATAAATCTGATTAAAACATAAATTAATGTGACACTGAGAGAGACTCTCATAGTTCTGGGAAATTGCCAATAATATGCCAATTTGTTCATCTTTTTTCTCAATCGTAATCGTAACTGCCGCCACCTGAAATCAAGGTTAGTAATCGCAAATTGTAATCTGACCGACTATTGAATTCTGATATATATTGTATTATTATCGAAACTAAACAAAGGCACGCTAAACGCTTGCACTTGCTTGCACTTAGCGGCTTACATGCATAATCATGACTGTGAAAGCTAACAAAGTAAAATTGACATTTGAAAAGTTTTAATTTAAATGAACGAAGGTTTTATAAACATGATAAGTGCATTTTAGAATCTGGAGAAACGTGCAAATTTATTCCTGAATTTCGAGTACCTTACTACCTCTAACCATATTTAAAATGCGTATGAACAATTGAACATTGGGCCAGACCTACTGCTGCAAAATACATGGCTTTAAATTTTTTAAAGGCTTACTGATGATTTTATTTATGATTGTAAAATGATAATGCAATCATAATGTATGCTTAGTGTATCAAAATGATAAATAAATTTAAATTGGTCCCTCATATTATGGTAAAAATGAGATGTGGATTTTTTATTTAGTATCGTTATTTTCTAATTCTAAACTATATTTCTAATTCTACACCTGTACAATTCGCATAGTGTAGTACGTTTCAATAAATATTTATGTGGATACTTAAAAATTGTAGTATATATTTTAATTAGAATACAAAGCCTTAATTTTGTAAGCCACAACAAAATTTTATACAGATTTTAATTGACAGTATTATAAGTATGAGCCAATCAGTTATACACTGAGCAATTTATTTAAAATTTACTCGCTTTGCTGCTGAAGCTAGTGCCTCAAGCACGTATCCAGAGGGGGGCCGGGGGGCCCGGACCCCCCTAAGTATCCAGAAAAAGGCATTTTTTTGTCAAAAAAGGTTAAAAATCCAAAAAATTTGCCTTCATTTTATGAATATATTTTGGTTGGCCCCCCTAGGTCAAAATCCTGGATACGCGTTTGAAGTCCCTAATAGAACGCTAAGCTCTGTACTTTGATCATATGGAATTTTCCAAAACCTTGATTTTTTTGCAGTCCACCTGCAATTACGCCAATTAATGAGTTTAATATCCCACAAATCTAGGTGGTCCAGAATGATTTCATCATTTCCACCCATATCTAATAGTAGTTTTGTATTTTCCTTCCGCACCTCGCCAATATATTTGTATTCGTTATCACATTGCAGACAGATTTTCTTAATTTTGGCGAAATTAACTACGTCGTTGAGAGTTAGTTCTGCCAATTTATTTCCATTTTCCAGAAAGGGGACATCCAACAATTCTAATTCTATGGGACTAATTTTGATTCCCCGTTGTAGATCGATAACTTTACAGTTTTCTAATTTTAAAACCTTTATATTAATCAGAGTAGACAATTGAACTGCAATAACTGTACAACCTTTAGGGACTGAAGAAATCGACAACATTGTATTGTACTTGACATTTGATTTTACAATTCCTGAATTTGATATCCAGGGAGTAATATCGAAAATATAGACTAATCGCCCAACGTCGTCTACTATATGCAAATTTTTCACATGAAGTTCCCTAATGCTACTCTGGCATGTTTGAAAGAAGTTATTCAGTTCGGAAACTTTCCACGGTTTTTTAATATTACCAATAATACTGAACGAAGTAAACGGAATGGTTTCTGAAGCTGAGGGAAATACTTTCGAAAATCGGAAGGGACTCTTATCACGCCTGAAATTTTCATCGTCTTTTCTAAACACAATTTTTGAACGAATTTTCAGAAGAAGTAATCCGACCGAACTCCACTCTCTGTTAATGCATCGACATTTTTTGATATCTTCGATAGGCAAATACTGAAGTATACATCTGATGATCTAAAATAGCAATATAATATTTAAGTGTAAGTATACCATACCAGAGATATACACCTTACTATTTTATAGCTGTAAAACTTCTATACAAGAAACCCAAAATAATAATAACATCAATTAAATAATAAATGCAATACTTACTGGACTCAGCTCCAAAGGATTTTTTCCACACTGAATATGAAACCCACAATCAATTTCGTCACTGGTTGTTTTTGCTTCGATGTCGGCAGCAAAATTAGGTTTAGCCAGAGCCATTTTTCCCTCTGCTTTTTTCTGAAAACAGTACATACAAATAATATATAGCACTACTAACAAAATGACAGAGATGAGTTATCATTTTTAACGACAAACAATTAGCGAAATTGCTACTTTTGATTGGATAAATAATTTTCTTCGGTTGTCTTGTCTAAATAAAACTTTAAAAAAATGATTTTACTTACAACTGTTTGGTAAATTACGTTTGCCATGGCTAAACTGCAGTTATCCGGCCAGGTTTTCTATTGAACACCGAACCCCTGAACCCCAAACCCCTGAACCCCGAACCCCACTATAGTCACGTTATGAGCCACCCGTCACTATTTTCGCCTTTTTCTAACCTAACCTAATAAAAATGAATACAATAAATGTTTGTTTGTTTCAATTTTATTAGGTTAGGTCAAAAAAGAAGTAAATAGTGACTTGTTAAAACAAGTATTTATTAAATTCATTTATTATATTCATTTTTATTAGGTTAGGTTAGAAAAAGGCGAAAATAGTGACGGGTGGCTCATAACGTGACTATAGTGGGGTTCGGGGTTCAGGGGTTCAATAGAAAACCTGGCCGGATAACTGCAGTTTAGCCTTTGCCGTTTACACAATTAAATGACGTGATTATCTATTTTATTGCTTTGCTTATTATTATTAGTATTAAAACCCTTGACATTCATTGATAGTCAATGCAATACGAATTCCATAAGTATGATTCAAAATTGAACATTAATCAATTTTATTATAGTGTAGAATTTGAGTCAAAAATAATATAATTATGTAATTTCGTTACTTATGATGTGTATGCCTTTATTGTATTTTGTATTGTATGACTGACGATTTTCTGATGTGACGGTGGTGTGAGTACAATTGTGCTGTGGTGCAATTGTATAATGACTCGGCCTTATAAAATTCATTAATTCCTGGAATAATAAAAATCGCAATGCTGGTGTTATCTATTTAGATTCTAGGAACAAAAATAAAATGGAATTTATTCATATTAAGTCCGAAGTAACTTTGAAACTCGCGCGTATACTTATTGACATTGACGTTGAAAGACTTACCAATCCGCCTCCGACTCTGTAAAATGCATTTTACTCTTTTTGGTTTTGAGACGAGATAAACGAATGATTATTTAAGGCTATTTCGTACGCTTGCATGGAAAACTTGTTAACTTAGATTTCAAAATCTGGCCATTCTACAACAGCTACAGAGTCGAAAAATACCTCGTTGAAAAGCTAAAGAAATAACTTGGTTCGTGGAGGTCCACAAGGTCGCAATTTTAATTTCATTAAAAACATATCCCCTCTTATGGGGAATCAGGGTACAGATATAGAATACAGCGGACCGCCACGAACCAAGTTATCATCCGACATTTCCAACGAGGTCTTATTTGACTTTGTAGCTGTTGTAGTTCAGCCTTAAACCGTCACAAAAGGTCACAATGATGACCCCATAAGTAGACTAAATAAAAATCCTCAATCTTATGAATTGAGATGGCCTTAGAAGTGCGAGCGTTGGTGTGTAGGTGGTGGGCTAGCTGGGCTTTTCCATGTGCATTGTGCATTGCACCTCTACATCACCAGCTGCTAGAGCTTGCTACATTCATTCACGTTATTCCTGGACTCGACGAATGTATTCGAACCGCCATGGGACATACCTGGTTTTTATGAAGATTTAGCCTGTCTATCCCATGGTGTAAAATCTTAACTCTTAGATTGACGATAAAACAGCTGAACTTCTGATATGCATTGCATAACAAACATCAGCTAGTCACTCTTATAAGTTTGGTGCATAGTGTGTGTTTCCGTTATCATTTGAGAGCCTGGATTTGGCTCAGTGACGTTGGAATGGTAAAAAAAATCCCGGCTTCCAACTCATATTATAAAAGTGGGGGACTTCCAACTCATATTCCTAAAAGGTGTAGCATAAGTGGGGGACTTCCAACTCATATTCCTAAAAGGTGTAGCATAAGTGGGGGACTTCCAACTCATATTCCTAAAAGGTGTAGCATAAGTGGGGGACTTCCAACTCATATTCCTAAAAAATGTAGCATAAGTGGGGGAGTTCCAACTCATATTCCTAAAAGATGTAGCATAATTGGGAAACATCAAAATCATTTCCTAAATTGTGTAGCATGAGTGGGAGACTTCTAACTCAAATTCCTAAACTTGGTAAACGCATGGGTATAGAGCTAAATTCATAAGTTTAAAGGTTTGTTATTTAGAAATAAAAAGGGAAATTTAAAAAAATTTTGTAAACAATAAATTTTTGAATATTTTTAAATAGTTTTTGATTTTTTTTGGTTTTTTGAAATTTCAAGCACCCTGTTATTAACCCCGTCCGTAGGACGGGTCACTGTACTAGTAGTTAATAATACCTTTGCTTGCTTGCTTGCTGCATTTTGCATTCTTGGTATTCATATTCCTGGGTTTGCAACCAGTGGTCAGTGACCAGCCGACTGGTCGGATAAAATGGCCGGCTAAAATGGCCAAAAATGGGGCTATGTGAACTGAGAAAAACCCCCTGGTCTGTGGAAGCAACTTGGGGATAGAAATGTAAAAGTTGAAAGCTGACAGTACCGCAGTCAAAGTCCTGCCCTGTGAGAAAGTCATTTTGGATATCGTCTCTACTGTTTCCATAGGGGTATGAAAAACAGATCAAATTGGTCAATCTCAGTGTTCCATTTTAGCCGGCTAAAAAGCTTTTTGACCGGCCGGCTAGTCATAATAGCCAGCCGGCCGGTTAGTCAAATTAGCCAGCCGGCCGGTTAGTCAAATTAGCCAGCCGGCCGGCCGACTAAAATGGCCGGTCTCCAAACCCTATAGTTCGATTTTAGCCGCCTAACAAGCTTTTTGGCCAGCCGCCTAGCCATTTTAACCGGCCGGCTGGTTAAAATGGCCGGTCACTGAACACTGGTCAATCTCCATTTAAGTTTACCAATTTAATGGCCGGCCATTTTAGCCACTGGTTAACAAAGAGTTTCAAGTTGGCAGCCGGTACTTGAAGTGTGAGGTTGTGTGTGTGCTTGTGTCCGTGTATCGTTGAAGATTTTTGTAAGAAAAAGTGGTATTGGAGAGAAACTTTTTACATCTGTGTGTCCCTCGTGCTTCGAACTTTCCGAAAATAATAGTGAGGAATGGATACTGATAGTGAATTTTGTAAAATGTGTCATTTTTCTGAAAAACCGCATGGCAAAAAGTTACGTTCTGGAAGTTGTGGCCGTGGATTTGCGTAGGGGGTTGTGTCGGCGATTCTGGAATGCAGAGGGGCGATGGGTTGCAGCGGCTGGCTCTACATTCTGTTCTCCCTTGGCTAATTATGGAAATAGGGGGATTGATAATCAGTGAAGCAAAATACCTGGAGACGAACGAATGGACGGCGGAAGGCTTTTCTTACTAGCAACTTGTCTGACCTATTTCTCAACACAGCGTCGTATCTTACCTTCCTCTTCCGCAAACACACATCCTGCCAGTGTATAAGTGAAAAGGTACAGGGACACACGGGGAACATACGAACTCACACACACACAACGAGTTTTGGTTGACTTTTAAGCAAGTATATGATTTTCCGGCTGCCCCCCTCCAAGTATAAGAATACTTTGGGTAACCTCTGTGAATATGTTATAGATTCCGCTGTCTATACTGTAATGGTCTATCACGGGTATAGTTTATATTATAGCAAAGATAATTTAACTGTATAATCTAACATTTTAGTCGAGATATTGAATGAAAATTAGTCACTAATATTGAATATGTTTTATGTAACTATACCGTGGCGGGCATTATCATTGAGTTGAAATTTGGTCAGTTTGACTAAGAGCTTGAAATTGTTAAAATGTGTGGGAAATTTTTGTTAAAATTAACTTAGACTAATCTACATATGTTGTCAACATTTAAAGTGTTTGGGTAATTGTCTCAATCTGTAGGTGCGGAATGTTATTTCATTTCCAGTTGTGGGAATGTCCTGGCGAGTCGTGTGGCATAGGGAGAGGGCGGTAGCCTTTGTCCGCGCGTTTAGTAAAAAGTTTTATGTATGGTTATTTAGTAAGCATACAATAATTCTTCTGAAGTTGTCAGTTATTCGGCTTGTGGATGATTATTACCCTTTACTTGTAATGCTAATATATGTAATGAAAATTGACATGTGCTATGGGCTAATGCTCGACGAGTGCATTTGAATAAAATCTAATCAATCAATCTAATCAATCAACAAAGAGTTTCAACCGGCCGGCCATTTAAGCCAGCCATTAAAGACAATTTAGCCACTGGTTAACAAAGAATTCCAACCGACCTGCCATTTTAGCCAGCCATTTTCCGGCTGGTCACCGAAAACTAGTATAATAATATTATATGAAGAGTGACAACATCAATTAAAATGCGTATACTGTGTAACAAGCAAGACGATGGAGTGGAGGAGGGAGCCTTGTGTCAATATCAATATTCTTATCAACATATAACAACAAATGCGTTGTAGTGGTCTGGTAAAGGTAACATATACTAAGAGGTGTAGTGGTGGTGGAGGGGTAACGACGCTGGAGCGATTTTTGCTCCGGAACATTTGGAAAGACTCCAAACTCATTGACCCCATGCGCCTGTGTGAGAAATAAACGAACTTCTTGAGGAAGCTCAAATACCGAATCGGCACTTCTGATTTTTAAATGCGACACCTGGATAAGAAGCCAACAATTGTATGAACGGAATAGCCTTAAGCGATTATGACTGTTTCTATAACGTATTTATTAACCGTATACCATACCTACCTACTATCTAGTTTAAAAGGTAATTTCTCGAAACACATGAACGAATGCAATTATAATCTACTATTATATATTACTTATATTAAATGAAAATTAACGACAGAACAGAAGCAGAACAGAAACAAAGCCTGAACACTTTGATTTGAGCTTTATTTTAATATAATAATATAATAAAGATAATATCTATCATTTCTCAGACTAATTAATTTTGAATTTAAAGTCTCAAAATAATGGCATGAGCATAATACAATGCCCCGTGTATAATTTAGTCAATATTTTAACTGTAACATGCAACAAAGGGTAAACACACTTTGTGTAAAATCACAATAAAGCATAGTATCAAATTACTGTTACATTATGAGTAATTAAGTGGAGCATATATCTGCAAATTTTCCAAATAATTCGCTTCTAAAGAATTGAAATTGAAACATAAGTTAGAAGCTGTGTTTGTGTTTATATTCCATTTGTGAAGGCAAGACTAAAATGCATCCTAGGATGCGATGGTGTCCCTTTGTAATTTCCGTTTTGTAATGGTTTTAATAAGTCTATTAAATGCAGATGAAATAATTTATTACAATTTCTTTTCTACATTAGGTTGTTAAAACAGTATAACATACAGATCAATTTGGAAACCGTAAAGTAAGTAATCACATTGGCATACGCTTGCGACTAATATTGTGACTGTGGCATAGTTTATTGACTACGTCCTATTACATAGATTGCAATGAAATACAAACTGTAGTGTAATGCCAAAAACTTTCAAACGTAAGATTGAAACAACAATCAACAAGCACTCTATGATCTATTGTTCTATTGTTCATTAATTACTTCAAACCTAAACGCTTATTTGAAAAAAGTTTAATGTCTAAAAATGCTTGAAACATTTTTAAATATTTGGTCGTTTAATTTAAAATCCTGTTACTCAATGTTCTAAGTGGTGCATGGGAGAGAAGCAATTAAGGCTAGGTCAATGGTTGAAGCTAATTATCATCAACCGTGACATTCCTTTGACAAACAAAGTAAGCATTCTCCCAGTCACAGGGATATGCTTGCCACGACTTAAGGTTATTGGCATCGGTGCGATACAATGCGGTAAGACAGTTATTAGTACCTCTATCATCGGGTTCAGCGGTATTTAAATTTGGGTGGAAATTCATATTGAGTGGTGACCCATTGATCCAATACCATTTATTATCGTTGATGCTGTTGATTTTTGGAAATCGTCCTCCTAACCAAGTAGGTCTACTACCTCCAGGAACAAAGTTAAGAAACCAATTAATAAAAGCATCGTTTTCTTCAGTATTTTGAATGGTGACCATTTCAGCACAATTTCTTTTACACAGTCCATAGTTTTTCATCCAGGAGCCTTGTCGCATGTCAGTTGGTATCATAAACACTTTTTCGTTGATTACTGGGCTTTCGACAAACGCATCATTACCACAAACTGCTGCTGCTGCTGTTAATCGATTTTTACGAAAATCTAAAATAATCAAAATGCATTCCAGAATTTAGCAGTAAAAATGAACAGTACACTTAAATTATCAGTAAGCAAGAATATTAATTTAAATAATGTGTTTGTTAAAGGTATTAAAGGTTAAAGGTTAAAGAATTCTGTGAGGAATTAGGACTAATTGATGAATTAACATTTTCATCAACACGAGACTCAGAAAATGCCGACCTTTCTGTACGGAGACATAATGTTTGTCATCATTGTGCCAATTTTCATGAAATATTACATATGAAATCTTACATCTTGAATCTTTGTAATGCTGTGTACGCAGGAAAAATTAAAATGTCTGTTATTAGTTATTACTAATTAGTTTCACCAAGGTCCTATTAGAAAATTTGCTTGGAAAGTAAAGGAATAAAGTAACTGGATTGGAAACCCGTTGAAACATGGGAAACTTGATCATTTCTGACTTTCATCAAAATCGATTCACATTTTAAAATTTTTATATTTGTGTACTAAAAGTTAAACTCCCAACAATTATCTGTGCTTACTTCATGTAGTTGGAAATCAGTTCAAAGTGATCTGAAAGCATTTTCATATTTTTGTATACAATTTCCAAAAGATGTTGTAAACAGTTCCGTTCTAAGTTTAAAAACTGATATAATAACAAAGAAATCCTGAGTTACATTTGTGATACATATTTGCTAACTGTGTTAAAAATGTAACACACGTGGTAATGGGCGTAACTTGCGAAATCTGGTATAAGAAGGGCTTAAGGTACGTATCTTGGAAAATTTTAACCTGGTATTATTTCTTCAATCCAGTCCCGATAAAACGAAACCTTAGTATAGACACCACGGGCATCTATTTTAAACCATAATATTTGATAATGATGTGATTCCCATGAATTTTTGGGATTTAAAATTTAAACTATGTTTTTTAAATAAAAATTTAACCCTCAGTGCAGTTATGTCCCTGAGAAATAATGCCACATAACACATAGTTGTTCCTTCCTGTACGGCGGGAGCACAGTAGAGGACCTGGAAATAACAGACGACACAAAACACTTGAAACGTTTTAAAGTTTAAAGTAAAGAGGTTCCGATAATAACTATACAACACTAAGGGATTTTGAATTTTCATGGTTAAGCGATTTTCTGCAATTAAAATTTTTTCTTATGTATGAATTTAAATTGATTTTGAATGCTTATAGACTTTATTTTTGTATTTAGGCTGAATTGGTTTGAAATAAACCGTGAAGTTATAATAAGCAAAAAACCGAAAATAATAACAGTGTATTATAATAATAGTTGGTATTTCAAAATAAGTATACCTCCAGAATCCCCTGAGCACACCTCTCCTCCTCCACACAACATAGTTTCTCGATTAAAATATTCTTGATAGACATTTTCACACTCCTTACTTCTATAAATTGGCACAGTAGTTTTACGGAGAACGAATTCTGTTGCATTTGTCTTTTCCTTCGACCACTTTGTGGCTCCCCAACCCGCAACAACTGATTTACCTGAAGAAACAAATAAAAACTTTCAGCATTTTGTGGTAACTACTTTAATCTGTAATACATGATTTAAAATACACTTACCCTTTTTTTGGTAATTAAAACCTTACACATAGTGAAAAGGGCGTATATATCCAGGAAATAAATTTAAGGGGTGCTTGAAGAATTTTCTTGTGTAGAAAAATATTTTAATTTTGAAAAAATGTCTACTAGATTTTGGGAAATTTAAGGGGTGTTTAATCACCCTAGTATCTTTCTAAATACGTAATTGTATCGTGGTGTAAGGTAAAGTTATGATTTGTTGTATTAAGTTAACATACCGTGTGCAACAAACCCTCTTGGCGGAAGAGGTAAATCTTTGATGTGTGTATTAAATTCAAAAGCTGGATTCACACGGATGAGGGTAATGTCGTATCTCCTGCTGGAAAATAAAAGTTTTTTGCAAAGGCTAATTAATCTGTCACTTTTTTGCATTGTAAGTGTAACGTATGTGAAAATAAACAAAATAACTATGAAATATATTTCCCATCAAAAAATCATTGTTTCCGTTAGGTAAATGAAAATAATTTTAAATCCATACCGGTTCCTTTCGTCATATACAATAGCTTCCACGGGTTTAACAGTTTGACAGTTTGTCGGGTCATCAAGATCTATGTCACCTTTTCCTGCAACTATTCTAATTGTATCTATCTCTACATTTTCTAAGCAGTGTGCTGCTGTTAAAATCCATTCTTTATGAATTATAGTTCCCGCGCAGATTCCTATCTCTGTTGAAATAAAGACCGTAAATGGAAATTCGTCTTTTTCAGCTTTGCTTCCTCTAGATACTAACGGTCTCGGTTCTGAAATACAATAATTATATTAAAATAATATCCTCAGCTTAATATTACTATGTAACATACCAAATTATCATGACTACTACAAAGTAACAAACAATTTTATCACGGCCGCGACAAACCTATCTCCAGACGCAATAGTTTCTTAAATTGACGCGGCCATGATAAAATGGTTTGTTACTATGTAGCAGCAATGATAATTTGGTATGTTACATTGTAATATTAAGCAGACTATATTATCAGCTTATTATATGGGCGATTTAACAGTTTGTGATAGCTAGTAAAAGAAAATTTGAAAATTGTGTCTAAATGAAAGAATAGTATAGTGTCCATAAGCGTTCATCTCAGATTTGCACGAAAACTTTCGAAGAAGATCAGGTTTTAACCTTTAAGAGGTTGTAGAAGGATTTAGGATGGAACATTCGAATTATAATGTTTCATTTAATATTTTAGTACAAACAATTATTTAGAACATTTTTTTGTGTAAATATGAACCTCAAAACGTAACCTGGCATTCAGGCAAAATACAAGGCAAATCAAATGTAGACAGAAAATCTTGGCTCGTAGGTTTCCCAATTTAATAAACAATTTGAACAGCTTAGTGAAATATCACCCAAAACCACTTATAAGGATCAAAGGAGGGACAGCCGTAGATTTTAACTCTATGGCATGAAGTTGCCTGTTCGTTTCCTCCATAAGCGGTTATGAGTGGCATTTCAAAAAAGTATAACTTACCCTCGTACTAGTGGCTGACTGTGATACCATATCTACCAACCTTGGAAACACTTTAGTATTATCTCACTGGCGTCCACCCCAGAAATGCATGAAAACTTTGGTTGAAGATCAAGTTTAAACAATAAAGAAGATGTAAAATGATTTAGGGTGGAACATTCAAATGAAAATTTTTAATTAATATTTTTTTAGTACAAGAAATAATTTAGACTAGTTTTTGGGGTAATGTAAGTCTTAAAACGTAACCTTTGGCCTAGAGTTGCCTAATGATGACCAACAATAGAACAAAGTTGCCAATTTCCATAGTAAATGCACTTTAATAATAAACCATGTTCAAATGGGTGTAATAAAGTGGTGTGAAATTGCATAGAAAGTTTTATCTGATTATCTCACGTTACATGGCACTTTTAGTGAATTATTTTAATGACCTTTGACCTTATTTTACATGTAACTTTACCTTGACATGACCTAACGAGTAACCTTTTCAAACGAGCTATCTCATGACGTTCTACAATGTCGATAACTAAGGTTAATAACAATGTCGATAACTAAGTTTTTGGAACACGCCCACAGGCAGGGGGTGTATCAGATTATGTCCGTTTTCGAACTCGACCTCTCTTTTCATCCCTTCAAAACGTACAGAAAGTTTGAGTTGATTATCTCAAACCGTTTTTGAGTTATCATGCTAACAGTCGGACATACAGACAGACAGATCCGTCATTCCTATAAAG
Source organism: Tomocerus qinae (assembly GCA_020055645.1). Taxonomy (NCBI): domain Eukaryota; kingdom Metazoa; phylum Arthropoda; class Collembola; order Entomobryomorpha; family Tomoceridae; genus Tomocerus; species Tomocerus qinae. Next base: position 63,695,507 of record CM034546.1, read on the forward strand.
CGGTGTTGCACACCACTTAATAACCATCATTTTTAATATAAATGTGTCTTTCTGTTTATAAATGGTTTAATTTTCTACTAAGCCTTCCGTACACCAAGCTAACTAACTAAGCTAACTAACTAGCGTAACTAAGCGAGACTATTAAGTCGTGCTAGTCATTCAAGACTTTTTCAAAGAGAGGTTGAATTTTTTTACTTTGAATTAGACATTAAATATTAATAAAGATCACATACTAAATAAGAATCAATATAGGTATATACATAATGCATGTTGGCATTGTCATTGCCAAATGAGGTGAAAATGGAAAGCTTTCAAGGCTTAACTGAATTGAAGAATTTTGGAGAAATATTAGAGATAACTGTTTTATATGTTAGAGATAGATGTTTTATAAATGAAAATTCTTTCTGATTTTTTCCTTGTGTTTAGACAAAGTCGTCAAATAATCTTCACCAGCTACCTTTAGTAATCGTAGTTTAAAGTGTACACATAATTCTCACAGTTATTGATTTCACGGCATACAGATTTGTCCCTTAATGAACGATTTAGCCTCAATGCACTTTCCGTTTTGTGCACGAAATAGCCTTAATGCATCAAACAATAAGTGCATGCAGGCTGGCCTACCAGCGATCACCAGTAGTCCTATATAATTTACTCGGCTGGCCAGCCAGCAGAAGCTTTGCCGGGCAATATTGGAACTGATGGCATTATTGAATTGCGACAATATACAACTAGATTTCCTTTTTGGCGGACCAGAAGGCCACTAGCCAGATGTAGCTGCCCGGCCAGTGTAATCGGAGTCTGCTGGCTGGTCTGTGCCAGTCTCCGATATTTGATAAGCGGTTTTAAATATATTTTAACGCATTTTATTATAATAAGTGGAAGATATTTTATTTACCTGAGCAGCAAATGTCCAGTAAATCAGTATTGCCGAATAAACTAAAATGAGTAATGAATTGTTCATTATGACTTTGTCTTTCCTAATACCTAGTCAACTATTGCTAATAATTTACGATATACCGAAAATTTAATAAATGCCGTCTTAATCTTCAATATTTGTTAAACAACCTTGTTGAATAATATTGTACTAATGAATTGGTAATATTATTCTTCTTCGTATTTTCTTTACAAGAACATGCATTTACTTGCGTCATCACTGATCCGGCAGTTTAGATAACTAACCAATCTCCATACATTATTCTGAGGTCGGTAGCTATATGCCTTAGAATGGCATTATATATCGTGTGATACAATATTATATAATATAAAACATAATGAATAAATACTTAGAGTCATAATAATATAGCATATTCAACTAATGGTAGATTGTTGAATATAGAAGTTATTAAACTTAATGTGCGATTATATTTTGATATAGCACATTATGACTTACTTATAAACTGCAATCTTCAATCGCAAACATTAATGGTTATAAAATGCAAGATTTCTACAGGGAAATAAAGTGCAAGATATCTACGTGGAAATAAAGAGCATGAAATAAATAAAGTATAATAATATGCTGTACATGCTGTATGTAAGCAAATCATTTGCCAATTCGTAAATTATTATTATCTGGGAAACTCTATTTAATCTATTTTTATTACCCTAACGTATGAAAACTATTCAATTTGTATACACTGATGCAATGTCGCCAGTATAGACATAGACTCGATTTCTGTCAATTGATATTTATCGCTAAGAGACCTAATTATTCATTTATGTTATACTTTCCGTCGTTAGATATATAAGTTTCAGTAAATAAAATTGTACTGATTCATTGACTCGAAGGACACGACTATCGATCCACAGGGCGTAACGTATTTCACGACATAATTTGGACTCATTTAATACGTAGGGTTCAGGTTTTTTAAGGTTATCTTTAAAGGTCGCTGATTTCCAGACAGGGAACAAGAACGCTGTAAATGAGCACATAATCGCTTACATAAATGTTAAAAACGTTTTGAGGATGTTGACGTAAATGGCTTGATAGTATATTTTTATCCATCCATGGCAATCTATTAACGGTACAGTGAAGTATCGAAAAAATTAATAAACCATCAAAAATAAAGTGGAATAAAGCTTAATGTTTTGAAGTAGGGACAGTTAAATTTTATGCGAATGGAATTATTATTTTTGTCCTTAATATGTAATAAACTATACAAACGAAATAATTAAATACACCAGTTAAACTTGATGAATTACAATCAATTACATGTCATAATACAATTACATCGAAAACATTAAATGTATTAAATCCTATTAATCTATGAAGTCAAATTAGACATTTTTCTGGTAGACAATTTTGAATCACCCGCAAACCAGTCGTAGAAAAATTTATGCCAAACTGTAGCATTATCATTTTTACATATTATGATAGTGTCGCAAATATGGCTGTATGATACTGAAATTTACGAAGACGCGCCCGGAGGGCGTGTGGGTTGGTAAATGGATTTGTCAGGATACTTAAATTCGCTAAAGAAAATCTGGTAACCTTAGCTGCGGCAGCTATACGTCTCAGATACCCAGTGTTTCTATATTGGCATTATATATCATGTGATACAATATTATATAATATAAAACATAATGAATAAATACTTAGAGTCATAATAATAATAATATAGCATATTCAACTAATGGTAGATTGTTGAATATAGAAGTTATTAAACTTAATGTGCGATTATATTTTGATATAGCACATTATGACTTATTTATAAACTGCAATCTTCAATCGCAAACATTAATGGTTATAAAATGCAAGATTTCTACAGGGAAATAAAGTGCAAGATATCTACGTGGAAATAAAGTGCATGAAATAAATAAAGTATAATAATATGCTGTACATGCTGTATGTAAGCAAATCATAAGGGATTAAGTGGAATTGAGTGTCATCATAATATAATGGGCTGAAAAATAATATCTAGGTATATTATGTTATATAGCTAATAAAATGGTGTGTCGATATAGCATGAATGTTGTAGTATGAGGTGTAATGTGTTGCATACAGGATAATTTAGTGTATGTAGGTCAGTTGGGCAAATATGATAATGCGCATACGTTCATTAAGCTCCTGTTATCGCAATATGATATCGTTACGTTTCCTAACACTCCACAAAGTTACACATAAACGGGCCCGGATGGTCATTCTTATAACTTAATAAGTATACTACTAAAGGAAAGAAATATTGATTTTGCACAGAACGAGATTTATGTTCTGCATTGTTAATTAAAATCAAATGACGGTTTATTTGTGGCCGTAAAGAGTGCTGTAATTTGCATCGTTGAACACCTATAGAAACGACACATCACTTTTTTCGAATAATTTTTAACAATGGTTATATATTTAATTTTTGTTGATTATTGTGATAAAAGACATAATAATATTATGCTTTCTACAACCATTGTATTATATACTAGTAATAGGCCCGTTCTCCGAACGGGAAATGGGTAACCCCTTAATGGGGACGGTAGATCATGAGTATGCATTATGCATTAAAAAAGTATGAAAATTAACAGATTAAAATGTTTAAATCATTGCTTGCTAGGTCTGCCTGCTTAAAGAGTAGGACTTTGTCAAATTTTTGAAGTTCACTGGCAAAATATTTTCTAATGAAAAATAAAAAACTGGAGTGGCTACGGTCTTTATTACTTAGTCGAGTAGGTCAGGAAGAAGTTTGGTAAAGATCGGATGAAAACTGTAGGAGGAGTATTTGAACAAAGCGTGACAGATCGGAGCGTTTTCTCCCACTCCTTCAATGTTAAAATTCGAAATTCAAAAAATCGTAAAACGATTTCTATGAAAGATATCATTTTGAAACTCAAAGTTTGGGGTTCTGACTATGATGTGCCCATCCAGTAAAAATTTGAAATTCGTAACTTGATGTTAAAGGGTACTTGTGTAGCTATTATTATATAGATTCCGAAACCATGGGCTTATTACCCGGCTCAAATAATTGTGAAATATGCTTTTCAAACCAAATGGTGAGCAAGAGCATCACTGCTATTAGATAAACGGCAAAAGCCAGTCACGTGACAATTCCGTTTGTATGTTTGTACTTCCGTGTGTTGATTTGCCGTAGTTCTAAAACACACCCAAGCACATAATAACGCACATAATGAGGCAAATTCCAACACGTCCAATGCAGAACAATTGGTGGCAGTACACAATTATGCACTGCGCGGTCTATAGTCTCCTACGACTTACAAGGCACAAAAAATTTCATAACAGGAACAATGCATGCATTCTGTATAAAAAATTTTCCAGCTTTCAGTGCGCTCAAGGTTTCTATTATTTCATGTGCGGGAAAATTCAATTTGGTCATTTACATTGATGTTTTGAATTTTGAATTGGTGTAATAAAAGTTAGATTCCCAAAAAAGGGAGTCAGTTTTAGATTCTGTAAAGCAAATTTTGCACCGTGTAAGGCAGTGGTGCAGCTTTCAAAAGACTGTTTTTGTCACAAATAGGGACGCTGCTAGGTAACCAGCAAAAATTATCATAGAGGGAGAATGGGAATCGCTAAAATTCGTACTTTTTTGGGAAAGTCCTAAAGGATCTGAGATTACTGGTCCTACAACCATGTAGTAAGTGTAAAACAGATTCTTCAAAACTTATTCTAGAGGTTATACTTTGAAAACTTCACATTTTTGTCTCTGGCTTGAAGATATCATCGTTTGAAACTTGAAATTGATACATAATCCTGTATTTGCATTTTGTGATCTGTGTATCTTCCAATCAAAGACAAAATTGTGAAATTTTCAAATTATAACCTCTAGAATAAGTTCCGATGAATCTTTATTGAATTTACTTTATGGGTGTTGGATCAGTAATCTCGGATCCTTTAGCACTTTTCAAAAAAAATTAATGAGGAATATGATAGTCAAGAGATCATTTACGTTTGTATACACCAGGACTTTAAGCTCCCGGTACCTCAGATTTGGAAATCTCTGATGATCATCAAAATACATGTAAAAATTGGTTTACAACTCTTGGAATTCTGTGTAAAGTTCTTACCCCATTTTCTTGTGTGGTACATTTTTGGAATCCTGAATATAATGTCGACCATCACAATGTAACGATATACATTAATGGTATAATAGTATGCTCAATGAGTTACGCCAATAGTCAAAAAATATTCTAAAATTTCATCTTACTACTACCTAGGGTCTATCTAGGCATCGAAAAAATTATAACTTCCAGTGTAACAGGCCCCGCCCACTGGCTAATTTCCACACTTTAGCTCCGCCAATTAGCCCGAATGGCTCTTAACATTCTATTGGCTGAGAAAACGTAAGCTCCTCCTACTTTGGGGGCGGGGCCAGGGCCGATTTCTACAGCAACCATGCAGGTTGCATGAAATGAGTCAATATGTTTGTATTAAAATAGCATATTGGCGATCGGATAGTCTGGCCACCCACTAGGGTCACATTTTTAACCTGGTGTATAAGGTAACGTTACTTTGAGAGGGGCGCTGCAACTCCTTCCCCACGGGACACGTCCAAGCACGCACTCACGTTCAAATTTTACTCTTTTTCGAGTACAGGAGTGGAAAACAAAACCTACAGCAAGCCTTAACAGAAGCTCGCCTGAGTAAAGGCGACCATGTGCACATTTTAGAATGATAGTAGAAATAGTATTGATTATCAAGCACGTATATAGTAGGAGGTGGAAGGGGGCCCAGCGCCCTCCTCCCCCCACCCCCAAATCTGAGAAAAAGAGGGATTTTTCCAAAAATGGCCAAAATTTGAAAAACATTTTCGCGTTAATGTCTTATTTTATTATTTTTAACATCATTTTTGGTTGTGCCCCCCCTTACTAAACTTCTAGATACGTATCTGTTGATTACTAAATTCTACAGTAATTCAAATTAGATCAATATTGATCATAATTGACTGCCAAAATTAAAAAGTTTTAAAATAAGTTATATTTGACTATCAAAATAAATCTTAAATTTGGTAGGAGCGGAGTGAAATATTTTCCGCAAACAATTGATAGGAAATGCAATTGAACTTTTTAATACCCATTTTCTACTTTGACTATCACAATGAAACAAAGTGAGCGCGCGGTATCTCAGCAACCAATGGAACGATTTGTCCCAAAATCAATAGGGATCGTCAGTGGTCCATATAGGCATCGTTTTTGCCAAGCTTGGTTAATATCCGACTTTGCATTCGAAAGTTATCGTGGGGCCTGAAGGACGGACAGACTGTGCGGTTCAATAAGCTTGTTTCCTCAAGCGATGAGCTAAAATCACATTAAAAAACACTCAATTTTCTAATAAATCGCTTGACGGCTTAATTAATCGATTTTCTAATTAAGGCTAACTCGGCCTTAAAATGGTCCATTGTCCAGTGATGGCAGTATGTATAATGGTGATTAAAAGTATTTGAGTCAAAAATGTGGTGGGTAAACCGGAGTAATTTGCCAATAGCCAAGTTCTCTTTCTAAACAAAGGGTTGACCCTAGGCCGTACTAAGGCGAAGTTTTGGAATATTTTTTGACTATATCAATGTAACGTAAAATCTGTACCTCTGGCCCTGGCCCACCTAATGAGAAAGCATGAAAATGTCAATTGGAATCAACATAAAACTCTATGTATCTGAAATACATTCTACCCATCGTACAATATTGCCCCGAAATACACTAGCTTTATTTATAACAGGACTTGGGTCCTGTGATCGGTACATTATATTATAAGTGATAAACCCAATTGAATGATAGTGTAATTGGCCTACTAGAAACCACAATTTTTACAAAATTGTTTGTAGATGTAGATTGTATTAGGTATCGCCCATTTAAAATTGATGCTAATTTAATTGCAATTAATTTCTCAATCGGCAAGGGTTGTTAGCGCCCCCATTGGTTGAATCCTACTCTAATTGATGAACAATCTGCTAAGCTATTTTATACTTTGGCACCGAATTTTATTCAAAATTCAAACACGAAATTTAAAAGAAACTATTTTTTTACCATTTTTACCATTTATACCACTTTTTACGTAGTGGTATTTAACGTTAAATACCATTAAAAACCACTTACCACTGGTAAGTAGTAAATGGTATTTTGTACACTGTAGATGCACTAGCCCCATGTACTACAGGACCTGGGTCCTGTGACCGCCTAGTAGATATAATAAGAACACAATGTTTATGTGAATTATGTTAGCAAATAACAATACTAATAATTATATTTCACAATCATTTATGAAGAACAATAAATCAGTGGTTGCATAATTAAAAATGTTTTGAGGATGTTGGCGTTCATGGCTTTATTTTGTACTTTTATTCATTCATGACAATCCATTACCGATGGTATCAAAAGAAGTAAAAGATCATCCATTTCAAAGCAAGCGAAAATTTCCAGTCAAATGCAACTAATTGTAAGTCTCAACTATTGGACAGTGGACACTATACCACTATGGGCATATTAGATACGCCCTATGATTTAAGCTTATAGACAAACATGCAACTACCTAACGGGTGAAACTACAAAATAAACTGCAGACCACAATTCCAACGTATAGCTAGACTGCTTTAACAGAGTTCTATTTTAGCCGGCTTTTTTACATTTTGCCCACCCGCCCGGGCAAAAGGGGCAAAGGGGGCAAAAGGGGTAAAAGGGGCAAAAAGTCTAAATCGTAGTTCATCTACCAAAATAGATGTCGCATCGATGTCTCTTCGTTTATACGTACCTAAAAACAGGCTTACTAGAATATCATTAACTCCGAATTTAAATGGCAAACAGTTAGTTCACTTGCGTGAGTTAAGTTTGAAATTTTTTTGTGCTATTTTTAAAACCTTAATTTTACTTTTGCCCCTTTTGCCCCTTTTGCCCACTAGCCACCTGACATTTTGCCCGCCCACTAGCCACTTTTGCCCCCTAGCCACCTACCCACTACCCACCGGCCAGTTGAACTCTGTGCTTTAACAAAAATTTGGATAACCGAGTATGTATGATGCAAGTTGATTTTAAATCGAATTGAGTTTCATTGTATTAAATCATTGCCAATTTCGCTATGGTTTCACTAGATTGGAAACGTTAATTATTGCTGTGTTAAATTCTGTTAAGTTAAAACTATCATAGCATAATATGATAATATGTAAAGCACAAGGAACGTTTTTAATACTCTGAAAAAACAAATTAACGATTAACGAAGCCTTCTAATAAAATACAACCGCAAACCTCCGTTGGTTAGCAATACTAAACAATAAAGTAATTCTCCAAGTTGATAATCTATTTTTGAGTGGTAATTTTTTAGTATTTAATGAATATTAGTTCGTTTGGAAATACGATATAGAATTTAATGAACTTAAGGCACAAGAAACTTGCATACTTTTCTAGAAATCTTTTTATTGCATTACTCTATATGCAACCGTAGAAAAGAAATAGGATGTTTGTGGTGCTTCTCTTGCCTAGTACCCTTCTCAAGAATCCTGCATGCATGGGTAATTCCCTGATTAATCTTGATAATGCAATACGACTACAGAATATCAATTTAGATATTTTTATTTATAGTACACGTTAAAATTAAATGTGGACATAACGAATTATAAACATGGACTATAAAGTTAATTATATTTCATGAATATTTAAATTTGTCAGAATATAGAAATGAAAGTGTATTTTTAATGAAGAGATAATTGAGTCTTAGAGTAATTAAATATTATAAGAACTTGGAAGGGTGGATTGATTCAACGTAATTATCGTTTAAATGAGACAAGAGTAGAAATAACTGCAACCAAAGACTGTTATTAAAGTCGTCATAATATGCCTAGGTAATGGGTATAATATTTCAATTTATAGGTAAAATGTAATGCTAGTAGAAGTAAAATAGGTTTGGAATTCCCAGGCACTTCTGAATTTTTGTGTATGTAAACCGATTTATGACGTCACACGACGACTTTCCTATACATTTGAATGGGGCATCGCCATGGTGACAGTGCATGTCAAAAAATTGATATAATTTTGTCTAAAATATTTTTCTGCCCCATAGAAATGTGTAGGAAATGTCGCCGTGTGACGTCACAAATCGTTTACATTACAAAAAAATCGAATGAAGCCTGGAATGCCGCAGGTTGGGTAAAATGGGTATGTCATAGATAGAAATTAGGGCTTAACAGAAAAACTTACAATTGAAAATTATTCATGATAAAATAAATCGATGTACAATGGAAATATTGTTGGTAAGTGTCGTTTTGAATTTTGTTTTGATTTTTTGTGAGTTGTAAAATACCAAGATTAGAAATCTTATAGCCAATGCGTTAATTGCAACTAATAAGGATGTGGTTCTAAAAAGAGTAAATGAAGTTATCTGCGGTTAGTATTTAGCAATTACGAAAAGTAATAGAGACTATATATAAACACTGAGCTTTCATAAGTAACAGTCTTTATAATCACAACTAATAAGTAGCGTTAATAGTGGTAAATGTTGTTTGTAATTTGAAGTTAATTGAATTCGAATTTCATAAAATGAATAAGCAATTGTTTACCTGCATAGTTATACATGTTATAGCAATTCTGCTGACGATAACGTTTGCATCAGGGCAACCATGCCAACGGTACCGGGACAGCCAGTGTGGACCTAACTGTAACTGTCTACGACATGGAAATTGCCTATGTTATCTCGGCGGTACACCTTTGAAACCTTGTTCGCCACGTTGGCGTAAACCAAACAAACCAAACAGGAAATTTGAAAATAATTGGCCTCGGTCTCTTGTTGGATATGGATAGTAGTTCAATCAAAATGTTTCTCCGCCATTAAAGTTTCAACCGAATCATAAGGTAATATCAATGTGATGGGATTTTTATTTTCAAATCTAAACCTAATATATAGTTGTTTCATTTTGTTAGCAGTAAGAAAACAAATTTCGCTTCATAATTTGGCTTGTTGAACTAATTATTGTAACTGCAGGAAAAATTTGTCTTGTTATTTACAGTTATCTATGAAAGAAATCTCTGAAAAATAAGAAAATATTAGAAATTAAACCGGGCTTTGAAAAATACACCAAAGTCATCGAAAACGTCAGGAATATTTTAAGCTACAAAACTAGGAACTGTACAGTTTTCATAACCTAAAAATTTTATGTGTTTAAATGTATCTGTGAAAGCAGACTTGACATGCTCAATCAATAAATCATCAATTTGCTGTGCTTCCATGTATTAACTACTTTTCGCAAAAATATACATTACTAGTTGTAAAGGGTCAAATTTATTGGATTAGAACTACACCAATAGTCTTTAGAAGTTATCAACAAAATCAGATAACCTATCATTACCTGCACCACTATACATCATACATGTTGAATTGCATTAATTTATATGCTAAATAAGTATGCGATACCTCAAGTCTTCAGATGAAATGTTTATCTGACACCTATACGATTATTATTTTTGTGTTACAGCAACTAGTACTCGTACTGGTCGTCTACAACAATCGCATCATAAATTTTTTCCTCGGTACACTTGTAAGCGGTATAAGATTAGGATAATAATATTCTGCATCTTTTTTATACACTCCTTATACTCTTCAAAAAGACCATAGATTTGACTTCTTCCATCTGAAAATATAGCTCGTCTTCTTCCTCATTTTTCATATTCTTTTTTCCGTAAATCTCCTCCAGCTATCACAGCTGTAAATTCTTCGAATATTTTATCTCCATCTTTATACTGCTGTACTGTATTTGATTTTATAGCCCTGAAGACTACACTATACATTTGCTGCCACAGAAAATGCACAATATGCATCGTCAGGCTGGTACTAAAAATACGCAATATGCATAGCTTAGCGTATTTATTGCGTATACTTCCGATACCAACCTGAAAATGCATATTATTGCGTATTTTCGGTATCAGCGCCCAAACTGGTTAAAAGTATTATGTACAGTAGCAGACGATTTCTGACTCTAAATTGAAGTACAATAATCTTAATGAAATTTACCATGAAATGATAGACAAATAGTTGGAGCATCTTTCCTGAAAATGTGTGCTTATTTGAGAAAGCCGTTACTGAGTAGTAACTATGAGAAAAGTAGAGAATATTTGTGTTCCCATTTAAATAACACTGTAAACTTTGACTAGAGTTTTAAAAACCCCCTACTTGCCCCAAACGCCAAATGAACATGAAAGTGTAGCTAAGACATATTGACAGATCAGGGTTGGGTACCAAGAACAATTAATGTGACGTTTGCAACGCATATTTTTCATAAAAAGTGGTTGAACTTTCCTCTTTCTAAGGATATGCTTAACATCTAAAACCTCTTCAAAATAGGTAGTATGGTATATAGGAACATATTATTATACACATACATGTTTTATGGGTGAAATTTTAAGGGCTACTTCAGTTTCTTATTGCATGCCCTCCTTCCTATACTTGCCCCCAACCAAAGCAACTATGCAAAGTTTTGTCACATTTGTCACATACGCAAGGCAGATTTTGAAATTTTAAAAGCCTTGGGTCCGAGCTCATTAAGGAACCTTCAAATAACAAACAACACTTTCATTTTCGTTTAGTCTTGCCCGACATTGATGTACAGACAAAATAGTGGAAAATCGATCAAGTGATGAAAACCTTAAATTAATCTATTTTTTTCCATTCGTATCCGTATAGCAGCAGTAGTAAGTAAGTATAGTCCTGTCTGTAAGTAACTACTATTGAGATTTAATCGTTGTGGAATCGATATGATTTTCGCGCAAATGTTTTGGTTACTTTTCTGTGCAACTCACTGTAGATAGTCTAAAAGCTGATATGTCCTGAGTAAAGTACAGTACTGAAAAGATACACCGAAAATTTTGGGGGAATATGAAATCGATTCCACAACGATTAAATCTCAATAGTAGTATAGTACCTTGGACTAAAGCGGTTTATACCCACTATTCAAAATCTGGAAAAGAATCATTTTTTGCGTGATGTTTGATCTTGATCGACAACATTTACATTGTCAGTTGTTGTTGTTGAGTTGGATTTGGATGTGACGATTCAATTCTTCTGGTGAATTTTGACTATTTTTGACGTGGTGACGGGGTTTTGATCGGTCTACTATACTTCTACGTGCCTCTTCATCAGTGGTTAAGTGAGTTTTATTTTGTATCTTAGAAATGTTAATATTATTAATATTCAACATTAGTACTACTGACCTCAAAAACCTTTTTTAAACACGCACCGCTAACTATGCATTCCAAAGTCCAAGAAAATGTTGAATGTAAAACCAAAAAGAAATGTATTACTGCTTACTGTTTACCACCATACGTATGACGTATATGTAGTAGACTGGAATGGATATTTATAATGGCTCTCTCAAAGTACGATGAGAGGGGTACCTTTGGTCATAGTTACATGATAATTAAAAAACGATAATACAGAGAGATGAAAATAGCACCATCGATTAAAACTAGTCTAATTATCCTCAAATTTGAAATATTTTGTTAATATTGAACATCTTTATGAAAATATATTGCAATTAAAGCGAAACTTAAATGAATTTATGTAATGTCTTTTGAATGGGACGTCCGATATTAATAAGATTTTAAATATGTACTCATGAAGTATGGAAGTAGATGAAAGCCCCCCCCATTTAGGATTCCAATTTAGTACTTTGGAATCGTAACACTTATATATATGGTAAAATATATGATTCCAAAGTTTAAGTCTACCTATCAAAGTATGTTTTAATTACTGTTTTATTTATGATTTATGCATTAAGGCCACTTCTGACGTGCTGACTGCATCTTCCGTCTAGTCTTCTCCTCCAATGGCGGATAAACAGCGTGATGTGCATTCAAAGGGACCCGTTATAAGCAAAGACGAAGGCAAGCAAACCTTCATTATTCAAACTGGTGACTTCAAAGAGTGTCCATTAGCCAAAGAGTGTCAACAAACGAGTTCAAAACAGATGCCTGATGTTGAAGTTAGTAATTATCAAGTAAAATTAATTTTTAATCTAGATTTAAAATAATTTCATATTTAAAAGAAAGTATTTTAATGAATTATTTAAAAAAATATTTTAATAGGAATTTCTCAAGAAACCACAAAATGACTATCGTGAGTCAATAGAACTGATTCAAACACTTTTAAAACATCCTGAAAACAACTTCGAAATGCTAGAAGGCGTTTTCATCGCTATTTGGAAGCAGGCCACAACCTGGAAAAAACATGAGACATATTCATTACATTTCCTGAATGGTTGTTACCTTTTGGCGAAAGAAGATGCAGAAAATGCGATTCTTCATTGGCTACAAATGGATTTTGGCGATTACCACGACATGAATTTCCTTTTCATAGATTTTGCTGTAAGTGCATATTCGAAGAAAAAACGGCAAGTCGCGATGTCTGATTGAGGTACGGCGTAAGTTATTAAGAAACCCGAAAGTCATGTAAAGTTAGCTACTTCATCGCTATCCAGAGTTCATTTGCAAGAGTTCACAAAACATCATTGTGGATGTGCTATTTAATTTATGGTTAGGATTACATTAACATTTGATAACTTAGGACCCCATGCATGCAAAATGTTAATGTTGGAATTTCAGTTGACAATAAATGTCTATCTCTCTGTCCTGTACAATATTTGATAGTTTAGAACCATCATTTGATTTTGGGCAACCCCATCAAAATTACAGATTCCGGTATAAAAGTAAAGATTACGGAATGCCACAAAATGTTCCTTCAGGCATCTTTTTTATCGATTTTTTGGTCTCAAAGCATAATTAAGAATCGCATTGGAGGGAACCTGTTGCATCGTTAGAGACTTGTTCTTTGAGACAACCTCATATTTATCAAAGCATCTTAACATCATTTTGTAGGACGGATTTAACGTTAAGTTAAGTTATAATATGTATTGTTAACTATATTTTTGTTATTAAAATAAATAGTACATCCATAATAATGTTATGTGAACTGATTACTCAGTACGTCTACTGCATTTTTATGCGTATAGTATGTAGTAGCTAACTTTACATTGTGACTTTGGGGTCTCATAGATAACTTGTGTCATGTCTCATTATTCGTCGCTACTCACCTCCTTTAAACCTTTCTTTAAATCTTTATTCTCTCGATCTTTTGTACAGAAATAAAAGTACTTTTATCACATATTAAATTATACATACAAAAATAATTATAGTAATGATTAATATTCACTTATAATGAATTTTTAACAGATACTGCCTCGAATAAAAGCACGTTATAACTGGCCCGAAAACATTAACTTGGATATCGCTCTAAAAGCGATTTTGAAAAAAATTCGCGAAAACGATATTCCAGTGTCGGAAAAGGAGAAACTGGAGGTTTTAAAATTTAAGATCGGAAATGCAATAAAGATGGACGCAACACGAATTCAGAAAAATGTACCAGGTAACTGAAGTTTGATATATTTTAAAATAAAACCTTTTACATTATTGTCAGCATACTTAATATTACCAATGACTATAATATGAGTTAGATACCTTTTCACAATTTCAAATTGCATCAGAAAATCTCTATTGTTTACGAAAACATACTTTGGTTCTGTCGTTAAAAGATTTGTTTTGCATTTTATGTTTATTTATGTTTAATGTTCCAGGTCAGGAACATAAATGGACAGTCCAATGCTCAGGACAATCTGGAAAGTCGTGTTTATTGACTGAGAAGGAAGCTGAGCGCTTACAAAATGACTTGTACAGATGTGGAACTTATTTCATGACTTGGTTGGGTGATTATGAAATGACGACGAAAAAGGTATTGTCAATCACTGAGAGCTTGTATGATGTGGTTGCCGTCCCTAATCATCCAACAGAAGAAAGCTTGAAGGAAGATTTATCCGAACAAACAATGAAAGTTTTTCAAAACGTCATTTCGCCTTTAGTTGAAGCGTTCTTAAATATTTTAAGTGGAAATATAGATCTGGCTGTAAAAAATATCTCTTGGGTTGAGTATGCGACAAAATACTGTGTGGAAGTGGAAGACAAATACATATCGGAGGAGTATGCCAAAGGGATTACATTTGTTTGCTGTTTAGTGAAGATCCATGCACATCTGAAGTTGGGAGTCGCAACCAGAGAAGATTATGAAGATTTTAAGAACTCTAATTTCGAAAGTCTCACTAATAAAGAAAAGACGATGGTCTTTGTTGCAAAATGGATTTTCAACGAACAATTTCATGACCGTAAAAGTATTGCAATTCTTGATTTGAAGCAGGTAATAACTTATTCTGCATACGTTTACTTTTACAATTCTCATGCAAATATGTTTGACAGTTTGATTAGTTCTGATAAAAATCATTAATCTCTGTTTGTTGATGTTTATAATTTTTGTCTCTCTGTCTGTCTGCAAATAATCTGCAGAAAATCTTTCGAACAGTTTCAGCTAGAGGGTTCAAATTTTCAGGGCACAAGTTTAAGATATAAAGGAAAACCGCAAAGTTCGCAAATGGGCAAAATCGGCCGCATTGCTAGACCGGGGAAGGGGTTTAAAATTTAAAAATGGCAAACACATGATGTAACTTTAGATCGATTTGTTGTACAAAGGTTTCCAATACCTAGATCGAAAGCTGACATGTCCACGGACACAATTAAATATGTTACAAACTTTCCCTGACCAGGGAAATGGATAAAAAACTTGAAACTAACTGGAAATAAGTGTAACTTGGCAATAATAGTAATATTCATCGTACTGTAAGAGTCGTGGTTTAAAGTGTAATCAGACAATTTGAAGGATTTTACTATCAGATTTCTTTATATATAGACTTAGATATATATATATAGATATATTAGTGTATTAGATAGATAGTATATATAATATATAGTAGACTACTGTAGTAGATTGTAGTAGATAGTATATTATTAGATATATAGATATACTAGTGAACCCAGCTAAGCGGGGCAAACCTAGCTCTCAAGAGAATTTCAGTAGGCCACCCATCACAACAATAAAAACAATTCCAAAAAAATAATCGGTATTTCCCTTAAGTTATTATGTTAATCAAAACTGTTATTCAATTCTACATAAAAGGTGTTCAAACTGGTGGAAAGAAATCTTGGGGACAGTAAAAGTAACACCAGGTCTATTAAAAAATGCTAAATAAGTTTGTCGATATATTGTAGCCGTCGAGTCATCTGGTGAGTTCGACTATCAAATTAGCCCTTAACTTTTGTTGGCAAACTTAAAACTTCTCCGAGAATACTGGTCTTAGAATGACAAAATTGGACTCACAAATCGCAGAAAAACCTGGTTGAGGTGTGGTATTCTGCGTTTATTCATATTCATCTCCAATTTCGAGATATTAAGGTTTTAATTTCAAATTCACAATACCTCGAAATTAGTAAATAGTAGTCATAGATACTTCCCAATCACCTGTACTTGAGCTTTATTTATGGAATTCCCTGTATTTTGAAAAACCCATGTTTACAAAATGTCCCCTTTGCTAATCAATTCCACTCAATCACCAATAATCAACTTAAGTAAATTTCTACTTTCTAGTATTGTTATTTTCATGTTATAATGATTTATGAAACAACTCATTACGTTGGTTTAGAGGAAATGCATGAGTATGCGCATTTAGCTTTTAATGAACCTACACCTATTATGTGTGCAGTTGTTGGGGGAGTAGGTACCCAAAAGTGTTACAGTCAGCACTTGCGATTTGCGTTAAACATTGGGGAGGTGGTTTTGCGTTACGTAATATATGCACGTTCCCTAGGATCTCCTACCACACATACATAGAGACATAGATAGGTTGGTACCTGCCCCTATGCATTGTTCGGTGGTTTAGAGAAACTGAGCATGCGCATTTTGATTTTCGGAACACCCTACCAACCGTACATACATAGATAGATAGACACGTTAATTTTATCGATTCTGCGATTATAATATAGAGATTCCATACTAAATAGATATATTTGTAATTCGCATTCTCACAGGTAATAGGTGTGCTCATTTTCGAAAATTGGACATTGTGTGGGTATTATTATGTCCATTCATTGCCTTAATAACTTGCTTAATTATTTATACAATAGAGATATCATTATGCATTATTTATACGGTTGGTATTAACTTCCGTTCTGTTTACCCTAAAAAGTCATGTTGTAATAGCTTTTTCGATAGCTAATAGATTCAATGACACTTCTAAACTAGTCGGAGGGCCAAGGGCACGTCATTTTATGATAAACTGTCTGATTTTATATTTCCGTCTTGCAATGATTTATTATGATTTTATGTTATGGTATTTTATAATATAGGTCGTACGTTTGGATAGCGAAAACTGGATTTGGAATTTTATTCTGTGCAACCGATTACGATTTGCTAGACGTCAAAATACTGAGACTTACTTAGGTCCAGAAGATGACGAGATTAATGCTATTGTGAGAGCAGTGGATTATGTTTCTAGTGCGTATTATTTTCCAATATGCATCTCCGGGTTGTGTCAATGCCTCGCGGAAATTTTAAAAGACAGATTTCACAAACGGCTGCCTAATTCACCTATAGATATTGGAACTAAAGTATTCTCATCCGAAGAAGACGTTGTTAATTTTATTACAACTAATGCCAGGTGCCTACCAACATACTATATCAAATTATTATAATGGAATTAGTCCTTATACCATGGAGTTGACATATTTGTTTTATGGGATTTAGAGATTCAATCAAAGAAGACCAATTTGGTTTTGGTCAGGCCATTAGATATGGAGAAATATTTTCTTCCCTGCTTCCTTTCAGACACCGTGACATTGAAATGGCTGAGAATTGCTACAAATTGTGTTTGGAACGTGAGCCTTCAAACAGCAAAACTAATCACAGAATGGGACTGCTTCAGCTTACTGGGGTACGTCCTGACAACGAAAATATTGTTTTAATAACAGCCCGACTCAGAGCTCCCGCAAACTTTTGAAATCGCAATTTCAACTCGCAACTCGCATCACTTTACCAGTGTCCAATTGAATTTGGCTGAGTTCGTTGATGTGGTTGCAAGTACAAATGCAGACTGACTGACAACAGTTCGCATAAATAAATATGCCTTATATTTTCGCAATTTTGCGATCAGAAATCAAGCGTTTGAGCATTTCAGTTCAAAGATATTGTTCCCGTCGCAATCGTTTGTAAAGCCGCAAATTTGCGATTTCGTAAATTTGCGTAGAGAGTCTTAAGTTTTTATAATGTTTAATGGTTGATGAATTTCTGTATTTTGGTATAGAAAGGTGATGTGAAAGAGGCGATCCATTTCTTTCAACTTGCTGTACAATTTTGTCCACAAAATTTTTCGGCATTGATCGACTTGATACAAACGTTGCTGGGATATCCTGAACAAAATCAAAAAGAAATTGAAGATTCTTTTCAAACCTTTTGGAGACAAGAAGAAACTTTAACTTGGAATGAATTCCAGAAGTTTTGTATTCGTTTCTTGGAAGGATGCTATTTAGCTATGAAAGGACAAACATCAAGAGCTGTAAATCATTGGACACAGTATAACTCTCAAACATCTTCATCTGAACGGGCAGCTGACTTTCCGGTAAAATTATGTTACCTTCGATATTATTATTATTACTTTCATTTGACTAGAGTCTTTATATAGGTCGACAATTTTTTCTACCTATGAGTCTGTAGTTTTAAGTAAAAGGTTTCATTTTAAAATGAACTATATATACTCCGTCTTATATTTTCAGCGACTGGAAAACATTTCTAAGCGCCATAGGTGGCCAAGAGGTGTGAACTTAAACTTTGAAGGTATATTGGACGACATTATCACCCGAATGAGCACTGCCTCCGTCGAAGTTGCTGGGAAATTAAATCTACTGAAAATAAAGATAGAGAATGAGATTTACAAACAGAATTCGAAGTACAAATATAGCTCTACTACTGCGGGTTCAACCTATGGTTCTACTGTAGGTTCCACCTATGATGGTAGAAATCGTAGTACTTGGCAATCTCGTTCTACAGTTGCTGATAAAGTGTCTTCTTGGAGAGCTTCTAATTTGCCAGATGCATCTAATGATCATGCCAACTTTGTACCAGGACAAGATACACCACCACAGAATAGATATGTTCCTCCTCACCTTCGGGCCAGTAAAAACCAAAATAATCAGAGTTATGGTCAGCGACCAAATCGTGGGGGACGGTGGTAATTCGTGGGCCTTTATTTTCACTGATTTTCAATAATATTTTTATAGTGATTACAGTAATGTTTACTCTTATGAATGAACTACAAAGTACTTAATTAATAATTCCTTAAATTACAATTGTCTGTTGTTTGCAATCCTAACTTTATGCTATTAATATGCCTACTATATTAATTAATAATGGTTTTGTCTGAAATTTTCTAAAAAGGTGGTTGGGTATTTGGGGATAATTAGATTGTAGTTTATTACCCTCATAAAAGAATTAAATAAATCAGTATGAAGTATGTCCCGTTTCGCCTTCATTTTGTGGTGTTTCTTTTATCTTAGGTTCTGTTTCCTTAATTCTTGTTACAAATTACAGAGCAATTCGTAAATTAATGGAACTAAGAAATTGACAGGGAAGTCTAATAGTTCAATGCATTTCATTTTTTTTATATTTATATTTTATATTCCTAACTTTTGCGGCATACCACCACCGTAAAAGGTTTTAGGTAGATTGTTAGGAGTGACTTGTGTTGGTCCAAAACGGTTGAAAATGCAGGGATAGGGACCAGTTCTCAACTGGGCCTACAATTCATTTCATATTGATACTGATGATTGATTTGCGGGCGGTGAATTTAATGTTTTAAAGCAGATGTAGTCAAGAATTAAGAAAATTCATAGAATGTCATAATGCCAAAAAGAAGAAACATACTGGGATTCGAACCCTGAACGTCAGAACTGTAATAAATGCAATAACCATTGGACCAGACAAGAAGCACAAAAATTAAACTGCAGTTTTTTAAATTAGTGAATTCATGATTTTCTACAGTTTATAGAAATGAATTAGCCCACTTAAGAAATATCTATTTGGCCATTTTGGAAATTCCTTCGTTTCGTTGACCTATCTTGTTCATGATTCAATGATGATTCAAATATAGAATTCTTTTTAATCAAGTTTAAGCACAAGCAGCGGAATATCAAAGATTGTCAACTCAGACGGGTTCGAGCAGTCATAATTTCAATTTCAAATAACTTACAAATACGTCAGATAATTTCTGTTTTGTACATCAAAATTCTTTCTCGGTTGAATTTTTTATTTCCTTCGTTTTTTCCGCTGAAAAGATATCTTCCAAAAGCCTTTCTTTGGGATCCATAGTTTTACTTTTGTTTTCATTATGTACCAAAATTTGGGTACATGATTCCAAAACGTGGTCAACAATATTCTAAACCATTTTAATGAGTTTATCAATTGTTCAAAAATTGTGATCAGGTTAAGGGAGCTTATAAAAGGAAACAAAGAGACCATTTTCCCCCAAAAAAGTTCCGCAAAGAATGTGACAGAAAACACAAAAACCAAATATCCGCACAAAATAAAAATAGTGTTGACTTTCATATGTAAATTGATTGGCACAGGCTGGTTCTCATCATGCTTAGTTTTAGCATATAGTGGTATATATGGCAGATATGTATCAAAATCAGTTTGCTTCTTCCAAATAGTTAAAAATCCTTTCTCCATCATCTGTTGAAAGTAACCATGGAAATGGTAACGAAAACAACCAATAAATATGTAGGATTGGGGAGTGGTGTATGCTACATTTTTAGTTGTCAAACAATGTCCACCAGATGATACTTGTTTTGTAATCAATGGGACAAAGTATTGGCCATAGAGTTTATTCTCCATACTGAATACTTTGATGGAATAATTGGTTACTATGGCCCAACTCACATGGATTTCCGGACTTTGAATATCGAAATCTGGCTTTTCTTTTTCCCAATCATAATAGTAAATACTTGAATACATCTTTTCCAACATTTTATACTTTGCGAAAATATGAGTTGCATCATCTCCCACATCGGCTCTGGCATCATTATGCACCAACAACTTGTATTTATTTTCAATGAGCTCTTCAAAGTCTAAAAATTGTCTTTTGTCAGGAGGAACAACTATTTCGCTTGTTATCCAAGTTCCGTAGTGAATTGTAATTGCAAATCCCGTCGTTATGACAATCAAGTAGAGACTCTTTTTGCTATTGGTAATGACTGATTGGTCTGAAAGGACAGCGACCAGAGAGATAAATATCCATCCGCATTTTTTCGCAAAGGAGAATTTCTTTTTTGCTAAAAGCAAAAATGAAACTGGGAATAGAGACAAGATGAGAAGCCAGCAGGGAAGGTCAAATGTATTCTGAATTAGAACTGACAAATGAACCTCGCTGTAGTTTGGAGATGCCTCGCAGTAGAAGGGAATTTTATTTTCGAAATATTCAATAAATGTTGCTTCGTGCCATATCCCTGAGTAGATAGCTTTGTTATGATACGGCCCTAACATATCAATTTGTCCACAAAATTCTGGCCTTCGTAAAAATCCTCCCGTTTTTGAGTACATTGCAGTAAAATTTAATCCCTCCGCCATTAACTCCACGGCCCTGAATGAAGAGGAACATGCCGAATAACCCATTTTTAATGAAGAATAAACAGAATCTTTACATTCTGACATTGTCCTAATTATGTTAATATTGAATGGATAATTGACTGATTTTCCTCCAATTAAGACTCCATGTAGTTGCTTATTTAATGAGTACCATACTCCTTCCCAGTCGTCCCCCAAGATTTCTGTATCGGCAATGAACATTCTATCTTTGTAGAGAGTCCCAGTATGCACTGAGTGATGATTCTCATTGTCGATGACCAATACGAATAAAGGATTCGATAAATACATCCTGAGATCTAATTGCCATTGTTGATTCCTGGTTTTAAATTTATTTGTGTCGTAGACAATTATGAATGCAGACAAACGATGATTTAATTCCTGTCCAAAGAATTGAATTAATAGAAATGACCATTCGTCTGGCTCCATCACAATATTCACACTGCACAAATTCTTAGATAAATCCCGCGGACGGCCTTCATCTCGACCAAACTTACTTTTGTCGTAATTGAACGGAGCAACTGTCCACGGTTGAGAATTTTGATTGGATAAAATAAATTCTGTTTCCCAAACAGAATTAGGAAATGTGATCATATTGAAATCACAACTTTTGTAACTTAGAGGCAAGCAATTGCTTATCTTCACAACAATCCCAAACAAAACTTGAAAAAATAAAATGTTGTTAGAATACGTTTTTTCTGGTTTCATACTTCACTTCGTATTAATATTAGTAATGTCAATGTTTAACAAGCTGACTTGTGTTGTGTGTCTCAAATTTTCAGTAATAAATTCATAATGACTTCTTAATTGACAATATCAAAATTTTAGCTTTGCGCCGATCGATGTCGTTGCCTACAAAACGTTTCTTAATGAAAACTATCCAGATTCTGGATCATAGAATAAAATTTCAAGAATTAAAAGGATTCTTCACTGAAATAAGTACCTATGTAAAAATATTTAAAATACCAAATGTATAGTTAGTTATTGTGATTTGGTAAAGGAAACGCAAGTACTTTACTAACTTTTATCTTACTTTGAGAATATAAAACGGTAATTAAAGATCATTTCCATTTGACGCACATTTTGTTTAACTCACAAAAACTAGCAATACAATACAACGAATCTCATCTTGACGATTGATTATTCTGGCGTCCGTTTTGATGTCATTTGACAGGAATTACTCAAAATAACTAGGAATATGAAAAACTGAGATAGCAACTGATGTTTCCGAGGAATATTATGGCAGACCGGTTTGCTTTGCCTGATAACTGAATGTCAAGATCTTTGTTTTATATAAGAGTTCAATTATTTTCTTTACATATAAATGTAGGTACTTTATTTGATCACACTAGGAATATCGGAAGTAGAAACGGAAGTCGAGTAGGAAATAAAGTTATAAATATCGAGAAGGAAGTAGGAAACATAAAGTATTATATTAAAGTATATAGGAAGTCCGGTAGTACGACCAGTGAGAATGTCGATTTCGTCCATGGGCTACTTATTTCAGGTTATTTTTAACACTTTTACAACAAAGTGGTACGAATTTTTAATGATAGGCTATTCCCTTGTTTTAATTTTAACCTAAACAAGGCTAAATTGGTAAAATGCTTTTATTTTCGATCGAGGATATAACAATTTAAAAATATTTATTAAGTATTTTGTTAGTATTCAGAAAATTGATTAGCTACAATATTATGTTTTCTGCCGATTAAACAGGTGTAATACTATTTCAAAAAATAAAACTACAAAGCTGGCTGCAAATAAAGTTAGAAAAATGACAAACGCTGTGAAGGTATCACTCAGTCCCAATATTTCGTGTCGGTTTTTAGGTTTGGGTAAGCATGACATTGTGTTTGCATTTTTGTATATCCTTTTTATCCTATATAAAACTCCATTTTCCAACATCCATAGAACTCTGAAAGCATTTAAAAAATTTAGTTTCCTTTTTCGACTGAATAAAAATGTATGTACATTTAGATCATTTACATACTTTCTATTGAACAATTCCTTCAAATGGGAATGTTTTTTCACAATCATAGAAGCACTGAAGTGTGAATGTTCTAGGAATATTTTGCATAATTTTGAACAAAGAAAACTACCCGAATGGTAGTTTAGCATTTGAGGTGATAATCTTGATGCATCAAACTCCCTTCTTCGAAGAAATATGCTTTCCATTCTTAACGATGCCGATGGAGCTTCCTTTGTGAATATAGAGTCGAGGGAATATTTTGCCCTAAATACTCTCCGAGCTCTTGAAAAGGCTGGTATATCTTCTGATATTTTCTGTAGATTCCCAATAAGTACCAGTGGCACCCATTTAACTCAATCATTTTAATTATGATACAGTTTTACTGTATTCTAGCCTCGGCTCGTGTTCAATTAAATTGCGACCTTTTACGTTTACGTATAAAATATGAATTAAGTATTATGCTTGATTTTTACCTTTAAATAAACTTCTGTATTAGGGCTTGGAGTAGAACTAGTAAAAATAAAAAATTTCGCCGTCATCATGTCATTTAAATTTTTGATTGGCACGAAATCCGACGACAGTAGACAAACTAATGCAGCTGAATACATATAGTAAGTAACGACTGCTGTTAATGCTCCACAAAATAGCGATATTTTTAATGAGGTTGATTTTGCATGTACAATATTTCCATCTATAACATGAGTACAAAAGTTCAAATGCTTAAAAACTCGGATCTATTAATAAAAATACCGAAATCAATTAAATGACTGATTACCAGTTTGGCAGATAATTCCCACAGCCCAAACCAAAATGTCTTGCAAAGAGGTGTCTTCCAAATCTTTTTTTACAAATTTGTTAACTCCTATGAGAATTATATAAATACAGATGAACAGAATTATCCATATACAGGTTGTCGCTACCCACAGCTCCAATCGAAAAGCATTTAAGTAGATATCTCTTGTAGGACTTGATGAGGGTTCTAAGAAGTAACCCACCATTCTACCAAAAATCAAAGCCATAAAATAAAGATCATCTACCTTATGATAATGTTATTTAAAATATTATTTTCTGTGTTTCCAATGGTTTAAATAACCGATAATCAATGTAGGCATGTATATATGAGAATTTTGATGCACGAACTTCATTAAATTCGTGGATGGATATTGAGATATCTACTTGATTATTTAAAATCATTTCCCCAACATTTGTTAGTGAAGTTGAGTTTGCAAAATTTGTCCCCGTGTCAGCAAATTCAACTGCGTCAAAGGCAATATATTCCAATTGATAAGACTCAAGAATAAAACTAAAAATTTCAAAATAGATTCCTGATGTAAACCGAAGAGATCCATTTTGAAATGTGTGAGTCACTTCGGCAAATCCCAACTGAAATAATTTACAATGTCATGTAAGTTATAGTTTAATTTGGCCTTTAAATATTAATACAAAATTTCAACTTAACAATTGCCGCAATTTTGATCACGTCGCCCTGCTTTAATTTTGGAATACTAACGACTTTTTTCGATGTATTGCAAAAATTACTATTTATTATGTCTTCACAAAAGTCAAGGGTGTTATTTGTTTGAAATAGTTTTAATAAATCGTAGCACAATTCCCTGGTGACTTTGTCTGGTTTAACGTTTATTGAATACAGTTTCCATTCTTTATTATTATCACTAGTCTTAGTATAAGTTGTAGGTATTTTCTCTGCCTCTGAGCAACTGCAGTTTGTAATTACTAATTTTATTATAATTACTATCAATATTGATGTCATAATCAAAAATGATATATTATTATGTGTAATCATTTTGCGAAGTGCATCAAACGCTTGACGTACAGTCTAAAATCTAAACACTCAAGAACGAATAATTTTCATTGAATGATTAACATTTGTCACTAAATTAATAATGGTTGGAAAATACATTAAATGCCACATAATATTAATAGATAAACTTAATTTCTATAATAAATACGAAAATTGAATGGCGAAATTTAATTTACTAATGTGTTTTGACAATCCAGTTTATCCTTTTTGCCACTGCCTATAAAGTAGAAGTATGTACAATCAACATATTAAAAAATCATACAGGTATAAGAAGTTGAAATTAATTGATTGTGTCAATTGTTAAGGAAATGGGGGAATTCGAGCTAATAGTACCTATAAGTGGCTGAACTTCACATGCTATACGCCATACCAAACACCAAGCTAACCGAACTATAACCTAATTGGTAAATTGGCATACACTCTGTGGCATAAAATTATTTTTCAGACACCCTTATTGGCTACCCTAAGAGTAGGTAAAGAACATTCTGTTTCACCTTTTGCCTATAACCACTCTGATTATTAGTCAAAGAAACTTCCAAACGTTAAAAAGTACACACAAAATCTAAAATTTAAAATAAAAATCGTGATGTCATCTGAAATACATATTTTTAAGTTGCAATTCTTAAGTTGAATAATAAATTTCAGCACAATATTTCAGAAATTAGTAATAAATTTGCCGATTCAACGGCATACCGATGCATCGGTGCATATATTTTGATAACCCAACATTATTTATAGTTGTAAATCACTATACGGTTCGGTTGTCGATTAGTAATTGAGCGTAAGTATATAATATTATGACTTATGATTAAAGGTTTTAGATAATTGCTTATGCATATTCATTGGTTACAACTACCAGCAGTACCAACACTAAGAAAAACAATATTTTAGGGGAAGAACAGTTAGCTGTGCTGTGCTCTACTCATGCAGGAAAAAATTGAACATTTATTTGTTTAACAAAGCACTATTACGTGTAGAGCTTACCCAGAAAAAAATACTATTAAATTTTTTAAAAATATATAACTGTACTTTTGTCTAAAAACGACCTGGTTCCGACTTAAATGGTTTCTTCTGCTCGCTTAGCTATATAATTTCATGGTGTTTCGAAGGAAGGAAGGATAGAAATCTAAAACAGTTACGAATCACGAAACTGTCTAAAGAATTAAGGAAACTTCAAACAAACATAATAATACTCCAGCAAGAGGACTCACGACAGAGCTTAATATATAGAAATGTCACTTTACAGTCCACTTTACTTAGCATATTCATTTATTTTTTCTCCATTACTAAACCCATGTCCATCAAATATTTCTTTACAACGGTTACAGAATGCTTCGTTGGTTCGCTTCGTGGCAATAATGAAGTCGTAGTACTTCGATATCCCGCAATGATCGATTATCGACATAATTATACAGACCTAAACATAAATATATAATGATAATTCAACATTTACTCATATACTCACCTTCAGATATTTAATAGAGCTGTCTTGGCATATTATAATCTAAAAAATTAAATACTATTATCATTTCTTACGGCTGTACCTTCTAATCCGAGTTAAAAATTTCTCAGCCCAAGCCCCAGTCAGTACCCTAGTACCCATGACTGCCATTTATCACAACATACCAAACATCCCATAGAATTTTGGAGCGTGTAGCTTTAAAAAACAAGTATTATAGTTCACAGTCTGACGTTGGCTATATTGCTTAAGTATTTTGTGTAAATATCATTTCTATATACATAATATAAATCAGGTAAAGAAATCAATTCCTGCTATAGAGTATAATAGCAAAAGTTATCTTACTATCCGTATAATATGTTACCATTAAAATATCATTTAAAGTTGATTTAACCAAAACTTTATTCTGAGGTATACAAATAATTATCTAGTGTCTCATATCACCAGTGTCGTTGCTGGTCGCATATTTATGTTCAACCATTATCACGGTTGAACTATGCATGGAATTAGACACCTCAACTTTCAATTATTTCTTCATTTTTTGGGCAACTTGGTTCTTACCTTCTGCATCAGAAATTTATCTTCATTTAGCAACTGCGATTTCAATGTGATTCAATTCAAAGGATCGCTATGGGGCGAACATTTTCTGATAGCAAACCAAAATCAACAGCTTTGGACAATCGCAAGCTCTGATTATAATAAGACTCTCTTTGGTAGAGAAGAAAACGATCCGAAAATTTTGGCAAAAAATCTCTGCAGTATAAACATTCTTTTAGAGCCTGATGGGTCTTTTAAATATCTGGCCCAATATTTTGGACAGGAAGTGAATGGTCAAACATCGCAGTTTATAATTGTAAGCTCAATTCATCAATCAAATACAATCCCTGTTAATCATGGAAACAAAAACATTGAGTGGTTTAAAAAGGAGTCTGTTCGTGGAATCTATTGGATTATTGTTACAGATGTCTCCAACGTTTCAGTTTGGACTCTACAATTGTATAATCGACAATTGCCTTTGTTTGTGAAAATCGAAGCACACGTGTCTGAACAAAAATGGATAAACTTTTGGAATAAGCTGAATGGACATCTACACGGAATTAATGTTGCTGTATTGGATCCCTATGAAAGCAATAGTATGTTCAGGAAAGAATGCAGTCAATCTACTTACACCTTGATTAAAATCTATGCGATATGTTGGGAAAAACAAAGAGTAGCAGAAACAATGGCAGGTGTATTAAATTTTTCGACAGTATACATACGTAAGTTTCATGAGCCAAGTTCAAAATACATAGAGTCAACTGCAGTAATTGAATATGGATATAAAGCCTTTGAAAATTATAATTGGCTTTTAAAAGGATTTATTTCAGCCGACAGAAGTATGTTTCCAATATATTGCGAGGCCGAAGAGTCTTTTCTGGATGTGCCATTATCTGTTTTTGTAAAAGATACATTCGACGACTGCAGTTGGATATTGATATTATTTTTCTTCCCCCTTGCAAATGTAATTGTAATTTTTACAATGGACAATTGTCACCGCATTGATAAGAATGTTATATTAATAGCTTTAATATCAACAATCTCAGTTCTTGTTCGCCAGTCGTCGGCCGTTTACAAAAAACACTTTATTTCATCTGCTGTATTATTAATGGCAATTGTAATTACAACGTTATACGAAACGTATATGACGAGTAATGTTATTGTTCCTCCTGAGAAATTTATATTTGGTAACTTTAAAGAATTGGTTGAAAGTGGTTACAAATATGTAGAGTACATTGGAGATAATTCAACAAGAATCCTATTCAAGAAGTATGGAATTTTAGATAAAATGAATGACAATACTTATCCATATCATAAACGAAACGACATTTCATCGACGGAATTAAAGCTAGGGTATCACAATATTTATATCAATGTTCTTACAAATGTATCTATGAAGTTAATGTTTGTAGTTGCAGATGACTTAAAAGTGTATACTTTGTATGAAATGTATAAGTCATCTCCCAATGCAAAATGTCATGTAGCTAAAGAGTCAGTGTCAATACATCCGCTCGCTTGGACATACTATTTTACATTTAGACATAGATTTGAAACAATTGGTTGCCATTTGTATGAACAAGGTTTCTTTAAAATGTGGCATCAACACTTCCTCCATATAATGCTACACAAGCCTAAAACTTGGGAATCAGGAATTCAATACGATGAATCAAGACCCACAGGAATAAGCCTACAGATGAAAATCCATACTATTTTTATTTTATTTGGCTATTTTGTTCTAAGATCCTTTATTTGTTTATTGCTTGAAATTTTACTGGGGTTTATTAGGGCTATATCAATTTATAATTTTTATTTTAAATAATCTAATATTAGAACAGAATCATACTTACAATGTTACAATAATAAAAATGTGAGTAGGCCCTCAGAAGTTAATGATGTACTAATATGTTGTGGAGCTGGTGGACTGCTGATATTCACAAGAATCAATGTACGTAATATTACAATTACCAACTACAATTCTCCCTGTTCAAATCAGTTTATCTCCTCTGTGTCAACTACTATGGATAAAGATGTAATAAAGCTCCTTGAATTACTCTAATTATAATTCTGTATGCCTTATTAATACATTGAATACACTGATGTCCAAACAATTTGGGCACTGTTTTCTTAGGAATAATTTTTTCTGCCGCCCCATTAGGTATACCAAATAGTAAATAGATGCAATGATATTTCACAAAATAAAACTGCAAAACTAGCAGCAAATAAAGTTAGGAAAATAACAAATGCTGTGAATGTATCACTTAATCCCAATATTTCGTGTCGGTTTTTAGGTTTAGGTAAACATGACATTGTGGTCGCTTTCTTATAAGTCTTTTTCATTCGATATAAAACCCCGTTCTCCAACATCCAAACAATTCTGTAAGATTTAATAAACTTTAGTTTCCTTTCTTGAACTGAATGGTTATATAAATTTGAATGAGTTACATACTTTCTGTTAAACAACTCCTTCAAAGGGGAATGTTTTCTCACAATCATAGCAGCATTAAAATGCGAGTGTTCAAGGATTATTTTAAATAATTTTGAACAAAGTACACTACCCGAATAGTGATTTAACAGTTCAGGTGATATTCTGGACGTTTCGAATTCTCTTTGTTGAAGAAAGATGGTTTCCATTCTTAAAGACGCCGATGGAACGTCCTTATTGAATATAGAGTCGAGAGAATATTTAGACCTTGTCACTCTCCAGAGATTGGAAAAAGCAGGTACATCATTTGACATTTTCTAATCATTAAATAACAGTCAATTTTCACTTAATTACGTTACCTCAATCATTTTACATATGATTTTATATAATGTGTGTACAGCTTAAAGTTATTGAGAAGAATAGGTGATTTATTACTTAATTTAAAAAAAAATTTTAAATAGGATTTTATTTATAAAACTTTTAAAACTTGCAACAACGAGGTAAATAATTTCGATTATGATTAAAAATTAGACTGCTTCCACTTACCTTTATATAAGATTCTGTATTAGGACTTGGAGTAGAGCTAGTGAAAAATAAGAATTTCACTGTTAACATATCATTTAAATTCTTGA
Source organism: Tomocerus qinae (assembly GCA_020055645.1). Classification (NCBI taxonomy): domain Eukaryota; kingdom Metazoa; phylum Arthropoda; class Collembola; order Entomobryomorpha; family Tomoceridae; genus Tomocerus; species Tomocerus qinae. The sequence goes on from CM034546.1 coordinate 63,725,829, forward strand.
TTGGCACAAAATCTGATGACAGCAGGGAAACCAATGCTGCTGAATACATATAATAAGTAACAATCCCCGTTAATGCTCCACAAAATAACGATATTTTTAAGGACGTAGATTTCGCCTGTACAATATTTCCGTCTATAACATGAGCACAAAAGTCAAGATGGCAATTAATTAACATTATTAACATCCCTAGCATATAATATGTTAAAAATTAATAAGTGAGAGATTACCAGTTTGACAGATAATGCCTACGCCCCAAACAATAATGTCGTGTAACGAAGATTCTTCCAAATCCTTTTTTACAAAATGATTAACTCCTACGAGTATTATATAAATACTGAAAAGTAAAATTATCCATATACAGGTCGTCACTATCCATAATTCCAATCGAAAAGCATTTAAGTAGATGTCTCTTGTGGGACTTGTTGATGGCTGCAAAAATATCCCAATCATTCTGCCATAAAGCAAAATATATAAATATTTAATAACTATTCAGGAAAGTAAATCTAATGAAATGGCTATTTTGATTGTACCGATAATCATGATAGGGATGTAAATATGAGAATTTTGATGCTCGTACTTCATTGAATTCGTGAATTGATAGAGAGATATCAACTTGGTTATTTAAAATCATTTCCCCAACATTTGTTGATGCGTTTGGATTGTCAAGGTTTGTGCCTGTATCAGCCCATTCAACAGCGTCAAAAGCAACATATTCCAATTTATACGAGTCAAGAATAAACTTGAAAACTTCAAAATAAAGTCCTCCTGTAAATCGCAGAGAGCCATTTTGATATGTGTAAGTTATGTCTTGTCCATATAATATCTGAAATTTAATGACAGGTAAAGATCAATTATATTTTACTGATAAATAATAATAACTACTACGTTTCGCATACTTTAGTCTCTATTGTATTTGTATTATGTCACTAGTAAACTTAACAATTGCTGCAATTCTGATCACGTCCCCTTGATTTAATTTCACAATATTAACGACTTTTTTAGATACGTGGCGAAAATTGTTATTTATTATGTCTTGGCAAAAGCCCATGATATTTTCTGTTCGAAATAGTTTTAATAAATCGTCGCACAACTCTCTTGTCATATTGTCCTGTTTAAACTTTACTGAATACATTATACCTTCTTTACCACTACTGTTACTACTGTAAGCACTTATTTCTGTAGCTGGGCTACCACAAATTGTAATTATAATTACTACCAATATTGTCGATGACACAGCTGAAAGTGATTTATGTATGACCATTTTGGAAATTTTACAAAAATGCTGATTTACGCGAGAATTGCCAAATAAGAGAAAAATTAATTATCTGACGTTTAAACATTAATTTCCCTAAATTTAATAATATTAACTACTTGGAATAGGATATCAAAATGGAATATATAGCCAGTTAAAATAGTATCAAAATGCTGAAATGCAATGGAAAAATCTAAATCTAATTTACTAATTTATTGCTTCTGTCAATTAATTGCGTTCAAAAGTAATGTGACGCACAAAAGGTATGGCGTGACTTTATGTAAATTTAAGGATAAAACCCACGCTAATATTTCATAATCATTTTCATTGTCATAATATTAACATGAAATGTTCAAGGAATGCGTGTTGAATATCTATTTATAGTAACTGTGTATTGATTGTACTTTATGTTTTACCTTTTACATTTGAAGGATTCGTCAAGTAAACTTGTACATTATTATAATTAAATTCAAATCAATATATTTATTTTTATCACTGGTAAACACAATTTATTAGTGACGCATTTCTTTTCTGCAAACTTAACCAAAATAAATAAAACTAGACAGCTTTCTTTATACCAAGAATTCCAATTATAGAAAATGGTTGCGAAGTAGCAAATAGTGAAATGATACTTCAAATATTCGTGCAATGTATTATAGTCCATTTCAGTACGATACAAAGTGTTCAATCAAGTCAACTGTAATTGTTGATTTTCTCTATACCGCATTTTTATGTCGTATATTAAAACATGTTACGCTGTGTCATGAAAATTATTTTGTTTTAGAACAAAAAACACAACGGTGCGTCCTAAACTACATCACATGATTGTCACAGTTTGTCATATTATACTTCCTTCCATGATTTAATAATCCTTAGTTACCCAATCTGCCGGGACTGATTTTGATTTTGCCAATTATTTAAATGAAACCTCTATGGTCTCTTTGTTTTATAATCCGAAACCATTGTGACGTAATAATTAGGTTATGAGACACTGCGTTTCTATTGACGTCCAGGCATCGAAAAACATTTAATTTTTAGTGTAACAGGCCCCACCCACTGGCTAATTTCCACACTTTAGCTCCGCCCACTAGGCATTCTATTGGCTGAGAATACGTAAGCTCCTAATACTTTGGGGGCGGGGCAAAGACCGATTTCCATCGCAACCAGGTTGCAAAGTGGCAATAGATTTTCGATGCCTGCGACGCCTGTCAGCTCATTTCGAATCGAGTGATGCTTCCATTGAGCCACTACCACTACATTATTATCATTAGGTATTATTATCAGTACTAAAATTTACCAAATACACGATACACGTGCGCCCATAACGACTTAAGAAGGAAAAAAGATTTTAATTTGTTTGTTCAAAACCAAAATCTGACCTTAATGACTGTGATATCTTATATGCGTAAGGAATGTTGTAGCGGTATCCTGATAACTGATAACAAAGTAATTTAGTCAATTCTTATTTGCGCATTCTATATTAACATGTTAATATCACCACTGCTTGTTTGTTATTTTTGACATCATAAACTAAGTTCACAATTATCGAAATATTTTAGCATATAAATACGGTGCAATTGTAAACATTCATCATTCAGATTCCAGTTTTGTTTGTGTTCTAATTAATTGCAGTGTTTAAATAATAAATCGCTAATATTCTATTTTGATATTTTTTAAAACCATGAAGACTAACCGTACACAGAGAAAAAGCTTCGTTAACCACCATCCAACTTTGAGCTTTGCCCTTTTGATATTGGTTCTCGCAGTTTCCATATACCCTACAGAACAAAAGGAATACCCGGTGAGTATGCATTGTTTTATATTATATGGTAAAACTTTTGTGTTTTGAACATTTGATATTGCTTCTACGATGAGAAATCAAATAATGGTTTTATACTTTAGAAAACATAAAGTTGATTTCCAAATATTTACAAATTTTGTCAAAGAACGAGGGTTAATCTGCCGTAATCCCCTAAAGCGTCTAACCTAACCCAGTAAAACCTAAACTAAACTAAAATAATTCTACTCATGTAAATGTATCCCTATCGGTAAATCCACCCTGCCTCGACTCAAAGAATAAAGTTGACAAATTTTTGAGAATTGATTTTGAATGCCCATTAGTGAATCATAAGCTTAGACTACACTGACTTTTTACAAAATTTGAAATTCTTTTTTCTGTTGTGTCTACAGTGTTCAGGACGTGGTGGATGGTGCCAAAAAAACAATCATTGTTGTCAAGATTTGTTTTGCAACAGAAGTCAACAAAGATGTGAACCATGGAATGCCTTGAACACAGATATTAATATATCGCTTTGATATGTGACTAATGGGCAAATTTATCTTTTAAATATGTGTAGCGAAGTTAATATGTTTTACAAGAAAACTCTGAAAATCCAAATAATACCTTTATTATAATATGTAATTGGAGAAAAAAATTAAATCTATATTAATGCTGTATACCCTCAATGTATGGCAGATAACTTAATGAATTAAAATGTTTCTCTCATGTTTGTTAATCCATTCAAATCACATGAATTTCACAATAAAGTACCTTGTCTATGAACTACTATAACTATAACCTAAAATCGGTTTGACACAAAATTGTATCAAAGAATCAAAGCTATACTAAAGTACAACTTTTTGAATAGTTAGTAAAAATGTATATACCGTATTAATCGAATTAATTCTCCGGGTTGTTATTGTTTCATTGGCCTTTTTTTATCTCTTGAAAACGGAGATAATCGAAATAGTTAACCAGGTGGAGAATTATTTCGACACGGAGAATTATTTTACAAACAGTCAATTTTTATTGAAGTCCAAATATAGAAAAGTAAATTATTTCTCGACTACCATATTCCCCATTACGGGGACTGGGGTTAGGTACATGTGCACTCAAATATAACCACTATCTGACCTGACCTACTGAAACTTGGATTGGAATGGCGAATTATTTCTTATTTCTCAAAGGATATTATTTTGCCCCTGAAAACGATAAAAATCGAAATAGTTACCCGGGGGAGCACACTTTCAATACGGAGAATTAATTCGATTAATACGGTAGCTAGTAAAAGACATATTTCTACATACCTAGTTTAAAAACATATTTTGGTCCTTCCAATTGTCCGTGTTTGATAATAAATTGTTTATAATGTGGTTTTAATGACCTATTGATTTATTGATTAAATAGTAATATTGTGCAATTTAAGGGTCTAAGACCCGACTGATTCAGAAATTACAAGGAACTGTTTTAAGTGAGACACGAAAGATTGATTTATTTAAACGGTAAAGAGATGTTGTGTGAAGAGAGTGTAGGTACACTTACGTAACTATGGCCAATAGTTTGTTGAGCAGAGTAACGGGGTAGGGAGTAAAAAGTAGAATGTTGTTTCTGTGTTAATGTGTCAGGCTTTTATACTTAACTGAATTAAAGTCCTGGACATGAGTAGGTATATACGGGCATCTTCATATGATAACAATTCCCATTACGAGCTCATCTTATACAAGTAAATGTTACTATTTCCCTAAAACATTAAAATTAATTACCCATATTTTGAAAGGTCGACAAGTTACAATGTACGAGTGCATTTAAGATAAGTAGTAACGAAAGGGAACTTGCTTATTTACCAATAAATGCATAAATGCACAAGTGAGGAGTGGAATGAATGAAACACGAACTAAGGCTTATTTTACTAATAAAAGTACAAGCAAGGAGTGTACTGAATGGAAACACAAACTAAGTTTAATGTGACAGATTTCAGGGCAGATTCACTGAACCGTATCTATCAACTTGGATATTGTAACTTGTCGATAATGCACATCTTTATCCTGCATAAGTGCCCATAGTGGCTTTTAACTTTATGTGTGTATGATACATACCTATGTAGATTTACTAACAAGCTTCTTATAATTAATACCCATGTATAATTATAGCAGTGGAGATAACCAATCAATGCATGCAAGTACGTATGTTTACATTACAATTGTATGCGTATTTCCTAATCGGACATTTGCCACTGACGAAAGGTAAACTAAACCTATGTTTACTATTCTATGGAATTGAATCAGAACTAATAAGTATTAACTACGGTCGGCCATAGTACGTGTTATCCTAAGTGTTGTTGTGTTGTGTTAAAATAGAATGCTTACATTTCTAACAGTCAACGCATGGATTAATTTTTATGACTTCATAAACCAAAGTAATTCATGAATGGAAAATAAAGTTAAATCAGAATAACTAAAACTAACACTATTCACATTGAGTAAACGGGTGGTATATTGGGTTACAAAACTACAACATACACACTGGTCGACTCGTATTTCCGTTATGATTGGACTGTCAGAATTTCGTTGCCATTTCGTAGATCTAAAACATCTCATCTTCCGAGCCCGATGTTTGTTGAGCTCGCGTACTACGTTTTGCTTTTGGAGTTCCAGGTGGAGATTTAACATTGGTTAAAGGTGTCGCATCAATCTGGGTAGGTGGAGGAGTGTGAACGGTGAAGCGTCTACGGCGGTGATTACATTTATGTACCTTGAAGGTCCACACTTTCTTGAACGCGTAGGAAAGTAAGGCGATAATCAGGAACAGGTTGATGATCATCATGGTGATGAGGGTATATTCCACGGGTCCGGCTTCTCGTGCTCCGCTATCATCAGCTCGTACATACTGGATTTGTGTTGCTCCGACGGCTGCGGCCATAATTCGTCTTTGCTTTATAAATAGAAAGACTACAGCAACAGTGAGGCAGAGAGTCCAGAGAAATCCAAATGAGGGAACATAACTAGTGGCTGAGTAGTGTAGCAGAACAGGAGGCCTCAATTTTTCAATTAATACGTGATCCGGGATGGTGATATTTACAATGGGGATTGTCTCTTCCCAACTCATGTCCAGCGCTTCCGTCAGGTTGCTGAATGATGACATTTTATGCTGATTTCGCACACTTAGTAAAACTGACGATATTTTGGACCATGCACTAGGAATTATGTGGTGCACAGTGTTGATCTTCGGTATGTTGTTAGGACATGGGTAAGGTGCACGAATAGCTGGCCTTCCGGACATCATTAAGCTGCATCCACAGCTTATTTGTACTTCAATGCTTCCGACTGATGTTTTCGTTCCTACGGGTATGGATTCGGTTGCACATTTGATGTGAGCATCATTTGACGGATATGTGACGACGTATAAATGATTGTCCACTTCGGTGATTAGTGTGTCGTTGGATGGTTCACACCGAAGGATGCATGCGGTGTTTAGATCTTCCACAGCTGCTCCATGAAATAGTTTAGTAGGGCAGCTGGCACCTTGAATCATGTCAGACTGAAAAGCGGGTAAAAAACATAATCCGTCTTGAGGTCGGCATGCGTGTAGGTCAGTACCAGAAATAGGAGTAACTGAGTCGTCGCTGACCGCTGCCAGCTGGGGCTCCAGCATTACATGGCATGTTTTTCCATTGTAGGCAAATGGGACCGTTTTGATTGAGTATAGTTCGTGGTCTTCTTCGATTCTCTTGATTGGGATGCCTATTTTTACGACGATTCTATGTCTTGCAACGACGCAGCTAGTGATTGGCAGTCTGTAGTAGAGGGTGGAATTTAGTGGGGTAATGGCTAATTGATATCCGTCTTTAAAGATGGTGGCTTCCAAATTAAGTAATTCCCTGCAAAGTTGGTGAGTGTCTATGATATCAAGAGGGAGAAGTTTATTCCGGCAGTTTTGAAGTATTTCGTTATACTTGATGGCTTGTGTAACCCAGTAAAGATGTTGGGTTAGTTGCACGGACAAAAGTCCTAATCTAGTCTCGTGTAAGTTAATGAGGGCAAACTTCTTGTTGACTTCATTACCTAGTCCATCCTGAAACTTAACCATTCGTCGAACTATAGCTTTGAATTTGTCGAGGCTGGCACGGACGGTGACTGAGAGATTTTCTACGACTTTGTTGACCTGAATAAGATGTTGATGATCTTCTGTTATAGAGTCTTTTATTGCTTCCATGTATTGGCGGATGCCTTCTTCATTCTGGACAAGTTCTGCTAGATCTTGTTTAGTTGCCACCCCACAACAATCAGTGAGGCGAGCGCCTATCCAGTTTCCGAGTCCACGTTTGGGTCTTTGATCGGGACTCTCGGTGGTAGTTAGGTGGTCGGAGTTTTTCTGTGTCTTCGGGTCAATCCAACGTTTTTCTCTTGGATAACTCGGTGTAGCGAAAGCGATCTCCTCGTGTTGTATTGGCATGAAGAGGGATGATTCCGTTATTAACAGATTATCGGCGATAGTTTCCAAGTGATCAACTGCGGCTTTTAATATTACGCAGTCTGTTTCTCGACTTCTGTTCGCGGTGATGCAGTCTCCGAGGATCACGGATGTGACATGAGTCATGTCAGGCTGTTCTATCTGGACATCATAAATTATAGGGATGCTTTCTTCATATAGGACGACGTTAGGTATTTTCTTTACATAGGCTCCGGTGATTATTTTGATGGGTGGCCCTGCCACTGACGAGGATAATAGTACGAGGATGAGAAAGATGTTCATAGTGATCTGGGGAAAGAGAGACTGATTATTAGGGGAGTAAGTTAAGCCTCACTTTCGTCATCATCAATGGTGATGACTTCAGGGTGGTTTGGGTGTTTTTCGTCTGGGTATTTCTTTTTCTGTTCTTGTAAAGATAAATCCTCAGTACTTATTGTAGTAGCGGGGATTAAGGAGGAGGGGCGGAAAGGATTTGTCTCGGTTTCGATTTTTGGGCGGCGTTCCTTAGGGCGATGTTTTTGTGGAATATGACCGGACGGAGGTTTTGTGTCCATGTTCCGGTAACGTTGGAATCCTTCGCCTGAGTGAACACAGCACGGAGCGATGTCCTCTGCTTCTCCTTCAGTGTAATCGAAAAGTCTTCGGGCGCAGCCTATGCATGTCTTATGTTTGAATGTGTTCCGTATGACAGAGCGGATTTCTTTCTTCGGCTTCTTTAGGACTGAAAGGATGCTTTCCTTTTCTTTGGCCCATTGCTCGTGTCGACCTTGGTGGGCCAATCGTCTTCGTTCTGCTTCTGCAGTAGTTTCTTTTCTACCACGGCATTTCGGTGGTTGTGTTTCTGGCTCTCTCTTGATTATTTCTCGAGTGAAAGTAACGTCTTTCTTCGGTTCGTACTCTTGGTAAGTATACTCTGTCTGAGCCACTTGAGTCTTCAGCTCTACATCCATTATACTAGGGTCGAAAGTGGCATGGGCTAGTTGTTTCATGACGTGAATGGCTCCTTCATCTAATAATTGTTGCTCGTATTCGGCTAATCTTTGCTGTAGTTCTTCCTTAGAGAGTGGCTCTCTTTTGATTCCATTTCGTTGGTCATTTTCATTTTGGCGACGTCGTTTAATTGTTCTTGATGCCATTTCGCCTCCCTGTACAAGTTTTTCGAATAGAATTTCTATTTCTTTGTCTTCTCGTCTCTTTCTTATCACCTTCTTCTCATCGGACTCTTCATTTATTTTCGGGTCGAATATTTCGTCGACCAAGGAAGGGGTTATAAGGCTCTTCATTCCCATGGCCCTGATGACTGGGTCGTTGGCAGCTAAGCCATCAAGAAGTGATGGAGATGGAGGACGAGTTTTCGGCTTGCGTTGGCTAATTTTTGGGGGCGGTGGTGGCATTTTTCGGAGTTCCTCGCAATGCTTTTCTGCGGCCTCTTCCTCCGCGTTTGTTATTTTAGTTTTGATTGTATGGCCAAAACGTTGGTTCATGTACGAGGGTTGCTTTTGATTAGGATTTTGAAAAAATCTTGGGCACCCGGTGTGCATTAGGTGCGTAATTAAAGCGTTGAGTCCTGGGTAGTGTCGCTCGCAGAAGGGACACATAGCGAAAGCCAATTTTCGACTGTCGAAGGAGTCATAATTTTTCTTTTCGCGCCGAACTACGACGTCGATGTTGTCCGGCAGATTGATGTGCCATACGTGACGACCATCATTTGTTGAGTTTTGGCGAATGTACGGAGCATGGATGCATTCCGCGTTGCTATTGTCTCGAAAAAGGATTGGTAGTGGTACCGGTGGTATGATCGATGCCGGGATATAAGGCACAATTTCCATCCCTTCGTAAATTTTTGGCGGAAGTGAGTCCTCCTGGTTGATTATCTTTGTTGTCATCGTATTTTCGTTTATGAGTCTGTTCTAAACTGCTAATGATGTCGGTTATGTCAACCAAAGGATATGTGGTTTCAACGTGGCTGTTTAGAGTCGAAAAGTTAATAGTTATTTTTGGAAGTGAGGACGGGTTGTTGTGATCAAAGGTCAGGTTGAAGTATGGAGCAAGAAGGTCTACAAAGTTGTATTCTTTTCCGTTTACTACTTTGGTTCTGTAAGGAGAAATTTCTGAGCCCATGTGACTGACAAACAAAAGAGAGCTCAGCAAAATCTGAAAGAAAGAAAAAGAGAAGGTTGGTATTATTGGTTTCTACTCATAGACCGTGTGACGGGTCTATTAGCAGTAGGAATAGATGTAGGAGGTGCGTATGCTTTATGAATTGTTGGTTTTGTCTTTTTGTGAGTGGGAGTTGGGGTGGACGTAATTATGTGTTCGTCCTCATCACTTTCTCCCTGGTCAAAATCAGCAACGTCCTCGTTGTCATCTACGGAATTCAGTACGTCGTCATCCCAAGTGACAACTTTTCTTTGGGGACTTCTCTTCATTTTCTCGACATGAACAATGTCGAATTTCTTCCTTCCAGTGGGCTTTTCAACTTCGTAATTTACTGGGGAAGTAGGTCTAACTACTTTGTATGGTCCATAATTTCGAGACATCAGTTTTTCACTGATTCCTTTGCTTCGATCTGGTTTATAGACTCGTACAAGTTCGCCTGGTTTAAATGACACGTCATGATGTGTCTTGTTGAAACGGCGCTTGTCTTGCTCATGAGCACGTTCTGTGCGTAGAACGATTGTTCGTCTGACTTCGTGTAATTTTTCGATTTCCGGGTCCCTTGGCTGATCAGAGTGGGGAATAAGGGTAACTTCGATGGGCAGCAATGCTTCGCGCCCGTATAGTAGATAAAACGGTGTTACTCGTGTAACTTTGTGTTGGGATGTATTGTATGCCAAACAGCAGTGACTAATGTACTGATCCCAATTTGCGAATTTAGTCTTTTTATTGGCGTAGCAAGCAATCATGTCAGCAAAAACCGCATTATTTTTCTCGGTTAGACCGTTTGCGCGTGGATGGTAGGCCGTAGTTTTATTGTGAGTACTACCCAGGTGTGCAATTAGGTTAGCTATCACACATGAGCAGAATTCTAATCCCCGGTCGGAGACTAGAAAGCGAAAAGCGCCATATTTGCATATGACGTCATTGACAAGAAATCTTGCGATTTCGTCAGTTTCCTTAGTTTTAATCGGTTTTGCTATCACGTATCTGGAAAAATAGTCAGTGCAGACTATTAGGTATCGATTGCCTTCAATTTCACTTGCGGGGAAACTTCCTAAGAGATCAATTCCCATGCGTTCAAACAAATTGAATGTCAAAATACTCTGGAGTGTGCCATGAGCAGAGGAATTGTTTCTTCTTCTTGCTTGGCATTCTACGCAAGTGAGAACGAAGTGAAGAATGTCGGTAGACATTTTAGGCCAATAAAATCTTTTGTGAATTCTGTCGTAAGTTCTGTTGAACCCAAGATGTCCTGCTGTTGGAAGGTTGTGAAGTTGTTCCATTAGAATTGGCCTGAGGTCTGATGGCGCAAAGAACAACTTGTTAAAGTCTAATGGTCGTTGGAGATAAAGTACTCCGTCTTCTAACGTGAAAAATCGCACAGAGCGTTTTTGTTTCTTGGTTTTATCTTTCTTTGTCATTAAAGACAGTATTTCACGGACGGTGGGATCCTTCTTTTGCATTCCTCTGATGTCTTCAATGTGTAACATGCTGCACGAAAGAATAGGGATCTCATCTTCTTCATCGATAGTGTCGGTTGGGTCATCAATGGGATTTCTACTAAGACAGTCTGGCACATGATGGAGTCGACCAGATCTGTACTGGATAGAGTAATCGTAACCTTGTAAGGCCACTGCAAATTTGGACAATCGATGTGTAGGGTCTTTACTAGTTTTTATAAAACACAATGCATGATTATCCGAGATGACTTTAAAGGGTTGTCCGTAAACATAATGGCGAAATTTTCGGACGGCCCATACTAGGCAGAGACACTCTAGATCGCAAGCGGGGTAATTCTTTTCGTGTTTCTTCACTGTACGGCTCACGTAGGCTACAGGGTGTTCATTTCCGTTGTGAATTTGCACTAATGCTGCTCCCAATCCTGTGTAGCTGGCGTCTGTATGTAGAAAGATTTCTTTTTCTGGGTCGAAGTGAACTAGGATGGGGGCGGCCGTTAATTTATCTCGGAGGGTGTTAAAAGCTTTTTCCGTGTGTTCGTTCCAATAAAAGGTGTTGTTTTTCTTATACATGTCCGTCAAAGGTTTTGCAATTTGGGCAAATCCTGGGATGTGTTTTCGATAAAATGAAAAGAGACCTACAACGGAGCGAACTCCTGTTACATCTTTTGGGGTTGGCATGTCTCGTATGGCTCGAATTTTGTCGTCAGCTAAATGGACTCCTTCTTTATCCACTGTATGTCCGAGAACATTTACTCGATAAACTCCAAAGGAGCACTTAGTTGGACAAATCTTTAAGTTGTACTTGCGGAGACGGTCTAGAACTTTCTCCAGTTTTGTCAAATGATCTACAAAAGATTTTCCTGCAATAATTAAATCGTCAAGGTAACAGATGACGGTGTGGTATAGTAGGTTGCTCATTGTCATGTTCATAAGTCTTTGGAAGAATCCTGGGGCTGATGCCATTCCAAAGGAAAGTCTCTTAAATTGATATAGTCCGTTATGAATGATGAATGCTGTCTTCTCTCGGTCTTCTTTGGCGATAGGAATTTGCATGTAGCCGGCCCTGAGATCGAGGCTGGTATAGATGCATGTTTGCTGTAAGCAGTCAAGGCAGTCATCCATTCTTGCGAGTGGGTAACTTGAAAATCTTGTAATAAGGTTGAGTCTTCGGTAGTCCACACAGAATCTCATTGCTCCTCCTTTCTTTCTGACAAGGAGTACAGGGGAAGCCCAGGGGCTTTCGGAGGGTTCAATAATGTCAGCGTCCAACATTTCTTGAACCTGAGCTTCAATTTCTGCTTTTTCGGCCATTGAGTGTCTGTATGGAGGTCCTCTTACAGGTGCGTGGTTACCTGTGTCAATGCGATATTCCATGAGATCGCATAACCCAATGTCTTTAAGGCTCCATGAGAAAACATCGGCGTATTGTCTTAATAGTTGCAGCATCATGTCTTGTTCGCTAAGTGATAATTCTGGATTGATGTTAATAATCTCTAATTGTTCTGGTGTGAATTCCGGTATACTAACTGGTCTGACTTCGTTGGAGTTGGCGTCGTGCTCTGTATCTTGAATATTTCCTTCGTCGACAATTTCGGGATCAATTTCAGTTGAATACCCAACAGTAATCCCACGCGGAAGTTGCTTTGGGTAATTTTCGGTGTTTCGAATGTACAATTCGGTAGTGCCTATACCATTGTCGGTTTTCTTCTGGTCAATCTGTATGATTAATCTTGAAAAGTCAATGCCATAGCGTTCGTATAATTTTTCGTCAGGCTCTAGTAGAACAACTCCGCCGTTTGGTATTTTTGACAAAGGATAAGTGAGAATAACCTTTTTTGCTGTTTTTGGTGGAAACTTTACAGTTTCTTTCAGGCAAAATTTGACAAATGGGGTGTTATCTCCTGGATTCGGACAATACGCTAATGCGTAGGAGCTACTATTCTTTTTGCGACCTTTGACTGCAAATGGGAGGGCAAGATGTTTGTACAAGAGACAGTTGTGTTTGAATGATACGCAAATTTGATTTTCCATGAGGAAGTCACTTCCGAGTATGATGTCGTATGCTAGAGAATTTGGCATTACTAAGAATGTTTGAGTGAATGGTGCTCCGGATACTGTCATTGTTGTGGATGTTATTCCAATTGGATAAATTGGATCAGAGTTGGCGGTGATGACTTTGATGAAACCTGGATCATCGACTTTCAAGTCCGGTGAAAGTAGTTTCTCTCGGAACATTGAACATGCAGATCCGGTATCCACAAGTATCTGGACGTCATGGGCTCCGAATTTTCCAGGACAGATAACTACTCCTCGTTTATTCTCACCTTCTGTTTTTACAATTTCGGACGCGTAACCTTCGTTTTCCGATGTTGTTGTGCATACTGGGATTTCTGTATTTGTGAATTTAGATTCGTGATGAATGTTGTTGTTGCTGTGTTCGGGGATGGTTTGAGATTCGGTTGTAGTATTGGTCAGTTGTTCGGGAGATGTATTAGAGTCATTGTTTGGGTCATCAGGCTGACTCACTTGGCCCTCGGTGGCTGGTTTTTTGATACATCGCTGTCTTTCCGATTCTTAGCCTTACACTCAGCTGTAGTGTGTCCAGGGATCTTATGGAAAGAGCAGAACTTCCTTGAATTGCAATTTCGGGCAATGTGGCCATATTTACTGCACTCGTAGCATTGCAGTAATTTTCTCCGGTTTTCTTGGCTGTCTCGGGATGTACTTGGACGTTGGTCTTGCTGCGGAGCAGCATTTCCATCGTAAACCATGTTTTTCCTCAAGTCGTCGACGAGTTTTCTCAATTCGTCTATCTCCTTCTTTGTGTCATTTACCTGTGTCAATTCTCTCCCGTATAGCTTCTTCGCATTCTGGAGTTTACGTAGGTGATCCATGAAGGCTTCTTGATCCGGAAACTTGTGTGCATGAGTGTGGTCGTAGAAGATGGGCAACAATCCTTTCACCAGATGCTTTTGACACTTATCCCATGGCATTCCTGGTGAGGAGACTTCGCAAAGACGAAGAACTTCGTAGCAGTACTGATCCACATCTTGGTCTCTGCTTTGTTGTATGGACATGAGTTCTGCTTCCGCTTTGTCAGCTTCATCCTTACCTTTAAAAGCAGCCAAGAAGGCGGCTTTGAGGACGTCCCAGTCATGGATATTCGCGACGTTTTTCTGTGTACGATGCCAGGCCTTAGCAGTTGGTCCTAACATCTGAGGGAATAGGCTCGCTTGGACAGCCTTGTCCCATTTCGAGGCAGTAGCTATTGCCTCGTAGGTTTTCATCCACTCTACCGCCTCATCCTTGGTAGAGTCGAATGGCTGGAGTGCAGTTGTCGGGCTAAACTTTAATGCCATAACGGGAGTTAAGCTTCTGGGTGGTGTAGGTGGTCTGCTAGGGATTCGTATTGGAGATGGGCTTCGGTGTGGTGTCGGTGGTCTGCTAGGGATTCGTATTGGAGATGGGCTTCGGTGTGGTGTCGGTGATCTGCTAGGGATTCTTGTTGGAGTCGGACTTCGGTGTGGTATCGGTGATCTGCGTGGGCTTCTTGTTGCACGTCTTCTTGGTGTGCTTTGGGTTCTTCGGTGGGTAGTTGTACGAGGGGGACTCAAGGATGGTGTTCGTCGTATGGGACTTCGGGACCGTGATCGAACGGGTGATTGACGAGCCCTGCTTTGTGAATTATCCTCGTCTCGAGAGGAAGTCGGTCTTTCAGATGTACTAATGTTTTCTAATGAGGTTGACTTATTTGTTTCTTCTGGTTGGGATGCTTGCGTACTGTGGAAAGTGTCTTGAGTCTCTTCTCTTGTTTCGGGGTTATGTTTGATAGGTGAGACAGTAAGGGAAGGTGGTGAGGTACGGGCTGGAGATTGGGAAGGAGTGGAGGTTTTTCTGAGATTTTTCAGGCGCTTTTCTATCCTAGAAAATTGTTCCTCGAACGCTTTCACCCTATCTTTAACTGTGCTAGTGCTTTCGTTACTGCCTGCGGTTTCGCTACCTTCTCCTGAGTGGGGTGTCACGGGACCAGTACTGGTTGTGGTATCGAATAACTCTTCCTGAGAACCCTCTGGTTCTGAACCCCCTAGATCGGCTGCAATATCCTCGTCTGCTATATTATCCTGATTACTGCCGATACTAGTATCAAATTCTGGCGGCTCTATTGGAGTCGTACTCTGGCTATCTATTGACTCTGCGAATGACTCGTCCCCTGTGGTGGATGGTTGGTTTAAGCCGGAGGTACTAGTAGAGCTACTGCGGCTTGTCTGAAGGGACTGTGTTCCCTTGTTCTTTTTACTTGTAGTTTGCGTTGATTTCTGCCTAGGCTCACTAAAGCTTCTCGTCTTTTCTACTTTCTCTTTCGTTTGTTTTTGTGTATTCGTACTACCGGGTATAGGTTGTGTTTTCACGTCTCCAGTTACCTGCTGCAAAAATTCTACCTCTAAACCTTGTTTACGTCGTGATTTTCGAACCTGATCAGTCATATGTCCCACGTAGGTAGAGGCTGAAGTGACTTCGGAGTGAGAGTGCTACGGGGCGCAACCTATGTCTCTTTTGCTTATGATTTTACGTGGGTCTGCAAAGAAAATCTCTATACACTCAGCGAGTGTACACGCTTGTTCGAGTACTAGAGTACCTATTTCTATTTCTGATGCGTTTTGGATACAGGAATAGGGTTTTGGGGAATAAGGGTACAAATGTTTTAGGAATATTTGACGGTGAGAGGTGCAGTTAGCACAAGGATAAAGAAAACTTCCTAGTATAATTTTAGTAAAAGCTAATATGAGGGGAAGTATGATATGCCAGTAATTCATTTAATGACGGTTTGTCAATATTTGTTGTATATCGTAATTGTAGTAGTCGGTTTTAGTCAGTCTTCCAGTGACCGTAAAGGTATGGACCGGGCTGCTTAACAGCCGGAGTTAAACGAATAGCGTGAGGGACAACGCCTAAACCCGAGTATGTACCCGAGGATTAGTGTATCCAAGCAAAGACAACACAAAACGAGCAATTGCCCTGTAATGTGAAGTTGTGCAAAGTGAAAAGAGACACTATGAAAATTACTTACGTTTTTCTTGGAGACTCTCACTCCTCGATCACTTCTTGCGACTACTGAAAAGGTGTACTTAAAAACTGATTGAAATCACTTTAGTATCCTGTAATCCGGCTTCTCGAAGGACCATGTGCAATTTAAGGGTCTAAGACCCGACTGATTCAGAAATTACAAGGAACTGTTTTAAGTGAGACACGAAAGATTGATTTATTTAAACGGTAAAGAGATGTTGTGTGAAGAGAGTGTAGGTACACTTACGTAACTATGGCCAATAGTTTGTTGAGCAGAGTAACGGGGTAGGGAGTAAAAAGTAGAATGTTGTTTCTGTGTTAATGTGTCAGGCTTTTATACTTAACTGAATTAAAGTCCTGGACATGAGTAGGTATATACGGGCATCTTCATATGATAACAATTCCCATTACGAGCTCATCTTATACAAGTAAATGTTACTATTTCCCTAAAACATTAAAATTAATTACCCATATTTTGAAAGGTCGACAAGTTACAATGTACGAGTGCATTTAAGATAAGTAGTAACGAAAGGGAACTTGCTTATTTACCAATAAATGCATAAATGCACAAGTGAGGAGTGGAATGAATGAAACACGAACTAAGGCTTATTTTACTAATAAAAGTACAAGCAAGGAGTGTACTGAATGGAAACACAAACTAAGTTTAATGTGACAGATTTCAGGGCAGATTCACTGAACCGTATCTATCAACTTGGATATTGTAACTTGTCGATAATGCACATCTTTATCCTGCATAAGTGCCCATAGTGGCTTTTAACTTTATGTGTGTATGATACATACCTATGTAGATTTACTAACAAGCTTCTTATAATTAATACCCATGTATAATTATAGCAGTGGAGATAACCAATCAATGCATGCAAGTACGTATGTTTACATTACAATTGTATGCGTATTTCCTAATCGGACAATATTTGGTGTATGAAATCAAATATGAATTGGCGAATTTGCAGCATTTGGAAGATTGTTATTTTGTCCAATATTTTATTAAACATGATTATTATGCAATTTAGTTTTCTAAATAAAGAAGTAAATTCATTAATTTTTTTAATCCAAGCTTTTAAATCTGAAACGGTATACTTGACTAACTTGACCATTATCGTTTTATTATAATCCAGGAAATAACGTTGCAAATATTTTCTAAATAAAATACTGAAATGCTAATTAGGAATAAGAAAGCAAAGAATGGGAAAAAGTTATGAAAATATTTTGTGTGGCAATTATTTTTTAATTCGCTATTAACAATAAATTGCTGATATGATGTTATAACTGTTTTGCTTTTAAAAAACGTTTGCCATTTATGAAAAAGATCATTAATTCCGGTTCCCATAAAATTCAGCATTTCTATGTACAATTGTTGTTTTATGATATAATTAGGGATTTTAAATATAATTTGCTGTAAAAATAGGGATTCTTCCTTGTTCGTCATAAATTTTGAATCGTCGAATATGTATTTACCGTAAAGATCCAGTTGGCTTTTAAAATCAATGTAGGCTCTTTTCTTAGAGCAATCTTTCAAAAATGATTTTGTTCTTTGAAAAAACAAATTCTGACTTTTTATTTTATTGCATCGAGCATCGGGAAAACCAGTAATGGCATCTTGTACCAAATTATTTTGGCGTGTTCTCCAGAAAGTTTTGTCAGACAATTTATACCAAGCCCATTCCGTCATTTCGTTTTCCTCAATATTTTTTGCAATTAATAATTTTTCGTTTTTGTTGTATATATTTTGAATCTTCTTAGATAAGCGATACAAATCGCACATAATATGTTTCTTCACATTCCCACATGAATCCCATGTTCTTCGTTCTCTGAGTTCGTCTTTGCAGAATGGGGAATAAGTCAGGGGTTCCCAAATGGAAGATTCACCTTTTGTGTAGTAGGCCAAAGAATACTTTATTGTGGGCGGTGCTATTAAACTAAAGTTATTGAGATCATTGAAAAAATTGAAAGAATATCTCATGGGCGGAGGAATCGTCATTTGACTGACGATTATTCCCTTGTAACCATTGCTGAAAATAATTCCAAACAAGATCCAAATTCCAAAAGTCAAAGTAAGTTTCCTTCTATCTATCCCGTTACCAATTTGTACACCTTGTTCTATTAAAGTGGCAAAAAGGCAAAAAAGACATTTGGCAATCATTGATACTTGCAATTTTTGGAGCGTTTTTAGTATTAAAATTTTTTGTAAAGTAAGCACAAATGCGACTAAGATTAAAGATGCAAGAAGAAAAGTCCAAGATTCCTTATCGTAGGGTGCAACAAATAAATTCCATGGAGGATCTTGGTATAATCCAGTACAAGTGACAAATTTTAAACTATCCATTCGATATAAGATTTGAGGAGTCGGCGGAATAGTATTAATTGTTGGTTGATTTTCCCCCTTTAGAAATTTTACAAAATTATGTTTATTTCCCGATGTAATGACTTTGTATTTGTCCCACATAAACAAGTTCAGAATATCTTTGTCAGTTAAATTCTGCAGTTCTAAAGACTTAAATGGATTAATCCACTTTGCATCAATTGATGACCCATTAAAAGGAACCAATCGTGAATTTTTAACTTTAAATTCAAAAATAAATTTGGATGCATAGAATTCGTCAACCATGTTACGAAATTTTCGTAAAATTCGCTGAGTTTCATCAGGATCATCTAAAAGTGAGAAAACGTCTGTTAAATTTGCAGTATCGAGTTGTCCTGAGTTTTTGGTAACGTAAGGACAACCTTTGCACACAGTTTGCTCACATGTCATTTCGTATAATGAAAGTTCATTTTTGTTGCTACGATTGAAATTAGTATTCAGAATTAAGGAAAATCCATAAGGAAGGCTTTCATACGATTTAGACGAAGCGGAGGCAGATGAAATGCGAACATGGTAACCAAAATTTTCATGACAAAATTCAGGTTTTTTGAACATTACAGAAATGATTTCATTGCAAGTGAAATCAGGAGAAACCATTTTATCCAAATCAAAACTAAAAGTCACTCGCAAAAATGGAAATATCCATTTTCGCCGACTCGAGAGTTTCTTAAAACGTTTGATATGTAAAATTGAAATAGGGACATCTAAGCCATTATTTATTACGGGGAAATATTTATCGTAGATGAAAACGACAGCACAATCCTCAAATTCGTGGACTAGTTCTTCTAAATTCTGTAGTTTAATTTCAGATATCAAATGTAGCTGCACTTCTACACATAATAATGGGAACAGAAACGATTTTAGTATACAAGATCTCATAATGGAAAATTTAAAAAGTTTTTTAACGTTTTCTAAATATGATACTATGGAATTGGTGTTACGTGCTCCAACTTTTCAAAAAGCATCAGCACTAAAATAGGTACCTAAGTATTGCTTAACTGTAAAGTTGAAGAAAAATAAACATCCATATTAAAATAATTATTTATGGGAAGATAAAAAATTCCCCAAGAAGTGTATAAATAAGGTTTTATTGGTATATAGTAGCATGACAATTATGACTAATTTCGTAACACACAGACATCCATTATTGGCTAGAAACATTTTAAGCTATTAATTAAACAGCAAGGCAGCAATATACCTACCAGTATACCACTATTTAGCGAAAAGTTTTTGGACAAATTCTCAAGTAGTGCAATAATTACCCAAGATTTCAAAGATTATATTATTTAGCAATAGTGTACGAATGAATGAAACTTTATTTACTGTTTTCTATGGTGGTTATAAAGTTATAATTATTACTTTTCTATTTGTATGTTCTAAACTAAAGAGTGTCATTAAAAAGACGGCTTACATCATTCCGTAAGGTGACGGGGTTGGGGATATCCTATTTACCCAGTTTGCATTAAGTGTAAAAAAAGTTTTTACGAATAATATTTATTAGGTAGTCTCATGTAGTTATAATCGGTCCATTGTTTACGGGCTCAGCTTAATTGCAGAAAAGATTGTGTTGCTTTAACACTTTTAAGCTAATAAAATACTCTGATCTGAAGCCTATTGTATTGAATACCAGGAATAACGACGTAATTTGAGTGATCTATATAGACTTTATCTTATCGCAGACTATAATACTGTGTAAAATTGGTACAATTTTAGGCACGTGGACCATTATTACTACGACAATGCCATATAAATTATTCCTTTTGCATAAGTAATTTATTCAAATTATTGGTATTCGGTAAAAACGCCTAAAACGAAAACCCAAATTTACATATGTAGATAATGCAAATGGCTATTATCAGAAAAGGAGATAATATCAAACGTCATTGGAGATAACATCAAACGTCATTGGAGAAAATTTCAAATGCCATTGGAGAAAATATCAAACACCATCGTATTACTCATGTAATTTTTATTGCACATATTTAGTCAAGTAATTTTTTATTGCACATATTTAGTCAAGTAATTTTTGATTGCACACATTTAGTCAAGTAATTTTTGATTGCATATGTTTAGTCTTGTTATTTTATGTAATTTTATGTAACAGAAAAAGGTAATATTTATTCAATAGTATCAATCATGGTCAGGTCAGTTTTAGCATTTGCTTTTTTCTCTGTCTTTAGCAAATATGCAATGCTACGACAATAATCGTCTATTTCGATTGTATTGTAAAGAACCACAATATTTTTCAACTTTTCGTTGATTAGATTGTATCTGTTAAGGGATGTCTTCGATAAGCCTGAAGTAACTTTAGATAGCAATGATAAGTACCATTTGTTCTCTTCAGAGCGTAACTTTTCAATGAAGTTGTACAAACGTGGGTGATTAGTGCGGAACCTGACATTAAGTGAGTTATGGTACCCTTCTGAAGAATTTGTTGTGCGTGGGAGACCTTGAAGGGTACGATCATAAACGTTCCACATTTTAGGAGGAAAAAGTGCTGGTTTGGAAAAAGTACCGATCCAAGTTTTTTCTACGTATTTTATAAAAGAATTTAATTGGGGAGGCATGTTTGACACCAAATCTAAAAATCTAGGCCTAATGTCAGCTTCTGGTACAAAGGATAGGGCAATTAAAGATCTAACATGCAAGCTTATACCTGTGTTTACATCAATGTACTCTTTCTGTAGACCCAGCTCCTGTATCTTTCGGTAAAAGCATTGCCCAAAATGAAATAGACAACCGAATACAATTGTTGAAGGCCAAACTTCAAGCAATGAATTTCTGACAGCAAGCTCAAAGTCAATAATGACTTCAGTAGGATTCCATACCTCCCCAACGTTGGCGGTAGCTAATGCTGTGAATAGCTTTACATATGTTTCTTTCTGTTTATTCGGCAGCAGAGCATAAACAAATGGGACCGCAACCTTGTTAACCAAGCCACTGATTATGTAGAGTTGAGCGTATTGTTTCGGTGTCACTTTAAACGTTCCATCGCATATCCAAGTTGTACATATCGCAAGTCTCTGTAAAAGATAAGCAAATTTTCAACGATATGTAACACTAGAAAACGCAGGAATACGATATGTAATTGTAAATTTGTACCTTAAGATTAGGCATAGTGGCAAATATTAATATTCTGTCCTCGTCCTTGCTGTCGTGGAACAAAAAGTCCAATTCTGGTCTATTATCACATAAAGTTTTCACGGATATATTCAGGTCAATATCCCCTCTGGTCGCTGGCTCCTTAGGGTGATTTTGGTTCTTCTGTCGTCGGTATCGGATTACTCTTTTGGAAAGATCTTCCGATATCATACTTGCGGCGTCTTGAGATGCACCTTCCAACGCTTTTTGCACTACGACGCTTGGCATGTCATCTGAATCACATCTTTGGCGTATATCCTCTTTTATGCGATAAAATTCCAACCTTAAATTGTAAAATAAATCACAATTATAACAACATACAAGCTAATTAAATGATTCACCTAAATAATATAATTTATCATTAGTAATAATATGCTTATTGAATTTTACCTTCCTCCGTCTGGCTCATGATTGTGCTCTTTTGTTACTTCCAAACCACGTCCATTTCCGTAATTGGCTCGACTCGGGCAACTGTACTTTTCGCACCTCCAGTATGTGACTCCGTTTACGGTAGTGTTCGTTTTAGTGTACAAATAGCCTTGAAAACCTAACTTTTCTCCCCCTTTCTGACTTTTAACAAATTGCACTCCTTCGGACTTAGACATGGTGCCAGTGAAACGAACAAACAGCAACTACAGACACTTACCTTGAAATTCTTCTTTAACCTGGTACTGCAGTACTGATTATCATTGTCATAAATTGACATTCAAGCATTGCTTAAGGACAAATTTACATGAAATGGTATGAAAGACAGATAAACATTCGTAATCTTAGTATTATCTGCATTTTCTCCAAAGTCATTTGACATTTTCTCCAATGACGTTTGATATTATCTCCAATGACGTTTGATATTATCTCCAATGACGTTTGATATTATCTCCTTTTCTGATAATAGCCATTTGCATTATCTACATATGTAAATTTGGGTTTTCGTTTTAGGTGTTTTTACACCCAACCAAATTATTATATCGATACTGAATAATAGTTAAGAACCTTGAAACTTTTCTTTATCTACTACTTATAAAATTTTTAAACCCATGCTCAAGAATATTTACTTGTCCCAAACTAAAAATTGTTGCGTTTTTTGTTTCCAATTATTTAGTATATTGAAATGTACTCTTGTCAGGCAAAGAAAACATAACAAAGACTTAAATTGCTGTTACTAAATATGTCTGTCACTTTAATTTGAAGCATAACAATACACTGAATCTCCACTATTAATAATATGATTGATTATATTGTTCATGCAATTACAAGGAAAAGTTTCAAAGCTGGTCTCATCCTCCACTACTACTTTACTACTATCCAACTTAACAAAATAAACAATACCCACAAGCTTTCTCAAATACCTATTCAATATTGTTTTACCAATAACCTAACATAAATTGCAGGCGAGCAAAATTTGCCGACATTTAAGGTAATTGCCGTTCAACTAAAAACAATAAAATTCACCTTCAAAGTTCGAATAATACAATGCAGCATCCCAATTTTGACAAAAGTTTCGTAGCTGACGAAGATGAAATGTTGCCCTTAAATGGAATATCTACTAGTACATTGAACGAAACACGAAATAGACTCTGAACATTTTTCCAAAACAAATATCAGAATAAATAGATTTACTATGAAAACGTGGCAACGACAGCACAAAGATAAATGTAGTGTGATAATATTGATTCAAGTTCTGAAATTTTAATGCCAGCAAAACATTTCTGCGATTTCAATAACCTCAAACAATATTTGGCATTTTAATGAAAATACAGTTGCAATTCAGTAATAGTTCGTTTATAAGGGATACTAATAAATAAATCAACTAAAAAATTTTACCATGTGCACAAAGAACTGTTGTTTTATACTAAAATTAGAAATTCTAAAATTTACTGTGGATGAGAAAAGTAAATAGCCTTTGCTAATTATATTCCCATAATTTTATTATTAAGGGTGAGATATATGAATTTATAAAAACAACTTAATTCACATTCATTCAACTTATTTTTCCAAAGCAAATTAAAGAAGAGTAATGCACTAATGATTATTGAAATAATAATTGCTTTAAATTGTATAAATGATAAACAAAAAGCGTCACAAGTTGGCCTTGTCGCTATTTGAAAATGTTGAAATGCAATTTGTGTTTCCCAATAAATGCGTCTATTTTTTATTAGTTAATAGCTATCTCACTAATAGTATAACTGAAGTTCGTGAATTATAATTATAATAATTTTCGAAGACAAAGATTAACAAAGCAAAAAGATAAACTACAGAAATAAAAACACAAATATTAAAATAGTATATGAACTCGGAAGTCTCGCTCGGCTCGTTTTGTGATTTAATGGACTTTAATCTTACGCTTCTGAAAAAATTATTCCACTTAATAAACAGTTCGTTAATTCCCGAACTTATTAAATTTAGCATTTTTATGTACATTTGTTCTTTTATAATGAAATTAGGAATTTTAAAAGCCATGCTCTGTGAAAATAAGGATTTCTCCTTGCCAACCATAAACTTTTTATCTTTAAATATATATTTGCGGTAAAGGTCAAAACGACTTTGATAATCAACATAGGCTCTTTTCAGCGAGCAGTCTTTCAAAAATAACCTTGCCTGCTGAAAGTAAAAGTGCATATCTCTCTTGCATCTAGGATCAAAAAACCCTATCATGATTTCAGGTTTTAGTATGTTGTGCTTTATTCTCCAGGACGATGCCTTCTCTGATAATTTATACCAAATCCACTCCGACGTTTCATTTTCTGAGATATTATTTTGAATGAATATTTGTTCGCTCTTGTTGCTTTCCCTTGAAGTTCCCATACATTCATATTCTCTGGCCGATTTTGATTCATTAAAATTAAGTTTGCCGCAAGAATCTGTTTTGTGTTTTGTATTAACCAAATGGCAAACGTTCAATTGCCTCCAAATTGTTCTATTTCCGTATGCGATGAAATTTTTCAGTTCTCTTGGTCCAATTAAAGTAAAATTGTTAAGTTCATCAAAAAAATTATAAGAATATCTCCTAGGAGGTGGGATTGTCTTCCGGCTAACTATTATTCCTTTGTATCCATTACTGAAAATTATTCCAAATAATAACCAAATCCCAAAAGTACAAACAGCTTTTCTTTTATCGATTCTTTTATCAATAGTCACATTTTGCTCAACAAGTGCAGCAAAGAAATTAAATAAATTGAAACCAATTATTTTCAGTGCCAATTTTCTTGTAATTGAGGATAGTAAAACTATTTTTTGTATCGTGAATACAAATACAAGCAAAAACATGGATAAGAAAAACAATATCCACGATCCTTTATCGTATGGTTTTATGAACAATTTCAAAGTTGAATCTTGATACATCAGTCCCGAACAAGTCACAAACCGTAATTTTTCCATTTTGTAAACTATTTGATGGTATTGAAGGCGAAAAGAAGGAAGAAGATGAATTCCTCGATTTTCTCCAATTACAAAATCTTTTATTTGATACTTGTTTTCTTTCGTGATTACACGATAACTCTCCCATAGAAATGTATACAGTACATCTTCATAAGTTAACTTTTGGCTTTTTATTGAAATGAATGGATTTATCCATTTCGCATCAATAAATGACTGATTATGAGGAACAAAACTGGAATTTTGAGAATTGATTTCGAAAACATTTTTAGATTTGTAAAATGTGTCAGCAAAATAACGAAATTCTTCCAAACTTTCTTTTAAGTTTTCTAAATTAGCTGGAATTGTCGATACGTCAGTTAAATTTTTAAGTTCGGAACAGTTGGGATTAGTTATCTTGCAAGGGCAACCGATGCAGACAGTCTGTTCACTTTTTATTCGAAAAGATTCGCCATCATTGTCTTTTTCATCAGTAGTTAAAATTAGAGATAGTCCGTAAGGGAACATCCCAGTAGTAGTGAAACCCGGGGCTATGTAAATGTGATATCCGAGAGATTCATAACAAAACTGAGCTTTGTTGTAGTTCTTAGCGTCATCACAACTACTATTGGTATACGGGTAGCCAAATGATTCCTTTTCAAAATTTAAAGTGATTCTCAAATATGGAAATATCCATTTTCGGCGTACTGATATACTTTCCAACCTGCTGATGTGTATAATTGAAATTGGGACTTTTAAACCACTTCCAATGTTTGGCAGGTATTTGTCAAAAATGAAAACAGGAGCACAGTCTGAAAATTCATTTGCCAACATTTCCAAATTATCGGAGTTTAGTACTACTGAGTTTACTTTTAGATATAGCAGAGAGAGCAAAAATATCTCTACACAAAATTTCATTGTCAAAAATGTAATTTCATCACGGTCAGAAATGCATCAAGGAATTTCTTGCAGCTTGTATTCGCATCGATTAAAGCTTTCACAAAATGTTTTAGCTTCTTCTGCTCAAACTGATAACAATGTTACGTTTTCTTGCAACATATGATCCAGCAATTAGTATGCAAAACTATTAAACTGCACAACTTAATATACAATGCGAGATAAATGCTTAATAATGCCTTTCAGGTTTGAACTGACAAATAATAACTAGTTGCAGACTATTCCAGTTAGATATTCAAGTTTACTTCGTTTTAACATGCAACAACTCTTTTCTTACCCTCTAAAACTTTTTAATTTCTTTTTCACCTTTGGCATTATTAATTAGGTGGAAAAACTAAATTATCCCTAAAGAAGTTATTATAACATGGACAAATTGTATAGAGCTGCCTTTTTCTTTTTATTCTATATCTTTTATACATACAGACGTAATTAACAACTTTTATCGTTATACGTGCGTCATATATTGCACCATTATTTAGAAAAGAAACCAGACACTAACAAAAGAGTTTATGCAAGTAAAATGCAGTAAGTATTTAGTCCTTTGAATAGGATATTGTCTACTAGTACTTTTATTTTGACTAAAATGGCAGTTTACAAACTATCCAAATGGATGTGTCATAGTTATGAACATAATTAATTTAATAACAAGTGTAACTTTATAAGTATAAGGTAACATGTAGTGGAGGCATTAATAACAATGTCAGTCTTGCAAATAATATATAGCTCCATGAGCATAAAATAAAAGTATAAATTAGTGATGCAGTAGTTTAGGAGATACATAATATACGAATCATTATAGATTTTTTTGTACATTTTATGAATATATTATACTATATGGTATCTATTTTACTATAAATTATACTAACAAACTCAAAATCAAATAATCACAGTAAAAAATAAATAATACTACATAAATAGTAATTTCCCTTGCATCAAGGTAAAATTGCTACAGGTAGATGCATTGTGAAAACAGCAATATTAAATTACCCGTACATATTAGGGGGAGGGGAGTTGGCTCCACTTTTAATAAGTGAGATAGAGAACTGATCATTAAAGTAATCTTCCATGTTATCAAGAACTTGTTGAAGAGATTCAGTATAGGTAATGAAAAGTCCTTGAATCATAGACATGCTAATGGTTGAGCTCAGGCTTGAAATTTTCTTGACAAGTTTATCTTTAAGTTCACTATAATTTTCAACAGGAAATTCTTCTTGAGGGAAAAATCTGGTGACCATTCCCTCAATTTGTGTAGAGTCAGGATTGTCAATTAAAACTTTGACGTCAACTCTTCCGGGTCTGGTGAGTGCCGGGTCGAGTTTCTCAACGTGATTGCTAGTCATAAATACAATTCTGCCTTCCATAGAGCTAACTCCGTCCAAGGCGTTTAAAAGTCCTCGGAAAGTAATCCGAGTGTCACTACAGCCTTCAAAAGCTAAATTGGTCTCCCTGGAAGAAGCATCTTTGCTTTCTCGACTAATAAATGCTGCATCAATATCTTCCAGAAGGATAATACTGTTTTTAGGAGCTTGATTCATTAAAGTATTTAATTGATCATCAGTCAATCCTCTATGATTGAGTGACAGAATGCAAATGTCACTTTTCAATTCTCCAGCGAGGGCACGAATTAAACTACTTTTCCCATTTCCTGGAGGTCCGTATAATAAATATCCACGGCGATGAGGAATTCCACGATCTTCGTACCATTTACCTTTACTTAAATATGTACGAATATCTTGCAACAAACTCTGCACACGATTTCCAGATAATATCACACTGTCAATCGGCCGTTTCCTAATCGGGCTTCGGCTCTCGTACCAATTGTCATAATCAATATTCAACACTTTAGTAAAATCTTGCTTCGGCTCCTCTGGCTTTGGAATTGCATCGTCTAAAATGGCTTGTAGGATACTTTGGTTCTTCTTCAATGTTGTTAGCTTAATACATTCATATGTTTCTTGCGAACAACGAATTTTTGGGACTACTTTCCTTTCGAAAAGGATCCAGTGACCTTCATGCTCAAATACTAATCGCCCATACCCAGGGAAAAATTTCGAGCTCACTTTATCAGGCTCTCCATCTTCTCCAAATTTTATTTCCACAACGGCAGTTGCATGTTTAGAAATAATCACTTTTTTACCAACCCATTTCAATAGATGCTTGTGCATGTCATGTCCCAGATTTATTCCACCGTATACAAACACAGAGCTCTGAAAATTACAAACAATAACAAACAATTATTTTCTGACCATTACAAATATTGAAAATACATTTCCCAATATTTTGTATAATATTGCACGTATAAAATGCAAAAAAATTATTTACCGTTAAATAGTGGAACAGAGTTGCAGCACAATATTTTCCCACGAATAAAACTGCAACTAAAATTGCAGGCCAGAATATATGGATTAAGCAATATCTCCATGTAAAATAAATTCCCAAGAGACGGCAGATATTCAACACAGATATACACAGACACACATAACTAAGATTTTTAAATGTAATCCTATCTGCAATAAATGAATAAGCTGCCATTTCGTTGCTGTCTTCTAGACGGCAAAGTCAATAATGAATTCTGTGTGGAGACCGGCAATTCATTTTATAGCCACCACAACCTTGGATGTACATATCGTTCATGTGCAAGGCAAAGATTCAATGGAAAAAAGAGAATAGCAAATTGTGCAGCCTTTGCTAATGTGACTCTTCCGATACGAAGAACGAAGAATCGTGAATCATCTCACTGAGTCCCACGCAACGCAAGTGAAACGTTGCTGACTCTCACTATGTTATTTAGCATGCAGTGGCGAAGAATACGTTTCAGTTCTGAAGCGAACACGACAGCATGCATAATACTTTTTGCACGATCCAGATACGTAGTCAATGCATACTAACGTTATTTGTACTACGAACGAATGCATACTTCAACGTTTTAACGAGACAAGTGAATCATAGATATTGTTATTACATCATCACGATATAATGACGTTTTCATTTCCAAACATTTTTGCAGGCGAATTTTTATGTTGGGCGATTATAGAATGAATCATGCAGAAAAAAATTCTTTACTATTTCTTATGCTTTTAGCTTTCATGCTTAGAATTATACGAACGTGCTTGGATTCTTTATAAAAAAAGTACCTAGTACATAGTGCAGTCCAGAGAAATAACATTGAACTCAACATCAACAGGTTCATTTCTCCATCGTACAACGTCCTACTTTTCTATCTCTATATAATAAAATTATTTATTCCTATGTCGCAGGTATCTATGTATCTATCTATGCCATGGACGATGCGGCATTTTGTTGCAATGCACATGCGCGTATACAAAACATGTTTCATAAAACAAGGAAGTCCAATATGGGTTAACATTAGCTTATTTCGAAATTAGACAATGATAAATATGCATAATCATTTTGAAATTCAGCAATGATACTGAGTGCCTATAATATTATTATAACATCAAAACAAAAATAGAAATTTACATAAGATGATTACTTTGTGATGGAAATGATTGGCGAAAGGGAATATTTTGATCGTAATGTGCGTATTAATTAGCATTTCAAAACTCCAAAAACAAAAACTTTAATCCAAATTGGTTCTGTTAAATGTATAAACTTATTTAGCATTTTTAGTAGAGTTGGTTTTACTTTTTATTACCCCCTGGACCCCCTTGATTCCTTTGTGCCAGCTTGCACACCTTTTTGTAGAATTAAATAACAGCACTGGGGGCTACTATTTATCCTTCAAAAATATTAATTCGTAAGTTGCACTCATGGGATTTGTACGTTTTTCCAAATTCTCAGGGGGGTCTTATTTTTCTGATTTTAATTGGGAGCTTTTTGGTAACTTTTTGAGCTGTTTATTAAAAAATGGAGTCTTTCATTGTCCCCTGTATTCGATCATTCGATGCTACGATCTACAGTTATTGTTGCAGTTTAGTAAAATCCTTTTTATCAGGAAGTCGGAACTGCAGTTAATTTTTCCAACCACTGTAGAAACTATATTTAAATTATTGTATTTTCAAATTTAATATAATAACCTAAGGGAAATACCGATGATTTTTTCGGGATTGTTTTTATTACTGTGATTGCGCCCCTTAGCTGGGTTCACTAGTATGCATATAATCCTTTTGCAAACATCATGATAATGCCATTGTAAATGACACCGGTAGATAAAAACTTTTTTAAAGCAGCTTTTCCGTGCTGTGCATGGCTTTTTCATGTAATGATATCAAATTGAATTACCTACATATTTAATGTGAATCTTTATAATATGTATTTCTTGTGGGTAATATTTTCTCCGAATTTATTATTCAGGAATTGGTAGGTTACTGTATATAATGGGTTTGTGTGCCTGTCAGTCCATCATGTATATCTGTACCTATTTCTCCATTATTAATAAGTTTATGTTTAGGATTTTTAGCATCATCAACTTTACTTGTGAAGAAAAATGGACATTGTCTGCATCTTTATTTATTTTCTTTTTTATAATTCAGCTTGATTTCCTAAATCACAAAAATAGCAAACGATCTTTTTGTGATTGCTTTGTAATGAAATTTTTTAAATCGAAAATATCATTACCTGGACAAGTAATTTCCAAGCAAACTTTTGAAGAGTAGTATCATTTTCAAGTGTTAAATTAATATCTGTAACAAATTAGAATTCCAATAATATAGATTCCTTGCATATACTACGCATGATGAACCAAATCATTCCAACTCTTCATCCACGATTTAAGCATCTCTTCATTTTTGAAGATATATCCAGTTTGAGCAAGGAATGATAAGTCTTTAGTTCAATCAATACGAAAAGGAAAACCCATAACTGAAATACTTAAATCTTTATTTACCACGTGTAATTCTATTATTAGTTGTCTGTGATTTCAACAATCGTATTATTGACCCAAATTGTACATAATGAATGAACACAAATGATATTTATTTTAATGTGGTTTACACCTGAACACCGTTATCTTATTTTACCCCGTGATTTTAGCTTGAATTAATTTGTTTGCAACGGCAGTTAACGTTTGATAGGGATCGGTGAAAAACTGGAAGTTTATATGTTATTACTCTTATTACGTAGATGGGTATACAGTGTAAATATTATTATGAATAATAAGGTATAAATATGAATGAATATATATATATACACTTATTTTCACTTATTATGTTATCTATATATATGCAATACTTGCCTGTGCATGCTAAACATATTTGGATCTGAATGTCTGTTATCAAAAGTCCAATGCAATGCCACATTATTTATATACTGTTGATATTGCTTATTATTATCTCGTTTGTCAAATGGTTGGCAAAGTCCATGGGTTTTTGAACATTTATTTAGGCTAGTATTTAAGGTATTTGTTTAAAAAAACTGTCATCAGCTGATTTCCAGTTCGTAATGTTAGTGTTTTATTTGAAACATAATTATTTTGCCCATAAATTTAACTTTAAAATACAAGCGTTTGTAATGGATCCTGTAAATGAAATAAATCCGGATTTTTGCGAAAAAGTATCAAAATCTGAAACCTTTGTTTGTTTATGAATTTCACTGTTCAGTAAGTCATAAGTGGAATTAATATACAAGGACGGTCACACATAAAATAAATACACTACCTATATCGACTGTATGTGCACTCACAAAATGTTTTATGCTTGTGCTTCCTGTTCTAATGAATGCACGACATGTTGGGGAATTAAGCGAACATTTATTTGAGAATTAAGTATTACTTTTCAAATATTCAACTTGTCAAAGATGACAGTTTTCCCAGAGAAACTCCTAATTTTAAGATTCCCATGGTTTCATTTTGAAAACCATTTTGTCAGTATTTCCCCAACTTCATGAATTGTAATCACTTGTATATGAATTTTAATCACGCACACGTATAAGACTGTGAATATATTTTAAATAATTATTAGCAGCTTTTTAAAAAATTGTTAATAATTTACAATGTCATGAACCAGAAGAACATTTCAACAGTCTATTACATGTTCAAATAGGTACGCTTAACTTAAGTAGATAATTATACATATGGGAATAGTCTTGATTGCAAACTAGGCTAAATATATAACTTGCTAGTCAGTAAATATACAAAGTTAGGTGCTCAATTTATTATTTACCCATCCAATTATTAATGCGGTTTAATTTACTACCTGAACTTTCAGAGAAAATTCCATCGCCTTACAGCCATCGCCCCTGCTGATGGGTGTAGGTATTTTGCATGTAGGTATTATTAATATTTAATGGAATTTTCATACCAATTCAAAGAAAAACATGAATTTGTAAAAATTAGTTGAGCAACGGATATTACGACAATTCATTAGCGGATTGCATTCTTTTTTCAATATGTCGAGTAAGGGTAACTATATCGTAATGAAGAAATAAATGTGATACTAAAATTGAAACATTTTGAAGAGTACAGACAGTACAGAATGGACTTTATTTATTTTCACACATAATATTAGTTTTCCTACCTTAAATTGTAAATTTAATTAACTGAACACTGCAAATTAGAATTACAATCATATTTTTAAGATAATTTATAATGTATCTATTTATTAACAATCTTTTATAAGACATTTCCCTGAAAACAGCAAAATTTGACGCAGAGATCCCTGATGGATCCGATTTAATACACGTTATTGCAATTTAGAATCCATAATTTCGTTTTCCAGCCAAGCAAATTTGTCTTTTCTCATTTTGTCAATGAAGGTTTCTTGCCTTGTCTTAGATTCAGAATTATTATTGTCTATGTCGATATTTTCAAAAATTCCTAACTTCTTGATTTTGAAATAATTCACTTGATATTGAAGAGCAGCAGCGCATACCTTCCAGAAAGACAATTCAGGCCACAAAACATCCACAAAGCAAAGAACGCTTTCTGCACTCTGCCAAAGAAGAAAATCGCTGAGTCTGGACTCTCCAGAAGTTCGAACCAATAAATCTAAAGGTCGACTTGGAATAATATCTAAGGATTGGCGAAATAAATCTTGGTTGATGTCTTCCGGTAACAAATCTCCGCTTTCAACTCCCCGATGAAGCAATTCCACTCCCCGGGCCATTTCATTACGAGAAGTGTATCCGAAGGCAAAGTTTATTTTCATTTTGGTGTTATAACGGGTAAGTGTCATTAGGGTAAATATCGGTTTTTGTAATTTTGGGGGAATGAGCGACCAGTCTCCTATACACTGAACGCAAATTCCATTCTGCATTAAACTTTCTTTGTTTTCCATAAAACTCGAGAATTTTTCCTCCGCCAAATCCATTAAACCGTCAACTTCTTCTTTACTCCGTTTGAAATTTTCAATACTGAATACATATGCAGTAACTTCCTTTATACCGAAATCCATACCCCATCGCAACACTCGATCGAATTTCAGTGAACTAAAATTTCAATTTCAATATAAATCCATCTGTGCCTTGTAAGTAACGGCTTAAATAGTTTTTACAACAACAATTTAAACGGCTTAAACCTCTAAAATGGAAAAATATTTCAAAATCACCCTTTTCGATGTCCTTCGATAGTTTTTAGTCCAGATTTTCGTGCATAGCGTCTATTTCCGTCCAAAATAAGCCCAACATGTTGAGGTACCGGTCCTTGGCACAAAATGTTCGTCCATAATTTTTGAAGCAATGTTCGATCATCTTCTAATATCCAAGATCTCATTTTCGTAGTTAAATGAAACAAATACTTCAGTGCCCCTCAAACTATTCTGATAGTACCTAAACAGATGTGTAATTTGATACAGTTACATAAAGCTGGGATTAAAAATATTAAAAATGAAGTCACAAAATTTTCTATGCTCGTTTGGGACCTTATTAAGCTGATAACGTAGCAACAAATGCAAAACTTTCACAATCTGCTTGCATTTATATCAACTCGTAATAAATTATATACATAACAATAACAAATGTAATGGCTATTCATAAGGAGATAATTACTAAAAGTAACAAATAATAGTTACTTGTGTTTTTACAATGTGCTAGCCATCAGTTTATCTGTTAATTAGGCGTAATTTATCACAAGCCACTATTTACTATGCTTGTTTGTGATGAGTTGATGGCGTGTGTATCTCGTGAGAATTTCCCATTTAAATACACGAACAGCCTTTTGGTGAGTGGCAAAAATTCAGACTTAGTGTTCATATCATTAACTGGTCAAAAATCAAAATAGAAAAATTTGGCTATGCAAAGTGCTATATTTATAATGGTTTCTGATCTGCGAGATAATTTTGAAGAGAGGCTAAATACATAAAAATGAAAATTTAGTAAAAAATTTGAATGATAAGTTATAAATGATAATGTAAGATTAATAGTTCAATGAGTATCAGATAATGCTGTTGTAATTATGTATTTAGGTGCAAATGCATATAGAAAATACGAGTCTGGTTTACAAAATTTAATTTTAAAAATTATTTATTGACAATATAAAAAATGGGTTTAGAATATGAATATATGTTAACTGCAGTCTATTGGATACTAAATAGACTTAAAGCTATTTCACAAAATAAAACTGCAAAGCTAGCTGCAAATAAAGTTAGAAAAATGACAAATGCTGTGAATGTATCACTCAGTCTGAATATTTCGTGTCGGTTGTTAGGTTTGGGTAAACATGACATTGTGTTTGCATTTATAGCGATAGCTATAACGACATACTACTACTACTACGACACCATGGAGAAGTGCCACCCAACTCCCACTAACTGGACAAGAAGGACTTCACGGGAATCTACGAGGGAATCACCAGTTGCTCTTTAGCCTGCGTTTGGGCTGAACCTTCCTTTTGGGATCTTGTTGTGTTTAACAGGAACATTTAGTGGTACCCATTTAACTCAATTAATTTTATTAAGATATAGTTTACTGTATTCTAGCTACGCATGTTCAATTAAGTTGCAAATTTTTTACGTTAATTCATAAAATGTTATGAAATAGGAAATATACAAAATAGGTTTCATTTTTAACTTTTAAATAAACTTCTGTATTAGGGCTTGGAGTAGAACTAGTAAAAAGTAATAATTGTGTTCATAATTTCCTGTTGTCATTCCCGTTTTATTGGATTCTTCTGGACATCGGCTGCATTCTGGTTTGGTACTCATTTCATATTATTTATTATTAATATTTGGTAAAGAATCATTAAGAGAACTATCTGGGGAGCTCATATTATGGACCGTAATCCCTGAGCAATTTAATAGTAAGGTCTCTGCTGCATTCAACGGTGGCAGATCGTTACACATTTTTGTACACCCTTTTTATCCTATATAAAAGTCCGTTTTCCAACATCCATAGAATTCTATAGAAAGTAAATACCTTTACTTCATTTTTTCCAACAAAAAATTGTACATTCCATTATCTTTGCATACTTACTTTCTATTGAATGACTCTTTAAAAGAGGAATTTTTTCTCACAATCATAGAAGCACTAAAAGTCGAATGTTTCAGGAATATTTTGAATAATTTTGAACAGAGAAAACCACCTGAATGATAGTTTAACGATTGAGGTGACATTCTAGAAGTATCGAATTCTCTACTTTGAACAGAGATACTTTCCATTCTCAACGATACTGATGGGGCTTCTTTATTGAATATAGATTCAAGGGAATATTTTGATTTTGCCAAACTTCGGGAACCAGCAAAAGAAGGCCTATCTTCCGACATTTTCTATAGATTTTTAATTAATACCAGTAAATTGGCAATAACAAATTGATTTAAATATGATATTGAAGCAAAGCATAGGCTAATAATAAAACTGTGTGGTTTTAATGCGCAAAAATATTGTACGAAATATTCGTTATTTATATTTGTAACATAATATTCCAATAATTTGTAATAATTATTAGTCTGATTAATTTCAATTTACCTGTATAAAAATTTCTGTATTAGGACTTGGAGTAGAACTGGTGAAAAATAAAAATTTCGCTGTCATCATATCATTTAAATTCTTAATTGGTACAAAATCTGACGACAGTAGAGAAACTAATGCTGCTGAATACATACAGAAGGTAACGATCCCCGTTAATGCTCCACAGAACAGCGATATTTTTAAAGACGTTGATCTTGCGTTCACAATATTTTCGTCTATAACACGAGTGTATACAACAATGGTTATAGATAGCAGTTAGTAGGTTGTATTATTAAAATAACTTGAAAAATTCACTCAATTACCAGTTTGACAGATAATTCCAACACCCCAAATAAAAATGTCGTGTAAAGAAGTGTTTTCCAAATCCTTCCTTACAAATTTTTTAACTCCTATGCGTATGATGTGAATACTGAAAAGTAAAATTATCCATATACAGGTCGTCGATATCCATAATTCCAATCGAAAAGCATTTAAGTAGATATCTCTTGTAGGACTTGTAGAAAGTTGTAAAAAATACCCAACCATTCTGTAAAAAGATAAAAAATTAAATGGGAGGAAAAGCCAAGTTATTAATTTTTTTAAATATTAGCATTTAATATTTTGTATTGTTTGTTTATTATTTGTTTTTAATATTTTTTGTTTTTTTATTTTATTATTTCGTATTTAATATTTTTTGTAATGGAATGTGATTTTAGTTACCGATAATCAATGTAGGGGTGTAAAAATGTGAATTTTGATGCTCGATCCTCACTGAATTCGTGCATTGATGCACAAACATCTACTTGGTTATTTAAAAGCATTTCCACAACATTCGTTGTTGTAGTTAAATTTACAAGATTTGTGCCTGTGTCAGCCCAATTAACAGCGTCGAAGGCAGTATATTCCAATTGGTACGATTCGAGAATAAAGCTAATTACTTCAAAATAAAGTCCTCCTGTAAATCGCAGAGAACCATTCTGGAATGTGTGACTTATTTCAATATTTCCCAACTGAAATAATTTACAGAAGTCAGGTTAAGTTTAGCTTGACTTTTAAATTTAAATAGTAATTTTTCCATTTCAAAAATGAACTTAACAATTGCTGGGATTCTGATCACGTCGCCTTGTTGTAATTTCGGAATATTGACAATTTCTTTGGATATGTTGCAAAAACTGTTGTTTATTATGCCTTCACAAAAGGTATCAGTGTTTTTTGTTTGCAACATTTGCAATAAATCGTGGCACAATTCGTTGATCTTTTCTTGTTTAAAATTTATTAGATGATTTTCACCTTTTTATCGTTACTGTAAGTTGAAGGTATTGTCTCAGTATCTGAGCCACAACAGCGTGTATTTATAATTAATATCAATTTTAATGACATAATTAAAATAGATATGCACATAACCATTAAGAAAATATTATAAAGTGGCTAATTTGTAACCAAACACTCAAAAACAAATCATTTTGTGAAACGTTTACTGTTTGTCCCTATATTCAATAATATAATTTCTAGTTGGTTGCTTCAAACTCCATTAGTCGTTTATACCACTTTTAATATCTTCTAAATCCACATTGTGAACCGCTTTCAAGTTCATAGAATGTATTAAGTAAGCTATAAATGTAGATAGTTACGTAAAATGATTAAATAATTGTTAAGAAATGACATTATGTGGTATACCAATCAATTTAGTGGATACATACAGAGTTCAACTAGCCGGTGGGTAGTGGCTAGGGGGCAAAAGTGGCTAGTGGGCGGGTAAATTGATAGGTGGCTAGTGGGCAAAAGGGGCAAAAGTGGGCAAAAGTCAAAATGGGGCTAATAGATACACTAAAGGATGGAAAAATTGGCGCAAAATTTTGAATATTAGGTACTTTTGCCCCTTTTGCCCCTTTTACCCAGGTGGGTATGGGCAAATGTAGTTTTAGCCGGCTAAAACTGAACTCTGGATACATAAGTAGATAAATATGTTAGCACTTAACTTA
Organism: Tomocerus qinae; assembly: GCA_020055645.1. Lineage (NCBI taxonomy): Eukaryota > Metazoa > Arthropoda > Collembola > Entomobryomorpha > Tomoceridae > Tomocerus > Tomocerus qinae. Next base: position 63,763,669 of record CM034546.1, read on the forward strand.
TCATTAGAGGTTCAAATGCTACAATATCCGTGAGAAATAAAACAATTTATTTTCAAGCCGCACCAAAGTATGATTTCTGAATAAATAAAGCAGGAATTGTAAGTTATGTTCGGACAGACAAAATAATGAATGATTACTTAAATTGTCGTCTTACGACAAAAGGCAGACAAATAAAGAAAAATATTGTGCATTGTACGAAAATAATGCAATTAAATGCAAATACCTGTGCATAATAAATATTATTCTGCAAATGCATATAAAATATCAAAGAGAGAGAACACTTTATTATAAGTATCTGTCATACATTTATGATAGCCACAAGGACTCAGAATACCAATTTTTAACAAGAACAATATAAACAATAAAATTAAGATATTATCGATCCATTATCAAATTCATTCATTAGTTATGGATATGATTATGTAGAATATTTACTGAGCCTCTAATGACAGAAATTATTATTTCTTCAATTAAAGACTTTCGTAGATTAAACTTTTTAATAAAATCCAGAAGGAATGAGAATATCGTTCCTCTGGCACCAACAAGTAATCCAAAGATTTCAATATTTTGTGCGTGAAAGTTTTCTTCAAAAAACTTTATGGCCGGGGAGTATTTCTCTTTTTTTTCGTTGTGGACATTCAATGCTTGATTTAAATCAATTTCCATTCTTATTGTAGGGTCAAGAATATATGCATTACGATTTTGTTTATGTATTGCAAGGATATCAATTCTACCAGTTGAACCATCTTCAAGAATGCAATGTAATTCTTCTTTAACATCCCAGATTTCTTTATCAAAACTGTTGGCAATCAATGATATATAATATCTTTACTATCTTAAGAACCTCCTAATAGAAGTTTATGGCTTGTTGACAAAATATGTTTAGCATGTCCATCCACACAGGTTAGGACTCCTTTTTACTCCCAAGAATTCCAGATTGTCTGGATCTTACTTTTCGGTTTCAAATGATTTACCAATCACTTAATATGAAAATATTTCTCGTAGTATACTCCTCTGAAAATTCCAAAAATACAACACAATTTCAAAAATCAAGACAATGATGCTGGTTGTAAGTAAACTTGGAAAAATTATAAATGCTGTGAATGTATCAGCCAATCCCAATCTTTCATGTCGGTTAAGTGATTTGGGTAAGCATGACATGGTCGTCTTTTGCTTGTACACATTTTTCATTCGATACAAAAGACCATTTTCCAACATCCAAAGTATTCTAGGTATAAGACATTTAACAAATCCTTTTGACTACTAAAAATGAATTTTCAAAATTTATTTATATATAGCAGATTTTTAAACCGATAAAATTGCATACTTTATGTTGAACATTTCCTTCATAGGGGAGTTTTTTCTTACAATCATCGCAGCACTGTGATGTGCGTGTCCCACGAGTACTTTAAATAATTTTCGACAGAAGAAATTGTCAGAATACTTTTGGCGTGTCTGGGGAGTTAATCTGGATATGTCATACTCTCTTCTTTGTACGCTGACACTTTCCATTCTTAATGAAACGCTAGGAGTTTGTGGATCAAATATGTGTTCAAGAGGATATTTGGCACCAGTCACTCTGACAATATTGGCTATAGCAGGTTGATCTTCCATTAGCTTCTACTTTCATAATAATATAGGTGTGAGTAAAAAAGTAATTTTTGGTAGTTACATTTTAAGATTTAAATTTTACCTTCATAAGTAATTCGGTGTTAGGGCTTGGAGATGATTTCACATACAATAGGAACTTAGCTCTTATAACATCATTTAAATCTTTAATCGGTACAAAATCCAATGACAAGAGGGAAACTAATGCAGCTGAGTACATCCAATAAGAAATAACGCCAAACACTACTCCACAAAATATTGCTATTTTTAAAGATGTCGACTTTGCATGAATAATACTTCCATCTGAAATTAGAGTCGTAATTGTAGTTTCTGAGTTTAAAACTGTGAATAAGGTGGAAGATATTAAATTTTTTTAAACTATTTTACCATTTTGGCAGATAATCCCAACAGCCCAAACGAAAATATCATAGACATAAATTTTGTCATCCTTATCTGCCATAAATTGATGAATGTAGATCAGAATGAAAATACTGAGCAATATAATTGCCCATATACACATCACGGCTGTCCACAGTTCCAATCGAAAGGCATTCAGGTAGATATCTCTCGTAAAACTTGCTGGAGGTTGAAGGAAATAGCCAACCGTTCTGTACAAGTGAACATAATAATAATGTATGAATTTTTTCCCGAAACTTGGAAATATTTTGCCTGATTTTTGCGAGAGGAAAAGAACCTGGAAAATAAATTGATTGATTTTAAAAGGTTTCTTTTCATACCTGTGATAGACATAAGGATGTAAAAATGTGAAGTTTTTAAGTCGACTTTCGCTGAATTCATGAATAGTTACAGAAACATCAACCTCTCCCTTTAAAATCATTTGCCCTATATCCGTTGTATTTAAAGTTGTGTTTATCAAGCCTATTCCTGTATTAGCCCATACAAATCCATCAGAAGCAACGTAAGTGAGATTGTAGGAATCTAGAATGAACTTGAAAACTGTGAAATACAATCCTCCCGTAAATTCAAGATGGCCATTTTGGAATGTGTGATTTAGTTCGTTTTCAAATCCTAACTGTATTCAAAGAAATTCAAATTATACAGTGTACTTACTATAAACATTAGAAAAGCGTAATAAAACATCCAGTTTGACTTAACAATGCCTGCGGCTTTAATAACACGTTGATTTATTGCCAGTTTGAAAAAAATATCTTCAGTGATTTCGTACAGATTTAAGCTCCTGTTTATCCAAGTGTGTCTTACTTGATATCAAAAATCTTTCAAATGCTTTAATCTGCAGGGCTTGCATTTGCTTACAATGCAGTCAACTAAATAGTATTTGTGTATCTGAATCTCTATCTGCTGGTGCCCTTACTAAAATCCAGGGAATTCGAATGGTTTCTACAAAACTGTCTTTGGTGTTAATTTCATGGAAATCAAACGCAATTGGCCATTAATTTTATTTCCCCAAGGGAATAAATAAAAGAGAAAATTAAGTAGACTACAACGTATTAATTCACTTTATGTTACAAAACGAATTTATTTGAATATTATGAAAAGTATTAATCATGTCTTCATATTGTATTATTATCTGAATTCTGAATTCCATACTATTTATTTAGCTTCGTTATTATTAGTCCTTTTTCTAATAGAGTTTTTGTTAGCTACGTATTACAAAATGTACATAGGAGTAGTTAATAAGTCAAGCAAATATTATTGAACATGTAAAATAAATAAAAAAATATTTATGATTCGGTATGTATTTCTCTTAATTCTGATCGAAGTGGGTACTAACAATAAGGCATCACTTTAAGTAATTGAGTAAGCGCAGCAGCTAAATGCCATGAAATTAAGGTACACACATTTATTACTATTAGGAAGGATGGTACACAGCAGTTTAATACTTACAGCGAATGTAAATAACTAACAATGGGTAAAAAATGAATTGTATACTTTACAAATATAAAGGTTATTCTAAGCTATACTAATATTTGCGGTACCCGGAAAATCCTAGAAACCATTAAATTATCTACAGTAGCAGAAAACACTGTTGATGATATTTTCACTAAATTCTAATAAAATTAGGTACATCAAATTGTAATATAATATTATATATTATGCACAACATCACTATCACAAAATTTAAGTTCGTAAGTTGCAATATAAAACAGTACCAAAAAATTTGTTTTTAAAATTATTGTACAATAATATTGTTTTAGAATATAATGATAATTATATTATACCAAACTGACGAGGGTTTTGCTTACGATAAACATAATTATCTATCTATAACCATAAGCATTTACCACAATTGGATTATTTGGTTTTGTTAAAACTGAGAGTTAAAAGTGGTCTAAATACACTATTCTATTATATTGTATTATACTGTGCTATACTATATTATACTAAGACCTTGATTACTATAATAAGCATTGCAGTAATTTTCACATGTCATCACGCGGTAGCCAATAATTTTTAACATTAAATTTTTTCATGTTAGTTAACAGTATGATATTTTGACATAAATTAATCTTTCGTCATATCATTGTATGATAAACATTTATTTAGTGATTGGGATATTTACATTTCAGTTCATACATTTTTAGTTCTTGAATTTATCATGCTAATGAAAATGAAATTTCGTTGCGTTGTACTATTTAATTTGACATAATAAGTCATTTGAGTAAAATGGTCGGTGTTTTGTTCCCCTGATGCCTACTTTGCCTACTTAATGTGGTCTGAGAATTTAAATAGTGCTATCAAGGAACAATAAAGGACCTTTTATTGCTTTTTTTGCTTTTTTGTAAAAAAGGTAAGTGCAAAATTGTAAAAAAGGTTACCTTTTTGCTTTTTTACTTCTAAAAGTTGAAATAAAAAATAAATAAAATGTCTTATTTTGTAGTCCGATATTTCTAGATTAGTGTTCTGTTGATTTAAAACACTATTTCACATTCACACTACAAATGTTTTATATTTGATTGGTTTGCGTGGTAGTTCTGGAATGACTTCGTCTTTATGCATAGGTAAAAAAGCAAAAAGGTAAAATAGGTACCTTTTTTTAAAAAAAAGGTACATTTTAAGTAAAAAAGGCATTGCTTTTTTGTTCCTTGAGTGCTATACAATGCAGTTATTTTATGTGTAGATATGATTGCACTATGAACTTTGAACCTTTTAGATTCCTTTGTGGTACAATACTTTGTGTACTTTAACAACAGCATGAACGTTTGGATCTGTGAGGGGTCTCTAAAAGCGTATGGGCCTGTGGAGTTATTCCTTTTGCACACATGTAGGGCTGACCCTGGTCAATAAATTGTTGTTTTTCTATTGCTCTTCCCTTTGAGTTTTCAAACTGATAAAATTCAGATTTGGAATCAACGCGTTTAGCAAATGATTGCTTAAAATAAGCATCACTTTTCCAGTAGAAACTTCCAATAGACACTGTCTTCTTTGGTTTCTGCAAATATTTGAGTACTGCCAATAAATCTTGTTTGTTCTGGCATTGACATTCAATTTTTAACAAAGTAGTACATTTTTTGAATAGGGCCAAACAAGTAGTACTTGTTTCCTCGACATTTAAATATTTTAAGTTGGTAAGACTGAAAGTTTTGAGTGTCGATTTTATTTTTGTTTTTTGACCAAAAGTAATTTTTTCTACACTCTTCGGTATTGCAATAAGATCTATAAGAACAGGTTGATCGAAAGATCCATGTATTTCAATTTCTTTGATGGTCGTTAGAATTTGTGATGAGAAAGGGAATTTGTAGAAGCTGAATTTGTTTACATTCCATTTAACTTTTTCTAAATCGATTATATTTGGTTCCCATAAGGTAACTGAGTCCATGTGGATATCGTCAGACATGTCAACACAAATATCTTTATCGTTAACAGATAGTTTGTAAATATTTTTAAAATCGACAAACTCTTTCAAATGTACATCTGACGCAATGTCATTATATCTTTTGAATTTTACTTCTTCTACGTGAAGTTCTTTTGGGCAGACTCGATGGCCATGTCTCAAAATTACAGAACATTGACTTAAATAGAGATATTCAACGGAAGGGATTTCTTCAATTTGCACAGTAAATTGGGATGACGGGGTAGAACTAGAACTTCTGATTTCATTTACAGCCGTTCTCTGATTGTTATCAAATATTAACTCTTTTTTATTGCCCATCCCGCTAAGTTTAAGTTTCCGGATGTCAGTAAAATTGAAAAATTCATTTAGATACAATTCTACATCAGCTTCGGCATTTTTATCGATGCGAATAAAATTAACGTTTTGCAAGCCAAGCTCCCTGGGGGTGATTTTACTAAATTTTTTATCCACCAGAACTGTACAACCGTTTAAGTAAAGATAACGTAGACCGGCCATGTCTTCTAATGAGACAATAACATCCGTATAGCAATTCAATTGCAAGTAATTCATCTTTGTACTAACAATTTCTGAAGACAATCTAGATATTTGTGAAATGCCAGCCCTTTGGTCAAGAAACCAAACCCGATTTAAAACAAGTCGTTCCAAATCGCTTGGAAATTCAGTTTTCTGAATGCAACAATCACAAAGTTCCATCGTTTTTGTGTCGCCGTTTAACTGTAAACTGACAATTCCGTTTATGTAAGTAAAGCAATATCCCTGCACTTCTAATACTTTTAGGACGTTAACCAGATACGTCAAATTGATGATCTCTAAGCGTTGATTTTCTTTCCTAAACTTAACTAGTTCATAAATGCCTTCGAATGCTTCTATTGCTAAATCGTATTTTAATGCTATCAGCTGAAGAAAAAATATTTGAGTTTTAACCATCAATTTGTCTACAGAGCGACTTAGGGCCAAAAGAATGTCAAATTCTACATTTTCGGGTATTTGAATCGGTTTTTCAACTTGTGGGTAAAGATTTTGTAATAAATCTAATGCCTCTTCTAATTTTCCACATTTGCTAAGGCATATTGCATAGTTGACAGTCGCTGTTGAAAATTGGAGCTCGCTGCTCAGGTACTTTGCTGGTGTAAGACTTTCATGAAACTTTTTGTCATTAAATAGCTTATGAAGTTGATTTGTGTAGATCGAAATAATTTTATGCCAAACGGTAGACTTTGTGAGCTTTTCGTTGAGATCCATAAGATCAAAAGCATTTTCTTCATTGAATTTGAGTTCAGACTCGTCTTCCTTTTTTAGCTCCAAGATGAGATTATTTAATATTTCCAAAGCTTCTTTCGTTTCCCCAAATTTTTCTAGACAAACGGCATAATTGTACAACGATGCAGAAGATTGACTCTCTTGTGAAATGAATTTTGCCAAATCGACCGCTTTAACGAAGTTTCCAGAGACAATTAATTTTTCCAATTGCATCTGATCAATTAACTTGGCTCCAATACTTCGAAATTCTCTCTTGAGTTTTTCATCTGCATATGTATAAGGCTGCATTTTGTATTCCAAATAACCTTCGCACTGTAAAATCTTCTTTAACACTTTTCGTTCGTTGTCTTTTCCATTGATTCTAATTGTTTGCTGTAAAAGTCGGTGCATACTTAACAAATCGACATCAACGCTTTGCCTTTTGGAACGAACTTTGTTCCAGAAACTGTCATTGTGGGTCAACTTTGTATCTGTCCCAGTTTTTGTTACTAGCGAATATTTCTCTAATAATTCGACAGCTTCCATCAAATCTGGTTTCTTGACATTCCCAACACGTCGTAGAAATTCCGCATCCACATCATCTGAACGAACGTAGCCAAAAACTGTGAGTAAATCGAATGCCATTTTTCCTTTCGGTTCCTTTTGAATTAAATCTAAAGAAATCTGCATGTTTTTATTTATTGTTTTCTCGTAGTCATCAAATTTCTCGTTAAAGATGTTGGCTGACGAGTCGACTTTGCTTATCATGTCCTTGATATCTAATTTTCCATTATTAAGGGTGGCTACTGTTAGTTGGAGTGCTAAAGGCAAATTCCCTAGCATGTCGCAAAGTGTTTTTAATTCGCTGTCTTTGAATTGTATGTCAGGATTTAATGCATTCTTAACAAATTCGTAGCTTTCGTTAATTCCGAATACATCCATTTGAAAATCGGTGATTCCATGTCCCGTTTTGTTTCCCCAGTCAGTACATCTTGAAGTAATGATACAGTGGAAATTTAAATCATTTTGAGGGAGTACATCCTTAATTCCAAGCTCTCCTTGGTATCTCTCGGCATTGTCAAATACCCACAGGCATTTAAATTTCCACATTTTCTCAAAACATTTTCTCGCTAAATTTTTCAAATCCAGTTCGTGACGAAAATTAATTTTTAAATCCATGGCTAAATCTTTGAATGATTTCAGCAAACTTTCTTCTCCACTGTCAATCCAAAAAATGTGTTGGTAGTCCTCTTGGTAGTGATTTGCAAACCATTTGGCTGTACTGGTCTTTCCAATCCCACCTAAACCCGAAGCTTTAGCCTTTTGAGTAATTACTACCATTTTATTGTTTGCTCCCAGCAATAATTCCATAATGTGCTCAATAATTGTTTTCCCATCCAATTTTCGTTCGTAAAAAGCGTTTACTAGAGCTTTTCTCTCTGGCCACCATTTCGGGATTAGTTTCTCTTCCTTTTGTACCTCTTCCTTGACTTGACGATCAAGCTTATCACCAATTAGGTTCATATGCTCACAAATATGTCGCAGTAGTTCATTATTTTCCTTTTGTAAATCGGAAGAGTTTTTTCGATCAGTATCTTTAGGCTTAACAATTATTTGAATAAATTCTTGAATAGCATTTGGGATTTGTCTCCAATCGTTTTGCAATTGTAATGCACTCAGATGTTGTGACTCGACCTTCTTGTATCCTTTTAAAAGTTCGGTTTGGTTTTCAAACTCAAAGACGTATCTAAATTCGTTAAAGTTTTTCATTTCCTCAACATCTTGCTTGATGTAGAATTTGCTAAACCCATCTTTAACTATGACTATTGCTTCTTCAAAAAGTTCTTGCGTACTTAATTTCTTCTCTTTTGATTCTATATCCAATCCTCGTTTTTTAACTAGGGGATGAAATGTTGAACGTCCCTTTAAAAATGCATCAAAGATCATTTCAGGTGAAAGCTGTTTACCTTCACTGGCATGTTCTGATAAATAGTTGAAAATTCGACGAGTTGTGTCATGGAAAAAGCTTAATTTATTGTCATCGTTGTTAGTGATGGTATTCAATAAATCTTTGTAAGCTATGCAAATGTAGGACATTCCTGTGCTGACAATGACTTCGAATTCCTTTTCGGCTTTGCTGTTTAACGTATTTGTCCAACTTAAAAGATTTTTTCGTTTCCTTTCATCAAGATTTCCCAATACTACATTTCCCACCTTTTCCAAAACACTTCCAACTCCCACTCTTGTTAGTCCTCTAGTTATTACTCCTGCCAATGGCGCCATTGTTATTGCACCTGTCGCAGCACCTGCAGTTATACCTGCAGCCGCTCCAATTACTATTGTATTTTCTAGAACTTTTGATGCAAACGTTGTCTTTTGATATTTCCGATCTTCTCTTTGTATTGGAAGCTCCTTAGAAATTAACGAGTTGAAATTTTTTAAGAATACCATTTTTCCTGAGCAAATCCAATCTTCTAAAAGTTGTTTCTCGTCTTCGTCAAAGACGAAAGCATTTTCACAATTACTGGCACTGTTAAACATTAGTTTTCCTTTAGACTATGTTTAGGAAAACGGACATAAAGAAGTTACATTAAATTAATTAGTAAAATCACATACTTTTCATTGGTTCCAAATGCTGAGGGTGGTGCGAGGCTTGTTAACCTCTGTGAGTCGATAACTTCGGCTGTTGCTGCTGCTGGAATGTTGGAAGACGAATTTCCACTTTCTATATTTTCACACCTATTAATTTAATAATATTCAATTGACTAAACATGACAATCTACTTTGTACAATCTTAGTACTATAATAATAATAGTAAAATTTGGACACGTTGAGGTTTAGTTTGAAGTTTTAAGAATGGAAAACTTTATCTACGGAAATATATTGCAGTAATAACAAGACCTGGAAAAATACCTGCCATTCTACCGCAAACACATGGTTTGGTCAGAGTCAATGCAGTCATAAGTGACATGATGTTTTGCTATTTACCTGTTCGGTTTTGCATCTTCAATAGACAAAGGAATCTTCTCACGAGTTAATATCTCACTCCAAAACTTAATTTGATCTTTGAATTCTTCCCCAGTTACTGAACACCCTGTTGTGGTTTTCTTTAGTTTTATTTGTTGTCGCATCAATTCAATAAATTGTTTTGAGTGCAGTGAGAATAAGGAGTCCAAATTATTCTCCTTAGAATACATAGCAAATGAGTTTCCTGGGTGAGGAAGCAAATAAACAGGTGCGCCTTCAAAAAATTGAGCCACTTTTTCTTGTTTGAATACATCGTATATCTTGAATGGTTTTGAGCTATTTGTTTCTGATTTGTTCATTTGTGTTGAGCAACCCTTGGGATCATAGTAGCCAAAATCATAGCCCGAGAAACTCCAGTCCCGAATCAACAACGTCGAATTTTGATACAAATTCTCATTCTCGAATCTAATATGCAAATTGTATTTAATTATTGGCAAGTGAAACAAAAGTAATCATGTTACTATTATTAAATACAAAAATATACATAAACATAGCTAACCTATTATCGTCAGGCTTCAGTTGATGTTGCAAGTAATCTTGAGACGCACGAAAGGATTGTAAAGCCTGTTGATCGATGCCTCTAATGCTATTGTAGATGAAAACGGAGCTGAGAAGCCGACTCCACGCAAAAAGAGCGACGTTGTCTCTCCAAGTCGTTCCATCATCTTCAACTTGCAAAGTTTCATTACAGTCAATGAGCAATATTGCAATCTTCTCTCCTTCGTGTTGAATGAATATCGGCTCAGACCAAATATTTATACCGCCTATACTCTGTGTTTGATTATTGCCTTGAAATGGTTTTTTTGACTTCAAAGATTTTTCAAACCAGCCTTTCTCTTCAGCCTTTTGTATGTAATAAAGAAATTTGTCTAGAAGAAAAGATTTTCCAGATTGTTTTGGACCATTGATTGAATAAATTGCAAAACGACAGGAGCCAATTTTCGTTAGTATTTCAAATAAAACATCAGTATCCAAATTAAATGATTTCTCCTTTGGACCCAGAAGTTGGACAACTTTTCCATTCATGGTACCCTGTAACAAAAAATAATTATGGATTTTTTAGGCGATCACATAATATATAATCCTTGTTAGGTTGCTAATTTGAAAATTATAATTTCGAGGTTATTATTTCACAGCATTAAAATAATTACATAGGTTGTTTGGGTAGACATATTATAACATTGGATTTAATAATAATAATATGTATCATTCATTACCCAACCAAATAATAACAATAATATTATATTACTTTTAATTAATCCTTTTTGACATAACAGTTTTCATGTATGGCCCGCAGTAATCTTAAAGACAGGCATACAGATTCAATTTAAATAATTTAACTATTTAGTAATGTGTATTAAATGCAGATAATATTCCGAGTAGGTAGAAAAATTATTGTAATGTTCATTGTAACAAATGGTAAAGCAATGGCATGGGTTGACCAGGTCTATAAATAACACCACACTTAATCTTTAATTCAATTCACATTTATTTAAGTGCCAAAAAGTTCAAACCATACAAGATGATATTCCTATAAATCTTATAAAATGTTATCATCCCACTTAGATATAAAGTAAATTAAAGTTGTCGTAATTAATGTAATTATACAGACGGCATTTCATATTATTGATAATGGGAAACGTAGCTTTTCAACACAGGCAGCAATCTAGTGGTTCACAGTTCCAGATGTTATTCGTAATTCTAGCAATATTAATATTTTTAAGATAAAAACTTAAAGAATTTCTGCTATCTGAGCAATTAAAATATTGCCAACTGAATGATGACTTAAATGTATGTAATCTTTCTTGTGTAGACAGTGTGTCTGAATGATTTTAAAAAAATGAGATTTGTAATGCATAATACATAAAAAGACTCAATGTAAAGCAACTGTACTTCTGATTCTATATTAGCCTAAACTATTTTGTAATTCGAAAACTTGTAAGTTCGCGGCCATACAATGCCTCCTGGTGAGGACATGGTCGTCTATGTAAACTAAATTATTAATAAGAATAGTTTATTTATTGCTTAATTTTAAAAAATATATAAAAATAGAATTTCATTTATGAAATTTTTAAAACTTGCAACAAGGTCGACATAAATAATTTCGATTATGATTAAAAATTAAGCTGCGTTCACTTACTTTTATATTAAATTCTGTATTAAGACTTGGAGTAGAGCTAGTGAAAAATAAGAATTTCACTGTCAACATATCTTGATTGGCACAAAATCTGATGACAGCAGGGAATGATATTTTCTGTTCGAAATAGTTTTAATAAATCGTCGTACAACTTTCTTGTAGTCTTGTTCTGTTTAAAGTTTACTGAGTACCTTATACCTTCTTTACCACTAGTGTACTGTTGGAAGTACTTATTTATATAGCTGGGCTACCACAAGTGTAATTATAATTACTACCAATATTGTTAATGACACAGCTAAAAGTGATTTATGTATGATCATTTTGGAAATTTTATAAAAATGCTGATCTACGCGAGCCAAACCATTGCCAAATTAGAGAAATGATAATTATCTGACGTTTGAACATTTATTTCCCTAAATTAAATAATGTTTGCTACTTAGAATAGGATATCAAAATAGAATATATAGCTAGTTAAAATAGTATCAAAATGCTGAAATGCAATCTAAATCTAATTAACTAATTTATTGCTTCAATTGCAATTCATCCGGCGCGTCACTTCTGTCAATTAATTGCGTACAAAAGTAATGTGACGCACATATGCATATGACGTGACGTATATGAATTATGAAAACATCTGGTAAGTCAGTGTAGGATAAAAACCACACGCTAATATTTTATTATCATTTTCACTGTCATAATGTTAACAGTAATGACATTGTTCAAGGAATGCGTGTTGAATATCTGTTTATATTAACTGTGTATTGATTGTACTTTATGTATTATATTTTGTTGTACAGAGTAAAGATATAATATTACGTAAATGCTTTACCTTTTACATTTAGAGAATTCGTCAAGTAAACTTGTACATTATTAATTAAATTCAAATCTATATATTTATTTTTATCACTGGTAAATACAATTTATTATTGACGTATTTCTTTTCTGCGAAATTAATCAAAATAATAAAAGCAGACAACTTTCTCTAGTCCAAGAATTCCAATCCAATTATAGAAAATGGTTGAGAAGTAGAAAATAGTGAAACGATACTTAAAATATTCGTGATTCGTGCAATGTACTATAGTTCATTTCAATACGATACAAAGTGTTCAATCAAGTTAACTGTAATTGTTGATTTTCTCTATGCAGCATTTTTTATGCCGTATATTTAAATATGTTATACTCTGTGTCATGGAAATTATTCCGTTGTAGAACAAAAAACTCATTAGTACGTCTTAAATTATTAGAGTATTCCTATAAGTTTACACAATGAGATTGTAGAACAATAAAACCGATAAGAAAATATAATAGGCGAGTTCACGGTTCAGTGTGCACGAACAAAGGTGCTCACTGATGCGCGAACTCGTCTATTGTTCGTGGTGACTGAACCGCGAACTCGCCTATTATAATTTCTTATCGGTTTTATTGTTCTTCAATCTCATTGTGTAAACTTATAGGAATACTCTTATACAGGGATAGTACTAAGTTCCAATACACGTTTGTCGGCTAATAACTCAAAAACTAGACCAGATAGATAAATGAGAGTACTACCATTGGAAAGAGGCTGAACTAACTTAAAGATTGATATATGACAAGTAATTATATGAAAGTAATTAATAGTCAAAAAATAATGATGAACTAAAATTAAATTTATACATGGGAAACCATAGGGAAAACATACCCGACATTTACTAGCTTTTGCAAGTTATAAAGAATATTTCATGCGTAAAAACTACCGGGAAGTGATTCGTCGTGTCAAGAAGCAATTTTCGACCATATTAACCCCATATCACGCTATTATTAAAATCGTAATTAAAAAGTTTGAAGAAACTGGAAATGCAGTAGATGACCGAACGCGAGCTGGCCCCCCAATATCGTCCTCACAGAAGAAAATAAAGTAAGAATTGAAAAGTCGGTACTCTGTTAACCAAGGCAGTCCGTCGGAGACATTTCTATCAATGGGCTTCAGAAGAGGAATACGTTGGCTTAATGTCCAAAAAGCATAAAAGAAAAGTCTGTATCTTGTTACTGGCCTACCAAAGTCCAGGAACTAATCCCAGCCAAATGAGACCTCATCAAATCAACCGAGTGAATTCTGTGACGAATTCTTATCACGTCTTGCTGAAAATCCGAATTATTGGAAGTCATAGTGTGAAATGATGAGTGCAATTTTAATCTCAATGAAATTGTTAATCGAAGGAATCAAGTGTACTGGACCAATCGAAACCACCATTTTACAGTGGAGAAAAGTCTCAAGAGTTAGGGCATAAACTTTTTAACTACAATTTTAATAATAGCTTGATGTGGGGGTAATATGGTCAAAAATTGCTTGATCCTGACACGACGGATCACTTCCGGGCAGTTTTTACACACGAAACATTCTTTACAACTTACAAAAGTTAATTAATGTCGAGTATCTGTTCCCTATGGTTTCCCATGTATAAATTTAATTTTAGTTCATCATTATTTTTTGACTATTAATTACTTTCAAATAATTACTTGTCATATGCCAATCTTTAAGTTAGATCAGCCTCTTTCCAATGGTAGTACTCCCATTTCTCTATCTGGTCTAGTTTTTGAGTTATTAGCCGACAAACGTGTATTGGAACTTAGTACTATCCCTGTATATCCCATGATTATCACAGTTTGTCATACCATGTTTGTTTGTTATTGGGAGAGAGCAAACTTGCTATAAATGAGTAAGCTGTACTACCGCTCAAGCCTCTAGGGCTTACTTGCAGTGACTCCCGTGACATTTTTTATACCCGACCGGAAACACGTCAATGCAACCATGAATATATTGCATTGAGGGTGAATCTTGTCACCAATTCTAAATATGGTGAATTAGTACACCTGCGTAGCAGGTGGGGTATAGTATTAAATGCTACGAGTCCTAGCTATGTTTTATTGCTAAAAATTTGTGATGGGATGGTCTGTGTTAAAAAAAGGCAAAACGACAAGATACACATCATTTTATAATTGTCTTCATGATATCATTTATTAGAAATCGAATAAATAACATACTAGTCTATTGTTCTCTCACTGCAAGGGAGCTAGAGAGGGGAAACAATGTCCAATTGTTAGCCCTTAAATAAAAAAGGAATTTCTCCTCCACCCGAAAGTAGCAGGTGATATAATTCGGGTTATCTTTTGGACATGGAATGGCACAAATTGCCACTCATTTCCAAGTAACTTCAAATCCTGGATTTTGTTAGGCAATCTGGGAAAAGAATACATTATAATTAGGAATTTTTTTGTTGAAAATTTGAATAGAGATGACCGCTTGTTTATAGTTGTCGTTCAACCATCCCTGTAGGGGTTGTTCGAGAAACTCCGAGCAGTCAAATCTTAGTAGGAATTCGTCGATTTTGGAAATGATCCAATTTGCAGTGCCAGTATTGGCACATGAATAGATGATATGGCTCCAAGAATTTTTCTCGTTTCTATTTGAATTGCAAAGGGGAGGTCTGATTCCTCCCCAATTTTGATATCAAGGTATTCCCTGACAGACTCAGCCAAAGTTTGTGGAATTTCAGCCAGACTGTCTGCTCCAAATGTAATTGTAACATTGGCGCAGCCCGGCTTAGAAACCTTTTTTATTGGTTGTCTTGGAGTGATGTGGAATTTGGTCTTTTTCGAGAACCAGATCTCTTCGGAGCAGACGGTGGAGGCATCAGGCCTGTCTCCCCCTTATGCGTCGAATTTTTCTGCTTCCGTAGCCTACTTTGTTTGTTTCGGTGTACCAACTGCCACTCGTTACTGCCAGTAGGAAAGGAAATTTCTATTGGAGGTTAGTGTCACTATCGAATCTTCAATTTTGCTCCTTTCAAATTGATCTGACCAGGGTTGGCAAGTGAAATATTTCGCTTGAAATAAATAGAGAGATAAATGACTTTATTTCGCGAAATATTTCACTTCAGCTTTTGTTGAAAAGTGAAATTAATGAAATTAATGAAATAAATACAACAAAGTGAAATAAAGTCATTTATTTCACCTGTCTGAGGTGAAATAAAGTCATTTATTTCACTTGCCCAAGGTGAAATAAAGTCATTTATTTCACTTGAAAAGTGAAATAAATGCCATGTATCCCTATTTATTTCATTTTATTTCATTAATTTCAATTTATTTCTTTATTTCAATTAATTTCAATTAATTTCATTTATTTCACTTTTCAAGATAAAGTCATTGAAATGTGAAATAAATGCCAACCCTGGATCTGACAGACCAGGGGAGCGTAACAGGCCAGGTGAGCGTAAGACCTCAATGTCCTCGTCGTTGTCCTTCAATAATTCATCTTCATTGGCTACGACATCTGCTGACCAACTTTCCGAGAGTGATTCAAAGCCTTCCGGATTTCTTAGGACTTTCCCAGCAGGGGGCCTAATAAAATATGATTAAATAATAATTATTATAATATTATCATAATTATTATTATGTTAATATTAATCAATATTATAATAATTATTAATATCAAATTTTATTTCGTCCATCCTACGTCCTCTGGCATCACTGATAATATTTGTTTGACTAGAGTAGTTAAGCCCCACGGCAGTGGGGTAGGGCCCATGTACTTTAAAGCAAAACGTCGGGTGAACGTTTCACCCCCTAGTCCCAGCATGCGTGCTCGCTTCCCTTTCTAGCCTCATTAATCGTTTCATGGCCGTTGGGGTAGGACGCTCACCGATCGCGCTCACTATCGTTCGCTGCGATCAACAACATTGATTCTCTGGTGCAAAATATCATCATTTTAAGAGCAAGGATGTCTACATCTGAAGATTCCAGAGGTGCTATTATGCTGACCTCGTCAACTGCTTCCAGGTAAGTTTTTAGAACCAAAAATACCGGAGTAAAAATGCAAACCAGATCGTCTCAGTTTTGTACGTTATTTAAAAGTCCCTTGTACCGGCGGGAAATCAAATAATAAAATAGATTTTCTTACTTTAATATAAAAAATGACTTTCTCAACAGCTCAAAAGCTGAGGCTTCAAATAACGACAGCTCAATTCTAGGCGAAATTCTTAAGAAAGTAACAGCCCTTTCATCTACGGTAGAAAAACATTCCAGTTCTTTAGACGAGCTTTCTGGAGTTGCCAGTTTGATTCAGAATTTCCAGAACGAGAACAGCGACAGTCTGGAGAGTTTGGAGGACGAATCTCATTCTCAGAATGTACAAATTTTATTGGCAAAATTAGATGAGAAATCACAAAAAGAATCTACCATTACAGAGCAAGGTAGACGTCTAAATACTCCATTCTCAAAAAATAGTTGACCTTTTGTAATGTAATTACAAAAAATTACGGGTCTTTTGATACCAACGTAGTTGGGTCCAAATAATTAAATTATGCAAATTTGCATTTTTATAATAGATGTGAATTCTCCTACTGATGCAATCGGAATGTTTGGAGACATATTGAACATAACCCAGACCGTGGAAAATATTGGTGCAAATTTAACGGAAGATGTTACGACATCATCGTATCTTAAATCAGGATTTGGATAAAGATTTGGTTAAGAAAATCTCAGATAAACTACACACTCCCGTTAACTGCAAAATACTTGCAGCTCCAAAAGTTAATCCTGAAATCGGGAACCAGCTTCTCCAGCCTTCACGCAGTGAGGATCTGAAAAAGCAATTTTTACAGCAAAATATATCTGCTGGAATGACGGCGTTTGCAAAAACTGTGGAAACAGTGATGGACATCCTGCAAACAAGGCTCGTGATTTAGTTCAAATAGCCATGGATGGGGCATCTATGCTCGGCGTAGCATTTCGAGACATTAACCAACAGCGCAGATCTAAATTAATAGAAAAAATTAACCCTGAATATGCCGGTATTTGTGCTTCAAAAATTTTCGTGTCGGAATTTTTATTCGGAGATGGTCTCTCTGGCGCACTGAAAGAATCCAAGAACAATTTGAAGATCATCAGAAAATCTCGTCCTCCGTTGGACAGACGCCGTTTTGTTCCATATGCTACAGGAACAAATCAGACTAGATGTTACCCTGCCGGGTCTTTAAACTGGGGGGTGCCGCCTCGTCGCAGGGGCGGCGTTCAATTCCGTCGATCTCGCCCACAAAGTCCCATCCTTTATATCGAGTTCTAAAATCTTATTAGCAGATAAAGAGTCTAGGCAAGATTTAGACGACAGTGAATGGATGATTAATGATATCGAATTTAATACAATATGTAATATTTTCTATAAGCCTAATATGGATTTATTTGCTAGTCAACACACAACAAAATGTATACATTTTATCTCTTGGAAACCTGATCCGAAATCATTATTCGTAGACGCATTCACCATCAAATGGAATGATAAGTTTTACGCATTTCCCCCATTTTGTTTAATTGGTAGAGTTTTACAAAAAATTATCGACGACAAACCGGAAGGCATTGTTGTCGTTCCCTTCTGGAAATCGCAACGTTGGTACCCAAGATTCATAGAATTAGCTTTTTCTAAAATTCTAATATTTAATCCAAAGAGTGATCTGCTTGTTTCTCCTTATGATTGCAGACCACACACTCTCCACTCAGATTTGCACCTTGCAGTCACAATCTTATCCGGGAAAGTCTAGAAAATCAAGGCTGCCCAGAAAATGTAGTAAAACTTTTATACGGTTCATGTTCTCAATCAACATGGAACCAATACGAGTCTGCCATCGAAAAAAAAGTATTATATATTATATTCATGTATTGTATTTTGTAGTACTTCGAATATTTTATAGATTCCCCAGATGGGGGAATTTTAGCAACACTTTGCAATTTACTACAAAATACAATACACTATATGAATATTATTATACACAGGATGCACACAAAGATTATAACTTTGCAAGGTACAACACAGAGTCATTTGTTAATGTTTGAATCGGTTTAAAATTATTAAAAGTAGAATGAATATGATTCCGTTGTTGTACCTTGCAACATTAATTTTTTGTGTGCATTCTGTGTATTATATTCATGTGTTGTATTTTGTAGTACTTCGAATATTTTATAGATTCCCCAGATGGGGGAATTTTAGCAACACTTTGCAATTTACTACAAAATACAATACACTATATGAATATTATATTATACACAGGATGCAGACAAAGATTATAGCTTGGCAAGGTTTAATTACGGAATTTTATAATTTCAGAGAAGTGTGCAACATGTAACTATGTGATTGAACACGAAATGCCAGAATTGGTTGGAAAAGATGATGAAGAATGGTCATGGTGTGAAGGGTGTCATGTCGCCCCTGTGAGAACTAATTTTATGTGTTGCATGATCTGCAATACACCCACCGACGCTGGATTGACACTTGCAGCTCATGCTGAGCATAAAATGCAGGTAGATGACTTGCGTGAAAAGTTGAAAATGGAAGATGAAAAGCTTCGAGAATATTTACTTATGTCGAAAAAAAGGTGGTCCCTGTTGCTGTGGAAGATGCAATGGAGTGATTTCATTTCCAAGTTTTGAAATCCTAGTTTTGAAATTTTGAATAAAATTTTTTTTTGAATATTCAAGCGCCCTGTTATTAACCCCGTCCGTAGGACGGGTAACCTTACTCGTCACTAATAACTATATAACTTTTTGAGTACTTAATTATCCGGGCCTTGCTGATATATTATAACCACGTTCAAATATGGACAAGTCTTTCATTTTACTTGAGTGCTTAGAGATGTGAAATTAAAATTTTTAAAGACTTTAGTGTAATTCTTAGTCCAAGGGACTAAGAATTGTCTTTGTTTAATAGTCCTTTGCGTCTTCGAAACTTGAAAAGGAAGAGGCAAATAGCTACTAAATTTATTGAAATCAACAAAAATTCAAATTTGATTATTTAGGTGTATTAAAATCAACAAAAATTCAAATTTGATTAATTAGGAGTATTAAAACCAACCAATATGATTTCAATGCCATAATACCAATGTCTATAAATTATTGTTGATTATCAAAATCAACAGAAAATCAAAATCGGTTAATACTGGTTATCAAAACAAAAGGAATTCGAAAAATCTAAATTTGCTATCAATTTGATAAATGCGAAATAGAGTCAATTTCGGCCTGGTTATCAATGGTTATTTTCTGGTTTTATTTACGTTATTATAAAACCTTAAATTTGGTAGAACAGGAGCTCAATATTTTATATTATCAGGGAAACAATTTATAGGAAACACAATTGAAATTTTTATGGCCCATTTTCTGGTTTGACTATCAAATAAACACAAAGTGAGCGCGCAGTATCTCAGCAACCTTTCGACCGATATAAACCAAAATCACGTTCACTCCGCACGGCAGCATTACTGCCTTCACCGCATACACGGAATCCATTTTTCTTCTTGTTTACGGATGTTTTCTTCCTTTTTACTGTTTTCTTGCGTCCAAATCCCAATTGATTGACCTTCTTAACTTTTTTTGCTGTCTTCTCTTGCCCTACCATTTGGACAGTGAAGGACTTTGACCGACTTACGTTCTTTTTAATGGATTTTATCCTTTTTCTTACACTTTCTGTTTACTGATAGGGATAGCGCAAGGTGCTAGTTGTAGACCCAAGCCTCCTCCATACATTACTGGTTTTTCCATTTCTTATCTTCAGTATCTTTTGGGACGAAACCGTAAAGTGACGTGAGACTCTCGTTAAGCAATTTCTTGAAAAGCGTAAGACAGTATTGATACGCTGATATCGGAAATATCGGTCTTTATTACAGGATGGTACTCAATATTGTCATATACCAAAGAGTACTTGTAGGGATGATCTTCAAAGTTAATTACCTTAAAGGCAGGAATATATTTGCCATTCACGGTGTAGGAATCCATTAAGTACCGACTTTCAATCAAAACTGGTTAATTCAAGCTTATAAAACCCCCCTTTCAATACTTCGGGATCGAAGTCGTGGGCAGGTGGTATGGTATTATATGCTTTAGATATTTCAAATATCTCGTCCAAAAATGATTTATGATATCCTTTAGAGAAAATGGACTTGAACTTATAATATACCTTCTCTCCTACTTTATACTTAGGTTTCTTGGGGGCAGCTGGAGATTCGAAGGTGGAAGAACGGAAATTTATGTCGTCCAAATTTTATGTTTATGTAATAGTGGAAACTTCTCCCACCTTCCTTATATACCTAGACTCATTATCAAACATAAAACCAATCCATTCTCAAAATATTTTAACCTAAAAAAGTGAGTTTTTCTTGAAAATAAGAGATAAAAATTGGTACCTACATGTCTCAACAAGCTCAACCCGTTGGGATGGACTGCTCATCGCAAGATAACCACGTGATCAACGAAGCACCACAATCAAGCGACACACCTAACCTAAGTATTATTGAATTTTTGCGAACTGAAAAACAGCTGACACGACACCGAATACAGAAAAACTTAAAGGTAAACGTACAAGGATGGCCTACCCACACACGGCCGATCTTGTTGAGAGATACAAAATGCATTTGGTGGACCAGATGACGAACCACGTACTTTAAGTTTAAGTCAATTTTTCAGTCTTGACGTAAATAAACCTGCTTCCTTGCTAAAATTTCAATTATATGTCTCTAAATTTTAATTATATCTGAACCTTGGATTTTTGGATTGGTAGATCAGAGGATCTACCCCTCCCGCCGCCATTCCAAGACTTTGTGTCCATTCGCAGTAATGCCATTAAAGATGAACAATTGTGACAAGCACTGCAGCAAGTTGTGGAATGGCAATTCTAGTAAACGTATGTAATATAGTAATTGTCAAAACTATAGAAATAACAAGCATGTGGATTATTATATTGTTAAAAGAACAAAGAATTAATGTAATATTTGTAGCAATTAATACTTGTTTAAATCAAAAAAAGATGTTACAACTGCGATGACTTTGTTAGAAGAAAGCCTTCTTGAAGTAGTAATTAAGTATGAAAACAAATAATTTTCGGTGGAGATTTTAATTGCAGAATTGGCAGAGGTGGATATTGTGATGTGTATTTCGGCACACATGTTCTAGAAGTAAGAATCTCTCAGGATACTAAGATGGACTCTTGGTATCAGGGGTAAGACTCTCCTAAATTTTCTGGAGAATATGCGTTTGGTAGTACTAAATGGTCGCTGCCCAGCTAATCGGTCGGGTGCATTTACTTTTTCAACATCACAGGGTAGAACTGTTAATGACATAGTTTGTGTTAATAACTGTTTTATTTCCCATGTTTTGGATTTTAAAATCATCGATGACATTGGTCTTTCAGACCACAACATTTGCCAGGTTTTACTGGAACCCGTTGCTCTGTCTCTCCGGCGAATGAATTACTCAGTTATAAAGTAAATACTTGGTAACTGAGTAGGTGCGAGCTTAATAGTCCTGAGTCAACGAATGGTAACGTAAACTTAAAACACGATTACATTGCTAGTGCAAGAAAAGAGTCAATTAGAAAACGGAAAAAGTCTGGGAACAGACGGAATAACTTTCTGAAAAACATGCCTGCATGGCTACAAGAGGTGTCACTTGACCTTTTCAATGAAATGCATATATCTGAGTGCGTCCCCAATAAGTGGTCAGTGATTGAGGTTGCATTAATTTACAAAAAAGACGACCCAAAAAACCCAAGGAACTATACAGGAAACTCTTTGCTGAATACCTTGCTCAAAAGGTTTACGTTTATAATTTTAATGAGATTGACTGTATTCGCAGAGAACAACAACCTAATGCTGGAAACATAAGCAGGTTTTGGAAACAGAAGGGGGTGTGACGACCACACATTTGCTCTTAATGCCATTATTCAGTATAGCATCCGTTACCCAAATAATGACGTCCATGCGGCGTTCGTCGTCAATAAATTTTAATTTACTGTGGCAGACCTTAGAAAAGCTGGGAGTGAGCTCGAAAATTTAAAAAATATTCCTATCTCTTTACCGTAAGGCAACAATGACCATAAAAGCTTTCGATGGCCCCACACACACATGTTAAAAGTCACGCAAGGCTTATTACAGGGCGAATGTGCTCGGCTAATTGTTCTCGTTATACGTACAGGATTTGAAGGACGTTTTTGAAAAAAGTACATTCTCTAAAGTCGACATTTAGGGTGGGAAAGGAATTCATATCCTGATGTACGCAGATGACTTAAATTTGCTTCGAGCATCAGCTAGGTCCAACCAACTGAAATTAAACTTCCTGAAACGCTATTGGGGCAAAAAACAGCTCAGAGTCAACATAACAAAAACAAAAATAATGGTGTTCAATAGGGGTGGGCAACTAAAGAGAAAACATAAATATTTTTATAATGATCGAAGCTAGAGATAGTGAAGTCCTTCACCTATCTTGGTGTTGTGTTTTCTGCATCGGGACTATCAAAATGTTCAGCTCAGGACTTTGTGAGAAGAGCCAGTGTAGAATTACGCATTGTATGGTCCAGTATTGTAAAATCAAAAATGGATAGTTGGAACTCAAGATCGAGAATCTTTTCTTGCCCATGATTAAAATAATAAGCTTTGAAAGATGTATTCCTTTCCATATAAGACATGCTCAGTGATTTTAATTGATATCAGAGAGGATGAATGTAAGTTTGGCCGATTTGGTGAATACCAACTAAAAACATATCTCTTCACTATCACATATTATAATTATGGTTATATCGTACAGTCCAGATAAAAAGTATGTATATTATAGTTAAATTACAGTATACTTACATTGATAAAATGGAAATGATAAGCGCTTAAAGCTTGGTCGTGGTTTATGGAAAGTGTGGTCAAAACATAAAGGACTTTGAATCAAATTTTCATACGAAATATATCATATTAAAATTTAGCATGAGGTTAAACATCAATGCCAACCAATTTAGCAAAATAGGTTTTACCATTGAGTGTAAAACTCCGATTGGTCATATGACTGACTTGTGGAGTGGATTATAACATAACCTATTTCATTTGTTGGGCAAGACCGTAATAATATTACACCGCAAAGAGAAATGAAATGTGAAAAAAACTCAAATGCAGGCCCAATAACAATTACTTGATTGACTTTTAAATGTTTCATAAACGAATTGAAGTATATTTAATTTATTTAAAGCAAGTAGTGCTGCTACTCGAAAGGGTAAATTCTGCAGAAATGGAGATATAAAGAGGAGAAGATCGATTTTAACCGAATTTACTTTTAGCCATAATATTTCTTAAATAGATTGCAACAAAACGCAACCCTGGTTTTGTATTGATGTAACCATCTACCTATCTGTATTAAAATGTATTTTATTACCTATTATTACTATCTATTACTTATTATCTACGTTCGTATAGATATGTGACTTATAATAATAATATGATGAATTATTTCATTGTAATATTATAAAGTAGCTCTGCTTTCAGGGCGTGTTACCTGCCATGCCATGTAATTTAAAATGGCCGATGCATACTGATAAAAGAGGTAAATTATGATTTTAGGCACTCTTTTGTAGTAAACCAAACTACTTAGGTCCGCATCACCAGGAGATTTGTTTTTTTGCAACTAAATCTTAAAAAAAATAATGACTAAAATTAACGTAACTGAACTTTCTCCATATTATTAGTGGCTGTCTTCCTTTTCGTCCTCTCACCAGCAAAACTATACAGTATAACTAAATATACCCGTGTCAAAAAGTGTACATCGAGCGTATCAAATTAAAAATATGCTATCGATTAGCCAGTGGTCAAAAAAGTGATTAGATACTCACAGAACTGAAAGCAGAATACTTGATTCACACAAACGTAAATGTTTTATCAACAAATTTTTGTAAGTGGTCACTATACAGTTTCGTTACTTACGTAACAAAAAAATGTAATTCATAATTCATCGGCAGAAACATCATTTCTTCAGTGCTGAGTGTGGAAATCGTTGCGTTGAACGTGAAGGGAGATAATCGTGTTGGTGACTCAGACAGCGGCGTGAACGCTGGCGACATGCTAATGAGCGATAAGGCCTATTGAAGATCTGAGCTTGTATCCTGTCCAACAGTAATTATCGCTTGGCAAGTAATGCTTTTCTTACTAGCCTAAATTTGTCGCACGTATCTACCGCTTTGCATCCCATGACTGATTTCCAAGTTCTTCGGCAAAAGACAAGCAGTGTAGCACCAGTGATATCGTCTAGTCTAAGGTCCCCACTCTAGCACAGTGTCTACATGCTCAACTAATTGGCCTTTTTACGATTCTGTTATCACAAAGCTAACCTGGAATCTCCGCGTATACTGGATTATACGCGTAAATCTTGTAAGGGTTTACAATATCTACTTATTACATTTATTATATTACTTGTATTATAATATTGGATGAATTGTTTGGTTATGTTTATTAACTTCTGTATTGTTTGAGTGAAATGTGATTGCGCTAAGCTTCGATATCTCCTTCGGTGTCGACTGGAGCTTCGTTAGGGTCTCTCAATATGGGGCTATAGTAACACAATTTGTTTTTCTGTTAGTACGAGTATAATAGTATTAATAATCTATATGGGTCGATCCTCCTGAGGATACAATTTATGTTTAATAATTTATGTATTACCAATTTACTGTCTGTATATTATATTAGAGGCTCTTTTTTCTGTACTGTTTTTTGCTTCTAATGTAATATCTCAAATTCCCTCATCCTTACATTTTATGTAAGTTTGGATCAGGGCTCATTACATCCTCGAGCACAATGGTCTGTTGAATAAATAAATAATAATAATAATATCATATTTCTGTTATAGGGAAGCCAAACAAACCTGAAATTAACGCTGATTTCCAAAAGAAGGAGAGGGTGATTCTATGGAAATTACTAGTGACACAAAGCAATGTTTATAATTAAAGCCCACAAAAATTGACGGACTTTAAAATGGAAAAATTGTTAAATAGAAATTTAGTTGACCTCACTGAGAAGTTGTCCGGTTTGACTTCGGTGCTCAACCGGTTAATCCAACATGAAATAATCACACAAGTCGAAGCTAATATCATTGTAAGTTTCCACATAATTTATTTACTTTAAACAAAATGTTTGAACTGGATTATTAAAAAATATTCAATCTAAGCAGAAAAGCAAGACAACTGATATTGATGCAAATACTGAGCTGATGACCATTTTAAAGAAAAAACATGACAGGGTATTGCCCACATTTTGCCAAATTCTTCGCGACACCGGAAACAGCCATTTAGCCGACCAAATTGTCAAAAGTAAAGAGTTGGAAAACATTGAATGCAGCGATCATTACAATATGCCTGGACCTTCAAACTGGCCAAGATTTTCACATTCACTTCCGTCGGAAGATGTTCAATATAAAATACACATGAGTAAATCTGTGCGGGAAAAATCGCCTCAAAAAGTAACTTTGGTACCGACTTCCAAAATTGCAACTGCAGCATCGTCATGGAGCAGCCCTGCCATACAAAATAACTTGGGTACCACTACAATTAACCATAGGGGAGATCGCTGTCGGTTGTCCCGTGCTGTCGGTTGTCCGACTACCATTATTTGGAATAATACTTGTTAGTATGAACTGGGATTTATAGCATACATACAAGTTTGTTTAATGGAAACTGACACAAAATATTTTTAAAATCGGTTGGGAAATATGGCTACAAAAAATAAAATTCGGATTTTGAACTTTAAAGTAACTTTTTCATAGTCAGCAAAATTTTTATTAAAAACTGACGTGAATAATTTTGAAAGATAATAATTTTTTGACTACAAGTACTGATATTCAGGATTAAAATTTGATAATAATTTTAAGTTATTGTTTATACCCCTTCCAGGGAAAATTGGTCATTATTAAAATGGGCAAGTGCTGTCGGTTGTCCGACTAGTGCATGCTGTCGGTTGTCCATATTAAAACTAATGGTTAGAAAACAATAATACCACTTTTTTAAATTAATTGTTGTAAATAATGGTTTTGTTAAGATAATATGCCAACTCTACGTTTTTACAATTTAATTATCTAACATTAGTGTCTTGGATCAAACGAAAACACTGTTTTCTTCTTTGAGTTAGTATTTTCATTCGTTTTCATCTTTTTTTAACCGAAAAAAAGTTGCAAAATCCTTGAAAGTTTATACATATGTTTTTGAACATAAAACCATGACTTTTATAAAAATTTGAATTTGGTTTTATTGTTTGTTAGCTATTAATCTTAACTCGGACAACCGACAGCACTAGCGCTGTCGGTTGTCCGAAAATAATATTTTCAAATAAAATTAATTTTTCCCTACATTGAGGGATATGTGGTTAGTGATATTAATTACGTCTGTACCTAAGATCCCAATAATTAAAATGTATAAAACACATTTATGAAAAATATTAAGGGTTAATTATAAAAATTATCGAAGTAAAATCTCGGACAACCGACAGCACTCTCCCCTACAATTTATCAAGGAGATAAAATGTTTATAATAATACCAGAATAATTACATCTTAGATAAAAAGTGGTGGCCAGAAGAAAAACGTCTGGTTAAGTCATTTTACGAAAGAAAACTGAACGGACAATTGGTGGTTGACAAATTGTACTCGATGTTAAAGGAAAGTAAGACCACAGTGATCACTCAGGAGACATTAGTCGTATCAGGATTGGGAGGCATAGGAAAGACATCCATCGCTAAGTCGTTTGCAAATCATTACCAAAATGAATATAACCACATTATTTGGATTGATTGTGGTGAAGGAAGTCTTGTTAAATCCTTCGAATCGTTGGCCAGAGATCTAAATGTAGAATATAGATCAGAACTAAACCTAAAAGAATTGGCACAAAAGAGTTTTGCCCTACTTGGAGGACTGAAGTGCTTAATAATCTACGATAATGCCGAATGCTATGTAGGCAATGAGGGAATTCGTGATGTCCTGCCCAACTCTGAACGAAACGCTAATCTCCATACGATAATAACATCAAGGAATCAAGATTGGGGAACAGCAACTGGCTATGGAAAGATCAATAAATTTTGCATGAATGTTTTCAGTGGGGAGGAGAGTTTTCAATTCATGAAAAACTCCCTCGAAGATAAATCAAATTTTAATGACCCACTGATTAGAAAACTTTGCTCACTACTTGGCCATCTTCCGTTGGCTCTACAAATTTCTGTGGCGACATTGAACAACCATGCGATAACCATTGCCGACTACATTGAACAAATAATCGACGACGATGAAGATTTAATAAACGATGAACGTTTATTTGATGACTACGAACGCACAATTAACACAACTATGAAAATATCATTAGATCAAATAAAAATTGGAAATGGCGGTAGAAATGCTTACAACATTCTAATTACATTTGGTTACATCCAACCCGATGACATTGAATTATCGTTTCTGCAGACAGTTGAAAACCTATCCTACCCACAAGTAAAAAATGCAATATGTTTGCTTGAAAGGTTTTCTTTGGTCACGAAAGAAACCAAAATTGGAAAGAGAGGCCGAGAATCAACTTACGTCAGCATTCATCGTCTATTACAGCAGGTCATAAGATACAATGGCAAGAAAAGTGAAAAAGAGGTTTTAAGAAAAATCTTATCTTTAGACAGGTACATCAATTACAAATTAATCCCTTACACTTTCGCTGAAAAACACAAAGACTTGAAACAAGAGTTTCATTATTTACGAACGCAGTTGATTGACCAAGTGAAACTAGAGGATTTACACAAAGAAAGGAGATTCGTTGAAGCAGCAGATTTAGCATTAATAATCCATGAGACCTTCAGCATGACAGAATTGCCTAAAGAATATTTGATATCCAAGTATAATCACGCAGTTTGTTTGGAGAAGTCTGGGCAGAAAACTAAGTCCGTTGATGTTTTCATGTCTCTGTCTGGGGAATTGCATGATGTGGAGATGAACAATTGTGATGAAATAAGCAAATCCTGGACAATTGATGAAAACGACGAAATTCAGCTCCATTTAAAATCATTAAGCGATACGATTCCCAACAAAATTATAATTAATAACTGCATTGATCTGTGTCAACAAAGCGCGGATGATTTACTTCAATTTTATAGATTGTGTGAAAATCAATTTGAAAACACTTTTCCTAAAATGCAAGCGTTTAACTACGACCAACTATTAATAATGCTTCATTTAGGATTAATGATTTCGGATGAGAAAGACTCTCTGTTAATTGGTAATGAATTTGTTGATGCTATAGGTTTATACACATGCGAGAATTACTCCGTTGACTTTTCAATATGGTTGCACTTTTCTTCCAAGTTGCTAAAAGTGGCTATTAAATTGATATCTCAAATACAAAATGAGAACAGTTCAAATTCAAAAACGGTGACAAAGTTATTTTTTGTATCACGAAAATATATTTTTCGAATTGAAAGTGAACAATTTCAGAAGAACCCCTCGAGATGCAAGCTGATTTGCGACGTTTTTCAGACTTTGATTGATAAAGTGAAGAATTTAAATGCGCTTGAAATTCTACATAATATCATCTCATATCTTAACTTTATCATAAAAACAGAATCTGGTGTTGCAGCGGACATGAAGGAATTTACTCCACCTCTGTATTTAGGTAATTTCTTATAATTGTGTAAACATAAAACAACATAACTTATAATGACATTTTAAGGTGATGTATTTTTGATAAACTGACAAAAGCAAAGAATTCTTGATGGTATTAGGATATGCATTTTAGTTTTCTGAATGGACCTCGAAAACAAAAGGATTGAAAGATAATTAGACAATGAAAGTTCTCGCTCGACTCGGCTCACCGAGGTATATGCGTACCTAGTGAAGGAGTGCACACTGTGTATAATCAAGTGGACTAGCGGACATAATGGCGCAATGTATTGAGTAATGACTAAGGACTAGGAGATGGTTGGTTGAAGAGCATGAATTAAACATTGTAAAGTAGGACACAAGTAAATAAAACACATATACTCAAAAATTAAACAATTAAAATTTATTTTTAAATCAGCAGTCTTAAAAATATAAAAGCGATTTGCTTCAACAAACTTGCACAAAAACGACATTTTCGTATAAATGCGAGTTGCGTCGACAAAGTCGCAGTAAAAATAACATTTTCGTATAAATGCGAGTTGAGTCGACAAAGTCGCAGTAAAAATGACATTTTCGTATAAATGAGAGTTGAGTCGACAAAGTCGCAGTAAAAATGACATTTTCGTATAAATGCGAATTGCGTCGACAAAGTCGCACAAAAATAACATTTTCGTCACAACTCGCACTTCTACGAAAATGTTGGTTTTTGTGCGAGTTTGTCGACGCAACTCGCACTTATACGAAAATGTCGGCTTTGTGCGAGTTTGTCGAAGCAACTAATATTTATACGAAAATGTCGTTTTTTGTGCGAGTTTGTCGAAGCAAATCGCTTTTATAATTTTTAAAACTGCTGATTTAAAATTAAATTTTAATTGTTTAACTTTTGAGTGTTTTGTGTTTTATTTATTTGTGTCCTACTTTACAATGTTTAATTTATGCTCTTTAACCATCTCCTATTCCTTATACTCAATAGTCATTATACTCAATACATTGCGCCATTATGTCCACTTGATTAGACACAGTGTGCACTCCTTCACTAAGTACGCATATACCTCAGTGAGTCAAGTCGAGCGAGAACTTTCATTGTCTTCTTATCTTTCAATCTTTTTGTTTTCAAGGTCTATTCAGAAAACTAAAATGCATAACCTAATATTAGAAAACTGTTATAAAACTTTAGGAGTACCATGGAAAATAACTCATTCTGTGTTATACAGACACTTATCTAGAAATTTGTTCAAGGGGGCGGAAGCAAAAATTATACTAAAAACATTTTGCAATTTTCGGCCATTTTTGAGAAAAAAATTCTCTTGTTTTCAGATTTAGGGGGCGCTGCGCCCCCCCCCCCCGCCCCTTACTAAATTAATTTACGTAAAATACATGCTTGGTGTTATATACTGTCATTAGATTTATATTTTGAAAGAATTCAAAATATTTTAACATTAAGATTCTAATTTAACTATAATATTAAAAAAAATTTTCAACTTTTTTGCCTCTTATATTGGATTTAGATCTGTGATGCCCAGTTATTTAAACTATTGTTAAAGCCACTATTATTTTTTGATTAGATGAATACGGCTATCAAAAGACACCATCTATTATAGAGGGAAAATTTACGTATATGAAAGCCGATGAAGTTTTCTTCACCCGTTTTTCCAATCCAGAATCACTCACGAGTCTCACTTTGGAGAGGATGACAATTTTTATGCCTTATCTGTTGTCTTCAATCGCTCAATGCTGCAATCTGGTTGAAATTTATTTTCAGAAAATTCGATTTTGGGGTTCATCTATATATAAAACAAGCTTGCCCAAGTTAAAAAGGTATGAAATGAATGTAGATGGTAAGGGTAGTGCCGAATTTTCTTTAATTGATTATTATACTTGGTTTGGAGGAAGAGAATTGTGCATTTGGACATCTATACAAAATTTAGAATATTATTCAATTGAAACATATCTTTGTTCCATTAAATCTGACAAACAGTCTCAGATTTTTGAACTTAAGGGAGTCTGGATTAACAAGTTCCATCAACGTCAACTAGGCTATTTCACCAATATAACCCTGACACTCTGTAAAATTCTTGATGATAATAAGAGTGTGTGTAACTGTCACAATTGTGTTGACAATGCAGAAAGGCCTCTTTCTATTGTTACCGAATCTAAGACTGAGAAATGGAATCATTCAGAATTAATGATGGTGAGGGGTGAGGGATACAAAGAGTTAGATTGTCATATAATTGACTTTTGTAGTTTTTTGGGAGGGAGGAAGTCATGCATAAAAAAGATAGAGTGTTTGAAATATTCTTTCACAAATGAGTCAGGTTATTGTGTTGAATATCAAAATTCAACCCTACAACTAAAGCAGGTACTGATTAGCAAATTCGACAATCAACTAAATTCTTCAAGGCAATTAAACATTAAACAATGTATAGTTCCCATAAGCTATGCTAACTGCGGTTGTGAGAATTGTTCTAGATTGGAACCATTAGACAATCCAGAATCATTTGAATTTCAAATTGACTTTTCGAAATTGAAACGTATCCAATTAACGTTGAAAGAGGCTAGTGCTAATTTGTGGATAGATAGATTACTGACTGTAGATTTTGATGTTATTGATCATCATACTTTCTGCAGGGAAAGAAAACTCTGTATTTGGAAATTATTAAGAAGTTTAGAATACTTTTTTGTTGGTTCTGCGTCCACGTTAGCTAATTTTAGCAGGGAATCACAAACTTTAGACCTTAATAACCTAGTGATAAAAGAGAGCGGTTTTATAATTAACTATTTTCGCAAAATAATTATACGCGATTGTACATTTCGTATTAGTAAGGGCAGTGATGGGAAATGCAGTTGTAGCTTTTGTGTTGAGAATTTATTAAACTTTGACCAAAACGTTGGGGATAATCATTCTGAAATTATAGACAGTCCTGTAAATATGAAAATGATTACATACCAAAATAATGACTGTATTTCCATTATTGAAGATCTCGCAATTAGTGGAAGCTCATTTCTAGATGCAAAGAATAATGAAGAAATCAGCATGAATCCATTTTTGTTTATGTGTACTAACCTTAAAGTTTTGCACATATTCGAGTGTCAGAGCCAACCACTTGACTTGCTAGGTTTGGACTTTATTGAAGAAATTCATATTAGAAAGACAAAAGTTCAAGGTGGCAGGTTAGCTGTGAATAGATCAAATGCCATTAATAGGCAGTTGTCTAAAACATGCAAGAAACTAACTCTTGTGGACGTTACTTTTGTTGATGTTGGGGGGAATAAAGTAGAATCGATAGATTTCTCTTCCTTAATTGTCGACGAATTGGAGTGTTTTGATTTGTCTTTAACCTTTTGCCCCTTTCAATTTAAATCGTTTCGGAAAATACATATACGAAATTGTACATTTCGTATTATTGGGGACAGTGATGGGAAATGCAGTTGTAGCTTTTGTGTTGAGAATTTATTAAATGTTGGTCTAAGCGCTGCATATAATCATTCCGAAATTTTAGGCAGTGCTGTAAATAGCACATTAATTACAGACCAAAATAATGACTATACAATCAAAACTGAGGAAATCGTTACTAGTAACACCTTATTTCTTGATACAAAGAATAATCAAGAAGTCAGTATAAATCTATTTCTGATTATGTGTACTAACCTTAAAGTTTTAAAGATATTCGACTGTAAGAACCATCCAGTTGACTTGTTAGGTTTGGACTTTATTGAAGAAATTTACATTCAAAATACAAAAGTTAAAGGAAGCAGGTTAGCTATGAACATAACAAGTGTAATTAATAGGCAGTTGTCTACAAGATGCAAGAAACTAACACTTGTGAACGTTACTCTTGTTGATGTTGGGGGGAATAAAGTAGAATCGCCAGATTTCACTTCCTTAATTGTCGACGAATTGGAGTGTTTTGATATGTCTCTAACGTTTTGCCCATTTCAATTTAAATCTTTTCGCAAAATGTATATACAAAATTGTACATTTCGTATTAGCAAGGACGGTGATGGGAAATGCAGTTGTAGCTTTTGTGTTGAGAATTTATTAAACTTTGACCAAAACGTTGGGGATAATCATTCTGAAATTATAGACAGTCCTGTGAATATGAAAATGATTGCAGACCAAAATAAGGACTATACAATCAATACAGAGGAGATTGTAATTAATAACACATTATTTTTAGATACAAAGAATAATGAAGTCAGTATAAATCTATTTCTGATTATGTGTACTAACCTTAAAGTTTTAAAGATATTCGACTGTAAGAAACATCCAGTTAACTTGTTAGGTTTGGACTTTATTGAAGAAATTTACATTCAAAATACAGAAGTACAAGGAGGCAGGTTACCTGTAAGTAGAACAGGCGACAATAATCGACAATTTTCTAAAAGATGCAAGAAACTAACTCTTGTAAACGCTACTCTTGTTGATGTAGGGGGGAATAAAGTAGAATCGATAGATTTCATTTCCTTAGTTGTCGAGGAATTGGGGTGTTTTGATTTGTCTTTAACCTTTTGCCCGTTTCAATTTAAATCGTTTCGCAAAATGCATATACGAAATTGTACATTTCGTATTAGTAGAGACAGCGATGGGAAATGCAGTTGTAGCTTTTGTGTTGAGAATTTAATAAACTTTGGTCTAAACGCTGCAGATAATCATTCTGAAATTTTAGACAGTGCTGTAAATAGGACATTATTTACAGACCAAAATAATGACTATACAATCAAAACTGAGGAAATCGTAATTAGTAACACCTTATTTGTAGATACAAAGAATAATAAAGAAGTCGGTATAAATCTATTTCTGTTTATGTTTAGTAACCTTAAAGTGTTACACATATTCGACTCTCAGAGCCAACCACTTGACTTGTTAGGTTTGGGCTTTATTGAAGAAATTTATATTAGAAAGACAAAAGTTCAAGGTGGCAGGTTAGCTGTGAAAAGATCATGTGCCATTAATAGGCGGTTGTCTAAAACATGCAAGAAACTATTACTTGATAACGTTACTCTTGTTGATGCTGGGGGGAATGAAGTAGAATCGATAGATTTCTCTTCCTTAATTGTCGACGAATTGGAGTGTTTTGATTTGTCTTTAACCTTTTGCCCCTTTCAATTTAAATCGTTTCGCAAAATGCATGTACGAAATTGTACATTTCGTATTATTGGGGACAGTGATGGGAAATGCAGTTGTAGCTTTTGTGTTGAGAATTTATTAAATGTTGGTCTAAGCGCTGCATATAATCATTCCGAAATTTTAGGCAGTGCTGCAAATAGCACATTAATTACAGACCAAAATAATGACTATACAATCAAAACTGAAGAAATCGTTACTAGTAACACCTTATTTCTAGATACAAAGAATAATCAAGAAGTCAGTATAAATCTATTTCTGATTATGTGTACTAACCTTAAAGTTTTAAAGATATTCGACTGTAAGAACCATCCAGTTGACTTGCTAGGTTTGGACTTTATTGAAGAAATTCATATTAGAAAGACAAAAGTTCAAGGTGGCAGGTTAGCTGTGAATAGATCAAATGCCATTAATAGGCAGTTGTCTAAAACATGCAAGAAACTAACTCTTGTGGACGTTACTTTTGTTGATGTTGGGGGGAATAAAGTAGAATCGTCAGATTTCACTTCCTTAATTGTCGACGAATTGGAGTGTTTTGATATGTCTCTAACGTTTTGCCCATTTCAATTTAAATCTTTTCGCAAAATGTATATACAAAATTGTACATTTCGTATTAGTAGGGGCAGTGATGGGAAATGCTGTTGCACTTTTTGTGTTGAGAATTTACTAAACTGTGGTCAAAACGTTGGGGATAATCATTCTGAAATTA
The DNA here is from genome assembly GCA_020055645.1 of Tomocerus qinae. NCBI lineage: Eukaryota > Metazoa > Arthropoda > Collembola > Entomobryomorpha > Tomoceridae > Tomocerus > Tomocerus qinae. Next base: position 63,798,793 of record CM034546.1, read on the forward strand.
AAGACACTCTTGTACACATGAAAATGATTACAGACCAAAACAATGACTATACATCTATTATTGAGGATCTGGCAATTAGTGGAAGCTCATTTCTAGATGCAAAGAATAATGAAGAAATCAGTATCAGTCTATTTTTGTTTATGTTTAGTAACCTTAAAGTGTTGAACATATTTGACTGTCAGAGCCAACCACTTGACTTGCTAGGTTTGGACTTTATTGAAGAAATTAATATTAGAAAGACAAAAGTTCAAGGTGGCAGGTTAGCTTTGAATAGATCAAATGCCATTAATAGGCAGTTGTCTAAAACATGCAAGAAACTAACTCTTGTGGATGTTACTTTTGTTGATGTTGGGGGGAATAAAGTAGAATCGATAGATTTCTCTTCCTTAATTGTCGAAGAATTGGAGTGTTTTGATTTGTCTTTAACCTTTTGCCCCTTTCAATTTAAATCGTTTCGCAAAATGCATGTACGAAATTGTACAATTCGTATTAGTACGCACAGTGATGGGAAATGCAGTTGTAGCTTTTGTGTTGAGAATTTATTAAACTTTGGTCTAAGCGCTGCATATAATCATTCCGAAATTTTAGGCAGTGCTGTAAATAGCACATTAATTACAGACCAAAATAATGACTATACATTCAAAACTGAGGAAATCGTAATTAGTAACACCTTATTTGTAGATACAAAGAATAATAAAGAAGTCGGTATAAATCTATTTCTGTTTATGTTTAGTAACCTTAAAGTGTTACACATATTCGACTCTCAGAGCCAACCACTTGACTTGTTAGGTTTGGGCTTTATTGAAGAAATTTACCTTGAAAATACAAAAGTTCTAGGTGGCAGGTTAGCTGTGAGCAGAACAACTGACATTAATAGGCAGTTGGTCGCAAGTCGCAAGAAACTCATTCTTGACAACGTTACTTTTGTTGATGTTGGAGGGAATGAAGTAGAATCGATAGATTTCTCTTCCTTAATCGTCGACGAATTGGAGTGTTTTGATTTGTCTCTAACGTTTTGCCCATTTCAATTTAAATCTTTTCGTAAAATGCATATACAAAATTGCACAATTCGTATTAATAGTAACAGTGATGGGAAATGTAACTGTAGCTTTTGTGTTGACAATTTACTAAACTTTGGTCTAAACGCTGCAGATAATCAATCTGAAATTTTAGGCAGTGCTGTAAATAGCACATTAATTACAGATCAAAATAATGACTATACAATCAAAACTGAAGAAATCGTAATTAGTAACACCTTATTTTTAGATACAAAGAGTAATGAAGAAATCAGTATAAATCTATTTTTCATTATGTTCAATAACCTCAAAGCTGTGGAGATATACGACTGCAACTGTCAATCAATTGACTTGTTAGGTTTAGACTTTGTTGAAGAAATTTACATTGAAAACACAAAAGTTTTAGGTGGTAGGTTAGCTGTGAGCAGAAAAAGTGACAATATTAGGCAGTTGTCCACAAGATGCAGGAAACTCATTCTTAACAACGTTACTCTTGTTGATGTCGGGGGGAATGAAGTAGAATCAATAGATTTCTCTTCCTTAATTGTAGACGAATTGGAGTGTTTTGATTTGTCTTTAACCTTTTGCCCCTTTCAATTTAAATCTTTTCGCAAAATGTATGTACGACATTGTACATTTCGTATTAGTAGGGACAGTGATGGGAAATGCAGTTGTAACTTTTGCGTTGAGAATAGACACCTTGGTCTAAGCGTTGGGTATAATCATTCTGAAATTATAGACAGTCCTGTAAATATGAAAATGATTAAAGACCAAAATAATGTCTGTACGTCCAATATTGAGGAAATTGTAATTATTAATAGCTCATTTAAAGATGCAAAGAGTAATGAAGAAATCAGTATAAATCTATTTCTACATATGTGTAATAACCTTAAAGTTTTAAAGATGTACGACTGTAAGAGCAATCCAATTGACGTGTATGGTTTGCCCTTTATTGAAGAAATTTACATCGAAAATACTAAAGTACAAGGTGGCAGGGTAGCTGTGAATGGAAGAAGTGACATTAATGGACAGTTGTGTACAAGATGCAAGAAGTTAACTCTTTTAAACGTTACTCCTGTTTATTGTGAAGGGATAGAAGCTGAACCTATAGACTTCTCCTCCCTTAATGTTGATTACAGCTGGCTGTTGAGCTCACTAATGACCCCTTATTGAACAGGCTCTTTTTTAACGAGATCTTAATGGACAAAGGTCGAGCCTTTAAAGAGCCTTATCGAGCTTTGGACGGCTGCAACCACAATGTCATTTCGCTTGCGATAATGAAACTTAGTATTTTATACTCATATTGGAACTCATAATGAGACTCATATTGGAACCAAAGCAGTCAATAAACTAAACTTTTTTTTCACATGTATAATTGAAATTTATTATTTAGGCATCTTATTGCATATTAAGCACAATAAAACGACCAAATTATGTCTATGATACCACATCGGTATTAAAGGGCTTAATCTACGTTATTTGCCTGTCTTATATCATTGCTTTAATTTCATTGCTTTAATTTAATTTCATTGCTTTAATTTAATTTCATTGCTTTAATTTAATTTCATTTAATTTCATTGCTTTAATTTAATTTCATTTAATTTCATTGCTTTAATTTAATTTCATTTAATTTCATTGCTTTAATTTAATTTCATTTAATTTCATTGCTTTAATTTAATTTCATTTAATTTCATTGCTTTAATTTAATTTCATTTAATTTCATTGCTTTAATTTAATTTAATTTAATTTCATTGCTTTAATTTAATTTAATTTAATTTCATTGCTTTAATTTAATTTAATTTAATTTATTTGCTTTAATTTAATTTCATTTAATTTCATTGCTTTAATTTAATTTCATTTAATTTCATTGCTTTAATTTAATTTCATTTAATTTCATTGCTTTCATTTAATTTCATTGCTTTAATGAAATCTTTTCCATTTTACTAATCACAATAAAATGACGACTTTAGGTCTATGATTTCATTTTGTCCTTTTTGGTCATGAAATTAACCACCTTTTTAAAACGAAGGGGTTTGTTAAAACGACGGCGTTATTTAAAATGACGGGGTTGTTTAAAACGACGTGGGTGATTTAAAATTATATATTATGTCAAAATAATATTAATGATAATATAATGAAAACATTTACTTTAATTTCGGTGTTTAGTTAAAGATGTTGAATTTGGTTCACTATTATTATGTTGATTCGATAAGCATTGTATTTGTTCCACGTCCGTAGGATGTTGTAGCAATACAACAAGCAAATTTTTAAACATTTTATGTATGTTAATTTTCATACTTGTTTAAATGCATAATGCAAATTCATACTCATGATCTACTGTCCCCATTAAGGGGTTACCCACTTCCCGTTTGGAGAACAGGCCTATTACTAGTGCAATTATATTCTTAAATATTAAATATCATTAATGCAAGTGAAAAGGCAAGCAAGTAATGTGTATTGACCACTTTGATACCAACTTATAGTAGTGCTTAACAGGCCTAACAGGCAAGACCACTAACAGGCCTGGCCGTTATCAGGCCTTGCTGTTATCAGGTCGGCCTGATAACGGCCTTTTAGGGATGTCCAGGACTAAACCGCATATAACATTGGAAACTCAATCATAGAAACTCATTTAATTCATAGCAACTGATTTTAATCATAGCAACTAATTTTAATCATAGCAACTGATTTTAATCATAGCAACTGATTTTAATCATAGCAACTGATTTTAATCATAGCAACTCATATTAATCATAGCAACTCAATTTAATCATAGCAACTCATTTTAACTATAGCAACTCATTTTAACTATAGCAACTCATTTTAGTCATAGCAGCTCATTTTAATCATAGCAGCTCATATTAATCATGGCAGCTCATTTTAATCATAGAAACTCATTTTAATCATAGAAACTCATTTTAATCATAGAAAATAATTTTAAAATGCTTATTTATATTGGATAAAAGAACTACGACTTAGACTTTTGTCCTAGTGGTGGGGAACCACTAGGACAATGTGGGAAACCTAGTTAATATGAATGGTCTACTCGCCGTCCTAAAAAGGAAAATTGCTCACGTAATCACCCAATTACTAATTTTGCTATTAAATTTAGTTTTAAAACATTTTTACACGTGCCATTTAAAATCGTGTTAAAACAAGAATCTAACAGTTGTTAAAAACTATCGCTGAGTAAAATTATTTTTGCCGTCAAATGAATAAATTGTTATCATCCTAATTATCACATGCATGGTGAAATGAATGCTACCTAATAAGCCGGAAATGAGCTTATGTTGGTCATTATGTAAATCCTTATGTAGGACCATAGCATGGTCTTTATGTTGGTCTTTATTTAAATAATTATGTAGGACCATATCATGGCCTTTATGTAAATCCTTAAGTAGACTACAGCATAGTCTTTATGTAAATCCTTATGTAGGTCCACAGCATGGTCCTTATCTAGGTCCATAGCAATGTCCTTATGTAGGCCCATAGCATGGTCCTTATCTAGGTCCATAGCAATGTCCTTGTGTAGGCCCATATAGCATGGTTTTTATGTAAGTCCATAGCATGGTCCTTATGTATGTCCATAGCATGGTCCTTATATAGGTCCATAGCATGGTCCTTATATAGGTCCATAGCATGGTCCTTATATAGGTCCATAGCATGGTCCTTATATAGGTCCATAGCATGGTCCATATGTAGGTCCATAGCATGGTCCTTATGTAGGTCCATAACATCGTATTTCTGTAGGTCCATAGCATGGTACTTATGTAGGTCCATAACATGGTATTTATGTAGGTCCATAGCATGGTCCATATGTAGGTCCATAACATGGTATATATGTAGGTCCATAACATGGTATATATGTAGGTCCATAACATGGTATATATGTAGGTCCATAACATGGTATATATGTAAGTCCATAGCATGGTCCTTATGTAGGTCTATAGCAAGGTCCTTATGTAGGTACATAGCATGGTACTTATGTAGGTACATAGCATGGTCCTTATGTAGGTACATAGCATGGTACTTATGTAGGTCTTTATGTATGTTCCTATGTAGGTTCCTATGTAGGTCTTTATGTAGGTTTTTATGTAGGTCTTTATGTAGGTTCCTATGTAGGTCTTTATGTAGGTCTTTATGTATGTTCCTATGTAGATTCCTATGTAGGTCTTTATGTAGGTTCCTATGTAGGTCTTTATGTAGGTTCCTATGTAGGTCTTTATGTAGGTTCCTATGTAGGTCTTTATGTAGATTCCTATGTAGGTCTTTATGTAGGTTCCTATGTAGGTCTTTATGTAGGTTCCTATGTAGGTCTTTATGTAGATTCCTGTGTAGGTCTTTATGTAGGTTCCTATGTAGGTCTTTATGTAGGTTCCTATGTAGGTCTTTATGTAGGTTCCTATGTAGGTCTTTATGTAGGTTCCTATGTAGGTCTTTATGTAGGTTCCTATGTAGGTCTTTATGTAGGTTCCTATGTAGGTCTTTATGTAGGTTCCTATGTAGGTCTTTATGTAGGTTCCTATGTAGGTCTTTATGTAGGTTCCTATGTAGGTCTTTATGTAGGTCTTTATGTAGGTTCCTATGTAGGTCTTTATGTAGGTTCCTATGTAGGTCTTTATGTAGGTTTCTATGTAGGTCTTTATGTAGGTTCCTATGTAGGTCTTTATGTAGGTTCCTATGTAGGTCTTTATGTAGGTTCCTATGTAGGTCTTTATGTAGGTTCCTATGTAGGTCTTTATGTAGGTTCCTATGTAGGTCTTTATGTAGGTTCCTATGTAGGTTCCTATGTAGGTGTTTATGTAGGTCCATAGCATAGTCCTTATGTAGGTCTTTATGTAGGTTCCTATGTAGGTCTTTATATAGGTCCTTAGGGTAGCCAAATGATTCCTTTTCAAAATTTAAAGTGATTCTCAAATATGAAAATATCCATTGTTGGCGTACTGATATAATTTCCAACCTACTGATGTGAATAATTGAAATTGGGACTTAGATATGTAATTTAAGTTTTCCACTCATTTGCTCCATTTTTCATTCAATACATAGATAATAGCATCATCCCACCCCCAACGCCACTTCTCCAGATATCTGTAATTATCCAAGTATAATGTAGGCACTGCAGCAGACACAAGCCTATGTTAAAAATCGGTACTATAATGCCTGATGCAATACTTGCATCAGATAATCCAATTTTAACAAACATGACCTTTGACCTCTGAAATAGGTAATTATTAGGCACTTGCCATATCTTTGGCTTGCAAAAGTTACTTTACATGGACATTTTTCGACGAAAAATAATATTTGCCCTCTGACATCTCGTAGAGGTCAACAATTTGGAAATATATTATTCCTCTATAAAGCACAACTTTATAAGGGTTTTAATTTTAATTGGACAGACTTTTGATGAAATAATCCTTTATTTGAATAACTGCCTATTTCAAAATTTATTCGTAATTTTGAAAGGGAAGACATTGGAATTTTTCACAAATTCAAAAAAGACCCCGAGATACAGCAAATTGTTGACTTCTGTTCCAAGTTTCATGCAAATCGGTCCGGTAGTTTCGGAGTTGTTTCATATTCCGATTTTATGGTACATTATTTCACATAGGCTCTGAAATACTGAAGAATTTTTGTGACCTAAGATGGTAAATCATAATAATAAAGTGCACAGTAAAACAAAGCTAAAAATGTCCTCTGAAGATCTTATTGTTTTCATTTTCCTATATTTAATAATTTCTGTCTATAGTATTTAATTTACTATGTATATTATACACACAAACCCAAAATCAAATAATCACAAGAAAAAATAAATAATATTACATAAATAGTAATTTCCCTTGCATCGAAGTAAAATAGCTATAGATAGATGCAATGTAAAAACAGAAATAAATTCAAATTACCAGTACATATTACAGGGAGGGGAGTTAGCTCCACTTTTAATAAGTGAGATAGAGAACTTATTATTAAAGTAATCTTCAATGTTGAAGAGATTCAGTGTAGGTAATGAAAAGTCCTTGAATCATAGACATGCTAATGGTTAAGCTCAGGCTTGAAATTTTCTTGACAAAATGTCTTTAAGTTCACTATAATTTTCAACAGGAAATTATTCTTGAGGGAAAAATCTGGTGACCATTCCCTCAATTTGTGTACAGTCAGGATTGTCAATTAGGACTTTGACGTCAACTCTTCCGGGTCGAGTTTTTCCACGTGGTTACTAGTCATAAATACAATTCTGCCTTCCATAGAACTAATTCCGTCTAAGGCGTTGAGAAGTCCTCGGCAGGGCGGCCCCGAGGCATGGGCAAGCAGGGCAGCCACCCAGGGCGGCAAATGTTTGGGAGCGGCAAAATACTAAGTATCCAAACAAGTATCCAGAAGGGGGCGCAGCGCCCCCTAAATCTGAGTAAAGAGAGGGCCAAAAAGTCTAAATCGTAGTTCATCTACCAAAATAGATGTCGCATCGATGTCTCTTCGTTTATGCGTACCTAAAAACAGGCTTACTAGAATATTATTAACTCCGATTTTCAATGACAAACAGTTAGTTTACTTGCGTGAGTTATGTTTGCAATTTTTTTCTGCTATTTTTAAAACCTTAATTTTACTTTTGCCCACTAGCCACCTGACATTTTGCCCGCCCACTAGCCACTTTTACCCCCTAGCCATCTGTCCACTACCCACCGGCTAGTTGAACTCTGGGAAGAATCACTATATAATATAAACGTTTATTCCTATGTCGCATGTATCAATGTATCCATGTCTCTTGGACTTTTTGTTGCAATGCATAACAATGAACCCACCGCGGGTTAAAATTATTTATCGAAATGGAGTTATTCATGCTGGAGGCTACTAGTTTCAAATAATAAGACGGACGTCATATTCCAAATAATTCGTCCTTGTCTTCCTTGTCCACAATTTGATAGTTATCGCAAATCCAAATTAAGTGATGGTCTTAGGTCTTAGGGAGCAAAAGTATGACATAACTCCAAACGGATTTGTCAGTGCTATTGCATTGATAATTCAAGGGCTTAAATATACTTATTCATTTTACCGGTTATAATTAATTACCAATTCATTATTTGACACATTTTTACTTTAATAATGGTGTTGCGAATCACAAGTAAACAAGACAGAAATGTAGATGTGAATACTTTGAGTGTTAGCGGCAAGTATAGCATGTTTTGTGAGCGGCAGGTATGAGTGTATGAGAATTTTCGGATGGAGGCTTGGGCACATTTAGCCATTTGAACTAAAGGCTAACTAAAGGTTTGCCTGAGAAATTTCTGATGGAGGCTTGGGTGCGTTTAGCCATTTGAACTAATGTCTTAATTAAACGCTAAATAAAATTTCGGTTAAAAATATAGGTTAAATAGAAAGTAGGAAATAATTTTATGTAAAATTGAATTGTAGATGTCATGTGATTAATCTTAGGAAAAATGTCATGTGAGTGAATTGTAAATGTCATGTGAGTGAATTGTAAATGTCATGTGAGTGAATTGTAAATGTCATGTGGTTAAGTTTAAGAAAAATTGAATTGTTAAAATGTGATTGAATTTTTTATGTTATATTATTGCATTGTAAAAGTGGGGTAGTAGGGCGGTTGCTAGCACGTCGGCACCGACCCCTTATGTATAATTGAATGTGTTGAGTGTGTGTAACTAGAGTAGTTGACCCCTGTGCTTGAACGTCCGCACTTGGGGTATAAGTATGAGCTCCTTGTGAAGCGGAGCTCAGTCTCGTTCTGCAATCGCTCGCTGAAGTTCCTCTCTGAAGTCTCTCTCTCAGTAGTTCTGGTGGAGGCATTGGTACGTTTTAGTCAATTTGAAACGACTAACTAAATTCTTACTAAAGTTTTTACTTAAAATTCCTGGTGGAGGAGTGGACGCGTTTAGTCATTTGGAATTGACTAACTAAACGCTAACTAAAAATTTTACAAAAAATTTTCGGTGGAGACTTTGGTACGTTTAGTCATTTTGAAATGGCTAACTAAAAGCTAGCTAAGGATTTGACTAAAAGTATTTTTGTGAAGTTCTTCGTACCATTTTGGATAAATGGTTGATTGAAGTTTTAGCAGATAGAACTTGCTAATTTTGTAAAAGGTGGGGAACTCAGGAGCGAAAAAGAAGAGGCTGAGATCTGGGACAAGTGTACCTAGTTGATAAGATTCTTGTGAATTGATTAATTGTGAATTTGTGTGGAATAAAGTGTAACTGATTTTGTGTGAATGAAGATCACGGAATTAGTGCATTTTCGATTATTGAGTAGAAAAGCATTGTGAGAACGAAAAATCCTTAGGTAGAGTCGGTATCTATTTAAGGTTTGTCCTTCGAGTAATTTTGAGACGACTCTCTATCTTAGCAATATGTTGTGTTGTGTTGCAAGGTAGCGTGCATTTACAGGCAAGAAGTGACTTTGAAACTTCTCTGTAATAAATGGTAATAATAAAAATGGACTTTAAAATGTATCTCAAAGGCGGCATTTTTTATTTTGCCCGGGGTGACAACCCTCGGGGCAGCCCTGACCCTTTTATTAGTTGTCTGTGATTTCAACAATCCTTATATTGACCCAAATTGTACATAATGAATGAACACAAATGATATTTATTTTAATTGGGTTTACACCAGAACACCGTTATCTTACTTTACCCAATGATTTTAGTTTGAATTAATTTGTTTGCAACGGCAGTAAAAGTTTGATAGGGATCGGTGAAAAACTGGAGGATTAATATAATATGTTATTACTCTTATTACGTAGATGGGTATACAGTGTATATATTATTATGAATGAATAAGATATGAATATATACACACTTATTATGTTATCTCGAATGTAATTGCCTGTGCATGCTAAACATATCTGGATCTGGATGTCTGTTATCAAAAGTCCAATGCCATATTACTTATATACTCTTGGTATTGCTTATCATTATCTCTTTTGCCAAATGGTTGGCAAAGTCCATGGGTTTTTGAACATTTATTTAGCTTAGTATTTAGGGGTTAAGTACTCATGTTTAAAAAGCTGTAATCTACTGGTTTCCAGTTCGTAATGTTAGTGTTCTAGTTGAAAAATAATTATTTTGCCCATATTTACCTTTAAAATACAAGCGTTTGTAGTGAATCCTGTAAATGAAATTAGTCCGGATTTTTACGAAAAAGTATCAAAATCTGAAACCTTTGTTTATCTATGAATTTCACTATTCAGTAAGTCAGTAGTGGAGTTAATATTATTATACAAGGACGGTCACACCTAAAATAAATACACTACCTATATCGACTGCATGTGCACTCATAAAATGTTTTATGCTTGTACTTCCTGTTCTAATGAATGCACGACATGTTGGGGAATTAAGCGAACATTTAGTTGAGAATTAGGTATTACTTTTCAAATATTCAACTTGTCAAAGATGACAGTTTTCCCAGAGAAACTCCTAATTTTAAGATTCCCATGGTTTCATTTTTAAAACCATTTTGTCAGTATTTGCCTAACTTCAAGAATTGTAATCACTTGTATATGAATTTTAATCACGCACACGTATAAGACTAAGACTGTGAATACATTTTAAATAGTTATTAGCAGCTTTTATTTTAAATTGTTAATAATTTACAATAGCACCCTTCAACGCAAGTAGCTAAAATCGATTAAAAAGCTAAAAACGCTAATAAAATTCTTATCTCCTTATTGTGCATGCGAAACGGATAGATTTTTGTGGCGCGAAAGGCTAATCTATCGTCGAAACTTTATCCACTCCAACGTGGATAAAAAGGATAAAGTTTTTATTTGCCTTCTTGATAAATGTGAGAAACCATGGTAACCAATTAATACTTGTTGGATACAGCTAAAATACAAACGACCCTTCAACGACCTAGCTAAATAATCTGTTATATCCAATAAGCTAAAATAGCTGTTGCCCTGATACTGAAGGGTGCTAATGTCATGAACCAGAAGAACGTTGAACGTCTATGACATGTTCAAACAAATAAGTATGCTTAATTTAGGTGGGTAATTATGCATATGGGAATAGTCTTGATTGCAGACTAGGGTAAATATATAACTTGGTTATCAGTAAATATACAAAGGTATGCACAATTTATTATTTACCTATCCAATTATTCATTAATTCGGTTTAATTTACTACCTGAACTTTCAGAGAAAATTCCATCGCCTTACAGCCATCGCCCCTACTGATGGGTGTAGGTATTATTAATATTAAATGGACTTTTCATACCAATTCAAAGAAACACATGTATTTGTAGAAACTAGTTGAGCAACGGATATTGCGACAATTCATTAGCGGATTGTATTCTTTTTTCAATATGTCGAGTACTATATCGTAATGAAGAAATAAAGGTAATGTTAAAGTTGAAACATTTTGAAGAGTACAGACAGTACAGAATGGAATTCATTTATTTTTACACATAATATTAGTTTCCCTACCTTAAATTGTAAATGTAATTAATTGACAACTCTAAATGGGAATTACAATCATATTTTTTAAGATAATTTATAATGTATCTAACAATCTTTTATAACCAAGCACGTATGCAGAACTGAGTTTCGGAGGGGGCTAGATTTCCAATAGATATTTTAAGTATATATATTCGCGCGTAGCGCGAAAATTTTTGGCATTTTTTGAAGGAAATGAGTCAAAAATGGCCTAAAAATGGCAAATAATCGCGCGGAGCGCGAAATTTTTTGCTATTTTGAGAAAAAAATTCCCCTTTTCTTGGATTTCGGGGGGGGCTTCAGCCCGTAAAGCCCATCCCTAAATACGTCCTTGTTTATAACACATTTCCCTGAAAACAGCAAAATTTGACGCTGAGATCTCTGGTACACGTTATAGCAATTTAGAATCCATAATTTCTTTTTCCAGCCAAACAAATTTGTCTTTCCTCATTTTGTCAATGAAGGTTCATTGCCTTGTCGTAGATTCCGAATTATTATTGTCCATGTCGATATTTTCAGAAATCCCTAACTTCTTGATTTTGAAATAATTCACTTGATATTGAAGAGCAGCAGCGCAAACCTTCCAGAAAGACAATTCATCACGAAGCCACGAAACATCCACAAAGCAAAGAACGCTTTCTGCACTCTGCCAAAGAAGAAAATCGCTAAGTCAGGACTCTCCAGACGTTCGAACCAATAAATCTAAAGGTCGACTTGGAATAATATCCAAGGATTGGCGAAATAAATCTTGGTTGATGTCTTCCGGTAACAAATCTCCACTTTCTACTCACCGATGAAGCAATTCCACTCCCCGGGCCATTTCATTACGAGAAGTGTATCCGAAGGCAAAGTTAATTTTCATTTTGGTGTTATAAAGGGTAAGTGTCATTAGGGTAAAGATCGGTTTTCTTAATTTTGGGGGAATGAGCGACCAGTCTCCTATACACTGAACGCAAATCCCATTCTGCATTAAACTTTCTTTGTTTTCCATAAAACTCGAGAATTTTTCCTCCGCCAAATCCATTAAACCGTCAACTTCTTCTTTACTCCGTTTGAAATTTTCAATACTGAATACATATGCTGTAACTTCCTTTATACCGAAATCCATACCCCATTGTAACACTCGATCGAATTTCAGTGGACTAAAATTTCAATTTCAATATAAATCCATCTGTGCCTATAAGTAACGGTTTAAAAAGTTTTTACAACAACAATTTAAACGGCTTGAATCTCTAAAATGGAAAAATATTTCAAAAAACGAAAAATCACCCTTTTCGATGTCCTTCGATAGTCTTTAGTCCAGATTTTCGTGCATAGCGTCTATTTCCGTCCAAAATAAGCCCAACATGTTGAGGTACCGGTCCTTGGCACAAAATATTCGTACATAGTTTTTGAAGCAATGTCCGGTCATCTTCTAATATCCAAGATTTCATTTTCGTAGTTAAATGAAACAAATATATTATTTCCTTTCAAATTATTTTGGTAGTACTTAAACTGATGTACAATTTAATCTGGTTACATAAAGTTGGAATTAAAAATATTAAAAATTAAGTCACAAAATTTTATATGGCCGTTTGGGAATTTGGGATCTTATTAAACCGATAGCGTAGTAACAAATGCAAAACGTTCACAACCTGCTTGCATTTATATCAACTCGTAATAAATTATATATATAAAAAATGTAATGGCTTTTCCAAAGGATATAATTACGAAGAGTAACAAATAATGGTTACTTGTGTTTTTACAATGTGCTAGCCATCAGTTTATCTGTTAATTAGGCATAATTTATCACAAGCCACTATTTACCATGCTTGTTTGTGATGATGGACTGATGGCGTGTGTATGGAATATATTTCTCGTGAGAATTTCCCATTTCAATACACGAACAACCTTTGGATGAATGACAAAAATTCAGGCTTAATGTTTATATGGTCAAAAATCAAAATAGCAAATTTTGGCTACTGCGAAATGGGATGGTATGTTAATAATGGTTTCTGATCTCCGAGATTATTTCGAAGAGAGGATAAATAAATAAAAATGGAAAATTAGTAGATAAAAGATTTGAATGGTCACAAGTTATAAATGTTATGTAAGTTTAAAAGTTTATTGAGTATTAGATATTTACTGTTGTAATTATGTATTTAGGTGGAATTGAAATGCAAATAGAAAATATGACTCTAGGTCTGGTTTACAGATTTTATTCAAATATTATTTATTGACAACATAAAAAATGGGTTTATAATAAATGAATATATGTTAACTTCTGTCTATTGGATATTAAATAGATGTAATGCTATTTCACAAAATAAAACTGCAAAGCTAGCTGCAAATAAAGTTAGAAAAATGACAAATGCTGTGAATGTATCACTCAGTCCCAATATTTCGTGTCGGTTGTTAGGTTTGGGTAAACATGACATTGTGTTTGAATTTTTGTATACTCTTTTTATCCTATATAAAACTCCATTTTCCAACATCCATAGAACTCTAAAAGCATTTAAAAAATTTAGTTTCATTTTTTCGACTGAATATAAAAGTATGTACAATTATATCATTTACATACTTTCTATTGAATAATTCCTTTAAAGGGGAATGCTTTCTCACAATCATAGAAGCACTGAAATGCGAATGTTCTAAGAATATTTTGCTTAATTTTGAACAAAGAAAACTACCCGAATGGTAATTTAGCATTTGAGGTGATAATCTGGATGCATCAAACTCTCTTCTTCGAAGAAATATGCTTTCCATTCTTAACGATGCAGATGGAGCTTCCTTTGTGAATATAGAGTCGAGTGAATATTTTAACCTATACACTCTCCGGGCACTTGCAAAGGCTGGTATATCTTCGGATATTTTCTGTAGATTTCCAACAAGCATTTAGTGGTACCCATTTAACTCAATTAATTTTATTAAGATATAGTTTACTGTATTCTAGCCGCATGTTCAATTAAGTTGCAAATTTTTTACGTTAATTCATAAAATATGAAATAGGAAATATAAAATAGGTTTCATTTTTACCTTTAAATAAACTTCTGTATTAGGGCTTGGAGTAGAACTAGTAAAAATTAAAAACTTGGCTGTCATCATATCATTTAAATTTTTGATTGGAAAGAAATCTGACGACAGTAGACAAACTAATGCAGCTGAATACATATAGTAAATAACGACTGCTGTTAATGCTCCACAATATAGCGATATTTTTAATGAGGTTGATTTCGCATGTACAACATTTCCATCTATAACATGAGTACAAAATTTCAAATGCTTAGGAACTCGTAAATATTAATAAAAATACCGAAATCTATTATTAAATGACTGATTACCGGTTTGACAGATAATTCCCACAGCCCAAACCAAAATGTCTTGTAAAGAAGTGTTTTCCAAATCCTTTCTTACAAATTTTTTAATTCCTATGAGAATTATATAAATACAGATAAATAGAATTATCCATATACAGGTTGTCGCTATCCACAGCTCCAATCGAAAAGCATTTAAATAGATATCTTTTGTAGGTAGTTACTTTTACTTCATTTTTTTCCAACAAACCATTGTACATACATTATCTATGCATACTTACTTTCTATTGAAGGACTCTTTAAAGGGGGAATGTTTTCTCGCAATCATAGAGGTACTAAAAGTGGAATGTTCCAGGAATATTTTGAATAATTTTGAACAGAGAAAACCACCTGAATGATAGTTTAACGATTGAGGGGACATTCTAGAAGTATCGAATTCTCTTCTTTGAACAGAGATACTTTCCATTCTCAACGATACTGAAGGGGCTTCCTTATTGAATATAGATTCAAGGGAATATTTTGATTTTGCCAATCTTCGGGAACCAGCAAAAGAAGGCCTATCTTCTGACATTTTCTATAGATTTTTTAAGTAATACCAGTAAATTGGCAATAACAAATTGATTTAAATATGATATTGAAGCAAAGCATAGGCTAATAATAAAACTGTGTGGTTTTAATGTGCATAAATATTGTACGAAATATTCGTTATTTATAATTGTAACATAATATTCCAAACATTTGTAATAATTATTAGTCTGATTAATTTCAATTTACCTGTATAAAAATTTCTGTATTAGGACTTGGAGTAGAACTGGTGAAAAATAAAAATTTCGCCGTCATCATATCATTTAAATTCTTGATTGGTACAAAATCTGACGACAGTAGAGAAACCAATGCTGCTGAATACATACAAAAGGTAACGATCCCCGTTAGTGCTCCACAGAACAGCGATATTTTTAAAGACGTTGATCTCGCGTTCACAATATTTCCGTCTATAACACGAGTGTATACACCAATGGTTATAGTTAGCAGTTAGTAGTAGGTTGTATTATTAAAATTACTTGAAAAATTCACTCAATTACCAGTTTGACAGATAATTCCAACACCCCAAATAAAGATGTCGTGTAAAGAAGTGTTTTCCAAATCCTTCTTTACAAATTTTTTAACTCCTGTGCGTATGATATAAATACTGAAAAGTAAAATTATCCATATACAGGTCGTCGATATCCATAATTCCAATCGAAAAGCATTTAAGTAGATATCTCTTGTAGGACTTGTAGAAAGTTGTAAAAAATATCCAACCATTCTGCAAAAAGATAAAAAATTAAATGGGAGTAAAAGCCAAGTTATTCTATTTTTTTTTAAATATTAGCATTCATTATTTTGCATTATTTGTTTATTATTTGTTTTTTTATTTTAATAATTTTTTGTTTTTTTTATTTTAATAATTTGTTTTTGTTTTTTTTCAATTTTAATATTTCGTATTTAATACTTTTTGTAATGGAATGTGATTTTAGTTACCGATAATCAATGTAGGGATGTAAAAATGTGAATTTTGATGCTCGATATTCACTGAACTCGTGCATTGATGCACAGATATCTACTTCGTTATTTAAAAGCATTTCCCCAACATTCGTTAGTGAAGTTGAGTTTTGTGATTTGTGCCTGTGTCAGCCCAATTAACAGCGTCGAAGGCAACATATTCCAATTGATACGATGTGAGAATAAAGCTAATTACTTCAAAATAAAGTCCTCGTGTAAATCGCAGGGAACCATTCTGGAATGTGTGACTTATTTCGATATTTCCCAACTGAAATAATTTAAAACTGTCAGATTAAATTTAGTTTGATCTTTAAATTTTAATAGTTATTTTTATTTAAATAATGAACTTAACAATTGCTGCGATTCTGATCACGTCGCCTTGTTGTATTTTAGGAATATTGACGATTTCTTTAGATATATTGCAAAAACTGTTTTTTATTATGTCTTCACAAAAGGTACCGGTGTTTTCTGTTTGCAGAAGTTGCAATAAACCTTGGCACAATTCGTTGACCTTTTCTTGTTTAAAATTTATTAGATAATTTTCACCTTTTTTATCGCTACTGTAAGTTGAAGGTATTGTCTCAGTATCTGAGCCACAACAGCGTGTAATTATAATTAATATCAATATTAATGACATTATTAAAATTGATATGCATATAACTATTTAGAAAATATTATACAGTGGCTAATTTATAACCAAACACTCATAAACAAATCATTTTGTGAAACGTTTACTGTTTGTCCCTATATTCAATAATATAATTTCTAAATGCTTGCTTCCAATCCCATTAGTCGTTTATGCCACTTTTATTATCTTCTAAATCCACATTGTGAACCGCTTTCAAGTTCATAGAATGTATTAAGTAAGCTATAAATGTAGATAGCTACGTAAAATGATTATATAAATGTTAAGAAATGACATTATGTGGTATACTAATCAATTTATTGGATAAATAAGTAGATTAATATGTTAGCACTTAACTTATCATTAGAGATTCAAATGCTACAATATCAATGAGAAATTAAACAATTTTATTTGCAAAGCGCACCAAAGTATGATTTCTGAATAAATAAAGCAGGAATTGCAAGTTATGTTCGGACAGACAAATTGATGAATGATTACTTAAATTGACGCCTTACGACAAAATGCAGATAAACAAAGAAAAATAGTCTGCATTGTACGGAAATAATGCAATTAAATGCAAATACCTGTGTATAATAAAAATTATTCTGCAAATGCGTATAAAATATCAAAATCCTGATAGAACCTTCTAATAGAAGTTTATAAATTGTTCACAAAATATGTTTAACATGACCATCCACACAGGAGAATTCCAAATTGTCTGGATTTTACTTTTCTGTGTCAAATGATTTACCAATTACTTAATATGAAAATATTTCTCGTAGTATACTCCTCTGAAAATTGCAAAAATGCAACGCAATTTCAAAAATCAAGACAATGATGCTGGTTGCAAGTAAACTTGGGAAAATTATAAATGCTGTGAATGTATCAGCCAATCCCAATATTTCATGTCGATTAAGTGATTTGGGTAAACATGACATGGTCGTCTTTTGCTTGTACACATTTTTCATTCGATACAAAAGACCGTTTTCCAACATCCAAAGTATTCTAGGTAATAATCATTTAACATAAATCCTTTTGACTACTAAAAATGAATTTTTAAAATATATTTATATATAGCAGATTTTTAAACCGATAAAATTGCATACTTTATGTTGAACATTTCCTTCATAGGGGAGTTTTTTCTTACAATCATCGCAGCACTGTGATGTGCATTCCCCACGAGGACTTTAAATAATTTTTGACAGAAGAAATTGTCAGAATACTTTTGGCGTGTCTGTGCAGTTAATCTGGATATGTCATACTCTCTTCTCAGTACGCTGACACTTTCCATTCTTAATGACACGCTAGGAGTTTGTGGATCAAATATATGTTCAAGAGGATATTTGGCACCAGTCACTCTGACAATTTTGGCTATAGCAGGTTGATCTTCCATTAGCTTCTACTTTCATATATAAGTTAGCAAAAAATCAATACACAATTTTTGGTAGTTCAACTTTAAAAGCCAACATTTTAAGATTTAAATTTTACCTTCTTAAGTAGTTCTGTATTAGGGCTTGGAGATGATTTCACATACAATAGGAACTTAGCTCTTATAACATCATTTAAATCTTTAATCGGTACAAAATCCAATGACAAGAGGGAAACTAATGCAGCTGAGTACATCCAATAAGAAATAACGCCAAACACTACTCCACAAAATATTGCAATTTTTAAAGATGTCGATTTTGTATGAATAACACTTCCATCTGAATTTACAATTGAGTCCTAATTGTAGTTTCTGAGTTTTAAGAATGTGAATAAGGTATAAGATTTTTTAAAAATATTTTACCATTTTGGCAGATAATCCCAACAGCCCAAACGAAAATATCGTAAACATAAATTTTGTCATCATTATCTGCTATAAATTGATTAATGTAGATCAGAATAAAAATACTGAGTAATATAATTGCCCATATACACACCACGGCTGTCCACAGTTCCAATCGAAAGGCATTCAGGTAGATATCTCTCGTAAAACTTGCTGGAGGTTGAAGAAAATAGCCAACCGTTCTGTACAAGTGACAATAATAACAATGCATGAATTTTTTCCCATTAGAAAAAACTTTTTTCCAAAACTTAGAAATATTTTGTCTGATTTTTGCGAGAGGAAAAGAACCTGGAAAATAAATTGACTGATTTCAAAAGATTTCTTTTCATACCTATGATACACATAAGGATGCAAAAATGTGAAGTTTTTTAGTCGAATTTCGCTGAATTCATGAATAGTTACAGAAACATCAACTTCTCCCTTTAAAATCATTTGCCCTATATCCGTTGTATTTAAAGTTGTGTTTATCAAGCCTATTCCTGTATTAGCCCATACAAATCCATCAGAAGCAACGTAAGTGAGATTGTAGGAATCCAGAATGAACTTGAAAACTGTGAAATACAATCCTCCCGTAAATTCAAGATGGCCATTTTGGAATGTGTGATTTAGTTCGTTTTCAAATCCTAACTGTATTCAAAGAAATTCAAATTAGTCAGTGTACTTACTATAAACATTAGAAAAGCGTAATAAAACATCCAGTTAGACTTAACAATGCCTGCGGCTTTAATAACACGTTGATTTATTGCCAGTTTGAAAAAAATATCTTCAGTGATTTCGTACAGATTTAAGCTCCTGTTTATCCAAGTGTGTCTTACTTGATATCAAAAATCTTTCAAATGCTTTAACCTGCAGGGCTTGCATTTGCCCACAATGCAGTCAAGTAAATAGTATTTGTGTATCTGAATCTCTATCTGCTGGTGCCCTTACTAAAATCCAGGGAATTCGAATGGTTTCTACAAAACTGTCTTTGGTGTTAATTTCATGGAAATCAAACGCAATTGGTCATTAATTTTATTTCCCCAAGGGAATAAATAAAAGAGAAAATTAAGTAGACTACAACGTACTAATTCACTTTATGTTACAAAACGAATTTATTTGAATATTATGAAAAGTATTAATCATGTCTTCATATTGTATTATTATCTGAATTCTGAATTCCATACTATTTATTTAGCGTCGTTATTATTAGTCCTTTTCTAATAGAGTTTTTGTTAGCTACGTATTACAAAATGTACATAGGAGTAGTTAATAAGTCAAGCAAATATTATTGAACACGTAAAATAAATAAAAAATATTTATGATTCGGTATGTATTGCTCTTAATTCTGATCGAAATGGGTACTAACAATAAGGCATCACTTTAAGTAATTAAGTAATTCATCAGCTAAATGCCATGACATTAAGGTACACACATTTATTACTATTAGGAAGTATGGTACACAGCATTTTAATACTTACAGCGAATGTAAATAACTAACAATGGGTAAAAAATGAATTGTATACTTTACAAATATAAAGGTTATTCTAAGCTATACTAATATTTGCGGTACCCGGAAAATCCTAGAAACCATTAAATTATCTACAGTAGCAGAAAACACTGTTGATGATATTTTCACTAAATTCTAATAAAATTAGGTACATCAAATTGTAATATAATATTATATATTATATATATATATTATTTATATATATATATTTATATATTTATATATATATTATTATATATATATTATATATGTATATTATATATTATATATATGATGTTGTGCATAATAATCACTATCACAAAATTTAAGTTCGTAAGTTGCAATATAAAACAGTACCAAAAAATTTGTTTTTAAAATTATTGTACAATAATATTGTTTTAGAATATAATGATAATTATATTATACCAAACTGACGAGGGTTTTGCTTACGATAAACATAATTATCTATCTATAACCATAAGCATTTACCACAATTGGATTATTTGGTTTTGGTTAAAACTGAGAGCTCAAAGTGGTCTAATACACTATTCTATTATATTGTATTATACTGTGCTATACTATATTATACTAAGACCTTGATTACTATAATTAGCATTGCAGTAATTTTCACATGTCATCACGCGGTAGCCAATAATTGTTAACATTAAATTTTTTCATGTTAGTTAACAGTATGATATTTTGACATAAATTAATCTTTCGTCATATCATTGTATGATAAACATTTATTTAGTGATTGGGATATTTACCTTTCAGTTCATAGATTTTTAGTTCTTGAATTTATCATGCTAATGAAAATGAAAATGAAATTTGGTTGCGTTGTACTATTTAATTTGGCATAATAAGTAATTTGAGTAAAATGGTCGGTGTTTTGTTCCCCTGATGCCTACTTTGCCTACCTAATATGGTCTGAGAATTTAAATAGTGCTATCAAGGAACAAAAAAGGACCTTTTATTGCTTTTTCCTTTTTTTGCTTTTTTGTAAAAAAGGTAAGTGCAAAATTGTAAAAAAGGTTACCTTTTTGCTTTTTTGCTTTTTTACGTTCCTAAAAGTTGCAATAAAAAATAAATAAAATGTCTTATTTTGTAGTCCGATATTTCTAGATTAGTGTTCTATTGATTTAAAACACTATTTCACACTACAAATGTTTTATATTTGATTGGTTTGCGTAGTAGTTTTAGACTGACTACGTCTTCATGCATAGGTAAAAAAGCAAAAAAGGTAAAATAGGTACCTTTTTTAAAAAAGGTATCTTTTTACATTTTAAGTAAAAAAGGCATTGCTTTTTTGTTCCTTGAGTGCTATACAATGCAGTTATTTTATGTGTAGATATGATTGCACTATGAACTTTGAACCTTTTAGATTCCTTTGTGGTACAATACTTTGTGTACTTTAACAACAGCATGAACGTTTGGATCTGTGAGGGGTCTCTAAAAGCGTATGGGCCTGTGGAGTTATTCCTTTTGCACACATGTAGGGCTGACCCTGGTCAATAAATTGTTGTTTTTCTATTGCTCTTCCCTTTGAATTTTCAAACTGATAAAATTCAGATTTGGAATCAACGCGTTTAGCAAAAGATTGCTTAAAATAAGCATCACTTTTCCAGTAGAAGCTTCCAATAGACACTGTCTTCTTTGGTTTCTGCAAATATTTGAGTACTGCCAATAAATCTTGTTTGTTCTGGCATTGACATTCAATTTTTAGCAAAGTTGTACATTTTTTGAATAGGGCCAAACAAGTAGTACTTGTTTCCTCGACATTTAAATATTTTAAGTTGGTAAGACTAAATGTTTTAAGTGTCGATTTTATTTTTGTTTTTTGACCAAATGTAATTTTTTCTACACTCTTCGGTATTGCAATAAGATCTATAAGAACAGGTTGATCCACAGATCCATGTATTTCAATTTCTTTGATGGTCGTTAGAATTTGTGATGTGAAAGGGAATTTGTAGAAACTGAATTTGTTTACATTCCATTTAACTTTTTCTAAATCGATTATATTTGGTTCCCACAAGGTAACTGAGTCCATGTGGATATCGTCAGACATATCAACACAAATATCTTTATCGTTAACAAAGAGTTTGTAGATATTTTTGAAATCGACAAACTCTTTTAAATGTACATCTGATGCAATGTCATTATATCTTTTGAATTTCACTTCTTCTACGTGAAGTTCTTTTGGGCAGACTCGATGGCCATGTCTCAGAATAACAGAACATTGGCTTAAGTAGAGGTATTCAACGGAAGGGATTTCTTCAATTTGTACGGTAAATTGGGATGACGGGGTAGAACTAGAACTTCTAATTTCATTTACAGCCGTTCGCTGATTGTTGTCAAATATTAACTCTTTTTTGTTGCCCATCCCGCTAAGTTTAAGTTTCCGGATGTCAGTAAAATTGAAAAATTCATTTAGATACAATTCTACATCAGCTTCTGCATTTTTGTCAATTCGAATAAAATTAACGTTTTGCAAGCCAAGTTCCCTGGGGGTGATTTTACTAAATTTTTTATCCACCAGAACTGTACAACCGTTTAAGTAAAGATATCGAAGACTGGCCATATCTTCTAATGAGACAATAATGTCCGTATAGCAGTTCAATTGCAAGTAATGCATCTTTGTACTAACAATTTCTGAAGACAATCTAGATATTTGTGAAATACCAGCCCTTTGGTCAAGAAACCAAACCCGATTTAAAACAAATCGTTCCAAATCGCTTGGAAATTCAGTTTTTTGAATACAACAATCACAAAGTTCCATCGTTTTTGTGTCGCCGTTTAATTGTAAACTGACAATTCCGTTTATGTAAGTAAAGCAATATCCCTGTACTTCTAATACTTTGAGGACGTTAACCAAATACGTCAAATTGATGATGTCTAAGCGTTGATTTTCTTTCCTAAATTTAACTAGCTCATAAATACCTTCGAATGCTTCTATTGCTAAATCGTATTTTAATGCTATAAGCTGCAGAAAAAATATTTGAGTTTTAACCATCAATTTGTCAACAGAGCGACTTAGGGCCAAAAGGATATCAAATTCTACATTTTCGGGTATTTGAATAGGTTTTTCAACTTGTGGGTAAAGATTTTGTAATAAATCTAATGCCTCTTCTAGTTTACCACATTTGCTAAGGCATATTGCATAGTTGACAGTTGCTGTTGAAAATTGGAGCTCGCTGCTCAAATACTTTGCTGGTGTAAGACTTTCATGAAACTTTTTGTCATTAAATAATTTATGAAGTTGATTTGTGTAGATCGAAATTATTTTATGCCATACGGTAGACTTTGTGAGCTTTTCGTTGAGATCCATAAGATCAAAAGCATTTTCTTCATTGAATTTGAGCTCAGACTCGTCTTCCTTCTTTAGCTCCAAGAGGAGATTATTTAATATTTCCAATGCTTCTTTCGTTTCGCCAAATTTCTCCAGACAAACGGCATAGTTGTACAACGATGCAGAAGATTGACTCTCTTGTGAAATGAATTTTGCCAAATCGACCGCTTTAACGAAGTTTCCAGAGACAATTAATTTTTCCAATTGCATCTGATCAATCAACTTGGCTCCAATACTTCGAAATTCTCTCTTCAGTTTTTCATCTGCATATGTATAAGGCTGCATTTTGTATTCCAAGTAGCCCTCGCATTGCAAAATCTTCTTCAATACTTTTCTTTCGTTATCTTTTCCATTGATTCTGATCGTTTGCTGTAAAAGTCGATGCATGCTTAATAAATCAACATCAACACTTTGCCTTTTGGAACGAACTTTGTTCCAGAAACTGTCATTGTGGGTCAACTTTGTATCTGTTCCAGTTTTCGTTACTAGCGAGTATTTCTCTAATAATTCAACAGCTTCCATCAAATCGGGTTTTTTGACATTCCCAACACGTCGTAGAAATTCCGCATCCACATCATCTGAACGAACGTAGCCAAAAACTGTGAGTAAATCGAATGCCATTTTTCCTTTCGGTTCCTTTTGAATTAAATCTAAAGAAATCTGCATGTTTTTATTTATTGTTTTCTCATAGTCATCAAATTTCTCGTTAAAAATGTTGGCTGAAGAGTCGACTTTGCTTATCATGTCCTTGATATCTAGTTTTCCATTATTAAGGGTGGCTACTGTTAGTTGGAGTGCTAAAGGCAAATTCCCCAGCATATCACAAAGTGTTTTTAATTCACTGTCTTTGAATTGTATGTCAGGATTCAATGCATTCTTAACAAATTCGTAGCTTTCGTTAATTCCAAATACATCCATTTGAAAATCGGTGATTCCATGTCCAGTTTTGTTTCCCCAATCAGTACATCTTGAAGTAATGATACAGTGAAAATTTAAATCATTTTGAGGGAGTACATCCTTAATTCCAAGTTCTCCTTGATATCTTTCTGCATTGTCAAATACCCACAAGCATTTAAATTTCCACATTTTCTCAAAACATTTTCTCGCTAAATTTTTCAAATCCAGTTCGTGGCGAAAATTAATTTTTAAATCCATGGCTAAATCTTTGAATGATTTCAGTAAACTTTCTTCTCCACTGTCAATCCAAAAAATATGTTGGTACACTCTAAAAAAAATTCAGCACAAGCAGTTGAGTAAACTGCTTTTTGATCAACCTTGTCTAAAATTTTGACAACTGTTGTTTAAATCTAACTCAATGAGTTGGAATGTGCAACTGTTGTATAATATTTTAGCAATGGATGAGTAAATTGCTGTCATCGTCAACGATTAAATAAAATTTACTCAACCATTGCTGATTATTAAATCATTGTTGTATAAATTTTTAGCAATGGTTAATTAAACTGTTGGTATCGTCAACGGTTAGATATAATTTACTCAACCATTGCTAATTGATTAGTCAATGATCGGACTAATAATACTCAAAATGTTGAGCATTTCCCAGAAAGGAATAAGTACAGGCTATTCCTTCCATTATGACAACAAGTAAATGTAGGTATGTGGTAATGTGCCTCGATAGAACAGAGCAGGAGCAAGGCTTCGGTACCCGCATCGGGTTATACTTTTTGCTCATGTTTACTCTGGCATTGAGTAAAAACTTAAATCAAGAGTTGAGGAATACGTTTATACACCATGTTGAGTAAACTGAACTCAATATGTCAGTCGGCGCATTTTTAACTCAGTTGTTGAGTTCAGTTTACTCAAATTTGACTGAAAATTTCTTAGAGTGTAGTCCTCTTGGTAATGATTTGCAAACCATTTGGCTGTACTGGTCTTTCCAATCCCACCTAAACCCGAAGCTTTAGCCTTTTGAGTAATTACTACCATTTTATTGTTTGCTCCCAGCAATAATTCCATTATGTGCTCAATAATTGTTTTTCCATCTAATTTTCGTTCGTAAAAAGCGTTTACTAGAGCTTTTCTCTCTGGCCACCATTTCGGGATTAGTTTCTCTTCCTTTTGTACCTCTTCCTTGACTTGACGATCAAGCTTATCACCAATTAGGTTCATATGCTCACAAATATGTCGGAGTAGTTCATTATTTTCCTTTTGTAAATCGGACGAGTTTTTCCGATCAGTATCTTTAGGCTTAACAATAATTTGAATAAATTCTTGAATAGCATTTGGGATTTGTCTCCAATCGTTTTGCAATTGTAATGCACTCAGATGTTGTGACTCGACCTTCTTGTATCCTTTTAAAAGTTCGTTTTGGTTTTCAAACTCAAAGACGTATCTGAATTCGTTAAAGTTTTTCATTTCATCCACATCTTGCTTGATGTAGAATTTGCTAATTCCATCTTTAACTATGACAATTGCTTCTTCAAAAAGTTCTTGCGTACTTAATTTCTTCTCTTTTGATTCTATATCCAATCCTCGTTTTTTAACTAGGGGATGAAATGTTGAACGTCCCTTTAAAAATGCATCAAAGATCATTTCAGGTGAAAGCTGTTTACCTTCACTGGCATGTTCTGATAAATAGTTGAAAATTCGACGAGTTGTGTCATGGAAAAAGCTTAATTTATTGTCATCGTTGTTAGTGATGGTATTCAATAAATCTTTGTAAGCTATGCAAATGTAGGACATTCCTGTGCTGACAATGACTTCGAATTCCTTTTCGGCTTTGCTGTTTAACGTATTTGTCCAACTTAAAAGATTTTTTCGTTTCCTTTCATCAAGATTTCCCAATACTACATTTCCCACCTTTTCCAAAACACTTCCAACTCCCACTCTTGTTAGTCCTCTAGTTATTACTCCTGCCAATGGCGCCATTGTTATTGCACCTGTCGCAGCACCTGCAGTTATACCTGCAGCCGCTCCAATTACTATTGTATTTTCTAGAACTTTTGATGCAAACGTTGTCTTTTGATATTTCCGATCTTCTCTTTGTATTGGAAGCTCCTTAGAAATTAACGAGTTGAAATTTTTTAAGAATACCATTTTTCCTGAGCAAATCCAATCTTCTAAAAGTTGTTTCTCGTCTTCGTCAAAGACGAAAGCATTTTCACAATTACTGGCACTGTTAAACATTAGTTTTCCTTTAGACTATGTTTAGGAAAACGGACATAAAGAAGTTACATTAAATTAATTAGTAAAGTCACATACTTTTCATTGGTTCCAAATGCTGCGGGTGGGGACAGACCTGTTATCTTATGTGGGTCGATAGCTTCCGCTGTTGCTGCTGCCGCTGGAATGTTGGCGGACGAGTTTCCACTTTCTACATTTTCACACCTATTCATTTAATAATATTATTTCAATTGATATCCATGACAATCATGATTTAAAATGACAATTCACTTTTTATAATCTTATTACTATAATATTAATAGTAAAATTTGGACACGTTGAGGTTTAGTTTGAAGTTTGAAGAATGGAAAACCTTCTCTACGGAAATATATTGTAGTAATAACAAGATCTGGCAAAATACCTACCTACCATTCCATTGCAACAACATGGCCTGGTTGGGTCAGAGTCCATGCAATCATAAGTGCCATGATGTTTTGTTATTTACCTGTTCGATTTTACATCTTCAATGGACAAAGGAATTTTTTCACGAGTTAATATCTCACTCCAAAACTTAATTTGGTCTTTGAACTCTTCTCCAGTTACTGAACACCCTGTTGTGGTTTTCTTTAGTTTTATTTGTTGACGCATTAATTCAATAAATTGTTTCGAGTGCAGTGAGAATAAGGAGTCCAAATTATTCTCCTTAGAATACATAGCAAATGAGTTGCCTGGGTGAGGAAGCAAATAAACAGGTGCGCCTTCAAAGAATTGAGCCACTTTTTCTTGTTTGAATACATCGTTTATCTTGAATGGTTTTGAGCTATTTGTTTCTGATTTGTTCATTTGTGTTGAGCAACCCTTGGGATCATAGTAGCCAAAATCATAGCCCGAGAAACTCCAGTCCCGAATCAACAACATCGAATTTTGATACAAATTCTCGTTCTCGAATCTAATATACAAGTTGTAATTAATTACTTACAAGTGAAACAAAAGTAATCATGTTACTATTATTAAATACAAAAATATACATTAACATAGCAAACCTATTATCGTCAGGCTTCAGTTGATATTGCAAGTAATCTTGAGATGCACGAAAGGATTGTAAAGCCTGTTGATCGATGCCTCTAATGCTGTTGTAGATGAAAACGGAGCTGAGAAGCCGACTCCAAGCAAAAACAGCGACGTTGTCTCTCCAAGTCGTTCCATCATCTTCAACTTGCAAAGTTTCATTACAGTCAATGAGCAATATTGCAATCTTCTCTCCTTCGTGTTGAATGAATATCGGCTCAGACCAGATATTTATACCGCCTATACTCTGTGTTTGATTATTGCTTTGAAATGGTTTTTTTGACTTCAAAGATTTTTCAAACCAGCCTTTCTCTTCAGCCTTTTGTATGTAATAAAGGAATTTGTCTAAAAGAAAAGATTTTCCAGATTGTTTTGGACCATTGATTGAATAAATTGCAAAACGACAGGAGCCAATTTTCGTTAGTATTTCGAATAAAACATCAGTATCCAAATTAAATGATTTCTCCTTTGGACCCAGAATTTGGACAACTTTTCCATTCATGGTACCCTGTAAGAAAAATAATTATAGATTTTTTAGGCGATCACATAATATTATACAATCCTTGTTAGGTTGCTAATTTGAAAATTATAATTTCGAGGTTATTATTTCACAGCATTAAAATAATTACATAGGTTGGTTGGGTAGACATATTATAACATTGCATGGATTTAATAATAATAATAATATAATATATCATTCATTATTACCCAACCAAATAATAACAATAATATTATATTACTTTTAATTAATCCTTTTTGACATAACAGTTTTCATGTATGGTCCACAGTAATCTTAAAGACAGGCATATAGATTCAATTTAAATAATTTAACTATTTAGTAATGTGTATTAAATGCAGATAATATTCCGAGTAGGTAGATGAAACATTATTGTAATGTTCATTGTAACATATGGTAAAGCAATGACATGGGTTGACCAGGTCTATAAATAACACCAGACTTAATCTTCAATTCAATTCACATTTATTTAAGTGCCAAAAAGTTCAAACCATACAAGATGATATTCCTATAAATCATATAAAATGTTATCATCCCACTTAGATATAAAGTACATTAAAGTTGTCGTAATTAATGTAATTATACAGACGGCATTTCATATTGTTCAGTAATACTAAGTAGTACAAGAGATTACTTGCAGTCGGATCAAATGTCGAGGAAATCTGAGCAACTGAAAGATGGCTCTTGTCATCTGTATGTAAATAATAATGTATAAAGATAAGATACTGAGCACAGCAGTTTTACAGAGACAGAACTTTTGTCGAAGCAGTATTTCGTAATCTGGCTTTTCATTCCGAATGAAAAGCATGAATGAATCGTTCATTCATAACGTAAGAACGTGCACTTCTCAGGCAGAGTTTTTCTAAAATGTTGGTTCTATAACCTACTTTGTTCTTTTATACACAACAGGGATTTCCGTGATATTTAACTCATTTTCATTAATTGTAAAGCCAAATTGTCACCTTCCAACCCATTTAAAATATAACAGAATATAAAATAAGTATGGTGACAAAGATGAGACGAATTATATTATCATGACTCTATTAGCCAAGGGCCAGCGCAGAGAAGTAAGAAACAATAAAAAGTTAATTAGTATGATTAGAGGATTCACTCCCGAAAAAATAAAGTGCAAAATAAATTGTTAATGGTGATTATGAGAAATCTACCAAATTTATATTTGTAAAGACAAAAAAATTTTCTGCTTCAACGTTTTCGGTAAACATTTTCCTAGACTGCTGAAAACGTTGCCAATATATTAATTCTTATCCGAAAAAAAACATTCCGCAACTAACATTACTATATTACTGTAATAAAAAGACTAAATAAACAAATAGAAATCTACAGTATTAGTGCTATGAAAAACATTTTGAAGGAATGAGAAATGTTTTAACACATCAATTTATAAGCTAAGAATTTCAAAGTTTATATTATAATTTTGTATGACTAGGTAATAGGAAGATAGTCTCACCTGTTGATAACTGGGAGGTATTTAAATATAAGACGTTACAAGTAAATGGGAAGAACAGTTAGGTGAGTTTGTTAGTATGAGAACATAGAACTCACATTTCACGTTAGCAATGCACGTACACAAGTGGCATACTGAATGAAACTTACCAAGTTCAATTGCAGATTGTTTGACTCACTTTTCACTTTGCGACAAACTCGGCAGTCCAGTGTTGCAAATTCTGCCATTCAGTTTTGCAAACACTTGCTGTAAATATTATGTGAGATACGAGATAAAGTATGTATGTATTTTACAAAAAAAGTTTTAGATAAGCATTGTTTTAAATTTATCATTTATAGACATTACAATATTAATTCTATAGCTAAAATTCTAAGCAAAATTCAGTCACATTTTAAAATTCTAAGGACATTTATTTCTAGTCATGTACCTTATTTTTATTCCCTATTCTACAGTGCATAAACTTCCATCTCCAATGCCAACACTGTTGCTGTCGGGCTGGCTCCCCTTCGATCGATCAAACAGCTTTACTCCTTGCTTACCCATATAGTTCTCTTATACTATTGCAATTTACGCTACACACTGCTTGGTGTAGGAAAGGGAAGCGAAAGCATTCAGGAGACTCCACACATATGCCCAAGGCTTAGGTATGTATTGTTTCTGCAATACAACATTTCGCAACCAACGTTGCTATAGTATTAATAATATAATATATACCTACCTATATGCAATAGTCCCGGAAAATGTAAGAACTGGGAAAACTTAGCCACCAGAAAAGTACGATATAACCCAAGACGATTTTCTATTCCTTTTTTCTATATTTTTCTAACTTTTCATATACAGAATATATACAGCCCATCTTGAAACAGTTTCTTACCTGCTCTAATTTAAGAAATTGACATAATAAATATAATAGGTTTATGAGAGGTTAACTTTTTACCAAATTAATTCCCTAGCCTTAATAGCTAAAATGTAATCTATGACTCAAAATTTATATTCAGTATTGCATTTATGTATGTCTATATGTATACTTATGTAAAGCATTTTTAAAATAACTAACCCTGTATTACTATCAAGATTATTATTTATAGGTAGTATAATAATATTAGGTGGAAAACAAAACCTTAATTTAACTTTATTTATTGAAAATGTGACCTAGAACCCCTAGAAAAAGATTTTTTTGTCAAAAAAGGGTAAAAATTGCTTTGCGCGAAAATTTTAAATTTTTACATATATTTTTTTATTTACGATATTAGCCAAATTTCGGAATAAATTCGTTGGCTATTATGATATTGATTTAGTTTTAATTTCCACTGTAGATTAAAACCATTTCCAGTCCATTTTATCGGATTCTTGGAAAATGCGGTAAATATTTTCACTCCACAATGTTGTGTGTAATCTTCTAATTCATAATCAAATACTTGAAAGGCATTTAAATAGTAAATTATATAAAGACGATATTATACTTATTTAGATTTCTCCTATCCAAAGTCAATAGAACGAATAAGCATCACACTAAGGACAATATTAAATACAACTATTAGGACAGATCTGATTTTTATTCATGTTCATCACTTTGTACCGCACTGCCAATCGAGAGAGTAGAAATGTGGATAAGATGGATTTCCTTAATAATAAATGTAATTCAGCATTCTGTACGACGCTTGAGGATCGGCAACAGAAATAGAAAACTCCTTAATTAACCTGTTTGCTATACAGCTTTAAGAGTGTAGTGTATAATCGATGGTTATTTTTTAGCTTTAATGGTTGTATTAATAGTTAACTAGAGTAATTTGAATTTTGTGCCGATGAATCCGTAAACAGGCTCTAGATGGTACAGTTACAGCTCCCAACCTCCTCAACTAGAAAAAATAATCTCAGAGGGGATGAAGGAACGCATCTCCTTTGTCTTTTAGCTGGAACAAAGAGAAAAAGATGGTAAACCCCCGAGGCTGAACAAAAATTTCAGAGAAGACAAAGAACTGGCAGAAGCGCATGCCCTATTAGCTGGTAAAAGTAGAAAGCAAGCAAGAGAGGTTAGATCTCCAGCCGGTTAAGGGGTTTGCATCCCCCAGCATGAGTCTCAGGGGGTATAAAAGGAGGCTTTTTTCTGAAATTTCCTCATTTCCACTCGTGGCGAGCTCTCAAAAGGACCTTCACTTCTCCAGCCTGCATTTGGAAGAAAGTCTCTTGAATTACAGCCTGCTTCACTGACGGTGCTTCTCTCTACAAGGACACATTGCGAGGAAAATCCTCTGTACAAAGTAAGCACAATTTCTATTTTCTCCATAAATAGTCCTATTTTTATTTGAAATAATACCCGCCGTTTTCCAATTACTTTGTGTTTAATTTATGAAAACGTATTAATTATTTGTCTTTCTTTCAGGATAATTGTTCCAGTCCCAGCTATAGTCGTCACACTGATCACTGGGGGGAACTTTTGAAGGTCCTTCACTTCTCCAGTCCGCATTTGGAAGAAAGTCTCTTGAGTTACAGCCTGCTTAACTAATTCCCTCGTCGGAGCACCTGCTTACAAGGACACATTGCGAGGAAAATCTTCTGAACAAAGTAAGCACAATTTATATTTTCTCCATAAATAATCCAATTTTTATTTGAAATAATACCCGCCCTTTTCCAATTACTTTGTGTTTATAAAAACATTAATTATTTGTCTTTCTTTCAGGATAATTGTTGCAGTCCCAGTTATATTCGTCATACTGATTGCTGGGGGAAAATTTGACATATTTCACACAGGTAATTATAATAATGTTTATTGTAGCAGCATAAGAAAGCAACGTATTCAATGGTGCTTATTTTGAGGGGAAAATTAACAGTGGCTAATGGATTTTTTTTATTACTTTGTGTCCCTAGCCTGAAAATGTCGATCACAATTAGCAAAAACGCAAGTTTGTTCCTGAGAGAGAAATGTGAAGCCTACTTGTCATCGCTGGGAGAAAACAACATTGGAAAACCAGAAGAAAGACAAACAAGTGTTGAGACCTCTCCTCCTTCCCCTTCCCAAGAACGGAAATTCTCAAAACCCTTTTCTCGACCACCAGGACAAAAAGCTACAGTTCTTCACAAATGGCCAGCCAATCCTGACAGCTGCGAAAACACGATCCTACCAACTATGATACTCAGATGTCCAACCAGCGAAAATTTGATCTCCATCTACAAGAAAGCAGATTGCTCACCTTACTTTGTCATTTCTGTCTCCGGGCCAGCGGAAGGAGTTCCTATCATAGAAGACCCTAAGGAATTTCTGAAGAAAATAAGCCAAGAAGGAACGTGTCATATTCAAGGCTGTGAAAACGCTTTCTCTTTATCGTCTACGGAGGATTATGAAGCCAGTAGCTCATCAGGAAGAAAATCCTCAACGTCATTGTCACCTCGACTTTCGACGGATGCCGAGAACAAAGGAAATGATGCTGCGGGGAATACTTCATCGTCATCTGCTTCATCGAAGGTGGATTCAAATTTAACTGAGGGGGATGCTGCATCTTCATCTGCTCAATGGACGACGAATTTCAAGAACACCGACACTTCATTTGGGGAAGATGCCGGAGCTGCTTCGTCTTCATCAGCCCAATACATGAATGTAGCTGTACAAAATTCATCTTTCTTACCGCCTACAACTCAGTATCCATTTTTCTATCCAGCGATGATTAATTACTATGAAGCTTGGAGACCGGAATTCGTCGAATGGAAACCGGATAATTTGAACAGCTGTAAGTAAATAATTCTCTTGCCAATGAATTGTCGTATTTAAAATGAAATGTGCTAATCATTATTGTTTTGCTTTTACTTAGATGGAAATGCCACTGCGGAAAATCCAACTCCATTTGCCGTCCAGAAATTTCCAATCTTCAAAGGTTGCTCATTTTGCCGGACCAATGGGGAAACTGTGGAAGTTGTCAACAGCCATTGTCTGAAAACGAGTAATAATGAAGTCACCTGTCCTTATCTTAGCAAATACGTCTGTCCAGTGTGCAACGCAACAGGAAAGAAGGCTCACACCTTCAAATATTGTCCAAAACGTCCAAGACAAGAAAGGGAGAATGATATGGCCAATTTTCCACGCTCCGTCCGCAATGCAACTGGAGAATTAGTGTACATTAATTATTAACCTTTATTAATCAATTACACTTGAAATGTTTTATACTGAGTTGCTATGTCTAAATTTTCCATGTATAGTTTGGTAGAGTAGATCGAAAGACTTTTTAGAAATAGAATAGTCCATTTAAAGCTGATTATAATATTATGTATTTAATTAATTTTATTCTAGATCATCTTTATTATCGGGTATATTAGGATATATTTTTCGAGTTGATTTTCTAGACAAACTTAAGTAGGTATCGAAATGCGCAGTGAGTAAATTGGAAAACTATGTTATTTAAGTTTAGTGATTAGTAAGTAGCAATTAAAATTTATTTATACATTTGGCAATTTCTACTATATTATAATGTTATTATCCTTAGTATTATACGAATATTCACAACTACAATTTTACTTCGCAGTTTAGGTTTAAGGGACGTTGTTAAATGAATAAAGTAGCTATTAGTAGAATTTGGTTGGTCGGTTTGTATTCATCTTATTTTACACTGTAGACGTATAATTATTTATATCCTTTCGTCGGTTCAAAGAAATGGTAGGCTTATATCAGCAATATTAACAAAATTCAAATCACTTTTTAATTATATGGTTCCAAGTTTAAGAAATGCAATTATCATAGGCATTAAGGTCAAATGAAATACGATCATGAACATTTATGAATATTATGATATTTTTCGTGTATCTCATATGACAACCCGCAAAGCAGACCATCTATATTATTAAGTCGGTGCATTTGACATACTTAGGTTTGTAATATGGCATTTAATGTATAGGTAATATCTAAAAGCGAAAACATATTTTCTTGAAATTACAAGAGAGGGTCGCATTTTCATAACTTCGTAATAATACGTAATATAAGACTTTCTTATATTACACCTAAATCATTAAATATCGATTAAATTTTATATATTATCCCATGATTTATTAATTATTTATTAATTTTGCAAGATTTTCTTTACGACGTGTTTTATTTACGATACTATGCTAGATGATTTAAATTTCGGACAATATATTAAGGTCGATGGTTGTTATAGTAGTTTAAATTGGTAAGCCTTTCCCAAATACTAAAGGCAAAACATTTATTTACCTAGAGCAAATATTTAGTGTTTTACTGACCATAATACCAAGACACAACATTATGTTATATTATAATCTATTATATCATGATGGAGAAGAACAAACCAGGATAGGTGCCACTTCAGATTAGTGTATAATTGTTATTGATTTAAAACGCATAGACATTTCCTCCCTACATAGAAATAGTAATATCATATTACTGAAAGGTGCAATTTATATATGGCATCTGTTATCAATGTCAGCTTTTTACATACATGTCGTAATTGATATTTACGTGCGGAATAAGCTATTATTAATATAGCTATTATTAATATGAACATGTCCGTAAACATATTTCAGCGCAGTCATAGTCAAATATATTTTAATATAGTATATAATGTCACAGTCAAGTATCAGCACGTGAACAGAGTTGCATTATCTATAATAACAACTTCAAGGACGTCCCGCAACAAGATATGCATTTTAATTCATAACATACATTTATTCAAGCATGATTTGAGTACTGAGTAGTACAGATAATACATCTCTTCCGTACTTCTTTGCAAAATAACACAAATCCTCTTTATTTCGATTAAATTTTCAGACATTAGGGGCATTATTTCAAGTATTAGAGATGGAGGAGAGTCAATTTGAGGAAATAATTTCTCACGAATTCCTGGAGAATGCTCTTGGAAGAAAAGTGGACAAATATGTGATTACAAGTGGCTCAAAGGCGGGCGACAATTACTCCAGTACAATGTACTCCATCGAAGTGCATTTCTCAAAAACTGACTCTGTCCACAATAATTCAAACAAAGATACAACAGAGGCAGTCTATTTAATTTCCAAGTGCTACCCCAACCATCCAGTCCGGCAAGAATTACTCATCGATTTGAATTTATTTCACAATGAGCTCTCGTTCTATAAAACGTATGTTCCAGCATTGATGCAGATGCAAATCGATTTACAACTCGAAAATGTTATCCAGCTCAATTTTCCAACTTTAGTTGCTGGGCATGCAATCAATTTTGATGAAGGTATAAATATGTTTAAAAACAAGCGACTTTAAATACCAATAAACTGAATATGAAAAGTTTTACATTATAATTCAGTCTCGTCATGCAATACGTTATGCATTCATTGCGATTTGTGTATTTATAAGTAAGTGTTCAAGGCTACCATATAAATTAGATAATATATGTTTGATTCTTGTTATAGGATGGAGACAATATAATAATAACTGTTTGTGGTGTGATAATATTACATTATATAAACATAAAAGGGCTTCATAATAAAACGATCACATGACATTGAGCCATGCCTGAACTAATTTAAAGACATATTAGTGTTATAAATTCAAGTCTCTCAATTTAAAACGTATGGATAAATGGTTGACAATATTATACTTAAAATTAATTGAAATGTAAAACATAATTAATGTTTTAGTTTGAGATTAATCAAATTCATGTATGGAATGATTTACTTTATGCCAAAATGTAATTTCAGAAAAGCCGAAAGCCGGACAGGTGTACAAGCCATTCGATAATTACATAATGATGGTGGATCTAAGAAAGACATCCGGATACCAACTTGCCGGTCGTCTGAACAGTTTTAACTTGGCTCATTGTAAGCTAGTTGTAGATGCAATTGCTAAAATTCACGCTCTCAGTTGGGCTTATAAGCAAAAGCATAATATCTTGAAAATTAATTCAAAATTTTCTTTCATCAACAATGAATCCTGGGTCAGAAAAATGGGCAATTTTATTGCCGGTATATTGGCCAAAACTGGAAAGGTGTCTTATGACATTATCAAGTCGGAATTTGACGAAACGTCTCCATTGGCAACGGGAGTCAAGAAATTCTGGGACAACGGAGCAGAATACTTAAAGATTGCATACGAAGGTCACAGCTTTTATGAATATGAAAAGCACATGAGGATAACCCCAGAGAATACAGAATCAAACAATAAAAACCGTAATTATTTTTTAAAAAGATTACTGCTACTTAACAAATTGCTTTTGAAAGATAATCCTAAAGCTTATTATGCGAAAATTTTAAAAATATGTTTCCTTGTTTAGAAGTTCCATGGAAAGTCGTGATTCATGGTGACTGTTGGACTAACAACATGCTTTTCCGTTATAACGAAGTTACAGGCGAACCTGAAGATGTAATTCTAGTTGACTTGCAATGTTTTCGTGAAGCGTGTCCAACTTCAGATTTGGCGTTTATGATTTACTTAGGCACAAATTCTGAATTCCGTAAGCAGCATCTGGACAGCGTGCTTGATCTGTATGCTGAAAAATTCAGTCATTACTGTCAAGTATTAAAAACGGAACCACTTCCTGGATTCTGCCCTCAGGAATTGAAAAGACGATTTCACCAATCAAAATTTTATGCTTTATGCATCGCAATGTTAGGACTGCCTACTATTTTGTCAGAAAATGAGATTGACCCAAAAGATTTAGAGACAATAGAAGAAGGGAAAACTATTACAGATGTATTGTCTTCCTTTGCTTCTGCCCCTGAGAAGAAAGATTCTCTGTTGAAGCGAGGAATTGTCGGATTATGCCAAGAAATGTATGACGATGGTATAATATAATTATTTTAATATTACGAAAGTTCAATTAGTCAATTTCTAATTCCAACTGGCCTGGGGCGAATTGATTTTTCCTTCCAAGATGTTTGTCTGTATTAAGATACTTAAAAATAACAAATTAAATCTACTTTGCGTTGCATTAGAAACCATTTACAATTTACACATCTCATAATTTTAGGTAATCTCAGTCCAGTTACGTTGTTACCTACTTTATAAGCCTTATTAAGTGTTTAAGAAATGTATTGTAGTGTATGAAGCGGTCGCACTTGGCAAATAATATGTCTCACAAAGAAATGTTGCAATTAGTAGTAGAAATCTATTTTTGTACTAAGTAAGGAGCAATTTCATCCTGAAGTATCTCTCATTTTTTTGCTATGAGTATTCTTTCTCTTTCATCCGTTTGTCTTTTCCTGTAACATAAATGATTGATGGTAGTTGATTGTAGAGATAGACTATTATTGAAAATTGCAGTAACAGTAGGACTCATCGCCACCCGCTCTTGATTGTTCATGAAAAGTTTCTACTATAGATCGATATTTGTAATCACAGATTCTACAGTATTCTTCATACGTACGGCGGTTGCAAAAAGAAATTTCTCTTGTGTAAAAAAATTCAATGTCATTGAGAAATAACCAAGTTGTTATTATGAAGCTTGAGACAATGATAAAACAATCTGATCACAGAAAATGCTAAGCACAATAAATTATTCATATTTTAATTAAAATATAATATTCTAATTTTTGCCCTTCCATTAATTTAAAAGTTTTTCATGCTCACTGAAGAACAGTAAAGTACTATGACGCAAATAACTGCCAAGAAATATCCTTAACATGAGTCAATTTTCCCACCAGCTATTCATGTGAAAACTCTTGTGGTGTCAAAGCAAAGGTACCATGCGGTATCTGGGAGATATATATAAAAAGTAACTTAACTGCACATCAGAAAGTCAGTTTTTCAAATATAAATCAGATAATTATATAGCATGAAATTAAATTGAATGACACCAAGAGATTAACTCTTGACAATGAAATCGTAGCTAACTAAATCTTAGGTTATTACTTCCATGAATTGTTTTTTGCTAGTTTCATAGAAGAAATCATTTTCTTTGTGCTGAATGTAAAAGTTTCAGCAATTTCCAATAGTTGGAGGAAATCATTGAATAGCATTAGGTACTTGACAATGGACTAAGTTAGGATTTTTATCGATTCTCAATTACTCGAGCTTGCTCAACCACAAAGTGACTACCTAATACTTAATACTAAAACTGACCAGACTTTTATCCAAGCTTCTTCCGTGAAGTGTTTGTCCACTCTCGTGTCATCTCAGATTAGCACTCTCTGTTTTCATGGGTAGCTATGGAAATCTTCGAGGGTAGTGAAAGTCAACTCAGAACTCATTTCCGTATACCATTAAATCTTCTATAGAAGTCATTAACTATCTCCACTTCTACTTTAACAGATAAGAGCTCATAGCCTTAATTACCTCCGAACTTTTCTTTAGATCCACATAAAACATGCTGCAACCCAAGCAGAGAATCCCTCAGTTTGTATTCATCGGTGGCCTAGAGTACAACAAAAGGATTAATTCTCGTCTGGAAGTATAGTTACTAAAATCTATTCTGTTTTACAAGGAGAAAGTGCTATAATAAAATTCGCTAACATAAAATATCATATTATACTTGTTTAATTAAATATCGTTCTGAGACTCTTTATTCTTTTGGTGCTATTATTGAGTTTACAATAATCGTTTCAAAAGTAGGTGAGAAAATAAATTTGCTTTGTGTGAGAACCCAATAATTGTGTACGTTGTCGGAAATGGCAAGCACGAAACTATTCAGTAAAAGAAGTCGGAATCAAAAGAAAAGCGTGAAAGTAGTGGAGACGAAGGAAAAAACTGGAAACACCGGGAGAGCGACAAAATCAAATATTCTCTTTGATGTAGGAAAATTGCAATTCGGGACAATGGGAATGGCCACTCTGGGAGAACTAGATGAGACCACTGAGTCCAGTGAAAGTGAAGACGACGAAGACTATTTCCAAATGCAATCACTGTCGCCACCTCTTCCTATCCAAAAACCTATGACTATCAGTCGACTTCTTGTTCTTCTCGCAGAAACTCCTCTGTCCGTTGAAACTGAAAATAGGAATCTGCAAATTACTTCCGCTACCGAAA
This sequence comes from Tomocerus qinae, assembly GCA_020055645.1. NCBI lineage: Eukaryota > Metazoa > Arthropoda > Collembola > Entomobryomorpha > Tomoceridae > Tomocerus > Tomocerus qinae. The sequence continues at coordinate 63,838,452 of CM034546.1, forward strand.
TCACCGAATTTTCAACTAACTCACGTCCTAACTCTCAAAGCGTTAGAAAAGTTGAGTTTTCTCCAGGCGTATCTATGCACGCTTCGCGAGATAATAAAAAGTCCCCTCCGGGTGAAATCGTTAAGAAAAATACAGCCACACGGAACAGTCGTAAGTACAATTTTCTGTACTGTTACTCATAATCATAATAATATGGGAGATTAAATACTATGACGTAGACTAAAGTTCAATTAAAATATTTAATGGAGCACCTTGAGACATTATTGAAAGAAATAATTGACAATTATTTTTAAATTTACTTTTTATACTATGTTACACTTCATAATTAAGTTGACAAAATATTATTGTTATGTAGGGTCGCCAACCGAGAGTAGAATATCCAGAAATGTTCAGCCAGTTCAACGACTACGATCACGTTCTAGGAGTGGAAGTCTGTTGAACGAGATTCGGGAAATGTCTTTGGAGTCTCAGGACGCCCAAGAAGCAAAGAAAAAGAAAAAAGCGTACACGGATAATGACCCATTTAAAAAACGACGAAAACGGCGTAAGAAGCGAGAAGATGATTACACAGACATGACTCGGGCAGCAGCTCTCACTCAAGGGTCACGCGATTTGAAACAATCGTTGAAGGCAAAGAAAAAGCGGGACAGGAAAATGCATGTCGAAATTGATTTATTGACGAAAGAAGAATTCTTTTCTGCTATGTTGGTCGTCGAAGCTACTTTTCATATGAAAGTCAAAAAACAGACGAATATTGCTCTCAAAACACTTAATAAGGTTTCCGAAAATTGTTTATTTATATTTGACTATTATTGACTATATTGTTAACAAGTAATTACTATTAATTATTTTTAGGCTTTGAAGCTGCAACCTTCCCACAAAGCAGCTCTAGTTGCACGGAGCCAATGTCATTTAAATTTAGGCGATGCAGCATCTGCATTAAAAGATGCTCAGACATCATTTGACTCGAATGAATTGTATATTCAAGGACTTCTCCTATTTGCCGAAGCTTTGTATCAGCTAGGCCAATTTGAAAAGGCTCTGATTGCCTACCATCAAGGGAATAGGCTAAGGAAGGATATGGAATGCTTTCGGCTGGGTATACAAAAATCTCAAGAAGCCATTAAGAAAGCCATCGGAAGTAAATAAATTTGGCATTACAGTACAAATATTAATATAGGAATGCCGTAATAGAAGAATTTTATTTTTGAAGGTCGATCAGCCACTCACATTGGAAATCTAGATGAAATTTTACCTGTTATTAACGAAATGGAAACATCGAGCAAAAGTAAAAATGTTTTGTTATATAAGCAGAAAACTAATGTTTGGGAATTTAAAAGAATATAATAATAATGTTATTATGAATAGATTCCATTCATAAAAGTGATGGGAAATCCTCAAAGTCAAGTGCAAGAGCCCGTTGGATCGCCAGAGAAGTTTTAGGGCAAATGTATTGCGATAAAGACTATCTTGTTAAATTTTTGGAAAGACCTGGTTAGACTTGCAACAATTTTATATTTCTATAATATGAATGTTTGTTATCTATTTAAATATGTTTTTAGGTGTGAAAATTGGTGACTGTGGCTCTAATGCCCTTCGTGATAGTGCTGTAGAAGCTTTGAAGTATTTAGAAATCAGAGAACAGTTTTGGAGACAACAAAATCCAATTTATTCAAGGAAAACCAATATTCCACTAAAATTGAAGAAGAATTGAGGATACAATCAATTTTAAGCTGGTTTCCCATTTAGGCTGTTATATGAAATAATTGTTGCCACACGAATGATACGAATAAATGTTTGATTACAACTTCAGCAATGTAATCACTAATCCCTATTCGATATTTCACGAAACAATCTATCTTGTGATGTTGGGACTTAATCGCTATTTCATTTGCCAATATTTTACAGCACCTATAAGATCTTTTTATAATTAATAATCAATAGGAGTGAGAAATATAGTAAGAAAAGAGTTTGAAGTTAAAGAAAACATTTTTAAAAATAAAATAAAAAGAAGATATCAATGCCATCCTGACATCATTAAAAGATTAAATAGAAAAGGAAAAGTGGCATTGAAGGCTGTTGGTAGAAAAAATCACTATAAAGTATAATGAGCCAATATAATAATAATAATAACTGTTGTCTCATCTCGACCAAACTGACGTTATCATCAAATATGTTTAGCACTGAAATGAGATACACGTAAATGAGTGGGTCATTTTCATATTACCCCTGAACCGAGTATATTTCCCTGAAAGTTGTTTGCTCCTAATCTTAAGCTAAAACCACCCCACATTAATTTAAATTATAAAAGCACTTAGGAGGCCCTGAAAAAGATCATATTTACTTGTTTATCAAATAAAAAGTAGTTAGCTTTTAACTTTACTGATTCACAAAAGTAAATACATGATTGAAATAATTATTTATTTATATTTATAATTAGCATTCTTTTATTCGGTAAATAATTTATTCTTGTTCCACCGTTTACAGTAGATATTGTCCTATTAAATCTAGTTTCTGCTGGATGCATGTAGTAACACACTACCAATTTAGGTTTAGCATGTCAGTCTTCTTCATCATTTTCGTTTGAATTGCCTTGAATTTAACTTGTTGTAAATGCCAATAATATAGGTATAATATTATGCAGTGTAGTGCATGTTCATCCCAATGAAACTGAGACAACGCGAATTGCCAGAGTACGCACCAAGGACATCAGACTCCCCTGCTATTATTTTTCCATCCCGCCTTATTAAATCTAGTTTCTGCTGGATGTATGTAGTAACACACTACCAGTTTAGGTTTAGCATGTCAATCGTCTTCATCATTTTCGTTTGATTTGCCTTGAACTTGACTTGTTGTTGCTGTCTATTATGCATTGCGTGCAAATACTGCAAATACGGTCTATATCCCATCCCAATGAAATAGAGACAGCATTATAATAGTATGAGACGGGAACATCAGACTCCCCTGCTATTATTTTTCCATCCCGCAATGTTTTATCTTTTGCTTGAATCACCTTGAACTTGACTTGTTGTTGCTGTCTATTATGCATTGCGTGCAAATACTGCAAATACGGTCTATATCCCATCCCAATGAAATAGAGACAGCATTATAATAGTATGAGACGGGAACACATACATCATACATAATGTTATAGCGTCAGTGCAAATCCTAAAAGTATGTTTATGACGTATGTGTGCTACCAGCTAAGTTAAACGTTGTACACAAAGTAACACCAAATACCATAATATTATGTACCTTTAATAGTGTCTGTGCTTGCCAACTCCTATTTCCACGTATTGCATGACGCATACTTACTCTGAAGTCAGAGAAGACTTACAGGTTTCGCACAATGCAAACGTAAATATGGGATGCGTTGCATCATATAGAAATCTTATATATACTGTCAACGTTCGGAGGTTAGGTTTTCATTCTCAAACTTATGTTTGGACAGAAAACAAATATTGTAGAAGATACTGTTTCGATAGACGAAATATTTATTGATAACTTTAAGAAATTAAATAATTCATTATCTAGTGTGAATAATCATCGTGGAACAAACAATTTAAAAGAAGTTTTATCAAGTAAGACTTCGAGAATTAATATTTTAATCCTTAAGTAATATTTTTGGTTAACTATAATTATTATACATTTCACTCTCAAATATTTAGGTATAAATTACACTTTCTTTACCTACCACAGTAATATTTTGATTTTGAATCTTTGTATAGGAGAAGATTTCACAATGTCTTCAAAAAAGGTTTTGAGACAAAATGAGAAGTCTATTCAGAAAATCGTATCTCAAAATTTTAACAGCGATTTGGACTTGTCACTCAAAGATACCTACTTTGTGAATCTGAAAATTGTCAATACAAGTAAGGGAAGTGCTGAAAATGAAATAGAAAATGTTGAACATAAAGAAAGACAAAAAATTCAGGAAATTCAAAAATTCCGTGCGAGCAGAGCCAATCAGGAATGCAGTGAAAATTATTTGGCAACCACAATAGCCCAGTTGAGCAGAAGAGACCAGGTTCCAGGAAATAATGATTCGTGCGGAAGTTTCACAGAGGTAAATCCAATACTGAATAAAACTATTAACAGAGTACTTATTTACGGAAGTCCAGGTACTGGAAAAACGACTTTGTGCAAGAAAATAGTTCATGATTTTTACAACAAAGACTTGTGGAATCATTTGGACGAAGTTATATGGATTCCCTTGAGACAATTAAAAGATTCCAGATTCGACCAAGATGAGATGAACGAGGAGAAATTGTTGAAAATCTTTTTGAACGAAGAAAATCTGAATCTTAATCTGGATAATGTTCTGTTCATTCTGGACGGTTGGGATGAAATTCAAGATTTACTCTCCGACCCAAAGAAAGTTAAATTGGTTGAAAGTATTAACAAAATCAAGGCACGAAAGAATTTAATTTTGACGTCTCGTCCATATGTTCAGTTGAACTTTGCAGATTATCAAAGAGTTTTAGAAATCACGGGATTCAGCGATAAAAATGTTAGGGATTACATCAAAACGATTTTACACCAAAACAATCGTTTATCCGATCAAGAAAAAATCTTGGAGTACATCGGAAACAATTTGCTATCGGATTTGGTGACAATTCCTATCATCTTAGAAATTTTTCTATTCGCCTGGGAAGAAATTTCAACCATGGACAAAAATGAAATCACAACAACTAAACTATACCAAACTTTCATTCTAAAGTTATCAAAGAATTTCTTGATCAAGACGGGAAAAGACGTAAGCAGAGATATTACTCTAATTGACTTAATAAATGGTCCTCTTTTGAAGGAATTCAAAATGTTGAGGGAAATGGCAATTAAATGGTTGGAAAATGGATCTTTGCAATTTGTTTATGCAGACTTTGAAAACTCAAATGAAAAATTACAAGAAAAACTCCCCTTTCTAAATTCTCCGTCTATTGGAGATTGGAAAACCGAGAGGAGTGAATTTATTCATCTCACATTTTTGGAATTCTTTGCCGCTTTTGAGCTAATCAACAGAGAAGAGGAAGATTTTCGTCGTTTTGTTGCAGAAAACAAATTCAATCCAAAATATTTTGTTGTGTTTACTTTCGTTGCCGGACTTATTGATGCAAACCTTCATAATTTGAAAGAATTTAGCAAATTACCTTATCGGTATTCCAAGGAAGAAAAATTGGATCTTTATTTTGACTATTTACAAAGTGATCCTGTAGATTTGTCTGGAAAGTATATTTATATGCTGCTCATGGATTGTATGCACGAATGTCAACTGCCAAAATCAAGAGAAACTTCAATCTATCAGGAAATCACAGCATTCGCTTGCAAGCAAAGTTATTATACCGCAATTGATGGTAGGAAAGTTCTTGAATGTCTCCGGCGATTTCCATTGGGTTTGATGGAAGAATATTTGAAATATGGAGATGCAGATCTACACCAACTGTATAATTATAGTTATACATATCCTCAATTCACTGATAGCCAGGTTGAAAAAATTTTCAAAACTAACATGTCAGAACTTACTAAGCTGGAGGTTTTATGCAAGCAATGCTCATTCAGTTCTTACAGTTCTGAAGTGATTAAAAAGTTGCTAAGCTTTAAATCTCTACGCAGTTATTGTCAACTCACATATTCAAACTTGCCGTTTCCCGTATTGGAAAAAGTTGTTAAGCTAATGATTAACAAAGACCTTTTCGAAACTGAAACTGATAAGAAGGAATACATTAAATATAAAGGAATTTCAAGTGCAGATGCAATTAAGCTCTGCGGTCAGCTGGTAAATATTGAAAATGGTGAATCAATTCGAGATATAATCGTTAAATTGATCCTTTCCAAAGTAGACGAGGAAATATTATTCTTCTTGGAGAATGTGTACGAATTTGCTGAAGAAATGCCCGGGGTTTTGCTTGGAATTTTAAATAACGTAGAATTCAGTCATGACTTGGTCCTTTACAAACGAGTGATGAAATTGATTAGACTATTCGATGTGAAATCACAAGCTTTGGTTGAAAAACTAATTCAAATTTTGGATACGAACGAAAAACTAAAATACCAAGCTTTAAAAACCATCGCTTACATATTCAACAAAGAGGAAATGCCCCCTAAAGTTGCTGTTTGTGTATTGAACAATTTTGAGTCGATTATGGATTCGGAAAAGGAACGAGTGGCCATACAAAAGCGGTTAATGAAAAATTACTTGGAGTCCACGGATCGAAAATCTATCATGAATGGGTTTACTTATAACTGGAGATTCAATGAACGTACTTACTCGATGAAAGAATTTATAAATATTATTACATACCGTTGCAATTCAAGTGTACTTCAGCCGTTGATTGACCTTTTCCTTGGAACTCCAGTAACGGAGCTTGCTTTGGAACTTTTACCAAAGGAAGACCAATTTGTATTCAAAATATTCCCTTTTATTGTAGAAACCAAAACTCAAGATGGAAATTTACACATCACGAAAGCAATTTCCAACATTATCAATTCGAAAGAAAATTGTTTGAGAGAAATGATGTATACAATTGATTCGGATTTGATCTGCGAGACAATTAAGGAAATGTTGAAAGATATAGCTGGAAAGGAACGAAAAGTCGATTGGAAATGGACTGTGAAAAGAATCTTCTACACTTTAACAGAAGTTCAGAGGTATAGTGAAAGATGCTCCACCCTACAAAAATGTGCTCCTAAGTACGGAGATGAAAAATGCGTTTACCATGCACATCTGATGAATTCAGAAGTACTACAAGAACTATTTGAAAGTGAAGGAATCAATCTAAACAGATCAATAGAATCCGCAGTAGATTCTGAAGAGTGTCTATTGGAAACGATAATGTATCTTTGCTATGAACAGAATGATAATGATTTATTATGGGCACAATTGCTGAACTGCGGCGTTGAAGATTCTGAATACCAAGAAAAAGCAACCAAACACATGCTAAGACTTTTTTGCCAAGACATTGAAGTTGAATTGAGGGCCGAACTTTTACATTATTTATCTAAACGAGTTCATCGGATGACGAAAGAACAACTCACTCTGGTGTTAAGGTACGAAGGTAGTGAAAAAGACTTCGAATTAGGAGAAAATTCTAACGAAGACAGAAGCTATTTATCTAGCATTACAAGCCAAGCAGAAAATGCTCTACTTTCAAATCACAAGTTCATTAAGGATTGTGAATACTTTTCAGAAGACGAACAATCTTCATTGAGACAATTAAATCCTTCGTACGACAGATTTTGTAGGGAAGAATCTGATTTAGAAATTCTTCAGCAGATAGAAGAATTAAGCACCCACATACATGAGGTTCTGAATTCTCCAACCACAAAGGAAATCTTGAATGCCATTTCACAGTGCTTGAAAGATTCTGATTATTCCAAATTCGATTCAAAAATCAGAAATATTTGTCAAGAAATGTATGGATATGGAATTGAAAGGTATTCATCGATTGCTAATACTTTCTTCCCTGACGCTTATACTAAGCAATTTATTATTGCAAGATATATCTTAGATCAGACCAGAAATACCGAATTTGAAAAATTATATAAAAAATGTAGAAAGTTGGCCAGGAAGACTTTTTCATTCCAGATCATTCATAAAATTTATGAAAAGTTGGATGATGAAATTCTGGGGCCATATTTCTTGACTGTTTTGGAAGAAAACTACGACCCAAACATAATATCGATGATCAAGTGCATAAATGATTCTTCAACTGAGAGGCAAAAATGTTATATGTCTTACGCATTGGTGCAAAGTGTCAATTGTTTAAATGACAACATTCCAGTATATATTTTCAACAATCATCTGTACATGGGATTGAGCGTTTCTGACAAACCATCTCTTCCTAATTTGAATCAATGTCAACGGGAAATCATTTTCAATGCAAAGTCAATAGCAAATTCTAATGGATTTAATATCCAACTGTGTGGAATTGCTCCAAATGTTGAAAGTTTTAAGATCTGCACAGAAAAATGCACAGTGATGGATTTAAGCGAAAAAGAGGAACATCTCAAGAATAACAAACATTTGGACTTAAGCAATCAAAATGTTAAAGACAAAAAAGAGATCGAAAAGATTTTGAAATTTGCTAAAAAGTACCCTGTTGAAACCCTGATACTTTCCAATAATCAAATCAATGGAGAAATGTTTGAGATTCTCATTCGGAATGCCAATGAAACTCGTCTTAAGTATTTAATTCTTGACAGTAATCTTATTGAGTTGGACAATTTTAACTTTGGAAATATTTTTGGAGATGAAGATTCGTATGTCAATCAAAACCATTCTTTACTACTACTAGATATTTCCAATAATCCCACTTCCATTAGCTGGCTGAAAAAATTTGAGGAGTTTCAGGATGCTGGAATATTTAACCGGAAAGATGCAGAAGGAAAAATCCAGGTTCATGGCTACAATTTGAACAACACTAATATCATTTTGTACCGCAGTACTTTAACTCGGGGCGATAGTGGTTGTCAAGTTATCTAAATTATTTAAGCCAATAAATTAAAATTATATAGGAATTTTGTATTTAGGTTTTGACAGATTTTATGTTAATAGTAATAATAGCTGTACTGGGGAATGCTTTAAAAAATAAAAAATCACGTAGCTAATATAATTTACAGTAATGAAAGCCTGTTATAAACAAATTATTGTTACAAAAGTCACTAAGTACCAAATAAAATCAAAAACAATGAAAACCAGAAAAACCATTCATAGTTAAGCATTAAAATGGTTAAATCATTTATCAGCAATTAGCAACAATCCGTGTCTATTCGTAAGCTTATATAGTAGACAAAAATTCAGATATAGTTTGAATGTGTGCATTAATTTGTAGATTTGTTATTGATTTATTCATGAAACATTGTCTGACACGTTTGACTAACATTATAATGTAACATACAATTAATGAAGATTTCTATGATGGGACAAGCCATTTCCTCATTACGAGTCTACAGTACCATTTTATAGACAGAACGAAAAGGTAAAGTTTAATATAATATTGGACGAAATTGAGAGTTTTGTGCTGGCCCCGCTGAACATTGGTGTATGTGCCTAAAATGCCTTTAAGTACAATTACATTCTAGCAGTAAGTTTATAAAAGCTGTCCTACGAATTCAAGAAAGTAGATGTATACTTAATAAAGGGATATGGCATGGTAATGTTATTTAAACTTAAACGGTCGAAATAAAGAAAATAATTATTTAGGTAGAAAATTTTGTTATCGGTTTCATCTTCTATCAGCGCTTATGCTGTATGAAAACATGTTCACATTTTATTCATCCCTATTTTCCACTTATCTCATGACACGATTGATTTTTAGCACCTCAAAAAAGAAAGATATTGATGTTTGCAAGATTTTCAAGCAATCATACTATGAATAAAAAGTAATGAAAAATTGCTTAAAACCTCGATCGATGCTTTACATAAGATTAGCCTTCCTCAGTTACTTGAAAGTCATGAAAACTATACCTTTAGCTTCGCACATAAATAAAAGAATATTTCTTTTATCGATTAATAGGTGGAATATTAACTAATATTTTTATCTAGCTATTATATTCTTCTTGTTTAAATGCTAGTATTACATTGTGTTAATACGCAATACAAATGTTTTTCACGCTTTACTATGGACATTTGAGTAAATAAAAAAGTGGATACGGGTGGCATACTATTTTTTAGTTTCTATAATTTGTATTGAAATCCAGTTTGTTTTAAAACACACTGGACTGTATCGGAATGATGACTTTAATTTAGAATTTAATTGTTACATAATATTATGATCAACGAAACTATTTTCTGATATAATTTAAAGTGCAGAATTTTTAAAAAGATTAGTGCAAATGCAAACAATACACATTATAAAATTTGAAAATGCTAACAAACAAACAACTAAACCGATTGTTCATATTTTCTCCATAATAATTTGATTTTCAAGTCAAATTTCATGCCAATGCTTTCTGATACTTTAAACCCTTAATATCTACCATTGTCTAAAAATGTTTGCATCAAATTTATGAATTTGCTATTAAAGTCTTTGTGCTATCTATATGGCGTACAGAAGGACGGTTAGAAACAAACGGGGACATCCTATGTAGTAGATTGCTTAAAGTTTTACCACGTAAGGCAACATAGCAACATTCTAATTTAACTTTACTTATAAAACAACTTTTAAACACTTACACTAAACAAGTACAAGCAAGTATGTTAAATTGTAATTGCGAATCTGCCTGTTTAGTAAAAACTTTCATTTAATTTTCTAATAAAAAATTGAGGACTTTTTCAGTTGAAAAAATTACCTCTAGGAACAGCAATAATCTTCTCTCACTATATATTGAATATTGTGATTAAATTATGATTCAATTTTACTAGAAAAAAAGTTTCAAATAAAATTGGCGTAATTTTCACAAATATCGGCGTTATAGTCAACAATAGAGCAAAAAAATCATAGAAGTTAGGCAAGAGAAATCACTAAAATGGGGAAAAAATTTATTTTTCAAGCAAAAGCTTTACAAATTTTATAATCAAAGAGTGTAAATTGAAATCTTAAGGTCATTTGTCATCGTTTTACTCGAGTTTAAGAATTTTAAATGAAGTTGAAGTAATTTTCATAAATAGTGCATATCGGCGCCATAGTCAACAATAAAGCATAGAAATTAGGAAAGAGAAATCTTTAAAGTTGGAAAATCTTAAAAAAGAGGCATTAGTTGTAACTCAAGAGTGTAAATTGAATTGGAAAGGTCAATTGTTGTTCAGAAAACAAAATTAGTGGCAAGAGGATACCAAAAACTTATTTCACAATGGTTATTAGAAGACGAAATGCAGTGATTTTTCTGCTATCTCTCTCTATTTTTTGTACAAATTTCGTTTTGACTGGAAAATTAGAAAACTTGTTTTCGTTGGAGAAAGATTGTTACATAAACCTAATATATTACGGAATGTACTCCACACAAACTACGGAAATATTGGAGGAGCTACTCCTAATAAAAACTCCGTATTCTCTGACAAATGTGGATTCCATGAAGAAGATTCTAGCTCAGAGATATCCAAATATGACACAACAGGAAAGGGAATCACAAATGAATCAAAAAGTAAGTAAATCTCTTACTACTATTAGACTGTGCTTCCGGGGAACCGACAAACCAGGTCCGATGTATTTGAGTAACCGATTCAGATGTATTGTGCATGTTTCTGTGGATTTGAATTCAAGCAAGTCGATTGACCTGGCGTTGACAAAATATGTAACTCATTACGTAGGACTTCAGTTCACGTTTAATAAATACAATGAGAGTAAAAAACCTTATTTGTCATTAGAGCGTACCTGCTACCACACTTTCCAGCATTACAATTTCCAAGATTACACAAGTGTTTATTTTCTCATTCGAAATGAAATTTTTAGAGATATGGCGAACCAAAGAAAATTTTTAAATGGCATTAAAATGGAGTTTTCGGGGTTGGAAGGACACTATTTTGTGCAATTATTGGGAAAAGAAGACAGCAGAATATTTTTCATTTGCGGAAAATGCCAACAAAGAATGATGAAAGAAAAGTCCAAAATATCAAATGAATTTATGGACAGTTTAGTTTTCTTACACAATGGTACTTCAGAGGGCAACAATCTTGACCGGAAACTTTTGAGGAAAATTCGAGCAGACGTGACGTTGAAGAGTAATTTTTTAAAAGAAAAAATGTTTACAAGTGTTTATCGTTACCCAGCTCCGAGGCACTTTTATTGTGGGCCTACTTTAAAGAAAGAATCGTTTTTACGAGCTTTCTTAGAAAACGAGGTCGATGTGGCAATTATTTTGTCTTCGATTGCCTTCTACAGTTTTCCTAATATAACAATTAGTACACAATATTTGTGTGAAGAGACAATGTGGGGTAGACAGATACCGTCATTGGAAATACAAATAAAATTAGAATATTCAATGGAACAAAAACTTTTTGAAGCTACAGGCAACTATATTGTAACTGGATCAGACAGCTACAGTTATATATCGTGCGTGGTTCTGGAGGATGAGAGTCTGTCGTTCTACGGCTACATCCGTCCATTTGATCTCTCTGCTTGGATTGGAATTCTGTTGACAATATTACTTGTCACAATATTCTTCCAACTGACTTTATATCTGAAGCACAACGAAATCTACCAGTTCATCTTCACTTGTTATGCTTATGCACTCTGCAACAATTGCGGATTCCCGAAAAAGATGGAGAAATATTTCTGGTTCAAAATTGTTCTAGGTCTATATCTACTGATGTTCATCGTTCTCACCTACGGCTATGCAGGCATCGTCATCACTGATTTAACTGAACCCAGACCTGTAAGACGAATCGAGTCTTTTGAAGAAATTGCAAAATTGGACCACATTTTAGTTGTCAGTTCACTTATTGGACTGTATCCATATCCTTACGAGCCATGGTTAATACCAGTAGGTGCCCAAAATTGGATGATGTTTCATTACAACTGTTATTTACATTTGAAGAAAATAAACAGCAGTGGAATAAATACTAGATATACTGATAAATGTAATCATGTTATTAGCACTTCTACAACATTTCAAGATGTATCAATCGAAACAGTGAAGTCAGCATTGGATTACTCTACTCGACCTGGTGGTGATGAAAATTTTATTTTGGCTTGGGATTCAAAATATTACCCTAACTTTGGTCAAAAATTGAACGCAATTAACAAAAAGGTCCGTTACCCACCGATTTCCCCAAAATTATCTTTTCAACATTGGATCTCCCAATGCAACAGAGAAGTGTTTGTGGATAGACAGAGCCAAATTCATCGATTTTTAAATGATTTTCATTGGCATGCTGCAGGAATCAAGCCTAAAAGAAAATTGTACATTGGAGTTCCAGATAATAATACTTTAACATTTGGAATGTCAGTCAAGAGCAAATTTATCTTTTTTCGGGAATACTTTAGAGGAAATCTTTTAATTCTGTCCGAATCTGGGATTTACTCGCAATGGATGGATGTCTTTAACCATTTTAATTTCACACAATGTCGACATTGTCTCGATAGAGAACAACCACGCCCGTTAACCTTTTATAATTCAAACATTTTTACCATTTTTGCTATTTATTTGGGATGCTTAATTTTTGACCTTTTGGCATTTGTTTGGGAAACAAAACATGTCTTGTTTCATTTACTTATTGATTTAATTTCCAAGTTAAAGAGAGCTTTTTGGAATTTGCGATCAAAATTCACGAATTTCAACAGTTTAAAGATTTTTGTTGCTTCCCGTAAACGTAAGTAAATATGCATATTAAAGGCAACATTGTTCTATGTCTCCTTGTATGTATATTTATACACTATTTAATGTACATATTATGCATAATCATGCTAATACCATGTACTGCACTTGAAATATATGCTCTGGAGAAGTTTTGCTGCCTAGGTAGTATCCTATATTAAATACTTGTTAGTAGTAGTTAGTAAATAACAATAATAATAAACGATGTCACACAATGTATAATAACTATCACAAGATGTACAAATAAAATTTTCAAATGTATGGCAATTAAACTTTCTTTTAATAAGTGAGATATCCCAATTCCAAAGAGTATTTACTGTGTGTAATCGGTTGGAATTGAATATGGTCTAAATAAGGCATAGACGACAAGTTATTTTATTCTTTTAAATCGCATTTCTAGCATCTATTTTTATTATTATTAAGGTTAAATACAAACAACGAAATCTAGAGCATATCGTCCCTAAGGGAACGAATTAGGCTCAATGCACTTTTCGTTTTGTTTACGAAATAGCCTTATTGCACTTCTTGTTTGATGATAGATCTCTTCGCTTCACATTTGAGATATTCAAGTGTTTGGTATTAATTTCCCATGAAGTTGTCATTTGGTCGGCAAAGTCGGTATGTAGTGAAAAGGCAATATCATTTGTATTTTCTGTATGTAAAATTGTAAAACCTTCCATATTTTATGGGATATGGCTCGCAAGGAAGCATGAAGGATAAACGTAAACTGGCTCATGCGCATTGAATGATGTTTGTATGTAGGTATGTTTGCCTGTACTCATGAGCACAATGAGCAGGCACGCATCCACCAATTTGGTCAAGGAGGGACGCGCTGGGCTGGGAGCAGAAATTAATGCAAAAGTTTAACAGAATTTTGACGATGTTTGGCCCTTTTAGATTGCGAATAATATTACTAAACCGCCGTACCGCTATTGAATTTCAACGTTATTCTAGCACTAAGTGCTAGGTTTTCAGCTAGTATTAAATAATTTCAATTCAACTATAATTTTACAAATAGTGACGATTAAAATATAATTTGAGAAGTTTGAAATATTAAAATAAAATGGATATCTAAATAAAATGGAAAACAAAGTAATAAATTATGTTGTTTAAATCATTCGTTTGTGTATTTACCAATTAATGTTTACAAATTATCATTTTTACTATCAAGCGAAGCTCATGATAACTATGTTTACATTTGGGACTGCAAAAATCCCAATAACGCGGTAAATTTTGTAATACTCATCCAATACAACCGGAAATGTCGGAGGAAGCCAGTTCTTTTTAGGTAATTCTGCTTTCTTCTCCGCGGTCAACGATTCGAGACCTGGACCACACACACGTTTGTCGATCGCCGAGCAAAAAGTAATTAAAAAAGCATTCGGCCTCATACAACACAAAATATCCAATTAAGGCTCTCATGGCTAATATTCTTTTGTGTAGTATTGCACTGTGAATTGTTAAGAAGGTAAGGTTGGCATAAATATGTCAGATTTGCCCTTATTTTAAATTGCTGTCCAATCTCTTCACGTCATTCAGTTGTTGTTGAATAAATAATGGCAACTGAAATAGTTTTCAAGCCTACTCATTCATGGAATAAGGACAAGTGATTGTTTCTTCAGGGGAAAATAACAGTGGAGGAACTATCTTCTCTAACCTACCCTAAAAAAACTTTGAGCCCGACCGTAATGATTTAATTCATTTAATTTCACAATATTCCATTATTCTTTTCTACTGTTCGAAGTATTTTTGAAAGTATGAAATTCTATATTCTGATAGCAAATCTCTTATTTATCTTTGATTTTTCTCGAGGATGGAATTTAAAGGACGTGATTAACCTCGAGAAAGACTGCTATATTAATCTTCTGTTACCCCACAAATATCATTCTAGTCCTGCTCATGATTTGTTACAAAGGCAGCTGCTTGAAATTATTGTTCCATTTGCAATTACAAAGCCAAAATTCAACACTGACGAAATTGAATGCAATCTAACAGAATTTCTCCATAGAAAAAATTTGGCTTTGGAGACCTTTATTAAGCGCTGTACCAATTCCATAAAAGACAAGCAAATGAGAATTGCATCGCCAAGTCCAGTGTCTCGTTTTGTGTGTGTGGCCAACATCGTCGTTAATTTCAATCCCAGCCAATTAACTGATTTTATGTTTGTTGAATACGTCAGTGGAAGTTTATCCACAGAAACTGTTAACACTAATATATTCAAACATAAAAGCCAGTACAATTTTGCTCAGCATTCTTCGGTTTACATTCTGGTTGATAAGAACTTGCAGTTAAACTTTACTAAGTCAAAACCCCTTTTTGACTTGCCAGAAAACGGAAATCAAATTTTGAATATCGAAGTTTTGTTTTTGAGAAAGACGTGGTTTGTATTATCGCTTTCCAACGAAAGTGACAAATCAGTGTATTTCCTGTGTCCAAAAGTCAAGACTGATTTAAGATTGCAGAAATTTAAACACTTTAATTTAGAATTTAATTCTGGTAAACATTTCCGTGGAATAGCTATGAAAATCTTCAAAAGAAAAGCAATTTAGTAAAGGAAGTTGCGCTACGGATACGCGAAGAAAATTCTAGGATGCTCAATAATGAAAAAAGATTTTATTGTGGACATCCACTACGTAATTCTTATTTCACAAATGCGTTTGATGACGGAGAAAATAGAATTTCCATTGCAATTGCTTCGACGATTTTGGAAAAACTACCAAACTCTACTATAACATTCTCCGGTAATGACTGTCCCAAGAGATTGCGAGCTCCTAGTACTATTGACTTTTATTACCAAAAGGCAGAAGTTTATGACCGCAAGTCTGGACCCTATCGAATCCATCTACCTACTAAAGAGGATGACTTCAGCTTTATTTCTTTTGTCGTTTTGGAAGATGAAAGTCTCTCTTTCTATGGATATCTTCTTCCCTATCAATTCCACTCCTGGTTGGCCATCATTGTTACCACCAGTTTCGTAACTGGTTTTGTTCACGGAATGATTTACTGCAAAAATGACCAACCCGTTCCATTTCTTTTGATCTGCTGTGCATATTTATTGGAAGTTAGTTACTCACTCTCAGGCAAAGTCGGAAAAACACTTTGGATAAGATTAGTGATAGGACCTTTGTTGCTCATGTTTATCGTATTGACTAATGGGTACAAGGGAATTGTCATCAGGGATTTGGTTGAGCCACGTCCAGTGAAAATAATCGAAACTTTGGAAGATATCGCGAATATGCCCGAAATTGCATTACTTACTTTATTTAAAGGTACTACAGAGTTCAATCCTTTTCATGTGTCTAAAGAGACTCAAAAAAAGGTGATACGTGATTACTACTGTCCGAAGGATCCCGGAGGTCGCTATTTACATAATAAGTCACACGACGACATAAAATGCCGAAATTTTTACTACGCCAACCTCACTTTTGAAAATCAAAACCAAAGTGAAGTTCAAGCAGCATTTCAAGACTTAAATACAAATAAAGGCCCTAACTTTAAACTAGTTTTTGATTTGATGAATTGGATTGAACTACAATCCTCCCAACAAAAAGAAGCAGGACAAGTTGCAAAGGCTAATATTCTAAACAACTTGTCCAAAGCCTTTGCATTTCCTCCTGGGTTTCCTTATATAAGTTCTCAACAATGGATTTCTCAATGCAACAACTCCGCGATCATTCTACCAACGTCTCGTCTCCATCGACTGCTGAATGATTCTTACTGGAATCCTGAGAGTGGGGGATTTGCACCAAAAAGAGAATTATATCATCGGAAAGATCAAAATTCATTGCTATCGCTATCTCTAAATATTGGTTTCGACAGTAACAGCATTCCACTTCTTACACCTTTCCTTCGAGAGAAATTGTACTTTCTTAGCCAGTCGGGAATTTTTAATGCATGGTTGGATTACTTCAAGGGTCACAATTTTACGAAATGCAAAACATGTTGGCTTCGAAATCCTATTCGACCTCTGTCATTCGTTAATTCAAATATTGGCTCGATATTTCACATCATTTTGGTAGGGTCTTTCTTATATTTTGCAGTTTTTCTTTGGGAATGTCGCCTAGTCTTAAAATGTCTACTGGCTGTATATTTAAATGTTAGTAAGGCATGGGTGAAAGACAATGTATCAAGAATAATATGTTATATGTTAGGTAATTCGTTTCAACTGAACTGTTCTAGATTTCGCCAAATCCGAAAACCTGTAATTCCACTAGAAAGTCAAATTTAAGTTAGATAATAATATTATTGTATTATTGATTTAATATAATTGTCATACTCTACTGCATGGTTGATATATTTTAGAATACGTGAGCAGCAATAAATAATTCGTCACATGTGAAAATGTCGCTCATTGCTTTAGATTCAATAGCATTCAATGGAAGAAAGATACTTTGGTGTTACAGGAAACTTAATTGTAACTCATTCAGACTGTTACAATTATACATCAAACCAAATCGAGAATTGTACATTGGAGTTCCAGATGACAATATTACTCTAAAATTTGGAATATCAGTCAAGAGCAAATTTGTCTTCTTTAGAGAATACATTAAAGGAAATGCCGAATGTTGGATCTACGCAAAATGGATGAAAGTCTTTAACCATTTTGATTTCACGCAATGTCGAAACTGTCTCGATAGGTAATAACCACATCCATTGACATTATATAATTCAAATATTTTCACCATTTATGCTATTTCTCTGGGTTTAATACTTTTGGGCTTTTTAGCGTTTGTTTGGGAAGCAAAATGTCTTGTTTTATTTAATTATGGATTTAATTTCCAAGTTAAAAATAGTTTTATGGAATTAGGAATCCAAATTCAAGAATTTCAACAGATTAATAATTTTGCTGCTTTTTATAAACGTAATTAAATATGCATATTATATTGATAAGGCTGAACTGGATTATTTAACTTTCAATGTATACTGTCTTAATGTCCATTATTACATACTCTACTAGTAATTTAAATTACATGCGTAATAAATGTGCTCCTGAGTACGGAGATGAAAAATGTGTTCACCATGCACATCTGATGAATTCAGAAGCTCTACAAGACCTATTTGAAAGTGAAGGAATCAATCTAAACAGATCAATAGAATCAGCAGTAGATTCTGAAGAGTGTCTATTTATATATAGAGTATTTATTTTATCGATTAATAGGTGGAATACCTTTTATTTATCTACCTATTCCCCTTGTTTTATTACATGATCAATACGCTTACTTAAATAGATTACTTAAAGTTTTGGCCTTGGCACGTAACGCAACATAGCAACATTTTACTTACACTAAACTTTACTTATAAAAATACTCTTAAACAACTCTATTAAACAAATTTCTTAAGAACTATGTACAGTCAATGTGGTTAAATTGTAATTGTAAATGTGCTTGTTCAGTAACAAGTTTTAATTTAATTCTATAAATAAAATTTGAGGACTTAAGTCATCTCCTCTCACTGTGATTAAATTTAGATTTAATTTTACTCAAGTTTGAAAATTTTAAATGACGTTGAAGTACTTTTTATAAATATCGGTGCTATAGTCAATAGTCAACAATAGAGTACATGAAAACCATAGAAATCAGGACAAATAAATGGTTAAAATTGGGAAAATACAAAACTGTTTTTGTTAAGTTGTGAAGAAATCTGAGGCTTTACAAATTTTTATTCCAAGAAGAGAGTAAATTGAAAATTGAGTTGTGGTGGTTTGTCATCATTCAGAAAACAAATTAGTGGCAAAAGTATAACAAAAACTTATTTGACAATGGTTATTTGGAGAGGACGAAATTCAGTGATTTTTCTGCCTTTTGTCTCTATTCTTTGTACGCCAAGTTTCGTGTCGACTGGAAAATTAGAAAACTTGTTTTCGTTGGAGAAAGATTGTTACATAAACGTAATATATTATGGAATGTACTCCACACAAACTACAGAAATATTGGAAGAGCTATTCCAAATAAAAACTCCATATTCTCTGACGAATGTGGATTCCATGAAGAGGATTCTAGCTCAGGGATATCCAAATATGACAGAACAGGAAAGAGAATCTCAAATGTGTCAAAAACTAAGGAAATCTTTTGCTAGATGCTTCGAGGGAAACTACAAACCAAATTCGCCATATTTGAATAGCCGATTCAGATGTATCGTGCATTTTTCTGTGGATTTAAATTCAAGTAAGTTAATTGACCTTACTTTGACAAAATAGATATCTCAATATGGACTTCAGTTCACGTTTAACGAAGTCAATGAGAGGAAAAAACCTTATCTGTCATGGGAATATATCTGCTACTACGACGATATCCAGCAATACAGTTTCCAAGATTACACAAGTGTTTATTTTCTCGTTCAAAACGAAATTTTCGGTAGTTGGAAAAATCAAACTAAATTTTTAAATGGTATTAAAATGCGATTTTCGGGATTAGAAGGACATTATTTTGTGCAATCATTGAGAAAAGAAGACAGCAGAATATTCTTCATTTGCGGGAAATGTCAATTTAGAATGATGAAAAAGAAGCCTACAACGTCATATAAATTTATAGACAGTTTGGTCTTCTTACCTAACGGTACTTCAGAGGGAAATAGTTCTAATCGTAATTTTTTGAGGAAGATCCGTGCAGACTTGTCGTTGAAGAATAATATATTAAAAGAAAACATTTATTCAAATGTTTTTCGGTACCCAGCTCCGAGGCACTTTTATTGCGGGCCTGCTATAAAGAAAGAATCATTTTCACCAGCTTTCCTAGGAAACAAGATTGATGTGACAGTCATTTTGTCTTCCATTGCCTTCTACACTTTTCCTAATATAACAATTGGTACCCATATCGAATGCGAAAAAATAATATCAGTTAGAAGGATAAGGCTCGTGCATTTATTTTACGACTACTCAATGGACCAACAATACTTTAAAGCTACAGAAAACTATGTTGTAACTCATTCAGATAGTTACAACTACATATCTTGTGTGGTTCTGGAGGATGAGAGTCTGTCGTTCTACGGCTACATCCGTCCATTTGATCTCTCAGCTTGGATTGGGATTCTGTTGACAATATTACTTGTCACAATATTCTTCCAACTTACATTGTATTTGAAGCACAATGAAATCTACCAGTTCATCTTCACTTGTTGTGCTTATGAGGTCTGCAACAATTGCGGATTTCCCAAAAAGATGGAGAAATATTTCTGGTTTAAAATAGTTCTGGGTCTATATCTACTGATGTTCATCGTTCTCACCTACGGCTATGCAGGCATCGTCATCACGGATTTAACTGAACCCAGAGCTGTAAAACAAATAGACTCTTTTGAAGAAATTGCAACTTTAGACAATATTTTAGTTGTCAGTTCACTTATTATTGCAGACCATCCTTATGTACCATGGCTAATTACAACTGGTACACAAAAATGGATGATGGCTCATTACAACTGTTATATTTATTTGAAGAAAGTATTAAACATTAGTAAAGCAGAAAACGGATTCAGTACTAAATGCAATAATGTTATTAACATTTCTATCTCCTTTCAAGATGTAACACTCGAAACCGTGAAGTTAGCATTAAATTACTCTACTCGACCTGGTGGTGATGCAAATTTTATGCTAACTGGGGATTCAAAACATTACCGTAACTTTGGTCAAAAACTTACTGCAATTAACAAAAAGGTTCGCTTCCCACCGATTTCCCCGAAATTATCTTTTCAACATTGGATCTCTCAATGTAACAAAGAAGTGTTTGTGGATAGACAGAGCCAAATTCATCGGTTTTTGAACGACTCTCATTGGGATGTTGGGATCAAGCCAAAACGAAAATTGTACAATGGAGTTCCAGATAATAATACCATCACTTTTGGGATTGTAATCAAGAGCAAATATGTCTTCTTTCAGGAATATATTAAACGAAATCTTTTTATTTTGTCCGAATCTGGGATCTACGCGAAATGGATGGATGTCGTCAACCATTTTGATTTCACGCAATGTCGAAACTGCCTCGATAAAGAACAACCACGTCCGTTGACCTTTTATAATTCAAATATTTTTACCATTTTTGCTATTTATTTGGGTTTAATACTTTTGGACTTATTTGCATTTGTCTGGGAAACAAAATATGTCTTGTTTCATTTAATTATTGATTTAATTTCCAAGTTAAAGAGAGCACTTTGGAATTTGCAACCAAAATTCACGAATTTCAACAGTTTAAAGATTTTTATTGCTTCCCGTAAACGTAAGTAAATATGCATATTGAATACAACAATGTTCTATGCCACCTTATGTGTATAATATCTTCCCTTAAGGAACCAAATAGCCTATCTCCACTTTTCGTTCTGTGCACGAAATAGCCTAAATCCATTTATCATTTTGTGGACGAAATAGCCTATCTCCATTTTTCGTTTTGTGGACGAAATAGCCTAAATGCCATGTAGCCTAAATGCTGCGCCATGTATGTACAGAGTGTCTAGGCTATGGAGATAGGCTATTTCGTCCACAAAACGAAAAATAGAATTAGGCTATTTCGTACACAAAACGAAAAGTGGAGATAGGCTACTTGGTTCCTTAAGGGACGATATACTATTTAATGTCCATATTTTATTATGCATAATCCTGGTACTGCCCTTGAAATATATGCTTTGGAGAAGTTTTGCTGCCTAGGTAGTATCCTATAATATTACGTACATGTTAGTAGTAGTTAGTACTAATAACAATAAAGGATGTCACTCAATGCAGTATTATAACTATCACAAGATGTACTAATAAAATTTTCAAATGTATGGCATTTAAACTTTCTTTTAATAAGTGAGATATCCCAATCCCAAAGAGTATTCATTGTGTATTGTGTTCAGTTACAATGGGAAAAATCTATGTCGTCGTCTATTCCCATTTTCTGAAGGAAACTTAACCTTTACTTCATAAAATTGAAACTTTTCCGAAATAAGTAGCATTATTGTGCGTTGGTAGCCGAAACATAGTTGGATATGTTGACAAATATACCTAATAATTGGAAATGCGTATCGCCAGAGGCAGAAGAAGCATCCATGGACAGCTATTAGGGAAAATTGTTTCCTATTATTGCTTCGCATTTATTCCTAATATACGTAAAAGCATTCAAGTCTTAATTCTACCTTTTAACGCAAAAATGTAGAAATATTTTATTTTTAATTTATTTATTCTGGACCAGTAAGAGCAGTCCATATAGTAGATCTACAATTTTGTTACCACCACATTCCCATAATCCATTAACATCAATCAATAAATCAGAATCAGATAGTTTCCAGTCCAGAGAAGTATATTATTAGTATTTTATGGAGAGCCAAAGTTTCGTGGATATCAATATGATTTTATAACAAACGCCACCAACTTACTGTGCGATGAAAATATCATTACATATTCTTGACTACAACACGCTATGGCGTCCTGTGAAAATAATCGAAACTTATGATATGGCTAATGTATACGCAAATTGTCTAGGAAAATTACTACATTTAAGGACGACACAGTATTCTACCATTTTATATTTAGACTCCTTTATATATTATACTGTGTTTTCTTAATTAATATTTTTGCTGCATGAAAACATATAAACTCTTTTATTTATAACTATTGTCCACTTCAACTCAAGAAACTATTTTTTGTTTTTTAGGACAACCTCATGACAAGAGATGTAGACTTTTGCAAGCATTTTAAGCAATCATATGATTAACAAGTAATGAAAAATTGCTTTAAACATCGCTCTTTGCTTTGGATTCGTAGGTAAAAAATTGGCTTGACTAAATTTATTGTATTTTAATACTTGAAAGTCATGAAAACTACCTTCTAGGTCGCTTATGAATAAAAGAGTATTTATTGTATCGATTGATATTTATACGTAGAATAACGAGTAGACACTGTCTAGCTATTCTCCTTGTTTAAATGTTAGTATTACATGGTATCAATACGCTTTCAAATGTAAGCTAAATAATGTTTTGCACGCTTTTGCCACAGACATATATTTAAGCCTACAACAAGGTATAAAATAAATGTCATAATAAGTAGAACATTATTTGTTGCGAGTTTATATACTTTCAATTGAAAAATAGTTTGTTTTGAAACACACTTGACTGTATCGAAAAAATGACTTTCAATTTGGAAGCATTAATTGTTACATAATATTATGGGCAATATGGCCGTTTTCTGATGTAATTCAAATTGCACAATTTTAAAAATAGATTAAAAGATTAAGCAATAAAATTACATACATAAATTTGAATAATGCCTAAAAACAACGAAAGCGATTGTTCATATTTTCTGCCAATTTGGAATTGAAAATATTCAAGTCAGACTTCAGGCAATAAGTTTCTAATATTTTTTAAATTGCGTGATCGTGCTACCAAGAAAGACAAATATTTAAGCTATAAAATACAAAAATTAGGGTAATTGATACTTTCATTTATTGAATTGAAACTTAATATAAACACTTAGGATCTGTAATCCGCTAAATACATTTACACCAAATTAATTAATGTGAAAGGAGTCTTTGTGGTTGTATTAGGTATCTGGCATACAGAAGGACGGTTATAAACAAACGAGAAGTACCTCTATAGACTACTAACAGTTTTGGCCATGCCACGTAAGGCAACGTAGTAACATTCTACTTCAACTTGACTTATAAAAATACTCTTAAATAGGTCTCTTAAACATTAAGTACAGTCAGTTTTGTTCAATTGTAGTTGTAAATCTGATTGTTCTTTAAAAACTTTTTATTTAATTCTGAAATTAAACCTGGGGACTTTTTCATTTGAAAAATTATCGCTTGGAACAGTAAACTGTTTTCTCCTACTATTTGGAATGAAATTAAATTTTACCCTAGTTTAAGAATTTTAAATGAAGTTGAATTAATTTTCATAAATAGTGCATATCGGCTCCATATAGTCAACAACAAAGAATAGAAATTAGGAAAGAGAAATCGTTAAAGTTGAAAAAATACTAAGTTAAGGCATTAGTTGTAACTCAAGAGTGTAAATTGAATTCGAAAGGTCAATTGTTGTTTAGAAAACAAAATTAGTGGCAAGAGTATAGAAAAACTATAATTCAAAATGGTTATTTGTCGAGGACGAAATTCAATGATTGTTCTGGTTTTTCTCTCTATTTTTTGTACTCCAAGTTTCGTTTCGACTGGAAAATTAGAAAACTTGTTTTCGTTGGAGAAAGATTGTTACATCAACATAATAT
This sequence comes from Tomocerus qinae, assembly GCA_020055645.1. Taxonomy (NCBI): domain Eukaryota; kingdom Metazoa; phylum Arthropoda; class Collembola; order Entomobryomorpha; family Tomoceridae; genus Tomocerus; species Tomocerus qinae. Next base: position 63,862,888 of record CM034546.1, read on the forward strand.
ATTACGGAATGTACTCCACACAAACTACGGAAATATTGGAGGAGTTATTCCTAATAAAAACTCCGTATTCCCTGACGAATGTCGATTCCATGAAGAGGATTTTAGCTCAAAGATTTCCAAATATGACTCAAAAGGAAAGAAAATCACAAATGTTTCAAACATTAATGAATACTTTTAGATGTCCCTACGAGGTAAACTACAAACCAAGTTCACCATATTTGAATAACCGATTCACATGTATCGTGTATTTTTCTGTGGATTTAAATTCAAGCAATCGCATTGACCTGTTGTTGACACATTATATAACCCTCTACGTAGGACTTCATTTCAGGTTTAATGAAGTCAATGAGGGGAATAAACCTTATTTGTCATTCAAGTATATCTGCTACCGCAACTTCCACCAATACAGTTTCAAAGATTACACAAGTGTTTATTTTCTCGTTCAAAATGAAGTTTTTGGTGATGTGATCAACCAAACCAAATTTTTATATAACATTGAATTGGAATTTTCGGTGTTAGAAGGACACTATTTTGTGCAATCATTGGTAAAAGGAGATGACAGAATATTCTTTATTTCTGGGAAATGTCAAAATGGAATGATGAAAGTAAAAGCCGAAAACTCAAAAGAACTTGTGGATAATCTGGTATTTTTATACAATGCTACCTCTAAGGCAAATAGTCTTGACCGGAAACTTTTGAGGGATATCCGTGCCGACGTAGCGTTGAAGAATAATTTCTATAAAAAAGAAATGTATTCACACGTTAATCGTTACCCAGCTCCCAAGCACTATTGTGGACCTACTTTAAAGGATGAATCATTTTCATTAATCTTTCGAGAAAACAAGTTCGATGTGGTGATCATCTTGTCTTCGATTGCCTTCTACAGATTCCCTAATATATCAATTAGCACACATTACGGGTGCGAAACAATGTGGGATAGAAAGAAACGGCTATTGGAAATAAATTACGACTATTCAATGGAACAGCAATACTTTGATGTTGGAAACCAATATATTGTCACACATTCAGATAGTTACAATTACATATCTTGTTCGATTCTGGAGGATGAGAGTTTGTCGTTCTACGGCTACATCCGTCCATTTGATATCTCTGCTTGGATTGGAATTCTGTTGACAATATTACTTGTCACAATATTCTTCCAACTGACTTTATATCTGAAGCACAACGAAATCCACCAGTTCATCTTCACTTGCTTTGCTTATGCACTCTGCAACAATTGCGGATTCCCGAAAAAGATGGAGAAATATTTCTGGTTCAAAATAGTTCTTGGTCTATATCTACTGATGTTCATCGTTCTCACCTACGGCTATGCAGGAATCGTCATCACAGATTTAACTGAACCCAGAGCTGTAAGACAAATTGAGTCTTTTGCAGAAATTGCAACTTTAGACGACATTTTAGTTGTCAGTTCACTTACTAATTCAGATGATCCATATTTACCATGGCTAATTCCAACTGGTATACAAAAAACGATAATGGCTCATTACAACTGTTATATTTATTTGAAGAACACACTAAACATCAATAAAATAGAAAACGGATTCAGTAGTAAATGTAATTTTGTTGTTAGCATTTCTACAACATTTCAGGATGTATCAATCGAAACCGTTAAGTCAGCATTAGATTACTCTAATCGACCTGGTGGGGATATGAATTTTATGCTATCTGGAGATTCCCTTTGTTACCTCAACTTTGGCCACCAATTAAAGGCAATTAACAAAAAGGTTCGTTACCCACCGATTTCCCCAAAATTATCTTTTCAAGATTGGATCTCTCAATGTAACAGAGAAGTGTTTGTGGATAGACAGAGCCAAATTCATCGGTTTTTAAACGACTCTCACTGGAATGTTGGGAACAAGCCAAAACGAAAACTGTACATTGGAGTTCCAGATAATAATACTATCACTTTTGGGATTGTAATCAAGAGCAAATATGTCTTCTTTCGGGAATATATTAAACGAAATCTTTTTATTTTGTCCGAATCTGGGCTCTACGCGAAATGGATGGAAGTCGTCAACCATTTTGATTTCACGCAATGTCGAAACTGCCTCGATAAAGAACAACCACGTCCGTTGACCTTTTATAATTCAAATATTTTTACCATTTTTGCCATTTATTTGGGTTTAATACTTTTGGACTTATTTGCATTTGTCTGGGAAACAAAACATGTCTTGTTTCATTTAATTATTGATTTAATTTCCAAGTTAAAGAGAGCATTTTGGAATTTGCAATCAAAATTCAAGAATTTTGATTGCAATTTCAACAGTTTAAAGATTATTGTTGCTGCCTGTAAACGTAAGTAAATATGCATATTGAATACAACAATTTTTTATGCCACCTTATTGTATAATATACTATTTAATGTCCATATTTTATTATGCATAATCATGGTACTGCCCTTGAAATATATGCTTTGGAGAAGTTTTGCTGCCTAGGTAGTATCCTATAATATTAATAACATGTTAGTAGTAGTACTAATAACAATAAAGGATGTCACTCAAGGCTGTATTATAACTATCACAAGATGTACAAATAAAATTTTCAAATGCATTGCAATTAAACTTTCTTTTAATATGTGAGATATCCCAATCCCAAAGAATATTCATTGTGTATAATCAGTTTGAATTGAACATGGTTTAAATAAGGCATAGACAACAAGCTGGGATATTTATTTTTTTAAATCGTATTCTAGCGTCGTCTTAAATTTATGATTAAATACAAACAACGACATCTAGAGCATATTTTATACTTCATGAATATTGTAGCACAAAATTACAAAGCAGTATTGCCATAATGAAATTATAAGATCACAATGCTAACATTCAAGTAAAAACTAGATACAAAACTTATTTTCAAAATCAAATACAATATTCAAGGCAAAATGTATTTCGTTATTTGATGAACAACTCCGTCTAATCCCATTCTCTCAAGGAAACTTATCCATCGATTCTTCATAAAATTGAACCGTTTTCTGCAAAAAAATAAAAAGCATTATTGTGCATTGGTAATTGGTAGCAAAAACTGGAGACGCGTATCATCAGAGGCAGCTATTAGGAAAAATTGTTTCCCATTATTGCTTCGTATTACGTCCCAATGCGTAAAAGTATCCAAGTCTTAATGCTATATTTTAACTCAAAGACATAAAAATGTTTTCAAATTTCTAATGCTCATTTTTGAATCTATTTATTCTGGAATAGAAACTGTATTTCATTGTGGGTCTGCAATTCTCCTAGTGTCACCACGCTACTATATTGTATTCTGCATTCCCATGAACAGCAATCAATCCATGAGGCAGTAAAATAAGCCTAGGTATTTTATCTGGAGACATGTATTTCATAGATATCAATATGTTTGTATATATACGAGAAAAGCCTCCAGTTTACTGTGGGCTAAAATAGTATTTTATGGTCCCTATGCCTGACTTCGACACGCCATGCGTCTTGTGAAAGTAATCGAAACTTAGGAAGATATGGCTTATATGCCCGATATTACCCTGTGTATATTTAGACCCGTTTAGAATACTGTGTTTGGTTAATTTTAAACCCTTCAAAACTATTTTTGGCCCTTCTGATACTTATTTGTCGTTCTTGGGCGATTAAGAAGGTATTTATGTAGTTGCAATAATTTATTTATACATAAAATTACATGTGAACTTATTAGAAAAAAGTTATTTCAGATTTGAGTGTTAGTTAGGCCTTTTTTTATTTCATCACAATACAAATGAATACACTCTTAAGACAATAATGTTAAAATTAACATTATTTCATACTTAAATGGGCTCACATAGTATCTAATCATTTTTGAAATATCTCGGATTTGAATCATAGACCGACATCAAAATTATTTTCTAAAAATGCAGCTAAAGCAACCAATTGAATTTGACATAATTTCATGTTTAAATTACAAACACACACATATATGTACATGTATTTAATATACAGATGAATATCATTATCATACTTTAGTACTGGAAGAAGACGTGTGATTAAATAGGTACTTATATAGTTGGGAAAATTGATTAAACTTCGCTCATTGCTCTGGAATCGTTATAATATAGTTGGAACTAGATGGTTAGTTTTAGTTTATTGTATTTAAATACTTGAAAGTCATGCAAACTATACCTTCGAGGTCGCACTGTCGCACATAAATAAAAGAGTATTTATTGTATCGATTGATACGTGGAATAACGAGTGGGCATATCGAGCTATTCTCCTTGTTTAAATGCTAGTATTACACGGTATTAATACGCTTTCAAAGGTAAGTAAAATAATGTTTCTCTCGCTTTGCCATAGACATTTAAGCCTACAACAAGGTATAAAATAAATGTATACGGACAGAATATTATTTGTTGAGAGTTTGTATACTTTGTATTAAAACATCGCTTTTTAAATGAATTTCATTGGAATGCTGCTGGAATCAAGCCTAAACGAAAATTAACCTCAGATTAACCACGCTTAGAATATATTTTATACAATTTCCATAAGTATTGTGTTACTAAATAGTTTTACCTGAATTACTAAGTGGGAAGTATAAGATTAAAATACTAAACATTTTAACATGGCAAAGTATATCATTCTCTATAGATAAACTGTTATACGTGTACGTAGTAAGTAAGTAGGAAATAGATACAAAACTTCAAAATATATACAGTATTCGAGGTAAAATGCCATGTCAACACAGCATGTCCGACTTTGCGTTTATAATATAGTTTGATGGATTATTTTATTCTACTGGCAGATATATTTAAGTATGCATGGTCCGCTATAAATAAGTGGTCACATGTGATTACGTAGGTACTTAATGTGGGGAAATCGTAAAATCTGCTTAACTACATCTACCTGTGCTGATTCAGATACTTTCTTCTCTGACACCTATACTAAAGAATGCATTATGGCTAGATGTATTTTACACAGTGTACAAAATACCATTTACCACTTACCAGTGGTAAGTGGTTTTTAATGGTATTTAACGTTAAATACCACTACCTAAAAAGCAGTGGTAAGTGGTATAAATGGTATAAATGGTAAAAAATAGTTTCATTTAAATTTCCTGTTTGAATTTTGAATAAAATTCGGTGCCAAAGTATGAAATAGCTTAGCAGATGATCATTGTTGTCACAAATTGATAAGTGTTCATCAATCAGAGTAGAATTCAACAAATGGGGGAGCTAACAACCCTTGCCGATTGAGAAATTAATTGCAATTAAATTAGCATCAATTTTAAATGGGCGATACCAAATACAATCTTTCTTTCTTCATTTTTTTATAACTTTTGGTGTACAATCAAATAAATATAATTAATTTAATTGATTAAGGGGCTAATTGGAAATATTTCATAGAAAATAAAATTTTAAAACTTACATTTTAGGAAGTCTAGTATATCTGTACTCAGCTGTCTAATCAATCGCTAAAATTTACCATTTTTACCATTAAATGCATTTTTACCATTAAGTGCATTTTTACCACTGTGATGGTAAAAAAGGCTAAAAAGTGGTAAATTTTGTACACTGATTTTACATCAGGACAGAAATAGCGAATTTGCTTAAAACATCGCTCAATGTTTTGGATTTGTAAGTAAATAATTAGCCTTCCTATGTTTAATACTGCACTTGTATTGTTATACTTGAAAGTCATGAAAACTATACCTTCGAGGTCGAACATAAATAAAAGAGTATTTATTTCATCGATTGACACGTAGAATAACGAGTATTAGATATCCTATTATAGTGTATTAATACCATGCAATACTAGCATTTATAAGCAATATGAGAATCTCATATTACTTATAAATGCTAGTATTGCATGGTATTAATACACTTTCAATTGTAAGCTATATAAATAATGTTTTGCTTGCTTTGCCGTTGAGTTTACAACAAGGTAAAATATAAATGTATACAGAAATACGGATGGCATATTATTTGTTGAAGTTTGTATACTTTATGTTGAAAAATAGTTTGTTTTGAAACACACTAGGCTGTATCAAATCAAATGATGACTTTAAATTTGGAAGCCTTTAATTGTTACATAATATTATGGTCAATGACCGTTTTCCGATATCGTCCCTTAAGGAACGATTTCAATGAACTTTTTGTTTGTGTTGTCGATCAGTGGTGTGTAAGTAGAAGTAAGATTAGTAAGTAGCATAGGTTAGTCGGTGCAGTCTAGTGCCATCTGTTATTTATTAAAGCTTGTTTGATTATTGAATTTAGTTAAGATATTCTGTAATAGGCTAATCATTTCAACGAATTTGAACTGACCAATAGCAAATAAGACATTACCGTTAAGATTTAGCTTGTAAGCATTTTTGGAATGAACGAGACAGAACTTGTGTAAACGTACGATTGAAAGTGTGTGCTTTTTGTTCCTCTCGGGAGAGAGATGAATTTTGTGAATTTTCCGAAGAAAATTCAAACTGTTGAAATTAAATAAAGAGTGTTTGTGACCTGTGTGACTGGAATACTGTCGCGTATTTCTTTTCATTGTCATCGTCACATTTTATCGTCATATTATAGCCTAGTACACACTACACAGTTCGAGATAGGTGACATTAGCTATCTTAGTCATCCATCACAGAGTGAAATTAAACCCAGTCAGGCTATTGACTGGTTGGTCCTTCGTCCGTATTGGATAGACAATAGACACCCGAATAGTGCATAAACTGAAGCTCTATTTTCCGGACAGGAAAATAGCGTTCTACGGCCAGATAGAGACAAGTCTGGCCGTAACATTGGCCCTTCTAGAGCCGGATCGTTGACGGACTGTCGACAAGTGCAACCAGCCTGTAAGTGAAAGTGAAATTTTGTTAACTTTAATCCACAATTCAAGAAGTGAAAATGGAAGGGAGTCGCAAAAGCATCCGAAATCCACCCGCCATAGACAGGTACGGTGAAGTTATTCCGACCGTCCCCAGAAAGAGGAAAGTGAAGAAACCAGCAATCGTGGACGATGCCAACAGTGAAACCGGAAGCCGCCTGACAGGAAAAAGTAAGGCTTCCAGAGCCAGTTCAATTCAACGACGGAAGTTAGAAGCAGAAGTTCAAGCGATGAACGAACTCTCAGGAATTGAAGACGAACTTTCTGCTATTGAAATAATTAAATTGGAGCGGAAAAAGCTGTTGGCCCAGAAAAAATTGGAGCTGGAAAAAATCATTCTCGAAGAAGAAGGTGGTGATGAATCAGATGACGACGATTCTCAAAAGTTGAGTGACGAAGACGACGAAGAGAAAGTGCAAGAGTGGCTAGAGAAAGATGGAAGAAAATCAGATTGTAGTTCATTAAACTCTGAAGAAAGAAAAGAAAGGAACAAATGGTATCAAACTGAACAGGACGAAGAAAAGGTACGTCCTCCGTCTCCAATTGTCACTCCAGCCACCGAAATGAAAATTATGACTCAGGCCTTGACGAAAATGTTTGAGGCTATGGAAAACCGAATGGCAGGGACCCCGAAGGAGCCCCAAAGTATGAACAAATACCTGGCACGACAGACCGTCGCGAAGGAGTTGCCCATCTTCACCGGAGACCCTGTGGAATGGCCAAATTTCATCAGCCAGTACAAGTCGACAACCGAAGCCTGCGAGTTCAGCAATATTGAAAATATTGCCCGTCTTCAGAAGAGCCTAAAAGGTAAGGCAAAAGACGCCGTGCAGTGCATGTTGGCTGTTCCCGAGAAACTCCCGGAAGTCATGCAGTGTCTCGAAGAGAACTTTGGCAGACCGGAAGTGATTCTCAAGATGTTGACTCAGAGAGCTGAACAAATGATGAGTGTTCGAGATGAAAAGCCCGACGCCCTCATGGATTTAGCAAATGCAGTAAGAAATCTCACATCTACTGCAGAAATATTGAAGAAAACCGAATATCTCAGTAACCCCTACCTGATGGAGAAGTTGACGGAGAAACTGTCACCAGCCATGAGACGGGAGTGGGGACTGAAAGTCATTGACACTGAAGAAGGAACTGCAAGACTGAAAGAATTTTCGTCTTGGTTGAACCGAATGGCCAAGGCAGTTAGAGCCGTGTCTACGTCGCAATTTTCCTCATGTAGTACCGAAGAGAAAAAACAGAAACACACCAGAGGTCGTGAAAAATGGCGAGGTGAAATGGTGGCAGCGCTAGAGGAAAAAGAAGTCAGTGAAAATTGCTGTGGCTTCTGCAGAAGATTTGGCCACCATATTACCAGCTGCAGACAATTTGGCAAGAAGTCAGTTGATGAAAGATGGAAACACGTAATGGAGGAAAAGCTTTGTTTTTCCTGCCTTGAGTTTGGGCATAGATCAGAAAACTGTCCGAAGAAAAAGAAATGCGGAAAGGACGGATGCGAAGTGTTCCACCACAACTCTCTTCACCCCAAGAAAAGAGAAACCCCGACTCAGCGGAAGGAACCGGAAGTTCCAAATCAAGTGTCACACACCTTTGAAGACTGTGGAAAAGTTCCCCTTTGTGTGTTACCTGTGACTGTCAGTGGCCCTAAAGGTGAATTTCAAACATATGCTATGCTTGATAGTGCTGCAACCGTGACACTCATTGACTCTGAGATTGCATCTAAGATTGGCTCATCTGGACAGAAACGACCTTTGAAGATTCAATGGATCGATTCAAAAACCAATACAGAAACAGAATCAATGGAAGTGAAATTGAAAATCAAAGGAGCCAATAATCATGTGTTCAATTGTGACAATTTTCAGACAGTAAATAGTTTATCCTTACCTGTGGAGAATGTCAATGTAAGGAAAATCAAATCGAATTGGAGACACCTGAGACGAGCCTGTCTTCCAAATTTAGAAAATGCGAAACCGAAAATCTTAATCGGACTGAACAACGCACACCTAATTGTCCCGTTGGAGGTTTTGGAAGGTCCTGGAAATGCTCCAATCGCTGTGAAGACAAGGCTAGGTTGGGCACTATATGGAAAGTCGGGCGAGTATCGTGGTCGAGTTGATCACGGATTTGTTTGTCACGTGTTTCGGAGCCCCGACGATGAATTACATCAAATGGTAAAAAATTCATTCAGAATAGAGGAACTTGGTTTCAAGATCTCCGATGACAATTTGATGTCCAAGGAAGACAAACGGACTCAGGAAATTACTGAGAAGACCACCCGAAGAATTCAAGGTGGATGGGAAACTGGATTGCTCTGGAAAGAAGACGATGTGAAACTACCTGAAAGTAAAACCATGGCCCTCAATCGTCTGTATTCCATCGAAAGAAAAATGGACAAAAATCCAGTCTTTGCTGACCAGTACTGTGCCAAGATTCAGGAATATTTGGCAAAAGGTTTTGTGCGAAAATTGTCGGATGTAGAAGTAACCCGAAGTGACTCGAAGACTTGGTACCTACCTCACTTTGCAGTTTTCAATCCTAATAAGCCGAAGAAAATCCGACTTGTGTTTGATGCTGCAGCCAAGTCTCGAGGAGTGAGTTTGAACGACAAACTACTTAAAGGGATTGATTTGTTGAAGCCTCTACCTGCTGTGATTTGTAAGTTTCGACAAAAACGTATTGCATTCGGAGCGGACATAAAGGATATGTTCCACCGTGTCAAGATCAGAAAAGAAGATCTTGCAGCCCAGCGGTTCCTCTGGAGAGGAATGAATCGAAATGTGCCACCGGATACTTATGTCATGGACGTCATGATATTTGGTGCAGTGTCTTCACCGTATTCGGCTCAGGAAGTGAAGAACAGGAATGCTCTAACCTTGGATCCTCGTCCTTCTGAAAATGCAATCAGTGCTATAATTGATCGTCACTACATGGACGATTATCTGGACAGCTGCAGCACCGAAGACGAAGCCCAGAAATTAATTCTGGAAGTGGTCGATGTCCACAAGAAGGGGGGCTTCGAAATCTGCAACTGGATTTGCAGTGACCCGAAAGTCCTTGATGGGTTACCCGAACATCTGCGAGCCATTGGGAAAGAAGCTATAAACCTTGAAGGAGAAAGCAGTACGGGGGAAGTAGCAACGGAACAGGTTCTTGGTCTACACTGGGACCCAAACAAAGATGTGTTTCTTTTTACTACCAAGTTGAAGAAAATTGAAGAAAATATAATTAATGGAACCAAGAGACCCATTAAGCGAGAAGCTTTGTCGTTAGTGATGTCGGTGTTTGATCCTCTCGGTTTCCTGACCCATCTTACCATTCGTGCAAAAATTCTACTGCAGGACGTCTGGCGATCAGAAATCGGATGGGATGATGAGTTGCCACCGGAGCCCCATGAAAAATGGATACGTTGGCTGAATGAGTTGCAGAATATCGACAAATTTGAAGTACCCAGATGTTTTCTCCAAAATATCGATGCCGAGACAGAAACCTCGTTACACATATTCTGCGACGCTAGTGAACAAGCCTTCGCAGCAGTGGCCTATTTAAGGTTCAAGATAGGCAACAAGATTGCGACAGCTTTCGTGATGGCCAAGTCAAGAGTAGCCCCATTGCGACCTGAATCAATTCCAAGGCTGGAATTGCAAGCCGCTCTTCTAGGATCCCGCATGGCGAAGACTATTTCAGAGTACCTCGAAATAGAAGTCGGAGAAACACATTTCTGGACGGACTCAAAGACAGTGCTTTGTTGGTTGCGGTCAGATGGACGAAGTTTCAAGCCGTTCGTGGCCCATCGAATTGGGGAAATCCTGGAAAGCACTGAAGTGAAGAACTGGCACTGGGTGCCCACCAAAGAAAACGTCGCCGACGAGGCCACTCGAGATGGAAATCCGGCTGACACACGGCCTGGGAGCAGATGGTTGAGAGGACCTTCCTACTTGTTAAAGGAACCAGAGGAATGGCCCAAAGAATTGTCTATCACAGAAATTAAAGCTGGTGTGAACGAAATGGATCTGGAGCCGAAGAAAATGCTGGTAGCGAGCATCACATTTGCTCAGGAGGGTCTTCCGGACGTGGCAAGATTTTCATCGTGGCTCAGACTCATCAGAACCACTGCTTGGATGTCACGGTTCACTGGAAAAGCCCGAAAGCTGAACGTGGAGCATGGTGAACTGTCCGTTAAAGAAATGTTCGATGCCGAAATTCTATGGCTCAGAAAATCTCAAGAGGAAAGTTTCGCAGCAGAGACAGCTATATTAAGGAAAGGGGAGAAGTTACCTAATTCCAGTCGACTGAAGAGACTTGTTCCTGCACTGAATGACCAGGGCCTGATTGTGGTACGAGGAAGAATTGACGAAGCCGCCCATTTGGGGTCCCCGTCACATCGACCAATAATTCTGGACCCAAAAAATCCCTATACTATACTGATGTTGCAGCATATTCATGACAAGGCTGGACACCAGGGGACGGAACGTGTGATGAATGAGCTGCGGCAGACATTTTGGATTATTGATGCTCGAGCAGCTTTGAAGAGGACTCAAAAGAATTGTCAAGTATGCAAAGTAAGAAAAACTGTGCCTGTGCAGGTTGAGATGGGGATGCTACCTCACTTCCGTGTAAATCCTCAGCCGAGGCCTTTTACCTATACTGGATTGGACTACTTTGGCCCTTATGATGTTACAATCGGCCGAAGACATGAAAAAAGATACGGCGCCCTTTTTACGTGCCTGACAACTAGAGCCGTGCACCTAGAATTGGCAGGAAGTCTTAAAACCGATTCTTGCATCATGGCTTTGCGTCGTTTTATGGCAAGAAGAGGATCTCCGAAAGAGATTTGGTCTGACAACGGGACCAACTTCCATGGAGCAAGAAATGAACTGCAGAAGTCGCTTAAGGAACTAGACCAAAACAAGATAACTAGTGAACTAGCTGTGAAGGATGTCCAGTGGAAGTTCATACCACCCTCTGCGCCAGAAATGGGAGGGGCCTGGGAACGCCTAGTTCGCTCGGTCATGAATGCTTTAAATGCAGTGCTAAATACCCGATCACCGAAGGAGGAAGTTCTACAGACGCTGATGGCAGAAGCGGAGTATTCGGTCAACAGCCGGCCGCTGACACATGTCTCAGATGATCCCAACGACAGAGAAAGTTTAACTCCGAATCACTTTCTCCTTGGAGGAAATGGTGGAATGAGGATCGCTGGAGAATTCTCAGAACAAGATTTGTTTACGCGGAAGGAGTGGAGAATTTCTCAAAAGCTTGCGGACATGTTTTGGCAACGCTGGGTAAAGGAGTACCTGCCCACATTGACCCGAAGAACTAAAGACACAGGGAGCAAGAGGAACGTGAAAGTCGGAGACTTGGTGTTCATCGCTGATGGGGACCTCAAGCGAAACTCTTGGCCAAGAGGAATCGTAGAAAAGGTTTTTCCGGGGAAGGATAATGTCGTACGAGTTGTGGAGGTACGGACAAACCAAGGAAACTTTCGGCGACCGATTTCTAAAGTGTGCCTGATCGACGTTGGACTGGAAGTAGATGTCCCCTAAGAGCATCTACTGGGGGAAGTATGTTGTCGATCAGTGGTGTGTAAGTAGAAGTAAGATTAGTAAGTAGCATAGGTTAGTCGGTGCAGTCTAGTGCCATCTGTTATTTATTAAAGCTTGTTTGATTATTGAATTTAGTTAAGATATTCTGTAATAGGCTAATCATTTCAACGAATTTGAACTGACCAATAGCAAATAAGACATTACCGTTAAGATTTAGCTTGTAAGCATTTTTGGAATGAACGAGACAGAACTTGTGTAAACGTACGATTGAAAGTGTGTGCTTTTTGTTCCTCTCGGGAGAGAGATGAATTTTGTGAATTTTCCGAAGAAAATTCAAACTGTTGAAATTAAATAAAGAGTGTTTGTGACCTGTGTGACTGGAATACTGTCGCGTATTTCTTTTCATTGTCATCGTCACATTTTATCGTCATATTATAGCCTAGTACACACTACACAGTTCGAGATAGGTGACATTAGCTATCTTAGTCATCCATCACAGAGTGAAATTAAACCCAGTCAGGCTATTGACTGGTTGGTCCTTCGTCCGTATTGGATAGACAATAGACACCCGAATAGTGCATAAACTGAAGCTCTATTTTCCGGACAGGAAAATAGCGTTCTACGGCCAGATAGAGACAAGTCTGGCCGTAACAGTTTGGTTCACGAAATAATAGCCTTAAAGTACTTCTTCCTTGATGTATTAAGGCTATTTCGTGCACAAAACTAAAAGTACATTGCGGCTAAATCGTTCCTTAAGGGACGATATAATTCAAAGTGCACAATTTTAAAAACAGATTAAAAAATTAAAAACAATAAAGTTACACACATTTTGAATAACGCCTGAAACAACGAAATCGATTGTTCATAGTTTCTACCAATGAATGTTGATTTAAAAACACACAAGTCAAACTTCGCGCAATTCCTTTCTGATATTTGTTAAAGTGTGTCCATGTCCATGTTACCAAGAAAAACAAATAAAAAAGCCATAAACTATGGAAATTAGTGTATTAAAGGTAATCACAATCACTATTTTCATTTCTTAAAAATTAATTTCAACCCTTAGTACAGAGCATTGGCTAAAAATGTTTGCACCAAAATTAATCAATGTGAAAAAATTCTATCTATCTGGTATACAGAAGGATGGTTATAAACAAACGGGAAGTACCTACACAGACTACTAAGTTTTGGCCTTACCATGTAAAGCAACATAACAAAATTCTGATTTAACTTTACGTATATGTATGTTGATACTCTTAAACAACTTTCTTAAACACTAAGTACAGTCAATTTTCTATGGATCTATATCTATCTATCTATTGGGATTGGGACAGAAAACTAATTCCTCTCACTATTTGAAATTAAATTAGAATTCAATTTTACTCGAGTTTAAGACTTTGGAGTAATGGAAATAAATATCTGCGCTATAATCAAAAAGGAAGCTATGAAAACGTCAAAAATTAGGAAAGAGATATCGCTAAAATTGGAAAAATACAACACCGTTTTTGTAGTGTGGAAAGCTGAGGCCTTACAAAATTTAAAACTAAACACTGTAAATTGAATTAATCATTTTTCATCGTTCAAAAAACATAATTAGTGGCAAATGTATGACGAAAATGTATTTCACAATGTTTATTAGAAAACGAAATGCAGTGAATTTTCTACTTTTTCTCTCTATTTTTTGTACGCCCAGTTTCGTTTCGACTGGAAAATTAGGAAACTTGTTCTCGTTGGAGAAAGATTGTTATATAAACATAATATATTACGGAGTGCACTCCACACAAACTACAGAAATACTGGAAGAGTTATTCCAAATAAAAACTCCGTATTCTCTGACGAATGTGAATTCAATGAAAAGAATACTAGCTCAGAAATATCCAAATATGACAGAACAGAAGAGGGAATCTCAAATGTATCAAGCAGTAAGTAAATCTTTTAGATGTTCCTTCAAGTTAAACGACAAACCAAATTCGCCATATTTGAATAACCGATTCAGATGTATCGCGCATATTTCTTTGGATTTAAATTCAAGCAACACGATGGACCAGGCGTTGACAAAATATATAACTCAATATGTAGGCCTTCAGTTCACTTTTAATAAATACAATGGGGGTAGAAAACCATATCTGTCATTGGAGTACATCTGCTACTACTATATCCGGCAATACAATTTCCAATATTACACAAGTGTTTATTTCCTTGTTCAAAAAGAAATTTTTGACGGTTTAGAAAACCAAACTAAATTTTTTAATGCATTTAAAAGGCGATATATTGTTTTATATGGACACTATTTTGTGCATTCTTTGGAAAAAGAAGACAACAAAATATTCTTCATATGCGAAAAATGTCAAAAAATAACGATGAAAGAGAAAAGCGAAAGTTCAAATGAATTTATGGACAGTTTGGTATTGTTTCACACTGCTAGTACAGAGAGACATATTCCTGACAGAAAACTTTTGAGAAAAATTCGAGCTGATGTGACATTGAAAAGTTATTTCTTAAAAGAAAATATGTATTCAAATGTTTTTCGTTTTCCAGCTTTGAGGCACCTTTATTGTGGGCCTAATATAAAGAAAGAATCATTTTCCAATGCTTTTCTAGACAACAAGATTGATGTGGCCATCATTTTGTCTTCGATTGTCCTCTACAGGTTTCCTAATATAACAATTGGTACCCATGAAAATTGTTATGAAAATCCAATGAACAATAGAAAGATGGAGGTGTTGGATATATATTACGAGTCTTCAATGGAAGAAAAACATTTTGATGTTACACGCAACTTAATTGTAACTCATTCCGATAGCTACAATTATATATCTTGTGTAGTTCTGGAGGATGAGAGTTTGTCGTTCTACGGCTACATCCGTCCATTTGATCTCTCTGCTTGGATTGGGATTCTGTTGACAATATTACTTGTCACAATATTCTTCCAACTGACTTTATATCTGAAGCACAACGAAATCCACCAGTTCATCTTCACTTGTTGTGCTTTTGTGGTCTGCAATAATTGCGGATTCCCGAAGAAGATGGAGAAATATTTCTGGTTCAAAATAGTTCTGGGTCTATATCTACTGATGTTTATCGTTCTCACCTACGGCTATGCAGGAATCGTCATCACAGATTTAACTGAACCCAGAGCTGTAAAACAAATCGAGTCTTTTGACGAAATTGCAACTTTAGACGACATTTTGGTCGTCAGCTCACTTTTTGGACAAAATTTAAATTCATACGTACCATGGTTCATTCCAACACCTAAACAAAACTATCTAATGTTTCATTACAATTGTTATTTACATTTAAAGAAAATAAACAGCAGTGAAATGAATACTGGATCTAGTAGAAAATGTGATCATATAAGCATTTCTACCACATTTCAAGATGTATCAATCGAAACAGTGAAGTCAGTATTAGATTACTCCAATGGACCTGGCGGTATAGTAAATTTTATGCTATCTGGGGATTTAATTAATTACCGTAACTTTGGACGAAAACTTAATGCAATTAACAAAAAGATTCGTTACCCACCGATTTCCCCAAAATTGCCTTTTCAACATTGGATCTCTCAATGTAACAGAGAAGTGTTTGTGGATAGACAAAGCCAAATTCATCGATTTTTAAATAATTCACATTGGGATCAAATCAAACCACAACGAAAATTGTATAGTGGAGTCCCAGATGACAATACCATCACTTTTGGAATATCAGTCAGGAGCAATTTTGTCTTCTTTCGGGATTACATTAAAAGAAATGCTTTCATTTTGTCCGAATCTGGGATCTACGCGCAATGGATGGATGTCTTTAACCATTTTAATTTCACGCAATGTCGAAACTGTCTCGATAAAGACCAACCTCGACCGTTGAGCTTTTATAATTCAAACATTTTCACCATTTATGCTATTTCTTTGGGTTTAATACTTTTGGCCTTATTGACATTTGTTTGGGAAGCAAAATTTGTCTTGTTTCATTTAATTATGGATTTAATTTCAAAGTTAAAAAAAGTCTTCTGGAATTTGAAATCAAAATTAGCCTTCCTAAGTTTAATGTATTTTAATACTTGATAGTCATGAACACTATACCTTTGAGATTACACATGAATAAAAGAGTATTTATTGTATCGATTGATGCGAGGAATAACGAGTATATGTATCTAGCTGTTCTACTTGTCTAAATGTTAGGATTACATGGTATTATTACGCTGGCCAAATAATGTTTTACCTGCTTTGGTATATAGACATTTGAGATCGCAAAAAATAAATGGGTATGGATAGTATATTTATTAAAGTTTGTATAGGTAGATTATATTGTAACCCAGTTTGCTTTTAAACACGCTAATCTGTATCGCAATGGTGATTTTCAATTTGAAATAATTTAATTCTTGCATGCTATTATGAAACCGTTTTCTGATATAATTCAAAGTGCTGATGTTTTAAAACCTGGTTCAAAGAGTAAAAAATAAATTTACACAGTTAAAATATTTTAGAAATTCTGATTTAAAAATACTCGGAGCAGAAGTCATGCCATTGCTTTTGGAAATATTATTCAAAATGTCTCCATTTTATCAAAAAACCGAATGAATCATATCTACGCCATAAACTACGGAAATTAAGATAATTGTTACTTTCATTGCTTGAAATTCATTTAAACCCTTAGCATTTACCATCGGCTAAAAATGTTTGCACCTAATTTATCAATTTGTCAAACAGTCTTCGTGATATATATCTGGCATACATATACAAGGACGGCTATATAAACAAACAAGGAAATCCTATATAGATTACGTATAGTTTTGGCCTCGCCAAGTAAGGCAACATAGCAACATTCTACTTCAACTTTACTTATAAAATACTTTTAAGTAACTCTATTATACAAATCTCTTAAGAACTATTTACAGTCAATTTTGTTAAATTATAATTGTAAATGTGCTAGCTCAGTAACAATTTTTATTTAATGCTATAGTAGGACTTCTTCATTGGAAAAATTGACCTTCAGGAACAGACATATCTCTTCCCACTATTTGGGATTAAATTACGATTCAATTTTACCCGAGTTTAAGAAGTTTAAATAAAGTTGAAGTATTTTTCATAATTATAGGTACTATAGTCAACAAAGACAAAAGTACAAAATATTGAGACAAAAAACGAGAAATAGTTAAAATTGGGAAAATATAAAATACTGTTTTTGTTATAATGTGGAGAAAGCTGAGGTTTCACAATTTTTACATCTGAAGAGTGTAAATAGAATTAAGCTCATTTGACATCGTTCAGAAAACAAAATCAGTGGCAAAAGTAAAAGTATACCAATAAATTATTTTACAATGGTTATTTGTCCAGCACGAAATTCAGTTATTTTTCTGCTTTCTCTCTCTACTTTTTGTACGATAAGTTTCGTTGCATCTGGAAAATTAGAAAACTTGTTTTCGTTAGAATAAGATTGTTACATAAACATAATATATTACGGAGTGCACTCCCCACAAACTACAGAAATATTGGAAGAGCTATTCCAAATAAAAACTCCGTATTCTCTGACAAATGTGGATTCAATGAAGAGAATTCTAACTCAGAGATATCCAAACATGAGAGAACAGGAAAGGGAATTACAAATGCATCGAACAGTGAATAAATATTTTAAATGCTTCTATGTAAAAGACAAACCAAATTCGCCATATTTTAATAACCGATTCAGATGTATAGTTCATATATCTGTGGATTTAAATTCAAGCAAATCGTTTGATCTGGCGTTGACACAATATGTAACTCATTATGTAGGACTTCAGTTCACGTTTAATGAATACAATGAGGGGAATAAACCTTATCTGTCATTCGAATACATCTGCTACGACAATTTCCAGCATTACAGTTCAAAGATTACACAAGTGTTTATTTCCTTGTTCAAAAAGAAATTTTTGGTGATGTGACGAGCCAAACCAGATTTTTAAATAACATTGAAATGGAATTTTCGGGGTTGGAAGGACATTATTTTGTGCAATCATTGGAAAAAGATGACGGTAGAATTTTCTTCATTTGTGGAAAATGTCAACCTAGAATGATGAAAGAAAGAGCTAAAATAACAAAAGAGTTTATGGACAGTCTGGTCTTCTTATACAATGTTACTTCTGAGGGAAATTATCTCGACCGGAGATTTTTGAGGAAGATGCGAAATGACGTTGCGTTGAAGAGTAAATTCTTAAAAGAAAAAATGGTTGCTTATGCTGACCGTTTCCCAGCTATGGGATTCCCTTATTGTGGACCCATTTTAAACGATAAATTTTTATCAGCTTTCCGAGGAACCAATATTGATGTGGCCGTGATTTTATCTTCGATTCTCTTCTATAGTTATCCTAACATAACCATTCGAACAAATTTCGATTGCGTGCGTATAATGAGGGAGAGAGTGCCGCTATTTATTATAAGATACCAGGATTCCGTGAATTCAAGATCCTTTACTGCTTCAGACAATATAATTCCAGCTATCACAGACAGTTACAATTATATCTCCTGCGTAGTTCTGGAGGATGAGAGTCTTTCGTTCTATGGCTACATCCGTCCATTTGATCTCTCAGCTTGGATTGGGATTCTGTTGACAATATTACTGGTCACAATATTCTTCCAACTGACTTTGTATTTGAAGCACAACGAAATCCACCAGTTCATCTTCACTTGCTGTGCTTTTGTGGTCTGTAATAATTGCGGATTCCCGAAGAAGATGGAGAAATATTTCTGGTTCAAACTTGTTCTGGGTCCATATCTACTGATGTTCATCGTTCTGACATACGGCTACGCAGGAATCGTCATCACGGATTTAACTGAACCGAGACCTGTAAGACAAATCGAGTCTTTTGCAGAAATTGCAACTTTAGACGACATTTTAGTTGTCAGTTCACTTAATGGAGAATCGCCATACGCACCATGGCTATTTTCAAAATATACACAAACTAGGATTATGTATCATTACCACTGTTATTTATTATTAAATAAAACACTAAAAAGCAATCAGATAAACACCAGAACTAATAGAAAATGCATTCATATTAACAATTCTTTAACATTTGAAGATGTATCAATCGAAACCGTGAAGTCGGCATTGGAATACAATCGTGTAATTGGTAGTGAAAATTTTATGCTATCTTTGGATTCAAAATATTACCCTAATTTCGGCCGAAAAGTGAATAAGTCAATTAACAAAAATATTCGTTTCCCACCGATTTCCCCGAAATTATCTTTTCAACATTGGATCTCTCAATGTAACAAAGAAGTGTTTGTGGATAGGCAGAGCCAAATTCATCGATTTTTAAACGATTCATATTGGGACCAAATCAAACCACAACGAAAATTGTATACTGGGTCTCCAGATAACAATACTCTAACTTTTGGAATGTCAGTCAAGAGCAAATTTGTGTTTTTTCGGGAATACATTATAAAAAAGGGTTTTATTTTGTCCGAATCTGGGATCTACGCAAAATGGATGGAAGTTTTTAACCATTTTGATTTCACGCAATGTCGAAACTGTCTCGACAAGGAACAACCACGCCCATTGACATTTTATAATTCAAATATTTTTACCATTTATGCTATATCGTTGGGTTTAATACTTTTGGGCTTATTGGTATTTGTTTGGGAAGCAAAACACGTCTTGTTTCATTTAATCATGTATTTAATTTCAAAGTTAAAAGTTTTCTGGAATTTAAAATCGAAATTCAAGCGTTTCAAATGTTTAAAGATTTTTGTTCCTTCCCGTAAACGTAAGTGAATATTATGCATGATAATATATTGAATGCATTGGTCATCAATAGTGTTTAATGTCAATATGCATAACTATTGTACTGCAAACTGCAATTGCAATATTTTATAAATTACATACTGTGGAGGAAATTTGCTGCTTATATAATGTAGTACCCTGTACTAAGTAAGTAGGCTAGTATATAATAAACGGTATCAAAACAAAAACGCTAATTTACCACTCAATGCTGTATAACTTACATCTTTCTCAATACGTATACTAATAAAAATTTCAAAAGTATAGCAATTAAACTGCATTGATTTAAATAAGTGAGATATTTCAGTCCCAAATGAGCATGTACAGTGCAAAATCAGTTGGAATTGAACATGTTTTAAAATAGGTTATGAAGACTACTAGTAACCCCCAGCAGCCCAGCATGTAAGACTCCAATTTCGAAAGGTAGGCAATAATCATGCGTAGTGGATATTAAATTTAGAAAGATTAATATGCGAATCAACATTATGGTTAGATTTCAAATTATGTTTATTAATGCTAACCCACAGTGTAGTTGGCTTTTAATGTCATATAATATGTATATTGATTCGCCCTACCACACATAGGTAGGTAAATATATTGCTCCATTTAAAACGGTGGTTATAATATAGAGATACTTTGTTTTCTTAATTTAAAGCATTAATAAAGTGTTTTTGCCTTTTTTCACAATTAGTTGCGTTCTGGGGAGATAAAAAAGGTATTTGTATATAGCTGTGATGTGACATTTCGTTTGCCCATAACGTTATATAATAATATTAAATTATATTATGAACTATAGTTAAACGGTCGCCTTTTCAGTTTTGACTGTTGGTTAGTCTCGTTTTTATTACATCATACCGATTTGATGCAAAGGCCCGCTACTGAATAAAAAGTACTTCAATTGTTGGAAATACGAATAGCTCCTCTCACCTCACATCAATACCTTTGCTGCATGAAAACATTCAAAGTCTTTTATTTATAGCTATTTTCCACTTCATCTCAAGACACTATTTTTTAGGACGACCTCATGACAAGAGGTAGACTTTTGCAAGCATTCCAAGCAATTATTTAATTAAGAAGTTTTGAAAAATTACTTTAAACGTCGCTCATTGCTTTGGATTCGTACGTAAAAAATTAGCCTCCCTAAATTTATTGTATTTAAATTCTTAAAATTCATGAAAACTATACCTTTGAGGTCGAACATAAATAAATAAGTATTTATTGTATCGATTGATACGTGAAATAACTAGTAGGTATCAAGCTGTTCAACTTGTTGAAATGTTAGTATTTCATGGTATTAATACGCTTTCAAATGTAAGCTAAATAATGTTTTGCTCGCTTTGCCATAGACATTTAAGCCTATAACAAGGTATAAAATAAATGTATACGGACAGCATATTATTTGTTGAGAGTTTGTATACTTTGAATTAAAAATTAGTTTGTTTTGAAACACACTTGAATGTATCGAAATGATGACTTTTAATTTGGAAGCATTAATTGTTACATAATATTATGGGCAATATGGCCGTTTTCTGATGTAATTCAAATTGCACGATTTTAAAAACAGATTAAAAGATTAAGCAATAAAATTACATACATCAGTTTGAATAATTAAAAATATACAATGAAAGCTGTTGTTCATATTTTCTGCCAATTTTTATTTGAAGATATTCAAGTCAGACTTCAGGCAATAAGTTTCTGATGAATTGAAACTTAATATAAACACTTAGGATCTGTAATCCGCTAAATATATTTGCACCAAATTAATTAATGTGAAAAGAGTCTTTGTGCATGTATCAGGTATCTGGCATACAGCAGGACGGTTATAAACAAACGAGAAGTACCTACATAGACTACTAACAGTTTTGGCCTTGCCACGTAAGACAACGTAGTAACATTCTACTTCAACTTTACTTATAAAAATACTCTTAAACAGCTCTCTTAAACACTAAGTACAGTCAGTTTTGTTCAATTGTAGTTGTAAATCTGATTGTTCTTTAAAAACTTTTTATTTAATTCTGCAATTAAACCTGGGGACTTTTTCAGTTGAAAAATTGTTTCTTGGAACAGAAAACTGTTTTCTCCCACTATTTGGAATTAAATAATGATTAAATTTTACCCTAGTTTAAGAATTTTAAATGAAGTTGAAGTAATTTTTATAAATAGTGCATATCGGCGCCATAGTCAACAATAAAGAATAGAAATTAGGAAAGAAAAATCGTTAAAGTTGAAAAAATACAAAGTTGAGGCATTAGTTGTAACTCAAGAGTGTAAATTGAATTCGAAAGGTCAATTGTTGTTCAGAAAACAAAATTAGTGGCAAGAGTATAGAAAAAATATATTTCAAAATGGTTATTTGTCGAAGACGAAATTCAATGATTGTTCTGCTTTTTCTCTCTGTTTTTTGTACGCCAAGTTTCGTTTTCACTGGAAAATTAGAAAACTTGTTTTCGTTGGAGAAGGATTGTTACATCAACCTAATATATTATGGAGTGCACTCCACACAAACTACTGAAATACTGGAAGAGTTATTCCTTATAAAAACTCCGTATTCTCTGACAAATGTGGATTCCATGAAGAGGATTCTAGCTCAGAGATTTCCAAATATGACTCAACAGAATAGAGAATCTCAAATGTATCAAACAGTAAGGGAATCTTTTAGTTGTCTCTTAAAGGTAAACGACAAACCAAATTCGCCATATTTGAATAACCGATTCAGATGTATCGTACATATTTCTGTGGATTTAAATCCAAGCAACTCGATTGACCTGGCGTTGACCGAATACATATCTCAATATGTAGGACTTCAGTTCACGTTATATAAATACAATGAGAATAAAAAACCATATCTGTCTTTGGAGTACATCTGTTATCAATTTATCCAGCAATACAATTTTCAATATTACTCAAGTGTTTATTTTCTAGTTAAAAATGAAATTTTCGGTGGTTGGGAAAACCAAACTAAATATTTAAATCAATTAAAAACGCGCTATTTTGTATCACATGGATACCATTTCATACAATCATTGTTAAAAGAAGACTGCAGAATATTCTTTATTTGCGAAAAATGTCAAAATAGAATAATAAAAGGTAGAGCCTCAACTTTAAATTCATTTATAGACAGTCTGGTCTTCTTATACAATGCTACCACTGAGAGAAATAGTTTTGAATGGAAACTTTTGAGGAAGACTCGAGTAGACGTGATGTTGAAAAGTTATTACTTAAAAGAAAATATGTTTGCACATGTTAACCGTTTTCCAGCTTTGAGGCGCTTTTATTGTGGGCCTACTTTAAAGAAAGAATCATTTTCATATGCTTTCCTAGAAAGCAAGATCGATGTGGCCGTCATTTTATCATCGATTGCTCTCTATAATTTTCATAATATAACACTTGTCACACATATTAACTATTGTGATAAAACAAAGAAGAATAGAATGAGACAGCTATTGGAAATAAAATACGAGTATTCAATGGAAGAACGACACTTTCATGATACAGACTACTTAATTGTAACTCATTCAGACAGTTACAATTATATATCTTGTGTGATTCTGGAGGATGAGAGTTTGTCGTTCTACGGCTACATTCGTCCATTTGATCTCTCTGCTTGGATTGGGATTCTGTTGACAATATTACTTGTCACAATATTCTTCCAACTGACTTTATATCTGAAGCACAACGAAATCCACCAGTTCATCTTCACTTGCTGTGCTTTTGTGGTATGCAACAATTTCGGATACCCGAAAAAGATGGAGAAATATTTCTGGTTCAAAATTGTTCTGGGTCTATATCTACTAATGTTCATCGTTCTGACTTACGGATATGCAGGAATCGTCATCACGGATTTAACTGAACCCAGAGCTGTAAAACAAATAGACTCTTTTGCAGAAATTGCAACTTTGGAGGACATTTCAGTTGTCAGTTCACTTATTGGTGGAAAAACCTATGCATTCGTACCATGGTTAATTCCAACCGAAACACAAAGTTATATGATGTATCATTACAATTGTTATTTACATCTGAAGAAAATAAACAGCAGTGAAAAGGAAAACAAATACGGTGCTAAATGTAATTATGTTATTAGCACTTCTACTACATTTCAAGATGTATCAATCGAAATCGTGAAGTCAGCATTAAATTATAATAATCGACCTGGTGGGGATATCAATTTTATGCTATCTGGGGATTCATATTATTACCCTAATTTTGGCCAAAAGGTTAAGGAAATTAATAAAAAAATTCATTTCCCACCGATTTCCCCAAAATTACCTTTTCAACATTGGATCTCCCAATGCAACAAAGAAGTGTTTGTGGATAGACAGAGCCAAATTCATCGGTTTTTAAACGATTCATATTGGGATCAAATCAAACCACAACGAAAATTGTACATTGGAGTTCCAGATGACAATATTACTCTAACTTTTGGAATGTCAGTCGAGAGCGAATTTGTCTTCATTCCGGGACACATTAAAGGAAATCTTTATATTTTGTCCGAATCCGGGATCTACGCGCAATGGATGGATGTCTTTAACCATTTTAATTTCACACAATGTCGAAACTGTCTCGATAAAGACCAACCACGACCGTTGACCTTTTATAATTCAAACATTTTCACTATTTATGCCATTTCTTTGGGTTTAATAATCTTGGGCTTTTTGGCATTTGTTTGGGAAGCAAAATATGTCTTGTTTTATTTAATTGTGGATTTAATTTCGAAGATAAAAACAGTTATTAGGAATTTGAAATCAAAATTCAAGAGTTTAAACATGTTATTTGCATGTCGTGAACGTAATTGAATATATTATATTGAACGCAACTCTGATCTATTTAAACCTGTATGAAGACTATTTAATGTCCATTATTACACATTTAATCATTGTACTGGTAATGCAAAATAAATTACATTCTCTAGAAAAGATTTACCAACTTAAGTAGTACCTATATTTTATTTAGTATAGGTTAATATATAATTGTGAATGATGTCAAGACAAAAATATTAAATTATCACTTAATGATGAATAACTCCAAACCATAGTAATTAATTCACACATCGAGCCTTTGGAAAGTAAACCTACTCCCAACACCAATGTCAGCCGAGCAACTCCGGAGAGGAATTGATCTGATCTACCAACCCTGCCGTCTAAACATCCTTAGCCGGCCGGCTAGTTGTGCTCGGCTCAAATTTAAGTTACTTAATTATATATTGGTTAATATAATTATCATACTTTACTTACAGATATATTTTAGTATACATGTTCGGCAATAAATAATTGGTGACTGATGATTACGTAGGTTGTAGGTACTTAATGAGGGGAAATAATAAAATCTGCTAAACTACGCATCAACGAATCCTGATACTTATTTATCTGACATTTATACTAACCAATATTTTATTGCAATATGTAATGTAGATCAGGAAAGAAATAGAGAATTTGTTTAAAACGTCGCTCATTGCTTTGGATTCGTACGTAAAAAAATTAACCATCCTTAGTTTATTGTAATTTAACACTTGAAAGTCAAGAAAACTATACATTTGAGGTCGAACATAAATAATTAAGTATTTATTGTATCGATTGATACGTAGAATTACGAGTAGGTGTATAGCTGTTCTACTTGTTTAAATGCTAGTATTACATTTTATTAATACGCTGGCCAAATAATGTTTTGCCAGCTTTGCTATATAGACATTTGATATGGCAAAAAATAAATGGGTATGAATAGTATATTTATTAAAGTTTGTATAGGTAGTTTGTATTGTAACACAGTTTATTTTTAAACACGCTGGTCTGTACCGAAATGATGATTTTTAGTTTGAAATAATTTAATGGTTACATGCCATTATGGCCAGTCAAAATGTTTTATTTTTTTAAAGGCAGAATTTTTAAAAACCGATTCAAAGACTATAAAATGTAATTACACAGTTAATGTTTTTTGGCAATTTTGATTTAAAATAACTCAAAGCAGATTTCCTTCCATTGCTTTTTGATATATTTTTAAAATGTCTCCATTTTACCGAAAAAACCCAATGAGAAATATCTGCGCCAGAAACTACGGAAATTAGGGTAATTGTTACTTTCATTTCTTGAAATTAATTTAAACCCTTTGCATTTACTCTCCGCTAAAAATGTTTGCATCAAATTTATCAATTCGCCAAACAGACTTCGTGATATTTCTGGAATACATATACAAGGACGGCTTTAAACAAACGAGGAAATCCTATATAGATTACGTATAGTTTTGTCCTCGCCAAGTAAGGCACTATAGCAACATTCTACTTAAACTTTACTTATAAAAATACTCTTGAACAACTCTATTAGACAAATTTTATAAGAACTATATACAGTCAATTTTGTTAAATTATAATTGTAAATGAGCTTGCTCAGTAACAATTTTTATTTGATTCTATAGTACTTCTTCAGTGGAAACATTGATCTTTAGGAACAAAAATCGCTTCCCACTATTTGGGATTAAATTACGATTCAATTTTACTCTAGTTTAAGAATTTCAAATAAAGTTGAAGTATTTTTCATAATTATCGGCACAATAGTCAACAAAAACGAAAGAAAAACAATGGAAATAAAAAGCGA
Organism: Tomocerus qinae; assembly: GCA_020055645.1. Classification (NCBI taxonomy): domain Eukaryota; kingdom Metazoa; phylum Arthropoda; class Collembola; order Entomobryomorpha; family Tomoceridae; genus Tomocerus; species Tomocerus qinae. The sequence goes on from CM034546.1 coordinate 63,889,603, forward strand.
GAAATAGTTAAAATTGGGAAAATATAAAACTTTTTTTGTTATATTGTGGGGAAAGCTGAGGTTCATAAATTTTACATTTGAACAGTGTAAATTGAATTAAACTCATTTGTCATCGTCCAGAAAACAAAATCAGTGGCAAAGGTATACCAAAAAACTATTTCACAATGGTTATTTGTCGAGGACGAAATTCAGTGATTTTTCTGCTTTCTCTCTTTATTTTTTGTACACCAAGTTTCGTTGCGTCTGGAAAATTAGAAAACTTGTTTTCGTTAGAGAAAGATTGTTACATAAACATAATATATTACGGAATGTACTCCGCACAAACTACAGAAATATTGGAAGAGCTATTCCAAATAAAAACTCCGTATTCTCTGACGAATGTGGATTCCATGAAAAGAATTCTAGCTCAGAGATATCCAAACATGAGAGAACAGGAAAGAGAATTACAAATGCATCGAATAGTGAATCAATATTTTAAATGCTTCTATGTAAAAGACAAACCAAATTCGCCATATTTTAATAATCGATTCAGATGTATCGTCCATATATCTGTGGATTTAAATTCAAGAAAGTCGATTGATCTGGCGTTGACACAATATGTAACTCATTATGTAGGACTTCAGTTCACGTTTAATGAATACAATGAGGGGAATAAACCTTATCTGTCGTTCGAGTACATCTGCTACGACAATTTCCAGCATTACAGGTTCGAAGATTACACAAGTGTTTATTTTCTCGTTCAAAATGAAGTTTTTGGTGATATGACCAACCAGACTAAATTTTTAAATGACATTGAAATGGAATTTTCGGGATTAGAAGGACACTATTTTGTACACTCATTGGGAAAGGAAGACGACAGAATATTCTTCATTTGCGGAAAATGTCAACATAGAAAGGTGAAAGAAAGAGCTAAAATAACAAAAGAGTATATGGATAGTCTTGTCTTCTTATACAATGCTACTTCTGAGGGAAATAGTCTTGACCGGAAACGTTTGAGGGAGATGCGAGCAGACATTGCCCTGAAGAGTAAATTCTTAAAAGAAAAAATGTTTGCATATGCTGACCGTTTCCCAGCTATGGGCTACCCTTATTGTGGACCCACCTTAAATGATAAATTTTTATCAGCTTTCCGAGGAAACGATGTAGATGTGGTCATGATTTTATCTTCGATTCTCTTCTATAGTTATCGTAATATAACAATTGGAACAAATCTCGATTGCGTGCGCATAATGAGGGAGAGAGCGCCGCTATTTATGATAAGATACCAGGATTCGGTGGAATCAAGATCCTTTATTGCTTCAGACGACATAATTCCAGCTATCACAGACAGCTACAATTATATCTCTTGTGTAGTTCTGGAGGATGAGAGTCTTTCGTTCTACGGCTACATTCGTCCATTTGATCTCTCTGCTTGGATTGGGATTCTATTGACAATATTGCTTGTCACTTTATTCTTCCAACTGACTTTATATTTGAAGCACAGCGAAATCCATCAGTTCATCTTCACTTGTTGCGCCTATGTGGTCTGCAACAATTTCGGATACCCGAAGAAGATGGAGAAATATTTCTGGTTCAAAATAGTTCTGGGTCTATATCTACTGATGTTCATCGTTCTGACCTACGGCTATGCAGGAATCGTCATCACGGATTTAACTGAACCCAGACCTGTGAGACAAATTGAGTCTTTTGCAGAAATTGCAACTTTAGACGACATTTTAGTTGTCAGTTCACTCAATGGAGAATCGCCATACGCACCATGGCTATTCTCAACATATACACAAACTAGGATTATGTATCATTACCACTGTTATTTATTATTAAATAAAACACTAAAAAGCAATCAGATAAACACAAGAACCAATAGAAAATGCATTCATGTTAACCATTCTATAACATTTGAAGATGTATCAATCGAAACCGTGAAGTCGGCATTGGAATACAATCGTGTAATTGGTAGTGAAAATTTTATGCTATCTCAGGATTCAAAATATTATCCTAGCTTTGGTCAAAAATTAAACGCAACTAACAGAAAGATTCGTTTCCCACCGATTTCCCCGAAATTCTCTTTTCAACATTGGATCTCTCAATGTAATAAAGAAGTGTTTGTGGATAGACAGAGCCAAATTCATCGATTTTTAAACGATTCATATTGGGATCAAATCAAACCACAACGAAAATTGTACATTGGGTCTCCAGATAATAATACTCTAACTTTTGGAATGTCAGTTAAGAGCAAATTTGTCTTCTTTCGGGAATACATTACAAAAAAGGCTTTTATTTTGTCTGAATCTGGGATTTACGCAAAATGGATGGAAGTCTTTAACCATTTTAATTTCACGCTATGTGGAAACTGTCTCGATAAATACCAACCACGGCCATTGACATTTTATAATTCAAACATTTTTACCATTTATGCTATTTCTTTGGGTTTAATAATGTTGGGCTTTTTAGCATTTGTTTGGGAAGCAAAATATGTATTGTTTCATTTAGTTATTAATTTAATTTCAAACATAAACAGAGCTTTTTGGAATTGGCAATCAGAAGTTTCAACAGTTTAAAGATTTTGTTCCTTTCCGTAAACGTAAGTAAATATGCATAATAATATATTAAAAACATTGTTCTATGTCACATTTTATGTATAGTGCTTGATGTCAATATGCATAACCATTGTACTGCAAACTAAAATTGTAATATAAAATACATGTTCTGAATAAGATATTATGCTACTTACTTATATTATGTAGTATCCTATATGCTAAGTAAGTATAAACTAGTATATAATAAACGATATCAAAACAAAAACGCAATATACCGCTCAATGCTGTATACCTTAATCTATCACAAAACGTGCTAATAAAATTTTCAAAAGTATAGCAATTCAACTGCATTCTTTTAAATTAGTGAGACATCTCAATCCTAAATGAACATTTAAAGTGGAAAATCGGTTGGAATTGAACATGTTTTAAATTAGGTATAGAAAACAAGTTGAGATATTATTTTTATATCGTATTTGTAGCAGCCTTGTCTTAATTTTATGGTTAAATACAGACAACAATATTTAGAGCATTAATAGTATGATATCATCTGCTTAATATTACAAGGTAACAAGCCATTTTATCATGGCTGCTACAAAGTAACAAACCATTTTATCATGGCTGAGACAAAGTAACAAGCCATTTTATCATGGCAGCGACAAGGTAACAAACCACTGTATCAAGCGATGTGGTTTGTTACTTTGTCGCTGCCATGATAAAATGGCTTGTTACTTTGTCTCAGCCATGATAAAATGGTTTGTTACTTTGTAGCAGCCATGATAAAATGGCTTGTTACCTTGTAATATTAAGCAGACGATATTATACACTTTTATTCAGAGAAGTTTATCTTCTCTCTATGGTAATACGGTTTCTGTCTCTCTGGCAATCCATGTGCACGATAACTTGCAAACGGTTTGAGACAGACTTCATATTTTCAAGGTACAAACTACAGGTAAACAGGAAGGCCCAGTTCGTAAATTGGAAAAACGGTCACACCTCCTGACCAGGGGAGGGGCAAAAAATTTAAACATTGCTAAAAATGAATGTAACTTCTATTCATCTTATAAAGTCGTGCAACAGCTTGATTGGAAGCTAAAAGGTTCGCGGGCCCTACTAAATAGGTAACTACCTCCCCCTGATGAGGGAAGTGGGTGTAAAACTAAATAATAATTGAAAATAAATGGAAATGAAAATGGATTAAAAAAGGTCGATTAGGAAGTTCATATCGTCTCTTAAGGGACGATTTAGCCTAAATGCATTTTTCATTTTATTACAGTAAGTCGGTTTTACATCTTGCCTGTAAATGCACGCTACCTTGCAACACAACCTTAGTATTGCTAAGATAGAGAGTCGTTCTAAATAATACTCGAAGGACCAACCTTAAATAGATGTCCGACTCTACCTAAGGATTTTATTGTTCTAAAAATGCTTTCCTATTCAATCAACCGTGCACTAATCCCGTGATATCATTCACACAAATCAGTTACACTTTATTTCATAAGAACAACATTAATCAATTCACAAAATATCTTAATAACTAAAACACTTTAGCTATATCTCAGTCTCTTTTCTTTCGCCTCTGAGTTCCCCACAATTAGCTTATACCAAGCACTCCACAGAATTACCTAGTCAGTCAGCTAAAAACTTCGGTCAGCTATTTCTCCAAATAGCCACGAAGAACTTCACACAAGAATTAGCTAAACTACTGACAAAACTTCACAAGTCGACCACAAGAAACCTTTCGAGTAACTGCAGCCAGGAACTTCCAGGAGAGATTTTAGAGAAGAACTTCAGAGCACGAACCGCGAGCAACTCCAACAAGAGACTCCACGAGCAACTTTCAGAAAGGGACTTGGAACTTCCCAAAAGAGACTACCACAGCAACTTCCCGAACGAGACTGAGCTCCCTTCCACTGAGAGCTCATACTTATACCCCGAGTGCGGACGTTCAAGCACAGGGGTCAACTATTCCATTTACATACACTCAAACACATTTAATTTTTATACATGGGGTCGGTGCCGACGTACTAGCAACCGCCCAACTACCCCACTTTACAATTTAACAATAAAACATATACAATACGATGACACGACATATACAACTCGATCATCTTACAAATACAAATTAATTTAACATAAATTTATTGTTTATTAACTGTCTAATTACTAACTAGATACTACATGCTAAAATGCTAATTGACAAATGTTCCAATTCCCCTACTCCTAACCTAACCTCTTATACTTCGAACCTTTAGCCAAATAGCCCACTAGCTTTCAGCCGAATGGTTTCCAATGCCTCCAACTCCCACACTAGGTTAGGTTGTTGAGTTAGGCTTCCAAATTTTAGCCAATTAGCTAGATAGCTTTTAATCCAGTGGCTAAAGGCTCCAAGGCCTCCACAATTTTATCCTAGGTTATTTTTCTATCTAAGTTAGGTTTCATCTAGTTAGGTTTCATCTAAAAATAATTTTGACTTTTAGCCATTTAGCTATAGATAGCTTTTAGCCAAGTGGCTAAAGGAAAGACACTAAGGTCTCCACAAATATTTTCAAGGTTAGATTCAATCTTAAAGATTTTCAACTTTTAGCTAGTTAGCTAGATAGACTTTAGCCCAGTGTCTAGACTCCAAGGGCTCCACTAATTTTTCAAGGTTAGGTTTAAGTTTAGATTCAATCTTAAAGATTTTCAACTTTTAGCTAGTTAGCTAGATAGACTTTAGCCCAGTGTCTAGACTCCAAGGGCTCCGCTAATTTTTCAAGGTTAGGTTTAAGTTTAGGTTCAATCTTAAAGATTTTCAACTTTTAGCTAGTTAGCTAGATAGACTTTAGCCCAGTGTCTAGACTCCAAGGGCTCCGCTAATTTTTCAAGGTTAGGTTTAAGTTTAGGTTCAATCTTAAAGATTTTCAACTTTTAGCTAGTTAGCTAGATAGACTTTAGCCCAGTGTCTAGACTCCAAGGGCTCCGCTAATTTTTCAAGGTTAGGTTTAAGTTTAGGTTCAATCTTAAAGATTTTCAACTTTTAGCTAGTTAGCTAGATAGACTTTAGCCCAGTGTCTAGACTCCAAGGGCTCCGCTAATTTTTCAAGGTTAGGTTTAAGTTTAGGTTCAATCTTAAAGATTTTCAACTTTTAGCTAGTTAGCTAGATAGACTTTAGCCCAGTGTCTAGACTCCAAGGGCTCCGCTAATTTTTCAAGGTTAGGTTTAAGTTTAGGTTCAATCTTAAAGATTTTCAACTTTTAGCTAGTTAGCTAGATAGACTTTAGCCCAGTGTTTAGACTCCAAGGGCTCCACTAATTTTTCAAGGTTAGGTTCAATCTTAAAGATTTTCAACTTTTAGCTAGTTAGCTAGATAGAATTTAGCCCAGTGTCTAGACTCCAAGGGCTCCACTAATTTTTCAAGGTTAGGTTTAAGTTTAGGTTGAAGGTTAGATTCAAGGTTAGGTTCAAGGTTAGGTTCAAGGTTAGATTCAATCTTAGCCCTTTAGCTAGTTTGCCTTTTGCCCAGTGTCTAAACCAATGCTTCCTCCTCTACTCTCTCCTCTACTCTCTCCTCTCGCTTGCTAGCTAACTAAATGATGTCTGGCCGCGCGGGTGGGACTGAATCGACTCCGCACGCTTCAGTCTTGCCTGTTGTGATCGGCAACACATTTGGTGTACGAAAATGCTTGCATTTTAAGTGCAGAAAACGAAAAGTGCATTGAGCCAATTTCGTGCACAAACGAAAAATGTATTGAGGCTATTTCGTGCACTAACGAAAAGTGCATTGAGGCTAAATCGTCCCTTAAGAGACGACATATTGTCGGCTTAATATTACAAGGTAACAAGCCATTTTATCATGACTGCTACAAAGTAACAAACCATTTTATCATGGCTGAGACAAAGTAACAAACCATTTTATCATGGCTGCGACAATGTAACAAACCTAACTCCTGATACATTGGTTTGTTACTTTGTCGCGATCATGATAAAATGGTTTGTTACTTTGTACCAGCCATGATAAAATGGCTTGTTACTTTGTAGCAGTCATGATAAAATGGCTTGTTACCTTGTAATATTAAGCTGACGATATTCTTCATTTCATAGGAAAAGATATTTTTTACCTCCAGCAGTTCTTTCACAGAAACAAGAAAAGCTAGAATAGGCAAATCAAAAGCCGCCCTGATTACCATTTGGTCAGAGATGATGGAAGGAAAAATGAACAGTTGGGAAAGCCGTATAAAACTTTGAATCAGTTAATTAATTTTGAGATTATAAATTAAAAAATGTGATTTTAGTCCAATATTAAATTTTGAATTGTCTAAAAGTAATTTATAAAAAGATTTGTTAACACGTTAACAGTCATGTATTATAACATTGAAATATGGTTTGACTATTGATTTGCCAAAGGTTTCAGGTAAATGCAAAAACAAGGTCAATAGTTCAAGGTAGAGATGAATTAAAGGTGACAAACATTGTCTCAATTTTATTGCCCTGCTCTGCTGTCGCCATTTGTCTACATTCGTTTGCGGGGTATTAAAATATTAATGTACAGTTTTGAATGGATTGAATAGTGTCTTGTATGCATTTATAAGTTTTCTGATAATCAATCATGGTAAACGTTATTGTGAATTGTGAGAAACTTTGGCATAAATATTTCAGACTCGCCATTACTCTTGTAGTTGTTGTCCAATCTGTTTATGTTGCTCCATTGTTATTGAATAATTAATCACTATGGAACTATTTTAAAGCATACTCCATGCAAGGAATAAGAACAATTGCTTTTTTGGCACAAGCATAGCAGCAACAATTATTTTAATATAATTTTTTTACCTTTATTATTTTACTACCTATTGGTCATCACATCTTGCAAAATGAAAACAATAATTAACAAAACATTTAAATAATTTGAAGGATAAGAATTCGTAAATGTTTTAAAATCAAAGAAACGCAATACACATTTAAGAACAGCAGAAAATGACGTACCTATTTTAACAATATTAAATGGTAATGTTTTTAATCTTAAATTTCAGAAAGCGTATATAGCTGTCTTGAAATTGCATCCAAACTTAATTTAATTTAAAGAAAGAATGTGGTAGCAAAAACCATAAATAAATAGTTTTCTTGTTCCCTGGTACTACCTCAAATCGTGTTATGGTGTCCTGTTGCAACGCTTAATAACTTGTATATGAAAATTTTCGTGGTATTTCCGTACCATTTCATTGTATTCATATTGCTTAATTGAGTAGAATAGAAGACCAACTCACCGAGGCAATTCAAGTATCCTTACAGTTAATATTTGGATTTCAATCCATTTGACAGACAATCTATTCTAAGTTACCTTCAATACTGATTTAACACTACCGTTTATTTCAGTTGAAATTGGGAACAAAACAACCACATAAAATTTTATTTATGTTCAAAATATGTTTGAGAAATTGACATTCTATAATTTAATTTTATGTCTCTTATTTATTTCTGAATTTTCTCGAGGATGGAATTTAAAGAACGTGATTGACCTCCAGAAAGATTGCTATATTAATCTGCTGTTACCCCAAAGATATCTTTACCATTCTAGTCATGATTTACAGCAAAGCAAGCTGCAAGAAATTTATGTTCCATTTGCAATTACAAAGCCAACATTTAATATTGACGATTTGAAATGCAATCAAACTGAATTTATTCGTAGAAAAAAATTAGGTTTGCAACCGTTAGAGATTTGGCGCTGTATCGATTCCTTAAAAGAAAAACAAATAAAAATTGGATCGCCGCGTCCAATTTCCCGATTTGTTTGTGTGGCTAACCTCGTAGTTAATTTCAATCCCGATCAACTAACCGATTTTATTTTTGTCGAATATGTGAGTGAAAGTTTGTCCATAGAAAGTCTTAATACTAACATTTTCAAAAGGTACTATCAGAACTATAAAAAACATTTGTACGGTTTTGCTGAACATTCTTCTGTTTACATGATGATTAAGAAAAAACATTTAGACTTGGCCAAGTCAAAATCTCATTTCGAATTCTTTGTTTCAGAACACGGAAAACAAAATTTGAACATCGAATTTCTGTTTTTGAGAAAGGCGTGGTTCGTACTATCTCTTTCAAACGACAGTGACAAATCGGTGTATTTCCTGTGTCCAAAAATTGAGGTTGGCCTTAAAATTAAGGAATTTAAATATTTTATGGCAGAATTTAATTTGTATAAAGATTTCCGTGGAGCAGCTATGAAATTCTTTAACTGGAGAAGCAATTTAATAAAAGAAGTTGCGTTACGGATACGCGAAGAAAATTCTGGAAGGATCAAAGATGAAAAAAGATCTTATTGTGGAAATCCGCTGCGTAATTCCTATTTCACAAATGCGTTTGACGACGGAGAAAATGGAATCTACATTGCAATTGCTTCCACTATTTTGGAAAATTTGCCAAACTCTACCATAACATTCGCAGGTAATATTTGTCCCAAGAGAATGCGAGCTCCTAGTACTATTGACTTTTATTACCAAAAGGCTGAAATTTATGGACGTCTGGCGAGTCCCTATTTAATCATTCTCCCTACCAAGGAGGAAGATTTGAGTTTCATTTCCTGTGTCGTTTTGGAAGATGAAAGTCTCTCTTTCTATGGATATCTTCTTCCCTATCAATTCCACTCCTGGTTAGCCATCATTATTACCACCAGTTTCGTAATTGGTTTCGTTCACGGAATGATTTACTGCAAAAATGACAAACCCGTTCCATTTCTTATGATCTGCTGTGCATATTTATTGGAAGTGAGTACCTCACTCTCAGTCAAAATTGGAAAAACACTTTGGATAAGACTAGTGATAGGACCCTTGTTGCTTATGTTTATAGTATTGACTAATGGGTACAAGGGAATTGTCATCAGGGATTTGGTGGAACCGCGTCCTGTAAAAATAATCGAGACTTTAGAAGATATCGCTAATCTACCTGAAATTGCTTTACTTACTATATTTAAGGATTACACAGATTTTAACCCATTTTATATCTCTAGTGAGATGCAGAAAAGGGTAATACGGGATTACTATTGTCCTGGAGGAGACAATTTATATCGTAAGTTAAACGAGGACATACAATGCCGAAATATTCCATACGTTAACCTCACTTTTGAAAATCAAAACCAGAGTGATGTTCAAAATGCACTTCAAGATTTAAAAACAAATAAAGACGTCAAATTTAAACAAATTTTCGATTTGATAAACTGGATCGAACTACATTCCTCCCGAAATAAAACTGCAAGACGGCTAAAAAAGGCTAATATTCTAAACAACTTGTCCAAAGCTTTTGCATTCCCTCCTGGGTTTCCTTATATCAGTCCTCAACAATGGATTTCTCAATGCAACAACTCCGCGATCATTCTACAAACGTCTCGTCTCCATCGACTGCTGAATGACTCTTACTGGAATCCTGAGAGTGGGGGATTTGCACCAAAAAGAAAATTGTATCATCGGAAAGATGAAAATTCATTGTTATCGTTACCTTTAATTATTGCCTTCGACAGTAATAGCATTCCACTTCTTACACCTTTCCTTCGAGAGAAATTGTACTTTCTTAGCCAGTCGGGAATTTTTAATGCATGGTTGGATTACTTCAAGGGTTATAATTTTACGAAATGCAAAACATGTGGGCGTGGAAATTCTATTCGACCTCTATCATTCGTTAATTCAAATATTGGCACTATATTTCCCATCATTTTGGCAGGGTCTTTCTTATTTTTTACAGTTTTTCTTTGGGAATGTCGTCTAGTCTTAAAATGTCTACTGGCAGCATATCTAAATGTTACTAAGGCATGGGTGAAAGTCAATGTATTGAGGACAATGACGTATTTAGAGGGATACTAGGGTGCTGACCCATCCCCTTATTTCTCAAAGATTAACCAAAAGTATATCTGTACATAAGAAAAGTCAAGTCCCATGCATCCCGTTAAATCTGTTCTGTGTACGTCTTTACAGGGCCGCCCCAAGGGTCTTTGTCACCCCGGGCAAAATAAAAAATGCCGCCCTTTGAGATACATTTTAAAGTCCATTTTGTCAATTGCAATGCTATTTTATTAATGTAAAAATGTGTCGAATAATGATTTGGAAATTAATTATAACCGGTAAATCAATAAGTATATTTAAACCCTTGAATTATCAATGTAATGGCACTGACGTGACAAGCTAGCACGTATACAGAACTGTGATTCGGAAGGGCTAAGATTTCCAATAGATATTTAAATAATATATATTGGCGCTTAGCGCGAAAATTTTCGACATTTTTTGTCGGAAATGAGTCAAAAATGGCCTAAAGATGGCAAATAATCGCGCGGAGCGCTAAATTTTTTGCTATTTTGAGAAAAAAATTCCATTTTTCTCGTATTTCGGGGGGTTAAGCCCATCGCTCAACATGTCCTTGCCGACGTTGGAGTTATGTCATGTCATACTTTTGCTGCCTAAGACCATCACTTAATTATTTGGATTTGCGATAACTATCAAATTGTGAACAAGGAAGACAAGGATGAATGGATTGGAATATGATGTCAATCTTATTATTTGATATTTTTCGATCTCCCAAATAGCGTAAATGTAATGGATTCTTAGTATTTTGCCGCCCCCAAGCATTTGCCGCCCTGGGCGGCTGCCCTGCTTGCCCATGCGTCGGGGCGGCCCTGGTCTTTGATTGAGAATCTCTTATATAATAAACACAGAAGGAAAAAAACTTACCAATCTATCTATGTAACTATGTATGTCTGGTAGGACAGCCTAGGGAACCTGCATATATTGCGTAACGCAAAACCCACTCCCCATGTGTAACGCAAATGCTGACTCCAACACTTTTGAGTACCTCCTCCTCCCATCAACTGCACACGTAATATATGCATGTACCTTAGAAGCAAAAAAGCAAAATGCGCAAGACCAATTCCTCTAAACAACCGAAATGAGTCGTTTCATATTATTATAACATCAAAACAATAATTGAAATTAACATAAGAAGGTTGAATGGTGGTGAGTCGTGATTGGATGGAAATGATTGGCGAAAGGGGACATTTCGTAATGACCGTAATGTGGCTTATTAAATAGCATTTGAAAACGTCTAATACAAATTGGTTATGCTATATCAACAAATCTAATGCATATTCACGTTTCATTTCATTATTTTTAAATAAATAAATACACTAAATAACATCCATTTCTAAAGAAAATGGATACAAATTTTGACAGGGACCTAAATTTTTTAACTTTAATCTGTAGCTGCTAAATTGTTTTTAAAAATCAAATTCAATTCTCTAAAATTTAATTGCAGCCGCGAACAAGTTAGTTGATTTCGCCAAACTCGAATAGTTTTACTATTCGAATTTTTACATTTTCGAGAAGTAGAACTCACGAAAATGAAAATTACATACAATTTAAACCCTCAATAGTTGAACTTGTTTTCTCATGTTATATGTCTTTGCAATATTTTTTAGTAGAGCTGGGTTTACTTTTTTACTACCCTCTTGACTCTTGATTCTTTTGGCAGTTGGCTCACCTTTTTGTAGAATTAAATAATAGTGCAGGGTAACTAACTTTTCTTAAAAAATATTTATTCATAAGTTGTACTCATAGAATTTGTACGTTTTTCCAAAATCCCAGGGGGAATCTTATTTTTCTGATTTAAAAGGGAGCTTTTTGGTGACTTTTTGGAATTTTGTTTCAAAAATGGAGTCTTTCATTTTTCCCTGCATTGGAAGCTACGATGTACAGTTAATATTTTGGTTTAGGAAATTCCTTTTTATCAGGAAGTTGGGGCTGCAGCTGATTTATCCACCACTATAGAGGTTAAAGTATTTTAATTTAAATATACTTTGTATTTACAAAGTTAACAAAATAACCTATTGGTATGTTTTCGAAATTGTTTTTATAACTGTGAAGAAGGGTATAGCCTGCTAGCTGCTGAATTTCTCTTGAGTGCTAGATTTGCCCTTTAGCTGGGTTCACTAGTATTTTATAATACGTTTGGTATTCTGATAGTTTTAATGTGTGTATTAATTTGTACATTTGTTAATTATATATTCATGAAACAAATCTTCTATCCATGTTTCTGCGGCATGAAAATATAAACGAACTTTATTCATCCCTTTTTTTCCAATTTATCTCATAGGCGATCTGTTTTGAATTTTAGCACGACCTGATGACAAAATGTAGACGATTGCAAGATTTCCAAGCAATCATAATACCTAATTAAAAAATTGCTTAAAACGTCACTGAATGCTTTGAAATCGTAAACAAAAAATCATCTTCCTTCAGTTTATTGTGTTTTAATGATTGAAACCTTAAACGTTTAGAAATCTGTACCTTAGTGTCACCTATAAATAAAAAAGTATTTATTGGGTCGATTAATGTAAAGAATAACAAGTAGTTATCTAGGTATTCTCCTTGCTTAAACGCTAGTATTACATGATATTAATACGCTTTAAAACGTTTTCATTTTCTCGCTGTGCTATAGACATTTGAGTCAACAAGAAGGTAAAAAAATCGGTATGGATAGCATATCGTCCTTTAAGGAACGAAAAAGCCAATATCCATTTTTTGTTTGGTGCACGAATAAGACTATATCCATTTTTCGTTACTAGCTGCGGTTGCGGCTATGGGTAAGCCAAGTGTGGCAAAGCATAAAATTATGGACAGTTGACACGATTATTGAAAGTTGGAATCAACATAATAATATTAAAATATATAATCTGAATTGTCGAAATGCCTTCGTCATGTCATTTGCTTAAAGAGCTCGATCTATTGATTCGTCAAAGGTTTCAAAACAATGGTCGATATAGTTAGGTAGAGATAATGCGTCAAACTTATTTTTTTCTATTATCACCCTGCTGTATCCATTTGTCTGCAATCGTTTGCGGGTTATTAAATTATTAATGAATGCATTTGAATGAGTGGAATAGTTTTCCTTTATGCATTCAAAGTTTTCAATCATCAATTACCTGCATTGTGAATTGTTCGAGAACTTTGATATAAATATTTCAGACAAGTAATTATTTTTATAGTTGTTTTCTAATCTTTTTATATCACTAAATTCTTGTTGAATAATTAATCGCTATTGAAATAGCTTAAAGCATACTCCATACAAGGGACAAGATCAATTGCTTTTTTAGCAGAATAAGGTAGCTCCATTTATTATAATTTAACAGAGCAATGTTTTTGCTTTTTTTTTATTTTTGTACCCTATCCTTCAATGGATCAGGAAGTAAAATTTAACTATAGTTAATGAAATAATAATAAAATACGTAAACTATCAATGAAATTATTTAAAGCATGAAAGTGCGAAAATGATTTAAATCAAAAGAAATTATACAGAGGAAAATGACAAATCTATTTTATTATTGTTTTGAAGACTAAGAAAAAGTTTGGAAAGCGTCGCTAAGTTGGAATTTGTATCCAAACTTAATTCATTTTAAAGAAAGCAAATGAGAGCAAAAACCATGAATAAATAGTTTTCTCGTTCCCTGACTACCTCAATCTCTCTTGCGGTGTCGTGATACAAGTACTTCGGTGAAGCCAACAAATAATAATTTGTCCGGAATTGTTTCGTCGTATTTCGCTACCATTTCATTGTATTTCTATTGGTGAATTATTTACAATTGAAGGCCAATTCAGGAAAACACAGAGACAAAAATAAATTGACCAATTTTCTTTTCTTAGCATTAAAGAACTAATATAGAACTTAATTCGCATATTGTTCCACTAGATATCCATTTACAATTTATTCTTCGATTTATCGTTCAAGAAGCATTTAAAGCAAGGAGTATTTTTGACTAATAACATTTTAGTCGAATTAGGAATTTAAAATCCCCAATAAATATTTTCTTGTAATCAAAATAATTATGTTGAAGACATTCTATACAATAATATTGCTTTTTATACTTATCTTAGAATTTTCTCGAGGATGGAATTTAAAGGACGTGATTACAATCGAAAAAGGTTGCTATATTAATTTGCTATTACCCCACAGATATTTTTATCATTCCAGTCAAGATTTATTACAAAGAGAGTTGCTAGAAATTAATGTTCCATTTGCAATTACAAAGCCAAAATTCAATGACGAAATTGAATGCAACCAAACAGAATTTCTCAAAACAAAAAATTTAGTTTCAGAGAACTTTATTGGGCGTTGTATCGATTCCTTAAAAACTAAACAAATGAGAATTGCATCACCACATCCAGTCTCTCGCTTTGTTTGTGTGGCTAACGTTGTCGTTAATTTCAATCCCAGTTTATTAACTGACTTTGTTTTTGTCCAATATGTCAGTGAAAGTTTCTCCATAGAAGGTGATAATACTAAAATTTTCAAAAGCTACTATCAAGACTATAAAAAACATTTGTACAGTTTTGCTGAACATTCTTCTGTTTACATTCTGGTTGATAAGAAGCAGTTAGATTTGGCCAAGTCAAGACTCTTTTTTGATTTACCACAAAACAGAAAACAAAATTTTAATATCGAAGTTTTGTTTTTGAGAAAGACATGGTTCTTATTACCTCTTTCAAACGACAGTGACCAATCGGTGTATTTCCTTTGTGCGAATTGCCCGAAAGGTGAAGTAGATTTTAGATTGCAGAAATTTAAATATTTTAAAAATAATTTGGGTACAAATATCCGAGGTACCGCGATGAAAATCTTCAAGAGGAAAAGCAATTTAATAAAAGAAGTTGCGTTACGGATACGAGAAGGAAATGCTGGGAGGAGATCAAAGACGAAAAAAGATTTTATTGTGGACATCCGCTGCTTAATTCTTATTTCACAAATGCGTTTAACGACGGAGAAAATGGAATCTACATCGCAATTGCTTCCACTATTTTGGAAAATCTATCAAACTCTACTATAACATTCGCCGGTAATATCTGTCCCAAGAGATTGCGAGCTCCTAGTACTATTGACTTTTATTACCAAAAGGCTGAAATTTATGGCCGTCTGGCTAGTCCCTATCTAATCATTCTCCCTACTAAGGAGGAAGATTTAAGTTTCATTTCCTGTGTCGTTTTGGAAGATGAAAGTCTCTCTTTCTATGGATATCTTCTTCCCTATCAATTCCACTCCTGGTTAGCCATCATTATTACCACCAGTTTCGTAATTGGCTTTGTTAACGGAGTGATTTACTGCAAAAATGACAAACCCGTTCCATTTCTTTTGATCTGCTGTGCATATTTATTGGAAGTGAGTACCTCACTCTCAGCCAAAATTAGAAAAACACTTTGGGTCAGATTGGTCATCGGACCATTGTTGCTCATGTTTATTGTGTTGACTAATGGGTACAAGGGAATTGTCATCAGGGATTTGGTGGAGCCGCGACCTGTGAAAATAATCGAGAGTTTGGAAGATATCGCTAATCTACCTGAAATTGCATTACTTACTATATTTAAGGATTACACAGAATTCGATCCATTTTATATTTCTACAGAGATGCAGAAAAGGATAATACGGGATTACTATTGTCCTGGAGGGGACTATTTACATCGTGAGTTAAACGAGGACATAAAATGCCGGAATATTCCATACGCCAAGCTCACTTTTGAAAATCAAAACCAAAGTGAAGTTCAAAATGCACTTCAAGATTTAAAAACAAATAAAGAAGGTAAATTTAAAGAAATTCTGGATTTGATAAACTGGATCGAACTACATTCCTCCCGACATAAAACGGCAGGACGGTTAAAAAAGGCTAATATTCTAAACAGTTTGTCCAAAGCTTTTACATTTCCTCTTGGATTTCCTTATATCAGTCCTCAACAATGGATTTCTCAATGCAACAACTCCGCGATCATTCTACCAACTTCTCGTCTCCATCGACTGCTGAATGATTCTTACTGGAATCCTGAGAGTGGGGGATTTGCACCAAAAAGAGAATTGTATCATCGAAAAGATGAAAATTCATTGTTATCGTTATCAATAATTATTGCATTCGACAGTAATAGCATTCCACTTCTTACACCTTTCTTTCGAGAGAAATTGTACTTTCTTAGCCATTCGGGAATCTTTAATGCATGGTTGGATTACTTCAACGGTCACAATTTCACGATATGCAAAACATGTTGGCGTCGAAATTCTATTCGACCTCTGTCATTCTCGAATTCAAATATTGGCACGATATTTCACATCATTTCAGTAGGGTTTTTCTTATATTTTGCAGTTTTTCTTTGGGAATGTCGTTTATTCTTAAAATGCCTACTGGCTCCATATCTGAACGTGGCTTGGGCGAAATACAATGGATCGAGAATATGTTATAGGTTAGGTAATTCGTTTCAACTAAGATTAAGATTTCTGCGAAACATCCTGAAATTTCAAAGAAATTGTTTCAATTACTAGTATGAAAATGATGAAATACGGTGTGAATATTTATCTGCTTTAGATTTCGCCAAATCCGCATGCAATGCCATTAGCCCAAGGAATTTAAAATGTAAAAAATAATATCGTTATCAACTCTACTGACAGATATATTTCAGTATACAATCTATGTAAATATGTCAATGCAGTTACATTATACATGAGCGGAATATGGTTTTAATTTCAGAATAACTAAACTATTCAAATGTCAATTAGTTTCGGCTCTACGACCTGTAATGAACATCCTTCTTCTCTACTTATACGAGTTACAACAACCTGAATTTGCAAAAGCGAGCTTTTTTTAGGAGAAATTGTGAATTATTTTGGCCGGAATGAAGAGCAACTACAAGTAAATGAATAAATATAAACCTATTTTATTTAACAAAGTAATAATCTTAAGGTAATAATTATTCTCAAGATGTAATGAAATAAATGATAAGTAAATATGGTCAGCAATAAAAAATAGGTCACATTTGATTAAAAATTTAATATGGGGAAATAATTAAAGCTACAATAGCTACTAAACTACATCAAATTCATAAATTAATTTTGTCCCATGGTTTGGCACTGTAAAGCTGTTCATTTTCTTGTTTCTCGTTGTCTGAAAACAATCAAAAAAGAATATCATTAGGACATTGATGATGCTACATTTTATTGATAATAAGTAAAAAACATTTCAGGTGAATTATCTGTACACGCACCTAAGCTGTTTGGAAGCTGTTGGCGGAGGTGGCGGCCCTTTTCGCTCCAGATTATCCAAAAATTTCATTAGGATGTGACGTCTAAGGTTAGACATACTCTCCATTTCCAAATACCGCTTATCATTGGATAGTGCCAATTCAATATCTCTAATGGCATTGGGGTTATTGCGTACCAATTGTCTTGTTTTGTACGTCAATACTTTTGATTCCTGTTCCATGAATAAACATTAAATAACTAAGTACTCAGAATTAAAATCTAAAAATGTTATTTGATGTCCAACAATGTTTACCTTCAGCAGTTGCCAGAATTCGTCTTTGAGGGCATATCTCTTATGGTTCAGATAAAGTTTAAATTCCATCTCACATTTCTGTTACAAAAATAAAATTAAAAGCAACAATTCTGTTTACATATATGAATATAGTGTTTTATCCCTTACCCGATCAGAACTCGAAAATTTGCGATATCTGTAGTCATCTCTAATTTTCCTCCTTACATCTCTCCAGTTTGATGTCACCTTAACCCCAGCATCATGTAGTAGCTCACTAAAATTATTAAAATGTTATTGCTAGTATCAAACTTCATATTAACTTTGAAATATATTTACATGATAATTAAATTAAATCTTGGCTACCGGAATCTTCGTTTCTTCTGATAGTGTAGATAGTCACAATGTTTGTTGAAAAGTTGTATCATTTCATGTTCATCCAGGGAAGAAACGGAATTCCACAGCCGATCATCTTTCATTAACGTCTTGACATGTCTCCATGAAGCATCTGAATTCTTCACGAAACGATTTAACATAAACTGAAATTCTTGTATAGATTCCTTCCAAAGATGTATCTTTCGTCCCTTCTCTCTATCTCTGGTCTGTAAAGCTAAAGTTTGCTGCACTTCTTGTTTCCTTTTTCTCAAACTGAATTCTGCCCGTTCTTTTCTCTCCTTAGAAAAAGGATTATCATCATCGGAGTCTAAAATGCATCCTTCTTCTTCTTCCTATAAAAGATTTTTAAAATTCAATAACAGTTATTCAAAAAATTAATTTAATCTCAGAATTTACTGAAATGTCTTCGACATTCTCTATAGTTGTGTCCCCAGCCTTTTTGCCCTCTTTTTCGGGTTTTTTCATTACGAGATCAGGAACATTCTCTGAAGGTGCATCGACCTTCTTTTCCTCTTTTTCGGACTTGTCCAGTTCTTGCATCTCAACTTCTTTGCGATGTTCTTCCTTCTCCTCCACTTCCTTTTTAGTTCTCGAAGCCCTCGTTTTCTTCTTCAATTCAGCTTGAAAATTGACAAACAATTCCTTCTGTTCCTCTTCTGAGATGCTATCCCATTTTCTATCATTTAAGAACTTCTTCTTCACATATGACCATTTCAAGTGATAGTCTTGAATCTCAGACTCCAAAAACTTTAAGAACTCCTCTTTAGCTTGCTATTGAAAATTGCAATTAAACACAATAAACAAAAATACTTTACCAAAGTAATATCAAACAAATTTTTGTCTAATAAACAACCTTTTTCTTTTTGAGCAATTTTTCTTCCTTTTTTCTTTCAACATTAGAAATGTATTCGTAAAAGTAGGATTCTCTTTCCCGAGGGGTTTCTACTACTTTAAACATTTTGTGCCGACAGTATTTTTGAACGAAATCGTTGTAAGCCATTCTAGTCATAAGAGTTGATAATGCATAATTTTGAACATTATTAATAGTCAAATGGTTCGAGTAAACTACAACTATTTTGCTTACTTTTGCCCAATATTGACTTCCTCTAAAAAATTCATAAATGAATCTTTGGCAAATTTGATTTTCGCACTATTTTCAAGCTTTTCGTCCTCCACTCTGTCTTTGACGTAATTTCCAAAAGCAATCCTCCGTTCTTTGGATGTGAGTAATAAATAACGAGGGTCGAAAACGATTTTGTGCAATTCCTTCTCCCATGTAGAAAACGCCGAAACACATTTCTCTTCCAGCATTTCTCGAAATAGCTTTTGTCTGGTTTCAATAGGAATCGTCGCTCGTTCTTTTGTGGCCTTAACCTCAGCTTCCAAAGCATTCGCTTCTTTCAGAGCATCTTTGGTTTCAATGCAATCGCCCTTGGTCAATTCCATTTCTTTAGCAACGTCGTCAGAATCTTAGGTCATATTTAATTAAATAATTCATTAACTTTTTACACCATCATATAATTAATTAATATTATAACATTATCAATTTAAACATAAGAGTATTTTAATGTGAATATATTACCTTCAACTTCCTGTGATGATCTCTTTGTCTTTTTTGTTGGTGGCTCTGTTGATTTCTCGTTTTCATTTTCCGACTTATCCTCCTGTCCTACTTTAGCTTTAATAGGTGCAATTTTTATTTTACACTCTAAGACGGGACAGGGACCAGTTGTGCTAGTGGCTTCTGCCTTCTTCACTTTTGTTGGCTTACCTTCAGGAACCTTTTTCATCAGCTCATCGATGTCGTGGCGATCGATTAATTCCAAGGGGCGTTCCCACAACGATGTTCTTGAAGACGGATTGTAAAAGAAGACACGTTTATCTCCTGTCCATACAACACACCACGGAGTACCAAGAATTGGCGTGCACGATGTAGGCCTACACATATCCACCGTCTTGCTTTTTTTACTTTCGTCGACCTTAAAAATTAATTGTTAAATTATATATCGTCTGCTTAATATTACAATGTAACAAACCAAATTATCATGGCTGCTACAAGCTACAAAGTAACAAACCATTTTATCATGACCGCGACAATGTAACAAACCATAGTATCAGGAGATAGGTTTGTTACATTGTCACGGCCATGATAAAATGGTTGGGTAATTGTTACTTTGTAGTATTAAGCAGAGGATATATTTATCTTCAATTTTGTCGTTATACTCAGTTTAAGCACATAAAATATAAAAGTATTTATACTAACCGTAATTGTATTATCTTCTTTTCCTTTATCAACCTGGGAACTCGATTTCACTTCATTAGCAGCACTTTTTGCATTCACTGAATCAGCTGTTGGCTCTACAGCCATACGTTGTTGTAGGCTTCTTCTATGCAAAACTTTTATAAAAATAACCAGATATGAAAAATTCGGCTAATGCATTACCTATAATATTATATTATATTAATATATTCAAATCAAATATCATTACAATCGAATTCTCTAAGAATTTGAGGCTTATCCCAAACTGATCTTCGCGTTGGTCCATGGAAAAAATAAGATTTTCCCTCTCGATTTTTGTGTTCACTCCACTCATTCGCTTTTGCTACAATCTTCGGATCAATTTGTGAATTTCCTGAATTAATATATAAGACAGGAGGAGGAGGGATGCCAGATGGGGAATTTGCTAAACTCATCCACGAAGTCGGAGCCGAAAAGTTGGGCAAAAGTAGTGGTGGCATTCCGTACGGCTGTGGAACTAGCATTACTGGCTGCAAAGGAGTATTTACTTTGGGAACTGGTGAATTTGGAACCGGAGAATGTTTTATTTTGGCTGAAATGGATAATTACAATTTACTGAAATATTTTTAACGGAATACATAAATGTATGTTGAAAAGTTGTAAACCAAACCTGGAAATTCAAGTGGGGAGACAGGGATTTGCTTATTTACAGTTGTATTGGCACCCATATTTGGTTGTCCCATCTTCATAGGAGACTTTTGTCTTAAAAATGGTGGACAATCTGGAATGTATCCCATGTTTTTAATTGGCGAATAATTTTCTCTAGGGCTTTGGGATAACCCATGACGAACGGATGTTTTTTCGGGGGACTTTGTCTGCACTGTATTTTTTCCTTTAATAGAGCACCACTGCAATAGATATAGAAGATTTATGTAATAACTGTAGTTTAATATATAATCAAATGCAAGTTCCTTCATACATATAAATAACAAACGAAGTACCTCTTCATGAGGAATAATTCGAACATTGGGTCCTTCTGGCCGTTTCCATACAGTTTCCCTTGTGATGGTGTGATAAAAATAAGATTTTCCGTCCGGCAATTTAGTCTCTGCCCAAAGTATCTCAGTCTTGGCACCCATCTGTACAAATATTTGACAATTATAAGCTTTCATTGTTAATATTTTTAAAATTTATGTTGTAGTTCTTAAACTACTTTTTATCATTGTTATGTTATGTTATGTTTCGTTTAGCATAAATACATATCTATAAAAAATTTACCATTTGAGGTCGATTCGGAATGTTACTAGGGGTAAGTCCAACAGTCGGAGTCGGAGGTCTGGGAAATCTTGGCACCCCAGAATGTTCAAATCTGTGACCAAAGGCAAAATATACAAGTCCTTGAATTGATTATAAGGTTAAAAATATCATATTATTAGAATGTATTGATAAAAGATGCACTGGGGATTGACATACCGCTGCATTGATCCTCTACCGAGTGGAAGTCGTTGCTCCATCACTTTTCACTGATCAACAATCAAATAAAATGTCTTTATCTACGTCTGGCGACCATGTCACAAAGTCACTACTATCACAAAGTCAAAAGTCACAACTCACAACGCAATGTATAATTCTAGGAATATGAAACTTTTGCGCCGTCGACGTGACGCGTGAGATTAGACTGTCGCATTATTTAGTTATGTGTATTGTATCTATAAATGATGCTGGTATATAACGTTTCGTACACTGCCACACACTCACACATAATTTATAAGCAACGCACCACTAACACTAACGTAACGGGTCAAAAACGTCTTTTAACAAAAACTTGAACTACTGATACACTTACATTTAAATTTATTGTGAAATGTGTAACAGATGCTTGAACCATTTAACTGTGAGTTATGTAGTCATATTTTGGCTGAATTTAGGCAGCGGTACCTCGTTGCCGATGTTTCCGTTGTTGCCGGTGTTGCCGGTACACATTGTTGCCAAATAACTTTCTTACCGGCGACACCGGCAACATCGGCAACACCGGTGACACCGGCAACAACGGCGACACATTCCACATGCCCATCTGATTGCCTTTATCACTTATAGTTTAATATATAATTGAACAAGCGGTCCATATACTCCGGATATAACAAACATGAAACATAACATAAATGAAATAAACAAATTCGGCAGTTATCATTATGAGTAAAAAATTATTATTTTATGTTCGTTATATTCAAATCTGATAGAATGTCAATTTTCCCCAGATCCCTCCTTATTTGTTTAATTAATTTAGGTTAGGTTTATTATATCCGCATCATATGGACGGCTAGATCTATATTAATTTATTATATATTATACTACATAATATAAGTGATAAAGGCAATCAGATGGGTATGTGGAATGTGTTGCCGGTGTCGCCGTTGTTGCCGGTGTCGCCGGTGTCCCCGGTGTTGCCGGTGTTGCCGGTGTCGCCGGTAAGAAAGTTATTTGGCAACAATGTGTACCGGCAATACCGGCAACAACGGCAACACCGGCAACGAGGTACCGCTGCCTAAATTCAGCCCATATTTTGAACCACTTGTTACCATGAACAATGTAATACGGATTACCAAAATTTTATCTGACATTTAAAATACAAGGAGAATTTTAATTTGAGTTTTCGAAAATCAAAAGCTGTCAGAGACCTAAAATTACTTTTAGTTCTTAGACCCGAGATGGAGGAATAAGCATATTTAATCAAGACACGAAGTGCCAAACCATGCCAAACCCGATAAATTTTAAGTCAAAGATGAACTATGAAATCTGAAATTATCCGAAATTCACTCAAAATGTGCTCGACAACGTGTCATAACTATAAGGTTAAATTAATTTACTACGATATCATTTCAGAGCCGGTCAAGCATCTATAATGGCTATTAGTATCACAAAAGAAAAAAACATAAAAATACCACATTAAACTCCATTTACTTTTGACGCTAAATTGTCGGATTAATATTATTAAATTATGTCGACATGAGGTTTCAAATTTAGACAATTTGTAACTTCTGCATTTAGGAACTTGTGGTGATAATTTGTAGGATGAGTTACAAGAGTACTTTTTGTGTAAAGTGCCGATAAATACTAGTATTTACAATACACTGTTTCATAACTTTCGGCAGCTAAGATATATCAGCCACCGGACTACCAAACCAGTTTTTTGGGCTTCCATATCCATGAGTTCGCTTTTGGGTAGCTTATGGTACCTGTGTGTGACATAACGTGTTGATATGGCGGTATTCCCATCAACCGACGAGTCGAATGCCTTTTAATTTGACGGGAACATTAAATTCTTAGGTTACATTCAGTTCAAGGCAAAGGCGGACCGAGAAATTAGTTTCAAGTGGGCGGGGTCCAACTGTCCAAGTTTTAGAATTTTGGTAAAAACATTTTCTTAAAATTTGGAGTGGGGGTCAGACTGTTCTGTTCTTCCTGTAAGACTCTTTTGGCACTCAAATAAATAGGAATAAAAACTTGAAAGGCGACATTATTTATTTTGAAGGAGGTAAGATCAGATTTGAAATAAGCTAATGTTCACCCATATTGTACTTTCTTGTTTTAATGCATTGCATCTATATAGGCGCATATTATGTGCTAATGTGCTTTGCGACAACAAGCCGCACAACGTCCATGGCATAGAATACATTATTTGGATAGATATAGATTGAGCTATATAGAGATAAAAACTGCTTTATTTACACAATGATGCGTATTGTTAATGTTAATCTTTATTTGCCGTAACATTTAAGTGTCACACTGTTTTATCTTGCTTGATTTTTGTGGTTGCATTGTCATTCATGTGGTGGGAATATCGTGGTGGTGTTGGTATACGGTTCTTACACGGTATACACCTCACACCTACACACATGTCTACACCTAATTGTATCTGCAGTCGCATTACCTTACATCATGTTTGGGTAATGGTAAGCTACTTAACAAATTAACAGCTTGGAATTCTTTCATCATTTCTTTAAAGAACAGGGCCGCAGCCAGAAATAAATTTCGGGGGGGGGCGACACATTATAAGTGAAAACTAAAACGTTTCAAATCCGGAAGCTTGATCATTAAATGTGTACGGATAACTGTTATGCTAGTACTATGTACCCAAATCTGTGTCTGACTTTAATCTGGCGGCAGTCAAACTAAATTCTGGAGGGAGCCCGAGAAATAATAAGCGAAAATTATGTACAAAATTATATACAACTAGTGGACCCAGCTAAGGGGCGAAGCTGGCCCTCATATGAGAAATTAAGCAGGCCACCCATCACAGTAATAAAAACAATTCCGGGTCAAATGGAAAAATTCCTAAACCAAAATAATAACTGTATTTCGTAAAGTCCAATACAGGGAATAATTAAATACTCTATTTTTAATAAACACCCCAGAATGTTCCCCTTTAAAATCAGAAAAATATGATTCCGGGATTTTGGAAAACGGATTGTCTTCTTTAGCTAATTATTTTTAATCAATCACCAATAATCATCTTATGTGAATTTGTATTATTGTTCTGATATTATAGTAATAAATGAAACAACTCATTTCGTTGGTTTAGAGGGAGGGTGCATGCGCATTTTGCTTTCGTGCTTTCAAGGAACGTGCATATATTACGTTTACAGTTGATGGGAGGAGGCGATGTCCAAAAGAGTTACAGCTAGCACTTGCGCTACACTTGGGAGAGGGGGTTTTAGGTTACGTAATATATGCAGGTTTCCTATGCTCTCCTACCAAGACATAGATAGTCAGGTATTAATGCAACTATAGGCTTTTAAGTCAATAAATCCTTTCTTCGATTTCGGGAGGGGCCACGGCCCTTTGTCTCTCCTGCTCGCTGTAGCTCTGACAGCTTCAATTTTAAGGTTACTAAAAATGATTAATCTTGATATGTTCTATCATCTCAAAAGGAAGGCTGAATCTTTTAGAAAAGCCTTGGAAGAATGTAGAGACTGTTTTATGAGCCATGAGCCCCAATTAGGCCATATCACTTCGAATTGATTTATTGTGGTAAATTTTTAATTTTCAAAAACATTTTGTGGAAATGATACAAAGTAAATGTTTGACGTGCCACAAACGCGTCACAATATTTCCGAGAACTCTAGAAACAATTAAACAATACAACTAAAATGATTACGTGGAAAACGATTTCCCTGTTGTACCTGTAAATGAAACAAAAGCCATAATAAATTTATCAATCATCACAATGAGTCATGTAAATATGTAAAGAAGTCTTTCAATATGGGAAGTGCAGATACAGTCATAATAAATTAGTATTGCTGGCAATAGACACCTTCCATTTGACGAACTTTCATTTACAAGGTCTAATTAAATATTCCGAAGATGCAAGGTGCCATTATCTTTATTTTCCAGTAAAATATTCTAAGAACCAGACGATATTTTTCACATGCTTGTATGCAGTGAGCTTAATGTGTCTAAACAGGTTGCTAAATGTTGAGCATGTTAATTCAACATCTATTCACGTTCATTAAATTCATTAAATATGACTAACTAATGAACCATGAAAATATAAAATCCATGAATGGATAAAAATCCTGATTGTAGCAAGAACTCAATTAACTGCTGATGCTTTATTAATGATTGTTTCTTTATGTTGTATTACTTTTTCAAGGGTAGCATTCAAGGTAATTTCTAGGGAATTTTTTTATTACAACAAAATTTTCCGCTTCGTGGGATTTTTTGTGATTTTATGCCATTTTTGACTCATTTGGACATAATACACCAAATTTTTTGTGCAAATATTAAAACTGATGCTTAAAAATGCGGCAAAAATTGAAAGTATTAAGCACAATAAATAAAAATTAAATAAATTTAAACATTAAATGTAATTTTACTGGAATAATTTGTGAAAGTTTCTTTTTCTTGAATAAATTTTTATTTTTAGCCATTTTAGGACATAATAGATACTACCATTATAACCAACAGCCTGACACTGATACATACTACCATTATAACCAACAACCTGACACTGATATACCAATGAAAGAAAACTTTTTTCGTAGAAAACAGTAATTTAGTTGATAACAGTTACCAACTGTCAGTATATAAACAGTCAGTCATCATCAATCCAATTAGTTGTACCTGACTACCACAACAACGATATTGAAGGTATTTGACTTTTCATAACTTTATTAGGCTTAGATTTAAATTTTTAATATTAACTTTCAAATATTGGGGAATAGGATGCATGGTACAGTTTCTTAAAACATTAATTCAATAGTTAAACGATATTTAGTATTTCTGTCGTAGCCAAATCCGATAAATAATATAATCTCATAAAAAGTAGGTAATATAGAAGCGAGCACAGCAGATAATACTAGCCCTTTAAAAAGTTTCTATTTCTCTTTCTTATTGATGGCTTATCGGTTTTAATATTTTTTCTGATTTCGGAGGTCATATAAGTTTTTGATGCATTTGATATTTTTAATCTCATTTCTTATATAAATTACCATTAAGAGGATAATGAGAAACTTTATCGCTGATGAGAACGTTTATTTATTCTAAAGATGGCCGGTAATAAGAAGTCAACAAAATTGGATGCACACTTTTGTCATGATTTATCTCCTGTGAGCAGTAAAGTATCTACCGAAGAATCCGATATAGTGCCAGATGGAGGTTATGGATGGTTAATCGTATTTACTTCGTTTATGTTACATTTTATTGGTATACAACTTTTTATTTATTTGAAGCTGTTATACTTAAACTATTTGTACCATTACTAAAACGGTCATGAAATGTTAACAGGGGACGGAATGTCGTATATATTCGGAATTTTTCTTGTTGCAATCAATGACGAGTATCCAACGGCTTTAAAATCCGAAACTGCGTGGATAGTTTCTATTAAAATAGCAGTTACCTTTGCAGTGGGTAAGTCAACCATTTTTGCTTAAAATTAATCTAATAACTGTATTAAATGCAAACGATTTTATACTAAAGGTAAATAAATTAAAATTAAATAAATAAATTTTCTTAGGGCCTATTGGAAGTATGTTGGTGAACAAATTCGGATGTCGAGTAGTTTCGATTGCAGGAAGTGTATTAGCAGCAGTTGGCTTCGCTGTCAGTTATTTTACTCCAAATGTGGCGACCATGTATGCTACAATTGGAATATTGGCAGGAATTGGATTAGGATTGCTCTATTTGCCAGCCATGATTTCCGTCCCTCAGTATTTTAATAAGAGAAGATCTTTAGCTATGGGAATTGCTACTGCTGGAACTGGATTAGGAACATACTTTTTTGAATGGGTTTTAGGGATTGTGGTAAGCTATTTGTATTTCAAATATTTATTTACACTACTATAAGCAAATATCATAATTTTATCATTAATTCATTGATTGTGTCTTATTAAAATTAGCTACTCTATTACTCTTGGAGAGTGACCCTTTTGATTGCAGGAGGAATCATTTTACTCTCAACAGTTTTTGCATTTCTTTATAAACCTCAGAAGAAAGATGAGAAAATTCAGGACAATAATGGTTCGAACAATTTAAATTGACTATATATTTTTTAATTTAATTATCGTTATTATCTCATTTACAATGTACAATGACTGTGGAAGGAAAATATTTCAGAAAATGTCGTAAAATATTTTTTGCAACTAATTACCTTCTACTAAGATTAAATTGATTTTAAATGGTACAGTAATTAGTTTTTGTTTTGTCCAATAGGTAATACAACATGCCATAAAATTCCTCAACCGGAAGGGTATTCAAATAATGGTAGTAAATCATGCTGTCAATCCTTCCATGATTTGATTGATTTGTCGCTATTAAAAAATCCACTGTTTTTAATATTTGCACTGTCCAATATCCTGACAAGTATTGGATACAACGTACCTTTTATTTACTTTCCGGTAAGTACTAATATTAACATCCATGAAAATTAAAATGGTAAAACAAAACATTTAATAAATTTTGAATTGCCTTTCAGGATATCGAACAAAGTGTTGTAAATGATTCAAAAAGCAGCAGCACTCTTTTAGGGTACGTTGGAATTTCCAATGTTGTGAGCCGATTAGTTGTTGGATACATCAGTGACAAGAAATTTGTAAACCGACTGTATTTATATAACTTTTGTTTAGTGATGGCGGGAATTGGTTAGTACAAATATCAATCAACTAAAATAATTGCATAGGCAAGACTATAAGGCCCTATCCTATAATATGATAAATTAGGTTAGGTTTGTAGCTTGGGGCAGTTTGGGCGCCTCATCCTAGAATGCGGCCTTTTAGTCTGCCCGTCATTGCATAGATTTTATATAATGATTTTTTTATTTATATAGTTAGCTGTTTAATTCCTCACTTTGACTCATTAACTTGGCTGCGAGTTTTGGCAGTAATTTATGGAATTGGAATGGGTGCTTATGTAAGCCTGAAATCTGTCATTCTTGTTGATCTACTTGGACTGAAAAAGTTAACCGATTCTTTCGGTCTTTTACTGATGTTACATCCCATAGGATTTCTTATTGGGGCACCAGCAGTTGGTAAGATACTTTCACAGAGTTAAATAATAATTTTCGATTGGTACTGAATTACTATAAAACTTCCAAATGGTTTTCTTTTATCTTATGTATTTATTGATGCTATTTGAAAACAGGAGCTCTTTTTGATGTCTATGGAAAATTTGACTACGGATTTTATTTTTCTGGCTCATCAATTTTTGCAAGTGGAGCTATTATGTTTATAATTCCTTGGATGATAAAATCAAGATCATCATCTTTAACTGAGACAAATGGCAAAAATAATGAAGCGTAAAAAACACTGATCTTTGAAATGATGTGGACGACTTTGAAATCAAATACACATTACCATTTGGTAATTATTTTGTTCTATCTGTACTTTCTGTGCAGCTCACAAATGCTCAATATTATTATGATTATGATAGCTTTGATTTAAATAAAAATCTCTTATTAATAGAGTTGGAATGGAATAAGTTTTCTGAAATGTTTTTTGTCATTCGGCAGTAAAGTAAATATTGCATACTCCACTTAGCATTTATCAATTTTATCATTGTAATTACATACTAAATCCGAAAACCAAAGGTAAGTTGCATAAAGGATTTCTTGGAAACAAAGCTATGTTAAAATTACAATTCACACACAGATTTACACTTTGACAAAATATCATTGCTAGCATATCATTTAGATTCTTCCATAAAATATTAATTGATTGAACATACCATACTTTTGCATGGCACACAAACAAGGAAGAGCCATCCTATTTATTAACGTCAGTGGTTGAAATTACTAAACAGGGTAATGAAACTAAGACAATGGAACTGAGTATTACTTCGAAGCTTTCCTGAATCAGGATATAAGTTTCCCTGTTCCTGTTGGCTTATTTCTTTGATTTTTATTGGTTAGTAGAGAAGAGAATGAAGTTTGCTACCTCTTTATTCTGTTCCCAGACTGGGCTTGCAGTCAATTCGGCCAACGTATCCTACCTGAAAATCACTTTATAGAAGTTGTCAAAGTGCTTTACTATAATGTCCAAGGTATCGAAAAACCCGGGTTTTTTAGGAAAAAACCCTCGACCCCGGGTTTTTGGGTTTTTTAGGGTTTTTTGGGTTTAAGGGTTTTTTATATAACTATAGGTATAAATACAAACCTATACTATACCATATATGAAACTACAGCTGACAACAACAACAACCGTGTCAACTACTAAATACTTACGTCAATAAAAAGAAAAATTAAAGCATAAATAGTTTAATTTTCTTATGTTGTAACGTAGCAAATGCAGTATTTTTGTGAACACCTATATTATTATTACTGTTTGATAACAACTAGTGAAATATTTAGCATTATAATATTTTACTGATTATATTGACTTTATGATATTATTCCTTTGTTAATTTGAAGCTTTAATTTCAAAGCATTACAGTAATGAATATGTAAGTGATAAATTGAAATTATGAGTACAACAATATTATAAACACAATCTTTACAATGCAATGACTAAAGTATACATAAAATTAATATTATTATAGTCCTCACATTACGATACATTAATTACGCGTAGAAGTGTAGAAGCTATATTAATTTGTTTCCACCTGATTATGCATTTGTTTACACTTTTGAATAGAAATTAGTATGTATTGCGCATCTAGATGGACCTGTAGTGCACATTTTTGTATGTTTTGTAAAAAACCCAAAAAACCCAATAAACCCGGGGTTTTTTAAGTAAAGCGGGGTGGGTTTTTTGCCAAAAAACCCAAAAAACCCCAACCCATAAAAAACCCGACCCACAACCCTGATAATGTCTCACATCGCCTATTTTACAGAATTGATAAAATAAACATATTTTTAGTGTATAATATTATAACTAGGAAGGACATTGCCAGAGAATTAAACTGCAGACATAGCTTTCAATCGATACTTTACAAATATTTGCGCATATACCTATATCTTATATTATATAGTAAATTAGATTTAATTCGGTGAATTATTATGAATATTATATTGATGTGTCTCAGGGAAAAAGTTTTTGTTTGCTTATTAGTTGATGTCTTATTGGTTGACAGAAAATTAAGTTTCACCAGCTTTGAATTATTTATTACTGATTTCAACAGTCGGAGCCAGAGTTATATTATATTTACTTCTTGGAATGAAATAAATCATATTCAAATGCTGTTGTTTCTTTAGCTTGATTTACTATAGGATCATAGCTTTGCCATATATAATAAGTAAAACATTTAATAGTGGTTCGAATAGTCAATAGAAGTCCGGTAGTCGATTTCCATCCAAACTATTTTTCGTTGTTGTACTTCTGCTGTTAATGTGTTAATATATACTTAACAGTTTTTTACCTATATCAAAATCATAATTTAATTTTAATTGTGTTCTGCAGTTTTACGACAATTAAAAATAAGTAGTTTTAATTGAAAAGAGCTCTAAATAGATGTAAAGATTATAATACATACATACAGATTTTTGGAGCACAAAACAATTTCTGCATACGTCAGTAAATTTCGCAGTAAAGGGTAGAAGTAAATTGCACGCACTTAGATAGTTGTTTATTTGTGCTTAATTGAATTAGATTAATTAATAGTTCTGATCTGATTTCTTGTTATTACAATAAGACAATGAAACAAAATTAAGTAAATACATTTCAGTGGTTTCCAATATAAATTTACTTCTAGAAGGCGGTATACGTATAAATCGGATAGGCTATAATTTCAAACGATGTTTAAGGAGACCATATTTAACGAAAATGGGCTATACGTTCTTTATTTCAAAATATTTGTACCAACTGGTTTGATACCTTTCGAATGGGATGCTAAAAACGTCAGTTTGAGTGTAAATAGGAGAAAGTGGAAATTGGCAACGTGGGCAGCTGGGGCGATTCTCAATGCGATTACAGTCTTAATTCTCATCGGTTGGCTGGTGCTAATTGCCACTGCTCAAGATTTCAAACCTTCAGTCAAATGGATAGTGAGGCTTTGTGAGACTACTCTTTTGATCCTGTCGACAGCGGCTAACATAACCTCAATTCATTCAGGCCTAGACGCTGTTCCAAACTTTTTCAATCGATGCGTAGCCCTGGATCAGAAACTGGATAGTAATATTTTTCATTTTTGTAACAAACACATTTTTATAACAATTCACCGTTTAATATTAATTAATTCATTGAAAAGAAAATATTACCATATTTTAAACTATGAGTTAATTCACTATTCGATTTTAATCTCTGTTTTATTGATTTATACTCTGACCTTTTATTTGAATTTATTTACATGAAAATTTCAATTCTTTTAGTTTTTTATTTATTTTACACTTGGAATTGTGTATAAAATATAGTTAAGAACTTTTCTGATATTTACATCTTTGAATAATTTAGATCGCACATGTTGAAGTTTTAATCACAATATTTGTTCATAATAGTATTGGAGAAGCGTTTCCCGTTTCCTCACATCCAAAGAAAAAGGAAAACTCTGAGCCGGGCCTTTTTCCTTATTTCTGGAATCATGCCAGTAGAAATACTTCTCTCTTTTCTCATATCCATCTTCGTGTCAATGAAGGCTTCGTTCAACTTGCCGGGATCCGATTTACTACCCGGCAGTATAATGAATATCATAGAAATTGTCATCAGACTTGCATACGGATTGATTGTATTCGGTTTAGCAATGACATTTGTAGCCCCGTCAGCAATGTACTTACAACTAGGATGCGTCTATGTGCAATTTATGGATTACTGGCTAACGTACATAAATGCATTGTCTGGAATCTCAGTCCGTCACGCTGTGCGCTATTACAAATATATAAAACTGCTAAGTAATGAGATAAATAATATCATCGCACCAACTCTAACCCCCACTCTGCTATTCGTGAATCAAATTCTATCCATTATCTCTATTTATGGCACACTTAAATTTAGAGAGCCAATGGGGATGCCAGCATTTCTTTTCATGCCTTCAATGGCTGCAATTTTGTTCATCCTTAATATAATACTCTTTCGTCGAGCTTCTAATATGCATTCTATTAGCAATGGCTTCATTAAAAGACATCGAAAACACAACAACGAACTGGTACGCCGAATTGCTCGAGGATTGACGCCGGCGTCTGTCCGAGTCGGACGGTTTGGGTATATCGATTCTGGATTTTACCTAACGTTTATGTCGTTCATGGTTGACAATGTTATCAATGTACTGTTGTACTAAATTGTCATTCTATATTGTGATAATATGGTCAAATAAAAATTTCAATAGCATAATATTGACACTTTCCTTTATTTCTTTTGCTATTTCAGTTCACAGCCAGAAAATATTACGTAGGAAGTTTCTGCATTGCATATATGAGAAAATATAGTAACTATTATATATATTATTATACAATTATAATATTGACTATTATTATTATGCATTGGATTATTATACAATTTTATCATCCATACAAGATATAAAAAGTTATAACTATCGTTACAATTATAAAGAAACTGGTTTTAGTTTAGCTGATTTACAATTTATGGAATCTTTTGGTTGATTCAGCTGAGTCAATTGCTGATTAAGAGGTGTTTACTAGGTGTTATATAACTTGCTGATTATATAATATTATGCTTATTTAATTTTCACATTGAAGTTCAATAGTTCAATTACATTTAATGTTTATTTTCATTTATGTTTATTTATTGTTGTTATTTTGGTTAAATTGCTCTATTTCATTTAAATATTCGGGGTCGGGAGGATATACTCAAAGAAAATAAATTATTTTCTGTGATTTTTTGCCGTTTAAAAATCAAATTAGTGGGTTAAGGCATGTTAAGGTTATGATTTCCTAGCTGGAATTCTCCTTATAGAAGTCGTCAGTACTTTTTACTTTATAACAATTTACTAATGTCTCACATTGTGTAGACAAAGTTGACATTTTATATCAGACATACTTCTTTTTGCAACTTTATATTTATAGTGTTATACCCAGGAAGGTTATTGCCAGAGAATTGAACTACAGACATAGTCTTAAATCGATATTTTAATTGCACACATATCAAAGCAACATTTTATTAGATGATTTCTTATACGGTTGACAGAACATTAGAACATCTTTGAATTATTTATTAATACTTTCAATTTAGACAAGGCAACAGTTGTATTATATTTACTGCGTGGAATGAAATAAATGAAATTCAAATCGTGTTGTTTCTATTTGGCTTGAGTTAGTATTATCATAGCTTTGCCATATAATAAGTAAAACATTTAACAGTGGTTTGAATGGTAAAGTCATATTATATAGAAATCAGGTAGTCATTTCGAAACAAACCATTTTGCGTTGTGGTTGCAATATGTTAATACAATAAATATACTTAATGTGTGTGAAATTAAAGTAAATCAATAAACTTCACAGTTCACACAAGCAAATCGTGCAGTGCATGAAAAAGGCAAAAAGGCTTCCTTTTTGCCTAGCAAAATTAGCAAAAAGATAACCTTTTTGCCTTTTTCTTTTTTGTTAGTTTAAAATAAATGAAATAAATTGCTATTTCTATGTTATACGATGTAAAAGTCATAGAAAATGGCAATCTTATTGTATCATATGAAAACGAGGTTTGTAACAACCTCCAATTTATTTCTAAATCAGCTTCACATGTACTTTAATGATCGGTTCTCTATCTCACTTATTAAAAGTGGAGCCAATTCCCCTCCCCCTAATATGTACGGGTAATTTAATATTGCTGTTTTCACAATGCATCTACCTGTAGCAATTTTACCTTGGTGCAAGGAAAATTACTATTTATGCAGTATTATTTATTTTTTGCTGTGATTACTTGATTTTGGGTTTGTACGTATAATGTGTAGTAAAATAGATACTATAATATAGTATATTATATGTACAAAAAACCATATAGTGATTCGTATATTATGTATCTTTTATACTACTGCATTACTAATTTATACTTTTATTTTATCCCGGAGCTACATATTTGCAAGACTGACATTGTTATTAATGCCTCCACTATATGTTACCTACACTTTTAAAGTTGCACTTCTTATTAAATCAATTATGTCCACAACTATGATTCATCTATTTGGATAGTTTGTAAACTGCCATTTTAGTCAAAATAAAAGTACTAGTAGACATTATCCTATTCAAAGGGTCAAATACTTACTGCATTTAATTTACATAAACTCATTGTTAGTTTCTGGTTTCTTTTCTAATTGTGCAACATGTGACGCCCTTATGACGATAAAAGTTGTTAATTACGTCTATATGTACAAAAGATATAAAGGAAAAAGACAACTCTATACAATTTGTCTCTATGTTATAATAATTTCCTTAGAGATGTTTTTTTCCTAATTAAGAATGCCAAAGGTAAAAAAGAAATTAAAAAGTTTTAGAGGGTAAGAAAAGAGTTGTTGCATGTGAAAACAAAATAAACTTGAATATCTAACTGGAATAGTCTGCAACTAGTTATTACTTATCAGTTCAAACCGGAAAGGAATTATTAAGCATTTATCTTTTTTTTTTACTTTCGCATTGTATATTAAATTGTGCAGTTTAATAGTTTCGCATACTAATTGCTGGGTAATATGTTGCAAGAAAACTAATCGTAATCGTAACATTGTTATCAGTTTGAGCACAAGAAGAGCTACAACATGTTGTGAAAGCTTTAATCGTTCCGAATACAAGTTGCAACAAATTCCTTGATCTATTTCTGACCGTGATAAAATTTTAAAACTTTTACAATGAAATCTTGTGCACAGATATTTTTGTTCTTTCTGCTATATCTAAAAGTAAACTCAGTAGTACTAAACTCCGATAATTTGGAAATATTAGCAAATGAATTTTCAGACTGTGCTCCTGTTTTCATTTTTGACAAATACCTGCCAAACATTGGAAGTGGTTTAAAAGTCCCAATTTCAATTATACACATTAGCAGGTTGGAAAGTATATCTGTACGCCGAAAATGGATATTTCCATATCTGAGAATCACTTTAAATTTTGAAAAGGAATCATTTGGCTATTCGTATACCAATAGTAGTTGTGATAACGCTAAGAACTACAACAAAGCTCAGTTTTGTTATGAATCTTTCGGATATCACATTTACATAGCCCCGGGTTTCACTGCTACTGGGATGTTCCCTTACGGACTATCTTTAATTTTAACTACAGATGAAAAAGAATATAATGGCGAATCTTTTCGAATAAAAAGTGAACAAACTGTCTGCATCGGCTGCCCTTGTAAGATAACTAATCCCAACTGTTCCGAACTTAAAAATTTAACTGAAGTATCGACAATTCCAGGTATTTGTAATTTAGAAAACTTGAAAGAAATTTTAAAAGAATTTCGATATTTTGTTGGCAAGTTTTACAAATCTAAAAATATTTTCGAAATTAATTCTCAAAATTCGAGTTTAGTTCGCCGTAATGAGTCATTTATTGATGCAAAATGGATAAATCCATTCATTTCATTAAAAATCCAAAATTTAACTTATGAAGATGTTCTGCATACATTTTTATGGGAGAGTTATCGTGTAATCACGAAAGAAAATAAGTATCAAATAAAAGATTTTGTAACTGGAGAGAATCGGGGAATTCATCTTCTTCCTTCTTTTCGTCTTCAATACCATCAAATAGTTTACAAAATGGACAAAGTACGATTTGTGACCTGTTCGGGACGGATGTACCAAGATTCAATCTTGAAAATGTTCATAAAGCCATACGATAAAGGATCGTGGATATTGTTTTTCTTATCCATGATTTTGCTTGTATTTGTATTCACACTACCAAAATTAGTGCTACTATCCCCTATTACCAAAACTTTGGTATTAAAAATAATTTGTTTTAATTTATTTTCTTTTTTTGCTGCACTTATTGAGCAAAATGTGACTATTGATAAAAGAATCGACAAAAGAAAAGCTGTTTGTACTTTTGGGATTTGGTTATTATTTGGAATAATCTTCAGCAATGGATATAAAGGAATAATAGTTAGTCGGAAGACAATCCCACCTCCTATGAGATATTCTTATAATCTTTTTGATGAACTTAAAAATTTTACCTTAATTGGACCAAAAGAATTGAAAAATTTCATCGCATACGGAAACAGAACAATTTGGAGACAATTGAACGTTTGCCATTTGGTTAATACAAAACTCAAGACAGATTCTTGTGGCAAAACTAATTTTAATAAATCAAAATCGGCCAGAGAATACGAATGTCTGGAAACTGCAAATAAAAGCAACAAGAGTGAACAAATATTCATTCAAAATAATATCTCAGAAAATGAAATGTCGGAGTGGATTTGGTATAAATTATCAGAGAAAGCATCGGCCTGGAGAATAAAGCACAACATACTAAAACCTGAAATCGTAGTGGGGTTTCCTGATCCCAGATGCAAGAAAGAAATGCACTTTTACTTTCAGCAGGCAAGATTATTTTTGAAAGACTGCTCACTGAAAAGAGCGTATGTTGATTATCAAAGCCGGTTTGACCTTTACCGCAAATATGTATTTAAAGATAAAAAATTTATGGTTGGCAAGGAGAAATCCTTATTTTCACAGAGCATGGTTTTTAAAATCCCTAATTTCATTATAAAAGAACAAATGTACATAAAAATGCTAAATTTAATGAGTTCGGGAATTAACGAACTGTTTCTTAAGTGGGATAATTTTTTCAGAAGCGAAAGATTTAAGTCAATGAAATCACAAAGTGAACCGACTTCCGAGTTCATATACTATTTTAATATTTGTGTTTTTATTTCTGTAGTTTATCTTTTTGCTTTATTAATCTTTGTCTTCGAAAATATTTATAATTATAATTCACGAACTTCAGTTATGCTATTAGTGAGATAGCTATTAAGTAATAAAAAATGGACGCATTTATTGGGAAACACAAATTGAATTTCAACATTTTCATATAGTAACCAGGCCAACTTGTGAAGCTTTATGGTTATCATTTATACAATTTAAAGTAATTATTATTTAAATTAAGCATTAGTGCATTACTCTTCTTTAATTTGCTTTGGAAAAATAAGTTGAATAAATGTGAATTAAGTTTTGTTTTTTAAAATATATCTCACCCTTAATAATAAAATACGGGAATTTAATTAGCAAAGCGTCCCTTAAGGATCGAAAAATCCTGCATCCACTTTCAGATTGGTACCGGAATAAGCCTATATCCATTTTTTGGTTGCTACAGGAATAAGCCTAAATCCATTTTTTGTTTGGTGCAGGAAAAAGCCTCTATTCTCTTGCAGCTTTGCTTGTAAAGTTATAGGGGCGTATTGATACACATTTAATATGGGCGGCGGAAATATTGAACCTTTATTCTTCATTCCAGCCAGTTCAGTTTTATCCAATACTAGCCGGTCACAGGGCCCAGGCCCTGTTATAAATAAACCTAGTGTGTCAATATTGTAAGATGGATATAATGTATTTCAGACACTCCTTCCCCTCACCTACCTTCACACTTGGCAGCATAGATGTAAGTTGTAGGTAAACATCCCATCCACTCCAAAAGATGGGACATCCGACCCCATCCATCCCATCATCACCAAACACTCAAAAAAAATCAAGCGCGGAAGGAGAATGTTAAATTGTTGTACTTTTCACCACTAGAGGAACAATTTTTATAGACTTATAAACCACCGCTTATAAACCAAAATATTATGTTGATCGTTTACAATAATACCGATTATTATGAAATTGACGTGCTTTTGGAAAACATTTCACAACAATTTTTTAACAAAAGGTAAGATAATATAAATATGATTCTTTGATCAAAAAGCCCTAATGGAAAAAAATTACCTCTAAATATTACCTTGACGTTGCGTGTTTCTTAACACAAAAATGAAAAGAAAATTTAGGCGTTCAGTTTATTTCACATTATTTCATTTATATACAACCGTTTATTTCATTGTTTTAAATATATGGTTATGGGAATATATAATATATTATTTACCACAGAACTAAAGATTCTTCTAAGGCAAGTAATATAACCTTCGATCCAGTAAAACAACAATAAGAAACATTTACTAACATTGGTACAAAGGGACGACAACAACTTTAGCAAACTGCAAGCTGCTCGAAATAGAAAGGCATGATTCTCGCACAACATTGTCGTACAGGTAATGCCAATGCCAATCATGTAAAGAAATAGCAATACGGTGATATTTGATTTTAATCCAATGGGCTTTATCCTCGGATGATGCCTAGAAATGAGTCCACCTTCATTAATAATCCATTGTCTATTTATAAAATGTTCCCAAATTGGAATCATACCGGATTGAATAATAGAGTGCATTTTAATATTCAAAAGACTTGAAAATATATCATCACGCAAAATCATATACTCCACTTGGGGCAACAGTAATTCCGTTCCTTCATACAATTGTAGATGGACATGGGAAATATTTGAAGGCCATGCAGATTTGACATAAAATCTGTCAAGACGGGAAGTTTTGTCAACAAAGGCCACTTTGTCACAAGTTGATGTGGCCATTTGAAATGTCACATGAGGATAGCCTACAGGTACGTTGATGTAATCTAAATACCTGCTACCGTTTTGATAATAAGTATATCCTGTATCATTGTTTCGAATTTGAGTACCGAATATAGTTGCCCACTCAGAAAGAGTACGGCGACGATTCCGAGGCTGATGCATAGTGTCATAGTCGTATCTGAGTTGATGTTCTACATATGTCGATGTAGTTGGGGAAAAATATGTAAAATTTCTTTGTAACAGATCTTGAAAGTTTTCATGTTTAGTCACTGATTTAATAGTCATGTAATTAGTAATTAGTCCTTTGTACCCATTTGTGACAATAATGCCCATCAGAATGAATGAACCGATGAAAATATTGAATGCTCTCGATTTTTGTAACTTTTTATGAGGCTCCAAAGATATCTCGAGCAAATATGCATATAACAGTAGGACAGACATCGTATAGTCTTTGCATTGCGTATGATAAATGAGAAAACACAGCCACGCAAAATTGCTGATCAAGAAAACAATTATAGTCCACCACAAGTCAATTTCAAATGGACGAATGAAAACGTGAAACGTTAATTCCTCCGACATCCCATCGCAAGTTATGAAACTAAGACTATCTTCTTTCACAGGGAAAAGCGATCCACGAAATTTTGCCACATCTGGACGGGAAGAGACTTCTATCCCCAGTTGGGTCATTGGGCATTGATAAAAAAATTCTGTAGTGTATTCACCAAATATTGTATCATTAAATCCTGAAAATAATATTGAAGTCATAATGAAAGGGACAGAATATCTTTTTGTTATTTTTCTGAATGATTCTTTGTGCAATGCTTTCCCTCCAAGAATTTTAGGTCCCATGTAAATGCATTTCTGTAGAGGAAGGACTTTTTCGTAGAAAAGTATTTTATTCCTTCTTTCAAGTTCGAAATCCACAATTGCCTTGTGTAGTAATGGTACGATATAATTCTGTTGGATGTTCTTACGCAGGTTGTAATTCATGTGGTGTAAAGTGGGATAAATTCCTTGAATTAAAAGATCCCGACTGTTTTCTGGAGGAAACGAATAAATATATGAGTTTTCAGGCAAGGACTGTGTATAAATCCAAGATATTTCAAATTGAACTTTAAAAATATTATCTAAGCCAGCTAAATCTGCTTCTCTATCTTCGTGTGATAATTCAAATTGGTAAAAGAATGTTCTGTCATAATATGTAAAAGTTGAGTATTGATCCCTCGCTTTAATCATGTCTTTGTAGTCCGTTTCTACGCTTTTAATGAAAGCTGATTTTAGAAATGCAGAGGCTAAATAAGGATCCAACTGATCTAAGCCATTGTATTTCTTTGCAGGGTAAAGAAGAAAATATGTT
Source organism: Tomocerus qinae (assembly GCA_020055645.1). Classification (NCBI taxonomy): domain Eukaryota; kingdom Metazoa; phylum Arthropoda; class Collembola; order Entomobryomorpha; family Tomoceridae; genus Tomocerus; species Tomocerus qinae. The sequence continues at coordinate 63,930,398 of CM034546.1, forward strand.
AGACATTTTAAGTGTTTGTGAGCTATACTCATTGATGGTACCTTTTTGTAAAATAAATTAACAAAATTAGTCTGAAGATATTTGAAGTACTCATAAGGTGGGTATTCAATCAATCTTTGATATGAACCACTCAAATTGCTTGGTATATTCATAAATTGATTCATATAGTTTTCATATTTTGCATAGACTTTAATTTTATTTTTAAAAATTTGCGAACTAGTATTGTAAAGTTCACGATAATCTTCTGCTAGTGATTTGATCACAGTAGATGCTCGAACAAGAACAAATGGCTGACTAATTGACTGAAGATTTACATTCTCTCCTTCCGAAGTGTTGAATAGAAATATATAGAGCCGACAATCGCAATGTACTGTATTTGCTAAGGTAGAAAAAACTTCATCAGAGTAGATTTGACTTTTTCTTGTTATTGCTTCAGAATTGCACACAAAAAATAATGTAATGACTAAATTAGAAGAAAACATTTTGTACAATAAATCTTTAAATTACTTTTCTCTTTTGAAAAAATTATTTACCAATTATTTTGTAGACTATACACAGACAGATTTGTGATTTAAACTATATATTATTATGGTTGTTTATTGGTATAGGTTTTTCGATTTTTCAATGTTATAGGTGGTAGTGGTACCAATATTTTCATTACCTTAGCCTGACTGTTGTTTCAGAATAAACTCTTACCAAATAATATCTTTACGGTTATGCTCCCTGTTAACTTCATCAAAGCCAATTTATTATTTCCAAAGGCGGAAATCCTTATTTCCTGATTTTTGTTTCCTTATATGGCTTGGTCTGAAATATCTACTGATAAAACCATAAGTCAACAAAGGAAATTGTTAAGGAAGTATTGTGGATCCCTTCCTTTTAGTCTCACTCATTACAATGTAAGAGTCTGATAAATAACACAAAAACCAGGAACTCGTTCTCGTTTGGAAAAAATGCCAAAAGCAATTACATTTCCGCAAAATTTAGGAAGTATATTAGAAGTAGATGATATTATTTCATATCCGGAAATGAAACTGTGTGGATTAAATAGCTGTTAAATTTAGTGTACAACGCAAACTGTGCCCCAAGTCAGAAACCTTAATGGATTAAGAAAAATAATGAATATCTCTTCTTGTTCTTCACTTTTATGATAGTGAAATAGAAGCAATTTTACATACAAATGTTACTGTCTGTAAGAGAGAGAGAAATTACATTATTATGGTCACCAGTATTGTATCCAGAAATGATATTTCCCTTGAATATTGAAATGTTTAGCCGTATTCAACGATATAAGAATAACTAAACGATTCACCCTCACCCTACATCATTCACCCGACTGCATTGTAACTTATCCCAGGCAGGTGCTTGGCAGCTTCATGTTTTAAACATTTTACAAACATCTTTCTAAGTCTGCATAAGTAATTATCTGCATTTATAGGATCGCGGTTGGGGGGAACGAATAAATATCAACAGCAACCTTCTGTATGTTTGGAAATTAAATGTTTATAGGGACACTGTGATGATATTTATTCAGATCCAGGCGGTCTTCATTGTCCCATTTTCCCCATTTAGTATTCACAATGCACAACAAACAAATTATATTATTACTATGCAGCTTCATTCACAATTTGATGTTCCAAAGATAAAGATCTGCTCAATTCTCGTATATGCCTTATATAACTCATGATATTCTACAATTTATTCGATTCCTTTGATATAATGTATTATCCGGATAACCGAATAATTTTGAAATATATTTAGAAGTACACCATATCATTCAAAAAACTTAAACCCTTCCATTTTGATAGGAAAAAATTTTGATGTCGTCAGGCTGTCATTACTCGCCTGTAGGCGTTTGACGTATTTCCTGTATTAATAAAACTTCTTTCTTTCACACATTACTTTCATACATTCTGTATGATTGAGATGATTGAATCAGGGTTGAGAATTGATAAAGTAAATAGAGTGGCTTATGATTTTATTTGAGAGTTTCATAATTATAATTATTATTACAATATTTATGTATATTATATAACAAGATATTTTATTGTAAATCCAATATTATATATAGCCATTATAAGTATATCAATTATTTAATTTAGCTTACTTTCCGCCGTATTTCTGGTATATCAGGGACGTATTCGAAAATCTGGACAGGAGTACGACTCCTTACAGTAAGATGGTAAATGAAGTTCCATGCAGCAAGAGTTTTATTTTTGACACATTGAAAAACCCTACAAGGATAACGGCGGATAAGTTGCATCGTTTTCTTTACATAACGGAATCGGTTTTCCCATGTAAATGCTACAGTAAATATGAGTATGAAAGAAGCAAACATGGAAAATATTGTGCCAATATTCGAGTTATAAAATGACAAAGGACGTGAGGGACTTCTATCCCAGCATGTTGTGCATATCGTATAATTACGTTCCTTAAAATTATCCAGCCATAATTGATAAAGCCCAGAGTGAGTGACAGCACGCAAATTTTCTCTTAAAAATGTGGTTAACATAGGAATATCTGGGTTTCTGAAAGAAGTATGTACATAGAGAGGCCAAAAATGATGTTCATCATTTATTTGGTATAACTTTTTGAGGGGTCGAACACCTCCCTTCTCTGGATTCCAGTGAGAATCGTCCAGAAGTCGATGAAGACGAGAACTTCTGATAATGAATACAGAATTGTTGCACTTGGAGATCCATTTTTGGGGAGTGGTAATGGGAAATCCAAATGGAAACTGAAACTTTTTGATAATTGCCATTATTTGATTAATTGTATTTAAGCTCATAGACTTCTTATGCTTGGGGAGAACGGAATTCAAGAAATATGGCAATTTAAAAGCTAGTCTCACTAGTGCTCCATTTTCGAAATTATTATAGAATTCAATGAATCTATCATCAATCCCTTGGCCCGAACTTCCCCATGAAAAATCGTCATAAAACCGCCGAACATAGTCGCAGTTGCTGTCATTGAAATTTGGACAGTGTCTATTGTTGTATATCTGAACATTATTTCTAACATCGTCGTTTAATTTTAAGGGAGTGAAAAAAGGGTCAAACTCTATGTTATCCCGCATTTCACCAAAAGCTGTAACACCCGTTAGGTTAGCCAAATGTTCCATCGATTCGATTTGTTTCACTGGGCGTGGCTCCACTAAGTCCGTAATGACAATTCCCTTGTACCCGTTTGTTAACACGATAAACATGAGCAACAACGGACTGATAACCATGTTAATCCAAAGAGCTTTTTTCACCTTAAGTGACAACGGATAACTTACTTCCAACAAATATGCCCAGAAAATCAGAAGAAATGGACCATTTTTGTCATTTTTTAGAAATGTAACACCTTCCAAGAAACCAATTACAATAATTATAGACACCAAGAACCCTATCCACGCATAAAGTTGAAATGGTCGTATGTATCCATAGAAAGAGAGATTCTCATCTTCCAAAACAGCACAGGAAATAAAATTGATATAGTCTTCCATAGTTGGAATTACTATGTAGTGAGCACCTGAATATGCCCACTCAGATTCTTGCTGGAAATCAAGATCAATTTGAAATGCCCCATTACAATGATGATGACCAAACTTTATTGTAAAATTGGAGAATTGTTGAAAAATTATTGATGAAATTGGAAACGAAGGACCTAATTCTTCACCCAAAAAAGGTTTTAAGAATGAAGAGGTTATAAGAGGACTTATACAGAATTTTTTAGGTTGCCAATCCCAATGGTCACCATTAATAATTTTTAATACTGCTGTATTTGGAATATTGCTATTTTTAATGAAGTTTCTAATAGCCATTTGACGAAGCGATTGACCTACGCAATATTTTTGTGAACACATAGGTATCAGGTGAATATCCCTATTATCATTCATGTTAATTTGTGGACATACAAAGTATACGAACGAGTCCTCGGCATCAGAACTAGAAGACAAACTCACAAGAAACCATGATTTACGGTAGAAAAAATTGGATATTGACTCACGCTTACCACCCCTGATCATTTCAAGTATTGATATTTGATCATTAGCAAATATATTGTGACCTGCCAGGGCTAACTCCAGAATATTCTTCTCAACAATCACATAAACAGAAGAATGTTCCTCAAAACTGTACCAATTTAGCCAATTCACTCCCGTTTGTCGTTCATAGTCTTCCACTTTTGAAAATCTTTCACTGACAATGTTAATGTGTCTTATTTCTTCTTTGACTGCCAGATTAAAATTAACCCAAATGTGTACCACACATATAAAACGACTCAATGGTCGTGGGGAAGAAATTTCTACGTCTTTAATTTCTTTTTCTCCACTTAGGCACACTTCTTTTCCTATAATATATACTGACAAACGGCAAGGGCCCAATTTTAGACCAGCTTTCAGTTTTGTAAACGAATAAGGAATGTCTATTTTTTGCAGCGATTCTTCCAAAGCTGCAGTAATGTTCTTTTCTGAGAGATAAAGACTGATGTAACAGTTCTTTTCAATATTCACAACTTCTTTCAGTTCCAAGCACATACACAATGCACACATAAAAACCAACAACCACAGCAATTTCATCGCCTTCATAATTTATATATTAATATTGAATGATGTAGATTTAATAATTAGATAATTAATAACTAGGTAATTCCAAATTTATAACAAAAATGACTAACAATTTTTTTCCTGTAAGTTGTTTTCTCCTAATACTACGAGCTACCAAAATATACATTCCCTTTGTCTCAACTGTGTCACAATATTTTTTACTTTCTGATATCAAAAAATATCTGTATAGCAACTACTTATTATTATTGCGACCAGTGTACAAAAATATTACTGGTAAAAAAAGAATCAAAAAGAAAAATTTGCAAGGCTAAAATGCAAAGTCAATGATTGTGATTGTAATTATTATATTTCCCCCAATTTTTGATAGTGTTTTACTATTGAATTGAATTGGGTAATATGGAAAGCAATGTATATAATAGCTATTATACCTTCCTAAGTGAAAGAATTCTAAAAATGAGCGACTAAGAATGTAGAATGTTCGAAAGTCACCTTTTGCTCGAGTATTACTTACAGATGTTTATTTTGGACACACACTCATGTACAGGGAAATCATCATCATCATACACATAAACGTGGAGTAGGACATGAACATGGAATTCTGTCACTACTCTTGTATAATGGTTTATATGTTTGTCCGTAATATTTTGTAATTACATTATTCTATAGTTCACAGGGCATGAAAAAGGCAAAAAGGCACCTTTTTGCCTTTTTGGTTGCCTTTTTACCTAGCAAAATCAGCAAAAAGGTTACCTTTTTGCCTTTTTGCTGTTAAATGGGGTAATTAGCAATTTCTACATGTGAACAAGAAATACGATTTTAAAAAACAGAAAATTCTTAATTCTCTTCAGTAATTCGGTCATTCGTTAGACAATAAGACAATCGAAAACAAAACAAAACTAACATTGTAAACAATTTTGAAATACAAACAAAGATTATTTTCCACTATGAAGAAAGCTAATAGAAAATCAGGAAGGCAAGAGACTAGGGCTGTGCTAACCAGTGAACTGTCAAACACAGTATAATATTTTGTGTGAGGTTATATAGCTCATATAATATTGTCCACAATACGTAGATGTTCGACCTGACTCATTTTTTTATACGGTCTGTCACAAATACATTATAGTTCATTTTAAATTGTGTAGTAATAGTAGTAAATATATCAAAAACTAACTAGCATTTGCAATTTATTTGAATATTTGAATGTGTAGGGCGGGACAGTCTACAAAAGTATCACAGAAGGCGGGGGCTACTCCAAAAAGGCAATAAGGTGCCTTTTTGTCTTTTGCTAGCAAAAATGCAACCTTTTTCATGCCTTGATAGTTCAACACCCTTAGGCATCAAAAATTGGTGTACTAAATAATCAACGGTCTAAGAAATTCGGGCCAATGCGATGCACAGTCGAAATTTACTCATTTCAATATTTTTCTAGCACACTTTATGTGCTAGGATTCAACTAGTAATAACTAAAATTATGGCCGTTTAATGTCCCTGTGAGTATTGACTTGCGTACTTATAGATAATAAAGTTATATTTATACAGGGCCGTTTCAAGCTCTTGGTAGGCCTTGGGCAAAGTGGCGCGTTATACTTTAGTATCCCCTTTCCGTTCTGTTCTGTATCATACTCATACCATGACCATAACCAACTTGTTACCTGAGAATAGTGGAGGAAAATGCATTGCTGTATGGAAATTAGGAATCCGTATGGCATACACCTTAATTTGTTATGAGATTTTGAAAATTAGTTTATCTAGTTTTGTATGGAATTTTTGAATAAGTATGGCAAAACTGAATAGGTATGGTATAGTATTTTGTTGTTTGTAATGCAGTTAAGTGTTATTAATTCGAAATGTCCATGTCAATATTAATTAGTTATATTATTATATAATTAGATTAATTGAGTAATAGTAATAGTAATAGAAAGTAATAAGCGAGTTTTATAATCGGCATTATTGTCGTTTTGGAGCTCTTTGAGGTTTTTTTGGCCGACCCCGTTTTATTTTCTGTCCTATTGGTATAGCCTTGGCTTCATGCAGGGATAGGTTAGAGTTGTACACTATTTTTCTCATTATGTTCAGATTGTAGGTAGTCAGCAAATAGACGCCAAAGTTTTGTTTTGTCTACGGATGAATACCTAACTGGAAATCATGCCTGGTGTATAGCTAAGGTACATTCATATCACCATTTAGCTTTCATTTGTTATATTGATGAAAATTGTGATAAAATTGTATAAGTGAATCAGTTGTTGAAGCTCTCTTAACTTCTTAAAGGGTTAAATGAATTAAAATTCAGGAAATTTATCTCAATCCTTCGGTATCTGTCAAAAACAAGAATGTGTCTTTGGGAAAGAGTTTTAAGTGTTAAATTTAGCTTTAATTTCAACATAATTATTGTGGACCTTTACATCCGAGATAGCCTTACAAACTATTATGGTATCGTACCCAAAGCAATAATAAAAGTTGAATTTTTATCATGAATGTAGATAAATTTGATAATTTTTAGCTGTATTTCGTGAAAAATAACATATCGCCCAAAGGGTGAACAATAATTTAACAATTTTAAAATCGTTTACTTTGTTATATAATCTGTATATAATGTCTTTTTCTATCCTCGTCAAGAGGCCCTGGCAAGCTCTCAATCTCGCCCTTAGGTGTACCGGCCCTGTTGGCAGTATTCGCTAATCCATATGAAAAACTACAAAAAATATAACTGAAATTCTCCGATACGAACGACTAGTATAGGAGTCAGACTGTAAATAAGCCGTCAAATTTGTGGCGTGGGAATGACCATCAATATTTAAAGGCTCTTTAAAGTCTAAGCAACATACACCATACGCCATACCCATACGCCATACACAACTCAAAACATTATATGAAGCATTAAACACAAAAACGTGCTAAAATCAGCAGTAGGAAAGGTTCTGTTAAAAGTTTCTGGTGAATTTAAATCCGAAGGTTTCCTCCTTATAAAACCACGATGGCAGTCTGCTCCACATTAACTTTTCTGTACTATCATAGTTTGCTTAATTTCATACTTCACTTGCTTATGTTAACTTATATGGGTCTATCACATAATAACGTGGACGGATTGCTATAATATATACTTTGGCTTAAATTTCTTAGAATTATCCCCGACAGTCTGGCGGCGACTGTGTACATACGACTGACATAAACTACAATTGTAATGACATTGGGAATGTCTTACTTATCAATATGCGATATATAAGACATCCATTTGTTTGAACTATATTTCTCGCAAATGGAGGAACTAACTCCTAGAAAAGTATTACAATAAAATACAAATATACTATGAAACTCCGAATATTATGGACCTTCTTAAGCTGTTTTGAACATTCGCTTCAGGACTAAATAGCATCCAGAGGCCAGAATCGATTATGTTTGGCATTATATGACGTAGCTACTTGATTATTAATTTATTAAGGTAGTAGAAACCTTGACCAACCAAGATTGAAACTGATTAAGGTATGGAAACTGAAAAGTGAATGTATTTATTTTCATGATAGACTTTCAACATTACAAGTCGTTATCAACAATATTGTAATCAACCTTTTGATATCCATTTATTCGGTAGAGTAATGTGACAATGGATCCACAGTAGTTTCTCAGACTTATACAATGTCATTTTCTTTACTATTGAAAAGGTGCAATATTTTTTCAGCAACTAAAAGTATAAGGCTGATTGCAAATAAAATAATAAAAATTACAAATGCGGTAAATGTATCAGTTAAGCCCAACGTTTCGTGTCGGTTATGAGACTTGGGTAGACATGAGACAGCCGTTGCTCGTTTGTAGCATTTTTTCATCCTGTACATGTTGCCATTATTAATCATCCATAATAATCTAAAATAAGTTAGTATTAAACATTATTACAATTTTGACCTGATAATCGTCATTGGGTATAAGCAAGATGGCAAAGTATGCTTAAAAAATGAGAAAGCTCCACTTACTTTATATTGAAAAACTCTTTCAAATGAGAATGCTTGTTCAGAATCATAGCTGAACTGAAGGATGTATAATTCAAACGCACTTTGTATGCTTTTGAACAATAGAAGCTATCTGGATAAAGTTTCAGCATTTGAGGAGTCATTCTTGCTAGGCTGTATTCTCTGTTCTGTATAAAGACATTTTCAAGGCTTAAAAATACAGCAGGCTTATTTTCATCGAATATAGGCTCATTAGTGTCCTGAACATCAGCCAGTCGTTTACCATTTGAGATAGCTGGAGTACTATCAATTAACATCTGTGAAACGCAATAAACGTAGTCAAGATTGTTTCAATTTAATAATTGTAATTATAGTAAAATTGTTTTATTACCTTCAAATACATTTCTGTGCTGGGGCTAGGCATACTATTGCCATAGAATAAAAATTTTGCTGAAACCATATCAGATAAACTTTTGATTGGAACGAAATCCAATGACAGTAGGGAAACCAAAGCAGCCGAATACATATAATATGTTAATATTCCAGTTATTGCCCCAAAAAACAAAGCTATTTTCATAGATGTGGATTTTGCATGAATAATATTGTCACCTATCATAAAACAAAACAAAAAATAAATTTTCAATAATAATGATGTAGTAATAAATAACGAATTTTACCATTTTGGCAAATAATACCAACAGCCCAAATAAAAATGTCGGGGATACGCAATGTTTTATCAGAATGGCCAAAAGACTGTTCAAAGCATATTAGAACAGTAATAAAAATGAGTATCCCTATCCAAATGCAGGCAGTAGCTATCCACAGCTCCATTCGAAAAGCATTAAGAAAAATATCTCTGACGGAACTTATTGGGGGTTGAATGAAATAGCCCACCAATCTGTTACGATAAATGATAAATTAATATATAATGTAAGATAGATGTGGAGTTTTATTCAACTTAGGAATTGTATGTATAGTTGTACACTTACTTTGAGTCCAGATAGGGATGCAAATATGTGAATTTTGGTGCTCGAAATATATTAAATTTATGTGGAGATAAAGAAATGTCGACTTCGCCGTTCAAAATCATTTGGCCGACATTCGTTTGGTTGGAACTCAAATTAAAAATAGTTGAACCAGTATCTGCCCATTCAATTCCGTCGAAAGCAGTGAAACTTAAATTGTAGGAATCAAGAATGTATTTGAACACTTCCAAGAAAATTCCTCCAGTGAGTTGTAAAGAGCCATTTCTGACTGTATGGTTTACTTCGTGCTCGTTTCCCAACTGTACAATATAGCAACTTCAGTAAGACCGACAGACAGACAAGCATAAATAAAATTAATAAAATAGCATTCACATACAGAAAAGATAAACTTCTCTCAATAATTATAAAAATCAATAACAGAGTTACAATTACAATATTGAAAATGGACTAACAATTGCTGCACTTCTAATGACAGACTCGTTCAAAGTCAACTTGGGAAAAACTTCTTTTGATATTTCGTAAAAACTGCTTCTATTTACTTCTTTGCAAACTTCAACTGTTGCAGAAATCAGTCGAACTAAATCTTGACAAAGTTGGCTATCAATTTCCATTCCACAGTTTTTGAAATATTATCTAAGTATGCTATCAATATTTAATGTTGCTAAGTTTGCAGAGTTTTTCCATAATGTCTTTTGTAAAAGTATTACAATATATCTTAACAGATTACAAGCTAACGGTAAAATTGCTACTGTAATTCCAATTATATGTAATACTTAGTAAAATTTTGCAATTTGGTTAAGTGAGAAATATCATTTTGTTACTATTAAGTCCTTTACAATATGCAGTTTTCGTTACTACTCCTTTTTCATCTATTTCTACAATGTCAAACACCTCATGTTTGGTAGAAACTATTAATTAGACGGTTCCAATTGTTATTACATACGGCATTAGTCCCTTTTAAGTCATTAAAACTGACACATAATAAACTAACAATTATACTAATTAACAGAAAATAAATAGTGGGTATATTTAAGTGTTTCTACTATTCCAACAAATTGTTGCAATTGACCTTTATCTTAATATCTAACTGCTTGAGATTGTTAGTTCGGAAGCATATCAGCAAACGAAAAACAGAATACCAATATTGATTGTGTGTGTATTATAAATAGATATCGTAAGCAAATTTAAAGCATTGCATCAGTAGAAAGGTAAATATTAACACAGCTCTGAAGAGTTATTTTATTAAATTTCTGGTAAGCGATTTAATAACTTACATATATCTGTACCTAGGCGTATATGTACCACATTTGATTATATTATATTGTGAAACATAATTTATTTGTGGAGCTAGAATGCATAATAATTATCGTCGTAACGTAAACACAGCATTAGTAATGTGTGTGAAGTTAGAGTAAAATTTTTGTACAAAAATTTGTACAAAAATTTCTCAGTGTGAAGTTAGAGTAAAATGGTCAAAGAAATATTTTGGTAGAAAAATTTTGCCCGCCCGAGGGGAGATTTTCTAATTTTGAAATAAACATCCACTAAATATATTTAAAGCCAACTAGTTGTTCCCCAAATATCAAGATATCGTTGTAAAGAATTGTTTAGCAATAAAATTACAATATTTTTGTATGGCTGAATTTTACCAAATATATATTTACCAACTAATTGTCGAAAAAATCTCAAGAATCGTTGCGAAGAATTGTTTATCAATAAAATTCAAAAATTTTTTAAACTTTGAATTTTATGATTTTTGTATGGAAGTGTGATCTGTGTGTTGATGTATCGGAAAAATTTTCCCAAGTAAACTAATGCAAACCATGACCGTAGCGACATCAAGTAACATGCTCTCTTTCGTATGGTGCTAGATATAAAAATACCCCTACCCCAAAATCTCAAGATATTTTGAATTTTGTGATTTTTGTATGGAAGTGTGATATGTATGTTGATGCATTGGAAAAATTTTCCCAAGTGAACTAAAGTAAATTATAACCGTAGCGACATCAAGTAACATGCTCTCTTTCGTATAGTGCTAGATAGAAAAATACCCCCAGCCCAAAATCTCAAGATATTTTGAATTTTGTGATTTTTGTATGGAAGTGTGATATGTATGTTGATGCATCGGAAAAATTTTCCCAAGTGAACTAAAGTAAATTGTGACCGTAGCGACATCAAGTAACATGCTCTCTTTCGTATGGTGCTAGATAGAAAAATACCCCCACCCCAAAATCTCAAGATATTTTGAATTTTGTGATTTTTGTATGGAAGTGTGATATGTATGTTGATGCATCGGAAAAATTTTCCCAAGTGAACTAAAGTAAATTATGACCGTAGCGACATCAAGTAACATGCTGTCTTTCATATGGTGCTAGATATAAAAATACCCCCACCCCAAAATCTCAAGATATTTTGAATTTTGTGATTTTTGTATGGAAGTGTGATATGTATGTTGATGCATCGGAAAAATTTTCCCAAGTGAACTAAAGTAAATTATGACCGTAACGACATCAAGTAACATGCTCTCTTTCGTATGGTGCTAGATAGAAAAATACCCCCACCCCAAAATCTCAAGATATTTTGAATTATATGATTCTTGTATGAAAGTGTGATATGTATGTTGATGCCTCGGAAAAATTTTCCCAAGTGAACTAAAGTAAATTATCACCGTAGCGATATCAAGTAACATGCTGTCTTTCATATGGTGCTAGATATAAAAATACCCCCACCCCAAAATCTCAAGATATTTTGAATTTTGTGATTTTTGTATGGAAGTGTGATATGTATGTTGATGCATCGGAAAAATTTTCCCAAGTGAACTAAAGTAAATTACGACCGTAGCGACATCAAGTAACATGCTCTCTTTCGTATGGTGCTAGATAGAAAAATAACCCCACCCCAAAATCTCAAGATATTTTGAATTTTGTGATTTTTGTATGGAAGTGTGATATGTATGTTGATGCATCGGAAAAATTTTCCCAAGTGAACTAAAGTAAATTATGACCGTAGCGACATCAAGTAACATGCTCTCTTTCATATGGTGCTAGATATAAAAATACCCCCACCCCAAAATCTCAAGATATTTTGAATTTTGTGATTTTTGTATGGAAGTGTGATATGTATGTTGATGCATCGGAAAAATTTTCCCAAGTGAACTAAAGTAAATTATGACCGTAACGACATCAAGTAACATGCTCTCTTTCGTATGGTGCTAGATAGAAAAATACCCCCACCCCAAAATCTCAAGATATTTTGAATTATATGATTCTTGTATGAAAGTGTGATATGTATGTTGATGCCTCGGAAAAATTTTCCCAAGTGAACTAAAGTAAATTATGACCGTAGGGATATCAAGTAACATGCTGTCTTTCATATGGTGCTAGATATAAAAATACGCCCACCCCAAAATCTCAAGATATTTTGAATTTTGTGATTTTTGTATGGAAGTGTGATATGTATGTTGATGCTTCGGAAAAATTTTCCCAAGTGAACTAAACTAAATTACGACCGTAGCGACATCAAGTAACATGCTCTCTTTCGTATGGTGCTAGATAGAAAAATACCCCTACCCCAAAATCTCAAGATATTTTGAATTTTGTGATTTTTGTATGGAAGTGTGATATGTATGTTGATGCATTGGAAAAATTTTCCCAAGTGAACTAAAGTAAATTATAACCGTAGCGACATCAAGTAACATGCTCTCTTTCGTATGGTGCTAGATAGAAAAATACTCCCAGCCCAAAATCTCAAGATATTTTGAATTTTGTGATTTTTGTATGGAAGTGTGATATGTATGTTGATGCATCGGAAAAATTTTCCCAAGTGAACTAAAGTAAATTGTGACCGTAGCGACATCAAGTAACATGCTCTCTTTCGTATGGTGCTAGATAGAAAAATACCCCCACCCCAAAATCTCAAGATATTTTGAATTTTGTGATTTTTGTATGGAAGTGTGATATGTATGTTGATGCATCGGAAAAATTTTCCCAAGTGAACTAAAGTAAATTGTGACCGTAGCGACATCAAGTAACATGCTCTCTTTCGTATGGTGCTAGATAGAAAAATACCCCCACCCCAAAATCTCAAGATATTTTGAATTTTGTGATTTTTGTATGGAAGTGTGATATGTATGTTGATGCATCGGAAAAATTTTCCCAAGTGAACTAAAGTAAATTATGACCGTAGCGACATCAAGTAACATGCTCTCTTTCATATGGTGCTAGATATAAAAATACCCCCACCCCAAAATCTCAAGATATTTTGAATTTTGTGATTTTTGTATGGAAGTGTGATATGTATGTTGATGCATCGGAAAAATTTTCCCAAGTGAACTAAAGTAAATTATGACCGTAACGACATCAAGTAACATGCTCTCTTTCGTATGGTGCTAGATAGAAAAATACCCCCACCCCAAAATCTCAAGATATTTTGAATTATATGATTCTTGTATGAAAGTGTGATATGTATGTTGATGCCTCGGAAAAATTTTCCCAAGTGAACTAAAGTAAATTATGACCGTAGCGATATCAAGTAACATGCTGTCTTTCATATGGTGCTAGATATAAAAATACCCCCACCCCAAAATCTCAAGATATTTTGAATTTTGTGATTTTTGTATGGAAGTGTGATATGTATGTTGATGCATCGGAAAAATTTTCCCAAGTGAACTAAAGTAAATTACGACCGTAGCGACATCAAGTAACATGCTCTCTTTCGTATGGTGCTAGATAGAAAAATAACCCCACCCCAAAATCTCAAGATATTTTGAATTTTGTGATTTTTGTATGGAAGTGTGATATGTATGTTGATGCATCGGAAAAATTTTCCCAAGTGAACTAAAGTAAATTATGACCGTAGCGACATCAAGTAACATGCTGTCTTTCATATGGTGCTAGATATAAAAATACCCCCACCCCAAAATCTCAAGATATTTTGAATTTTGTGATTTTTGTATGGAAGTGTGATATGTATGTTGATGCATCGGAAAAATTTTCCCAAGTGAACTAAAGTAAATTATGACCGTAACGACATCAAGTAACATGCTCTCTTTCGTATGGTGCTAGATAGAAAAATACCCCCACCCCAAAATCTCAAGATATTTTGAATTATATGATTCTTGTATGAAAGTGTGATATGTATGTTGATGCCTCGGAAAAATTTTCCCAAGTGAACTAAAGTAAATTATGACCGTAGGGATATCAAGTAACATGCTGTCTTTCATATGGTGCTAGATATAAAAATACGCCCACCCCAAAATCTCAAGATATTTTGAATTTTGTGATTTTTGTATGGAAGTGTGATATGTATGTTGATGCTTCGGAAAAATTTTCCCAAGTGAACTAAACTAAATTACGACCGTAGCGACATCAAGTAACATGCTCTCTTTCGTATGGTGCTAGATAGAAAAATACCCCTACCCCAAAATCTCAAGATATTTTGAATTTTGTGATTTTTGTATGGAAGTGTGATATGTATGTTGATGCATTGGAAAAATTTTCCCAAGTGAACTAAAGTAAATTATAACCGTAGCGACATCAAGTAACATGCTCTCTTTCGTATGGTGCTAGATAGAAAAATACTCCCAGCCCAAAATCTCAAGATATTTTGAATTTTGTGATTTTTGTATGGAAGTGTGATATGTATGTTGATGCATCGGAAAAATTTTCCCAAGTGAACTAAAGTAAATTATGACCGTAGCGACATCAAGTAACATGCTGTCTTTCATATGGTGCTAGATATAAAAATACCCCCACCCCAAAATCTCAAGATATTTTGAATTTTGTGATTTTTGTATGGAAGTGTGATATGTATGTTGATGCATCGGAAAAATTTTCCCAAGTGAACTAAAGTAAATTATGACCGTAACGACATCAAGTAACATGCTCTCTTTCGTATGGTGCTAGATAGAAAAATACCCCCACCCCAAAATCTCAAGATATTTTGAATTATATGATTCTTGTATGAAAGTGTGATATGTATGTTGATGCCTCGGAAAAATTTTCCCAAGTGAACTAAAGTAAATTATGACCGTAGCGACATCAAGTAACATGCTGTCTTTCATATGGTGCTAGATATAAAAATACCCCCACCCCAAAATCTCAAGATATTTTGAATTTTGTGATTTTTGTATGGAAGTGTGATATGTATGTTGATGCATCGGAAAAATTTTCCCAAGTGAACTAAAGTAAATTATGACCGTAACGACATCAAGTAACATGCTCTCTTTCGTATGGTGCTAGATAGAAAAATACCCCCACCCCAAAATCTCAAGATATTTTGAATTATATGATTCTTGTATGAAAGTGTGATATGTATGTTGATGCCTCGGAAAAATTTTCCCAAGTGAACTAAAGTAAATTATGACCGTAGCGACATCAAGTAACATGCTGTCTTTCATATGGTGCTAGATATAAAAATACCCCCACCCCAAAATCTCAAGATATTTTGAATTTTGTGATTTTTGTATGGAAGTGTGATATGTATGTTGATGCATCGGAAAAATTTTCCCAAGTGAACTAAAGTAAATTATGACCGTAACGACATCAAGTAACATGCTCTCTTTCGTATGGTGCTAGATAGAAAAATACCCCCACCCCAAAATCTCAAGATATTTTGAATTATATGATTCTTGTATGAAAGTGTGATATGTATGTTGATGCCTCGGAAAAATTTTCCCAAGTGAACTAAAGTAAATTATGACCGTAGCGATATCAAGTAACATGCTGTCTTTCATATGGTGCTAGATATAAAAATACGCCCACCCCAAAATCTCAAGATATTTTGAATTTTGTGATTTTTGTATGGAAGTGTGATATGTATGTTGATGCATCGGAAAAATTTTCCCAAGTGAACTAAAGTAAATTACGACCGTAGCGACATCAAGTAACATGCTCTCTTCCGTATGGTGCTAGATAGAAAAATACCACCAGCCCAAAATCTCAAGATATTTTGAATTTTGTGATTTTTGTATGGAAGTGTGATATGTATGTTGATGCATCGGAAAAATTTTCCCAAGTGAACTAAAGTAAATTATGACCGTAGCGACATCAAGTAACATGCTGTCTTTCATATGGTGCTAGATAGAAAAATACCACCAGCCCAAAATCTCAAGATATTTTGAATTTTGTGATTTTTGTATGGAAGTGTGATATGTATGTTGATGCATCGGAAAAATTTTCCCAAGTGAACTAAAGTAAATTATGACCGTAACGACATCAAACAACATGCTCTCTTTCGTATGGTGCTAGATAGAAAAATACCCCCACCCCAAAATCTCAAGATATTTTGAATTATATGATTCTTGTATGAAAGTGTGATATGTATGTTGATGCCTCGGAAAAATTTTCCCAAGTGAACTAAAGTAAATTATGACCGTAGCGATATCAAGTAACATGCTGTCTTTCATATGGTGCTAGATATAAAAATACGCCTACCCCAAAATCTCAAGATATTTTGAATTTTGTGATTTTTGTATGGAAGTGTGATATGTATGTTGATGCTTCGGAAAAATTTTCCCAAGTGAACTAAACTAAATTACGACCGTAGCGACATCAAGTAACATGCTCTCTTTCGTATGGTGCTAGATAGAAAAATACCCCTACCCCAAAATCTCAAGATATTTTGAATTTTGTGATTTTTGTATGGAAGTGTGATATGTATGTTGATGCATTGGAAAAATTTTCCCAAGTGAACTAAATTAAATTATAACCGTAGTAACATCAAGTAACATGCTCTCTTTCGTATGGTGCTAGATAGAAAAATACCCCCAGCCCAAAATCTCAAGATATTTTGAATTTTGTGATTTTTGTATGGAAGTGTGATATGTATGTTGATGCATCGGAAACATTTTCCCAAGTGAACTAAAGTAAATTATGACCGTAGCGACATCAAGTAACATGCTCTCTTTCGTATGGTGCTAGATAGAAAAATACCCCCACCCCAAAATCTCAAGATATTTTGAATTTTGTGATTTTTGTATGGAAGTGTGATATGTATTTTGATGCATCGGAAAAATTTTCCCAAGTGAACTAAAGTAAATTATGACCGTAGCGACATCAAGTAACATGCTCTCTTTCGTATGGTGCTAGAAAGAAAAATACCCCAACCCCAAAATCTCAAGATATTTTGAATTTTGTGATTTTTGTATGGAAGTGTGATATGTATGTTGATGCATCGGAAAAATTTTCCCAAGTGAACTAAAGTAAATTATGACCGTAGCGACATCAAGTAACATGCTCTCTTTCGTATGGTGCTAGATAGAAAAATACCCCCACCCCAAAATCTCAAGATATTTTGAATTTTGTGATTTTTGTATGGAAGTGTGATATGTATGTTGATGCATCGGAAACATTTTCCCAAGTGAACTAAAGTAAATTATGACCGTAGCGACATCAAGTAACATGCTCTCTTTCGTATGGTGCTAGATAGAAAAATACCCCCAACCCAAAATCTCAAGATATTTTGAATTTTGTGATTTTTGTATGGAAGTGTGATATGTATTTCATGGCGCAAGGAATAATTGAACGAATCCTCTGGTTTAACACAACAAAAACACATTAATTTATTGGTAAAACAGAGAAGGAAAATATTAGGTGTCGATGCAACGATGGATGATGATCAACTGGAGAATGTGGTTTTCTCCGATAATGTTTTGTGAATTTTTTGATTGGTTGTTTTAGATATACTACTACATTGTTAATTGCTAATAGAAAGTGGAATATTTTAGTATTAAACATTGCCGCCCACTTTGAAATAACACATTTTAACTAATTTAAATACTATCATTAGAATCAAATGGGAATGGACACACTTTAACAATTGATCGCTTGACAATGCCATCCTTCACCTTGATACTTACAACACGAACGATATCATCTTTTCCAGGATGTAATCACGATGCGGCCTAGATTCCACTTCTGAGGTGGAAGTTGATCGTCCTTGAGAATGATTAAATCGCCAACTTTGAGATTTGTAGTCTGTTTCAACCACTTTGGTCGTTGCTGAAGTCGGGTTAGATATTTTGAATGCCTGCGACTCCAGAAATGTTGACTGAGCCGCTGCACTAATTTCCAACGTGATAAACGATGTCCAACAAGTCGGGTTCTGGAATAGCAGTAAGTGCTTCTCCAACTAAGAAATGTCCTGGAGTTAAAGCATCCAAATCATCCTGATTGTTCGTCATTGGCCACAGTGGTCTTGAATTGAGACACGCTTCAATTTGATAAAGAGTAGTCGTCATTTCTTCAAATGTTAATATTGAATTTCCAATAATTCTTCTAATATGATACTTGCAGGATTTTATTCCAGCTTCCCATATTCCTCCATGGTGTGCAGAAGCCGCCGGAATTCGGTGCCAGTTAGTTCCTTCATTAGAAAGTAGTTGAGAGACAGATTCATTGCGAATTGATTCCATAGCTATTTTGTGTAAGCTTGATAGTTCTTTTGAGGCTCCCACAAAGTTGCTTCCATTGTCACTAAAGATATCAGAACATTTGCCACGACGAGCGACAAATCTTTTGAAAGCTGGTATGAATGCTTCAGGTGTCAGGTCACTCACCAGCTCCAGATGTATAGCTTTAGTAGATAGACATACGAAAAGACAAATTTAGCCTTTTGTAGCCTTGTTTCCTTGGCCAGGTGACATTTTGATTGAGATAGGACCAGTGTAATCCACTCCAGACTTTGAGAATGGACAAAACTGCTCTAGCCAATACTTTGGCAAGTCTCCCATAGATTGATTTGCAGTTGTTGCACGATGTCGAAAGCAAATCACACATTTGTGTACAAAACGACGAATAACATCTTTACTGCAGATGATCCAATAATTGCGATGCAGTATTGACAATAGTAGTTGAATACCAGCATGAAGATGACGTAAATGTTCTTGCCGTATTATTAGTTCCGTTAGAAGGTGCTTACGAGGCAAGATGATTGGGTGTTTTGCTTGATAGGGAATGTTGGAATGGCGGAGGCGGCCGCCCACTCTTAATAATCCACAATCATCAATAAAAGGATTTGAAGATAATGGACTTTTGTTCGGTAGTTCTTCACTAGATTTCTTGATTAAATTCACTATGCTGAACAACTTTTATTATAGTAAACAAAGCTTTCTGCAGCTCACTAGTCGACAGATGATCCAATTTGCGTTCATTGTTATGAATTCTTGAATTGCTGATGAATCTTTTGCAATAAGCAGTTACACGTACCAATGTAGTCAATGATGAGTAGCTTGACAAAAAATCCAAATTACTTGGGGCAGTAGAAATACATGACACAACTTTTCTTTGCTCAGGAACATCTGACTGCTATTTCAATTTTTGTGTTTGCATTCCAAGTTGAATTTTCATCTGTCAGCCAGGTAGGACCTTTCCACCACAGGGGATGCGAAATAAGATCTTCCGGTGACACACCACGAGTTGCACAGTCTGCCGGGTTATCTTATGAAATGACATGACACAATTTTTCTTTGCTCAGGAACATCTGACTGCTATTTCAATTTTTGTGTTTGCATTCCAAGTTGAATTTTCATCTGTCAGCCAGGTAGGACCTTTCCACCACAGGGGATGCGAAATAAGATCTTCCGGTGACACACCACGAGTTGCACAGTCTGCCGGGTTATCTTATGAAATGACTTGACTCCAATTTTGAGGGTGGATCACATCTTGAATTTCACTCACACGATTACCGACAAAATTCTTCTATCTGTTTGGATATGACGAAATCCATGCCAAAACGATGGTTGAATCCGTCCGGCAATATATATTGCAAAAGTTTAATCCTAACGCAGTCTTGACTGTTTTCACAAGTCATACCAATAAAAGAGCACCACAAAGGTCCAATCGAGGTAAAGATACTTGGTTGATTGGAGCAACTTTTGTTTTTGCACAAATAAGATGTATGTGGGTTTAATCAGAATTGTCCACAGAGCG
The DNA here is from genome assembly GCA_020055645.1 of Tomocerus qinae. Taxonomy (NCBI): domain Eukaryota; kingdom Metazoa; phylum Arthropoda; class Collembola; order Entomobryomorpha; family Tomoceridae; genus Tomocerus; species Tomocerus qinae. The sequence goes on from CM034546.1 coordinate 63,950,802, forward strand.
GAAATAAACTGCAGCGACATATGCTGATTCAGAGGCATCAGAAAACCCGTGCAATTCGTACTTTCCACTTGATCCCAAAGAATTCATCCACCGAGGAATTTTGATTTCACTCAACTTAGGTAATTCGTTGCGATAGTTAATCCATTGATTAAGGATATCTCCTGGTAGTTTGACATCCCATCCCATTCCCAGTAACCAAAGGCGTTGGAATAATAATTTTGATATTATTACAGATGGTGCTAGCCAATCAAGAGGGTCAAAGATCCTAGCAACACTTGAGAATAACTTTCGTTTTGTGAATCCTTCACTTACTTCTGGTAAATTCACAGTAAACTTGAACTCGTCCGATGCTGCATGCCAATGAATTCCTAAAGTTTTGATAGATCCAGTTAAATCGAATTCCAAAGGTAGTTTTGTTTCTCTGTCTTCTTCATTGACAGCCTCTAAAATTGCAGATGAATTAGACGACCATTTTCGTAATGGAAATCCATCTCGTTTGAGGAGCGCCAGTATTTTTGATTGAATTTCCAATGCTGATTCTATATCTGTTGCACCAGAAATAAAATCATCTACGTAAAAATCCCTGAGTAGAGCTGAAGAACCCAAAGGAAGTTCATCTCGTTCATCGTAGGCCAGTTGCTGTAAACACTTAGTGGCTAAGTAGGGAGCGGATGCAGTACCATACGTCACGGTTAACAATCGATAGTGTTGTACTGGTATGTCCGGTGAATCCCTCCAAAGAATTCTTTGAAAATCCGTATGCTTCGGTGATATGAATATTTGACGGTACATTTTTGCTATGTCTGCCGTCATTGCAATTTTGTGAGTTCGAAATCGGAGTAGAATTGAAAAAAGATCTTGCTGAATGACTGGTCCAGGGATCATCTTTTCATTTAATGATACTTGAGTTGCTGTTTTCTTCGAAGCATCAAACACGACTCGTAACTTGGTGGTTGAACTGGCATCATTTGTTACGAGGTGATGAGGCAAATAGTAGCAATCTGAGTGAGGCTTGTTAACTTCTGACTTTGGCACGAGTTCTATATGTTTCATTTTTAGATATTCATCCATAAATTCGTGATATTGCTTCTTCCGATGAGGATTGTCGGCTAATCTTTTTTCTATTTGCTTTAGTCTGATTATTGCACTGTTGAAAGAATTTCCCAATTGTAGGGTGTTCGTCTTGAAAGGAATTTCCACTATGAAACGTCCTTCACAATCACGAGAATGTGTGTCTTGAAAATGATTTTCGCACAATTTTTCGTCCATAGAGAGAGCCGGTAATTCACATGGAGACTCTTCCAACTTCCAAAAGGCTTGTAGTTGTTCACTAAGATCACATGTTGTATGGTGCACTTGTAAGGATTGATTACTGTAAATTGTTCCACCCAGAACCCAACCAAGAACCGTATTTTGAGCAATATGAGATCCTTCTTGTCGTGTTCTCTTGCCATTTAAAAGTAAATGAAGATTGATGTCATTTCCAAGCAGAATGTCCATTTCACTTTGCTCGTAATAAAATGGATCTGCTAGGGGAAGAGATTCGACATGTGACCAATTCCTGTTTTCAACTGGATACGTAGGCAGTATCCCAGTCACCTTGTTTAAGATCACGACTTCCAAAGTTGCACGATATTGAGAAAGAGCTGATTGAATAGTAATACATGCAGTGCCACGACTCTTTCCAGCTTCACTGTTTCCAATTCCACAAATTGAACGATTGAATTGTCTTCTTTTTAATCCAAGTCTTTCCGAAATAAAAGTTGCTTGAGACGCTGAATCCAATACTGCACTACAGGCTTGTAGTTTTCCGAAACGATCCACCACATTAAACATTGCTGTTCCCAAAAGTACTTGTTTTCCCACAATATTATTTGATATATGAAACGTGCTTAAGGCTGAAGTCGAATCTTTCGGCTTTGTATCTTCAGTTTGAAGTTTTGCTTGACTTTTCGCATGCACAGGTATATCATGGTGAAGAAACGTGTGATGTTTATCTTGACACCGATGACAACCTCCAGATTTACAATCCTTAGAATTATGATCATCCCGTAGACAATTGAAGCATAATCCATATTTCTTGACAAAATAAACTCTACTTTTAATGCTTGCCTTTAGGAATTCTTCACACTTGTAGATTAAATGGTTTTGTTTGCAATTCACACAACATTTGTCAGCTGATGCATGATAAGAGATTACTTTCAGATTTCCCTTGTTGCTTTCACTTTGAGATTTCTCACAGACTTTCTCTTTTGTTGGTTGTAGCATTTCCAATGCTCCACATCGTTTTTTCAAAAATTCACACAATTCTTGAAAATTTGGTATTTGATTTGGCACTAGGGATAGTTCCCATTGACGACGAGACTCCTTGTCCAGTTTCGCCGAAATATGATAAACCAGGACAGAATCCCACTGATCTGTTGGTTGCTCTAGAGATTTTAATGCACGAACGTTTTCTACTGTTGTATCCAGAAGTTTTCTTAGGTAAAATCTAGATTCCAATTGTAGACAATCTTGAGAAAATAAGGCCTTCATATGAGCATTGATAATATTTCTTTTATTTTGATACCTCTCAATGAGGATGTACCATGCATCATCGTAATTGGCATCGGTGATTGAAATTGATCGAAGTAAATTACTTGCATCATTCTTGAGACAAGACTTTAAATAGTTGAGCTTCTGTGATCCAGTAAGTTTGGCATTATTATGAACAGAGACAACAAACTGATCATGAAAAGCTGTCCAATCTTTATAGTCCCCACTGAAAGTAGGTAGCTCCATTCTAGGTAATTTCACTTCTCCTCTATTTCCGACAATATTCTCTTCATTTTTTGATACCGGTGCACGATGAGATGAAGGTGGTGATGTCCGCCTTAAGAGTTGTAATAATTTATCCTGAAGTGCATAAAATCTTAACTCCAATTCTTCGTGTTCTGCTTCTTGATTTGGAAGATCATTTTCTGCACAAGTGACTGAAATTTCCATGTGAATGTTTTCAGCTGTACTCCAATTATCTTCTAGTTTTTTGATACGAGATTTCAGTTGATCGTAACCGCAAGTATTTCCTTCCGGGGAATCCAAAAAAGTTTGCAATCGAGTGAATGCAGCTTTCACACTCCCACGCTTCCGATGTAACGCTTCCATTATTCCAGGTCAGAACAGTTGATGAATAATGCTGAATCAGTTTTCCAAGCTCCAGGGCAGTGCTTTGATGTTTTCCAAGGTGAAAATGCCACAAATTTGCGATTTTCAGGTTGTTTTTCTCTCGAAGCACCAATATTTGATGGCTCAAGGAATAACTGAACGAATCCTCTGGTTTAACACAACAAAAACATTAATTTATTGGTAAAACAGAGAAGGAAAATATTAGGTGTCGATGCTACGATGGATGATGATCAACTGGAGGATGTGGTTTTCTCCGATAATGTTTTGTGAATTGTATTGATTGGTTGTTTTAGATATACTACTACATTGTTAATTGCTAATAGAAACAAGAATATTTTAGTATTAAACAATATGTATGTACATGATATGTGTATTTCTGCTAGTGACTCATTCAATGATAACTTATTATATTTTAGTACCAATATTATTAAATTACTTGGCAGATATGCACCCATTAAAAGTAAAATTATTACATGTAGACCCGTAAAAAAGGTACTCACGGATGAAGCTTTTAAACTTTAAGACTTAATAAAGCTTTTAAAGGCTTTAAAAGCTTATAAAAATTCAATAGGTCCCCTGCAATGACTAATAAATATTTTGTAAAGAATTTCAATCCTGATTTAAAACACATGATACACAGAGATACCAAAAACCAAATTAATGTTGAGGTTTTAAAAATCGGATTATTGAATACATTAAATAAATTCTTACCTCTTAAGGGTAAAAACACTAAAAGTACTATTCAAATAGATTCTGCTGTTATAAATAAAATCCTACGACTTTTTGTATCAATTTGTAAAGCGCCGGAAAATGTAAATAATAGTTTAGAGCGCCCACCTGATTTATCTATTGCTCATGGTTTCAATAAACAGATAAGTGCCAATGTAAACACTAGCCCGGAATACGGTGTTTGTATGCAAAAGTTACACAACATTCTTGTATTGTAGTGTAAGCTATTATTTGTCGGCCGTTCCATGTAAAACAATACAGTGATCTAGCCGGAGTATGGAAAAGTAGTAGCGCTCTTCCTTACTACTAGCCTTGCTACTATTCTGTACTCTTATTAGACCATTGTGTCGAATTGATTGTGCTCACAAAATATGAATTTTACCATAACCTAACTAACAAATAACACTCTTTTGTGTTTTTTGAGTGTCTAACATAGCAATTATCTATTACTGTCCAAACATAGGTAGTTGGTAGAGCTAGAGCTAGATTTCACAATGGGGGAGAGGGAGATGGAGAAGTGGTTGGTTGTGGTGTGTTTGTGCTCTGCACTTTTTGCCATAAATACCCGTTTATGTGCGATACCAGCTCCAGAAAATGGTTCGATACACTCAGAATTCAAAGCTGAATTTTTTGTTACTAATAGTTTGAACAGTGAACATTTTTTTGGCCTGAATTTCAGAATTATTCAGTGATTTCTAACTACAGGGATTTTCTGAAGTTAAGGGAAATAACCGACTCAATATTATTGTAACATGTAAATGAATTGATAAGGAAAACCGTCTTCGTCGTCGAAATCTGGGAAAACAGAGAAAAATATACTACGCCAATACGCTTGGCGTTATTAATTGCTGTACACTCGTTTATACTTATCAAAGAACCTTTCCTATCTTATCTCTCCTATCCTTCGTGGATTCAACTTTCTACAAGTTTTGTGCGCCTAAATTATAAGGAAAAGACTACTATGCATATTTACAATAATTATAATGTTCACCAGGCATTCTCCGAAAATTTCAATTTTAGACCTAATAATTGGCAGTAATGCAAAAAAGTTACAAAGTGCGATGCCATAGAATCAGGAATCTCAGACCATGACCTAGTTTATGTGATTCGAAAGTTACCCAGACATGCCATTCGAAAAGAAATAATAACTAAAGTGTTAGACAATATAGCAAAGTTAATTTAACCGAATTGAAAGAAGGTTTTATCAGCACCATGGTGGATTCTTTCTTTCTGCCAAGATGTTGACAGTGCCTTCAAGATGTACACTTACATTTTAACTTTCATTCATGATGAAATGATTCCACAAAATAATGTGTTAGTGAAAACGAAATGACCTTACTGGATAACTGCAGACTACTTGGCAATCAGCACACAAAGAGACAAATTTAAAAAAAGCTGCCAAAGAAAACGGGTCATTACAATTGTGGCATAGTTACAAGCATGAGAGAAACAAAACCAATCGACAAAAAGTCAAGCTGTAAAGTACTTCCCAGTACGTCCGCATTGAATGCAGTATGACATTAATTGGTTTTCTTAGGCCCTTTATTGCTGAATTTGTTTTTGAAAGTTTTCTTTGCACCCCTAACGGCATAACGAGGTGGCTTTTTGGGGATGTGGTTTTTCGTTTTTGTGATTTTTTTTTCGAGCCAGTTTGGCATTACCAAGCTCCATGCGATATTTAGGTTAAGTGTACTTCATTATTTGTGATTTCCTGATTTTACTACGGAGCGTAGTGTAATTTGTTCCAAATTTTCAAAAAAGAATATCAACAGAAAATACATATTCTCTGTGAAGTGCATAAGTAGTAACTTAATATCTACAATAAGCTGACTGGACTGAACGGGTGGAGGTTACCTACTTGACTGTAGCTTTGGCCCTCTGTTTTTATTGTAGATTTATATGCACAATTACGGTTTCCGGACTACAATAATAAAGTCAATAAGTGACATTGTTAGTTATTATTATTTAAGTGTTACCACCGTTATTAATTATAATAAGTTAATCTACTTCTTTCAGTCCGACTGCTATTAGATATAAATTAAAAATATTGTATAGTGATTTCATTTTTGAAATTTTTCCGATGCATCAACATACATATCACACTTCCATACAAAAATCACAAAATTCAAAATATCTTGAGATTTTGGGGTGGGGGTATTTTTATATCTAGCACCATATGAAAGACAGCATGTTACTTGATGTCGCTACGGTCATAATTTACTTTAGTTCACTTGGGAAAATTTTTCCGATGCATCAACATACATATCACACTTCCATACAAAAATCACAAAATTCAAAATATCTTGAGATTTTGGGGTGGGGATATTTTTCTATCTAGCACCATACGAAAGAGAGCATGTTACTTGATGTCGCTACGGTCACAATTTACTTTAGTTCACTTGGGAAAATTTTTCTGATGCATCAACATACATATCACACTTCCATACAAAAATCACAAAATTCAAAATATCTTGAGATTTTGGGCTGGGGGTATTTTTCTATCTAGCACCATACGAAAGAGAGCATGTTACTTGATGTCGCTACGGTTATAATTTACTTTAGTTCACTTGGGAAAATTTTTCCAATGCATCAACATACATATCACACTTCCATACAAAAATCACAAAATTCAAAATATCTTGAGATTTTGGGGTGGGGGTATTTTTCTATCTAGCACCATACGAAAGAGAGCATGTTACTTGATGTTGCTACGGTCGTAATTTACTTTAGTTCACTTGGGAAAATTTTTCCGAAGCATCAACATACATATCACACTTCCATACAAAAATCACAAAATTCAAAATATCTTGAGATTTTGGGGTGGGCGTATTTTTATATCTAGCACCATATGAAAGACAGCATGTTACTTGATATCGCTACGGTCATAATTTACTTTAGTTCACTTGGGAAAATTTTTCCGAGGCATCAACATACATATCAGACTTTCATACAAGAATCATATAATTCAAAATATCTTGAGATTTTGGGGTGGATGTATTTTTCTATCTAGCACCATACGAAAGAGAGCGTGTTACTTGATGTCGTTACGGTCATAATTTACTTTAGTTCACTTGGGAAAATTTTTCCGATGCATCAACATACATATCACACTTCCATACAAAAATCACAAAATTCAAAATATCTTGAGATTTTGGGGTGGGGGTATTTTTATATCTAGCACCATATGAAAGACAGCATGTTACTTGATGTCGCTACGGTCATAACTTACTTTAGTTCACTTGGGAAAATTTTTCCGATGCATCAACATACATATCACACTTCCATACAAAAATCACAAAATTCAAAATATCTTGAGATTTTGGGGTGGGGGTATTTTTCTATCTAGCACCATACGAAAGAGAGCATGTTACTTGATGTCGCTACGGTCACAATTTACTTTAGTTCACTTGGGAAAATTTTTCTGATGCATCAACATACATATCACACTTCCATACAAAAATCACAAAATTCAAAATATCTTGAGATTTTGGGCTGGGGGTATTTTTCTATCTAGCACCATACGAAAGAGAGCATGTTACTTGATGTCGCTACGGTTATAATTTACTTTAGTTCACTTGGGAAAATTTTTCTGATGCATCAACATACATATCACACTTCCATACAAAAATCACAAAATTCAAAATATCTTGAGATTTTGGGCTGGGGGTATTTTTCTATCTAGCACCATACGAAAGAGAGCATGTTACTTGATGTCGCTACGGTCGTAATTTACTTTAGTTCACTTGGGAAAATTTTTCCAATGCATCAACATACATATCACACTTCCATACAAAAATCACAAAATTCAAAATATCTTGAGATTTTGGGCTGGGGGTATTTTTCTATCTAGCACCATGCGAAAGAGAGCATGTTACTTGATGTCGCTACGGTCGTAATTTACTTTAGTTCACTTGGGAAAATTTTTCCAATGCATCAACATACATATCACACTTCCATACAAAAATCACAAAATTCAAAATATCTTGAGATTTTGGGCTGGGGGTATTTTTCTATCTAGCACCATACGAAAGAGAGCATGTTACTTGATGTCGCTACGGTCGTAATTTAGTTTAGTTCACTTGGGAAAATTTTTCCGAAGCATCAACATACATATCACACTGCCATACAAAAATCACAAAATTCAAAATATCTTGAGATTTTGTGGTGGGCGTATTTTTATATCTAGCACCATATGAAAGACAGCATGTTACTTGATATCGCTACGGTCATAATTTACTTTAGTTCACTTGGGAAAATTTTTCCGAAGCATCAACATACATATCACACTTCCATACAAAAATCACAAAATTCAAAATATCTTGAGATTTTGGGGTGGGCGTATTTTTATATCTAGCACCACATGAAAGACAGCATGTTACTTGATATTGCTACGGTCGTAATTTACTTTAGTTCACTTGGGAAAATTTTTCCAATGCATCAACATACATATCACACTTCCATACAAAAATCACAAAATTCAAAATATCTTGAGATTTTGGGGTGGGGGTATTTTTCTATCTAGCACCATACGAAAGAGAGCATGTTACTTGATGTCGCTACTGTCGTAATTTACTTTAGTTCACTTGGGAAAATTTTTCAGAAGCATCAACATACATATCACACTTCCATACAAAAATCACAAAATTCAAAATATCTTGAGATTTTGGGGTGGGCGTATTTTTATATCTAGCACCATACGAAAGAGAGCATGTTACTTGATGTTGCTACGGTCACAATTTCCTTTAGTTCACTTGGGAAAATTTTTCTGATGCATTAACATACATATCACACTTCCATACAAAAATCACAAAATTCAAAATATCTTGAGATTTTGGGCTGGGGGTATTTTTCTATCTAGCACCATACGAAAGAGAGCATGTTACTTGATGTCGCTACGGTTATAATTTACTTTAGTTCACTTGGGAAAATTTTTCCAATGCATCAACATACATATCACACTTCCATACAAAAATCACAAAATTCAAAATATCTTGAGATTTTGGGGTGGGGGTATTTTTCTATCTAGCACCATACGAAAGAGAGCATGTTACTTGATGTCGCTACGGTCGTAATTTAGTTTAGTTCACTTGGGAAAATTTTTCCGAAGCATCAACATACATATCACACTTCCATACAAAAATCACAAAATTCAAAATATCTTGAGATTTTGTGGTGGGCGTATTTTAATATCTAGCACCATATGAAAGACAGCATGTTACTTGATATCGCTACGGTCATAATTTACTTTAGTTCACTTGGGAAAATTTTTCCGATGCATCAACATACATATCACACTTCAATACAAAAATCACAAAATTCAAAATATCTTGAGATTTTGGGCTGGGGGTATTTTTCTATCTAGCACCATACGAAAGCGAGCATGTTACTTGATGTCGCTACGGTCATAATTTACTTTAGTTCACTTGGGAAAATTTTTGCAATGCATCAACATACATATCACACTTCCATACAAAAATCACAAAATTCAAAATATCTTGAGATTTTGGGGTGGGGGTATTTTTCTATCTAGCACCATACGAAAGAGAGCATGTTACTTGATGTCGCTACGGTCGTAATTTACTTTAGTTCACTTGGGAAAATTTTTCCAATGCATCAACATACATATCACACTTCCATACAAAAATCACAAAATTCAAAATATCTTGAGATTTTGGGGTGGGGGTATTTTTCTATCTAGCACCATACGAAAGAGAGCATGTTACTTGATGTCGCTACGGTCGTAATTTACTTTAGTTCACTTGGGAAAATTTTTCCGAGGCATCAACATACATATCACACTTCCATACAAAAATCACAAAATTCAAAATATCTTGAGATTTTGGGGTGGGGGTATTTTTCTATCTAGCACCATACGAAAGAGAGCATGTTACTTGATGTCGCTACGGTCATAATTTACTTTAGTTCACTTGGGAAAATTTTTCCGAAGCATCAACATACATATCACACTTCCATACAAAAATCACAAAATTCAAAATATCTTGAGATTTTGGGGTGGGCGTATTTTTATATCTAGCACCATATGAAAGACAGCATAATACTTGATATCGCTACGGTCGTAATTTACTTTAGTTCACTTGGGAAAATTTTTCCAATGCATCAACATACATATCACACTTCCATACAAAAATCACAAAATTCAAAATATCTTGAGATTTTGGGCTGGGGGTATTTTTCTATCTAGCACCATACGAAAGAGAGCATGTTACTTGATGTCGCTACGGTTATAATTTACTTTAGTTCACTTGGGAAAATTTTTCCAATGCATCAACATACATATCACACTTCCATACAAAAATCACAAAATTCAAAATATCTTGAGATTTTGGGCTGGGGGTATTTTTCTATCTAGCACCATGCGAAAGAGAGCATGTTACTTGATGTCGCTACGGTCGTAATATACTTTAGTTCACTTGGGAAAATTTTTCCAATGCATCAACATACATATCACACTTCTATACAAAAATCACAAAATTCAAAATATCTTGAGATTTTGGGCTGGGGGTATTTTTCTATCTAGCACCATACGAAAGAGAGCATGTTACTTGATGTCGCTACGGTCGTAATTTAGTTTAGTTCACTTGGGAAAATTTTTCCGAAGCATCAACATACATATCACACTTCCATACAAAAATCACAAAATTCAAAATATCTTGAGATTTTGTGGTGGGCGTATTTTTATATCTAGCACCATATGAAAGACAGCATGTTACTTGATATCGCTACGGTCATAATTTACTTTAGTTCACTTGGGAAAATTTTTCCGAAGCATCAACATACATATCACACTTCCATACAAAAATCACAAAATTCAAAATATCTTGAGATTTTGGGGTGGGCGTATTTTTATATCTAGCACCATATGAAAGACAGCATGTTACTTGATATCGCTACGGTCATAATTTACTTTAGTTCACTTGGGAAAATTTTTCCAATGCATCAACATACATATCACACTTCCATACAAAAATCACAAAATTCAAAATATCTTGAGATTTTGGGGTGGGGGTATTTTTCTATCTAGCACCATACGAAAGAGAGCATGTTACTTGATGTCGCTACTGTCGTAATTTACTTTAGTTCACTTGGGAAAATTTTTCCGAAGCATCAACATACATATCACACTTCCATACAAAAATCACAAAATTCAAAATATCTTGAGATTTTGGGGTGGGCGTATTTTTATATCTAGCACCATACGAAAGAGAGCATGTTACTTGATGTCGCTACGGTCACAATTTACTTTAGTTCACTTGGGAAAATTTTTCTGATGCATTAACATACATATCACACTTCCATACAAAAATCACAAAATTCAAAATATCTTGAGATTTTGGGCTGGGGGTATTTTTCTATCTAGCACCATACGAAAGAGAGCATGTTACTTGATGTCGCTACGGTTATAATTTACTTTAGTTCACTTGGGAAAATTTTTCCAATGCATCAACATACATATCACACTTCCATACAAAAATCACAAAATTCAAAATATCTTGAGATTTTGGGGTGGGGGTATTTTTCTATCTAGCACCATACGAAAGAGAGCATGTTACTTGATGTCGCTACGGTCGTAATTTAGTTTAGTTCACTTGGGAAAATTTTTCCGAAGCATCAACATACATATCACACTTCCATACAAAAATCACAAAATTCAAAATATCTTGAGATTTTGTGGTGGGCGTATTTTAATATCTAGCACCATATGAAAGACAGCATGTTACTTGATATCGCTACGGTCATAATTTACTTTAGTTCACTTGGGAAAATTTTTCCGAGGCATCAACATACATATCACACTTCCATACAAAAATCACAAAATTCAAAATATCTTGAGATTTTGGGCTGGGGGTATTTTTCTATTTAGCACCATACGAAAGAGGGCATGTTACTTGATGTCGCTACGGTCACAATTTACTTTAGTTCACTTGGGAAAATTTTTCCGATGCATCAACATACATATCACACTTCAATACAAAAATCACAAAATTCAAAATATCTTGAGATTTTGGGCTGGGGGTATTTTTCTATCTAGCACCATACGAAAGCGAGCATGTTACTTGATGTCGCTACGGTCATAATTTACTTTAGTTCACTTGGGAAAATTTTTCCAATGCATCAACATGCATATCACACTTCCATACAAAAATCACAAAATTCAAAATATCTTGAGATTTTGGGGTGTGGGTATTTTTCTATCTAGCACCATACGAAAGAGAGCATGTTACTTGATGTCGCTACGGTCGTAATTTACTTTAGTTCACTTGGGAAAATTTTTCCAATGCATCAACATACATATCACACTTCCATACAAAAATCACAAAATTCAAAATATCTTGAGATTTTGGGGTGGGGGTATTTTTCTATCTAGCACCATACGAAAGAGAGCATGTTACTTGATGTCGCTACGGTCATAATTTACTTTAGTTCACTTGGGAAAATTTTTCCGAAGCATCAACATACATATCACACTTCCATACAAAAATCACAAAATTCAAAATATCTTGAGATTTTGGGGTGGGGGTATTTTTCTATCTAGCACCATACGAAAGAGAGCATGTTACTTGATGTCGCTACGGTCGTAATTTACTTTAGTTCACTTGGGAAAATTTTTCCAATGCATCAACATACATATCACACTTCCATACAAAAATCACAAAATTCAAAATATCTTGAGATTTTGGGGTGGGGGTATTTTTCTATCTAGCACCATACGAAAGAGAGCATGTTACTTGATGTCGCTACGGTCGTAATTTACTTTAGTTCACTTGGGAAAATTTTTCCGAGGCATCAACATACATATCACACTTCCATACAAAAATCACAAAATTCAAAATATCTTGAGATTTTGGGCTGGGGGTATTTTTCTATCTAGCACCATATGAAAGACAGCATTTTGCTTGATGTCGCTACGGTCGTAATTTACTTTAGTTCACTTGGGAAAATTTTTCCGAAGCATCAACATACATATCACACTTCCATACAAAAATCACAAAATTCAAAATATCTTGAGATTTTGGGGTGGGCGTATTTTTATATCTAGCACCATATGAAAGACAGCATAATACTTGATATCGCTACGGTCGTAATTTACTTTAGTTCACTTGGGAAAATTTTTCCAATGCATCAACATACATATCACACTTCCATACAAAAATCACAAAATTCAAAATATCTTGAGATTTTGGGGTGGGCGTATTTTTCTATCTAGCACCATACGAAAGAGAGCATGTTACTTGATATCGCTACGGTCATAATTTACTTTAGTTCACTTGGGAAAATTTTTCCGAAGCATCAACATACATATCACACTTCCATACAAAAATCACAAAATTCAAAATATCTTGAGATTTTGGGGTGGGCGTATTTTTATATCTAGCACCATATGAAAGACAGCATGTTACTTGATATCGCTACGGTCATAATTTACTTTAGTTCACTTGGGAAAATTTTTCCGATGCATCAACATACATATCACACTTCCATACAAAAATCACAAAATTCAAAATATCTTGAGATTTAGGGGTGGGGGTATTTTTCTATCTAGCACCATACGAAAGAGAGCATGTTACTTGATGTCGCTACTGTCGTAATTTACTTTAGTTCACTTGGGAAAATTTTTCCGAAGCATCAACATACATATCACACTTCCATACAAAAATCACAAAATTCAAAATATCTTGAGATTTTGGGGTGGGCGTATTTTTATATATAGCACCATATGAAAGACAGCATGTTACTTGATATCGCTACGGTCATAATTTACTTTAGTTCACTTGGGAAAATTTTTCCGATGCATCAACATACATATCACACTTCCATACAAAAATCACAAAATTCAAAATATCTTGAGATTTTGGGCTGGGGGTATTTTTCTATCTAGCACCATACGAAAGAGAGCATGTTACTTGATGTCGCTACGGTCGTAATTTAGTTTAGTTCACTTGGGAAAATTTTTCTGATGCATTAACATACATATCACACTTCCATACAAAAATCACAAAATTCAAAATATCTTGAGATTTTGGGCTGGGGGTATTTTTCTATCTAGCACCATACGAAAGAGAGCATGTTACTTGATGTCGCTACGGTCGTAATTTACTTTAGTTCACTTGGGAAAATTTTTCCAATGCATCAACATACATATCACACTTCCATACAAAAATCACAAAATTCAAAAAATCTTGAGATTTTGGGGTGGGGGTATTTTTCTATCTAGCACCATACGGAAGAGAGCATGTTACTTGATGTCGCTACGGTCGTAATTTACTTTAGTTCACTTGGGAAAATTTTTCCGAAGCATCAACACACATATCACACTTCCATACAAAAATCACAAAATTCAAAATATCTTGAGATTTTGGGGTGGGCGTATTTTTATATCTAGCACCATATGAAAGACAGCATGTTACTTGATATCGCTACGGTCATAATTTACTTTAGTTCACTTGGGAAAATTTTTCCGAGGCATCAACATACATATCACACTTTCATACAAGAATCATATAATTCAAAATATCTTGAGATTTTTACGTGGGGGTATTTTTCTAACTAATATGATTTGAAAGAGGGCACGTTACTTAATATCATTGTGGTCATAGTTTACTCTGGTTCAAGCGGGAGAATTTTTCCGCTAGAACCATAACCTTCAAAATATTATTAACTGCATGATTTTTTTCGGTAGACTTTGTGCTTGGTAGTTGCTGTCTTTAGCCGCCGTGTTTTATTGTTTGATATTATATATTTTGAAAATGTTCTCTCGGGCGGGCAAAATTTTTGTACCAAAATTTTTTTGTCATACAAATTTTTGTACAAAAATTTTTGTACAAAAATTTTACTCTAACTTCACACACATGCATTGGTATAACTGTGCTGATACAAAATACAATAGATTTTATTACTTTTATTAGCGTTTCCAGCGAGCTGTACCCCATAATAGCGCATCACGCAGAGTGGATAAATTATATGGTATATCTTCAAGGGTTTGAATATAAGAATAATAAATACAGTACATTCACATGTGAAAAGACACACTCCCAACATGCAGTGTTTGGTGACTGGTGACCAGCTGACTAAAATGGTCTTTAGTTAGCCAGTTGCTAAATGGCCTAAAGGGCTATTTGAAAGGATTCCTTTATTTGATAAGATATTAAAAGTCATAATTTTTTAACCATTTTCGCCGGCTGGATGGTCGAAACAATTTTTATTCGAATGAAATTAAACACTGGCAACAGGTGACAAGTCGTGTATAATAATATGTAACTACTTATCGTCTTCATAAACGAATAATAAAATCTCCTCATGCCTAACTGACAGATGTTCTGCATTATTATGTCCAACTTTACCCACATCATTATTGATGCTGTTTTCATGCTAAGTTTTATACAGCTACTCATCGTCCTCATACAACAATATCTCCTCATGCCTACCTGACAGGCTTGCATTAAACTTTAAATAAAAATAGTATCATAACCATTATTGATGCGGTTTTATTGTGTGTTGGTCTGCTACGTAAATAAATTGTTACTATGTTGTGCTTTATTTAATTCCTGTCCAAGTTAGTTATCTCTCTCAATTATCTAGTTTTTGGAGTATTGTGACATTAGATTTAATATTTTAGCAAAGCTTGCCAATTTTACAAGAAAAGCGTTTACTATTGAAATGATGCATTAGTTTTTCAGCAACTAAGAGTATGAGACTGATGGCAAATAAAATTAAAAAAATTACGAAAGCCGTAAATGTATCGGTTAAACCCAATGTTTCATGTTTGTTACGAGACTTGCGAAGACATGAGACAGTCGTCACTCGTTTGTAGCATTTTTTCAATCGATGTCCGATTCCATTGCTAATCATCCATAGCATCCTAAAAATCAATTATCAAGATTTACTAAATAGCATAAGGTAAAAGAAATATTTATTGTCATAAATGGGAAACTCATACTTTATATTAAAAAACTCTTTCAAATGAGAATGTTTTTTCAGAATCATAGATTGACTGAAATGTGTATAATTCAAACGCACTTTATATGCTTTTGAACAATAGAAGTTATCTGGATAATGTTTTATCATTTGGGGGGTCATTCTTGCCAGGGTGTATTCCCGATTCTGTACAAATGTATTTTCAAGAGTCAAATAGATAGCTGGCTTATTTTCATCGAATATAGGGTCTTTAGTTTCCTGAACATCGGCCAGACGATTACCATTTGAGATAGCTGTGTGGATTAAATAGCTGTTAAATTTAGTGTACAACGCAAAATGTGCTCCAAGTCAGAAACCTTAATGGATTAAGAAAAATAATGAATATCTCTTCTTGTTCTTCACTTTTATAATAGTGAAATAGAAGCAATTTTACATACAAATGTTACTGTCTGTAAGAGAGAGAGAAATTACATTATTATGGTCACCAGTATTGTATCCAGAAATGATATTTCCCTTGAATATTGAAATGCTTAGCCGTATTCAACGATATAAGAATAACTAAACGATTCACCCTCACCCTACATCATTCACCCGACTGCATTGTAACTTATCCCAGGCAGGTGCTTGGCAGCTTCATGTTTTAAACATTTTACAAACATCTTTCTAAGTCTGCATAAGTAATTATCTGCATTTATAGGATCGGTTGGGAGAACGAATAAATATCAACAGCAACCTTCTGTATGTTTGGAAATTAAATGTTTATAGGGACACTGTGATGATATTTATTCAGATCCAGGCGGTCTTCATTGTCCCATTTTCCCCATTTAGTATTCACAATGCACAACAAACAAATTATATTATTACTATGCAGCTTCATTCACACTTTGATGTTCCAAAGATAAAGATCTGCTCAATTCTCGTATATGCCTTATATAACTCATGATATTCTACAATTTATTCGATTCCTTTGATATAATGTATTATCCGGATAACCGAATAATTTTGAAATATATTTAGAAGTACGCCATATCATTCAAAAAACTTAAACCCTTCCATTTTGATAGGAAAAAATTTTGATGTCGTCAGGCTGTCATTACTCGCCTGTAGGCGTTTGACGTATTTCCTGTATTAATAAAACTTCTTTCTTTCACACATTACTTTCATGCATTCTGTATGATTGAGATGATTGAATCAGGATTGAGAATTGATAAAGTAAATAGAGTGGCTTATGATTTTATTTGAGAGTTTCATAATTATAATTATTATTAGAATATTTATGTATATTATATAACAAGATATTTTATTGTAAATCCAATATTATATATAGCCATTATAAGTATATCAATTATTTGATTTAGCTTACTTTCCGCCGTATTTCTGGTATATCAGGGACGTATTCGAAAATCTGGACAGGAGTACGACTCCTTACAGTAAGATGGTAAATGAAGTTCCATGCAGCACAAGTTTTATTTTTGACACATTGAAAAACCCTACAAGGATAACGGCGGATAAATTGCATCGTTTTCTTTACATAACGGAATCGGTTTTCCCATGTAAATGCTACAGTAAATATAAGTATGAAAGAAGCAAACATGGAAAATATTGTGCCAATATTCGAGTTATAAAATGACAAAGGACGTGGGGGACTTCTATCCCAGCATGTTGTGCATCTCGTATAATTACGTTCCTTAAAATTATCCAGCCATAATTGGTAAAGCCCAGAGTGAGTGACAGCGCGCAGATTTTCTCTTAGAAATGTGGTGAACATAGGAATATCCGGGTTTCTGAAAGAAGTATGAACATAGAGAGGCCAAAAACGATTTTCATCATTTCCTTGGTATAACCTCTTGAGGGGTCGAACCCCTCCCTTATCTGGATTCCAGTGAGAATCGTCCAGAAGTCGATGTAGACGAGAA
The DNA here is from genome assembly GCA_020055645.1 of Tomocerus qinae. Lineage (NCBI taxonomy): Eukaryota > Metazoa > Arthropoda > Collembola > Entomobryomorpha > Tomoceridae > Tomocerus > Tomocerus qinae. The sequence goes on from CM034546.1 coordinate 63,968,546, forward strand.
CTTCTGATAATGAATACAGAATTGTTGCATTTGGAGATCCATTTTTGGGGAGTGGTAATGGGAAATCCAAATGGAAACTGAAACTTTTTGATAATTGCCATTATTTGATTAATTGTATTTAAGCTCATAGACTTCTTATGCTTGGGGAGAACCGAATTCAAGAAATATGGCAATTTAAAAGCTAGTCTCACTAGTGCTCCATTTTCGAAATTATTATAGAATTCAATGAATCTATCATCAATCTCTTGGCCCGAACTTCCCCATGAAAAATCGTCATAAAACCGCCGAACATAGTCGCAGTTGCTGTCATTCAAATTTGCACAGTGTGTATTGTTGTATATCTGAATATCATCATTATTTATAATATCGTAGTGTAATTTTAAGGGAGTGAAAAAAGGGTCAAACTCAATGTTATCCCGCATTTCACCAAAAGCTGTAACATCCGTTAGGTTAGCCAAATGTTCCATCGATTCGATTTGTTTCACTGGGCGTGGCTCCATTAAATCCGTAATGACAATTCCCTTGTATCCGTTTGTTAACACAATAAACATGAGCAACAACGGACTGATAACCATGTTAATCCAAAGAGCTTTTTGCACCTTAAGCGACAACGGATAACTTATTTCCAATAAATATGCCCAGAAAAGCAGAAGAAATGGACCATTTTTGTCATTTTTTAGAAATGTAACACCTTCCAAGAAACCAATTACAATAATCATGGACACCAAGAAACCTATCCACGCATAAAGTTGAAATGGTCGGATGTATGCATAGAAAGAGAGATTCTCATCTTCCAAAACAGCACAGGAAATAAAATTGATATAGTCTTCCATAGTTGGAATTACTATGTAGTGAGGACCTGAATATGCCCAATCAGATTCTTGCTGGAAATCAAATTCAATTTGAAATGCCCCATTACAATGATGATGACCAAACTTTATTGTAAAATTGGAGAATTGTTGGAAAATTATTGATGAAATTGGAAACGAAGGACCTAATTCTTCACCCAAAAAAGGTTTTAAGAATGAAGAGGTTATAAGAGGACTTATACAGATTTTTTTAGGTTGCCAATCCCAATGGTCACCATTATTAATTTTTAATATTGCTGTATTTGGAATATTGCTTTTTTTAATGAAGTTTCTAATAGCCATTTGACGAAGCGATTGACCAACGCAATTGTTTTGTGAACACATAGGTATCAGGTGAATATTACCATCCCTATTATTATTCATGTCAATTTGTGGACATACAAAGTATACGAAGGAGTCCTCAGAACCAGAAGACAAACTCACAAGAAACCATGGTTTACGGTTGAAAAAACTGGATATTGACTCACGCTCACCACCCCTGATCATTTCAAGTATTGATATTTGATCATTAGCAAATATATTGTGGCCAGCCTGGGCTAACTCCAGAATATTCTTCTCAACAATCACATAAACTGAAGAATGTTCCTCAAAACTGTACCAATTTAGCCAATTCACTCCCGTTTGTCGTTCATAGTCTTCCAATTTTGAAAATCTTTCACTGATGTTGTTAATGTGTCATATTTCTTCTTTTACTGCTGGATTAAAATTAACCCAAATGTGTGTCACACATATAAAATGACTTAATGGTCGTGGGGAAGAAATTTCTACGTCTTTAATTTCTTTTTCTCCACTTAGGCACACTTTTTTGCCTATAATATATACTGACAAACGGCAAGGGCCCCATTTTAGACTAGCTTTCAGTTTTGTAAACGAATAAGGAATGTCTATTTTTTGCAGCGATTCTTCCAAAGCTGCAGTAATGTTCTTTTCTGAGAGAAAAAGACTGATGTAACAGTTCTTTTCAATATTCACAACTTCTTTCAGTTCCAAGCACGTACACAATCCCCCCATAAAAACCATCACCCACTGCAATTTCATCGCCTTCATAATAATATATTAATATTGAATGATATAGATTTAATAATTAGATAATTAATAACTAGGCAATTCCATAATTATAACATAAAAGATTTTTTCCTGCAAGTTGTTTTTTCTTATATTATGAGCTACCAAAATATACATTCCCTTTGTCTCAACTGTGTCACAATATTTTTTACTTTCCGATACCAAATAATATCTGTATAGCAATTCAACTTATATTATTGCGACCAGTGTACAAAAATATTAATGGTAAAAAAAAGAATTAAAAAGAAAAATTTGCAAGGCTAAAATGCATGAGCAAAAATCCAAAGTCAATGATTGTGATTGTAATTACTATATTTTCCCCAATTTTTGATAGTGTTTTACTATTGAATTGAATTGGGTAATATGGAAAGCAATGTATATAATAGCTATTATACCTTCCTAAGTTAATGAATTCGAAAAATGAGCGACTAAGAATGTAGAATGTTCGAAAGCCACCTTTTGCTCGAGTATTACTTACAGATGTTTATTTTGGACACACACTCATGTACGGGGAAATCACCATCATCATACACATAAACGTGGAGTAGGACATGAACATGGAATTCTGCCACTACTCTTGTATAATGGTTTATGTGTTTGTCCGTAATATTTTGTAATTACATTAATCTATAGTTCACAGGGCGTGAAAAAGGCAAAAAGGCACCTATTTGCCTTTTTGGTAGCCTTTTTTCCTAGCAAAGTCAGCAAAAAGGTTACCTTTTTGCTGTTAAATGGGGTAATTAGCAATTTCTACATGTGAACAAGAAATACGATTTTAAAAAACAGAAAATTCTTAATTCTCTTCAGTAATTCGGTCATTCGTTAGACAATAAGACAATCGAAAACAAAACAAACATTGTAAACAATTTTGAAATACAAACAAATATTATTTTCAGCTATGAAGAAAGCTAATAGAAAATCAGGAAGGCAAGAGACTAGGGCTGTGCTAACCAGTGAACTGTCAAACACAGCATATTTTGTGTGAGGTGATATATCTCATATTATAATATTGTCCACAATACGTAGATGTTCGACCTGACTCATTTTTTATACGGTCTGTCACAAATACATTATAGTTCATTTTAAATTGTGTAGTAATAGTAGTAAATATATCAAAAACTAACTAGCATCTGCAATTTATTTGAATATTTGAAGGTGTAGGGCGGGACAGTCTACAAAAGTATCACAGGTGGCGGGAGCTACTCCAAAAAGGCAATAAGGTGCCTTTTTGCCTTTTGCTAGCAAAAATGCAACCTTTTTCATGCCTTGATAGTTCAACACCCTTAGGCATCAAAAATTGGTGTACTAAATAATCAACGGTCAAAGAAATTCGGGCCAATGCGATGCACAGTCGAAAACTCATTTCAATATTTTTCTAGCACACTTTATGTGCTAGGATTCAACTAGTAATAACTAAAATTATGGCCGTTTAATGTCCCTGTGAGTATTGACTTACGTACTTATAGATAATAAAGTTATATTTATACAGGGCCGTTTCAAGCTCTTGGTAGGCCTTGGGCAAAGTGGCGCGTTATACTTTAGTATCCCCTTTCCGTTCTGTTCTGTATCATACTCATACCATAACCAACTTGTTACCTGAGAATAGTGGAGGAAAATGCATTGCTGTATGGAAATTAGGAATCCGTATGGCACACACCTTAATTTGTTATGAGATTTTGAAAATTAGTTTATCTAGTTTTGTATGGAATTTTTGAATAAGTATGGCAAAACTGAATAGGTATGGTATAGTATTTTGTTGTTTGTAATGCAGTTAAGTGTTATTAATTCGAAATGTCCATGTCAATATTAATTAGTTATATTATTATATAATTAGATTAATTGACTAATAGTAATAGTAATAGAAAGTAATAAGCGAGTTTTATAATCGGCATTATTGTCGTTTTGGAGCTCTTTGAGGTTTTTTTTGGCCGACCCCGTTTTATTTTCTGTCCTGTTGGTATAGCCTTGGCTTCATGCAGGGATAGGTTAGAGTTGTACACTATTTTTCTCATATTATGTTCAGATTGTAGGTAGTCAGCAAATAGACGCCAAAGTTTTGTTTTGTCTACGGATGAATAACTGGAAATCATGCCTGGTGTATAGCTAAGGTACATTCATATCACCATTTAGCTTTCATTTGTTATATTGATGAAAATTGTGATAAAATTGTATAAGTGAATCAGTTGTTGAAGCTCTCTTAACTTCTTAAAGGGTTAAATGAATTAAAATTCAGGAAATTTATCTCAATCCTTCGGTATCTGTCAAAAACAAGAATGTGTCTTTGGGAAAGAGTTTTAAGTGTTAAATTTAGCTTTAATTTCAACATAATTATTGTGGACCTTTACATCCGAGATAGCCTTACGAACTATTATGGTATCGTACCCAAAGCAATAATAAAAGTTGAATTTTTATCATGAATGTAGATAAATTTGATAATTTTTAGCTGTATTTCGTGAAAAATAACATATCGCCCAAAGGGTGAACAATAATTTAACAATTTTAAAATCGTTTACTTTGTTATATAATCTGTATATAATGTCTTTTTCTATCCTCGTCAAGAGGCCCTGGCAAGCTCTCAATCTCGCCCTTAGGTGTACCGGCCCTGTTGGCAGTATTCGCTAATCCATATGAAAAACTACAAAAAATATAACTGAAATTCTCCGATACGAACGACTAGTATAGGAGTCAGACTGTAAATAAGCCGTCAAATTTGTGGCGTGGGAATGACCATCAATATTTAAAGGCTCTTTAAAGTCTAAGCAACATACACCATACGCCATACCCATACGCCATACACAACTCAAAACATTATATGAAGCATTAAACACAAAAACGTGCTAAAATCAGCAGTAGCAAAGGTTCTGTTAAAAGTTTCTGGTGAATTTAAATCCGAAGGTTTCCTCCTTATAAAACCACGAAGGCAGTCTGCTCCACATTAACTTTTCTGTACTATCATAGTTTGCTTAATTTCATACTTCACTTGCTTATGTTAACTTATATGGGTCTATCACATAATAACGTGGACGGATTGCTATAATATATACTTTGGCTTAAATTTCTTAGAATTATCCCCGACAGTCTGGCGGCGACTGTGTACATACGACTGACATAAACTACAATTGTAATGACATTGGGAATGTCTTACTTATCAATATGCGATATATAAGACATCCATTTGTTTGAACTATATTTCTCGCAAATGGAGGAACTAACTCCTAGAAAAGTATTACAATAAAATACAAATATACTATGAAACTCCGAATATTATGGACCTTCTTAAGCTGTTTTGAACATTCGCTTCAGGACTAAATAGCATCCAGAGGCCAGAATCGATTATGTTTGGCATTATATGACGTAGCTACTTGATTATTAATTTATTAAGGTAGTAGAAACCTTGACCAACCAAGATTGAAACTGATTAAGGTATGGAAACTGAAAAGTGAATGTATTTATTTTCATGATAGACTTTCAACATTACAAGTCGTTATCAACAATATTGTAATCAACCTTTTGATATTCATTTATTCGGTAGAGTAATGTGACAATGGATCCACAGTAGTTTCTCAGACTTATACAATGTCATTTTCTTTACTATTGAAAAGGTGCAATATTTTTTCAGCAACTAAAAGTATAACGCTGATTGCAAATAAAATAATAAAAATTACAAATGCGGTAAATGTATCAGTTAAGCCCAACGTTTCGTGTCGGTTATGAGACTTGGGTAGACATGAGACAGCCGTTGCTCGTTTGTAGCATTTTTTCATCCTGTACATGTTGCCATTATTAATCATCCATAATAATCTAAAATAAGTTAGTATTAAACATTATTACAATTTTGACTTGATAATCGTCATTGGGTAAAAGCAAGATGGCAAAGTATGCTTAAAAAATGAGAAAGCTCCACTTACTTTATATTGAAAAACTCTTTCAAATGAGAATGCTTTTTCAGAATCATAGCTGAGCTGAAGGATGTATAATTCAAACGCACTTTGTATGCTTTTGAACAATAGAAGCTATCTGGATAAAGTTTCAGCATTTGAGGAGTCATTCTTGCTAGGCTGTATTCTCTGTTCTGTATAAAGACATTTTCAAGGCTTAAAAATACAGCAGGCTTATTTTCATCGAATATAGGCTCATTAGTGTCCTGAACATCAGCCAGTCGTTTACCATTTGAGATAGCTGGAGTACTATCAATTAACATCTGTGAAACGCAATAAACGTAGTCAAGATTGTTTCAATTTAATAATTGTAATTATAGTAAAATTGTTTTATTACCTTCAAATACATTTCTGTGCTGGGGCTAGGCATACTATTGCCATAGAATAAAAATTTTGCTGAAACCATATCAGATAAACTTTTGATTGGAACGAAATCCAATGACAGTAGGGAAACCAAAGCAGCCGAATACATGTAATATGTTAATATTCCAGTTATTGCCCCAAAAAACAAAGCTATTTTCATAGATGTGGATTTTGCATGAATAATATTGTCACCTAACATAAAACAAAACAAAAAATAAATTTCCAATAATAATTATTCAATAATAAATAACGAATTTTACCATTTTGGCAAATAATACCAACAGCCCAAATTAAAATGTCGTGGATACGCAATGTTTCATCGCAATGGCCAAAAGACTGTTCAAAGCATATTAGAACAGTAATAAAAATGAGTATTCCTATCCAAACACAGGCAGTAGCTATCCACAGCTCCATTCGAAAAGCATTGAGAAAAATATCTCTGACGGAACTTATTGGGGGCTGGATGAAATAGCCCACCAATCTGTTACGCGATTAATTAATATATATACGATAAAGATAAGGAGTTGAATTCAATTTGGAAATGGTATGTTGTTTAACACTTACTTCGAGTCCAGATAGGGGTGCAAATATGTGAATTTTGGTGCTCGAAATATATTAAATTCATGTGGAGATAAAGAAATGTCAACATCGCCGTTCAAAATCATTTGGCCGACATTCGTTTGGTTGGAACTCAAATTAAAAATAGTTGAGCCAGTATCTGCCCATTCTATTCCGTCGAAAGCAGTGAAACTTAGATTGTATGAATCGAGAATGTATTTGAACACTTCCAAGAAAATTCCTCCAGTGAGTTGTATTGAGCCATTTCGGAATGTATGGTTTACTTCGTGCTCGTTTCCCAACTATTCAACATAGCAACTTCAGTAAGACCAGCAGACAGACAAGCATAAAATTAATAAAATAGAATTCACATAGAAAAGATATAAACTTCTCTCTATAATTATTAAAATAAATAACACGATTACAATATTGAAAATGGACTTAACAATTGCTGCACTTCTAATGACAGAGCCGTTCAAAGCCAACTTGGGAAAAACTTCTTTTGATATTTCGTAAAAACTGTTTGCAATTACTCCTTTGCAAATTTCAACTGTTGCAGAAATTAGTCGAACTAAATCTTGACACAGTTGGCTGTCAATTTCCATTTCACAGTTTTAGAAATATCTAAGTATGCTCAATATTCAATAATGTTAAGTTTGCAGAGTTTTTGTCATTACGTCTTTATCTAAAAGACAATACATCGTAACGCGAAGGATTACAAGCTAGAGGTCAAAATGCTACTGTAATTCTAATTATATGTAATACTTAGTAAAATTTTGCAATTTGGTTAAGTGAGAAATATCATTGTGTTAAGTCTTTTACAATATGCAGTTTTCGTTACTACTCATTTTTCATCTATTTCTACAATGTCAAACACCTTATATGATTGGTAGCAAATATTAATTAGGCGGTTCCAATTGTTATTACATGCGACATTAATCCCTTTTAATTCATTAAAACTTACACATAGTAAAGTAAAAATTATACTAATCAACACAAACATTTCATAAAGTTTCTATAAAGAATAGTTTCTTTACTATTGCAACAAAGTATTGCAATGAAAAATTTTGACCTTAATCTTAGCATCTAATTGCTTGAGATTGTTAGTTCGGAAACATACCAGCAAACGAAAAACAGAATACCAATATTGATTGTGTGTATTATAAATAGACATCATAAGCAAACTTACAGCATTGGATCAGTAGTCAGTAGAGAGGTAAATATTAACACAGCTCTGAAGAGTTATTTTATTAAAATTCTGGTAAGCGATTTAATAACTTACATATCTGTACCTAGGCATATGGGTACCATATTTGATTATATTATATTGTGAAACGTAATTTATTGGTAGAGCTAGAATGCATAATAATTATCGTCATAACGTAAACACAAGTATTGGTATAACTGTGCTGATATACAGAATACAATTGATTTTATTAGCGTTTCCAGCGAGCTGTACCCCATAGCGCATCACGTAGAGTAAACTATATGGTACATCTTTAGAGGTTTCACAATACTTTATTTGAATATAATAATAAGTAAGTAGTACATTCACATGTGAAAAAATACAATCGCAACATGCAGTGTTTGGTGACTGGTGACCAGCCGACTAAAATGGTTTTAGTTAGCTAGTTGCTAATAAATGGCCTAAAGGGCTATTTGAAATTATTCCTTTATTTGACGGGAGATTAAATAAGTTAGTCATAATTTTTTAACCATTTTCGCCGGCTAACTGGTCCAAACAATGTTTAGTCGACTAATATTGGACACTGGCAATAGGTGACAAGCAGGGCCGCAGCCAGAAAAAAATTTCGGGAGGGGCCCGACAAGTAATAATTGAAAATTTTTGGGTTTTAAGGCAAAAATTCCTTTCTTTTCTTCGATTTCGGGGGGGGGGGGCGGGTCCCTTGCCCCCCCTCGCTGCGGCCCTGGTGACAAGTCTTGCATAATAATATTATATAACTACCTATCGTTTTCATAAACGAATAATAAAATCTCCTCATGGCTAACTGACAGATGTTTTGCATTAAATCGAAATAATATTATAATATTATGCCTAACTTGACCCACATCATTATTGATGCTGTTTTCATGCAAGTATTAAACAGGTACTCATCGTCCCCATACAAGAATATCTTCCCATGTTTAACTGACAGACTTGCATTAAATATTAAATCAAAATATTATCATAATCACTATTGATGCGGTTTTGTGTCGGTCTGCTACGTAAATAGAATAATTACCATGCTGTGCTTTATTTAATTCCTGCCGAAGTTAGTGAACTCTCTCAATTATCTAGTTTTTAGAGTATTGTGACATTAGATTCAATAGTTTAGCCAAGCTTGCCAATTTTATAAGAAAAGCATTTACTATTGAAATGATACAGTAGTTTTTCAGGAACTAAGAGTATGAGACTAATGGCAAATAAAATTAAAAAAATTACGAAAGCCGTAAATGTATCGGTTAAACCCAATGTTTCATGTTTGTTACGAGACTTGCGTAGACATGAGACAGTCGTCACCCGTTTGTAGCATTTTTTCAATCGATGTCCAATTCCATTGCTAATCATCCATAGCATCCTAAAAATCAATTATCAAGATTTACCAAATAGTAGTTGCATTAGGTAAAACAAATATTTATTGTCATAAGTGAAAAATTCCTACTTTATATTAAAAAACTCTTTCAAATGAGAATGTTTTTTCAGAATCATAGATTGACTGAAGTGTGTATAATTCAAACGCACTTTATATGCTTTTGAACAATAGAAGTTATCTGGATAATAATTTATCATTCGAGGAGTCATTCTTGCCAAGGTGTATTCCCGATTCTGTACAAATGTATTTTCAAGAGTCAAATAGATAGCTGGCTTATTTTCATCGAATATAGGGTCTTTAGTTTCCTGAACATCGGCCAGACGATTACCATTTGAGATAGCTGGAGTACTATTAAGTAACATCTATGAAACGCAAAAAATAATATTAGGATGTGTTTAATTTTATTTCAATTATTGCATTATTACCTTCAAATAAAATTCAGTATTAGGGCTAGCCATGCTAGTACTATAAAACAAAAAATGTGCGGAGATTATATCAGCTAAAGTTTTGATTGGTACAAACTCCAATGACAATAGAGAAACCAAGGCGGCGGAATACATAAAATATGTGAGAATTCCCGTTATTGCTCCGAAAAACAACGCTATTTTTACAGACGTGGATTTTGCATGAATAATGTTATCACCTGTACAAAACAAAACATTTTTTGTGATTGCATTTTATTAAAAGTTTGAAATGAATATTGGGTAAAATATTACCATTTTGACAAATAATGCCAACAGCCCAAATGAAGATATCGCGGAGAGGCAATGTTTCAATTTTATCATCAAAAAACTTTTTAAAACAAAATAGAACGGCAATAGAAATTAGTATAGTTATCCAAACGCAGGCAGTAGCTATCCATAGCTCCAATCGAAAAGCGTTGAGAAAAATGTCTCTGAGTGAACTTATTGGAGGCTGAATAAAATATCCGACAATTCTGTTACATTTTATTAAGTAAATGTTATTATGTTATCATTATTATTAATGTAAGATAGAAGGGAAGAGCTTCATTCAATTTGATAATTGTATGCCGTTTTCTACTTACCGTGAGTCCAGATACGGATGCAAATATGCTAATTTTGATGCCCGGAAAGGATTAAATTCATGTGCGGATACAGAAATGTCAACATCTCCATCCAAAATCATTTGGCCGACATTCGTTTGGTTGGAACTCAATTTGAAAATAGTTGAACCCGTAGCAGCCCAATCAATTCCGTCGAAAGCAATAAAACTTAGATTGTATGAATCAATAATGTATTTGAACGCATCCAGGAAAAATCCTCCAGTAAAATGTAAAGAGCCATTTCGGATTGTATGGTTTACTTCGTGCTCGTTTCCCAGCTGTTCAACAACAGAATATAGTGAACATTTAGCATTTGGACATGATTTAACATACTTTTTAATGTTGGGGCAATGATATCAATTTTTATGTCCTTGAAAAGAATGTCAAGTAAATCAAATGCTTGTCTATTTCAGCAAAATTTAAAAAATTATTTTAGATATTGGTAATCTATCATCAGGCTATTTCTGTGTCCTTTAGAAGGAGCTGTCAAAATTACATTTGCAACATTTTGTACTTGATTTGCTTTTGAGTAAAACTCAATGATGGAATTCTGGAGCACAGTTTTGGTTAAAAACTTGAATTTTATTTGTTTTAATAGCAATCGTATTAACGCCTCAATTATAACACAGTAAAATAACAATTACAATATTGAAAATGGACTTAACAATTGCTCCACTTCGAATAACAGAGTCGTTTAAAACCAACTTGGGAAAAATTTCTTTTGATATTTCGTAAAAACTATTTTCAATTATATTTTTGCAAACTTTAGGTGTTACAGAAATCAATCGATCTAGATCTTGACACAATTGGCTGTCAATTTCCATGTTAAAGTTTTTGAAATATCTATGCACCAATGTGGCTAAATTTGAAGAGTTTTTTCCATTGCGTCTTCAAGTAGTAGTCTGGTATATATCGTAATGAAAAGGATTTCAAGAAAATTGTTAGGGCGGTGAGTAATGGAATTTACTTAGAACTGAGAATTTAGGTTTATAACACAATTGAAATCTAATTTATATTCATGAACGTTTATATAATGAATTTATGTTATAAGAAAGTAATGTTAATAACCCGCCTTGTATTGTATAATGTAAAATTAATGTGAATTGTGCGCAATCTGACTAATTACCTATATATGCTAAAAGCTTGTCCTCGTACCATCTAGAAGCAACGAACTGTTATCCGATTTGTAGAAATAACGCATGTACAAGTTGACTATAGATTACAATCCTAACCAATGAAATATTCTTTGTTAGCTAAGTCGAAGAGTTCAACATGCTAATGTACAATGTCGTCTTCATGTTCACATTTACTTTATATATGATTGTTATATGTTTAGTATAAGTGCCATGCATGAATGATAACTAGTACGTAAGTATAATATGATAATTTGTACACGAATATTAATTTATACACGAATCCGAAAGTTCAAGAGAGATTATTGCTTTGTACTACCAATGTTATAAATAAGACCCAAAAAACTTTGTAACCTCACTTCCTACTTGGACTCCGAGCACTAGAGATATTGAACGTTAATTAAGTCTCGAGCCATATTAGTTAGTCAGAAACTTGAACTAAAGCACAGAAATAAAGTAAACGAAAGAAAGAAAATTACTTGTTGTTTGAATTAGTATTACATCTTAGTCCACCTGAATCAATCAGTTAGCTTTACGACCTAGCTAGGATTCTTGCATATGAATTGTATTAGCCTTTTGAGCAATAAAGGTTGTGCAATTCTATCATAATTCATCAAACTGCAAATACTAGATCAATACTAATAACAAAGTTCTATTTCTTCTAAGATTACTCGTTGCAGCCCTCAAACATTGGTCCTTCGAGCCGGATGTCAAACGTCACAGATCAACTTTTGACGCCAAACCTACCGGGATACTGCTCAGTCGTTTTGGAGGAAATAGCCGACAGAAAACTAACTGGAAGAGATACTTCAGGATCCAGTGAGCCGTATTTAGCTGAAGTCCTTACCTACAGAATTGGATTCGTCAACTCGGTTAGTAAATCATTGAGAAAAAATTAAGCCATTCAACGAAGAAATTCATGATCCAATGGTCGTGGAATAAGCATCAGCCCAAGGTTGGTCATCTAAATCAATTTAAGTTACGAGATAATCAAGAGAGCTAAAAGCATCAGCCCAAGGTTGGTCACCCCGAGAAACAAGAAAAACGGTTCAACCCGAGGTTGAACACTGAACGAGAGATAGTCTGCTTGCCGAGATAGGAAAGCAGACTTCGAGCAAATCAAACCGAATCCTCATCAATAAAATGGAAGCCATTCGATCTAAGCAAGCAGTACTGAAAAGGAAAATTACAAATTTGAAGAAAATCGTGGATGGGCACCTTACTCAACCCCTCAGCCAAATTGCTGTGAAGATCCACTTAGAGAAAGCTACGAAATTGAATGAAGAAAACGAAACGATATATGCAGAAGCAATTGCACTTTGCGAAAATGACGAACAAAGAGATGCACAAGACACTGTTTATCATGAAGCATTTAGTCGAGTACACGAAATTGAGGTAACACTAACTGATATGATTGATACAACTTCTAGCTCTTCAAATAGTTCGAGATCTTCAAATGCATCCTCAACCAACCATCCGGTATTCACTACCTGCGAAATCAAACTACCAACATTGAACCTGCCATCCTTCAGCGGAAACTACCAGGAGTGGACATCATTCAAAGATCTTTTCTTGGCCGGGGTAAAGAGCGACAAAATCTCCGGAGCCCAGAAGCTATTGTACCTGAAAGGATCACTGAAAGGAGAGGCAAGTGGTTTAATTCATTCGACACCAATTACAGATGCTAACTTTGATGTTGCCTGGAAAAAGCTAGAGAAGAGATACCAAGATGAACGAGAAATTCTTAAAGCAAATCTGGATCGACTATGCAACCAGCAGACTCTTCATAACGAGTCTCCTACCCAACTACAGAAGCTGATTGACACAACGAGAGAATGCGTGCAGCTTATCGAAAATATGGGGACTTCGGACCAGCAATTGTGGCAACTTATTACCATCCATTTAATAACCCGAAAACTAGATCCCGTGTCGAGATTGCACTGGGAACTGAAGCAGAAAAGAGGAGAAATGCCGACACTGGACAATTTCCTGGACACCATGGACCACCAAGCTCGAGCGACAACCGCCGCGAAAGGCGTGGATGGTCGTCGACACCAGAAAGAAAAGGACTCAGTGGTACACCATGGAGCAGTTGACGACCCGATTGGACAGTCCACACCAAATTGTAAGTGTTGCGGTGGAACTCATTATATTAATCAATGTAAAGTCTTCCTAGAATTATCCGTTGACGAAAGATGGAACATGGTCCGAGAGAAACAGTTATGCTTTAATTGTTTGGGATCTGGACATCGAAGTGAGAGATGCCGCAGGAGCAAATGTAAGAAGTGTGAGAAAGCACATCATACATTGCTGCACCAGACGAAACCTGCCCCACCATTAGAAGTTACTCCGAGCCAAACCGAAGGTCCGGTGACTGGATTCTGTTCCGCAACTCAGAGACAAAGGAAACACGTTTTACTATCTACCGCTCTCATCCGAGTTCAAGACAGCCAAGGATATTTCAAGACTTTCCGGGCGTTATTAGACAACGGCTCCCAATGCAGCTTTATTACTAGCAAATGTGCAACTAATATTGGACTACGAAGAAAACGGACTGAAGTGCCACTGTCTGGAATTTCGTCTACTAGTGCTGGAATTGTCACGGAGTTCGGTACCATCAAATTCACTTCCTGCCATGAACACGAACCGATATTCAACGTTGAGGCTCTAATCATGAAGACAATTACCAAGGACCTTCCAACTTTTCCTATTGATCCAATACCATGGGAACACATTCAAGGACTCCAACTTGCAGACCCTTGTTACCATCAGGTTGGTAAAATTGATATTTTATTGGGTGCAGATGTTTTCTACGAATTATTGAAGGAAGGAGTAAGAAGAGGACCCGCTGGCGCACCGATTGCGACGGAAACTTCATTGGGATGGATAATGGGAGGAAAGATCGATTTACGCCCGTATAATCCTCCACAACATGCTACTCACCACGTAAGATGTAATTTTGATTCGAATTCTCCCAAAATTAGAAATTTAAACCGAAAAGAAAATTATAAACCGAAAAAGAAAGATTTGAGGACTACAACAAAGGCTACATACATAAAAGACATGGAGACTCGCCTGAAGGAATATATTGACGGAAGACTGGAGCAACAGCATGTTGAAAGTGCGTGTTCTCAAACTGGCAGTACTATTTCACATGATGCAGCTACCACTTCCATACCTTCACATGAGAGGCCACCCTGCCGTATACCTACACATGAGAGACCACCCTGCCGTATACCTACACATGAGAGGCCACCCTGCCGTATACCTACACATGAGAGGCCACCCTGCCGTGTACCTACACATGAGAGGCCACCCTTCCGTATACCTGCACATGAGATGGCCACGATTCCTAAACCTTCACATGAGATGGCCACGATTCCTATACCTACCCATGAGATGGCCACGATTCCTATACCTACCCATGAGATGGCCACTTTTCCCATACGACCCAATGAGATGGCCACTTTTCCTGGACGACCATATGAGACTGAAAACGAGATGACTCAAAGACTACCTGTGTATGCTGAGCCCAAGAGACGAGATGATGGACATGGAAGTATTCAAGCTGAAAAACGTTTGACCCGAGACCGACCGAGAGATGTCCAGCCGAGGTACAAACTGTACTCACTGATGTTTGTTGGAGGACTGTTGCTGATGACGATTCTGTGGATGTTGCTGTTGATCGTACGAGATTTACGCCCTCATACATGTCAAGCGGACATTCGACCACAGATTTCGGAGTGTACTGCGGATTCACCTCTCGGTAACTTCTACCCACCGATGTAGCAGCCCCCAAACGGAGATGACATTAGCTTTACGCCTTGATGTCATTCCTGGTATTTGGACATCTACTAAACGTATGTTTTATTTAATCTAATTTAATTGTGACTACAGAACGAGACCATCAGGATTCGACAAAATTATCAGAATATATCCTGAATATAAACAAGTGCTAAAGTAGGAATTTTATCATTTGACTAATTATTATTATTAATTGTTTTAATGTATAGACATCATGAAATGAAAATTGAAATTATGCAATTGGATGCTTAAAATTGAATTATTATTTAATGAATATTATATTCCAAAATAAGTATTTATGGCAAAGATTAGAATTATTGAAATAGGGTATTTCAAGGTCGGGAGAATGTTAGGGCGGTGAGTAATGGAATTTACTTAGAACTGAGAATTTAGGTTTATAACACAATTGAAATCTAATTTATATTCATGAACGTTTATATAATGAATTTATGTTATAAGAAAGTAATGTTAATAACCCGCCTTGTATTGTATAATGTAAAATTAATGTGAATTGTGCGCAATCTGACTAATTACCTATATATGCTAAAAGCTTGTCCTCGTACCATCTAGAAGCAACGAACTGTTATCCGATTTGTAGAAATAACGCATGTACAAGTTGACTATAGATTACAATCCTAACCAATGAAATATTCTTTGTTAGCTAAGTCGAAGAGTTCAACATGCTAATGTACAATGTCGTCTTCATGTTCACATTTACTTTATATATGATTGTTATATGTTTAGTATAAGTGCCATGCATGAATGATAACTAGTACGTAAGTATAATATGATAATTTGTACACGAATATTAATTTATACACGAATCCGAAAGTTCAAGAGAGATTATTGCTTTGTACTACCAATGTTATAAATAAGACCCAAAAAACTTTGTAACCTCACTTCCTACTTGGACTCCGAGCACTAGAGATATTGAACGTTAATTAAGTCTCGAGCCATATTAGTTAGTCAGAAACTTGAACTAAAGCACAGAAATAAAGTAAACGAAAGAAAGAAAATTACTTGTTGTTTGAATTAGTATTACATCTTAGTCCACCTGAATCAATCAGTTAGCTTTACGACCTAGCTAGGATTCTTGCATATGAATTGTATTAGCCTTTTGAGCAATAAAGGTTGTGCAATTCTATCATAATTCATCAAACTGCAAATACTAGATCAATACTAATAACAAAGTTCTATTTCTTCTAAGATTACTCGTTGCAGCCCTCAAACAAAAATGATAAAGTTGTTATAGTTCTAATCATGTATAATACTTTGCAATTTGGTTAATAGGAATTGTGCCACCCTTACGTCATTTACAGTCTGCACTCTTTATCAGTGCCGTTTCTGGCAGAAATTAATAAATTCGCGTTTATATGATTAAATAGACTCTTCTAATTGTTTACATTAATTCCGCTTAATCATAAAAGCCTACTGGTAAAACTATCAATCAAATGAATTATTAAGCATAAAATAAAATTTTGACAAACAGGCGTATGTACGCGCAGTATTTCGACTTAATCATTTTGCTTGATGAGAATAATAAAGTTTAACAAATACAAAAATTATAACTATGTAATGATTTCCTGTAATAAACTAAATGTACTTACATCATGGTATAGGTAAATTATAGAAATATACAAGTAAAAGACAGTTTTCCATTACCTACCGAGCGTCTAGTCCGCTGGTTGAAGTCTTTTTGCTGGCTAAAATGGCAAAGTGTGGCATTTCTGAGAAAAGCATCCTTGATATGACAATAAGTTCAAATGTTCATGATTTTTGGCTGCTTGGGTGGTCAAAACCATGTTTAGTCGGCTAAAATAAACACTGGTAATAGTCGAAAACCACTATTTGCACATAGGAATCATGCTGCAATAATAATATTATAATAATATAACATCTGCTAAGCTCTCAAGTATGGAAGGGTAAAAATTCTCATTGTGTTAAAAATTGAATAAAATATTTAAATTTAAAAGTGGAATTCAAAAAAGTGATTGTTAGCTGCAGACCAAAGCATAGTTGACTCACTGACAAAACTAGTCTGAGAAGTTGTGCGTATGCAGTACCGTATTTAGAAGTAGATTTTGGAGGGGGCAATGACGTCATAAACTTATATGTATTATGCATAATCGCGCGAATCGCGAAAAATTTTGGCTTATTTCGTCTAAAATGAGTCAAAAACACCCTAAAAATCACATAAAATTTTTTGGTATTTTGAGAAAAAAATTTGCCGTTTCTTGGATTTCGGGGGGGGGGCATTTGCCCCCAATGCCCCCCCCTCAATAAAGCCTTGTGCGTATGCATGTCTATGTGGTGGGCTGGAAGGGATAGGGGACAGGGAGGGATATAATGACTCTTTTAGAATAGACTGAGAAAGATATTTGATATTTGTGGTCATAGTTGGTGATTACATGATAATTACTAAACGGTAATTGCTAGAGAAATGATACTAATGGCACCATCGATTAAAACTATTTAAATTAGCCTAGAATTGAAATGTTATTAATTTCCAGTGTCCGTGTTCATTCAAAATAAATTCACTTTTACAAGTTCCCCTTTATTTGCAAAATCTTTTGAATGGAAAGTCCGGTCTTAATAATATTAATATTTCAAATCTAGGCTAATTAATCCAATTTTAATCGATGATCATCAGCTATCTATAGCGATTATCGTTCAGTAATTATATCATGTAATTGTGACCACAGATATCCTTCTCAATCTAGTCTGAGAGAGTCATTATATTCCTCCCAGTCTCGTATCCCTCTCAATCTACCAAATGTATAAATTGAATCAAAATGTTATTATTAACGTAGTATTATATTAATATTGTAATCAGCAGATGTTTTTTTGCTGTATATATACGAATAAACTAAAAAGGGGTGATGAAACTATCTACTTACAAACATACATGCTTAGGAAGGAATAGTATAAGAGATATTATTCGATTCCGAAGCATCATAGAACTGAATTGTAATGACTTCTGCATTTATCATTGTATGCAAAGTAGTTTATGTTTCCATCACATCCCACAATTCTGTACTTACCAACAAGGCATACGTTCATATAAGCTATGTTTGAATTAAGATTTATTGTACTATTTTCCTCTACTTCTCATATATGATCACCGTACAGCTGCAAGTTCTGAAAATAACATACGTAACTATACGAAACGAAGTAAAACGTAGGATCTAACATTTCGCTTGACAAAAAGGATCAGTAGTTTGCTAGGTTGTGTGAAGTGTAAATCTTCCTAATATTGCTGGTGAACAGAAAATATTCTCTTACCTAGAAAGATGCTTCATACTTCACTCTTCTGCAATGGACTTTTAGAGTGAATAAGTAGCTGGAATTCGTAAATAACAAGGTATTTTTTTAAGTTGCAAACCATTTAGACACTTGTTTTCAATTATTCTTTAGCAAAGAAACCCGACAGTAATTTGTTGTCATATACCTATTCCATAGGCCGCAGCAAGAGGGAACTGCACGTTCCCCACCACAAGAAATATTGAACAAAACAGGCATTTTTGTCTAAAAATCGCAAAGAAAATTACGAATTTTTCCCGGGCCCCAATTTTTTTCTTGCTGCGTCCCTGCCTAAACCTATGCATTTTTGTAACTATGAAATCAAAAATACTTTGTTACAGTTGTTCATCATGAAATCTTATTTCTATTCCTTGGAATTGGAAAATTCAAAATTTATCTAGCAACGAAGAACTACATGAAGGTTATAAACCAGCGGAGAACTAATGGTAAGAATAAGAACCATTTTTTGCTTATGATTTCTCTAATGATACTAATAAACATACAATTATAATTACCAAAAAGATCCGAAGCGCTAAGTCTAGAATAAGTAAAATTTTCAAATTACTTAAAAAATTAAGGGCAGAATTTTGTAGTAATAACAGATGTTAAGATGGGCATGGCATTATTTTGGATTAGTGTTGATATTTCCTCTTACATCGTGGGATATTATGTTTATTAATGTTATATACTAAATTTGATAGTGTATTAAAGTGAGTTATATGTGTACACTGCCATTTTATTACGGCTTAAACACCCCTTCAAATTCTTTGCTCGTCTTTTTGAGACCAATTTTAACCTCCTAAGTCCTACCCGCGATGAAAAATTTATAATATTTATAATATGATTTTAAAATACAAAATGTTCTGCATCGAATTAAATACCTGCAAATATTATACACGCATTACGCATTAGTAATTTATATTAGTAAGAATATGCATTGAAATTTGTAAGACAAAATATTTATTTTTAAAAAAGAATATTTTTAACATGCAAGATGAAATATTTTGTGATATTTAGTGAAAACGAGAAATCCAATCAAACTGATGGGTATGCATGGAATCTGGAGTGACGTGAAGCATGGGGAAATTCTATAAGAAGACCTGCAGTAGATGGTGGATCACCGTTCATATCCAATCTTTGTTAAAGGAATTAAATCTGTACTACAATGCACATATACGGGTAATTATCATCAAGAATAACACAAACTGAAGGCAAGGGCAAGGATATTGTAATCTGATATGTACAAAATTTTTAAATTATAAAGTATGCCATTTATATTAATAACTCCGGTAAAGTATAGTCCCTGAATTTTAAAATAATGAGGTACAAACTGCGCGGTATCAGTACTCTAAGATATTATCTACTTTTTCCTGTCAAATACACCTTTGACCTATCTATAAACCTCTGTTTTGTTTTGAGAACTATTGAATAATGTGTTTTTATCTTTTGTTTATTGTTTATTATCGTTATTGTTACGTTTTGAAAAAAGTAACATTTTTGAATGATTTGTTGAAAGAATTACTCATGGAGCATAAAAAACACACTGGGTTTGATACCCAAAAACCAGGGTTTTAAGTTTTCCCCATAAACTCAGTGTGTTTGCTGTTTAATACCCAAAAACTCTGGTTTATGGGTTTTTTATGACCTGGAATTAATATGCAACAAGCTAAGGACATGTGTTAGAGACTAATAAGATATTTTAATATCAACCAACATTATTTAGTAAGCATCATGTAGACTACATAAGTACGAATGTTGGATCTGCTTCTCTTGAGTAGATTGACCTTCACAAACAGATTTCATTTACCTATTCCACATAAAGGGAAACATTGTGCCCTCCTGTTGGTGTTGGTGTCACATATTTTGGGAGTGAGACATTAATACTCCAGTACAGTTTTCTTGTGTACCAATCACTGGTATAATATGATGTTAATATTGCCATTGGAAACAATGCATTGTTTGTTATTTCTATTGTCTACATTTTATCTGTACCGACATGCTATGCTGTCGGCTAGGTCGAAGAAGAGGAGTAATTTATTGCCCGAACCGTATGCTTGGTAAGAGAAAGTTTATAAATATATTAGATTTAAACGTAATTATCCATTTATTTATTATCTAACACCCTGTTAAAGTGTGTGCTTATAGTAAGATAGTAACCTCTCTCAAGCATTTTAGTTTTGATTGGTAAAATCATTGCTAATTTCCACTAACTTTTTGCCGGGTTTGGTAAAAATAGGTGTCTTTTAACAAAAAATGTTGAAGTGGCAGGTAAATGGCATGTCAGCAGACAGGATAGATGGAATAGTTGTGCATATTCTTCGGCTTTAAATTCACAACACCTCTGAAAAAAATGTAAAACCGAAAAAACGCGACATAGTTGTATTCAAAAAGTCGGCCGAAAAATCGGTTTGTATCAGTCAAAATAAAAAAAATTGTCCCCCAGCACTGGAAGACATTTAGCAAAGTACATTCGCCCATTCGTACATGTAAATGTAAAACTCAACAATGAGGTTAATTTAAAATTTTTTTGAAGCGTCTAAATAGTCGACTCCACATGATCTTTCAATAACATTTTTTTCTATTTATTAAGTTGCTATTTAGATAATGAGTCCCAAATGCCTTCTACTAAAATCAAATATCATTGGAGAGATAATAATTTTGTTCATGCCACCGACTTCTGTCGATCATATATGTTTGCCCCGAATTGCCAATAACTTGATAAATTGTAATGCATTTTATTTAATTTGAACATTTATCCCGCTCATGAACATGATAAATGGTCCTCCCTCCTAAATGGTGATTCTTACGATGATAAATATATCTCCATAATGTAACAAATGATGCACCATGCGATATTTGTTTTAAAATCAATTTTATTTCTTTTGAAATAGTTTATTCTACAACAGCTATGTCCTCTTTACAAGAATATTGTTCCTTGAACAAGGTAGCCAAGTTTGTAATCCTGCGCAGTGTAGGTGACGTTCTTAAACGCATTTCTAAATTTAGAAGAAATACATTTATTGCATATCAATTAGTTACTTATACTTATTATTTAATCATTTGGGATCTAAGATACAACTTACACAATAGCAGCATGTTGTTCTGCTTTCGTGTTTATGGTTCGCAGATATTCCACCCCCGGGTCATAGCCGGTTATAGCATTCGGTTCTTTCTACAAAGGTAAAGATGAAAGGCCTGTAATTCATATTATCTTTCATTCAGAGAAGACGGAATCCGAATCCGTCCAATCCGAATTCATGTAGCTCTTAAACCTGCGGTCATTTAAAATATTATTAAGAATGTGAGTTTCCTTGTCTTAATATACGACGCTTACTACAGTTTGACTAGTTCGCGTATTGCAAATTTTAGAAATTTTAGTTCGTCATGGTACGTATTGAATTCTTCTTCAGTTAGCGTTTTGGTAGACATTTTGGTACGTTACAGTGCGTGGATTTCTTTTTCTATTGTAAAAGCTTTTATTTGCCCCCGGCCATGATTATTATTATGGTGCGAAATTGGTTCTATTTGCATTTTAAACAGGCAGGTAATAGAGGCTTAATAATCCAATGACTTGTCTTGTAATGTATATCTATTAACTTTTTATTGGTGGAGTTATGGGTTAGCTTTTCTTATTCAAACGACGTTTCGGTAGGGTAATTACCACAAATTTTGACTACTAAGTTCAAACTTATTGTAACTTAATGTCAATTTATCCTTTTTAAAACATCATTACATCATCATCATCATCAACAAACATTACAAATCTACTATACTATCATCAGTTTTAAGCATTAAAAATTTTCTATATTATAAATGCTACAAATACTATTTCAAATACTATATCATTATTTTATTCAATACCACATGAATCCACTTTATGGGGTCTCCGATTACTACAGCAACGAAGCATTTAAAGGGTGTCACCATACCAAAAACGCTCTGTGAAAGGTTGACTAATGGGCATAATTATGCTCTAAAAGTCTTTTTAAATTCAAAGCGAAGGTATTTAGCATCTAATAAATACCTGCAATAATAATGATAGTATACTTACTGTACTGTCTTGTTGAGATCAGAGAGGGATTTGATTTTCCCCAAGTATTACAAGTCGTGGTAATATCCAGTGTTGTTGTTGGGTTAATTTCCAAGCAAATGGAAATGTTGAGCCCTCAACTCATTCATCCTTGGTTGTAGGGATGCGGGGAAATAAATATCCGTCCTATATAATTGTGGTGCCTTTATAGTGATACATGTTAACATTAATATGGTTAGCATCTTCAAACTTGATTAGGTTGCAGACTGCTACAGGGAACTGGAGCATGGGGAAGTCATATTCATCAAAAATTGTTTGTAGAGGTTCGGGTAAACCTTCTCACGTATACTACGATAAATAGGATTAAACCGGTCTGCAATGCATAGTAAGCAAAACATTAATCGTCGTGGCCTTTTTTCCGGGCTAATTGTTAGGGTAGAGGTATGTATCCACTGGCTCTAATTGGACCGTATCTGGCGGTTTTAATATCAAAGAAAATGATAGCGTTGACTGTCCAGCCAGAGTTTCGTAAGAAATTAACTCTAGAATGGCAATTTGCTGCTGTAATGCTAATCGAAATACATCAGGAATAAAATTGTGGTGCAATAAAACCATTTCGGGCGATACACAAAACCCGTCTCCGTATATATCTTGAGTGGTTTGATGTAACTTGATGTTTGTACAGTATTGTCCGACCTTGATTCCGGTAATTTCGGTGGGAATGGCGGTGATAATTCTCAGTAAATGCGGCAGGAGAAACGCGAATAGTTTAGAAAGATCCTTTAAGCCACCCACCAAGTAAAATCGGTAGGTTTTGTGGTGAGCGATGGCATACTTATAAAACGGAGCAATATCGACGTTGCCTCGATCTGATTTTTGTGGAGTCGGTGGTAAAGACTTCCGACGTCGGTATATTTTTAACCGGCATCAATTTTGTATTTTTCCGATTTTGTATTTGTATGGCGCTTAAACGGTGTTATTGGAGGAAAATCTATTCGGTTATTCCCTATATAGATTTTCATCTCCTCTTACTAAGATTAGTCCTTTCTGTATTCTACTCTTTATGACCTTCATTCTGTGATACATAACCTTTTATCATTATATTTCTATCTTTTGGTTTTTATTTTCTTTGGAGATGTATTTTTAGTCTCTATAATTGTTTACATACTACTTGGTCTAAATGTGATTATTATTATGGACGCACTCGTGACAAAGTATTACAAACCAAGTGACGATAATACATGTTGATAAATATAGCTTCTCTTGATTGGCATACTTGATTGCACGGATTTAAAGATTGTCAATTTACGTTTCCGGCACCAAATCTGCATTTATTTTGTTCACCCTTATGTAGGTGTCAAACGGGTTATGCAAAGAGTGGAATTTTAATTTAGGTAATAATGTATCTGATGGTGCTATTACTTTTTCAAAAGTGTTATTAACTTCAGTTACATGTATTGTTTTAGCACAAAGTTTGGTAAATACGCAAAAAGGTTGTTATGGAATTGTATATATACAGAATAAAAGTTAAATTAACTAACCAAAATGTTTAATAATTAATTGAAACAAGCGTTATGTTGTTTAATTAAAGATACAGGAATTATAAACTATGGTGTATTAGCTGCTGATGACCTGCATTTAATACTTCTGTAAATGTATGTAACTTTAATGTAAATTATTTTGTTAAAATTTGATAAATTTGTACCCAATCCAAATTTATTGATATAATTATCTCTATTTTCAAGATTGTTATATAATTTCTAATAATTTTTCGTGTTCTTTGTGTTAAACCCTTAAGCTGATTTTGTACATCTTTAAGTTTAGAAATTTTTAATTGATTTTTTAGACAAGCGTTTAATAATTCATCAACTTTTTTAAACTCTTTCATATGATTTTCTAATTCTTCATACGTAGGTACGGTTTTCATTTTTCATGCATTGTGTGCACAATTACCACATTCGGTTTTAATGGGTAGTTAAAATCGGTGAATTAAATCGAATAATACAATAACAACATTATTCGTACTTAATCAATTGCTTTGCCTTGTATTTCTCCTCTGATTACACAATTTTCTTGAAATAAATCAAATAATAATTTTATGTTCCTTCAAACTTGAACCAACACTACACATAATTACTACTAGTACACTTCCACATTACTAAAAACTTTCGTTTATGTAATTGTAACATTTGTACGTAGGTATTAACCCACATCGTAACAATATTCAATTATTCCTTCATCTGTGTAATTAGCTTTACTTCATTCTAATCCAATATTCAATATAGATTTAATCAGCAATTCCTTCATTAACTACCCAAGTTATTTATTACATTGTTACAACCTAATTTATTTGACTGAACAATAATAGTCTTATTAATAACAGCTTGTAGTTTATGCACATAAAACAACGTGAATAAGCCGATCACTATCTCGATTTTCAATATTAATGTTACGTTGTATTACGCAATGTTACGCAATATTAATAATCGCAATATACAACTACAACAACACTTTACTATCCTCGGGATTCACTCACAAAAATCTAATATAAATTTGAGCCAGTCCAACACTTTGGCTCCTGCCGCTTCCCTATTCGAGCAAAAGATGGACTTCAAATTTATATTGTAATGATAAGTATTAACATATTGATGAATACGTCTTGTAACTATAAATGGTAATAAGTTCTTGTAATTTCTCGTTTATAGTATACAGAATCCATTAATTGATTTTACTTCACAGCAAAGATTGTTTTTTGACACATTATATTGTACTCTATGTAGCAGTCGTTTGTGGTTGATAGTGTAACTAAAAAGAAGAAAGAAATTACGTAGAAAAAAGAGGAAAAAGTTTTATGATTCGTTTTATGTACCGTTTTAAAAATAAAATAAAATATGGGTTTTCAAAAAAAAGGCACAAAGAAAACAATATACAAATATCCATCACGTCCATCAGGTATCTTATTTTCATCGTTTAAATACAGTTGTTACAAGTTACAATCATACATATGTGTGTGTGTATATTTTTCCTTATAATGGAAGGTATGCATTTAATTCGCTATATGACATAATGCCAATTAAACTTATTTCCATCTTTGTAATGTTCAACCTTGCAATTAAACTTTAGCAAAAATCATACATGAACAGCAGTTATAAATTAAAATAGCGAAAAACATCTACGTTAACAATATATGAGGTAAGCGCAGATGAATATGATATTATACTGAGTTAAATCATTTCTAAATGAAATACAAGACCTAAATATTTATTACATTTTTCATGATAGGAAAGTCAATGGTGCCATTCAATTTAGCTCAGAAATGTTCAGATAATTTTAGGAATTTATAATGACAGCCAAGCAGAAACAGATTTCCAAATTTTGAAGACATATAATAGTTTTTCACAAACAAAAATAACCAAACAGAAGACGAATAAGCTTAAGAAAATGACAATGGCTGTAAACGTATCTGCTATGGTTAAAGGTTCGTGATGATTATGTGATTTGGGTAAACAAGAAACACTTGTTTTTAACTTGTAATGTTTTTTCATTCTGCTCAAAATACCATTATTTGTAGCCCACAGAATTCTGTAAAAACAATAAATGTCATATACATTGTAATTCAAAAACCAGAAATTTTATAGGTTAAATATTATGCACATGTAGGTAATACTTATATAACTGTACGTACTTTCTATTGAATAACTCCTTTAATGGAGAATTCTTTCTGATAATCATGGCAGCGCTGAAACGATTTGGACTCAAAACTATTTTGTACAGTTTTAAACAATAAAAATGTCTCAAGTGGAACTTAAGCATGTGATTAGTCATTCTGGCCAAGTTATAATCCCGATTTTGTATTTTCGCACTTTCAACATTCATAAATAAAGCTGGTTTCCGTTCATCAAAAATCGGATTGATTGCGTCTTCAACGCTTATAAACCTTTTGCCATTTGCAATTGAAGGTGTATTCTATGGAATCAGAATTTAGCTTGAAAGACGTATTTGTCAAATGCGAGAACTGGTTTTTCCTCGCGAAAATGAAATGAAAAACTAAGATAAATTACCGACACATAAAGTTCCGAATGAGGACTGGGGGAGACAGGACCATAGAACAAAAATCCCGCTGATATCATGTCAGATAAATCCTTAATTGGAACAAAATCAAATGAAAGCAAAGAAACTAGTGCAGCTGAATACATAGAATGTGTAAGAATTCCAGTAAATGCTCCACAAAACAAAGATATTTTCAGGCACAGAGATTTGGCTTGAAGGATATTGCCATCTAAAACAAAATTGCTTATCACAATTTAATTATTGGTATATTTGGTAAGACTTTGTAAAATAATTTGTAATTGAAAATTTTACCATTTTGGCAAATAACTCCTACGGCCCATAGAAAAATGTCCCGTAAATGCATTTTTTCATTTCTTTCTCCCATTGATCTTTTAATGTACCAAAGTATTGCGATGCTTAATAGTATAATTGCCCATATACAAATCACTGTTATCCAGAGTTCCGTCCGAAAAGCATTAAGAAAGATATCTCTTACAGAGCTAGTCGGTGGCTGGACGAAATATCCAACCAATCTTAATGTATAAAATTAATGTAATAATTCGTAATAATGTCATTAACTAATTTGCTTTGTAAATTAAAAATTAAAATAATGTAAATTTTTAAAATTAAGATATTGTACTGTCATAATTTACCGGTAATCATTCGTGGGATGCAAATATGAAAATTTTGACGCTCGGAACGCATTGTATTCATGAAGAGATATAGATGCATCTGCTTGGCCGTTTAAAATCAATTGCCCGATATCTGTTCCATTTGACGTTGAATTAAAAATTTCCGTACCAGTAGAAGCATAATTCACTCCGTCAAACGCAATGTAATTTAGATTGTAGGAATCGAGAAGGTACTTAAAAACTTCAAAGAAAAATCCTCCTGTAAGTCTAAGGGAACCATTTTGTAATTTGTAAGTGACATCGCTTTCATATTTCAACTGTAAGTAAGTATGATAAAGGAGCATTAATTTAGACCAATAATTACTGTTTATTTTTAAAACTTAAAAATTACAAAACTTTTTTTAGACTTAACAATTGCTGTGATCTTAATAACAGATGAATTAATTGTCTGTGTAGGAGAATATTTATGTGAGATTTCGTAAAAGTTACTTTCTATTACTTCACTGCAAAAGTAGCTGTTGGGTTTTGTGTTGAATAACCGAAGTAAATCTTCACATAGTGTAAAATGCTTTTCTTTTGTCATGCTTTGTAATAATTCGTTACTTGTGCCGTGGTTGTTCAATTTTGAAGAATGGTCTTCGTATGTCAAAATGTCTTCCCAGTAATAAACAAAATTTTAAGTACCAGAACTGAAGCTGTCTTAATTTTTTTGGATCAGCATTTTAAGTTTAAGGTACTTAGTATCAGGTTTTTATAATTAACTGACTAACACTGCAATGCAATGTGACAATCCATTTCATTATGAGACCTAAAATGGGACAAGCCATTACAACAACGAGTCTATACAATGGGAGATACCATACCAATTACTTATCGGTAGTATTGTATTATAGAACTCTTTAGTATGTCACATTGACGTTTTCTTAATAAAATGGCTTGTCACATTGTAGTGTTAGTCAGACGATATGACAAGGAGAATTGACAAACATCAATTTGAATTATTAATAAATTAATTGCAAAATTATATTGAGTGAAGTAAGAGTACATAAAACGATATGGAGATATTGTAAAATAAAACCAAGCAGCACTTGATGAAAAGTCATACTATAAATCAACGATGGCAGTTAGTTGGTTTTATGAGTCCCTGCTAACGTTGTCACTTGAATCAACGTACTAATAGTAAATGCAATTATCAGTTTAAGATAAGTAATGAAATAAATACGACAGCTATCTACGTGGGTGTATCCACTTTCGATGATTCGATTTTTCTAAAGATAGTTCTATTAATTATAGAATAGCACCATTACCAGCTTACTATCTAGCTATATTATAATCTGCAACAACTATAGGACACAATTTTGTAGTACCACTTACACAATATAAGGAAATTAAATAGATTCAATAAGCTGTCTTTGTATGTATCATTAATATTTATTTGCTGTATTAATAAGTGTATCATTTAATATTAATTGGTATATAACAACATAAGGGAAATGTTGTGTTACAAATTACATGCAATTTTAATATTTCTTACAAAAAAATACTATAAATATTTTCGAATTTTTGTGTGTTAATACCTTAATCAGGTATAGTTACGTATCATTTGTTACAAACTGAGATATTAATTGTGTGTTGAGAATGACCAATGAGTTTGTCAGAGTTGTTTTACACAGCTACATAATTACATAACCAATGTAAATATTCCTTACAAGAGAAGACTACAATAAATATTTTCGAATTTTTGTTTGTTAATTCCCTCAATAAAAGTTACGTATTCTATTTCATCAATAGGGAATAGATTTGTAATAGGATTAACTATTTGAGTTTATACACTATAAGCCATTTAAAGATTACAAGGGAAAACATAATCAATTATTATATCTTCATGTGATGTATTTTACATCGATGGTCTTGAGCAT
The DNA here is from genome assembly GCA_020055645.1 of Tomocerus qinae. Lineage (NCBI taxonomy): Eukaryota > Metazoa > Arthropoda > Collembola > Entomobryomorpha > Tomoceridae > Tomocerus > Tomocerus qinae. The sequence goes on from CM034546.1 coordinate 63,997,864, forward strand.
ATTTTCTTCGTTGTACATTTCTTCATGCTGTTTATCTAAGATTCTATACCACGACATAACCCATTATTCAAGTTGCGGATAAGTTTCTCTTATAATGTCTTTCAAATACTCAGCATAGAATTTGTAGTAAGTTAAATCGCGCAGCATCAATTCCATAGCCACCTGAATAGCCTCAAGGTCAGGTCGACTTTTCTTCCAGTCGTAAATGAGACTAGCAATGTCAATACCTGCCACGATTGGGCCAAGACCTTTAACCAATTTGGATGCATTTGAAACAGTAGCTGTATCTTGTGCCATTCCAATTACAGATTTGACTTTGTTAGTCACTTTTGCTACACATCTTACAGCTCTGGCACCAGCGTGCACAATTTTTGGAACTTTCGATGCTTTTTCTAAAGCCTTGACACTGGCCACAAAGAACAAAGAAGCTTGCTCCGAATAAGGTTTCTCCAACTTGAGAAAAGTAGCAAAATGTTCGCAATTATTTTCCAAAAGTTTGTACGGATTCCACACTAGTTCTTTAGATGCGATTTTCTTTGCCAGAGCGATCGTCCGTGGAACGGGTACTGAAAATCCTTTGTAGTTTCTCCGGTAGAGTTCATTGGACCTACCTTCTTCCAAAAATTTGGAGAGGGGACGAATCACAGGAGACCCATCACTAGCTCCCTTTTTACCCGCAGGACCAAAATCTGCTATTTCATTATTCCCCACGTAAACACCATGATGGCACATTGGGTACCCTTTAATCTTTTTTTGTAATGGTCGATATATATGGTCTCCATTTCTGAAAGTAAATCATAAAAATATAAATCATTAGAAAGTCTAAAATCGGAAATTGTTCAAAAATGTTACTGATAAAATTATTGTTATTGGGCATGACGTAATTAGTTGGTGCACAGGCGGTGACCAAATTCATAATTGCTGCATTGGGAAATCACTCGACGCCCTAATAGACTACACCTTATCTCTTGTGGTGGTAGAATTTTAGTGAATCGAAGAAACTTATCGAAGAATTTATATTATAGAAAAGAAATTTATCATTCGAAAACCAGCTGACTTTCAGCTGGTTTTCCAATGTATCACTTATGAATACCAGATGTGGTATAAATTAAATATTTGTGAAATGCTTATTCACTCACTTGATATCTTCAGCTTGTATTTCTTCGTTAGAATAAATGTTTGCCTTGAGAAATTGTAACACGTAGTTAGAGTTGCTCGTGTTGTGAATACCATTGGTTTGGTTGGAAACTGACCTGTAAATTCAACATTTTATGGACATTAAAATGAGCCTTAACTCCGAACGTCAATAATATTGGAAATACAATAAATTAAAAAATCAATAACAATTATTGATAAATGGAGAAACTTACTCATCTGTATCAATGTCTTCGTACCAGTAGTCATCTTTAAGTTTGTACAAATAAGATTCCAAATCTTCTTCCTTAGACAGTAAGCCTTCCCAATCGTTCTTTGTGGTAGCGAACTTCTCAACAAGTCTACCTAGCTCCTCCTTATTACGACGCTGTTCGACTTTTTCAATGACAATATCTGCAGCGTCTAAAGTCCCCAAAACAGTCTTCCGAAAAAGACTTCCACCAATAATTCCAGCAAACGGAATTAATGGCAATGGACCGCCAATAGGAGCCAAAATAAGCCCGGCCATTGCCGCAGGTATAGCTCTAGTACCAATTGCTCCAATTCCCATCCTCATTGTTTTCATCATCATACGACTTTTGTGGGTAGCCTCCGCCTTTTCCAGCAGCTCTCCTAATGCTTTAACGATATCTTCAATGATTGGAATAGTTTCATTCTCCAGCAATTTTACAAAACCCCGAATAACTGCTTCGTTGTACGGAAACGCCATTTTGATGAATATCTCCAAATTATTTCACTATTTTGAATAAAACAATACGAATGTTAGTTTGAATGAAAATCAGCAATGTTCAATTTATACTTTATTAGTATGCTTCTCTGTGGTCTACACTATTTCTGCGACTGTTGATCGTTTTTTTGATAGACACACAATGAATATTTTAGAAGGCAAGCCTAACTAAAAGAATGTAAGAGAGTTCAACTGTTTATCATTGCTGTACTACTTCATAATTCCTATAATACTAAATATACCTTGGTAATTGCATAGTTAGATAGATAAACAATCAACAATTATGTCAACGAACTTCGAACTACTTATTGTTTCTATTTTCTATGTCACTTAACTACTACTTGATTAATTATCAACTTTGATGTTTTACTTAAAAGTCAAAGACTTCAGCAAAAATTATTATTTTTAAGTCATTATGAAACCATTATCTAATTATCAATTATATGAGTAAGAAATAGTATCCAATTATATTACAATTAAGAATATTTAAGACTTGCCAAAATAAATGTACTAACTAACAGAAAATTTTAACTTTTGATCTTTGCAGCTGTTTCCCAACAAGAATGTGCGTCACCCCACCGTTCAATACAAGAGGCAGGCAATCAGAAAAATCTGAAATGGCCCTTTTGGCTTGCAGCCAAAACAGGCGCTTTAATTTAAACCCAAACCTCTTTTTCAGAAGTTCCCACGAAAATAATGTTACCGCTTGCTTTGGTTGGTTGTACTGTACTGCAATTAGATGTATCAGTTTAATACGTGGTCATGCATGGTCGTCGGAAGTTAGGGTGTGCGTTGGCTCATCCTATCTACCCCTCCCCGACACCCGACAGCAATCTACCCGACACCCGATGCCTTCCCACCAGACGCCCGACAGTGGCCAAATCCTTCCCACCCCACACCCGACAGCTAACTACCCAACACCGGACGACTTCCCACCCGACAACTGACGCCCTTCTCCCCGACACATTTTATAAACTTTATTTTTAAATGTAAATTAGACAACTATGTCTGCCTAAGTGTTTCCCATATTTCTTGGAGGCCTAAATCTAAACTTGAGTTGAGAATTTGGATTGTCAGAAACCTTAAAGTATAAACTTTAGAATATTTGACAAATTCTAGCTACTTATTAGTTTGGGACTATTTGACCTTGTGTGTTAGGGGGAGAGCACGGCTACTACTATTGATTAGTAGAGCTATGATACCGCTCAAGCCGCGAGGGCTTACTTGCAGTGACTCCCGGAACAACTTTACTAAGTGTACAGACTTACACGAAGAGACTTAGTGAAGAGTAGTGAACCATGAGACGGAACGACTCAACACTGTCCCGTAACTCGATCTGGTGAGCAGACAGAGAGAGACCGGGACATGTAAGCCGACCACCAGTGACCACCTCCAAATCACTTATGGCAGTCTACTTCAACCCACCTTATCACCTCATGTGAATCCCATTGTCCAGACTTGTGTTAGGTAGAACTCGTAGCACGTATACAGACCAACAGAACAATCCATACACTACAGACAGGGCATTGATAGATAATCATATTGTCACCAAGATAGGCAAATCAATGCTAATAACGAATATATGGCAATTACAGATTCTCCCAGCTCCAGACTACTACCTTATAGACCTGAGGCTCCAGAGATTCGAAACCCAGACATCAGCATAAGAAGCGGCTGTTAAGACCACTAGACAGACATGTACGCCCACTATTTGACCTTCCAATATATGATATTGAAAACGTTTGGAAATCAAAGTTGGTTCTAAACTCCCCTCCTACCCAGTTTTGGCTTCTACATTCCCCCAAAGATTTTTAAGATAGATATGACACTCCCTTAGCGAACCGTATTGCCAAAAATTGAGTTGCAATATATGACATTGAAAAAGTTTGGAAATTAAAGTTGGTCCTAGACCCCTCAACCGACCCAGTTTTGGGCTTTTAGTTGCCCAAACGATTTTTTAAGATAGATATGACACTCCCTTAGCGAACCGTATTGCCAAAAATTGAGTTGCAATATATGACATTGAAAAAGTTTGGAAATTAAAGTTGGTCCTAGACCCCTCAACCGACCCAGTTTTGGGCTTTTAGTTGCCCAAACGATTTTTTAAGATAGATATGACACTCCCTTAGCGAACCGTATTGCCAAAAATTGAGTTGCAATATATGACATTGAAAAAGTTTGGAAATTAAAGTTGGTCCTAGACCCTCAACCGACCCAGTTTTGGGCTTTTAGTTGCCCAAACGATTTTTTAAGATAGATATGACACTCCCTTAGCGAACCGTATTGCCAAAAATTGAGTTGCAATATATGACATTGAAAAAGTTTGGAAATTAAAGTTGGTCCTAGACCCCTCAACCGACCCAGTTTTGGGCTTTTAGTTGCCCAAACGATTTTTTAAGATAGATATGACACTCCCTTAGCGAACCGTATTGCCAAAAATTGAGTTGCAATATATGACATTGAAAAAGTTTGGAAATTAAAGTTGATCTTAGACCCCTCAACCGACCCAGTTTTGGGCTTTTAGTTGCCCAAACGATTTTTTAAGATAGATATGACACTCCCTTAGCGAACCGTATTGCCATAAATTGAGTTGCAATATATGACATTGAAAAAGTTTGGAAATTAAAGTTGATCTTAGACCCCTCAACCGACCCAGTTTTGGGCTTTTAGTTGCCCAAACGATTTTTTAAGATAGATATGACACTCCCTTAGCGAACCGTATTGCCATAAATTGAGTTGCAATATATGACATTGAAAAAGTTTGGAAATTAAAGTTGATCTTAGACCCCTCAACCGACCAAGTTTTGGGCTTTTAGTTGCCCAAACGATTTTTTAAGATAGATATGACACTCCCTTAGCGAACCGTATTGCCAAAAATTGAGTTGCAATATATGACATTGAAAAAGTTTGGAAATTAAAGGTCCGCTAAGGGAGTGTCATATCTATCTTAAAAAATCGTTTGGGGAAGGTAGAACCCAAAACTGGGTCGGTTGAGGGGTCTAGGACCAACTTTAATATCCAAACTTTTTTAATGTCATACATTGAAAGGTCAAATAGTCCCAGTTGGATTTTGACAGGGTAATTCTACGCAGAATTTTGAAGGGTAATTGCACGGCAGGTAGAAATTTGACATACAATTTCAGGGGGGTAACTTCATGATGGGCGACGTGTAACTTCACACTCCCTTGAAGTGTTTATCTTCTCTGTATTTGAATACAGTTCCGTCTGTATCAGTCTGTCCTGGTTATCCCTGATCACCTTCAAACGGTTTGAGCTAGTGTTTAAGTTTCCAGGGTACAATCTACAGGTAAATAGATAGTTTGAGTCCGTAAACGGGTAAAATCGGTCACATTACATCCCCTGAGTGGAGGAGGAATTCAAATCGCGAAAAATCAATGTAACTTTGGTTCTAAACTCGTGCAATAACTTGATTGATAGCTGCCAGCCAGGCCAACCTGGTTTTACCAATCTATATGTACTAGCAGAAACGTAGCAGAGGCCGTATTTCTCATTTGAGCCGGGCAATGTACCCATGGTTTTAGAATAGATGCAAAAGTGGCAAAAGGTATGTGTTTCATCATAAAACCAACAAAAAAGAAGTTCAAAAAAATTCCAAAATCCATGGGTCGCTTCCACGGAGTGGGGGGGCTCCAAACTTTGGATGCAGATTACAGCCGAACCTTTTGAGCTACGTAGTCGAATTTTTTTTCAAAAACAATAGAAAATAAATTCTGACACCGGCAAAAAACAAATTTAACACTATTTGAAACTTTTGGCGGCAATGTTTAAATTTTAAGTTATATTGCAAATACCTCAAAAACTTTAGCAGTTACAGACTTCAAACCACTTCCATTCTACTGGAAATTGCCTTTTACATATCGACAATGAGCATTTAGGCGCCATATTTAAAAAAGTTGAAACGTGAAAATTTGAAAAAACATAAGGATCCAAATATCTCGAAAACTATAGCAGCTATAGACTTAAATCTACTTGTATTCGACTGGAAATTGCCTTTTACATACCGGCAATAAATATTTAGGTGCCATATTTAAAAAAGGTTAAACCTGACAATCTGCCAAAATATAAGGATGCAAATATCTCAAAAACTAGAGTAGCTACATGATTAAACCATCTTCATTCGACTGAAAATTGCCTTTCTCATACCGGTAATGTACATTTACTTTCAATAATTTACTTTTAATTTGTCAAAGGTACAAATATATTTTAGTGCTATGACCATAAGTGACTAGAGTAGTTGGTGTCCACTGTCAATCCTTTAAAAATTGTTCTGTGCAATTATTTTATTTTTAAAATGCTTTTATTTCCTGAAGAATACAATGAATGGTTAAAACCATTATATCCATTGCGACAAACTTAAGCTGAATAAATTGATAAAAACTGTGGCAAAGACTGCCATTTTGCTAATTGCCATATTTTTTATGTTATGGCTAAAGAGGAACATAGTTGTGGAAAAATATTTTTTAACGTTAACTGCATATTTGTGGTAGGCAATTAATATTTTCGATAATGTTCCCCAAAGCAGTTTACCTGAAGTCCGGTTGCCGGGTAACTTTGGAAGGCACCCGACATAAGCACATTACGTGTGTTGGACTTCGGGTAAATTGCTTTGGGGTACATTATTGAAAAATTAATACCAGCGAATATACTCAAATGCTGCACAGTTAATTCTAAGTAGTTTCATGCGCATAATTGATGCTTGTATTTGTTTTATTTTCTGACCAACTTTAGTATTCGTTGGGGTGTGAAATTTTTCATTAATCCATTAAATATTTGAGTTAACTATATCTTCGGATTCCTAAAATGGATACGTGGGATCGAAATTGTCAAAACCCATTGAAAAGGTCTCATAAAAAAAGGCCGATTAAGAAAAATTGCGGAAAAATAGGACAACAGTTGTTTTTCAACATTAGAGAATTTTTCCCAAATGTAAACATTTTACCAGGTGGGTATATTTGTACTACTTGCAGACTTGATTTAAAAAGAAAAATATCTATCGAGATTGCAAATAGATACGTTGGTTCTGTTACCCCAGCTGCGCAACCACAGCATGTGTCACAGTATAGTTCACCTGAAATAGAATATTGTCAATCTCCTGTAAATGTGGAAATCCAAGAGGAAGGAAACAATACCTTAAGTGAACATTTTTTAGAAACATCTATTTCTCCGCTAAAACCCTATTCTTCTAGTGACACCAGTTCAGATTATGGAGATAGTGAAAGTGTCACATCTGATGTTGATAGCGATATGGCTACGGAAGCCCTTAACGCAACCTTAAAAACAATGGATGAGTCCCCATGGATAAAAAAATATAAAAATAGAGGAAAAATTCGAAATAAAGTTCAAAAAGCTGTTAAGAGCGTTGTTGACCTGTTAACAACTGCAACAAAATCTCCAGTTAATGTTAATTTGGAATGTTTTGATTGTACTACTCTGACTGCTCAGTTGGCGATACGATACACAAATACGGAGAGTAGACAAGAAAAATATCGTGTATTAACATGCACCCCTCTGTCACTATCAAGGGCGGATTTAATAGCTAGTTCGAAATGTACTAAATACGAAGCGAAAATAGCTACTGAACTTAAACATAAATATGGAGCGTATTCAGTTCCTGCTTTTATGGCCAGGGGACATAAATTGAGTGCAGAAACAGAAAAATGTGTCATTGATTTTTATCTTGCCGCTGAAAACAGTCGAATTTGTCCCGGATTGAGAGAAACGGTTAAAGTCAAAATGTCGGATGGGACACGTCAGATCCTACCAAAACAACGTATCCTCGTCTCATTACGGGACCTTTATGTAGAGTATGTAAATCTGCACGGAGCGGATTCCCCTATTTCTATTTCAAAATTCGCAACTTTACGGCCACCACAATGCGTATGGCCGGGATCAAAAGGACAGCACAATACATGTACATGTGAGAAACATGAAAATTTTAAAATGATGATGCAAGTGTGCAGCAGAGAAAGATTAAAAACTGGAAATTTTATTGACAGTAATCTTTGCAATGAACTTACTTCAGATTGTTACTTGGGATATTGCGCTCAGTGTCCTAAAGAGGAAAACATCGAAAAATTTTTGGAAAATATTGAAAGTGAAAAGAATTTAGAATACCACCAATGGGTAAAAACGGACAGATCTGAAATAATAACCATATGCGAATCAAAGGAAGATTTTACAAGAAGATTTAAAATCGCCTTGCCAATTATGACTACGCACCATTTCATAATGAAAAGGCAGCAAGAATTTATAGACAACTTGATTAAGAGGACAATTATAAGCGAACCAAGCGCTGTAGTTCAAGTGGACTTTGGCCAAAACTACTCATTTGTAGTGCAAAATTCTGTGCAAGGGTACCACTGGAATAATACCCAGGCTACAATCCACCCCTTTGTCGTACACAGCTTTTGCGAAAATACCAAAAAAGTGGAATACAAAACCCATTTCGTCATTAGCAACGATATGAAACATGACGCTTCGCGGTTCCATTTCTTTCGGAGAATCGTAATGGACAAAATTAAAGCTGAATTGCCACACATAAAAAATTATACTATGTTTCTGACGGTCCTTCGTCACAATATAAAAATCAATATAACATGTTTAATTTACTACGTCACAAACAAGAATTTGGATTAGAAGCACAATGGCATTTCACAGCTACATCCCATGGTAAATCAATTTGCGATGGGATGTCGGGTGTGGTGAAAAGAACCGTCCGAGTACACAGCTTGAAAGAAGGAGTATACATAACAACACCTTTGGCCATGTATAATTATTGCTTCCAGCATTTAACAACCGAAAAATTAGCATTCATTTACATTCCCAGTCAAGATATTCAAACGTTCTGGGCTGATAATCCTAACTGGTACGACCATTCCAAATCAATACCTGGCATAAGAAAAGTGCATTCCGTAAAAGTTGTTGAGAATCAAAATGAACTACAGCTACGCCCTTTCTCATTCTCAGCAGCCTCAAAATTATTTAAATATAGTAATATTGAAAGGCCCTCAACAGTGCCAATCTCCATAATCACTCCTGGGAAATATGTTGTCATTGTTATCAACCAAAATTATCAGCTAGGGCTGGTGGAAGATATCGATGATAGAAAGGGCGAAGTTCAACTGAAAATGATGAAAAGAATGAGAAAAACAATAGTTTCAAGTGGCCAGAGATAATGAAAGAAGATGTAGTCGTCAACGAAGATATATTAATCGAGGTTGAGGATCCTGATACCGGTGATGGAAAGACATTCTTCTTGACAGATAAAAACTTTGCAGAATTAAAAAACTCGTTTGCAATGTATCAAAAAAGACGCAAAAATTTGTAATTCAGTGTCGATATAAGTATCTCATAAAAGAGACAAATAAGAAATATTTTTAGCTTAAAAAGTCATTCCATTTAAAGAAACATCTCGTATGATAACGTTATGACACACTATACTGTTAAAAAAGCTCATCCTAAAACTACAGTTGTTACCATATTCATATTAGGGTGTCTGCATCACTAACATTTTCGTAGTTTTGCAAATAGAATTTATGAAATAGAATTACAATTCATAGCAAAAAATATTTAACCACTGTAATTAGAAAACAAAATATCGTCATTGTAAATATATTTTGAATGACAAAGTTATGAAACACTCCAATAAAATTCCTTAAAGTGTCCATCTCATTTGCAAAAATTGCTTCATATTCACCATTATTTTTTTAAAATTAAACAGATAATATTATATATCGCAATTTCCAGTCCAATGCAAGTGGTTTCAGGTCTGTAGCTACTCTAGTTTTTGAGATATTTGCATCCTTATATTTTGGCAGATTGTCAGGTTTAACCTTTTTTAAATATGGCGCCTAAATATTTATTGCCGGTATGTAAAAGGCAATTTCCAGTCGAATGCAAGTAGATTTAAGTCTATAGCTGCTGTAGTTTTCGAGATATTTGGATCCTTATGTTTTTTCAAATTTTCACGTTTCAACTTTTTTAAATATGGCGCCTAAATGCTCATTGTCGATATGTAAAAGGCAATTTCCAGTAGAATGGAAGTGGTTTGAAGTCTGTAACTGCTAAAGTTTTTGAGGTATTTGCAATATAACTTAAAATTTAAACATTGCCGCCAAAAGTTTCAAATAGTGTTAAATTTGTTTTTTGCCGGTGTCAGAATTTATTTTCTATTGTTTTTGAAAAAAAATTCGACTACGTAGCTCAAAAGGTTCGGCTGTAATCTGCATCCAAAGTTTGGAGCCCCCCCACTCCGTGGAAGCGACCCATGGATTTTGGAATTTTTTTGAACTTCTTTTTTGTTGGTTTTATGATGAAACACATACCTTTTGCCACTTTTGCATCTATTCTAAAACCATGGGTACATTGCCCGGCTCAAATGAGAAATACGGCCTCAGCACTAAGTGCTAGAATGATGTTGAAGCAGTTGTCTAGCGAATGCACATTGCTTTGTCAGGAAATTCTTCGACAGACCGGTATTTATCAGCAGCATAAAAATTATATTCCTGCACTCGCACCTGCGTCTAACACGATTAATACAAAATATAGCTGTTTTTAAACAAGACGTACATGCATTAGTAGTTCGATCCAGAATTTCAATAGCGGCTTTTATAAACCGAACAAGCTTTCACGCACATACATAAAACAATGAACTACACTCTGGGTTAAGATTTCGCTTATTTCAAAATTAAACCAAAAAATATTGACATAGAAATCTTTTGAAATTTAATAGCAGTACAGGTGTCCCAGTAGTAACACGTACTTCTCTGCTTTTTGTTATCGTGAGGTACATGGTACAGAAGGAGTTGCATAGAAAACTAAAGCAGGAAAATTATAAGTTAACACAATGTTTGCATTAGGTATATTTCAGATTTACAAAAGAATATTTAAAATTATTTCATATTTTAGAAAAACCCGTTAAAATGTAAAGTGCCATGTCTATACATTTTATGGAACGGCAATTCTCATTGTAAAAAAAGCTAAAATATATAAATGAATATTTTATATTATCTAATTACGATTTATTCCTTCCAGAAATAAAATATTAACATTATGGTAGTATTAAATCACCATTTACCGGTATGTGATATTACCAGATATTCATGACTGCATTATCTATTTAAGTTAAAAGCATATCAAAATGACAATAAATCGATAACTCAATTTCGGCCTTGACTTTAATAGTATAAATACTTTTGCACTGCAGTGTAAGCTTTTGCTAATAATATCTGTCTGCCAGTGGACATTCATAATATTATGCATTTAACATTGACTGTAGTAGTTTTGATTTTTGGCCTTGTAACGGCCACAGTCGGCTTAGAAAATGGAGAGGCGTTTTTAGATCCAAATTCAAAGTACTTGCTAACATGGCAAATGAATTTGGATACAAAAACAATAGAATTTGAGACGGTAGTAGAAACCCCGGGATTCATTGGGTTTGGAATTTCTGCAGTTGGCAAAATGAACAATTCAGATTTGTTCATTGCTGGAGTTTCGGATAACGGTTGGCTATATTCCTTCGTAAGTTTACTATCCTTTGAACTTTCTTCTTCCAGTAATTCACGTCTAGTGAGATGTAAATTGTTTACACAGGATATGCATGGGGTGGATCATTCTCCAGTGGCAGATGAGAAACACGATTGGAATTTAATTTCTGCCCAACAGAACGGTACCCACACAAGCATAAAATTCTGGAGACTTTTAAACACTTGTGACGAACAGGATTTTCCAATCACGGTAATTGAAGAGCATTATGAAATCTTTGGAAAGTTCACTATGAGAAATTCTGTTGAGACGAATAATGAGTCATAATATAATATACCTTCTTATTAGAATGACACAACTAGAGTAATTTGGTCGTATGGCGCTACAGATACAGTTTCATATCACGGAGCTAACAGAGGAACAAAATCTTTCAACTTTTTAGCACCCGAAGAAGAAGGATAGGATTCGTCTAAGTAAATAAATGACATTTTCAATGTTCTAGGTTACTATATTATACGTAATTAGTCAAGTAGTACAGTTTCCCCATAAGGGAGTTTAAAATTATGCATTTTCTATAGAAGTCACCTAACCTCGTCGTTTATTGATTCTGCAGGAAAATGAATTGCACGGCTTTGTAGCTTAAAATTTTCATTTGAATCATAAAAATTTATCATCCATATTTTCAATTGTATGTTCTCAGGTATCAACGGTTTGATGTCACGGCAACGACATTGATGCCTAGTGACGATACCACTTATTGGTGTACAATCCACAGAGGACCACGAGTGACTGGAAAAAATCATATAGTATCGGTACGAAAAACATTTTATTTTGTAAATATTGCGTAATATGACATAACTAATTATCGAATTATACAGTACGTTGTAAATGAAACAAGAAATAAACAGCATAGATATATCCTCAAGTAACGTATTAAATATTCAATTCTTAAAGTAGATAACATTTCAAAAGGATTAATGTTAATTCTATTTCAATTTATGTAGTTTGAAGCTTTACTGGACAATCCAGACGCTCAGCAATACACACACCACTTTATATTGACAATATGTCATGCTCCACAAGGAGTGAACGCTACCGAGTTTTTTGAGCCATTCGTGGACCATGAAGGACATCATTGCTACGTTCTTGAGAATCAACCTCTTCCTTTGGAATATTGTAAGGAATATGTCTACGTTTGGGCAGTTGGAGGAAGGGTATGTCACTAGTAATGGAAAGTGAACAATCTGTACTACTTATTAAATGACATTTAAAATCGACATTTTAAGATCACTTATTTTTAGCCGGCACGATTTCCTGAAAACTTGGGTTATCCGTTTGGAGAGTCTGGTTCGGAAGTATATTACGCACTAGAGGTTCATTACAATAACCCTAACCTTGTTGAAAACCTAACTTTCAAAACTGGATTGACAATTTATTACACAGATGAATTACGGTTGAGAGAACCTTAACTTAATTTAAAATACTAATATTTGTATTTAGTAAGTAGCTTATTCATCAATTATTTGGAGACTAAAAGATTATCTTTAGATTAACAACGAAATATTGTAGGAAGCATTTAGCTACAGTATTGTGACTAAATGAAATTTTTTAGCCTATTGCAACTAGGTGGTCTTAAAAATAGTAGTGGATATTTTGTAGCGTGTAGACATTTTGGTATACGTGAATTAATAATTGAGGAATTGGTTTAACAAGGAAGTAAATATAATTTTATGCATTCGTATTAATTACAGCGAAATAGACGTAGGCCAAATACGTGTACATCATGAGACAGACCCATCGCTAATTGTTCCTCCGATGTCACCGGATTTTGTCATCAGTACGCATTGTGCGTCAACCTGTACAAATTTATTTCCACAGGATGGAATTAAAGTTTTCAATGTCTTGCTTCATTCTCATCTGGCAGGTATGTAGTTGTGATATAAAGTTACACAAAAGCCAATCAACCTAACAAGGTACTGAAGGTACATTTGTGTAAATTAGGAAGAAAGATGAATTTCCGTCAGTTCAGAAACAGAACTGAACTTCCTTGGATTATGAAAGATAACAACTACGACTTCAATTTTCAACAAAATGCCCCTCTGGATCCAGTTACAATTTTGCCAGGGGACCATTTAACCGTCGGTAAGTTGAAATTATTAATCATATCATTATATTGGCAATGACAAAGGTATGATTTTTGTCATTCAGAATGCGTTTTTGATTCCACGGACCGTAGTAACAAAATTATAAGCGGTGGCCTATCTTCAAGTGAAGAAATGTGTGAGGTAAGTATTTACAAGTAGATACCTTCCAGATTCCTACTCCAATCGATAAGTACTTAAAAATATATTATAATGATACAGTTTAATGCAAATATTTTCACAGGCAGTATTTTGGTATTATCCAAGAATTCCAGCATTTAAATGTGGCAGTCAATATCCATATGAGAAAGCAGTTGTTGAGTACGGCGCAACAAACTACACAATGTACATAAGTATTTTTTAACGCTTTGTCTTACTTTTCCCAATACATATGAAAATCCAAATCTGGTAGAAGTAAAACTTTTAGTTTTTGATAAGAAATTTTCCAGTAGTAAATGTAATTCAGTGAGCAAATAGTCTGTAGGAATAAAGCAATTTGTTTTAATAGGCAACCAATGGATACTTGGGGAATAATTCCATGGATTTGGGCTCCTGAAGAATTAGCTGGACCGAATGGCTCGGATTACATAACAATGCTAAACTCGAAATTTAACTGGACTGAAGAATACATTGAACGGATGAAAATATCTCGCCAGTTTGGCGAACACGAATATCATTGTCTTAACAATGGAGAAATGACGTATGGATTTACTCAATATCCTGAAGTGGATGAGCCATATAGTCCTCCAGACATGTGCAGCCTTGCTTAGCAGCCACCACATATATAAAGTCAACACATTTATTTTATCTACTCTTTTTAAATTTATCATCGGCTTAACACTGAAATGCCATGGCATATGGCCATGGCCAGCAATTTTATCATAATTAATCACAATAACTTCGAATAATTCAGACGAGGCGATAATTCAATCTTAAAATATGTTTTAAGCTTAAGGCATTCGTATTTACTTATTGTATTACCAATTATTACGTATTACTTATTTACGTAACTTGTACGTAGTGCTGATTAATTGCACCAACTTGCCAAAGAAGTGTTATAATGTTAGAAGATCGTTTATCGTTTAATTAAACAAGCTATTGAACATATTATAATATTTCCAGTCCACAGTTAAGTACTGCGCTGTAAAACTACTAAATCACTTTCGTTGACACTTTGTTCGTTAATAGTCACTTACAATCATAAGCTTCCTTCGTAATTATCAACTGCATTTGATAAAACTTTACACCATTAGTCAATATTTTATTTGTTAAATACAAAAGTCTATGGACAATATAATGTGTGTCAATGTGTATAGTTTAACTTCTAGGAAATGTTTACCTGAGGCAGATATTGTTACTGAGATAAATTGATCAAGAAAATACTGCAGGCTTGACAATGAATAGATTACAAAGTGAAAGTAAGAGTAGGAAATGATTGATCGTTCAATTGAATTAATAGAATTAACGTAATCTGTCCACAGGATAAAACCCTTTCAATAGATTGGCCAGACAAAATAAGCTGATGTAATATTAGTACTACTTGAATATGAGTTCATGGATTGTTTTGGGCAAGTTGTGTAGTTATGTAAAAATAACTTGTAATCTTGTAAATAATAAAACGAAAGCTCGTATAACAAAATTGAATAAAGTTATCGCACTAGTATCACAACGTTATTTTAATCCCATTTTTAATTTTCATGACCGTTCTCGACATAGTCAATTTACGAATTCAGAATTCAATACAGAAGAATACAAAACAAAATATTTTAATAATACATACATGATTATGTTCTACTGAAAAATCGGAATTAAATTCCCAAGCCAATTTTTAATATAACATTTACAAGTAAGAAAAATGCAGGAATTTGAATACCATTTGTGGACTCCGTGTCATGGATTGTAATGGGTGTTTATTTTTTGCTTATAATTTACATTTTTCTGCATTGGCCATTACTAAGTCTTAGTTATGTGAGCTACTACCTTGTAGTACATCCTTCTATACATCTAGATTTTTGGCATTAAATAATATAGTTACTACATGTTCATTTTTACAATCATTTTGTTTGTTTCAAATTATTATTCAGGTCTATCACATTTTGCTTTGATCGACACAAATTCACGAGAATTCATTTGCCTCTAGCAAATATTTATAATTTTTACCTAGGTATACATACATAAATAGTATTTTTGAGGGTTTCAAGTGTTGTAAATGGAAAAGCTAATAATAATATTGGTAATTAGTAATTATTGGTTAAAACGCCCATTAAACGTCTACCTGTCCGTACCATACCTTTATAATTCATAGGCAAAACGTTCGTGAAGAGATCGTAGAGCCAGCTTGAGAATTGGCCAATAAATTGATTGCGATTGTCTTTATATTTTCCCATTCCTACAGCAAACGGTGAAACCATTTTGGTATCCAAGTAGTACGCGCCAGAAATACTATCGTAAAAAAATACTAAGTCAGTCATAATAATAGATTCAAATTCCGTTCGTTTGAGCATAAAAAAATAAAATACCTTTTATTCACGTACTCTCCCATTAAAGCCGGATGTTTACGTGGACAATTGTCTTTGTACGATTCATAGCTGTCACACTTGTAGGCTACAAAGTGGACGTTTCTGTCTATTGACTCCGTGAAATAACGATATGCCATCAAGTGACTGCATAAATCTATATAATAATAATATACATGATTAATTCAAAATGTTGTCTATATCAAGAGAATAATAATATTGAAACCTGCACAGTTGCCAACAAATTTTAAAAATTGTTTTCTTTAAAGTAGACAAACAATAACGATTATAATTGTTGATATCCTATAGCTACTATTCAATAAATTATTTCTTCTTACACATCATGTCCAAAGGACATGCCGGCTGCATGTATCCACCATTAGGATAAAAGTCTACGGTCCCCATTCCCGGTGCATTTGGTTCGTTGGGTCTTTGAAGAGAAAAATCTATTCCCCCGGGGGAAGAATGGATAATGTCTACAAAGTCAGCGTCGGTGGGGTCCAGTCTCTCAAGTGGTGAGGTAGTAATATTGAATCCGGGTATGACTGCATCAATCCCAGTAATTCGAGAGATCCTTTCGTCCAACTCAGTCGAAATAAAAGAGCCAATTTGTGCTCCTAGGGAATGTCCAATAAAATGAAAGTCTTTGATTTTCGATTTCCCAGAAAATATTATGGTATTTATCAGCATGCCAGCTTCTCGTCCAATTGGTTTTGCATTGAGAATTGCTTCGTCGAGAGTCACCAAAGGCCAGTTTAGCTCCAACCAATCCATGACAATAATATTTATATCTTCCGGCTGCTGCAAATATTCTAATAAATACAGTTTAGTTAAATATTACTCTTTTGAAACATAATAATCACTAAAAAATTTCCTTCCTAAAATCCCTTTCCTATGTAATATTATCGCACAAGGCTTTTAATTTTGTGGTACCGTATGATTATGACATCTTTTCTTAAATTAAATTCATTGCCACTGTAATACAATTAATGTTTAAGTTTACGAAAAAATAAAGTCATTACTATTTTTCATGGTCTCGGGGAAGTCAAACTTGAAATTTGAGAACACTCCATGGCATAGGATCTTTACTGGTTTATTTGGCATTAAGGGAGAGCTCAGTATTCCACTTATATCGTCTGCTTTAAGCTCCACTGGGCTATCAATATTGGACCTGAAATGAAAAATACGATACGATTTTACTATTAAATATAATACTTTACATTGCACAATAAATACAATAAATTTAAATTATAGACAAACTTTGTATAAAGAAAAAACCGCAATCCTTGCAGTTCGGAGTTAACTGTAGTCAAAATGCATATCACTAAAAATAAATTAGTCTCTGTTCTCATTACAGGTGTATTCGCAAATATCTTATGATTTTCCTTTCATTGGATGGTTTATTTTGCACGAGTTATTTAAATCAACGAGTGAGGAATAGAATAAAAACTACACGTTCAATGTAAATCTCCTTTATACCCCCTCAGGCTATACCTGCACACTCACCACAGACCGCAAAAATTCCAAGGCTAAGACGACTTAGTACTGTACGTCAATCTCAGGTTTTCCAACAGGGTTTCTAATAGTTACTATTACCATTTCCCAAAAGATTTTATTGGAGGCTGATGATATTTGTAGGCTTAAGTACAAATTAATGAAAAATGGTAGTTTAAAATGCGAAAAATGTCCTGAGAGTAAAAAAGTTAAACTTTGAAACGAAACAAAATGAGAAGTGTTGATTTTTCCTTGCTGATTTCTTAGTTTGCTTATGTGTCCAATTTACTGGCATAAGGGTTTCAATGCATGCACGAAACCATGAATAACACACTTTTTCTTACGAACAAACAATCACTGGGAAGTTAAACCGGCTAGAATCCAAAGCGAAAGTGTGATACTGCCTACTACTGCACTACTCACTCATGTATCTATACTAAGTAGGTTAAGTATAACATATACGTTTTACGTACTGTACATCGGAGTTCCTTGTAGTATAGGCACAATAGCCATAAGAACGAGTCACTTACCTCGTAGACCATCGTAAATGAAGTAACAGAAACCATACAGCGTTAGTTATCTAATAGAGATTGAACAATAAATTATTTTACCAAGGCTATGTTGTATGTCTGGATTCTGGACGGTATGATTAAAAAATGAAAGTACGTGATATGAATTCTGAATTTAAGCATTTGGACTGCATAAGACAACTATCAGTCATTTATTACATTTGAGAAGCAACACTATACCATTTATCGTCTGCTTAACATTAGTACAATGAGACAATATAACCAAAAATGTTTATAAAATATTCCAAAAAGTTCAAAAAATGAATTATACCAAAAAGTGCAAACAATGTTGCTTGTCGCATTGTAATGTTAAGCAGACGATATAATTAATTTACAATGTTATGGATGTAGAATGAACAAAATACGTCATAATTTCAACGGAAAAGTATGTTGTGGCATAACTTCCCCCAAGGAAGCAATATATTATTCAATGGTAAATCCACTACTTTGGTGTTGCTTAAGCATTGATGTTTAATGTTCTGAGAATGTTTCTGGAAAGTTTCACAGTTGTGGGAAAGACGCTATATATAAGTGCAGTATAAAACATGTTGCGCGGCGAAATTCTGTATGTGGGTATGTATATCGGCATGTATGTACCATCGTGTGTTAATTTGCCGCTCTGATAGCGCAGATCCACTTACTTGCACAGATCCAACAGCGAATAATACTAGACTCACTCGCTTGTTTCGATTTTAAAATGAATTACGATTTAATTTTACTACTTGGAAAATGTTTACCAACGTCTTCTGGAGAAATGACAGTTCTCCTTGGAACTCTGTTACTTTCTGTAAGTTACTTTAAATATCTCATCAAAGACAAAAGAATCGTTCAGCTTCTGGACAAACTCTCGGGTCCAAGCCAGTCTCAACTTTTTGGAAATGTTTTCAGTTTTGCTGTACCAACTACTGGTAAGTCTTATTATTTCACCATTAACTTTTAACACAAAAATTTCTTCAGTTTGAAAAACGACAATTTTTCTTTCCAGAACTTTTAGAGGTATCTCGCTACTTGGTAGAAAATTATGGAAGAATCGTTAGAGTTAGAGTTTAGTTGGTCTACTAACCGCCAACATAATTAATAATAACTCAAGATATGTCTTACAATTTGATTTCAGAAAGTCCTCTCCTCGTCAGCTCATATAGAAAAGAGTCGGGATTACTTTGCTCTGGGCATAACTGGGCCTGATTTTAATTCTGTCATTATTTCAAAAATATTTATTTTTGTATAAGCAAAAATCAGAATGAGGATCAGAAAAAGGATTACTGAAACTTTTGGAGTTTATATCTTCATGCTTCATTTTTAATTTGTACAGAAATGAACACGTTATTGTTATGCAAATTATTTTTTTAAAAACAAAGAAACATTATGATTTGCGTCACCTAGGGTTTGCAGTCTGCTAATATACTCAAAGACATGCCCCGCATATAAATCCAGGTGTAACAAAAACCAGTAAAGCCAATATACTGCCATTTCGAGCCATAAAATAGTCAAATTAACCCCTACTACACCCCTATTGACAGACTTTATGCATAAAAAACAATTGGAAATAAAGATAGAGTTGTTTCTGAGAATTTTATACCTAAGTTTCTTATAGAAAAAATAACCGGTCCTGAGAAAGTATTTTTAAAATGATGTTACTTGTATCTGGTAACACAAGAAAAATAGTCTATTATTGTATTTTACATAGCACATGAAGTCAAACGACTCAAAAGCGATTCTGTTGAACACCAACGAAAACTCTTTTTAATATAATTGTATCCAATATAAATCCAATATAAATCTTAAAACTAAGCTAAGAGAAGATATCTGTTCACTCGACTCTGACGTACTTGTGAACATGTTTCGCCCCCTATTGAATTCTTATCATTCGATAACATTATAAACTGGTAGAATCTTTTTAGTATACAAAAGTTATTTGTATTAAAACATTGAAAAAGTTTCACTTATTTAATTGTATTGTTACAATTTAATTTCGTTGTATATCTACAAATTAACAAAATGGGTCTACACGCATGGAGACAACAGTAATGCAATAATTTACAACACAAAATACTATTTTTCCATTTTTACTATAATATTCAGTATCCAATTCAATTTTTAAATGTTCTTATTTTAGGTTCTTTGCTAATTACTTCACTAACAGCATTTCCGACAAGTACAGCGAAGCTTTAAATGAAGAAAAAGAAAAATTATTTTCTGAATTGAAGAAACAAACATCAGTAATTCCTGAGTACAAAACCAAAGGCTCAATTAAAATTGTTGAGCTTGGGGCCGGACCAGGTATTCATATTATTAAAAATATTGTTTTTTATTTCTCATTTAATGTCGGACTCAATATCATTGCTAACATTTACTTTTTTTAAATGCCATGCAGGTCCAAATTTAGAATACTTTCCAGAAAAATGCCACCTGACCGTCGTAGACCCAAACCATTTCTTTCAAGACAAGTTTCAAGAAAATTTAGCCAAGGTACTTTTAGTAACTTTGAAATCGATTATAAACATTTTCCGTTTTAAACATAATTATTAATGTTTTACTGTATTTTAGTGTCCAGGGATTACTTTGGAAGGGTATATTCAAGGTTATGGCGAGGATATGAAGGAGCATATTGCTGATGCCAGTGTTGACGCTGTTGTAGCTACAGCCGTGTTTTGCAGTGTTAAAGATATTCAAAAAGTTTACAAAGAAATCCAGAGAATTCTGGTTCCCGTAAGTTTAAACCATGTCAAAATCTTCCATTCAATGTAATTACTTGTTTTATTAACAATATTTTGGAATTTAAGGGCGGAAAATTCTACTACATTGAACACATTCAAGGAGAACCAGGATCTTGGTCTTATTACCTGCAGAAGGTAATGGCAGCAACCCATTTCTGGCAGTTTATTAATTGCGATTGTAATATCGACCGAAATCTGGATCATCTAATAGCTCTGGCAGGATTCTCAAAAATTGAGCAGAGACTTTTCCGAATTGACACTTCAGCTAAGTTTGGATTTCACTTTATTGCCCCTCATGTAACTGGTATTGCCCTTAAATAATTCTCTAGTAATTAAATCACTGCTAGCAGAATTTAAAAAAAATTATATATGATTATGGTTTGTTCTAAGATGCCAATAGTTCGTATAAGTATTGAAAAGTATTGAGGAAACAAAAATATTATGTCTTTCACCTTCATTGAAACATTCTTCCTAGAATAAATATTAGATTTGAGAATGTATAAAATACGTCATAATTTCAACAGCAAAATTATGTTGCGGCATAACTTCATCCAAGGAAGCAAAATATTATTCAATGGTAAAACCACTACTTTGATGGTGCTTAAGCCTTTAATGTTCTGAGAATGTTAATGTATAAAACATAATCACTATTATAGTAAATCATGTTGTTCAAGTCTCGCGGTGAAATTCGGTATGTAGGTATGTATATCGGCTTGCATAATTTGCCGCTCTTATAGCGCAGATTCATTTCTTAATTGCACAGATCCAACAGCGAATGATACTAGACTCACTCGCTTGTTTCGATTTTAAAATGATTTACGATTTAATTTTACTACTTGGCAAATTTGCTGCATGTAAATAATTACTTATCTTCACAAAAGCAGGTGAAACAACTGCTATACATAACCAGCAGAGCAGCCATACATTGACCTTATTAGCTCCCGACTCCATGAAAATATAGTTAACAGAATATTGTAATCAATCAGTTACAAGTACTACACATCCCAGTACAAGTAAATCATGTATAAATAAATTAAATACATTAAAATACCATTAGTTAACAGCAAAAATGAATATCCATCCAACTATTCAAAACACACAGAAAACAAACTTACATCGTTTCAACAAAATCTGTTATGTAAAATGTATAGTGCACTTACAAACAAAACATCTACAATCGAAATAATTCAACCTACTGTGACACTTCCAACACACACATAGTTAAGACAGCCAGAGTTAAAATTAACATCAGAACAAGAAAATATGTTGTTCAAAATGTACTGTGTACCTGAACAAATGAACCAATGTGACAATAAACGTGAATCAACTAACTCCGAGAATCTGATAAAAATAAAACCGGCAAGTAAATACATCGTCATACCATTCAGTTCTGCAATTAAAGACAAAACATCGCTCAGCTCTGCAAATAAAATAAACATATTGATTTTGCGGACATCAGGCGAGGCGAGTGGGAGAAAATACGAATAAACCCCGTCCTATATTAATTCAGCTTAAGAGACCACGGGACAAAACTAAAATTCTGTTTAAGAAATATCGTTTAAAAGCTATCAATGTAATTGTAAAGGCTTTATTGTCAGACACTATTGCAGATTCATAGTTACATGAAAATTGTTTCCAGTAGAGGACAGCATGTCTACAAAGATGTATTTATAAACCAAGAACAGACCCCAGCAGAAGCGTATGAAGCAAAGCTAGTATAAGACATTACGTCTGCTTAATATTACAAGGTAACAAGCCATTTTATCATGGCTGCTTCAAAGTAACAAACCATTTTATCATGACTGCTACAAAGTAACAAACCATTTTATCATGGCTGCTACAAAGTAACAAGCCATTTTATCATGGCTGCGACAAGGTAACAAACCACATCATGGCTTGTTACCTTGTAATATTAAGCAGACGATTAGTAAGATCTGGAAAAAATGGAATATCCATGCGTATCATATTCCACAATTAAAAACATGAACATGTAATGCCGCTATTACAAAGGTAAAAGAAAATATATTTTTGTCTGAAATATAAATAATTACATAATGACCCAATTCTCAAACAACTAAATTTAGCACAACATTCTCTTAATTACAAATATATCATTGTACCTAATTGTTGACATATAAAGTCATACGAATGCCAATTGTAAGCATAACATTAGTTGCATGAGTTAGTACTATATAGCAAGCGAGCGAAACAAACGACGAAAATTTACATTCACAACTCAAATCAGCACATAATTTAATAGCACAACCAAGATGCCTTGATTGGTCCCATGGCTACGCCTCTCAGGGCAAGGTGACGACATGCTCCAGAAAACTGGTTTCCCCCAACCAGTTCTTTCCAACCAATTTACCCCCGATTTCGATTCGGAGAACTGGTTGGGGGAAACCAGTTTTCTGGAGCATGTCGTCACTTTGTCCCTGAGGGCGGAGCCCTGGAAACATTCAAATCACTTTGAGCACAACAATAAAAATTTCAGCAATCTCTCTTGTAACCAAAGTTAATACATAATTCAACAAAACAATAAAACTGTATCAACAATTTTTGAGGGCATCACATTTCCCTGTTAGCAAATTGTTGAGATGCAAAATTTAAATGGAATGTCACAGCTGTGTATGTATATAATTAATATAATACCACTTATGACACTTTAAAATATATTTAATGTATTTAAGCAAATTATTTATTTAAATGGACGATTATAACATATTATATTTGATATCCAATAGTAGTATAAACAACAGAAATAATAATAATAAATATATTATATGTAAACATAATATGTAAACTTTGGCTCCATGGACAAAATGCCCGTAGCGAGCGTCACAATTAAATAAATAAATGAATAAATACTAAGGTAAGTGGAATCAAAATACGCATTATGAAACTAATTATTATAATTTGGGATTCGTAATTGTACTAATATTATCTAGTATACAAGGAACACACTATATTATTACATTCCTTTTATCTAGACTTATAACCCGAGCTACTTATCT
This sequence comes from Tomocerus qinae, assembly GCA_020055645.1. NCBI lineage: Eukaryota > Metazoa > Arthropoda > Collembola > Entomobryomorpha > Tomoceridae > Tomocerus > Tomocerus qinae. Next base: position 64,021,701 of record CM034546.1, read on the forward strand.
TATTTTCTTTCATCTTGGTGTAAATTTAATTAAATTTTCGCCTTTCTTAACCAAACCTATGCATTTACAATATATAAACATCACACTCCTTTAAGGAATATACTTTTTGTATGGTTTGAAACCCTTTCAATAATTAATTATTGTTAGGAAATTGGTATTAGCCTTACATTTAATTAGTAAGCTGAACCGATTGGACTTTGCTCCAGAACTTCATCCACTTTCATCCACATCCACGAGCTTTAATAAAAAAATTATAATTATAATACCTATGTCATTATTTCAACAAAGATTTATTTTTGTATAAGAAATCAGGAAAATGATTACTAAAACTTTTGGAGTTTATATCTCCACTACTATCTCCCAGATTCCAGCATACATTTCGAAAGGTAGACGACAGTTATGCGTATTGGATATTGAATTTGGAAATATTTACTATATACGCGTTCAGCATTATGGTTTATTTTCAAATTATGCTAATTTATTCTAACACAGAGTGTAGACGTGTAGGTAGTTCATTTTTATGTAAAATATGAACATGCGCATATTGCTTTTGGGAACACCCTACCACCCGTACATACATAGCGTCTGCTTAGTATTACAAGGTAACAAGCCATTTATTATCATGGCTGCGACAAGGTAACAAATCACTGTATCAAGAGAGGTGGTTTGTTACCTTGTCACAGCCATGCATGAATATTTTTAATATCTTATTTTGTATTTCTTAAAGGAAAAATAACTTAAAGGAATAAGTTATGAGAAAGAATTTTACAATGATGTTACAATGGCTGGTAAAACAAGAACAATCTCCTTACAATATTTTACTGAGTACATGAAGTCCTTCGACTCAAAAGCCATTCAGTAGTACATAAAAGGTTAAGATGTGGTCATGTGGTAAAACAAGAAAAATCACCAGCTCAAATCAATATAAATCCAATATTAATCTTAAAACTAAGCAAAGAGAAGATATCTGATCACTCGACTCTGACGTGGTCGTGAATTTATCTCGCCACCTTATTATCATTCGATTACATTATAAACTAGTAGAATAAAACAAGCTTTTTAGTATACAAAAGATAATTTTATTAAACATTGACAAAGATTCATCTATTTATCGCTACAATTTAATTTCGTTGTATATCTACAAATTAACTAAATGGGTCCACAAGCATGGAGACAACAGTAATACAATAATTTACAACACAAAATACTATTTTTCCATTTTTAATATTCAGTATCCAACTCAATTTTTAAATGTTCCTATTTTAGGTTCTTTGCTAATTACTTCACTAACAGCATTTCCGACAAGTACAACGGAGCTATAAGTGAAGAAAAAGAAAAATTATTTTCTGAATTGAAGAAACAAACATCAGTAATTCCTGAGTACAAACACAAAGGCTCAATTAAAATTGTTGAGCTTGGGGCTGGACCAGGTATTCATATTATTATTTTAAACATTTTTTCATTTCTCATTTAATGTCGGTCTCAATATCGTTGCTAACATTTAGTTGTTAATTCCAGGTTCAAATTTAGAACACTTTCCACAAAAATGCCACTTGACCGCAATAGACCCAAACCATTTCTTTGAAGATAAGTTTCGAGCAAATTTAGTCAAGGTAGGTACGTAATAACTTTGAAATAAACTAAAAGCATTTTACATTTTAAATGTTATTATTCATAATAATATTTTACTGTATTTTAGTGTCCAGGGATAACTCTGCAAGAGTATATCCAAGGATATGGCGAGGATATGAATGAACATATTGCAGATGCCAGTGTTGACGCTGTTGTAACTACAGCCGTGTTTTGCAGTGTTATAGATATTCAAAAAGTTTATAAAGAAATCCAGAGAATTCTGGTTCCGGTAGGTTTAAACCAGGTCAAAATGTTCCATTCAATGCTATTACTAGTTTTATTAACAATATTTTTGAATTTAAGGGAGGAAAATTCTACTACATTGAACACATTCAAGCAGAACCAGGATCTTGGTCTTATTACCTGCAGAAGGCAATGGCCACAACCCATTTCTGGCAGTTTATTAATTGTGGTTGTAATATCGACCGAAATCTTGATCATCAAATAACTCTGGCAGGATTCTCAAAAATTGAGCAGAGACTTTTCCGAATTGACACTTCAGCTAAGTTTGAATTTAACTTCGTAGCCCCTCATGTAACTGGAATTGCAATTAAATAATTGTCTCGTAATCAGATCTCAATGAAAATGCTAGCAGACTTTTTTTAAATTATACATAATATATGAATGATTATGGTATGTTCTAAGATGCCTGAATAATGATATATTGTACACAATAATAGAGTTGGGTTGAGCGTTGAGGCAGTGTGACTGCAAACATATATTTTACTACTCTCTTCAATAATTGACTATTTCTAAAACGTTAAAACTAAACTAAACTTAAGACTAAACATCACGAAGTGCGTTTAATTTAAGGTATACAGATTTTAACCCTTGTAATTCATGAATGGCAATTCTTATGTTTTTACGTGCTGGAATGTATATACAAATAAAACAACTGCGCACAATACATCGTGTATACTTCTACAGACAGACAGATACTACAAACTACAGATATTTGCGACTTTAACATAGCCAGTATTGAGGTACCTATTTAGATAAATCAGATTATATTACTTAGCAACTGATATACATTACATTATAGTTCATTACTAAGGTATGAAATCAAACTACGCATTATGGAACTGATTAGTATAATAGGGATTCGATATTGATATTATACTAAGATTATTTAGTATACTAGGAACACACTATATTATTACATTCCTTTTATCTCCACTTTAACTCTATAGCTTTAGCTACTTTAGCTACCATTACCAAGCACGTATCTAGGAATTTGACCTAGGGGGGGCCACCAAAATATATTGATAAAATTAAGGCATATTCGCGCGAAAATTTTTTGGATTTATAACCTTTTTTGACAAAAAATTGCTTTTTTTCTGGATACTTAGGGGGAGGCGGGCCCCCCTTCTGGATACGTGCTTGTCAGCTACTTATCTTATTTCCTTTCATCTTGATGTAAATTTAATTTAATTTTCGCCTTTCTTAACCAAACCTATAGTCATGCATTACATAAACCTCAAACACCAGATGGAATATATACTTGTATAGTTTGCAACCCTTTCAATAATTAACGCTAGGAAATTGTTATTGGCCTTACATGATTTAATTAGTAAGCTGAACCGCTTGGACTTTGCTCCAGAACATCATCCACTTTTATCCACATCCACGAGCTTTCATAAAAAATTATAATTCAATGGCATTATTTCAACAAAAATTTATTTTTGTATAGGCAATCAGGAAAACGATTACCACAACATTTAGAGCTATTCGTTTTTAATTTGTACAAAAATGAACACGTTATGCAAATTATTTTTTCGCAAAGAAAAAATACGATTTGCGTCATCTGAGGTGTGCATTCTAATAATATACAGAAAGACATGCCCCACAAATAAATCCATGGTGTAACAAGAAACCTAAGAAGCCAATATACTGGCATTTCAAGACATGATGAGATGCCAGTATATTGGCTATGAACAATGAGCCCCTACTACACCCTTTCTGGTTGATTTAGGTAGAAGTACATAATAAGTTTATGCATAAATAATTGGAAATAAAGATAGAGTTGTACCTGAGATGTTTGTACCCATTTTCCCTATAGGAAAAATAAACGGTCCTGAGAAAGCATTTTTAAATGATGTTACTATATCTGGTAAAACAAGATAAATATTCTACTTAATGTGTACAGTATTGAGTACACTACTGAGTGCATGAAGTCAAACGCTTGAAAGTTATTCCGTAGTACACCCTTCCAAATCCAATATAAATCTTAAAGCTAAGCAAAGAGAAGATATCTGATCACTCGACTCTGACGTGCTTGTGAACATATTTCGCCACCGTATCGAATTATTATCATTTGATAACATTACAATCTAGTAGATAGTTGCAAGCAGATAGTTGTTTTTAGTTTACAAAAGTTATTTCTATTAAAGCACTGACAAATTTTCATTTATTTATTGCTACAAAATTTTATTTCGTTGCATTTCTACCAATTAATAAAATGGATTTACAAGCATGGAGACAAAAGTAATACAATAATTTACAACGCAAAATACTATTTTTCCATTTTTACTATATTGGGTATCCAATTCAATTTTTAAATGTGCTTATTTTAGGTTATTTGCTAATTACTTCACTAACAGTATTTCCGACATGTACAGTGGAGCTTTAAGTGAAGAAAAAGAAAAATTATTTTCTGAATTGAAGAAACAAGCATCAGCAATTCCTGAGTACAAAGACAAAGGCTCAATTAAAATTGTTGAGCTTGGGGCTGGACCAGGTATTCATATTATTATTAAAAACATTTTTTCATTTCTCATTTAATGTCGGTCTCCAAATCGTTACTAACATTAAATTTTTAATTCCAGGTTCTAATTTAGAATACTTTCCAGAAAAATGCCACTTGACCGTCATAGACCCAAACCAATTCTTTGAAGACGCGTTTCGAGCAAACTTAGCCAAGGTACTTAATAACTTTGAAATAAACTAAAAGCAGTTTACATTTTAAATATTATTATTCATATTTTACTGTATTTCAGTGTCCAGGGATAACTCTTGAAGGGTATATCCAAGGGTATGGCGAGGATATGAAGGAATATATTGCAGATGCCAGTGTTGACGCTGTTGTAGGGACAGCCGTGTTTTGCAGTGTCAAAGATATTCAAAAAGTTTATAAAGAAATCCAGAGAATTCTGGTTCCGGTAAGTTTAAATCAGGTCAAAATTTATGCGTTAAATCTAATTATTTGTTTCATTACCAATATTTTTGGACTTAAGGGAGGAAAATTCTACTACATTGAACACATTCAAGCAGAACCAGGATCTTGGTCTTATTACCTGCAGAAGGCAATGGCAGCAACCCATTTCTGGCAGTTTATTAGTTGCGATTGTAATATCGACCGAAATCTGGATCACCTAATAACTCTGGCAGGATTCTCAAAAATTGAACAGAGACTTTTCCGAATTGACACTTCAGCTAAGTATGAATTTAACTTCATTGCCCCTCATGTAACTGGAATTGCAATTAAATAATTGTATCGTAATTAGATCTCAATGACAATGCTAGCAGAATTTTTTAAAAATTATGTATGATTATGGTATGTTCTAAGATGCCAATATAATGATTATGTCTAAAGATATTGTAGATAATAAAATATTAGCTCGTATAAGTGGTATTGGGAATTACGAATTACGTATACGACACAATGACGCTGAATATTGCATAATATTATGTAGTTAGCAGTCAGCGAGTCAGCTCAGTACGCGTAAAAGAATATCAGAATCGCTTTAATCAGAATTAGTCACTCTGGACTGGCTAAAATTCTGTGAAAATATCAGCCTTTCCCACTGATAAATTTTAGCTTCGCGGCTGCGTAGATTGGAAAATAAAAAATATTTGAGCCAAAGTGGGACTCCAATGAATGACAGGTTTAAATTTTAAGATTTTTTATTAATATTATTATTATATGTCATACTAAATTCAGTTCAAAAGTTGCTATCACTCTACATATTTAATCTGAATGACAATTTAAAAGTTTGGGTAGAAATATTACGCCTGGCGATCTGATGCTGAATGACATAAATTATTGTAATTACGAATTTTGTTTTGCACAAAGCTAAAAGCTAGACGAATACAATGGCAAAGTTGCACGATTTTTCCTTTAAACAGCATTGGAGTTTTCTGAAATATTGTTACAATAAATATGTGTACATAGTCACAAGTTATGCGAAAATATTTACCACAATTTATCTCATGAAATTTGGAAAGCAGTGTAAAAATTCTGATATGTGTAATTAAAGGCACAATTCTTAGTTTGTAAAACGGTATAATTTTGTTCATTATTATCTTTCGAATATCCCAAATAAATGCGACAGCAAAAGTGGAGGAAATGCTTGCAACAATATAAAATATTGTTGCAATATTCGAATTATAGAACGTTAACGGTCGTGGCGGTATTCTATTCCAACACACTTTGCATCTCGTGTAATTACGCTCTTTGAAATGATCTAACCATTTATGAAAAAGTCCCGAATGAGTCACAGAATACAGCTTTTTCTTCAAAAATGGGGTGAACATAGGAATTAGCGCATTTCTAAGTGAAGAATGAACAGTGGTAGGGAAAAATGGATTTTCTTCATTTCCTTGATATAATCTCCTGGTTGGCTTAGTCCCTCCCTTCTGGGGATTCCAGAGAGTGTCCTCAAGAGCTCGATGTAAATGAGAACTTTTCCCAATAAATACAGAGTTGTTACATTTAGAAATCCAATGTGCAAAATTGTGTCCAGAGACCAATTCAGGCGGATATTCAAACTTTTTGCTAATTGCATCAATAAGTTTTAGCGTATTTATGCTGATATCCTGCTTGTGATCGGAAAGGAAAACATCGAATAATTTTAATACGCTATATTGCCGTTTTAAATGCATTCTGTCATTATAATTATTAAAAAAATGAATAATATTTTCACTATAATTATGGGGTATGTGTTTATTTCCCTTTGCAATTTCTTCTCCTAATCGTACCCAAGTATCACAGTTCTTCCTATCCCAGAACACTGCACAACTAACCAAAATCATTTTAACTCCTTCTTCATAATCTTTAAATGTAAGTTTGTTTTGCTTTGGTAGTCTAAGTATAGCGTCGTGGATACTATTCGTTAATCCGATCATTTCACCAACAGCAGTTATACCCGAAAGATTCGCCAAGTGTTCCATTGATTCAATTTGTTTAACTGGACGTGGGTCCACTAAATCCGTAGTTACAATTCCTTTGTATCCGTTTGTCAATACAATAAACATGAGCAACAACGGACCGACTACCAATTTCATCCAGACTGCTTTATTAGCTTGTGCAGTTAATGGATAACTGACTTCCAACACATACGCCCACAAAATGAGGATGAATGGACTATTGTTGACATTTTTGAAAGTTGTTACCCCGTGAACGAAAGCAATTACCAGAAAGGTTGAAATGAGGAATGATATCCATGCATAAAATTGAAATGGTCGGATGTATCCATAAAAAGAAAGACTCTCATCTTCAAGAACGACACAGGAAATAAAATTGATCGAATCTTCCATTGTTGGAATTACTATAAATTGGGGAGTCAAATGTTGCATTCTGTACTCTTTTTGGAAATCAAATTGTAATATGTAATTGTTTCCCTCTGCACAATAACGACCTTTTGAGGCTATTGTAAAATTCAAATAATTTTGAAAAATCATTGAAGAAATTGGAATCGAAGGTCCACAATCTTCACCCGGAAAATTATTTATAAAAGAAGTTTTTTGAAGTGGTCGCCCACAATATCCACAAGGATAACTTTCCCATTCATCTCCAATATAAATTGATAAACTTTTGGATTCTAGAATGTTGCTTTCAGTGATAAAGTTTCTTATTGCCAATTCTCTTAGTGGCTGATTGAAGCAATTATTTTGTTTGCACAAAGGAAATATACCAAATTGAAATCGAGCAAAAAATGATACTGAGTCTGACTTTGTTTGGCAAATGGAGTACACAAATGGGTCCTCACCATTTGTCAATACAAACCACGATTTACGAGAAAGAAGTCGAAAGACATATGTGTGGTGGTAAAACCAGTCAATCCTTAAAGTTTGATCATAAATAAAAATATTATGACCTGATTTGGCTAACTCTAAAATAGTAGGTTCGACAAAAACGTAAATTGATGAATGTTCCTCAAAATTGTACCAGCTTAGCCAATAGTCCTTCATTACCATTGGTCTTTCATATTCTTCTACTTTAGAAAAAGTCTCGCTGAGATAATTAATTTGCATAATTTCATTAATGGTTGTGGGATTAAAGTTGACCAAAATGTGGGAAACACACACAAAACGGCTAAAGGGCCGAGGGGAGGAAATATTTAATTTCATCTCGTTTAGTTTGATTTTGCAAAGATGAGTACCCCGAAAATCATTGTCCACAATATCAAACAGTGAGCAGTATTGAACTTCTCCATTTACATTCAGTTTCGTAAATGCGAAAGGAATGTCCATTTCTTGTAATGCATTGTTTAATGAATCTTCCCAAGTTACAGTGAAATTTTTCTCTTGGAAAAGTAGATTAATGTAACAATCTTTTTCAAATTTCGCAATGTCTTTCAGTTTCCAAGTCAGACACAATTCTGCAACGGACAGTATCAGCACCAAACGTTTATCCATTTCGACTAGTATTGTACGGTATTTAACCGTGATTCAAATTATTAATCGAAGAATAACTGTTTTCAATTTTTAAAAAGTGCATGAAATAAATTTTTTATAGGATAATGGTTTACAATACCAGTTATTGGCTAATTCACAATTGAGGTATAACTTTCAGGTACAGAACCGTTAAATAAAGTTTATTTATGCTCACTCCATGTTACCCTACCTTAAGGTAAATAACAAAGTAAAATTACATAAGCAATGTTTTTGAACCTATTAATACATAAATTATGAAAACTGTCTCTTTTTTCAGAATAATAATAATCTCCAAAATGGTCCAAATTATGCTGCATCAATAATTTTTGCTTAAACGAAGCGCAGTTGCTATACAAGTAAAGTATTACAGATTTGCAAATTAAGTTCTTTTTCAAAATACATAAATATGCTTAGAGGTAAACTACAATACACAATTCACAGTTAGTACCTACATAAGTAAATATAAATAAATTGGCTTTAAATTCTGAAAAACGTCTCCTTATTTATATAGTTGGAGTTCAGGACTGTTATGATACACTAGATATACGTAACTTTTTAGTTTTACTACAAGATTCGAGGGACGGGTAAAATGCCAAACAACTCATGTTTCATATTATAACAGCCAAATCTTTGGAGTCAAATGAGTCTACCAAAGTAAAAATTATTGTTGACTTTGTTAATGTAGGACAGCACAAATAAAAAGGTTTATTGCCGACGCCGGCTTAAAATGTAATATTAATTTTTTGTAATAAATGATAAAACTTTTTTAAAAATTTTTGTCTGTCATAACAAACCACAAACAAAATTGTTAAAATTACAATGGCCTTAAAACATTTTAAAATGTAGGTTAAAAATAATTTGGTTTTGCTTATATTTAAAACATTTACACTAGAAACAATGTTTTCCTATAGGTTTTTTAATTTAAAATGATATCATCACAAGCACTTTTTGTACTGTTTAATTTCTGGTATTATTACATTTTTCCACCATTGTCAAGTAGTCTGTTAAATACTTCTTTGCTTTGCTGCATACCTCTTTCAAGTTCCACTATACACGTCAATTTTATATAATTGTCCTTAAAGTTTTCGTTATGAAGTTGTTATTCTCAACAAGAACTCACGACACAGAATATTTAAATAAGTCTTGAAGAAACGATAATACAGGCTACACTTTTTAGTATATAGCTCCTTTGAAAGTACATATTAAATGTTATATTAGTAAAAGGTGATTGATCTATACATGTATCGTATTAATATTTTTGTGTGAGGAGCTTCTGCTCGTTGGAAGCGCAATTAAAACTACTACTATAATATTGGCAATAAACATATTTAAGTACATATTTAGCTAAATCAATAATCCTTGGAATAAACCGTTATTGTATGTATGCTGATGATGCAAAATGTTTTTAACCGCATAGTCACCAACACTAATACTACTAATATGACTGTAATATTCTGAGGAATATTAGCGACGTAGTTTGTAGAAGTTAAAATAATTATTATGCAATGGATTGCAATTATATTTATTACTACTAATGTCGCTAAAATAAAATATTTCTCACAATTTTCGTGTTTAGCAACTATTTTTATACAATAATATGAAATATTATTATTAACCTTCTCCAGATAAAAACAAATTACTTTTAAATGACTAATTTCTACTTCTTGTTATTCTATGAATTACAACAGTCAAAATCCAATAAATAACAGTCCATGTGATAGTTGAAGCAAAACCAATCCAAACTCTTTGATGAAGTAGACCCCAGCCTCGAGTTATAATTGATCTAATCGCCTCACCTGCCAAAGTGCATGGAAGGAAGTAGCCTATATACTGAAGTGCCAGAGGCATTCCTTCAACTGGCCACACCATCCCTGAATAAACACAATAAAATAATAAATATAGAAAAGGAGATAATAAAGTATTTTTGAACATTAAATGTCAAACCTGCTAGAAGGAAGTTAGGAAAAAATGTCCCAATAGCCAGGAGAACAGCTTGGATTTCCTCTTTGACAAAAGTTGAAATCAGGAAGCCCAAAGACATTCCACTGATACCAATTAAAATGGCAAGAAGCACGGCACTAAAAACGGATCCGTGGACTTGGATATTGAATACAAAAATCAACATGACGAAGGCAAAGCCGGCTTGTCCAAAGAGGACTAATGTTTGAGTAACTAAGTTGGAGAACATTATTTCGAGCGTGGTCACACCGGCTACTAAAGATCGGTCAAGAGTTCCTGCTTTCTTGTCGGAAATGTAAGATATTGAACTGGCACACAATGGAAAAAAGAACAGCAAGCCAAGAAGAATACTCGGGGCAAGAAATTCTCGAAATGTCGTGTCTTTAGATCCGTAAATTGGATCTAGCATCTGCAAAAAATTTAGTTTTTCTTAAATTAGCGCAATTAAAAGCTCTGACTCTGTTTTCAATTCGCAATAGATGAATTACCGAAGACATTAACATTTGTAAGTGGAATAATAATATGGACTTGCCTTGACAATTAATTCTCCTATATTTTCGTCATATTCGCAGTGTCTCAATACCCTCTTGTTGAATCTCTGCAAGGTTTCTATAAAACTCCTTTCCAAAATGTTAGCAATTGTCTGGCCTACGTTTTAGAATACATGAATTAAGTTATTAGTGTTATTACTCATTATTATAAGGATTTAGAATGAGATATTTAATTGAAAGTAGTTCTACGTACTTGATGAATCCATTTGAAACGTAATTGCGGAGCCAAAAATACTTTCGTTGCTTGGAAATACTCCGCTATCAAATCTGTCTTTTAAATTTACAGAGAAATTGGCAGGAAACGATGCATAACCCCACAATTTTCCATTCTTGACATCAGAAATAGCCGCAGATTCAGATTCATATGAAACTAAATTAAGCACATCATCTCCAGGTAGTGCTCCAAGAAACACACAGCTCCAGTTAGCAGGGATGCAGTCAATTTCAGTTGTATTTAAAATCGCCAAATTCGCTTCATCACAGGATGAGTAAGGAGTTTCATGATTTACAACCCCGAAAGGCAGATTAGATGGCTGGTTACCAATTGCCTGTAAAAATTCGCAAGTTATATAATTTACAGTAATTTCAATAAATTTGAAAATCTAATTTGAAAATTAATTTCAAAAGATATATAAAAATTCACTTACAAGGCACACGACAACGATCTGCAGTGCAGGAGAGAAAAAATTGAAAAGCAAGAATCTGCAATAAAATTATAACTTTTATAGATAACAAACCCATTCCTTAAAATACAAGTCATAATATAGTTTAAATTGACTTACATATAATTTCGGATTAGCATGATAATATTTTTGTACACCAAGGCTTTCAGTCTTGTAAAAGATAACGGAGAACGAGTAAATGGGATCTCCTCATTTTTACTGCCACTAACAACCCGATTGCTTCTGACGTCTCTCATTTCGAATTCAACTTCTTTATTGTAGTTGAGATCGTCGATTGTGTTCGGAGTGGCAATAGTCCTTTGGTCAATATCTGTTTTTGATTCATCTTCGATTTCATCTTGATTGACGGCTGTATCGTTTCTACTTAGAGTTAGGACAACTTCTTCCAATAAAGTTGCATTGTGCTCTTCCAAAAGCCTCATGGGATTTTTCTCTGTCAAAAGTCGACCATTTCTCATAAGTCCAATCTAAAGTAAATTTGAATTTGTAATTAAATGGGTAAACATCAAGTGTAAACCTATAGAATTTCAATACAAAGCGGAAGTACATGCATACCGTGTCGGAACCTCGAGACTCTTCCAGGTAGTGTGTTGTTATTATAACTGTTGTATTTTCTTTTGATACTAAATCCCTTAGAAGATTCCAAATACTAGAATAACAAGACACAGAATTTATTCATGCTAATATAGGTCAAGTATTGAATTAGGGTCAATAGGTTTTAATGATTTTTAGTTCACTAGGCTCGTTTGATAGTAAATTTAATGTTTTTAATTAATTGGATACTTGAAGTAAGTACTTCCACTCATACTATTTAAATTCCAGACAACTCACCTTTCTCTTAAAAGCTGATCGACACCAACAGTTGGCTCATCTAAAAATTTGTAGAAAATGTATTTAGAATTAAGTTATTTATTTCTAGAATTTCTTCTTTTCTAGACAACATCATTTTACCCAATATAAGAAGACGTGGCTCATGGATTAATGCTATTGCCAGAGATACTCTTCGTTTTTGTCCACCGCTAAAATAAATATTACCTTATAAATATATTATAGTACGAATCATGCTACGAGATCTATTTTAGTCGTAAAACCATGTTGACAACTTTTACCTTAAAGTGCAGATTCGTCTGGTTGGTTTTGGCAAATTAAAAAACTTAACCAGGAATTCTGACCGCTCTTTAGCTTTTTCAGTTGCCATCTCATAAATGTAAGCGTAGTATGCAAGCGACTCTCCAATTGTAAAGTCTGAGTGCAGAGAATATTCCTGTTAAATATTTATTATTAGAAACAAGTAAACTACCCAGTTGAGCCATACAAGGAAAGAAAGAATCAGACATTACAATTCAAACATTTAAGCGACGTATATACAATTGTAAAATTATGTAGCATTTTAGCGATTTATGTCGCACCTAGTTTCCAGAAAATGTGACAGGTGTTTTTAGCCAATTTTTGTCATTAACTCCTTTCAAATAATTTCACCCTAATATTTAATTAAAAGCTTAAATCAATTAAAGCCATAAATATACCAAATAGTTACCTGAGGCATGTGACCAACACCCCTTCCAGGAATTCCACTAGCAACTGTTCCAGGGATTTCTCCGAAAAGTCTAATATGCCCGGCATCAAGTTGTTTTAGACCCACGATTGCTGAAAGTATTGTAGTTTTCCCACAACCACTGCTGCCCAACAAACTGTATCTACAGTTGCCAATTAATACAGAAGTGGGAAATGAGTCAAAAAATGTTAAAAATGGTAAGATTTGGATTGAAAGATATGTCTTACATAGTTCCTTCCTGGACTGTCATATTGAAATTTTTGAGGGCGACAGTGGATTTTCCATAACTTTTATAAGCTGAGCGAACAGAAACCGCAGTTTTTCCGATATTTGGATTCACTTTCATGCCATTGTTTTCCATTCCTAAAGATTCTTCAAGTTGAAAACCCCCATTGCAAGTTCCCAGCATTCCTTCTTCAATCTCCTCGTCGTTCAGCATATTATTTAAATTTGTAAGCTGTTAATAGACATAAATTTAAATGAAATACTATTTATATATTATCAAGTATATTATTAAAATTAATTTTAAAATCTAAGCAATCCTATGTGACAATTGTTTACACCTGTATAAGCAGTAGTAGTTTATCTCATGACATAAACAAATTTTGTTACGATTCTTTTACCCAAATAGTTGGAGATACAATAGAATAGTGCTTATCAAATTTCATTTAATTATATTAGAAATTTGAAATATTTGGTTACTTACCTTTTAATTGATTCAGCCAACTTTAACAGTTTTATTCCATTGTATATATGTATTGTAATACAATTAGTATTTGTCAGTTTGAGTATTAAAACATTGTGTTCTCACTCCTGCTAAATATAAATTTGCGTGTCTGAGTTTTCCTCTACAACAAGCCTGCGGCTTTACCAAGAAATAAACTCGCAAAAAGTAAGCTAAGTATAAGAACCTGTATTCCCCAAAGTGGTTTGGTGTTCTTACGTGAACTCTCTCAATTAGGGATTAAGGTTTAACACGCAAATGTTATATACTAAGCCAATAGTAAATATATATTATCATACGACTTCAAGGATAGTAAACAAGTTTTTATGCCTTATATTCCTAATGATATTGTAAAGCTCACAATATTATATCGTACTCTTGCTTGAAATGTATGTCTATTTCACGAATAGCTTTTCTTCAGCGTATTAATTTTTTTTACTTTACTCAGTACCATAGATAAATGGATCACCATCAACTCTAAGATGAAATGTAGCCTGTTTTGTTACAAAAAATAATTCTATTTGATGTTATATTATGATAGTATTTGATATTTGACACTATCCCATAATTTTAGTAGTTAATACATTGAAGTCGGTCAATTTACATTAATGAGTGACCAATTTAATTGTATTTTACTGCTAATTTGTATCCTGACATAGTATAATTGTTGGTCTAGGTTATATTGAGTAACCCAAATTTTAATTTTTGAAAAATAATTAAATTGCTAATTTGGAAGATCGACAAATCAAAAATAATCCGTCTTGCTTATTAGTCGCTTTGCATTATATTGATGATATTTTATAATATAATATTTCTTTGATATGCTTATACCAAAATAGTATTATGCTGGTGGTAAATTAATGTAAAAAGTCTTGTGTTGAAATTGTTAAAATGAAACATTATGGAAATATAAACTTTCAATCTATATAAATTTTATTGTTAATTAATGTTTATGATTTAAAAAATTAATACTATTATTTTGATGTTAGTTGTCTCTGAATGTAAAAACATGCAAACCGAATACCTACGCAAAGGTGTACTACGTTTCTGTATATTATAACCTAGAGAAAACATCAACAGCATCTCGTTTCCACGGAATGATCATGCCGACTGTAGCATGTAAGGCGTAAGGTATTATAAGTTTCAACATGAGCAAGAGATTAAATTGTTATTGACTGCCTCAAGTTGCTTCAGATGCATACCACTTCTAACTTGCACAGATCCAACAGCGAATAATACTAGATTCACTCGCTTGTTTCAGTTTTAAAATGATTTACGATTTAATCT
Organism: Tomocerus qinae; assembly: GCA_020055645.1. NCBI lineage: Eukaryota > Metazoa > Arthropoda > Collembola > Entomobryomorpha > Tomoceridae > Tomocerus > Tomocerus qinae. Next base: position 64,036,746 of record CM034546.1, read on the forward strand.
TACTACTTGGCAAATTTTTGCCAACGTCTTCTGGAGAAATGACAGTTCTCCTTGGAACTCTTTTACTTTCTGTAATTTATTTTAAATATCTCATAAAAGACAAAAGAATCGTTCAGCTTCTGGACAAACTCCCGGGTCCCGGCCAGTTTCCACTTTTTGGAAATGTTTTCAGTTTTGCTGTACCAACTACTGGTAAGTCTCATTATTTAACGATTAATTTTTAATACAAAAATTCTTTCCATTTGGATAATGCCAACTTTTCTTTTCAGAACTTTTAGGGGTATCTCGCAACTTGGTAAAAAATTACGGAAGAATCGTTAGAGTTTGGCTGGTCAACAGGCCTTACGTAATGCTTGCTTCTGCTAAGGAAGTTGAGGTAAAAAAGCCTTTCACATTTCTTATTAATTACATAATTAAAAATTACTTTGCATTTAATTTACCTTTTTTCCAATACAATTAGTATAACTCAAGATATGTCTTACAATTTTGTTTCAGAAAGTACTGTCCTCGTCCGCTCATATTGAAAAGAGTCGTGATTACTTTGCCTTAAAGCATTGGTTGGGAAATGCACTGAATTTAGCCAAAGGTATGAAATGCGATGCTTTAATGTAGATTTTTTTTAAATCTGTTTTTTATTTTAATGTTAATAGTGTATTGTATATGTAAAGGTCCTCAGTGGGTTCCTCGGAGACGACTTTTAATGCCGGCATTCCAATTCCGCTTCCTTGACAACTTCATGGAAGTATTTAATGAACAGAGTCAAACTATGAAAAATGTATTGGAAAATGAATGCTTAAATACTAAAAACGTCAACCTCTATCCGTACGCCTGCCGATGCACTTTGGATGTGATTTGCGGTAAGATTTGAGTTTTTTAGTATTCAAATAAAAACATTTTTGAACATTTGTTTCATTTTTAAAGCAATTCAAAAAATTCACATAGTACATGCTTATAATTAAAAAAAATATTTTAGAGGCAGCAATGGGAGTGAAAATAGGAGCCCAAACACAAAAGGATTTGGAATACCTAAAGGCGATCGTTTCGTGAGTTTAAATATTTTAGCGGAAAATGTAATACTCATTACTAATATTTAATTGCGGAATCTGTTAATGTTATCTATTTAATTTTAGTGTTTCAAATTTAATTGTCAAGAGAATGTTTCGCCCTTGGCTTCACCCTGAATTCATATGGAATCTTTCTTCAGAAGGTCGGGCAGAGAAAAAATACCTCAAAGTTCTGCACGAATTCACTGAAAATGTCATTACAGAGCGCAGAAAACTTTTCACTCAAAATAAAGAATTTGAAAAGTCTGTAAAAAGCATGGCTAAAGAATCTACAGATGAAGATGAAGCCATTGGATCGAGTAAGTTTGTATTTTGCTTAAAGATAAGCCTTATACATATTCAATTATCTATCATTACTGGTTGCTAATATTGGAATAATACTTTGAACAGAAAAACATCGTTTGGCGTTCCTCGACCTTCTCCTTGAAGTTTCTGATGGTGGAAAAGTTCTGACAGATGAAGAGATCCGAAACGAGACAGATATTTTTATGGTAGCAGGTCACGACACTTCAGGATCTGGAATTGCATGGACACTCTTTCTCCTTGGCCTCCATCCAGAAATTCAGAAGAAGGTGCAGGATGAACTCGAAGAGATTTTCGAGGGAGGCAAAGACCGACATGTTACAATCGCAGATCTGTCTAAAATGAAATACTTGGAATTATGCATCAAAGAAGCTCTGCGCCTTTGTCCTCCCATTCCCGTCATTTTCAGACATATTTACCAAGACATTCAATTAGGTACCTATCTACACGTTAAGAGATTCCAATTGCAAAATAAGAAATTTTTATTCAACTGTAATTTATTTTTTGACATTTTTTAGATGAAGGGAAAGTTATCCCAAGTGGGACTTCAGTAGCCCTTAACCTTCTGGAGTTGCAGAGAGACCCGACAGTGTTTCCCGATCCACTGAAATTCGACCCTGAAAGATTCCGTCCAGAAAATTGTCTTGGAAGAAACGCCTACGCATATGCACCATTTGCTGCAGGACCAAGAAATTGTATTGGTAAGTAAATGGATTATTTTTTCTGAAGGTACATAATGTCATAACATGTTAGGCAGACGATAATATTCTGAAATATATTTATAAATGCAATTTTTGACTCTTTTCAGGTATGAGATTTGCTCAGATGGAAGTAAAGGTCATTTTAGCAACTCTTCTTCGTAGTTTCCACTTTGAATCGACAGAGTCCTTTGAAAGTGTTAAAATCACACCTGATATCGCCTTAAGACCAAAATACGGACTTCATTTCAACATCACGAAACGTATGTAATTTAAGAGACACAGATGTCTGTCCTTTTAATTCATGAATGACGGTTGTTATTTTTGTGCTTACTGAAATGTAAATAAAAGTTGCTGTATATCTGTAATTAATCTTGGTAGTTGCACTTAGTTCCTCTGAAAACCTTTATATTATCACTATATAATAAAATAATAAATATTGTTCCTAGATTATGTCAATGTGTACGCGTTAATAAATTTGTGATCCATATGTAAAGGATGATATCTACTTATTTTGTTTTTGCTAAAGTACCTATTTAGATAATTGAGATTATATTACTTAGCATCTGATATATCAAGATAAGTCATTACTAGGGTAAGTAGAATTAAATATACGCATTATGGCACTGATTAGTATATAATTAGGGATTCGATATTATACTTTCTAAGTTTAACTAGTATTTACTAGGAATAAACTATATTATTATTACATTCCTTTTATCTCGACTTATAATTCTAGCTACTCATTTGATTTCTTTTCATTCTAATGTAAATGCCACTTTATTTTCACCTTTCTTAACCAAACCTATAGCCATGCATTTACAATACATAAACAAGATACACCTGATGAAATATACTTTTTGTATGGTTTGCAACTCTTTCAATAGTTTACCTGAGGAAATTGATGTTGGCCTAAGATGATTTAATTAGCAAGCTGAACCACTTGGACTTGGCTCCAGAGAAACTTCCAATTTCAAGTTTTCATAAAAGGTTATAATTCTAAGTCATTATTTCAAAAAAAAATTATTTTAGTGTAAGCAATCAGGAAAACGATTATTAAAACAATTAGGGTTTTATCTCCAGGTTTCTTTCTTATGTCATATAGAATTGAACACGCTATATGCAAATTATTTTTTACCAAGAAAGAAAAAATATGATTTGCGTCATCTGGGGTGTGCAGTCTAATAATATTATACGAAAAGACATGCCCCGCATATTAATCTATGGTGTAGCAAGTGCTTAAGAAACCAGTATTATTTAAAAGCCACTATACTGAAATTTCGAGACATGAACAAAGGTCAAATGAGCCCCTACTACACTCTTACTGATTACTGACTGACTTAGATAAATGTGTATAAACTTATGCATAAATAATAGGAAATGAAGTTGTTTCTGAGAATTTTGTTCTTTAGTTCTTACATAGAAAAAATAACCGGTCCTAAGAAGATTTTTAAATAATGTTACAATGGCAGGTAAAACAAGATACTTATACAAGATACAAGTCCTACTTATAGTATTTTACTGAGTACATAAAGTCAAACGACTTAAACGCTATTCCGTAGTACACCATTCCAAATCCAATATAAATCCAATATAAATCTTAAAACTAAGCAAAGAAAAGATATCTGACCATTCGAATGGTCATGCAATCTACTCTGACTTCCTCGTCAACACATATTACCTTATTGAATTATTATCATTCGATAACATTATAAACCAGTGGGATAAAATAAGCAGATAATTTAATTTAAAAAAGCTAAAACATTGGCAAAGTCTCATTTATTTATTGTTACAATTTTATTTCGTCGTATATCTACAAATTAACAAAATGGGTCTAAAAGCATGGAGACAAAAGTATTACAATCGCAATAATATTTTTCCATTTTTACTGTTCGGTATCCAATTCAATTTTTTAAATGTGCTTATTTTAGGTACTTTGCTAATTACTACGCGACCACCATTTCCGATAAGTATAGTGAAGCTTTAAGTGAAGAAAAAAGAAAATTATTTTCCGAATTGAAGAAACAAACATCAGTAATTCCTGAGTACAAAAACAAAGGCTCAATTAAAATTGTTGAGCTTGGGGCCGGACCAGGTATTCATATCATTAAAAATATTTGTTTAATTTCTCGTTTAATGTCGATCTTAATATCATTGCTAACATTTACTTTTTTTAAATGCAGGTCCAAATTTAGAATACTTTCCAGAAAAATGCCACCTGACCGTCGTAGACCCAAACCATTTCTTTCAAGACAAGTTTCGAGAAAATTTAGTCAAGGTACTTAGTAACTTTGAAATCAATTATAAACATGTTCCGTTTTAAACATAATTATTTATATTTTACTGCATTTTAGTGTCCAGGGATAACTCTTGAAGGGTATATTCAAGGATTTGGCGAGGATATGAAGGAGCATATTGCTGATGCCAGTGTTGACGCTGTTGTAGGTACAGCCGTGTTTTGCAGTGTTGACGATATTCAAAAAGTTTATAAAGAAATCCAGAGAATTCTGGTTCCGGTAAGTTTAAATCAGGTCAAAATTTATGCGTTAAATTTAATTATTTGTTTCATTATCAATATTTTTGAATTTAAGGGAGGAAAATTCTACTACATTGAACACATTCAAGGAGAACCAGGATCTTGGTCTTATTACCTTCAGAAGGTAATGGCAGCAACCCATTTCTGGCAGTTGGTTACCTGCAATTGTAATATCGACCGAAATCTGGATCATCTAATAACTCTAGCGGGATTCTCAAAAATTGAGCAGAGACTTTACAAAATTGACACTTCAGCTAAGTTTGGATTCCACTTCATTGCCCCTCATGTAACTGGAATTGCCATTAAATAATTCTCTAATAATTAGAACTTAATGCTAGCAGGATAATTTCTGAATAAATAATATGGTATGTCGTAAGATGTCAATAATATAGTGATTTATGTCTGAATATATTGTACACAATAAAGAATTAGCTCGTAAGTATTGAAAAGTATGAGCAAACAAAAATATTGTGTTTTTCACCTGCCCTCAACCTAGAATAAATATTAATTTCATTGTAATAATAAAAATAAACACACGTGTGTTACCTGCCATCATTTCTTTTTACATTTCTTTAAATCTAAGGCATGCAAAATGTAAAAATAAGTAATGCAAGGACAAATTCTGGAAATGGAAAGAAAAATGCATTTTATATTTTCTTACAATGCCCCTTTAGTCTAGTTCAAATTATTTTTATACTATGATTGTTGCGAATGTATGTGAATACAACATGCATGGTTAAGAAAGACATGAGTTAGCAATAAAAATGCATTCACTCAGCTGGGTCACGAAATGTGGTTGAACTTGTTGGCATTCATTGAGAAATTGTAACCTAGGTAGGTTAACGCTCTATTACTTAAGAATGTATGACTACATACTAACATGAATCTTGGTGTCTCGTAAGTAGAATTGCATAGTAATGAACTGCGTTAGTCATTGTTTACCACGAGGTCTGTTGTGGTTGGTAACAACCATGTGCACCTAAGAAAGTAAACATAAACAAGTCATAAAGCAAGTTTTTTCACTTTTGTTCGTATCCAAGGTCGATGCAGTATACATTGATATTGATAATGACCTACAGAGAAATCTTGTTTGCGTAGCAGATCTTTTTTACTATGACTTTCATTCATTCTGTTTACAGTAGTATGGAAAACATTTATTTACAACTTTTTACTGGCTTATTTACAATTTTTTGTATGTTGTTGCTATTCTTCAGGGATTTTTGTTTTGTATATTTATTTACTATTTATTTACATGCTAGTATACATTTTTTACATTTTATAATTGGTATCCTCCGGGAATTCCCGTTTTGCTAAAAACAATATGCCAAATTTGTACATCTCTAGTTCTGGCTAATGCTGCATTTGTCTGTAAGAAGAATTCCCACATTCGACAAAACTTTTCGCCATTACTTTTTTGGAATTTAGATCGGACCTTTTGGAAATTGTCATTCCAAGCGAGGGCAGTTTTGTCATAATTGGCTCCCATGTTAGACCAATCTTCAATAAGGAAGAGACCTTCAGTATCCTCAATGATGTCTTTGATGTAAGGAATTCTAGAATCGGGAATCATCGTGTTGTGTAAATTATTCACGGCTGGAAGTCTTGGGTCGTTAGAGCCAATCGCGTGGAGGACGAATATGCCATCATCTTTTAAGCATTTCTGAACATTCGAGAAGAATTTTCGATAATTCTTCTTGCCGACATGGACGAGGACTTCAATGGCCAAAATTCTGTCAAATTTCTCTTCCTTTTCGATCAAGTCTCGACAATCTGAAATTCGGACTTCTACTTGCAAGCCTTTGCAGAATTCGGAAGCGTATTTGGCTCCTTCGACAGAAGTGGTCGTTGCCACGACAGAGACGCCATACTCCGCCGCCAGAAATTTTGCCATTCCTCCCCACCCACAGCCAATATCCAGAACTTTCATACCCGGCTTCAATTTCATCTTCTGGGCCAAGAGTGCCATTTTATTCCTTTGGGCGGATGCCAATGTATCTGTTGACTTGAGCCACAAAGCGCAGGAGTAATTCATATCTGCACCCAGCATTGCTTCAAATAGGTCATTCCCTATTTAAATTTCAAAGAATTAAACTTAGTAACAATCACAATTAAATATAGATTTAATACAAAAGTAGTCTACTATTTTCACAAACAATATTATAAAAAATTGTACAGTTGTACTTACCAACGTTATAATGTGCATCTGCCATTTCAATGGATTTATTGGAGGAAGTCTCGTGGAATAATTCAAATTCCAAGTAGTCTAAGAATGCCTTGTACTTAAATGCAGGATCTTCCCTAAGATTTCCTACCTTCATAATATTGGCTACAACTTCGTGGACGCTCTTTATTGAAATCCAATCATTCATGTACGATTGGCAAAAACCTAGCAAACTTTTATTTGCCGTGTGTACATAAAACTCGGGGTTGTTAACTACGATTAAATCTTTATTCACCCCGTCAAGGCAATAAAATTCTCTGACTTTAGTCTGAACTGTAGATTTTAAAAATATTTTAATTATTATTCTCTCCACAAAAAGCCAAATGTGGATTAATTTGATCCCTAACCGACAAAGATATAATTTTACAGAAGCCATTCTCAATTTCAAAAATATGATCTCGAGAATCTAACAATGTAATAAATCTGCAATTGGGAAATGGACATAAGAGTAGTATCTTTGTACCTGTCTCAATATCTTCCAAACCTGTGGCTTAGTAATATTCTATTGCAGAAGTAGATCTTCTACTATGCAGATAAATAGTAAGCGTGTGGATCTTAAAAAGATTCTAGCTAAGGCTCAAATACTTGCTTCTCCTTCGCATTTTGTTTACTAACTAATCTTAAGGTGATGGAGTACATGTAAATCCACTTGTATGCATGCTTATTTTGCCGTGCTACTCAATCATTAGCAACTACTAGCAGATATACAAGCTAGATGTACTTAAATCTCTACTTACTAACCATGAAAACGCCATTCTTACAAATTTCTTCGTACAGAGTAACACGGAAAATGAGCAGAAAATCTTCTTCGTGCAATAAAAGATGAACTTTTTCCTTGCAATGCTAAACTAAATAGCCAAAAGGGTTTTCGTGTACTTGGTAGCTTTCAGCATTACAGCAAACACATTTAATATCTTCTGCTATTGGTCTTAATACATTAGTACATAGATTTTACTTCTCATTCTCTATCAGTTACTTCCCAAGAATTTGTCCTGATCTCAGTAAATTTTAAGGAAGCACAATTGCAATCAATAAAAATGGGGGAAATAGTAAAACTTTCCGAAATACAGAAATTTTACAAAGGGAGGTCAGTATTTCTCACTGGGGTATCAGGATACCTAGGAAAAGCTATTCTTGAAAAGCTACTGAGAAGCTGCTCGCACGTTTCGAGAGTTTATGTCCTTCTAAGGGCAAAACGGGGCGAGGAAGCTCATAATAGACTACATACGATTTTACAATCTTCAGTATGTCTTTAATTCAACATTTCTACTTTTATTTCGCAGATAGGATGCTAAATCTCATTATTAATTTGAATGGCTTTAGATCTTCGATACTTTAAAATCACAAAATGAGTTGGAGAGTTGGAGTAAGAAGATTCAAGTGATTGGTGGAGATATTACTCTTCCTTTCCTTGGAATAACAGCAGAGGATCGGGAATTACTCCGTGAAAATGTCTCCGTTGTCATCCATTCAGCAGCCAGCGTCAAGTTCAACGAATGCTTGAAAGATGCAATGAACATCAATTATCATGGGACAGAGCGAGTCCTGGATTTATTCAAAACCTTCAAAGAACTTGCATCATTCGTTCACATCTCCACTGCTTATGCCAATTGCGATTTACTGGAAATTCCAGAGAAGATTCTGCAACAAACTCCACTTCCACAAAATTTTGACCAAATGAATTCAGAAGAGGTGAAAATAATTACTGAAAAGTAAGTTTTCGCTTATACTTTTGTTAGAACATTTTTAAATAATTCTTTTCAGGTATTTTTCAGGTAATTAATCATGAAATTGTTATATGTTTTATGACTTGTAGAGTTATTGGGAAAAAACCAAATACCTACACATATACAAAAGCTCTCACAGAAACACTATTAGAGAAGGAAGGTGAAAAACTTCCAATTTGTATCGTACGACCTTCCATTGGTAAGTTTTGTGTTATACTTCTTTACATTGCATAAGATTCAAACGCATTTATTTTTATGGTTATGAATTATTCTACTATAATATTATGTTGCAGTATCTTCAGCCTGGCAAGAACCGAAACCTGGTTTTGTCGATAGTCTGAATGGATTTACCGGTTTCTATGCAGCAGTAGGTAAAGGGGTATTAACAAGTATGTATGCGGATGAAAATAAAGTAGTTGACCTCATCCCCCTGGATGTGGTAGTGAATGTTATACTAGCTGCGGGATGGGATACATCTATCAACAGGTAACTAAATTAAATATCGTTCTATATTTTCCGAGGAAAATTAATTATTGAAAAAAAATGAATGGCACTTAAAATTTTTTTTGCAAATAATTAAGGAATGTCGGAATCCCAGTGTACAATGTCTGTTCTGGTTCAATCAACCCAATCGATTACAAAACGACGAAGAAATATGGAATGCAATGCACCATCGACTCACCAGCAAACGACATTTTTCACTACCCAACTTTCTACCTTCTATCTTCATCGTTTCTGAACCGACTTGTTAGATTATTCATGATATTCATTCCATTTCTTTTGATCGATGCTTTAAGCCTGGTCATTGGGAAGAAGCCAAAGTGGGTTGAATTATCTTATTACCTGTTCCATTATCATGAAATTATTTAAAACTGTAATAATATATTTTATTTCCTGTAGAATGCTCCGTTTGTACAAAAGGTTAACAGAAACTGTTGACTCCTTTGACTATTTTGCTAACAACGAATTCAACTTCATGATCGACAACATGCAAAGCCTGTATAAGAGAATGGGAGAGAAGGACACAGATTTATTTTACTGGAACATCGCTGACTTAAACTGGGAACAATATTTTAGAAATTATTATTTGGGTATCAAGTCCTCTATCTTTAAGGAGGACTCGCAGGATTTAAAAAATGCCAGAGAAAAAATGTCACGGTATTTAAACAACCCCAAATAATTATATCAGGTTTAATTACAAATGCGTTTAAATCATTACTTTTTATTCAACAGAATGTACTGGACCCAAAAAGCTGTTTCTCTCTTCATTATTTTGACTACATGGACAGTTGTGGTAAAGATGTCTACTGCATTCTTTGGAAGTGCATTTAATCCTTAGATTTTTAGCTATGAAAACTTAACTCGATAATTTAATTATTTTATTATATTCCTCACTTTGTAATTTAGTACATCTAAGTTATTGTATTACATAAAATAAATCGTATACAGCATTTATATGTCCATTAAACACTGACAACTTAGTGAGTAACAGCATTACAACTGGTTTAACTTCATTTTCATTGAAAGTCATTTTACTTAATATAGGTATACAGTATGATAAGAGATGGAATAATTTAATGCATTTTGTACCTTGGGCCTTGTATTGTCACATAACTTGTCATATTATTTATGTTTAGCTATTCTCCTATAGAAAATGCATGAACGACGTGCATAAATCATTTTCTCTGCGGTATAGCATTAGGTTACTTGTACTATTTTAGAATTTTAAACGTACAATGACGTCTTTCTTAAGCTATTGTATAGATCGCATAGTGCACCTTAGAAAACCTTGAACCGAATCATTGTAAAAATTGATTAAAACAGCATTTTAGTTGCTAAACTAGTATTTTAACCATTATCACTTTTGACCAGATGTATTACAAGTTATACTATTTCTCTGCTGCGGTTTCAAAAATTAGTATTCACTTCATTCGCAACAATAAAATTTTGGCAACACTATTACTACTTTGAAAAAAAGTAGTATCGTGTTGTTGAATAAGATGTGTCATTAAAAGCCAATACTACGTGCGTCATTAAAACTTCCATTTTAAAAAATAATTTCGTATTTCAAGTTCCTGAAAGCTAGTTAAATTCTGGCATGATTTACTACGCCTCTCATATTTCCATGCAACTATTCAATCTTAATTTCCCTTACAATTCAAGTCCTGAACCTACTGCAACAAGTACTTCCATTTTAAAATCCCAAGATGAGATAAGGAAAGGTCATAAATTTAATTTGTATCTATTAATATACTGATTACTTTTATGAATTATTATTTACATTGACTGGGTTGTCGTAAAGTTGTGTAGCAAGTTCTTACGACCTAGTTGTCAGTACTTTATTTGAAAATTCTAAGAATTGGCGAGTTTTTGTCCAGGATTCACGATAGTATATAGGTACTTACATATCATATCTAATGCCAAGAATTTTTGCAGTAGTTTCATCCTGTCAAAAGTAGTTGGTGATGAATTGTGTAACTCCTACTAGTCAATTACCTAATCAAAACACAACAACCAATATACTCGCAGCTATTCAATTTAGATTTCTCGTATACATCAAGTCCTTAACCTACATCAACATTTGATTTTTCAATGCCAAATCAATCACCTGGATGGAATGTAGTGGATGAACTAAGCATTACCACAATTATTCAAATCCACACATAATACTAATAAATATATTTGAACCGGAATAGGAGATATAAACAAAGGTTTTAACTTTCAATTTGTATTCATTAATATGCTTATCGTAAAGTGAAGCTGTGTAGCAAGTTCTTAAGAACGGCGTCACTTTTTGTATAAATTCTAAGAATTGGTGAGTTTTTGTCCAGGATTCACGATAACAAATCTAATGTCAAGCATTTTTGCAAAGGTAGTTTCATCCTGTCAAAATGGTGTTGATGATTATGTAACTGCTACTAGTCGAACATATAATTTAGCACACACAATCTTACATCCGAGCAATTCAATCTGCATTTCGCGTGTAATTCAAGTTCTGAACCTACAGCAACATTTCATTTTTCAGTGCCAAATCAATCACCGGGATGGAATGTAGTGGATAAGCATTAGCATTATTTAAATTTACATATAATACTGATAATTGTATTTGGCCCACAGGATAAGATAAGTATAAAGCTTTTGAATATCAATTTGTATCAATTAATATGCGGACAACTTAAATTAATACTTATTTACATAGACCGGTTTATCTCAAAGGAAAGGTGTAAAATAAAAGATTTAACAATCAGCCTTGTATCAAGTCCCTACCATGTGCGTCAGTACTTTTTGTATTAATTCTAAGAATTGGCCACTTTTTTTCAAGGATGTATGCATCTTATATTTAATATTTTGCATGTTAGTTTCATCCTCTTAAAATTCGTGATGATGTATTTAACTGCAACAGGCCACACACCTACCTATTAGAGATAAACCGCATAATTTTGTTGTCTAGTAATGAATAGCCGCCTTTGTAACAAGTATCTACGCAGTGAATCACTAATTTTTGAGTCAATTCTAAGAATCGGCCAGTTTTTATCCAAGAGTATTATGATATACATCTTTAATAATATCTAATTTGATTCGTTTTTGCTATATCCAGTTTCATCCGCCTAAACACCGTGAAGAGTGTGTAACTGCGACTATACACATGGCCACACATGTACCTATAGGTATGTACCTACTACAAAAAATAAACTACTTTTTTTATCCTGTTGTGGAATGGAGCATTGTACATAGATTATCGAGCAATGTTTTCATGAATGATAAACAACAAGCCTACTACTTCGTAGGTTCAACAATTACTGCATACTTGGAAATGGACTAATAATACATAATATACCGTATAATTTCACATCTTCAGCCTCCTGAAAATTTTCAATATCAAATTGAACCAAACACGATTTCAACTTAATACAGCATAATCTCAAGTTCTAATACTAGCTACACTAGGTTTTATAAAACTCCTCATTTATCTTTGAGAATAAATCTCTTTTAACATTTTATTCACTCTAGAAAGTAATAAATTAACAATGGCCAAAATTTATAGTAAAACTAAACGGCCATTGTTAAAAGACACTAGAATTTTGTTTGCAATTTTGGACGTAATAATTTGGGGATGCATTCTCCCTATTTTGCTTCCAGTAGGAATTTTCTTTTACGTTTACAGATCCGCTTTCTTGTAGCCCATTTTAGAAAAGATTTGACTCCCACTAGTACAAATGACCTTCTCGTGGCTCGAGCTACAACAGACAAAAAGCAAATTGTAGACATAGGATTCATTTTACATGTGAAAGGAGATATTTCTCTCCTGCAGTTGCAGGAGAAATTTAAAGCCCACTTTCTCTCTCCAAACAAAGAGGATTCTTTCAAATCTCTCTATTGCACATTTGAGATGTGTAGGAGGCTATCTATTTCTCAAGAGAGTTAACAACCTCAATTTAGATGATCATATCAGAGAAGACATTCTTAACCAAGACCCACAGAGCTACTTTTCCACTTGGCTACATTCTCCCTACAAAAATGATAAAGCCGCAAGATGGGAAATGCTCCTTCTTAAATCTAAAGAGGCGTCTTTCGAAGCATTCAGAATGCATCACGGACTTATCGACGGTTTTGGTATGCTAATGATCGTTGATAAGCTCTGTGGGCAGAACTCGCCTTATCTGGTGGAAAATGAGCCCCCTCGTTCCTTTTTTGATAACGTAAGATCTATTTTTGATCATGTAGTAGTTTTTATTCACGCTTTGGTAAATTATGATAAGTAGGTGAATGCCTTGGACTATGCGGCTCCGAAATATCAAAAGTGTCATAAGATTTAACTTGTAGGCATGAAAACATTTATTTCCCGCCAAAGCTATAATTTAAAATATATTATAAATTTCAATTTTTTCGAAGCCCCAAGTCCAAGGTATTTACTTTCCCCCTATTTTTGGAAATTGTGAAGGCTTTTGGTTAATAAATACGGATTACACTCTAATTCGATTAATATACACAAAATGCCAGCTCACATTACCCCCTGTTAACCTACCTTAATAAAATAAATTATGTTTGTCGTTTCTATAGTTTTCCATGGTTCTTGAAATCCCTCGTGAAGTAATCAAGTACAACTTGAAGGCATTTACATCTTCAAAGCCTTTTCCAGAGATTACGGATGTAGACAAGAGTGACAAAATGCTTGTAGCCTGGTCAACTTTGGATCTGTCAGTCCTTAAATCCATCCGCCGCCAATTAGGAGTTTCTTTCTCCACTCTCCTCTACGTTTTGCAGACGGGAGCGTTGCGAAGACATTTAACAGAAGTGGGAAGAGAATCAGAAATCACGAAAACACTCCCCGTTCTTCACACAATTCCTAGAGCAAATCACCCCAGAACGAGATTTACAAATCATTGGGCCTATGTCAAACTGCATACTCCATTCCGCAATATAGATCCTTTGGCCCGGGTTTGGGAAACTGAAGACATGGTTAATGAATTTGTTGGGAATAAATTACACATTTCCAGCCTTGAATATTTCATTGGATATCTCAACCTTCTACCGACTCGCTTTTGCATTCTTGACCTACAATGGCCAATCTTTACTTACAAAGCATCCCTTTCAAGCATGGTGAGAGCAAGCAGCCAGTACTTTCTATTTGGAAAGGAAGTCACAAATATTTATCACACATTTTGCACAAAGGACCTTTGTCCTGAAACAGGTAGTTAAAGCAATCTGGCTTTAGTCATTAAATTTTCTTTTAAAAATTAATGAAAAAACATGACCTTGCTACCTTTTAAAACTTTTTTTAGTTGTATACACAACCACAGCATCGCACAACAACCAAATTGACGTTACATTCTCAGCTGCAAAACAACTGGTCCGTAACCAGAGTGAGATGAACCGAATGGCAGAAAAGCATTTTAAAGATGAACTCCAAGATCTTATTAACAGATGTAATATTAAAGCAACCTCATTGTAATTCCTATTTGTCTTATAAAATTCTGTTAACTATACACTCTCGTAAATAAAACCATAAAATAGAATTTTTCAGACATTATTGCGTTTTTATTGGAGCAAGTTTTTAACCCGCATGTCATTTTCTACCAAACGAGCTAAATTAGTTTACATCGTTATAAAATACCTTCAAATCATTAAATGAGTAGTTTTTGCATTTTCCTTGTCAAATTACTTGGTTAGACTAGATTTAAAAAATAGTCAAGCTAGTTAAAATAAACAAGATTGGTGTAACTTTAAAATAAATCATGCTTCAGTAATCCCAGAATTTGCATATTTATTAGAATTAGACTAACAAATAAAGAAGAGATTCCCAATTTGTTCCGAATTGTGAAATGATGTGGTTTCCACGCTTGGAATTAATACTATGCCTAACGGTTGACCTTGTAAGTCGTTAGTTGTTTACTTACCATAGTTTTCGTTTTTTATTATTTCTTGTTGTTGAAATCATGACACTATGCAGTATGCACTAAGATATTGTAGTTTATGCGTACATTGATTAGCTATCTGATAAATATTTATCTGGGAAACCCCAAATAAATTCCTGACGAAAACATTTGTTCCCAAATGTTAGTAGTTCAAGAAAGACGTAGATAGAAGATTAAACCTAGATTTAGTAAACAATACGAAGTATCTGTTTGTTTCCAAGAAATGTTTACGGTTTCAGATACCTAGAAATGATCTGTGAAACAGGAAGAAGGTTTCACACACATGACGTGTGGAAAACATTTATACACATGTAAATTAAATTTTATGTAAATTAAATTTTTTACAACCAAGTAGAAGAAAGAGCGACAAGTAAGCGTGGGTTGGGTTAGCTGGATTAAAAAGTAAATATATTATGACAGGTTCTCATAACAGGTTTCGTTCACAAATTCGTGCAATACACTGAGTAGCCGTATACTTTCATGTTCAGAATAACTTTACACGTAGGTCACGTACACAGCAGAGATGAATTCTTAAGGTACTTGGTGCTGAATTAAAAGTTCAAAGTGCATATAAATACATGTCAGCAAATCTGTCTGTAATGCCACTATTACAACTTAAATAGGAAAGAGAAGAGCAAAAACGCAGCTCTTTGTTAGCTACTGAGAAAATTGCAATCAGGAGAAGTGAAACTGAAACAACGGCGTAGATATAACATTTCTTGCTTTTTAGTTATTGAAGTTGCAATTTCCCCCATAACTTACAATTATCAATGATCCATTAAAATGTATTTAAATCATTCAATTTCGTTCGCTGAAATTGCCATTGCCGTAGTAATATTTTTAGTCACATTTTTGTATTACACGTTAGTAAAGCGAGACAGAAGAATTAACAAGTGTCTCAATGAGATTCCTGGACCAAGAACTTTCCCCATTGTGGGAAATTGCCTGGCTTTAAATGTTCCAGGCCCTGGTGAGCTTTAAGAAAGCATTTATCATGCAATATTATCCAGTATTATAATATTATATTTTTTTCAGATCTCATTCAAACTGTAAGAGACTTGGTAGCTACTCACGGAAGTGTCATACGGCTATGGATGTTTAACCTGCCTTATGTTATGCTGGCATCTGCCAAAGACGCTGAGGTACAAAAATTACCTAAAATATTAATATGCAAATTATAAAGTAAAAATGCAACAGCATTAACAAAAATATTTTGTTTTAGGCGATCCTCTCCTCCACTGTCCATATTAACAAAAGCAGAGACTACAACGTGATGAGACCTTGGTTGGGAAATTCTCTATTCATTAAACAAGGTAATTGTTATATTTATATTGCAATGGATTTAATTTAAATTGCTGTGAATGTTTACTGTATACAGTAAAACTGTAAAGTAGCACCAGTTAATATTGGCATTGATAACTCAGGTGCTGACTGGTCGTGCCGAAGAAAGCTGCTAACTCCAGCTTTCACATTTGGCCTGCAAAAGGAATTTCTCCAGGTATTCAACGAACAGGGGGAAGTTATGAGAGAAGTTATTGAGACTGAATGTGTAAATAAAGGAATTGTCAATGTGTACCCTTACTGCTCACGAAGTGCTCTCGATGTCATCTGTGGTAGGTTTTGGGTCTTGAATGATCGATTCCCTACTATATATGGTTTCGATACTCAAATGAAGGAGGTACGAGGTTAATGAAATATATATTTTTAGATGCAGCTATGGGAACGAAAATTGGAGCTCAAAAACGACAAAATATGAAATATTCAGAGAATATTTTATCGTAAGACATACATGACTTGTATTTTTAAACATTAAAAACAACTTGAAATTCAATTCCACTACTTTCACTGCATACAGAGTTCTTGAACTGATTGTCACACGTATACTTAAACCTTGGCTGCAACCAAATTTCATCTGGAAAATTTCCCCTGAGGGAAAGCGAGAAAAAGATTGCCTGAAGGTCGTACATGGATTTACGGAGAATGTCATCGCTCAAAGAAAAAGTCTAATTGCGAGTGATACAGAATTATCGAATAGACTAAATGGAACGGGTAATTTGAATTTAAAATTTGGTGAATATAAAAAAATTACTATGAAATCCAATTCAATGTTTTAAGTTTGGTTTTGTATTTTAGGAAAGTCAAGACTGGCATTTTTAGACCTTTTACTCCAAGCATCTAAATGCGATGCTGGAAAAAATTTAACAGACTCTGAAATACGTAATGAAACTGATCTCTTCATGGTGGCTGTAAGTGTCTGAATTAGTAATTCTGTTTTAAAACGTATAGATTTTTTAAATTAGACTGTAAAATGTATTTGTACTGACTATTTGTACATTTAAAAAATTCCAGGGCTACGACACAAGCGCATTAGCCATAGCTTGGACTTTGTTTCTAATCTCACACCACCCCGCATGCCAGAAAAAAGTGCAAAAGGAACTAGACGAGATCTTTGGCGAAGACAAAGAAAGACGCGTTACTTCAGAGGATTTAACTAAAATGAATTACTTGGAGATGTGTTTTAAAGAAGCCTTGAGACTGAGACCATCTATTCCATTCATTTTCCGATCTCTAACTCAAGATGTGACTTTAGGTACAGAATTCAGATATAACATTTAGTTCTCGTGTGGAATTTTTAAGTTTGCTGTTTCTATTAACTATTTTGTTGGGTTTTTTATGCAGCGGATGGGAAAATCCTTCCTGCGGGGATTGCGGTAGTCATTTCAATAATAGATATTCACATGGACCCCAAAGTCTATCCTAGCCCAGAGATATTTGATCCTGAGAGATTCACACCAGAGAATTGTAGTGGCCGGAGTTCTTATTCTTACATTCCTTTTGCAGCTGGCCCCAGGAATTGTTTGGGTAACATTTCTCCGCATTAACTCATTGTTTATGCAGTTATACATAACATTGATAAGTGTTTTATTATTTTAACATTGCAGGTCAAGTTTTTTCCAAGTCTTTAGCAAAAGTAGTTCTCTCTTCCATGCTAAGAAGATTTTGGTTTACACCTGGCGAGCCATTAGAAACCGTGCAAATAGTACCCTATGTAAGCCTCCGTCCTAAGAACGGACTACATTGCAAAATTACACCACGCCACTAAACTATCCCAATACATTTTATTATTATTTTAAATAAGTAATACGCATACCCGTGTACCTATCTTCATTGTCGCTGAAATAAAATTGTCCAGTTGTCAAAAAAGTTTGAGTAAAATTTAATGGCTTAACAAAGGTTTCATTGCACTTAAATTTTCCGTGTATATATTGGAAATTGTTTTCGAAGCAATAATTATTATAAAAATACTATAATATTATTACCTATATTAGAGACATTCGCCTTTTTGTCAAAAAAAATCACAAATTGATCATTGCATAAGGTACAGTACAATCTGCAAAATCACCCGAAGCATTTACGTGCCATGTTTTAGAAAAAAGGTCAACGCCCACCTAGATAAAGTCTGTCTAAATATATTTAATGATAATTGTTGTTTTCCATGAAACGCAGTTTTCCATGTAAGTAAACGAGTAGTAACAGAAAATGTAAATAAATAATAACATTTCCTCCTAATTGTCAGTCTGTAGTCCGTAGCTGGACATTATGTTTTAATATATTACACTATGGTTTGTTTTTCTGAGGAAATAAAATGATAATATGACGCAAGTAGATTCTAATTAATACTAATTTCTACCAAAAAAGTAAAAGGTAAAACTTCCTCGATCATACCACTTATAACTACGTCGCTGTACTGGAACTTGTTTACCAATAATGTATGGGATTCTTATAGGTATGGCTTACATTTCCCTTTGTGAAATAAACACAACAATTGCAAATTTTTTGCATGTTTGTTGCTTCACGAAATGCATATCTGCCCATTGTTTTAACAAATATAGGTTCTTGTCCGAATTCTTTGTGCACTAACACTGTCGCTTACTTTTTATTACGACTTGTTACGACAAAATGTCCCCTAATACAGTGTTATTGCCGTTTATGTAATTTTATCGTTGAAATCATGAGATACTCGATATTCAGGCTATTTATTCACCATTATAACAATAAATTAAAACTTTATTGAACTCTTTATCAGTACAGATAATGCAGGTACTAAATTAATGCTAGTATCTTAAAAATGTTTATAAAAATATTAATAAGTGTTTGGTAGTTTTATTATTTTCCGTTTTGCTTCACAAGATTTATTAGTGCCTGCAGGACAGTAGGATCTGCCAATACAGAAATATCTCCAAAGTCCGTTTTTCCTGTAGCAACGATAGACAAAATGCGCCGGAGAATTTTTCCACTGCGAGTAAGGGGAAGAGTTGGGGTCACCCAGACTACATCCGGAGAGGCGAAGGAACCCAATTTTTGAATTACTGCAAAAACCAAACGAATCATATAATAAAATATAAATGCATTGAAAATAAATAATAATTTATATTAAAATCTCACCTTTCTGTTTAATTTCGGTGATAAGAATTTCTTTTTGAATCTGCAAATTGCCTTTGAGAGTCACAAAGCAATGTAAGCATTGGCCTTTGATTTCATGAGGAACAGGAATAACGGCTGCATCCGCTATGGCTGGATGATCCAAGATTGCTGATTCAACTTGCATAGAGCTTGTTAGGCGTCCACTGACTTTAATCATGTCATCTACTCTTCCCGTTATCCAAAAATATCCCTCTGCATCTCTTCTCACAGCTGAGAGTATTAATTTCCAAATATTGTTACATGTTACAAATGTAGATGTTACTAACATGTAACATTTCATTTAATTTTAAAAGTAATTTACCATCGCCTGTTAAGTAATAGCCGGGGAACTTGGAGAAGTAATCATTTGTGTATCGTTTTTTGTCTCCGTGAATATATCTAGTAATGCAGGGCCAAGGTTGACTAAATGCCAGGCATCCTTCACCCTCTCCTTCAATTACTTCGCCTTCTTTGGTGAGCAAGATTGGAACAATTCCGAAAAATGGCATACCCTACCATAAAAAAGGAATAACATTTATAATAAAAATCCAATCCTTTGGCAGACAATTTGAGTTTGCTTTAATAATCTTATTTCATTTACAACGGCTCCAGGCTTCATAGGCATTGCCCCAGGCAATGAAGTAAGAATGTGTCCTCCTGTCTCAGTTTGCCCATACGTATCTACAATGGGGCATCGAGACCTTCCAACAACTCGATAGTACCAGAGCCAAACTTTAGGGCTAATAGGTTCTCCAACCGTACCGAGAACGCGGAGAGAGTTTCTCTTGAACTTTCCAACTGGTTCGTCCCCGAATTTCATAAGATGTCTCAGAAGAGTCGGAGCTGTGTAGAAGTGAGTTACTCCGTACTTTTCGATGATCTCCCACGGTCTGCTTATACTAGGATGAAATGGTGAGCCGTCAAAAAGGACTGAGGTCCCTCCAAGGCTTAAAGGTCCATAGACGACGTTTGTGTGACCAGCGCACCATCCAAGATCAGGAGTACCCCAAAATACGTCATTCTTCTCCGCATGGTAGTCAAATGAATATTTGAAATTGGTAGATGAGAAAACCATATAGCCTCCCGTAGTGTGAACTATTCCCTTTGGTTTTCCAGTTGAACCACTAATTCACAAAAATAACAATTCATTTTTCAAAAACAGTGAAAAATTTTTATTCTATCTTAAAAAAATGACTCTTTTCGTTTGTATAGCAGAGATATCTTAGTTGATTTGATTTTTCATGACATACCTCGTATATAAAATAAACATGGGGTGTTCTGAGTCAACCCATTCGGGGGAACAATCTTCTGACATCCCGGCACAAAGTTCATGCCACCATATGTCTTTCTCGCCATCGAGAGGAGCCTAATACAATATCAAATTAAAATTATTAATTTATCAAGTTACATGAATAAAATTATTGAAAATTCAAAAACTTACAGCATGCGCCATCTTCTTGGGATTCAAAGAAGCATTTTGCTGACCCTGAAACCTTGATAAATGATTTAAAACTATGCAATGATTTACAATGTGCCCCGACCCTTCAGATAGGACAATAGCCTGAAAATATACAAAATAAAGAATTTAATAATTTTCATTTAATACTAGTTGAATCCTAGCACACAAAGTGTGCTAGAAAATGTTGCAATTAGTAAATTTCTAGCTACTGCGCATTGGCCCGAATTTCATAGACCGTTGATTGGACTCAATAGTCTAGGCTTTGCTCATTAATTACAAAATATTACCCTTGCTCATTAGTTACAAAATATTACCCTTACTCATTAGTTACAAAATATTACGGACATATAAATATACAAACATTTATTCAAGAATAGTGAAAGAATCCCATGCGCATGCCCCAGTTTATGTTTATGTAGAGTAAAGATTTAAGTATTTGGGAAAATATTGCAATTTTGAAAAAAATTACCTGATCACAAATCTCTTTCTGGGCAATAAATTTTTCACCTCTCCAAAAGCCATCTGCAGTAATCAAAACTTTGACATTCCCGTCTACCAATCTATCAGCAAGACTTTGAGCAGAGTAACCAGCAAACTTAAAGTAAAAAATTGTCATGCATAATTTTGAAATTGCAATTATTTTTTATCATAAGTTTGATGAAACTTACAACGACAGAGTGAACAGCACCAAGTCTCACGCAGGCTAGCATAGCTACAACCGTTTCGATAATTACAGGCATAGAGATTATTACGATGTCTCCCTTTTGCACTCCGATGGACTTCAAACCGTTTGCAAAGGTACATACTCGGAGATATAACTCAGAGTAGGTGACGCTATCCCCATTCCCTGGATCATTTCCTTCCCTAAATGAAAAATTAATGTAAACATGAAAAATAGATTGTCCATATTTCAATTGAGGTTTCTTGAGACAAGAATACCTGAGAACATTTGAATTAAATAGTCTAAATATTCATGTTTACCATAGCAGAGCAGTTTTGTCACCAAGCTTCTGGACATGTCTGTCTAAAACATTGTAGCAAATATTTGTCTTTGTCCCCTTCATAAATTCCGTGTAGACGGTACCATTAGCAGGATCGAAGTTGTAGCTGAAGAATTCATTATTTTCGCTGTTATTTTCTTCGTTTATGAAATAAAATTGTTCTGCAATTTCCCTCCAGAACGTTTCTGGATTTTTTATTGACTTTTCATAAATACTTTTATACTCCTGCAGACTTTTGACATACGCATTTTTCCATAGCCTTTTCTTCGGGTAGAATACCTAGAAATATTATTTCCATTTTGATTACTCTACTTTATTTCCTAATTTTTTTGCTTCCCCCAACTATCAGTCATAAATGGGAGAAACAGAAGGAATTTCTCTGGATTATTATCAATGTATTCAAATTCAATGTACTAGACGTTTCAGATTTCCCCAAATTACATTTTATGCTGTTTTATTACTTTTTTCATCCTCAATTCAGAAGACTCAAATCAGTTGACCCAGTTGGTAGGGGCAGTACTGATATACAGTAACGATTTCAGAATAGTATTTAGTAAAATCAATTACCTTCGAGTTTTCTTCGTTTTGCAAAGTTTTCAATGTACTTTCTTTAATCGAACTAAGAATAGCGTTTTTGTTGAATTTCTCGATGTTCTCTTTTTCCATGTGGCCATTTGAAAGTTGCATTTTTGCTACATGTAAAGAGAAATATTTATGTACTATGTATGGAATGTGTTATGCGAAACACGAGACAGTTTATTGGTTTTCATTAGAACAGGTCAGCTTTGATTATGTGGAATTTAACTGTAGGAACAAACTCATTTATACTTGTTCTGTTCCTGTAGCTTAACTCTAATACATGTGAAAAACAGTTAACGAGATTACAGCAGAGATGTGTTTTCCCCACATACAGCAGCGTACAGTAAAATTGCTATCCTCTCACCATTCTCTCCTTAGTAGAAATAAAGCTGTTGTAGCAGGAAGAAGTAGGTTGATTTCATGATGTCTTTGCAAATTTTTTGGTAATGCAAGGTATGATACAGGTTTTATAGTATAAAGAAAGTACGCTCTGCCTCTCGAGTACACATGCAAGTATCTTTGTACTTGTAATTTTTCTAGACAAATTCCCAAGACTACTTTACAGCAGAGATTACCAAGTAGTATAAATGACCTAAGCCAACAAGGGTCAGAAGAGTCTCAAAATTCTTTAGTGTCACCCACTCCAAAAAATTCGATGAGCCAATAGTAAGTTTAAAAATGTGATAAATCTCAAGTTATAGGTTTTCATAAACTCAATATTATAAAGTCTAATAATATCTTATACAAGCAATAATGTACTTTGAGTGACCCTATAATTTGTAAAAAAAAATGTAGGTATGGAAGTTTCTTGGTGAATGAAAAGGATGCTCTAATTTCTGTATACGGGTCAAAAAAATTAAGAAATCCAGTTTTCAGCATTATCAGCATTTGCATGTGAGTGAATTGACTTTTCCATATTAAATACTACTTCCATAGTAAATAGTAATTTCCGAAATGTCGACTGCAAAATTTTCATCAGAAAATATTTTACAATTATTTGACCATCATTGCACGTATTTCATGTGGCCCCAATGTCTGTCATACAAATGGCTAAGGTTTTGAGCGAGACTAAACATTTCACTAGCATTATAAGAACGTATGAAGAGTCAATCGACATAATATTATTTTAATGTAATCTGTACAAATATGTAAGCACTACCAATGTTTACAAGGTATTGTTGTGTGAGATAGTTTGTAAATAAATAATATGCTAATATGTATAACAATTGTGTTGACTCTGTAATACTGAAGTAAAAACATTTTTCACTCTTATCCTCATTCTGACCTTCAGCTTACTAAGTGGAGTTAGTCTACCTAAGATATCTGGTTTTGCAAGCGTAGACCTAAAACTACAACTACCTATTCATTTTTAAAATGCCAAGCAAAGCAAACTGACAATATTATTGCTATGGTTTGTTGACGTCATTCCTTTATTCTCTGTTTTCCTTTTGCAAAAATAAATAGGTGTGAATTATTAAAAGACGAATTTCAATTCCTCTAAAAATATACTACCAGAATACAGTGTTAAAATAATCCGAGAAGAGAAGTTTGGAATTCCATTTTACACAAAAGAAATTATGGCGGACAATAAGTTAGCTGAAATCGTGAGCGATGAAGAAAAGCAATTAGTAGAAGAAATGAAATTAAGAATTAAAGGTACGAATTAAAAAGCATTCATATAACATTTTGAATTACTGTGTCTTTGTATAGTAAACTCATGTTTAAATAAACAAAAAAGGTGAAGACAACTTCCGCTGTCCAATGGACGATTGGTATTTGCTACGTTTTATCCGATACAGGAAACATGACTTGGACAAAGCATTTACCGCTGTAAGTAAAACTATTATCAAAACTTTAAATTGATTACTAATTAATAGTGAAGGCGATTCTTGTGTAAATTTTTCCAAGCTTGATTTAATTTTGTGGGTTTTCATGTAAATTTTAAAACAATAGCTCTTGACATGGTGGAAAGACAGACACCAACTTCCAGAATTACACGACGGTCTATACCCCAGTGTCTATGAGGAACATTATAGAACCAAATTCTCAACCACTGCAAACAATCGGGACAAACATGGACGGCAAATTGTTTTATGGAAAATTGGTACAACAATATATTTAAACTTATAGATAGAAACCAGCGTTATAGAAAACCTTGAATTATAAATGTGCCAATTTCTGTGTATTTATGAATTTGTAAAAATGGACATTGCCACTTATAAATGGTTCTAATTCAATATATAGGTAATTGGAATCCTGAAAAAATTAAGTTTTTAGATATGTTCAAATCTAATTTCCCAGTAGTGGACACAATTTCGACAAGGCAACTGACTCAGCTGAACGGCGTCATTTTTATTCTCGATTTGGAGGGACTCGGCCTACATCATGTTCGCGCTTGTACCCCCAGCTGTCTTCGAATTCTTTTGAGTTTAACTGTAGGTACAAAATCAATTCACCGACTTAAATTTCGACTAAAATTTGATAAATTATTTTATTTCAGGATGGATTTCCACTTAAAATAAAAGGCATTCACTTTGTTAACCATCCAAAAATATTTCAAGTAGTTTGGGCCTGTGCTAAAGTTCTGATGAAAGCGAAGATGAAGAAAAGAGTAATACAAACTTTATTATTTGCAAATCAAATTTATCCAAATGTTTTCAATGAAAGACAAATTTCCTGAAAGTATATAACTAAAGATGAGAGGATTAATTTACCAATATTATATATAATGTGACGTGTTACTCGGGACTAGGAAAACAAACTATAATTTGAAGAAGAATTATAAAATTTGTACATTTGTAATTTTAGATCCAAATGATATTTGTAAAATATTTTCTAAATTCTAAATTGTCCACCAGGATCTTAATTGTAAAGTTTGGCTACAATTATTTTTCTACGTTGTTTCTTCAGTTTCCATGTTTACAAAATATATCAATTTTATTACACCCTCAATTCAATCAACATAGAAAATGATATTGTATCTATAAATACTAAGTATCTAGTATCTACCACACGCAATGTCGTAGTAAACACGCAGTAAAATAATGAGTTCATTTAACAGGTGCAGTTTCATTCCGGCGATTTTTTATCTCTGCACGAACAAATTGAGCCGAACATCCTTCCTGTAAGTTACGGGGGAACTTTATCTGATGAAGAATTTGAAGAAAAGGAATTTGTAAAAATTCTTCACGATCGAGAATCATATTTTAGAGGTTAGATTAATTACTAAATTTCTTATAAAACATTCATGCAAAAAACAAAAGAAGAAACTGCATTAATATCTTATGACAATTACTTTCTAATTTTTTAGAACTTTTTGACAATATGGGTTACACTGGCGAGAAGAAGAAAAATACTGAACTCTAAGCAGATTGTCAAGTACAAAATCTATAATTATACGAATCTGTCTTTATAGTTTAAAGCAACAATATATTTTATGTAAATGAGAACGCTAAAACATTTTGATAGTGTTTAAAAATTTGTTGACCAGTAATGTTATATAGCGTATCAATATTGCAATAATATTAATTCTATTCTAAATGGGAAAGTTAAGGTTGAAAAGTTAAAGAATGAATTATGCTAGTTCATACATATCCTATTTGTAAAAGTTGTCTAATACCTATTTAGTATTAACAGTAATTATATTATAGTTGCATCGTATATTTAATTATTTTTTGCCGCCACAAATAATAATACATGTTTGTTGTATATCCTTAGAATTAACTTTGTTGTGCATGAAATATGAAACGAATAATTTAGCGTGTCATTCTTACATAATAAAGTTACATTAACCACGTATCTTATATGATAATTCTCTATTATATCTACGCAATGTAATTTAATAGCACTTAGACGTTCTTACCGTGGTTAGCCTTGCTAACTAATGGAAGATACTTATTTATGACTGAGACAGCATGTAATCATCATAAGCGACACTTAGTGGCATAATAAGTGACTTCTGACCATATGATCATAAGCGAAAATTTACTTATTTCCCCTTCAAGATATCCTTAAAACGTTGCATAAATAGTTAAAATCATAAAATGTCCATTGCTAGAGATGCCTTTCAATTTTTCACGCACAATAGATTACTACGAAAATGACTTTCAGATTTATATACATGTCAAAAGTGTAGTACATCATATCATATGTACAAGTATACCTTTAATTACAATTATGTCTATAATTTAGTCAAACAATTACCTATATCAATGTGGCTTATACCAAAAATACGTAGACTAAACACATACATACTGCAATATTTAAAGTCTTAACTTTCCATACAGTACGGTAGAAATAAATAAAATACTAGAAAATCCAAATTGTCGCTTATGATAAAATGGTCTTTGTCATTTATGATAAAATGGCCCCAATTCATTTTGAAAAGTGGCGTTTATGATGATATGGCCCTTAATTTGCTAACCCTAAAGTAAATACTTCCCATGTAGCTACATTGACGAGTCGTATATCGTTCGAAAGCCTGTTTCAAGGGCTATCAACTGATGTCATAATCTTTGACATTTTTAACCCACAACTAAAATGACACTATTTCTTGTGACCCATGTCCCACGTTGATCAATTTTGTGATTATAACTTAAAAAATGGAATTTTGGAGTGATATTATTTCATACGGGTCTCGTTTATATCGTTTATATACATACTATGATGTGTAGCCTTGGACAAAAATATGTACTGTGGTCCCAGAGGACACAGACCTACATCAGTTAGATTAAACTGCCACAATTTGTTACATTGTTGTTTGTGACGGGGTGAGCCATTAGCTTTTGAAACCTAAAATAAGTACTTATATTTAGAAGACTTGTACCATTCAGAAGACCGTCTCAGGGACTATGAAATTTAACCTTAATATTGTAAGCGTTGAACCAATCAGTAGAATAGTAGCGTTTCTAGTAACCACAATCAGAATTTCATTAATTGTGAATTTATAAATTACAAAATGTGATTTCAAGGTACAAGCAACTTTATTTAGGTGATTAGTAACATCACGTTTTGACTCGGAGCTTTCTTTCGGTACATGTCGGTATCATGTTGCTAATGATTGTGATGCAGGTGTACATGATGAATGCAGGTGTGCATGATATTTCTACTCATTTCTCTGAATACTTAAATATTTTAAACTGGTACCTTACGCTACCATTGAAATGCATACAAATCTAAATTCTGCAGGAAGGCGGAATGAAAAACCCCGATTTGCAACATTGACTATGTAAATGAACGGAAATTGAAGTAAATAAATGGTGATTATGAAAATGAGCATTAAAAAATATCTTTTTAACCATCAATGGAAATAGAAATAAAAAATGGACTTACTTTACTCTTATAGTGCCAAGAACTTTTCTGGTTTTTGTTGCTTTACTATAAAATTTCAATTTTGAAATATTTTATACTATCCTGCTAGCAATCTATAAGAAACAAAAATTTAAATGTCCATTATTTTACAATCTAAAAGAAGAAAAAGTGAGCACATACAGTACAGTTAGTAGAAATACTAAAATGAATTTAAAACTGATAGTGACCGAGTGGCTATAACATCTATCTAAATAGGAACATAAATAAGGGTCTTAGTTTTAATTACAATACCTCATAATGGAAGTAAGGGAAAATCCGAATATTAATAGTACTTAAATACTAAACAGTAGTATAACTGTGTCATGTCATGTCATAGGAAATAGTCAGAGACAGCTTACCGCTGATAGATACCTACTGTCATCGTCTTAATCTACGAAAACAAAAAATAATGTATTCATATTAAGTATTCATAACATCAAAACTGTAAATATTTTAGTAAAACTGTACAGTAAAGTTTATTTTTCAATTTTTTTGTTTTTAAATTCGTTTAACAAGTTAGTAATATCATATTAGAGATTGCACACTTGTGATCATGATGAGCACATAATTTGGATATCAGTCTTGAAGATGGTTGAATATAATTACAAGCGATTTAAATATTAATTACAATAAAGGAGAAGACTACCTACACCAACTATCAAATCTAAATTACATTTTAATATCAAAATGTTTGAGCATTATATTTTCTGCAAGACTCATCGTAGCGTAATCTATAAATATACAAATTGTTATCCAAACCCTTAACAAATATGATTATTTCATTCAAGTTGGGGATATAATGGTTGAGGGTTCCCTTTCAGAATATCTTTTAGATGTTCCAAGTAGAATTTATAGTATGCTAGATCCCTTAACATCATTTCCATGGCTCTCTGAATAGCTTCAATATTCGGTTGAGTTTTCTTCCAGTCGTAAATGAGACTAACAACATCAACAGCTGTCATGATTGGACCAATAATAACAGCTGCTTTGGAGACCGTTTTTATCGTAGCTGTCTTTGGAGCCATTCCAAATGCAGATTTGAATCTGGTAATCAAAGACGGTGGAGGTCCAGGAGTCACTTTGGTCAAGTACTTCATAGCATCAATACCGACCTGTACAGTTTTAGGAACTTTTGATGCTTTTTCCAAAGCTCCTATACCAGCTACAAAAAATGACGATGCTTGTTCCGACCAAGACTTTTCTAACTTGAGAAACGTGGCAAAATGTTCGCAATTATTTTCCAATAATTTGTACGGATTCCACACTAACTTGTCCATTACAATTTTCTTAGCTAAAGCGATCGTCCGAGACACTGGCACTTCGAAACCTTTGTAATTTCTGCGATACAGTAGATCCGAGGAGTCTTCCTCCAAAAACTCAGAGAGCGGACGAATCACAGGTGACTGATCACTGGCTCCTTTTTTACCCGCTGAACCAAAATCTGCGATTTCATCGTTTCCTAAGTAAATGCCGTGGTGGTACATGGGATACACTTTAAACTTCTTTCGTAATGGTCGATATATGTGATCCCCTTCTCTAAAAAATAAAGCATATTATTTTTTAAAATATCAATTCACAAAATATTTATAATAAAAATTATCAAAAGAGTGGATATTAAGCGCTAACAAATGATTTAGTGGCCGAAAGGCCAATTAAATAAGTTTGAAATAATTGTTACTTGATGTCTCCAACTGAAATCTCTTCGTCCGAAAATATGTGAGTCTTGAGCCATTGCAGTACGTAGTTACTCGTATTTTGGATACCTTTAGGTCTGTTTGAAATTGACCTGAAAATAAATTAAAATGTCAAACATAGAATGTCATTAAATATACCCGCTATTTGACTTTTATCCTTATTTACAGCCCATACTTAACCTAATTATTGTCTAAAAATGAAAAAGGATAACATTGGTAATTATAAATTACAAAAGTAAACAAAAATAATTACCTCCATTGTCCATTACTTAGAAAGATGAGAAAATTAAAGTAATTAAAATAGAATAATTTAGAGTTTTCAAAATAATTGGGATTCATTGTTCGTTTTAAATTAAAACCAGGCTTACTTTGTGTCAATTTCATCCTCGCAGTAGTCGTCATTAAGTTCATACAAATGTGATTTTAAAGCTTCACTTTTGAATAGTCGATCTTCCCATTCCTTTTTCGTGGCGGCGAACTTCTCGAATAGTTTACCCAGTTCCTCCTGATTACCGTTTTGTTTAATTTTTTCAGTAATGCTAGTACCAACATGAGTAGCAGCTCCGAGTCCATTTAAAGTCAATCCAACAACCGGAAGTAATAACAAGGGACCCCCAACGGGAGCCAAAAGAAACCCGGCTACAGCAGCTCCAGTCCCAATTGCACCAACCCCAACGCCCGTCGTTTTGGCTATCAGACAGTTTCGGCGGGTAAGCTCTGCTTTTCCTAACATTCCTCCTAAAGTTTTGATAATATCTTCAACAATAGGAATACTTTCATCTTCCAGCAGTTTTATGAGTCCCCGAATTTCTTCTTCGTTGTACGGAGACGTCATTTTGACGAAGAATTCCTATAAATTACTACAATAACAGAAAGAAAACAATTAGGAATATTAAATGGAATGGAAAACAAAACTATTTTCAAATTTTCAATATTTACTTACCAAACTATAGATCTCTGCTGACTGTTTGTTATCGTTTTTGACCGACGGTGCAAATTAAACTGCAATGCACATGTGAGCAGATTGTTTACATTTGGCTAAAAATAATTCAGTTAAACCAAACTACACGTAGAACATGTGTGTCAGTCTTAACCTCATCTGACTCATACATACAGTCAGCATGCAGCAGCAGCAGGTGTATTTAGTTTGTCTGTTTGGCATGGTAATAGTATCTTTGCTTTGCTTTCCCATTCTCACTCGCAAAGCCAAAAGCAAGTCACCCCCAATTCCCTACCTAGGGAACTTTTGAGCATCTGCACCTGCTCAAAAGTTCAAAGGAACTTTTGAGCACCCATGCAGCATTTGGCATAGGTGGGCATGCCATGAATGCCAGGCCGTGCCAGAAGCTTTACAAATAACCCTTTTCATATTATATAAATAAAATACCCACTAAAAAAAATAAAATACCCACTAAAAAAAATAAAATACCCACTAAATATATAAAATACCCACTAAATAAATAAAATACCCATTAAATAAATAAAATACCCATTAAATAAATAAAATACCCATTAAATAAATAAAATACCCATTAAATAAATAAAATACCCACTAAATATATAAAATACCCACTATATATATAAAATAGTTGGTATTTTATTTATTTAGTGGGAATTTTATTTATTTAGTAGGAATTTAACGTTTTTAGTGGGGACTTTATTTATTAAGTGAGTATTATAGTTATTTATAATTATAATTATTTAGTGGGTATTTTATTTATTTAGTGGGTATTTTATTTATTTAGTGGGTATTTTATTTATTTAGTGGGTATTTTATTTTTTTAGTGGGTATTTTATTTACATAATATGAAAAGGGTTATTTGTAAAGCTTCTGGCACGGCCTGGCATTCATGGCATGCCCACCTATGCCAAATGCTGCATGGGTGCTCAAAAGTTCCTTTGAACTTTTGAGCAGGTGCAGATGCTCAAAAGTTCCCTAGGTCAATTCCCTTGGGGACTGACATACATGCCAATTATATAGCTACTCACTCACTCACTTTATAACTAAACTATAGATATCATTTCACTTCCAACCCTCGCACTCGGCTCAATTTTATACTGACGAAGATCATTCATATTCATGCACACTGACTCCAACACTAAATACTACGTGCTGTACTGTAATGCTGTAAAGTTCATATTCATAATGTAATTAAAGTAATTATTCTGAAGGATTTCTATTGTATAAAATTTGTATCGTTATAATTTACAAAGACTTTGCCAAAAGTTTGCATGACAAATGGAATTTTTGTTATTATATTGCCTTTAACGTTAATTGTATGATTGTATAGAAATATAATATGATGACTATCAATATCTTATCAGTAACAGCCAATTAAAAAATTCACTAATAGTTATGTAGTACTTTAGTTTATGGGAGGAGCTGATGGCCTTAAGAGAATACTGAGTGCTCAAATTACTGAATATTATCAGAACCCTCCTACAACAAGCCAAAAAGTTAAAACTTTCATATATCGATTGCTATCAAACTTTTCTTGCTTGAATTTTATATTTAGCCTATTGCAGGAAATACGTCAAACGCCGACACCGAGTAATGACGGAATCAAAATTTATTCCTCGCAAAATGGAAGGGTTAAAGTTTTTTGAATGATATGGTGTACTTCTAAATATATTTCAAAATTATTGTAGCATTTATAATATGTCGTTGAATGTGTATTAATATTTATATGTCCTTAAATAGAACATTATATATCAAAGGAATCGAATAAATTGAAGACTATCATGAGTTATAATGTAATATCTAAATCTATAATATAATATGGCTTGAAATTTTAGATTGGAGGCTGGAATTTCCTGTTGATGCATAGCATATTTAGAGCTTATGGTTATAATACACTATACTGCTTTACTTAGTCATTTTCATTTTGAGACACTCCTTTTTCCGGCTGGCAGTTAACTTTATAGACTCCAAAGAAAACCAAATAAATTGACTTTTTATAAACAAAAAGCAATAATTTTTTGGTAGAACCAGGTTTTTGCTCTGTTAAATTTCGTAAAAACAACCACCGACGTGGATCACCTCCGATTTCGAAGAAAAGTGGTTGAAAAATCACCAATCCGATACTAAGAAAGACTGTAAATTAGCTGCCATTTATAAACAAAAAGTTTTGCGGCCAGGAAAAATTTAGAAACGTAAAAAACGGACAGATTTATCCAATTTTTATTTTTAGCGATTTTTTTGACGATACTACTGTACTACTTCGGATTTTTGAGATACAGGGGGTGACGTTATCCATACACCACACAGCACCGTGTGTACATTCAACATTGCATTGGGGCATAGCGAAACTTAAGTAAAAACGAACTGAACTACTGCTTTATTGCAAGGGAATCGAATGCAATAACGTGCAGTACATCTTCCTTGAATGATACAAACGAGAAGAGATAGCCATTGGTCACTCCCTCGCTTATTTAAACCATACTACTCTGCACTCGTACCCACAACCCAGCCGGCAGCCAGCAGAGCTGAGAACGACGGATTGAGTTTTATCACTTTCTCCGGATCCGGAAGGAACTCCTTTCACTGATCGTGATCACCTATTGGATTTTCTTGGAAACCTGTCATCTGCGGCTATCGGGAGTGTCAAGTGTCAACCCAAAACTCATCAGTTTTAGGTCAAAGGCCTAAGGTAAGTTTCATAAGTTGTCAATGATTAAGTATTTAGTAGTAGATTAATTGATCAACACGTTAAAGTTATTTTCAATTTCATTTTGCCAAAAATTGAAAAATGTAATTTTCAAGGATTTTTTCTTTGTTATTTACCACAAATTAATTCAATCATTATTCATTATTGGTGTCTGTTAAAAATACTGGATATTTAAAATAAATAATCAAAAAGTGCAAAAAAGGTTCAAACATAAGTATTATACGAAATAATAATACATTATTACGGTCTTGACGATGATCTGAAACTTGTGTGTTTTATCCTAATTTAGGTTTGTTTGTTTATCGGCGATATATTCACGAACATTGAACTACCGAGTACCCTTGACGAACGAATGAGGAGTTCAAAGACAGATTTTCTATATATCGTGAGTTATCACATAAATTGTAAATAGAACGTTATTAATTTTAAAATAAAAGTAGTTTATGTAAAGCATATAACCTTAACTAAGAGTTACCATAGATTGATCTTCCTCTTCCATCTGTTAATCAAAATTTTCTCTCTTAGATAGTTAATTTTTTCGGTGGGCAGGGGCAGTGTTTCTAATTGAAACGTTGTCACACTTTTTTTCGACAAA
The DNA here is from genome assembly GCA_020055645.1 of Tomocerus qinae. Classification (NCBI taxonomy): domain Eukaryota; kingdom Metazoa; phylum Arthropoda; class Collembola; order Entomobryomorpha; family Tomoceridae; genus Tomocerus; species Tomocerus qinae. Next base: position 64,070,520 of record CM034546.1, read on the forward strand.
TCAAACTGGCAATCAAAATTAATTGTAACAATCGTTAAGTTCATATAATTGTTCACTAAAAAGTTTACAACTGAAAAGTTGCTACCAAAAAATATTACGTTAAATGTAAAGTAAAAGCAATTTATTTGCATCTTAACGTAAAAACTATAAACTAATATTTTTTGTTCAGGACTCTCATCCAGAATCTTGTCAAAATGGGTGCCGGTCATTCGATGGAAAATGCTCAGGAGACGTTTACAAATAAAGCGTATCTTTTGGAGAGTATTGAACCGATGCTGGAGTTACGCAGACGAACAGGGAGTAATGAGCAACAGGCCGGTCATCGTCGTCCAATAAATGCAAAATACAAACCGAAAGATGTGACTTTGAATCCAAAAAAGAGGGTGGGGATATCCGACTTAGAAGCTGAAGAGACTCTTGTAGGAATGTACCTGCTCTGTCGCACCATAGCTCCTCCATTCCAAATGAAAGCAATTTGTCTCATTGTGGAAGATCCAGAAGGGGAGAATGCAGTGCGGCTGTGTATCTACGAGTACTACGAGAATGATAACCAAAAACCGAGCCTGGAAGAGATTTTCCCCAAGGGTACTCTTTTAGCTATTCGTAATCCCTGGTTTAAAATGAATTTTGATGGTGGTTATTCTGTTCGGGTGGAGGGGGAAGCAAATGTCCAAATACTGTCAGGTATAGAAAAACGTTTTTTTTTGTGATTATATATCTCTGGGTTTTAAAATGGGAAAATGTTTAGCTTAAAAAATTATTGCAAAATTTCAAATTAACTGTAAAAAATGTCTTAATTAGTAAATTAGTAAGTCTAAGTAATATTGGGTTTTTATTTAACTATTTCAGAGAACAGCTTCAAAAAAAATTTTCCTCGTTTGCAGTGGAAGGGTGATAATACAGGGAAAGATCAGAAAAATCCTGCAGGTAAAAAGACTGATGAGAAAGAAACTAAGACAGAGAATAGTGCAGCCACAGACTGGAAAATCAAAGGAAACAAGCACTTTGTTAGTCATGAATATGAAAAGGCTTACGAATGCTACACAGAAGGACTGAAGACAGAGCCGAAGAATGTAGATATTCTTTCCAATCGGGCAGTAACCGCTATTCATCTTGGTTACTTTCACAAAGCTTTAGAAGACTCAGAAAAACTATTGAATCTCAAAGCAGATCATACTAAAGGAATCTACAGAAAAGCAAAAGCTTTGACTGGACTTGAACGCTACGGGGATGCGATAAAATTTCTGGAAACTAAAATGTCCCAAATACCTGAACTGAAACAGGCCGAAGAGTTCAAATCGCTTGTTATTACCTTAAGAAAATTGGAAAAAGAACGATCGAGTGGAAACTACGATTTTCTGCCTTTGTACTCCGGTATTAATTTTGACAGCGAAGAAATCGCAGATTTCCAAGGGCCCGTTGAAGTTGCAAATATAGAAAACAAAGGTCGGGGACTAGTAGCCACAAAAGATATCCCAGGTGGAACTCTTTTAATTGTTTGCAAAGCTTTTGCAATTGTCTACGAAGAAGATGTCGAAAATCAACTCTTGATGCTGAATACAGACCAACATGCAGTTTTTAGAAGGGCACTTATTGCTAACATCATGGAGAAATTGAAAATGGAGCCAGAACTAGGAAAACAATTGCTCGATTTGCATCCTGGGAAAAGTTTCTCATTTGCAAAGGAAGATAAATCTTTGGATATTCAGAAGTTGGTTGAAGCAGTTTGCCATTACAATGCGATTCCGGGTAAAAAAGTTCCTGCAAAAGATCTCATTTACTCCTTGTGGAATAATTACTTAAAAGATGATGAAGATGACGAGGAGGACGAAAATTCTCTGGGGTTGTGGATCCCTTCTTCGTATATCAATCACAGCTGCTGGGATGCAAATTGCTCCAAGATGACATTTGGGAATATCATGATTGTCAGATCTCACAAAGATATCGCTAAAGGTGAAGAGATTCTTCTTCCTTACATCGCGCCAACAGAGACTTTATACCAACGGGAAAAGTTCTGCCAAAATCTCGGATTTAGATGCAACTGCACTCTTTGCACAATGGAAACAAGTGTGTCCAGGGACTTTGTCAGAGAGAAGAAAAGTGCCTTCAACAGAGTCAAATATTGTACAGATAATCCTTTTGTCGTGAGCAGCCAAATCGCCAGATTAGAAATACTTTCATGGCCTTCGAAAAATGAGGATAACAAAGCTCTCAATACCACAATGTTGTTTGCATTGGAACGAATTGCTTTTATCCACACAAAAAAATTCGAATTTGATTCAGCAGCGGAATATTACATCAAGGCTTACACGTTGGCCAAGGAGACTCCTTTGACTTTGCTCACCATTCAATATGCTATCCAAATTGTTTCGACCTTGCTCTGCGCCAAGAAAAAGAAATTAGCTCGGAGGTGGAGAAATGTCCTGGAACGTCACGTGACCATTGCTTTTGGACCTAAACCGAAGGAAGTGTTGCAATTACTGGCTGAAGAGACTCCACTTTTTGCAGATTCAGACTATTGGGAAACGTTCGAAGAAATTCAGCGTATCGTGAAATCTTAAAAATTTACCTAATTCTTAAGTTAATCGTTTCGTTCATTTCGCAATCATCGGCATGTAATGTTGTATGCATAATATTGTCTTTAAAGCCTTTCGTGAGTATTTGGTGAGGGTTTTCTTTTTCAGTTTTATCAAAACTAATTAATTTTCAAAAGTTTCATTGTGCTCTGAATACCAGTAAGCCTTCATTTACTTATTCAGTCCGAATACAGGTAGAACATATAAATAATTGAATCATCGCAAAAATATGTAAAGCGTCGATATAGACTATCGTCCGAAATCAAATTTGTTAGTAAATATATTAGTATTCAATTACCAAAATTCTATTGGCAAATGTTCAAAGATAATATTATTTATTTGATTCAAATACATTTTTAGTAATATGTAGTTGCATATTATTATGATTGATGCTCTTACTGTCGAAGGAAAAGTAAATAGAGCCCTGGGAGCCCGAATTTCCATAAGCGAATTTTGAAAGGTTTTCAGAAAAACGCAAAATTTTATTGGCAACTGTCTTGGCAACTACCTCTATTATCCTAGACAACCGCATAATGTCACTGTTGAATACTGTTTATTTCCATATTTATTTCGCATAAAACAACTTCAAAAATGATAACAATGAAATTCGCGTGCCAAATAACTTACAAAGAAATCCCAGGGCTCTATTTACTTTTCCTTTTACAGTAATTGCTTGTCTGATATTGAAAGTCTATCATGAAAATAATTACGCTCGATTTTTCGCGTTCCAGAAAAAGCTATTAATGTACTACCGATCAAACTTTATCAGTTTCTATTCTCGTTAGTCTCGGTCTAGATTTCTACTACTTTAATAAATAACCAAGTAGCTACGTCATAAAATGCCAAACATAATCAATTCTGGCCATGGATGTTATTTAGTCCTGAAGCGAATGTTCGACACAGTTTAGGTAGGCCCATCGTATTCGGAGTTTCATAGTATGTGTATTTTATTGTAATATTTTTCTCGGAGTTAGTTCCTCCAGTTGGGATAAATATAGTTCAAGGAAATGGATGTCTTACGTATATTGATTAGGAAGACATTTACAATGTCATTGGAAGTTGTAGTTTGTCAGTCGTATTTACACAGTCGCCGCCAGCCTGGCGGGGATAATTTTAGGTAATCTAAGCCAAAGTACATATAGCAATCCATACACGTTATTATATGATAGACCCATGCATATGGGTATATATACCCACGTTATTATATGTCAACCTAAGCAAGTGAAGTATAAAATTAAGCAAACTCTGATAGAACAGAAAATTTAATGTGGAGCAGACGGCCTTCGTCGTTCTATAAACCAGAAACCTTCCGGCTTCGAATTCACCAGAAACTTTTAACAGAACATTTGCTACTGCTGCTGATGATTTCAGCACATTTTTGTATTTAATGTGCCATATATTGAGCTGTGTACGACGTATGGGTATGGTGCATGATATTGCTTAGACTTTTAAGAGCCTTTAATTATTGATGGTCATTCCTACGTCTTAAAGTTGACGGTTTATTTACAGTCTGACTTCTCTATATACTGGTCGTATCGTAGAATTTAAGCTATATTTTTGTAGCTTTTCATATAGACTGGCGAATAATATCAACAGGGCCGGTACTACAGGATTGCTTTGTAACCTTTCAAAGAAATAAAACTTAATACCTAATACAGTCCAAGGGCGAGCTGGTCAGCTAGCCAGGGCCTCGGGCCGAGGATACAAAAAGACAAATATTATAACAGAGTAAACGATTTTAAAATTGTGATATATATTGTTCACCCTTTGGGCGATATATTATTTTTCACGGAATACAACTAAAAATTATCAAATATCTCTCCATTCAAGATAAAAATTCAACTTCTATTATTACTTAGGGTACGATAGTAGATAATTTATATTGTAAGGCTATCTCGGAAGTAAAGTTCCACAATAATTATGTAGAAATTGAAGCTAAATTTAACACTTAAAACCAGCTTATTAGCATAGCACACACACGAATTTCATAAAATATTTAAATTTTCTTGTTTTTGAGAGATTTTTGATTGAGATGAACTAGGGTTCATTTTAACCCATTAAGAACTACAACAACTGATTCACTTTTACAATTTCCATCAATTTTACTTTTTCAATTTACAATTTTACCCTCTCCGGGTCAACTATTATATTTTCACGTTAACAAGTTCCTTCGAATAATATAGTTGACGCTTCTCGAAATAATTGACCCCCCTGTTTTGTGTAGCTATTTGCATTAATGGGATGGCAATAGTTGCATGGAAAATGCTAATGAATTGGACATGAGAAATTTCTTAGATTTTTAAATTATGATCAGATTTTAGATTATGTTCAGCAATCGCTGAAGCTTAGTTCAAGATTTCGTACCGAGCGAGACTCCTCACATGTACACAAAGTAGTAATACAATTCAATGTTCCGCTTAATAATTAATAACCATAATAAAATAAACAATCTTACCAGTTTTCTATAAATAAAATTAAGTTAGATTCGTCATAAAGGTCACGAGTATTAATGTGTTTCCGCCAGGTTTCCAATGAACTCCCCCCAAACCATTCCAAATCTTCTGAAACGTAAAAATATACAATAAAGTTTTTTGCCTTTTTATTTGACTTTTTGTAAAAAGCTATAAGCCCCGTTAGTGCTAAAGTTGATACGAATAGTCCATAGAAAAACGAAATGCGTAACTGCTCTTACTTTTTGTTTAAACGACATAATGGAGATATAGACTACAACTGAATACATTTAAAACATAACATAGGTACACGTAATATCTGTGTTCTTTTACTTATACATATTTCTCTCATTTGACACTGCATTTTGTATTTATTTTACAAATTTTGCATTCTAAGAAAAAAGTTTAAATTCAACTAAAAAAATAGCACAACCCTACTGTTTTAATTGACCAACTATTTATTTATCGGACGAATGACATCGTTGAAACAATGGTTCACCCTGGTGAATTAATTCAGATTTTACGGTCACTACTTCGCTTCGCTTCTGCGGGCCTCTTCGCTCAAGGCCTAGCATGAGCTTGAGCCGGCCCTGTATATCTATAACAAAAGAGGACCGATGTAAGCAACTATAACTTTTTACAATGTAAGTATGTAAGTCAATACTCACAGGGACATTAAACGTCAATAATTTAATACATTATTGCCCCGTGCATGAGCGTTTGTCCAAAATAAACACCTATAAGTAATACTCCACAGCAAAAGGAGACTTCCGGACTTTCGACATTCTAGTCACTCATTTCCATTTCTCGAAATCACTTAGAAAGGTATAATAGCTATACATTGCTTTTCATATTCCCCAGTTAAATTTAATAGTAAAAAGTTATTAAAAACTGGGTTAAATATCGTGACAATAATTACGCATCACAATCATAGTACTTTTGATTTTCGCTCATGCATTTTAGCTTTGCAAATTTGTCTTTTTAATTCTTTTTTACCAGTGATATTTTTGTACACTAATCGCAATAATAAAGTTGGATTGTTGTACAGATATTATTTGATATCGGAAAGTCAAAAAATTTGTGACACAGTTGAGACAAAGGGAATGTATATTTTCGTAGCTCATAATATTAGGAAAAAACAACTTGCAGAAAAAAATCATTTTTGTTATAATTAAGTAATAGCCTAGTTATTAATTATCTAATTATTAAATCTATATTATTAAATATTAATATATTATTATGAAGGCGATAAAATTCCCGTGGGTGATGGTTTTTATGGGTGGATTGTGTATGTGCATGGAACTGAAAGAAGTTGTGAATATTGAAAAGAACTGTTACATCAGTCTTTTTCTCTCAGAAAAGAACATTACTGCATCGTTGGAAGAATCGCTGCAAAAAATAGACAATCCTTATGCGTTTACTAAACTGAAAGCTAAAGGTCCAAAATTGAGTCCTTGCCTTTGGCCAAGAAATAGTAAATATTTGTGCCAAACTGGAGAAACAGAAATTAAAGACATAGAAATTTCTTCCCCACGACCACTGAGTCGTTTTATATGCGTGACACACATTTGGGTTAATTTTAATCCAGCAGTAAAAGAAGAAATAAAAAACCTTGACGACATCAGTGAAAGATTTTCAAAAGTGGAAGAATATGAACGACAAACGGGAGTGAATTGGCTAAATTGGTACAATTTTGAGGAACATTCTTCTGTTTATGTGATTGTTGAGAAGAATATTCTGGAATCAGCCCTGGCAGGTCACAATATATTTGCTAATGATCAAATATTAATATTTGAAATTTACACGGATAGTTATTTTATATCCACTTTTTTCTACAGTAAATCATGGTTTCTTGTGAGTTTGTCTTCTAGTTCTGATGCAGAGGACTCTTTCCTGTACTTTGTATGTCCACATTTTAAAATGGATGGTAATAGGGATATTCATCTGATACCTATGTGTTCACAAAACAATTGCGTTGGTCAATCGCTTCGTCAAACGGCTATTAGAAACTTCATTAAAAAAAGCAATATTCCAAATACAGCAGTATTAAAAATTATTAAAGGTGACCATGGGGAATGGCAATATAAACATTACTGTATACGTTTACGTACTCTAATACCCTCCTCCTTCTTTAAACCTCTTCGGGGTGAAGAATTAGGTCCTTCGATTCCAATTTCATCAATAATTTTCCAACAATTACCCAATTTTACAATAACTTCTGGCTATGTTGACTGTTGGGGTTCAGTTCAAATTGATCTTGATTTCCAGCAAGAATCTGATTGGGCATATTCAGGTCCTCACTTCATAGTAATTCCAACTATGGAAGACTATATTAATTTTGTTTCCTGTGCTGTTTTGGAAGATGAGAGTCTCTCTTTCTATGCATACATCAGACCATTTCAACTTCATGCGTGGATAGGGTTCTTGGTGTCCATGATTATTGTAATTGGTTTCTTGGAAGGTGTTACATTCCTAAAATATGGCAAAAATGGTCCATTTCTTCTGCTTTTCTGGGCTTATTTGTTGGAAGTAAGTTATCCGTTGTCACTTAAGTTGCAAAAAGCTGTTTGGATTACCATGGTAATTGGTCCGTTGTTGCTCATGTTTATCGTGTTAACAAACGGGTACAAGGGAATTGTCATTACGGATTTAGTGGAGCCACGCCCAGTGAAACAAATCGAATCGATGGAACATTTGGCTAACCTAACGGGTATTACAGCTTTTGGCGAAATGCGGCGTAACATTGAGTTTGACCCTTTTTTCACTCCCTTAAAATTAAACGACGATGTTAGAAATAATGTTCAGATATACAACAATAGACACTGTCCAAATTTAAATGACAGCAACTGCGACTTTGTTCAGCGGTTTTATGGCGATTTTTCATGGAAAAGTGTAAGGCAAGGGGTTGATGATAAATTTATTGAATTTTATAACAATTTTGAAAATGGAACACTAGTGATATCAGCTTTTAAATTGGCAGCATTCTTGGATAAGGTTCTCTCCAAGCATAAGAAGTCTATGAGCTTAAATACAATTAATCAAATAATGTCAATTATCAAAAAGTTTCAGTTTCCATTTGGATTTCCCAATACCACTCCCCAACAATGGATCTCCAAGTGCAACAATTCTGTATTCATTATCAGAAGTTCTCGTCTTCATCGACTTCTGGACGATTCTCACTGGAATCCAGAGAAGGGAGGTGTTCGACCCCTCAAAAAGTTATACCAAGGAAATGATGAAAATCATTTTTGGCCTCTCTATGTTCATACTTCTTTCAGAAACCCGGATATTCCTATGTTCACCACATTTTTAAGAGAAAATTTGCGTGCTGTCACTCACTCTGGGCTTTACCAATTATGGCTGGATAATTTTAAAGAACGTAAATATAAGAGATGCACAACATGCTGGGATAGAAGTCCCCCACGTCCTTTGTCATTTTATAACTCGAATATCGGCACAATATTTACCATGTTTGCTTCTTTCATACTCATATTTACTGTAGCATTTACATGGGAAAACCGAATCTGTTATGTAGAGAAAACGATGCTATTTATCCGCCGTTATCCTGGTATGGTTTTTCAATGTGTCAAAAATAAAACTAGTGCCGCAATGAACTTCATTTACCATCTTTCTGTAAGGAGTCGTACTTCTGTCCAGATTTTCAAATAAGTCCCTGATATACCAGAAATACGGCGGAAAGTAAGCTAAAATAAGTAATTGATGTAATTATAATGGGTATATAATATTGGATTTGCAATAAAATATCTTGTTACGTGCATCATTATTGTAATAATAATTATAACCATGAAACTCTGAAATAAAATCATAAGCCACTCTAATTACTTTATCAATCCACAATAACAGAATGTATGAAAGTAATGTGTGAAAGAAAGAAGTTTTATTAATGCAGGAAATACGTCAAACACCGACAGGCGAGCAATGACGGCATCAAAACTTTTTCCTTGCAAAATGGAAGAGTTAGAGGTTTTTGAATGATATGGTGCCCTTCTAAGTATATTTCAAAATTATTGTAGCATTTATAATATGTCGTTGAATATGTATTAAATAGAACATTATATCAAACTCAAAGAAATCGAATAAATTGAAGACTATCATGAGTAATATTGTGATATCTAAATCTATAATATAATATGGCTTGAAATTTTAGATTGGAAGCTGGAATTTCCAGTTGATGCATAGCATATTTAGGGCTAAGTACCAAGCTACTTTGGTCTGTTGGTGTGGACACTCAATTCCATACTGGCGGTCAAGGGTTCGAATCCTTTCAGTGGCTTGGGACATTGGTACATGGAGTGGGTTTTTCTCCACAGCTGTTAGTAGTCACATTACTAATATGCAATGGTTTTCCCTACTCTCCACTAACTGACTTGTCAGATAGGAGAAATGCCCGTAATTGGGATGTACCTTAACAGTCTTCTGTTCTAACCGCTTCTGCTTCCTATCCTATGCTCTGCCTTCCTATTCCTGCACTAACTAACCACTTGGAGTGAGCGCCCTTGATGAAATAAGGCAAGGTTGTGAGGGGTAAACTCACATAAAACGCCAGCGATCTCCACGTTCTCTAGTTGCCCTTTCCTGTAACGTTACCACTCTGAATGTGCCTTGAGCCAAATTCGGAGTATAAACCCCTATCCTTTATCCTTTATTTAGGGCTAAGTAGTAGCTCCCAACAGCATACGTAACTCGATTTCGAAAGGTGTATTATTTAGTAATAATATAGAAAAAGTTTTCTAAGCCTATGATTATATTATAATAGAATAATTATAATACGCTACTACTCATAACTAATTCGTTTTCATTTTGAGACACTACTTTTCCCGCTTGGTAGTTAACTAAGAAAGACTGTAAAGCTGACAGTTATAAACAAAAAGTTTTGTGACCAGGAAAAATATAGAAACGTAAAGAACGGACAGATTTATTCAATTTTTATTTTTAGCGATTTCCTTTGGCGATACTAACTTTACTAACTCTACTACTTACTACTACTTCCGATTTTTGAGATACACTGCACCGTGTGTTCATTCAACATTGCATTGGGGCATAGCGAAACTTAAGTAAAAACGAAATGAACTACTGCTTTATTGCAAGTTTGCAAGGGAATGGTACAACGTACAATAGTACATCTTAATTGAACGATACAAGCGAGAAGAGATAGCCATTCTGGTCACTCCTTCGGTTATTTAAACCATACTACTCTGCCCTCGTACCCAACAGCAGCCAGCAAAGATGAGGACGACTGGTCGACAATAAAGTATGACATAGTCTGTTTCCAGACTATGTGTAAAAGAGCCTAGGTTCTCTACAGACTTTGCGTAGTCTGTCCGCAGACTAAGGGTCTCTGCTGGGCAGGAAATATTCAAGGATAATTACGTTATGAAAATTGTACCTCACTACAAGTAAGTACAATTTCTATAATGTACTTTGCATATACGCAAATGCAAATTACATTCCAATTTCACCATTTATACCACAAGAACCAACTCCACCATCACTACTTCATGACCTTTTCTCCCTACAGACTATAAAATGAACGAAACCTTGTAGATTTGTGTGCAGACTAGGTCATCCTCATCCTTTAATAGGTAGAAAAGGTTCCATTTTCATGTTTTGCATTTTTTATACCCTAGATATTCGCCAAATAACTTCTCATTTAATATACAAGCAGAGAAACGCATTTGTGAGAAATACAAAGGATCCCGAAGTTATAAGACAAATTTATCCCTGTTTTATTAAATACCAAAGTCATAAAGTCTGTAGACAGCCTAGGTTATCCAAACTAGGGTTTGATCAACACGTCAAAGTTAATTTCAATTTCATTTTGCCAAAAATTGAAATATGCAATTTTCAAGGATTTTTTCTTTGTTGTTTACTACAAATTAATTCAATCACTATTCATTATAGGTTACCTTAGATTGATCTTCCTCTTCCATCTGTTAATCAAAATTTTCTGTCTTAGTTAGTTAATTTTTTCAGTGGGCAGTGTTTCTAATTGAAACGTTGTCACACTTATTTTCGAAAAATTAAACTGATAATCAAAATTAACACTAAAATGTTTTTAACTGAAAAGTTGCTACCTAAAAATATTGCGTTTAAATGTTAAGTAAACGCAATATATATTGTATTCTAAAGTATAAACTAATATTTTTTGTTCAGGGCTCGCATCCAGAATCTTGTCAAAATGGGTATACCGGTCATTAGATAGAAAATGCCCAGGAGACATTTAAATAAAGCGTATCTTTTGGGGAGTAGTGAACCGATGCTGGAGTTACGCAGACGAACAGTGAATGTTGGGCAACAGGCCGGTCATCGTCGTCCAATAAATGCAAAATACAAACCGAAAGACGTTGCTTTGAATCCAAAAAAGAGGGTGGCTATATTCGACTTCGAAGCTGAAGAAACACTTGTAGGAATGTACCTGCTCTGTCGGACCATTGCTCCTCCATTCCAAATGACAGCAATTTGTCTCATCGTGGAAGATCCAGAAGTTCGATTGTGTAACAATGAGTAACATGAGAATGATAAGCAAAAACCGAGTCTGGAAGAGACTTTAACCAGGGGCACTCTTTTAGCCATTCGTAATTCCTGGTTTAAAATGAATGTTGATGGCGGTTATTCTGTTCGGGTGGAGGGGGAAGCAAATGTCCAAATATTGTCATGTATAGAAAAGCGTCTTTTTTTGTGTTTATATATTTCTGCGTTTTAATATGAGAATGTTTAGCTTAAAAAATAATTGCAACATTTCAAATTACCTGTAAATAATGTCTTAATTATTAATTCTAAATAATATTGGATTTTTATATAACTATTTCATAGGGGACAGCTTAAAGAAAAATTTTCCTCGTTTGCAATAGAAGGGTGAAAATCCAGGGAAAGATTAGTAAAATCCTACAGGTAAAAAGACTGACGAGAAGGAAACTAACAAAGAGAATAGTGCAGCCACAGACTGAAAAATCAAAGGAAACAAGCACTTTGTTAGTCATGAATATGAAAAGGCTTACGAATGCTACACAGAAGGACTGAAGACGAAGAATGTAGATATTCTTTCCAATCGGGCAGTAACCGCCATTCATCTTGGTTACTTTCACAAAGCTTTAGAAGACTCAGAGAAACTATTGAATCTCAAAGCAGATCATACTAAAGAAATCTACAGAAAAGCAAAAGCTTTGACTGGACTTGAACGCTACGGGGATGCGATAAAATTTTTGGAAACTAAAATGTCCCAAATACCTGAACTGAAACAGGCCGAAGAGTTCAAATCGCTTGTTCTTACTTTAAGAAAATTGGAAAAAGAACGATCGAGTGGAAACTACAATTTTCTGCCTTTGAACTCCGGTATTAATTTTGACAGCCAAGAAATTGCAGATTGTGAAGGGCCCGTTGAAGTTAAAAAAAACAAAGGTCGTGGGTTAGATATCATGGAGAAATTAAAAATGAGTTTTCCTACAGTTTTATCAAAACTAATTAATTATTTGGAAAAGTTTCATTATGCTCTGAATATCAATTAAGCTTTCATTAACTTATTCAGTCTAAATATTATACATACAGATAGGCCATAAATAATTGAATTAGCCCAAAAATTTGTAAAGCGTTGATGTAGGCTATCGTCCGAAATCAAAACAGTTAGTAAATACATTAGTATTTCAATTTACCAAAATTCTATTGGCAAATGTTTAGGATAACATCCTTCACTTGATTCAAATACAATTTTAGTAATATGTGGATGCATAAATTATCATGATTGATGCACACAATTGCTTGTCTGATGTTGGAAGTCTATCATAAAAATAAAATAATAATATGCTTGATTTTTCGCGTTCCAGAAAAAGTTATTAATTTACTACCGAGCAACCATTCCCCACACCAGTTTCTATCCTGGTTAGTCTAGGTTTCTACTTTCTACTACCTTAATCATGTAACTACTTAACTACCTCATATGATACCAAGCACAATCGATTATGACAAATGGATTGTATTTAGTCCTGAAGCGAATGTTCGAAATAGCTTAAGTAAGTCCATCGTATTTGGAGTTTCATGGTATATGTATTTCATCGCAATATTTTTCTCGGAGTTAGTTCCTTCAGTTGCGAAAAATACAGTTCAAGGAATGGATGTCTTTCATATCGCATATTAATAAGTAAGACATTTCCAATGTCATTATCGTTGTAGTTTATGTCTGTCGTATTTACTCAGTCGCTGCCAGCCTGGCGGGGATAGTTCTAAGAAATTTAAGCCAAATTATATATTATAGCGATCCGTCCACGTTATTATTTGATTGACCCATATAAGTTAACCTGAGCAAGTGGGGTATAAAATTAAGCAAACTCTGATAGTACAGAAAAGTTAATGTGGAGCAGACTGCCTTTGTCGTTTTATATAAGGAAGAAACCTTCGGATTCAAATTCACCAGAAACTTTTAACAGAACCTTTGCTACTGCTGATTCAGTACGTTTTTGTGTTTAATGAGTCATATTTTATTGAGTTGTGTATAGCGTATATGGGCATGGGTATATGGTGCATGATATTTCTGAGACTTTAAAGAGTCTTTAATTATTGATGGTCATTCCCACGCCTTAAAGTTGACGGCTTATTTACAGTCTGACTCCTATGCTAGTCGTATCGTAGAATTTAAGCTATATTTTTTATAGCTTTTCATTATGGATTGGCGAATACTACCAACAGGGCCGGTACACTCACGGGCAAGCTGGACAGCTAGCCAGTGCCTCTTGACGAAGATAGAAGAAGACAATTAGTTATAACAAAGTAAACGACTTTAAAATTCTCAAATATTGTTCGCCCTTTGGGCGATGTTATTTTTTACGAAAGACAGCTAAAAATTATCAAATGTCTCTACATTCATGATAAATAAACATTCAATTTTTATTATTGCAGGAAAATGTCAACTTCCATGATATTCATGACTATGACCAACGAAAATGGCATCACATTAAAGAAATATTCTATATTCATAAATATCCACCCATCTAAACTTGTTAAGGTCTACTTTTATACTCCTCCTATTCCTATCATCACGATTTGTGACGTCATATCAGTTGATTCTATTTAAGACGTAAAACATTTTTAACCTCCTATTACCTTAAAACCATTTGCGAATTGAAAAAATTATAATTTCAATATGAATAGCCAAATTTTAAATTTTCCTGCGTATAAAATAAGGCACGGTATGTTAAATTGAAAGAAGGAGTTTCAACTACCACGTCGTACTACAGTGACTTTCATAAGTTTATCACCGCGCAAGCGAGTATGCATAAAACCAAGTTCCATCTGGATGGAATTTAGATCTTTAGCAAATAAACCAAATATATATATTATAAGCTATATAAATAATCTATATGAAACATTGAGAAAACTACAGTCAAAAATCATATGACATGGCTAAAATATTTAAATGTTCTTATGAAGATGGGGTTTTAGTCACCGGTTGTAGTCACTGTATGTAAATATATTGCACTTCAATGTAAAAGATTGCGGAAATGGGCTCCGCTCATGACTCCCTCCAATCACAAGATCGAAATTTATTTAACATTTGCGGTAGAGACAATGCATCATATAAATAATTTATAATATAGTTTTTATATATATGGCGTACAGTACATAATACCAATTCACCGGAAAACCAATTCTTAACCTTGTCGCAGTATTCTGCTGGTTGGAATGAGTTTACCTTATCACTCATCGTACAGATTTACCCCGTATAAATACGGAGTATGATTTGCCTAACAAAACACCACCAAAAGCCAGATAAGGCAAGGCCGCCTTTGAAATGGAGTATACGTTGCACATTACATGGCGGAATAAAAGTGACGTACTACACTAAAATTCGTTGTGCGGTAGTAGTAGATTTTTTCCCAATAGATACCACTGGCGCTGAAGACGATCTCGTACATACAAACATCCGTACACACAAATATACAAACATCCGTATATTCATTTGGATTACGTTTAAATTATAGTCATGATTATACTAGTGAACCCAGCTAAGGAGCAAATCTAACACTCGAGAGAATTTCAGCAGGCCACCCATCACAGTAATAAAAACAATTTCGAAAACATCCCATTAGGTTATTATTTTAACTTTGTAATTACAAAGTATATTTAAATATACTTTTATTATCTACAGCGTTTGGTGAAATTAGCTGCAGCCCCAACTTCCTGATATAAAGGAATTTCCTACACCAGAATAATAACTGAAGATCGTAGCATCAAATTCAGGGAACAATGAAAGACTCCATTTTTGAAAACAATCCCTTTTTAAATCAGAAAAATAAGATTCTCCAAGGGATTTTGGAAATACGTACAAATTCTATGAGTACAACTTACGAATAAATATTTTTAAAGAATAAATAGTATACCCTAACTATATATAAATAATATATATAAATTAAGCAGGCCACCTATCGCAGTAATAAAAAGAATTCCGGATGAAATAGAAAAATTCCTAAACCAAAATAATAACTGTATTTCATAGTGTCCAATACAGGGAATAATTAAATACTCTATTATTAATAAACACCTCAAATATTCCCCTTTAAAATCAGAAAAATATTATTCCGGGATTTTGTAAAACAGATTGTTTTCTTTAGCTAATTATTTCTAATCAATCACCAATAATCATCTTATTATGTGAATTTGTATTATTGTCCTTATGTTATAATAATATTAAACAACTCGTTGGTTTATTAGAGTATCGCAATATTTTTCTCGGAGTTAGTTCCTCCAGTTGCGATATATATAATTCAAGGAAACCGATGTCTTGCGATCGCATATTGATAAGTAAGACATTTCCAATGTCATTACAGTGGTAGTTTATGTCAGTCGTATTTACACAGACGCCGCCAGCATGGCGGGGATAATTTTAAGAAACTTAAGCCAAATAAGTATATATTATATAGCAATCCATACACGTTATTATATGATAGACCCATATATGTTAACCTGAGCAAGTCACGTTTAAAATTAAGCAAACCCTGATAAGACAAGTTAATGTAGAGCAGACTGTCTTCGTCGTTCTATAAAGAAGAAACCTTCGGATTCAAATGCACCTGAAACATTTAACAGAACCTTTGCTGATTTCAGCCCAGTTTTGTGTTTAATGCGTCATATTATATTATTGAGTTGTATATAGCGTATATGGGTATGGGTATATGGTGCATGATATTTCTGAGACTTTAAAGAGTCTTTAATTATTGATGGTCATTACTACGTCTTAAAGTTGACGGCTTATTTACAGTCTGACTCCTATACTAGTCGTATGGAGAATTTAAGCTATATATATTATTTGTAGCTTTTCATATGGATTGGCGAATAATACCAACAGGGCCGATACATCCCAAGAAGGGCGAGCTGGACTGCTAGCCAGGGCCTCGTGACGAGGATAGAAAAAGACAAATATCAAAGTAAACGACTTTAAAATTGTGAAATACTAATCGCCCTTTGGGCGACATATTATTTTTCAATAACTTCAACTAAAAATTATCAAATGTCTACATTCAAGATAAAAATTCAACCTCCATTATTGCTTTGGGTAGGATACTAGATAATTTGTAAGGCTATTTTGGATGTAAACTTCCACAACAATTATGTAGAAATTGAAGCTAAGTTTAATACTTAAAACTAGCTTCTTACCACACGAATTTCATAAAATAAAATATTTAAATGTTGTCTACTGTGGGGAGATGAGTACAAAGATGAGTATTTTTCAACAAATGCGTATCACTGGCTCACACTGGCGAATTAATTGAGATTTTACGGTAACGGGGTCACTTCGCTCAAGGCCTAGCAACTCCTTGAGCCTGCCCTGTATATCTGTTAGCGGTAATATGTGAATTCAGGCAATAGGGTTTATGCCTAAAATGACCCGGCATTAGGCCTAAAGACTAGTCTTTAAGCTTAAAGATTAAGACTAATACCTGAATTTTGATCGGCATTAGGCTCTAATTGCCTGATTTGGATGGAAATGAAAGTAAACAACAAAAACTTAAGTCTAATACACACTTTCGCTGTGTATTCATGAAAAATATAAATGTATAATAATAATATGTGCATCTTGGTAGATAATACTAATATATACATATCGTCTGCTTAATATTACAAGGTAACAAGCCATTTTATCATGGCTGCTACAAAGTAACAAACCATTTTATCATGGCTGAGACAAAGTAACAAACCATTTTATCATGGCTGCGACAAGGTAACAAACCTAACTCCTGATACAGTGGTTCATACACTGCAAAAAAGTCGCTTGTTCATCTTACATAATTACATTTTTATAATACAGCACAGCTTAGTGTCCTTAGATTTATTGATTGAATTATACAAACCTTCATACTGAATAGTAAGTAGTGCGTGGCAACTTGCAAGTTACAAATATTATCTTTAGGATATTTTGGCTTATCTCTCTTTTAAAGTTCAGTTTTAACTGTCTAAAATACAATTTAGCCACCCATTTAGCCAAAGAGGAGGATAGTGGGCTAAAGGGGTAAACGAGCAAAATATTTGAAAATGTGCTAAAAAATTGTGCATATTTTACATTCTTTGGAGTATCTTTTAGATTATACCCCTTTTAATAGAGCCACTTACTTATAACTGTTTGGCCAAATCAATATTATACGACGTCTACTACTTCCATATTTACATGAGCTATTGTCATTTCAAGTTAGACTAAGTGTGCTGGCGGTAAGCAATCTTTATTAGGTAACACCACAGCAGGCGCTAGGGGACCCAGGGCCCCCTAGCGCCCCGTGTGAGATCTAACTCTCGACAATGCTCTTTACTCCTTGTTCACCCTGTGAAACAATTTGATTTAATATAAATACGTAATTGTTTTCAAAAATACAAAATTTCCTTAATGATATGTGTAAGCCAAAAAACTCAAAAAAGCCAATCTAAATAGTTTCGAATACACTCTTTCATAATATTAAACTTAAATTTTGTTGGTTTTTTGATGCTTTATTTATTCATGTGCAAAAGTAGTAAAAAAATTAATAAAAAACTCCCTAGCAAAAAACCGTCAAACCATTTTTAAAATCCTTGAAACTTAATGAATATGTTTCATACTCTCTTCTGGGTTCCATTTTAGCTGTTGAAAGTAAAATGCTCGAAGTTGCCAATGGGCTAAAAAACAGTTGTTTGAATTTTCAACTAAACCAAGGATGATTTTCTCGGTTCCATAACCAAATTTTATTCTTTATTTTGGCAATTGGTTAAAATAGTCTTTTTTGTCATTTTAGAAAACACATTAGCGATTAGCAGTTTGGTTTGGTCACCAAAAACTGACTTTCCTTCTATTATTGCCAAATAGTAGCAACAATGTACAAAATTTACCACTTTTTAGGCGTTTTTACCATCACAGTGGTAAAAATGCTATAATGGTATTCTATCGATTTGGTTTAGAACTGAGAATTTATTTTGCTAAAATGCATTTTAGGATTGAATGTAGATAGTTTAATGGTATGATAGAAAACACCAAAATAATATTATCTCAATGGGTTCGATTGTTACAGAGTAGAGTAATTTATTATTTAACTTATAATTGGCAAGAGATTGAATGATCACACTACAATGATCAACACACCACAGTTTCAAAGATTACTCGTTCCCTCAAATTAAGAAATTGCTACACTAATTTTCGAAATTTTTTCGTGATTACTTTACCCAACACTTCTCTGTTGTTTCTTTGTTGCTGTCGTGTACGCTCAAAGAAAACAGGGCAGAGTTATTAAGCTAAATTAATTATTTACCGTAAATTTAGATCCTTAATTGAGGATCTGTGTACAAAAAGTATATATCTCGCCGACATAATTTTTAAAATTGGAAACTTTGGAAACCAAAGAGTGTAACTGGATATTATTTATCATTTTTATGCAAAATATGATGCAGGGTGGTGGTAACAACTTTAACCATATCGTAATAATATCAAGAACTTATTTTCTAGTTATTATTATTAGCTATTATTTTCTACTTTTTCTTACAGTAATTTTTTGTTGTTACGATCGTCGTTCATGGTTATTAACTTGGAATATACATATTTGCGTGAGTACACAATGGGCAATGAGCAGTTAACTTCTTTTTGGCTGATGGGGACAATCTCTATTTATTTACATGTTAAGACTTAAGATCACGGACTATCCTAGCTCATCTGCATTTATTAATGAAAGAAAAGCATTATATTATATTGAACGTGACATAAAGATTTACAATATAATGGTTATATAGTGACACTGACTGATACACATCTTGGAATCGTGTCCTTAGCCTTTTTCGTATGCACACTTATTTTTTGTGCTGTTACGGTAAGCTCTTATTTTAGACCACTCTATTGTGTTTTGTATTCCATGCTGTTTGAGATCTTTGGATGACTTTAAAAAGCATGGTGTTTGTAAACCTAGCTCCTCTTTGTACAGCATAATGAGTTACAACCATAAAACACATTTAAGTCGTATTTATTAAATTCTTTGTTGACTTGACTCTTTAGATTTAGATTTAAATAACATTCTATGCTAACTCAAGTTGACTTCTGCAATGCACATAAGCAAGTAGTATCTATTAGTAAAATTATATCTACGTCTTAGCTACGTTTTAAAAGGCAATTAGAATTATAAACTGAATTAGAATCATTGACCGATTACAATCCATCTGCGTCTTCAGGATACTCATTTAAAAAGGACCAGCCCATTTTAAACACTTAGTGTGGATTATTTTTTTATTCTTTTGAAATAATTTTGAAATATTAATAATAATAGAGAAATTGAAAACTGTTAAATTTAGAAAAATTATTCCTGTTTGGTCTGCTTTTGTTGTGGTTCCATTGGGGCCAACAGTCCGTTCGGAAGTTATCCATAGTGAATCTAAAAAGAAAATTAATTGAAATAGTCGACAAATATGTATGGATATGTTAAAAATATTTTTGTTATACAGTATAAGAATGTTGGGGCATTGCTGGTACGTAATAGAGAATTTAGAAGGCAGTACATAGAAGTCGCTTGTTCATCTTGCATAATTACATTTTTATAATACAGCACAGCTTAATGTCCTTAGATTTATTAATTGAATTTTACAAACCGTCATAGTGAATAGTAGGTATAGTGCGTGGCAACTTGCAAGTTGCAAATATTACCTTTAGGATATTTTGGCTTATCTCTCTTTTAAAGTTAAACTGTCTAAAATACAATTTAGCCACCCATTTAGCCAAAGAGGAGGATAGTGGGCTAAAGGGGTAAACAAGCAAAATATTTCAAAATGTGCTAAAAAATTGTGCATATTTTACATTCTTTGGAGTATCTTTTAGATTATACCCCTTTTAATAGAGCCACTTACTTATAACTGTTTGGCCAAATCAATATTATACGACGTCTACTACTTCCATATTTACATGAGCCATTGTCATTCAAGTTAGACTAGGTGTGGTTACGGTAAGCACAGTGTACAAAATACCATTTACCACTTACCAGTGGTAAGTGGTTTTTAATGGTATTTAACGTTAAATACCACTACCTAAAAAGTAGTGGTAAGTGGTATAAATGGTAAAAATGGTAAAAAATAGTTTCATTTAAATTTCGTGTTTGAATTTTGAATAAAATTCGGTGCCAAAGTATGAAATAGCTTAACAGATGATCATTGTTGTCACAAATGGACAAGCGTTCATCAATCAGAGTAGGATTCAACCAGAGTGGGGGCACTAACAACCCTTGCCGATTGAGAAATTAATTGCAATTAAGTTAGCATCAATTTTAAATGGGCGATACCAAATACAATCTTTCTTTCTTCATTTTTTATAACTTTTGGTGTACAATCAAATAAATATGATTAATTTAATTGATTAAGGAGCTAACTAGAAATATCTCATAGAAAATAAAGTTTTAAAACTTATATTTTAGGAAGTCTAGTGTATCTTTACTCAGCTGTATAATCAATCGCTAAAATTTACTATTTTAACCATTAAATGCATTTTTACCATTAAGTGCATTTTTACCACTGTGATGGTAAAAAAGGCTAAACAGTGGTAAATTTTGTACACGGGGTAAGCAATCTTTATTACGGTAACACCACAGGCGGCGCTAGGGGACCCAGGGGCACCTAGCGCCGCGTGTGAGATCTAACTCCCGACAAATGCTTTTTACTCTTTGTTCACCCTGTGAAATAATTTAATTTAATATAAATACGTAATTGTTTTTAAAAATACAAAATTTCCTTAATGATATTATGTATAAGCCAAAAAACTCAAAAAAGCCAATCTAAATAGTTTCGAATACACTCTTTCATAATATACATTTGTTAAATTTAAATTTTGTTGGTTTTTTGATGCTTGATTTAATCAAATGCAAAAGTATACATCCTATGGATGTTCAACTTCATGCTATTATTGCTATATATTATTTGATTTCTTTAAAATATATTTCTCGATTTTTACCTGTGTTGATTGTAATTGTATGCTAAACTAAGGTGAAACCAAAAGTTGGATCAGGATGGCCATGATCATGACTCATGACGAGGATACAAAACAAGAACAGTTGAGATGGAACCCAACTGGAAAAATGCAAATTTTTTTGAATTTTCAGCAAGATAAAAAAATTCTGATAGCTTGGTTGGTATAAAAAAATTTATGGTGAACTGGTTTGTATTTCAATGCTGTAGTAACGGAATATTAATTATGTTTTGAACCGTGTCGTATCCCCAATTATAAGTTTTTGAGGTCGTTTGTTCAGAAAAGGTATTGAACTCATATAAATTTGGATTTTAGCGTTTTAAACTATGTTTGAAATAATGATAACAATGAAATAACATAAGCATTACGGGATTATCATTATAAGGAAACCCTAACGAATGATACGATGGACCACTTCCGCACGAATACGTATAAGCACAATCGTATCTGAAAACAAAATAAATAATACTTCTGTGAATTTGAAAAATATTTGGTAATAATAATATGTATGTACACGGTTTTAAAAACATGGATATAGTGGTCCAAAGCCGCTACATTTTCTGAATGAATAGAAATGACATTGACTCGCCAGGAACAAAAGAGGTACTCCTTTTTTACTAAAAAGTACTCTATTTTTACAAAAAAAGTACTCCATTTTCACAAAAATAGTACTCCATTTTTACAAAAAAAGTACTCCTTTTTTACAAAAAAAGTACTCCATTTTTACAAAAAAAGTACTCCATCTTTACAAAAAAAGTACTCCATCTTTACAAAAAAAGTACTTCATTTTTACAAAAAAAGTGCTTCATTTTTACAAAAACGTACTCCATTTTTACAAAAAAGGTACTCCTTTTTTACAAAAGGTGTAAGCTACTATCTTTTCGCAAAAAGCAGTCCTTTTTACCTTTTTTACCTTTTCTAAATGTAAAGTGGAAGTAAATGAGCACTCTGCTATATCCAAAAAGGACTGCTGCTTTAAAATCTTACTCCTACCTTTTTTATAAATAAGGTAATTTTTTGTTCCCTGGGCTCAACTGCTTAAACAGCACGATATGGTCAATATTATTCAGCATTCAGCATTAAACATTCAGATAAACATTTTGGGAATCTTTCCACTACTGCATGGATAAAGCTAAATATTATCTTACATGTAGCCCATGTCAATGAACGGTTTGAGATTGCCATTCTCTTGGTATGGCCAATTTCGTCCTTGTATTGAGCCGTGGCGGTGGAGATTTCGTTTTTTCCTTCTAAGTTTTGGTCCGCCTCTAGAGCTACGGCCCATAAAATACTTGACAAAATCCGCGTCACTAAATTTCGACCTTTGGTCCACACAATTTTCCGAATTCGGGTAATTTGAGTGCAAATTGATTGCAAGAATCAAAAAGCAAAATGCGAGCCAAGGATTTCTCATTTTATTTCCTCTAAGTCAGTACTCATGCAAAGTGCCAGATTCCAATTGAAATCAAGTATTATCTACGCAATAATTGTTCGGTAATAACACTAACAATCTATACCCAATAAAATAATTATCCATGGCCAAATATTTCATGGCTGAATCGGCAATAAAATATCTGCTTGCGTTGAAACGACAAAAATGTCATTTTACAATTTACTAGTATGCATGACTCAATTTCGAAAAGGATGAGGCAATAATCATTAGTATTGGATATTGAATTTTGAAATATTTACAAAACTATCAACATTTTTGCTTAAATTCAAATTATGCTAATTAATTGTGCTAACTCAGAGAGTGTTGTTCATGTTTTTGTGATATGGATTTTCACTCTCCCTACCAAACACATAGATACATATTATATAGATGGGTAAATGTATTGCTTTATCAAATCTGTATTTATAATATAGAGATCAATGGGACATTAAGTAAAATGGTGAGAGACTAATAGCTTTTGCCTCGCGTGTGGCTGAGGAATTTATACCGACAAATAATATAATGCATAGCATAGTTAAACATTGCAAAAACAATTTATTGAAAAAAGGGTTGTATAGAAATACAATTGAGTGCTAATAATTATTTTGACGTACTTCTAAATTCTAAGAGCTATTAAATTCTAAATACATAAAAAATAACCATTTTGCAAAATGACAAATATATCATTAGTGATTTTATTTGTTTAATTTTCCTGAATTTTGCTAAACCAAAATTTACAAATGCAGTACAGATGTAGCCAATTAATTAAGTTATTCATTTAGATTTGTTTGTGTACTGCATTGCTTCTAAACAAGAAGTTTTGATAAAGTGATAAAAAATATTCAAATATTAAAATGTCACAGCGACTACAATACATGCTCTTTAACAGAGCTTTAGAATCTTATTTACAAAAAAATACTTATATTTAGAAAGATTGTTTTTAATAACATCTATAAATATAAATAATTGCCACAGTAAAATTATTTATATGATCAAATTCAGCTAAAAACGGCAGCAATTATAAAATATTTATTAACTCCCGAACAAAAAACCTTTAAACCATTTTTAAAATCGTTGAAACTTAATGCATAATATTATGTTTCATACTCTCTTCTGGGTTCTATTTTACCTGTTGAAGGTATAATGCTCGATGTTGCCAAAAAACAGTTGTTTGAATTTTCAACTAAATCAAGGATGATTTTCTCGGTTTCATAACCAAATTTATTCTTTACTGGAGAACCCAGCTAAGGCGCAAACCTAGCACTCAAGAGAAATTCACCAGGCCACCCAACACAGTAATAAAAACAATTTCGAAAAGATCTCTTACGTTATTATTTGGAAATACAAAGCTTATTTAAATTAATATACTTTTGGTTTAAAAATTAGCTGCAGCCACGAACTTCCTGCTAAAAAAGAATTTCCTAAACTAAAATAATAACTGTAGATCGTGCAGGAAACAACCAAATACAGTGAACAATGAAAGACTCCATTTTTGAAAAAAATCCCGCAAAGTCACCAAAAAGCTCCCTTTTGAAATCAAAAAAAATAAGATTCCCCGTGGGATTTTAGATAAACGTACAAACCGCATGAGTTAACTTACGAATAAATATTTTTAAAGACTAAATAGTTAGTTACTCAGACTGTTATTTAATTCTACAAAAAGGTGTGCCAACTGCCAATGGAATCAAGAGGGTAGTAAAAAAGTAAACCCAGTTCTGAAAGTTTCAAATAAGTTTGTCGATGTAATATAACCAATTTGGATTAGAAATTTTGAAATGCTATTTAATAAGGCACGTTACGATCATTACGAAATGTCCCCTTCCATTCAACCATTCAACCTTCTTGTGTAAATTTCTATTATTGTTTTGATGTTACAACGTTACAATACTATGAAGCGACTCATTTCGGTTGTTTAGAGGAAATAATGTTTTCAAAAATGTACCCCAACGCATACCTCCATGCACTAAATTTAGCACATGAAGGTATGCGTTGGGGTACATTATTAAATACATCAGTTGGGCTTGCGCATTTTGCGTTTAAGGAACATGCATATATTACGTGTGCAGTTGATGGGAGGAGGAGGTACTCAAAAATGTTTCAGTCAACACTTACGTTACACATGGGGGAGGGGGTTTTGCGTCAATTAGTATATTATGCAGGTTTCCTAAGCTCTCCTACCAGACAAATATAGATAGATTCGTAATTTTTTTCAAGTCTAGGATTATATTATAGATAGATTTTGGCAATTGGTTAAAAAAGCCATTTTTGTCATTTTAGAAATTAACAATTAGCAGTTTGGTCTGGTCACCAAAAACTGACTTTCCTTCTATTATTGCCAAATAGTAGTCAAGGACGTATTATATTATATTTCCCAAAAACCCAATAGATAATTCTCAAAAATTAATAAAAAGTAGTTTTATACATAAGAAAAATCATCCCGTATGTTTAAGCACCCCCTTAATTTGATTTCTGGATACGCCCTTGATAGTATTAATAGTTGGAAAACTACCAATTTACTGGTGCGTTAAAAATGTTGATTTAATAGTACTTGTTACGATCTTTCAATTGGTATAAGCTTTGTTAACTGATGGGGAATATTTATTTATGGCTGAGACAGCATAAAATA
Organism: Tomocerus qinae; assembly: GCA_020055645.1. Classification (NCBI taxonomy): domain Eukaryota; kingdom Metazoa; phylum Arthropoda; class Collembola; order Entomobryomorpha; family Tomoceridae; genus Tomocerus; species Tomocerus qinae. Next base: position 64,096,066 of record CM034546.1, read on the forward strand.
TAATCATCATAAACGATTAGCGATACTTAGTGGATAAAAAGTTACTTCCGACCATAATTTGATAAAAAACGACAATTTTCTTATTTTTTATATAAGATAATTTTAAAACGTTACATAAATAGATTAAATCCTAAAATGTCCATTGCAAGAGATGCCTTTTAATTTTTCAATCACAATGGATTACAACGAAAATGACTTTCAAATTTATTTACATACATACAGCCGTAACTTCATTGTATCAAGTAAGAATGTGTGAATTTAATCGACATTATTCATTTGCACATATTTTTTGTCATATTTAGTTGAATCTATATTTGGTTAAGGAAAATTCACAATTCTAACTAAAAATAAAACTATTTTTTACCAATTACACCATTTACCACCAAAATTTTGGTTAAAGTTTAATCCAATACTTGTAACTGTAATTGGACATGTACAACTATTTGATATTATATCAAATAGTATATATTAGATAGATATATCAATGATATATCTATCTAGCAAAATATAATATAATATATCACATTCAAGGGCGTATCCAGAAATCAAATTGAGTGGGTGCTTAAGCATACCAGCAGATTTTTCTTATGTATAAAACTACTTTTTATCAATTTTTGAGAATTATCTAGTGTGTTTTTGGGAAATTTAGGGGATGCTTAGGCACCCTAGCACCCCCCCCCCCTAAATACGTCCTTGATCACAGTATATCTAATACTGTGAAACTGGAACTGAAAATTACAAATAATCATACAATAATGTATAGGTAGGCTATTGTTTTGTCATTCAATGTTTTTAATGAATCAAAATTAGTCATATAGAATTAAATACTTCGTGTGGAGTGTTATTTTTTATACTTTTGAAACAATTTTGAAGTAAAATAGAAAATGAACACTGTAAAATACCAGCAGTCCGTTCGGAAGTTATCCATAGTAGCGCTATAAAGAAAAAAATATAAAATAGTCGACAAATATGTATAGATGTGTTAAAAATATTTTTTGTTATATAGGATACGAATGTTGGGGCATTGGTGTAATTTAGATTTAGAATGAAGAAATGCAGTTGAATGAAAAGAAATCGCTTGTTCATAATAAAATATTCACTGACATTTTTACATATAGTTTGTAACATTCGATCAGTTTCAAATTTTAGAAGCTGGTATTGTAATGCGCAATACCACAAAATGTATCGCTATAAAAATTTAAAATGTGGTGGTGGTGACTGGATGTAGGATTTTATACTTTCTCATTTTGTCATAACATAATATTATCATTTTGCCATTTTTTCACATTTTCAATATCAAATAACAACCACGCTTCAAATAATTGTAACACAAACATTACGTTTTGCCAACGATTGTACCGGAGGTTAATTCTCCTGCAGTTCCTAATAGCACAAGGAGGCCTGAAAACAAAATAAATAATAAAGCTATGGAACGTAATGTTAAAAACGATTGGTCATTTGTATGTAGGTAAACAGTTTAAAAAATGGATCCAGCGATCAAAAACCACAACATTTTCTGAATGAACAGAAACAGCATTTACTCGCCAGGCTCGTTGAAATAGCCCAAGAGCCAGCTTTTCAAATTCCAGCCAAATCAAGAAAAAGCCAGCCAGCAAATTCAGATAAACATTTTGGGAATCTTTCCACTGTATCCATGTTTAAATATTATTTTACAATTGGCCATGTCCAATAACTGCCAACATACTGCCAGCTGGTGTATAACCGCGGCCGGGATTTCGTTTTTTTCTGCTAAGTATCGGTCCTTCTCCAGAGATACTGCCCCTTATAATATTGTTGACATAATCCGAGTCACCAATGTTAGACTTTTGGTCGACACAATTTTCTGAATTCGGGTAATTCGAGGGCAAATTGATTGCAAGAATCAAAAAGCAAAACACGAGCCAAATATTTCCCATAATTATTTTCTCTTTTTCAGAACGTCAGAACTCTTCCAAGTACTGCTGGAAGTTTCAGAGTGCAATTGAAAAGAATTATTATCTGTGTTTAATAGTTTCAGTAATAAATACTTAAAACTGTATCCAAGAAAATAATTATCCATGGGCAAGTACTCCATGGCTGAATAGGTAATTAAAATCTGCTTGTGTTGAAACGACAAAATTTGTGTTTTAATTTACTAGTGGCCACAAGCAAGAATGATTAAATTTCGAAAGTGATGAGGAAATAATCATTCGTATATATTGGATATAAAATTTTAAGATTTATTATACGCGTCAAAATTTCGGCTAAGTTTTAAATTATGCTAATTGATACAAACTAAGAGTGTTTAATAAGCATTTTCTCTCTCCCTACCGCACACATATACATATATAGGTAGGTAAATTTATTGGTTTATCAAATCTGTGATTATAATAAAGAGATCAATGGGATAAAATTTGCATGCATGGTGAAAGACTAACAGCCTTTACTTCGCGTGTGGCTGAGGAATTTATACCGACAAATACAATGCATAGTTAAAATTTTCCAAAAAATACTGTAATTAATATTAAAGTGTTGTATAGAAATATGATTGTATACTAATAATTATTTTAACGTATTTCTAAATTGTAAGAGCTATTAAATTCTAAATACAAACAAAATGATTATATCACGAAATGAGAAATATATCATTAGATTAGTTGTTTTATTTGTTTATAATGCATGTCTGGCTGGATTTATTTAGTCGTGGCATTTACACATACAAATATTTGCATTGAGTGTTTATTATGAACACATAAGTACTTCCAAGTACATTAAATGATCAAAGGCAATATAATCAAGTCAATCCAATTTGTACACCAATAAAGATAATTTACAGGCTCGGTGAAAAAAGTTTTGTGAATTGCTAATCATGAATAGGCGATACGTCTAGGTAAATATATAGTTACACAATGACGAACAACATAATATTATGTTATCTATAAATGTATTTATATTGTGAAACTGTTACTGAAAAGTAGGTTGAAGTAAGACAGTAGTTGCACATTTTTAAAACCGCGCCATGAAATACACATGGCTTAGCATAGAGCATAGCATAGAAATACATGTACATGTGTATTTCATGGCGCGGTTTTAAAAATGTGCAACTACTGTCTTACATCAACCAAAAAATATAAATAAATGCACAAATATGTATATGACATTGCTTACGAAGCGCAAAACGTTTTCCGATTTTTACCACTTTTTGACAAAAAAGTCCTCTTTTTCTTAGGATTTATTGGGGAGGAACTTGCTCACAGTTCCCTCTCTGGATAGTGCTTGATGTTTGAAATTTGATGTTTTAATGTGACTCAATTAATCATATAAAAATCAATATTTCATATCGTCTGCCTAATATTACAACGTAACAAGCCATTTCATCATGACTGCTACAAAGTAACAAACCATTTATCATGGCTGAGACAAAGTAACAAACCATTTTATCATGACCGCGACAATGTAACAAACCAATGTATCAGGAGTTAGGTTTGTTACATTGTCGCAGCCATGATAAAATGGTTTGTTACTTTGTAGCAGTCATGATGAAATGGCTTGTTACGTTGTAATATTAGGGAGACGATATGCATTATTATTATTTTATTCTGTATAGTTTTGAAGTAATTTTGTTGTCTTTAGATGCATTAGCAAATTTGAAAACTGTAAAATATGAAAACAATGACTCTTATTTGATCAGCTTTTGTTGTGATTCCGCCAGCGGTCCGTTCGGAAATTATCAATAGAAGGGCTATAAAGAAAAAAAGTATAAAATAGTAGACAAAATATTATGTAAATTATAATATTTTTGTTAGGGTAAGGATGTTTGGACAATACAGTGACGTAAAAGAATATTTAAATAGCAGTGTGAAGAGATCATTATAGTTCAAAACATATAAATACTACAGCGTTCAGAAATATTATTGGACAGTTAATATGAATTTGGATTTTAGAATTCTAAGCCATGTTTAAAATAATAAATGGTAACAAAAACATTACGTCTTGCCAACCCATGCCATGATGATTATCCATATTTTGGTGATATCCGCCGCCATCCATCCAATAATCATCGGGTCTAAAAACAGATAAGACAAAATAAATATCTTGAAATCTTGAAAAAAATCTTTCTGAATAAATAGAAATGACATTTTTAGTCGTGAAGCTCAACTACTTAAAACAGCCCAACAGGGTCAATGCCAGGGAACATTCAATTAAACATTTTGAAAATATTTTCAGAATTTTCACTGCCATGGATCCATGTAAATATTTTTTTACATGTGGCCGTAGTCATGTCCGAAATGGCCTCCGCCGTTGAATCCATGACCCCGTCTTAGTCTTACTGACCCGGAGCGCTGAGCATTTCGTTTTTCTCGACCCTCTCTAGAGATACGGCCCCTTACAAAATTGTAGACATAATCCAAGTCACCAATTTTTGTCTTTTGATCCACGCAGTTTTCCGCATTCGGGTAATTTGAGTGCAAATTGATTGCAAGAATCAAAAAGCCGAAGGCGAGCCAAAGATTTCCCATTTTATTTTCTCTCAGGATCTTGGAGTCTGCGGTAAAAATAGAACTACTGCTGGAAAGTGTCATAGTTTATTTGAATAAAAGTTTTATCTACATGTAATAATTGTTTTAGCAATAACATCAAATTAAGCCTGTAAATCGTAGTTCATATTTCAGCTTTATTCAAGTGGCAAATCAGGCCTGACAATTATACAATTTCCGCTCAGGAAATAGTGTAATAATACAATACCACCACCAGTTCTTTAGAAAATAAACATGGGCAAGCATAAACATGGTCATGGCTGAATGCTTAGGTAATAAACTGATAACTAAGAATTTGCGTTCAAACGGCAAAAATATTTTTATTAAAGTTTTTAAGAAATGGAAATAAATCGTTTTATTATTTCTTATTGGGATTATGGGGAAAGAATTCGGGAAAAGACTTATGAAGAAAGAATTATGGGGAAAGACTAACAGCTTATTACCTCACGTGTGGCTAAGAAATTTAAACCGATAAATACAATTAAATGGTTAAATTTGCCAAAAAAATTTTCAACGTGTTGTATTGTTGTATAGGAATATAATTTTGGGCTAATAATTATCTTCACTAAAAGTGCTACACATCAACAATTAAACTAGATTTTTTACCTCAGTCTACTCTTACTTCCTGTATTTAGAATTTGGATTAATGAACTTTAAAAACAACAATAAAGGTTAATGCTCAAATGGGTGTTAGGTCGATTTGGCAAAAGTAATTTTGGCAAAAGTTGTTTTGCCACGATTTTGACCCCTCGTGATAATTTGGCAAATCGCATTTTGGCCATGTCGGATAGTTTGGCAAAATGTGCAAACGCACAATCTGGCAAAAACTATAACCGTAGTATAGGATGGATATTGACGGTACTTACACGGACGCTGACCTTACATTCTCTTTTTCCTATACGGAGAAGATTATTGTACACAAAAATAAATATTAGACTACGCAAAGTTACTAGAAAATATGGGAAAAAAGTTTTCCCTTCCAAAAATTCATAAAAATTGTAGCAATGAATTTGAATAACTTTTGTTACGACCCTTAATGTACTTGACTGCGTGCATAATGCGTCTTTTAACTTTAACTAACTTTAATTAAATTAAGAATTGACTATGTATATAAAACATAAGAAAAAAGTGCGACAATGATGAATAAAAATTCAACTCGCACATTATCAACACGTTTTGCCAAACTATCCTCATCGATTTGCCATTTTATCCACACCCCTTTTGCAAAGTTATCCCCAAAGAAAAAAAACTGTTTTGCCAAAATGACTTTTGCCAAATCGACCTACAATCCTCAAATGACAGTAATGTATGTAAAGGCATCGAAAATTTTCCAATACGCAAACAAAACGATTTAATATTTTTCAGGCTAACAGTGTTGAGCCTACCTCTTACCTCATCTTTCTCCTGTTAGCAAGGCAGTGTATTTAGAAATCTGCAAATATAGCAAGAGCCAATAGAGATATTTAGAGGTAGGCATATAAATTAAAGCTTGTTTGATAAAAAAAATATCAAAAGATGGTATACAGAGTTTGGTTGTAGAAATTAGGTTTCTAGGGTATTCCATAGTAAAACTTCAAATGGTGGTAAAATGAAATTTAAATCCTGGGAAATTACGCACAATTGTTTGTTGAATAAGTATAAGTAAGGTACAACTCTAATTACTTGTGCCATTTTTATCTAAAATGGTGTGCCCTGCTCATGGTCGCTAAAAAGAAACAATTCTTGCTTAACTTTTATTGACGTAGATTCACAGTCCACATTATCATATCTGGATTTTATTTCAATTTTGAGTTTGTAATTGTAGGTGATTATTCTGATTATTACTAATTTCCGAGTACGACGTTTTATTTTCAAGAGCATTTATATCAAAGGCTCTAAGTACTAAATAGTAATGTTAATTATAATATAAATGGCTTTGCATTCCAACATTATAATGTCTTTCCGCAATTTAACAATGGCAATTTAATATACGTACTGCATTGATTCCTTTGGAGGAAATTTTTTTAAGTCTGATCTCAAGTTCAATGATTTCAAGCTTAAAATCATAAAATTTACGAGTTCAAAAAATATTTATTATAATTATTTCCGGGTTCAATTATGTTATCAATTAATTACAAACATTAACCTTTGGTAAACTTTATATACATGAGGTTTTAATTTCGAATTGTGTAATGGTGTTTTTTACATTTTTGTAGTAGAAATGTATACCAAAACTATTTTTAGGTTGTGGATAAAGGGGTGTTAATCATTTATGGGGCTCTCAGGGTAGTATCTACGATGTCTAAATGATTTATTTTTGTATCTATAGAAATATTTACTAGCAATTACAAAATAAACCAAAAATATTAAAGCAATAATTTATTCTGAACGATAAGTTCAATGCAGCTAAACAGTTGCACCCGAAGAGTCTAATTGGAACATAAATATTACGTAGGTCATTATGGTAGCACAGATCTACAACATTAAAAAAATGACATTAATTCTGTTGGAAAATTATAAAGCATTCCTACTAAAGTAATTCAATGTTAATTATTACGGAAGGTATAAGCTGATAATCCACATTGAAAAGACCTTGTCCAGACAATATAAGTTTCCAATTGATAATCCATTTAGCAATTGCATGAACCTAAACGGAATATTAAATAATTACTTAATTTTTTTAATTGATTTTTAAATTAAATAATTCGGTTGATAAAAGTTTGAAGTTGTTACAACAGATACTTCAAAATTTTGATGATTATTTCCAACGGCGATAACATTTCCTAATTGTCCCTGAATTAATAAATTGTCAAGACGATCACTTCTAAGTTTTGCCTACAAAAAATAAAATGTTAAATTTTCAAAATTAAAATGCCCACATTGTAAATTCACCTGCTATATTATTGGAAATATATAAAATTAAATTTAACCTGTGTCTTCATTCGATCTCCTAAATGAGAAATCAACCAGATAATTGAAAAGTTAGCAATAAGTAAAATCACTTTAGTATTGTCGTATAAGCTCCCAACTCGTTGGTGACTTTTAGATAAGTTTATTATGTGTTGAATTATAAATGTTGTTGTAATGCATAGAATAACAACGATGTAGACCCCAACAATTTCCGAGTATAACAGAAAGAATCTTTTTAACTGTGAACATCTACTGTTCAAGATTGTTCGGGGTCGTAAACTTACAAAATCGGTTTTGTCATCAATCTGTGAGGAGGACGTCCAAATTTTGGAATTGGATTCATGCAACAAATAATATTCAACTTCATCACAAATGTGTTCGTAAATATCCAGCAGATAAATTCCAATTGCAGCCGGAAATGAAATGGCAAAATTGGAAGATATAGACGAAAATATATCGTTTGAAGTCATAAATATTGATGAAAGGATTTTATCGTTTGGTAATATTTTAGAATTTAGTCCAGAGTCAGTGACAACTCCTACCGTGCAATAATATATAATACGGATGATATCGCAAGTTAGGTAGAGTACCAAAATAACGATGACAACGAGAAGAGAAATCTTCGACTGAATCTTTTGCCCCCAAAAACGATTTCGGTAGTATCTTGATAAATCGGTTACCATCGAAATTAATTATATTGCTTTGTCACAAGTTTTTAGCGACTACGGATCACAAAGTCGCCAACATAAATGGATAATTATAGTATTGTAGAGCATAATAAATTGAGACAGCTTGTTATTTGTATAAGCTGACAAATATCACCCATTCGAAAATATAAAATCTGATCTGACACTAACACTGGATTAAATAATATAAAGAACAGTACGTAGATTATGATGCGAAATTGAATTGGGTGCCAATTCAACCGAAATAATTTTATTAACGGGCTTGACGATGGGAAGCATCCAAAAATCCATCCGATAAAAATTACTATGGAAATAATCTTATTCACCATTGTTTTAACACTAAAGGATTTCAAAAGTAGTATTTATCATGTTTAGTATTTCCAATATTTTCCAGCAACAAAAATATTCTGAATGGACAAATTCTAGATGTAGAATGTTTGCGAATTCTAACATTATGGTTAAACATTATATTATGTAAAATTATTGAATGACTCTTTCAAACTTGTGTTTATTTTGGATGGCGAGTCAATAAAAACATTTCTAATTGCGCTACAAATGTGTTCGAAAGAGAACAATTATGTACAATGCATATATTTTGATATTTACCTTGATGTTACGACTTGTTGTTAGAGTAAGTCTTTGTGCTGCAAAGGCTTTTACCGACATACATTTGCCCATTAATATTATTATAATTATTGATGGAAAATTTGCCAAATTTACGGAAACATTTTTGAAATTCTCAAATATAGATTGCACAATATTATTATCTTTCAGTAAAGTAACACAGTAGCCAACACATAAATTGTGATTAAAACTCAAAATGAATGATATTATAAGGTTTATATCTAAGTTGTGTGTATTTGCTTGCATTTGTTATTTCTTAGTTTGAGTATTAATTGGATACCGTGGCACCAGAGAATTCCAATTGTAACATAAATATGACATACGTCATTATTGTTACACATATCTGAAATAAAATACACAAAAGAAATCATTAAAAATGTTTGGTTATTTTTACTTCTTCCTAAATACTTAAAAGTTGTACAAAATGAGAATTTTAATTACTGAAGGTATAAGCCGATAGTCCACAGTAAAAAGACCCTGACCAGTTAGGTTGAATTTCCAATTGATAATCCACTTAGCAGTTTCATGTAGCTAAAAAGAAAAGTAACTTTGTGATTTTAATGTTGGACGTTATTTAAATAAATTAACCAGTTCAATTGTTTTACCCCATTGGCAATTGTATGATCAGTTGGATCCATAAAATTATTTCTCAACCGTCTCTGAATTAGCAAATCTTCTAGCCGATTGCCTCTTAGTTTTATCTGTACAGAATTGAAAAGTAGTTTTTATACAATAATACCATACTAAGGGCTATATTTCCAAAATAATGAATGCCTGTATTAGTTACCTGTGTCTTCATCCTGTCTCCTAAATGAGACATCAGCCAAATAATAGAACAGTTGCATAGGAGCAGAAATGTTGCTTCAATGTTATCGTATATCCCTGGTAGTTTATGCTTACTTTTCGATAAATCTGTCATGCATTGGATAATAAATATTGTTGCAACAAACAGCATAACCACAATATAAACCCCAACAACTTCTGAGAATAGTTGAAAGCATTTCTTCAGTTGTGTAAATCGGTTTAAGATTGACTTTATCCATTGAAGGTGTAAGGACTCATCATTACTTAGTGTTACCAAACTTATAGACAAATGCTTCTGATCTTCACCCTCGGCGATATCAACAACCGAAGTCAAATTTGTCAATTTCACTTCATACAAGAAACAATTCTCAATTTCATCACAGAAGTGTCCATATATCACGAGTAATTGAAACCCCAGAATAGAAGTAAAGTAATTAGCAAAGTTCGTAGATATCGTAACAAATAAGTCGTTTGAAAATAATGCAAAAGAAATTAACAAGTAATTATTTGGAAATATTGTAGATTGTGTATCAAAGACATAATCGTTATTAGCAGCAAAATAATAATATGAAATGTGAATTATATTACAAGATAGATAAAGTCCCAAAATTAGGAAGTTGACGATATATAAAATATTTCCCCGGATTCGTATCTTTTTCCAAAACGTAGTATTTGTTTCGGTATTATGGTAGTAGGTTGACAGATAATTTAGAGTGGAAACTAATTCGATTCCTTTGTCACAGGTAATTAAAGACCAAAGTCGAATTACAAAAGCGCCTACATACAACGAAAGTGTAGTGCTGTAAAATATTATGAATTCAGACAACTTATTGCTTGTATAAGATGACAACAGTTTTCTGTTGGAAAACATAAAGTCTGATACCACTACAGGGTTAAACAGTAACATTAATACTGCATAGATTACAATTGGATGCAACCAATTCAAACGAAACTTTTTCGAATTTATTATTGGGCTTGATGATGGAAAACAACCAAAAACCCATCCTATGAAAATTATTAAAGAGATATTGCGATTACACATTCTACTCACATTGAAGGAAATCTCAAAGTCAAATAAATTTTAGCTTTATTGAAAATCTGTAATAATGATAATGGTAAAGGATGACTTGAAATATAAGATGAGAATGCAAAAACCTCAAATCTTTTTATTCGTAGTAAGTTGGTAGTCGAATCTTGATAATATTCAGAAAAAAGATTTCTGAACACGGATTAGGTTCTGAATGAACGTCCAAACTACTTTCCATTAACTAACCCAGCCCAAACAATATACAAAATAATAGTATTTTGATAAGTATTTTTGTCTTATGGCAAATATGTATTAGTAATTTGTGCAAGTGAAAACCTTCTCTGTTGGTGTTTATTTTGGCGTAACTATTAGTAAATCAATTATAAGCCGCAGGATTAAAAACAAACAAATCGTGGATAGGGATGAGATGCACCTAATATAACCGAAATAATTTAGATTTTATAAACGGGCTTGATCAAGGGAACCAAAAATCCACCCAATGAAAATTATTATCGAGATAATCTTTTTATACATTGTTTTTAAACATTCAAACTTATCTTTTAACAGACCTAGTAAAGTACTGAAAAAGAAAAAATCAGCCAATTTTAGCTCCGCCCATTTATAACACAATATTAGTTATTGAATGATTGCAGCTGTAATATTAATGTATTCATGTTTTCTATGCATTTGGAAATTTGGGAGTAAAAGTGATTGTATTTAATTTTATAGAATAGACCTATATAAATATTAACAAACACATTATATTATTCTATTGACTTTGTATTTGCTCACTACTTATTCATTTTATATCCCTTGTTCTTTAATTGCTGAAACTAATCTTACACGAGTCGAAGAGTCTGTGAGTGAGTAAATGACGTCCGAATAAATAAAAAACCAAATTATAAAAAAACTTCAAATCAGATATACACTGCTGTAAGCATTAGCTCTACTAATTATAACTTAAATAACTTATAGTATGTACACTAATTTTAATAATATGAATTCCCATTATGCATACATTTTAGCAACTAAATCGTTACAATTTTTTTTGAAAATTAATTATATTTTTCAACATAATTTATTTTCTAAACTAATCCAATTGGTGTATAGCTAAACACTAAACAGTTGCGCCCGATGATTCTAATTGTAGCATAATTATCACGTAAGTCATTATAGTAGCACAAATCTGCAATGATACAAAATACAAGTAAATCAATTCTGTTTTCCTGTTGTAAAATGATTGATTGCATTAAAATTACTGATGGTATTTGAAACCACATTGAACAGCCAGTCAGGTTGAATTTCCAATTGATGATCCACTTAACAATTTCGGGCATCTATAAAATGTAGTTATTTATGTAATACAGAATACAGTAAACGATAGAAATTATTAAATCACAATTCCTTAAAAATTATTTTTATTACGCCGTCATCCGATAGAGAAAGAGTTTTAATTTGATTGCCCAACTGCCTCTGAATAAATAAATCTTCCAGCCGCTCACTTCTCAATTTTATCTGCAAAGAATAAAAAGACGTATATTAAAACTCATGCGTTTTATATTTGCTATGTGTCAATTACCTGTGTCTTCATTCTATCTCCTATAGTTGAGACATGAGCCACATAATCGAACAATTGGTAGTGAGTGAATATATTCTTGTAGATGTCTAAATGATTTATTTTTGTATCTGTAGGAATGCTTAGTTACAATTACAAAATAAAATAAAAATATAAAAAGCAATTTATTCTAAAAGATGCCCGTTAAGTTGATTGTGGCTAAACGGTTGCACCCGAAGAGTCTAATTGGAACATAAATATTACGTAGGTCATTATGGTAGCACAGATCTACAACATTTAAAAAAATGACATTAATTCTGTTGAAAACTATAAAACATCCCTATTTTGCCAAACTAATTCATTGTTAATTATTACGGATGGTATAAGCTGATAATCCACATCGAAAAGACCTTGTCCAGACAAGTTAAGTTTCCAATTGATAATCCATTTAGCAATTGCATGTAACTGAAAGGAATATTAAATAATTATTTAATTTTTTTAATTGGTTTTTAAATTGTATAATTCAGTTGATAAAAGTTTGAAGTTGCTACAACAGATACTTCAAAATTTTGATGATTATTTCCAACGGCGAAAACATTTCCTAATTGTCCCTGAATTAATAAATTGTCAAGACGATCACTTCTAAATTTTGCCTGCATGAAATAAAATGTTAAATTTTCAAAATTAAAATTACCGCATTGTAAATTCAGATGCTATATTATTGGAAATATAAAAAATTAAATTTAACCTGTGTCTTCATTCGATCTCCTAAATGTGAAACCAACCAGATAATCGAACAGTTTGCAATAAGTAAAACCACTTTTGTATTGTCGTATAAGCTCCCAACTCGTTGGTGACTTTTAGATAAGTTTATTATGTGTTGAATTATAAATGTTGTTGTAATACATAGAATAACAACAATGTAAACCCCAACAATTTCCGAGTATAGCAAAAAGCATCTTTTTAACTGTGAACATCTTTTCAAGATTGTTTGGGGTCGTAAACTTACAAAATCGGTTTTGTCACCAATCTGTGAGGAGGACGTCCAAATTTTCGAATTGGATTCATGCAACAAATAATATTCAACTTCATCACAAATGTGTTCGTAAATATCCAGCAGATAAATTCCAATTGCAGCCGTAAACGAAATAGCAAAATTGGAGGATATAGACGAAAATATATCGTTTGAAGTCATAAATATTGATGAAAGGATTTTATCGTTTGGTAATATTTTAGAATTTAGACCAGAGTCAGTGACAAATCCTACCGTGTAATAATATATAATGCGGATGATATCACAAGTTAAGTAGAGTAATGAAATAACGATGATAAGGAAATGGGAAATCTTTGCTCGAATTCTTGGCTTAAAATTATTTACTTTACTATTGCAGTGGCATATTGACAAATCAATCACCGTGGAAATTAATTCTATTCCTTTGTCACAAGTTTTCAAAGACCAAATTCGGATCACAAAATCACCGACATAAATTATTAATATAGTAATGTAAAACATAATAACATCAGACAGTTTATATTTGGAATAGCCTGTCGAATAAATATTATTGGTCAATAGAAAATCTGTTACTAAGATCGGATTATAAATTATAAAAAACAGAACGTAGACAATGATTGGATGCAACCGGTTAAAACGAAAATATTTGGAATTTATAAACGGGCCTGATGATGGGAAGCATCCGAAAATCCATCCGATAAAAATTATTATGGAAATAATCTTATTCCACATTATTTTAAGAGTTGGAAATAATGAGAGAATTTTTCAATTTTTATTTTTTAGTAATGATTTGTGATCCCAAAAAACGTCTAAATAACTTCATTTCTACTTGAAATCCAATAAAGAAATGTTTACAAATTGTAACCTCACCCACTCATGTAATATTAGTAATTATGATAATTGAATGACTCGGGTAAATTGGTTTTTATTTTTGACTTGAAGTTGAAGAACATTTTAATGCTACCCAAATGCATTATAGAAAGCACGATGCAACCATTTTGACATTTTCTACAAATATAATAGTATTAATGGAATTTATTCTATTGTAAATCCAACTACCGAATATTTTTGTAATAATTTTTGCATACATGCACGAAATTACAAAATGGCAATTGTGTTTTAATGTTTCGTTTGTATTTTTACACTTGTTTCAATATTGATACAGTAAATAAGCTATGTTAGTTAAATGCAATGCCATGTATAACATTGTCTGCATATGCAGAACGTCCTAGGGTGGTACCACCAACCTCCGATATAAGACCATCTTAAGATTATCTTATGTAAGATCATCTTAAGACCAGTGGAGATCTTATTAAAAATCGGTACCACGATCACTGTGACAACATCGTCTTACACAAGACTGTCTCGAGTCCCGTTTTTCATAAAATCAAGAAAAGTTCATCTCAAGTCCATCTTACGATCTCGTCAGTGCAAAATTTTAGAAAAATTCGGTGGGGTTACTACGGATACTTGAATTTGCATCAAAAATCTAATTTACCCTCCTATTGACACTCCCTCCTGCCGCATTCCCATCCGGAAAACCAAGGCAACAGTTCTTGCAATTCTTGTAAATTGTTGATGGACAAAAGATATTACTATAAGATTGTCTTAAGGTGAGCATATCGTGGTACCGATTTTGAGGAAAGGTGGTCTTAAGTCACTCATAAGTTTTGGAGTGGTCTCAAGTCAGAGTTCAGAGTATGAGCCCTAGTCCGTTTGTATCTACAAAACTCAGAATCGGGAGACTTATACAAATTTTTCCAATAAGCAAAATATTTGTGTGAAATTAAATTCGGTGTGTAAAAATTCTCAATTCTGAATTTTGAAAATACAAACGGCTACCTAGGAGATGTGTGTACGTGTCCACGGCTAACAAATGCACATATCGTAGAATGAACAAGTAAAAAATTATTTTCATTTAGAAGTTTGTTAGATAAACATAGCATTCTCTTGCTTCTGACGTGACAACATTATTGACTCTGTCCAATTCGTGAAGCCCCAGACAGGTTCACGTTTTATGATTTTATGGCAACGTTATTTAGAACTCGATTTCGGAGGGGGCAAGGATGCTATAAAGCTATGTGTATTTTTTTTCCTGGATTTCGGTAGGGTGGGCATTTTCCTCCAATGCCTACTCAACTAAATACAGCCTTGGTGCTAGGTTTGAACAAGTAATATTTACATTACTATTCATTAAATTGGAATTGGCTAAACAGTCGCACCCGAAGATTCCAATTGAAACATAAATATTATGTAGGTCATTATTGTAGCGCAAATCTACAAATATGTATAGAAAAAATATATTTAGAATATTGTCCACTTTCACAAAATGGCTTTCTGAATGTCAAATGGTAATTACGGAGGGTATAAGTTGATAGTCGACATTAAACAAACCCTGTCCAGTCAGGTGAAATTCCCAGTTGATAATCCACTTAACAGTTTCATGGAGCTAGAAAAATAATAAAGTGACATTGTGACTTGAAAGCTAGAAATGATTTAACTCGATCTCTTGATTAACAATAACCATAAAACTATTATTTTACGCCATCAGCAAATGTAGAACAGTTTGGCATTTCAGAATTGTTTGCCAATCGTCTCTGAATTAGTAAATCTTTAAGATAATCCCTTCTGATTTTTATCTACCCAAAGTAAGTATACAAGACACTATTATACAATGACAACATACACAATAGGCTTCTGATATAACCTGATGGTTACCTGTGTCTTCATTCTGTTCCCTAAATGAGAAACCAGCCAAATAATCAAACAGTTGGCAAAAAGAAAAACTCCTAGTGCATAATCAAAGAATATTCCTGGAAGTCTTTGCCTTTTTTTGTAAACATCAATTACATGTTGGGTAATAAATATCGTTGAAACGGAGAGAATAACCACAATGTAAACCCCAACAATTTCCGAGAATAACAGGAAACATTTTTTTAGTTGTAAAAATCTGTCTAAGATTGAATGCATGTGTTGTACATTCAAGATGTGTTTGGATTTTTCATCATCCGTATTTAATATCTGACTTGTAGGAGTGATAATATCTTTGTTCTCAACCACTTTAACCGGCACCAAGCTTTTGGTGTTTGATTCATACAAGAAATAACTCTCAACTTCATCACAAAAATGTTCAAATATATCGAGTAAATTAAACCCCAGTATAATAGTAAAAGAAATAATGTAATTGGTTGATATCATTGTAAATAAATCATTTAAAAACAAAACAGTAAATATTAACAAGTCGTTATCTGGTAATATTTTAGATTTTATATCTGTGAAGTATTTTATTTCAAATGCATAAAAATATGAGATGTGAAAGATATTGCACACTAAGTGAAGCCCCAAAATTAAAAAATAGACGATATGTGAAATTCTTCTTCGGACTCGAAATTTTCGCCAAAAAGATATCCCTTGTCCGTTATTACGGTAGTGCCTTGAGAGACAATTTAAACCAGAAACTAATTCGATTCCCTTGTCACAAGTATTCAAAGACCAAAGTCGAATCACGAAATCCCCTACATATGCAGATAGTGTTGTAGTATAAAATATTAAAAAATCAGACAGCTTATTGCTTGTGTAAGCTGACAAAAATGATCCATTGGCTAGCAAGAAATCTAAAATTGCAACAGGATTAAAAAATATTAAAAATATACAATAGACTATAATAGGATGCACCCAATTCAGATGGAAATTATTAGAATTTATTTTTGGACTCGATGAAGGGAAATATCCAAAAATCCACCCAAAGAAAATTATTACAGAAATACTCCGATCACACATTCTTCTTAAATTAAAAGAACTCGTCTAATTTGCAGTTTTACGATAATGCCAACTAATGACAATGGTAAAGGTCATGTATAATGAGATGATTTACATTGGGTTATTGCATTTGGATATGATAAAGCTCTGAACGATTAATGAAATTTTCAGCCAAAAATGTTTGTGAATTATCCCACCCTTATTATAAACATTACTATACAAATATTTATAGATGTATATCGAGTAGCTGTTGTCTAAAGGAATTGTCAACCAATTGTGCCCGAGAGTTCTGTCAAATTGGTCATCATTTTCATGTAAAGAGACAAACTCAATTACGTATTCTATACCACTTAGTGTATTGTGTGGCTGGACATCGCAATAATACCTTCTTAATGAAATGAATGAATTGGATGCCATTAGCTTGAGTTAAATAATTATATTATAGTTTGTATACAACAATGCCCAGATTACACAATTACACTTTTACTACGATAAAGTAAATGAGTTGAAAGAATTCGTAACCGGCATGGATTTTATTTTAGGTTTTAATTAGAGCTTGCGGCGGGGAAAAAGGTTTTATAATTATATTATGCTGCTGTTTATGTTCTACTTTTTCATCATTTTCTATAAAACGCGAGTCAAAATATTTTTAGAAAAAAACAATTATATTTACCAAATATCCATAAATTCATTACAAGGTATAAATAAAAGAAATAAAATTTATTTTGATGAGCTTCATTTATTTTCGTCACTTCATTTTTACAGTTGCAGTTATTGTAGCTCAGTTTGGCAAAAGTTAGTTTGGGAAAACGAAAAGTCTGAACAAATTGTCTCCTACAAATACATGGCTCCTGCCAAAAGCGATGATTTTATACATGTGTCAAGTTTGGCAAACCTGTGTGGACAGTTTGCCAAAATGATATTTTATAGTTGTTATGGTGTGTTCTTAAGGTTTACAAGTGATAATTCATGTAAATTCATTGAACTTCTGTAATCGAAATATGACATCGTCCGTTCTCTTTTGAATTTTTCCGTCAGTTACCTTACAGAATTTGCTGAGGCCATAACGTTTCCCGAAAATTTAATAAAGTTGCACATATATTGAGCCAATAGTGAATTAGACTTCAGACTAAAGAGATGCATTGTTTATATTCGTGCCTGTATCCGACGTACAAAAAAGGTACATTTATATACACAATTACAGATACAGGTATCTAATTTTATGATACTATTATTGACAGATTTACTCAATTAATAAGGAGGTTAATTAAATCCCTGCCTGACCAAAGTAGCTAAATATTTTGAAGATGATTATATAGGACATGATTATCCACCTGCACAGTATCCTTAACAGTTTTGGAATCGAGATCGAGTTTTTATTTTATTTTTAATAAATATAAGCTGTAACCTTTACATGTTTTTGTCAATTTGTCCACATTGATTTGCTAAACTCATAGCGTTTTGCTAAACTCGCTTTTGCCATTTGCCAAATTGTCCGCATTGATTTACTAAACTCATAGTATTTTGCTAAACTGGGTTTTGCCAAATTGTCCGCATTGATTTACTAAACTCATAGTATTTTGCTAAACTGGCTTTTGCCAAATTGTCCGCATTGATTTGCTAAACACATAGTATTTTGCTAAACTGGCTTTTTCCAAATTGGCCGCATTGATTTTCTAAACACATAGTATTTTGCTAAACTGGCTTTTGCCAAATTGTCCGCATTGATTTACTAAACTCATAGTATTTTGCTAAACTGGCTTTTGCCAAATTGTCCGCATTGATTTACTAAACTCATAGTATTTTGCTAAACTGGCTTTTTCCAAATTGCCCGCATTGATTTTCTAAACTCATAGTATTTTGCTAAACTGGCTTTTGCCAAATTGGCCGACACCCGTTGCATCATCATTTATGTGGGTGTATTGATGATAGCTACAATGTTACACGTGAAGACTCCAATTGAAAAATGAATATCACGTAGGTCATTATGGTAGCACATATCTGCAAAAAGATACAACCATCAGTTCTCCGCTTTTGTTTATATTCACAAAATGTATTTGAAATAGGAAATGGGTACTGATGGTATAAGTTGGTAGTCCACATAAAAAAGTCCTTGTCCAGTCAGCTTAAATTTCCAATTGATAATCCATTTTGTAGTTTGTTGGAGCTGGAAAATTAATTAAAATTACCATTGAGACAATAACATTTAAAAAATTATGAATATCTGTAACATAATATTATGTCGCAATTTTACTTCGTCATCAAAACAGTGTCCCTTTGCAGTATTAGTATTTCTTATCCGCCTCCTAATTAGTAAATCCTCTAGTCTGTCACCTCTTTGTTTTATCTGGACCAAAAAAATTAGTAACACAATATTCCCATAAATTTAAATATTTAAAATTCTTAAATGGATTAACCTGTGTCTTTATTCTTTCTCCTAAATCACAAACTAAGCAGATTATTGAACTATTTATCACTAGTAAAACTACTTTAGCGTGCTCGTAGAATATTTCAGGTAGATTATGATTTGGTTGAAATTTAGATATAGCTACTATGAGTTGAATAATATATGATGTAGCAATAGATAGCATGATAATTATGTAAACTCCCACCACTTCCGAGAATAGCTGATAGCATCTTTTCAATTGTGTAAATCTGTTGATAATTGAGCCAATACCTTGTCCTATGTCTAAATATTTATTGGATTCTATATCATTTTCTTTCATTAGATGAGTCAGTAGTTTTCCCGGTTGGACCAGGAATATACAATTTTCCATGTTGAAATCATGCCACAAATAACTTTCAACTTCATCACAAACGTGTCTGTAGAGAGCTAGTAAATGCATTCCAAGTGCAATCGTGAATGAAAGGGCAAACGCGAAAGACATCACTACAAAAGTATCGTTTATAATCCAAAGAATGTAGTACAACATAGTTTCGTTATCTGGTATTATCTTAGATTTAAACCATTTAAAAGATTCTTTATCACTTGCATAATAATATGCAAGGCGGATGGCATTGCATAGTAAGTAAATTCCAAGAATACTTAAATGAACAATCCGTAAAATAATTGTTCGCAATCTTTGCCTAAAGGTTGTGCTTCTTTCATTTTTGCTGTTGTAGTATCTTGACAACTCTGCCACTGTCGAAACTAGTTCGATTCCTTTTGCACTGGTTTTAAAAGACCATAATCGAATTACAAAATCTCCTGCATAAATGGATAGTGTAGTCATGTAAAACATGATATATTTAGCGAGCCTGTTATCAGAATGAGAATACAAAAATGGTCCATTTGCCCACATAAAATCTGTTGTCAAGACAGGGTTAAAAAATATAAATAAGATCGTGTAGATCATTGCAGGGTGAACCCAATCCAACCGAAAGTATTTTGAATTTATAATTGGACTTGATGATGGGAAACATCCAAAAAACCATCCTATGAAAATTATAATAGAAATAATCTTGCTGCACATTATTATTATTAATTTATTACAAGATATATCTTCCTCGAAAGGTCGTGAATATCAGGATACACAGATTTAATTACAAGTCAATTATAATAATTGCCATTGTTTTCAAACTTAACGAAATGCTGTATAACTACTTTACTGAACAATTCTGATGACAACCAGTAAAAACTTTCAGAATAAATCCAACTTCCACCAGAAAAGGTTTGAATATTGTAACCTCGCCCTTTTATAATTTCATTTTGCTAATTGAATTGCCTGCCTAAAAGAATTTTAGTAGTTAAGTTAAAAGTGGTAATAGAATTTATCTGCAAAATTGATTATTTAGCCTCTTGTGTAAATAGAATTTTAAAGAATGTTTATTCTGTGTTGTATTGCTTTCATTTGATTGTATTTTTATTCATATTTTATTAGCACAGATAATTATTATGTACGTCTAATATCTATAAAGACTTTGAGTCAAAATTTTGAAAACATTTAGAATATGTGTCAATGTGAAAAAGTATAAATCATAATTATTTGTGTTAAGAAATTGTTTAATAATTTATGGAAAATGTACAATGCTTTTAACTTCTTATTTTTAATTATTCTGAGGATGGTCATTCACAAAACAAAACCAAATATTATAACTAAAATATAAAATATTCTTTTGAGAATTTTGTTAATATAAAAGTGAATGCCAAAAATGTAGCTGTCAATGTCAATGCAACTAAACAGTTACACCTGACGATTCTAATTGGAACATAAATATCACGTAGGTCATTATCGTAGCACAAACCTATAAACCAACAAAAAAGCCATCAATTTTTTGCAAATTACACATCTAAATGTCCGAATTGTATGATTATTACCGAAGGTATAAGCTGATAGTTCACATTAAAAAGACCTTGCCCAGTCAGGTTGAATTTACAATTTTTAATCCATTTAGCAACTTCATGCAACTGAAAAGGAAATTTTATATTGGCAAATAATTTATTTTATTTCAAATTAGTTCAATTATTTAATTATCTATCTAAAATTAATTAATATCATAATTATAGATTAAAATTATTAAATCATAGATTATAAAATGTGCAATAAATATACTTCAAAATTTGCAAGGTTGTTTCCACCATTGAAAATATTTCCTAATAGTCCCTGTATTAATAAATTGTCAAGACGATCACTTCTAAGTTGTGTCTGCACGAAATAAAATGTTAATTTTATTACATGACCGCATTGTAAATTCCGCTAACTGTTATAATTTTTGAAATGGAGTAATATAATATAACAAATTAAATTAAACCTGTGTCTTCATTCGATCTCCTACATGAGAAATCAACCAAATAACCGAACAGTTTGAAATGAGTAAAGCCACTTTAGTATTGTCGTATAAGCTCCCAACTCGTTGGTGACTTTTAGATAAGTCTATTATGTGTTGAATTATAAATGTTGTTGTAATGCATAGAATAACAACGATGTAGACCCCAACAATTTCCGAATATAGCAGAAAGCATCTTTTTAACTGTGAAAATCTGTTCAACATTGTTTGAGGTTGTAAACTTGCAAAATCGGTTTTGTCATCAATTTGTGAGGAGGACGTCCAAATTTTTGAATTGGATTCATGCAAAAAATAATATTCAACTTCATCACAAATGTGTTCGTAAACATCCAAAAGATAAATTCCAATTGCAGCCGTAAACGAAATAGCAAAATTGGAAGAAATGGACGAAAATATATCGACCATGGTCGTCAATATTGTTAAAAAAGTATTATCGTTTGGTAGTATTTTGGAATTTAGACCAGTTTCAAAGTCAATTCCAACCGTATAATAATATATAATACGAATGATATTGCAAGTTATGTAGAGTACCGAAATAACGATGACAATGAGAAGAGAAATCTTTGCCTGAATCTTTTGCCCCCAAAAACCGTCGCCGTAGTAACTTGATAGATCGGTTACTATCGAAATTAATTCTATTGCTTTGTCACAAGTTTTTAGCGACCAAATTCGGACCAAAAAATCGCCAACATAAATGGACAATATAGTAATGTAAAACATAATAAATTGAGACAGCTTGTTATTAGTATAAGCTGACAAATATCGCTCATTGGAAAATATAAAATCTGATATTAGTAATGGATTAAAAATTATAAAGAAGAGCACGTAGATGATGATGGGATGCACCCAATTCAATCGAAATAATTTTGATTTTATAAACGGGCTTGACGATGGGAAGCATCCAAAGACCCACCCGATAAAAATTACTATGGAAATAATCTTATTCCACATTGCTTTAATACTAAAGGAATTTAAAAGTAGTATTCAATATTTTTAGCATTTCCAACCACGAGAGAGAATATTCCGAATGGACAAATTTTAGAAGGAAATGTTTGCGAATTCTAACAATGCCTAAACATTATATTATAATGATTAAAATTATTGAATGACTCTTTCACGAATCTTTCAAAGATGTGTTTATTTAGTATAGTTGGATGGCGAATCAATAAAAACATTTCGAATTGCGTTACAAATGTATTCTAAAGGTAGCAATTATGTACAATGGACAATGGATCTATTTTGATATTTACCTTGATGTGACGACTTATTGTGTTGCAAAGGGTTTTATCGGCATACATCTGCCCATTAATATTATAATTATTGATGAAAAATTTACGGAAAATTTTTGACATTCGCAAATATAGATAGCACAATATTATTACCTTACCGTAAAGCAACACAGTAACAAATTCATAATTTGTGATTACAACTCAAAATGAATGTAAAGTTTATAAAACGACTAAGATTTATATTTAAGTTGTATGTATTGCATTGTACCCTTTTGTTATTTCTAAGTTTGAGTATCAATTGGATACAGTCGCACCAGAGGATTCCAATTGAAACATAAATATGACATAGGTCATTATTGTAGCACAGATCTACAATTAAATAAACAAAAGAAATCATTAAAAAATGTTTTTAGTTCTTCCTAAATACTTCCTTGTATTGTACAAAATGATGATTTTGATTACTGAAGGTATAAGCCGATAATCCACAGTAAAAAGACCGTGCCCAGTCAAGTTGAATTTCCAATTGATAATCCACTTAGCGGTTTCATGTAGCTAATAAGAAAAGAGAATTTGTGATTTTAGTCTTGAAAGATTTTAAAATTAATTAACCAATTCAATTGCCTTACTCCAATGGCAGGATTAGTTGCAGCCATAGAAATATTTCTCAACCGTCTCTGAGCAAGCAAATCTTCCAGACGATTGCTTCTCAGGTTTATCTGTTCAGAATGGAAAGTTAGATTTTAATAACATAGTTTAGCATCTTTGGAATAATAAATGTCTGTGTTAGTAACCTGTGTCTTCATCCTGTCTCCCAAATGAGAAATCAGCCAAATAAGGGAACAATTTGCTAAGAGTAGAACTGCTGTTTCAATGTTATCAGATATCCCAGGTACTCTATGCTTACTTTTCGATATATCTATTATATATTGGATAATAAATATTGTTGCAACAAACAGTATAACGACAATATAAATCCCAACAACTTCTGAGAATAGTTGAAAGCATTTCTTCAGTTGTGAAAATCGGTTTAAGATTGACTTTATCCATTGAAGGTGTAAGGACTCATCATTACTTAGTGTTACCAAACTTATAGGCAAATGCTTCCGATCTTTGCTTGTGTTGATATCAACAACCGAAGTCAAGTTTGTCATTTTCACTTCGTACAAGAAACAATTCTCAATTTCATCACAGAAATGTTCATATACATTGAGTAATTGAAGCCCCACAACAACAGTAAAGCAAATAGCAAAGTTCGAACATATCGTTACAAATAAGTCGTTTGAAAATAATGCAAAACCAATTAACAAATAATTATTTGGAAATATTGTAGATTGTGTATTAGCGACATATTGATTATTGGCATCAAAATAATAACATGAAATGTGAATGATATTACTCAATAGATGAAGTCCCAAAATTAGGAAATGTAAAATATTTCCTCGTATTCGTATCTTTTGCCAAAACTTATTATTTCTTTCACTATTATGGTAGTAGGTTGACAGATAATTTAGAGTGGAAACTAATTCGATTGCTTTGTCACAGGTATTCAAAGACCAAAGTCGAATCACAAAATCCCCTACATATATAGAAAGTGTAGTGCTGTAAAATATTATGAATTCAGACAACTTATTGCTCATATAAGAGGACAACATTTTTTTGTTGGCAATTATGAAATCTATCATCACCACAGGGTTAAAAAGTAACATGAAAACTGTAGAGATTATAATTGGATGCAACCAATTCAAACGAAAATTTTTTGAGTTTATTATTGGGCTTGATGATGGAAAACAACCAAAAGCCCATCCTATGAAAATTATGAAAGAGATAATGCGATTACACATTTTACTCCAAATGAGGGAACTTGCCAAGTCAAATTTACAGCTTTATTGAAAATGTGTAGTAATGATAATGGTAAAGAATTAATTGAAATTTAAGATCAGATGGCAAAATCCTAAATTTCGTAGTTTTGGTAATCGAATCTTAAAAACATTGAGTAAGTATATTTATGCGCACGGATTAGGTTCTGGATGATCGTCCAAACAAATTTTCATCAACTAACCCAGCCCAAACAATATGCAAAATAATAGTATATTGATTAGGTTTTTTGTCTTTTCAAATATATTAGTAATTTGTGCAAGTGAAAACCTTCTGTGTTGGTGTATTTATTTTGGCGTAACTACTAGTAAATCAATTTAAGCTAACAACATAATATATATGCTTCAATAATGTAATCCGTTTTTATACACCCATTTTTGCCTGTTTTCTGATTTAACATATCGTCGCACCAACACTACAATATGCAATGCGGTAAGTCATTTCATGAAGGAGCCTACAATGTGCCTTATATACCGTACCAATTACGTAGCGGAATGTCTCATTGTAAATAGGTTTCTTGACGGAATGGCTTGTCGTCCCATTATAGTGTTACTGCGACGATATGCACCACAAATAACTTTTACTATTAGATAAATGTAAAATGGGACATGCGCATGGAATTCTGTCGGTATTGGTCTTATACCAATAACAAGCTGTCTCAATTTATTATGTTTTACGTTACTATATTGTTGGCAATTTTGGGATTCGCATTTGGTCTTGGTGGATGAAAACTTGTGACAAATTAATAGAATTAATTTCGATAGTACCCGATCTATCAAGATACTACGGCGACGGTTTTTGGGGGCATTGGAAAATAAAAAATCTGACAATATGACTGGTTTAAATACTATAAAGAACAGTACAAAGATTATGATGGAGTGGACCTAATTCAATCGAAAAAACTTCGATTTTATAAATGAGCCTGATGATAGGAAGCATCCAAAAACCCAACCGATAAAAATTATTATAGATAATTATCTTATTCCACATTGCTTCAACACTAAAGGAATTTAAAAGTAATTATTAATATTTTTATCATTTTCAACAAATATTCTGAATGAATAAATTTTTGAAGGAAATGTTACAAATTACTTATTCATTATGTGTATATTACATATATTTATTTACTGCCTCAAAATTAGTTTGCTTTAATACACAGCAAAATAATTCAACAGAAAATAATGCTAAGTAATAATAATGAGATATGTACGAAATTTTAGTAATTATGAATGGGGATTGAATAGAGTATTTTGTAAAAATGGCTGATGAGCCCTTCACAGCAACGATTGCAATTTCTTCCATCACCTCAAAAGAAAGATTAAATTTTTATCAGAAATTTTGGAAGAATGTAGATATTGTTCCAAGAGCTAGCGAGCTCCAACATAAAGTCTTATAACCATAACTTAAATCTAATAGTTTATAGCAAATATGATTTATAAATCTTGAATACAGCTTTCATAATACTTTTTTACGTGGCTACAAGAAAGGCTTGGTCAGACAAAGCCTCAAACCGAATAGTTGGATCCAAAATGTATAGTCATTAAATGACTCTTTCAAACTTGTGTTCATTTGACTTAATTGGATGCCGACTCAATAAAAACAGAATTAGGCTAGAAATGTGCTATGAGAGTGAATTATTATGAACAATGCATCTCTATTTTGATATTCACCGATTGCCATTTCTTAGTTTGAGTATCAATTGGATACCGTGGCACCAGAGGAGTCCAATTGAAACATAAATATGGCATAGGTAATTATTGTAGCACAGATCTGAAATTACAAACACAAAAGAAATCATTATTTTTATGTTTGTTATTTTTACTTTCTACTTTCATGTGGCTGTAAATATTAATTACTGATGGTATAAGCCGATAGTCCACAGTAAAAAGACCCTGTCCAGTCAGTTTGAATTTCCAATTGACAATCCACTTGACAGTTTCATGTAGCTAAAAATAAAAGTAATTTTGTGATTTTAATGTTGGACGTTTAATGTTAAATTAACCAATTCAATTGTTTTACTCCATTGGCAATTGTAGGATCAGTTGAATTCAAGGAAACATCTCTCAACCGTCCCTGAATCAGTAAATCTTCTAACCGATTGCCTCTTAGTTTTATCTGTATAGAAAGGAAAAGTAGTTGTTACGTAATAATACCATACTAAGGGCTATATTTCTGGAATAATGAATGCCTGTATTAGTAACCTGTGTCTTTATCCTGTCTCCTAAATGAGACATCAGCCAAATAATAGAACAGTTGCAAAGGAGCATAAATGCTGTTTCAATGTTATCGTATATCCGGGGTAGTCTATGAATACTTTTTGATAGATCTATTATGGATTGGATAATAAATATTGTTACAAAAAACAATGTAACGACAATATAAACTCCAACAGCTTCTGAGAATAGTTGAAAGCATTTCTTCAGTTCTGAAAATCGGTTTAAGATTGACTTTATCCATTGAAGGTGGCAGGACTCATCATTCCTGAGTGTTACCAAACTCATAGGCAAATCCTTACGATCTTTGCCTGTGGTGGTATCAACCACCGAAGTCAAATTTGTCATTTTCACTTCATACAAGAAAAAATCCTCAATTTCATCACAGAAATGTTCATATACATTGAGTAATTGAAACCCCACAACAACAGCAAAGTAAATAGCAAAGTTGGTAGATATTGTTACAAATAAGTCGTTTAAAAATAATACAATACAAATTATCAAGTAATCATTTGGGAATATTGTAGATAATGTGTCATTCATATATTCGTTATTAGCAGCTAAATAATAATATGACATGTGAATGATATTACACGATAGATAGAGTCCCAAAATTAGGAAGTGGACGATATGCAAAATATTTCCCCGGAGTCGTATCTTTTGCCAAAACGTAGTATTTGTTTTGGTAATATTATGATAGTAGGTTGACGTTGACAGATAATTTAGAGTGGAAACTAATTCGATTCCTTTGTCACACGTAATTAAAGACCAAAATCGAATTACAAAAGCGCCTACATATATCGAAAGTGTAGTGCTGTAAACTATTATGAATTCAGACAACTTATTGCTTGTATAAGATGACAACATTTTTTTGTTGGAAAACAGGGAGTCTAATGTCACTACAGGGTTAAACAGTAACACAAAAACTGCATAGATTACAATTGGATGCATCCAATTCAAACGAAACTTCTTTGAATTTATTATTGGGCTTAATGATGGAAAACAACCAAAAGACCATCCGATGAAAATTAATAACAAAATAATGCGTTTGAGCATTCTACTCAAATTGAAGGAACTCTTCAAGTCAAATAAATTTCAGCTCTTTTGAAAATTTGAAGTAATAATATAGGTATTAGGATGACTTGAAATATAAGATGAGAATGCAAAAACCTCAAATCTCTTTATTCGTACGAAGTTGGTTTGTCGAATCTTGGTAATATTCAGAAAGTATATTTCTGAGCACGAATTTCTGGATGAACGTCAAAACAAATTTTAATCAACTAACCATGGCAAAACAATATACAAATTAATATTATATTGATTTGCTTTTTGTCTTTTGGCAAATATTATTTTTATTTATTTTTTTTATTAATAAGTGACGGTCCATCAGGGCTTTCACCCATGGACCCATTAATTAGTTACATATTTGCCTTAAGGCTTTATAACTTGCATTACGTTATTAAATCCTTGCATTGGATTAAATTATTACATACTACAATTATAGTGTATTATAAGATATAAATATATACCTATACTATTTCTTACACATTATAATATGACACATTTGTCCCTCATTTACATGTACATAATCTTAAGCTTAATCATTTCCTGCTCTTTATTTGCAGGAAAAACAATTGCACTTTGTAACTATTACTTTAAAAAAATTATTGGATTTGCTGATGCTTAGTTGAACATGACACATCTGCCCATTCAGTCCTTATACACTTGCACTTACATTTCCTGCACGCTAATTTTGCTAAGCTTGCACTTTTGTCCTGTATGAAGTAATTTTATGCTACTTCATGCACTTTTTATAGTTACTTATCACATAGTTTGCTCTAAGTGCTTTTTACGTATATAACTACATTTTTGATGATTTAATTACGACTTTACGATCTACCTACTTAACAATGTGTGCTTAGTTGCTATATATGCTTACACATTTCACGAGCTTTTCGCCTGATGATTTGCGGCTGTTTTCATTTGCAATTTAGACAGATTAGTTTCCCATGATTCTTTTACTTGTCATTCTTTCTTGTAACAGAAAGTCCATGTTATATATATATATTGCTGACGCATATCCTCTTACACTGTAATTATGCTGAAATTATTTATTCCCCTTCACGGCCAACTTATCCTGTTCCAGTATATTTCTATATTCGTAATTATAATATTTTACCCTTAAATTTTGATCGTTAAACTCTAGAATTTGTAATATTATACATTTTAACAATTTGTTTTTGCTTTCTAAAATAATATTGTGCTAATAATTACATAACTACGTACCCAAATGTCTTGCTCAATTAATTACATTTCTTTCATTAAATCAATCATCGGATGCTTTGTAATGATTTAAAGATATAAATTTAACTAAAAATACGTAATTGCTTATCTTTTCGTTCGTATACAAAAATCCTCGTCAGTAGCTTCTTTCTATACGCCTGCCATCGTCGGAAATGTTTCCGGAAAGTCGTCTTCGGTTCTCCAAACCTTGCCTGTACCTCGGGGTTTCATTTTCTCTCTTCCTTTCGTCCTTCTCTCAAACTTTGGTCTTCTCCTCTTTCTTCTTGCTCGTCTCTTGTCTGTCGTGGTTTTTAGTTTCTGTCCAGTTTTCTCTTGTTTACTTATCTTATCCTTAGTTATGGCTTCTTTTTCTTCTTTTTGGAGATTCATTCTCGAATTTTGGCTATTCCTTAGGACTTGTTCTCCAAATATTATCTCTTGTTCGTCGTCAGTCTGTATTTTTTCATTCCCAGATTCTTGTACTTCCTCTTTCCACACTTTCCCAATCTCACTTATTTCTATTAGCTTGTTAAACAGTAACACTAATTGCTCGTCAGTTGGTAACTTTTTAAATATTTCCTCTTCTGTGTCTTTTTGCGCTATCACTTTAATTACGTTCTGGCTCATGATTGTTTTGTGCTTGTCTACTCTTTTTAACTATACCTGTGCTCCTTTGCAACTAGGCAGGAGCTGTACTTTCGCTCTTTGAAGAGCGTCGAAGGTCACCGTGCTTCTCCTTTGCTGTCTCAAATGCTTCGTCTTTTGGCAAATATGTATTAGAAATTTGGTCAAGTGAAAACCTGGTATATGTTGGGGTTTATTTTGGCGTAACTACTAGTAAATCAATTATAAGCCGCAGGATTAAAAACTATAGCGAACAAAACGTAGATTATGATGGGTTGCACCCAATTTAACCGAAATAATTTCGATTTTTTAAACGATTTTGATAAAGGGAATCATCCAAAAATCCATCCGGTGAAAATTATTATGGAAATAACTTTATTTCCACATTTCATTAATACTAACGGAGTGGTATTAAAATTTAATACTTTCAACTACGAAAATATTTTGATTGAACAAATTCTAGAAGGAAATATTTGAATGTTTTCAAATAATAATTTTGCTTATCCATAATGTAAATATAATTATTTAATGGCTCTTTTAAAATTGCATTCATATGGTACTCACAGGTAACATGCCCGCTGGCCCTGTTATGTTATAAGTTATAACGAAAGCTATTGAATTGATAAACAACGATTAACAGCTGTTTTCCAGCATATCATCATTTTTCGATGAGGGAATATCAAAAGTTTAAGCTCGAAAAGATGCATTTGAAATTGCTCATTTACCTTTCGTAATTGGGAAAGGTTGCTCCCCTAAGGATATTAGGCCAACTTTTCCTTATAAACGTTTTATGGGTTATCTGAGACTCCAAACTTAAACTTTGGCCTACAGGGTTCCACAGTAACCACCAATAGGACGAGTAAGGTGCCAATAAGTTTCCATAAAGGTACAAACTCGTAGTAGCCCAATAATATTTTTCTAATAAATGCATTTTTACATACCATTTGTATACAATTAATATAATATTACATTCAAAGAAAGGACAATTGTAGACAGAAATTGTTGGCTCGTATGTTTTAAATTTAAAAAACGATTTGAACAGTTTGTAATAGATGGGAATAAAGAAAATCAATAAAAGAAAATTTGGAAATTGATATTAAATGAAAGATTAGCATTATCTCATTGGCGTCCACCTCAGAATTGCATGAAAACCTTAGACGAAGATCAGGTTTTAACCTTAAAGAAAATGTAGGAGGGTTTAGGGTGGAACATTCAAATGAAAATTTTTAATTAATGTTTTAGTACAAGATGAAGTAATTTTGTCAATTTTAAGAGGTAATATGAAACTCGAAACGTAAACTTCGGCCAAGAAGTGTTTAGTGCCAACCAACAGATCCGGTAAATTTCCAATTAATTTCCATAAAAGGACAAACTCGGTACTTTAATACTAAACATTATTTTTAATATAAATGTGTTTTTACATAATATTTTATACATTTTGTCAAAGGAAATCGTAGCCAGAAAATGTTAGCTGTTACGTTTCCTAATTTCTAAAATAGTTAAAAATGAAGCGATAGTTCACCCACCAGTCACCTTGTCGCATAGCCGACAATTAATTGTAAACACATTATAGAATACTTTAAAATAGGTTATACTATAATAATGGTACCAGGTATAATTTGAGATAGTTTGTAACGTAATTTATTAGAATTTATTAATGAGAATTACGACTAATAGTAAGGACCTATTATTAAATTGAAAACATTGTCTGCTTGTTTGACGGAAAAATCTAATCACTTAAAATGTATAACTGCTGTGAAAATTACTTGAATGAGGTATTAGAAATCATATAGAACCATTTTGATAATCAAACAAATTAATGGCAGATGCCGGGTAATTTGATCAATTGATCACTATTTATTAACCTGTGATTTTGTCTTCTAAACGACAGGGAACGGCACACATTTGTTCTTGGTAACCTGATTTGTGAATGTCTTAGTTACAATTTTATGTTGATTTGGTGTTTGGGGCAAGTAGGGGATTTTTAAAACTTTCTAAAAATTCAATAAACAATACTGTGACCTAGTGGTTATAACCACAACTTAGAAAATTCTCATTTGTTGTGTCCTAATATTGGCACGAAAATTTCCTTATACATACATACAAACTGACACGGGTATTCATAAGAATAAATTACGCGCCTGTCCAACTTTGCGTTTATATTATAGAATTGTTGGATGTTGAACATTTAGAATTAATCTAGGAATATGTTATAGCGACAACAATTATGTATGTATATAGATTGGTATATTTTTGATATATTCTCAAATATAGATTGCACATCATTATTATTTCACAGCAAGGCAACACAGCAAAAAATTGTGATTAAAACTATAAATAAAAGCAAAGTTTATATAGCTAAGAAGGTTTATATCTAAGCTGTATGTATTGACCGCATTTGTTATTCCTTAGTGTGAGTATCAATTGGATACCGTGTCACCAGAGGATTCCAATTGAAACATGAATATGACGTAGGTCATTATTGTAGCACATATCTGAAATTAATTACACAAAAGTGATCATCAAAAAATGTTTTGCTATTTTTTACCATTATACTAACTAATTATTAATTACTGATGGTATTAGCCGATAGTCTACAGTAAAAAGACCCTGCCCAGTCAGGTTGAATTTCCAATTGATAATCCACTCAGCCGTTTCATGTAGCTAAAAAGAAAAGACAATTTCGTATTCAAATGTTGGAAGTTATTATAATTAATTAAACAATTGAATTGTTTTACTACATTGGCAGGATCAGTTGCATCTATAGAAATATTTCTCAACCGTCTCTGAATAATCAAGTCCTCAAGATGATTGCTTCTCAGTTTTATCTATATAGAGGGGAAGTTAGTTTTTATAAAATAAAACAACAGTAATGGCTGTGTTTAAAGACTGTCTGTGTTAGTAACCTGCGTCTTCATTCTGTCTCCTAAATGAGAAATCAGCCAAATAATAGAACAGTTGCTGAAAAGAAATGCTATTGTTGCATATTCATAAAATACCCCTGGCAGTCTTTTTTTATTTTTAGTTATATCAAATATGTGTTCAATTATAAATATCGTTGAAATGGACAAAATAACCACAATGTAGACACCAACAATTTCTGAGAATAACAAAAAGCATCTCTTCAGTTGGGAAAATCTGTCCAATATTGAGTTTGTATATTGAAAGTTTAAGAATTTTTCTGACTTTTTATTTTTCCTGTTTAAATGGATCAGGTCTATCCTCTCGACGATCTCAGGAACCGAATTGAAAACTTTCATGTTTAATTCATATAAGAAATAACCCTCAACTTCATCGCAGAAACGTTCATATACATGGAGTAAGTTAAATCCCAGCAGGACAGTAAAATAAATGATGAAATTAGTAGATGATGTTGTAAATAAGTCATTTAAAGTCAATGCGGCAAATATTAGGTGTTCTTCATCAGGTAATATTATAGATTTTACACCTGTGCCATATTCGTAGCCTGCTGCATAAAAGTACGAAACGCGAATGATATTACATAAAAAATAAATTCCCAAAATAAGAAATTGAATTAAATGAGAAATACTTCTTCGGACTCTAATCTTTTGCCAGAATGGTTTGTTTCCTTCGTCGATGTTGTACTGCGTCGACAGGTAATTTAATCCAGAAACTAATTCGATTCCTTTTTCACAGGTATTCAAAGACCAAATTCGAATCACAAAATCACCAAAATAAACTGATAGTGTTGTCATATAAAATATTATGAATTCAGACAGTTTATTCCCTGTATAAACTGACAAATATGTTTTGTTAGCAAAAATAAAATCTAATATCGTCACGGGGTTGAAAAATACTAATATAATAGCGTAGACTATGACAGGATGCACCCATTTCAATCGAAAGTGTTTAGAATTTACTACAGGGATTGATGATGGGAAACATCCAAAAATCCACCCAATGAAAATTATTATCGAGATAAGCTTTTTATACATTGTTTTCAAACATTCAAACTTATCTTAACAGATCTAGTAAAGTACTGAAGAATTAAATCAATTTTTCGTAATGAAAAGATCAGCCAATTTTAGCCCCACCCATTCCAAACACAATATTAGTTATTGAATGATTGCAGCTGTAATATTAATATATTCATGCTTTTTTTAAATTAGAAATTTGGGAGTAAGAGTAGGTAATTGTATGGTATTGTATAGAATGAACCCATATAAATAATAACGAACACATTATTCTATTGGTTTTCTATTTGCTTACACTTATTCATTTTATACCCTTGCTCTGTAATTGCTGAAACTAATCTTACACGAGTTGAGTCAGTGAATGAGTAAATGACGCGCAAAAAAACAAATTATAAAAACACTTTAAATCAGATATATTATATTGGTGAAAGTAATCTATTAATTATAACTTTAATAACTTAAAGTATGTACAATAATTTTAATATTAATATGAATTCCCTTTAGGCATGTATTTTAGCAATTTAATAAATACTTGCAATTTTTCTTGAAAATTGATTATATTTTTCAACATAATTTATTTTCCAAACTGATCCAATTGGTGTATAGCTCAACACTAAACAGTTGCGCCCGATGATTCCAATTGGAGCATAAATATCACGTAGGTCATTATAGTAGCACAAATCTGTAATGATACAACATATAAGTAAATCAAATCTGTTTCCCGGATGTAAAATTATTGATTGTATTAAAATTACTGATGGTATAAGCCGACTGTCCACATTGAATAGTCCTTGGCCAGTCAGGTTGAATTTCCAATTGATGACCCACTTAACAATTTTGGGCATCTATAAAATGTATTTATTTATGTAATACAAAGTACTATAAACGATAGAAATTATTAAATCACTATTCCAGGCATACAGAAAATGTTTTGCAGCCCGGTAATTAATACCTTGCCCGGTAGGCTTTTCAAGACAGGCAGAAAAATATTTGTTAAAAAAGCCCTGTTAAAACTTGATTATTAGAGCTGTCGACCTGCCTGCCCGGTAACGAGGTTATCACGAAAAGACACTTTCTGTATGCCTGCACAATTCCTAAAGACTTTATATTACGCCGTCATCAGATGGAGAAAGAGTTTTCATTTCATTTCCCAACTGCCTCTGAATAAATAAATCTTCCAGCCGCTCACTTCTCAATTTTATCTGTAGAGAATTAAAAGACGATAATAAAACTCATGCGTTTTATATTTGCTAAGTGCAATTACCTGTGCCTTCATTCTTGCTCCTATTTGAGACATGAGCCACATAATCGAGCAGTTGGTAGTGAGTAAATATATTTGTACATGTTCAGTGAATTCTCCAGGCACTCTTCGATGACCTTTAGTTATATCAAGTATGTGATGAATAATAAATGTCACTCCGTTAAATAAGGCAACTGCAATGTAAACCCCAACGATTTCTGAGAATAGCTTGAAACATTTCTTCAATTGCAAAAATCTGTTTAATATAGAGTGAGAATATTGTATGTTTACAGATTTATCTTCTTCCTCTATTAGTAAAGTAACATGCGTTTTTTCTTTTTCTTCAAAATCCTCCAAAAAATTCAATCGAGTTTTTCCGGTTAAAATCGGATAACAAATAATTCTCAATTTCATTGCAAAACTGTTCATATAAATTAAGCAATTTAATTGCAATTGCAACGGTAAAAGAAATGGCAAACGAGAAGGACATCAATGAATATAGGTCGCTTGTAATTGCCAAAGTCAATATTATCGTTTCATTATGAGGCAGGGCCGGGGAATTGGGGGGGCAACCGGGGCGACGGCACCGGGCATCAAGCTGAGGGGGGCAGCAAAATAAAAGAAAAATAATATTTTTTTTGTTATGTGACCGATCTGTTAGTATTCCAAAGAAACTATAATCTCAAAAGACCTGTTGTGTTTTTTAATACGCATTTTTATATTATTGTGCCAAACAATAACCTCTTCTACAAATCCTAAAATCGATTTACTAGTAATAATCACATCACAATATTTCTTCAAAATGAGTTTGAAATATTAGATATTTTTGCGCATTAGTAATCTGCCTATCTATTCGCCATTTAGTTAAATTCAAAATTTTCTTATTTAGGTTTCTTGTTAGGTTTTTTTTGAATTAATTATTGCTTTTTTTTCAAAATTTTCTTAAGCTCTGAGCAAATATATATTTTAACATTGCATTAATTAAACAATGAAACAAAAAAATGTAATTAGCATTGTACGATTCCGAGTTCGAAAATAACAATCCTCAAACGTGAACACTTGGTTTGTAATCCTGTAATTGATAACAAAATTAGTGATTTCATCTTCCTTCCAAGCCGTCTCCACCCTAATAGAGTCAATTCAAACTATCATCATCCACACTGTTCCAACCCCAGCCTTCCCAACCCAACACATACGTGTCAATCCAAATCGTCTCAAACTAAACCGTCATGAACCAAACCGTCTCTACCCAAACTGTTTTAAGCCAAACCTTCTCAATCCGAACTGTTTCAAAGCAAACCGTCTCAATTCAACCAGCATCTATTCCAAGGACGCATTGAGGTATGCTAATAGCAAAAAATTCAAGTTCCGCGCGATTGTTTTCAATTTTTAGGGTATTTTATTCTCATTTTCGTCAAAAAATGCCAAAATTTTTCGCGCTACGCGCGAATATGTACGTTTAAGATATCTATATCAAATGTTAGCCCCCCTCCGAAACCCAATCCTGTAAACATCCTTGACGTACCCAAACCGTGTCAACACGAAAAGTCTCATCTAAATTTTCTCAGTCTTAAGTATTATAGTATTGGCTTTAAATTTGGCCTTCTTTTACTTACCCTATAGCCTATTTCAGTATAATTATATGGCACAAAAAAAATATTTCCCCGTAAATAAATTCTGGAATGACTTTAAAGTTAGTATAAAGGGGCATCAAAATAGCTTTTGCCCTGGCAGCATGAAAACTTCACCGGCCCTGTTATGAGGTAGTATTTTAGATTTAAGCGCTCTGTCCGAGTTATTTCCAACATAATAGTAGTATCCAATACGGATGAAATTGCATGATAAATCGACTCCCACGAGTAGTAAGTAA
Source organism: Tomocerus qinae (assembly GCA_020055645.1). Classification (NCBI taxonomy): domain Eukaryota; kingdom Metazoa; phylum Arthropoda; class Collembola; order Entomobryomorpha; family Tomoceridae; genus Tomocerus; species Tomocerus qinae. The sequence goes on from CM034546.1 coordinate 64,132,996, forward strand.
AAGATATCCGACATCTTTTTACAAGTCTTCGTGCCCCTTTCCTTATAGTATTTTGACAGATCGTTGATGGTGGAAATCAACTCAATTTCCTGGTCACAATTCACCAAAGACCAAAGTCGTATAGTAAAATCACCGAGATTAACGGACAAAATAGTAATGGAGAACATAATATATTCAGACAGTTTGTTAGTTGCATTAGATGATAAATATGAGCCAATAGACAGTAGAGAGTCGAACATTAACACAAGGTTAAAAATCATTAGTAAAACTACATAGACCACGATCGGGTGAATCCAATTCATTTGAAAATTTTTCGATTTTATTATTGGGCTTGATGACCCAAAACATCCAAAACACCACCCTGTGAAAATTATTACCGAAATTATTAGATCACACATTGCTTTCAGATTTGCAGTTTTATCTATATCTTTAGATTTTTTAGCTAATTGAAAAGACTGAGACTTAGAACGAATTTCTAAGGTCTCCTGTAGAAGCTCCTGTAAAATTTTAGTAAGCGCTATTAAGAAATTAAAAACCAAACTGATAAAATCAATTACTTTAAGTTGTTCTAATAAAAGCCATCTGCGAAATTGTTTATTTTATTTTCTAGTAGGTACTGGCGAAAAAGTTCAATCTTTTATGCAAATTGGTTATTGATCTGTAAGGAAAAATATATTGCCATACGTTTCCAGCAATAAACATAAATATATATTATGGTACATTTCTTTCTATTTCTGGTGCATCATTTTAGTTTGATTGAAATCAAAATATTGACTTTCGTCAAATTAAAATCTTTAAAACTCACTTTTTTGCTAAACTAAATGCCTTTATATTTGCAGCAAATCTGTTAAGGAGACAACTTTGGCTCATTTGACGACATAAAATATTGATAGCATAGGACATTTTCATTTCTTTTATAACGTGTCTTCTGCATGTACAATTCAATTTAAAGAACCTTTTAAGATTATTTTTGAAGCGAAGTGTATTTAATTAATGCTTCTCAAAATAAAAAAGATAAAATCCAAAATAAAATAGGATGTAATTAAGAGAGAAGAAATTGAATGGCATGGTTCTAAAAATACATCTTCCAAAAACAATAAAACAATTTATTTAAAATCAATAATCATTAAACGACTAAAAAATTTTCGAAACAAGTACACGACAGTGTTAGTCTATATTACTAAATGAATCGATAACATTGCTTTATATAAAATAATCTTAATTTATTGTAATTGCCATTTAGGGTTGAATTAAATCTAGCACTAAAGCTTTTCGCTCGAGGATTCCAGTTGTAACATAAATATCACGTAGGTCATTGTAGTAGCACAGATCTGCAAAAGTACAAAATAAAAAAAACCAATTCGGTTGATATTTTTGTGAAGTGTTACGGCTATAAAATTCATGAACACCTAAATTTTGTAGAATGTCTTTACTAGTAAATACAGCTCTGGCAGATTCAAACGGACAAGCTGAATCGGTATGGTTAGGTTTACCTTATCCTACTTGCCCAACTTGAATAAGTTAATAACTTAAATTTAAATGTGTAAAAAGAATGATAAATAAATAGAATTTAAAGAAGCCAGACATGATGATGAAAATGAACATAAATTAATTATTGTTACTATTCATTTACACATCTAATTTTTTATGTATTCAAGCAAGCATTTAGTACTATAAATTTTAGACAACCTCTCGTCATATTGACCTACGAATTTGAGCTGCCAGTTAGCGCTGTCTAATAGCTTTAAAACTGTCTACTAAAAATACATTCTACAAAATTCGGATGCCTTGAAATTTCTAATCTCAAGTATTTTCTTGTATTGCACAAAATGAGGATTACTGAAGGTATAAGCTGATAGTCCACTTTAAAAAAACCTCGACCGGTCAAACGGAATTTCCAATTGATGATCCACTTAACTGTTTTAGGTAACTAAAATGGTAATAAAGTAATGATGAATACCAAACAAATAAATAATTCCACAAAAATGATTGAATGGAATTTATTAAGTGTTAGTTAATTACGCCGCCGTTAACATCTGTTGAATCATTTTCCAGTTTATATCTCAGCTCTCTCTGCATTAACAGATCTTCCAATCGCTCACCTCTCATTTTTATCTGTACGAAATATGGAGTTTTAAAATACAAATGGTTATCATTATTCAAGTAATTAATGACATGGCCATACGACTGTATGTGTAAATGCACTATTGTGGTAACCTGATTCTTCATTCTGTCCCCTAAATGAGATATCAACCAGATTGTTGAAATATTTGTAACTAAATAAACTGCTTGTACGTGGCCAAAAAGCAATCCTGGTTTTCTTTGGTTATGACCTTTAGCCACAGCGATTATGTGATGAATAATGAATATCGTCGAATAGGGAATAATAACTAAGATATAAACGCCCACAATCTCCGAGAATAGACGAAAGCATTTCTTTAATTGTAAAAATTTCAGTAGAATTGAGAGCATGTGTTTATAAATTATGAATGTTTCGTTATCTCCTTGAGAACTAACAGGTGTTTTTTCTTTTCCTTCAAAATCATCTAAAAATGTTTCCCAATTTTTCCATTTGGAATCGGACAACAAATATTTCTCCATTTCATCACAGAATTGTCCATGTACTTCAAGTAAATTAACTCCAAGGGTCATAGTGAAAGAAAGTGCAAACATAAATGACACAAATGTAAATAGATCGCTTGTATTCCAAATTATGATTTTCATTTTTTCATTATTAGACAGAATCTTAGAATTTATGTCTGCAAAAAAGTCATAATAATTTACTAAACGAATTACTTTCCATACTATATTGAACCCCAGAATAATAATGATAAAAATGGGGGAAAGATTTTCTTGCAATTTATGAGTCCAAAACTTTTTGTTTCTGTTGCTTTCGTTATAATTCTTTGACAGATTATTCACTTTGGAAATCAATGTAATTGTTTTGTCACAATTTATTAAAGACCAAATTCGAACTAAAAGATCACAACCAAAAATTAACAGGATTGCAATGTAAAACATTACAGATTTAGAGAGATTCTTAACTGAGAAGAATGAAGTATTGGAAACTAGAAAGTCGAATAACACGACAGGATTAATAACTATCAACACAATCGTATACACCATAATTGGGTGCATCCACTTAAATCGTAATTTTTTTGAATTTATATTCGGAGATGATGATGGGAAACATCCAAAAATCCATCCTATGAAAATTATTATAGCGATAGTTTTATTATACATGTTGTTAATGAAATATTGATAGGATTGGAGAGTTGTACGAGATCTAGAAATTGGGTATTATTTTAAAATTGTAAAGGAATTCTCCTAAAATTAAATTTGGCAATTGCTCAGTTGATTGAATTTTCTTTGTGTAGTAGTGGCTTATATTGTAATGATAATCGACGTTAATTTTATTCGTACTGTTTTCGATGTATTTAGAACGCTAACAAGTTACGAGACACTTCTAAACCAATTAGTCGGAGGCCAATGATTAGGAAAAACATATGTACAAGTGTACCGAATAAAACGTGAAAAGAAGATATTGTTATAAATAAATAATACCAATTTAAAATTGTATTTCTGAACCGAGCAGTATAAACCTCTATACATTACTCATTGCAAAAATTCGCCTAAATAAGTAAAACCTCCTCCACTTGGTATAATTATAAGACAGCTTTTAAAAAAGCAATCTTAATAATTATATTGTCACAGCACTTCCTGCAAAATTGTTGTTTGTTATTGACATTATCTTGTGCAGGTACACTGTCAAAAACAGTTTTATTGCATTCAAAGATAAATAAGCCATATTTACCTAATCCACTGTATTCGGACTCTTATGGTATTATGTTTATCACTTAATTATCTATTCTTAGGAAATGTTGTGGATGAACGTCCAAACAAATTTTCATCAACTAACCCAGCCCAAACAATATGCAAAATAATAGTATATTGATTAGGCTTTTTGTCTTTTGACAAATGTTATTATGTATTATTAGTACTTTGTGCAAGTGAAAACCTTCTGTGTTGGTGTATTTATTTTGGTTTAACTACTAGTAAATCAATTTAAGCTACAACATAATGTGTATGCTTCAATAATGTAGTCCGTTTTTATAAACCCTATTTTTGCCTGTTTTCTGATCTAACATATCGTATCTAACCAACACTACAATACAATGGGGTAAGCCTACAATGTGGCATATCGTCTGCTTAATGTTACAAGGTAACAAGCCATTTTATCATAGATGCTACAAAGTAAGAAGCCATTTTATCATGGCAGCGACAAGGTAACAAACCACATCTCTTGATACATTATGTTTTTTACATTACTATACTGTTGGCAATTATGTGATTCGCATATATGGTGGTTGAAAACTTGTGACAAAGTAATAGAATTAATTTCGATAATAAGGCTATCAAGATACTACGGCGACGATTTTTGGGGGATTGGAAAATATAAAATCTGACATTATGACTGGATTAAATACTATAAAGAACAGTACGTAGATTATGATGGGGTGCACCCAATTCAACCGAAAAAATTTCGATTTTATAACTGAGCCTGATGATAGAAAGCATCCAAAAATCCAACCGATAAAAATTATTATAGAAATGATCTCATTCCACATTGCTTCGACACTAAAGGAATTTAAAAGTAATTATTAATATTTTTATCATTATCAACCACGAAAATATTCTGGATGAATCATTGGAATTGCAAAATCAGGTTGGTTTACACGGCAAAATAAATCAACAGAAAATAACGATAAGTAATTATTCATGAGATATGTAAGAAATTTTGGTAATTATTAATTATGAATGAGGATTGAATAGACGATTTAGTAAAAATGGCTGATGAGCCCTTCACAGCAACGATTGCAATTTGTTCCATCACCTAAAAAGATAGATTAAATCTTTTACAGAAATTTTGGAAGAATGTAGATATTGTTCCACGAGCTCCAACATAAAGTCCTATAACTACAACTTCAAACTGATAGTTTATTACAAATCTTTAAAATTTACAGAAATATTTTTGACACGTTCTTAATCATAAATTATGATGAAAACTCAAAATATAATGTTAATATAGCTACGAAGACTTTTATCTAAGTTTTGTGCTTTGCACCATGCACCTGATTCTCATTTCTTAGTTTGAGCATCAATTAGATACCGTGGCACCAGAGGAGTCCAATTGAAACATAAATATGGCATAGGTCATTATTGTAGCACAGATCTGAAATTACATATACACAAAATAAATCATTATTTTTATGTTTGTTATTTTTACTTTCTACTTTCATGGCTGTAAATAATAATTTTACTGAAGGTATAAGCCGATAGTCTACACTAAAAAGACCCTGTCCAGTCAGGCTGAATTTCCAATTGATAATCCACTTGACTGTTTCATGTAGCTAAAAAGAAAAGCAACTTTGTGATTTTAATTTTGGACGTTTATTGTTAAATTAACCAATTCAATTGTTTTACTCCATTGGCAATTGTAGGATTAGTTGCATGCAAGGAAACATCTCTCAACCGTCCCTGAATGAGTAAATCTTCTAGCCGATTGCCTCTTTGTTTTATCTGTACAGAATGGAAAAGTAGTTTTTATACAATAATACCATACTAAGGGCTAATTTCTGAAATAAGAAATGCCTGTATTAGTAACCTGTGTCTTCATTCTGTCTCCTAGATGAGAAATCAGCCAAATAATAGAACAGTTGCAAAGGAGCATAAATGCTGTTTCAATGTTATCGTATATTCCGGGTAGTCTATGATTACTTTTCGATATATCTATTATGTTTTGGATAATAAATATTGTTGCAACAAACAGCATAACCACAATATAAACCCCAACAACTTCTGAGAATAGTTGAAAGCATTTCTTCAGTAGTGAAAATCGGTTTAAGATTGACTTTATCCATTGAAGGTGGAAGGACTCATCATTTCTGAGTGTTACCAAACTTATAGGCATATCTTTGCCTGTGGTGATGTCAACCACCGAAGTCAAGTTTGTCATAATATTTACTTCATAAAAGAAATAATTCTCAATTTCATCACAGAAGTGTCCATATATCACGAGTAATTGAAACCCCAGAATAGAAGTAAAGTAAATAGCAAAGTTGGTAGATATCGTTACAAATAAGTCGTTTGAAAATAATACAATACAAATTACCGAGTAATTATTTGGGAATATTGTAGATAGTGTATCATTCATATATTCATTATTAGCAGCTAAATAATAATATGACATGTGAATGATATTACACGATAGATAGAGTCCCAAAATTAGGAAGTGGACGATATGCAAAATATTTCCCCGGATTCGTATCTTTTGCCAAAACGTAGTATTTGTTTTGGTAATATTATGGTAGTAGGTTGACAGATAATTTAGAGTGGAAACTAATTTGATTCCTTTGTCACAGGTAATTAAACACCAAAGTCGAATTACAAAAGCGCCTACATATATCGAAAGTGTAGTGCTGTAAACTATTATGAATTCAGACAACTTATTGCTTGTATAAGATGACAACATTTTTTTGTTGGAAAACATGAAGTCTAATATCACTACAGGGTTAAACAGTAATATAAAAACTGCATAGATTACAATTGGATGCACCCAATTCAAACGAAACTTTTTCGAATTTATTATTGGGCTTGATGATGGAAAACAACCAAAAGTCCATCCGATGAAAATTAGTAAAGAGATAATGCGATTGCACATTCTACTCACATTGAAGGAACTCTCCAAATCAAATAAATTTCAGCTTTATTGAAAATTTGAAGCAATGATAATGGTAAAGGATGACTTGAAACTTGAAATACAAGATGAGAATGCAAAAACCTCGAATGAGAAAACAAAATCTTTTTATTCGTAGTAAGTTGGTAGTCGAATATTAATAATATTCAGAAAATATATTTCTGACCACGAATTAGGTTCTAATGAACGTCCAAATAACTTTCCAATAACCAACCCAGCCCAAACAATAAACAAAATAATAGTATATTGATTAGTATTTTTGTCTTTTGGCAAATAGGTATTTGTAATTTGGGCAAGTGAAAACCTTCTATGTTGGTGTTTATTTTGGCGTATCTACTAGTAAATCAATTACAAGTCGCAAGATTAAAAGCTATAACGAACAAAACGTAGATTATGATTAGGATGCACCCAATTTAATCGAAATAATTTCGATTTTATAAACGGGCTTGATGAAGGGAAGCATTCAAAAATCCATCCGCTGAAAATTATTATGAAAATAACCTTATTTCATATTTATAGGAATATAAAAGTAGTATTACAGTTTAATAATAATATCATTTTCAACCACGAAGATATTGTTATAGAGCAAATTCTAGAAGGAATTTTTCGAATGTTTAATAATTTTGGTAATCTATATTGTGGATATAATTATTTAATGACTCTCAAAATTGTATTTATATGGTACTAGCTGGTAACAGGATCCAGCGGCTGTAGCCATAACTATTGAATTGATAAACAACGATTAATAGCTGTTTTTCAGCACATCATCATTTTTCGATGAGGGATATCAAAAGTTTAAGTTCGAAAAGATGCTTTTTAAATTGCTCACTTTTATTTTGTAATTGGGAAAGGTTGCTTCCGTAAGGATATTGGGCCAACTTTTCTCATGACTTTGCACTTCCCATCTCATATTTTCTACTGCAAGTAATTTTCATGTCCTATTGTTATGCATCATTGGGTTATAATAGGTTTCACAAATATTGTGCAAAATTCTGGAAGAAAATCAATAAAAGATTTTTTATAAATTTTTTAAGGGTAATCTGAGACTTCAAACTTAAACTTAGGCCTACAGGGTTCCACATGCAGTAACCACCAATAGGACGAGTAAGGTGTCAATAAGTTTCCATAAAGATATAAACTCGGTAGGTCATTAATAACCTTTATTTTTTTAACAAATGTAATTTTGCATACCATTTGTATATAATTAATAAATGGCATTCAGAGAAAGGACAATTGTAGACAAAAAATGTTAGCTCGTATCTTTTCTAATTTGAAAAACGATTTAAACATTTGTAATACCTGAGAATAAAGAAATTCAATAAAAGAAAATTTGGAAATTGTGATTAAATGAAAGATTAGCATTATCTCATTGGTGTCCACCTCAGAATTGCATGCAAACCTTAAACAAAGATCAGGTGTTAACGCAAAAGAAGATGTAGAAGGATTATGGATGGAACATTCAAATGACAATTTTTTATTAATATTTTAGGACAAAATGAAGTAATGTTGTTAATTTTTAGGGGTAATATGAAACTCGGAACGTAATCTTTGGCCAAGAATTGTTTATTTGAAACCACAAAACTGATGAATTGCCAATTAATTTCCATAAAAGGACAAACTCGGTACTTTAATGCTCAACATTATTTTTAACATAAATATGTTTTTACATAATATTTGTATATATTGGGTCAAAGAAAATCGTAGCCAGAACATTTTAGCTAGTACGTTTCCTTATTTCTAATATAGTTAAAAACGAAGAGATAATTCACCCACCAGTCACCTTGTCGCATAGCCGACATTTAATTATAAACACATAAAAGAATACTTCAAAATATTATAATGGTACCAGGCATTATTTGAGATAGTTTGTAACGTAAGTTATTAGAATTTAGTAATGAGAATTACAACTAACAGTAAGGAACGCTTAGATTGTTAAATATTGCTTTGAAAATTTTCTTGCTTGCCATAACTAATTACTAAAAACGTGTTACTGCTATGGAATTTACTTGACTAACATGGCAGATATTAAATAGACCCATATTGAACATAATCAGACAACTAATTGACGGATGTCGAGTAATTGGTTCGATTGACCGCTAAACTTTCTGTGATAGAAAATCTGCCAAATTCACGAAAATATTTTTGACATATTCTCAAATGTAGATTGCACATCATTATTACTTACATATAGTATAACACAGCAACAAATTGTGATTAAAACTAGTTTATTTAGCTACGAAGGTTTATATTTAAGCTGTATGTATCATTTGTTATTTCTTAGTTTAAGTATCAATTAGATACGGTGGCACCAGAGGAGTCCAATTGAAACATAAATATGACGTATGTCATTATTGTAGCACAGATCTGAAATTACATATACATAAAAGACATCATTAAAAATGTTCTGTTATTATTTTATTTTTACTTCCATTAAATTAATTAATTATTTATTACTGATGGTATAAGCCGATAGTCTACAGTAAAAAGACCCTGCCCAGTCAGGTTGAATTTCAAATTGATAATCCACTTAGCCGTTTCAAGAAGCTAAAAAGAAAAGTAACTTTGTGATTTTAATGTTGGACGTTAATATATTGATATAAATTAACAAATATCAATTGTTTTACTCCATTGGCAGTTGTAGGATTAGTTGCATGTCGTATGGAAATATTTCTCAGCCGTCTCTGAATTAGCAAATCTTCCATACGATTGCTTCTCAGTTTCATCTGTCCAGAATGGAAAGTTAGTTTTATATAACATCAGTAAGGTATAAGTGTAACATAATATTATATAGTAAGAGCTGTATTTATAAAATAATTGTGTTACTAACCTGTGCCTTCATTCTGTGTCCTAAATGAGAAATCAGCCAAATAATGGAACAGTTACTAAAGAGCATAACTGCTGTTGCATTGTCATCGGATACCCCAGGTAGTCTATGATTACTTTTCGATATATCTACTATGTATCTCATTAATATAAGATCTGTGTAAAGTGTGTCAGTCAGTCCGTCCGTCCGTTAACATTTGAGAGCCTGAATTTGGCTCAGTGGCGTTGGAATGTTACAAATAATTCCAGGCTCTCAACACACACAAGTCACACAAAACAATAATAATATTATTATCTCCGCTCATTCCACTTCTTTGCTGCTCTTCTCTCTCGAAGCAGCAAAGGAGTGGCATCAAACGGATTGTGAGCGAACAACAATTTTCAACCTGGCAGAGCCAGATTTAAATCAAGCGTAGTTTGGCTTGATCTATCTCTGTCTCTGCTCCAGTCTGTTGTCCAAGTACATTCTGACGTGCTGTCTGTTGTCCAAGACCATTCTGACGTGCTGTCTGTTGTCCAAGACCATTCTGACGTGCTGTCTGTTGTCCAAGTACTTTCTGACGTGCTGTCTGTTGTCCAAGAACATTCTGACGTGCTGTTTGTTGTCCAAGAACATTCTGACGTGCTGTCTGTTGTCCAAGTACATTCTGACGTGCTGTCTGTTGTCCAAGACCATTCTGACGTGCTGTCTGTTGTCCAAGTACTTTCTGACGTGCTGTCTGTTGTCCAAGAACATTCTGACGTGCTGTTTGTTGTCCAAGAACATTCTGACGTGCTGTCTGTTGTCCAAGTACATTCTGACGTGCTGTCTGTTGACCAAGTTCTGTGTAACGAACTGCCTGTGGACCATTTGACGCATTTCATATAGTCACATTTCATATCATCATAAATAAGGTGATTTTCTTCCCAGTTGTCATTGGTAATTCCGATTCAAACAATAACAAATGACACATTCCGTTTATTGTACTCGGGCAAGAAAACCGAGTACAATAAACCGTATGTGTCATTAGGTTTTTGCGCATTCTGTGTATTATATTCATGTATTGTATTTTGTAGTACTTCGAATATTTTATATATTCCCCAGATGGGGGAATTTTAGCAACACTTTACAATTTACTACAAAATACAATACACTATATGAATATTCTACACAGGATGCACACAAAGATTATAACTTTGCAAGGTACAACAACGGAGTCATTTGTGAATGTTTGAATCGGTTTAAAATTATTAAAAGTAGAATGAATATGATTCCGTTGTTGTACCTTGCAACATTAATTTTTTGTGTGCATTCTGTGTATTATATTCATGTATTGTTTTTGTAGTACTTCGAATATTTTATAGAATTCCCAGATGGGGGAATTTTAGCAACACTTTACAATTTACTACAAAATACAATACACTATATGAATATAGTACACAGGATGCTCACAAAGATTATAACTTTGCAAGGTACAACAACGGAGTCATTTGTGAATGTTTGAATCGGTTTAAAATTATTAAAAGTAGAATGAATATGATTCCGTTGTTGTACCTTGCAACATTAATTTTTTGTGTGCATTCTGTGTATTATATTCATGTATTGTTTTTGTAGTACTTCGAATATTTTATAGAATTCCCAGATGGGGGAATTTTAGCAACACTTTGCAATTTACTACAAAATACAATACACTATATGAATATTCTACACAAACTAAACCTTATAGCTGGAAAGTCAGCATTGGGTCTAGAATCTAGACAAAGCCAAAATTTTGATTATTAACGAACCTAACCTAATATAAAACATTTAGTTGAATGTCAAATGTACCTTCATGTAGTTTGATTGATTTTACTTTTTGTTAAAAATTTAGATCTGGAAACTTATTGGATTAGTTCATTTAATTGAACATCTGTATTTTTAAATACAAATTATATTGATCCTTCGGGACAATATTCAGCTGATCCTTCGGGACAGTATTTAACTGATCCTTCGGGACAGTATTTCACTGATCCTTCGGGACAGTATTTAACTGATCCTTCGGGACAGTATTTAACTGATCCTTCGGGACAGTATTTAACTGATCCTTCGGGACAGTATTAAACTGATCCTTCGGGACAGTATTTCACTGATCCTTCGGGACAGTATTTAACTGATCCTTCGGGACAGTATTTAACTGATCCTTTAGGACAGTATTTAACTGATCCTTCGGGACAGTATTTTACTGACCCTTCGGGACAGTATTTAACTGATCCTTTAGGACAGTATTTAACTGATCCTTCGGGACAGTATTTAACTGACCCTTCGGGACAGTTTTGAGTCTTCTAGAACTACTGACATCAAAATGTCGGGAAGGCAAAAGCGATCCGCGCAGGCTACAAAGGAAGTCCAAGCCAAGCGAATGCGGGAACGCAGAGCGAATCAAAGTGCTGAGCAAAAAGCTCAACAACGTGCACAAAAGGCTCAAGCTAGAGTCAATTATACTGATGAGCAAATAGCTCAACAGCGTGCACAAAACGCACAACAAAAGGCTCAAGCTAGAGCCAATTATACTGATGTGCAAATAGCTCAACAACGTGCACAAAACGCACTACAAAAGGCTCAAGCTAGAGCCAATTATACTGATGAGCAAATAGCTCAACAACGTGTACAAAACGCACAACAAAAGGCTCAAGCTAGAGCCAATTATACTGATGAGCAAATAGCTCAACAACGTGCACAAAACGCACAACAAAAGGCTCAAGCTAGAGCCAATTATATTGATGAGCAAATAGCTCAACAACGTGCACAAAACGCACAACAAATGGCTCAAGCTAGAGCCAATTATACTGATGAGCAAACAGTGCAAAGAAATTCTGTTGCAAGACTGCAAAAACAACAGAGAGTAGGAAGAATCTCCAATACTACTTTTAAAAAGGCCCGCATTTGTAAAAATGACAATGTTGATGTAGATCTTCACTCTTTGGGTCCAATGAATTGCAAATGCAGTTCATGCGGGTCTTTAAATTTTCGACATGAATTACCGTCGAGAAATAAAGGTGACAATGCAGATCTCACTTACTGTTGCCACAAAGGCAAAGTAGAATTGGATCCTGTTATGTGCCCGCCTATAATAAAAAACCTGTTGCAAGTAAATGCAGAGGATTCAGATGACCTTAAAAAGGTCAAAAAGAACTTTATGGATAACATCCGTAATTTTAATAATGCTTTAGCATTTGCTTCGATGGGAGGGCAGTATAAGCCTCCCAGTAATGTTACTATTGGCAATGGGCCTTATTGTTTTAAAGTCCACGGAATGGTTTACCATATGACATCAAAAGGGGCCTACCCTGCCGATGGGAAAGTACCAGTGTATTCTCAGCTGTACATGCTGGATACTTCCTTATTAGCCGCCGAAGCTCGGATGAATCATCCTTCTAATCAAAAGTGCCATAAGCCAACTATGGTAGATTTATCTGCTTGGATGGGTCAAAATAACCAACTCGCTAGCACATACAAAATGCTGCGAGATGTTGAAATGGCTCAGATTAAAAAATTTAATCAGCCAATTCCAGAATTGGTGCTTTCGTTTTCTGTTACTTCTGAAAATGATAGGAGACGATATAACGCTCCGACTTCAAATGAGATAGCGGTTGTGTTTGAAGCAAACGAGGAGGGAGAACCTCCATATAATAGAGACATATGTGTCTACAACAAATTTACAAATGAGACACAGCAGCTCAAATTCTATGACCCTAAGTGTGATCCAATGGTGTATCCACTTTTATATCCTTATGGAACTCTAGGTTGGCATAAGGATTTAATGAATAAATTTGGGAAAAGAATAACCCAGATGATGTATTACAGTCACTTACTGGCTATACGAGATGAATTTAATCATTTCATCTCTGCCGGAAAATTAACTCCGCAATTTATTGTTGACGCATATTGCAAAACAGAAGCAAACCGTTTGCATTTTATAGAAGAAAATCAACCCAAGTTACGGTTTGAAAGTTATCGTGGTTTAATGGACCAATTGCGCCGAGTCCAAACTGAGACAGGTGCTGAGGCCGGTAAGATGATAATCTTGCCATCATCTTTTCAAGGAGGACCTGGGAGTCAAGTCCAGAATTTTCAGGATGCAATGGGAATTGTTAGAAAGTTTGGAAAGCCAGACCTTTTCATTACAATGACCTGCAATCCTAAGTGGCATGAAATAAATGACAACCTTAATGGTTGCAGTATTGAAAATAGACCTGATTTGGTCGCTAAAGTCTTTAATGGAAAAGTTAAAGAACTTCTAGAAGATATTACGAAAAAGTATATATTTGGTCGCGTAACTGCTTACGTGTATGTAATTGAATTTCAAAAACGCGGACTTCCTCATTTGCACATGTTGCTTATGCTAGAAAATGACCAAAAGCCTCGAACTGCCGAGGATATTGATACTTTTGTCTGGGCAGAAATTCCAGATAGAAATAAGGATCCAGATCTTTATGAAATTGTCACAAAGAACATGATTCATGGTCCGTGTGGATACAAATGCATGGACGAAAAAGGGATGTGTTCAAAACAATTTCCAAAAGAGTTTCAAGAAGAAACCCGAAATAATGATAAAGGATACCCAAAGTACCAAAGACGTGCTGGCCAAAAAGCTATTGTTAAAGCCAGAGAAATAGACAATTCATGGGTTGTACCATACAATCCTTATCTTTTAAAAAAGTACAATTGTCACATCAATGTCGAAATTTGCAACTCTGTTCAGAGTGTGAAATACCTTTTTAAATATGTTTACAAAGGTCACGATGCTGCAAGTGTTAAAATCACTGAAAAAGGTGACCAACAACGCATACTTAACCATAACGAGGTTAAAGACTACTTGGATACACGCTATGTTAGTGCTCCAGAAGCCATGTGGCGACTTAATGGATATAAGATGCACGACCAGTCGCATCATATTGTTCGATTGGCAATTCATTTAGAGAACTGCCAAGGCGTTTGTTTCAAATCTGGAAACGAGCAAGCAGCTTTGGAAAGAGCTCTTTTAAAGGAAACCACACTTACAGCTTGGTTTAAATTGAATGAAACGGATGCAAATGCAAGACAGTATTTGTATACTGAAATACCTATGCACTATGTTTTTCACCAAAATCCTGGTGAAGCTAATCATTGGGCACCACGCAAAAAGGGAGCCGAAAAAGCCATTAGTAGAATGTATGGTGTTCATTTTAGTGATACAGAAAGGTATCATTTAAGACTTCTTCTCCTACATATTAGAGGAGCTAGAAATTGGGTTGATTTGTATACAGATCAATTTGGTGAAGTTTGTACTTCATTTGTCGAAAATTGTAGACGTAGACATCTTCTTAAAGATGATACAGAGTTGAATGATACTCTTAATGAAGCTTCTTTAACGACGTTTCCCAAGCAAATGAGAATGCTTTTTGCATGGTTGTTGGTTTTCAGCGGAACACCAAATGGAGGAACACTATTTGAAAACCACAAAGTAGCATTGTGTGAAGATTTTGAGAATGCTAATATGTCTTATCCAGAGGATAGGGCATTACACGACATAATTGACACGCTCCGTTTGCATGGAGCTGATTGGAGTGGACTTGGTCTACCCATTCCTAGGGAAATTAATGACTTAATTCCTCCTGAATATGATGTAGAGACTCAAAGGGAACTTGGAGAGTTGTATCTGGCTCAGCTTAATGCTGAACAGAAAGAAGTGTTCGATATGGTTATGAAAGCTATTGATAACCCTTTGGAAAAGAATAGATGCTTCTTTGTTGACGGTCCCGCTGGTAGCGGAAAGACTTTTCTCTATAATACTCTTCTTTGTGTCCTACGTGGTCGTAGTGATATTGTTTTACCAGTAGCTACCACTGGAATTGCCGCTACATTGCTTGACGGTGGGAGAACATATCATTCCCACCGGTTCCCACAACAAGGGAATCAGTATCACACATGAAGTCTTTGTCACGAGAGGCTGACATTTTGAGAGCAGCTAAGCTCACTGTTTGGGATGAGGCCGGAAGTACTCCAGGTAAAGCTCTGACTGTTGTAGACAGACTTTTAAAGGAGGTAAATAAGTCTAAGGACTTAATAAATGAATACCGATTATTTGGTAACATGGTCATTCTTTTTGGAGGTGACTTTAGGCAAACATTACCCGTTGTAGTCGGTGGAAACCGAGTTCAAATTGTAGAGGAATGTATGAAAAGATCTCCAATCTGGCGTAGTATTACTCAGATTAAATTGAAACAAAACATGAGGGCTGCTAATGATGTTGCATATGCAGACTGGCTACTTTCCTTAGGAAACGGCACTCTCTCCAATGATGATAATCTTGGAGAAGACATTTTTGAAATACCACCCCAGTGTATTTGTAATGGCTCATTAGTGGATGAAATATTCTCAGAGTCATTTACTGCTGATGAAGCTGAAAATTTTGCTTCGAGAGCAATATTATGTCCTTTAAACGAGGACACTTTTGAATTTAATGATCAAATTTTGGATCGTTTGGAAGGACCAGAAAAGGTCTATTACAGTGTTGACAGTATTGACACTGATGACGATCAGGAAAAGATGAACTTTCCGGTTGAATATTTGAATACTTTAAATGTATCAGGGATGCCTGTGCATAAATTGACTCTTAAAGTTGGAGCGGTTGTAATGCTGCTACGAAATTTGAATTGGAAAAGAGATCTTTCTAATGGAACAAGACTCATTGTCAAGGAATTAAAAGAAACCTTGATTATTGCCAAAGTTGTATCTGCTGGAAAATATCAGGGACAGACTGTGTTGATTCCACGAATCACACTTACCCCTTCAGAAACCCCTTTTCCTTTTGCTTTGCAAAGGAATCAGTTTCCAATACGAGTGGCTTTTGCCATGACTATTAACAAGTCACAAGGACAGACTTTAGATAAGGTTGGGCTTTGTTTGCCTCAGCCAGGGTTTGCGCATGGGCAAACTTATACTGCTTTCTCGAGAGTAAGAACATTTGAAAACATCAAAGTTCAAGTTAAAGATACAGAAGTGCAAGGAAAACTTATTCCTGGCAGCCATCGAGTGTTCACTCAAAATGTAGTGTACAAGGAAGTTCTTTAAATTTAAAGAATTTGGAAGTGGTCTATTACATCTAGACTGGGTCAGTGGTGGGTACTTTTCCACAACAAAAGTTGTGGTATTTTGCTTAAAAGATTCTCTTTGGGCACTTTGAGTGTGGTCTATTACATCTAGACTGGGTCAGTGGTGGGTACTTTTCCACAACAAAAGTTGTGGTATTTTGCTTAAAAGATTCTCTTTGGGCACTTTGAGTGTGGTCTATTACATCTAGACTGGGTCAGTGGTGGGTACATTTCCACAATGAAAGTTGTGGTATAAGTTTTGTCAAAGACTTAGCATAAAATTGTAACCTTAAGGTTAAAATATAAATTTAGTTTTTAAATTTAAAACTAAATATTTAAATTTTTTTAAATTTTCTTTTTCGAATATTCAAGCGCCCTGTTACTGCCCCGTCCGTAGGACGGGTAACCTTACTCGTTGGATAATAAATATTGTTACAACAAACAATATAACGACAATATAAATCCCAACAACTTCTGAGAATAGTTCAAAACATTTCTTCAGTTGTGAAAATCGGATTAAGATTGATTTTGTACATTCAAGTTGTAAAGATTGATTGGGTGCTTCATTTTTTGGCGTTACCGAACGTATAGGCAAATCTTTGCTTTTAGCGATTTCAATAACCGAATTCAAATTTGTCATGTTCACTTCATACAAGAAATAACTCTCAATTTCATTACAAAAGTGATCATATACCTCGAGTAATTGAAACCCCAGAACAATAGCAAAATAAATAGCAAAGTTCGTAGATATCGTTGCAAATAGGTCGTTTAAAAACAATACAAAATAAAGTAACAAGTAATTATTTGGAAATATTGTAGATTTTGCATCATAGACAAATTCGGTATTAGGAGATGAATAATAATATGAAATGCGAGTGATATTACACGATAGATAGAGTCCCAAAATTAGGAAGTGGACGACATGTAAAATATTTCCCCGGATTCGTATCGTTTGCCAAAACTTAGTATTGGTTTCGGTATTATGGTAGTATGTTGACAGATAATTTATAGTGGAAACTAACTCGATTCCCTTTGCACAGGTATTTAAAGACCAAAGTCGAATCACAAAATCGCCTACATATACAGAAAGTGTAGTAGTATAAAATATTGTGAATTCAGACAACTTATTGCTCATATAAGATGACAACATATTTTTGTTGGCAATTATGAAATCTAATATCACTGCAGGGTTAAACAGTAACATAAAGACTGAAAATATTACAATTGGATGCATCCAATTCAAACGAAACTTTTTTGAATTTATTATTGGACTTGATGATGGAAAACACCCAAAAGCCCAGCCTATGAAAATTAGTGCAGAGATAATGCGATTGAGCATTCTACTCAAATTAAAGGAACTTGCTAAGTCTAATTTCAGCTTTATTGGAAATTTGAACAAATGATAATTATGGTAAAATTTGATTTAAACTTTCAGATGATATGACAAAATCCTCAAATATTTTTATTGGTAGGTTTGGCAGTAGAAATCTTGATAATATGAAGAAAGTATATTTCTGAGCAAGGATTAGGTTCTCGGTTCTGATCCAAATAAATTTTCATCAACTAACCATGCCCAAACAATATTATACAAAATACTAGTATATTAATTAGTTCTTTTGTCTTTGCAAAGAGGTTCTGTCTGGATAAACATCCAAACAAACTTTCATCAAATAACCATGCCAAAAAAAAATAATAGCATATTAATTAGCTGTTTTGTGTTTGCAAAGATATTAGTAATTTGTTCAAGTAACTTTCTGTGTTGATGTTTATTTTGGCGTAACTACTAGTAAATAAATTTACTACCACGTCATAAATTTATTAGTGTACCTTGTATTGCACCCAATTGCAATACAGTCAAAAAATGCATTTGGAATAAAAAATGACCTTTTTTGCCTTGTTATAAAACAAGACAGGAGTAAAGTTTTAAAATAGTGGTATTTTTTTGCTTTTTAACCTTTTTTGATGTAGCAGCGTACCAATATTCTTTCAATTTACATGGAAATAAAATGACTGTTTTAAAAAAAGTATTACTTTTTTACACTTTTGTGAAAGTGGAGTACCGTTTTGTTCCATTGCTCCCTGGTTGGGAGCTATATACCAGAGTAATAAAAAGAGCTGTCAATGTGTCAATTAATGTTTTGTCACAAAAATATCTGAAAGATGAAAGAGATATTTCCAATGACTTGCTTGTTGATATTGTTATATACATATCATAAAATTAACACTGCAATGTGGCAAGTCATTCCGTCAAGAAGTCTACAATGCGGCATCCCACTTCTTAATTGACAGTGTGTGACACATTGTTGACTTTTTGATCAAAATGGCTCGCCCCAATATGGTTTTATTTTGACGATATGGTTGTTGTTGTCCTTCCATTGAAGTTATTTGTTATTCTTTTCCAATTAATTATTTGAGTTTTTAGCCTTAAATGCAGAGTTTCTAGCCCTAAATACAGAGTTTCTAGCCCTAAATACTGAGTTTCTAGCCCTAAATGCAGTCGAGGAACCGAATGATTGATATTATTTTGGTATTAACATAAACCAACAGTAATGAAGTTCATAAATTGTGCTTTAAAGTTCAACAAAAATAAAATTTACTGCTCCAAAGGCATGCAATATAAGCAGAGCTGGTTAAAGAGCAGCTCGATAAAGGATAACGAGTCGAGTCAATAACGAGTCGAGTCATAACGAGTCGAGCTCTAAAGGAGTCGAGTCATAACGAGTCGAGTCACTATCGAGTTGCTCGCCAGCAGCTCGCTAAAAAGAGAAGATGCACAGTGTGTCAATTATGTGATGAAGATGACATTACTCACAAAAGTGATCATGGGTATAACCGACATGACCGATGTGCACAATGGTAAAATTGGCAAGATAAAAGTGCACAATGGTATAATTAGCAAGATAAAAGTGATCAATGGTAAAATAAGCATGACAAACTGCACGGTGGTAAAATTGACATTTAAAAGTAAAAATTAGTAAAATTGACATTTAAAAATTCCACATTGGTAAAATTGTCACTTAAAATTAAAAATTGGTAAAATTGACATTTAAAAATTGCACATTGGTAAAATTGACACTTAAATGTAAAAATTGGTAAAATTGACATTTAAATGTTGCACATTGGTAAAATTTACATTTAAATGTTGCACATTGGTAACATTTACATTTAAATGTAAAAATTTGTAAAATTGACATTTAAAAGTAAAAATTGGTAAAATTGACACTTAAAAGTAAAAATTGGTAAAATTGACATTTAAAAGTTGCACATTGGTAAAATTGGCATTTAAATTTAAAAATTGGTAAAATTGGCGTTTAAAAGTTGCACATTGCTAAAATTGGCATTTAAAAATTGCAAAATTGGCAAGATAAAAGTGCACAATGGTATAATTAGCAAGATAAAATTGATCAATGGTAAAATAAGCATGACAAATTGCACGGTGGTAAAATTTTACCAATGTGCAACATTTAAATGTCAATTTTACCAATGTGCAACTTTTAAATCTTAATTTTACCAATTTTTACTTTTAAGTGTCAATTATACCAATTTTTACATTTAAACGTCAATTTTACCAATTTTTACATTTAAATGTCAAGTTTACCAATTTTTACATTTAAATGCCAATTTTTACTTTTAAGTGTCAATTTTACCAATTTTTACTTTTAAGTGTCAATTTTACCAATTTTTACATTTAAATGTCAATTTTACCAATTTTTATATTTAAATGTCAATTTTACTAATGTGCAACATTTAAATTTCAATTTTATCAATGTGCAACATTTAAATGTAATTGTTACCAATGTGCAACATTTAAATGTAAATTTTACCAATGTGCAACATTTAAATGTCAATTTTACCAATTTTTACTTTTAAATGTCAATTATACCAATTTTTACATTTAAATGTCAATTTTACCAATTTTTACATTTAAATGTCAATTTTACCAATGTGCAATTTTTAAATGTCAATTTTACCAATTTTTACTTTTAAGTGTCAATTTTACTAATTTTTACTTTTAAGTGTCAATTTTACCAATTTTTACTTTTAAATGTCAATTTTACCACCGTGCAGTTTGTCATGCTTATTTTACCATTGATCACTTTTATCTTGCTGATTATACCATTGTGCACTTTTATCTTGCCAATTTTACCATTGTGCACATCGGTCATGTCGGTTATACCCATGATCACCTTTGTGAGTATGTCATCTTCATCACATAATTGACACACTGTGCATCTTCTCTTTTTAGCGAGATGCTGGCGAGCAACTCGATAGTGACTCGACTCGTTATGACTCGACTCCTTTAGAGCTCGACTCGTTATGACTCGACTCGTTATTGACTCGACTCGTTATCCTTTATCGAGCTGCTCTTTAACCAGCTCTGAATATAAGTTGTATAGTTTTTTATCATTTAGCTATATAGAAAAGTTTGCACTAGACGAATCTAATTGAAACATAAATATAGTGTAGGTCATTATGGTGGCACAGATCTGTAAAAATACGAATTGTAATGAGTTAAGATTTATTATATTATTTGCGTTCTTAGTTAGAAAATAATAATTGTTACAGATGGTATAAGTTGATAGTCCACAGTAAAAAGACCTTGTCCCGTCAGGTTAAAGTTCCAATTGACAATCCACTTGGCAGTTTCATGAAGCTAAAACGCATAGACATAAATCAGCACTGGTTTCTTATTTAGAGACCTAAATTACAAATGTTAATAAAATAAAATTTTACATCGTCAATAATGGTTGGATTGATTGTTTCTTTGGATCTATTTCTTAGTTGTCTCTGAATTAGCAAATCTTCAAGGCGACTACCTCTCATTTTTATCTGCACAAAATACGGAAAATTATTATAGTACGCAGTACAGCAGCTTCCATGCGGAGTCACACAGACCATCAACTATATTTATTGGTGTAATGAGCTTGATAAATTGTTACCTCTGCTTTCATTCTGTCCCCTAATTGGGAAATCAACCAAATAATAGAACAGTTGCTGAAGAGAAATGCTATTGTTGCATATTCATAGAATACCCCTGGCATTCTTTTTTTATTTTTAGTTATATCAAATATGTGTTCAATTATAAATATCGTTGAAATAGACAAAATAACCACAATGTAGACACCAACAATTTCTGAGAATAACAAAAAGCATCTCTTCAGTTGGGAAAATCTGTCCAATATTGAGTTTGTATATTGAAAGTTTAAGAATTTATCGGACTTTTTATTGTTCCTGTTTAAATGGGTCAGGTCTATCCTCTCGACGATCTTAGGAACCGAATTGAAAACTTTCATGTTTAATGCATACAAGAAATAACCCTCAACTTCATCACAGAAACGTTCATATACATGGAGTAAGTTAAATCCCAGCAGGACAGTAAAGTAAATGATGAAATTAGTAGATGCAGTTGTAAATAAGTCATTTAAAGTCAATACGGCAAATATTAGCTGTTCGTCATTTGGCAATATCACAGATTTTACACCTGTTCCATATTCGTAGCCTACTGCATAAAAGTACGAAACGCGAATGATATTACATAATAGATAAATTCCCAAAATAAGAAATTGAATTAAATGAGAAATACTTCGGACTCTAATATTTTGCCAGAATGGTTTGTTTCCTTCGTCGGTATTGTACTGTGTTGACAGGTAATTTAATCCAGAAACTAATTCGATTCCTTTTTCACAGGTATTCAAAGACCAAATTCGAATCACAAAATCACCAAGATAAACTGATAGTGTTGTCATGTAAAATATTATGAATTCAGACAGTTTATTACCTGTATAAACTGACAAATATGTTTTGTTAGCAAAAATAAAATCTAATATCGCCACGGGGTTAAAAAATACTAATATAATAGCGTAGATTATGACAGGATGCACCCATTTCAATCGAAAGTGTTTAGAATTTACTACAGGGATTGATGATGGAAAACATCCAAAAAGCCACCCAATGAAAATTATTATCGAGATAATCTTTTTATACATTGTTTTCAGACATTCTACCTTATCTTAACAGACCTAGTAAAGTACTGAAGAATTAAATCAATTTTTCGCAAAGAAAAGATCAGACAATTTTAGCCCCACCCATTCCAAACAAAATATTAGTTATTGAATGATTGCAGCTGTCATATTAATGTATTCATGCTTTCTATTCACTTGGAAAAACTTGACAGTAAAGTTTTTGAGTATTGAATTGTGTAGAATGAGCCTATATAAATAATATTAGACACATATTATTCTTTTGGCTTTGTATTTGCTCACTACTTCATTTTATATCGCTTGCTCTTTAATTGCTGAAACTAATTTTACACGAGTTGAGGATGAAATGACGCCCAAAAAACAAATTATAAAAACTTTTTTAATCAGATATACACTGCTAGAAGCATTCCATTAATTATAACTCTAATAATTTATAGTATGTATCTACACTAATTTTATTAATAAGAATTCCCATTAGGCATTAATTTTAGCAACTAAATCAATCGTAACAATTTTTATTGAAAATTGAATATATTTTCAACATTTATTTATTTTACACATTTATTTTCTAAACTAGTCCAATTGGTGTATAGCTAAACACTAGTTGCGCCCGATGATTCTAATTGGAGCATAAATATCACGTAAGTCATTATAGTAGCACAAATCTGCAACGATACAAAATATAAGTAAATCAATTCTTGTTTCCCTGATTTAAAATGATTGATTGTATTAAAATTACTGATGGTATAAGTCGACTGTCCACATTGAAAAGTCCTTGGCCAGTCAGGTTGAATTTCCAATTGATGACCCACTTAACAATCTCGGGCATCTATAAAATGTATTTATTTATGTAATACAAAGTTTTCTGTAAAATTATTAAATCACAATTCCTGAAGAATTATTATTACGCCGTCATCAGGTGGAGAAAGAGTTTTGATTTCATTTCCCAAATGCCTCTGAATAAATAAATCTTCCAGCCGCTCACTTCTCAATTTTATCTATACAGAATAAAAAGAGGGATAATAAACCTCTCGCGTTTTATATTTGCTATGTGCAATTACCTGTGTCTTCATTCTTGCTCCTATTTGAGACATGAGCCACATAATCGAACAGTTAGTAGTGAGTAAATATACTTGTACATGTTCAGTGAATTCTCCAGGCACTCTTCGATGACCTTTAGTTATATCAAGTATGTGATAAATAATAAATGTCACTCCGTTAAATAAGGCTACTGTAATGTAAACCCCAACGATTTCCGAGAATAGCTTGAAGCATTTCTTCAATTGTAAAAATCTGTTTAATATAGAGTGAGAATATTGCATGTTTACAGATTTATCTTCCTCCTCTATTAGTAGAGTAACATGCGTTTTTTCTTTTTCTTCAAAATCCTCCAAAAATTCAATCGAGTTCTTCCGATTAAAATCGGATAACAGATAATTCTCAATTTCATTGCAAAACTGTTCATATAAATGAAGTAATTTAATTGCAATTGCAACGGTAAAAGAAATGGCAAACGAGAAGGACATCAATGAATATAGATCGCTTGTAATTGCCAAAGACAATATTATCGTTTCATTATGAGGTAGTATTTTAGATTTTAGCGCTCTGTCCGAATTATTTCCAACATAATAGTAGTATCCAATACGGATGAAATTGCATGATAAATCGACTCCCACGAGTAGTAAGTAAAAGATATCCGACATCTTTTTACAAGTCTTCGTGCCCCTTTCCTTATAGTATTTTGACAGATCGTTGATGGTGGAAATCAACTCAATTTCCTTATCACAATTCACCAAAGACCAAAGTCGTATAGCAAAATCACCGACATTAACGGACAAGATAGTAATGGAGAACATTATATATTCAGATAGTTTGTTGGTTGCATTAGATGATAAATAGGAGCCAATAGACAGTAGAGAGTCGAACATTAACACAAGATTAAAAATCATTAGTAAAACTACATAGACTACGATCGGGTGAATCCAATTCATTTGAAACTTTTTCGATTTTATTATTGGGCTTGATGATCCAAAACATCCAAAACACCACCCTGTGAAAATTATTATCGAAATTATTAGATCCCTCATTACTTTCAGATTTGCAGTTTTATCTAGATCTTTAGATTTTTTAGCTAATTGAAAAGACTGAGACTTAGAACGAATTTCTAAGGTCTCCTGTAGAAGCTCCTGTAAAATTTTGGTAAGCGCTATTAAGAAATTAAGAACCAAACTGATAAAATCAATTACTTAAAGTTGTTCTAATAAAAGCCATCTGCGAAATTGTTTATTCTATTTTCTAGTAGGTACATTGGCGAAAAAGTTCAATCTTTAATGCAAATTGGTTATTGATCTGTAAGGAAAAATATATTGGCATACGTTTCCAGCTATAAACATAAATATATATTATGGTACATTTCTTTCTATTTCTGGTGCATCATTTTAGTTTGATTGAAATCAAAATATTGACTTTCGTCAAATTAAAATCTTTAAAACTAACTCTTTTGTTATACTAAATGCCTTTATATTTGCAGCAAATCTGCTACGGAGACAACATAATGCAACATTGACTCATTTGACGACATAAAATATTGATAGCATAGGGCATTTTCATTTAGTTTATAACGTGTCTTCTGCATGTACAATTCAATTTAAAAAACGCCTTTAAGATTATTTTTGAAGCATAGTGTTATTTATTTATTTGAATATTTGATTTTTTGAAGCATATTTGAAAAATATTTGAAGCATAGGATTTAATGCTTCTCAAAATAAAAAAGATAAAATCCAAAATAAAGTAGGTTGTAATTAAGAGAGATGAAATTGAATGGCATAGTTTTAAAAATACATCTTCCAAAAACAATAAAACAATTTATTTAAAATCAATAATCATTATTAAACGACTAAAATATTTTCGAAGCAAGTACACGACAGTGTTAGTCTATATTACTAAATGAATCGATAACATTGCTTTATATAAAATAATCTTAATTTATTGTAATTGCCATTTAGGGTTAAATCAAATCTAGCACTAAAGCGTTTCGCTCGAGGATTCCAGTTGTAACATAAATATCACGTAGGTCATTGTAGTAGCACAGATCTGCAAAAATACAAAATAAAACACCAATTCGGTTGACATGTTTGTGAAAAAGTTGCGGCTATAAAATTCATGAACACCTAAATTTTGTAGAATGTCTTTACTAGTAAATATAGCTCGGGCCAAGCATGTAAAGTCCAATACTAGGCTTAACTCTAAACTTTTAATCCGCTAGTGTATACTCTGCAGATGGAAACAGAGTGGCTACTTGCGCAGCGTTAGGAGGTTCCTTCGCTGCGCAAATAGCCAAGCTGATTCCATCTGCAGAGTGCACCAGCGAATTAAAAGTTTATAAGTTAAGCCTAGTATTGGACTTTACATGCTTGGCTCGGGCAGATTCAAACGGACAAGCTTAATCGGTATGGTTAGGTTTACCTTATCCTACTTGCCCAACTTGAATCAGTTAATAACTAAAATGTGTAAAAAAGAATGATAAATAAATAGAATTAAAAGAAGCCAGACATGATGATGAAAATGAACATAAATTAATTATTGTTACTATTCATTTACACATCTAATTTTTTATGTATTCAAGCAAGCATTTAGTACTATAAATTTTAGACAACCTCTCGTCATATTGACCTACGAATTTGAGCTGCCAGTTAGCGCTGTCTAATAGCTTTAAAACTGTCTACTAAAAATACATTCTACAAAATTCGGATGCGTTGAAATTTTTAATGTCAAGTATTTTCTTGTATTTCACAACATGAGGATTACTGAAGGTATAAGCTGATAGTCCACTTTAAAAAAACCTCGACCGGTCAAACGGAATTTCCAATTGATGATCCACTTAACTGTTTTAGGTAACTAAAATGATAATGAAGTAATGATGATTACCGAGCACATGAATAATTCAACAAAAATGATTGAATGGAATTTATTAAGTGTTAGTTAATTACGCCGCCGTTAACATCTGTAGAAACATTTTCAATTTTATATCTCAGCTCTCTCTGCACTAACAGATCTTCCAATCGCTCACCTCTCATTTTTATCTGTACGAAATATGGAGTTTTAAAATACAAATGGTTATCATTATTCAAGTAATTAATAACATGATCATACGACTGTATGTGTAAATGGACTATTGTGGTAACCTGATTCTTCATTCTGTCTCCTAAATGAGATATCAACCAGATTGTTGAAATATTTGTAACCAAATAAACTGCTTGTACGTGGCCAAAAAGCAATCCTGGTTTTCTTTGGTTATGACCTTTAGCCACAGCGATTATGTGATGAATAATGAATATCGTCGAATAGGGAATATAATAACTAAGATATAAACGCCAACAATCTCCGAGAATAGATGAAAGCATTTCTTTAATTGTAAAAATTTCAGTAGAATTGAGAGCATGTGTTTATAAATTATGAATGTATCGTTATCTCCTTGAGAGCTAACAGGTGTTTTTTCTTTTCCTTCAAAATCATCTAAAAATGCTTCCCAATTTTTCAATTTGGAATCGGACAACAAATAATTCTCCATTTCATCACAAAATTGTCCATGTACTTCAAGTAAATTAACTCCAAGTGTCATAGTGAAAGAAAGGGCAAACATAAATGACACAAATGTAAATAGATCGCTTGTATTCCAAATTATGATTTTAATTTTTTCATTATTAGAAAGTATCTTAGAATTTATGTCTGCAAAAAAGTCATAATAATTTACTAAACGAATTACTTTCCATAATATGTTAAACCCCAGAATGATAATGATAAAAATGGGGGAAAGATTTTCTTGCAATTTATGAGTCCAAAACTTTTTGTTTCTGTTGCTTTCGTTATAATTCTTTGACAGATTATTCACTTTAGAAATCAATGTAATTGCTTTGTCACAATTTATTAAAGACCAAATTCGAACAAAAAGATCGCAACCAAAAATGAACAGGATTGCAATGTAAAACATTACAGATTTAGAGAGATTTTTATCTGAGAAGAATGAAGTATTGGAAACTAGAAAGTCGAATAACACGACAGGATTAATAAACCATTGTAATGGAATACTAAGCTTACGAGAAACTAATGAATTAGAATTATATACTGTTTAATAATACGAAGCATTATAATGGAATCACAAGGGAATACAATGATACAAGCATTACTATAGAGTCTAAGTTTGTCTAGAGTTTGTCCAAAATACTATGTGATACTGTACATGTAGTACAATCATGTACCACTGTACTATAGCCTGGTACATGCGTTGCGTTTTGTTCGAACTGTATTAGCGGTAAATATTATTAGCGTCAGTTAAGCAGAATGGGTTGTTTTGTTAGCATTTTAAAACTACCTCTCGTCTGTCCTCAGCGTCGACAGTTATTTGTTTCTAGTGTACTAACGTAATTCTGATTACTGAGTACATTTTTTTGCACTACGTAGACTATAATAATTTCCTGTAGTTCACGTGTATTGTTCATTTTAGCTGGTGACTTAAAAGTCACAACAAATTTTTGGTATCTTAAACTTAAACGAACGAACTTAAACGTGATTCGGAATTCACCTTTAGGGATGGATGATATAGAATTTTTATGTAGGCCACGTATATTTACAAAGTAGGTATGAATGAAATTCACCTGTAGGGATGGACGATATACTTATATTTACAAAGTCTGCAAAGATAAACAAATACAAAAATAAATTGTCAATATTAAAATTATGCCCAAAAATAATTCGACAACAATGATAACCACGAATGATTTGACATCAGCAACCATATTTTATGAGCAATATGATCTTTGAATTTACGAGAATTGCATAAAACAATTAGATCAGCCGTATGGCTCTGGTTCACTATCTTACCCATTGAGTATGTCACTAGTCCCTAGTTGCTATAAATAATAGAAAATCTGTAATTGAGGGGTTGACTTTTCCAGCGGGATGAATGATTGAATCGATTTAAGACAAATTATTATACAGGCAATGTGAACTTGAAAGTCGAAAGTCGTCAATTTGGCAATTATTGATGGCAAACACAAAGATATTTGCAATTCGAGTTCGTTCTTCTTCAGTTCAGATATCAAAAGCATTAGTAATAATAATAAATAATTTCGTAAACCCCAGGATGCGTGGGCACGTGAAAGATCAGTACTGGGAGAACAGCATTTAGCTGCATGCATTGCAATTGTATTGCGTTGTTGCGATATGTGTGTATGAGGGGAGATCTGTGTCACAAATGAAACTGAGGAAGTTCAGTCTTCATGAAGAATACACTACGTAGGACACAATACTGTTTGCAAGGCAGAGTTCTCTATCTAGAACGCAGAGTATTCCTCTTCAAACTCAGAATACACAGCACAGAATATTTTTCGTAAAACGCAGATTATTTTTTCTAGAACCCAGAATATTCCTTGCCATACTCAGAATATAGTGCACAGAATTCTCTTCGCAGAACGCAGATAATTTTTCCTAGAATGCAGATTATTCTTCCTAGAACGCAGAATATTTTTTGCAGGTCATAATTTTTCCTAGAATGCAGATTATTCTTCCTAGAACGCAGAATATTTTTTGCAGGTCAGAATATTCTTCTTAAAACGTAGATTATTCTTCCTAAAACGCAGAATATTTTACCTAAAACGCAGAATATTTTACCTAAAACGCAGAATATTTTACCTAAAACGCAGAATATTTTACCTAAAACGCAGAATATTTTACCTAAAACGCAGAATATTTTACCTAAAACGCAGAATATTTTACCTAAAACGCAGAATATTTTACCTAAAACGCAGAATATTTTACCTAAAACGCAGAATATTTTACCTAAAACGCAGAATATTTTACCTAAAACGCAGAATATTTTACCTAAAACGCAGAATATTTTACCTAAAACGCAGAATATTTTACCTAAAACGCAGAATATTCTTCCTAAAACGCGGACTATTTTTCCTACAACGCAGAATATTTTACCTAAAACGCAGAATATTTTACCTAAAACGCAGAATATTTTACCTAAAACGCAGAATATTCTTCCTAAAACGCGGACTATTTTTCCTACAACGCAGAATATTCTTCTTAAAACGCAGAATATTCTTCTTAAAACGCAGAATATTCTTCTTAAAACGCAGAATATTCTTCTTAAAACGCAGAATATTCTTCTTAAAACGCAGAATATTCTTCTTAAAACGCAGAATATTCTTCCTAAAATGTAGAATAGTTTTCCTAAAACGCAGATAATTCTTGCTAAAAGAAATAATATTCTTCCTAAAGCGCAGAATATTCTCCCTAAAACGCAGAATATTCTTCCTAAAACGCAAAATATTCTTCCTAAAACGCAGAATATTCTTCCTAAAACGCAGAATATTCATCCCAAAACGCGGAATATTCTTCCCAATCGTATACGCAGAATATTCTTCGTAGATACGCAGTATATTCTTCGTAGATATATCCTTCGAAGAAGCAGCAGAAGGGGTGGACGATTTGGCACACATTCTCCCCCCATACCTAGAATTTTTTTCTACAGCCAGACGGACGGACGGACGGACAGACAGACAGACTGTTAGGACCGTTCACAGTACCTTACGAATACTCGTAAGCTAATAACTATCAACACAATCGTATACACCATAATTGGGTGCATCCACTTAAATCGTAATTTTTTTGAATTTACATTCGGTGTTGATGATGGAAAACATCCAAAAGTCCATCCTATGAAAATTATTATAGAGATAGTTTTATTATACATGTTTTTAATGAAATATTGATAGGATTGGAGAGATGCACGAGGTCTAGAAATTGGGTATTATTTTAAAATTATGAAGGAATTCTCCTAAAATTAAATTAGGCAATTGCAAAGTTGATTGAACTTTCTTTGTGTAGTAGTGGCTTATATTGTAATATTTAAGCGACTGATAATCGATGTTAATTTTATTCGTACTGTTTTCGATGTATTTAGAACGCTAACAAGTTACGAGACACTTCTAAACCAATTAGTCGGAGGCCAATGATTGGGAAAAACATGTGTACAAGTGTACCGAATAAAACGTGAAAAGAAGATATTATTATAAATAAATAATTTTACCAATTTGGAATTGTATTTCTGAACCAAACAGTATAAACCTCCATAGAGAACTCATTGCAAAAAGTTGCCTAAATATGTAAAACCTCCTCTACTTGGTATAATTATAAGACAGCTTTTAAAAAAGCAATCTTAATAATTATATTGTCACAGTAGAAGCTTTCTGCAAAATTGTTGTTTGTTATTGACATTATCTTGTGTAGGTATACTGTCGAAAATAGTTTTATTGCATTCAAAGATAAATAAGCCACATTTACTTAATCCATTGTATTCGGACTCAACTTCTATGGTATTATGTTTATCACTTAATTATCTATTCTTAGGAAATGTTAATCTCATTAATCTAAGAATATAATTTACTTGAATTGGGACGCTTTTATTTACGTAAGTAACTGTGTCATTTTGTATGCTCAGATTAGAGAAAGAGTGTCACTAACTCAAAGTTCGACTATAGACTCGGGTTTGCAGAAATGTTTTCGTCTTAACCCTTACGGAAAAGTCGCCATAGATATCTTGTAAGAAATTGTGTGATAATGGAGGCCAATTCCACATAAGTTTCTTACAAGTAAATTATAAGATCTTACAAGTCACTTGTAAGAAAATTGTAAGCATTTTGTATATTTCTAGCAAGAATTTTAGCATTTGCTTATATGAATCATGAAAGACATTATTGCAGGATGAATATCTCCTAAACCATTTCTCGCTATCCACTAAATTCAATTCCCATGGTAACATAAATATTTGTTTGGGAATTTCATGTTTTCGTCATAATTTTGTTCCGTGAACACAAACGACATAGAAAATACAAGCAGTCGCAATTTTTAAATTCCAAAGTTCTTTTCTTGACTTAGGTCTTTGGCAGACTCCAAAAGTACTGCAACTGCATTATCCCGAATTAGAAGTTACTCAATTTCGTCGGAAATGTACTACCAACTGGGTGGACTTATCCTATAGGCAACATTACACCTAACTAACATCCTTTCTATTCAATAAACCGCAAGAGTCAGGTTAATATTTCACGGGGTTTAACTATCAATGAATTCTTCCACAAACTTTCATTCAAATCCGTCTGGTAGTTTTTGAGAAATTTTGAATCCGGCATCCAGAAAAAAAATCAACATTGTCGAAAATTATCCATAACTTTGGAACTGTACATTTAACAAATAGGTTTTTACAGACCGACGTAATGTCTTGAAAGTAATGAAAGTAGTTTCCACTCCTACTCCGATCGAAGGAATCTATATGAAAGTAACTGACTCTTACGGTTTTGAATAGAAAGGATGTCAGGTGTAATGTGACCTATAGGATAAGTCCACCGGTCGGTATACACTTCCGATGAAGCGCTATTGAGTCACTTTTGATTGGAGATAATGCAGTTGCAGTACTTTTGGAGCCGAAGACCTAAGACAAGAAAGAACTTTGGAACTTAAAATTGAGACCGCTGACGCTGACTGACAGAAAATTGTATTTTCTATTTCGTTTCTGTTCACGGGACAAAATCATGACGAAAACATGAAATTTCCAAACAAATATTTATGTTACCATGGGAATTAAATTTAGTGGATAGCGAGAAATGGTTTAGCAGATATTCATACTAATTTCTTTCAGCAAACTGGTATATTTTCAGGGTGTAAGATTACAATACGATGAACTTACAAGCTGAATGTAATATCTATACAAGATTCATATGAGAAATAATGAACATGGCCAATCGTACAACAATCTTATAAGATCTATTGTAGGACTTATAAGATTTTTGCGTAAGGGAAGTAACATATACAAAGATAAGAAAAACAATTCGGAATGACATACATTATGTAGTGTAATTTTAAGCTAACCAAGCTAAGTATTCTCATCACTATTTGTTTGTAGGCCAAATGTTGGCAAAGAGATAAGTTAAGATGACCCTAGCTTAAATGTGGGAAAATTTGGACTAATACTAGTGAGGAAGTGTAGATCTTTTAAAGATTTTTTTTCTATAAATTTTTATTTTACAATAATAAAAACATTATCTTGTGCAGGTACACTGTCATGTCAAAAATAGTTTTATTGCATTCTAAGATAAATAAGCCACATTTACTTATTCCTCTGTATTCGGACTCAACTTCTATGGTATTATGTTTATCACTTAATTATCTATTCTTAGGAAATGTTGTGAATGAACGTCCAAACAAATTTTCATCAACTAACCCCGCCCAACCAAACAATATGCAAAATAATAGTATATTGATTAGGCTTTTTGTCTTTTGACAAATATTATTATGTATTATTAGTAATTTGTGCAAGTATATTGTATTGCAAAGGCTTATCGACTTACATCTATCCATAATAATTTGATGATCATTAATGAAAAATCCTTCAAATTTACAGAAATATTTTTGACACGTTCTTAATCATAAGTTATGATGAAAACTCAAAATATAATGATAATATAGCTACGAAGACTTTTATCTGAGTTTTGTCCTTTGCGCTATGCACCCGATACTAATTTCTTAGTTTGAGTATCAATTGGATATCGTGGCACCAGAGGAGTCCAATTGAAACATAAATATGGCATAGGTCATTATTGTAGCACAGATCTCAAATTATATACACAAAAGAAATCATTTAGTTCTGCTGTTTTTTTTACTTCCATTAAATTAATTAATTATTAATTACTGATGGTATAAGCCGATAGTCTACAGTAAAAAGACCGTGCCCATTTAGACTGAATTTCCAATTGATAATCCACTTGGCAGTTTCATGTAGCTAAAAACAAAAGTAACTTTGTGATTCTAATGTTGGACGTTTAATTTTAATTTAACCAATTCAAATGTTTTACTCCATTGGCAATTGTAGGATCATGCAAGGAAACATTTCTCAACCGTCCCTGAATCAGTAAATCTTCTAGCCGATTGCCTCTTTGTTTTATCTGTACAGAATGGAAAAGTAGTTTTTTTTACAATTATACATTCTAAGAACTATATTTCTTGAATAACGAATGCATGTATTAGTAACCTGTGTCTTCATCCTTTCTCCTAAATGAGAAATCAGCCAAATAATAGAACAGTTGCAAAGGAGCATAAATGCTGTTTCAATGTTATCGTATATCCCGGGTAGTCTATGATTACTTTTCGATATATCCATTATGTATTGGATAATAAATATTGATGAAACAAACAGCATAACCACAATATAAACCCCAACAACTTCTGAGAATAGTTGAAAGCATTTCTTCAGTTGTGAAAATCGGTTTAAGATTGATTTTATCCATTGAAGCTGGAAGGACTCATCACTCCTGAGTGTAACCAAACTTATAGGCAAATGCTTCCGATCTTTACCGAATATATCAACTACCGAAGTCAAGTTTGTCATAATATTTACGTCATAAAAGAAATAATTCTCAATTTCATCACAGAAGTGATCATATATCACGAGTAACTGAAACCCCAGAATAGAAGCAAAGTAAATAGCAAAGTTGGTAGATATCGTTACAAATAAGTCGTTTAAAAATAATACAATACAAATTATCAAGTTATCATTTGGGAATATTGTAGATAATGTATCATTCATATATTCGTTATTAGCAGCTAAATAATAATATGAAATGTGAATGATAGTACACCATAGATAGAGTCCCAAAATTAGGAAGTGGACGATATGTAAAATATTTCCCCAGATTCGAATCTTTTTCCAAACCGTAGTATTTGTTTCGTTAATATTATGGTAGTAGGTTGACAGAGAATTTAGAGTGGAATGTATGTATGTATGTATTATAAGGGGTTGTCATCAGCCTATTGAGTAGAACTGACGACAAGGGCGCAGGCCGCCTGTACGGGCCCATTGCCAACTCCCCTGGCGACAACTTTGATTCCCGGCAGGCTCTGCCACACCATACCAGTGCTTAGATATGGCGTTTTAGCAGCAGCACCTGCCACCACAAAATAAAATAAGAAAAGAACGAAATTGGGCAACCCGCCCCACATTTAGAGTGGAAACTAATTCGATTCCTTTTTCACACGTAATTAAAGACCAAAGTCGAATTACAAAAGCGCCTATATATGTCGAAAGTGTAGTGCTGTATAGTATTATGAATTCAGACAACTTATTACTTGTATAAGATGACAACATTTTTTTGTTGGAAAACATAAAGTCTAATATCACTACAGGGTTAAACAGTAACATAAAAGCTGCATAGATTACAATTGGATGCACCCAATTCAAACGAAACTTTTTCGAATTTATTATTGGGCTTGATGATGGAAAACAACCAAAAGCCCATCCTATGAAAATTAATGTGAGATTATGCGATTGCACATGCTACTCAAATTAAAGGAACTTGCCAATTCTAATTTCAGCTTTATTGAAAATTTGAAGTAATGATAATGGTAAAGGATGACCTGAAATATAAAATGAAAATACAAAAACCTCAAATCTTTTTATTCGTAGTAAGTTGGTAGCCAAATCTTGATAATAGTCAGAAAGTATATTTCTGAGCACGGATTAGATTATGAACGTCCAAACAACTTTCCATTAGCCAACCCAGCCCAAACAATACACAAAATAATAGTATATTGATTAGGCTTATTGTCTTTTGGCAAATATGTATTAGTAATTTGGGCAAGTGAAAACCTTCTATGTAGGTGTTTATTTTGGCGTAACTACTAGTAAATCAATTATAAGCCACAATTAAAATGTATACCTAACAAAACGTAGATTATGAAGGGATGCACCCATTTTAACTCAAACAATTTCGATTTTATTAACGGACTTCATGAAGGGAACACCCAAAATTCCAACCGACAAAAATTATTATGGAAATAACGTTATTCCACATTTCATTAATATTAAAGCAATATAAAAGTGGTATTAAAATTTGATATTTATATTATTTTCAACAGACATGGCATTTATTTCATTTTTCAGGAAATATTTCTTGAAAAGTGAAATATTTGAAATATTTCGCGAAAAATGAAATAAATGAAATTTTTGAAATAAATGAAATAAATTAAACCCGCATGTGTATAGACATGCGCAGTTAATTTATTTCACTTGAAATAAATTGAAATAAATTGAAATAAATGCCATGTACCCTATTTATTTCATTTATTTCAAATATTTCATTTTTCAAGGAAAGCGTAAGTGAAATATTTCGCGAAATATTTCAAAAATTTCACCTATTTATTTCAAGCGAAATATTTCAAGTGCCATGTCTGATTTTCAACCAGGAAGATATTGTGATTGAACAAATTCAATGGAATCAAGGAATTGATTGAATGTTTGCCAATAATAATTTTGCTAATCCATAATGTGATTATAATTATTTAATGACTCTTTTAAAATTGTCTTTATATGGTACTAGCCGGTAATAGGACCCAGGCCCTGTTATAACCAAAGCTATTGAATTGATAAATAACGATTAAAAGCTGTTTTCCAGTACATCATCATTTTTCGATGAGGGATATCAAAAGTTTAAGCTCAAAAAGATGAACTTAAAAATGCTCATTTACTTTTCGTTATTGAAAAAGTTTGCTCTCGTAAGGATATCAGGCCAACTGTTCTCATGACTTCACGCTTTCCAAATTTTCCAATGCAAGTCATTTTCATATCATATATGTTATGCAATCGTTGGGTTATAATAGATTTGACAAATATTGTGCAAAAAAGGTACAAACTCGGTAGCCCAATAATAACCAATATTTTTAACACATATTTTTTATATACTTTGTGTATACAATTAATAGTTAAGGTTGGGATAAGTTGGAGGCTAATACATTGAAATGTCTGTACAAAAATCTCGAGTAAGGTTGAATAGAAGTGAAAAGTGTTAATGGAAATTTAAAGTACGGATCTAGTCATTGGACCCAAGGCTCTTACATTTTCAAAATGTGGCATGGTGACCGAGAAATTGGCACCGACATTTTCGTGCGGTTTTTTATTGGCGCGAAAATGTCGGGGCCGATTTCTCGGTCACCAAGCCATATTTTGAAAATGTAAGAGCCTTGGGTCCGAGGTATACTTCCGTACTTTAAGGTGGGTCCTTTCGCTTGCATGGAAAACTTGTCAACTTAGATTCCAAGATCCGGCCGTTCTACAACAGCTACAGAGTCGAAAAATACCTCGTTGAAAAGCTAAAGAAATAACTTGGTTCGTAAAGGTCCACAAGGTCGCAATTTTAATTGCATTAACCACATATCCCCTCTTATGGGGAATCAGGATACAGATATAATACATAGCTGAACTTCACGAACCAAGTTGTCATCCGACATTTCCAACGAGCTCTTATTTGACTTAGTAGCTGTTTTAGTTCAGCCTGTGGACGGTCACAAAGGGTCACAATGATGACCCCATAACTAGATTAAATAAAAATATGGATCTTATGAAATGAGATGGCCTTAGAAGTGCGAGCGTTGGTGTATAGGTGGTGGGCTAGCTAGGCTTCCATGTGCATTGCACCTCTACATCACCAGCAGTTAGAGCTTATACCTTTACTTGCTACATTCATTCACTCACGGTATTCCTGGACTCGACGAATGTATTCGAACCGCCATGGGGCATACCTGATTTTTATGAAGATTTAGCCTGTCTATCCCATGGTGTAAAATCTTAACTCTTAGATTGACGATAAAATAGCTGAACTTCTGATATGCATTGCATAACAAACATCAGCTAGTAGCTAATACCTTTGCTTGCTTGCTGCATTTTGCATTCTTGGTATTCATATTCCTGGGTTCGAAACCAGTGGTCAGTGACCAGCCGACTGGTCGGCTAAAATGGCTGGCTAAATTAACCGGCCGGTTGGTTGAAATTCTTTGCTAGCCAGTGGCTAAAATGGCCAAAAATGGGACTATATGAGCTGAGAAAACCCCCTTGGTCTGTGGAAGCAACTTGCGGATAGAAATGTAAAAGTTGAAAGCTGACAGTACTGCAGTCAAAGTCCTGCCCTGTGAGAAAGTCATTTTGGATATCGTCTCTTCTGTTTCCATAGGGGTATGAAAAACAGATCAAATAGGTCAATCTCAGTGTTCCATTTTAGCCGGCTAAAAAGCTTTTTGACCAGCCGGCTAGCCATTTTAACCGACCGGCTGGTTAAAATGGCCGGTCTCTGAACACTGGTCAATCTCCATTTAAGTTTACCAATTTAATGGCCGACCATTTTAGCCAATTTAGCCACTGGTTAACAAAGAATTTCAACCGGCCGGCCATTTAAGCCAGCCATTTAAGACAATTTAGCCACTGGTTAACAAAGAATTTCAACCGACCGGCCATTTTAGCCAGCCATTTTCCGGCTGGTCACAGAAAACTAGTATGAAGAGTAACAACATCAACTAAAATGCGTGTAATGTGTAACAAGACGATGGAGTGGAGGAGGGAGCCTTGTATCAATATCAATATTATTATCAACAATCAACATATAACAACTAATGCGTTGTAGTGGTCTGGTAAAGGTAACATATAAGTAGTATATATCATGGTAGCTTTTGGAGGCCCTGACCCCGAGGTCACGGTGGTCCACCCTGGTCCATCCTTGTCGTCAAGTGACAACAGTTTGTCCACTTATGGTCAGGTGACGAGAAGCCACCAGGGGCAAGATGGTCGCTGAAAAATGCTTTTTAAAAATGAGAACAATGTCAAGTGACGATGGTGGTCCCAGTGTCGACAGCAATAGGACCTTTCACTTTCTTTCGCTTTCTCTCGCTCACGCGTTACTAATGCTTCCTCATCTTTCGCTCAGGCAATAATAATACCTTCCTGCTTCCCGGTCCCTCGCTCACGCTTTACTGTCATATCCTATTGCATTGATGAAAGTGTAGTATGTTTAAATAATAAATGACAAGTACACAATATATTTAGCCAATTAATGTGTTTTCAAATTTATTATTCCAATTATTTTAGGTAACTACATTTATATCTGTTGACAAGATTTTTTGCATAAACTTCAACATTAAGAAGATTAGAATTAAAAGTATTTATTATTACATCAAAGCAATTAATACCATACCTTCTATAAAATAGAAATAAGAAACACAGTTGTCCACATATATTAGAGGAATCTTGCTGAGTGACATAATTAATCTTTTTCTTTAAAATTCCCGGAGGCGCTTGCAGCGAATAAAATTCCAACGATTTTGCAAAGGAGTCGTAGTATTCATATACATTTGCTTCGGGTATATAAAATGCAACCCAATGTTTTCCAGGCTTGTCGCGCCCATCAGTATTTACAATAATAGATATGGGGTATTGGTTTGCTGAAAAGTCGACAATGTTCATTTCGTTTGCAGCAATAACGTAAAATGATTTCACCTTGATTGGTGCATTAAGCTTTCTGTACAAAACGGTAAGTAAAGATAAAAGGGTGTGTCCGTCCATTACTAATTAATCACCAAAACGTTACGATCCTTGTCTACTTCAATCAAGCTTTGAAATTGTCCCCAAATTACAACATTTACTGAAGATGGTAGGGCTTCAGCGAATTTCAGCTCCAATGAAATTTTTCCTTTTTTAGCTATTTGTAATCTACCGTTTTTGTTTGATGGAAGCACATCAAGTAGGTAAAGTACATTACCCTTAATGTAATCGTCACGTGTGATTCCTGGATCCTTATCTCCGGCTTTAGCCAATGTGTTGTATCCCATTAAATATTGATTATTTTTATAATCCAAGCTTACATTTGCATATATTATGGGCTCATTATCCAAATACACCAATATTGAAGACAAATTAAAATGCTGAAAGTTAAATGGACTCTTGTTGTAAACTCCAGCAAAACTTTGTGAATCAACTAATCCGACGACTATATACTCTGGAGTTTCTCCACTGAAAACAGAATCGCAGATTGAAGATAATTGATCTTTAGGAATGCTATAAGATTTGCATTCTACTTTGCGGACTGTATATTTGGCACGTTCATTCTTTTCGAAGGCGTTATTTTGACTGGCTTGTAATTGGGGATGCACTGTTATTTTTTTACACAAAAAAACAGCTGTGTGTATTAACAGCTTATATGTTTTAGTTGTGGTAGGGGACGATAAACAGAATCCATCATGACTTCTACGTAAACTTATAATGAGAGGCATATTTGGAGGTATATATTTCATTTGATCAAAAATAGGACTTTCTATTTTTCCAATTAGCTCACATATCTTAGATTGCGCTGTGTATTTTTTTCTTTGTGCGTAGCCAGTGTTCGTTGTAAAATTATCTGGCTCTGTGTCCTTAAACCAAAGTTGAGACGTCAATCGACCAGTTTTTTCTGCTTCTGTTTTAGTTAGCAATGTCTTAATGTAGCATCTATAAGGGTTATAACCCAATGAGTCTGAAACTTGTTTGCCATTTAAAAATATATCGCTTGAACTAAAAATAGTGCTAAAGGCATTGTTTTCAAGGGCAACATCATCAGCATCCGTAAGCTTAGTTCCATCATGATTTACTATACTAACATTTAAGCGAGTAATATTTGAATTCAAGTCTAAATAATGACTTCCATCCCCAATGAGTTGAAATTCTATTGGATTTAAAGGATTTTCTATGCTAGTAGTTGGAACAAATTGTTGATATTCTTCTTTTAACACCGATGCGTCTGTGACTGGAAGGTCAAACAAATCGAGTTCTGGTCTAGCGACCAGTTTAGACCCCGGAAATACTGTTGTCTCCATGGTTTACTTTTTTAAAGATTTTCTAGATTTTCTGCCTGACTTTTTTCGCTTTTGAAGTTTTTTAGATGTTTTTGCTTTGCCTCTCCGTTTAACACTGATCGATTTTGCTCTTTTACGTTTCCCTTTACCAATTTGCTTTTTGATTTTTTTAAGCTTTGATGGTTTAGACTGCTTGCGCTTTAATGTTTTGCTTGAGGAACTTAAAAAGGGAATAGTATAATCAGGCATTTCTTGACCCATTCCCCCTCCGACTTGAACTTCTGAATCTTTTATTGGTTCAAGTTCACACTTTTCATGTATACAGTGTACTGTCCTCATTTTTTATTGATATTTTGGTTTAAAATGCAATTCTACTGTTGAAAGGTTATTTCCACAATCAACGCACTCTCCAAACTGATCAGCAATTCTCAGACCGATACTATCGATATGTGTACTCGTTAAAGGTTTGTAGACAACTGGTGAAAAAGTAATAAATACTGGTTGATTTATAGGTCCAGGATTACAGCGGGCAAGACATCTCGACAAAACTTCTCCGTCACCATTTGGTTCAATAATATCGCAATCAAATTGTAAGTATTGTGTTACCGTTCCAGTTTCAGGGTTCATTGGTAGCGTTTTTGTCATATTTGTTAGTATGGTGTTGCTTGGAATACCAAAATAGTTACACAAACGTTCTGGGAGGTAAACCCTTTCGCTTGGAGTAAGATTAATAATAAATGATGTTCCTTTACGTAGTATCCACCCCGGTCTAAATGCTTGCATAGGACTTCAACAACATCAGCGGCATTCAACGTTTTTGGTTCTTCAATAGCATTACTTTTTGAATGCACGGCACGTTCCGAAATTTCGATTGGAGTGCCAGGCAGCATTCTACCAAAGCTTGTGGGGTCAGAAAAGAAGCCAGACATATAAGTACCAGCTTTAAATTACGTTGTTAAAAACCCCATGATATTTGCAAAAGACTCTGGAATTTGCAATTCTCCATCTTCAATCGAAGGTGCATATTTAAAAAGGATTTTGTATTCAACCGTTGTGCAAAGTTCCAATTGAAAATCTAGTTTTAAATCTTTGAACTGAGCATTTATAATCATGATAAAATTATCCAATTCGGCGACAGTTTTAAAAATTTGAATTTCCTGCTTCTTGCCCATTTTATCAATAGTATTCATTATAAACTTGGTTTCCATTGGAGATCTTGTAAATATTCCAGCATCAAGGAAGGATTCTGATACATAAGATCCTTTACTGTACTTATCTTCTATAAATCCAAACATTGGTTTCAAGTCACCAGTGAGTTCCACGGCAAAATCATCATTTTTAATATGCAGACATGATCGAAAAGATTGATATTTGATATCTGCAAATGCCTTCAACTTTACTTTACGAATCATGGCATTAATGTCATATTCCAATTTTGAAATATCAGCGTCTAATTTTTTAACTGTTATAAATTCTCTGTCTGGTTTAGTTACGTCATTGGTATAAAATATTTTCATTTCAGTATTAAATGGCATATCATTCCAACGTTCCATATTTACTTGCTTTTTACTCCTGTATACAGTAGAAGGTTGCACTACGACTGGGTCTTCGGTGAATAAATTTTGTAATATTTCTGGGATAAAAAAAGTCACATCTGTGGTATTATTGTAGAATTTAAACTGTCTTGATAACTGTTTGGCTGCAATTCCAAAATCATATGGAGGTGGTTTAAATTTTGCTTCCACAGTTTTGTCCACATAGTCTAAAAATTGTTTGAGGTCTTTTCCACATTTAAGAAAGACCATTCCAACTCCAGTATCAGTCTTTACAACAAGGTTCCTATTATCATTGCCATTAAACAAACGCGGTGCCTGTGTTGTATACGATGCATTAAGTAATCCAACTTCGTAAGTAATTCGTATGGTTTGTACATTTTATTGCGAAAGGAATTAGGCGAGTTATTAGGATATGTAGTGCTACTGTCACTTCTTAAAATTTGAGTAAAACCTTTGCTTAAATCAAGGGGTTGACCCCTTCGATCAGAAGGAGCGTACATGTTTACTTGTTCAGTCCTAAATTAGAACTGACTATGCTAGGTTGCATATTTTTAGTTATATAATATTGGCAACAAATCTTCCAAAGTTTGCTTGGGAACATATATTTCCGTTTTATTAGGAACGTAGTACAAAGTATTCCTAACCCTTAATTTATTATTAGTCAGCTGGTGAAAATCAAAGAATATATATCCGTAAGAATCTTTTGTAGCTCTTTGATATGCCTCCAGTAAATATTTTGGTTTTCCCGGAGCAAACTGCTTATTTAAAGTTACAATTACACTAGAATCTCTTGGCTGGTTAAAATATGCAAGATACATAGAATTTAATGCTACTGTTCTAAGGTTAGTACAATATAAATTTTGCAGTATTAACAAAATACTGCATGATTTGTGGTGACAAAGTACAGTAAACAATTTATTTATGGTAGAATTTTCTTGCGTTGTGAAGTCCAGCATTTTATCATCAAAAATGATTAACGAGTTCATACCTAGCATATCCTCTAAACCATCCACTTTATTAGTAAATGTTATATTTGAAACTTTGTGTTTCATTTCGTCGTAAATTGGTTGATAAACTTCATAGACATAAATAATTTTATCAATTGCTTTGTCTAAAATTATGTCTCTATTCTCCAACAAATCAAGAGTTAACTTCGATTTTCCTGACTGAGTAGGTCCTACAAAGCAAATCGTACATGGATGGTGTAACCTAATGTCGAGGTACGCCTGTCGTTGATGTTCACTACCCGCCATTTAAAAGTAGAATGAATACCTTTTGGGTAAATTTTGCCTTATATGAATAAACGAAGGTAAGCACTTCAATTACAGTATGTACAAGATTGTTTTTACTATGACTTACTACACACTTTGTTTGACGTTTGATACATTCAATAGCATTGTTATGATGTAAATATAGAAGATACATTCATTCTATCATTACTTACCATTAATTCATACATTAATTTTGCTTCATACATTTTTCATTGCAGAAGAAAATATACATTATAATACAAGATGCTAAAAATATATACGAAAAACCAGTTGTATGAAGTTCTGGAACCCATTAAGTCAAGTTGATTTTTGTCACTACTTAATTTTTTGAAAAATCACTTGCCCAACCGTTAATAAGTTTCCCAAGCTGTCTAGTTTGACTTACATCAAGAGCGATGACTGGTCCAAACCAATTTTGCCAAGTATTCTGCGTCACTCTTTTTAGAATTCGGAATTGATATGCTCCAGTTTCAAGACGGTATGGTCGTATAGAAATTTTGCCGTCCTTAGAACGATAACATAAAGATTCATGCCAAAAGTCGATGGACTTTTTGTCGCAAGTAGCAAAGTCGTTGTTAAATAAATGAGGTATAGTTTCATTTGCAGGGGTTTGGGATATTTGCTTTAGAATGTAAAGGAAAAATGCAACAATTGATTTAGCTTCTGACATTGGAATTGCAATACGTGAAGGCTTAAGCTGTCCAGATCTTGACTTCAGCAAATTGATATAATATTGCTCATTCTCGGCAAAGAAGCTTGTTCTTACTTTAATTCCTTCAATATCTCTAACGTTTTTGTTTTGGAAAAACATTGGGTTTTTTGGGTCGTTGGTTTCTCCATTTAACTTTGAACCTTTGACATCCAAGTTTTCCATTTCAAAATATTCTAGGTCTTGTTTGCAAAGAGGTTTGTCCATTGTATTTCTCAGTCTCTTTTGTTTGCTTGTATCTATGCACAACTTTGCAAACTTTTCCTCAGGCATTTTTTCAAGTGCCCATGGCAGTTTTGCAGTGTCTACATGTTGATATGGGAAACATTCCGGACCACTAAACATTTTATTTAAATATTTTAAATCAAAAGTCTGAGTTTCATTCGATAGATCTTCTTCACTCTCTGAATTCACACATTGTCCTTCACCAAGATTGGTGGAATCTTTATTATAGCAGTTGTCTAAAGACATGTCTGTTCGTGTGACAGACAAATCTGCCTTTTCTTGCTTTGAAGCAAATATGTTGTTGCAATCAAGATTTGCTTTACGGATGTTACTGTTGGACTCGCTTGACTCCTTTTTTTGGTTTTTCTCATTTTCAAGCTTTTCTTCTTCCAAAAAAATTTGTTCTAACTCCTTCACTTCACGATAAAGTTCAGGCTTTAACATTTTTTTCGGTGGTTCAGAAAAGTTTCCAATGACCTGTTCGGTCAATTTTCTTTTGTTTGTGCTTGGTACCATTTTGAATGCTTTAGAAATTGGTGTAAGTTGTTTGTTCGATAAAAGAGGAAACAGAACTGGTGATTGAAGCAGCAAATCTTTGTGCTATTTATACTCAAAAAACTGGAAGGAAAAAAACTTCTAAACAGATTACAAATGGTATGAATCATCTATCTTCACACATGGGATATTAAATTTTCTGTAATTGAGAAATATGTTGACAGTAACTGGTCAGAATTCAATTATTGCCCTAACAATTTCAATAA
Source organism: Tomocerus qinae (assembly GCA_020055645.1). NCBI lineage: Eukaryota > Metazoa > Arthropoda > Collembola > Entomobryomorpha > Tomoceridae > Tomocerus > Tomocerus qinae. Next base: position 64,177,877 of record CM034546.1, read on the forward strand.
TTTGGTTATTGTGGTGAATCATCCAAACTTGTGTCTTCCGCATAACATTTTGTTGCTTCTAACAAATCAGTAGCATTATGGATTTGGATTTAGAGCTAGAAGGAAGTAACTGTCTAAACTAAAAACAAAACTCAAAAAATAATAACATAAAAACGTGTTTGCTAGTTTGCAGACATAAGATATGCTTCAACGTTTTGAAAGAAATAAGGATTTTTTAGAAAAATTTGTACAACTTTCCTGCTGCAAGCAAAAGCAGCTAATAAAAAACTGCAGTGAAGAAGAATTAAAAACAGTTATTGAGTGTATAATAAACTACCCTCAATTCGAACTTACAAATAAGAAGCGGAAAGCATTTGCTAAGCATTGTAAATCCCTGGCTGGATTAAAATCCATTTATTGGAATTTAAATACTGCAAAAAAGCATTTGTTAAAACATATAAGTGTCGTAAAATTGATTGTTTCGTTTGTTTTGCTAAAAGTCTTTGAAGCTGTTTTGCTCCATATAGCAACAACGTAATGAGCAGCACCCTGATTCCAATTCCTCAAGAAATATATGAAGATCCTGAAGTATTTCAAATCATACAAAAAAAGCTAAAAAAATTCAAAATTGAAAAACCAGCTGCAAAAGGCACAAAAATTACTAATGAAAGAAATTCAGAAGACCAATTTACAACAAATAATAATTTTTTGGATTGGATTACTTTTGAAAACCGAAAAAAGATAAAATGAGTTTCTTTTGTTCATGTTTTAAGCTAGTATCAGATATTTCTCCAAGCTTAGTATCACAACCAAAAGAGTATAGGGATTATGATCCTGAAACATTTTTACCTTTAATTGTTCCATGTGACCACAAGCCATGTGACGCCAATGCAAGAGAAAGATATGATTTTCTATTAAATTTAATTGATCCATCTGCAAAGAAACCCGAGGCTAATTGCTCACGCTTCCAATTTGATTTTAATAAAGACTACATTGGTGATCTTGTCGACGGACCCTGCTCTCCGATTCCAGGATACGAATATGATTTTTATACTAGACTGCCATTTGTAACTGGCTGCAAACATGAATTATGTGCCGATAATTGCAAGAAATATATCGACATGGTTGTATTTGCAAATGGAGGCATGAATTATAGCGAATGGATGACAAAATATCATTCAGCGTCTCGTGTATGCTGGTGTAAAAAATATCCTAATATGTAAAAATTGGAAAATGTAGTTGAAATTGACAATAAATGCAAATGTATATATGTACAAATCAAGGTTTTTATTGCAACTTATTACTGCGGTATCAAGCAATACAACGTAAACATAATGTGACAATAACATATTAATAATTTACACTTTTCGATTTCCTATGTTTTTTTACACTTTTCGCCTCTAAAATTTTATTTTCCTTTTCTTCCAACGTTTTTCCCAAGTCTTCATTAACTAAACTAAGCTGATCTTCATAAAATCCTCCGGTTACCGGTTCGTGTCGTAAATCTTCAACTAAATATGTTGGTGGTTGGGTATTCTGAACTTTTAAAACTTTAAAAACCTCTAACCCCCAAGAGGCAGTATAACCTTTTTCAAAAGTGACCTTCTGCACTGAAAGCCGCACATAATCGCCCACCCTTAGTTTCGGCTTAGCGTATTTAATCTTCGAATAACGTTCATAATTTGCAAGCCATACTTTTTCATCGTTGCCATCCTCATACACTTGATTGGGCGTCATAGTTGGTAGACTTCTATGATATGAATTATTGTAGCTTGATATCACAAACTCTAACATATCTGTCCACTTGTGTGTATTACGATAAGTAAATATCCTTTCCAAGCGCTCCTTTACAGTCCTAACTGCTCTTTCTATTTGAGCAGCTTTGAGTTCGCTGTATGTGCTAAAAAGTCTAATATTTTTTGTTTTTAAATATTCTTTGAACTGCTTGTTATAGTACTCAGTCCCTTGGTCTGCTTGCAATAATCGAACCGTACTTAGCTCTTCATTTCGTTTCATAATCTTCTTAAAACCATCAAGGACAATCGTGCCCGATTTATTTTTCAGGGGCACGGCATAAAGTTTTCGGGAAAAAGCATCCATTACAAGCAAAATCCACTTAAGTTGCCTGTTATCATTCGCATATTTTGTATAATCAATTAGATCCATTACTAATTGGTCAGATAGAAAGTTTACAATAATTCTTCGTCTTTGTTTGATTTTCTTTTTAGCTGGTCGGTGTAGACTGAAAGCGTTAATTTTATTTTATTCATTTTCCACTTCTTTTTTGTTCGTTAATTTTCTATTTTTCAAAAAAGCTGACAACCCTGAAAAACTGCCTGACAATTTAGCATTTGTATACTGACGTTTAATCTTATTCATTTTAATGAATTACAGATTACTGAAACGAATTGCGATCAATTTTTTGAGAATAACTTTTAGAAAATTGAAAATCTGATTTAAACAAACCAATACATACAACAGCACAGTTGCAATATTAATACATAAAATTTTATAATACATATAATTAATATCCTTTCGTAATCTTAAAATGGTGTGAATAAGTAAATAGTCATATAATACTCTAGACTTTTTCAGCATTGTACCACATTTGTCTATTGCCTCTACGGTTTCATAAACAATAAAGTTTTCAATGATATTTGAGTCGGTTTTACTTTTACATTGCAACTCTATAGTATTGTTATTGGTGATACCTACTATTGCCTTTCCCCGAGCAAATAAACAAGTTTCACATTTAATCTTCATATCTTGTGATTTGGAAAAAGTAGCCAAAGTTATGACTAGTAAAATTATTTTCAAATCCATGTTCACGGTTTGAGTGTTAGAATGATAATGAATGAGATTTCATCATGTTTAGTGGTATTATATGCTTCTCTTTCTAAAATTCAACAAAACTACAATATTTTTAAAACTATCGTGAAGCACTTCATCACAACCTGAGGTGAGCTTAATATTTACATCAAATACATTAGAATTAACATTAAAGTAGTATACAGGATAAAACGTGATGTTGTTCGAAAATTTTTTAAGCATTGAATGCTGTATTGTTCTTATTGTGTTTGATTTTTGACCAGATAGTTGTATTCCTTCCGCTATGTTACATGAGATGTTTATTTGATTTTTGCACTTTTCACTTGAATAAGATTCGACTAAATTTTTACTCTGTGATGTATATACATAATTCGCTTTAAGACCAAAGTAATTACAAATACTTATTGGAAGTGTTAACTCGTAGCCTTCAGGAATTTTTAGTTCAATTAAAAAATCTTTATTTTGTAGTATCCATTTTCCCGGAACAACAAACGCTTCATTAAGGGCATCCAAAACAGCCATTTCATTACCACTTGCTGGAATCGGAATTTGATAATCTAATTCTGCAATTGTAGATGAAGTTATCTTTAAGTTGGTATTGCTTTTTTGCATTAGGTCATAATCTATTGGATCAGTTAATTTCCCACTGTATCTCCCATTTCTATATACGGACTTTTCTAATCCCAATAATTTAGCAAATTGTGTAGATAAAGTTAACGTCTTCAACGAGCTTGGGTCATCAAAATACATATCGACTTCATACCTTAAATTACTGTATACTTCAAATGATATTTGTACATCTTCTTTCCGAAAAGTGTTATTTATTTCTTTAAAAAATAGATCCCATGAGCCATTTTTCTTAAAGTCAAATTTTTTTACCACCCCCGTTTCACTGTTTTTAATTTTGAAATTGTAAAATTTATGTTCACAAGGTATTAAATCTAAAATGAAAGCCTTGGAAGATATTATCTTATTTTCGCCACCAATCAAAAGCGATGATGGTAACTGCAGTTTTTTGGCAAGTTCTTCATCAATGTACAACTCTGTGTGGTTATCGATGTTTACACATAAACATTGAGGTCTTTCTTCAAAAGAAAATTTAATTTTTATGCTTTTCTCTTCAAAAAGGTCATTTATATGTCTTATAAAATTTTCAGCATTGCTTTCAGTTTTATAAAAAGGTACCGTGGTCCCGCTATATGTTGCCAGTGTATTTCCAATAGTTGGAAATGGAGTAGTTTTATAGTAAAAATTATACTGTTTTTCATTCAATTTTCTTAACTCTTCTAAATTAAAAATATCGTTGGCATAATATCTTCCTTTTGAATAGAAATTTTCAGTCAAATTAATTACAGCTCCAAATGCTTTTGGTATCGAGACATAAATATCGTCTAAAACGTCTAATACAATTCGATTTGATATATGCCGTTTTGATATCTTAAAACTTAAAGGTATTGGATATTTTGATTCCAGACAAGCTTTGTTAATGTCACCTATTAACGTTTCGAATGATATCTTATCATTTAAAATGTATTCTACATTTGATATTGTATTTTTTCTTCCTCGAATACTTCGATCACTATTAGCTGTAAATACTTCATTTGGTGATTGGTTGACAAACAATTCCGAAATTCCAAATTCATATTCGGTTAAATTGCCATCAAATTTAATTGAATTTGTGAAATTTGTTGATGTGTTATGTGGAAATTTTTGTTTACCTAAACTTGAGTCTAATTGAATGTAAAGATTTTCTTTGCTAGCAGTTTCTATATCCATCATGTTCCCTTTACGAGCACTCAACGAAAACTGAGCTATTTTTTATTTGAATTAGGTCTGGCAAAGTTTTATTACGTCTTGGAATATTCAAATGACCATATGGCAGACTTTCTATGGCATTAATTTGATACCTTTTTGTATCAATGCAACTAAAAGCAACTTTGCTGCCAGTTTTGCTGTATATAATGTGATTTTCTGATCTTATATAATTAACTGGTAAACGCTGCAAACCACCGTTTAAAACAATGCTCTTCAAGTGTTCGTGTTGAACTTCTTTTAAGCTACTGAATGGAATTCCTTTACACTTTAGGTCATGTAGATATTGGAGTCCTTCGTTTTTAGGATTCTTGTTATATTTTAATATTGAGTATAATTTAGGACGAACCCCAACAAATGCTTTGATATACATCGCCTCAATCTTTAAAAGACCAGGTTTTCCTTTTTTACTGGTGTCATACAAAACATTTTCCGTATCTAAACTAGAAAAATCGTACATGTGCTCCATCTGTTTTAAATTGTTCATATAACAATTTTCTTTATCTTCTACGCTAAAAATTACAGAATCTGTGTCAGAGTATAGAATTGTGCAGTTCGGCCAAAACATTTTCTTGATTCCTATCATATAATTAGGTCCAGGTCTTGATGAACCATATATTGTTTCAAACAATCTTATTTTGCTAATCTCAAGACAGCAAAATCCTACGATTTGTATTTTATCAGCTACTACATTCAATTTTTTCATTTCTATTATGCTCAAATTATCTCCTATTATAGTGATGTTTTGAAAATTTGGCTTAGACACAAGCCTTTGACAATCAACTTTCGTGGTACAAATTTCTATATCTGACCCTTCTCTGTATTTTTGGAGACATTTCCCATACACAACGTTTACACAGCCCTTTAATGCTTTTTTAAGCGCCTCTGACTTAGCATTTGTTCTAATTTCAACATTCATGTCAACATAACCTTTCATGAATGGTTCCTCCTTAAATCGCACAGCTCGGTACCTTTTGCCTAACTTAACCCCTAAAGACATCCAATATTGTAGAGTCTTATAATACGAAGCATAACACTCTTTTGAATCAACAGATAAAATAAGTTTCTTACAACCTAAAGGGTTTGCAATGTCTTTTTTATATTTATTGATGTGTTCTCGTTGGTAATCACTTATCTCATGTTGTAATATTTTTCTGCTTTCTGGTACAAGTGGGAAATCAGCAGTGTACTCAACCAACTCTGGTGGGTAAATTAAATCTGCTTCTATAATATAGCCCACCCCCGTATCTTCTTCTAAATTACCAATGTCTAAAGCTTCTAATTCGGCAGTTGTCAGCCATTGGAAGTCGGACACTGGCAAGTAGGAACTTAAACTGGAAGCATAAAGACTGTTCAAATCGGCGTATTGGATGTATTTTCGCACCTTTGATGAGTCATAATTCCCTACAAGTTCATTGTTTGCAGTCTCCAAACGTTTTGACACATTTACTACACCACCTCTTATATTATCTTCAATCATGTGCAATAAATCAACATCTTTAATTATTTCTAACTGTATTTTCGTGTAATGCAACATTGCGGCCCAGCTGTAACCAGGAAGAGACCAATAGGCAAAAGGCTCTTAAACATGGGTCTTCATAATATTCTTCCGAAAATGACCCATAGCTTGACTTAATAAAAGAACGTCACATTTTAAATATAGCATCATGTAGTCTTCAAATGTTTTGCATTCAAATTTGTGCCAAATTTTCTGTGCATGATCATATTGCTCTGTTGTAATATGTTCTTGACGTAGTTTGGAATAGAATGCGTCTTTTCTAGGTAAAGATGCTTCCTTTAATGTTTCAATGTCACAGAAATATTCGTAAGGAAATATACCTTTTGCTTCTAATAATGATAGTTTCCTTTCATCTTTTACATCATTGAAACCACTATGTAATATATCAAATTCAACATTATCGTTCTTTAATGTCTCAACTAATTTATCCAAACTGCTGCTAATGAAATTCATAGAGTCTATGAATTTAATTTTTTTGTCCAAAACGAGTCCCATGAATTTTTGTGCATTTTTAGGAATTACTTTGATGGATTTTGGTGAGTAATGTTGCAAACTTTGCAAAATTATATGTAAATCATAGTTCGTGGAATTATGACCAATGAATGGTACGTATTTCTTATTTTTTGCTGCCAAATTACAGGAATTGCAAGCGCTTCCATTCTTGTAAGGTCTCCCTAATAATTTAAAAATGGAAAAGTATAACATAGAGTAAAATTATAACAAGCAAATCGTTTACCTGTTATGTGATCATGATGATACACTTTCCAGTTATTTTCTGTAAACCCTTGACCGCAAATACAGCATTTGTTCGCATTTTCAAATAAAAGACTTTCCTTTGCTGTTAGAGGGTACTGCTTGTTTATTTGCATATGCTTCAAAATAACATCAGCGAATCCTACAGCTACAGTTATAAAATGTTGCAAAACATCCACTCCGCAATAGCTTGTATAGTAAATTAATCCTTTGGGTCCTATGACTGCCATTCCATACGCTATGGGAACGTGAATTGAATCGTGTGTAAGAAAACTTTGTTCTCTTTGAGTAGAACTTGAACTATTAGAAATTTCCTTATTTTTACACGTCTGAGCACGTTTTAAATAGCACTCAAAATCGTAATAAATTTGAAACGGCATTGGCAACGTATTCTCTCCGAAAGTGCAGCTAATATAGTCGTTTTTAGGAAATGTAACAATTTGACTTCCTAAACCAACACAACGTTTATGGTGCTTTTGCATTTTTTGTTTCAACAAAAACTTAGTTAAACAAGAGGGACAGTAAAAATGCTTAATTTTTTCGGCCATAAACTTGGAAAAATCTATTATTGGTGACAGATGAGAGACATGTTCATTATCTGTAGCCTCAAGGTATAAATCAACGTGATCTTCACAATATATTTTTGCAAGGCGTACTGGAGCAAGAACATTATCATCATGTGTAAATATACTTATAGATATATTATTTTGTTTCTCAAATCTGTCAATATCGGAATAAGTCACTGGAAAATTGATGTTGTCAAAATTGAGATATTCAAAACCATATTCGTAATTTTTTGCATTTTCTAAATTTTTAAATTCACGATTTTTGATGAGTTTAGGATCCTGGTGAAACAAGCTACAAATAACTGAGTACTTGAAGCACATGTCACCTGTATTTCTAAGATATAAAACTCCCCTTTTATATTTTAGGTTAACAGGGCGCGGACCTTGGGGCTTTCCACGACCGATTTGAAGTGGAATATATTTAGCTACAATCAAATCAAGAGAAATTATGTGTTGTACACTCCAGGCTGAGGAGTCTTGATTAAAATTGTTTAATCTTTCAATTATTTCATCTAGCGAACTTGTAATGAACGGATCGATATCAGACAAAGTTAATATTGGAGTAAAATATCCAGTTAAAAGTACTTTTTTTGTAATCTCCTTGGTGTCGTCAACTAACATAAAGTATATTTCTAGTCTACACTTCATTCGCTTATGAATAGCAAGCAAATCTTCAATAAGCTTAATCAAATCTATTTCCATTACATCAGCTAAATCAGCCACAAGTGTATACAAATTTTCAGGTTCGTAACTAAATTTAGATACTGTGCCGCGATGGACCTTTTTAATTTCCTTAAACTTTGACAGATCCAATCTGCTATTAGAAACACGAGACCCTCCACTCTGTTTGCAAAAATGATCTGATAGCTTTGAAAAATATTTATTGCAATCCGAACATGTATGTTCAACTTCTAAATGTCTTGCGAGTTGTCGATTTTGACGTGCACTAAATGAACAATAAATACATGGAATCCAGTTATTTTCAAAGTTAGGATGCGTAGGCGTCATTTTCTCAAAATATCTATAACATCAAAATTTAAAAAAAGCTTTGTACAATGTTGAGTATTCATAATATGTGAGTAAAAGTAAGCCTCCATAAAATAGATATAAGCCCAGTCAGCATTGAACCAGATGATAAGTGCTCTCTAATTCACCAGAAGAATAAAAATCTTTCCTATAAAAATAATTGATCGCTTAATTTTAATTATCCCAAATAAAAATTATAAATAATATAAGGAAGTCTGATACGCTAGGGAAACTAGTTTCCTATACATAGATACTTCCTTGACATACTGAATACATCCGCGATAAGGAAGCGTGTGTGAGAGAGATCAGAGCGGGTGCTCTACATTACCACTGCTATAGGAATCGGTAACTGGAAAGTTGTGGAAAGAAACTAATACACTAATATTCAATGCTTAGTAACTAAGAATTTAGGTCTAACTTGTAGCATGATTAACTTTGAATAAAATCAATAATTTTACTGAACTAATAATAATTCATTATGACTTTCACTAAATGATCAACTTAAGTGTCATGAAGGTTGACGTTAGTAGAAAATGTATGCATATTGATATGAATGGTTTGATAAAATAAATATATCGTTTGCGGTAACAGACATAACTACACAGTTTTGACTTACATTTGCGGTGATTCAAAATTCAGGGCTGAGTCTTAAATTGATTTATAATTATTTTAGCGCATCATAGCGACAGCGGCACCACTTTAAAAATAATTTTGAACATTCGCTGTAATTAAAAATATTATGGTTAAGCAATCTTCAAAGTTTTGTTATATATAGACATTGTAATGAACATAGCCCCTAATGGCTATGCTTATTCATTAAAATTTACAGTTATTATTATTTATTCTCAAACAGAAGACACTCGAAATGTACAATGTACAAATAAATTATCTTTATTTATCAATCAAATAAAAAATACAATGACATACAGAATATTTGCTATCAACACATTCCCACAATAATGAATTACATTTGTAAACTTATTCTAATTAAAAGCAAATTGAGTGGCAGACAGTTATATTATTAACACACAAACACAAAAATCACAAGTTATTTACACGCAACATAATCATATATTATTGTAAACCATAGTACAACTATCGTACTTTCCATGATAATAGATACGCATGGTACATTTTTGCCACTTTTTAAATATTTTACAAATTTTTGATGGTAGTGAGTAAATGTGAAGCTTTAGTGCAAGGACATTGACGTATGGTAAGTACTACAAAGTGCGTCAATATTTGATGGTTTATTTTTTTCCTTTGTATAGACAATAGTTTTGTTTTTAATGCTTTTCCCTGCTTCCATTCTGTGTTGAACCTCCCTCAAATGATAAAGTATTTCTTTAACCTCACTAAACCGCAGACAAAGTTTACGAACCTGTGTGGTTTTCCAATAATCAAATATCCTTACTAAACTTCTATGTTCAAAGTCAGTATCATTATATTCTACTCTTTTCAAAAAGCGAATGTCATAAATTTCGGAAAATCTATGAGCAATGTCTACATACTCGACTTCATCCAATATATTACAATTTACAGTCACGCAGCTAATAATATCTTGCAGTAGTCTACACAAATGACCAACATTTTTGAATTTTATGGATAATCGTTGTTTGCGTCTTTTAATGACTATTTCTTTCCTAGATCTTCGTATTGATAGAAGTAGATACCTAGTGTATGCATTGGTCTTCTTCATTTTTATCAAACTTATTTTGAATTTAAATCTGACCAAAATAACAGGCCCTTAAGAAATGTTTCCTTATTTAGAGGAATACTTTCAGTATTTCCGTAGTATTTCCTTGATATAAAAATCAATTTTTGCAATAAATACTTAACATTTTTTACAGAAATGATGACAAAACTAGATTTTTCTGGACAAGCTATCTTTACAGAGTTAGTTTTAATAACTTTGATATTGAAGTGCTTGGATGTTTGATTACTTATCTTTTCATACTCTGGAGAATATGAATTTCTATTTCTGTCTCTAAAATTAAATGCACATTGCAAAAGAGATAGTAATTCCTTTCCTTTTTTAATATTTAAAGAAAGTTTTTCTCTACTTTTGCTCGTATGAGATATGATAACTTTTATATCTTTTATGTAACTATATGATAAATACTTTCCATTTTTGTGATTTTTAAACAAAGGTCTACCTTTCACTTTTACTTCTAAGGCTGGCAAATAAAACTTTTCTAAGTTTAGAAAGGCTACATTCATTGTCCCTAAATATAAACTCTCACAACCTCTTCAATTTCTTTTCTGCACAATGAGCATTCTTTTTGGAAAAGGACACAAAATGAGCAACTAGTGAGATGTGAACAAGCTGCTGCCATAAATTCAATCTCATTAGTCAGACAAATTCTACACGAAAGTCTGTCATGAGTCGAAGGCGACGGTTCTAATCTTCGAATGTTGTAATACAAACATCTGGAGGCGTGTATTCTTTTGTACTCTTCCCTTTCTGTTTTTCCCTGGGGATATGAGTAGTGATAGTTGCAGTAAAAGCACACGCTTTGGAAAAATCGGTTAAGATAAAAACCGTCATAAGCCAGTCTCTCTTTTTTATAGAATACTCGAGGAAAGCTTTTCAATCGAGTTTCATATTCGGCATATTTCCTATGTGCTATTCCTTTTCTTCTAACTAGATATTTATGCATATTTCATACTGTTCATAACACTTAGTACATTTGAAACGGCAAATCTCATCTAAATCTAGATTTGCTATTATATGCTTTCCAACAGTCTCATGCCCACACAGGACGCAGAATAATGAGCGGTATAATAATTGCAAACAATAGGGACAAGTAAGTATATTGTGGCGCATTAAATTATCAACTGCACAGTCAGAGCACATAACTTAATTTGAACGAATAATCTAACTATATCTAATAAAATCACCGCAATGGTTGCAAAACAGTTCACACGAATCTTGGTTGTATGCTAAATGGACTACCTCTGAACCCTCGTGGCACGTTTCGCAGAAAAATACTAAATCAATCTCCCAGCCACAGGTTTCGCATTGTTCCGCAATCATAATATTAGTTAAGCTGGTTAGCGTCATAACCATATTATTATCTAATATTTTATAATTGCATCTCCTTAACTATACTTTGTAAGGTAAATACACTTGTCAAAACCTTTTATGAGAAAGTGGTTCAAACAGCAATATGTCCAATTTTTTTCCGATGCTGTTCCGAAAATATATATCCAAATGTAGCGTCGAAATCCTGAATCCTCTCAAGAAATCGCCTTTTATTAACAAGTTCCCAGTTGTGCTTGTCTTCCACGTCCTTGACGTAAAATAATACAGGAATGGAATCAAACTGAACCTTCTTCATAGATATCTAAAATAACAATTAGAAAATATAGTTGTCTTCAAAACATTAATTCTAATGCAATATTTTCACATATATTTCACATTCAACTTAGTAGTTTATTTTAACCATTTACCATTGACCGATGATAAAATTGTCGAGATGTAAAATCAGAAGAGCAATTGTTTCTTTCAAACAGTCTACTTAATGGTAGGAGATCCTTTTAGTAGAAAGGAGATGGTCGGCAGCTAAATCCCAGATGGTGAAATAAATCCCAGAAGCGAGAGTATTTATATGTTTTGTGTTGAATGTCCGACGAAAAATGTCATCTTCCTTGATTCGATTAGAGAAGGCTCAGATGAGCCTTTCTGTGAGTAAAAGGATTTTACCCCAAACCTTTTTTACGAGGCACGTGCCAACAGGCTGTGGTTGTCTTTTATTCGCTCTTTTACTCCTGACTCACTCCAGTAATGTAACCTTTTTCTAATAAAGGATGCTTCAACTCCCCTATTTTGCCTTTTATGTCATGCATTTTATCACACTAATATCATTTACTTACCAATCTCATTTACTGGTAATGATACATAATTTGTAAATCAAATTATTATGGGCATCAAATCATTAGAGTTTGTGACTCAATACATTTTATAAATGATCTGAGTGTATAAAGTGATTTCTTGTAATGTAATTACATGAAATGAAATGTCTATTTATTTTTGATTTATTCGCTGCATAGACTTACGGTTTTCCAAATTATTTTCTAGAGTGGGAACAGAATTATGAATCTGTTCCCATTCTCCACTTAACTTCCGTCTTAGACACATCTCCTAAAATCTCCTCTCAACCACAAATACCATTTTTCAATAAAACTAAAGTTTCAGTCTAACGTTACCCCGTTTATACAAATAAAATGTCTGGTTCCAAAGCTCCTTGCAATTCGCCATGTTCTTCAGCGTTGTCTTACTACGACAATGTTCACCAAATTGGGTAAGTGATTGTTTTAACATCACATGCAAATTGTTCATTTCAGACAAATTTCTGATTTTATATTTCAAATCTAAAAATTTTTCTTAATCAAATTGATTTATGTGATACAACTTTGTAGCCTAGATATCTGCGATTCGGATCTGGAGTCGATGGGAAGCACCGATCTGTTAGAATTCCTGGATTTTTACAAAGAAGATGATGCAGCTAATGTTGATTACGAACCTATTTACTCACCGATTTCACCGGTTTCGTTGTCTAACTACTTTAACAACGAGGAAATGATGGATGTAGATGAGCCAGCACCATCAGATCTGCAGCTCAGCTCTGCTGCCACATCTAATGAGAGTGTAAGTCGTTGGGTGCAAAATATGCCAAAAAATACATGTTCATCACACTGTTTGAATGCTCAGGCTTCAATTACGATTGATCTAAATACCACTGTGGAAACGGAGAAAGACCCCAATGTCATTTCTCACTTTGGTGAAAATTTAAAGCAAAAAAGTATGGATCCTCGCTTATGGATCGCTTCCAAGGGAAAGTGTCAATGTTCCATTTTGACTCTTTCAGAAATACAGCTAGTCATGGGGCACATTGAGGTTGAAGTCAAGAGAAGAAGATCTATATTGGAATCTAGTCCAATGAGTCCTATACATAATTTGGATTCTTTTTTTGTCTCTAATGTCTTGAGGGATCACGAAAATTTAACAGTGACAGAAAGTTCAGTTAAGTCAACTCTGGATGATGACATACTTTCTTATTTCTCTCCAGATGATGTAGACTTTATTCTTAATAACTCTGTCGCTTGTGGTGATTTAAGTGCAGGAAAAAGTGAAAAATCCATACTTCAGGAGTTCCAGTCTGAAAATTCAAAGCCTGACACTTTTGAATGCAATGGATTTAGTGACGGGAGCAATTGGATGGAATACTGTGATGTATTTCATCAACTCCTTAGTAGAGCCATTCACGGTATTAATAATAAAACCTTGGAAAAAGAGGCTGTCATTAGCTTTTTCCAAAAAACCTTGGATTCTGGAGTCGCTGCAATGATGATTTTGGAAAACTTGGAAGAATCAAATGCAATGTCGACTTAATGACTCCTTTTAAGCAATGTAAATATGTACATCACTACATTTAACCTGTGCTTCACAATTTAAGTGGAAAATTATCTCAGGAAACAAGCAATTTTTACTATATGCATGCAATAATGATGTTGAAGTGTGTGTGTCTGTGTAATAAAAAATGGAAGAAGAAAGTGAAATATAAATGAAATACATAATATCTTTCGGTGTAATTCATTGATCAACTATGATTAATTGGGTACAAAAAATATAAATATCGTGTGAGACTAGATTAAAAGGCTAAGACTAGACTAATTAAAAGATAAAAAATAATACTTCGTGTGTGAGGGATAGGACAGTAATGCGTGAGCGAGGGACCGGGAAGCAGGAAGGTATTATTATTGCCTGAGCGAAAGATGAGGAAGCATTAGTAACGCGTGAGCGAGAGAAAGCGAAAGAAAGTGAAAGGTCCTATTGCTGTCGACACTGGGACCACCATCGTCACTTGACATTGTTCTCATTTTTAAAAAGCATTTTTCAGCGACCATCTTGCCCCTGGTGGCTTCTCGTCACCTGACCATAAGTGGACAAACTGTTGTCACTTGACGACAAGGATGGACCAGGGTGGACCACCGTGACCTCGGGGTCAGGGCCTCCAAAAGCTACCATGATATATACTACTCATATACTAAGAGGTGAAGTGGCGGTGGAGGGGTGACGACGCCTGAGCTCCCAACAGCTCCAGAGCTCCAACAGCTCCAGAGCTCCAACAGCTCCGGAGCTCCAACAGCTCCGGAGCAGTTGGAAAGGTTTGGAAAGACTCCAAACTCATTTGACTTCATGCGCCTATGTGAGAAATTAACAAACTTCTTGAGGAAGCTCAAATCTCAAAAGCTCAAGCTTTTGATTTCTAAATGCGACACCTGGATAAGAAGCCAACATGTTTATGAACGGAATAACCTTAAATATCAAACAAAACCATTCATTTCAATTCAGCCGTGTCATTTTAAATAACCCCGTAGTTTTAAATAATTTCGTCATTAAGAATCATTCCTTCATTTTGAATAACCCCGTTGTTTTAAATCTACAAACGCCGTTTTAAAAAATTTCGTCGTTTTAAAAATTCTCGTCATTTTAAATAACCTCGTCATTCTAAATAACCTCGTGATTTTAAACATTCCTGCCATTTTAAATAATTTCTTTATTTTTAATATTCCCGTCATCTTAAATGTTCACGTCATTTTCACCTCTTCATTTTAAGCAGCTCTGTTATTTTAATTAGCTACCACTATTTTAATCGTCCTCGTTATTTCTACCTATTTTCTACCTACCCCGTTACAATTATTAATCAATCCTATGTCAAGTCAAGTCAACCTATACAATCCACAACCAAATAATACTGACTAAATAAGCCTTGCTATTAATAGTTTGACTCCGCTGCACATAGGAATTTCAAAGTAGGGAAGTAGTGACATTTAACACTACACAGCAGAGTACAGAACGTTTCAATTCCCGCTCGAGCTTAACAACGCAATTCCCTACTTAAATATTTCCAATTGGTTTTTAATGTATGTCAATTCGGCGCAACGCGATGATATATACATAGTTAGAACCGTCTCGTCGAAATTGACAACATATGTAAGTTAGAAGAGGAGACGACCGGAGATGCTCCCGTTATAGCTAATTGAAATTCGCATATTTAACATAGATATGGTAGGTACTTTGGAAGCTATGCTCCGCCCTCTCTTAGGGCCCTCTTACTAGCATGTCTCAAACAATATAAAGCAATCCCCACTGTGCGCTGCGCGCAGCTGCGGTCGCCCCGTTCGAGGTGAAAGGGACACTAATCTCTTTACATGGAGGAGGCCTGCCTGCTTAAAGAGTAGGACTTTGTCAAATTTTTGAAATTCACTGGCAAAATATTTTCTACTAAAAAATAAAAAACTGGAGTGGCTACCGTCTTTATTATTAAGTCGAGTAGGTCAGGAAGAAGTTTGGTAAAGATCGGATGAAAACTGTAGGAGGAGTATCTGGACAAAGCGTGACAGATCGGAGCGTTTTCTCCCACTCCTTCAATGTTAAAATTCGAAATTCAAAAATTCATAAAACGATTTCTATAAAAGATATCGTTTTGAAACTTGAGGTTTGGGGTTCTGACTATGATATGAACATCCAGTAAAAATTTGAAGCTTGTATGTTGATGTTAAAGAGGAAATGAATTGCTCTTATTACATAGATATAGGCAGGTTTGCACTAGACGAATCTAATTGAAACATGAATATAGTGTACGTCATTATGGTTGCACTGATCTGTAAAAATACAAAATGTAAGGAGTTAAGATTTATTATAATATTTGGGTTTCTTAGTGAAAGAGCTCATAATTATTACAGATGGTATAAGTTGATAGTCCACAGTAAAAAGACCTTGTTTAGTCAGGTTGAATTTCCAACTGACAATCCACTTGGCCGTTTCATGAAGCTAAAACGCATAGACATAAATCAGTACTGATTTTTATTCAAAGACCCAAATTACAAATGCTAATAAAATTTTACATCGTCAACAATAGTAGGATTGCTTGTATCTTTAGAACTATTTCTCAGTTGTCTCTGAATTAGCAAATCTTCAAGGCGACTGCCTCTCATTTTTATCTGCACAAAATATAAAAGATTATTATAATATGTACACCAGCTTCCATGCGGAGTCATACAGACCATCAACTATATTTTTTGGTGTATATAATGAACTAGATAAATTGTTACATCTGCTTTCATTCTGTCTCCTAAATGAGAAATCAACCAAATAACAGAACAGTTGCTGAAGAGAAATGCTATTGTTGCATATTCATAGAATACCCCTGGCATTCTTTTTTTATTTTTACTTAAATCAAATATGTGTTCAATTATAAATATCGTTGAAATGGACAAAATAACCACAATGTAGACACCAACAATTTCTGAGAATAACAAAAAGCATCTTTTCAGTTGGGAAAATCTGTCCAATATTGAGTTTGTATATTGAAAGTTTAAGAATTTATCTGACTTTTTATTGTTCCTGTTTAAATGGGTCAGGTTTATCCTCTCGACGATCTCAGGAACCGAATTGAAAGCTTTCATGTTTAATTCATACAAGAAATAACCCTCAACTTCATCGCAGAAACGTTCATACACATGGAGTAAGTTAAATCCCAGCAGGACAGTAAAATAAATGATGAAATTAGTAGATGCTGTTGTAAATAAGTCATTTAAAGTCAATACGGCAAATATTAGCTGTTCTTCATCAGGTAATATGACAGATTTTACACCTGTGCCATATTCGTAGCCTACTGCATAAAAGTACGAAACACGAATGATATTACATAGTAGATAAATTCCCAAAATAATGAAATGAATCAGATGAGAAATACTTCCTCGAACTCTAATCTTTCGCCAGAACGTTTTGTTTCCTTCATCGATGTTGTACTGCGTCGACAAATAATTTAATCCAGAAACTAATTCGATTCCCTTTTCACAGGTGTTCAAAGACCAAATTCGAATCACAAAATCACCAAGATAAACTGATAGTGTTGTCATATAAAATATTATGAATTCAGACAGTTTATTCCCTGTATAAACTGACAAATATGTTTTGTTAGCAAAAATAAAATCTAATATTGCCACGGGGTTAAAAAATACTAATATAATAGCGTAGATTATGACAGGGTGCACCCATTTCAATCGAAAGTGTTTAGAATTTACTACAGGGATTGATGATGGGAAACATCCAAAAATCCACCCAATGAAAATTATTATCGAGATAATATTTTTATACATTGTTTTCAAGCATTTAAACTTATCCTAAAAGACCTAGTAAAGTACTGGGGAATTAAATCAATTTTTCGCAATGAAAAGATCAGACAATTTTAGCCCCACCCATTCCAAACACAATATTAGTTATTGAATGCTTGCAGCTGTCATATTAATGTATTCATGCTTTCTATTCACTTGGAAAAAATTGGCAGTAAAGTTATTGAGTATCGAATTGTGTAGAATGAGCCTATATAAATAATATCAGACACATATTATTCTTTTGGCTTTGTATTTGCTCACTACTTCATTTTATATCGCTTGTTCTTTAATTGCTGAAACTAATTTTACACGAGTCGAGGATGAAATGACGCACAAAAAACAAATTATAAAAACATTTTTAATCAGATATACACTGCTAGAAGCATTCCATCTATAATATAAACTTCATCGAAATGTATGCTGTATGTTTGTGTGTACTGATGTAGTAATGTTATGAATGTTATTACTCGGCCACCGTACCGTTATTTCAAAATTGATACCTTTTTACGGGGCTTTCAAAGTAATTCTTTGGGCAGTAAATATATGTTTTGGGGCAGTTTTTTAATTGGCAGTAACCGGTATTGCTAGAGGGTATTGATTTTGGGATCGCTATCCAAATGAAACAGTTGACAATATTTAAAAACTTCGGATGGTACTATTTCATCAAACGCAACAACAGACATTCTTAAACCCCTACATTTGCTAATAACTGTTTGTCTTTATTTATATACTACTTTTTATGTTTGTCTCGTTAAATTTATTGTCTTTCCTAATATTGTTTTTGGGATCGCTATCCAAATGAAACAGTTGACAATATTTAAAAACTTTGGATGGTACTATTTCATCAAACGCAACAACAGACATTCTTAAACCTTTAAATATACTAATAACTGTTTATCTTTATTTATATACTACTTTTTATGTTTGTCTCGTTAAATTTATTGTCTTTGATAATATTGACTTTGGGATCGCTATCCAAATGAATCAGTTGACAATATTTAAAAACTTTAGATGGTACTATTTTATCAAACGCAACAACAGACATTCTTAAACTTTTAAATATACTAATAACTGTTTATCTTTATTTATATACTACTTTTTATGTTTGTCTCGTTAAATTTATTGTCTTTGATAATATTGATTTTGGGATCGCTATCCAAATGAAACAGTTGACAATATTTAAAAACTTTAGATGGTACTATTTTATCAAACGCAACAACAGACATTCTTAAACCCTTAAATATACTAATAATTGTTTATCTTTATTTATATACTACTTTTAATGTTTGGCTCGTTAAATGTATTGTCTTTCGTAATATTGATTTTGGAATTGCTATCCAAATGAAACAGTTGACAATATTTAAAAACTTTGGATGGTACTATTTCATCAAACGCAACAACAGACATTCTTAAACCTTTAGATATACTAATAACTGTTTTTCTTTATTTATATACTACTTTTTATGTTTGTCTCGTTAAATTTATTGTCTTTGATAATATTGATTTTGGGATCGCTTTCCAATTGAAACAGTTGACAATATTTAAAAACTTTGGATGGTACTATTTCATCAAACGCAACAACAGACATTCTTAAACCATTAAATATACTAATAATTTTTTTATCTTTATTTATATACTACTTTTTATGTTTGGCTCGATAAATGTATTGTCTTTCATAATATTGATTTTGGAATCGCTATCCAAATGAAACAGTTGACAATATTCAAAAACTTTGGATGGTACTATTTCATCAAACGCAACAACAGACATTCTTAAACCTTTAAATATACTAATAACTGTTTATCTTTATTTATATACTACTTTTTATGTTTGTCTCGTTAAATTTATTGTCTTTGATAATATTGACTTTGGGATCGCTATCCAAATGAAACAGTTGACAATATTTAAAAACTTTGGATGGTACTATTTCATCAAAGGCAACAACAGACATTCTTAAACTCCTACATTTGCTAATAACTGTTTGTCTTTATTTATATACTACTTTTTATGTTTGTCTCGTTAAATTTATTGTCTTTCCTAATATTGATTTTGGGATCGCTATCCAAATGAAACAGTTGACAATATTTAAAAACTTTGGATGGTACTATTTCATCAAACGCAACAACAGACATTCTTAAACCTTTAAATATACTAATAACTGTTTATCTTTATTTATATACTACTTTTTATGTTTGTCTCGTTAAATTTGTTGTCTTTGATAATATTGATTTTGGAATCTCTATCCAAATGAAACAGTTGACAATATTTAAAAACTTTGGATGGTACTATTTCATCAAACGCAACAACAGACATTCTTAAACCATTAAATATACTAATAATTTTTTTATCTTTATTTATATACTACTTTTAATGTTTGGCTCGATAAATGTATTGTCTTTGATAATATTGACTTTGGGATCGCTATCCAAATGAAACAGTTGACAATATTTAAAAACTTTGGATGGTACTATTTCATCAAAGGCAACAACAGACATTCTTAAACCCCTACATTTGCTAATAACTGTTTGTCTTTATTTATATACTACTTTTTATGTTTGTCTCGTTAAATTTATTGTCTTTCCTAATATTGATTTTGGGATCGCTATCCAAATGAAACAGTTGACAATATTTAAAAACTTTGGATGGTACTATTTCATCAAACGCAACAACAGACATTCTTAAACCTTTAAATATACTAATAACTGTTTATCTTTATTTATATACTACTTTTAATGTTTGGCTCGATAAATGTATTGTCTTTCATAATATTGATTTTGGAATCGCTATCCAAATGAAACAGTTGACAATATTCAAAAACTTTGGATGGTACTATTTCATCAAACGCAACAACAGACATTCTTAAACCTTTAAATATACTAATAACTGTTTATCTTTATTTATATACTACTTTTTATGTTTGTCTCGTTAAATTTATTGTCTTTGATAATATTGACTTTGGGATCGCTATCCAAATGAAACAGTTGACAATATTTAAAAACTTTGGATGGTACTATTTCATCAAAGGCAACAACAGACATTCTTAAACCCCTACATTTGGTAATAACTGTTTGTCTTTATTTATATACTACTTTTTATGTTTGTCTCGTTAAATTTATTGTCTTTCCTAATATTGATTTTGGGATCGCTATCCAAATGAAACAGTTGACAATATTTAAAAACTTTGGATGGTACTATTTCATCAAACGCAACAACAGACATTCTTAAACCTTTAAATATACTAATAACTGTTTATCTTTATTTATATACTACTTTTTATGTTTGTCTCGTTAAATTTGTTGTCTTTGATAATATTGATTTTGGAATCTCTATCCAAATGAAACAGTTGACAATATTTAAAAACTTTGGATGGTACTATTTCATCAAACGCAACAACAGACATTCTTAAACCATTAAATATACTAATAATTTTTTTATCTTTATTTATATACTACTTTTAATGTTTGGCTCGATAAATGTATTGTCTTTCATAATATTGATTTTGGAATCGCTATCCAAATGAAACAGTTGACAATATTCAAAAACTTTGGATGGTACTATTTCATCAAACGCAACAACAGACATTCTTAAACCTTTAAATATACTAATAACTGTTTATCTTTATTTATATACTACTTTTTATGTTTGTCTCGTTAAATTTATTGTCTTTGATAATATTGATTTTGGGATCGCTATCCAAATGAATCAGTTGACAATATTTAAAATCTTTAGATGGTACTATTTTATCAAACGCAACAACAGACATTCTTAAACCTTTAAATATACTAATAACTGTTTATCTTTATTTATATACTACTTTTTATGTTTGTCTCGTTAAATTTATTGTCTTTGATAATATTGACTTTGGGATCGCTATCCAAATGAAACAGTTGACAATATTTAAAAACTTTGGATGGTACTATTTCATCAAAGGCAACAACAGACATTCTTAAACTCCTACATTTGCTAATAACTGTTTGTCTTTATTTATATACTACTTTTTATGTTTGTCTCGTTAAATTTATTGTCTTTCCTAATATTGATTTTGGGATCGCTATCCAAATGAAACAGTTGACAATATTTAAAAACTTTGGATGGTACTATTTCATCAAACGCAACAACAGACATTCTTAAACCTTTAAATATACTAATAACTGTTTATCTTTATTTATATACTACTTTTTATGTTTGTCTCGTTAAATTTGTTGTCTTTGATAATATTGATTTTGGAATCTCTATCCAAATGAAACAGTTGACAATATTTAAAAACTTTGGATGGTACTATTTCATCAAACGCAACAACAGACATTCTTAAAGCATTAAATATACTAATAATTTTTTTATCTTTATTTATATACTACTTTTAATGTTTGGCTCGATAAATGTATTGTCTTTGATAATATTGACTTTGGGATCGCTATCCAAATGAAACAGTTGACAATATTTAAAAACTTTGGATGGTACTATTTCATCAAAGGCAACAACAGACATTCTTAAACCCCTACATTTGCTAATAACTGTTTGTCTTTATTTATATACTACTTTTTATGTTTGTCTCGTTAAATTTATTGTCTTTCCTAATATTGATTTTGGGATCGCTATCCAAATGAAACAGTTGACAATATTTAAAAACTTTGGATGGTACTATTTCATCAAACGCAACAACAGACATTCTTAAACCATTAAATATACTAATAATTTTTTTATCTTTATTTATATACTACTTTTAATGTTTGGCTCGATAAATGTATTGTCTTTCATAATATTGATTTTGGAATCGCTATCCAAATGAAACAGTTGACAATATTCAAAAACTTTGGATGGTACTATTTCATCAAACGCAACAACAGACATTCTTAAACCTTTAAATATACTAATAACTGTTTATCTTTATTTATATACTACTTTTTATGTTTGTCTCGTTAAATTTATTGTCTTTGATAATATTGACTTTGGGATCGCTATCCAAATGAAACAGTTGACAATATTTAAAAACTTTGGATGGTACTATTTCATCAAAGGCAACAACAGACATTCTTAAACCCCTACATTTGGTAATAACTGTTTGTCTTTATTTATATACTACTTTTTATGTTTGTCTCGTTAAATTTATTGTCTTTCCTAATATTGATTTTGGGATCGCTATCCAAATGAAACAGTTGACAATATTTAAAAACTTTGGATGGTACTATTTCATCAAACGCAACAACAGACATTCTTAAACCTTTAAATATACTAATAACTGTTTATCTTTATTTATATACTACTTTTTATGTTTGTCTCGTTAAATTTGTTGTCTTTGATAATATTGATTTTGGAATCTCTATCCAAATGAAACAGTTGACAATATTTAAAAACTTTGGATGGTACTATTTCATCAAACGCAACAACAGACATTCTTAAACCATTAAATATACTAATAATTTTTTTATCTTTATTTATATACTACTTTTAATGTTTGGCTCGATAAATGTATTGTCTTTCATAATATTGATTTTGGAATCGCTATCCAAATGAAACAGTTGACAATATTCAAAAACTTTGGATGGTACTATTTCATCAAACGCAACAACAGACATTCTTAAACCTTTAAATATACTAATAACTGTTTATCTTTATTTATATACTACTTTTTATGTTTGTCTCGTTAAATTTATTGTCTTTGATAATATTGATTTTGGGATCGCTATCCAAATGAATCAGTTGACAATATTTAAAAACTTTAGATGGTACTATTTTATCAAACGCAACAACAGACATTCTTAAACCTTTAAATATACTAATAACTGTTTATCTTTATTTATATACTACTTTTTATGTTTGTCTCGTTAAATTTATTGTCTTTGATAATATTGATTTTGGGATCGCTATCCAAATGAAACAGTTGACAATATTTAAAAACTTTGGATGGTACTATTTCATCAAACGCAACAACAGACGTTCTTAAACCTTTAGATATACTAATAACTGTTTTTCTTTATTTATATACTACTTTTTATGTTTGTCTCGTTAAATTTATTGTCTTTCCTAATATTGATTTTGGGATCGCTATCCAAATGAAACAGTTGACAATATTTAAAAACTTTGGATGGTACTATTTTATCAAACGAAACAACAGACATTCTTAAACATTTAAATATACTAATAACTGTTTATCTTTATTTATATACTACTTTTTATGTTTGTCTCGTTAAATTTATTGTCTTTGATAATATTGATTTTGGAATCGCTATCCAAATGAAACAGTTGACAATATTTAAAAACTTTGGATGGTACTATTTCATCAAACGCAACAACAGACATTCTTAAACCCTTAAATATACTAATAATTTTTTTATCTTTATTTATATACTACTTTTAATGTTTGGCTCGATAAATGTATTGTCTTTCATAATATTGATTTTGGAATCGCTATCCAAATGAAACAGTTGACAATATTCAAAAACTTTGGATAATACTATTTTATCAAACGCAACAACAGACATTCTTAAACCTTTAGATATACTAATAACTGTTTTTCTTTATTTATATACTACTTTTTATGTTTGGCTCGTTAAAAGTATTGTCTTTCCTAATATTGATTTTCGTTACGCTATCCAAATGAAACAGTTGACAATATTTAAAAACTTCGGATTGTACTATTTCATCAAACGCAACAACAGACATTCTTAAACCCCTACATTTGCTAATAACTGTTTGTCTTTATTTATATACTACTTTTTATGTTTGTCTCGTTAAATTTATTGTCTTTCCTAATATTGATTTTGGGATCGCTATCCAAATGAAACAGTTGACAATATTTAAAAACTTTGGATAGTACTATTTCGTCATTGTTAACTTATAGTTTATATGTATGTCAATTTACAATTCCACTTCACTTAGTAAAGATTTCGTTTCTTTTATTTATATAGTAATTAAATAGCATTTGTAAGCTTTGGTTAATCGTTCTATTTATTATTACATAAGAATTACATGTATTTACTTATTTCTTTGGTTAAGTGTTCCAGTTATTTTAGGTGTTCTAATTTAATTCACACTCGCAAATCTGTATAAATAGCAAGCAAGATTATGAATAAAGCAACACATACAAATGTAAAAACTAGTACATTTATTATCATTTGCATACTCTCTACATATTTTGGCTCCCCTGGGATTGAATTCCGGACCCTTCATTATTCCAGCAATAACCGTTGTATTGCTGTGATTGAACATTTTCTACTGAGACTACGACCCAGTACCCCCTCTTAGCCGGCTACTCCTTGGGTACTTTCTACGAGTGCAATATTGGTGCCTATCCAGACCGATACTACGTCTCATTCCGTGTGTTCACACTACACATTTCTGCCTACAATTCCATTTGTGTTATCATCACATCCGCTTCGTTCATTCTCGTTATCCTAGTTTGAGTTCTTACTGTTTTGGAATTGTTTCGCTCGCCCTTGTAGTACAGTGCTCCTTCGTCGGACCCAACTCTACTCTCGTCTCCACGATTCTGTTGCCTGTCTTCAGTTGGGTTATTCATTCGACGGACCTATTCATTTTTACAGCGTCGGTCCCTCCTCTACTCGCTCGTTTCACTTTTATTATTGTCTCATTCTGCTTGGCGACTTTCTTGTTCCTGCTCCGTGCAGTAAAGTTTTCTTTATTTGCATTGCATTTACGAGACCCCGTAGTCTCGCCGGTACGTTTTTCCGGCCCTTGAGCCAACATGGTTGTCTTAAATGAGTGACTCTCAAAATGAAGAGAAATCACCAGATAGTAGACCCTACACTAGACAACAAGGAAAAGCAGGAACCCCTGAGCCTTGGTTCCCTCCCCACGACCCATACGTTACAGCCCGCCGACGAGCCGCCAAGTTATCCTTTGACGACACCCTTACTGCCATTCAACGTCAATTCAAAAAGATACCCCCAGTTCCCCCACCAAAACCAACGTCCACCTACGGTCAACCCCCAACGTCAACCACCAGTGACCTCCCCTATACCGATTCCAAACCCTCCCCGTCCACCTCATCTACACGGACCGTGCCCGTTTTGTCTGATCAAGAAACACCGCTCGCTTCACAAGATCCTCCGCCCACCTCTCTCATAAGCCGTCTCACCGACCGTTTTTTTACCATTGATCCTCACGCACAACAGGCGGCCGGGACCTCAGGGTCTTCTTCTCACTCAGCTAACCCCTCTCAGCCTGGGGATTCTTCTGGACAAAGAAATAGCAACAGTAGCAGTGACCACCAACGTCGATCCACTGCTTCTCGCTCCGGGAACACCGGTGCATCTGGCGATCCACCTCCACCACCGTCTCCTCCGGATTCTCCATCTCCCCCCGGCTCGCCGTATCGAGGACCGCCTCCTCCCCCTCTTGGACAACCGCCACAGGTATTAGGATATGCCATGATGGAAGCCGAAGACCTACGTCAGGACCATCAGGGTAATCATGCCGCCATAGCGGCCAAAATTGATAGCCTTGATGAGGCCATTCAGGCACATAAAGACAAAACTAACTTAATGACGGCTATTGACGCCGAAATTTACCTTGATGACGTGAAGCGCTTAAAAACTTCTCTGGATAGACAACAAACCAACTGTTACCGATATTATGAAGATTTACTGCCTGATGCACAAGGTATCACTCCTCAAGCTAGAGCAGTAGCTTATTACCAAGTTCTCGCTACTTGCTTTGGTGAAGTCCAACGGGACATAATGACCATAGCCAAGGAACTCGCTCCTACGTCTACTGGAACAGTCAACAAATTGAAAATCCCAAAATTCAGTCCCCAAGATTTTCTGGATATCATAACGACTGGGTAACGTTCAAAAATAATTTCGAATCCGTCGTTATCAATCAAACTGGTTTCTCTCCAGCCGAAAAACTACGACTTTTGAAAGATGCTCTTAAAGATGGAACTCGAAAAAACTCCAATAAAGATTTGCAAGTGACAGATGACAATTGGGTCATCGCGTGGGAAAGGTTGACTGCACGATACGACTCCCCTCGCGAACGGGCCCACGCTGCCCTACGCCCATTGCTTGATTTACCGGCTCTCATGATCAAAACTGAAGATGGTTTGAATAAGATCATGGACACTGCTCGTACAACTGAGGCACAGTTGTCAATGATTGAGACCACCGTACCTTTACATCACATCTTCCTGGTGCATTTCATTTTGGGTCGATTGGATAATAAAACTCTAAGGGAATTTGATAGGTCCCTTAAGAAGAATGAAATGCCAACTTTCGAAACTTGCATGGCTTTTTTGGATAAAGAAGCTAAAGCGATAGGTCTGAACGACCAAATTCGGAGTGCCGTCAAACAAAATTCTGATCAGCCCCGACGCACCAGATTCCGTCAGTCGCGCCGTGAACCACGTGTGTTATTAGCTACGTGTGACACAGACGGAGAAACAACCGATAATTATTCTGACTCTGGTACCAGCCATTGCAGCAACGCCAGTCTTCTCAGCGTCTCCAGTACTGATGGCTCCAAAAAGGGTAGGCGGTCAAAACGTCAGAAGAAAGCGGCCAATAATAAAAAGGGTCCATTTTACTGGTTCTCCACAAAGAGGGGCTCGCTCCCGCGATGATCTAACCGTGCCCAGAAATAAGTCTCCAACACCCGTATCTGGCAAGAAGCGTCAGCCTTCACCTTTTTCGGACGCAAAACCATGCCCTGTTTGTCACCACCACAATCACCGAATTCATGGCTGTCCTATGTATAAAGATTGGCCCTCCAAGAAAAAATTCGACTGGGTCAAAACTGCGCGGCGCTGCTTTAATTGCCTATCTGCGCATCGCGTTACTAACTGTACCAGTAAATTCTCGTGCATGGTGTGCGGCCGACGCCACCATACGTCACTACATATGAGTGCTGACCCCCCCAGGTCGCCGAGTCCTCGTCAAAGTAAATCTCCTACACAACCACCTCCAGCAATCAACCATTCAAAAATCATACCGCAAGATGAAGAAGATGAAATAGGCCTCCTGCCTACAGCCATTGTCAATTTACAAAGCTCTAAAGGAAAAATTCACCAAGTCCGCTGTCTTTTGGATTGCGGTGCACAAAATTCATTTATAACAGAAAAAGCTGCCAAACAACTTCATTTGGAAACCTTTGGAAAAAATAAGAAATTCACTGTGGCTGGTGGAAAAACTATACCGTCTTTAGGCAAAACAATGTTCTATATCCAGTCCACCACCCACCCTGACAACATATACCGTGTCATTGCCTACATATTACCAGAAATTACTTCTCCTTTACCTAATCAATCATTTGATGCCAAGGAAATGACTCATCTCATCAATCTTCCATTGGCTGATCCGACGTTCAATAAAAGTCAGCCAATAGAAGTTCTGTTGGGTTCTCCAATTTACGATAAGATTATGCAAGCCAGAAAAATCAGAGGACCTTCAGGAACTCCTAGTGCCTATCTCACAACATTGGGATATGTTATTTTAGGCGAAACAAAAGAAGAAACCACCAAACTTTGTTGCACAGCCATTAAACGAAAGGATATAGTTCCTATTCCTTTTAAATCATTTAATATGGAGAAGTTCTGGCAAATTGAGGAACTACCTTCGAAACAGCCTTTATCAAAACTAGATAAATTCTGTGAAGATCACTATGTCCGAAACACTCAACGTTTGCCCAGTGGTCAATATCAGGTACGCTTACCATTCATTGAAAGCACAGAAAAACTTGGTTTCTCTCTCGCTATGGCCAGTCGTAGGTGGTATTCTACAGAGGCAAGACTCAAACAATTTCCAGAGTTGAAAAAGGAATACAACAAGCAATTGGAGGAATATTTGTCAAGTGGACAAATGGAAATCATACCTCGTGAAGATCCGCATGGACGTCCTCCACACTATTATATTCCCCACCACGCTGTATTTAAGCCCGACTCGACCACCACTAAAGTACGCATTGTGTTCGATGCATCTGCCAAAACATCCTCTGGCGTGTCCCTAAACTCAATATTAGCACCAGGTCCGACCATTCAACCGGACTTGTTCGACCAACTGCTCTTTTTTCGTTTGAAACCAATAGCGGTAGTTGCAGATATAGCAAAAATGTACCGATAAATTCTGGTAAATCCACAGGAGCAAGATTTTGTCAGAATAGTATGGAGAAAATCAACATCCGATGTTCTCCAACATTTTAAATTGAAAACTATACCATTCGGTTTAGCTTCTTCGCCGTTACTCGCATGTCGAACATTGCGTCAACTGGCTATTGACGAAGGTATCAATTTTCCATTAGCTGCACAAGCAGTGAAAGTGCACTTTTATGTTGACGATTTTATGGCCAGTTATTCCAACCTGGCCACAGCAATGAAAGTAAAAGATGAACTTATACAAATGTTGTCAACAGCTAATTTTGAGCTGCGAAAATGGAGCAGCAATTCCCCGCAACTTTTGCAATCTTTACCTTCCCATTTAAAAGAAATTGCGCAGACTCCAATGACAATTGATGATTCTGCCACGGTGAAAACTCTTGGACTGCACTGGCACTCCTTCCAGGACCATTTTACTTTCTCAGTAAATCTGGACCCCTACAAGAATCATACGAAAAGATCTCTTCTTTCAGACATTTCCAAAGTTTTTGATCCTTTGGGTTTACTCGCTCCAGTCATTACCAAGGCAAAGATATTAATGCAATCTATATGGATGGTCAAAGTAGATTGGGACGATCGGATTCCGCAACCTATTTTAGACAAATGGTTACATTATGCTGCCAACCTCAAACGGATTGAGGAAATTCGTATTCCTCGATCTCTCCAATATGATGACAATTATACGTGGGAATTACACGGGTTCTGTGATGCCAGTAGTATGGCTTACGGTGCAGCACTGTATCTAAGAGGAATCCATAAGGACAAGGTTGTGACCAACCTAATTGCAGCAAAAACTAGAGTAGCACCCATTAAAACCATTACGATTCCCCGGTTGGAGTTACAAGGAGCAGTTTTGCTAGCCAATTTAGTGCACCATGTCAAGACTCTTTGGGACATCCATTATTCTGCAATCCGGTTATGGACCGACTCGACAATAGTCCTCAATTGGATTTGGTCAGAGCCCCATCGCTGGAAAATATACGTGGCAAATCGTATAACTCAAATTCACGAATTAACTGACAAGGCTCAATGGCACCATATTGCCTCTGAAGACAATCCAAGCGATTGTGCTTCTAGAGGTTTGGATCCTGAAGAACTTAAAAACCACCCATTGTGGTGGCATGGACCCAGATGGTTATCACAACCTCAATATCCAGTACCCATTTTTCAACCCTCTACATGTAGTAATGAAGTCAATGCAACTGAGCAGAAACCCAAATCCATGCGGTCACTACGTCTGTCTCTAACTATGTATTAGATCGACTGATTTGTATTTCTTCATGGACTCGTGCACTTCACGTATTGGGATATATTCTACGAGCTTTTGCACATTCTTCAAAATCACGAAACGCTATCTTAACACCATTGGAACTACTCCAAGCCGAACGCACACTAGCAAAACTTATTCAAACACAAGGATTTCCCGAGCTACATTCCGGATTGTCAAGTAAACAATTCAGAAATCTGGATTTATTTAAAGATTCTGACGGAATCTTTAGGGTCGGAGGGCGTTTAAAAAATTCTAATCTACCATATGATACATAACATCCCATTTTACTACCAGCCGTTCATCCATTAGTAAAAGCAATGATCCTGGACGTTCACAAAAAACTAGCCCACTGCGGAAAAAAAACCATCAACAGTCACATTCGCCAGATGTATTGGATCCCTAATGCGGCTAAGACAATTAAGAGCGTAATTAACAAATGTCTCGTGTGTTTTCGATATAAGGCAAGACCAGAAACACAGTTAATGGGTCAATTACCCCCGGCTCGGTTTAGTGACGTTCGACCGTTTCTGCATACAGGAGTTGATTTGGCCGGAACTTTTGAACTGAAGAACTTTTCTGGAAGGAAGGGAAATTTTAAGGTTTGGTTAACCTTATTTGTTTGTATGAGCACCAGAGCCATACATTTGGAAATTGTCTCTTCTATGACTATCGATGGATTTTTACTGGCATTTCGTCGCTTTGTCTCCCGGCGAGGACGACCCTCGCATATGTATTCCGATAATGGGACTAACTTTGTCGGTGCAAATAATCGGATGAAAGAATTACCTGCCAACCATAGTTATATTACAATAATCTGCGGGTTTCGGCTGCCGGATTGCTCCCCTAACGTTAAAAAGGCAGTTTTTGACCACAGATATCTCGAAAACGGTAGCCCATATTGAATTTCGACAATAATGACTTTTGGTCAGTAAAAATAGGGCTACAACATATTTTAATCCTATTCAGATCTGTCGGTGCATGAATTCCATAAGACTGGTGCCTACCCCTTTGTGAATCTATCACAATAGCCCGAAAAAGCAGCTATGATGTACATATATATAAGACAAATAAATGTCAATAGTTCAGTTATCATCACAAAGCAGTAGTGATGGATCCTTTCTTTACTGGAGCAACCGAAGAACTTTCTAAGTTCTTAAACACACCCCCCTTGGTACAATTTGATTACCCCTTGACAGATCTGGATAAACTACTACCACAACCGGAATTAGACTTTCCAGATCTTTTTCCTGATTTTTCCTCTCTTATTGACACCATACTTGAACCATCATTAAACGAACCAAATTCGACAGAACCATTACAACCCTTGACTACTGTTAAAGCAACCGATAAAACTAACGGCTATCAAGAATTGTATAATCTACAAGTTCAAGAAAATTTGGAATTGCGACAACAAATCCTACAATCAGAGCGCGCAGTCAATTATTGGAAAAATACGGCAGAACAACGTTCCCAAAATTTGGATTCATTAGATCGCTTTGCCAACGACGTTCATAAAAGAGCAGAAGAAGCTGAGAAGCAGTTGAAGACAATTTACTCTCCAATAATCCCAGCCAGACATCCATTACTAGAGCCAGGTGTCACATTAACTGCCCGAGAAAAACTTCTTCAAAGTGACGTCGAATATTGGCGTGACTTGCATCATAAGATCCAGCAAGAAAAGATTACGATCGCTCAAGATCGTGATCGGGTGACCTGGGACTGGATGACAGAAAAGCAACATCATCTCGACGCTAGGCAATATATTAAAAGGCTAAACGAACAAGCAAAAAATCAACGACTTCGGATTGCGCCAGCTTCATTAAAAAAAACCATCAAAAAGAGGCCAACCAAAAAACAACCCTTGAGGAAAAAAACTGGTATCCCCACTAAAAAGAAAAAGGAAACCACAGCATAATCTACAAAGATGTCATTCCCCTACGACTCTGCTCTTGGAAATAATCACGGAAATAAATCGATATTTAATAAACTTTAATCTAATTTAGTGAATAAGTGAAAATAGAACTTATCGACAGCGATTTTGGTCTGTCAGGGAGGAAAAGAAAGAAGCAGATCGTTTATCCAAATTCCATATCAAAAAGTATGGAAATGCGAAAATTAAAAACAACAGATTAACTGCCGAATTGGAAGCTGTCAAGAAAGAGCTGATTGAAGAAAGAATTAACCACAAGGATACTGATAAAATTGGTATTGAGTATGCTTCCAGATTTCTCAACCTTCAGAGGGAAAATTTGCAACTGAAAGCCCAATACGAGCTCAAGAATAAAGAAATCCAACAACTTAATGACGTGAACTGCCATTTGCAACTTTCCTTGGATAACGATGAAAAAGAATATTGGGAGAAAGAACAAATCGGGAATTATTTACGTGATGAATCAATGGCCCTGAGAGAACAATTAGAAGAAATGAGAGGACAACTTCAAGACCAAGCCCTGGATCACAACAGACGATGCCAGGCTTTCTTCCAAGAACACAATCGTTTTGAAAGAACAATGAAGGAAGCTAGCGATAAAGAGTCACAACTGGAGGAAGAGCTACGTTCCACCAAGAATAATGAGTCTCAATTGAAGGAAGAGTTACGTTCTACCAAGAAAAAACTTTGGTCAGTGCGACGTACGCTTCTAAAGGAAATAAAGCTGCCTGGATCAGCAATTGTTAACGCTAACAGGTATGCAGCATTAAGACTTTTTATTCATAAAAAGACTAAAATGGCAAAACTTCACGCAGTGCGACAAGCATTTTGGAAGAAATACCGAGTAAACAAGCAACAAACCCAACTCTCCTCGGCCTTCACTCAACGATGCTCTCTATAAAATTCATTAACACTTATCGTCTGTCTGCACCACACATCCTGTTCATTTCGTGCTTAAGTAAGATTGTACCACATACTTAATACAAATATATTAATATAAGTATAAGACATCCTTTTAATTGATATAGTATATCAAGGCCGGGAAAAATATGTTAACTTATAGTTTATATGTATGTAAATTTACAATTCCACTTCACTTAGTAAAGATTTCGTTTCTTTTATTTATATAGTAAATAAATAGCATTTGTAAGCTTTGGTTAATCGTTCTATTTATTATCCCATAAGAATTACATGTATTTACTTATTTCTTTGGTTAAGTGTTCCAGTTATTTTAGGTGTTCTAATTTAATTCACACTCGCAAATCTGTATAAATAGCAAGCAAGATTATGAATAAAGCATTACTCTGAAAATGTAAAAACTAGTACATTTATTATCATTTGCATACTTCTACAATCAAACGCAGAAACAGACATTCTTAAACCCTTGAATTTACTAATAATTGTTTATCTTTATTTATATACTACTTTTAATGTTTGGCTCGTTAAATGTATTGTCTTTCGTGATATTGATTTTGGAATCGCTATCCAAATGAATCAGTTGACAATATTTAAAATCTTTAGATGGTACTATTTTATCAAACGCAACAACAGACATTCTTAAACCTTTAAATATACTAATAACTGTTTTTCTTTATTCATATACTACTTTTTATGTTTGGCTCGTTAAAAGTATTGTCTTTCCTAATATTGATTTTCGTTACGCTATCCAAATGAAACAGTTGACAATATTTAAAAACTTTGGATGGTACTATTTCATCAAACGCAGCAACAGACATTCTTAAACCCTTAAATTTACTAATAATTGTTTCTCTTTATTTATATACTACTTTTTATGTTTGTCTCGTTAAACTTATTGTCTTTCCTAATATTGATTTTGGGATCGCTATCCAAATGAAACAGTTGACAATATTCAAAAACTTTGGATGGTACTATTTCATCAAACGCAGCAACAGACATTCTTAAACCCTTAAATTTACTAATAATTGTTTATCTTTATTTATATACTACTTTTAATGTTTGGCTCGTTAAATGTATTGTCTTTCGTGATATTGATTTTGGGATCGCTATCCAAATGAAACAGTTGACAATATTTAAAAACTTTGCATGGTACTATTTCATCAAACGCAACAACAGACATTCTTAACCCCTTAAATATACTAATAATTGTTTATCTTTATCTATATACTACTTTTAATGTTTGGCTCGATAAATGTATTGTCTTTCGTGATATTGATTTTGGAATTGCTATCCAAATGAAACAGTTGACAATATTTAAAAACTTTGGATGGTACTATTTCATCAAACGCAACAACAGACATTCTTAAACCTTTAAATATACTAATAACTGTTTTTCTTTATTTATATACTACTTTTTATGTTTGTCTCGTTAAACTTATTGTCTTTCCTAATATTGATTTTGGGATCGCTATCCAAATGAAACAGTTGACAATATTTAAAAACTTTGGATGGTACTATTTCATCAAACGCAACAACAGACATTCTTAAACCTTTAAATATACTAATAACTGTTTATCTTTATTTATATACTACTTTTTATGTTTGGCTCGTTAAATGTATTGTCCTTTGTAATATTGATTTTAGGATCGCTATCCAAATGAAACAGTTGACAATATTTAAAAACTTTGGATGGTACTATTTCATCAAACGCAACAACAGACATTCTTAAACCTTTAAATATACTAATAACTGTTTTTCTTTATTTATATACTACTTTTTATGTTTGTCTCGTTAAACTTATTGTCTTTCCTAATATTGATTTTGGGATCGCTATCCAAATGAAACAGTTGACAATATTTAAAAACTTTGGATGGTACTATTTCATCAAACGCAACAACAGACATTCTTAAACCTTTAAATATACTAATAACTGTTTATCTTTATTTATATACTACTTTTTATGTTTGGCTCGTTAAATGTATTGTCCTTTGTAATATTGATTTTAGGATCGCTATCCAAATGAAACAGTTGACAATATTTAAAAACTTTGGATGGTACTATTTCATCAAACGCAACAACAGACATTCTTAAACCTTTAAATATACTAATAACTGTTTATCTTTATTTATATACTACTTTTTATGTTTGTCTCGTTAAACTTATTGTCTTTCCTAATATTGATTTTGGGATCGCTATCCAAATGAAACAGTTGACAATATTTAAAAACTTTGGATGGTACTATTTCATCAAACGCAGCAACAGACATTCTTAAACCCTTAAATTTACTAATAATTGTTTATCTTTATTTATATACTACTTTTAATGTTTGGCTCGTTAAATGTATTGTCTTTCGTGATATTGATTTTGGGATCGCTATCCAAATGAAACAGTTGACAATATTTAAAAACTTTGGATGGTACTATTTCATCAAACGCAACAACAGACATTCTTAACCCCTTAAATATACTAATAATTGTTTATCTTTATCTATATACTACTTTTAATGTTTGGCTCGATAAATGTATTGTCTTTCGTAATATTGATTTCGGAATCGCTATCCAAATGAAACAGTTGACAATATTTAAAAAGTTTGGATGGTACTATTTCATCAAACGCAACAACAGACATTCTTAAACCTTTAAATATACTAATAACTGTTTATCTTTATTTATATACTACTTTTTATGTTTGGCTCGTTAAAAGATTTTCTTTTGTAATATTGATTTTGGAATCGCTATCCAAATGAAACAGTTGACAATATTTAAAAACTTTGGGTGGTACTATTTCATCAAACGCAACAACAGACATTCTTAAACCTTTAAATATACTAATAACTGTTTATCTTTATTTATATACTAGTTTTTATGTTGGGCTCGTTAAAAGTATTGTCTTTGATAATATTGATTTTGGAATCGCTATCCAAATGAAACAGTTGACAATATTTAAAAACTTTGGATGGTACTATTTCATCAAACGCAACAACAGAGATTCTTAAACCCCTACATTTAGCTCTAATTCAAACTGAATATTAAATATAATATATAATATATATTAAATTACTTTGTTACTTTGTTTAATTAATCAAACTATGTTGTAGTTTAAACTTATTACTGTGTCGTTATTGGCAAACTTTATATGTAAAGTAAGTAGACCTAATAAAGTCGATATATATATACAACAAACCATATAACGACAATATAAATCCCAACAACTTCTGAAATAGTTCAAAACATTTCTTCAGTTGTGAAAATCGGTTTAAAATTGATTTTGTACATTCCAGTTGTAAGGATTCATTGGGTTCTTCATTCCTTGGCGTTACCAAACGTATAGGCAAATCTTTGCTTTTAGTGGTATCAATAACCGAATTCAAATTTGTCATGTTCACTTCATACAAAAAATAACTCTCAATTTCATTACAAAAGTGATCATATACTACCTGGGGTATCCGATGACAATGCAACAGCAATTATGCTCTTTAGCTTTATGAATTTCCAATTGATAATCCATTTGGCAGTTTCATGAAGCTATAAAACGCAGACATAAATCAGTACTGTTTTTTATTCATAGACCCAAATTACAAATGCTAATAAAATAAAACTTTACATCGTCAACAATAGGAGGATTGATTGTATCTTTGGAACTATGTCTCAGTTGTCTCTGAATTAGCAAATCTTCAAAGCGACTACTACCTCTCATTTTTATCTGCACAAAATATAAAAGATTATTATAATATGAAGTACACCAGCTTCCATGCGGAGTCATACAGACCATCAACTATATTTTTTAGTGTAATGAACTTGATAAATTGTACCTCTGCTTTCATTCTGTCTCCTAAATGAGAAATCAACCAAATAATAGAACAGTTGCAAAGGAGCAGAAATGCTGTGTCAATGTTATTGTATATCCCGGGTAGTCTATGATTACTTTTCGATATATCCATTATGTATTGGATGATAAATATTGTTGCAACAAACAGCATAACCACAATATAAACCCCAACAACTTCTGAGAATAGTTGATAGCATTTCTTCAGTCGTGAAAATCGGTTTAAGATTGACTGTATCCATTGAAGTTGGAAGGACTCATCATTCCTGAGTGTTACCAAACGGAATATATTTAATGGGTAATTGAAATAATTTAAAATGTCCCTGAATAATAATTTAAACGGTCATTTTTGAAGGTGTCCCTGCAAATAATTTAGAAAGTCGCTAAACAAAAATTGAAAATGTCCCTGCAGACACTGAAAAGGTAAATTGTGGTAGATGAACACAGATAGTATACTTTATACTTGGAGGGAGAGCATTTTAGGTATGTAAATATGTTAATTTTTCTTATGCTGTTGGCCGATAAGAATGGATACGGTAAAGTTATATTGGAAACAACTTTTTTGCTTGACTCCCATTGATCAAATTCGCAGATACGTCCCTGCGGCTAATGGCTAATGAAATTCTTCTTTTCTCCCAAGGTGGAACGGAAGGTTTCATTATATTTTCATAATGTAGCTTGCAAATTGTAAAAGCATTTCCTATTTGATTTTTACAGTAATCCAAAGCAGCATTGTCAACACTTCATATGATATAATATGTAATGGAAAGATTTCAAAGTTTAATTTAAAAAAGTATTTTGGGAGTTTCTTCCCCAAACTATTTAGTTATTGCTTGCTACCTTATTTATTGAGAAAGGTTTCGAATGCGCTAAAGACAATTACACCAAAAAGGATCGATACTTTAAATTTAATAACTGTACTGGGGGTCTTACAATACTAAGATCTTAGACAGAAAAGAGTGATTCCCACATTGTGCTAAAAAGACCAGAATGGGTATTTTGTAAGATGTATCCCACAGAAGAGGAAGCTAAAGTGGAACTCCTTTTGGCATGGACACAAAAGTCAGTAAATTTCACCAGTAGTGGCAAAGTTATACACTGGTGTTTGATGATGAAAATATTTAGAAATTATTATTTAAGCCATCAGGTGTATTTAGTAAAGTTAAAAAATTTATTTGATGGTCAATTCAGGATTCGAACCTGAGTCCTTCTGGTTTACTCATATCACCAAGTCGCCATCCAACCATACTATTGTACGGTCAATTTTTTACTTTACTTAAGTAACTCTACTGGCACTACTGGTTACTTTGATAATGCTAATTAATCCTAAAGCTCTGCAAACAGCTAATTTCTTTATGGAAAAAGGCATTGCCCATTTTCAGTTTTCAAAAAAATTAGCTACGGATACTCGACAACAACATCAAAAAACCAAAGGAAATTTTGTGTAAACTTCAAGGATCTGTGACTTCCATGCAACAGACAAACACATAACGATAAAATACTGACCTTCCATCTACTAACAATGTATTAGAGGTTACCAATCGAACTTTAAAGTGGACACTTGGAAATTTCTCTGTGTACATATTACTATTAATTAATGATACTGATTATCAATAATAATTAATTACACTGAATTTTTTTGATTATGACTTAATATAGTATGACATTGCCAACAGTTTAATACTCTTACCAGGAATAAACACAATAACTTGCGTATGTAAACAATCACGGGTTGCAGGGACATTTTCAATTTTTGTTTAGGGACTTTCTAAATTATTCGCAGGGACACCTTCAAAAATGACCTTTTAAATTATTATTCAGGGACATTTTAAATTATTTCAATGTCCCATTAAATTGTATCCGTTACCAAACTTATAGGCAAATGCTTCCGATCTTTGCCTGTTCTGGTAGCAACCACCGAAGTCAAGTTTGTCATAACATTTACGTCATAAAAGAAATAATTCTCAATTTCATCACAGAAGTGATCATATATCACAAGTAAATGAAACCCCAGAATAGCAACAAAGTAAATAGCAAAGTTGGTAGATATCGTTACAAATATGTCGTTTAAAAATAATACAATACAAATTATCAAGTAATCATTTGGGAATATTGTAGATAATGTATCATTCATATATTCGTTATTAGCAGCTAAATAATAATATGAAATGTGAACGATATTACACGATAGATAGAGTCCCAAAATTAGGAAGTGGACGATATGTAAAATATTTCCCCGGATTCGTATCTTTTTCCAAAACATAGTATTTGTTTCGTTAATATTATGGTAGTAGGTTGACAGATAATTGATATGAGAAACTAATTCGATTCCTTTGTCACATGTAATTAAAGACCAAAAAGTCGAATTACAAAAGCGCCTACATATATCGAAAGTGTTGTACTGTAAACTATTATGAATTCAGACAACTTATTGCTTGTATAAGATGACAACATTTTTTTGTTGGAAAACTTAAAGTCTAATATCACTACAGGGTTAAACAGTAACATACAAACTGCATAGATTACAATTGGATGCACCCAATTCAAATAAAAATTTTTCGAATTTATTATTGGGCTTGATGATGGAAAACAACCAAAAGCCCAGCCTATTAAAATTAATGTAGAGATTATGCGATTGCACATGCTACTCAAATTGAAGAAACTTGCCAATTCTAATTTCAGCTTTATTGAAAATTTGAAGTAATGATAATAGTAAAGAATGACTTGAAATATAAGATATGATAATGCAAAAACCTCAAATCTTTTTATTCGTAGTAAGTTGGTAATCGAATCTTGATAATAGACAGAAAGTATATTTCTGAGCGCGGATTACGCTATGAATGAACGTCCAAACAACTTTCCATTAACCAACCCAGCCCAAACAATATACAAAATAATAGTATATTGATTAGGCTTATTGTCTTTTGGCATATATGTATTAGTAATTTGGGCAAGTGAAAACCTTCTATGTTCAGTGTACAAAATTTACCACTTTTTAGCCTTTTTTACCATCACAGTGGTAAAAATGCACTTAATGGTAAAAATGCATTTAATGGTAAAAATGGTAAATTTTAGCGATTGATTAGACAGCTGAGTACAGATACACTAGACTTCCTAAAATATAAGTTTTAGAACTTTGTTTTCTATGAAATATTTCCAATATCAATTAAATTAATCATATTTATTTGATTGTACACCAAAAGTTATAAAAAAAGAAGAAAGAAAGATTGTATTTGGTATCGCCCATTTAAAATTGATACTAATTTAATTGCAATTAATTTCTCAATCGGCAAGGGTTGTTAGCGCCCTCATTGGATGAATCCTACTCTGATTGATGAACACTTATCAATTTGTGACAACAATGATCATCTGCTAAGCTATTTCGTACTTTGCCCCCTAATTTTGTTCAAAATTTAAACACGAAATTTAAATGAAACTATTTTTTACCATTTTTACCATTTATACCACTTACCACTACTTTTTAGGTAGTGGTATTTAACGTTAAATACCATTAAAAACCACTTACCACTGGTAAGTGGTAAATGGTATTTTGTACACTGTCTATGTTGGTGTTTATTTTGGCGTAACTACTAGTAAATCAATTATAGTAATTTGTAATAGCTGGGAATAAAGAAAATCAGTAAAAGAAAAATTGGAAATTGATATTAAATGAAAGATTGGCATTATCTCATTGGCGCCCACCTCAGAATTGCATGAAAACCTTAGACAAAGATCAGGTTTTAACGTTAAAGAAGATGTAGGAGGGTTTAGGGTGGAACATTCAAATGAAAATTTTTAATTAATATTTTAGTACAAGATGAAGTAATTTTGTTAATTTTTAGGGGTACTATGAAACTCGAAACATAATCTTTGACCAAGAAATGCTTATTGCCAACCAACAGAACCGGTAAGTTTCCAATTAATTTCCATAAAAGAACAGACTCGGTACCTTAATACTAAACAATATTTTTAAAACTAGTGAACCCAGCTAAAAGG
The DNA here is from genome assembly GCA_020055645.1 of Tomocerus qinae. NCBI lineage: Eukaryota > Metazoa > Arthropoda > Collembola > Entomobryomorpha > Tomoceridae > Tomocerus > Tomocerus qinae. Next base: position 64,218,593 of record CM034546.1, read on the forward strand.
CAAACCTAGCGCTCAAGAGAAATTCAGCAGGACACCCATCACAGTAATAAAAACAATTTCGAAAAGATCCCTTAGGTAATTATGAAAAACTTTCTAAATACAAAGTATATTAAAAATTAATATACTTTTATTTCTTCAGTGGTTGGAAAAATTAGCTGCAGCCCCAAGTTCTTGCTAAAAATGAATTTCCTAAACCAAAATAATAACTGTAGATCATCGCATCAAATACAGGGAACAATGAAAAACTCCATTTTTGAAATCCCACAAAGTCACCAAAAACTCCCTTTTTAAATCAGAAAAATAAGATTCCCCCTGTGATTTTGGAAAAACGTGCAAATTCTATGGGTACAACTTACGAATAATTTTAAAAAAAGAATAAATGCTATGCGCTTTTATTACCATCAACGTGGACAGCAACAATTGCAAAGCAGATCTTCGATCACAAAGGCAGGAAATCAAATTTTATATTAGTTGCAATAACAAAAAAAATTAGTAATACAATGCATTAACCGCCGAACATATAGCATCTCACGCATTCGAGAATCGTAGAAGTTGTAATACATATTTCGTAATCATCTTAACACAGAAGAATAGAAGTTTTATTTTGACACTTGAAGTTGGTAAATGCATAGGATACACGCACTTGCGCGTTGCTCATTTTAGGGACATCACCCAAATGCAAACTTCTTCCTTATCTTTTTATTAGATAGAAGATTAACGTGGTTTTACATAATATTTGTATATATTTTGTCAAAGGAAATGATATCATAGGAAAATGTTATCTGGTACTTTTGCTAATTTCTAAAATAGTTAAAAATGAAGCGGTAGTTCACCCACCAGTCTCCTTGTCGCATAGCCGACATTTAATTATGAACACTTTACGTTTATATTATAGGATTGTTGGATGTTGAACATTTAGAATTACACTAGAAATATCTTATAGCGACGACAGTATGTACTAGATTGGTATTTTCTTTGGTGTGACGACTTATTGTTATAGTAAATCTTTAGGTTGTAATGTTTTAACCGACATGCATCCACCCATTAATATTATTATTAATGGAAAATCTGCCAAATTCACAAAAATATTTTTGACATATTCTCAAATATAGATTGCACATCATTATTATTTCACAGTAAGACAACACAGCAAACAATTGTGATTAAAACTATAAATAAAAGTAAAGTTTTAATAGCTACGAAGGTTTATATCTAAGCTGTATTTATTGAACGCATTTGTTATTTCTTTAGTTTCAGTATCAATTGGATACCGTGGCACCAGAGGATTCCAATTGAAACATAAATATGACGTAGGTCATTATTGTAGCACAGATCTGAAATAAATACACAAACGAAATCATTAAAAAATGTTTTGCTATTTTTTATTTTTACTTCCATTATACTAATTAAATGTTGATTACTGAAGGTATAAGCCGATAGTCAACAGTAAAAAGACCCTGCCCAGTCAAGCTGAATTTCCAATTGATAATCCATTTAGCCGTTTCATGTAGCTAAAAAGAAAAGACAATTTGGTATTTTAATGTTGGAAGTTATTATAAATAATTAACCAATTTTGAATTGTTTTACTCCATTGGCAGGATCAGTTGCATCTATAGAAATATTTTTCAACCGTATCTGAATTATCAAATCCTCAAGATGATTGCTTCTCAGTTTTATCTATATCGAGGGGAAATTAGTTTTTATAAAATAAAACAATAGTAAGGGCTGTGTTTAAAGACTCTGTCTGTGTTAGTAACCTGTGTCTTCATTCTGTCTCCTAAGTGAGAAATCAGCCAAATAATAGAACAGTTGCTAAAGAGCATAGTTGCTGTTGCATTGTCATCGGATATCCCAGGTAGTCTACGACTACTTTTCGATATATCTAGTATGTATTGGATAATAAATATTGTTACAACAAACAATATAACGACAATATAAATCCCAACAACTTCTGAGAATAGTTCAAAACATTTCTTCAGTTGTGAAAATCGGTTTAAGATTGATTTTGTACATTCCAGTTGTAAGGATTCATTGGGTTCTTCATTTCTTGGCGTTACCAAACGTATAGGTAAATCTTTGCTTTTAGCGATATCAATAACCGAATTCAAATTTGTCATGTTCACTTCATACAAGAAATAACTCTCGATTTCATTACAAAAGTGATCATACACTTCGAGTAATTGAAACCCCAGAACAATAGCAAAATAAATACCGAAGTTGGTTGATATCGTTGCAAATAGGTCGTTTAAAAACAATACAAAATAAAGTAACAAGTAATTATTTGGAAATATTGTAGAATGTGCATCATAGACAAATTCTTTATTAGGAGATGAATAATAATATGAAAGGCGAGTGATATTACACGATAGATGGAGTCCCAAAATTAGGAAGTGGACGATATGTAAAATGTTTCCACGGACTCGTATCTTTTTCCAAAACGTGTAGCATTTGTTTCGGTATTATGGTAGTAGGTTGACAGATAATTGATAGTGGAAACTAATTCGATTCCCTTTGCACAGGTATTCAAAGACCAAAGTCGAATCACAAAATCGCCTACATATACAGAAAGTGTAGTGGTATAAAATATTATGAATTCAGACAACTTATTGCTTGTATAAGATAACAACATGTTTTTGTTGGCACTTATAAAATCTAATATCACTGCAGGGTTAAACAGTAACATAAAAACTGAAAATATTACAATTGGATGCATCCAATTCAAACGAAACTTTTTTGAATTTATTATTGGACTTGACGATGGGAAACACCCAAAAGCCCAGCCTATGAAAATTAGTGCAGAGATAATGCGATTGAGCATTCTACTCAAATTAAAGGAACTTGCTAAGTCTAATTTCAACTTTATTGAAAATTTGAACAAATGATAATTATGGTCAAATTTGATTTGAACTTTCAGATGAGATGGCAAAATCCTCAAATGTTTTTATTGGTTGGTTTGGCAGTAGAAATCTTGATAATATGAAGAAAGTATATTTCTGAGCACGGATTAGGTTCTCGGTTCTGGATGAACGTCCAAACTAATTTTCATCAACTAACCATGCCAAAACAATATTAATCAAATGGATAGTATATTAATTAGTTCTTTTGTCTTTGCAAAGAGATTAGTTATTTGTTCAAGTGGCTGAGTTAGGCTTTCTGTGTTGGTGTTTATTTTGGCGTAACTGCTAGTAAATCAATTTAAGCCACGTCATTAATGTATTAAATGTACCTTGCATTACACCCTATTTCAGATTTGCATACAACACACACACACGGTCAAAAAATTCCTGTTAGAACAAAAAAGGAAATTTTTTGCCTTTTTTATAAAACAAGACAGGAGTAAGGTTTTAAAAAAGGGTTACTTTTTGTTTTTTTTTCCTTTTTTGATATAGCATCGTGCCACTCACTCCTTCCACTTTACAGAAGGTAAAAATGGCTGCTTTTGTAGAAAAGGTTTTGTGAAAGAGGAATACCTTTTTGTTCCCTGGTTGTGGGCTATATACCAGTATAATAAAAACAGCTGTCAATGTGTCAATTAATGTTTCATCACAAAAATATCTGAAAGGTCAAAGACGTATTTACAATGTCTTGCATGCTGATGTTGGTTTATACATATCTTCGCACTAACACTGCAATATGGCAAGCCATTCATTCCTTCAAGGGACAACATCTTACTCGGTACTGTAAGGCACATTGTAGACTTCTTGATCAAATGGCTTGTCCCAATATAGTGAGACGATATGGTCGTTGTTGCCTTTCCTTTGTTGTTATTTGTTATTCTCTTCCAATTAATTATTTGAGTTTCTAGCTCTAAATGAAGCTACCAGATGTATGTCGAGGAACCGAATGATTGTTATTATTTTTACATGAACATAAATCAACTAATATCAAAGTTCATAAATTGTGCTTTAAACTTCAAATAAAATGAAATTTACTGCTCCAAATGTATGCAATATAAATTGTTTAGTTTGTTATCATTTAGCTATGTAGACAGATTAGACGAATCTAATTGAAACATAAATATAGTGTAGGTCATTATGGTGGCACAGATCTGAAAAAATATAAAATATAATGAGTTAAGATTTATTATAATATTATTTGGAGTTCTTAGTTAGAAAACTCTTAATTATTACAGATGGAATAAGTTGATAGTCCACGGTAAAAAGACCTTGTCCAGTCAGGTTGAATTTCCAATTGACAATCCACTTGGCCGCCTCATGAGGCTAAAACGCATAGACATAAATCAGTACTGATTTTTATTCAAAGACCTAAATTACAAATGTTAATAAAATAAAATTTTACAACGTCTAAAATATTTGGATTGATTGTATCTTTGGAACTATTTCTCAGTTGTCTCTGAATTAGCAAATCTTCAAGGCGACTACCTCTCATTTTTATCTAAACAAAATATAGAAGATTATTATAATAATATACTGTACAACATCTTCCATGCGGAGTCATACAGACCATCAACTATATTTTTTGGTGTAATGAACTTGATAAATTGTTACCTCTGCTTTCATTCTGTCCCCTAAATGAGAAATCAACCAAATAATAGAACAGTTGCCGAAGAGAAATGCTATTGTTGCATATTCATAGAATACCCCTGGCATTCTTTTTTTATTTTTAGTTATATCAAATATGTGTTCAATTATAAATATCGTTGAAATGGACAAAATAACCACAATGTAAACACCAACAATTTCTGAGAATAATAAAAAGCATCTCTTCAGTTGGGAAAATTTGTCCAATATTGAGTTTGTATATTGAAAGTTTAAGAATTTAATGGACTCTTTATTGTTCCTGTTTAAATGTGCGATATTTGTACAATGGGAAATCTCAGGATCCGGATTGAAAGCTTTCATGTTTAACTCATACAGGAAATAACTTTCAACTTCATCGCAGAAATGTTGATATACATCGAGTAATTGAAACCCCAAAACAACAGTAAAATAGATAATGAAATTAGTAGATGCTGTTATAAATAAGTCATTTAAAGTCAATACGACAAATATTAGCTGCTCTTCATCAGGTAATATTATAGATTTTACACCTGTGCCATATATTCGTAGCCTACTGCATAAAAGTACGAAACCCGAATTATATTACATAGTAGATAAATTCCCAAAATAAGAAAATGAATCAGATGAGAAATACTTCCTCGAACTCTAATCTTTTGCCAGAATGTTTTGTTTCCTTCATCGGCATTGTACTGCGTTGACAGGTAATTTAATCCAGAAACTAATTCGATTCCCTTTTCACAGGTATTCAAAGACCAAATTCGAATCACAAAATCACCAAGATAAACTGATAGTGTTGTCATGTAAAATATTATGAATTCAGACAGTTTATTCCCTGTATAAACTGACAAATATGTTTTGTTAGCAAAAATAAAATCTAATATCGCCGCTGGGTTAAAAAATACTAATAGAATAGCGTAGACTATGACAGGATGCACCCATTTCAATCTAAAATGTTTAGAATTTACTACAGGGATTGATGATGGGAAACATCCAAAAATCCACCCAATGAAAATTAATATCGAGATAATCTTTTTATACATTGTTTTCAAACATTCAAACTTATCTTAACAGACCTAGTAAAGTACTGAAGAATTAAATCAATTTTTCGTAAAGAAAAGATCAGTCAATTTTAGCTCCTCCCATTTACACCACAATATTGGCTATTGAATGATTGCAGCTGTAATATTAATGTACTCATGTTTTCTATTCACTTGGAAAGGGAGTAAAAGTGATTGTATTGAATTATATAGAATGAACCTATATAAATAATAACAAACACATTATGTCCTTATGGCTTTGTATTTGCTCACTGCTTATTCTTTTTATATCCCTTGTTATGTAAATGCTAAAACTAATCTTACACGAATTGAGGAGTCAATGAGTGAGTAAATGACGCACAAAAAACAAATTAGAAAAGCACTTTAAATCAGATATACAATGCTTGAAGCATTCTATTAATTATAACTTTAATAACTTGTAGTATGTACACTAATTTTAATGGTATGAATTCCCATTAGTAATACATTTTAGCAATTAAATAAATCGTTACAATTTTTATTGATAATTGATTATATTTTTCAACATAATTTATTTTCTAAACTAATTCAATTAGTGTATAGTTAAACACTAAACAGTTGCGCCTGATGAACAAGGTTGAATTTCCAGTTGATAATCCATTTAACAATTTCGGGCATCTATGTAGTTATTTATGTATCAAACAAAATACAATAAAAGATTATTAAATCACACTTCTTTAAAAATAATTTTCATTACGCCGTCATCAGATGGAGAAAGAGTTTTCATTTCATTTCCCAACTGCCTCTGAATAAATAAATCTTCCAGCCGCTCACTTCTCAATTTTATCTATACAGAATAAAAAGAGGGATAATAAAACTCTCGTGTTTTATATTTGCTATGTTCAATTACCTGTGTCTTCATTCTTGCTCCTATTTGAGGGGACCACCCCAAATTGTCAACACCTTTTTGTCAACACTGTATTGTCAACACAATTTTGACCCCTTTGGTCGTCAACACCTTTTTGTCAACACAAATCAACCCATTTAGACTTTTTGTCAACACAAGTTTTTTCGTAGGTACAAGTCTTTATTTTAGAAGTAGGAATAACAAATATGAGTGTGGTTGCACACGACGGTGTAACTTACGGCGGTGTGCATTAACATTCTTTGCGGTATCAGTTATTTAAATATCTGATCTACGATGCAGTTTACTAGAGATCAAGATTTAGAAACGCAGGCACTACTTCCACCAGAACACTTGCTAAAAAAGTACATTCACTCCTACAAAGTTAACGATTGTGTGTTTCGAGATCCTCAACATGTGTCACTTTTGAATTTATCGGACTTCGAAACTTTGAGAGGCGATCCATTTATGTGGTATGACTGTAACTCAAGCAACGAGATGTTAATATTTACAACCGTAAATAATCTGAAAAAGTTATACTCCTGTGAAACTTGGATTGCTGATGGGACCTTCAAAACAACTCAGTAAACTGTAAAGCAAGATGCCTCGAATTTGTCACTCTATAGTAACGCAATTGTTTAATATCAACTCCATTACAAGGTGAAGACATAGAGGGGGTTTCCCGGATTTTTGCACCCAATCCGTATTTACTTTCTACCACAGAGAGGTAGGCACCCAAACCAAATAACCATGGTTACTTTCGGCTTAGGTGTTTACTTCTCTGTGGCAGTATAGGTAGAATTCAAATTGGGTGCAAACTCGGGGAATATCCCTCTATGTCTTCACCTTGTAATGGAGGCATCTTGCTGTAAAGTATACCAAACGCCTAAAAAATAGTTCGCAATAAATCAAAAACGTCATTTTCAGAGTGGATTTATACGATAGCGGACAAATTATGAAAAATTGTTACAATATTTTTGTGAGATGAAATGATCTGATTTTTTACATTTACACTTTACAAGTGATCTAGCATTACTTTTTACATGATTTTTACTTGACTGATTATTTACCGTGACTAATTCTTTTAAAATATTGCATTGAATAATAATTGCTGTTGACAAAACAGGACAACATGGCCTTGGTTATGTTGACAATAAAGAAACTTGGTGTTGACAAAAAATTTTTCGTGTGTTGACAAAAAAGGGTTGACAATTCGGGGGTGAATCTATTTGAGACATGAGCCACATAATCGAACAGTTGGTAGTGAGTAAATATACTTGTACATGTTCAGTGAATTCTCCAGGCACTCTTCGATGACCTTTAGTTATATCAAGTATTTGATAAATAATAAATGTCACTCCGTTAAATAAGGCTACTGTAATGTAAACCCCAACGATTTCCGAGAATAGCTTGAAGCATTTCTTCAATTGTGAAAATCTGTTTAATATAGAGTGAGAATATTGCATGTTTACAGATTTATCTTCTTCCTCAATTAGTAGAGTAACATGCGTTTTTTCTTTTTCTTCAAAATCCTCCAAAAATTCAATCGAGTTCTTCCGGTTGAAATCGGATAACAAATAATTCTCAATTTCAGTGCAAAACTGTTCATATAAATTAAGTAATTTAATTGCAATTACAACGGTAAAAGAAATGGCAAACGAGAAGGACATCAATGAATATAGGTCGCTTGTAATTGCCAAAGACAATATTATCGTTTCATTATGAGGTAGTATTTTAGATTTAAGCGCTCTGTCCGAGTTATTTCCAACATAATAGTAGTATCCAATACGGATGAAATTGCATGATAAATCGACTCCCATACAAGTAGTAAGTAAAAGATATCCGACATCTTTCTACAAGTCTTCGTGCCCCTTTCCTTATAGTAACTTGACAGATCGTTGATGGTGGAAATCAACTCAATTTCTTTATCACAATTCACCAAAGACCAAAGTCGTATAGCAAAATCGCCGACATTAACCGACAAAATAGTAATGGAGAACATAATATATTCAGAGAGTTTGTTTGTTGCATTAGATGATAAATATGAGCCATTGGACAGCAGAGAGTCGAACATTAACACAAGGTTAAAAATCATTAGTAAAACTACATAGACTACGATCGGGTGAATCCAATTCATTTGAAAATTTTTCGATTTTATTATTGGGCTTAATGATCCAAAACATCCAAAACACCACCCTGTGAAAATTATTATCGAAATTATTAGATCGCATATTACTTTCAGATTTGCAGTTTTATCTAGATCTTTAGATTTTGTTAGCTAATTGAAAGGACTGAAACTTAAAACGAATTTCTAAGGTACGTAAATTGTCACCTAGCCTATCCGTTGTAGCTCCTGTAAAATTTTGGTATGCGCGCTATTAAGAAATTAAGAACCAAACTGATAAAATCAATTACTTTAAGTTGTTGTAATAAAAGTCATCTGCGAAATTGTTTATTCTATTTTCTAGTAGGTACAATGGCGAAAAAGTTCAATCTTTCATGCAAATTGGTTATTGATCTGTAGGGAAAATATATTGGCATACGTTTCCAGCTATAAACATAAATATATATATTATTATGTTCCATTTCTTTCTATTTCTGGTGCACCATTTTAGTTTGATTGAAATCAAAATATTGATTCAAATTAAGATCTTTAAAACTAAATCTTTTGCTATACTAAATAGCTTTATATTTGCAGCAAATCTGTTAAGGAGACAACACAATGCAACTTTGACTCACTTGAAGACATAATAATATTATATTGATAGCATAGGACATTTTCATTTCTTTTATAACGTATCTACTGCATGTACAGTTTAATTTGAAAAATACTTTTAAGATTATTTTTGAAGCATAGTGTATTTTATTACAATTTGTTTTTTGTCAAAACTATCCGAAATAAAGTAGCATGTAATTAAGAGAGAAGAAATTGAATGGCGTAGTTCTAATAGTTCCGCTTCCAAAAACATTCAAAAATTTATTTTAAAATCTATGAAACGACTAAAATATTTTCGATTAAGTACACGACAGTTTTAACCTATATTATTAAATGAATTTATAACATTTCCTTATATAAAGGAGTGCTTGATAATTCCTTACACAAAATAATTCGAATAATTTGAAAAAAATTCCTAAGGCCTAAGCACTTAACTTAATGTTGTCAAACCGGATTATTTATTTTAATTGCCATTTAGGGTTATTAATTGAATCTAGCACTAAAGCTTTTCGCCCAAGGATTCCAGTTGTAACATAAATATCACGTAGGTAATTGTAGTAGCACAGATCTGCAAAAATGCAAAATAAAACATCAATTCAGTTGAGATTTTTGTGAAAAAGTTGCGGATATAAAATGCATGAATATGGCATACACCTAAATTTTGTAGAATGTCTTTGCTAGTAAATATAGCTCGGGTCAGATTCAAACGGACAAGCTGAATCGGTAGGGTTAGGTTTACCTTATCCTATTTGCCCAATTTGAATAAGTTAAAAACTTGTGTGTAAAAATGAATGATAAATAAATAGAATTAAAAGAAGCCAGACATGATGAAAATGAACATAATAATAAGTTAATTATTATTACTATTCATTTACACATTTAATTTTTTATGTATTTAAGCAAGCATTTAGTACTATATATTTTACACAACCTCTTGTTATATTGACCTATGAATTTGTGCTGCCAGTTAGTGCTCTCTAATAGCTTTAAACCTGTTTACTTAAAATACATTCTACAAAATTCGGATGTTAAATTAAATTTCGAGAAGTAGTTTCTCAAGTATTTGTATTGCACAAAATGAGGATTACTGAAGGTATAAGCTGATAGTCCACTTTAAAAAAACCTCGACCGGTCAAACGGAATTTCCAATTGATGATCCACTTAACTGTTTTAGGTAACTAAAATGATAATGAAGTAATGATGAATACCGAACAAATAATCAAGTAAATAAATAATTAATAATTCAATAAAAATGATTGAATGAAAATTATTAATTGTTAATTACGCCGCCGTTAACATCTGTAGGGACATTTTCCATTTTATATCTCAGCTCTCTCTGCATTAACAGATCTTCCAATCGCTCACCTCTCATTTTTATCTGTACGAAATATGGAGTTTTAAAATAAAAATGGTTATCATTATCCAAGTAATTAATCACTAGGTCATACGACTGTATGTGTAAATTGACTATTGTGGTAACCTGATTCTTCATTCTGTCCCCTAAATGGGATATCAACCAGATTGTTGAAATATTTGTAACCAATAAAACTGCTTGTATGTGGTCAAAAAACAATCCTGGTTTTCTTTGGTTACGACCTTTAGCCACAGCAATTATGTGATGAATAACAAATATCGTCGAATTGGGAATAATAACTAAGATATAAACGCCGACAATCTCTGAGAATAGATGAAAGCATTTCTTTAATTGTAAAAATTTCAATAGAATTGAGAGGATGTGTTTATAACTTATGAATGTTTCATTATCTCCTTGAGAACTAACAGGTGTTTTCTCTTTTCCTTCAAAATCATCTAAAAATGTTTCCCAATTTTTCCATTTGGAATCGGATAACAAATAATTCTCCATTTCATCACAGAATTGTCCATGTACTTCAAGTAAATTAACTCCAAGTGTCATAGTGAACGAAAGGGCAAACATAAATGACACAAATGTAAATAGGTCGCTAGTAGTCCAAATTATGATTTTCATTTTTTCATTATTAGGCAGAATCTTAGAATTTATGTCTGCGAAAAAGTCATAATAATTTACTAAACGAATTACATTCCATAATATGTTGAATCCCAGAATGATAATGATAAAAATGAGAGAAAGCTTTCCTTGCAATTTATGAGTCCAAAACTTTTTGTTTCTGTTGCTTTCGTTATGATTCTTTGACAGATCATTCAGTTTGGATATCAATTTAATTGCTTTGTCACAATTAATTAAAGACCAAATTCGAACAAAAAGATCACAACCAAAAATGAACAGGACTGCAATGTAAAACATTACAGATTCAGAGATATTTTTAACTGAGAAGAATGAAGTATTGGAAACGATAAAGTCGAATAACACGACAGGATTAAGAACTATCAATACAATCGTATATACTACAATTGGGTGCATCCAATTTAATCGTGATTTTTTTGAATTTATATTTGGAGATGATGATGGGAAACATCCAAAAATCCATCCTATGAAAATTACTATAGCGATAGTTTTATTATACATGTTGTTAATGAAATATTGATAGGATTGTAGGGTTTCAATTCCTACAACACTGAAGAATTCACGAGGTCTAGAAATTGGATACTATTTTATAATTATGAATGAACTCTCCTAAAATGAAATTTGGAAATAGCTTAATCGATTGAATTTTCTTTGTGTAGTAGTGGTTTATATTATTATATTTAAGTGACTGATGATCGATTAATTCTACATGTACTGTATTCGATGTACTTCAAACGCTATAATAAGTTAGGAGACACTTTAAAACCAATCAATATTAGTCGGAGGCCAATGAGTAAGAAAAACATGCCGAATAAACTTGAAATGAAGTTATTATTATAAATAAAAAATACCAATTTGGAATTGTATTTCTGAACCGAGCAGTATAAAATCCTATACATTACTCATTACAAAAAGTCGCCAAATAAGTAAAACATCCTCCAATTATGGTATAATTATAAGACAGCTTTTAAAAAGCAATCTTGATAATTATATTGTCACAGTAGAAGCTTTCTACAAAATTGTTGTTTGTTATTGACATTATCTTGTGTAGGTACACTGTCAAAAATAGTTTTATTGCATTCAAAGATAAATAAGCCATATTTACTTAATCCACTGTATTCGGATTCAACTTCTATGGTATTATGTTTATCACTTAATTATCTATTCTTAGGAAATGTTAATCTCATTAATCTGAGGATACTATAATTTACTTGAATTGAGATGCTTTTATTTACGTAAGTAACTGTGTCATTTTGTATGTTCAGATTAGAGAAAGAGATTCACTAACTCAAAGTTCGACTATAGACTCGGGTTTGCAGAAATGTTTTCGTCTTTAAGTAACATATACAAAGATAAGAAAAACAATTTGGAATGACATACATTATGTAGTGTAACTTTAAGCTAACCAAGTTAAGTATTCTCATCACTATTTGTTTGTAGGCTAAATGTTGGCAAAGAGATAAGTTAAGATGACCCTAACTTAAATGTGGGGAAATTGGGACTAATACTAGAAAGGAAGTGTAGATCTTTTAAAGATATTTTTTCTATACATTTTTATTTTACAATAATGAAGAGAGATGTGTAGACAGCGAAAGACCAGAGGCAAGTGATTCGATAATACAGGCAAGTCACACATATTTATAATATGGAGTTGACACAGATTACCTTCATACATTCAGATTAGAGATAATCTTAGCTCCATATATTGTAATTGTCAGCTTCCAGAGACAAATTATTCAATTGTGGTGTTTGGAAGAGGATCTTTGTGCCCCAAATTAACTTAGCAAAAGCTTAACAAAAATGATATATGAGATTGCTGGACCACTGTTTCTTTTAACATTGTATAATTTTTATATCTGTATTTTTGCTAGATTATAGCCGGATAAAAATCTGAACGAATCAAATGAAATATTAAAACGACGAAATTAGAGATACTATATTGTAATATAATCTAAGAACTTCATGGAAGTAAAGTAATTAACAAAATAACAATTTCGGCAAGATGTACGTACAGGCTAATATCACATTCGATTGAATACCAATAGTTTAAATTGCTTTCGTTGTCGTAACAGTGTTTGGGCCATAAAATGTTAAAGCTTTTGGCCCCATCGAAAACCATAAAGAAATAATTTGTATTGCATAAGGGACGATTAAAATGCGTGCAACAAGTGCACTTTTTCAGCATTAAATATTTTGGAAAATCCGCACTCAGTAAAATTACATAAAACTAAACGCTAAAACTCAAAATCATTAAATATTAAATAAATTTAATTAATGTTTTAGATGGTCTTAATGCTCAAGATTAAATGAGGTATCATGCACTTGAGGCCTCCAATTGAAGCATAAATATGACGTAGGTCATTATAGTAGCACAGATCTACAAATATACAAATTATGTCGTTAATTCCGATTTCAACAAAACTTATTAAATATAGAAGTATGGTTCTTACAGAAGGTATAAGCTGATAGTCTGCATTAAATAGACCATTACCAGTAAAACTAAATTTCCAATTGATGATCCATTTAAGTGTTTTGCGTAACTTAAAAGGTAATTTATTTATTACTGCACACAGAGTATAAATATTTTCATGAAACTATGATTAAATATAAAATAATTATTACCCCCTTCTTTCCATTTCCCAATCGTCTCTGCATTAACAGATCTTCCAATCGCTCACTTCTCATTACTATCTGTACAGAATAAACTTAAAAAATATAGTATAGTAAAATTTTAGTCAATTAATAAACATTATTGTTACCTGTGTTTTCAATCTGGCTCCTAAAAGAGACACCATCCAGATGATCAAACAGTTTGCAATAAGTAAACATCCTTGCACATGATCGAAGAATTTCCCAAGCGCTCTATGATGAGCTTTAGTTATGTCAATTATATGACGAATAATAAATGTCACTGAATTGAGTAGAATGACTACGATGTAAACTCCTGCGATATCCGAGAAAGCTTGAAAGCATTTCTTCAATTGCAAAAATTTTTTTATGATTGACTGCGTATATTACTCGTTTAAGAATTTAGCGTTGAATTCTTCTTTTGACGGAGTAACTGAGGATTTATCTTTTCCTTCAAAACCTTCTAAAAATTCTACCCAATTTTTCAAATTGAAATCAAACATTAAATAATGTTCAATTTTATCGCAAAATTGTTCATGTACATCGAGCAATTTAATTGCAAGTGATACAGTGAAAGAAATGGCATATAAGAATGACATATATGTAAATAGATCGTTAATAATCCAAAAAACGAGGATTATTTTCATATCATTGGGAAATATTTTAGACTTTAGCACTGTTGTGGGGTCAAACCCAACGGAGAAATAGAATGCAATGCGAATTATATTCCATATGAAGTCGAAACCCAAAATGATGAAGAGAAAGACAAGCAAAATTTTTCCTTGAATTCTCTGGCCCCAAAACTTTGTGCATTTTAGGTTAGTATGATGTTTTGACAGATCATTTAGTTTGGAAATTAATTTTATTCCCTTATCACAAGTTATTAGAGACCAAATTCGAATAACAAAATCAACAACATAAACGGTTAGAACTGTAACATAAATCATAATAGATTGAGTCATATTGTTATTACTGTTTAATGAGAAATATGACGTATTGGCAACTAGAAAGTCAAATAATACGACAAGATTAAAAAATATCAATACAACCGTATAGAATACGATGGGGTGCGTCCACTTGAATCGAAAATTGTGCGAATTTACTTTTGGGGTTGATGATGGGAAACATCCAAAAATCCACCCGATATAAATAACTATGGAGATAATCTTGTTACACATTGTTAGCAAAGCTATATAGATAATATTTCTTTGGAGATCGCAATTAAAAGATAAAAATAAGTTGAACTTGAAATATTTTTAGCCTATTAATTTAAATTATAAAAGAACTCTTTTCATGGTGGATTAGAAATATAATTTGATCAAACATTTCTGTCACATATGGACTAGTGGCTTATATTGTTACAAGACCTTGGCTCAAAATAAATTAAACAAGCTTAATCTATTGTGAATGTATTTGCATTTAATCAACTAATTTTATTAATTTATAACTCCTATTTATATACGTTTTAGGGAATTTGTTGCAGTGCTCATTACTGTATATCTATACCAAATTGATATTTGTTCAAGTTTCCCTCAGGTTAAAGATTTAATACATTTGTAAATATACATGAGTTAAAACCGTGTTTCTCAATGTCATCGCAAAACTGTTTATACACATGTACAAAGTGATACCAAATGTCTCACTAAAGGAAATGGCAAATCACATTGAATATTATGTCGGTTGTTACCCAAAAAATTAAAGTAATATTTTCATCATTAGCACGAATGTATCCAGAGGAGGTGGTTGGGGCCAACGCTCTGGGAAGTCCCAAGAAAATGACAATTATTTTTATTGTCAAAATAGGATAAAAATCGAAAACATTTTCGCGACACACATTAAATGATTTATATGTCTTTGATTCAATTGATTAATCTATAAAAAATGTTTCCGTAAATAATTGTTAAATATCGTCGAAAAATTTTGCAGTACTATTATCACAAATTATGATCAAAAAGAAATCGAAATGGATTTATTAAACATAACAAAATCTTATCGTTTGTTTCAATCTATTATTTATTTACTACCTTACTACTAAATCTGATACATTTGACATTGTTACTCTTTAGATCTAAAAGGAAAATGTTTAAAAGCTAAATCGTTGCACCTGAAAATTCCAACTGTAGCGTAAATATCACGTAGGTCATTATAGTAGCGCATATCTGTAAAAACACAAATGTATAATAATATTAACTCTGCATGGTCATTTTTTTAAAAAAAACTTTAAAAATCTTAAATTGTCATTACTGATGGGATAAGCTCATAGTCCACGTTAAAAAGACCTTGTCCTGTCAGTTTGAATTTCCAATCGATGATCCATTTAGCGGTTTCTGAGAGCTAAACAGGAAATAAACTTAAATGAAATTGAAATACAATTCAAATTTTGATTAAATTGTACATGTAGATGAGTAAAAATTAATTATTACGCAGTCAATATTGTTGGAACAGTTTCCAGATGCTGTTATGCTTTCTAATCGCCTCTGAATTAATAAATCTTTTAAATGACCACTTCTCAATTCCATCTATGGACAACAAGAAGTTAAGTTCAAATCATATATTCAGAAAAAAAATAAACTTATTTATTTTAATACTAAAGTTATATAATATATAATAGCCAATAAACCTGTTTCTTCATTTTAGCTCCTACGTAAGAGACCAACCAGATAATCAAACAGTTTGTGAAAAGCAAAATTACTTTTGAATGACCATAAAAAATTCCTGTCGATCTTGGATTAGTTTTGGATAAATAAACTATGTATTGAATAACAAATGTCGTTGTGTTAAACAGAATAAAGACAATGTAAACTCCGACAATGTCTGAAAAAAGAGTAAAACATTTTTTCAATTGCAGAAATCTTTGCGAGAAATTCTGAAGTCGCCAAATTAAATCCTTATTTGACTTTTTGTCATCATCCCCATTAAAATTCATTGCAGTTCCATCTTTAGCTTTTACAAATAACGTCCAATTTTTAGTGTTGGATTCATTCGACAAATAATTCTCAACTTCATCACAAAAATGTTGGTAAACATCAAGTAATTTTATGCCAAGAGCAGCAGTAAAAGAAATGGCAAAGCAAAGAGACATTAGCATAAATATGTCATTTAAAATCGAAGTAATTAATGTTATCCAAGAATCGTTCGGCATTATTACGGAATTTGGCACAGTAGCAGGATTCAACCAAATTACGTGATTAGATAAAATACGAATAATATTAACAATTAAATGAGATAAAACAATAGCGATGGCAATTAACACATTCAAATGCTTTGCTCGGATGTTTCTCCAAGAATTTCTGTCCTTATCGTAATTACGGTAGTCGTTGGAAAGATTATTCAAAGTTAAAATTAGTTCGATTCCTTTGTGACCAGTTAGCAAGGACCATAGTCGAATTATAACGTCACCGACACAAACGGAAGACATAGTAATACAAAACATAATATATTCAGACAACTTGTTTCTGGCATAAGCTGATAAATTTGAACTACTGGTATTGAGAAAATTTAACACCACAAGAGGGTTAGATAGAAGCAATAAAACTACATAGACTATGGTAGGGTGAATTAATTTCAGCCGAAAATATTTAGAATTTATTATTGGGCCCGATGATGGAAAACATCCAAAAATCCATCCTATGAAAATTATAGCAGAAATAAATGAATCGCACATTTTCGAACTCAAAAAAACATGGACTATATTTCTGAATAAAGATTAAATATTTTGCTAGTAACGAATCGCTATCGACTTATAATTTTTTTTGAATAATAGGAAACTCATAAGGAAAATGTAATAATATAATTATTACGATTTATTGAATCGCTCATCTTTTTAGAGCACTTAAACAAATAATAATTTAGGCCAAATGGAAGATTACGACCAAATAATGTTTACTTTGGTGTGTTGAATCGAGAGAAGTGAATTAAAATGATTTTTCTATACACTATAAATAGTGAACGTCTGTTCTAACCACTCTTGAAAATATCAGAGAAGTATAATTTCCACCCAAATGCTATGACCAACTTCTACTTGTACTTCAGCAAAAACGCTTCAGCGTCGGATATTTCCAATACCCATAATATATGTTCCAATTGTTTAATCTAATGCCTGTCGTCGTTAAATGTTAGTCTTTAGTTTACTAGAAAATACTAACGCTACATTGTTAACATTGTCAGCGTTTATAGTTCTTTTTCCAACATTATTAGTTAATATTCTACTTTTTCAGGATGATGTCCTATATACTAAAATTACAAAATTATGTCTTGTTGTTAAAAATAAACGGCTTCCTAAACATGGCAAGGATATAGGGCATGTGAAGCTTTATGTATGTGTTTGTGTCAGTGTTGTACTGTTGACCACTTTTTTGCATTTTGACCGGGCACTGGTCAAAATGGTCAAAATGGTCAAAATGGCTAAAATGGTCAAAATATCAGTATACAGTTACTTAGGCTAGCAAATGAAATTTAAAATATTTAGAGAATGAAATATGGCCTAAAACCAATGAAACACTATTCTACTAACATCAGACTACAGAATGACACTCTCTAATCATTTTTAACTGCAATCTTTAGAAAGTTGTATTTGTTGTTTACTATTGCAGTAAAAGCTACCTTGGGGTCTCCATTAACCCCAAACAGGCATTTTGTCCATTTTGACCACTTTTTAATTTTTTTTGACCGGGCCATTTTGACCATTATGACCATTATGACCACTAGTGGTTTTAACCACTGCACAACACTGGTTTGTGTACTTATATGGAACATTTGTTTTGCCACTGTGGACAACAAGACAAAAAAGTCCTATATGTATTGACTACACTAGAAACAGAATGACGCAATCCTATAGTCTACATTCCATTTAGAAATCGTATCAAACATCGAATCCGTACACTTTCGATTGTGGCTAAAATCTTTTGGAAAATGAATTTCCATGAACAGTGTGCAAAATTTACCACTTTTTAGCCTTTTTTACCATCACAGTGGTAAAAATGCACTTAATGGTAAAAATGCATTTAATGGTAAAAATGGTAAATTTGATTGATTGATTGATTAGTTAGACAGCTGAGTACAGATACACTAGACTTCCCAAAATATAAGTTTTCAAACTTTATTTTCCATGAAATATTTTCAATTAGCCCTTTAATCAATTAAATTAATCATATTTATTTGATTGTACAACAAAGTTATAAAAAAATGAAGGAAAAAAGATTGTATTTGGTATCGCCCATTTAAAATTGATGCTAATTTAATTGCAATTAATTTC
Organism: Tomocerus qinae; assembly: GCA_020055645.1. NCBI lineage: Eukaryota > Metazoa > Arthropoda > Collembola > Entomobryomorpha > Tomoceridae > Tomocerus > Tomocerus qinae. Next base: position 64,237,636 of record CM034546.1, read on the forward strand.
TTAATCGGCACGGGTTGTTAGCGCCCCCATTGGTTGAATCCTACTCTGATTGATGAACACTTATCAATTTGTGACAACAATGATCATCCGCTAAGCTATTTCATACTTTGGCACCGAATTTTATTCAAAATTCAAACACGAAATTTAAATGTAACTATTTTTTACCATTTTTACCATTTATACCACTTACCACTACTTTTTGGATAGTGGTATTTAACGTTAAATACCATTAAAATCCACTTACCACTGGTAAGTGGTAAATGGTATTTTGTACACTGTCCATGAAGATCTTGCACTAATTTTGTGTTATTTTGTTTCGGTCTTGGTATCACCAACGGAATCAGAAATTTGTCATTATACGAGAATTGCGATTTCAACTTGATAATATTTCCTGGTTCTGTCTGGCACAAGAGATTTCTGGTATCCAATCAGCATCTACAACACTGGACTGTGGCTACACCGAATTACAACAAAAGCCTCTTCAACTCACATAAGGATGGCCCCTGGGATCTGACCAACAATCTGTGCAGCGTCAACATTCTTATGGAGCCAAGCGCCTCTCTTTTATTTTTAAAAAGATATTTTGGAGATGAAATCAATCGTCGCTCTTTTGTATTCATAATTGTTTATGAAAAAAGTAAATTTCAAGCTGGTCAACAGTTGTCACCGTATTCCAGGGATGAGCTGACTGGTCCACTGTTTATAATGATTATCAATAATGCAAGTCATAATTCAGTGTACACTGGTAGTATTTACAAACAAAGAAGATTCGTTGCAGATAGAGAAATAAAGGATGAAAATTGGGAAAGTGTTTGGTACTCTTTAAATCGGCATTTACACGGTATTCGAATTGGAGGGATTTTTATACTTTGGCCCTCCTCTTCCGCTTCGTTAATGCCAGAATGCAAAGAATCTATTTATTATGCAATGAAAAAAGGTCATAAGCGTGTCCCCCTACGTTCAGAGCTGTCGAAACAATTGCCGACAAATTAAATTTTACTGTGATTTATGCAAGGCATCCTGCAGTTTTAAAGGCAGAAAATCTTTGTGGAATAATTCAAATGTTGGCAAATTACAATGACTTATTTGTATTCTCATACCATAGACTCAAGACAACGTTCATTGAATACTTTCAACAACAGATTCCGTACTACTGCGAAGCATCCCCTGATTTCCACTCCGTTTCCCTGTCCGTATTGATTCAGAATACATTTGATATTCTGTGCTGGCTCCTGATCGTCTCTCCTTTCCCTCTCGGATTGGCAATTTTAGTCCTCGAATCGAAGAATTCTTCCACACCCAAGAAAATAGAATGGATCTTGATGACCTTGGTGGCTGTTCTTTTAGATCAAGGAGTTATTTATAACAGAAAAAGAAACCTGTTCTTGGAAGTAGTAACCACCGGATATGCAATTACAACTCTTTATGGAACTTGGATAACAAGTGAGATCATTGCACCTCCAGAAAAGAAACAATTTTCGGACTTAAAAGAACTCATTCAGAACAACTACAAACTACTATCGTTGAAAGACAAACGCAACAGCGTGAATGAAAACAGAACTGAATTATTTTTTAAATACAAAATGTTGGAAAAAATGAACTCGGGTGTTTACATTTATGACGGGGAATTAGAAAAAGCAAATGTCAGAAAATACGTCCAAATTGTAAATAAATTACTGACCAACTACTCCATGAAAATATTTCATCTTTATGAAAAGCAAATTGGACAATATTACGTTCCAAATATCCCAAAAGAATCATCATCAAGTGGACGTTGCATAATGGCCCAGAATGTGGCTGTCACATTACCATTTTCATATCTCCATATTTCTTGCAATCGTCATAATTTCAAATCCTATTTCCAACTAATGCAGGAAAAGGGACTTTTGAATTTTTGGAAAGAACAACAGGAACACATTGTATCCGTGCAATCTAAGCGAGATTATCTTTTAGCGATGCATGAAGAGAGTCAACCCGTGGCCATCAACTTGGGAATGAAGATTCACACGATTTTTATTTTATGTGCATATTTATTCCTTGGGCTACTCATGTTATTCCCTTTGGAACTGTTTGGGCACAACAGTTACTTTTCTATCCGAAATTATTCAAAATGCCTCTTTTCTGTATTTCAAATAACAACAAAAACACTTAAATATTTATGGTTTAGGTTGCTCTCCTTTTGCTGCAACAAAAAAGTAGTTCCTTTTCAAAAATAAGGGTGTAGAATGTTTCTGACAAAAATACCTGTAGTATTATTAATGAAGTAATTTAAATGGGCGATACATTATAAATTATTTATAAGTTTGTAAGTTTATTAATAGCAAAATTTAAAATGGTAAAAAAATACGGACATAGTATTACATATGTAGTTTAAACATTAACCTTAAAGTATTAAATATTACGTATAATGTACGTCAGTCATTAATAAAGCGTTTTAAAAATAATTAAATGTTTTATCGAAGAGAAATTGAAAGAAGTAAAGCGACGATAGTAATTTTGATATTGCTAAGAAACAAAGATGAACTGATTCCGGCTGTGGTGGTTCTTGTCTTGCATTGACCTTCAGGTAGTTTGTATTCTTCTGCTTCGGGATATGTAGTATATCCTGTGATGACGGTAGCATCCTTGGCTCCGTAGCTTTGAGGCACGCCAAAATTACGAGCAAGGAGAGTTTCGTTAGTTTCGCCATTGTAATCTCCAGCCGCATAAAATGCAGTATGGTTTCCATATCGAAACTCGTGTTGAATTTTTTGTCTTAATTCATTTGTCCAATCCAACTCGTTCAAAACTTGAGAGAGCAGTTTTCCTTTCAATGCTTCTGGGGCCACTACAGTCGGATTGAATAGATTTCCGTGTGTTCTATACAAATTAAAAAACACAGCTATGAGAAACATAAATACTCATTGTACATAAATCTATAAATGGATTTCTTAGTTTGCTATAAAATGAATATGTCATATCGGAAATGATAATTAACAATTACCCGTTGACTGCGGTGATGTTGAATGTGGGGAAGAGTTGCTTAAGGGGGTAATTGCTCTTGCATCCTCTTAGTTCTATTCTAGGATAGTAGACCAAATATGTGTGGCACATTTCTTCGTAGGTACTTTCCCCGCCCAAAGTAGTAAAGTTACGGTCCATCGTATTGAATATGCATTCTGAAATACATATTTTAAAATTGTTAAAATTATAATATCATCTCCACTAAATATAATTTGACATATCATCCTAAAAATAAAAAAATATAGCTATTAAATGCATAGATATGAGATTGTACCATTGGTTAGATGATCTCCAGGAAGTAACTTCACCTCGTTTCTCAATTCTCTGGTCTGTTGATAATCAAAGTCGTAGTTCTGGTCATTGAGAACCCAAGGCAGTTCTTTGTTGTCCCTGAAATGACGGACTCTCATCTCTCGTCCTATTTTCACAAACAAAATGTACCATTTAAATAAAATATATCGATAGTTTATCCAAAATCCGTCGTTTGAAGTTCTATGATATATTTACCAGCAATGTGAGAATGCATGTTGACACCGATTATGTTGATTCCTTCTTGCGGTACAAACTTTTTAGTGATTTCCGAGCTGCAATGACCTGCGACGACATAATTTGTAGATTGAGGAGGAATGAGAAGAGCCGGGTTTACATCGTGGCCGACCATGATGATAGATCCATCAAACTCCCTGTAATAGAATTAAATCGATATAATTATATTGCATTTACAAATTATATTAAGACCGAAAATAAAATAATACAACAATTTAACATTGAAATATCATTATTGAATCAAAATGGTTTTTCTAACCTTTTCTTGTCGGTGTAGTATGTGTCGAAGCCAGTCGTGTATTTTACTCCAACTCTTTCTGTTGGGTTTTCATAATGGACTTCCAACATAATGTACAAACTTCCATCCCCATTTCCTCCAGAAGAAGCTTCCCCAAATGGCACACCAACATGTTCTGGCAGCATCACGCGCTAAAAATGCAAATATAAATAATTATCAAAAATTATTTTAATGTAGGAAATAATGTATCTATTTTAGTTATTCTTTGAGATAATTATAGATGACAAATAATTTATAGGTGTGGAAATTCTTACCTTTCCTCCGACTGCCCATCCAAATAAAACCTCATTGCAGTAAGGTCTAATCCACAGAAGCTCTTCTAAACAATCTTTGCCTTCATTTTCTGTTTCAACCAAAAGTTTTTCAAGAATACTTGTATCATCCATTCTGCATGTGGTCACAGAAAAATGGTGAGTGTGACGAATTGCATCTTGATTTTCAAGGAAAGCTTCAACCTGTAATAAAAATTGGAATTTTAATTACATTATTGAAATATTTATCCGTCTACAAGTTTAGGTGTGGTTCAATTATGCATTATTAACAAAATGGTTATAAAATAAGGACTTACACCAACAAGATATTTTTGGTTTTGAAATTTGGGGAACTTGTGGAAAGAACAAACATAAGACGTCTTTTCTTTTGGAACAGAGTTTCTTACTCGAATTGGATGGATCTCAAATCTGAATTATATTATGAAATATTAATTATTGTTTTCGAATATAACAAATGTAATGTGTGATTGACTTTTGCTGCATCGGCTGGTTAAATTTCAGACTTGTTCAATGAAATGACTTACTCTTTCATATCAGTAAATGCTGGAGGGGGATCGAGCAGTAAAAACTGTCTGGCTCCCCTATTAGTTGGGGAATGCTGTCCGATAGAATCAGTCTCACCATAGGACCAGATCACATTGATCGTATCGGCCTATTTAGTATAAAGCATTGTGTTACTTCAATTTTACTTATAATTCAACAAACAGTGATACTAAATAGTTCTAGTCATGTGCTTACAGTAATGGTAATGTCGTTCTCCTTATCGCATGTTTGAAAAAATCTCTTAAATTTCAGATGTGTATGTGTTGCATTTTCTGAGGCTTCTAAAATTTCCCAATCTTGTGATTTATCCAAGGTGGGCATTCTCTTTCCAGTTCCATGATAATCCTGTTTAAAGTATGCCAGATGCAATTAGTTATTTCCTAATAATATATTCAGTAAAAGTAGCCGGATAAATAATTTTGGAAATAATGTGTTACTTGGAAGTATGTGATGCCGTCTCTGATTCCACCGATGACTATATCAGCATTGTCCATGCCGGCCTTGGGTGCTAAACCGAATCCAACATAACCGGTGGTTTTCACAGTGACATCAAAAGTAATTTCTTCTTTCTCCACGTTGGGTTCGTATCCCATCACATAAAAACAACTAGGATCTAGACACTCTTGTAGTCGCACTCGCTCTCCCAAACAACTCCCCCCAAATCCAAAGACGACTAGCAAAACGATAATGCAATTTCCCTCCATTTTAAACTGGAATTTAAATATCAATAAACGTTTTTCAAATCAGTTTGCTTCTTTATGTGTTTAAAAGTTGACAGTTTGGAAGAATGACTATCCAAAGCAGTGTGCCTGCCTTTTATACCCAAATAAACTGCCAACAGACTTTATCATCTGGGAAATCAAAGTCGTTGTCGTACTTATCTCATTCAATTTGTTATCAAATATTTTACATGTGGTCGTCGTGTAATGCTGTTAATACATAACAAACTAATCACCATTTCTGCATTATTACACACTTCAACCATCAATTCCGTCAAATTCTATTCTTTATTGGTAAGCTGGAGTGTAAATACTTTATTTATTTATACATTATATGTTCAACGCAAAAATACACAAGTTTAATTAACAAGAAATGAATACAAAACGGTATCAGCGTATTATTTAAGGAAGATATTACTGCTCTTATAACCACAAGTCATGTCAACCAATATGATCACAATTATCTCAAAGTTCAAGTACAATTTATCCTGAATTAAATATGAATACAAATCAGTTTGGTGTAAACAGTTTTTTACACATAATTAAAAATGTATAGCGCTTAAATAGTCACTTAATCTAATTAGAGTAGAAAATGCATAATAAATGCTTTACAATATATTACAAAATTTATTCTACTTTAAGAAATATTTTATTGCTGGTAGTTGGGGCGATAAAAATGTCCAAATTTTAAATGATCAATTTTTTTTAAATTGGGAGTTTAAAGATAAAAATGCCCTTTAAGTGAAAGCATTTTTATCGCCCCAACTACCAGCAATAAAATATTTCTTAAAGTAGAATAAATTTTGTAATACATTGTAAAGCATTTATTATGCATTTTCTACTCTAATTAGATTAAGTGACTATTTAAGCGCTATACATTTTTAATTATGTGTAAAAAACTGTTTACACCAAACTGATTTGTATTCATATTTAATTCAGGATAAATTGTACTTGAACTTTGAGATAATTGTGATCATATTGGTTGACATGACTTGTGGTTATAAGAGCAGTAATATCTTCCTTAAATAATACGCTGATACCGTTTTGTATTCATTTCTTGTTAATTAAACTTGTGTATTTTTGCGTTGAACATATAATGTATAAATAAATAAAGTATTTACACTCCAGCTTACCAATAAAGAATAGAATTTGACGGAATTGATGGTTGAAGTGTGTAATAATGCAGAAATGGTGATTAGTTTGTTATGTATTAACAGCATTACACGACGACCACATGTAAAATATTTGATAACAAATTGAATGAGATAAGTACGACAACGACTTTGATTTCCCAGATGATAAAGTCTGTTGGCAGTTTATTTGGGTATAAAAGGCAGGCACACTGCTTTGGATAGTCATTCTTCCAAACTGTCAACTTTTAAACACATAAAGAAGCAAACTGATTTGAAAAACGTTTATTGATATTTAAATTCCAGTTTAAAATGGAGGGAAATTGCATTATCGTTTTGCTAGTCGTCTTTGGATTTGGGGGGAGTTGTTTGGGAGAGCGAGTGCGACTACAAGAGTGTCTAGATCCTAGTTGTTTTTATGTGATGGGATACGAACCCAACGTGGAGAAAGAAGAAATTACTTTTGATGTCACTGTGAAAACCACCGGTTATGTTGGATTCGGTTTAGCACCCAAGGCCGGCATGGACAATGCTGATATAGTCATCGGTGGAATCAGAGACGGCATCACATACTTCCAAGTAACACATTATTTCCAAAATTATTTATCCGGCTACTTTTACTGAATATATTATTAGGAAATAACTAATTGCATCTGGCATACTTTAAACAGGATTATCATGGAACTGGAAAGAGAATGCCCACCTTGGATAAATCACAAGATTGGGAAATTTTAGAAGCCTCAGAAAATGCAACACATACACATCTGAAATTTAAGAGATTTTTTCAAACATGCGATAAGGAGAACGACATTACCATTACTGTAAGCACATGACTAGAACTATTTAGTATCACTGTTTGTTGAATTATAAGTAAAATTGAAGTAACACAATGCTTTATACTAAATAGGCCGATACGATCAATGTGATCTGGTCCTATGGTGAGACTGATTCTATCGGACAGCATTCCCCAACTAATAGGGGAGCCAGACAGTTTTTACTGCTCGATCCCCCTCCAGCATTTACTGATATGAAAGAGTAAGTCATTTCATTGAACAAGTCTGAAATTTAACCAGCCGATGCAGCAAAAGTCAATCACACATTACATTTGTTATATTCGAAAACAATAATTAATATTTCATAATATAATTCAGATTTGAGATCCATCCAATTCGAGTAAGAAACTCTGTTCCAAAAGAAAAGACGTCTTATGTTTGTTCTTTCCACAAGTTCCCCAAATTTCAAAACCAAAAATATCTTGTTGGTGTAAGTCCTTATTTTATAACCATTTTGTTAATAATGCATAATTGAACCACACCTAAACTTGTAGACGGATAAATATTTCAATAATGTAATTAAAATTCCAATTTTTATTACAGGTTGAAGCTTTCCTTGAAAATCAAGATGCAATTCGTCACACTCACCATTTTTCTGTGACCACATGCAGAATGGATGATACAAGTATTCTTGAAAAACTTTTGGTTGAAACAGAAAATGAAGGCAAAGATTGTTTAGAAGAGCTTCTGTGGATTAGACCTTACTGCAATGAGGTTTTATTTGGATGGGCAGTCGGAGGAAAGGTAAGAATTTCCACACCCATAAATTACTTGTCATCTATAATTATCTCAAAGAATAACTAAAATAGATACATTATTTCCTACATTAAAATAATTTTTGATAATTATTTATATTTGCATTTTTAGCGCGTGATGCTGCCAGAACATGTTGGTGTGCCATTTGGGGAAGCTTCTTCTGGAGGAAATGGGGATGGAAGTTTGTACATTATGTTGGAAGTCCATTATGAAAACCCAACAGAAAGAGTTGGAATAAAATACACGACTGGCTTCGACACATACTACACCGACAAGAAAAGGTTAGAAAAACCATTTTGATTCAATAATGATATTTCAATGTTAAATTGTTGTATTATTTTATTTTCGGTCTTAATATAATTTGTAAATGCAATATAATTATATCGATTTAATTCTATTACAGGGAGTTTGATGGATCTATCATCATGGTCGGCCACGATGTAAACCCGGCTCTTCTCATTCCACCTCAATCTACAAATTATGTCGTCGCAGGTCATTGCAGCTCGGAAATCACTAAAAAGTTTGTACCGCAAGAAGGAATCAACATAATCGGTGTCAACATGCATTCTCACATTGCTGGTAAATATATCATAGAACTTAAAACGACGGATTTTGGATAAACTATCGATATATTTTATTTAAATGGTACATTTTGTTTGTGAAAATAGGACGAGAGATGAGAGTCCGTCATTTCAGGGACAACAAAGAACTGCCTTGGGTTCTCAATGACCAGAACTACGACTTTGATTATCAACAGACCAGAGAATTGAGAAACGAGGTGAAGTTACTTCCTGGAGATCATCTAACCAATGGTACAATCTCATATCTATGCATTTAACAGCTATATTATTTTTATTTTGTGGATGATATGGCAAATTATATTTAGTGGAGATGATATTATAATTTTAACAATTTTAAAATATGTATTTCAGAATGCATATTCAATACAATGGACCGTAACTTTACTACTTTGGGCGGGGAAAGTACCTACGAAGAAATGTGCCACACTTATTTGGTCTACTATCCTAGAATAGAACTAAGAGGATGCAAGAGCAATTACCCCCTTAAACAACTCTTCCCCACATTCAACATCACCGCAGTCAACGGGTAATTGTTAATTATCATTTCTGATATGACATATTCATTTTATAGCAAACTAAGAAATCCATTTATAGATTTATGTACAATGAGTATTTATGTTTCTCATAGCTGTGTTTTTTAATTTGTATAGAACACACGGAAATCTATTCAATCCGACTGTAGTGGCCCCAGAAGCATTGAAAGGAAAACTGTTCTCTCAAGTTTTGAACGAGTTGGATTGGACAAATGAATTAAGACAAAAAATTCAACACGAGTTTCGATATGGAAACCATACTGCGTTTTACGCGGCTGGAGATTACAATGGCGAAACTAACGAAACTCTCCTTGCTCGTAATTTTGGCGTGCCTCAAAGCTACGGAGCCAAGGATGCTACCGTCATCACAGGATATACTACATATCCGGAAGCAGAAGAATACAAACTACCTGAAGGTCAATGCAAGACAAGAACCACCACAGCCGGAATCAGTTCATCTTTGTTTCTTAGCAATATCAAAATTACTATCGTCGCTTTACTTCTTTCAATTTCTCTTCGATAAAACATTTAATTATTTTTAAAATGCTTTATTAATGACTGACGTACATTATACGTAATATTTAATACTTTAAGGTTAATGTTTAAACTACATATGTAATACTATGTCCGTATTTTTTTACCATTTTAAATTTTGCTATTAATAAACTTACAAACTTATAAATAATTTATATGGTATCGCACATTTAAATTACTTCATTAATAATACTACAGGTATTTTTGTCAGAAACATTCTACGCCCTTATTTTTGAAAAGGAACTACTTTTTTACTGCAGGAAAATGAGAGCAGCCTACACCATAAATATTTAAGTGTTTTTGTTGTTATTTGAAATACAGAAAAGAGGCATTTTGAATAATTTCGGATAGAAAAGTAACTGTTGTGCCCAAACAGTTCCAAAGGGAATAACATGAGTAGCCCAAGGAATAAATATGCACATAAAATAAAAATCGTGTGAATCTTCATTCCCAAGTTGATGGCCACGGGTTGACTCTCTTCATGCTTCGCTAAAAGATAATCTCGCTTAGATTGCACGGATACAATGTGTTCCTGTTGTTCTTTCCAAAAATTCAAAAGTCCCTTTTCCTGCATTAGTTGGAAATAGGATTTGAAATTGTGACGATTGCAAGAAATATAGAGATATGAAAATGGTAATGTGACAGCCACATTCTGGGTCATTATGCAACGTCCACTTGATGATGATTCTTTTGGGATATTTGGAACGTAATATTGTCCAATTTGTTTATCATAGAGATGAAATATTTTCATGGAGTAGTTGGTCAGCAATTTATTTACAATTTGGACGTATTTTCTGACATTCGCTTTTTCTAATTCCCCGTCATAAATGTAAACACTCGAATTCATTTTTTCCAACATTTTGTATTTAAAGAATAAGTCAGTTCTGTTTTCATTCACGCTGTTTCGTTTATCTTTCAACGACAGCAGTTTGTAGTTGTTGTTAATGAGTTCTTTGAAGTCTGAAAACTGTTTCTTTTCTGGAGGTACAATGATCTCACTTGTTATCCAAGTCCCATATAAAGAGTTGTAATTACAAATCCCGTGGTTACTACTACCAAGAACAGACTTCTTTTTCTGTTACCTATAACTAACTCCTTGATCTAAAAGAACAGCCACTATAAGGACATCAAAATCCATTCTATTTTCTTGGGTGTGGAAGAATTCTTCGATTCGAGGACTAAAATTGCCAATCCGAGAGGGAAAGGAGAGACGATCAGGAGCCAGCACAGAATATCAAATAAATTCTGAATCAATACGGACAGGGAAACCGAGTGGAAATCAGGGGATGCTTCGCAGTAGTACGGAATCTGTTCTTGAAAGTATTCAATGAACGTTGTCTTGAGTCTATGGTATGAGAATACAAATAAGTCATTGTAACTTGCCAACATTTGAATTATTCCACAAAGATTTTCTGCCTTTAAAACTGCAGGATGCCTTGCATAAATCACAGTAAAATTTAATTTGTCGGCAATTGTTTCGACAGCTCTGAACGTAGGGGGACACGTTTTATGACCTTTTTTCATTGCATAATAAATAGATTCTTTGCATTCTGGCATTAACGAAGCGGAAGAGGAGGGCCAAAGTATAAAAATCCCTCCAATTCGAATACCGTGTAAATGCCGATTTAAAGAGTACCAAACACTTTCCCAATTTTCATCCTTTATTTCTCTATCTGCAACGAATCTTCTTTGTTTGTAAATACTACCAGTGTACACTGAATTATGACTTGCATTATTGATAATCATTATAAACAGTGGACCAGTCAGCTCAACCCTGGAATATGGTGACAACTGTTGACCAGCTTGAAATTTACTTTTTCCATAAACAATTATGAATACAAAAGAGCGACAATTGATTTCATCTCCAAAATATCTTTTTAAAAATAAAAGAGAGGCGCTTGGCTCCATAAGAATGTTGACGCTGCACAGATTGTTGGTCAGATCCCAGGGGCCATCCTTATGTGAGTTGAAGAGGCTTTTGTTGTAATTCGGTGTAGCCACAGTCCAGTGTTGTAGATGCTGATTGGATACCAGAAATCTCTTGTGCCAGACAGAACCAGGAAATATTATCAAGTTGAAATCGCAATTCTCGTATAATGACAAATTTCTGATTCCGTTGGTGATCCCAAGACTAATACAAATTAAGACAAATATATTGCAATATCTTTGGAAATTCATTTTCCAAAGGATTTTAGTCACAATCAAAAGTGTACAGATTCGATGTAAATGTCAAGATGGAATGAAAACTATGGGATTGCGTCATTCCGTTTCTAGTGTAGTCAATACCTATAGGACTTTGTTGTCTACAAGACATACTTTCCTTTTCAACTACAAGACATATTATAATCTATTTGAGTCGATCTTATGTTAATCTAACGTATATAATGATCACCCAACCCAAAGTACTGTTAAAATATAGGCCAAAATAACATCGGCCGGAAAAGTAGAATAGAATATTAACTCATGGTGTTACGGTAAAATGGAATGTTGGAAGATGTACTAAACGCTGACAATGTTAACGACAAAGCGATAACATTTTCTAATAAACTGAGGAATAACTAGTGTAACAAGAAAGACAGGTTTAAGATTAAAAATTTAAAAAACTAAAAATGTAAATTAGGATACACAATATATGAAGAAAAATAAAAACAAATTTTAATTTAATGTAATGATGTTGCATAACAAGATAAGCATTTAAATCTTCTTAGCAATAGGAAAGCTGAATATTAAGCCCAAACGCGTTGTCTTCATGACGGAAGGAAGTTGTTTCTTATATTAAATAAATAAATAAATAAATGTTATTATGATTCATGATATTACTATGTCACTGCATGGATGCTATTTTTCTTTACACATACTATATCTGAATTAGCTAGAATTACAGCAAATAGTATTAACTAAGAATAGTATTGTAATTTGAATTTAGAACTTTTGCCTAATTTAAATTCCTTCTTTAGGTATTGAGTATTATACATCTTTTATTTACATTACTACATTTACTTCAAACAACACTAATGCAGTATCTCTAGAATGAAGACTAAAATGTTTTTATATCATTACAATACAATAGATAGTTAATAATTAATTTGTATGGCACTCACATGAGTTTTGTATAGGGGATTTTTTGACATTTAGTGTGACTTTGTATGGTGTGTTATGACTTACCTAATGAAATTGTATGGGAATAATGACCATGTATGGTGATAGTTTTTTATAAACATTCATATATAGCATACTAATACACCATAAATAATATCATAGGTTGGTAAATTTATTCAAATCTAAAAATAGAACTTGTATAGAAAATAGAATTGTAGAACGATAAGACCGAAATAGGAACTGCGCAGCCATGTAGAAATTATGGATAGTTAGTTATGTGGGTAAATTGAAGTCAAGGCTCTGAGATCCGACGTTATCTCCTAATTAACAAGTTACCAACCTTTTTCCTACTTTTATATTTCCTCTCTTCTGCATTTGCTTTATTTCGTTATCAATTGCATGTGAAAGTTCTATGGCCAATACTATGGCCGTGACTAATAAATTTGTTCGCTTGAAGTACATAACGAACAATGACAGTGACACTGATCTGACGAAAGTGAAGTTGCAAATAAAGAAAGGAAGGTAAGGGTACAACATACATGTACGGAAATTGACATTGATACTGAAGATTGAAGAATTACAAATCTGGAAGTTCAAACAAACATTTAAATACAAAACTTCAGTACAGAATATTATGTGTGTATGAAAGGTGGTAGGAGCCCCCACCCCATTTTTAATTCTGTTACTATTACAAGAGTTTAAACAAAGTACTATTTTAATGATCTTCCACATTACATACCAATGTGTTACCAATTATGTTAAATTAACTTAATATTGCCATACAAAATCATAAATCGCCATATAAATTCATAAACCGCCATACAAAGTCACACTATCTATTTTTAGCTCTCCCATACAAAAGTCATGTGTGAGCCATACAAATTCCTATTTTCCTTTAATTTTTGTTAGGAGGGGGAGCTTGCATTGTTTTCTGCCGAGCACGATACGGATACGTGTTATTTATTTCCCATGCAAACACTTATCTAACAAACAAGCAAAGTAAACGTGTGTAATTATAGTTCACAGTCAAACTTTTATTAAGTTTCAACATAAGATCATTAATTAATTGAAGTGAAATAAATTACAAAGAACAACCTTAATAGAATTGAAAACTGGTGCGAATTGATTCAAGTATAGGCTATATCTATTACCAAACGAAAAAAAATAATAACAGATATTTTCATTCTTGTAATGACATAAGGATCTGCAATAAATTTAAATGGAGACTTCCAATTCCATATTAGTTTAGATAAACTGTAAAGCGGCTTTTAACTCCCATTTTAGCATATAGGTGTATATACAAATGGATATAGTGAACATTGTTACTTAAATCCATCCATCCATCTATGTGTACATAGATATACTTACCTATAAACACAAATGTCACTTTACGTCACCCAGTAATTTTGATGTCGATACTGGTGTCAGTATGTTTGCTATTAAAAAGACAGTTGGTTGAACATATTCTGAGAACAGGGTAATGAATTAATAAATAAGATGTTTAGTTAATTGAAAGAGGCGATAGCGTGTCGTGAAAAAGAGGAACGAGGGGAGAAATGTTCTTATGCTTCATACATAATGAATATCCATGTTATAATACTTTCATGACAATAAAACCACGCAATGTGTAGAGGGACTGAATAAAAAACTACCCATTTGAGACTCAAATAGTTTGACAGACCATAATAAAATATTAAATTACTCTTAGGACTGACACATCATTAAATACTTCGGGTGCCGGTTACGTTAAGATTCCGTTTAGGTTATCTCATTAAACATTGGCTAAACAACTTAAGATTTAGTAGTATTTATAATACTAGTGAACCCAGCTAAGGGGCAAGCCACCCAACATAGTAATAAAACAATTTCGAAAAGATCCCATTACGTTATTATGTTAACTTTGTAAATACAAAGTATATTTAAATTAATATACTTTTATTTTCTACTGTGATTGAAAAAATTGCTGCAGCCCCAACTTCCTGATAAAAAGGAATTTCCTAAACCAAAATAATAACTGCAGATCGTAGCATCAAATACAGAGAACAGTGAAAGATTCCATTTTTTGAAAAAAACCACTAAGTCATCAAAAAGCTCCTTTATAAAATCAGAAAAATAAGAATCCCATGAGTAAAGCTTACGAATAAATATTTTTATAGAATAAATAGTGGCTCCCAGTACAGTTATTTAATTATACAAAAAGGTGTGGCAACTGGCAGAAAGAAATCAAGAGGGTAGTAAAAAATGAAACCCAACTCTACTAAAAATGTTAAATAAGTTTGTTCATATAGCAGAACCAATAGACGTTTCCCACAATTCCAGGATAACACAGACAGGTATTGGAGTCATTTCAATACGTATTCATGTTAATTTGACCGGTCACCAATTTGGCCGGTCACCAAACCTCTAATTGGATCAGAAGTTTTTAAATGCTATGTAATATGCACATTACGAAATTTCAATGTCCCCTTTCGCTAATAATTTCCATTCGATCACCACCCACCATTCAACCATCTATGTAAATTTTTTATTATTGTTTTGATGTAATAATAATATGAAACGACTCATTTTGGTGGTTTAGAGGAATTGGTCTTGCGCATTTTGCTTTTAAGGAACATGCATATATTACGTGTGCAGTTGATGGGAGGAGGAGGAAATCAAAAGTGTTGCAGTCAGCACTTGGGTTAGACATGGGGGAGTGGGTTTTGCGTTACATAATACGTGTTGGTTCCCTAAGCTCCTACCAGACATAGATAGATATATAGATAGGTAGGTAGGTAAATTTATTGGTTCATCACAGTCTGTGGTTATATATTAGAATAAGAAAATAAATTTTGAAATATAACAGATTAAACCCATTTTAACTGTATTTAAGCAATTAACCTACACCCAAAACATAAAACATTGGCAAAACATTTATATTGTACAATAGATTCGTGCTTCATTACAAATTTAACATTACACTGACGTCAATCGGAAGAGTAAGGCTAATAATCTACTTAAGTATTACTTACTTACACGACAAATTCTTAAATAAATACAAGTTGGCACGAATGTTCATGAAATAATAAAACAGTGTGCTATAAAATGTTTCTATGATCAAACGCTAAAGACGAAATGTCAATCCACAGTACAGAGAATATTCTAGAGCTAATATTGAAAAATGAAACCCCAAAATTGTAATTTTTTTAATCAAGATTTTAGCATTACTGTTTTCCCACAGGAAAATGCGCCTGAGAAGGATCTTTAAATTTTTAGGTGTCAATTATACGCCGCCAAAAAGTACTTGAGAGTTGTATCAAATACTATTATCATTAGCTGGTGAATGTAATTCAAAATATTAGAGAAAGTTTTCCAACTTTTTGCTCCATGTGGCAATAATTAACTAAACATTCAGTTTGTCAACGGATGTTCATTATTCGTCAAAGGAGTTCGGCCTAGCATTTAAGAAAACGGAATTCATGTAAGTATTTATATGCCAGCATGTTATAACTAACAATCTCAATTGGGCTTACAATTTTATTTGCAAAAGAAAAAGCTTTTGGATTTTTAACTAACCAAGTATTGCTTTCAGGGAAAAGGTTGATACAGTTATTACTATCACAATTGAAGTGCTAAAACTACCGTTACCACTGATTACTTAAAGACTCATTAAATAACAAAGGGATAGAAATCAAATGCTGCCTTGGGTTCAAAAGATAAAACTGATTGAAAAGCAAAGGGTTGCGGAACAAAAATTGTAATACTTAAAATAAGAAAATCTTAATTCCACAGAAATTGTTACCATCGCCCCATGATTCACAAATTAAGAGAAATAATGTCTAAAATGTCAAGTTAGATATCAATTCTTTATCAATAGACAAAAATGTTGAATCCCATATGATACTACCTACTATTATAATAATATACTATTGTAATATATTTTTAGTCTATTAGGAAAGAAATTTAAAGGGCTGGCTCCCTGATGCCCGTCCACATGATAAACAAACAAGATTGGTAAACTTTTTAATTTATAATTTTATTGTATAGAGAAAAGATTGACTTTATACTAGATTTATTCGTTTCTGATTAACGATTTGATATAATTAATGTACTACTACAAAGCGTAATTATTTGTTTAAATGTAACTCAAAATTATATCAGATTCAAGAAGAACTAGACAAATTACACAAAATGGTAGTAGATTTGGCGTACTTGATTTTCCTATTCGGAACAAGGTTGTGTTTTAGTTGGAAATTACAAGAGGTGGCGCAGTTGGGTGAAAATTGTTATGTTAATATAATTTTTCCCCATGGCACTTTGAGTAAGGGAGAATCAACCGATTTAGAAGTGCGAGAGATTTCCACTCCTTTTGCATTTACCAAGTTAAATGCGGAAGAAGTTCGGGCATGTAGCAGGAAGTATGTGACAGATTTGAATTCCAGATTCAAAAGTAATTACGGCACTGACAACTGCACGAATGCATTAGACAATGAGATTCTGAAGACTTCTTTGCCTCGTCTTCAGAGTCGTTTTGCTTGCATGGTGCACATCGTTGTCAATTTCAATCCGAGTAAATTTATGGATGTAATGATGATTAGTTACATCTCTCAGGCATTTTCTGATAATAAAAACATTTTGTGGAACATAAAGATAGGATGGTCCAGTTGGTACAATTTTGCAGAATATTCTTCTGTTTATATGCTGGTTAAGCAGGAGGTCATGGATTTGGCTCGGTCTAATTACTTTTTGGACGCTTTCCAAAGGGGTAGTTATTTGTACCACATATTTTGGTCTCAACCCTGGATGATTCTATCCTGGTCAGATTATGACTCCACAGTATATCTGATGTGTCCGCAGTTCAATTCAGCGTTAGATTGGGGATTAGGATCTCCACTTACATATAGTATGGTACCCTTGTGTTTTGGCCACAATTGCTTATTGCTACCGCTTAGGCAGATGGCTATAGGAAGCTTCATTAAGGAAAGTACCGTTGTTACAAGGGCGGGCTTGTTTACATTCGATGAAAACAGTTATAATAGGATGAAGCACAGGAATCCTTATTGTGGCCGACCTCTGAGAAATCATCGTTTTACAAATGAAATTACCAGCGAGGAAAACATCTTAACCTTACCAATTGCTTCAATGATTTTTCAAGATTTTCCAAATGCTACCATTGGGAATATTGTAGGAAGAGGTTTATGTTTTAAACAGGAAAGGCAGTACTTATTGTTTTCATTCCAACAAGATCGAGACGTAGTGTATTTTCATCATTCTTATCTCTCTTCAATTTTAACAATGGAAGATTCTTACAATTTTATTTCCTGCGTCGTATTAAAAGATGAGAGTATTTCCTTCTGGGGGTATGTTCAACCTTTTCAACCCTGCGCTTGGCTTGGTATAATAATCTCGATTTTCTCTTCAATTGTTTTCCTTCATGGAGTAACATATTTCAAAAAAGAAAAAAGCATTCCCTTCATTTTGATTGTCTGGGCATATTTGTTGGACAACGAATGCATTTTACCAAAACGTGTTAACAAAACGCTTTGGATGAAACTAGTAATTGGTCCTTTGCTGCTCATGTTCATTGTACTTACAAATGGATACGAGGGAATTTTCATTTCAGACTTAATTCAGCCACGTCCTGTGGAAAAAATTGAGTCGATAGAGCAATTGAATCAGCTTTCGGGCATCAGTACTATGGGCGAAATGATATCCAATGATGGGACAGATCCTTTTGAAATTCCAATTTATGTGGAATTTCTACTTAAAGAGCATTGCAGAGAAAAGAATGTGAATTCAAATCCAGAATGTGAAAGAGACTACAGTCAGTTGATTGGTGTCAAAAACGAAGTATTTCAATTGTCAAATCTAATTTCCCGAATCTCATTGGACTTGAATCCTATGGACTTCAGCTATAATAAAAAAAGAAAATTTTTCAAGGCAATTGACAAAAGCCTTCAATTCCCTCCGGGATTTCCAGACACCACTCCTCAAAAGTGGATTTCGCAGTGCAATGATTCTGCGTTTATTGCTAGAAGTTCCCGTATACATCGACTTTTTGATAATTCCAACTGGAATTCAATAGCCCGGCCAGTCAAAAGATTATACCAAGGGAGAAAAGAAAACTCATTTTTACCAACTCTCATTTATGCTTCGATTGAAAGTAGGCAGATTCCCATGCTTACTTCTTTTCTGAACCAAAAGTTGCTTCATCTGACTCAATCGGGACTGTTCAACTTCTGGGTCGAGCATTTCAAGGCTTACAACTACACCGAATGTAAATGGTGTTGGCATAGAGGTTTCACCCGTCCATTATCATTTTCTAATTCAAACCTCAGTACAATATTTTTCATTGGCTGGTGTGGTTCAGTAGCCACCTTAGCAGTATTTCTATTCGAAAGCTGGTGGATAATACTATCTTTATTTTGGAAATTGCTGTATTACCTTTGGTCGGCATTGAAAAAAATATGGAACTACGTTGGCTCATCACTGAATTTTATTTATCATGTCATCGTAAATATACCTGTTTATTTTCGAACAGTTGTTCAGTTTTTATTCTCACGTTAATATTTAATATGTAGTTCTTCGGTTTCTTTTGAGACTTGCAAATTTCTTTGTGGCAAAATTTAATGTGGGTTTTCTCTCTGTATTTAAAACCATTGGTAACAATAATAATAGTTGGACGTAATATAATGCAATGTGACCCAAAATAGGAAAATAAATAGGTAAGGAAATCAAATTACATATATAATAAGTGTGTTTTAGTTCTTCTAAAATTTCGAACAAAGTTGATACAGCGATAGTTAGTATTACATTTTAAAGATGTATTTTATAAGGGATCCATATATACTGCAGTTCAGGAGGATGACCCTTACCTTGAAAATGATTGTGGAAAATATGAAATAACGTCAATTTTATATTCCAACCCATACATTCATGTACCAAATTTTAATTGTGAAAGTATGCTAGGGGTATATAAGTGAAAACACTACATTTTGCAAATTAGTAAGACGAATGGATGATATTAATTTTTTCATGAGATGTTATTAGTTATGACGTCACTCCATTTCAGTTCATGTTATGATAGAATTAGTTTATGCATGAAAAGTAATTGAAACATAATATGTGAAAAAACCATACTATAATATGAAACAGATATTGTTAGTTGTATGTATAAAGTATTACTGAAATCTAGCGCGCACAGTATGCTAGAAAAATTTTCAAATATGAAGACCTTCTCATAGGTTCTCATAGCTTGCGTCAATTTACGTTTATACTATAGTCATGATCATCATGTTTGTGTCCATTTACAATTTTACTACAGTTTATTTAAATTTAATAATTTTATTATACTTTGCCGTTAAAACGAGCAAGCGTGTATAAAAATAACTCTGTAATTACAAAAGTATGTAAATGTAAAAAAAATGTTTCTCGCTCAGTGCTCTCTATTATTAATACTATCCTATTTACAGCTTACATTTTTATACCACTATGAATTGGTAAATAGAACCTTATTCTTATGCAAACTTATCTACTATTTATAGTTACATTTAATCTGAGTTTGTTCATTAGTTTCAGGGATGACAAGTGAAATATTTTCGCTTGAAATAAATAGTGAAATTAATTACTTTAATTTACGAAATATTTCACTTCAGCTTTTGTTGAAAAGTGAAATCAATGAAACAAATACAACAAAGTGAAATAAAGTCATTTATTTCGTTTTAAGAGTGAAATAAATGCCCTATATCCCTATATATTTCATTTTATTTCAATTTATTTCTTTATTTCAATTTATTTCATTTATTTAAGTTTCCAAGATTAAAGTCATTGAAAAGTGAAATAAATGCCAACCCTGATTAGTTTTAGACTTCGTTTCTTCATTATATTCGTTTATTTGTTAAGTTATAAGCAGAACATGCAACTTTACGAATTGTAAAAATACTAAGCTCCGACCCCGCATTATCATCTATTAGTATGTTGATCTTATTGAAGAGATGATGATCTCAGCAATCTTCTATGGTTCTGAGATGCGTAATAAAGGATTATGAAACACTTCGATTATGGTGAATCTATCTACTGCAGACTGGCACGTATCTAGAAATTTGTTCAAGGGGGGGGGAAGCAAAAATTATACCAAAAATAAGACATATTCGCACGAAGCGCGAAAAAATTTTGCAATTTTAGACCATTTTTGAGAAGAAAATTCTCTTTTTCTCAGATTTAGGGGGGAGGGCGCTGCGCCACCCCCGCCCCCTTCTAAATACGTGCTTGACTGCAGACATCAATTCATTTTGCACTCAGCTACATACGTTACTTACATACGCATTTGCCATATCGTCTGCTTAACATTACAATTTGATACACAACAATATCATGGCAGCTTGTGTATGTATGTTAGTGGGAGAGTATGATCAATACTATTACGTAGCAAAGACACACTAATTCAAACCGCGAGGACTTACCTGTAGTTACTCTCTGAATAGCTATACTGTTCGGAGAAGCCACTCGTTTGTTAGACAGACATACAAAACACAAGCAGAGACGACAAGGGCAACGAGAAACTTACTCAGACGTTTGAATCACGGAAAAACAGAAGGTGAAATGTCCTTTTTCCTAGACTCGAAAGTCAAAGCAAAATGTAGCCGGTTGGGGACATCGAGAAGTAGGACTCCGTCAGCATACGGGCAACGATATACGTCACCTTTTTAACCCGTTCCTTACTACGGTTACCATATGGTAACAGTCAAGGACATCTAATTCAATTTTTTTTATTTTGTTGACAAGATAATATAATATGCATGCCGCCGCGCCACTTATGAATCATCACTAATGCATGTCCTTCCACATTTTTGAAAAAAGTAGTCCATTTTGTCCTTTCTTCGATTTTTTATGAAATTTCGAATTTGTGCATCCAAATCATGTCTGCAAAATTAAGGAATTTTTTTTTCAAAAATAAATAGATAGGAAATGGGAAATAATTTTATCCTTGTTAGTGTTTAGAATGAGTTTTCAGTATCCAAATGTATCGACAATAGACAAAATTACAAAATTCACAAAACGCTTTGAGCGCTGTTTCGCTGCCAGCGTTAGTGTTACCATTTGGATACTCTAGGAAGATATGATGTCCGTTAGGGTGCAGCAAATTGTGTGTGACAGTTAGTCCCAATCCACCTCCATATGTCAGTAAATTTAGTCATGACCCCCAATGTTTCATCGAATCTTCATCGAAATGACCTAAAGGTCACGTTTTAAACCTCCCCACCCCCTGAGTGGTGGGTGGGGATTTTGGGGCAAAATGAGATTCCACTGGATTTGGACAGATATCGACCGAATGAACAAATCCTCACCCATATTTACCCCCACCAAACCCTCTTCAGGTTGAATTAAGGCAGCGATCACGTTGCCCCAATTACCTCCTCCCCCGTAGCCACAAGTTGGCATCTTAAATTATTACCTTAGATATTTCCCTGTTGATCCATATGCTTTCTAATGTGCCTATTTAATCTATTGAATTCGTTGCCTTCGTTGCCCAATATTAGAAGGCACATTAGAAACACTTGAGGCAACGAGGGAAATAAATTAAGGTAATAGGTTAAGTGGCCAAACTTGGGGCCACGGAGGAGGATGCAACGGCGGAAAAGGGGACAATTGGGGCAATGAGATCCCGCTGCTTAAATCCAGTTTCCCTGATAAAATCCGAATTTTTGGATTAAATTATGAAAATTCGAATTTTCCTAAATGTTTATTATTCGCTCAAACGGGTATTATTGGTGATCTAATAACTGGTGGGTGGCTTCGGATACAATGTACTCCCGTACCAAACCAAGAAATGTCCTTTCAAAATAACCATAAAAATTGTAATGAAAAGGAGTATGTCTTAGGGAATCTAAAGGAAACCGAGGTGTTGTCAGATAGAATGTAATTATAGGATGCATGATAAAAGCAGGTTGTATTATTTAGTGACAGAGGCTTGAACCAATAATTATGGAAATAAACGCAATTAGGTGATCACTCATAGAGGAATCAGTGGAAGTAATATTAAAAGTTGTTGTTAAAACTAAGACATTACAAAATGAAATCAAATGGGATATCTCATACGATACTTAATGTAAACGGTGACGTTGCCAGATAAAATGGATTTGCAGGATGCATGATAAAAGCTGGTTCTTGGATTTGGTGACAGAGACTTGAACCCATGATTATGGAAATAAACGCAATGTTGTGATCACTCGTAGAGGAATCAGTGGAAGGTAAATGAAAACCATTATTACAACTAGGACCATAAAAATTGTAATGAAAAGGAGTATGTATTAGGGAATCTAAAGGCAACGGAGGTGTTGTCAGATAGAATGTAATTATATGATGCATGATAAAAGCAGGTTGTATTATTTGGTGACAGAGGCTTGAACCAATAATTATGGAAATAAACGCAATTAGGTGATCACTCATAGAAGAATCAGTGGAAGTAATATCGAAAGTTACTGTTAAAACTAAGACCTTACAAAATGAAATCAAATGGGATATCTCATACGATACTTTATGTAAACGGTGACGTTGCCAGATAAAATCGATTTGCAGGATGCATGATAAAAGCTGGTTCTTGGATTTGGTGACAGAGACTTGAACCAATAATTATGGAAATAAACGCAATTAGGTGATCACTTATAGAGGAATCAGTGGAAACGATATTGAAAGTTATTGTTAAAACCAAGACCTTACAAAATGAAATCAAATGGGATATCTCATACGATACTTAATGTAAACGGTGACGTTGCCAGATAAAATGAATTTACAGGATGCATGATAAAAGCTGCTTCTTGGATTTGGTGACAGAGACTTAAACCCATGATTATGGAAATAAACGCAATGTTGTGATCACTCGTAGAGGAATCAGTGGAAGGTAAATGAAAACCATTGTTACAACTAGGACCATAAAAATTGTAATGAAAAGGAGTATGTCTTAGGGAATCTAAAAGCAACGGAGGTGTTGTCAGATAGAATGTAATTATATGATGCATGATAAAAGCAGGTTGTATTATTTGGTGACAGAGGCTTGAACCAATAATTATGGAAATAAACGCAATTAGGTGATCATTCATAGAGGAATCAGTGGAAGTAATATTGAAAGTTACTGTTAAAACTAAGACCTTACAAAATGAAATCAAATGGGATATCTCATACGATACTTAATGTAAACGGTGACGTTGCCAGATAAAATGGATTTGCAAAATGCATGATAAAAGCTGGTTCTTGGATTTGGTGACAGAGACTTGAACCCATGATTATGGAAATAAACGCAATGTTGTGATCACTCGTAGAGGAATCAGTGGAAGGTAAATGAAAACCATTGTTACAACTAGGACCATAAAAATTGTAATGAAAAGGAGTATGTCTTAGGGAATCTAAAGGCAACAAAGGTGTTGTCAGATAGAATGTAATTATATGATGCATGATAAAAGCAGGTTGTATGATTTGGTGACAGAGGCTTGAACCAATAATTATGGAAATAAACGCAATTAGGTGATCACTCATAGAGGAATCAGTGGAAGTATGATTTGAAAGTTACTGTTAAAACTAAGACCATTCAAAATGAAATCAAATGGGATATCTCATACGATACTTAATGTAAACGGTGACGTTGCCAGATAAAATGAATGTGCAGGATGCATGATAAAAGCTGGTTCTTGGATATGGTGACAGAGACTTGAACCCATGATTATGGAAATAAACGCAATGTTGTGATCACTCGTAGAGGAATCAGTGGAAGGTAAATGAAAACCATTGTTACAACTAGGACCATAAAAATTGTAATGAAAAGGAGTATGTCTTAGAAAATCTAAAGGCAACGGAGGTGTTGTCAGATAGAATGTAATTATATGATGCATGATAAAAGCAGGTTGTATTATTTGGTGACAGAGGCTTGAACCAATAATTATGGAAATAAACGCAATTAGGTGATCACTCATAGAGGAATCAGTGGAAGTGGTATTGAAAGTTATTGTTAAAACTAAGACCTTACAAAATGAAATCAAATGGGATATCTCATACGATACGTAATGTAAACGGTGACGTTGCCAGATAAAATGGATTTGCAGGATGCATGATAAAAGCTGGTTCTTGGATTTGGTGACAGAGACTTGAACCCATGATTATGGAAATAAACGCATTGTTGTGATCACTCGTAGAGGAATCAGTGGAAGGTAAATGAAAACCATTGTTACAACTAGGACCATAAAAATTGTAATGAAAAGGAGTATGTCTTAGAAAATCTAAAGGCAACGGAGGTGTTGTCAGATAGAATGTAATTATATGATGCATGATAAAAGCAGGTTGTATTATTTAGTGACAGAGACTTGAACCAATAATTATGGAAATAAAGGTAATTAGGTGATCACTCATAGAGGAATCAGTGGAAGTAATATTGAAAGTTACTGTTAAAACTAAGACCTTACAAAATGAAATCAAATGGGATATCTCATACGATACTTAATGTAAACGGTGACGTTGCCAGATAAAATGGATTTGCAGGATGCATGATAAAAGCTGGTTCTTGGATTTGGTGACAGAGACTTGAACCCATGATTATGGAAATAAACGCAATGTTGTGATCACTCGTAGAGGAATCAGTGGAAGGTAAATGAAAACCATTGTTACAACTAGGACCATAAAAATTGTAATGAAAAGGAGTATGTCTTAGGGATTCTAAAGGAAACGGTGACGTTGCCAGATAAAATAAATTTGCAGGATGCATGATAACAGCAGGTTGTATTATTTGGTGACAGAGGCTTGAACCAATAATTATGGAAATAAACGCAATTAGGTGATCACTCATAGAGGAATCAGTGGAAGTAATATCGAAAGTTACTGTTAAAACTAAGACCTTACAAAATGAAATCAAATGGGATATCTCATACGATACTTAATGTAAACGGTGACGTTGCCAGATAAAATGGATTTGCAGGATGCATGATAAAAGCTGGTTCTTGGATTTGGTGGCAGAGACTTGAACCCTTGATTATGGAAATAAACGAATTGTTGTGATCACTCGTAGAGGAATCAGTGGAAGGTAAATGAAAACCATTGTTACAACTAGGACCATAAAAATTGTAATGAAAAGGAGTATGTCTTAGGGATTCTAAAGGAAACGGTGACGTTGCCAGATAAAATGAATTTGCAGGATGCATGATAACAGCAGGTTGTATTATTTGGTGACAGAGGCTTGAACCAATAATTATGGAAATAAACGCAATTAGGTGATCACTCATAGAGGAATCAGTGGAAGTAATATCGAAAGTTACTGTTAAAACTAAGACCTTACAAAATGAAATCAAATGGGATATCTCATACGATACTTAATGTAAACGGTGACGTTGCCAGATAAAATGGATTTGCAGGATGCATGATAAAAGCTGGTTCTTGGATTTGGTGGCAGAGACTTGAACCCTTGATTATGGAAATAAACGAATTGTTGTGATCACTCATAGAGGAATCAGTGGAAGTGATGTTGAAAGTTATTGTTAAAACCAAGACCTTACAAAATGAAATCAAATGTGATATCTCATACGATACTTAATGTAAACGGTGACGTTGCCTGATAAAATGAATTTGCAGGATGCATGATAAAAGCTGGTTCTTGGATTTGGTGACGGAGACTTGAACCCATGATTATGGAAATAAACGCAATGTTGTGATCACTCGTAGAGGAATCAGTGGAAGGTAAATGAAAACCATTGTTACAACTAGGACCATCAAAATTGTAATGAAAAGGAGTATGTCTTAGGGAATCTAAAGGAAACGGAGGTGTTGTCAGATAGAATGTAATTATAGGATGCATGATAAAAGCAGGTTGTATTATTTGGTGACACAGGCTTGAACCAATAATTATGGAAATAAACGCAATTAGGTCGCTTAATTTGTCTTTAGTTTCAGAGTTAAGAAGGATCCACACAATGTAAATATTGTGCTGAATTTCATCTAACTTTGTGTCAAGTTCTACGATAGCTACGAGGAAAAGTAATAGCTCAAAAAAAGACAATTTTGTAACTTGGTTCCGGGCGGAAATAAAAATTTCGAAATTTTATTTCGATAACAAATTATTAAGGCATTTGAAATGGACATCAGTACGGCTGCCACAGAACAAATTTCGAAAAGTCGTCAGCGCCCGTAACCAAGTTACAAAATTCTCTTTTTTTAGCTATAACTTGTCCTCTTAGCTTTCGTAGAACTGGAGGATCACTGCAAAAGAATTTCGAAAATTAATTGCATGTAGTTTGGTACAAATAACAACTTCTCTAAGTTCGCGCATCCTTACTTAGGTGCCGCACTAGTGCAACCGTTGCAGTGACGTGGGATTGTGAGTATTTGTTGAGTGGGACATTATAAAATTATTATATTATAATTATTGTTTTGATTATTGTTGTTCCTCATCCTCGTCATCCTGGCTCACAATTTTCAACAATGTGGTGTATGATTGAGATGTTAAAGGTTCAGGGGTGGTTCAAAATACAGGGAAATTCAATGAGGGGCAGGTAATGGGGAAGTATCTATGACTACGATTTAAAATATACAGAGCCATAGAAATTTACTCTATGACAATACAGCAAAATGAATAGGGCATAAAAGTGACGACTTTTTTGGGAAACTTGGATCTAGTCCGAGAATATTGGTCGTAAAAAGACGAAGTTGGTCTCTAAAAAAGCAGAAAATGTCAATTTATAGCAGCTTACACTTAGATTTCTAACTTTTACCTTCGTTTGCGAGTTATTGTAATTTTAATTAATATCTCGTAACCAGAATAATAATAATAATTGCATTTCATTTGAAAATATTATGATTCCCAGGGAAAGTATTACTGCATCAAAAACTACAAAATCATAAAAACTATTTAATTGCAATGCAACATGAACTCTGTATTACAGACTTGTGATAGGGAAGTGTGAACTTACATTTTAGCATATTATTATGTTGTATTCACTTAAATTACGGGCCAGTGTTCGATGACCAGCCGAATTGTTACTCGTCATAATATATTCAAGTATCTAAGCAAATTGCATGGGGAGAATGGTTCAAAGTTTATGTCAAAGAAAATATACAATATACAATAATAACCATACGTCGGAATTTTATTTATTTAAAAACCCAAAAAATTTACACTAAAATTTACTAAAAAAGGGCAAAAATTTTACGAAAAAATTTTCTTAAAAATAAGCTTAAAATCGCAAAAGCAGCTATAAATAATCGACTCAAAATTTTTGTTATGTTGAATTGAAATGCTACCTACATTCCTAAATCTATTTAAAACTGAAACTTGAGATATCATAGTATAATAAATGTACGCAGGGTATTAGGGAATCAGAAAACTTTAAAAAACCGGCCAATGTTCAACACGTATCCAGAGGGGGACTGGAGGAGCCCGAGGCTCCCACTATATTTCCAGAAAAAGACGATTTTTTTGTCAAAAATAGTTAAAAATCCAAAATATTTTCGCGCAACAATATATTTTGGTGTGCCCCCAATGGTGGGAGTTTTTAATAATTGTATTACTTGGTATGGCTGTTTGCTACTGAAATTATGAATTTGTATGGCAGGGTTAGAAGTTAGTGTTAATTCATGGTTTATGTTTATGGTATATGGTTTACTTTATTCTTGTACAAGATTCCCTTCGGGTTCATCAACGAAAATACTATCAAGTCAAAAAAATACCCAGTAAATGCACACATTCTGTATTGAAACATAAAACATATTTTCAGACCTATTGGCATGTATTTTCATACAAATTCACACTAACAACCTTGCCATACAAACAGGGCCGTCCGGAGGCATGTGCCACCCGTATGCACTGGGCGGCAAATTTTAGAGGGCGGCAAAATTTTCGTTTTAGACTATATAATTTGGCACTTTATTGAAATTAGAAAAGTTAAAATATTGGACAGAAATAGAATATTATAATCTGAATAGGAATTAGAGAAATATTTTAGTCGCAAGAAATCCTTGATCTTCTGTTAGTTATAGCAAACCAAAATAAAGTGATGATTGATTACTGTGATGAAACATGAGCGCAAAAACAAAAGACGGAGTTAGATTAATTGAATTTAAAAATGACAAATAAAGAACAAGAGCATTTAAGTCTTTAATAAAAATGTTTTTAGAAGTAAACTGTTATCATATATAGTTTTGATGTAACTAAAGAAACGGTCAGATAAATTGTTTAGGGCCGAGTATAGGCGGAAAAGACAGCATGAAGAAGATTTACTGGGCAGTTTGAAAAATTCGTTGGATACGTTTTTGATAAAAGTTCCAAAAAATGACAGTAATGAGAAAGCCCTGAAAACTCTGAACAAAAATAATCTGCTTTAGATGTCAACACCAAGGCCGTATTGAGGGGGGGCATTAGGTGCAAATGCACCCCCCGAAATCCAAGGAAAAAGGAAATTTTTTCTCAAAATACCAAAAAAAATTCGCGCTTCGCGCGATTTTATGTGATTTTTAGGCTAATTTTTACTCATTTTAGACATTAAGCCAAAATTTTTCGCACCTCGCGCAAATATGCCTAATATATATAGTCTTATCATAGCATTGTCCCCTCCGAAATCGACTTCTAAATATGGTACTGGTCAACACACCATCCGTATCCGAAATTGGCCCAACAAACGACATGAGAAAGGACAAAAGAAATTGCTGATGTTATTGGGAATTTAATCACAAATGCCGATATGCATGTAAAAGCATTTTTGTGGTTTTTTGTTTCTCTTTAGTTACCATTGTAAACAGAAATAAACAGTGTCCCTTTTTAGGGAAAAGAGAGAGGTGGCATTATTGCATTATAATTAATTTTAAGTTCAATTAGTTTTAAAATGTATATTACTACTATATGGGACCCAGAAATAAAACTGCTGGCCACAAATAAAATTGCTAACCAGAAATAAAATTTTTATTAAGGGCGGCATTTTCTATTTTGCACTGGGCGGCATTTAACCTAGGGACGGCCCTGCATACAAATTCATATTTTCAGTCGCAACCAGGCATACAAAGTAACACATTTATTAAAAGGTCCCACCACCATACAAAATTCCAATCTGTCCCATGCATACGTGTTAATATAAAAACCATTTTCTAATATTTTTTGAAGTGACTTTTTTATCAATTTTTGGGTCCCTTTAGCTGTAGACAATACAAAAAATTACAAACCTTCATTAATTTGTAAAAAACATCATGAAAATGCTCAAAAAATTTTCTTACGATTTTTTTATTCCGAAAAATGTTAGTAAATTTTTTTTATTTGAAAAAACATTTACTAAAACTTTAATTTCTTTTAAAAGCAAAAAATGTAAAAAAGTTTTCTAACACTTTTATATTTTTGAAATCCTTAGGGCATGAAACGTCGAGATACGAAACCTCACGACTCTCAGATCAGTCTGAAAAAAGTTTATATAAATAAAATTCCGACGTCTGATAATAACTTATGAAGAGATTATGGAAGGCGTTATTCTTAGAATGGAAAACGAGGGTAAACTATTTAACCTTTTAACCAACGGATGTTTAAAGAGATAGTATTAATTCTTACCATGAAATGTTATGTATAATTTTCTTGAAAAAAATTAATGTTAAGATTTTAGGTTATTTCGAAAATGATAAAGCTAAATTATTTCAAATATTGAATATTTTTGTTAATTATGTTTTTTTGCGTTCCTTCAAAACGAAATGTTTGCAAATTAAATTTGGATAAACAAAATTTAGTCATTGAAACTTATTAGAAACACTGCATGCTATCTCTGTGTTTAGCAAAACCCTGGCTATTTTAATTTTTTACATTTGTATGATTACCAAAGCGTCGCCCGTATGTCGGAAATTAGTGATATAATGCCTTTCTTCCAATACAAAATTTCTTCTGTGAAAGTTTTTAATTGAGTTGCTGAGTATGTGGTTCGTCGTATATTGTTGGGTGCACGATGAAATTTATAGAAACAGTTAGTTGTAAAATACCTTGAAAGGGTGTAATCTAAAATAATACAAACTAATAGTGTCATAAAAATCCAAAAAATTCTAGAGTTTCAAATCATCAAATACTGCCAAAGTTTCCAAAAAATATTTAATTGCCCTTTATTTGTACATAACCTTGTTAAGAAAAATTTTAAATTAAAGGAAGCCTTTGTCAAATCTACAAAATGATTTTGTTTTTAGTATCCATATTGTTAATAGATGGTGTTGCAGCCCACAGATGAGACCAGTGGAAAGGCAACTGCAGATATTTCGAAGTCGTGTATTTTAAAATAAATGTATGCTGGACACAATTTATTTGAGGTCGATACTCACTGGCTTTATTCGACTTTCACTCAACTTATTACAATTACTTGAGGCTTTATTCGACTCACTGGCTTTATTCGACTTTCACTCAACTTTTTACAAAATTCAATTTACTATAAAATTCAATTAACGGTTTCTGAAGAGGCAACCCCTAACACGCCCCTTACTCGACCACGCTCTCGATCGTTCTGTCTCGATACAAGCACAAACACGCACACACTCAGAAAATTGCTCGTATCCTAAAATTACAGATGTCGCTTTCGACTCTGCTTCTACATCACACCAAATGCATGAAATCAATTATTATGTTACAATATTCTCATATGAATTCCACAGATGGTTTGTGTTTAGCTTGGGAATTGAACAATATCGTGAAATTTGAGAAAGACTGTTACATCAATCTCGTGTTCCCACAAAGCAGTTTAAATAATGTTCAGAAAGAATTTGTTGATAGTGAAATGCAGAATATCAATACTCCTTTTTCATTCACAAATCTACAGAGCGATGAAGTGGAAATTGCTACAGATAAGATTTTTACCTTGATTTATGTTCAATAGCCAAAGATAGACTCGACTAAGTGGGCTTGCACTAAGATGCACATCGTTGTCAATTTCAATCCGAGTAAATTTATTGATGTAATGATGACTTTAGTTACATCTCTCAGGCATTTTCTGATACTGATACTGACACATTTTGTGGAGCAAAAAGAGAGGATGGTCTAGTTGATACAATTTTGCAGAATATTCTTCTGTTTATATGCTGGTTAAGCAGGAGGTCATGGATTTGTCTCGGTCAAATTACTTTTTGGACGCGTTCCAAAGAGGTAGTTATCTGTACGACATATTTTGGTCTCAACCCTGGACTATTTTATCCTGATCAGATCATGACTCCACAGTATAACTGATGTGCCCTCAGTTCAATTCAGCTTTAGGTTGGGGATTAGGATCTCCACTTACATATAATATGGTACCCTTGTGTTCTGGCAGCAATTTGCTTAATGGTACCGTTAAGGCTAGGGCAGATGGCTATAGGAAGCTTCATTAGGGAAAGTACGGATGTTACGAAGGCGGGTTTATTTACATTCGATGAAAACAGTTATAATAGGATGAAGCACAGGAATCCTTATTGTGGCCGACCTCTGAGAAATCATCGTTTTACAAATGAAATTACCCGCGAGGAAAACATTTTAACCTTACCAATTGCTTCAATGATTTTTCAAGATTTTCCAAATGCTACCATTGAGAATATTGTAGGAAGAGGTTTATGTTTTAAACAGGAAAGGCAGTACTTATTGTTTTCATTCCAACAAGATCGAGACGTAGTGTATTTTCATCATTCTTATCTCTCTTCAATTTTAACAATAAATAAAGACTTATGACTAAGATAGATAGATAAAGACTTATGGTTTGACTACCTACCTTCGGTTTTAAGAGACAATGATTATCATTGGTTTAAATATACGATAAAGCAGAATTATACTTGGGACGTGTTTAAATTACTCTACGTAGAAAGACATAATTTTTATCCAGAGAGGTATAAATCTTACAGACATTTTGTTCATAGGAAACAAAGATTTGAAGAGAGTGTAGAAGAGTTTATATATGATTTCATGAGTTGGAATAGATCACTTTTTCCTGCAGATAGTGAGGAAATTGCTGTTAAAAAGTGTAGAGAGGCATTGCATCCGAAGCTTAGAATATTTACTAGTAGTTTAACTGAATATACAGTAGATGCATTAATTGATTGCGCGAAAATGGTTGAAAGGAATCAAGAGGAATATTCGCGTTGGTTGCGTTGCAGTGATGCAAATGGTGTGAATCACCTAGATCTTCGCTTAGGGGAAGAAAAACATGAAGACGTCGGACTGGAAAACTTTGGTGAGTATTACCAATTCCAGATACGAGATGAATTTCGTCAAGGAAGGAGAAACATCAACTATTTATGTCAGCACAAACGTACTGGAACAGATGCGAGAGTAGAAGAAACAACTTGGATGAATACAGCAGACTTGCGTGATTGCATGCTGGGGGACGCCTTGGCACCGGAATCTTTTGAGTCGGCTGGGGAAGAATTGAAGAATTTCAATTTTCCGAATTGCATCAGTAGAAAGAACAAATCAGTTGAAGCGACACCAAATAGTTCCTTTGGCACAGATGTTGGGAGTCATGGCCCATCATTTTGTGAAGAATTTGGATTGAGGAAAGATGACGATTGCAGATCTGAAATTAAAATGAAATTGGATCATTTACGTAGGAGCGAGCGATTTCGTATGAAAAAGAGTGTGTGTATTACACAGAAGAAAGCGGAGCAGTGCAAATTAAGCGAATCAGCGCCAGTCAGTAATCAACTACAAAAATTCAGAATTGCCGGGAAAATTCCTAAGATTATTTGTGCAATTACTTGGAAACGGGACAGACAGGGAAACGAGAATGATTGTTCGAGGATTTGGTTCACATTGTCACAATGGGCCACGAGCATTGGACGAAGTCTATTGAGGTCAAGAGTTTTCATTTTAGTAATCTTGTTCAGCTGGGCAGTGCGAAGGGAGCAAGGCTTAGCTAGAGGAACAATAGTTGTCAGTAATAGAGCAGTACAAAAAGCGAGCATCGCTAGGCAGATTAATTCTGCAGCTGAGTAT
Source organism: Tomocerus qinae (assembly GCA_020055645.1). NCBI lineage: Eukaryota > Metazoa > Arthropoda > Collembola > Entomobryomorpha > Tomoceridae > Tomocerus > Tomocerus qinae. Next base: position 64,271,403 of record CM034546.1, read on the forward strand.
CAGCTATGTAAGACTGCAGGGAGGTATAAGCAAAAACCCATTTGGACGGAAATTCAGCGGTATTGGGCATTGAGGAAGTTTAAGTTTAAGCGAATTACATTTTTCATTTGGTTCAGAGCCAACACATCAAAGCTACAAACGTTTATATGGGAACATCGACTTAAATTTAAAAATTATCTTTTCATCTATTTGGCAATTTTCTTTGAGGACAAACGAATAGTCAAGGCTAGTATAATAACAGCACAAGATTGGGTGTGTACTTTAACCTACCAATTCGACTTACTTTCATTTAAAACCGATTATTACTTCAAAATACAAGAAACTGGAAAATTCCGAAAATGCTGTGGATAAAACGAATAAATACGGATCATTTCGGCAATATTTCTTTTAATTAAAGCTACGACTAATTGGGGGAATAATATTTACTGGTTTTCTGGATCTTTACTGCAATCAAAACATTTAAATTCTAACATAAATGGAATTTATGCCGTTTTTTCAAAATTGATCAAATTCCTGGCAATTACTTCACGAGTAAGTATTTTTGTATTGAAGCTAGGATGTTTTGAAACACATTAGACATCACTGGTTATCACTAGCACCGTCAGGAAACGAATGGCAGCGTTGAAGAACGTTTCATTTGTTTTACTGCCAGATTCATTTTTTTTAATGTCGGCATTCCTCCATTTTAATGGCGATCCATCTATTTTAAAGACACTTTCCCCGACTTTGGGACCACCGGAAGTAACATATAGCACCACTAAGGAAGTAAAGGGGTTCCTCAGAAGTGTTAGAAGTAGTGCAAGTTTATGTAATAAACGAAATTGGCAAGGAGCCCCGGCAGAAGCATTACCATCAACGTATACATATATCGGGGCCATGGGTATTAGCAATAGCATTATTCTACTTACTACTACATCATGTACGTATACTATACACTGCCATAGGCTTATGCACTAACGTAGTTATAAACGTTACCTGTAATGCATGTACTTAGGCTATATACCGCCATAGACTGATGCATAAGGATTTACAACCGTTACTTTACAATGTAGGTAGTTAAGCTAAATACTATGGAGAACTTAGGTACTCAAAGCAATAAGTTTCTATGTATCTACTTAGACTATATTGTGCGACAAACTTATTACATTATTTTCAAGCACCGACTGTAAACAAAGATTTAACGAAAGGCACTAAAGCTATAAGCTGCGACGGTTCAAATGTATATTTAGACATAATCTATATTAGTATATCAACAACACTGACTAGTGTGTTGACCCTGTGTTGACTCTACTTTAATACATGCACAGTGTTGGCCCTATTTTCCAATATGTACAGAGTGTGTTGACTCTATTTAGATATAAGTAGCTAGGTGTTGACCCTACTGTACTAGTTTAGAAAATGTGTTGACTCCATTTGAATGTAGGTACCTATGTGTTGACTCTGTATAGTTATAGTATAGAGTGTGTTGACTTCACTTGGATATATGTACCTATGTGTTGACCCTACTTTATTAGATGTATGGAGTGTGTTGACTCAACTTTCTATGGTTTAAGAACTGTGGTTACCTTTCTTTGCAATAGCATGATAAACTACGACTACAAGCTGCGAATGTATAAAATGAAAGCAATTGTAATAATAGAGTTTAAGGCTTTTTATTAAAACAACTGTAAGAAAAAGCCAACAGCAATATAAACTATTTTTTCCGAGCCTTACTACAGGAAACTCCATGACGGTTGAAGGAGTCGCGACGAGTGAGCCGGCGACCACAAATCGGGCAGTCAAATTCTCCATTGGCTGACCTAAAGGCCAACGTGGAGCGGTACCGGACATGCTTGCTCGGACGTCCACGACCTGCGAACATTTAAGAATACAAAACATTTACAACCTATAACATCATACACTAACTTATCTAAGAGGTTATACTAAATTTATATTGTACTTACTACTATCTTGGCAGTTCACATCTATGGAGGACAAAAACTCGGGAGATTCCGATTCACCATTGCTAGGCGGGTTCGCCAACAAAGCACTTTCTTCATCTTCGACACAGTCATTGTCAATATTTGGTGAGTTCACCAGACCATTTGGGGGTGAGATCACCTGGTCGATTTTCGGAGTGTTCTCCACATGCACCATCGGCGGGTCAACAACAACCTCTGGAGCCATCTCCACAATTTCCACTGATGGAACAACACTGGTAGATACGGAAGGACCAGCAACGATAGCAAAATCTTCAGGAGAACTGGAGGGAACAAACATACTACTCAACTGCACAGTTGGCAAACGGATATCTTCGTTTGGAGGTGGAAGACCAGCTTTCTCCAAATAGTCAAAGTATTGGTGCAGCGTTGCTGCACGATGGACTCGATGATTTGCTATAAAACAAAAAAAACAACAATCAATTAACCTCACAACATATTACACATTCAACTACCATTTACGGACACCAATAATAATACAACAACTTACCAATTCGAACTGCGTATGCATACAACTGCAACAGATGCCGATTGTGACGACGAACTCCATTCAACACCGTCTGTAGGTATTCGGCTCTACGCTGATGGTAGTCATCAACGACTTTCTCTGTTGGAGCTACAACGACGACACCAAAACCAGCAGTCGACGTACTCTTATCACCTACAACAACCAAAACAAAGACATATTATATAATCAGATGACATCACCAACATTAGACATAATTTGCGAGATTGCAATAATAACGTGTGAATTACGTGAATTTCCGTTTTGAGGATCCGAGGGACGGTACATCTCACCAAGACTTACAGACACTACTCCAGTCTTGGCATGCACTGTTCCGGATGAGGCTATCAAGTAGTCGATGCTTTCCTCCCAAGCAGAACATGTCAGCATCAACAACTACCCGGTATTTCATACGGCGGGTCAAAGCTGAACATCGCGGGAACGCCATATGCCACGGCCGCTTAATGTTTACGGGGGGCACTTCAGCAACATCTTCTCCCTCCTCAGCAGCAGCTGCAGACGCGGCCAATGCAGTCTTCGATGACAATGCAATATTGTCAACGTTTAGGCCAGGGACGTATGTAGGATCTTTCTTCATTGCTACAAACAACAAACCAAAAAAAATGTCAATATAATATAAAAATGTCAACAACATCGAATCAGAATGGAAACTGAAAATTAGGACTTACCACGAGCCTCAGCAGCACGAGCGAACAAATCGGATTTCACCGGATCACATCTCTTTCCGGTCGACTTCGGAGTTTTCTCGTCCTTTGCAGAGAGAAGAGCAGCTCGACGAATTTGCTCCTGTTTTTTTCTACGACTATCAGAAATATCGGTGGCATTCAACCAGTCCATCACCGAAGGAGCAGGTAAACCACGACCAACAACACCTTTTGACTTATATAAAAAGTCTGTCATTGATTTTGACCTCTCCTCCCAACTTCGAGGACGAGAATTGTCAAGCTCATCGGGCATACACATATCCGGTGTATATGCATACCCGGGTCTGTACAAGCTCCGAGCACAAAAATTATCGGGATGTGAAACCACCATCTCGACTAACTACACTTACAACTATCAATACAACTACAACTATGTCAACGAAAAGCAAACTACAACTACTAATCAACGTATGCACAAAATATCTACAAAAATTTACAAATTTTCCACACCTTACTTTCATGAAATATTCACCAAAAACTCAAAAATTTCACACAAAAACTCACTTTTCGATGAGACGTCTTCACATTTCAACTCACAGGTTGGAAATGGGGGAGTTTTTCTTTACTTAAAGGGACCTCGCCTGGACAAAATGTCAAGGAATTCTATTTACCTGTACATTTTTATTACACTAGTAATGTTCCTTAAACTCAATATGCCCCATTACATGATTTTTTTATGTATAAATGTTTATGTTTCATTGTTGCATGCTTTTAGGATACCTTAAATACTAACAAACTAAACTGTTCAATTACTTAAATATCATGTATTTACTTTACGCATTAGATAGACACATTTAATTTAGGCATATAATGTACTTGTATACAATTATTATGTAAGATTACATCATTACTCACACAATACACAAGTACACATATAACACACAAATACACAACGACATCAACTTCAACAGTCATGCTATAATATAATGATGCAATGATGTATGTATGAATTTGTATGATGGCTAGGGAAATGTAGCTTAGGACCGTTTACCCCTTTACTTTCTTTAACCCGTTGCCTCCAACAGGCTTTTGGGGGGGACTTTTCGGGAGGGAATATGTCAGGATGACTCCTACTACCACCCACCACCTCGTACGGAATTCCACCCACTGTCCTACATAGCCAGCATTCACGGCGTTGCATCGTCAGTTGGTCGAGCACCGTGAGTGGGACAAGTCGGGCTGGAGGTCAGTCCAGCCACAGTTAGTTAGAAATCCCAGTCAACACAAATCAGTCCTAATAAACTTATACTTTTGTCTGTGTCTACACTCTACTTGTTCTGTCGTCCTGTCATTTCTTCGCATCCGATCATGATTCCTGGCATTAAAGGTGAACTGAGTAGGAACACGGGTAGAGAAAGGGTAGGAAGTGCTATCATTCAGTCTAATTAGCTATCTGGTGCCTCAGACTCCTCATACTACTACTAGCCTACTACTAGCCTACTACTAGCCTACTACTACTACTAGCCTACTACTAGCCTACTACTACTACTAGCCTACTACTAGCTTACTACTAGCCTACTACTACTACTAGCCTACTACTACTACTAGCCTACTACTACTACTAGCCTACTACTACTACTAGCCTACTACTACTACTAGCCTACTACTACTACTAGCCTACTACTACTACTAGCCTACTACTACTACTAGCCTACTACTACTACTAGCCTACTACTACTACTAGCCTACTACTACTACTAGCCTACTACTACTACTAGCCTAATACTAGCCTACTACTACTACTAGCCTACTACTACTACTAGCCTACTACTACTACTAGCCTACTACTACTACTAGCCTACTACTACTACTAGCCTACTACTAGCCTACTACTAGCCTACTACTACTACTAGCCTACTACTACTACTAGCCTACTACTAGCCTACTACTACTACTAGCCTACTACTACTACTAGCCTACTACTACTACTAGCCTACTACTACTACTAGCCTACTACTACTACTAGCCTACTACTACTACTAGCCTACTACTACTACTAGCCTACTACTACTACTAGCCTACTACTACTACTAGCCTACTACTACTACTAGCCTACTACTACTACTAGCCTACTACTACTACTAGCCTACTACTAGCCTACTACTACTACTAGCCTACTACTAGCCTACTACTACTACTAGCCTACTACTAGCCTACTACTACTACTAGCCTACTACTAGCCTACTACTACTACTAGCCTACTACTAGCCTACTACTACTACTAGCCTACTACTAGCCTACTACTACTACTAGCCTACTACTAGCCTACTACTAATACTAGCCTACTACTAGCCTACTACTAATACTAGCCTACTACTACTACTAGCCTACTACTAGCCTACTACTACTACTAGCCTACTACTAGCCTACTACTACTACTAGCCTACTACTAGCCTACTACTACTACTAGCCTACTACTACTACTAGCCTACTACTACTACTAGCCTACTACTAGCCTACTACTACTACTAGCCTACTACTAGCCTACTACTAGCCTACTACTACTACTACTAGCCCCTCCGCCCCCCTACTAAATAAGTGCTTGACTGCAGACATCAATTCATTTTGCACTCAGCTACCTACGTTACTTGCATTTGCCATATCATCTGCTTAACATTACAATGTGATACACCACAATATCATGGCAGCTTGTGTATGTGTTAGTGGGAGAGTGTGGTCAATACTATTACGTAGCAAAGACACACTAATTCAAACCACGAGGACTTACCTGTAGTTACTCCCTGAACAGCTATACTGTTGGGAGTAGCCACTCGTTTGTTAGACAGACATACAAAACACAAGCAGAGACGACAATGGCAACGAGAAACTTACTCAGACGTTTGAATCACTGAAAAACAGAAGGTGAAATGTCCTCTTTCCTAGTCACCTTTTAAATACATAGTGGTAAACAGACATTAAAACCGAATTTAAAAAAATGTAAATTCGGTTTTTTCATCTCTGTTACCCGCTATATCTTAAACAGAAGACATATATAGTTACCCGCATGCACTTTACCAGAGTTATATATTCCTTAACGACTGGAAACTGTATGTAATGTCCCCCAACCTTCGGCTACATTTTCCTTTGACCTTCTGGTCTAGAAAAAGGGGACTTTCAACTGCTGGTTTTCAGTGGTTTGAATGTCACCTCGCTCAAAGCTGCGAATTCAGCCACATGGAGGACCGACGTCTCAATGCATTGCATGCATTGCATGCATGCAATGCACAATGGGCAGAGTGGAAACGACTGATTTCCCAGTGGTTTCTATTAATATTACAACCATCATTTTATATTTGATATAATACGATCCATTAATACAACATCATTTTATATTTGAAATATTACTATCTATTAATACAACAAACATCATTTTATGTTTGATATAAACATTTCTATTAACACAACAAACATCATTTTATATTTGATATAATCATTTCTATTAATACAACAAACATCATTTTATATTTGATATAATCATTTCTATTAATATTTAAAACATCGTTTATGTTTGATATAATCAGATCTATTGTTATAACAAACATCATTTTATATTTAATAGAATCAGTTACATTAATATTACAAACATTATTTTATATGTGATAGATTTAAACGGATTGATATTGGAAGCATCATTTCATGTTTGATAGAAAGAATTAGTATTAATTATATGTTCTGTTCTATTAGTTTTACTAATATTATGTTATATTTAAAATATTCAGATCTATTATATTACAAACATCATTTAATATTTTATATGTTCAGTTCTATTAATATTACAAACATCATTTTATATTTATTTATATATCGATCTAATTATATTACAAACATCATTCAATATTTGATACGTTAAGATCTATATTACAAACATCGTTTTACATTTGATTAATTAGGTCTATTAATATTACAAACATCATTTAATATTTGATATGCTCAGTTCTATTAATATTACAAACATTATGTTATATGTGATATGTTCAGTTCTATTAATGTTACAAACATCGTTTTATATTTGATATATTAGGATCTATTAATATTAAAAACAACGAATCATATTTGATATTTTCAAATCTGTTAATAACACTATCTCACTAATAACACTAAAAAAAACATCTTATATTTTATGTAATCGGTTCTAGTAGTGTTACATTATGTTTTTTATATATTTAGATGTATTAATTTTACAAACATTATGTTATATTTGATACAAGCAATTCTATTATTATTACAAACGTCGTTTTATATTTGATACAAGCATTTCTATTGATATTACAAACGTCGTTTAATATTTGATACAAGCAATTCTATTAATATAACAAACGTCGTTTTATTTTTGATACAAATGCTTCTATTAACATTACCAACATAAATTTGTATTTGATATAATCAGTTCAATTAATATAACAAACATAAATTTGTATTGATATAATCGTTTCTAATAATATCGCAAACATCATTTTATATTTGATAGAATTGATTCTATTAATATTACATACATCATTTTATATTTGATAGAATTGTTTCCATTAATATTACAATCATCATTTTGTATTTGAAATATTTATACCAATTAATATTACAAATATCATTTAAGATTTGATATATTCCGATTTATTAATATTACAAACATCATTTTGTATTTGATATATTCAGATCTATTAATATTACAAACATCATTTTAGATTTGATATATTCAGATCTATTAATATTAAAAACAACGAATCATATTTGATATTTTTAGATCTATTAATATTACAAACATCATTTTGTATTTGATATATTCAGATCTAATAAATATTTAGTTCTACTAATATATTGCAAACATGGTTTTCTATTAGATATATACCGATCTACTAAATATTTAGATCTACTAATATATTACAAACATCGTTTTCTATTAGATATATGCCGATCTACTAATATAACAAACATCATTTTATTTTTAATAGATTCCTTTGTATTAAAACTACAACAATAATTTTGTATTTGATAGAATCGATTCTATTAATAATCCAAACGTCATTTTAGATTAGATATAATAAGATTTATTAATACTACAAATATTACTTTATATTTGATATAATCTATTCTATAAATATTACAAACATCATTTTAGATTTGATACAAGCAGTTCTATTGATATTACAAACGTCGTTTTATATTTGATACAAGCAGTTATATTAATATTACAGACGTCGTTTTATATTTGATACAAGCAATTCTATTGATATTACAAACGTCGTTTTATATTTGATACAAACATTTCTATTAATATTACAAACATATTTTAGATTTGATGTATATAATAAGATCTACTAATATAAAATCATCATTTTATATTTAATAGAATCCGTTGTATTAAAACTACAACCATAGTTTTATATTTGATAGAATTGCTGCTTCTCATATTCCAAACGTCATTTTAGATTTGATATATTAAGATCTAATAATATTACAAACATTATTTTATATTTGATATATCCAGATCTGTAATTGCCACAAACATCACTCTATAATATAATCGCCTTGTTCGAGTTGCGCAGTGAAAAATTCCGTAGGGATGCTTGTTTATATCATCGTGTATTAATTTGCTACTCTGATAGCGCAGCCAAGCAGACCTGAATCTTAAACGTTACCTAAATGTGGTAAATCCCAACAGGGCATGAAAAAGGCAGGGTTTTTCCTTGGAAAAACCCAAAAACCCGCCTTTTTGGGTTTTTGCTGGGTTTTAGGGTTTTTGGGGTTTTTGGGTTTTTGCAGTAGCATCTGCCGTCTACTGTGGTTCACTGGACTCCTACTATTATTGTTCCATATTCAAACTTAAAATAATATTTCTTTTGATTCTTTATTTGGGCGATCTGGAAGAAGACATTATTACAATATAAGTGAATTTGCCGATTCGGTTAGTAGTAATTTGACGGTAAAGTCAAAAGTATATTGATCAAATAATCGGTTGGCAATTTATTAAGTAGTTATTAGGTATGAAGGCGACTTAATGTAGAATAGACGAACTTGAAAACTATAATATTGAAAATATTCTCTTTTAACATTTATTTGTTAACATTTATTTCCAAAATATTGAGATAAACATAATTTGTTTATCACAATATTTTGGATTCACAAATAAATACTTGTATCAGTTGCCTAATACGTTTATTCGTTGATTAAGGGATTGAAAAAACGGATATTTTAAACTAGGGTTCTTGTATTCTGCTCCAATCCTTGGGTTTTCACATTGCCCCATTTCATAGCAAAAACCCAAAAACCCGGGTTTTTGCTAATTTTGCTACCCGAAAACCCACCCAAAAACCCAATTACCCAAAAACCCGCGTTTTTGGGTTTTTCATGCCCTGAATCCCAACAAATTTCAATATTTCATAACACAACAAACCAGTTCATGCGTTCTGTATGCAAATATTTCTAGATTTCGGTTCGCTAAAGGTTCCTATTATTTCATGTGCGGGAAAATTTAAAATTTGGCCATTTACATAGTTGAAATTGTGATACAAAACAATGCACTTGCCAAGTACCTCTTTCCTGTCTTGAGATACGGACAGTTTTCTAAAACAAAAGTCCCTGCACCTATCAATGTAAAATTTCTACCTCCGTCGAATATCCACTAAATGAGAAACCATGAAAAGTTCAATTAGAAGAAGCTATGCATCTGAAATAGTTTCTTCTCATCGTACAACATTGCCCCCGAAATACGCGCTATCTTTATTTATAACAGGGCCTAGGTCCTGTGACCGGCTAGTCATTTTATATTTGATAAAATCGATTCATTTCAGTAGTTAAGGCCAAACTAAGCAAAACTTTGCATGTTTAGAAAATCGAAATAAATTTACATTTTATTGACTCAAATTATATGAATTTTTGTCCACATGGAAGATTCATGAATTCGCTTGTTAAAAGAAGGTATAGGCCAGCGAATTAAAGTTGGTTGTTTCTCAGTACATACTTTGGATGTTGAGAAAATTGAAATTAATTTACATTTTAATAAATCAAATTATATGAATTTTTGTCCATATGGAAGATTCGTGAATTCGCTTGTTAAAAGAAGGTATCGGCCATCGAATTAAAGTTGGTTTTTTCACAGTAGATACTTTGCATGTTTAGAGAATCGAAATAAATTTACATTTTATTGAATCAAATTATATGAATTTTAGTCGACATGGTAAGTACATGAATTCCCTTGTTAAAAGAAGGTATCGGCCAGTGAATTCAAGTTGGTTATTTCACAGTACATACTTTGCATGTTTAGAAAATCGAAATAAATTTACATTTTATTGAATCAAATTATATGAATTTTTGTCCACATGGAAAGTTATTGAATTCGCTTGTTAAAAGAAGGCATCAGCCAGCGGATTAAAAATGGTTGTTTCACAGTTGATATTTTGCATGTTTAGAAAATCGAAATAAATTTACATTTTATTGAATCAAATTATATGACTTTTTGTCCACATGGAAGATTCATGAATTCGCTTGTTAAAAGAAGGTATCGGCCTGCGAATTAAAGTTGGTTGTTTCTCAGTACATACTTTGGATGTTTAGAAAATTGAAATTAATTTACATTTTATTGAATCAAATTATATGAATTTTTGTCCACATGGAAGATTCGTGAATTCGCTTGTTAAAAGAAGGTATTGGCTTACGAATTAAAGTTGGTTGTTTCGCAGTACGTACTTTACATGTTTTCAAATTGGAATTAATTAACATTTTAATAAATCCAATTATATGAATTTTTGTCCACATGGTAAGTTCATGGTTTCGCTTGTTAAAAGAAGGTATAAGCCAGCGAATTAAAGTTTGTTGTCTCACAGTACATACTTTGCATGTTTAGAAAATTAAAATAATTTTAACTTTTAATTACGCCGTTTATATGAATTTTTGATGACAGGGAAAATTCATACTTTCGTTTGTCAAAAGAAGGTGTCGGCCAGCGGATTAAAGTTGGTTGTTTCTCAGTACACACTTTGGATGTTTATAAAATTGAAATTAATTTACATTTTAAGAAATCAAGTTATATGACTTTTTGTCCACATGGAAGATTCGTGAATTCGCTTGTTAAAAGAAGGTATTGGCCATCGAAAAAAAGTTGGTTTTCTCACAGTAGATACTTTGCATGTTTTGAAAATCGAAATAAATTTACATTTTATTGAATCAAATTATATGAATTTTAGTCGACATGGTAAGTTGATGAAAACCCTTGTTAAAAGAAGGTTTTTTGCCAGCGAATTCAAGTTGGTTGTTTCACAGTACATATTTTGCATGTTTAGCAAATCGAAATAAATTTACATTTTATTGAATCAAATTATATGAATTTTTGTCCACATGTAAAGTTCTTGAATTTGCTTGTTAAAAAAAGGTGTTGGCCTGGGAATTAAAGTTGGTTGTTTCACAGTACATACTTTGCATGTTTAGAAAATTAAAATAATTTTAATTTTTAATTACGTCGTTTATATGAATTTTTGATCACATGGAAAATTTATACTTTCGTTTGTTAAAAGAAGGTATCGGCCAGCTGATTAAAAATGGTTGTTTCACAGTTGATACTTTGCATGTTTAGAAAATCGAAATAAATTTATATTTTATTGAATCAAATTATATGAATTTTTGTCCACATGGAAATGTCATGAATTCGCTTGTTAAAAGAAGGTATCGGCCAGCGAATTAAAGTTGGTTGTTTCTCAGAACACACTTTGGATGTTTAGAAAATTGAAATAAATTTACATTTTAATAAATCAAATTATATGAATTTTTGTCCACATGGAAGATTCAAGAATTCGCTTGTTAAAAGAAGGTAACGGCCAGCGGATTAAAAATGGTTGTTTCACAGTTGATACTTTGCATGTTTAGAAAATCGAAATAAATTTATATTTTATTGAATCAAATTATATGAATTTTTGTCCACATGGAAATGTCATGAATTCGCTTGTTAAAAAAAGGTATCGGCCAGCGAATTAAAGTTGGTTGTTTCTCAGTAGATACCTTGCATGTTTAGAAAATCGAAATAAATTTACATTTTATTGAATCAATTTATTTTAATTTTTGTCCACATCAAAGATTCAAGAATTCGCTTGTTAAAAGAAGGTATCGGCCAGCGGATTAAAGTTGGTTGTTTCTCAGTACATACTTTGGATGTTAAGAAAATTGAAAATAATTTACGTTTTAATAAATCAAATTATATGAATTTTTGTCCACATGGAAGATTCGTGAATTCGCTTGGTAAAAGAAGGTGTCGGCCATCGAATTAAAGTTGGTTTTTTCCCAGTAGTTACTTTGCATGTTTCAAAAATCGAAATAAATTTACATTTTATTGAACCAAACTATATGAATTTTTGTCCACATGGAAGATTCATGAATTCGCTTGTGAAAAGAAGGTATCTGCCAGCGGATTAAAGTTCGTTGTTTCTCAGTACATACTTTGGATGTTTAGAAAATCGAAATAAATTTACATTTCAGTGAACCAAACTATATGAATATTTGTTCACATGGAAGATTCATGAATTCGCTTGTTAAAAGAAGGTGTCGGCCAGCGAATTAAAGTTGGTTGTTTCTCAGTAGATACCTTGCATGTTTAGAAAATCGAAATAAATTTACATTTTATTGAATCAATTTATTTTAATTTTTGTCCACATGAAAGATTCAAGAATTCGCTTGTTAAAAGAAGGTATCGGCCATCGAATTAAAGTTGGTTTTTTCACAGTAGATACTTTGCATGTTTAGAAAATCGAAATAAATTTACATATTAGTGAACCAAACTATATGAATTTTTGTCCACATGGAAGATTCATGAATTCGCTTGTTAAAAGAAGGTATCGGCCAGCGAATTAAAGTTGGTTGTTTCTCAGTAGATGCCTTGCATGTTTAGAAAATCGAAATAAATTTACATTTTATTGAATCAATTTATTTTAATTTTTGTCCACATGAAAGATTCAAGAATTCGCTTGTTAAAAGAAGGTAACGGCCAGCGGATTAAAAATGGTTGTTTCACTGTTGATACTTTGCATGTTTAGAAAATCGAAATAAATTTATATTTTATTGAATCAAATTATATGAATTTTTGTCCACATGGAAATGTCATGAATTCGCTTGTTAAAAGAAGGTATCGGCCAGCGAATTAAAGTTGGTTGTTTCTCAGTAGATACCTTGCATGTTTAGAAAATCGAAATAAAGGACCAAATCTGATTTCCGCGGTGACCCCGGCCCCACAGCCATAAAATTTGAATATAAATTAGATCAGGGGGACTCGGCCCCAGATATTTCAATAGTGACGTCATATTTTCAAAATTCTGAGCTATAGCAACACGATTTTTGATTTTATGTGACTATAGAAATGGGTAACGACAAGGGACGAACTTGCTTGGTGTACACTTACTATACCAATGTGTTTCGAGCATAACTATGACAGTCCCTCCCCCTTTAGGTGATGTCAATAGAATGTTTTGCTCTTTCTGCAGCCAGTTTGAACAGGAAAACTGTGAGCATGCCCATGGAAGATCAGCGGCTGTATCCATGACCACGGACTTTTTCTCAGCTAAAAGCAAACTGAATGCACCCACTCCTCAAACTGGCTGCAGAAAGATGCTGAGATTGCAAGGATAGTATAGGGGAAGGTTCGGACACTAGCTGTTATTTTTATCGCCAAGCCAAGGGTCACCCGAGGAGAGTAGTCCGTAATTTCCATGTAAACCCCCTAAGTATGACTTCCGGTGACGTCACTCGAAGCCTATCAATCCCATGTAATGTTCCCACAAACTCCACCCACTTTTCAGTTGCATAGGTGATGTCCACAGGTTGCTGAGATTGGTTATTGGCATTACCCAAGAAGCATAAACTGTAAAAGGAGTGTCCAGTAGCGAATTTTGCTATTTAGATTTCTGAAGATTTATAAGGGATTTTTTCTGAGAAAAGTCCCTTATCTGATCTGACCTTTGCTACAATGCTTCAACACTGATTATCCCACTCCCCCACTCCAGCATTCAAGTAATCGTTCTGCATTTATTGCGTTTCCAACTACATAGCAACCACACAAAGTTGGATATTTAGGGATAAAATTAGTGAAACATGTCCCTAATAAACTTTCAAAATCCCTTACGGGAAGTTATCTATTGGACCCTCCTTATACAGTTTATACTTCTTGGCATTACGTAACATACATTGCCAAGATGCGTCGATTTTGTTATTCTAATAACGCATTTTATATCAACACCATTACAAGGTGAAAACATAGAAGGCGTTTTCCCGATTTTTGCACCCAATTCATATTCCACTTACTACCACAGGGAAGTACATAGATACCCCACCCAACCAAATAATCATTGTTACTTGGTCTTAGGTGCTTACATCTCTGTGACATCATAGGTAGAATTCCAATCGGGTGCAAAATCGGGAAATATCACTCTATGCCTTCACCTCAAGGCTAGCAGAAGTAAAATAGGTTTGGAACATAGAAGGAATTCTCTTGTACTGTCCTTTAAGAAATCACCCGCTGGCCAACAAAACATTTATCTGACCTAAACACAGCAAGTGAAAATAAATACGCTGTATACGAATCCACTCGTACCAAATATTAGTTCATCAATAGTACCAGCTTTTTGCGGGTAATAAATATTACATAAAATTCGAATTTTCACAATTTAATCCGAAAACTCGGATATTATGTAATGTTTATTATCCGAATAAGCGGGTATTATTGGTGATATAATATTTGGTGGAAGCGTATTTATTTCCACTTGTTATGTTGAGGTCGGACAAATGTTTTGTTGGCCAGCGGGTGATTTCTAAAAGCCTCCTATGTTTTGGAATTCCCAGGCACTTCTGAATTTTTTTGCATGTAAACTGATTTATGACGTCACACGGTGACTTTCATATACATTTGCATGGGGCATCACCATAGTGAAAGTGCATGTCAAAAAATTAAAATAATTTTGTCTAAAATATTTTTCTGCCCCATGGAAATGTATAGGAAATGTCGCTGTGTGCCGTCACAAATCGGCTACATTACCAAAAAATCGAATGAAATGTCAACGTGGGTAAAATGGGGGGTGGGCACACACACATACATAAATACCCCGGGAAATTATAATATAGTATAGAAATGTCAACATGGGTAAAATGGGGGAGGGTGGGCACACACACATACCTAAATACCCCCGGAAATTATAACATAGTATAGATGTTGACACAAACAACCGATAAAGGATTGTTGCATATTAGATGTCCATAGTTACCATCATAGAGAACCTTATCAGATATGACGTCATACTCTATGGTAGCAAGAAAAGTAGCATAAAAATCGAAAAACGTTCTTCCGGTTGCCGAAACGTAAAAAGTAGGAGGTGCAGCACGCTGGATTTTACATATGTTGTGCTCAAATATTTGATCGATTATGTCCCCGAATTTCATCTCTTTTGGAGTTTGCAGTATACCGTTTTTATATCAAATTCTGTAAGAGATTTTTATTTCCCTATTAATTACATGGAAAAACTGTGCCTACAAAATAATTAATATCTCTCGTTTGGGTGGGTGCAGCACTCTGGTTCTTGCATGCTTTGAAAATAAGGAATTAAATCTACACCTCAGCAAAATTTCAACTTCATATTCCTTTGCAGTCCCTATTTTAAGATAGGGCCGAATATTACACAAAAATGTGGATTTCGTCCTTTACATTTTATTGAATCAATTTATTTTAATTTTTGTCCACATCAAAGATTCAAGAATTCGCTTGTTAAAAGAAGGTATCGGCCAGCGGATTAAAGTTGGTTGTTTCTCAATACATACTTTGGATGTTAAGAAAATTGAAAATAATTTACGTTGTAATAAATCAAATTATATGAAATTTTGTCCACATGGAGGATTCGTGAATTCGCTTGTTAAAAGAAGGTGTAGGCCATCGAATTAAAGTTGGTTTTTTCCCAGTAGATACTTTCCATGTTTCAAAAATCGAAATAAATTTACATTTTAGTGAACCAAACTATATGAATTTTTGTCCACATGGAAGATTCATGAATTCGCTTGTAAAAAGAAGGTATCGGCCAGCGGATTAAAGTTGGTTGTTTCTCAATACATACTTTGGATGTTTAGAAAATTGATATTAATTTACATTTTAATAAATCAAATTATATGAATTTTTGTCCACATGGAAGATTCGTGAATTCGCTTGGTAAAAGAAGGTGTCGGCCAGCGAATTAAAGTTGGTTGTTTCTCAGTAGATGCCTTGCATGTTTAGAAAATCGAAATAAATTTACATTTTATTGAATCAATTTATTTTAATTTTTGTCCACATGAAAGATTCAAGAATTCGCTTGTTAAAAGAAGGTAACGGCCAGCGGATTAAAAATGGTTGTTTCACTGTTGATACTTTGCATGTTTAGAAAATCGAAATAAATTTATATTTTATTGAATCAAATTATATGAATTTTTGTCCACATGGAAATGTCATGAATTCGCTTGTTAAAAGAAGGTGTCGGCCATCGAATTAAAGTTGGTTTTTTCCCAGTAGTTACTTTGCATGTTTCAAAAATCGAAATAAATTTACATTTTAGTGAACCAAACTATATGAATTTTTGTCCACATGGAAGATTCATGAATTCGCTTGTGAAAAGAAGGTATCTGCCAGCGGATTAAAGTTGGTTGTTTCTCAATACATACTTTGGATGTTAAGAAAATTGAAAATAATTTACGTTGTAATAAATCAAATTATATGAATTTTTGTCCACATGGAGGATTCGTGAATTCGCTTGTTAAAAGAAGGTGTAGGCCATCGAATTAAAGTTGGTTTTTTCCCAGTAGATACTTTCCATGTTTCAAAAATCGAAATAAATTTACATTTTAGTGAACCAAACTATATGAATTTTTGTCCACATGAAAGATTCATGAATTCGCTTGTAAAAAGAAGGTATCGGCCAGCGGATTAAAGTTGGTTGTTTCTCAATACATACTTTGGATGTTTAGAAAATTGAAATTAATTTACATTTTAATAAATCAAATTATATGAATTTTTGTCCACATGGAAGATTCGTGAATTCGCTTGGTAAAAGAAGGTGTCGGCCATCGAATTAAAGTTGGTTTTTTCTCAGTAGTTACTTTGCATGTTTCAAAAATCGAAATAAATTTACATTTTAGTGAACCAAACTATATGAATTTTTGTCCACATGGAAGATTCATGAATTCGCTTGTGAAAAGAAGGTATCTGCCAGCGGATTAAAGTTGGTTGTTTCTCAATACATACTTTGGATGTTAAGAAAATTGAAAATAATTTACGTTGTAATAAATCAAATTATATGAATTTTTGTCCACATGGAGGATTCGTGAATTCGCTTGTTAAAAGAAGGTGTAGGCCATCGAATTAAAGTTGGTTTTTTCCCAGTAGATACTTTCCATGTTTCAAAAATCGAAATAAATTTACATTTTAGTGAACCAAACTATATGAATTTTTGTCCACATGGAAGATTCATGAATTCGCTTGTAAATAGAAGGTATCGGCCAGCGGATTAAAGTTGGTTGTTTCTCAATACATACTTTGGATGTTTAGAAAATTGATATTAATTTACATTTTAATAAATCAAATTATATGAATTTTTGTCCACATGGAAGATTCGTGAATTCGCTTGGTAAAAGAAGGTGTCGGCCATCGAATTAAAGTTGGTTTTTTCTCAGTAGTTACTTTGCATGTTTCAAAAATCGAAATAAATTTACATTTTAGTGAACCAAACTATATGAATTTTTGTCCACATGGAAGATTCATGAATGCGCTTGTGAAAAGAAGGTATCTGTCAGCGGATTAAAGTTGGTTTTTTCACAGTAGATACTTTGCATGTTTAGAAAATCGAAATAAATTTACATATTAGTGAATCAAACTATATGAATTTTTGTCCACATGGAAGATTCATGAATTCGCTTGTTAAAAGAAGGTATCGGCCAGCGAATTAAAATTGGTTGTTTCTCAGTAGATACCTTGCATGTTTAGAAAATCGAAATAAATTTATATTTTATTGAATCAATTTATTTTAATTTTTGTCCACATCAAAGATTCAAGAATTCGCTTGTTAAAAGAAGGTATCGGGCAGGGAATTAAAGTTGGTTGTTTCACAGTAGATACCTTGCATGTTTAAAAAATCCAAATAACATTACATTTTATTGAATCAATTTATTTGAATTTTTGTCCACATGAAAGATTCAGGAATTCGCTTGTTAAAAGAAGGTAACGGCCAGCGGATTAAAAATGGTTGTTTCACAGTTGATACTTTGCATGTTTAGAAAATCGAAATAAATTTATATTTTATTGAACCAAATTATATGAATTTTTGTCCACATGGAAATGTCATGAATTCGCTTGTTAAAAGAAGGTATCGGCCAGCGAATTAAAGTTGGTTGTTTCTCAGTAGATACCTTGCATGTTTAGAAAATCGAAATAAATTTACATTTTATTGAATCAATTTATTTTAATTTTTGTCCACATGAAAGATTCAAGAATTCGCTTGTTAAAAGAAGGTATCGGCCATCGAATTAAAGTTGGTTTTTTCACAGTAGATACTTTGCATGTTTAGAAAATCGAAATAAATTTACATATTAGTGAATCAAACTATATGAATTTTTGTCCACATGGAAGATTCATGAATTCGCTTGTTAAAAGAAGGTATCGGCCAGCGAATTAAAATTGGTTGTTTCTCAGTAGATACCTTGCATGTTTAGAAAATCGAAATAAATTTACATTTTATTGAATCAATTTATTTTAATTTTTGTCCACATCAAAGATTCAAGAATTCGCTTGTTAAAAGAAGGTATCGGGCAGGGAATTAAAGTTGGTTGTTTCACAGTAGATACCTTTCATGTTTAAAAAATCGAAATAACATTACATTTTATTGAATCAATTTATTTGAATTTTTGTCCACATGAAAGATTCAAGAATTCGCTTGTTAAAAGAAGGTAACGGCCAGCGGATTAAAAATGGTTGTTTCACAGTTGATACTTTGCATGTTTAGAAAATCGAAATAAATTTATATTTTATTGAACCAAATTATATGAATTTTTGTCCACATGGAAATGTCATGAATTCGCTTGTTAAAAGAAGGTATCGGCCAGCGGATTAAAGTTGGTTGTTTCTCAATACATACTTTGGATGTTAAGAAAATTGAAAATAATTTACGTTGTAATAAATCAAATTATATGAAATTTTGTCCACATGGAGGATTCGTGAATTCGCTTGTTAAAAGAAGGTGTAGGCCATCGAATTAAAGTTGGTTTTTTCCCAGTAGATACTTTCCATGTTTCAAAAATCGAAATAAATTTACATTTTAGTGAACCAAATTATATGAATTTTTGTCCACATGGAAGATTCACGAATTCGCTTGTAAAAAGAAGGTATCGGCCAGCGGATTAAAGTTGGTTGTTTCTCAATACATACTTTGGATGTTTAGAAAATTGATATTAATTTACATTTTAATAAATCAAATTATATGAATTTTTGTCCACATGGAAGATTCGTGAATTCGCTTGGTAAAAGAAGGTGTCGGCCATCGAATTAAAGTTGGTTTTTTCCCAGTAGTTACTTTGCATGTTTCAAAAATCGAAATAAATTTACATTTTAGTGAACCAAACTATATGAATTTTTGTCCACATCAAAGATTCAAGAATTCGCTTGTTAAAAGAAGGTATCGGCCAGCGGATTAAAGTTGGTTGTTTCTCAATACATACTTTGGATGTTTAGAAAATTGATATTAATTTACATTTTAATAAATCAAATTATATGAATTTTTGTCCACATGGAAGATTCGTGAATTCGCTTGGTAAAAGAAGGTGTCGGCCAGCGAATTAAAGTTGGTTGTTTCTCAGTAGATGCCTTGCATGTTTAGAAAATCGAAATAAATTTACATTTTATTGAATCAATTTATTTTAATTTTTGTCCACATGAAATATTCAAGAATTCGCTTGTTAAAAGAAGGTAACGGCCAGCGGATTAAAATTAATGTTTCACTGTTGATACTTTGCATGTTTAGAAAATCGAAATAAATTTATATTTTATTGAATCAAATTATATGAATTTTTGTCCACATGGAAATGTCATGAATTCGCTTGTTAAAAGAAGGTGTCGGCCATCGAATTAAAGTTGGTTTTTTCCCAGTAGTTACTTTGCATGTTTCAAAAATCGAAATAAATTTACATTTTAGTGAACCAAACTATATGAATTTTTGTCCACATGGAAGATTCATGAATTCGCTTGTGAAAAGAAGGTATCTGCCAGCGGATTAAAGTTGGTTGTTTCTCAATACATACTTTGGATGTTAAGAAAATTGAAAATAATTTACGTTGTAATAAATCAAATTATATGAATTTTTGTCCACATGGAGGATTCGTGAATTCGCTTGTTAAAAGAAGGTGTAGGCCATCGAATTAAAGTTGGTTTTTTCCCAGTAGATACTTTCCATGTTTCAAAAATCGAAATAAATTTACATTTTAGTGAACCAAACTATATGAATTTTTGTCCACATGGAACATTCACGAATTCGCTTGTAAAAAGAAGGTATCGGCCAGCGGATTAAAGTTGGTTGTTTCTCAATACATACTTTGGATGTTTAGAAAATTGATATTAATTTACATTTTAATAAATCAAATTATATGAATTTTTGTCCACATGGAAGATTCGTGAATTCGCTTGGTAAAAGAAGGTGTCGGCCATCGAATTAAAGTTGGTTTTTTCCCAGTAGTTACTTTGCATGTTTCAAAAATCGAAATAAATTTACATTTTAGTGAACCAAACTATATGAATTTTTGTCCACATCAAAGATTCAAGAATTCGCTTGTTAAAAGAAGGTATCGGCCAGCGGATTAAAGTTGGTTGTTTCTCAATACATACTTTGGATGTTTAGAAAATTGATATTAATTTACATTTTAATAAATCAAATTATATGAATTTTTGTCCACATGGAAGATTCGTGAATTCGCTTGGTAAAAGAAGGTGTCGGCCAGCGAATTAAAGTTGGTTGTTTCTCAGTAGATGCCTTGCATGTTTAGAAAATCGAAATAAATTTACATTTTATTGAATCAATTTATTTTAATTTTTGTCCACATGAAATATTCAAGAATTCGCTTGTTAAAAGAAGGTAACGGCCAGCGGATTAAAAATGAATGTTTCACTGTTGATACTTTGCATGTTTAGAAAATCGAAATAAATTTATATTTTATTGAATCAAATTATATGAATTTTTGTCCACATGGAAATGTCATGAATTCGCTTGTTAAAAGAAGGTGTCGGCCATCGAATTAAAGTTGGTTTTTTCCCAGTAGTTACTTTGCATGTTTCAAAAATCGAAATAAATTTACATTTTAGTGAACCAAACTATATGAATTTTTGTCCACATGGAAGATTCATGAATTCGCTTGTGAAAAGAAGGTATCTGCCAGCGGATTAAAGTTGGTTGTTTCTCAATACATACTTTGGATGTTAAGAAAATTGAAAATAATTTACGTTGTAATAAATCAAATTATATGAATTTTTGTCCACATGGAGGATTCGTGAATTCGCTTGTTAAAAGAAGGTGTAGGCCATCGAATTAAAGTTGGTTTTTTCCCAGTAGATACTTTCCATGTTTCAAAAATCGAAATAAATTTACATTTTAGTGAACCAAACTATATGAATTTTTGTCCACATGGAAGATTCATGAATTCGCTTGTAAAAAGAAGGTATCGGCCAGCGGATTAAAGTTGGTTGTTTCTCAATACATACTTTGGATGTTTAGAAAATTGAAATTAATTTACATTTTAATAAATCAAATTATATGAATTTTTGTCCACATGGAAGATTCGTGAATTCGCTTGGTAAAAGAAGGTGTCGGCCATCGAATTAAAGTTGGTTTTTTCTCAGTAGTTACTTTGCATGTTTCAAAAATCGAAATAAATTTACATTTTAGTGAACCAAACTATATGAATTTTTGTCCACATGGAAGATTCATGAATTCGCTTGTGAAAAGAAGGTATCTGCCAGCGGATTAAAGTTGGTTGTTTCTCAATACATACTTTGGATGTTAAGAAAATTGAAAATAATTTACGTTGTAATAAATCAAATTATATGAATTTTTGTCCACATGGAGGATTCGTGAATTCGCTTGTTAAAAGAAGGTGTAGGCCATCGAATTAAAGTTGGTTTTTTCCCAGTAGATACTTTCCATGTTTCAAAAATCGAAATAAATTTACATTTTAGTGAACCAAACTATATGAATTTTTGTCCACATGGAAGATTCATGAATTCGCTTGTAAATAGAAGGTATCGGCCAGCGGATTAAAGTTGGTTGTTTCTCAATACATACTTTGGATGTTTAGAAAATTGATATTAATTTACATTTTAATAAATCAAATTATATGAATTTTTGTCCACATGGAAGATTCGTGAATTCGCTTGGTAAAAGAAGGTATCTGTCAGCGGATTAAAGTTGGTTTTTTCACAGTAGATACTTTGCATGTTTAGAAAATCGAAATAAATTTACATATTAGTGAATCAAACTATATGAATTTTTGTCCACATGGAAGATTCATGAATTCGCTTGTTAAAAGAAGGTATCGGCCAGCGAATTAAAATTGGTTGTTTCTCAGTAGATACCTTGCATGTTTAGAAAATCGAAATAAATTTATATTTTATTGAATCAATTTATTTTAATTTTTGTCCACATCAAAGATTCAAGAATTCGCTTGTTAAAAGAAGGTATCGGACAGGGAATTAAAGTTGGTTGTTTCACAGTAGATACCTTGCATGTTTAAAAAATCGAAATAACATTACATTTTATTGAATCAATTTATTTGAATTTTTGTCCACATGAAAGATTCAGGAATTCGCTTGTTAAAAGAAGGTATCGGCCAGCGGATTAAAAATGGTTGTTTCACAGTTGATACTTCGCATGTTTAGAAAATCGAAATAAATTTATATTTTATTGAACCAAATTATATGAATTTTTGTCCACATGGAAATGTCATGAATTCGCTTGTTAAAAGAAGGTATCGGCCAGCGAATTAAAGTTGGTTGTTTCTCAGTAGATACCTTGCATGTTTAGAAAATCGAAATAAATTTATATTTTATTGAACCAAATTATATGAATTTTTGTCCACATGGAAATGTCATGAATTCGCTTGTTAAAAGAAGGTATCGGCCAGCGGATTAAAGTTGGTTGTTTCTCAATACATACTTTGGATGTTAAGAAAATTGAAAATAATTTACGTTGTAATAAATCAAATTATATGAAATTTTGTCCACATGGAGGATTCGTGAATTCGCTTGTTAAAAGAAGGTGTAGGCCATCGAATTAAAGTTGGTTTTTTCCCAGTAGATACTTTCCATGTTTCAAAAATCGAAATAAATTTACATTTTAGTGAACCAAACTATATGAATTTTTGTCCACATGGAAGATTCACGAATTCGCTTGTAAAAAGAAGGTATCGGCCAGCGGATTAAAGTTGGTTGTTTCTCAATACATACTTTGGATGTTTAGAAAATTGATATTAATTTACATTTTAATAAATCAAATTATATGAATTTTTGTCCACATGGAAGATTCGTGAATTCGCTTGGTAAAAGAAGGTGTCGGCCATCGAATTAAAGTTGGTTTTTTCCCAGTAGTTACTTTGCATGTTTCAAAAATCGAAATAAATTTACATTTTAGTGAACCAAACTATATGAATTTTTGTCCACATCAAAGATTCAAGAATTCGCTTGTTAAAAGAAGGTATCGGCCAGCGGATTAAAGTTGGTTGTTTCTCAATACATACTTTGGATGTTTAGAAAATTGATATTAATTTACATTTTAATAAATCAAATTATATGAATTTTTGTCCACATGGAAGATTCGTGAATTCGCTTGGTAAAAGAAGGTGTCGGCCAGCGAATTAAAGTTGGTTGTTTCTCAGTAGATGCCTTGCATGTTTAGAAAATCGAAATAAATTTACATTTTATTGAATCAATTTATTTTAATTTTTGTCCACATGAAATATTCAAGAATTCGCTTGTTAAAAGAAGGTAACGGCCAGCGGATTAAAAATGAATGTTTCACTGTTGATACTTTGCATGTTTAGAAAATCGAAATAAATTTATATTTTATTGAATCAAATTATATGAATTTTTGTCCACATGAAAATGTCATGAATTCGCTTGTTAAAAGAAGGTGTCGGCCATCGAATTAAAGTTGGTTTTTTCCCAGTAGTTACTTTGCATGTTTCAAAAATCGAAATAAATTTACATTTTAGTGAACCAAACTATATGAATTTTTGTCCACATGGAAGATTCATGAATTCGCTTGTGAAAAGAAGGTATCTGCCAGCGGATTAAAGTTGGTTGTTTCTCAATACATACTTTGGATGTTAAGAAAATTGAAAATAATTTACGTTGTAATAAATCAAATTATATGAATTTTTGTCCACATGGAGGATTCGTGAATTCGCTTGTTAAAGGAAGGTGTAGGCCATCGAATTAAAGTTGGTTTTTTCCCAGTAGATACTTTCCATGTTTCAAAAATCGAAATAAATTTACATTTTAGTGAACCAAACTATATGAATTTTTGTCCACATGGAAGATTCATGAATTCGCTTGTAAATAGAAGGTATCGGCCAGCGGATTAAAGTTGGTTGTTTCTCAATACATACTTTGGATGTTTAGAAAATTGATATTAATTTACATTTTAATAAATCAAATTATATGAATTTTTGTCCACATGGAAGATTCGTGAATTCGCTTGGTAAAAGAAGGTGTCGGCCATCGAATTAAAGTTGGTTTTTTCTCAGTAGTTACTTTGCATGTTTCAAAAATCGAAATAAATTTACATTTTAGTGAACCAAACTATATGAATTTTTGTCCACATGGAAGATTCATGAATGCGGTTGTGAAAAGAAGGTATCTGTCAGCGGATTAAAGTTGGTTTTTTCACAGTAGATACTTTGCATGTTTAGAAAATCGAAATAAATTTACATATTAGTGAATCAAACTATATGAATTTTTGTCCACATGGAAGATTCATGAATTCGCTTGTTAAAAGAAGGTATCGGCCAGCGAATTAAAATTGGTTGTTTCTCAGTAGATACCTTGCATGTTTAGAAAATCGAAATAAATTTATATTTTATTGAATCAATTTATTTTAATTTTTGTCCACATCAAAGATTCAAGAATTCGCTTGTTAAAAGAAGGTATCGGGCAGGGAATTAAAGTTGGTTGTTTCACAGTAGATACCTTGCATGTTTAAAAAATCGAAATAACATTACATTTTATTGAATCAATTTATTTGAATTTTTGTCCACATGAAAGATTCAGGAATTCGCTTGTTAAAAGAAGGTAACGGCCAGCGGATTAAAAATGGTTGTTTCTCAGTGGATACCTTGCATGTTTAGAAAATCGAAATAAATTTACATTTTATTGAATCAATTTATTTTAATTTTTGTCCACATCAAAGATTCAAGAATTCGCTTGTTAAAAGAAGGTATCGGGCAGGGAATTAAAGTTGGTTGTTTCACAGTAGATACCTTGCATGTTTAAAAAATCGAAATAACATTACATTTTATTGAATCAATTTATTTGAATTTTTGTCCACATGAAAGATTCAAGAATTCGCTTGTTAAAAGAAGGTAACGGCCAGCGGATTAAAAATGGTTGTTTCACAGTTGATACTTTGCATGTTTAGAAAATCGAAATAAATTTATATTTTATTGAACCAAATTATATGAATTTTTGTCCACATGGAAATGTCATGAATTCGCTTGTTAAAAGAAGGTATCGGGCAGCGAATTAAAGTTGGTTGTTTCTCAGTAGATACCTTGCATGTTTAGAAAATCGAAATAAATTTACATTTTATTGAATCAATTTATTTTAATTTTTGTCCACATCAAAGATTCAAGAATTCGCTTGTTAAAAGAAGGTATCGGCCAGCGGATTAAAGTTGGTTGTTTCTCAATACATACTTTGGATGTTAAGAAAATTGAAAATAATTTACGTTGTAATAAATCAAATTATATGAAATTTTGTCCACATGGAGGATTCGTGAATTCGCTTGTTAAAAGAAGGTGTAGGCCATCGAATTAAAGTTGGTTTTTTCCCAGTAGATACTTTCCATGTTTCAAAAATCGAAATAAATTTACATTTTAGTGAACCAAACTATATGAATTTTTGTCCACATGGAAGATTCACGAATTCGCTTGTAAAAAGAAGGTATCGGCCAGCGGATTAAAGTTGGTTGTTTCTCAATACATACTTTGGATGTTTAGAAAATTGATATTAATTTACATTTTAATAAATCAAATTATATGAATTTTTGTCCACATGGAAGATTCGTGAATTCGCTTGGTAAAAGAAGGTGTCGGCCATCGAATTAAAGTTGGTTTTTTCCCAGTAGTTACTTTGCATGTTTCAAAAATCGAAATAAATTTACATTTTAGTGAACCAAACTATATGAATTTTTGTCCACATCAAAGATTCAAGAATTCGCTTGTTAAAAGAAGGTATCGGCCAGCGGATTAAAGTTGGTTGTTTCTCAATACATACTTTGGATGTTAAGAAAATTGAAAATAATTTACGTTGTAATAAATCAAATTATATGAAATTTTGTCCACATGGAGGATTCGTGAATTCGCTTGTTAAAAGAAGGTGTAGGCCATCGAATTAAAGTTGGTTTTTTCCCAGTAGATACTTTCCATGTTTCAAAAATCGAAATAAATTTACATTTTAGTGAACCAAACTATATGAATTTTTGTCCACATGGAAGATTCATGAATTCGCTTGTAAAAAGAAGGTATCGGCCAGCGGATTAAAGTTGGTTGTTTCTCAATACATACTTTGGATGTTTAGAAAATTGATATTAATTTACATTTTAATAAAACAAATTATATGAATTTTTGTCCACATGGAAGATTCGTGATTTCGCTTGGTAAAAGAAGGTGTCGGCCATCGAATTAAAGTTGGTTTTTTCCCAGTAGTTACTTTGCATGTTTCAAAAATCGAAATAAATTTACATTTTAGTGAACCAAACTATATGAATTTTTGTCCACATGGAAGATTCATGAATTCGCTTGTGAAAAGAAGGTATCTGCCAGCGGATTAAAGTTGGTTGTTTCTCAATACATACTTTGGATGTTAAGAAAATTGAAAATAATTTACGTTGTAATAAATCAAATTATATGAATTTTTGTCCACATGGAGGATTCGTGAATTCGCTTGTTAAAAGAAGGTGTAGGCCATCGAATTAAAGTTGGTTTTTTCCCAGTAGATACTTTCCATGTTTCAAAAATCGAAATAAATTTACATTTTAGTGAACCAAACTATATGAATTTTTGTCCACATGGAAGATTCATGAATTCGCTTGTAAAAAGAAGGTATCGGCCAGCGGATTAAAGTTGGTTGTTTCTCAATACATACTTTGGATGTTTAGAAAATTGAAATTAATTTACATTTTAATAAATCAAATTATATGAATTTTTGTCCACATGGAAGATTCGTGAATTCGCTTGCTAAAAGAAGGTGTCGGCCATCGAATTAAAGTTGGTTTTTTCTCAGTAGTTACTTTGCATGTTTCAAAAATCGAAATAAATTTACATTTTAGTGAACCAAACTATATGAATTTTTGTCCACATGGAAGATTCATGAATGCGCTTGTGAAAAGAAGGTATATGTCAGCGGATTAAAGTTCATTGTTTCTCAGTACATACTTTGGATGTTTAGAAAATTGAAATTAATTTACATTTTAATAAATCAAATTATATGAATTTTTGTCCACATGGAAGATTCATGAATTCGCTTGTTAAAAGAAGGTATCGGCCAGCGGATTAAAGTTGGTTGTTTCTCAATACATACTTTGGATGTTTAAAAAATTGATATTAATTTACATTTTATTGAATCAATTTATTTTAATTTTTGTCCACATGAAAGATTCAAGAATTCGCTTGTTAAAAGAAGGTATCGGCCATCGAATTAAAGTTGGTTTTTTCACAGTAGATACTTTGCATGTTTAGAAAATCGAAATAAATTTACATATTAGTGAATCAAACTATATGAATTTTTGTCCACATGGAAGATTCATGAGTTCGCTTGTTAAAAGAAGGTATCGGCCAGCGAATTAAAATTGGTTGTTTCTCAGTAGATACCTTGCATGTTTAGAAAATCGAAATAAATTTACATTTTATTGAATCAATTTATTTTAATTTTTGTCCACATGGAAGATTCGTGAATTCGCTTGGTAAAAGAAGGTGTCGGCCATCGAATTAAAGTTGGTTTTTTCCCAGTAGTTACTTTGCATGTTTCAAAAATCGAAATAAATTTACATTTTAGTGAACCAAACTATATGAATTTTTGTCCACATCAAAGATTCAAGAATTCGCTTGTTAAAAGAAGGTATCGGCCAGCGGATTAAAGTTGGTTGTTTATCAATACATACTTTGGATGTTAAGAAAATTGAAAATAATTTACGTTGTAATAAATCAAATTATATGAAATTTTGTCCACATGGAGGATTCGTGAATTCGCTTGTTAAAAGAAGGTGTGGGCCATCGAATTAAAGTTGGTTTTTTCCCAGTAGATACTTTCCATGTTTCAAAAATCGAAATAAATTTACATTTTAGTGAACCAAACTATATGAATTTTTGTCCACATGGAAGATTCATGAATTCGCTTGTAAAAAGAAGGTATCGGCCAGCGGATTAAAGTTGGTTGTTTCTCAATACATACTTTGGATGTTTAGAAAATTGATATTAATTTACATTTTAATAAATCAAATTATATGAATTTTTGTCCACATGGAAGATTCGTGAATTGGCTTGGTAAAAGAAGGTGTCGGCCATCGAATTAAAGTTGGTTTTTTCCCAGTAGTTACTTTGCATTTTTCAAAAATCGAAATAAATTTACATTTTAGTGAACCAAACTATATGAATTTTTGTCCACATGGAAGATTCATGAATTCGCTTGTGAAAAGAAGGTATCTGCCAGCGGATTAAAGTTGGTTGTTTCTCAATACATACTTTGGATGTTAAGAAAATTGAAAATAATTTACGTTGTAATAAATCAAATTATATGAATTTTTGTCCACATGGAGGATTCGTGAATTCGCTTGTTAAAAGAAGGTGTAGGCCATCGAATTAAAGTTGGTTTTTTCCCAGTAGATACTTTCCATGTTTCAAAAATCGAAATAAATTTACATTTTAGTGAACCAAACTATATGAATTTTTGTCCACATGGAAGATTCATGAATTCGCTTGTAAAAAGAAGGTATCGGCCAGCGGATTAAAGTTGGTTGTTTCTCAATACATACTTTGGATGTTTAGAAAATTGAAATTAATTTACATTTTAATAAATCAAATTATATGAATTTTTGTCCACATGGAAGATTCGTGAATTCGCTTGCTAAAAGAAGGTGTCGGCCATCGAATTAAAGTTGGTTTTTTCTCAGTAGTTACTTTGCATGTTTCAAAAATCGAAATAAATTTACATTTTAGTGAACCAAACTATATGAATTTTTGTCCACATGGAAGATTCATGAATGCGTTTGTGAAAAGAAGGTATCTGTCAGCGGATTAAAGTTCATTGTTTCTCAGTACATACTTTGGATGTTTAGAAAATTGAAATTAATTTACATTTTAATAAATCAAATTATATGAATTTTTGTCCACATGGAAGATTCATGAATTCGCTTGTTAAAAGAAGGTATCGGCCAGCGGATTAAAGTTGGTTGTTTCTCAATACATACTTTGGATGTTTAAAAAATTGATATTAATTTACATTTTATTGAATCAATTTATTTTAATTTTTGTCCACATGAAAGATTCAAGAATTCGCTTGTTAAAAGAAGGTATCGGCCATCGAATTAAAGTTGGTTTTTTCACAGTAGATACTTTGCATGTTTAGAAAATCGAAATAAATTTACATATTAGTGAATCAAACTATATGAATTTTTGTCCACATGGAAGATTCATGAGTTCGCTTGTTAAAAGAAGGTATCGGCCAGCGAATTAAAATTGGTTGTTTCTCAGTAGATACCTTGCATGTTTAGAAAATCGAAATAAATTTACATTTTATTGAATCAATTTATTTTAATTTTTGTCCACATCAAAGATTCAAGAATTCGCTTGTTAAAAGAAGGTATCGGGCAAGGAATTAAAGTTGGTTGTTTCACAGTAGATACCTTGCATGTTTAAAAAATCGAAATAACATTACATTTTATTGAATCAATTTATTTGAATTTTTGTCCACATGAAAGATTCAAGAATTCGCTTGTTAAAAGTAGGTATCGGCCAGCGGATTAAAGTTGGTTGTTTCTCAGTACATACTTTGGATGTTAAGAAAATTTAAAATTATTTACGTTTTAATAAATCAAATTATATGAATTTTTGTCCACATGGAAATGTCATGAATTCGCTTGTTAAAGGAAGGTGTCGGCCATCGAATTAAAGTTGGTTTTTTCCCAGTAGATACTTTCCATGTTTCAAAAATCGAAATAAATTTACATTTTAGTGAACCAAACTATATGAATTTTTGTCCACATGGAAGATTCATGAATTCGCTTGTAAAAAGAAGGTATCTGCCAGCGGATTAAAGTTCGTTGTTTCTCAGTACATACTTTGGATGTTTAGAAAATTGAAATTAATTTACATTTTAATAAATCAAATTATATGAATTTTTGTCCACATGGAGGATTCGTGAATTCGCTTGTTAAAAGAAGGTGTAGGCCATCGAATTAAAGTTGGTTTTTTCACAGTAGATACTTTGCATGTTTAAAAACTCGAAATTAGTTTACATTTTAGTGAACCAAACTATAGGAATTTTTGTCCACATGGAAGATTCATGAATTCGCTTGTGAAAAGAAGGTATCTGCCAGCGGATTAAAGTTGGTTGTTTCTCAATACATACTTTGGATGTTAAGAAAATTGAAAATAATTTACGTTGTAATAAATCAAATTATATGAATTTTTGTCCACATGGAGGATTCGTGAATTCGCTTGTTAAAAGAAGGTGTAGGCCATCGAATTAAAGTTGGTTTTTTCACAGTAGATACTTTGCATGTTTAAAAACTCGAAATTAGTTTACATTTTAGTGAACCAAACTATAGGAATTTTTGTCCACATGGAAGATTCATGAATTCGCTTGTGAAAAGAAGGTATCTGCCAGCGGATTAAAGTTAGTTGTTTCTCAATACATACTTTGGATGTTAAGAAAATTGAAAATAATTTACGTTGTAATAAATCAAATTATATGAATTTTTGTCCACATGGAGGATTCGTGAATTCGCTTGTTAAAAGAAGGTGTAGGCCATCGAATTAAAGTTGGTTTTTTCCCAGTAGATACTTTCCATGTTTCAAAAATCGAAATAAATTTACATTTTAGTGAACCAAACTATATGAATTTTTGTCCACATGGAAGATTCATGAATTCGCTTGTAAAAAGAAGGTATCGGCCAGCGGATTAAAGTTGGTTGTTTCTCAATACATACTTTGGATGTTTAGAAAATTGATATTAATTTACATTTTAATAAATCAAATTATATGAATTTTTGTCCACATGGAAGATTCGTGAATTCGCTTGGTAAAAGAAGGTGTCGGCCATCGAATTAAAGTTGGTTTTTTCTCAGTAGTTACTTTGCATGTTTCAAAAATCGAAATAAATTTACATTTTAGTGAACCAAACTATATGAATTTTTGTCCACATGGAAGATTCATGAATGCGCTTGTGAAAAGAAGGTATCTGTCAGCGGATTAAAGTTCATTGTTTCTCAGTACATACTTTGGATGTTTAGAAAATTGAAATTAATTTACATTTTGATAAATCAAATTATATGAATTTTTGTCCACATGGAAGATTCATGAATTCGCTTGTTAAAAGAAGGTATCGGCCAGCGGATTAAAGTTGGTTGTTTCTCAATACATACTTTGGATGTTTAAAAAATTGATATTAATTTACATTTTATTGAATCAATTTATTTTAATTTTTGTCCACATGAAAGATTCATGAATTCGCTTGTTAAAAGAAGGGATGGGCCAGCGAATTAAAGTTAGTTGTTTCACGGTTGATACTTTGCATGTTTAGAAAATTGAAATAAATTAACATTTTAATAAATCAAATTATATGAATTTTTGTCAACATGGAAGATTTATGAATTCGTTTGTTGAAAGAAGGTATCGGCCATCGGATTAAAGTTGGTTGTATCACAGTACATACTTTGCATGTTTAGAAAATCGAAATAAATTTACATTTTATTGAATCATATTATATGAATTTTTTTCCACATGGAAGATTCGTGAATTCGCTTGATTAAAGAAGGTATCCGCATGGGAATTAAAGTTGGTTGTTTCACAGTACATACTTTGCATGTTTAGAAAATTAAAATAATTTTAATTTTTAATGACGCCGTTTATATGAATTTTTGATCACATGGAAAATTCATACTTTCGTTTGTTAAAAGAAGGTATCCACCAGCGGACTAAAAATAGTTGTTTCACAGTTGATACTTTGCATGTTTAGAAAATCGAAATAAATTTACATTTTAATAAATCAAATTATATGAATTTTTGTCTACATGGAAGATTCATGAATTCGCTTGTTAAAAGAAATGATAGGCCAGCGAATTAAAGTTGGTTGTTTCACAGTACATACTTTGCATGTTTAGAAAATCGAAATAAATTAACATTTTAATAAATCAAATTATATGAATTTTTGTCAACATGGAAGATTTATGAATTCGTTTGTTAAAAGAAGGTATCGGCCATCGGATTAAAGTTGGTTGTTTCACAGTACATACTTTGCAGGTTTAGAAAATCGAAATAAATTTACATTTTATTGAATCATATTATATGAATTTTTTTCCACATGGAAGATTCTTGAATTCGATTGATTAAAGAAGGTATCTGCATGGGAATTAAAGTTGGTTGTTTTACAGTACATACTTTGCATGTTTAGAAAATTAAAATAATTTTAATTTTTAATGACGCCGTTTATATGAATTTTTGATCACATGGAAAATTCATACTTTCGTTTGTTAAAAGAAGGTATCCACCAGCGGACTAAAAATAGTTGTTTCACAGTTGATACTTTGCATGTTTAGAAAATCGAAATAAATTTACATTTTAATAAATCAAATTATATGAATTTTTGTCTACATGGAAGATTCATGAATTCGCTTGTTAAAAGAAATGATTGGCCAGCGAATTAAAGTTGTTTGTTTCACAGTACATACTTTGCATGTTTAGAAAATCGAAATAAATTAACATTTTAATAAATCAAATTATATGAATTTTTGTCAACATGGAAGATTTATGAATTCGTTTGTTAAAAGAAGGTATCGGCCATCGGATTAAAGTTGGTTGTTTCACAGTACATACTTTGCAGGTTTAGAAAATCGAAATAAATTTACATTTTATTGAATCATATTATATGATTTTTTTTCCACATGGAAGATTCTTGAATTCGATTGATTAAAGAAGGTATCTGCATGGGAATTAAAGTTGGTTGTTTTACAGTACATACTTTGCATGTTTAGAAAATTAAAATAATTTTAATTTTTAATGACGCCGTTTATATGAATTTTTGATCACATGGAAAATTCATACTTTCGTTTGTTAAAAGAAGGTATCCACCAGCGGACTAAAAATGGTTGTTTCACAGTTGATACTTTGCATGTTTAGAAAATCGAAATAAATTTACATTTTATTGAATCAAATTATATGAATTTTTGTCCGCATGGAAGATTCATGAATTCGCTTGTTAAAAGAAGGTATCGGCCAGCGAATTAAAGTTAGTTGTTTCACAGTTGATACTTTGCATGTTTAAAAAATTTAAATAAATTAACATTTTAATAAATCAAATTATATGAATTTTTGTCTACATGGAAGATTCATGAATTCGCTTGTTAAAAGAAGGGATAGGCCAGCGAATTAAAGTTAGTTGTTTCACGGTTGATACTTTGCATGTTTAGAAAATTGAAATAAATTAACATTTTAATAAATCAAATTATATGAATTTTTGTCAACATGGAAGATTTATGAATTCGTTTGTTGAAAGAAGGTATCGGCCATCGGATTAAAGTTGGTTGTATCACAGTACATACTTTGCATGTTTAGAAAATCGAAATAAATTTACATTTTATTGAATCATATTATATGAATTTTTTTCCACATGGAAGATTCGTGAATTCGCTTGATTAAAGAAGGTATCTGCATGGGAATTAAAGTTGGTTGTTTCACAGTACATACTTTGCATGTTTAGAAAATTAAAATAATTTTAATTTTTAATGACGCCGTTTATATAAATTTTTGATCACATGGAAAATTCATACTTTCGTTTGTTAAAAGAAGGTATCCACCAGCGGACTAAAAATAGTTGTTTCACAGTTGATACTTTGCATGTTTAGAAAATCGAAATAAATTTACATTTTATTGAATCAAATTATATGAATTTTTGTCTACATGGAAGATTCATGAATTCGCTTGTTAAAAGAAATGATAGGCCAGCGAATTAAAGTTGGTTGTTTCACAGTACATACTTTGCATGTTTAGAAAATCGAAATAAATTAACATTTTAATAAATCAAATTATATGAATTTTTGTCAACATGGAAGATTTATGAATTCGTTTGTTAAAAGAAGGTATCGGCCATCGGATTAAAGTTGGTTGTTTCACAGTACATACTTTGCAGGTTTAGAAAATCGAAATAAATTTACATTTTATTGAATCATATTATATGAATTTTTTTCCACATGGAAGATTCTTGAATTCGATTGATTAAAGAAGGTATCTGCATGGGAATTAAAGTCGGTTGTTTCACAGTACATACTTTGCATGTTTAGAAAATTAAAATAATTTTAATTTTTAATGACGCCGTTTATATGAATTTTTGATCACATGGAAAATTCATACTTTCGTTTGTTAAAAGAAGGCATCCACCAGCGGACTAAAAATGGTTGTTTCACAGTTGATACTTTGCATGTTTAGAAAATCGAAATAAATTTACATTTTATTGAATCAAATTATTTGAATTTTTGTCCGCATGGAAGATTCATGAATTCGCTTGTTAAAAGAAATGATAGGCCAGCGAATTAAAGTTGGTTGTTTCACAGTACATACTTTGCATGTTTAGAAAATCGAAATAAATTAACATTTTAATAAATCAAATTATATGAATTTTTGTCAACATGGAAGATTTATGAATTCGTTTGTTAAAAGAAGGTATCGGCCATCGGATTAAAGTTGGTTGTTTCACAGTACATACTTTGCAGGTTTAGAAAATCGAAATAAATTTACATTTTATTGAATCATATTATATGAATTTTTTTCCACATGGAAGATTCTTGAATTCGATTGATTAAAGAAGGTATCTGCATGGGAATTAAAGTTGGTTGTTTTACAGTACATACTTTGCATGTTTAGAAAATTAAAATAATTTTAATTTTTAATGACGCCGTTTATATGAATTTTTGATCACATGGAAAATTCATACTTTCGTTTGTTAAAAGAAGGTATCCACCAGCGGACTAAAAATAGTTGTTTCACAGTTGATACTTTGCATGTTTAGAAAATCGAAATAAATTTACATTTTAATAAATCAAATTATATGAATTTTTGTCTACATGGAAGATTCATGAATTCGCTTGTTAAAAGAAATGATTGGCCAGCGAATTAAAGTTGTTTGTTTCACAGTACATACTTTGCATGTTTAGAAAATCGAAATAAATTAACATTTTAATAAATCAAATTATATGAATTTTTGTCAACATGGAAGATTTATGAATTCGTTTGTTAAAAGAAGGTATCGGCCATCGGATTAAAGTTGGTTGTTTCACAGTACATACTTTGCAGGTTTAGAAAATCGAAATAAATTTACATTTTATTGAATCATATTATATGAATTTTTTTCCACATGGAAGATTCTTGAATTCGATTGATTAAAGAAGGTATCTGCATGGGAATTAAAGTTGGTTGTTTTACAGTACATACTTTGCATGTTTAGAAAATTAAAATAATTTTAATTTTTAATGACGCCGTTTATATGAATTTTTGATCACATGGAAAATTCATACTTTCGTTTGTTAAAAGAGGGTATCCACCAGCGGACTAAAAATGGTTGTTTCACAGTTGATACTTTGCATGTTTAGAAAATCGAAATAAATTTACATTTTATTGAATCAAATTATATGAATTTTTGTCCGCATGGAAGATTCATGAATTCGCTTGTTAAAAGAAGGTATCGGCCAGCGAATTAAAGTTAGTTGTTTCACAGTTGATACTTTGCATGTTTAAAAAATTTAAATAAATTAACATTTTAATAAATCAAATTATATGAATTTTTGTCTACATGGAAGATTCATGAATTCGCTTGTTAAAAGAAGGGATAGGCCAGCGAATTAAAGTTAGTTGTTTCACGGTTGATACTTTGCATGTTTAGAAAATTGAAATAAATTAACATTTTAATAAATCAAATTATATGAATTTTTGTCAACATGGAAGATTTATGAATTCGTTTGTTGAAAGAAGGTATCGGCCATCGGATTAAAGTTGGTTGTATCACAGTACATACTTTGCATGTTTAGAAAATCGAAATAAATTTACATTTTATTGAATCATATTATATGAATTTTTTTCCACATGGAAGATTCGTGAATTCGATTGATTAAAGAAGGTATCTGCATGGGAATTAAAGTTGGTTGTTTTACAGTACATACTTTGCATGTTTAGAAAATTAAAATAATTTTAATTTTTAATGACGCCGTTTATATGAATTTTTGATCACATGGAAAATTCATACTTTCGTTTGTTAAAAGAAGGTATCCACCAGCGGACTAAAAATAGTTGTTTCACAGTTGATATTTTGCATGTTTAGAAAATCGAAATAAATTTACATTTTAATAAATCAAATTATATGAATTTTTGTCTACATGGAAGATTCATGAATTCGCTTGTTAAAAGAAGGGATGGGCCAGCGAATTAAAGTTAGTTGTTTCACGGTTGATACTTTGCATGTTTAGAAAATTGAAATAAATTAACATTTTAATAAATCAAATTATATGAATTTTTGTCAACATGGAAGATTTATGAATTCGTTTGTTGAAAGAAGGTATCGGCCATCGGATTAAAGTTGGTTGTATCACAGTACATACTTTGCATGTTTAGAAAATCGAAATAAATTTACATTTTATTGAATCATATTATATGAATTTTTTTCCACATGGAAGATTCGTGAATTCGCTTGATTAAAGAAGGTATCTGCATGGGAATTAAAGTTGGTTGTTTCACAGTACATACTTTGCATGTTTAGAAAATTAAAATAATTTTAATTTTTAATGACGCCGTTTATATGAATTTTTGATCACATGGAAAATTCATACTTTCGTTTGTTAAAAGAAGGCATCCACCAGCGGACTAAAAATGGTTGTTTCACAGTTGATACTTTGCATGTTTAGAAAATCGAAATAAATTTACATTTTAATAAATCAAATTATATGAATTTTTGTCCGCATGGAAGATTCATGAATTCGCTTGTTAAAAGAAGGGATGGGCCAGCGAATTAAAGTTAGTTGTTTCACGGTTGATACTTTGCATGTTTAGAAAATTGAAATAAATTAACATTTTAATAAATCAAATTATATGAATTTTTGTCAACATGGAAGATTTATGAATTCGTTTGTTGAAAGAAGGTATCGGCCATCGGATTAAAGTTGGTTGTTTCCTAGTACATACTTTGCATGTTTAAAAAATCGAAATAAATTTACATTTTATTGAATCATATTATATGAATTTTTTTCCACATGGAAGATTCATGAATTCGCTTGATTAAAGAAGGTATCTGCATGGGAATTAAAGTTGGTTGTTTCACAGTACATTTTTTGCATGTTTAGAAAATTAAAATAATTTTAATTTTTAATGACGCCGTTTATATGAATTTTTGATCACATGGAAAATTCATACTTTCGTTTGTTAAAAGAAGGTATCCACCAGCGGACTAAAAATAGTTGTTTCACAGTTGATACTTTGCATGTTTAGAAAATCGAAATAAATTTACATTTTATTGAATCAAATTATATGAATTTTTGTCCACATGGAAGATTCATGAATTCGCTTGTCAAAAGAAGGTATAAGCCAGCGAATTAAAGTTGGTTGTTTCTCAGTACATACTTTGGATGTTTAAAAAATTGAAATTAATTTACATTTTAATAAATCAAATTATATAAAAATTTTCTGTCTACATGGAAGATTCGTGAATTCGCTTGTTAAAAGAAGGTATCGGCCATGGAATTAAAGTTGGTTGTTTCCCAGTACGTACTTTACATGTTTACAAATTGGAATTAATTAACATTTTAATAAATCAAATTATATGAATTTTTGTCAACATGGAAGATTCATGAATTCGTTTGTTAAAAGAAGGTATCGGCCAT
This sequence comes from Tomocerus qinae, assembly GCA_020055645.1. NCBI lineage: Eukaryota > Metazoa > Arthropoda > Collembola > Entomobryomorpha > Tomoceridae > Tomocerus > Tomocerus qinae. The sequence continues at coordinate 64,309,981 of CM034546.1, forward strand.
CGAATTATATTTGGTTGTTTCACAGTACATACATTGCATGTTTAGAAAATTGAAATAAATTTACATTTTAATAAATCAAATTATATGATTTTTTGTCCACATGGAAGATTCGTGAATTCGGTTGTTAAAAGAAGGTATCGTCCAGCGAATTAAAAATGGGTGTTTCACGGTTGATACTTTGCATGTTTAGAAAATCGAAATAAATTTACATTTTATTGAATCAAATTATTTCAATTTTTGTCCTCATGTAAGATTCATGAATTCGCTTGTTAAAGGATGGTATTGGCCAGCGAATTAAAGTTAGTTGCTTCACGGTTGATACTTTGCACGTTTAGAAAATTGAAATAAATTAACATTTTGATAAATCAAATTATAAGAACTTTTGTCCACATGGAAGATTCATGAATTCGCTGGTTAAAAGAAGGTATAGGCCAGCGAATTAAAGTTGGTTGTTTCACAGTACATACTTTGCATGTTTAGAAAATATAAATTAATTTACATTTAATTAAATCAAATTATATGAATTTTTTTCCACATGGAAGATTCATGAATTCGCTTGATAAAAGAAGGTATCTGCATGGGAATTAAAGTTGGTTGTTTCACAGTACATACTTTGCATGTTTAGAAAATTAAAATAATTTTAATTTTTAATGACGCCGTTTATATCAATTTTTGATCACATGGAAAATTCATACTTTCGTTTGTTAAAAGAATGTATCCACCAGCGGACTAAAAATGGTTGTTTCACCGTTGATACTTTGCATGTTTAGAAAATCGAAATAAATTTACATTTTATTGAATCAAATTATATGAATTTTTGTCCACATGGAAGATTCATGAATTCGCTTGTCAAAAGAAGGTATCGGCCAGCGAATTAAAGTTGGTTGTTTCTCAGTACATACTTTGGATGTTTAGAAAATTGAAATTAATTTATATTTTAATAAATCAAATTATATAAAAATTTTCTGTCTACATGGAAGATTCGTGAATTCGCTTGTTAAAAGAAGGTATCGGCCATGGAATTAAAGTTGGTTGTTTCCCATTACGTACTTTACATGTTTACAAATTGGAATTAATTAACATTTTAATAATTCAAATTATATGAATTTTTGTCAACATGGAAGATTCATGAATTCGTTTGTTAAAAGAAGGTATCGGCCATGGAATTAAAGTTGGTTGTTTCACAGTACATACTTTGCATGTTTAGAAAATCGAAATAAATTTACATTTTATTGAATCATATTATATGAATTTTTTTCCACATGGAAGATTCATGAATTCGCTTGATTAAAGAAGGTGTCTGCATGGGAATTAAAGTTGGTTGTTTCACAGTACATACTTTGCATGTTTAGAAAATTAAAATAATTTTAATTTTTAATGACGCCGTTTATATGAATTTTTGATCACATGGAAAATTCATACTTTCGTTTGTTAAAAGAAGGTATCCACCAGCGGACTAAAAATGGTTGTTTCACAGTTGATACTTTGCATGTTTAGAAAATCGAAATAAATTTACATTTTATTGAATCAAATTATATGAATTTTTGTCCACATGGAAGATTCATGAATTCGCTTGTTAAAAGAAGGTATCGGCCAGCGAATTAAAGTTAGTTGTTTCACAGTTGATACTTTGCATGTTTAAAAAATTTAAATAAATTAACATTTTAATAAATCAAATTATATGAATTTTTGTCTACATGGAAGATTCATGAATTCGCTTGTTAAAAGAAGGGATAGGCCAGCGAATTGAAGTTAGTTGTTTCACGGTTGATACTTTGCATGTTTAGAAAATTGAAATAAATTAACATTTTAATAAATCAAATTATATGAATTTTTGTCAACATGGAAGATTTATGAATTCGTTTGTTGAAAGAAGGTATCGGCCATCGGATTAAAGTTGGTTGTTTCACAGTACATACTTTGCATGTTTAGAAAATCGAAATAAATTTACATTTTATTGAATCATATTATATGAATTTTTTTCCACAATTAAGATTCATGAATTCGCTTGATTAAAGAAGGTAATCTGCATGGGAATTAAAGTTGGTGGTTTCACAGTACATACTTTGCATGTTTAGAAAATTAAAATAATTTTAATTTTTAATGACGCCGTTTATATGAATTTTTGATCACATGGAAAATTCATACTTTCGTTTGTTAAAAGAAGGTATACACCAGCGGACTAAAAATAGTTGTTTCACAGTTGATACTTTGCATGTTTAGAAAATCGAAATAAATTTACATTTTAATAAATCAAATTATATGAATTTTTGTCTACATGGAAGATTCATGAATTCGCTTGTTAAAAGAAATGATAGGCCAGCGAATTAAAGTTGGTTGTTTCACAGTACATACTTTGCAGGTTTAGAAAATCGAAATAAATTTACATTTTATTGAATCATATTATATGAATTTTTTTCCACATGGAAGATTCTTGAATTCGATTGATTAAAGAAGGTATCTGCATGGGAATTAAAGTTGGTTGTTTCACAGTTCATACTTTGCATGTTTAGAAAATTAAAATAATTTTAATTTTTAATGACGCCGTTTATATGAATTTTTGATCACATGGAAAATTCATACTTTCGTTTGTTAAAAGAAGGTATCCACCAGCGGACTAAAAATGGTTGTTTCACAGTTGATACTTTGCATGTTTAGAAAATCGAAATAAATTTACATTTTATTGAATCAAATTATATGAATTTTTGTCCGCATGGAAGATTCATGAATTCGCTTGTTAAAAGAAGGTATCGGCCAGCGAATTAAAGTTAGTTGTTTCATAGTTGATACTTTGCATGTTTAAAAAATTTAAATAAATTAACATTTTAATAAATCAAATTATATGAATTTTTGTCTACATGGAAGATTCATGAATTCGCTTGTTAAAAGAAGGGATAGGCCAGCGAATTAAAGTTAGTTGTTTCACGGTTGATACTTTGCATGTTTAGAAAATTGAAATAAATTAACATTTTAATAAATCAAATTATATGAATTTTTGTCAACATGGAAGATTTATGAATTCGTTTGTTGAAAGAAGGTATCGGCCATCGGATTAAAGTTGGTTGTTTCACAGTACATACTTTGCATGTTTAGAAAATCGAAATAAATTTACATTTTATTGAATCATATTATATGAATTTTTTTCCACATGGAAGATTCGTGAATTCGCTTGATTAAAGAAGGTATCTGCATGGGAATTAAAGTTGGTTGTTTCACAGTACATACTTTGCATGTTTAGAAAATTAAAATAATTTTAATTTTTAATGACGCCGTTTATATAAATTTTTGATCACATGGAAAATTCATACTTTCGTTTGTTAAAAGAAGGTATCCACCAGCGGACTAAAAATAGTTGTTTCACAGTTGATACTTTGCATGTTTAGAAAATCGAAATAAATTTACATTTTATTGAATCAAATTATATGAATTTTTGTCTACATGGAAGATTCATGAATTCGCTTGTTAAAAGAAATGATAGGCCAGCGAATTAAAGTTGGTTGTTTCACAGTACCTACTTTGCATGTTTAGAAAATCGAAATAAATTAACATTTTAATAAATCAAATTATATGAATTTTTGTCAACATGGAAGATTTATGAATTCGTTTGTTAAAAGAAGGTATCGGCCATCGGATTAAAGTTGGTTGTTTCACAGTACATACTTTGCAGGTTTAGAAAATCGAAATAAATTTACATTTTATTGAATCATATTATATGAATTTTTTTCCACATGGAAGATTCTTGAATTCGATTGATTAAAGAAGGTATCTGCATGGGAATTAAAGTTGGTTGTTTCACAGTACATACTTTGCATGTTTAGAAAATTAAAATAATTTTAATTTTTAATGACGCCGTTTATATGAATTTTTGATCACATGGAAAATTCATACTTTCGTTTGTTAAAAGAAGGTATCCACCAGCGGACTAAAAATGGTTGTTTCACAGTTGATACTTTGCATGTTTAGAAAATCGAAATAAATTTACATTTTATTGAATCAAATTATATGAATTTTTGTCCACATGGAAGATTCATGAATTCGCTTGTTAAAAGAAGGTATCGGCCAGCGAATTAAAGTTAGTTGTTTCACAGTTGATACTTTGCATGTTTAAAAAATTTAAATAAATTAACATTTTAATAAATCAAATTATATGAATTTTTGTCTACATGGAAGATTCATGAATTCGCTTGTTAAAAGAAGGTATAGGCCAGCGAATTAAAGTTAGTTGTTTCACAGTTGATACTTTGCATGTTTAAAAAATTGAAATAAATTAACATTTTAATAAATCAAATTATATTAATTTTTGTCAACATGGAAGATTTATGAATTCGTTTGTTGAAAGAAGGTATCGGCCATCGGATTAAAGTTGGTTGTTTCACAGTACATACTTTGCATGTTTAGAAAATCGAAATAAATTTACATTTTATTGAATCATATTATATGAATTTTTTTCCACATGGAAGATTCATGAATTCGCTTGATTAAAGAAGGTATCTGCATGGGAATTAAAGTTGGTTGATTCACAGTACATACTTTGCATGTTTAGAAAATTAAAATAATTTTAATTTTTAATGACGCCGTTTATATGAATTTTTGATCACATGGAAAATTCATACTTTCGTTTGTTAAAAGAAGGTATCCACCAGCGGACTAAAAATGGTTGTTTCACAGTTGATATTTTGCATGTTTAGAAAATCGAAATAAATTTACATTTTATTGAATCAAATTATATGAATTTTTGTCCACATGGAAGATTCATGAATTCGCTTGTTAAAAGAAGGTATCGGCCAGCGAATTAAAGTTAGTTGTTTCATAGTTGATACTTTGCATGTTTAAAAAATTTAAATAAATCAACATTTTAATAAATCAAATTATATGAATTTTTGTCTACATGGAAGATTCATGAATTCGCTTGTTAAAAGAAGGGATAGGCCAGCGAATTAAAGTTAGTTGTTTCACGGTTGATACTTTGCATGTTTAGAAAATTGAAATAAATTAACATTTTAATAAATCAAATTATATGAATTTTTGTCAACATGGAAGATTTATGAATTCGTTTGTTGAAAGAAGGTATCGGCCATCGGATTAAAGTTGGTTGTTTCACAGTACATACTTTGCATGTTTAGAAAATCGAAATAAATTTACATTTTATTGAATCATATTATATGAATTTTTTTCCACATGGAAGATTCTTGAATTCGATTGATTAAAGAAGGTATCTGCATGGGAATTAAAGTTGGTTGTTTCACAGTACATACTTTGCATGTTTAGAAAATTAAAATAATTTTAATTTTTAATGACGCCGTTTATATGAATTTTTGATCACATGGAAAATTCATACTTTCGTTTGTTAAAAGAAGGTATCCACCAGCGGACTAAAAATGGTTGTTTCACAGTTGATACTTTGCATGTTTAGAAAATCGAAATAAATTTACATTTTATTGAATCAAATTATATGAATTTTTGTCCACATGGAAGATTCATGAATTCGCTTGTTAAAAGAAGGTATCGGCCAGCGAATTAAAGTTAGTTGTTTCACAGTTGATACTTTGCATGTTTAAAAAATTTAAATAAATTAACATTTTAATAAATCAAATTATATGAATTTTTGTCTACATGGAAGATTCATGAATTCGCTTGTTAAAAGAAGGTATAGGCCAGCGAATTAAAGTTAGTTGTTTCACAGTTGATACTTTGCATGTTTAAAAAATTGAAATAAATTAACATTTTAATAAATCAAATTATATTAATTTTTGTCAACATGGAAGATTTATGAATTCGTTTGTTGAAAGAAGGTATCGGCCATCGGATTAAAGTTGGTTGTTTCACAGTACATACTTTGCATGTTTAGAAAATCGAAATAAATTTACATTTTATTGAATCATATTATATGAATTTTTTTCCACATGGAAGATTCATGAATTCGCTTGATTAAAGAAGGTATCTGCATGGGAATTAAAGTTGGTTGATTCACAGTACATACTTTGCATGTTTAGAAAATTAAAATAATTTTAATTTTTAATGACGCCGTTTATATGAATTTTTGATCACATGGAAAATTCATACTTTCGTTTGTTAAAAGAAGGTATCCACCAGCGGACTAAAAATGGTTGTTTCACAGTTGATATTTTGCATGTTTAGAAAATCGAAATAAATTTACATTTTATTGAATCAAATTATATGAATTTTTGTCCACATGGAAGATTCATGAATTCGCTTGTTAAAAGAAGGTATCGGCCAGCGAATTAAAGTTAGTTGTTTCATAGTTGATACTTTGCATGTTTAAAAAATTTAAATAAATCAACATTTTAATAAATCAAATTATATGAATTTTTGTCTACATGGAAGATTCATGAATTCGCTTGTTAAAAGAAGGGATAGGCCAGCGAATTAAAGTTAGTTGTTTCACGGTTGATACTTTGCATGTTTAGAAAATTGAAATAAATTAACATTTTAATAAATCAAATTATATGAATTTTTGTCAACATGGAAGATTTATGAATTCGTTTGTTGAAAGAAGGTATCGGCCATCGGATTAAAGTTGGTTGTTTCACAGTACATACTTTGCATGTTTAGAAAATCGAAATAAATTTACATTTTATTGAATCATATTATATGAATTTTTTTCCACATTGAAGATTCATGAATTCGCTTGATTAAAGAAGGTATCTGCATGGGAATTAAAGTTGGTTGTTTCACAGTACATACTTTGCATGTTTAGAAAATTAAAATAATTTTAATTTTTAATGACGCTGTTTATATGAATTTTTGATCACATGGAAAATTCATACTTTCGTTTGTTAAAAGAAGGTATCCACCAGCGGACTAAAAATAGTTGTTTCACAGTTGATACTTTGCATGTTTAGAAAATCGAAATAAATTTACATTTTATTGAATCAAATTATATGAATTTTATTCCACATGGAAGATTCATGAATTCGCTTGTCAAAAGAAGGTATAAGCCAGCGAATTAAAGTTGGTTGTTTCTCAGTACATACTTTGGATGTTTAAAAAATTGAAATTAATTTACATTTTAATAAATCAAATTATATAAAAATTTTCTGTCTACATGGAAGATTCGTAAATTCGCTTGTTAAAAGAAGGAATTAAAGCGGCCATGGAATTAAAGTTGGTTGTTTCCCAGTACGTACTTTACATGTTTACAAATTGGAATTAATTAACATTTTAATAAATCAAATTATATGAATTTTTGTCAACATGGAAGATTCATGAATTCGTTTGTTAAAAGAAGGTATCGGCCATGGAATTAAAGTTGGTTGTTTCACAGTAGATACTTTGCATGTTTAGAAAATTGAAATAAATTAACATTTTGATAAATCAAATTATATGAATTTTTGTCAACATGGAAGATTCATGAATTCGTTTGTTAAAAGAAGGTATCGGCCATGGAATTAAAGTTGGTTGTTTCACAGTAGATACTTTGCATGTTTAGAAAATTGAAATAAATTAACATTTTGATAAATCAAATTATAAGAACTTTTGTCCACATGGAAGATTCATGAATTCTTTGGTTAAAAGAAGGTATCGGCCAGCGAATTAAAGTTGGTTGTTTCTCAGTACATACTTTGGATGTTTAGAAAATTGAAATTAATTTACATTTTAATAAATCAAATTATATGAATTTTTGTCCACATGGAAGATTCATGAATTCGTTTGTTAAAAGAAGGTATCGGCCATGGAATTAAAGTTGGTTGTTTCACAGTAGATACTTTGCATGTTTAGAAAATTGAAATAAATTAACATTTTGATAAATCAAATTATATGAATTTTTGTCAACATGGAAGATTCATGAATTCGTTTGTTAAAAGAAGGTATCGGCCATGGAATTAAAGTTGGTTGTTTCACAGTAGATACTTTGCATGTTTAGAAAATTGAAATAAATTAACATTTTGATAAATCAAATTATAAGAACTTTTGTCCACATGGAAGATTCATGAATTCGCTGGTTAAAAGAAGGTATCGGCCAGCGAATTAAAGTTGGTTGTTTCTCAGTACATACTTTGGATGTTTAGAAAATTGAAATTAATTTACATTTTAATAAATCAAATTATATGAATTTTTGTCCACATGGAAGATTCATGAATTCGCTTGTTAAAAGAAGGTATCGGCCAGCGAATTAAAGTTAGTTGTTTCACAGTTGATACTTTGCATGTTTAAAAAATTGAAATAAATTAACATTTTAATAAATCACATTATATGAATTTTTGTCTACATGGAAGATTCATGAATTCGCTTGTTAAAAGAAGGGATAGGCCAGCGAATTAAAGTTAGTTGTTTCACGGTTGATACTTTGCATGTTTAGAAAATTGAAATAAATTAACATTTTAATAAATCAAATTATATGAATTTTTGTCAACATGGAAGATTTATGAATTCGTTTGTTAAAAGAAGGTATCGGCCATCGGATTAAAGTTGGTTGTTTCACAGTACATACTTTGCATGTTTAGAAAATCGAAATAAATTTACATTTTATTGAATCATATTATATGAATTTTTTTCCACATGGAAGATTCATGAATTCGCTTGATTAAAGAAGGTGTCTGCATGGGAATTAAAGTTGGTTGTTTCACAGTACATACTTTGCATGTTTAGAAAATTAAAATAATTTTAATTTTTAATGACGCCGTTTATATGAGTTTTTGATCACATGGAAAATTCATACTTTCGTTTGTTAAAAGGAGGTATCCACCAGCGGACTAAAAATAGTTGTTTAACAGTTGATACTTTGCATGTTTAGAAAATCGAAATAAATTTACATTTTATTGAATCAAATTATATGAATTTTTGTCCACATGGAAGATTCATGAATTCGCTTGTCAAAAGATGGTATCGGCCAGCGAATTAAAGTTGGTTGTTTCTCAGTACATACTTTGGATGTTTAGAAAATTGAAACTAATTTACATTTTAATAAATCAAATTATATAAAAATTTTCTGTCTACATGGAAGATTCGTGAATTCGCTTGTTAAAAGAAGGTATCGGCCATGGAATTAAAGTTGGTTGTTTCCCAGTACGTTTTTTACATGTTTACAAAGTGGAATTAATTAACATTTTAATAAATCAAATTATATGAATTTTTGTCAACATGGAAGATTCATGAATTCGTTTGTTAAAAGAAGGTATCGGCCATGGAATTAAAGTTGGTTGTTTCACAGTAGATACTTTGCATGTTTAGAAAATCGAAATAAATTTACATTTCATTGAATCAAATTATTTAAATTTTTCTCCTCATGTAAGATTCATGAATTCGGTTGTTAAAAGAAGGTTTCGGCCCGCGAATCAAAGTTGGTTGTTTCACAGTACATACTTTGCATGTTTAGAAAAATGAAATAAATTCAAATTTTAATAAATCAAATTATATGATTTTTGGTCCGCATGGAAGATTCATACTTTCGATTGTTAAAAGAAGGTATCGGCCAGCGAATTACAGTTGGTTGTTTCACAGTAGATACCTTGCATGTTTAGAAAATCGAAATAAATTTACATTTTATTGAATCAATTTATTCGAATTTTTGTCCAAATGAAAGATTCAAGAATTCGCTTGTTAAAAGAAGGTATCGTCCAGCGGATTAAAAATGGTTGTTTCAAAGTTGATACTTACTTGTTTAGAAAATCGGAATAAATTAACATTTTGATAAATCAAATTATAAGAACTTTTGTCTACATGGAAGATTCATGAATTCGCTGGTTAAAAAAGGTATCGGCCATCGAATTATATTTGGTTGTTTCACAGTACATACATTGCATGTTTAGAAAATTGAAATAAATTTACATTTTAATAAATCAAATTATATGATTTTTTGTCCACATGGAAGATTCGTGAATTCGGTTGTTAAAAGAAGGTATCGTCCAGCGAATTAAAAATGGGTGTTTCACGGTTGATACTTTGCATGTTTAGAAAATCGAAATAAATTTACATTTTATTGAATCAAATTATTTCAATTTTTGTCCTCATGTAAGATTCATGAATTCGCTTGTTAAAGGATGGTATTGGCCAGCGAATTAAAGTTAGTTGCTTCACGGTTGATACTTTGCACGTTTAGAAAATTGAAATAAATTAACATTTTGATAAATCAAATTATAAGAACTTTTGTCCACATGGAAGATTCATGAATTCGCTGGTTAAAAGAAGGTATAGGCCAGCGAATTAAAGTTGGTTGTTTCACAGTACATACTTTGCATGTTTAGAAAATTTAAATTAATTTACATTTAATTAAATCAAATTATATGAATTTTTTTCCACATGGAAGATTCATGAATTCGCTTGATAAAAGAAGGTATCTGCATGGGAATTAAAGTTGGTTGTTTCACAGTACATACTTTGCATGTTTAGAAAATTAAAATAATTTTAATTTTTAATGACGCCGTTTATATCAATTTTTGATCACATGGAAAATTCATACTTTCGTTTGTTAAAAGAATGTATCCACCAGCGGACTAAAAATGGTTGTTTCACCGTTGATACTTTGCATGTTTAGAAAATCGAAATAAATTTACATTTTATTGAATCAAATTATATGAATTTTTGTCCACATGGAAGATTCATGAATTCGCTTGTCAAAAGAAGGTATCGGCCAGCGAATTAAAGTTGGTTGTTTCTCAGTACATACTTTGGATGTTTAGAAAATTGAAATTAATTTACATTTTAATAAATCAAATTATATGAATTTTTGTCCACATGGAAGATTCATGAATTCGCTTGTTAAAAGAAGGTATCGGCCAGCGAATTAAAGTTAGTTGTTTCACAGTTGATACTTTGCATGTTTAAAAAATTGAAATAAATTAACATTTTAATAAATCACATTATATGAATTTTTGTCTACATGGAAGATTCATGAATTCGCTTGTTAAAAGAAGGGATAGGCCAGCGAATTAAAGTTAGTTGTTTCACGGTTGATACTTTGCATGTTTAGAAAATTGAAATAAATTAACATTTTAATAAATCAAATTATATGAATTTTTGTCAACATGGAAGATTTATGAATTCGTTTGTTAAAAGAAGGTATCGGCCATCGGATTAAAGTTGGTTGTTTCACAGTACATACTTTGCATGTTTAGAAAATCGAAATAAATTTACATTTTATTGAATCATATTATATGAATTTTTTTCCACATGGAAGATTCATGAATTCGCTTGATTAAAGAAGGTGTCTGCATGGGAATTAAAGTTGGTTGTTTCCCAGTACGTACTTTACATGTTTACAAATTGGAATTAATTAACATTTTAATAATTCAAATTATATGAATTTTTGTCAACATGGAAGATTCATGAATTCGTTTGTAAAAAGAAGGTATCGGCCATGGAATTAAAGTTGGTTGTTTCACAGTAGATACTTTGCATGTTTAGAAAATTGAAATAAATTAACATTTTAATAAATCAAATTATATAAAAATTTTCTGTCTACATGGAAGATTCGTGAATTCGCTTGTTAAAAGAAGGTATCGGCCATGAAATTAAAGTTGGTTGTTTCCCAGTACGTACTTTACATGTTTACAAATTGGAATTAATTAACATTTTAATAATTCAAATTATATGAATTTTTGTCAACATGGAAGATTCATGAATTCGTTTGTTAAAAGAAGGTATCGGCCATGGAATTAAAGTTGGTTGTTTCACAGTAGATACTTTGCATGTTTAGAAAATTGAAATAAATTAACATTTTGATAAATCAAATTATATGAATTTTTGTCAACATGGAAGATTCATGAATTCGTTTGTTAAAAGAAGGTATCGGCCATCGGATTAAAGTTGGTTGTTTCACAGTACATACTTTGCATGTTTAGAAAATTGAAATAAATTAACATTTTAATAAATCAAATTATATGAATTTTTGTCAACATGGAAGATTTATGAATTCGTTTGTTAAAAGAAGGTATCGGCCAGCGAATTAAAGTTGGTTGTTTCTCAGTACATACTTTGGATGTTTAGAAAATTGAAATTAATTTACATTTTAATAAATCAAATTATATGAATTTTTGTCCACATGGAAGATTCATGAATTCGCTTGTTAAAAGAAGGTATCGGCCAGCGAATTAAAGTTAGTTGTTTCACAGTTGATACTTTGCATGTTTAAAAAATTGAAATAAATTAACATTTTAATAAATCACATTATATGAATTTTTGTCTACATGGAAGATTCATGAATTCGCTTGTTAAAAGAAGGGATAGGCCAGCGAATTAAAGTTAGTTGTTTCACGGTTGATACTTTGCATGTTTAGAAAATTGAAATAAATTAACATTTTAATAAATCAAATTATATGAATTTTTGTCAACATGGAAGATTTATGAATTCGTTTGTTAAAAGAAGGTATCGGCCACCGGATTAAAGTTGGTTGTTTCACAGTACATACTTTGCATGTTTAGAAAATCGAAATAAATTTACATTTTATTGAATCATATTATATGAATTTTTTTCCACATGGAAGATTCATGAATTCGCTTGATTAAAGAAGGTGTCTGCATGGGAATTAAAGTTGGTTGTTTCACAGTACATACTTTGCATGTTTAGAAAATTAAAATAATTTTAATTTTTAATGACGCCGTTTATATGAGTTTTTGATCACATGGAAAATTCATACTTTCGTTTGTTAAAAGGAGGTATCCACCAGCGGACTAAAAATAGTTGTTTAACAGTTGATACTTTGCATGTTTAGAAAATCGAAATAAATTTACATTTTATTGAATCAAATTATATGAATTTTTGTCCACATGGAAGATTCATGAATTCGCTTGTCAAAAGATGGTATCGGCCAGCGAATTAAAGTTGGTTGTTTCTCAGTACATACTTTGGATGTTTAGAAAATTGAAACTAATTTACATTTTAATAAATCAAATTATATAAAAATTTTCTGTCTACATGGAAGATTCGTGAATTCGCTTGTTAAAAGAAGGTATCGGCCATGGAATTAAAGTTGGTTGTTTCCCAGTACGTTTTTTACATGTTTACAAAGTGGAATTAATTAACATTTTAATAAATCAAATTATATGAATTTTTGTCAACATGGAAGATTCATGAATTCGTTTGTTAAAAGAAGGTATCGGCCATGGAATTAAAGTTGGTTGTTTCACAGTAGATACTTTGCATGTTTAGAAAATCGAAATAAATTTACATTTCATTGAATCAAATTATTTAAATTTTTCTCCTCATGTAAGATTCATGAATTCGGTTGTTAAAAGAAGGTTTCGGCCCGCGAATCAAAGTTGGTTGTTTCACAGTACATACTTTGCATGTTTAGAAAAATGAAATAAATTCAAATTTTAATAAATCAAATTATATGATTTTTGGTCCGCATGGAAGATTCATACTTTCGATTGTTAAAAGAAGGTATCGGCCAGCGAATTACAGTTGGTTGTTTCACAGTAGATACCTTGCATGTTTAGAAAATCGAAATAAATTTACATTTTATTGAATCAATTTATTCGAATTTTTGTCCAAATGAAAGATTCAAGAATTCGCTTGTTAAAAGAAGGTATCGTCCAGCGGATTAAAAATGGTTGTTTCAAAGTTGATACTTACTTGTTTAGAAAATCGGAATAAATTAACATTTTGATAAATCAAATTATAAGAACTTTTGTCTACATGGAAGATTCATGAATTCGCTGGTTAAAAAAAGGTATCGGCCATCGAATTATATTTGGTTGTTTCACAGTACATACATTGCATGTTTAGAAAATTGAAATAAATTTACATTTTAATAAATCAAATTATATGATTTTTTGTCCACATGGAAGATTCGTGAATTCGGTTGTTAAAAGAAGGTATCGTCCAGCGAATTAAAAATGGGTGTTTCACGGTTGATACTTTGCATGTTTAGAAAATCGAAATAAATTTACATTTTATTGAATCAAATTATTTCAATTTTTGTCCTCATGTAAGATTCATGAATTCGCTTGTTAAAGGATGGTATTGGCCAGCGAATTAAAGTTAGTTGCTTCACGGTTGATACTTTGCACGTTTAGAAAATTGAAATAAATTAACATTTTGATAAATCAAATTATAAGAACTTTTGTCCACATGGAAGATTCATGAATTCGCTGGTTAAAAGAAGGTATAGGCCAGCGAATTAAAGTTGGTTGTTTCACAGTACATACTTTGCATGTTTAGAAAATTTAAATTAATTTACATTTAATTAAATCAAATTATATGAATTTTTTTCCACATGGAAGATTCATGAATTCGCTTGATAAAAGAAGGTATCTGCATGGGAATTAAAGTTGGTTGTTTCACAGTACATACTTTGCATGTTTAGAAAATTAAAATAATTTTAATTTTTAATGACGCCGTTTATATCAATTTTTGATCACATGGAAAATTCATACTTTCGTTTGTTAAAAGAATGTATCAACCAGCGGACTAAAAATGGTTGTTTCACCGTTGATACTTTGCATGTTTAGAAAATCGAAATAAATTTACATTTTATTGAATCAAATTATATGAATTTTTGTCCACATGGAAGATTCATGAATTCGCTTGTCAAAAGAAGGTATCGGCCAGCGAATTAAAGTTGGTTGTTTCTCAGTACATACTTTGGATGTTTAGAAAATTGAAATTAATTTACATTTTAATAAATCAAATTATATAAAAATTTTCTGTCTACATGGAAGATTCGTGAATTCGCTTGTTAAAAGAAGGTATCGGCCATGGAATTAAAGTTGGTTGTTTCCCATTACGTACTTTACATGTTTACAAATTGGAATTAATTAACATTTTAATAATTCAAATTATATGAATTTTTGTCAACATGAAAGATTCATGAATTCGTTTGTTAAAAGAAGGTATCGGCCATGGAATTAAAGTTGGTTGTTTCACAGTAGATACTTTGCAAGTTTAGAAAATTGAAATAAATTAACATTTTGATAAATCAAATTATATGAATTTTTGTCAACATGGAAGATTCATGAATTCGCTGGTTAAAAGAAGGTATCGGCCATGGAATTAAAGTTGGTTGTTTCACAGTAGATACTTTGCATGTTTAGAAAATTGAAATAAATTAACATTTTGATAATTCAAATTATAAGAACTTTTGTCCACATGGAAGATTCATGAATTCGCTGGTTAAAAGAAGGTATCGGCCATGGAATTAAAGTTGGTTGTTTCCCAGTACGTACTTTACATGTTTACAAATTGGAATTAATTAACATTTTAATAATTCAAATTATATGAATTTTTGTCAACATGGAAGATTCATGAATTCGTTTGTAAAAAGAAGGTATCGGCCATGGAATTAAAGTTGGTTGTTTCACAGTAGATACTTTGCATGTTTAGAAAATTGAAATAAATTAACATTTTAATAAATCAAATTATATAAAAATTTTCTGTCTACATGGAAGATTCGTGAATTCGCTTGTTAAAAGAAGGTATCGGCCATGGAATTAAAGTTGGTTGTTTCCCAGTACGTACTTTACATGTTTACAAATTGGAATTAATTAACATTTTAATAATTCAAATTATATGAATTTTTGTCAACATTGAAGATTCATGAATTCGTTTGTTAAAAGAAGGTATCGGCCATGGAATTAAAGTTGGTTGTTTCACAGTAGATACTTTGCATGTTTAGAAAATTGAAATAAATTAACATTTTAATAATTCAAATTATATGAATTTTTGTCAACATGGAAGATTCATGAATTCGTTTGTTAAAAGAAGGTATCGGCCATGGAATTAAAGTTAGTTGTTTCACAGTAGATACTTTGCATGTTTAGAAAATTGAAATAAATTAACATTTTGATGAATCAAATTATAAGAACTTTTGTCCACATGGAAGATTCATGAATTCGCTGGTTAAAAGAAGGTATCGGCCAGCGAATTAAAGTTGGTTGTTTCTCAGTACATACTTTGGATGTTTAGAAAATTGAAATTAATTTACATTTTAATAAATCAAATTATATGAATTTTTGTCCACATGGAAGATTCATGAATTCGCTTGTTAAAAGAAGGTATCGGCCAGCGAATTAAAGTTAGTTGTTTCACAGTTGATACTTTGCATGTTTAAAAAATTGAAATAAATTAACATTTTAATAAATCACATTATATGAATTTTTGTCTACATGGAAGATTCATGAATTCGCTTGTTAAAAGAAGGGATAGGCCAGCGAATTAAAGTTAGTTGTTTCACGGTTGATACTTTGCATGTTTAGAAAATTGAAATAAATTAACATTTTAATAAATCAAATTATATGAATTTTTGTCAACATGGAAGATTTATGAATTCGTTTGTTAAAAGAAGGTATCGGCCATCGGATTAAAGTTGGTTGTTTCACAGTACATACTTTGCATGTTTAGAAAATCGAAATAAATTTACATTTTATTGAATCATATTATATGAATTTTTTTCCACATGGAAGATTCATGAATTCGCTTGATTAAAGAAGGTGTCTGCATGGGAATTAAAGTTGGTTGTTTCCCAGTACGTACTTTACATGTTTACAAATTGGAATTAATTAACATTTTAATAATTCAAATTATATGAATTTTTGTCAACATGGAAGATTCATGAATTCGTTTGTAAAAAGAAGGTATCGGCCATGGAATTAAAGTTGGTTGTTTCACAGTAGATACTTTGCATGTTTAGAAAATTGAAATAAATTAACATTTTAATAAATCAAATTATATAAAAATTTTCTGTCTACATGGAAGATTCGTGAATTCGCTTGTTAAAAGAAGGTATTGGCCATGAAATTAAAGTTGGTTGTTTCACAGTTGATACTTTGCATGTTTAGAAAATTGAAATAAATTAACATTTTGATAAATCAAATTATATGAATTTTTGTCAACATGGAAGATTCATGAATTCGTTTGTTAAAAGAAGGTATCGGCCATGGAATTAAAGTTGGTTGTTTCACAGTAGATACTTTGCATGTTTAGAAAATTGAAATAAATTAACATTTTGATAAATCAAATTATAAGAACTTTTGTCCACATGGAAGATTCATGAATTCGCTGGTTAAAAGAAGGTATCGGCCAGCGAATTAAAGTTGGTTGTTTCTCAGTACATACTTTGGATGTTTAGAAAATTGAAATTAATTTACATTTTAATAAATCAAATTATATGAATTTTTGTCCACATGGAAGATTCATGAATTCGCTTGTTAAAAGAAGGTATCGGCCAGCGAATTAAAGTTAGTTGTTTCACAGTTGATACTTTGCATGTTTAAAAAATTGAAATAAATTAACATTTTAATAAATCACATTATATGAATTTTTGTCTACATGGAAGATTCATGAATTCGCTTGTTAAAAGAAGGGATAGGCCAGCGAATTAAAGTTAGTTGTTTCACGGTTGATACTTTGCATGTTTAGAAAATTGAAATAAATTAACATTTTAATAAATCAAATTATATGAATTTTTGTCAACATGGAAGATTTATGAATTCGTTTGTTAAAAGAAGGTATCGGCCATCGGATTAAAGTTGGTTGTTTCACAGTACATACTTTGCATGTTTAGAAAATCGAAATAAATTTACATTTTATTGAATCATATTATATGAATTTTTTTCCACATGGAAGATTCATGAATTCGCTTGATTAAAGAAGGTGTCTGCATGGGAATTAAAGTTGGTTGTTTCACAGTACATACTTTGCATGTTTAGAAAATTAAAATAATTTTAATTTTTAATGACGCCGTTTATATGAGTTTTTGATCACATGGAAAATTCATACTTTCGTTTGTTAAAAGGAGGTATCCACCAGCGGACTAAAAATAGTTGTTTAACAGTTGATACTTTGCATGTTTAGAAAATCGAAACTAATTTACATTTTATTGAATCAAATTATATGAATTTTTGTCCACATGGAAGATTCATGAATTCGCTTGTCAAAAGATGGTATCGGCCAGCGAATTAAAGTTGGTTGTTTCTCAGTACATACTTTGGATGTTTAGAAAATTGAAACTAATTTACATTTTAATAAATCAAATTATATAAAAATTTTCTGTCTACATGGAAGATTCGTGAATTCGCTTGTTAAAAGAAGGTATCGGCCATGGAATTAAAGTTGGTTGTTTCCCAGTACGTACTTTACATGTTTACAAAGTGGAATTAATTAACATTTTAATAAATCAAATTATATGAATTTTTGTCAACATGGAAGATTCATGAATTCGTTTGTTAAAAGAAGGTATCGGCCATGGAATTAAAGTTGGTTGTTTCACAGTAGATACTTTGCATGTTTAGAAAATCGAAATAAATTTACATTTCATTGAATCAAATTATTTAAATTTTTCTCCTCATGTAAGATTCATGAATTCGGTTGTTAAAAGAAGGTTTCGGCCCGCGAATCAAAGTTGGTTGTTTCACAGTACATACTTTGCATGTTTAGAAAAATGAAATAAATTCAAATTTTAATAAATCAAATTATATGATTTTTGGTCCGCATGGAAGATTCATACTTTCGATTGTTAAAAGAAGGTATCGGCCAGCGAATTACAGTTGGTTGTTTCACAGTAGATACCTTGCATGTTTAGAAAATCGAAATAAATTTACATTTTATGGAATCAATTTATTCGAATTTTTGTCCAAATGAAAGATTCAAGAATTCGCTTGTTAAAAGAAGGTATCGTCCAGCGGATTAAAAATGGTTGTTTCAAAGTTGATACTTTGCTTGTTTAGAAAATCGGAATAAATTAACATTTTGATAAATCAAATTATAAGAACTTTTGTCCACATGGAAGATTCATGAATTCGCTGGTTAAAAGAAGGTATCGGCCATCGAATTATATTTGGTTGTTTCACAGTACATACATTGCATGTTTAGAAAATTGAAATGAATTTACATTTTAATAATTCAAATTATATGAATTTTTGTCCACAAGGAAAGTTCGTGAATTCGCTTTTTAAAAGAAGGTATCGGCCAGCGAATTAAAGTTGGTTGTTTCACAGTAAATTCTTTGCATGCTTAGAAAATTAAAATAATTCTAATTTTTAATTACGCGGTTTATATTAATTTTTGATTACATGGAAAGTTCATAATTTCGTTTGTTGAAAGAAGGTATTGCCCAGCGAATTAAGGTTGTTATTTTCACAGTAGATACTATGCACGTTTAGAAAATCGAAATAAATTTACATTTAATTGAATAAAATTATTTGAATTTTTGTCCTCATGAAAGATTCATGAATTCACTTGTTAAAAGAAGATATCGGCCAGCGAGTCAAAGTTGGTTGTTTCACAGTACATACTTTGTATGTTTAGAAAATTAAAATAATTTTAATTTTTAATTACGCCGTTTATATGAATTTTTGATCACATGGAAAATTCATACTTTCGTTTTTTAAAAGAAGGAACCCGACAGCGAATTAAAGTTGGTTGTTTCACAGTAGATACTTTGCATGTTAAGAAAAACGAAATAATTCTTTTATAATTACAAACATCATTGTATATTTGATGGATATAATTCTATTAATATTACAAATATCAATATATATTTGTTTGATGTAATTCTATTAATATCACAAATATCAATATAAAAGAGAAAGCATTTATTTGCTACTGACCTTACAAGATAAGGTTTGCCATGAGACACAGTAATAAGATTTCATTGTATATATTAAGAAAATAATTTAAATATAATTTAAATATAATTAATCAGTAAAATAAAATAACGAAATTTTCAATACGGAGAAAATAAATGATTTTGAAGAATCATCGACGAACTTCTAATCACAGATAATACTATTTCCTTTGTTAACTCTTTTGACAAAGATAATCTTCTCCGAAAATTTTCGAAGAATGTAGGGATGGTACCACGTGATCCAATCATAAGGCCAATTACCTCTATATTACGGAGATTATAGTTATCTAGAAAATATTTAATGCATGGTTCATAGATTGATTTCTTTTCAATATTTACTTCCTCAGGCTCTTTTTCATCATTTTCGATGCAAATTGTTGGGTCAATGATGTATCCTTTCGATCCTTGAATAGCCAAAATGTCTACTCTTCTATTTGATCCGGACTCAGAATTACAGTGAATTTCTTCATGGACTACATAGTTTTTTGCTCTGAGGGCATCAGCTATTAATTTACGTATTTTATGATGACGATTATTGCGTAGTAATTCTGTTTTACGGCAAAAACCCAATACGTGGCCAAGAGTTTCTATCTCGCCGCACGTCGGATAACGGCAGCGGTTTGTATTGAAGTTTCTCCCCGGAACAGCGTTAACTGCAGCAACATATCCATTCATTTTAATAGCTGTTGTCCATTCAGACGAAGTTAATCCTTTACGATTAGTGATTCAAAAGTTAGAATAAGGCGTATCTTTAAATAAGATTACTCCTTTTCCTTTCGATGGCAAATTAC
The DNA here is from genome assembly GCA_020055645.1 of Tomocerus qinae. NCBI lineage: Eukaryota > Metazoa > Arthropoda > Collembola > Entomobryomorpha > Tomoceridae > Tomocerus > Tomocerus qinae. The sequence goes on from CM034546.1 coordinate 64,330,295, forward strand.
ACCATTTATCAAATTGCCTTTCACGTAAGGTATTCCTTAAAATTTTTGATGTTTTAATATTGCTTCCCTTTTTAGATGCCATTTTATTTCTGCTGTCATTAATTTCGCCATTTAAATTTTTAATTTAGAAAGGCATTGTTGCTTTTCCTTTTCCAATTGTCTTGATATCAATACGTATGGGTCGTTTAGTGTCAACAAGGTTTCACAACTGTTGTATTTCTGAACGTAGCCTTCCCATTCAGCGTTTGGAATTTCCAATCCTTTATACTTTTTCGGTGAATAAAGCATGGAAGATGGAATATCATCAGGGACTCCTAGTATAACTTTAATTGTGCTTCTGATCATAAGATCAACATCAGTAAGGAAGGATTTTCTCAATTTTGATATAGGGCATGTTTGAAGAGGATAAACGATCACAGGCCATAAATATTGATTTATAATATTAAGCTTTTGATCAGGATGTAACATTTGAGATGAAATTAATGTGTTAAGAGAGGTGTATGAATTTAAGAGATGTGTATGAAAAAAAATTTGAAATTCGATATCGAATCTCAACTAATGATAACCTATGCAGATAGGGGAATGTAAAAAACAGTTTCTTTCCGATTTTTGATGCACCGCCCCCTTCCCTCAGGACACACCCCCCGAGGGTCGAAAAGCATATACAAAAAATCTCGGTAACTACTTGACCGTTTTGGATGAAATTTTTTTTTAATTGAATAAGACAATATTTGCCCCAGGGGTTCTGCGATTCATTTCAAAATTCGAACTCCATCATTCAAAATAAATTTCAAAAATTTGAAAAAAGTCGTATTATTGAAATTTAACACTTATAGAGCAAATCTTACTGTAGTAGCTATAGAAACAGCCAGTTATCATATTACATCAATTTGACCTCTGAAAGTGTCAAAGGTCAACTTTATGAAACGCTCCAATAAATATTGTGCGACCTATCAATCAGCATCTAAATATCTCGAGCAGAACGATTATGATGCAAAATGACACAAATTTTGAACCAGTAATAGGTCAAAGATCAATTTGTGACAAAGTTATTTTTGTTATTTTATAGAAATTGACCTTTGACCTCTTACTGGTTCAAAATTTGTGTCATTTTACATCATAATCGTTCTGCTCGAGTTATTTAGATGCTGATTGATAGGTCACACAAGATATTATGGACCATTTCAAAAAGTTGACCTTTGACATTTTCACAGGTCAAATTGATGTAATATGATAACTGGCTGTTTCTATAGCTACTACAGTAAGATTTGCTCTATAAGTGTTAAATTTCAATAATACGACTTTTTTCAAAATTTTGAAATTTATTTTGAATGATGGAGTTCGAATTTTGAAATGAATCGCAGAACCCCTGGGGCAAATATTGTCTTATTCAATTAAAAAAAATTTCATCCAAATCGGTCAAGTAGTTACCGAGATTTTTTGTATATGCTTTTCAACCTTCGGGGGGTGTGTCCTGAGGGAAGGGGGCGGTGCATCAAAAATCGGAAAGAAACTGTTTTTTACATTCCCCTATCTGCATAGGTTATCATTAGTTGAGATTCGATATCGAATTTCAAATTTTTTTTCATACACATCTCTTAAATTCATACACAGAGGCTTGTATTTTGTTCTAAATCATTCCCTCATTGAATACTTGCTTTTGATTATAGGTTACACCCAAGTATTTTACTTCTTCATTTTGTTTCAATTTCCGTATTACAGTATCATCACTTATAATGTGGTCTTCTTCGGATAGCATACCATTTTCAATAGCAATAACTGTTGATTTTGAAGGACTTATTTTCAATCCTGTTGAAGAGAATCCGTTTTCAGCTATTGAGAATAGCTCCTTCGCAGCAGATCGTGACTTAGTAATTACTGCAGTGTCATCGACAAAACTTAAGACAGAAAGATTTGGTACAGATCGATCAAGTGAAAATCCGTATTCCAATGATATTTCAGGTTCAGACAATTCATCAATCACATAATTAATAGCCAAATTAAATAATAGAGGCGATAGTGGAGACCCTTGCAATAATCCTCGTTTAAAAACGATTGGAATAGATGTGTTATTGTTGGTATTAATCCGAGTATAATTGTTTGTTTGTAAGGACATGGCAATATTTCGCAATAAAGATGGCATAGGTACTTCATTGAGACTTAATTGTGTATGTTTAAGTCCAATATTGTCATATGCCTGATGGATGTCCAAAAATAAAATCACTAAAGATGATTTATCGTTTTTAGCCTTGTTTAGGCATCCTTCCAATATGGATGTGTTAATGTGGCATCCAGGTTCGTGAATAAATCCTTTCTGCCTAGGGTTGAATGTTATCCACTTACGAATTTTATATTCTAAAGTTTTTTCGATAACTCTACGTATCACAGAACATACAGAGATAGGGCGCCAATTCTGTGGAAGATTTCTATCACCTTTTTCCTTATATATAAGGATAGTTTTCGCTTCCTTTAGTCCAGAAGGTACATAATTATGTTTAATCATTATTGTAGCAATTTTAGCTAGTACTCCATCACATTTAGTCAACTTAAGACATCTAGGATATATGTTATCCGGACCAGCAGAAGAATCACTTGGAATTTTACAAATTGATTTACGTATTTCATCCTCATTAATGACGAAGTCAAAATTTTGATCTATCTTTTCTTGTACGATCCTTGGAACAGTTCGATAAGATGAACGAACAAAATCATTTGGAAATCCCTACCGTTCAGCAAATGATGTAACAAGAATGTCCATGGGTATTTTACACGAATTGTTTTCTGAGTCCCTCAAGATCTTATTAACGCATTTTTTCCGCTGATTATAATACAAATGTTGCATTAAATCATGATTGTATTTTTCCTTACGCCTATTTCTAGCTCTGTTGGAACTACGAATAGGGTTTTTCGTTTTGGAGTATCCTAATTCCCGATTACGAAACTGTGATGCATTTTTCCTCGCTTGGTAAAATTTCAAGGCTGGATGTTTAGGACCAGGAAGGTGAAATCTTGCTGACTTTAATGTGTTAATAGTATTCTCAACAATTTCATCAAATGCACACACATCAAAATTTTTAATTAAAGGGTCCAATGAATCATAATGTTTAGCTAGTTCAATGTTAATTTCATCAAGTTGGCTGGGGTTATTTTGGCTCTCCTCAGAATCATCAGATTGAGGCAAAGTATTTATTAAGGTACTTTGTGAGTATTTAGAGGCGATATTTTCTAAATGAATTTCCTTGTGTGCTTTTGATTGATGAATTTTCAATCCCCTAGATCCCTTACATATTTTGCCGCAATGAGTGCATGCACTTTCATGTTCAGTGTCCGTTCGGGTTATATTCTGGGAGGATAACATATCCATGGAAATATTTGTATTTCAAACTATTCAAAATGTGGCCAATGTTGTTGTTGAAAGTAATAAACCTATGTTTGATGTAATTCTATTAATATCACAAATATCAATATATATTTGTTTGTTATAATTCTATTAATGTTACAAACCTAGTTTTAAAATTTGATAGATATGATTCTATTAATATTACAAACATCAATAGATATTTGATTGATGTAATTCTATTAATATTACAAACATCAGTTCATATTTGATAGAATAAGATTTATTATTATTACAAACAACGGTTTATATTTGATATATTCAGATGTATTAATATTACAAACGTCATTTTATATTTGATATGTCAATATCTATTAATATTGCAAACATCGTTTTATATTTAATAGAATTTGTTCTTTTAATAGTGAAAACATGGTTTTATATTTGATATTCAAATCTATTAATGTTACAAACATTATGTTATATTTGATATGTTCAGTTCTATTAATATTACAAACATTATGTTATATTTGATATGTTCAGTTCTATTAATATTACAAACATTATGTTATATTTGATATGTTCCGTTCCATTAATATTACAAATATTAGGTTATATTTGATATGTTCAGTTCTACTAATATTACAAACATTATGTTAAATTTGATACGTTCTGTTCTATTAATATTACAATCATCGTTTCATATTTGATATATTCAGATTTATTAATATTACAAACATCATTTTATATTTGATACATTAAATTTATTAATATTACAAACATCAATATATATTTGTTTGATGTAATTCTACTAATGTTATAAAATATCAGTTTATATTTGATAGAATCCTTTCTATTAATATTACAAACATCGTTTAATATCTGCTGATATATTCAGATCTATTATTTTACAAACATGATGTAATATTTGATAAGTTGAGGTCTATTAATATTACAAATATCGTTTTGTATTTGATATATTCAGACCTATTAATATTACAAACAACATTTTATATATGATAATTTCTTTTATAATTACAAACATTAATGTTTATTTGATAGATATAACCTGATAGATAGAACCTGTCGCTTAATTTGTCTTAAGTTTCATTGTTAAAGTAAAAATTGGGATCAGAAAGTGCAATTGGGTTTATTATAATAGGTATGCTGCTAAATGTTTTTTTCGCTTCTACCACTACTTTTTATTTCTGTTCATTTTGGTTGTGAATATTCTACTGTTAATTTGTGTTGACTTTGATAGTCAGTATTAATCTACTTTAAACTTATGCTGATTTTGATAGTTAATATTATTTTACTTTTATTTCTTGTTACTTTTATAGTTAATATTAATAATATTAATACATCACTTACTATGACAAAATGTGTACACACACAGCAACTTTTAATCTGGCGAGGTATGGCTACTCCTGGCCATTTGTTTTAATACGTTTTTCGACTGGAATTATTTACAATAGGATATCGTTGCGTGTGGACTGGTTAGAGCTTTAATAAGTTTTATTTCACTTCAGAAAAGTTTCAGCCTAATTGTTACTCGGCATAACATATTCAAGTATCTATCTAAGCAAATTGCATGAGGAAAAAATGGTTCAAAGTTTATGCCAAAATAATACACAATAATTTAAGGTTACGAAAAGATTGTAGACATACTCATACTTCATAATATACCCATAGAATGGAAAACGAGGGTAAACAATTTAACCTTTCAGCCAAGGATATTTAACTAAGAGATGATATTAATGTTTCACACCGTAAAATATTGTGTATAATTTTCTTTAAAGAAATGTGTGTATGCTATTGTACTTTTAATAAACCTAGAAACATGGCAAGGTTTTGTTATGATAGACCAATCACTTTTGGTAAAACGCAAATATCAATTAAATAATTTTCATTAATAAAAGTAGTATCTGAAATTATTATATTAGTTAATACCATTTAGGCAAAGCGTTTAAACATGGTATTTGGTTTCACTGCTATTCTATCCCTGGAATACGAAGAAACGTCTTCAGCTTTTCATAAGATATATCAATAACTAATGATAAAACGCAAATATCAATTAATAGATTTTTAATAATAATAGCAGTCCGCAAAAATATTATAGGGGACAAAATTATTTAACAAAGGGTTTGTAGAATGTATCTGGTGTGTCTGCTGTTGTACTTTTAATAAACCTAGAAACATGGCAAGGTGTTGTTGAGATAGACCAATCACTTTTGGTAAAACGCAAATATCAATTAAATAATTTTCATTAATAAAAGTAGTATCTGAAATTATTATATTAGTTAATACCACTTAGGCAAAGCGTTTAAACATGGTATTTGGTTTCACTGCTATTCTATCCCTGGAATACGAAGAAACGTCTTCAGCTTTTCATAAGATATATCAATAACTACTGATAAAACGCAATTATCAATTATTAGAATTTTAATAATAATAGCAGTCCGCAAAAATATTATAGGGGACAATTTTATTTAACAAAGCGATTGTAGAATGTATCTGGTGATTCTGCTATTGTACTTTTACTAAACCTAGAAACATGGCAAGCTTTTGTTAAGATAGACCAATCACTTTTGATAAAACGCAAATATCAATTAAATAATTTTCATTAATAAAAGTAGTATCTGTAATTATTATATTAGTTAATACCATTTAGGCAAAGCGTTTTAACATGGTATTTGGTTTCACTGCTATTCTATCCCTGGAATACGAAGAAACGTCTTCAGCTTTTCATAAGATATATCAATAACTACTGATAAAACGCAATTATCAATTATTAGAATTTTAATAATAATAGCAGTCCGCAAAAATATTATAGGGGACAATTTTATTTACCAAAGCGTTTATGGAAAGTATCTGGTGTGTCTGCCATTGTACTTTTAATAAACCTAGAAACATGGCAAGGTTTTGTTAAGATAGACCAATCACTTTTGGTAAAACGCAAATATCAATTAAATAATTTTCATTAATAAAAGTAGTATCTGAAATTATTATATTAGTTAATACCATTTAGGCAAAGCGTTTAAACATGGTATTTGGTTTCACTGCTATTCTATCCCTGGAATACGAAGAAACGTCTTCAGCTTTTCATAAGATATATCAATAACTACTGATAAAACGCAATTATCAATTATTAGAATTTTAATAATAATAGCAGTCCGTAAAAATATTTTGGGGGACAATTTTATTTAACAAAGCGTTTATAGAAAGTATCCGGTGTGTCTGCTATTGTACTTTTAATACACCTAGAAACATGGCAAGCTTTTGTTAAGACAGACCAATCACTTTTGGTAAAACGCAAATATCAATTAAATAATTTTCATTAATAAAAGTAGTATCTGAAATTATTATATTAGTTAATACCATTTAGGCAAAGCGTTTAAACATGGTATTTGGTTTCACTGCTATTCTATCCCTGAAAGACGTAGAAACGTCTTCAGCTTTTAATTAGATATATCAATAACTAATGATAAAACGCAAATATCAATTAATAGATTTTTAATAATAATAGCAGTCCGCAAAAATATTATAGGGGACAAATTTATTTAACAAAGCGTTTGTAGAATGTATCTGGTGTGTCTGCTGTTGTACTTTTAATAAACCTAGAAACATGGCAAGGTGTTGTTGAGATAGACCAATCACTTTTGGTAAAACGCAAATATCAATTAAATAATTTTCATTAATAAAAGTAGTATCTGAAATTATTATGTTAGTTAATACCATTTAGGCAAAGCGTTTAAACATGGTATTTGGTTTCACTGCTATTCTATCCCTGGAATACAAAATAACGTCTTCAGCTTTTCATAAGATATATCAATAACTACTGATAAAACGCAATTATCAATTTTTAGAATTTTAATAATAATAGCAGTCCGCAAAAATATTATAGTGGACAATTTTATTTACCAAAGCGTTTATAGAAAGTATCTGGTGTGTCTGCCATTGTACTTTTAATAAACCTAGAAACATGGCAAGGTTTTGTTAAGATAGACCAATCACTTTTGGTAAAACGCAAATATCAATTAAATAATTTTCATTAATAAAAGTAGTATCTGAAATTATTATATTAGTTAATACCATTTAGGCAAAGCGTTTAAACATGGTATTTGGTTTCACTGCTATTCTATCCCTGGAATACGAAGAAACGTCTTCAGCTTTTCATAAGATATATCAATAACTACTGATAAAACGCAATTATCAATTATTAGAATTTTAATAATAATAGCAGTCCGCAAAAATATTTTAGGGGACAATTTTATTTGACAAAGCGTTTATAGAAAGTATCCGGTGTGTCTGCTATTGTACTTTTAATACACCTAGAAACATGGCAAGGTTTTGTTAAGATAGACCAATCACTTTTGGTAAAACGCAAATATCAATTAAATAATTTTCATTAATAAAAGTAGTATCTGAAATTATTATATTAGTTAATACCATTTAGGCAAAGCGTTTAAACATGGTATTTGGTTTCACTGCTATTCTATCCCTGAAAGACGTAGAAACGTCTTCAGCTTTTAATTAGATATATCAATAACTAATGATAAAACGCAAATATCAATTATTAGATTTTTAATAATAATAGCAGTCCGCAAAAATATTACAGGGGACAAATTTATTTAACAAAGCGTTTGTAGAATGTATCTGGTGTGTCTGCTGTTGTACTTTTAATAAACCTAGAAACATGGCAAGGTGTTGTTGAGATAGACCAATCACTTTTGGTAAAACGCAAATATCAATTAAATAATTTTCATTAATAAAAGTAGTATCTGAAATTATTATATTAGTTAATACCACTTAGGCAAAGCGTTTAAACATGGTATTTGGTTTCACTGCTATTCTATCCCTGGAATACGAAGAAACGTCTTCAGCTTTTCATAAGATATATCAATAACTACTGATAAAACGCAATTATCAATTATTAGAATTTTAATAATAATAGCAGTCCGCAAAAATATTATAGGGGACAATTTTATTTAACAAAGCGATTGTAGAATGTATCTGGTGTGTCTGCTATTGTACTTTTACTAAACCTAGAAACATGGCAAGCTTTTGTTAAGATAGACCAATCACTTTTGATAAAACGCAAATATCAATTAAATAATTTTCATTAATAAAAGTAGTATCTGTAATTATTATATTAGTTAATACCATTTAGGCAAAGCGTTTTAACATGGTATTTGGTTTCACTGCTATTCTATCCCTGGAATACGAAGAAACGTCTTCAGCTTTTCATAAGATATATCAATAACTACTGATAAAACGCAATTATCAATTTTTAGAATTTTAATAATAATAGCAGTCCGCAAAAATATTATAGGGGACAATTTTATTTACCAAAGCGTTTATAGAAAGTATCTGGTGTGTCTGCCATTGTACTTTTAATAAACCTAGAAACATGGCAAGGTTTTGTTAAGATAGACCAATCACTTTTGGTAAAACGCAAATATCAATTAAATAATTTTCATTAATAAAAGTAGTATCTGAAATTATTATATTAGTTAATACCATTTAGGCAAAGCGTTTAAACATGGTATTTGGTTTCACTGCTATTCTATCCCTGGAATACGAAGAAACGTCTTCAGCTTTTCATAAGATATATCAATAACTACTGATAGAACGCAATTATCAATTATTAGAATTTTAATAATAATAGCAGTCCGTAAAAATATTTTAGGGGACAATTTTATTTAACAAAGCGTTTATAGAAAGTATCCGGTGTGTCTGCTATTGTACTTTTAATACACCTAGAAACATGGCAAGCTTTTGTTAAGATAGACCAATCACTTTTGGTGAAACGCAAATATCAATTAAATAATTTTCATTAATAAAAGTAGTATCTGAAATTATTATATTAGTTAATACCATTTAGGCAAAGCGTTTAAACATGGTATTTGGTTTCACTGCTATTCTATCCCTGAAAGACGTAGAAACGTCTTCAGCTTTTAATTAGATATATCAATAACTAATGATAAAACGCAAATATCAATTAATAGATTTTTAATAATAATAGCAGTCCGCAAAAATATTATAGGGGACAAATTTATTTAACAAAGCGTTTGTAGAATGTATCTGGTGTGTCTGCTGTTGTACTTTTAATAAACCTAGAAACATGGCAAGGTGTTGTTGAGATAGACCAATCACTTTTGGTAAAACGCAAATATCAATTAAATAATTTTCATTAATAAAAGTAGTATCTGAAATTATTATATTAGTTAATACCACTTAGGCAAAGCGTTTAAACATGGTATTTGGTTTCACTGCTATTCTATCCCTGGAATACGAAGAAACGTCTTCAGCTTTTCATAAGATATATCAATAACTACTGATAAAACGCAATTATCAATTATTAGAATTTTAATAATAATAGCAGTCCGCAAAAATATTATAGGGGACAATTTTATTTAACAAAGCGATTGTAGAATGTATCTGGTGATTCTGCTATTGTACTTTTACTAAACCTAGAAACATGGCAAGCTTTTGTTAAGATAGACCAATCACTTTTGGTAAAACGCAAATATCAATTAAATAATTTTCATTAATAAAAGTAGTATCTGAAATTATTATATTAGTTAATACCATTTAGGCAAAGCGTTTAAACATGGTATTTGGTTTCACTGCTATTCTATCCCTGGAATACGAAGAAACGTCTTCAGCTTTTCATAAGATATATCAATAACTACTGATAAAACGCAATTATCAATTATTAGAATTTTAATAATAATAGCAGTCCGCAAAAATATTATAGGGGACAATTTTATTTAACAAAGCGATTGTAGAATGTATCTGGTGATTCTGCTATTGTACTTTCACTAAACCTAGAAACATGGCAAGCTTTTGTTAAGATAGACCAATCACTTTTGATAAAACGCAAATATCAATTAAATAATTTTCATTAATAAAAGTAGTATCTGTAATTATTATATTAGTTAATACCATTTAGGCAAAGCGTTTTAACATGGTATTTGGTTTCACTGCTATTCTATCCCTGGAATACGAAGAAACGTCTTCAGCTTTTCATAAGATATATCAATAACCACTGATAAAACGCAATTATCAATTATTAGAATTTTAATAATAATAGCAGTCCGCAAAAATATTATAGGGGACAATTTTATTTACCAAAGCGTTTATAGAAAGTATCTGGTGTGTCTGCCATTGTACTTTTAATAAACCTAGAAACATGGCAAGGTTTTGTTAAGATAGACCAATCACTTTTGGTAAAACGCAAATATCAATTAAATAATTTGCATTAATAAAAGTAGTATCTGAAATTATTATATTAGTTAATACCATTTAGGCAAAGCGTTTAAACATGGTATTTGGTTTCACTGCTATTCTATCCCTGGAATACGAAGAAACGTCTTCAGCTTTTCATAAGATATATCAATAACTACTGATAAAACGCAATTATCAATTATTAGAATTTTAATAATAATAGCAGTCCGCAAAAATATTTTAGGGGACAATTTTATTTAACAAAGCGTTTATAGAAAGTATCCGGTGTGTCTGCTATTGTACTTTTAATACACCTAGAAACATGGCAAGCTTTTGTTAAGATAGACCAATCACTTTTGGTAAAACGCAAATATCAATTAAATAATTTTCATTAATAAAAGTAGTATCTGAAATTATTATATTAGTTAATACCATTTAGGCAAAGCGTTTAAACATGGTATTTGGTTTCACTGCTATTCTATCCCTGAAAGACGTAGAAACGTCTTCAGCTTTTAATTAGATATATCAATAACTAATGATAAAACGCAAATATCAATTAATAGATTTTTAATAATAATAGCAGTCCGCAAAAATATTATAGGGGACAAATTTATTTAACAAAGCGTTTGTAGAATGTATCTGGTGTGTCTGCTGTTGTACTTTTAATAAACTTAGAAACATGGCAAGGTGTTGTTGAGATAGACCAATCACTTTTGGTAAAACGCAAATATCAATTAAATAATTTTCATTAATAAAAGTAGTATCTGAAATTATTATATTAGTTAATACCACTTAGGCAAAGCGTTTAAACATGGTATTTGGTTTCACTGCTATTCTATCCCTGGAATACGAAGAAACGTCTTCAGCTTTTCATAAGATATATCAATAACTACTGATAAAACGCAATTATCAATTATTAGAATTTTAATAATAATAGCAGTCCGCAAAAATATTATAGGGGACAATTTTATTTAACAAAGCGATTGTAGAATGTATCTGGTGTGTCTGCTATTGTACTTTTAATACACCTAGAAACATGGCAAGCTTTTGTTAAGATAGACCAATCACTTTTGGTAAAACGCAAACATCAATTAAATAATTTTCATTAATAAAAGTAGTATCTGAAATTATTATATTAGTTAATACCATTTAGGCAAAGCGTTTAAACATGGTATTTGGTTTCACTGCTATTCTATCCCTGAAAGACGTAGAAACGTCTTCAGCTTTTATATAGATATATCAATAACTACTGATAAAACGCAAATATCAATTATTAGATTTTTAACCCTTCAGAGTCTGAATTATTTTTTTTGGAAAGTCATTTTCAAATTTTAGCCAAGTGTTAAGGATGCTAAAGTTATGGTAAATCATAATTTTGACGCATATCGGGTCAAAGGTCACTGAGAAATTTCATGTGTCCATATGGACACGCTAGGCCTCTTGGTTGCTAATAATAACTAAACATTTGTTTGTGCCGTGGCTAACAGTACGAAAAGGTACACATAATTTATTAGCACATTCGCTCCAGATATGCTTTATATATAAGCATATACGTTCTATATATAAGCATATAGACCTATATATAAGCATGTACGCCCTATATATAACCATATACGACCTAAATATAAGCATATACGCCCTATATATAAGCATATACGCCCTATATATAAGCATATACGACCTAAATATAAGCATATACGCCCTATATATAAGCATATACGCCCTATATATAAGCATATACGCCCTATATGTAAGCATATACGCCCTATATATAAGCATATACGACCTATATATAAGCATATAAGCCCTATATATAAGCATATACGGCCTATATATAAGCATATACGCCCTATACGTAAGCATATACGCCCTATATATAAGCATATACGCCTATATATAAGCATATACGCCCTATATATAAGCATATTCGCCCTATATATAAGCATATACGCCATATATATAAGCATATGCGCCCTATATATAAGCATATACGCCCTATATATAAGCATATACGCCCTATATATAAGCATATACGCCCTAGATATAAGCATATACGCCCTATATATAAGCATATACGCCCTATATATAAGCATATACGCCCTATATATAAGCATATACGCTCTATATATAAGCATATACGCCCTATATATAAGCATATACGCCCTATATATAAGCATATTCGTTCTATCGCAATAAATTGCTGTCTAAATTTTCCCATGATTTTACTCACCCTTGATGTTTTATAAATAATACTGAGACTTTGTAAAGGCCTAGTATGTCCATATGGACACGTAACACTATTGTGTCAAGTCAGGTCACAATGTCAATCCACAATATGTCCAAATTTGACCTTAAAATATTCTATGACTAACAAAGAGAAAGTTTGAAAAGTTTTTATGTATTATACGGAGGTTAACTATTTCAAAAAAAAATTCGAAAAAAATACCTTTTTGCAAAATCTATTTTGGTCCAAGTCATTGTAGTCAACAGTAATTTTTTCCAAAAATAAGCAATATGGAAGAAAAGTTTTTTTACCAAAAACATTCAAAAATATACCATCTAGTTTGTACTGGGTGCCAAACATAAATTTAATTTACTTTGCCTAAGGAAAATATGTCTAAGCGCCCCGTGTCCATATGGACACTCTAGGATATGAAGGGTTAATAATAATAGCAGTCCGCAAAAATATTATAGGGGACAAATTTATTTAACAAAGCGTTTGTAGAAAGTATCTGGTGTGTCTGCTATTGTACCCTTCATAAACCTACAAACATGGCAAGCTTTTGTTAAGATAGATAAATCACTTTTGATAAAATGCAAATATGAATTAAATAATTTTCATTAATAAAAGTAGTATCTGAAATTATTATATTAGTTACTACCATTTAGGCAAAGCGTTTAAACAAGTTATTTGGTTTCACTGCTATTCTATCCCTGGAATACGAAGAAACGTCTTCAGCTTTTCATTAGATATATCAATAACTACTGATAAAACGCAATTATCAATTATTAGATTTTAAATAATAATAGCAGTCCGCAAAAATATTATAGGGGACAAATTTATTTAACAAAGCGTTTGTAGAATGTATCTGGTGTTCTGGTATGGTTCAAAGTTTATGCCAAAAAAATACACAATAATTTTAGGTTACGAAAAGATTGCAGACATACTCACAATTCATAATACCCATAGAATGGAAAACTAAGGTAAACAATTTAACGTTTCAGCCAACGGATATTTAACTAAGAGATAATATTAATGTTTTATACCGTGAAATATTGTGTATAATTTTCTTTAAAGAAATTAATGTTAAGATTTTAGGTTATTCCGAAAATGATAAAGCTTAATTATTTCAAATATTGAATATTTTTGTTAATTACTAGGCTCCTAGTACTAATGCTGAATTTCAAAATGATTAGGCATAGATTAACAATGTTTAATTTTCGAAATAAGTTAATGATCATTCATATTGGACTACCTTTTTTTATGAAATATGCATTGTATATACGCGCATGTGCATTGCAACAAAAAGCTTCATTTCCCATTGCATAGATAGACACTTGAGACATAGGAATAAACATTTTTATTTAGATAGATGGTGTTTTGCGTTCCTTTAAAATGAAATGTTTGCAAATTAAATTTGGATAAACAAAATTGAAACAATCATTCATTTAAATCATTGAAACTTAATTTGAAACACTGCAAGCTATCCCTGTGTGTAGCAAAACCCTGGCTATTTTAATTTTCATGTTTTCATTTTATATGACTACCCAACAGTGTACAAAATTTACCACTTTTCAGCCTTTTTTACCATCACAGTGGTAAAAATGCACTTAATGGTAAAAATGCATTTAATGGTAAAAATGGTAAATTTAGCGATTGATTAGACAGCTGAGTACAGATACACTAGACTTAGACTTCCTAAAATTTAACTTTTTAAACTTTGTTTTTTATGAAATATTTCCAATTAGCCCCTTATGGCAGTATGCATAATGGCGAGTCAGAGGTTACTCCTAACCCGGAGTCACAAAATAGTCTAAAACTTGACCTTAGTACAACCTAGGGTCAACTTTTTTGTATTGCAATAGCAAAGTAACTATTGGCAACTGACCATGGTCGTCCACCGGGGTCACATTTTGGACTCGGGGTCGGGGTTACGTTACGCTAACCTGTTATTATGCATACTGCCCTTAATCAATTAAATTAATCATATTTATTTGATTGCACACCAAAAGTTATAAAAAAATGAAGAAAGAAAGATTGTATTTGGTATCACCCATTTAAAATTGATGCTTATTTAATTGCAATTATTTTCTCAATCGGCAAGGGTTGTTAGCGCCCCCATTGGTTGAATCCTACTCTGATTGATTAACACTTATCAATTTGTGACAACAATGATCATCTGCTAAGCTATTTCATACTTTGGACCCGAATTTTGTTCAAAATTCGAACACGAAATTTAAATGAAACTATTTTTTACCATTTATACCATTTATACCACTTACCACTACTTTTTAGGTAGTGGTATTTAACGTTAAATACCATTAAAAACCACTTACCACTGGTAAGTGGTAAATGGTATTTTGTACACTGCTACCCAAGCGTCGCCAGTGTGTCGGATATTAATGATATAATGTCTTTCTTCCAATACAAAATATCTTTTGTGAAAGTTTTTAATTGAATTGCTGTGTATAGGGTTCGTATATTGTTGGGTGAACGATGAAATTTATAGAAACAGTTAGTTGTAAAATAACTTGCAAGGGTGTAATCTAAAATAATATAAACTAATATTGTCATAAATATCCAAAAAATCTTGGAATTTTAAATTTCAAATCATCAAATACTGCGAATGTAAAGTTTCCAAGTGCCCTTTATATTTGTACATAATCTTGCTAAGAAAAATTTGAAATTAGAGGAAGTCTTTGTCAATTGTACAAAATGATTTTGTTTTTAGTATCCATATTGTTAATAGATGGGTTGTGTTTAGCTTGGGAATTGAACAATATCGTGAAATTTGAGAAAAACTGCTACATAAATCTCGTGTTCCCACAAAACAGTTTAAATAAAGTTCAGAAAGAATTTGTTTATAGTGAAATGCAGAATATCAATACTCCCTTTGCATTCACTAATCTACAGAGCGATGAAGTGGAAGGCATAAATCAATGTTCACCACTTAGGGCACTTTCTCCTAACAGCAAGCGCGATACTGGGATGGATGTTTGCATGAGGAAATTAAACGAAAGGAATTTAAGAATCTCTTCCCCAATTTTGCTGAGCCGTTTCAATTGTGTGGTGCACATCGTCGTCAATTTCAACCCAAAAGTTTTTCGGGATGTCATGTTGATTAATTATATCAGTGAGGCATTTTCAGGTTCAATGGAAATTACCCGCAATGGAAAACTCTACAACTTCGAAAGATATTCCTCTGTTTACATTCTTGTGGATACAGAAACATTGGAATTGGCCTATCTCAGCAAGATAAACACAACCAGGTTGTGTATTCACTTTGCCCTCAATATCATCAAAGAGAAATGAAACCTACGTTGCGTTATACTTACACTATGATTCCCGTATGCTCTGGAACAATTTGCACCAATCAGCAACATCGTTTGATGACTATGATGACAAATTTCTTCATGGCAGAAAGCAGCTTAGTAAAACAGGCTGGTTTATTAATTGTGGATCGCGACCGCTTTTCAAAATCATACTGCGGACCACCACAAAAAAATATTTACTACACAAATCAAATTTTCAATCAAAAAAATTCAGCTGCATTTACAATTTCTTCACTTATTCTAGAAAATTTTCCAAATTCTACCATTGGAAGTACAAGCGATCGTTTATGTCTCGTGCAACAGGAAAATTACTTGGTATTTTCTATGCAAGATCAAGATTTATGGCAAATTGTCAAAGATTCTCACACCCACATCTCTCTAATCCAAACAGCGGAAGACTCCCTTAACTTTATTTCTTGTGTCGTTTTAGAAGACGAAGAAATTTCGTATTACGGATATATTCGACCGTTTGATTCTTTCACCTGGATAGGACTCATTTCTTCAATTGGCCTTGCAACTATTTTCGTCCATATTGTCATGTACTGCAAAAAAGGAAAGAACATTCCATTTGTTCTGATATGTTGGGCTTGTTTGTTGAATAGTAGATCATGGCTACCAACCCAATTCAAGAAAAATCTTTGGATAAAATTTGTACTCGGCCCTTTTCTGCTCACTTTCATTGTTTTGACAAATGCTTACCGAAAACTTGTAGTAAGGGATCTAGTAGACGCTCGTCCCGTGAGGAGGATTCACTCTATGGAAGATTTGGCTTATTTACCGGGCATTACTGCTTTTGGCGAAACTTTAGGCAGCAGCGATTGTGATCCTTTTACAATCAATCCTGAATTACAAAGCCTAATTCTGATGTACTACTGTCAGGTCAACAGGAATAGTGGATGTAGAGATACGAAGTTTGGAAATTCACGTTTTGCAGACGAAAACCAAACGATAGTAGATGCAGCTCTTCAATATATCACTACTGGATTCCAATCCGGCAGATCATTTCTCCCCGTTTTTGAAGTTCAATCAGCTCTTGAGAGAAGTGGAGGGTTTGGCAGGGAATATTATTTGACAAAAAGAATTTCTAAACTCTTTCGATTTTATCCTGGATTCCCATACAAAAGCCCACAAAGATGGATCTCGGAATGCAACAATTCCGTGCTAATTGTCAAAAGCTCTCGAATGCACCGAATGCTTGATGATTCTCACTGGAATCCATGGAAAGGCGGAGAAATACCAAGAAGACCATTATACTGTGGATCGGATTCCTTCTTACCTATGCCTATTTACACTTCAATTAGCAGTTCTAAAATTCCTATGCTCACTTCGTATCTGAGGGAAAGGTTATTTTCTATCATTCAATCTGGTCTTTTCCATTCGTGGCTAAATCATTTCAAGGTAAGGAATTACACACCATGCAGATGGTGTTGGGGTACTCCTATGGTACGACCTTTGACATTTTACAACGCCAATTTGGTAACAATATTTATCATTTGTATGTGGGTTGTACCGATATCTGCAATGGTATTTTTCTTGGAAATTCTATATTCCTTGTTATGCAAATACGTAAGGATGGCATTAACTTATCGAGATAGGCGTAATGCCCAACAGAATACAAAATAAAATATCATTTATACCACTACTCCCAAAACTGGGTGGTATAAATGGTATATTTACAGTAAAAAATAGTTTCTTCTGCAGTGCAATGTCGTGTAGTGCAGAATTTTGAATAATATTTAGCACTAAAGATGACAATCATTGTTACAGATCAGCTTTTCTCTATGATGAAGCCGAAGATAGACTTCTAAGTGGGGCAAAATTGCTTTTTACTTGCCGACTAAATAATTAATTTCGATTAAATTGGCAGATTCTTATAAATAAAATGAAATTGGCTGTACTAAATGAACAAATGTCATTTTAAATTACATTTTTTCATGGTTGATTGTGCCTTCACTGAACATTTAAATATAAATGTTAGTTTGATGTATTTGAGATGAAAATTACATTATATCGTCCTTTATGGAACCATTTAGCCTAAATCCATTTTTCGTTTTGTTAAAGAATCTCCTATTTTTGTTTTATGGATGGATTATGTGTGTATAACTGTATTTAGGCTACGGAGATAGACTATTCCGTACATAAAACGAAAAATGAAGATTTTTATTGATTGGTGAGGTTCAGTGGCCACCATGCATGGCAGTATTTCCATTCGAAAGTTGGTGGATAATACTCTATGGTTATTGTGGAATTTGCCTTATTATATAACTTTGGGCGGCATTGAAAATCCTTACCCTGAACTCTAGCAAAGTTTTTTAGAAAAATATGAAGTAATTAACCTTTTTCTCGTATCGTCCTTTAAGGAACCATTTAGCCTAAATCCACTTTTCGTTTTGTGCACGAAATAAATCTAGAACTACTGATTTTTAGTTGCATCATGTTGCATGAACATGTAATCGTATGTATAAAGAATATAAGTTAAAGTACACTAAGTCTGTAAATACAAACTATCTAAGATTTTCTTCGTTCAGTGCTCTGATATTATTATTACCCCACATTTTAGCTCACAATTTTGTAATACCGCGAATGAAATATAACTTAATTTTATAACTTATTATCAACTAATTGATATCAACCTTAGATTTTGTTTATTTAGGTAAATTCATTTATTTATTAAATTATAAGCACATCATATTATAACTTTCCGAATTGAATAAAAACGGGGCTGCAAGCAAGCCCGCCAGCAGTCTTCTATGGCTGTGAAAATAAAGAGTTTTATGAAACTACTCGACCAAAGTGGATCTATCTATTTCAAATGATTGCATTTGCACCATGTTATTTACTATACGCGCATTTCTCATGTGCCCTTACTACTACTTACAGTATTCATCTAAAGAGTGTATTTATTTTAAAACCAATCGATAGCTGATTAATATTATTACAGTGTTACACCACATATGGAAATTGAAAACGCAGATGTCGGACGTCAGCATATCAGATCACCAATTTATTAGAGCCCAGAACGACTGAAATCTTAACAAAACACATTCTTAAAGCGGTCAAAGATTTAGAAACGTATGGATAAATAGGTAAATCTCTTAAATATCTAATGGTGTTTACACTTGAAACATAGTTGAATCTCTGAAATATCTAATAGTGTTTACACTTGAAGCAGATCCAATCTAATGGTATGACAACATCTATTAGTATTGGAACTTTTAAACGTTATCACTCTTGAGCATTTTTAAACATGATCGCTAAGTATTATCATATTCTAGAATTACTTAACGAATTTTAAGAAAACATAATCATTGCGGTGGTTAAAGACAAGCTTACCAAAACAAATGGAATAGTGACCAACCCCATTTATTTTGGTTGAAATTTGTTAATTAATGTTTTCAATAATGTACCACAAGGCATACCTTCATGTGCTAAATTTAGTACATCGAGGTATGCGTTGGGGTACATTATTGAAAACAATAGGTTACTGAGTGTCTTGTCACTTGGTTTGTTTTAAGTTTCATAGTCAAAGTAAAAATGCGCATTAAAAAGTGCAATAGCAATGTCTTATAGTAATTGCAACATCTACCACTACTTTTAATATCTGGATTTTGATAGTCATTATTAATCAACTTTTCATTCCTTGTCACTTTTATAGTCAATATCTGTATTTCCCTATCATTTGTTCGGCCAAAATGTGTGCACACACAGTAAACGTAACTCAGGCGAGCTTTTGTTACGGCTTGCCTTTCGTTTTAATTAGCACACCGGTTTGAATTATTTACCTAGAATGATTGCATTGCGTGTGTACCAGTTATAGAGTTTTGGATAAGGTTTATTTCGCTTCAGATATACCATAGGGCGAAAAGTTTCGGTGTAATTGTTGCTCGTCATATATTACAAAAGTATCAAAGCAAATTGTTTGGAGAAAAAATGGCTTGAAGTTTATGCCAAAGAAAATAGATAATAATAGCTTATGAAAAGATTATGGACAGGCATTATTATTCTTAGAACGAGGGGTATCATTATAAGGTAAACATTTTAAACTTTCAGACAACGGGTGTTTAACCAAAAGATAATATAAATTTATGTTACATAATATACACCTTGAAATATTATATTGAAATTTTTCTTGAAAATTTTAGGTATAATACCCGTAATATAATGATAAAGGTAAATTATTTCAAATGTTGAATATTTTTGTTAATTATGGTTTTGTGTTCTTTTAAAATGAAATGTTTGCAAATTAAATTTGGATAAATAAATTTAGTCATTGAAACTTAATTTGAACTACTGCAAACTATCCACGTATGTAGCAAAACCCTGGCTATTTTAATTTTCATGTTTTCATTTTTTACATTTGTATGGCTACCAAAGCGTCGCCACTATGTCGGATATTAATGAAACTCTTTCTTCTAATAGTACAAAATAGCTTCTGTGAAAGTTTTTATTGAGTTTATGTGTATGCGCTCTTGTTTGTTGGGTGCACGAATACATTTATGGAAACAGTTAGTTGTACAATATCTTACAAGGGTGTAATCTAAAAAAATATAAACTAATATTTTATAAAAAACCCAAAAAAACCTAGAGTTATTTAAGTTATCAAATACTGCCAATCTAAAGTTTCCAAAAATTATTAAAGTGCCCTTTATTGGTATGCTCAGATCTATTAATATTACAAACATTATGTTATATTTGATGTGTTTATTTCTATTATTATTACAAACATTATATTATATTTGATATCTTCAGTTCCAATAATATTACAAACATTATGTTATATTTCGTCCCTTAAGGATCGAAAAAGCCTGTATCCACTTTCAGATTGGTGGACGAATAAGCCTATATCCATTTTTTGTTTGGTGGACGAATAAGCCTAAATCCATTTTTTGTTTGGTGGACGAATAAGCCTATATCCATTTTTTGTTTGGTGGACGAATAAGCCTATATCCAATTGTTGGTTGGTGCAGGAAATCTATTAATATTACAAACATTATGTTATATTTGATATGCTTAGTTCTATTATTATTACAAACATTATGTTTTATATGATATGCTCAGTTCTATTAATATTACAAACATTATGTTATATTTGATATGCTCAGTTCTATTAATATTACAAACATCAGTATATATTTGTTTGCTGTAATTCTATTAATATTACAAACATCGATAGATATTTGTTTCATGTAATTCTATTAATATTACAAACATCGAGAGATATTTGTATGATGTAGTTCTATTAATATTATAAACAATACTTTATATTTGATAGAATCGGTGCTATTAATGTTACAAACATCGTTTTATTTTTGATATATACAGATCTATTAATATTAGAAACAACGTTTTATATTTGTTATTTTTAGATCAATTAATGTTCCAAAGATCATTTCGTATTTGATGTATTTAGATCTAGTAATTTTACAAACATCTTTATATGTTTGATATACTCCAACCTATTATTATTACCAACACCTTTATATTATTGATATACTAACCCATTCAGACCTATTAATAATACAAACATTATGTTTTATTTGATATGTTTATTTCCATTAATATTACCAACATTATGTTATATTTGATATCTTCAGTTCCAATAATATTACAAACATTATGTTATATTTGATATGCTCAGTTCTATTATTATTACAAACATTATGTTTTATTTGATATGCTCAGTTCTATTAATATTGCAAACATTATGTTATATTTGATATGCTCAGTTCTATTAATATTACAAATATTGTTATATTTGATATGTTTAGTTCTATTAATATTACAAACATTATGTTATATTTGATATGTTCAGATCTATTAATACTACAAACATTATGTTGTATTTGATATGCTCAGATCTATTAGTATTACAAACATCAGTATATATTTGTTTGATGTAATTCTATTAATATTACAAACATCGATATATATATGTTTGATGTAATTCTATTAATATTACAAACATCGATATATATTTGTTTGATGTAATTCTATTAATATTAAAAACAATAGTTTATATTTGATAGAATCGGTGCTATTAATGTTACAAAAATTATATCGTATTTGATGTATTTAGATCTGGTAATTTTACAAACATCTTTATATGTTTGCTATACTCCAACCTATTAATATTACAAATATCTTTATATTATTGATATATTAACACATTCAGACCTATTAATAATACAACATTATGTTTTATTTGATATGTTTATTTCCATTAATATTACAAACATTATGTTATATTTGATATCTTCAGTTCCAATAATATTACAAACATTATGTTATATTTGATATGCTCAGTTCTATTATTATTACAAACATTATGTTTTATATGATATGCTCAGGTCTATTAATATTACAAACATTATGTTATATTTGATATGCTCATTTCTATTAATATTACAAACATCAGTATATATTTGTTTGTTGTAATTCTATTAATATTACAAACATCGATAGATATTTGTCTCATTTTGCAATTCTATTAATATTACAAACATCGATAGATATTTGTTTGATGTAATTCTATTAATATTATAAACAATAGTTTATATTTGATAGAATCGGTGCTATTAATGTTACAAAAATTATATCGTATTTGATGTATTTAGATCTGGTAATTTTACAAACACCTTTATATGTTTGATATACTCCAATCTATTAATATTACAAATATCTTTATATTATTGATATATTAACACATTCAGACCTATTAATAATACAAACATTATGTTTTATTTGATATGTTTATTTCCATTAATATTACAAACATTATGTAATATTTGATATCTTCAGTTCCAATAATATTACAAACATTATGTTATATTTGATATGCTCAGTTCTATTATTATTACAAACATTATGTTTTATATGATATGCTCAGTTCTATTAATATTACAAACATTATGTTATATTTGATATGCTCAGTTCTATTAATATTACAAACATTATGTTATATTTGATATGCTCAGTTCTATTAATATTACAAACATTGTTATATTTGATATGTTTAGTTCTAATAATATTACGAACATTATGTTATATTTGATATGCTCAGTTCTATTAATATTACAAACATTATGTTATATTTGATATGTTCAATTCTATTAATATTACAAACATTATGTTATATTTGATATGTTCAATTCTATTAGTATTACAAACATTATGTTATATTTGATATGTTCAGATCTATTAATATTACAAACATTATGTTATATTTGATATGTTCAGATCTATTAATATTACAAACATCAGTATATATTTGTTTGATGTAATTCTATTAATATTATAAACAATAGTTTATATTTGATAGAATCGGTGCTATTAATGTTACAAACATCGTTTTATATTTGATATATACATATCTATTAATATTAGAAACAACGTTTTATTTTTGATATTTTGAGATCTATTAATATTACAAAAATCATTTCGTATTTGATGTATTTAGATCTAGTAATTTTACAAACATCTTATATGTTTGATATATTCCTACCTATTAATATCACAAACATCTTTATATATTTTCACATTCAGACCTCTTAATGATACAAACATTATATTATATTTGATATTTTCCGATCTATTAATATTACAAAATTCATTTTATATTTGATAGAATCGGTTCTATTAATATTACATACATCATTTTATGCTGTATTTACTCAGTTCTTTTAATATTAATATCGTTTTTTTATATTTGGCAAATTGGATGTTCCTTTTAATGAAATAAATGTTCTTATTGTGGTTGAAATAGGTTACTGAGAGTGAGAACCTGTCGCTTAATTTGTCTTAAGTTTCATAGTTAAAGTAAAAATTGGGATCAGAAAGTGCAATTGGGTTTATTATAGTAAGTATATTGCTAAATGTTTTTTTCGCTTCTACCCACCCTTTTTTATTTCTGTTGATTTTAATAGTGAATATTAATAGTGAATATTGATAGTGAATTTCTGTTGACTTTGATAGTCAGTATTAATCTACTTTAAACCTATGCTGATTTTGATAGTTAATATTATTTTTCTTTTCATTTCTTGTTACTTTTGTAGTCAATATTAATATTAACAATATTAATACATTTCTTACTATGACGAAATGTGTACACACACAGTAACTTTTAATCTGGCTAGGTATGGCTACTCCTGGCCATTTGTTTTAAAATGTTTTTCGACTGGAATCATTGACCACAGGATATCGTTGCGTGTGGACTGGTGAGAGTTTTAATAAATTTTATTTCACTTCAGAAAAGTTTCAGTCTAATTGTTACTCGTCATAATATATTCAAGTATCTATCTAAGCAAATTGCATGAGGTTTGCATGCATCCGGGTCAAAGTTTATGCCAAAAAATTACACAATAATTTTAGGTTACGAAAAGATTGTAGACATACTCATAATTCATAATATACCCATGGAATGGAAAACGAGGGTAAACAATTTAACCTTTCAGCCAACGGATATTTAACTAAGAGATAATATTAATGTTTCATACCGTGAAATATTGAGTATAATTTTCTTTAAAGAAATTAATGTTAAGATTTTAGGTTATTCCGAAAATGATAAAGCTTAATTATTTCAAATATTGAATATTTTTGTTAATTACTAGGCTCCTAGTACTAATGCTGAATTTCAAAATGATTAGGCATAGATTAACAATGTTTAATTTTCGAAATAAGTTAATGATCATTCATATTGGACTACCTTTTTTTATGAAATATGCATTGTATATACGCGCATGTGCATTGCAACAAAAAGCTTCATTTCCCATTGCATAGATAGACACTTGAGACATAGGAATAAACATTTTTATTTAGATAGATGGTGTTTTGCGTTCCTTTAAAATGAAATGTTTGCAAATTAAATTTGGATAAACAAAATTGAAACAATCATTCATTTAAATCATTGAAACTTAATTTGAAACACTGCAAGCTATCCCTGTGTGTAGCAAAACCCTGGCTATTTTAATTTTCATGTTTTCATTTTATATGACTACCAAAGCGTCGCCAGTGTGTCGGATATTAATGATATAATGTCTTTCTTCCAATACAAAATATCTTTTGTGAAAGTTTTTAATTGAATTGCTGTGTATAGGGTTCGTATATTGTTGGGTGAACGATGAAATTTATAGAAACAGTTAGTTGTAAAATAACTTGCAAGGGTGTAATCTAAAATAATATAAACTAATATTGTCATAAAAATCCAAAAAATCCTGGAATTTTAAATTTCAAATCATCAAATACTGCGAATGTAAAGTTTCCAAATATTATTCAAGTGCCCTTTATTTGTTCATAATCTTGCTAAGAAAAATTTGAAATTAGAGGAAGTCTTTGTCAATTGTGCAAAATGATTTTGTTTTTAGTATCCATATTGTTAATAGATGGGTTGTGTTTAGCTTGGGAATTGAACAATGTCGTGAAATTTGAGAAAAACTGCTACATAAATCTCGTGTTCCCACAAAACAGTTTAAATAAAGTTCAGAAAGAATTTGTTTATAGTGAAATGCAGAATATCAATACTCCCTTTGCATTCACTAATCTACAGAGCGATGAAGTGGAAGGCATAAATCAATGTTCACCACTTAGGGCACTTTCTCCTAACAGCAAGCGCGATACTGGGATGGATGTTTGCATGAGGAAATTAAACGAAAGGAATTTAAGAATCTCTTCCCCAATTTTGCTGAGCCGTTTCAATTGTGTGGTGCACATCGTCGTCAATTTCAACCCAAAAGTTTTTCGGGATGTAATGTTGATTAATTATATCAGTGAGGCATTTTCAGGTTCAATGGAAATTACCCGTAATGGAAAACTTTACAACTTCGAAAAATATTCCTCTGTTTACATTCTTGTGGATACAGAAACATTGGAATTGGCCAAGTCAAAAGGTAATTTCTTTTTTGACGCCGCTGAAAAAAACAACAAATATGCGAATACGTTATATCGTATATTTTGGTCAAAAGCTTGGTTTATGCTATCTCAGCAAGATAAACACAACCAGGTTGTGTATTCACTTTGCCCTCAATATCATCAAAGAGAAATGAAACCTACGTTGCGTTATACTTACACTATGATTCCCGTATGCTCTGGAACAATTTGCACCAATCAGCAACATCGTTTGATGACTATGATGACAAATTTCTTCATGGCAGAAAGCAGCTTAGTAAAACAGGCTGGTTTATTAATTGTGGATCACGACCGCTTTTCAAAATCATACTGCGGACCACCACAAAAGAATATTTACTACACAAATCAAATTTTCAATCAAAAAAATTCAGCTGCATTTACAATTTCTTCACTTATTCTAGAAAATTTTCCAAATTCTACCATTGGAAGTACAAGCGATCGTTTATGTCTCGTACAACAGGAAAATTACTTGGTATTTTCTATGCAAGATCAAGATTTATGGCAAATTGTCAAAGATTCTCACACCCACATCTCTCTAATCCAAACAACGGAAGACTCCCTTAACTTTATTTCTTGTGTCGTTTTAGAAGACGAAGAAATTTCGTATTACGGATATATTCGACCGTTTGATTCTTTCACCTGGATAGGACTCATTTCTTCAATTGGCCTTGCAACTATTTTCGTCCATATTGTTATGTTTTGCAAAAAAGGAAAAAGTATTCCATTTGTTCTGATATGTTGGGCTTGTTTGTTGAATAGTAGATCATGGCTACCAACGCAATTCAAGAAAAATCTTTGGATAAAATTTGTACTCGGCCCTTTGCTGCTCACTTTCATTGTTTTGACAAATGCTTACCGAAAACTTGTAGTAAGGGATCTAGTAGACGCTCGTCCCGTGAGGAGGATTCACTCTATGGAAGATTTGGCTTATTTACCGGGCATTACTGCTTTTGGCGAAACTTTAGGCAGCAGCGATTTTGATCCTTTTACAATCAATCCTGAATTACAAAGCCTAATTCTGATGTACTACTGTCAGGTCAACAGGAATAGTGGATGTAGAGATACGAAGTTTGGAAATTCACGTTTTGCAGACGAAAACCAAACGATAGTAGATGCAGCTCTTCAATATATCACTACTGGATTCCAATCCGGCAGATCATTTCTCCCCGTTTTTGAAGTTCAATCAGCTCTTGAGAGAAGTGGAGGGTTTGGCAGGGAATATTATTTGGCACAAAGAATTTCTGAAATCTTTCGATTTTATCCTGGATTCCCATACAAAAGCCCACAAAGATGGATCTCGGAATGCAACAATTCCGTGCTAATTGTCAAAAGCTCTCGAATGCACCGAATGCTTGATGATTCTCTCTGGAATCCATGGAAAGGCGGAGAAATACCAAGAAGGCCATTATACGTTGGATCGGATTCCTTCTTACCTATGCCTATTTACACTTCAATTAGCAGTTCTAAAATTCCTATGCTCACTTCGTATCTGAGGGAAAGATTGTTTTCTATCATTCAATCTGGACTTTTCCATTCGTGGCTAAATCATTTCAAGGTAAGGAATTACACACCATGCAGATGGTGTTGGGGTACTCCTATGGTACGACCTTTGACATTTTACAACGCCAATTTGGTAACAATATTTATCATTTGTATGTGGGTTGTACCGATATCTGCAATGGTATTTTTCTTGGAAATTCTATATTCCTTGTTATGCAAATACGTAAGGATGGCATTAACTTATCGAGATAGGCGTAATGCCCAACAGAATACAAAATAAAATATCATTTATGCCAATACTCCCAAAACTGGGTGGTATAAATGGTATATTTACAGTAAAAAATAGTAAAAAATAGTTTCTTCTGCAGTGCAATGTCGTGTAGTGCAGAATTTTGAATAATATTTAGCACTAAAGATGACAATCATTGTTACAGATAAGCTTTTCTCTATGATGAAGCCGAAGATAGACTTCTAAGTGGGGCAAAATTGCTTTTTACTTGCCGACTAAATAATTAATTTCGATTAAATTGGCAGATTCTTATAAATAAAATGAAATTGGCTGTACTAAATGAACAAATGTCATTTTAATTTTAAATTACATTTTTTCATGGTTGATTGTGCCTTCACTGAACATTTAAATATAAATGTTAGTTTGATGTATTTGAGATAAAAATTACATTATATCGTCCTTTATGGAACCATTTAGCCTAAATCCATTTTTCGTTTTGTTAAAGAATCTCCTATTTTTGTTTTGTGGATGGATTATGTGTGTATAATTGTATTTAGGCTATGGAGATAGACTATTCCGTACATAAAGCGAAAAATGAAGATTTTTCATTGATTGGTGAGGTTCAGTGGCC
This sequence comes from Tomocerus qinae, assembly GCA_020055645.1. Classification (NCBI taxonomy): domain Eukaryota; kingdom Metazoa; phylum Arthropoda; class Collembola; order Entomobryomorpha; family Tomoceridae; genus Tomocerus; species Tomocerus qinae. The sequence continues at coordinate 64,358,675 of CM034546.1, forward strand.
ACCATGCATGGCAGTATTTCCATTCGAAAGTTGGTGGATAATACTCTATGGTTATTGTGGAATTTGCCTTATTATATAACTTTGGGCGGCATTGAAAATCCTTACCCTGAACTCTAGCAAAGTTTTTTAGGAAAATATGAAGTAATTAACCTTTTTCTCGTATCGTCCTTTAAGGAACCATTTAGCCTAAATCCACTTTTCGTTTTGTACACGAAATAAATCTAGAACTACTGATTTTTAGTTGCATCATGTTGCATGAACATGTAATCGTATGTATAAAGAATATAAGTTAAAGTACACTGTCTGTAAATACAAACTATCTAAGATTTTCTTCGTTCAGTGCTCTGATATTATTATTACCCCACATTTTAGCTCACAATTTTGTAATACCATGAATGTAATATAACTTAATTTTATAACTTATTATCAACAATTGATATCAAACTTAAATTTTGTTCATAAGTTTTAGGTAAATTCATTTATTTATTAAATTATAAGCACACCATATTATAACTTTCCGAATTGAATAAAAACGGGACTGCAAGCAAGCCCGCCAGTCTTCTATGGCTGTGAAAATAAAGAGTTTTATGAAACTACTCGACCAAGGTGGATCTATCTATTTCAAATGATTGCATTTGCACCATGTTATATACTATACTAGCATTTCGCATGTGCCCTTACTACTTCTTACAGTATTCAACCACAGAATGCATTTATTTTAAAACCAATCGATAGCTGATTAATTTTATTACAGTGTTAAACCACATGGAAATTGAAAACGCAGATGTTGGACGTCAGCATATCAGATCACCAGTTTATTAGAACGACTGAAATCTTAACAAAACACGGAGTATTAGAAACAATTTTGAACTGACACTCAAATATTTAATTGTGGGTGTAATTTAAACATTCTTAAAGCGGTCAAAGATTTAGAAACGTATAGATAAATAGTTGAATCTCTTAAATATCTAATGGTGTTTACACTTTAAACAGATCCAATCTAATGGTATATGGGAACTTTTAAACATGATCACTCTTGAACATTTTCAAACATGATCGCTAAGTAATAATATCATATTCTAGAATTACTTTACGAATTTTAAGAAAACATCATCATTACAGTGGTTAAAGCCAAGCTTACCAAAACATTGTATGGACTAGTGACCAACCCCATTTATTTTGTTTGAAATTTGTTAATTAATGTTTTCAATAATGTACCACAACGCATACCTTCATGTGCTAAATTTAGTACATCGAAGTATGCATTCGGGTACATTATTGAAAACAATAGGTTACTGAGAGTCTTGTCACTTGGTTTGTTTTAAGTTTCATAGTCAAAGTAAAAATGCGCATTAAAAAGTGCAATAGCAATGAATGTCTTATATTAATTGCAACATCTACCACTACTTTTAATATCTGTGGAGTTTGATAGTCAATATTAATCAACTTTTCATTCCTTGTCACTTTTATAGTCAATATATCTGTATTTCCCTACCATTTGTTCGGCCAAAATGTGTGCACACACAGTAAACGTTACTCAGGCGAGCTTTTGTTACGGCTTGCCTTTCGTTTTAATTAGTACACCGGTTTAAATTATTTACCTAGAATGATTGCATTGCGTGTGTACGGGTTATAGAGTTTTGGATAAGGTTTATTTCGCTTCAGATATACCATAGGGCGAAAAGTTTTAGTCTAATTGTTGCTCGTCATATATTACAAAAGTATCAAAGCAAATTGTGTGGAGAAAAAATGGCTTGAAGTTTATGCCAAAGAAAATAGATAATAATAGCTTATGAAAAGATTATGGACAGGCATTATTATTCTTAGAACGAGGGGTATCATTACATGGTAAACATTTTAAACTTTCAGACAACGGGTGTTTAACCAAGAGACAATATAAATTAATGTTACATAATATACACCTTGAAATATTATATTGAAATTTTTTTTGAAAATTTTAGGTATAATACCCGTAATATAATGATAAAGCTAAATTATTTCAAATATTGAATATTTTTGTTAATTATGGTTATGTGTTCCTTTAAAATGAAATGTTTGCAAATTAAATTTGGATAAATAAATTTAGTCATTGAAACTTAATTTGAACCACTGCAAACTATCCACGTATGTAGCAAAACCCTGGCTATTTTAATTTTCATGTTTTAATTTTTTACATTTGTATGACTACCAAAGCGTCGCCACTATGTCGGATATTAATGAAACTCTTTCTTCTAATAGTACAAAATAGCTTCTGTGAAAGTTTTTTATTGAGTTTGTGTGTATAGGCTCTAGTTTGTTGGGTGCACGAATACATTTATGGAAACAGTTAGTTGAACAATAACTTACAAGGATGTAATCTAAAAAAATATAAACTAATATTGTCATAAAAATCCAAAAAATCATAGAGTTATTTAAATTTCAAATCATCAAATACTGCTAATCTAAATTCCAAAAATTATTCAAGTGCCCTATATTTTTACACAATCGTGCTAAGAAAAATTTGAAATAAAAGGAAGCCTTTATCAAATGTACAAAATGATATTGTTTTTAGTATCCATATTGCTAATAGATGATCTGTGTTTAGCCTGGGAATTGAACAATATCGTGAAATTCGAAAAAGACTGCTACATCAATCTCGTGTTCCCACAAAACAGTTTAAATCAAGCTCGGGATGAAATGCAGAATATCGATATTCTTTTTGCATTCACAAATCTACATAGCGAAGAAGTAGAAGGAGTAAATGAATGTTCATCTCCTAGAGCACTTTCTCCTAACAGCCAAAACGATACTGAGATCGATGCCTGTATGTGGCAATTAAATGGAAAGAAATTAAGAATCTCTTCCCCAATTTTACTGGGTCGTTTCATTTGTGTGGTGCACATCATCGTCAATTTCAACCCAAAAGTTTTTGGGGATGTCATGTTGATTAATTATATCAGTGAGGCATTTTCTAAAGAAGATTGTTACTCAAGTTCAATGGAAAGTACCAACAGGGAAAAACTGTACAATTTCGAACAATATTCATCTGTGTACATTCTTGTGGACAGAGAAGTATTGAAGTTAGCCAAGTCAAATGATAATTTCTTTTTTGACGATTCAGAGAAAATTAACCAAGATGCGATTACGTTATATCGTATTTTTTGGTCAAAGCCTTGGTTTATGGTATCTCTGCAAGATAAATACCCTGTGGTGTATTCCCTCTGCACTGAATATCATCCACCATTGCGCTATACTTACACAATGATCCCGCTATGCTCTGGAACAGTTTGCACCGATCAGCAACATCGTTTGATGGCAAAATATTACTTCATGGCAGAAACAAATTTAGTAAAAAAGGCTGGTTTATTAATTGTGGATCACGACCGCTTTTCGAAATCATACTGTGGACCACCACAAAAGAATATTTACTTCACAAATGAAATTTTCAATCAAAAAAATGCAGATGCATTTACAATTGCTTCTCTTATGCTTGAAAATATTCCAAATTCTACCATTGGAAGTGCCAGCGACATTTCATGTCTCGGACAGCAGGAAAATTACATGGTATTTTCTATGCAAGATCAAGATTTATGGCCAATTGTCGAAGATTCCAGCACCCACATCTCTCTAATCCAAACAACGGAAGACTCCCTTAACTTTATTTCCTGTGTCGTTTTAGAAGACGAAGAGATTTCGTATTACGGATATATTCGACCGTTTGATTCTTTCACCTGGATAGGACTCATTTCTTCAATTGGCCTTGCAACTATTTTCGTCCATATTGTTATGTTTTGCAAAAAAGGAAAAAGTATTCCATTTATTCTGATATGTTGGGCTTGTTTGTTGAATAGTAGATCATGGCTACCAAAGCAATTCAAGAAAAATCTTTGGATCAAATTTGTACTCGGCCCTTTGCTACTCACTTTCATTGTTTTGACAAATGCTTACCGAAAACTTGTAGTAAGGGATCTAGTAGACGCTCGTCCTGTGAGGAGGATCCACTCTATGGAAGAATTGGCTTATTTACCGGGCATTACTGCTTTTGGCGAAACTTTAGGCAGCAGCGATTCTGATCCTTTTACAATCAATCCTGAATTACAAAGCCTAATTCTGGGATACTACTGTCAGGTCAACAGGAATAGTGGATGTAGAGATACGATATTTGGAAATTCCCGTTTTGAAGACGAAAACCAAACAACAGTAGATGCAGCTCTACAATATATCAGTACTGGATTGCAATTAGGCGGATCATTTCCCCCCATTTTTGAAGTTCAATCAGCTCTTGAGATGAGTGGATGGTTTGGCAGGGAATATTATTTGACAAAAAGAATTTCTGAACTCTTTCGATTTTATCCTGGATTCCCATACAAAAGCCCACAAAGATGGATCTCGGAATGTAACAATTCTGTGCTAATTGTCAAAAGCTCTCGAATGCACCGAATGCTTGATGATTCTCACTGGAATCCATGGAAAGGCGGAGAAATACCAAGAAGACCATTATACTATGGATCGGATTCCTTCTTACCTATGCCTATTTACACTTCAATTAGCAGTTCTAAAATTCCTATGCTCACTTCGTATCTGAGAGAAAGGTTGTTTTCTATCATTCAATCTGGTCTTTTCCATTCGTGGCTAAATCATTTCAAGGTAAGGAATTACACACCATGCAGATGGTGCTGGGGTACTCCTATGGTACGACCTTTGACATTTTACAATGCCAATTTGGTAACAATATTTATCATTTGTATGTGGGTTTTACCAATATCTGCAATGTTATTTTTCTTGGAAATTCTATATTCCTTGTTATGCAAATGGATAAGGATGGCATTAACTTATCGAGATAGGCGTAATGCCCAACAGAATACAAAATAAAATAACACTTATACCACTCTCAAAACTTGGTGGTATAAATGGTATAACTACGGTAAAAATGGTAAAAAAATAGTTGTATGCATGTCGTGATAGAATTTTGAATAATATTTAGCACTAAAGTATGAAATAACTTAGCAGCTGGAAATTTTTGCTACAGATAAGCTTTTTACCTTGATTTATGTTCATTAGCCAAAGATATACTCGACTAAGTGGGCCAAAATTGCTTTTACTTATTTTAATGTGTGTTGTGTGTACTTCTGTGTAGGAATATGTCATAATTTACAATATGTCATAAGTATATTTTACCATTAATTGTATTTTTACCACTCTTACTCTGGACTATTGCTCAAATATATTTCAGTATTATAATGAGGGCTATACCTAAATGTATTGTCTGAATTTTCCTGGTATTTGCCTGTGTTTGGACTTCATGTCATGTCCACCGATTCTATCTTTCTAAGTGGACGTGCCGTATAATTATTTCTGTTTGTTTAAATCAAAAAGTTTGAAGTTTGAAGTATAAAGTAAAACATGCGATATTATGGCCTTTTCAACTTAGAAGAACTGAATCGTTGGGTGATGTCCCCTAACCCAATTTTTTCTTTTACGTCATTTCCTACTGGCTGACTTATATAAGCTTTGTTGTATAACCATCGTTATTTGGTAAATAATGTAAATTATTCGTTATGAGTATTATAGTGAAAAATACTGTGTAGGCATTAGGCATCCTTAAACATTTACTTGACAGGTTCAAATCACAATTGGTGACTATTTACAATATTATGGTAATTAACATGGCAAGGTTCTACGGGCTTTTTTATTTATTTCCTCTGGTTCTGAAACACATTAAATTAATAATTAACCATAAAGCGCAAGGACGTATTTAGGGATGGGCTTTACGGGCTGAAGCCCCCCCCCCGAAATCCAAGAAAAAGGGAATTTTTTTCTCAAAAAAGCAAAAAATTTCGCGCTCCGCGCGATTATTTACCATTTTTAGGCTATTTTTGACTTATTTCCTTTATAAAATGCCAAAAAATTTCGCAAATATCTATTGGAAATCTAGCCCCCTCCAAAACTCAGTTCTGCATACGTGCTTGATAAAGCGTGGATATGATTTAATAATGTGCTACCTGCTATTCATTGCATTGAACTCTGAATGTTAACCCTAAAGTAAGCTAATTATTATAATAATAATATTATGTAATGTTGGTATGAATAAATAAGATGCCTTGTACTAAGTTACCAATTCTTGAAAAAGTTGAATGAATATCTAAAACAATGTTGATTAAAATAAAAGAACAATACAAACTTCCATCCATTCACCAAATCGAAAAAATGACCTGACGTGACTCAAAAAATAGAACTTATCAATCGCTTGAAAAGTTCAAACGTAATAATATAGTTTTGATCGATTTACATAAGTTTTTATTTATTTTCTTGGCCTCTGAAAACTATTAAATTTTTGGTTGCATGACAGTAAAAAGCATTACAACTTTGTAAGTTTTAAAAATTAACTATGGTATAAAAAAACATTGGCTCACTCATGAAGGTTTGTCCTCTTTCCTGTGTGGAGTATTCTTGTCCTTCTTTTTATTTTTCTCGCCCTTTGAACATTCGATACATTAATGGTTTAAACGACTAAAAACATTATAATTTTGGTTATCTGGATGTTACAACGATTGGTGCCTGTACATTTTGTTTTTCCTTTTTTGGGTGCCTTTCATTCACTAAGTTGAAATGGTGTCTGACCATCTTAGAATTGGTACATTTCTTGCCAAAGTAATGTAATTTTATTTTATGCGACCATTTTATATTATTTTTCTATTAGAAGTTTTTAAAATTACATTTTTACCTCCAATTCCTTGTATTAGGTATATTTTCTTATACAAGCCTTGCCCTAAGTTGTCCGTAACGGTAATTGTCAGGACGAGTCAGGATAATTTTACAATGTGCAATAGACTATAATGCTTTAGATTTCAAATTTCCAAGTCTTCCTTCTAAACGCTTTGAACTTGGTCGTAGTGTGTTAATAAATACTTTCTTTCCGCCATGTATTTCCCATTTCTGCAGTCAATTTGTCATAAAAGTTAACTCAGAAAAGTCGGGATACTTTCCATTCCAATAAAAATATTTTGGAAATTTGGAATAGATGTATTCTTCCTAACTATGAATTATTTAAGAAGGCGTTTATCAAACCCAAAGCCTGTCGGCTTTTACGTTATTAATTTATTCCATTGGGCGACAATCAGACAATCAAAGACGTCCTTTTTCTTTGGAAAGTATTTTCACCATTGGTACTATTTCTGGGGTTAATATTTTTGCCCCTTTTTGAACCAAAGGATTGACTCTCCAAATTTGGAACAGATGTAACTAAACTATAATTCTTAATTAACGATGTTTGTAAATTGTTGCGCCAGTGTATGAATTTTAGTACTATCGCTTTGTATCGTTGTAAATTAAATCAAATTAGCAACTTTTTAGTATTTTCTCAAATACCAGCAAAACTATAATGTAATTAGTACTTACTCGTAATAATATCCATCTCCTTTAACATCTTCTGCATCTCTTCACTAACTTCATCGTCCTTAGTCTTGGGTTTAGCTCGGGATTTCCTTTCAAGAGAGCGGAGTGAACCACCCTCATTAACATTTGTCACTAATGCCGCAACCTGTAAATTTTCAAATCCCAATTATTGTTGAAATAGGTCTTCAAACAATAGTAGTATTTTAACCATAAAATTACTTGTGTGTGTTGTTGCAGCACTAATTGCAGCACAAAGGATTCAGCAAAAATAAATAGGCAGAAATTCATAATTGCAAAACACCTATTTATTCAATTTTATGTTTTAATTAATAGTGCACTAATTTCCTTCACATCGTATGATGGAATGCGTAGCTAATGTTTACGACATTTTACAAAAAATGCCTCGGTGAATGCCCTACCGCCGACATGGGAATACATAAAAACAGTGTAATAGTTTATTGTTTATATACAGTATAGGTAAACAATAGTACATTGTAACCTATAAAAATTAAGATTTTTACACAAACAGGAATATTTATGCTATCTGGGAACATGGTTTCTAGTTTCCCTATATTAATTTTGATAAACATCTGGAAAAGTGAGATAGGTACCGCAATTGTCTCTTTTAACATAGCCTCCAAATAGTAGCTATTCACTCTAATAATCAGACCCTCCTCCCCTTGCATAGAATGTGTTCACACTTAAATACCTGCTTATAGATAATTGGAGATTATGCGAGACCCGCCGAAGGCGGGTTGACGCATAATCGTAATTATATGAATAAAGTGACATCTGAAGACATCACTAATAGTTGTTACGATGTAGTACGCTGTTCGTAGTCGCCGGGAGAGGTCCTATGTTCAAAGCTATTAAAAAAATTAACAATAGGAACATGGATAATATGCGCCAACTCCTGTGTCTATGGTCATTGATTCAAAGATTAGTCGGGTCAGTTTTAAAAATGCTTAAATTACCCTTAATGCGGTGGGTGGGTGGGTAGTGATGTCTTCAGATGTCACTTTATTCATATAATTACGATTATGCGTCAACCCGCCTTCGGCGGGTCTCGCATAATCTCCAATTAAAATTCATAATGCTCCATCTTACAACATCACTAATAGTTGTTACGATGTAGTTGTTCAAAGCGTAATTTATGCTTAGAACAAATGTAAAACATTTTCAGTAAATAGTTTCATTCCATTTTATTTCCGATTCACTAAACCATTATCCCCATACCAATATTTAGATATACAGATTTACATTACATTCATTATTTCATTGCTAGTATTCTCTTAGTGTATTCACTATTGTCACATAATGGTTTATTATAATAACGAGCAAAAACTTTTGATTTTTCGGACCAACCAGCACTTTTAAACACAGTGTCAATACTTGCACCCTGAGAAAATGCTTTGGATGTTGAAGCATGTCTAAAACTGTGTCCCTTAAACACAGAAGTATTAATCTCTGCCTTTTCTAACAAAATACACAGCCATCTACTAACTGTTTGGGATGAAACCTTCCTAAAAGGGGAAGTAAACGAAATAAATAGCTGTCTATCTTTTCTGTAGTTGTCAGTTCGACTAATATACTCCTTCAGGCATCGCACTACACACAATTTCTTATTATTAGGGTAAGCAGCCAATGTTAACATTGGCTGAATTTTCCCAGGCCTTGAAGTCTTAATTGTTTGGGGAATAAAGATATTTACTTCTTCCTCGAATTTAATATTATCTAAAGAAATAGCGGCTAATGTTTGCACTCTTTGTGCTGTTAAAAGGGCTAGTAATCCTGTAAGTTTTACAGTCAAGTCATTAATGGACAAGTTTTTATTATCGTCCCAGCTAATGAATAGTTTCAAAATCAAATTTGCATCCCAAATATAGTTATATTTAGGCAAAGAAGGACGCTTACGTGATACCCCTTTTAGCAGTCTAATAACGAGTGGGTGTTCTCCAATTTTAATTCCACTAGTTGGTTGTATTAGTGTGGAAAGAGCTGACCTAGCGCTATTCAAAGATGTATAACTAAGTCCTTCCTCGTACAGTGAAGTTAAAAATGACAAAATAGTATTTATGCTGGGGTCCCAGGGATTATTTCCAATTTTGATATTGTAAGAAATGAATTTAGAAAGCACACTTTTATATTGCTTCCAAGTGTTCTCTGCACATGACGAATAGAGAAGATTAATAACATTTTCAGGCAGATTCAGATTGTTTAGGCAGCACCGGATACTATCGTCACTTGAAGAATGAGATTTTTTGTAAGAATCTGTTGACTAGAAAAATAAGGAGATGATATCAAATTAGGGGCTGGTCCATATTCTAGTATTTTGGAAGTTTTTAACCGTAAGAATTCAGGGTACCATGGCTGAGCTGGCCATTTTGGTACAACAACAATTCCTGTGGCTCTGTCATTTATAATTTTTCTAAACATCCTTGCAACAAGCAAGAATGGTGGAAAGGCATAGAAGAATTCATTCCAAACAACTGTAAACGCATCAACACTTTCTGATTCTGGGTCTGGAAACCACGATATATATCTTACACATATACGAGTATGTACTGTTGCAAATAGATCAATTGAAGGCTTTCCCAGTATTTTACATATGCTATTATAGACTGATAAGTTTATAGAATAATCCGAGGACTCAATGGCTTTCCTAGACTCCGTATCAGCCCTAAAGTTATTTTTTGATGAAATGTATGTTGCAAAGACCCATATACCTTTTGATTCACACCACTGCCATATTTGTTTTGCAACAATGTGATTTTGGGTGGACTTACACCCCCCATATCTATTAATGTAGGCAATTGCTGTGGAATTGTTAACTCGTAATTATACATTAATGTTTTCTTGCCTGGCATAAACCTTTAATGCGTTAAATACAGCTAATAACTCCAAAGTATTTATGTGCAATTTTTTCTGTTCTACCGACCAAAAGCCTCTGGTTCTCGATTTGTTACTATAAGCTCCCCAACCTGTAGAAGATGCGTCAGTTTCAATTGTGAGATTATACGAATCAGTTTTAATGTCGTTATGCACTCTAGGAATTTTATCAATAAACCAGTTAATATCGGATTTAGCAACATCTGAAAAACTCATTGATGCAGAATATTCGCCATTGTTTTTTAACAAAGCTTGTGTCTTTTCCATTTCTAGCTGCCGAATATAAACAGAACTGTATTTTATAGCTGCAGCTACTAAGCATCCTATTAAATTAGCGGCATCATAAATAGTGATGTCTGGCTTATCAATTATTGTCGCTGTTAAGCTTAATAGCTTCTCTTTCTTACTTTTTGGCAAATACATAATCATTTTTGTTGAATCAAACATAAAGCCTAAGTATTTTATTACTTGGGTTGGTTTCAAAATAGATTTCTGGAGATTTACTAAAAGTCCTAATCTATTGTAAAGTTTTAATGTCTCTTTGACATTGTTACTACAAATCCTTTCAGATTTTCCTTAAAGTAAGTTGTCGTCCAAAAAACTAACTGAACTGTGACCATTGGACCTCAGCTGAGCTAAAACTGGTCGCATGACTTTTGTAAACACCCTCGGTGCCGTGCTCAAACCAAATGGCAAAACTACATATTTATATAATAATCCATTCCATCTAAATTTAAGATATTTTTGAGATTCTTCACTAACAGGAATTAAATGATAAGCATTCTTTAAGTCTATTACGGCCATAAAACAATTCTGTTTCATGAGTGAGCACACAGTCCTGTAATCCTCCATTTTAAAATGAGGACTGTCAATGAATTCATTAAGCGCTTTTAAATTAATAACAACTCTAAATTGACCTGGCTCTTGTTTTGCTACAACAAAAATATTTGATACAAATTGTTCGCACTCTTCCTGGCTCTCTACAATTGCTTTTATGCTAAGTAGCTTCTCAATTTCTAAGTTAATAATATTTTCTTCTTCTTTTGAGAAATTCATATGCTTAGGTTTGACAGGTTGGTGTGGGTTCACAATAAAAGGTATTTTGTACCTCTCTGCATATTGAAGTACCAACTCATCACTAGTTATCGCTTTCCAAGGTTTAATATAATGTTTAAGACAACCAGCCAAAGAACCTACCGAATTCAGTTTTGCTTTGGTGCCTGATACTGGGTGTTCCGGTTTCTCTGTTGGTAACTGACGCCTCCCCGTGTACTCCGAAAAGGCGTCCGCTGGTAGTTTAAATTAAAGCGATTCTTTGGTTGTGAAAATCGGGTTGACTGATAAGGATGATTTCGGACCGGAAACTTCTTGCCAAATGAATTACTTTTTACGACGTGCGCTAAAGACTTCGTTTGCTTTAGGGCTTCAGATAGGTTATCTCCAAAAAGATTCTCAGTGACCGGCACTCGCGAGGAGCAGATGGCCGAATATTCAGGCTGGATATGGGGTCGTAATTCTTGTCTTCTTTTTGAATTCAACTCACCAAACCCAACAGCAAGTGCACTGGCTCCATCAATAATATCCTTCACTATTTTACCAGCTTGTTGATTGAACGTAGTGGCTGTTAATTTAGACATTTCATTTGTGACCATTGCTAGTGTCACCAGACCTTTAGAAATGGAATTCTGAATGAATTGCAACTTGATATCTGTGGCTCTTGTTTTTGGTGAGAGTTGATTCCATATTTCAACATTAACTTTAGGCACCATCATTGCTTTGCAATTTTCTGGTATCTTTAAACTTTGTTTTTGATTCTCAATCTCCTCTTTTGTATACTGCCTTTGAATGATATTGTCAAACTTTTTTGCCACCGTTTCGGTTATAGCTGGAGCGTATTCAACATTTTCTCCAAAAGTTTCTAACATACTCAAAATTTCCGATGAGGAATTTACTTGTCCTGCAAGTTTAAAAATAGATATTCTTAAGGCCACTAGCCAATTAACAAGGTGTTTTTAACCTTCATAATTTTATAGTGCAGAATGTCTATCAATTTTGATTACCTTCATCATGGAAAAAAAGGCTATTAAATTCTTCATCGTCACCGGTAGGAGTGTCTTCGACATCCTCTTCAAATTCAGATTGTGACGGCTCTCTAACTGCACTTTGAATTTCATTCAATTGAGATGATAGCTTCTCGAGAGCTTCTGGCAGAGTATTCAATTTTTGAATTGCCTCAGAATTCTGTTCTACTGTGCTCGACAGTGAACTTAATTGTTGCATAAAAGAGCTGCTTGGATTGTTCTGCGACATATCCGGTACGCTTTCGTTTACTTGACCTCTAGGTCTTCTCTGTCCACGACGCATCATGGCAGGCGTACTATTTTGCTCTGACTGTTGAACAGTCCTAAAATCAACATACGCATATGTTGAATGCAACATTTGTTTGTTCTATTTTTAGTCTAAATGATAATTTTGAGCTAAATATTTAAAATACACACTAAGACTTACCTCTTTGGTGGCATTTTTTCGAAATAGATCACACCGTTGATGGGTAAGACGACCCTCTCCCTTCGACTATGAAAACAACAATGACCATAGACACAGGAGTTGGCGCATATTATCCATGTTCCTATTGTTAATTTTTTTTATAGCTTTGAACATAGGACCTCTCCCGGCGACTACGAACAGCGTACTACATCGTAACAACTATTAGTGATGTTGTAAGATGGAGCATTATGAAATTTAATAGTATTTTAGTCTTTTTATTTCCTGTTTATAATAAAATGTCGTTTTAGTACCATATTTCTACGTTTATTTTGCTGATTTGCAGATTTGTTTTAATCTGGTTTAAAATTTCATGTTTCTTTATTTGCTGCTTTTATAAATTTTTCGTAATAATTGATATTAACAGAAGTAACATTGAAAAAACAAATTGAAATCATTGATTAATGCCTTATGGTCAGCTATAGTCTTTAAAAATTATGTTCGCTCTGAAAATTTGAAGTGGTGTTGAATTATGCACAAGAAGAAGAATGAGTTTAGCATAAAATGTAGTCGCTTTACGTCCTACCACTCCTACGGGGCTTGTTTTTAATTTCCTCAGCCTCTGAAAAATATTAAATCAATGGTTGTCACAATTAGATCATTTGAATCGGGCCAGTTTCTCAAATATAAAACAACAACTACTATATATACAAAATTTGCTTACGCTTTAAGATTTTTTTATCTTCGTCATTGACGGGCCCATTTTTTCTCTTTTTAATTTCTTCTGCCTCTGAAATAAATTAATGAGAAGAGCATTAGAGTCTAACTAGTTTTCAATCTGTAATTAAAATTACACTTACTCATAAGAATATCGTCTTCGCTTTTCATTTCATTTATCATTTTTTCCATCTCCTCATCATTAGGGTGATCGACTTCAGTTAGGTGATTACCCCTTGACTTCCTTAAAAGAGAGCGGAGTGGTCGACTTTGAGCTCTGCCTTCATTTCCATTTTTAGCTAATGCTAAAACAGCCTGTAAAATCTTAATTCAATTAGGTTGAAATAGATACTATAAATACATATTTTTTACAGATTTTGCGAGAATGTATAGCACTTTGTAATTGTTACTGTTACATGAGTATGATGAAGCAATAGGCACATCATCACAAATAATGTCGTAGAAAGAAATAGTAACAGATTCATAATTGTTTTCCAAAAGGGCTATTAATATCTTGCACTAATATCTGAATTCACTTTATTATATTCCACTGAATTGTATGCTCTCGATTATAACAGTACAAAGCCCTAGATATTGTAATTCGGGTTGTATATACATAAAGTTTTATAATAATGGTTCACAGTCAATACCCTTTTGCCATGCAAATCAAAACAAAACATAGAAATCGTTTAATGTTTCATTGTTTCTACAGCATATAGGGCCGCAGCGAGGGGGGGGCACCGGGGCACGTGCCCCCCCCCCCCGAAATCGAGAAAAATAAAGAAATTTTTGTCTAAAATCGCAAAAAATCGCTAAAATTTTCGCGCTTCGCGCGAAAATTAGCTATTTTTTCTTGGTGCCCCTCCCGAAATTTTTTTCTGGCTGCGGCCCTGACAGCATAGGCACATAATAGTACAATTGCAAACCATACAATAAGATTTTTAACCTCTATGATATCTGGGCACACGGTTTCCTACTTTTACATTTCCATCAATTTGACCATGGGAAAAGGTGAGAAAGGCAGTAGTGTAAGATATACTTCCAGGAATTTTAAACAGGTTATGTTGTTACTTACTGAAACATAGTTTTAAACTATTAAATGAGTATTTTGATTTTCTGTTTGCCATTATTGAAATTCGTTATTGGAGCCAAAAACTGCACCAATCAGAGAAGTATTAAAAATAAACTTCTGATATTATGCAGATTCAAAATGTTTTCATTGGATCCAATATTGGCCCAAACAAATATTTATTGGCTTACAGAAACATATTTTACAACTGGCATTGTATTATATGACATGGGAGTAATAATACTGCTGGTACCTAACTGCATAAAATTTTAATATTCTAATCCCTACTTAGTAGTTAGTACAAACCATTGCAAAATGGAAATAGGTATAATATCAAAGGTGTTTCTCCAAAGCAAAACCTCATGATAATAAATGTCTGAACCTTAATACTCTGCGCCATCTATTCCGTCGAATCATTTTAATCATCTACACCATAAAAATTCATTTTAATTTTTGATATTTTTATTCAAGGAGCAATAACTCAAAATAGAGCAGAATGTAAAACGTTCGTGAAATATAAAAGTACGTATATAGGGAATTCGTCTTTACAGCGATTTATTAGCATTAAATTATAACTTCCTATATGGCATTTACTTATTTTCCGGATATTTCCATTTTACTTCAGTATAAATAAATGAATAACGGCTGAAAAACTCTTGGTTCTACATAAAAATAATGATATTTTCGCGGTCTTTTAAACACAAATTTTTGCCTTTTTGATATGATGTACCCAAACTCTATTTTTTATTCTAAATATATTTCATTATATTTGTATTTAACTCAAAAATGTCAAACAATTTCAATAATACGTAGGTCCGATAAATTATACCTGGAAATAATGTCTTGCACCAAAAAATTTTGGGGTTAAAATTTCCTCAATACTATTTCCTGTAAACTTTTTATGAGCATTAAAATTTTCGATTCCAGCCAAAAGTGGGGCCCCTAGAAGCTTTCGGCCGTAGACATCCCGTCCCACGCATAGCTGTATGACTATGCATACATATGCAAGTATGGTTATATGCAGTGTATGGCATGTTTGCATGACGTTGACGTATAGTTGGATGTTTGTGTGCTTATACATGGAAGTATAAAACCAGTAAATGCAAAGTTGGCTATTCGCTACACAATATTATTCAGTCTTAGCTTTACGACTTTCACAGTTACCACAAATTAGCAAAGTAATATAAAAATGTCAACTATTTGGTTGTTGTTACTTGTAGCGGTTGAGTTGTGTGGTGGATGGACATTGAAAGATATTGTCTACCTTGAAAAAGAATGTTACTTAAATTTGATTTTACAACCAAAATCTTTTAATTCACTGTCAAAACAACAAAGTATGGAATTGCAAGAAATCGATACTCCTTTCGCATTTACAAAACTAAGATTTGACGAGGCTGAAAAAGAGTGCAATTATAAACACGCGCGTTATTCATACAGTCTTAGATCTAGCCATTATTCAAAGTGCAAAAGAAAGTTTAGTAGAAAAGATAGACTCAAATTCTCATCTCCACGACTGCTTACTCGTGCTTACTCGTTTCAATTGTATCGCGAATATCGCATTTAATTTAGATCCTACTTATATTACGGACACTCTACTAATAAATTACATCAGCAGTCAATCCGAGGAAGAAGTATTTATGCCACGGTCACGGTCCAGAGTATATGATTTAAAGAGCATGTACAATTTGGCGGAATATTCTTCTGTGTACATGCTCGTTGAAAAAGACGTTTTTGAATTCGCAAAGTCATTTTCCAATGTTGATGAATACCAATATTTTTGTCATAAAGCCTGGTTTGTATTGCCTTATTTAGACGAAGATAAACAAGACGTGCATTTCCTTTGGCCTCAGATAATTAGTAAAGGACGACATTTGTTTTCCATGACGTCGATAAGTCCTGATGAACATAAGGGTCGACCACTTCGTGAAATAGTGACCACAGACATTAAAGGAAAAATGGATTCTATGGAAAAATTGGTGTTTGTCGATTGTAGATTAGATTTTATAGATAAATACAACTCATATTATGGACCTCCTCTTAAAAATGCGTATGTTACAACTTATCCCTTCGACGAAATTGATAAAATCTCTCTTCCAATCATTTCTATTATATTCGAAAGGTCTCCAAACTATACAATGTCAGTGAATAAATTTTGTATGCATGAAGAGAATGCATATTTTGAAAATACTGTGTTATTTTTTGGACAGTTTATGGCATATGACGGAATAGAAATGGATAAGTTCCATTCTGCAAATATTCCTTACGTAATCATTGCTCCAATCAAAGACGAATCTTTTAATTTCATTTCATGTGTCGTCTTAGAAGAAGAAATTCTCTCTTTCTATGGATACATTCGGCCTTTCCAACCCTACGCTTGGCTCGGCGTCATTGTTACACTTTCTATTGTAATTGCTTTTGTCCACGGAGTAATATATTTGCAAAACGATGACAGTGTCCCATTTATTATGATTTGCTATGCATACATATTAGAAGTCAGTTATTCCCTGCCACCAAAAGCCGATAAAACAGTTTGGATCAAGTTAGTCATCGGCCCTTTGTTGCTAATGCTCATCGTGTTGACCAATGGGTACAAGGGATAAGTTATTACGGATTTAGTAGAGCCACGCCCAGTGAAGCAAATTGAATCCATTGAACAGATAGCAAATCTAACAGATGTCACTCTTTTTGGAGAACTAATTGATACAAATATATTGGAACCTTTCAATATTAACATCGAGGAACAAAAATTACTATTACTTGCTTACTACGAAGATTGTTTGAAAAACAACGGAACAAATCTGTTAAACTCATCATATTGCAAAGCGAAAGTAGAACAGGAAGACTTCGAATTAGATGATATAGACAGGGAACTATTTGCAGAGCTGTATCAGAAAGAATTAAATAGTGTACCATATGGCATTGTAAAATTTGGAGTACTCATTTTTTTAATTTTACAATATTCCAAAGACTCACATGCCACTTTAACTAATGAAAAAATCCTATCAACGCTCATGGAAAAGATTCGGGTTCCTCCAAGATTCCCTTACACAATGAGTCCACAAAGGTGGATTGCTCAGTGTAATAATTCAGCCCTGATTCTCCAATCATCCACTTTGCACCGACTTCTCAACGACTCTCATTGGAATCCCCAGAATGGCGGAGTTGAACCGAAACATCAATTATATCGCGGAAGGGAAGAAGACTCATTTCTATCTGTCCCTGCTTATTCCGGATTCGTATCAGATGCGTACCCCATGATAACTTCATTTCTGAGACATAGATTTCATTTTTTAATTCAATCAGGAATTTATAATTTATGGTTAGAATACCACAGTAGATGGAATTTCACCGAGTGCAAAACTTGCTGGACGAGACCTCCCGTCAGGGTTGTCACATTCTTTAATTCGAATATCGGTACCATATTTTATATATTTTTGACCCTGACAGTTGTGTACGCTGTCGCCTTTCTGTGGGAACACCGAGCGACTTTGAAAGAAAAAATCTTCCTTTTGTGTTTCACCCTGAAAAAAGCATTTATGAGAGCAAAACTAAATTTGTTCCTTTTCATGGCAACCCATAAATGCCGATAATATTCACTGTAAGTTTGAGAGCACTACAATAATAACAAAGGAAAATAAAGCATATTGATCACTCTTAGGTTTAAAATACAATTGTATTATTATTTATTGTCTTCAGATATACTAATAATTACAGAAATAACATTCAGTTAGTAATTATCATCATCATCTTCTAGCTTTCCAAACACCATTGAACACTTTCTTCTGAGGTGTGATAACTCACCCATTCAATCGTTTCTAACAAAAAATATAATATTAATATGGTATCACGACATGTTTATTATGTATCTTAACTGGAATGAGGGAATTATTGTGCCATGTTTTTCTAAATAAAATATTCTGTCCAATCTCTACTAAAGACCTTTCATCAATTGTATTAACAATCTCAAATAAGCATCTTAATTGACTTGGCTACGGGGTAGTTGCTTAATTTGGTATTTGTTGATTTATATTTTCTAATATTTCATAGGAAATTAGGGATCTATAACGGCACTAACAAGGAAACAAAAGGGTTAATTATTGGAAGCTGATGATCAATCTCATTTGGTAACTGTGATTAGTAGTCATTTATGTTATCGTAAGCCTACTCGATAATAAATGCAGATTTGATTTGGTAGGTGCTATCCTGCCTTTCATATTAAATTGTCCCATTACAACGACCATTTACCTTTCACATCCACATAAAGCCCAGGAGAATTTTTTAGCCTACACCCTGAAAAAATATAAATAGTTAAATGACAGGCAGCCGTATAATCAGATAATAATGCAGATGCACCAATGTCAGCCAATTGCGTGTAGAAGAAAAAATATAATTAGCTCTAATACTTTAACTACCAAAAACTGGTTTTTAAAGGGATATTTTATATTTTTGAAACACAATTGTCGAACGAGACCACAACTTTGCATACATAACAAAGGGATCAAAAATCAATGAAAGGCAATTGAAACGGACAAATAAGTAATATTATTATAATTAATATTATAATTATGTTTTTTGGGTATTAGAAAAATAGTCGTCGGTTTCAACTTAATTTCCAATATATTTCCAATATGTTCATGCATTAATGATTTGAGGTATTACAAATCATACGTTAAAAGATTTACCATTTCCACTCGACACGACTCCAATTAGAGTGAACTGCCCTGAAGCTTGCTTCAACACCATAGGACCTCCTATTGTTATTATCTGTCTAAATATTATACCCACACAATGTCTGATAAGCTCCAAACATCCAAAACGTATGTTAAACATAATTTAATTCATGGATGGAGCCCATCATATTCATGGCGGATGTTAAGCCTCTTCACGACCAAATAGTTAATTTCGTAACTACACACATCATAATTATATAATAATACAAATAGTCCTTTCACCTGAGTCGCCCTATTAAAATAAATATAACACTTATAAGTTGGACTATTTATTTTTATTCTGTTGTCTAATAACTATATATAATTGTAGGATAAGTAAGGAAGCATAGGTATTATTATGATTAGACATGCAATATAATAAAATTACCTGACAAGCATCCTTACCCCCTTCTAAAAATCCGGCACACATCTCACTATCGTCAAGAATTTGTGGTTTTCCATCATCATCTGGAATTTTTGCTAGCAGCTCGCTACACTTTCCACGATCAATAATTGGAATATTTTCAAGTTTTTGCAAAAGTCGGTTTGTTGTAGGCGCATCTTCAAATTTCTAAACTACACATTGTACAATGATAAACTAATAATTAGATAATAATATTTTTTTAGGTTTTTAAGGAATGTGCACATTACGTCTCCCCAACCTAAAAATGAAATTATTTAATACTAATCAAGCTCCAATGTATTAAGATACTGTTTGCTCCACGTAATAAATATTATTATTACCTGCTACTGTCACTTTTTTCCCCTTATAGTATTCACGCTTAGCAGAATGCTTAGGAAGACAAATTGGAATTCCACCGCTACCTGATTTTAAATCTATTTTGTCTCGCAATTTCAAAAGAGCGACGTCATTAGCAAACCTATTTAGTTCATATAAACATCAACTAGGTCTAATATCAAATTGTTA
This sequence comes from Tomocerus qinae, assembly GCA_020055645.1. NCBI lineage: Eukaryota > Metazoa > Arthropoda > Collembola > Entomobryomorpha > Tomoceridae > Tomocerus > Tomocerus qinae. The sequence goes on from CM034546.1 coordinate 64,378,845, forward strand.
GAGCTACGAAAATATTTTATTTCGCTTTACTGAAAATTATTAGTTGGTATGTTATAGGTAATATTTTTTTATTTAACTATAAATGAAATACCTAGCCTAGGTTTGTACTTTGTAATTTGTACCTGTCGTTGTATGATGGATGAGATATAATTTCATCTATAGAAAATCGCAAAGTTTTCTCGTCTACATCACTTTTTTCAGGCAATGACCACCCTATTCCCAGATCATCCGTTTTGTTGCTGATTTTTATTATTTCTTATTTATAGATCGGTGACAGCAAACGAATGAAATATAATATATGTGTAAATTATTACTTCATTATTGAAAAAACCACTTGCGATTGATTAGTAATCCATGCCGACAATAGATGTGCATGAACCAATACTTCGTCGTTTATTTCTTTTAAGTCGTCACCTTCAATACAGAAGTACATTTATAATCATTTAAAGAAAAACATTAAAAATGGTCTTCAATATTAGTAATAAAAATGTTTAAAATATAAGTTTTGTTTCACTTACTAAAGCAATGTGCAGCAGTTATAATGTACCTTTTCACAATATTGAGTTATTATGACAAAAATGACCTTAACTCATATTATTAGAATGTTTAAAAGTAAACAAACCTAGTACTAACCTTTCGTTAATGATGGCCCCTATAAAAACGGAATTCATTTAAATTAATAAGTCGCTACCGACGTAGTTAAGGAAGTGTGCGGACTTTGATCACCATGTCAACGGATAATTTCTACTGGAATCATAACAATAGATACACACCACTGAGCTCCTGCATCACGGGTGGTAAATATTGTATCATGTTCCGTAGTAATATTTCAGTTGTTACCATCGTTACTAAAATTTTGCATTTAAAATTAAAACAATGTTTCCGGGATTTAGGTAAAACAAAAATGCCTTACAAAAGAGGAAAGAAAATCAGGGCGAACTTGACCATGCGTGAACAAAAATTCAAAATTATTTTCTTACATGTCTTTCCTTATCCAAAACCAAAGTTTTCAAATTGAATTTTCGATGATTTAAAAACTCATTAAAAAATCGGGTTTTCATGCTTGTCTTAAAAATCGTAGTAGATTCTGAAACTGAATAGCGCATAGCTGTATATTTACCCGATTTCTCTGAGCAATATTCGCTTCCTCTATCCAAAGTTACGTAGAATACGTACCGCCTTCAAATGATAAATGTCGATTGTACAAATCTGGATAGTCTATCCTTGCCAGATTTATTACAATATATTTTATAAATTTATTGGATTGTTTTTATTGTTAAATTTTTACTTGAAGTTCAATTTAATGATTGATCCTTTAATATTGAAAATTGAAACTGATTGGATCCTGATAATAAATTGTTTGATTAGCATATCTGTTAATCTATTATGATGTATTGAACAAAATATAAGAAATTTTTGAGATTACTATTGAAAAGAGTAATCTTCATGTTCAGTCATAATAAAGATTTTATTGCCTTTTATTTTATTGCTTTAATTATTGATATATGGGGAAACTTTGAGGTTGCTGTACAAATCGGTCGACAATTGTGCCGTTTTCCAAACGCACGTAACTGGTCTCAGGTCTCCAACGATCATCAAAGGAAAGTTCAATGACACGAGAACCACGAGTCCATCCAACCCAGCCACCGCCATGTCCTGATTGGCGGTTGTAGCACAAAGCCATATGTCTATAATTGCAGCACCAGCCGTTTCCTGTAATTCAAAGAACATGTAATTTGATAGTTGGCAGTAGATACTTAAGGTAACTAGACTTTTGGATGTTTTCTGTTTACCATGATTGTGTCCTATGAATGTTGCTTTAATTATTCCCGAATTCACTAAAGCGTCCATAAAACCGGTATCTCTTTCCTGAGGAGTGACAATATCATCTAAAACAGAATAGAAATGTACGTCATGACTTATGACAATTTCATTTTTTTTAAGTACGGCCAATTTTATATTATGGACAATTTTGTCAAGATAGACGCCAGTATTAGTACGAATACATTCAGCACTAAAGACATAGAATTTATTTTCTCATTTTAACAAAGCTCATACCATGTTGCCCAGGACATTCAGGGTGGTCAGCAATATTATCGTGGATTGGTGAATACTCCTGCCTGAAATATAAAATTCCATTTTGAAAAAGCACAAAATAAAGATTTCAGTCGATAATTTATTAAATTATTCATTTTTAGATTTTATATGGTATTTCTAAGCTTTAAATATCTAATCTTTCAAAGAAGCTACTTACGTTGGGTAATGGAAGAAAGCGAGTGAAGGAACGGGACCCCAAGTTTCGTTCATTCTCCTTACATTTTCATTAAACCATGCAACAACAGTTTCGTGGACGTAGGCAGAAATGCCACCGCTGGAGTTTCGTCCTCCTCGGCTGTCGAAGAACCAGAGAATCATTGCAGGCGTGCTGGTGTAAGTTTTATTGACAGGTGGGTAAATGGGCACGAAATAGTTTGTGGTTCCAATTAAGCCATCTTCACCTTGTTGTGTGTAACAGCCATGGTACTTCTGTTCTGTTTCAAGTATCTCTTCTCTGGTCACGTTGTTCCCGATATCATGGTTTCCATATGTGGATGCCCATCTATTTATCATTGTATGCAATTATTTTTATTTATTTTTTATTTTATTTATTACTGACGGTCCCTACGGGCTCGCGCCCATGGACCCAGGACAATTTACAATTACAATGTATATTGTTATGCTTGACATTTGTTTGTTATATTTTATAGGCTAGTTTATTATATACTATATCTCTGCTCTATATACTATACCTATTTTTAGATTAATACAAGTTTTTGTTTCTTATAGTGTTATGTGCTAATAAAATTATTACAATAATATTAGTACAAGTTGCATATTCCTCGTTAAATAATGCTTATGATGTCACATTCACATAATTTCATACTTTATATCTCTAGTTGACCTGGTACTGTAAATATACATACAATTTATTTTTTCCATTAGCAAATTCTCATTATGCACTCACTCAATGAAAATAATTTTGCTGACACATATCCTCACATATTCTACCAACACTGGAACTATTTCCCTTTCTCTGTCATGTCAAACTCATCCACATCCACATCATCCAGAATTCCTTACTTATTTGACCCACTTATTTTAAGGCTGTTACCAATAATTAATTCTGCACATAGTTTTTTACTGTTTTACTATTAATCTTTACGTTGTTAAAACAAAATAAAATTACACTCTTTTAGCAATGTCCACTCTTATTTGCTGCTTTTCCTATCCTAATTAAAACACATTCACATTTGTTCGTAACCGCCTGCTGGGTATACTGCAGTCAGTCCATTTTTTCAACATGCCCATCCTTATTGACTCGGTATTTTTCCTCATTCCCGTTAATTTCCACCGTAAGTGTACCGCCCTTTATTTGTGTTTTTATGCCAGTGTTCCTGTCTTTCCAGATTTTTGCTGTGTCGCGTAATAGTTTGTCTTCTTTAGCCTGCTTTGCTGTTTTTTCTGGATCAATGAAAATGTATTTCATGTCTTCTTTTTCCCTTAATAATTTCTTTGCCATCAGGATTCTGTTCTTGTCTTTTTTCTTTGTCACTTTTACTATTATTGGTCTAGGTTTTTCCGTTTTTCTGCCAACTCTTCTAGTGTCCGCTATGTTCACAGATTTTACTGCGATCTTGTCTAACAGTGCCACTACTTTTTTCTCAGTTTCGTCAGGATTTTCGTTTTCATCTTCATCAATTCCCGTAATACGGATGTTCATCTGTATCGCATTACGTCTAAGAAATTCGTTTTCGTTTTCCATATCATCTATTCTTCTTTCTAACCCCTCAATGTCACTTTTTATTTCCTTAAATATTTTCTTCACAGCCAAATTATCATCCTTCAGCTCACATATACATATGTACAGTTTAATCATTTTGTCCTCTTTCGATAGTTTTCTAAATTCACTCTCCATATACTGTGCAGTGCTCTAGCTGAAGAGCTAACTAGGTCAACGACTTGCTCTGGTGCTGTCTCAAATGCTACTCCCATTGTATGCAATTATTAACTTAGTTATACGTACCTAATTGATGCAACTGTTAATTTTTCATTGCAATTAACAAAATTGAGATAAAAAATCAGACTGACCATTACTAATTTTGCAATTCAGTTAGGAATTAATCCACTTTTACACCAAAACCATTTCTAATTAACACTATGGCATAAAAATTAATAAATTAAAATTACCTGTAATTTCCTCTAACCACAGGTTGAAGAAGCTGGTCAACGACCTCGGAGCCATTTGGGAACATGACTTCGGCTGACATTAAATCGCCAGTGTAGACAACGAAGTCAGGACGCTCCCAGTTGAGAATGTCATCCATCACTTGAGTGGACCAAGCATCATTAGCTGGGCCCCAGTCAGATCCTGGGCCTTCACCATAGTGCCTGTATTAGACGAAAGAGAGGTTTTAAATATAAATTCTATTTATTTAGTTACCTAAAATTTGTATTGATTCTTACAAATCAGCAAATGTCACGATTTTAAAACTTCCATCGTCGTTGAAATGGATAGGATCACGATATGGGTTTCGATGACCATTGATGCCAATGGTCAGAGTAGAAACTAGAAGTATAAATGCAAGAAATTTCATTTTGACGGACTAATTTTGGTCGTGACTTATCTCTGAACTCACTCACTTGATACTACCTAGTTTTGTCTTCCTCTGTGGTTAAGCAAGAATCATTTAATTAACAAATTGGGTAGATAGCAATATTGATAATCAGCATGTCATATTTATCAAGTTGATTTGGTCAAGTGACATAGTGACATGTAAACAGATTTAATGATACAAGTATATTACCGGTGTAAATTATCCTTTCAATCATATCATCATATAATCACTGGAAAAATTTACATATATATATATATCGAATTACTGCTGGGGGGTTTATCATTGCTACTTCAAATTTCAAGCTTCTTCGAAGTCCGAAGTAGGTTATTATATTATAGTATTAGTATACATCTGTTAATTATACATTCCTGTGTTTGCCAATGTAGGGGAGAGTGCTGTCGGTTGTCCGAGATTTTACTTTGATAATTTTTGTAATTATCCTATACCGTTTCTCATAATTCTGTTGTACACATTTCATTTGTTAGGTTCTTGGGTACCAAGGTAAAAAATTTCACCAATCAAATATCTATCAATGCTGATGAAAATTAATTTTATTTCAAAAAACTTTTTTCGGACAACCGACAGCACTAGTGCTGTCGGTGGTCCGAGGAGGTGCTGCCGGTTGTCCGAGTTAAAATTAATGGCCAACAAACAATAAAACCAAATTTTAAATTTATCGTAACTTACTCCTGGGTTTGTGCTTAAGATCATAGACCTAATTTTTCAAGGATTTCACAACTTTCTTACGGTTTAAAAAAAGATAAAAAGGAGTGTACCTACTAAATCATAGAAGAAAACATAAAATACGCTGCTGTAAGAAATGCAGCTGCAAATACGTTGCGAAATGGCTGAAATTAAAATAAAGTAGACAAATTATCTGTAACCAACCCATAATTAACTAATATAGTTAAAATTTGGTTTTAATGGTTTTTAAACATAAGCTTCAACGCGGACAACCGGATCGCTTGAAAAGTTCAAACGTAACATACAGTTTACATACGTTTACATAAGTTTTTATTCATTTCCTTGGCCTCTGAAAAATATTAAATTTTTGGTTGCATGACAGTAAAAAGCATTATAACTTTGTAAGTTTTAAAAAGTAACTATGGTATAAAAAAACATTGGCTCACTCATGAAGGTTTGTCCTTTTTCCTATGTGGAGTATTCTTGTCCTTCTTTTTATTATTCTCGCCCTTTAAAAATTCGATACATTAATGGTTAAACCGACTAAAAACATTATATTTTTGGTTATTTGGATGTTACAACGATTGGAGCTTTTACATTTTGTTTTTTTCCTTTTTGGGTGCCTTTCATTTACTAAGTTAAAATGGTGTCTGACCATCTTAGAATTTGTACATTTCTTGCCAAAGTAATCTAATTTTATTTTATGCGACCATTTTATATTATTTTTCAGTTAGAAGTTTTTAAAATTAAATTTTTACCTCCATATCCTTGTATTATATTTTCTTATACAAGCCTTGCCCCAAATTGTCCGTAACGGTAATTGTCAGGACAAGTTAGGATAATTTTATTTGTATAATGTGCAATAGACTATGTATTATAATGCTTTATATTTCAAATTTCCAAGTCTTCCTTCTAAACGCTTTGGACTTGGTCGCAGTGTGTTAATAAATACTTTCTTTCAACCATGTATTTCCCATTTCTGCAGTCAATTCTCAAAAAAGTCGGGATACTTTCCATTCCAATAAAAATATTTTGGAAATTAGGAATAGGCGTATTCTTCCTAACTATGAATTATTTAAGAAGGCGTTTATCAAACCCAAAGCCTGTCGGCTTGTACGTTATTAATTTATTCAATTGGGCGACAATCAGACAATCAACGACATCCTTTTTCTTTGGAAAGTATTTTCACCATTGGTACTATTTCTGGGGTTAATATTTTTGCCCCTTTTTGAACCAAAGTATTGACTCTCCAAATTTGGAACAGATGTAACTACACTATAATTCTTAATTACGATGCTTGTAAATTGTTGCGCCAGTGTATGAATTTTAGTACTATCGCTTTGCATCATTGTAAAATCAAAGTAGTTACTTTTTAGTAGTTTCTCAAATACCAGCAAAACTATAATGTAATTAGTACTTACTCGTCATAATATCCATCTCCTTTAACATCTTTTGCATCTCTTCACTAACTTCATCGTCCTTAATCTTGGGTTTAGCTCGGGATTTCCTTTCAAGAGAGCGGAGTGAACCACCCTCTTTAACATTTGTCACTAATGCCGCAACCTGTAAATTTTCGAATCCCAATGATTGCTGAAATAGGTCTTCAAACAATAGTAGTATTTTTACCCGTAATCTTACTTGTGTGTGTTGTTGCAGCACTAATTGCAGCACAAATGATTCAGCAAAAAGAAATAGGCAGAAATTCATAATTGCAAAACACCTATTTATTCAATTTTATATTTTCATTAATAGTGCACTAATTTTCTAGACATCGTATGATGGAATGCGTAGCTAATGTTTACGACATTTTACAAAAAATGACTCGGTGAATGCCCTACAGCCGACAACATGGGAAAACATAAAAACAGTGTAATAGTTTATTGTTTATACAGTATAGGTAAACAATAGTAAATTGTAAGCTATAAAAATTAAGATTTTTACACAAACAGGAATATCTATGCTATCTGGCAACATAGTTTCTGCTTTCCCTATACTAATTTTGATGACCATCTGGAAAAGCGAGATACCGCAATTGTCTCTTTTAACATAGCCTCCTTCGTTTCAAATAGTAGCTTCACTCTATGACCCTCCTCCCCATGCATAGAATGTGTTCATACTTAAATACCTGCTTAGATATTAGTATTTTAGTCTTTTTATTTCCTGTTTATAATAAAATGTCGTTTAGGTACCACATTTCTACGTTTCTTTCGCTGATTTGCAGATTTGTTTTAATCTGGTTTAAAATTTCATGTTTCTTTATTTGCTGCTTTATAAAATTTTCGTAATAATTGATATTAATAGAAATAACATTGAAAAATCAAATTAAAATCATTTATTTGTGCCTTATGGTCAGTTATATTCCTTAAAAATTATGTTCACTCTGAAAGTGGTGTTGAATTATGCACACGAAGAAGAATGAGATTGGCATAAAATGTAGTCGCTTTACGTCCTACCACTCCTACGGGGCTTGTTTTTAATTTCCTCAGCCTCTGAAAAATATTAAATCAATGGTTGCCACAATAAGATTATTTGACTTGGGCCAGTTTCTCAAATATAAACAGCAGCACTACTATGTAAAAAATTTGCTCACGCTTTAAGATTTTTTTATCTTCGTCATTGACGGGCCCATTTTTATTTTTCTTCTTAATTTCTTCTGCCTCTGAAATAAATTAATGAGAAGAGCATGAGAGTCTAACACATTTTCAATCTGTAATTAAAATCACACTTACTCATAAGAATATCGTCTTCGCTCTTCATTTCTTTTATCATTTTTTCCATCTCCTCATCATTAAGGTAATCGGCTTCAGTCAGATGATTACCCCTTGATTTCCTTAAAAGAGAGCGGAGTGGTCGACTTTGAGTTCTGCCCTCATTTTCATTTGTAGCTAATGCTACAACAACCTGTAAAATCTTAATTCAATTAGGTTGAAATAGATATTATAAATAGATATTTTTTTACAGATTTTGCGAGAATGGATATCACTTGTAATTGTTACTGTTACATGAGTATGATGAAGCAATAGACACATCATCACAAATAATGTCGTAGAAAGAAATAGTAATAGATTCATAATTATTTTCCAAAAGGGCTCTTAATAAATTGCACCAATAATATTTGAATTCACTTTATTATATTCCACTGAATTGTATGCTCTCGATTATAACAGTACAAAGCCCTATATATTGTAATTCGGGTTGTATATACATAAAGTTTTATAATAATGGTTCACAGTCAATACCCTTTTGCCATGCAAATCAAAACAAAACATAGAAATCGTTTAATGTTTCATTGTTTTACAGCATAGGCACATAATAGTACAATTGCAAACCATACAATAAGATTTTTAACCTCTATGATATCTGGGCACACGGTTTCCTACTTTTACATTTCCATCAATTTGACCACGGGAAAAAGTGAGAAAGGCAGTAGTGTAAGATATACTTCCAGGAATTTTAAACAGGTTATGTTGTTACTTACTGAAACATAGTTTTAAACTATTAAATGAGTATTTTGATCTTCTGTTTGCCATTATTGAAATTCGTTTTTGGAGCCAAAAACTGTATCAAGAGAAGTAGATGCAGTATTAAAAATAAACTTCTGATATTATGCAGATTCAAAATGTTTTCATTGGATCCAATATTGGCCCAAACAAATATTTATTGGCTTACAGAAACATATTTTAAAACTGGCATTGTATTATATGACATGGGAATAATAATACTGCAGGTACCTAACTGCATAAAATTTTAATATTCTAATCCCTACTTAGTAGTTAGTACAAACCATTGCAAAATGGAAATAGGTATAATATCAAAGGTGTTTCTCCAAAGCAAAACCTCATGATAAAAAATGTCTGAACCTTAATACTCTGCACCATCTGCATCTATTCCTTCGAATCATTTTAATCATCTACACCACAAAAATTAATTTTAATTTTTGATATTTTTATTCAAGGAGCAATAATTCAAAATAGAACAGAATGTAAAACGTTCGTGAAATATAAAAGTACGTATATAGGGAAGTCGTATTTACAGCGATTTATTAGCATTAAATTATAACTTCCTATATGGCACTTACTTATTTTCCGGATATTTCCATTTTTGCAACTTTTTCCAAGTGGCTATCAAATGGAGGCGCAAAATGGGGTAATACGGAATCAAAAGCATATTATTTGGTAAAACTTGGTAGGTAGGTACCTTATTTAACAACATTTATTTTAAATGCATCATATTGCATCATCCGATACATTATTCACAGCCACTTAAATCGTCATCCCTTCATTTGTCGGTTCCCTTAAATCCAAGCATAAAGATTTTAATAGGTAAATGAATACTAGCTTTAAGCTTTCGTTTTCCGCTACGGAGTCATATAGGAGTTAGTTTAAAGCGTAAAACCAACATTTTAACCTTCAGTTTTAGTTAGTAGGATATAGCAGTTTTATATTTATATTATTATAGCATACTATCGCCTAACGTCGAACTATCACAGGTTTTGAATAAATGACGAAACTCTCTGCCGTTCCGTCTGACCGTCATCCTATCAGGCGACATTTAGCAAACAACGACCTTGTATTACGGAGAAAAAGTAAAAAGATTAATAAATTATTAATGAACAAATGCAAACAGTGAAAGTAAAGCAATCCAAAGTTGTCGTAAACTAATAGAACACAGTGGGCAAAATAGAAAGTTTTAAATCCAAATGTATATTAGCAGAAATATTTTTTTAATTTAATAGGGGATAACATTGATGAAATTAATTGTGGCTGATAAATCTCTAAAATTGCCTATAATTTGCGAAATTTCATATTGAAGTCCTTTGGGCTTCTTTTCGTTGGATAAAATTGTTACAACAAACATTTCACAAATCATCCAAAATATTGAAAACTATTCGAAAGTTTTAAGTTGTTTACATTAATTATAATTACGAATGTTAACACATGTAGTATATTGGAAATGAGCCTAGATAGCATGTTTGATGCATTTAACCACCAAAATCTAAAAGAAAAACAAATTCAGAAGCCTGAAAATGTTTGTACTATTTTAAAATCAGCTTGAATCATTTCGTCAAAATATGTTAAATTTTTTAACCGCCTCGCAATTTTTTGTATATGTAATTTGTCCCAAATTGTGATCTGAAACTTATAAACCCTAGTTGCAAATATACTAATGTGTATAATATACTACCGCCCAGGGCCAATGTAATCTATTGATTTCCTCGAAAGTTATTTAAAAGTTTACATAAATATAAGCTCGTTATATTGACACGTTGGACCTATATAGTGATAATATATTGTATAATATGGCAGCCTATGAGGAAAAATATTCTTATTGTTTAAACGGGGGCATCACAAGGTAAATCTAAGGCCCAAGGCGAATCCGTCAAAGTGAAGCCCTTTGCCATTTTTCAATTTTACCTTTTAAGAGAATTATAAAAACGCTAAACTTCAGTATAAATAAATGAATAACGGCTGAAAAACTCTTGGTTCTACATAAAAATAATGATATTTTCGCGGTCTTTTCAACACAAATTTTTGCCTTTTTGCTTTGATGTACCCAAACTCTATTTTTTATTCTAAATATATTTCATTATATTTGTATTTAACTCAAAAATGTCCTTTTTCTGTTACTGGTATTAATCCTCAAACAATTTCATTAATACGTAGGTCCGATAAATTATACCTGGAAAAAATATCTTGCACCAAAAAATTTTGGGGTTAAAATTTCCTCAATACTATTTCCTGTAAACTTTTTATGAGCATTAAAATTTTCGGTTCCAGCCAAAAGTGGGGCCCCTAGAAGCTTTGGGCCGTAGACATCCCCGCCCCACGCATAGCTGTATGACTATGCATACATGCAAGTATGGTTATATGCAGTGTATGGCATGTTTGCATGACGTTAACGTATAGTTGGATGTTTGTGTACTTATACATGGAAGTATAAAACTAGTAAATGCGAAGTTGGCTATTCGCTACACAATATTATTCAGTCTTAGCTTTACGACTTTCACAATGTTACCACAAATTAGCAAAGTAATATAAAAATGTCAATTATTTGGCTGTTGCTACTTGTAGCGGTTGAGTTGTGTGGTGGATGGACATTGAAAGATATTGTCTACCTTGAAAAAGAATGTTATTTAAATTTGATTTTACAACCAAAATCTTTTAATTCACTGTCAGAACAACAAAGTATGGAATTGCAAGAAATTGATACTCCCTTTCGCATTTACAAAACTAAAATTTGACGAGACTGAAAAAGAGTGCAATTATAAACACGCGCGTTATTCATACAGTCCTATATCTAGCCATTATTCAAAGTGCAAAAGAAAATTTAGAAGAAAAGATAGACTCAAACTCTCATCTCCACGACTGCTTACTCGTTTCAATTGCATCGCGAATGTTGCTTTTAATTTAGATCCTACTTATATTACGGACCCTCTACTAATAAATTACATCAGCAGTCAATCCGAGGAAGTAGTATTTATGCCACGACCACGGTCCAGAGGATATGATTTAAATAGCATGTACAATTTGGCGGAATATTCTTCTGTGTATATGCTCGTTGAAAAAGACGTTTTTGAATTCGCAAAGTCATTTTCCAATGTTGATCAATACCCGTATTTTTGGCATAAAGCCTGGTTTGTGTTGCCTTATTTAGACGAAGATAAACAAGATGTGCATTTCCTTTGGCCTCAGATAATTAGCAAAGGACGACATTCGTTTTCCATGACGTCGATAAGTCCCGATGAACATAAGGGTCGACCACTTCGTGAAATAGTGACCACAGACGTTAAAGAAAAAATGGATTTTATGGAAAAATTGGTGTTTGTCGATTGTAGATTAGATTTTATAGATAAACTAGCCGGTCACAGGGCCCAGGCCCTGTTATAAATAAAGCTAGACTGTATTCCGGTGCAATATTGTCGATGGATAGAATGTATTTCAGATATACGTAGATTTTTATATTAATTTCAATTGTCCTCTTCACGGTTTCTAATTTGGTGGAGCAGAAGTAGAAATTTTACATTGATAGAGAGTCAAGAAATGTTCCAAAACTTCGCTTTAGTTCGACCTAGGGTCAATTTTTGTTTTTCAATTGAAATGTGGGTATGGGCAACTTACTCCTGTTACCCAACATGACCACTTGAGTCGGGGTATACAGAACCTTGAATCACCATTACTATTTATTCATCATACTATTACTTTTCGGGCAATTAACCCATAGAACATGACATAATACTAAATACAAAATGTGTTACAACATTAGAAAATCACATTAATGAAATATTGTATTCTCCTAAATATCCACCCATCTCAACTTGTTAGTTATCTTCGAAAATTAGGAAATGCATGGAAATGAAAAGGTGTTATAATAGAAGTCGTAATTTTATGATAATAAATCTCTTTAACATTTAAAAGTGCCATATTTAAAACGTACAGATTTGAAACAATAAAATAGACTACCACTTCATCCTGCTCAGAATATTTTCCATTTAAGAATGGACTTAGCTTCTCTATTTAAGACGTAAAACATTTTTAACCTCCTATTAGCTTAAAACCATTTGCGAATTGAAAAAAATGTGAATGGCCAAAGTTTAAATTTTCCTGCATATAAAATAACAATACACTGTATATTTAATTGAAGGAAGGAGTTTCAACTACCAGGTCGCACAACAGTGATTTTCATAATTTTATCATAGCGCAAGCGTGTTTGCATGAAACCAAGTTTCATCTGGATGGAGTTTAGCATCTTAACTTTACCAAATAAACCAAATATGTATACAAATTATATAAATAATCTATATGAAACATTGAGAAAACTACATTTAAAATCATATGACATGGCTAAAAAATTTAAATGGTCAGGATAAGGCTTTAGTCACCGGTTGTAGTCACTGTATTCTTCCGCTCAGTACTCCCTCCAATCACAAGGACAATTTTTTTAACATTGGCGGTATAGACAGTGCTTCATATAGATTATTTATAATATAGTTTTTATATAGATGGCGTACACACAAACATACTACATACAAACCGATTGCGTTTATATTATAGAATACAACTCATATTATGGACCTCCTCTTAAAAATGCGTATGTAACAACTTATCCCTTCGATGAAATTGATAAAATCTCTCTTCCAATCATTTCTATTATATTCGAAAGGTCTCCAAACTATACAATGTCAGTGAACAAATTTTGTATGCATGAAGAGAATGCATATTTTGAAAATACTGTGTTATTTTTTGGACAGTTTATGGCATATGACGGAATAGAAATAAATGGATAAGTTCCATTCTGCAAATATTCCTTACGTAATCATTGCTCCAATCGAAGACGAATCTTTTAATTTCATTTCATGTGTTGTCTTAGAAGATGAAATTCTCTCTTTCTATGGATTACATTCGGCCTTTCCAACCCTACGCATGGCTCGGCGTCATTGTTACACTTTCTATTGTAATTGCTTTTGTCCACGGAGTAATATATTTGCAAAAGGATGACAGTGTCCCATTTATTATGATTTGCTATGCATACATATTAGAAGTCAGTTATTCCCTGCCACCAAAAGCCGATAAAAGAGTTTGGATCAAGTTAGTCATCGGACCGTTGTTGCTAATGCTCATCGTGTTGACCAACGGGTACAAGGGAATAGTTATTACGGATTTAGTAGAGCCACGCCCAGTGAAGCAAATTGAATCCATTGAACAGATAGCAAATCTAACAGATGTCATTCTTTTTGGAGAACTAATTGATACAAATATATTGGAACCTTTCAATATTAACATCGAGGAACAAAAATTACTATTACTTGCTTATTACGAAGATTGTTTGAAAAACAACGGAACAAATCTGTTTAACTCATCATATTGCAAAGCGAAAGTAGAACAGGAAAACTTTAAATTAGATGATATAGACAGGGCACTATTTGCAGAGCTGTATCAGAAAGAATTAAATAGTGTACCATATGGCATTGTAAAATTTGGATTACTCATTTTTTTAATTTTACAATATTCCAAAGACTCACATGTTACTTTAACTAATGAAAAAATCCTATCAACGCTCATGGAAAATATTCGTATTCCTCCAGGATTCCCTTACACAATGAGTCCACAAAGGTGGATTGCTCAATATAATAATTCAGCCCTGATTCTCCAATCATCTACTCTGCACCGACTTCTCAACGACTCTCATTGGAATCCCCAGAATGGCGGAGTTGAACCGAAAAATCAATTATATCGTTCACATCAGAAGCGCACCCCATTGCAACTTCATTTCTGAGACCAAGATTTCAGTTTTACTTCAATCAGGAATTTATAATTTATGGTTAGAATACCACAGTAGATGGAATTTCACTGAGGTCAAAACTTGCTGGACGAGACCTCCCGTCAGGGTTGTCACATTCTTTAATTCGAATATCGGTACAATATTTTATATATTTTTGACCCTGACAGTTGTGTACGCTGTCGCCTTTCTGTGGGAACACCGAGTGACTTTGAAAGAAAAAAATATTCCTTTTGTTTTTCACCCTGAAAAAAGCAAAGAGAGCAAAACTAAAATTGTTCCTTTACATGGCAACCTATAAATGCCGATAATGTTTACTGTAAGAGTCAAAGGTTTACTGGGGCTTAGTTACTGAGGATTAAGGAAAATAAAGCATATTGATCAATCCTAGGTTTAAAATACAATTGTATTATTATTTATTGCCTTCAATTATACTAATAATTACGGAAATAACATTGAGTTAGTAATTATCATAATCATCTTCTAGCTTTCCAGACACCATTGAACACTTTCTTCTGAGGTGTGATAACTCACCCATTCAATCGTTTCTAACAAATAATATAATATTAATAAGATCTCCCGACATTATTACTGGGTATCTTAACTGAACGAGGGAATTATTGTGATGTTTTTCCAAATAAAATATTCTGTCCAATCTAAACACCATTCCTCAATTGCATTAAAAATCTCAAATAAACATCTTAATTGACTTGGTTACTTGGTCGTTGCTTGATTTAGTATTTGTTGTTTTATTTATTCTAATGTTTCATAGGAAATTAAGGATCTATAACGGCACTAACAAGGAAACAAAAGGGTTATATAGAGCTCATTTTGCAAAAAGTAGCCCATTTTTTGTAAAATAAGCACTAAGATCATATTGTTTCTTAGCTTGGCGCCGTTAGATAATATAACAATCTTCATATTACTTTGATATGTGTCTGGACAGAAAATACTAAATTTTGGAAGATGAGCTATTAAGTACAGTTGATAGGCATTATTTGGGTTAAAATACTTTTTTGCCGATTTTTCGGTTGCATTGCAAGGAACAAACCGGAAAATGGCATTCTTAGGTTTGTGTTAAATAAGATTCATTGGTGACAAGAAAATTACAAAAATCGATTCTAACATAAAAGGAAACAAAAGGGGTAGGAAGAAAAAGGTAACCAGAGTTCTAAGACGCTGAAAAGTGTTTCGACCGAAAAGATACCCAAAAGTCATTTATTGGAGGCTGAAGATCAATCTCATTTGGTAACTATAATACGTAGTCATTTATGTTATCGTAAGACTACTCGATAATAAATGTAGATTTGATTTGATCCTGCCTTTCATATTAAATTGTCCCTATACAACGATCATTTACCTTTCACATCCACATAAAGCCCAGGGGAATTTTTTAGCCCACACCCTGAAAAAATATAAATAGTTAAATGTCAAGCGGCGGTATAATCACAATAATCAGATCATAATGCAGATGCACCAATCTTAGCCAATTGCGTGTAGAAAAAATGTAATAAGCTCTAATACTTTAACTACCAAAAAATGATTTTTAAAGGGATTTTTTCTATTTTTGAAACACAATTATTGACCGAGACAACGACTTCACATGCATAACAAGGGGATCAAAAATCAATGGAAGGCAATTGAGACGGACAAAAAAGCAATATTATTATATTTAATACTATTATAATAATGTTTTATGGATATTAGAAAATTAGTCGTCGGTTTCAACCTAATTTCCCATTACAATTTATGTTCATGCATTAATGATAATCATACATTAAAAGATTTACCATTCCCACTCGATACGACTCCAATTAGAGTAAACTGCCCTGAAGCTTGCTTCAGCACCATAGGACCCCCTATTGTAATTATATGTCCAAATATTATACCCAGGCAATATCTGATAGGCTTCAAACATCCAAAACGTATATGTTGAACATTGTTTAATTGATAGAAGAAGCCCATCATGTTCATGGCGAATGTAAAGCCTCTTCACGGCCAAATAGTTAATTTCGTAACTACATACATCATAAATAATACTACAAATAATCCTTTTACCTGAGTCGCCCTGTAAAAATAAATATAACACTTAATTAACTATATATAATTGTAGGATAAGTAAGGAATCATATTACTATGATTAGACATGCAATATAATAAGATTACCTGACAAGCATCCTTACCCCCTTCTAAAAATCCGGCACACATCTCACTGTCGTCAAGAATTTGTGGTTTTCCATCATCATCTGGAATTTTTGCTAGCAGCTCGCTACACTTTCCACGATCAATAATTGGAATATTTTCAAGTTTTTGCAAAAGTCGGTTTGTTGTAGGCGCATCTTCATATTTCTATACTACATATTGTACAATGATAAACTAATAATTAGATAATAATATTTTTTTAGGTATTTAAGGATGGGCACATTACATCTCCCCAGCCTAAAAATGAAATTATTTAATACTAATCAAGTTCCAATGCATTGTAATACTGTTTGTTCTACGAAATAAATATTATTATTACCTGCTACTGTCACTTTTTTCCCCTTATAGTATTCACGCTTAGCAGAATGCTTAGGAAGACAAATTGGAATTCCACCGCTACCTGATTTTAAATCTATTTTGTCTCGCAATTTCAAAAGGGCGACGTCATTAGCAAACCTATTTAGTTCATATAAACATCAACTAGGTTTAATATCAAATTGTTAGAGCTCCGAAAATACTTTATTTCGCTTTACTGAAAATTAGTTGGTATGTTATAGGTAATATTTTTCTATTTAACTATAAATGAAATAACTAGCTTAGGTTTTTACTTTGTACCTGTCGTTATATGACGGATGAGATATTATTTCATCTATAGAAAATCGCAAAGTTTTCTCGTCTGCATCACTTTTTTCAGGCAATGACCACCCTATTCCCAGATCATCCGTTTTGTTGCTGATTTTTATTATTTCTTATTTATAGACCGGTGAAACACAAATGAAATATAAATCTGTGTAAATTCTTACTTCATTATTGAAAAAACCACTTGCGATTGATTAGTAATCCATGCCGACAAAAGATGTGCATGAACCAATACTTCGTCGTTTATTTCCTTTAAGCCTTTAAGTCGTCACCTTCAATACAGAATCGTTGGGAATTATTTTGCAAGTGCAATTTAATCATTTAAAGAAAATCATTTAAAATTAGTCTTTAATGTTAGTAATAAAAATGTTTAAAATATAAGTTTTGTTTCACTTACTGAAGCAATGTGCAGCAGTTATAATGTACCTTTTCACAATATTGAGTTATTATTACAAAAATGACCTCAACTCATATATTATTAGAATGTTTAAAAGTAAACAAACCTAGTGCTAACCTTTCGTTTATGATGGCCCCTATAAAAGCGAAAATCATTTAAATTAATAAGACCTGTTTTATACTTCTCACTTTCACTTCACTTTCACGTTTTGTGACGTTGACGTCAAAATGACGTCATTACGTTGAAAACCAAATTGGAAACATATTTTTGCTAATTACAAATTAACTGTAGTGACGTCATAAAACGTGAAAGTGAAGTAAAAGTGAGAAGTATAAAACAGGTCTAAGTCACTACCGACATAGTTAACTTAAGGAAGTGTGCGGATTTTGATTACCATGTCAACAGATAATTTACTACGGGAAGCACAACAATAGATGCACGCCACTGAGCTCGATCACCTTCCGTAGTAAAATTTCGCTTGTTACCATCGTTACTAAAAGTTCGCATTTAAAATTAAAACAATATTTCCGGGATTTAGGTAAAACAAAAATGCCATACAGAAGAGGAAAGAAAATCAGGGCGAACATGAACATACGTGAACAAAAGTTCAAAATTATTTTCTTACATGTCTTTCCTTACCGAAAATCAAAGTTTTCAAATTGAATTTTCGATGATTTTAAAAAAACTAATTTTAAAAAATCGGACTTTCATTCTTGTCTTAAAAATCTTAGTAGATTCTGAACTGAAAACCGCGTTGCTGTATATTTAGCCGATTTCTCTGAGCAATATTCACTGAAAGTACCCACACACTTCCTTAAATGGGACATATGACATGTAGTTTATAGACTAAACACAATTGTGGCACTTTGCAGCAAGGACATAAAAATACAAACAAAAAACCGCCATATGGCACTGGCCACTGCTGCTTACCACCACAATATGGCTTTCTCGTTCCCTTTTTCACTATAGCCACTAGCCAAGGAAATTCAAATTCTTCAGCAGTAATGCCTCCCATTATTCGGGTTTTGACTTTTTGATTAGGAAGCCCACAGACTAAAAATAACGGATTCTGATGATGTTTGTTAACTTTTGTATTGACCTTATTAACATAACATTTGTATTAAAATCATATAAGTGTCTAATAAAAAGTACCACATTGAGATAAGAACGTTTTCTTTTTTTCCACTGATTTCAGCGAAATTCCTACAATTAAAACCAAAGCACTGTTATAGACTATACTGGATGTAAAATGTGCCTTAGCACTCTTCAAGGCTGTATTGAGGGGGGGGGCATTGGGGGCATATGCCCCCCCTCCCGAAATCCAAGAAAAAGGAAAATTTTTTCTCAATATACCAAAAAATTTCGCGATTTTATGGGATTTTTAAGCTATTTTTGACTCATTTTAGACAAAATAAACCAGAATTTTTCGCGCTGCGCGCGATTATACCTTATGTATATTATCCTATGATATCATTGCCCCCTCTGAAATCGACTTCTAAATACGGTACTGGCACTCTTTACACTGTATTGAAATTAAAAACTCAACTATGAGGTCATTATTTCTTGGAACGTCTTCAATACCTTTTTCTCCCTTTAATTTACAAGTGACTGTGCAGTTAAATCCGGTGAATGAAGGATTTGGGGCTGTTTGTCCTGTTACATATTGAACATAAAAGTCCTTGCCGTTATTAGACGGCTGAAGATTGGTAATGCTGTCGCTGGCACAATATTTGTTTTCTCCACCGAGTCCATCTTCGATCAACAGGAAGTCGTCTTTGCATATCCCGTCCACCCGTTGCCTAAGATTTATCGGCTTTAAGCAATTCATGATGGGAATGCATGACCTAGATCCCTTTTTAAATGCATTCTATCAATTAGGTTTACAATCTCATGTATAGATATTTATTGGCAGTAACCTGATATATCACTTTGCAATTCGCTTTGGCACTGTAGGCTTTTCCTTTCTGTCCATAATTTTCTGAAGCAAAAATTACAGTTCGTTGAAAAGCCATTTCCCAAACTGTTTTGTTGCATATAAATGACTCTTTTAAATTTGGCCTTGGGGTATAAGAGTTTGTTTTGTAAACTGAAATGCGACTGCTGGATAAAAGTCTGCCAAGTGTCTTATCCATTGACTTGTTATTCTAAAAACATTTTCCTTCAATGCAATAATTTCCATTGATATTATAAGGATATAAAAATTTATATCAATTAGGTATGTATAAATAAATACCGTTTTTGCGTAAGAAACTTCTATGAAACTAAATATTACAAGTACTATGCGTGCACTGTAGCTTCTTTGGAGTAAAATCATTTTTCGTAAATTAGACCTAAGACTCAGGAATTCACAATGTACTGTTTTGAGATGCGTATTCCATGATATTGTATCGGTAATCTAGAATGTATGGATATAGGTCATAGAAGGACAAAATAGATTGATTGTATTGTAATCAATTGAATAATAACAAGGTGCGATTGCCACATTGCCAGTTTGATTTTTATTTATTTTCCCCATTGTTCTCTTGTCATTACGAATTTATATTAACTTATTAGTCCACTTCACTTAGTCCTTTAGCCTTCCACCAGGAATGATCCATACGAAGGGAATTGTGGTATAATTTGCCCTTGCTCATTCCTCACAACATGAAATACATAAAACCTTTAATCTAAGATCTTGCTGGATTGATTAAAATTCACTTCGGATGATTAAAATGTTGCTATATAGCGTGTCGGTGTTTTGCAAAATATATTTAAATCTATTCCCACTGAGAGAATTTAATGATATGCGAAGTACTAAATAATAATAAAGTATTAAATCTCATACACCAAACGTCACTGTGTCCACTTTCGTAATCAGTTTGCGACAAAAAGGTAATGTGAGACTGGATAAAGTTTCACGCTATTCCTTTATTTTTTAAATATGTTAGCCTGATGTCAACAGCTACAACAATGCAATGACTTACGGCATTTAGCCTTAAGAATTTTTTCAATAAATAAAATGTTGATAAAAGTGCCCACTGCTAAGTTTGGCGAGGTCAAAATTCGGAGAAAACAACTTTTAAGCTCACGAATCTCAGCCACTGACAAATTTCGGTCCAAATTGTTTACAGCGAAAAGATTTTAACGGTCTCATGTACTTGCAGTATAAAAATCGTGTCCCCATACTTTGGAGTACACAGATTAAAACTTCTATGAAAGTGCTTATGGAAAATCCCATATAAACCATTTTTAAGGTTACTTTCATTGGTAATTTTATGCAACTTGGGGTAACAGAAATCGAATATCATTTTAAACCCCGAGGTTTTAGACATTCCTTTGTCTTTTAAAAGGAAAACAACTCACCTAATCACAAAACCATTTCTTGGAATTATGTCACAACTTGAACAAAGAAAATGGACACTGTGGCAAACTAACATTAAGTTTTCAATTATGCTATATTGCTAAACGCAGATACAGCTTCTGCAGTACCCGATTTAAACGTTTTACATAGAAATATATGTTGTAGGCGGAGAGGGAAAGGTGACTGGGAGGGATAAAATGTCCCTCCGTGTATGTGTGTATATATGTATATACCCTAATCCAATTCTATGTGTATAAGTGCTGTAAAGTGTATAGGAGTGGATGGCCTAGCTAAAGCCAAAGCATCCGCTCCTATCACTGCAGGTAGATGAATGAATGGACTAAAGACCGACGTAAATTGACTTATTATCAGTTTCTTGCCGGCCGCTGTCCCTTCATTCAGCACATCGTACGATGAGCTCAGTTAGTGAACTTTTTCTTGGTGATTTCTTTTGTTCTATTTATGTCTATTTCCCTAAAGTTCACTACCTGGCCTTAATGAATAAAAACCTACTCGTGTATCTTCCCTACTCTAAATTTATTTTACCTGCTATTCCCTACCTGCTATTGTTCACTAAAATAAACTTAGACTACTACTTCCTACTAAATTAATTATTTAAATTAGAAACATTCTACTTACCTTTTGTTGTAAGTCCGAATGTATGGAAACCTCCCTCTTCCACGTCCGGACTTTATCAAATCTGTCAAACATATAAATAGTTTGAAGTGCCCAGGCACTTCATCTTATTCTCTGTTTGGACTCGGCTGTGAACTGTTCTGTTCAAAGTGCACTGGACTGTTTCTCGTGCCTTACCTTGGACTCGGACTGTGCTGTAGCTACTGTTAAAGTAAGTTGTTTGCACACTCCTCTGTCTTGTCTCGTTTCACCCCACTATTAGGTTTACTTCAACTAAGAATATCTAGACTCTAAATTTGTATTTTATTTGAATTGGATTTTGTTTTTGAATATTATTTTAAAAATAACTATTGGTTTTTCTATTTTAAACGTACTGGTATTCCACATTATCATTTCCTTTGCCGCATTAGAGTATTTATGATTATTACTGAAATTTAGACGAAGGCTTACCTAGTGATGTTCATACCTAATTCTTAATTATAAATTATCATTCATATGTTCATGCCTCTACCTCATTTACGGAATATTCAGCCAAGTAGTAGCGATAGTTAGACTTCATTTAATTCCTCTTTTTGACAGTTTTGCTATCATTACAGTGCCACAAGTGTCGCAGATTTTAGGTTACTCTTACATTTATTCATTGTAATCATTATTTTCTATAATATCCATAAATATTACGTATATTTCACTTTTTGAATCAGTCATTATTAAATCATAAATTATTAAGTCAAGGTTGACAGTCAAATAGTTCAGTATGTTACGCTGCTATAATAATAACAGCTTTTAGCTCTTGAGTAACCTAAAATCTGGCTCAAGGCCATGGCTTAGCATGCATTACCTGCCAACCATAGTTATTACTACATAAATCTTCGGGTTTCGGCTGCCGGATTGCTCCCTCAACGTTAAAATGGCAGTTTTTGACCACAGATATCTCGAGAACGGTAGCCCACATTGAATTTCGACAATAATGACTTTTGGTCAGAAAAAATAGGGCTACAACATATTTTAATCCTATTCAGATCTGTCGGTGCCTGAACTCCATAAGACTGGTGCCTACCCCTTAATGAAATATATACGAAATTATCCAAAACCATTTGAAGTTAATCGAAGAAATTCGAAATTAGTAGAAGAAATTCGAAATTAGTCGGAGAAATTCGAAATTAGTCGGAGAAATTCGAAATTAGTCGAAGAAATTCGAAATTAGTCGAAGAAATTCGAAACTAGTCGGAGAAATTCGAAATTAGTCGAAGAAATTCAAAATTAGTCGGAGAAATTCGAAATTAGTCGAAAAAATTCGAAATTAGTCGGAGAAATTCGAAATTAGTCGAAGAAATTCGAAATTAGTCGGAGAAATTCGAAATTAGTCGAAGAAATTCGAAATTAGTCGGAGAAATTCGAAATTAGTCGAAGAAATTCGAAATTAGTCGGAGAAATTCGAAATTAGTCGAAGAAATTCGAAATTAGTCGGAGAAATTCGAAATTAGTCGAAGAAATTCGAAATTAGTCGGAGAAATTCGAAATTAGTCGAAGAAATTCGAAATTAGTCGAAGAAATTCGAAACCAATCAGAAGCATTTGAAGTATTCAAAAAGGGGCAATACGGGAGTTTTTTATATTCGAAATTAGCTTAAAAAATATTGGTTTCTCTGCTACCATTCTTAAGTCAGGGAAATTATATTGTTAATTACGTGGCCTGTCTTTCCGCGAAAGCGCGTCAGCTCGACTATTCTTGCGCCATATGCAGACTATAATCTTTCGTCGATAGAAATCTCTTTTTGATGGTAACTTGCCCCTTAATTTTTGACGATAACTAGCCCCTTAACTTTTGACGATAACTGGCCCCTTAACTTTTGACGATAACTGGCCCCTTAACTTTTGACGATAACTGGCCCCTTAACTTTTGACGATAGCTGGCCCCTTAACTGTAGCTTTCCAAAATTCTGAAACTGTGAGTTGCTACGGGTAAAATTATTAAAAATGACGTCATTTTCGCAGGCCATATTGCAAATCATTGAAATTGGTCTGATTTAGCCGAAGTTGCTATTCTTACACGATAAGATCCTTTACTTTGAAGGCTGAAAATTCAAAATTATTTTTTGAAGCCACATTTTCCAACAGATTTTAAAAATTTCTCGTGACAGTTTCTATTTGAGAAGCTTGCATCTCTATAAAAAATATCAGTTCATATGTGTCGATTCCAGCAAATTTAAGCTTTCAGGTGATGACTGATAAATTTGGTTTTCCATTTAATAAAATAAAGCAGAAAATTCTCTACAAAATAAAAAAAAACTCAAAATTTTAAACCCATTACTACTATTTTTAAAAATTCATTGAAACTGAGACAATTATTTTATGCTTTCATAAAATAAAATAGAAATAAATTCAGTAAGTAACCGAAGGCCAGCATTGTAGAACATCCGACAATTCAAACTTTTATGAAAATTAGTACCACCTTTCGTATGCAGCTTAGAAACCATTTCCAACCACATAAAAATCATTTCCAAACACTAGGAAATCATTTCCAAACACTTGGAAATCATTTCCAAATACTTGGAAACCATTTGCAAACATTTGGAAACCATTTCCGAACATTTGGAAACCATTTCCAAACACTTGTAAACCATTTCCAAGCACTTGGAAAGGTTTCTAAACACACCCAAGTGGGTGTGTTTAGTGGGAGGGGCAACCACACCCACTTGGTAAATACAGTTGTATTTTACTACCAATTTGGATTTTGAAGTTTCAAAACTAGCTGATTTCGAATAAATTGGACATTTTAACGAAATTTGAAAACTGGGTGGAGCGACTCCACCCATTTTCTAATATTTACACAATTAAGCTGTCAAATTCTATTTTGACGTTGTGGAACATGCTGATTTCGAATAAATTAGTCAATTAAACCAAATCTGAGAAGTGGGTGGGGCCAGCCTGCCTTTTTTCTAATATTTATATAATTAAGTTGTCAAATTTTATTTTAAGCTTTCGAAACATGGAAATTTTGAATAAATTAGTCATTTTAACGACACTTGAAAACTGGGTGGAGCGACTCCACCCATTTTCTAATATCTATACAATTAAGCTGTCAAATTCTAGTTTGACGTTGTGGAACATGCTGATTTCGAATAAATTAGTCAATTTACTCAAATCTGAGAAGTGGGTGGGGCCAGCCTACCTATTTTCTAATATTTATACAATTAAGTTGTCAAATTTTATTTTAAGCTTTCGAAACATGGAAATTTCGAATAAATTGGACATTTTAACGAAATTTGAAAACTGGGTGGAGCGACTCCACCCATTTTCTAATATTTACATAATTAAGCTGTCAAATTCTAGTTTGACGTTGTGGAACATGCTGATTTCAAATAAATTAGTCATTTTAACCAAATCTGAGAAGTGTCTCCATGTTTCGAAATGTGAAAATAAAATTTGATAACTTAAATGTATGAATATTAGAAAATAGATAGGCTGGCCCCACACACTTCTCAGATTTTGTTAAATTTTCTAATTTATTCGAAATCAGCATGTTCCACAACCTCAAAATAGAATTTGGCAGTTTAATTGTATAGATATTAAAAAATGGGTGGAGTCGCTCCACCCAGTTTCAAATTTCGTTTAAATGACTAATTTATTCGAAATTTCTGTTTCGAAAGCTTAAAATAAAATTTGACAACTTAATTGTATAAATATTAGAAAATAGGTAGGCTGGCCACACCCACTTCTCAGATTTGGTTTAATTGACTAATTTATTCGAAATCAGCATGTTCCACAACGTCAAAATAGAATTTGACAGCTTAATTATGTAAATATTAGAAAATGGGTGGAGTCGCTCCACCCAGTTTTCAAATTTCGTTAAAATGTCCAATTTATTCGAAATTTCCATGTTTCGAAAGCTTAAAATAAAATTTGACAACTTAATTGTATAAATATTAGAAAATAGGTAGGCTGGCCCCACCCACTTCTCAGACTTGGTTTAATTGACTAATTTATTTGAAATCAGCATGTTCCACAACGTCAAACTAGAATTTGACAGCTTAATTGTATAGATATTAGAAAATGGGTGGAGTCGCTCCACCCAGTTTTCAAGTGTCGTTAAAATGACTAATTTATTCGAAATTTCCATGTTTCGAAAGCTTAAAATAAAATTTGACAACTTAATTGTATAAATATTAGAAAATAGGTAGGCTGGCCCCACCCACTTCTCAGATTTGAGTAAATTGACTAATTTATTCGAAATCAGCATGTTCCACAACGTCAAACTAGAATTTGACAGCTTAATTGTATAGATATTAGAAAATGGGTGGAGTCGCTCCACCCAGTTTTCAAGTGTCGTTAAAATGACTAATTTATTCAAAATTTCCATGTTTCGAAAGCTTAAAATAAAATTTGACAACTTAATTATATAAATATTAGAAAATAGGCAGGCTGGCCCCACCTACTTCTCAGATTTGGTTAAATTGACTAATTTATTCGAAATCAGCATGTTCCACAACGTCAAAATAGAATTTGACAGCTTAATTGTGTAAATATTAGAAAATGGGTGGAGTCGCTCCACCCAGTTTTCAAGTGTCGTTAAAATGACTAATTTATTCAAAATTTCCATGTTTCGAAAGCTTAAAATAAAATTTGACAACTTAATTATATAAATATTAGAAAATAGGCAGGCTGGCCCCACCCACTTCTCAGATTTGGTTAAATTGACTAATTTATTCGAAATCAGCATGTTCCACAACGTCAAAATAGAATTTGACAGCTTAATTGTGTAAATATTAGAAAATGGGTGGAGTCGCTCCACCCAGTTTTCAAATTTCGTTAAAATGTCCAATTTATTCGAAATCAGCTAGTTTTGAAACTTCAAAATCCAAATTGGTAGTAAAATACAACTGTATTTACCAAGTGGGTGTGGTTGCCCCTCCCACTAAACACACCCACTTGCCTGTTTAGAAATGTTTTCTAAGTGCTTGGAAATGGTCTCCAACTCAATGGAAGTAGTTGGAAAAACTTCGGACAATCATGTGTAGGACGTTTACATAACTATCAGTTTCATAAACGTCTAAAATACTGAGAGGTTAGATTGATGTGGTTGCCTTGTATTCCTCTTTACTCAATATCATAGTTTTCACCTTAAGGTTCTAAGTTGCTGGAATCGGCACATATAATCAAGGATTACTTCAGATAATGGCAGTGGGACAACCGACAGCATGGGACAACCGACAGCACTCTCCCCTACACAGCGAATACTTTAAAGTTAGAGCCAATTCGGTACATTTATTGTAGAAGGTAATATTTTGAAATTAGTCACAAACTAATATTATCAGTCCCACATTTATTTAATAGAATACTGGTTTCTAAAAAATGAAATACTACGTCAATTTTTTCCATGGAAATGAATTGCATATTGCTATTCCATTCAGATTGACATGAGCAAGGACGTATTTAGGGGGGTGCTAGGGTGCTTAAGCACCCCTTAAATTTTCCAATAACGCACTAGATAATTCTCAAAAATTGGTAAAAAGTAGTTTTATGCATAAGAAAAATCTGCTCGTATGTTTAAGCACCCCCTTAATTTGATTTCTAGATACGCCCTTGGACATGAGTACTATACATATACAAATAGGAAAAGAAGATATCATTAGGCAGCATTACAAAGCGAACATTACACAGAAAAAAACTTAGGTAAGATCGGAAGAAGCCAAAATGAATTAAATTCCTTGCTCTCGGTGCAAATAATAATGTTTTCTGATACCAATAATGGAATGTTTTGATACTCAAGTTAAAGCTGCTAGTTTTCTGTTGTACATATCAAATATCAAGATGATTAAAGATACTTTAAAGATTGGATATTAATGTAAAAAATATTTTAATCTTATGAACGTCTGCTGTCGTAATTAAAAGAAATGGATAATTAATGCTAAGAAGGATGCAATTAATTATGACGTGTATTTAAATGTTATAAAATACAACTTATCATAAAAATGCAGACCGTGCCACAAGTTATGCATTATTTAATAAATATTATTTGCATTTAATTTTACATTACTAGGTATTTCCAAAGACAAATGAGTATAACCTCAGACTTTACACAATAAAGGTTTCCCTTCTTTTAGAACCTAAATGTACCTACAGGATATAAATTTGCATACATGGACGTCATGCTAAGTAGATCTGGCCAACTGCATGTTCCTATTACACTAAATATTGCATTAAATTACGTTACGTATTATATAACACTTTAAAAATGAATAACTGATAAAAAGCTATGACGTCAATACTTCATTACAAGGTTAATAATATGCAGTATAAGATTACAAATATCTTTACAAAGTATAAATTTCTCCGAAGAGAATTTGCCAATGAAAGAAAGACAGTCAGAGCATGTCAAATACCGGTTGTTATAAAGGCTACGTGTCCATTAGAAATGGAGATTGCACGAAGGACCCATAGAAATTAATTGCCTTTATAAGTTAGCAGTTCACATTCAGTGACACTCTGATCGTCGTAGTAGTAAGTCGTAGTAAGTTGAACCAACAATCAGTGTGTTTCAACAAAATGAAATTTTTTATCATTTTTAGATTTCTGTGTCAAATTTGTGCTTGGAGTTTAGCCGTAAAGAGTGTCGAAGGCAAACCGTATGGTGAGGAGAGTAAAATTGTGTGGAGTCAGGATGTAATGCTTGGTGAGGGTTTTAATGTCAAGTGGAACAATGAAGATCCCGAGTGGTTATTAATGGAAATCACTGCTGCAACCAAGGGCTACGTAGCTATTGGATTCTCCCCAAATGGAGGAATGGAAGGCAGTGACATTTTCATGGGATGGATCGATTCATCGGGAAATGCACTTTACAAGGTTCAAATAAATGTTTCTTATTAAATACAGTTTATTGCTTACTGACTTGCACAACATCATTAATTGTATACATGTAACGCTCTGTCTTTCGATGACGAGATACATTTTTATTTTTACTATCCATAACTCTCTATGACGATTTTATTGTTTAACTGACAATTTACTTTAAAAAATAACCTATATGAATTTTCGAAATTGTAAAATAATTTGTAGCTATAGAAAATAATCAAAGTTCCCCCATAGGGGAGTTTTTCTTCTATTTCCAAGTAATATTAGAAACTAAACCATAATAAATATTGTTCAAACGGATGTAAAAAAGTAATGGAGGTTAGATCACAAAACATTTAAATGCAACATTGTTCTGTTGTTTCTAAAGATGTACATTCGGTCAGATGACCACAGCTCAAGGGTTTCGAAAATTTTACCATGACTTCTCTTCTCACTTCGTGACAAGGTCCTCGTTTACTCTTTAGTTACAACCAGTTTGAACGTAATTTAGAAAAAGTGGGAAGGTCCTGACAACTGACATAGTAACCTGTTTTGCTTTCTGTCTGGCGGCTAAAAACTAAAGCTAATATACGTTAAAGTAGGGAGCCGCCCATTGTTTTAATAGGTCAGATTATGAAAGGTCAGGTTTCAACAGTGTACAAAATTTACCACTTTTTAGGCTTTTTTACCATCAGAGTGGTAAAAATGCACTTAATGGTATAAATGCATTTAATGGTAAAAATGGTAAATATTTGAGATTGATTAGATAGCTTAGTACAGATATTAGATTTCCTAAAATATATAAGTTTTAAAACTTAATTTTCTATGAAACCTTTTCAATTAGCCCCTTAATTAATTATTAAATTAATCAAGTAAATATTACTAAAACCAAGATTACATTTGGTATCGTCAAATAAAAATTGATTCGAAGGCAATTTAATTGCAATTAATTTCTCAATCGGCAAATAAGCGGTATTAATACCCACATTGGTTGAATCTAACTCTTATTGGTGAAAACGTATCAATTAGTATCAACAATCATCAGCTGCTAAGATATTTCATACTTTGGCACCGAATTTCATTCAAAATCTACACACGAAATTTAAACGAAACAATTTTTACCATTTTTACCACTTACCACTACATTTTAGGTAGTGGTATTTAACGTTAAATACCATTAAAAACCACTTACCACTGGTAAGTGCTAAATGGTATTTTGTACACTGGGTTTCAAGGGTATCCAGTTTGAACCTAACTGGAAAAGGAAATCTAGGTTCATAGGGTTACATTTACAATCTACTCTATTTTGGTTTTTTAATCGTCCAAAGGTAAGGCAATAAGGGAGGTTGTCCCGTTTTGCTCATATTCAAACCGAACAGTACTTTTAACCCTGAGATTTGATGCAAAGAAATTGAATGATTATATATATAAATATTGACTTTATTAGGTCTACTGACTTTACATTTAAAGTTTGCCAATTGCGACACAGTAATAAGTTTTTAAATTACAAAAATACAGTATGGTTAATTCAACAAAATAACAAAGTTATAAATATATATTATATTATTTTATATAATATTCAGTTTGAGTTAAAACTAAATAGATGATTATGAAGTATCATGCTTGAACTTCTAATCACAGATAAAACAATCTTTTTGACCAATTCCTTCGATAGGGAAAATCGTTTGCGGAATGCATCAAAAAATGCTGGAATTGTGCCGCGAGATCCAATCATTAATCCAATCACCTCAATGTGTGTTAATTTGTATTTACTAATGAAATATTGGATGCATGGTTCATAGATGGTTTTCTTCTCTAAATTTACTTCCTCCGGTTGTTCAACACTATTTTCAATCCTAATTGTGGGATCAATTATGTAACCTATTTTTCCATTTATAGCTAAGATGTCAACTCGGCGGTTAGATCCATTATCAGAGTTAAAATGTACTTCCTCATATACTTTAAAATGTTTCTCTCTTAGGGCATATTTAATCTTTTCTTATTCAAAAATCAAAAAAATTTTATGCTTATGGAAAGCATTGCTTAAGATCGCTTACTGAAGGACGGACAGACAGACAGACACTCCCACAAAGGAGTCCCAATCCCAACTTTTCCCGATTCTCACAATTTAGAAACACTGAAATTTTACAGAATGGCCATGGTGACAGAGTATTTAATCATGATATTAATTCGAAAATTCATATAGGTTCCTTTTCAAAGTAAATTGACAACTAATGTCACGATTTTCCAGATTTGTAATTATTAAATGTGGAATTATGTTCATTTAACATTTGACTGAGTTTTCCTGGTTTTTATTTTCCTTTGTTTACGTCAGTTTTTATTTACCATAATTTACCTTAGTTTATTAGTTTTTAAATTACTAGTACATGTTCATTTAACATTTGACTGCGTTTTCCTAGTTTTTATTTTCCTTTGCTTCACGTCAGTTTTTATTTACCTTAGTTTATTAGTTTGTAACTTACCTGTATGGTTACCATTTACTATTGTTCTAATCCATGTAGTCCAAAACTTTGGAGATATCAAAAACGATTATTGTAGTTGATTTCAGTTTGTATTCGTATATTGATTTGGTAAATAAATGAATTTGTCAGAAAAAATCTGAAATCGGTTCAAAAGTTCATAGAAAGCCGAAAAACAAAAGTATACTGTAATTATAACCACAATAATCAGGGTAAAACTTAATTCTACTCTACCGCATTTTTGTGTTTTCTCAAGTTTTCTTCAGTCTCGGCCCGTCTCGGGTATTCTTGGAGAAGTGCTTTTAAGCCATTTTGTATTTGAATAGTTTGCAAACGCATAAAAGATTTCACTGATCTCTCAGGTAAAAGTAAATTGAGAAATTATGATTGAGTACGTAGCCGTATTTATAATTATTGACAAATAAATATTGTATTGAAATGACATGTTGAGTAAGATGTACAAATGTGAAATGAAGTAGCAATTAGAAAATGGACATGAAAAATTATTTTAAATTTAAATGACATTACTCGTGGTTTTTTTAAAGGATTTGTATGCAATTGGAAATTCTGTTCCCCTGGAAGATGAAACGAATGACTACGAATTGTTGAAAGCTACCCAAACAGAAAATGGAACAACTCTGCAATTTAGAAGACCCTGGAACACTTGCGATTCCAAACACGACTTTGAGATCACTGTTAGCACTCTTTATAGTAATGTCTGGCTAGCTTAATCTTGTTTTTATAATACATGTATTGAAAAAGTGGTTTTGTTAATTGGTGTAGGAGGATACGATACGATTAATTTGGGCGTACGGGGAACACGCTCCTTTAACAAACGAGAATTTATTTCTGCCTGCTTACCACAATTCATTCCGTGGAGTGCGTAGTGTGTTTTTAAAAGTTCCTACACATTTGGTTGAATTTCCAGACAATAAGAATCCATCAGACCCTCAGGTGAAATATTGGGACGTCAGAATGGATAAAGCTCAAATTCCAAGCGAAAACACTGTATATTACTGCAAAATTTTCAAAGTACCTAAGATTGATAGAAAACACCAGATAATTGGGGTAAATTGAACTTTTCGACATTTTTGGCAAATATAACTACCTTTTTCGAACCAATCGGTATATCATTTGGTAGTGCCTACGGCAGAGGAATGTATGTTGCATACTTTTAACGATTTATTTATGAAATGAACATCAGTGAATAATATCTGTTTTTAGTTTCGAAGTTTAATCGAAGACGCCAATAAGGAAAACGTGCATCATATAAACTTTTTTGAGTGTACTGTTCCTCCCATGCATGGAACAAGTGAGAGTGTATTTGAAAAATATCTCAATCATCCGGGCGGACATTGCTACACAAAAAATATGCCCCCTGAATGGGCCCAATATTGTATTACAGTACCGTTTGTTTGGAATTCTGGGGCGGAAGGTAATAAAAACATTATGTCCATTAAAGCATTACACATAGCTATTAATTTATTTCATAATTAATTACTCTTCTAACTGAACTTCCTGCTTAATAAGTCATATTTTTGAGTTACTTAGGATTGATGCTTCCTGAAAATGTTGGCATCCCAATGGGAGAGGAACACAATGGAACTACGTACTCAATGCTGGAGATTCACTATGATAACCCTAGGAAACGCACATGTATGTAAACCGCAGACGACTACAATGAGAACATCATTATTTTCTCATGCTTAACCCAATTGTCCCCCATTTCCCTAAATTCCACCTACTCGGCTCTACCCTTTCTCTGTTACATACTGGTAGGTGTATTATAGTATGCACGTTAGTTTTATGAATAGACCTCGAAAATATGAACCTCGGTGACAAACCTATCTCCTGATACAATGGTTTGTTACATTGTCGCAGCCATGAAAAAATGGCTTGTTACTTTGTAATAGTAAGCAGACGATATTCCTTTACCCAGCATATTTAACGTGTTTTACCTTATCATTATCATCTATGTAAATTTAAAGGGGGATATCTTTCCTCAGTACTGGCTCATTACATTATTGCTTGAGGAACACTCATTTAATTCGTAAAGACGATTCATTAAATTTACCCTAATTAATAAAACTAAAGGCATGGACTTTTTATTTTAAAGGCTCATTAATTGCCAGCCTTTATTTTCATACAGGAATAATACTGAATAAAAAAGTGATTTCATTTTCAGTCGAAGACAATTCTGGTATCCGTTTATTTGTGACGAGTAAAGTAAGGGAAAATGACGCTGGGACTATCACTATTCATTCACGATTCGGTCAGCTGCACATGATTCCCCCCAGATTCGAAAACTTCAAAAGCTTTGCTTTTTGTACACCCGAGTGTACACGACAGGTAAAATAAGTTTGTATTATGATAGTTTAAAGTTCAGCTATTAAAATGTTTATAAAAAGCAAATTATTTCGACTGGGAAATACCACTAACTAACGGGAAGTTTCCAATTTCACTTGGAAATGTGGGTATCAAAATGGAGTGGGAAATGTGTGATATAGTGGGAAATAGAGCCAAAGTTCAAATTTTTGGGCTTTATTTCCCATATTTCCCATTTACCACAATTTCCCGAATTTCCCGGACGTCCAACAACAGTGGGGTGGGAAATGGGAATATTCACAACTCTGGAATTAATGTTTATAAAATACAGTTTTATGACTTTAATTTTATATTTACTTTTTAATAAAATAATATCCAGGTTTTACCACCGGAAGGAATCACTGTAACACACGCAAATCTTCATGCCCATTTAGCTGCAAAAGCATTAACAATTCGCCACATTCGAAATGGCACTGAATTACCGCCAATAGCTCAGGTGTGTACGATTACTCTTAATTTTCTTCAGTAATAATGCAATTCAATTGATATTTTGTTTTTATGACTTGAAGGACCTCCACTACAACTTTAATTATCAACAGAGCCGAATTGTTTCTCCGCCGAGAAAAATTCTTCCTGGAGATATTGTTCTAACAGAGTGTACGTACAACACGAGTGATCGGAATCAGGTTACTTATGTAAGTAACATCATAATTGCAGTAATATTAAATTATAAACATGTTGGCTGAACTTTTAATCTAATAAATAATCATCTTTAAACGGCTAATATTTATTAGTAACATTGCACAAAGCAATTTATTTTATTCCTTCTTAAGCAATGTTTCAATTATTCCAATTATAATTATGGTATTCAAAAATTGTGTATAATCGATCATGTAAAACTGAAATGTTTTCAGGGAGGAACGACTACTCGTGATGAAATGTGTCAAGGCTATATTTTATATTACCCTCGAGTTAAGCTGGCTGCTTGTTCTACGCAAACGGAATTTAATAATTTCTTCCACGCTCTCGGAATTAATAAGGTTGTGGGTCAATCCGCCCTAGACGAAGTCCAATTACCTTATAGACCTGTGTAAGCAAAGTTTCAATAATAATATTTAATTAATAATGCCCTCTACAATTCATATTGATACTGGAATTAAGTTATAAGTTGGCCATTAGGGTGAAGCAATATAATTGATTGCTTTGTTTGATACAAAGTTATATAAGATTTAGACGGTAATAATTAGAGTTGTGGATATTATACAGGGAAAACCAGTTATATGATCCTGGAGATGATGCGTATATCCTCAAAAGTCGGAGTGGAGGCCCTGTGCATTTATTTGACTTGTTAAATGTGGCAGACCCTGTATTTGACCATAATATCACTGTTAGTGAGTATATCAATAAACTTCAATGGGCCGAACAGAATGGAACTTTCACAAAAAGAGTTACGGAACAATGGTGGGACGGTCAACAGCTATCACTTTGCACGGGCCCCAGTTATGCAAGGGTTCCTTTAAAGGTATAGTTATATTATATAAATAAAATCTGTGAAGTACTGTAATTGAATTTCTCCAATATAATTACAAAAATTGTCTCTTCGTCATAGCCGGTACAACATTTTAAAACCTTTCGCAGTTATACTCATCGTCTCGTATTATTTTCAGTATAAAAACAAGTGCTCAAAATAAGAAGCTAATTTGTGATTGTTTACTTTAGGATTATTTGGTCCCCTATCCAAAGTTCAAAGAATACCTACCGCCTTCAAATGAAAAATGTCGATTGGACAAATCTGGATAGTTTAGTGGAAACATCCTAACCAGATTTATTACAATAGTTTTTATTGATTTACTGGATTATTTATATTATTGCTAGTAAATTGTTACTTTAGGTTTATTCAACCATTGATCTTTTGATTTTAAAATTGATTTTATCCTGATAATAAATTTTTTGATTGGCGCAGCTATTAACCATTATCATATATTGAACAAAATCTAAGAATTTTTTTGATTACTATTGAAAAACGGTAATTACAATTTTTAGTCAAAAGTAAGTTTTTATTGCATTTTATTTTACTGTTATAATTATTGATAAATGGGGGAACTTTGAGGTTGTTGTACAAATCGGTCGACAATTGTGCCATTTTCCAAACGCACGTAACTGGTCTCAGGTCGCCAACGATCATCAAATGAAAGTTCAATGACACGAGACCCACGAGTCCATCCAACCCATCCACCACCATGTCCTGATTGGCGGTTGTAGCACAAAGCCATATGTCTATAATTGCAGCACCAGCCATTTCCTGTAATCCAAAAAATATTTAATTAGTTAGTCAACAGTAGAAATTGACTTTTGGGTATTTTCTTTTTACCATGATTGTGTCCTATGAATGTAGCTTTGATTATTCCCGAGTTCACTAAAGCGTCCATGAAACCAGTATCTCTTTCTTGAGGGGTAACAATATCATCTAAAATAGAAAATAAATGTATGTCATGACTTATGAAAAAAATTGACTTCGTGGACATTTTTGACAGAACAGATGCCAGGTAGGCATCAGGAAACATAACATTCAAATTGAAAGCTTAGAATAACTTTCCCATTTTAACAAAGTTCATACCGTGTTGCCCAGGACATTCAGGATGGTCAGCAATATTATCGTGGATTGGCGAATATTCCTGCCTGAAATATACAAATCCATTTTGAAAAACACAAAATAAAGATTTCAGCCGATAATTTATTAAATTATTAATTTTTAGATTTTATATGGTAGTTCTAGGCTTCAAATATACCTAATCTTTCTAAGAAACTACTAAATTAAATACTTACGTTGGGTAATGGAAGAAAGCGAGTGAAGGAACGGGACCCCAAGTTTCGTTCATTCTCCGTACATTTTCATTAAACCATGCAACAACAGTTTCATGGACGTAGGCAGAAATGCCACCGCTGGAATTTCGTCCTCCTCGGCTGTCGAAGAACCAGAGAATCATTGCAGGTGTGCTTGTATAAGTTTTATTGACAGGTGGGTAAATAGGAACGAAATAGTTGGTGGTCCCAATCAAGCCATCTTCACCTTGTTGTGTGTAACAGCCATGGTACTTCTGTTCTGTTTCAAGTATCTCTTCTCTGGTCACGTTGTTGCCGATATCATGGTTTCCATATGTGGATGCCCATCTATTTATCATTGTATGCAATTATTTACTTAGTAATAAGTACCTAATTGCTGTAGCTATTAATTTTTCTTTGCAATTAACAAAATTGAGATATAAAATCAGACTAACCATTACTAATTTTGCAATTAAGTTAGGAATTAATCCACCATTACACCAAAACCATTTCTATTAACATTATGACATAAATATTAATAGACTAAAATTAATTACCTATAATTTCCTCTAACGACAGGTTGAAGAAGTTGGTCAACGACCACGGAGCCATTAGGAAACATGACTTCTGCAGACATTAAATCGCCAGTGTAAACTACAAAGTCAGGACGCTCCCAGTTGAGAATGTCATCCATCACTTGAGTGGACCAAGCGTCATTAGCTGGACCCCAGTCGGATCCTGGACCTTCACCATAGTGCCTATAGTAGACGAATGAGAGGGTTTAAATACAAATTCTATTTATTTAACAACTTTAAATTTGTATTGATTCCTTACAAATCAGCAAATGTCACGATTTTAAAACTTCCATCATCGTTGAAATGGATAGGATCACGATATGGGTTTCGATGACCCTTGATGCCAATGGTCAGAGTAGAAACTAGAAGTATAAATGCAAGAAATTTCATTATGACAGACTAATTTTGGTTGTGACTTGTCTCTGAACTCACTCACTTGATACCACCTAGTTTTGTCTTCCTGTGGTTAAGCAAGAAACATTTAATTAACAAATTGTGTAGGTAGATAGCAATATTGATAATCAGCATATCATATTTATCAAGTTGATTTGGTCAAGTGACATAGTGACATGTAGTAACAGATTTAATGAGCATATTACCAGTGTAAATTATCCTTTCAGTCATATCATTATAGTCACTGGAAAAATTTACATATAAAATATATATATCGAATTACTGCTGCGATGTTTATCATTGCTACTTCAAATTTCAAGCTTCTTCGAAGTCCGAAGTAGGTTATTATTTTATTATATTATAATTATATTATATTAATATAGTACAAGTATCTGTTAATTATAAATTCCTGTGTTTGCGTATGTATACAATTAAACACGAAATGAGTTTACCTATTTATCATTTTAATTGGATGCACATAGTTAATCAACATTTGGATGACTACATACAAATACAACGTATTTTACTTTTCAAGTGGTAATGCAATGTAGGGTGTTTGTGAATTTGTGAATGTTCATCTGAGGAGTAAGTAGTAAGTATTTGTTTGAAATGATGTTTCGAGGTTATTACATAATCAAAGCAATCAATAACCACAATTAACCAATTAATCAATGTCAAGTATAGAGTACTTGAATTTTGATTCATGCTGTTTAGTTTGACTATTTAATATAACATTCGAATTATTCAAACTTATAACAATGAAGTTAGAGCTAAAATACTAATCGGTGCTTGGTAAATAATGTCCAACGTTAACAATGTATTTGGTCTTTAATTCATTAGCAAAACATGAACAAGAAAATTAAAAAAATTTCTCCGATCAAAATTTACAAAAATGTATAAAGAAATAGTAAAATGATGCTTTAAAATGTTTGTAACGCCAAAAATAGGAATAATTTATACGTACTTTGATTATCCAAATGCCTCTCCCACATTTCAAATTTGAAATTGATTCACACCAAACTAACACATGTACCTAAATATATGATTCAATTGTATAAATGTATTTATGTGAGTACAAATTTCTTCCGCGTTGACTGAGCATTAGAATTATAGAAACAGTGATTGCACTTACTGTATGCAAGAACAAGTGCTTAACAACTGTTTATCATCTAACTGACAAGGAAAAGAATTTTTATGCATTTAATGATGGTATTGACAAAAGAAGCAAGCATCTGTGCAATGTTATAAATTCACCCTACTTACTTTTTACATGTATAATGAGCATTTGAGAGTGAATTTGAAAGTGAATGAGAGACTTTTGGCATTATGAAATTTCATCTGCATTGGCCAAAAGTGTACCTAAACACATACATAATACATACATAAATATTTTAATACTGCATACGGCGTAACTCAAGTGTATCTTGTATTTGAATAATTCAGTGAAATGCTGTTGCACGTCAATCTGTGTGGCGTGGATGTAATTAATTGGCAGACATGAACTAATTATTATCTAAATAACCACCATGTAAATTGCTATTAAAAATGACGTATCATCATTAGTCCATGTCCACCGTTACATTTGTAACTGTATCATAGTAATAATATTTTTCGCTAAAATAAATAGTGACCTTAATGCAAATCCTCATTTAAATATGTGTGAATGTCTGTGATTCACATCACATTCAACACTATTATATCTTTAATCTTTAATCTTTAGTATCATACATTACAGCAGTGGTGACGCTTTAGTATAATGTAAATGTATTTTAAATATAATGTAACTGTTTATAAGCAATAGTAAATGTTTTTGTATAAAATGTGGGTGATATTTTGTAATACGATCACAGAAACCTACAGAAAGCAAAGTCACTTAACAGCAAATATTCTCCGATAAAGTTAAGTGAAATTGTAGTGTATAAATCCAAAAAAGTTTAATCAAACTCGTTTACATTCTAGAAAATAAAAATGAAAGTTTTTATTTTATATATCGCTGCAACAACCCTAATTTTTACGGTAAGCAGGTTAAAACGATTTTACCCTCAAAAATTTATGAAATCATTCCTAAGGAAAAGATGATAGTTTCTTTACAAATATCATAATATTTTAATTTGCAACTCCTTTGAAATGAAATTCAGGTTTATTTGAATAATGAAAATTATTAAATGAAACTCTTTTAATCATTAACTAATCGTTTTATTT
The DNA here is from genome assembly GCA_020055645.1 of Tomocerus qinae. NCBI lineage: Eukaryota > Metazoa > Arthropoda > Collembola > Entomobryomorpha > Tomoceridae > Tomocerus > Tomocerus qinae. The sequence continues at coordinate 64,418,302 of CM034546.1, forward strand.
CTCAAACAGTCAAATTTATTTAGCAGTCTCAAAGGAAATAGTTAATAGTTAGTTAAAGTTAGAAATAGTTAGTGAAATTGCCTATGCTCCTTCAAATTAATAAACGCTAGGAATAAAAATAAAAATTATTGAAAGTGTTGCCATTATTAAGTTTTATTTTGTGAGCAGTAAATGTATTGACAAATATTTTGATTACCACCTGCTTTATTGTCTCAATTTACTTTCTTACAGAACGGAAGCCCATTGATGTCTTCCACGGATAGTGGAAATAGCTCCATGCCTTCCAAAGAAAACGGACTGGTTCCAATTTTAAGTACACAAAATGAAAAAAATAACAGTACAATTCATGGAATTACCGTTGAAAACATAACTCCTGAATTACGCCATGGCGGACCTTACGGCTACAATTATCATGACGATGGTTATCCTGGCCATCACCACGGCCATTACCCACACCCATATCCCCAGAGAGATCCAACGGTCATTCAAAATTGTAGAACGGTAAGAGGAACCATTATTCTTAATTGTAACTAATTAACTTAATTAATTGACTGTCTTAATTGGTTAATTGTATTTTAATCATTGTTACTATAATTTTGCGTTACAATTAATAAAATTAAAATATTACTGTACTAACAAAATTTTTATGCAAATCGAAAATAAAATTGCCTACAGCTTCAGTTTCCTAAACTTATCTGAAGAACCAATTAACAACCACCTCTGACGAATATAGTATATAGTTGCATCAATATATAAACGACTGTGATCATATGCCAACTAATCTTAAAATCAATAAATAGCAAGATTATCAATCCCAATGAAACTTTTCCTGTTTTGTATGATCAATCTGTTCAGTGCAAATGACAGTAATTTTCTTTCAGAAATTGAAATAGCAGTCCAGTTAAAGTATTATCGTTTGCTCAACAGCTATGATAAGTTAAATGCTGTCTTCCGATCGCACAAAACTTCTAACTATACGTTTATCTTACGGTAAAGATATTTCTTTTTATTATATACCGTCAGATTAAATGGTAAATAAGTTTTTAATTTTGTAAACAGTCAATAAATACATACACCATAAAGGTGAAATTTTTATTTCAGTCCCAATGTCTACATTTATTTAAATTATATTGGTTAGCTATAATCTTACCAGTTCGGTTTATTAATACTTATTATTATTAATAGAAAAAGGAAGTAAATAAAATGGATTAGGATATTAATAAAAGTTATGATTGCTGTATACTTAAAAAATGTATATTATGTACTTAAATTTTATCCTTGAGTCTACACATCAATTATTCCCCTTCAATCTCTCAATATCTTCAGCCGTCAAACGTCCTTTGTCCTGAATAATTTTAAGTGCTTGGGATACCCCATTGCCTTTGCAAACGGCATTAACATTAAGAATTCCGTTTTTATCTATTTCCATTGTGATCTCTATTGAGTGAGTACCAGCTAGCCCTTTAGGAATGCCATCCATTGTAAATTTACCAAGCAGATGATTCAATTTAGCTACATTATGCTCCCCTTCGTAGATAACGATTTTGACAGTTGTTTGATTGTCTTCAAAAGTAGTGTACTCCTTAACTTTTTTAACCGGTATCGTGGTATTTCTTGGTATAATGACTGACATGGCACCCTCTCCAACTTCAACTCCAATTGACAAAGGGGTGACATCATGCAAAACAATTTTACTTAATTGTTCAGCCTTGTCTCCATTGAGAATAGCCGCGTGAATGGCTGCCCCATGAGCAACAGCTTCATCAGGATTGATGGTTGTATTGAAAGCCTTGTTGTTAAAAATGTTTCTAAGCAGTTCTTGGACTCTTGGAATTCTTGTTGAGCCACCAACGAGAACGATGTCATCAATGTCTTTTTTCACCAACTTAGCGCTGTCCAATGCTCGTTGAACGATAACGATGGATTTTTCCATTAAGGAATGGTTGATGCTATTAAATATATCTCTGGTTACATTCACAGATAAATCAAGTGATCCATGAATGGCATCTACTGCAACAGTTGTTACAAGACATGAACTTAAATTTATTTTATGCCTTTCACATTCGTTTCTTAAACGTCTTAACTTTCGATTTGCATTGTTGCGTGCACCAATATCTTCAGAATTCTTATCTGCTGTCAAGTCAATATTTTCGGTTCTTTTAAATTCTTCAATGCAATAGTTGACTAAATTGCTATCGAAGTCTTCCCCTCCTAAATGAGTGTCACCATCTACTGCCTTCACATCAATTCTTCCATTGTGAATTGAAAGAATGGCGACATCAAAAGTTCCACCGCCAAAGTCAAATACCAGAACATTTCTAGGTTCCAGACAAGCATAATTTAAAGTGTAAGCTACTGCTGCGGCTGTTGGTTCAGTCAAAATTCCTAAGACATTTAACCCAGCTAAGCGGCCAGCATCTCTCGTCGCTTGTTTCTGTCCATCGTTGAAATAGGCGGGAACGGTTATAACTGCGTTTTCAACTTTACAGTTTAAATGATTTTGTGCAATTTCTTTCATGTTCTTTAGAATTTTTGCGGATATTTCTTCAGGATGGTAAGTCTCGCCGTTTGCAATAATCTTTGGAATTCCATCGTCATCAACAACAGTGAATGGCCATTGTTTTATATCTTCTTGCACAATTGGGTCGTCAAATTTTCTTCCGATTAACCGTTTAGCATCAAAAATTGTATTTTCAGGATTCGAATGCGCTTGATTTTTTGCAGGTTCGCCAACCATTTCAGTGCCATCTTTGAAAGCCACGTAACTTGGTGTTGTATTTTTAGAATTCTCATTTGAGATAATTGTCACCTTTCCAGCGTGATAAACTCCAACACAAGAAAATGTAGTACCCAAATCTATTCCAATGGCAGGGTCTACTGGCGTATTCATTTGATTTTTATCTTTGTGTTTAGTAAATGCTGCTTCTAATAAGGTCGTCAGTTCCGCTTTTGATTTTGGGGTCAATTTCATAGAGGGATTTGATTCGATTTTGCCGAAAGCAATTTGGCACGCTTGCTTGTGATAATCATTCAAAACCGATGGCTTCATAAAATCATCATTGCCAATATGTCTTACCATTTCTTCTTCATAAATCGTAATGATGGACCTTTTGGCCATTTTCATAGTTAGCTCACTAGGCTCTTCATGTTCACTTTTCTCTGGAGTTTTTCCAGCTCTTTCCTGTAATCCATTTCCCTTCTTTCCTGTGGAGGTCACTGGTTCGCCAAAGTTAAACTGTTCTGTCAACAGATTTTTCGGTCTAGGCTTAATTGTAGGTCTGAATTCGTTTACATTTGATGGCTCCGTTGAATTCACTTTCATTTGCAGCGTCTCATTTTGCCCCTTTTGGCTCTTCTTTATGTTTGAATCTAGTTTGTACTTGAATCCACTATATGTCGAGTCCAATTGAGTCTTCAAAAATGAGGTTTGAGAAATGTCAAGGGTAAATCTGGCGTTTAAATCTCCTAATATTCTTAATACTAAATTTTGGTGTACCTTTTCCAAACCATACAAGTTTGTTTCAGGATTGTTATGTAAAAATGTCTCCATCTGATGGCTGTATTCATCTACAGAGTTCGATATCCATTTCCTCACAATCGCCTCATGTTCAGTTTTCTGTCGCTTAAAACTTTGCAGAAACACTTGGCCTTCCGATTCCATTCGATGTTTTAAATCTTCTTTTTTAGAGAAAAGTACATCACTTGGCATCCCGATCGTATTTCCTTCAAAATTTTCCATAGCCAGTTTTCGAACATTGTTTTCCTGTTGACGGAACTGAAGTTCATTTTCCCATTCAGCAGATTGCACTTGTTCCTGCATATGAATTTTATATAATGAGAATGACTGCTCGACAAGACTGTCAACCTGGGCCATATCTTCATCTAAGGAATTACCATTTCTTCCAATTATATTTTGAAAGATTGTAATTATTTCCGCCTCCAACTTTAATTTCATTTGAGACGCATCATAATTTAAAGTCTTGACATTTCGGTCAAATTGTTCAATATTCTGCTGTTTGTGGTAGTCATGCCACTGGTTCAAAATGTCTTCGTTCCGAATTGTACTAACCCGTTTCTCCATTTCATCACTGTACTTGCTAAGGGCATCATTATAGTACCTTTCAACCTGTTGTTCGATTTCCATTTGTTTCGATGAAAATTTATCCATTACAAATACAAACGCTTGTTGCAATTGTTCGGCCAAAATAGATTTATATTGGTTGCAAATATCAGTGGGCAAAAATGATATTTTCTTACAAAATTGATCATCGACTGTAATAATGGTTTTCTGATGTTGGTCATTCAGGTCGCTTTTTAATGTAAATTCTTCGACACACTTTTCCATGATCATATTATACTCAAGGACAGCTTCAGCAATGCAATTTTTAGCGGAACAATTTCCTTCGTCTAATTTGTTTTGGTAAATGATGTTTAACGTTTCAAATTGTTGACTGAGCTCATCAATTAAAGATTCATAGAAATCATGCTTTTCTTGGCTGCTTAGAAAATCAGGCATTTGGAGTTTAGCTTCACCAGCTTTGATACTATTCCTATGGAAGTTATCTAAATCTTGCTGGGAGTAAATTTGGGAACTCTTTGCAATTTTGTCTATGCCGTTCTGGTACTCCAATTTGATTTGCTCAATTTGCTGTCTGACATCGTCCTTCAATTTATTTTGCAATTCTGTAAGTTGAGCACATGCTTTTTCAAGGGAGTCATTCAAACTTGCTTTTAATTTTTGTATGAAAGGAGTGAGGACATTTAAATCTTGAATTCCTGCCTGACCCATGAAAATATCAGTGTACTTCTGTAGCAGGAGAAAATGCGTAGTTTGGAGAAAAGCTTTGTTTGGTGACATTTCTCTGGCCAGTGAGTCAGAAATATCGGCTTGGTAAAGTTCGGTGATATTTTTTATTAGCTCTTCAGTACGTGATGTTTGTTCATTTTTAAAGCGTGAATTATTTAATCCTACTTCTTCCAATTTTTTGTTCATCAGGGTTTCCAAAGCTGTTCTAAATTCCTCAACAAGTCTCTGGCTTCCAATTTTGTAGTTGGTATCGAAATTCATTAAGGCCTGTTTACGCAAAATGTTGTCTACTGCCAAAATCATGTCATTATTTAAAATTGCATTAGAGGTTGACATGAGTCTAAGATTCATTTCGTTGTCGTAAAATGTGAACCAAGTATCTACAATAGATTGCCCAGCTACTCTTGCCTTATTGATTTTCTCGTCGTTTTCAAAATGAAATTGGTTTGTTATTTCTCTAATTTTAGAGTCAAACAAAGGCACGAATTCTTCCAAAATTGTTTTATTGTTGTCGAACCTTTTGCAAAACGAGTGAAGCATTTGTTCTTTGTCCTTTGCAAATATTTCGTCAAGTTCGTCGTGAAGAATGACGTTGTTCTCCAGAAAGTTGGCCATCCTAACTTTGAAATCTTTTAAAAGGACATCCTGTTCGCCATTGCTTTTCTCTGATTTTAGCATTTGATTTTTCTCTTTCATTTTCTCTGACAATTTGCTCAATTCCCCTTCCAGTCGTTTGCGATGTCTCTTAGCAATTTTGGCATCGCCGAATTTCTTCTTTTTGTCAAAACCCAGCAAAAATTCCCTTGTTAGCATTTCAGATGTTGCAGTAAATTCTGCATCGTTTAGAAAGCCATTTATTTCTAATTTTTCATTAAATTTAGCCTTGAATCCATCCTTGCACTTGGTATTAAAGTTTTCACATATAGCATGGGCTGTTGCATCTAAGAGACTTACCGAACTTGGCATTTCGTCACTGTTAAAAATGTCGACATATCGCTGAAATAGTTGAAGAACGTTTTTTCCTTTCATGATTTGGCCTCCTACTTTTTTTGCTTTTATTTGGTCAGGACCCATCATACTTTCCATAAATATAGATAGATTTTTAACAAATTTTTTATCCAGTTCATCTATACTTCCTGTAAAATCATTACTCTTTGCCGATTCCCCTGGATCGGGCATAAGAAAGCAGCTCAATTCTTCAAAACACTTCTTTAAGGTTCCCCTTACCCTTTTGGCTTCCTCAGTTTGGTGCTCCTGAATTTTTAATCGCTTGTTTAAAAAATCTTCACCTCCTAGAGGGCCATATTCGCATTCGTCCGGCATATTCCAGTCTCTGATAAGAAATGTCATTTTTTGAAAGCATTTATCCCCACTTTCATCTTCTTTCATAGCCAGCATGCCGTACTGCATAAAGCTTTCTAAAATTTGAAGAACATCCTCTTGTAAATTTTGAACCACGTTGTAAATCAAACAAGACGAAGTTAGCAGACTGAGTCCAACGATGGCGGACCATTCTCGGTTTGTAGTGTGATCATCGAAAACTCCTTGTGTATCCATGACAAGAACTGCTATCTCTTCGTCCTTATTATTTCTAATCATAAATGGGCGTGACCAGAGCCATAGTCCGGTTGTTTGTCTTTCGATTCCATTTTGAAATGGAAATCCTATCAAAGGTTCTGCACTCTTAGATTTTCTAATCCATCTCGGGGAGGATTTCTTTTCTAATGCTGCAAGATATTTAACCATATAACTAAGCAAAAATGATTTCCCTTGCCTTGATGGACCTGCTATTGAGATTAAAGCCACATCTGTGTCCCCAATATCTTTAAGTATGTGTTTTGTGGTACTGTTGAGATCCATTCGAGATTTTCCTTTCCCACTCATTTGTATATCTATGATCTGAATGGGGCATCCCTCTTTCTCCTTTCTCCGCTCCTGCATTAAGCCAGAAATGTTGAATTTTTGAATGAATTTTAATTGCTAAATATATACAATACCCATTATAATTTTACGCTTTGCGTAAATATACCTCCACATGCTTAAAAATTATTGAGAAAAATAAATAAGCGACAGACAAGATATAGCCAAGTGTTTAATATGAAAACTGCTGAGCGTGCGAATTACTGTTCTACAATGGCTTATGAATACGCTACTAGTAACGGTAAGTCTTAATGAAAATTTACAATTTGTGAAGTTCTGAAAAACAGGTCAACTACTAAACTAAAAGGTTCCAAAGTCAAGCTGTGCAATTTGTCATAACTAAATGAGTAATAAATATACGGTACATGCTTGGTGTAATTTCTGAGTCCATCAAAAAATGCATCGCGGATTGGGGACAATGTACGCCCTCCCACTACCAGGGTTGGAGAAATGGGAGGTTGGTGGAAATTTAGGACGGTGTGAGTGTTAGAAATCAAAAAACCAAAATGGGTAATACAAACACTAAACTTAGAAAAAATGGGACCATATCAACGAATTTCGAATTAATATGAAGAAATTTAATTATTTCAACATTTTTTAACCCACTTTATGTACTAGATTTCAACTAGTAATAATGATATTGATTTACATAAAATATCAATATGAATTAAATGGGTCAGTGTTAGAATACTAACCTAAATAAATGCATGAGAAAGTAAAGTAGCAAATGTTCACACAATTGGTTTGTACATTTAAGCTGAACATTAGATTTTAAGGGTCCAAGTACTTAACGTTTGGCCCTTCTTAATGTAGTAACTATTAGTTTTTATGATTTTGTAGCTCAATTAAGTCTAAATGAAGCATGAAAGCATATGGGTACAACTGTTACATCGTCCCATGTCCCTTGCTTTATAGAGATACCTATTGTAACCATTAAGGGTCTCTCACATCTGTCTATGTAAGCATAGTATTTAAATACCATGGACAATAATGTAAAAGTACTGAGTATTATTCAACTGTTTGAGCTGGAAACTTCATTCTCTCTCTGTTCAATAAAAGTTACTTTACAGTAACAACTAAATACAAAACTTGTCTCACTAACTGAATCCGTTTTCATAACATGGTGTCAGAAGTGGGATTCAGGATTCGATCTGTGAGTTAAAAGAATTCAAGTTTTTGAACTTAGTGAATTTGTCCAATCAGTAAATACTTAGTCAGTTTTTTGTGTGGAAAAGAGTGAAGTATTTGTGAGTGAGCAAGTTGTTGAACTCTGACAAGTAAAATGGCCACCGTCAGTATTTCGCAACGTATTGATACAAATCACGTTGTAAAACTTGCAAATGATAATTGGGATCTCTGGAACTTACAAATCACCCTAGTTCTTAAAGCTGCAAAAGTGTGGGACGTTGTCAGTGGCACATCCACTCGTGCAGCCGCAGCTGATAAAGATAAATGGGACGATTCTGATATAAAGGCCCAAGCCATCATTGTACCCACTCTTACATTAGTGAACGCTACTCATATCCACAGTTGTATTACATCAAAACAAGTGTATGACCGTCTAAAGTCAATTCATAGTGACACAAGTCAGTTGAACAAACAGTTTGTGTTAGCTTCATTCTTCAACTATAAGTTCAAAGAGGGAACAACTCTTGTCACTACATACACTGAGATAGAGAGGTTGTCAATCTCTCTAAACCAAATGGGTGTGGTTATTGACGATGATACCACAATTATGAAGATAGTGTCTTCACTTCCTGATGAAAAGCATAATGCTTTCAAAAAGGCATGGGACAGTGTTCCTGCAGCATCCCAAACAATGCCCGCACTGTTAGCCAGGTTGAGAAAAGAGGATCTTGAGCTGAAACAAGTAAGCAACACTGAGGAGGAGCAGAGCCAAGTAAAGGCGTTTCAGGCAAAAGGAGGAAAAGGGAAACTCGACAAAAAGGAATTCAAGAAAAGAAAGATTGAAGAATTAAAGAAAAAGACCAAATGCAGTCGGTGCAAACAGACTGGTCATTGGTATAAGGATAAGGAATGCCCAGCCCGCAATACACACCCCAACGAAAGTGAGGAGGATAAAAGAAAGACAATTGCAGCCTTCATGAGCAATCCAAATCATGGTAATGATGTATGGATTTCAGATTCCGGTGCAAGCCAACATATATGCGGTAAAAAATCCTTCTTTATTTCATACAAAGAGTTTGAGACCCGAGTGTCAGTATACCTTACTGACGGAAACGCAGTGGAAGCCCAAGGAATAGGAACTGTTTCAGTATTGGCATTCATGAACAATAAATGGATAGAATGCACAATGAATGAGGTACTGCATATTGAGGGAGCAGCCAATCTCTTTTCAGAAGTTATTATGGATAAAAAGGGATATACCATAATAAGAGCAGCGGGAGTGGCAAAATACATTGATAGAAATGGATTAGAAGGGCCAGTAGCTGTAATGAGAGATAATATGTATATTATGAAGTTTAAACCCATTGTACCGAACAAAGCAAATGCAATATGCTTGAGCTCTAATGCAAGACTCTGGCATGAGCGAATGGGTCACATCAATATAAGGTTCATTAATGACACGGCCAAGAAAAATGCAGTGAAAGGATTTTATGAGAATTTTGGAGAACAGTCCATTGAATGTAGCACTTGTCAATTGGGAAAACAAGCTAGAAAGCCTTACCACACAGTGGAAACTAAGAGAAATACTAAGCCAGGGGAAATGGTTCACGCAGACCTATCTGGGAAAATGCCTGTTACTTCTATTGGAGGAGCTGATTATTTCTTCCTAATGAAAGATGATTCGACAGGATTTCGTATGGTATTCTTTATCACGAAAAAGACACAAGTCCCTGCCTGTATTGAAGAGTATGTTTACTTTATGGAAAACCAGACAGGATCAAGACTTAAAGTTTTTAGAAGTGACAATGGAACTGAAATGGTTAATAAGACAGTTCAGACATTCTTTCAGAAAATGGGTATTGTACATGAGACCACGGCCCCATACAGCCCTGAATCGAATGGGAAGATAGAACGGGAAATGAGAACTTTGAAAGAATCGGCTCGCTGTATGCTACTGCAGTCAAAACTGCCAGAATATTTGTGGGCTGAAGCAATGGCCACAGCAGTTTACATAAAGAACCGAATTCTGGATACACAGAGTCCAGAAATAACAGCATTTGAGGCTATTTTAAAAAGAAAACCAGAAATGGGACATTTGCGTATTTTTGGATGCCTAGCCTTTGCACACATACCACAAAACAAACGAAAAGTGTGGAATGATACTGCTGAACAGAGTTATATGGTTGGATATGATGGAGAAAGCTACAGAATATACAATGCTCTTAATAAAACAGTAACAATTGCTCGTAATGTAACTTTCAAAGAAGTAGTACAAGGTGAAATTTCTCTTGAGGAAGCGAACAGCTTTGAGCAGAGTAGAAAAGAGTTAAGTGAACCTGTGGGAGACGAAGAGGAGATAGAATCCTACATAAAGCCAGGGCCTACTTTAAGGGATAGGTCCAAACTAAAGCCAATAGACAGACTTCAAGTTGGATTTCATACAAAAATAATAGAGCCAGCAACGTTTGATGAAGCAATTATGTCACCCAATGCCAAGGAATGGATGGAATCCATGGTGGATGAATTACATAGCCATAAATTAAATAAAACTTGGACTTTGGTCCCTTACCCAACAGACAAGCAAGTACTTGACAACCGTTGGGTATACAGAGTAAAAACAAACCCAGATGGCTCAATTTCAAGATTTAAGTCCCGTTTGGTTATAAAAGGTTACAAGCAAGTACATGGAATTGATTATTATGCCACATTCTCCTCTGTTGGCCGATACGAAAGCATAAGGATTCTGATATGCATAGCAGCTACATACGGCTACTTTATTGTACAACTGGACATCAAAACAGCCTTTCTGCATGGGAAAGTTAAAGAAGTTATTTATATGAAGCAGCCTGACGGATTTATAGAAAATCCTAACTTAGTTTGCTTGTTGGACAAGAGTCTTTATGGGCTTAAGCAAGCACCGAGATGCTGGAACGAGAGATTAACTGAATTTTTAAAAGAAAATAATTTTAATGTATTAACAAGCGACCCTTGTGTCTTTATTGGATTTGTTAACACATACATTGTATACCTACTGGTATATGTGGACGATATTTTAATGGTGTCCCCAAATAACGAAGCACTAAAAATGGTTACACAGAGAATTGAGTCTACATTTGAAATATCAAAAGGAGAACTAAGCTCTTTCGTGGGATTCGAAATTAAACGAAGCGAAGACGGAATTTATATGGGACAGGCATCGTATGTACAAACCTTGCTTGACAGATTTGAGATGACTGATTGCAGTGTACAGTCTGTACCAATGCAACCGAACCAGGATTGGCTTCCTGCTGAGCAGTGTGAGAAAGGACTGCCTTATCCACAGCTCATTGGAGCTTTATTGTTTCTCACAAGATTATCCCGTCCTGACATTGCCTATGCAGTGTCAAAGCTGTCCCAATTTATGAGTGCATACGATGAGAATCATCTCGAAGCAGCGAAAAAGGTACTTATGTACCTAAAAGGAACAATAAACTTGGGTTTGTATTACAAGAAGGGAGGAGAGTTGAGTTTGAATGGCTACTCGGATTCAGACTTTGCAGGCAACAAACTTGACAGGAAATCAACCACTGGTTATGCCTTTTTCCTTGGAGATAGTTTGATCACTTGGAACAGTAATAAGCAACCTATAGTGACTTGTTCCAGTACAGAGGCAGAGTATGTTGCTCTTTCCTCAGCAGCCAGGGAATGTGTTTGGCTGCAAACCTATCTTTTGGAGCTGCAGATACCACAAGACGGCCCAGCCAAGCTGTTCGTTGACAATACAAGCGCTATACGGCTAGCTAAAAACCCAGAGTTTCATAAACGTACTAAGCATATAGATGTACGTTACCACTATGTCAGAGAACTAATAACTAATAATGTAATAGAGGTACACCATGTACCCAAAGAAGAACAAAAGGCAGATGTACTCACAAAACCACTGCTAAAAGGCAAACATCAGCATGATACACAGAAACTTGGACTCAGTGCAGGAAACGGGAATATCAATCCCCATTCAAAGATCGGTGTTGGAACTGGAACCATAAGTGGACTAATGAGCAAGTTATTCATTACTATGCTACTATTGCTGGGACTTCTATCTCCAATTACTGCAAACCCAACCGTAAACCAACCAGTACTCTGGAGGCCAAGTAACATACCTATAACTGTAGGTTACAATGAGTACTATTTAATGATTCATTTGAAAAGCCCTTGCGACATTTTGACGAATGAGACAATTCATGAGGATCTTCTCATCGATACGAAAAACAAATGCAACGAACTGTATGATGAATATTTTATGAAGGAACTGGAAATTATGTGCCCTAAAGGCAGCTTCACAGAAGTCCATTCACGCTCTAAGAGATTTGTTTTTGGAATATTAATGGGAATACTAATCATGTCCATAGTTGTTCCAGTTGGACTTGGAATCTCAGCACAGGTGACAGCCAGTGTCGCAGCAGGAAAAATAGCAACTGTTGAAACGAAGATGAGTGAGATGGAAAGTGAACTAGAGAGTCTTTCGAAAAATATGGAATTGGCGAAAGAAGCAATTAAAGTTCTACAACATAATGTAAAACTTTTGCGGATAGAAACTAAGGCACATGAAGATGACTATACACAAATGAAAGCAAAGCTGAGCGCATCTATTTACGCAATTTCATACATAACATCAAGAATGCTGACTGCCAAACAAATACTTAAAGAAGCGAAGCGAAATTGGGAAGAACGAAAGTTATATGCTCCATTGTTTGACTATCTTGGCTTCTCCTTGCCATGTAAAGAGTCTTGTCCAATTCGGCTTGGCAGAGCAAAGAAATGTCGAATATCTTATGACAAATCTAAACTGTACTTTGATTTTGTTACTCCACTTATAAATGATACTCTGCACCTTCTGGAGGCTGACCCTTTTGACCTGATACACCAAACTGAGAACCAGACTTGCGTTATCTCGTTTTCTGGACCCCGAAACGTGATCATGAGTGAATTACACAGTTGTGTGTATGCAGTTAATGTTAAATACTCTGATTTGATTTTGTCTCCTTCACAGGATTGTGACCATAGCATGACCTACCCAAACGTCTCGAGGTATTATTCGTTGGGAAAATGTCATCCGAGACATACAAAGGACGCGATGGATTTCGTTCAAGTAAAAAACTTCAACTTTCAGAATTATATTTATTGCCACGGCAATAATATTACAATTGGAAAAAGAGAACAGGCCTGCCCACTTGATGTCTTTACACTGCCAATTACAGCAGCTTTTACAATCAATGACCATTTCTACAAGGCCGGCGAATTTCAAATTAGCCATATCCAGGAGGTCAACCCTTTATTCACGATGAAAGCTAATTGGCTATTACAGCCAAAGATACACATGGACGAAATTAAGGAAGATATAAAAATGTTGGATTCAACTAAGAAAAATCATGATTCATATAATACTACATTTATGTTTTTAAATTTGTTGATTGGTGGAATCATTTTTTGTCTCTTATTATAATAATTCTGGTTGTTGTTATGATTATCATTTGGAAACGGAAGAAAACTGTCGAGCCTGCTGTAAAATTTACAGCCCCTAAAACCATCGAAATAGATGATGCCTAAAGAAAATGTATTTAGATTAAGGGATAGTGTTAGAATACTAACCTAAATAAATGCATGAGAAAGTAAAGTAGCAAATGTTCACACAATTGGTTTGTACATTTAAGCTGAACATTAGATTTTAAGGGTCCAAGTACTTAACGTTTGGCCCTTCTTAATGTAGTAACTATTAGTTTTTATGATTTTGTAGCTCAATTAAGTCTAAATGAAGCATGAAAGCATATGGGTACAACTGTTACATCGTCCCATGTCCCTTGCTTTATAGAGATACCTATTGTAACCATTAAGGGTCTCTCACATCTGTCTATGTAAGCATAGTATTTAAATACCATGGACAATAATGTAAAAGTACTGAGTATTATTCAACTGTTTGAGCTGGAAACTTCATTCTCTCTCTGTTCAATAAAAGTTACTTTACAGTAACAACTAAATACAAAACTTGTCTCACTAACTGAATCCGTTTTCATAACAGTCAGTTTTGTTACCGGAATCAATACCTACAATTTTTGTTCTTATACCCATTTTTTGTACAATAATAACTATCTGTTTAAATTAGCTAAGGGTTTTGCTATGCTAGCATACCGTTTTAGAATTTTGAATCCATACTTAATACTTTACCAATAGCCTATGTCTATAAGTTTTTGATGAATTCGTACCTTATGTTAAGCATCGAATCAAGCTCAAATAATCTCTTTGGATTACCTCTTCTATCAAAAAATTACTTCATTGTAGGAATAATGTTAAAAAATATACTTTTGATTTTAATAAATGACTCATTAATCATTATTATTGTTATTATGCAATACAAAAAGCTACGAAACAAAACTACATGCATTTATCGAAACGCCAAGAAAGAATATATTACATATTCTGAAGTTAATATGTAGTTATATTATTGGACGCAAGATTTGTATTCGATTACGTGGTAACTATTCACTAAGGTTACTTTTTATGGTTTCGATGGAATTTCGGAAGGCCCATTGCTTGGACATTTATCATATTGTTTTTATATAAGTGATTACCTACCTAAGAGAAAAGTCATATTTGCAAATGATGTCCAAAACTGAAAAATGTTATGAACACTTTTTATCTACATTCTTTGAACATCTTTTACTAGTTTTAATGGTTAGTGCTTAAATAATTTCTCTACTCCCTCCTGCGTAAAATCACAGTTTGTTATTTTTGTAAATCCTAAGTTATCTGTGTCACAACCTACTGATTACTGACGGCAATAATTCTATTTCTAGGGCATAAGTATTTATGAGTTCACCTTGACAATATCATTTTTTTGTCAAAACGTGTCTCCGCAAAGAAGATCTCACTTGGAGCTCATTTTGCCTTAGCAAAGGAGCAAAGGCAAAATGAGACAAAAGACAACTTTTTTCATGCCGTTTCAATTTGAGAGCCAACTCGGAAAAATGAAAAATATAAGTGGAAATATGTTAGCCATTTTTCCGACAAGGAGGAAGCAGAGACTTTTGTAAGACACTACTTTACTTATATCAAAGTTTCATTATTTAATTGCTTCTGATATAATTAAAACATGGCCTACGTTTCCTAATTTGTTATTTAGGTCTCAATGAAAAATCACTCTTATCACAAATTAAGCACTCTACATTAGCCTATTTGAGTTTTCACTTTAACAGTACCCATTTTTAAAATTCAAACGTGTGCTTAAACTTAACGACATGTTGAGTGCATTATATTATCATTATAAGAACTTACATAAAAAATAAATGTACTGACGGAATCACCGTATATATAAGTAGTATAAAATTCCAATATATAATCGCAGACTGAGAAAAATGTCCTACCTAATATAACTATGTATGTATGGTAGGGAAAATTTGAATTTTACCGCGTGGTTCCAAAGATTTTATTACTAAACTAGTGAACCCAGCTAAGGGGCAAATATAGCACTAAAGAGAAATTCGGCCGCCCACGCTTCACAGTAATAAAAACAATTTCGAAAACATCCCATTAGGTTATTATGGTAACTTTGTAAACCAAAGTATATTTAAATTAAAATATTTTAATGTCAATAGTGGTGGATAAATTAGCTGCAGCCCCAACTTCATGATAAAAAGGAATTTCCTAAACCAAAATAATAACTGTAATCGTTATCGTAATCGTAGATTCAAATGCAGGAAGAAAAAATGACAGGCTCCATTTTTGAAAAAAAATCCCACAAAGTCACCAAAAAACTCCCTTTTAAATCAGAAAAATAAGAATCCCCCTTTGATTTTGGAAAAACGTACAAATTCTATGAGTACAACTTACGGATAAATATTTTTAAAGAAAAGTTAGTTAACCAGTACTGTTATTTAATTCTACAAACAGGTGTGCCAACTGGCAAAAGAATCAAGAGGGTAGTAAAAACGTAAACCCAGCTCTACTAAAAAATATTAAGTTTGTCGATATAGCATAACCAATTTGTATTAAAAGTTTTCAAATGCTATTTAATAAGCCATATTACGATAATTACGAAATACCTAGCACACAGGTTAAATTGAAAATGCCACGTATTACCTTAATTACAAATTATGTGTGTATTATAATAAGCAGTCAAAAACGAAACTTTAAATCTAACCGCACCAACCATGCCCAAGACATTAGCAAAACACTTTTCATTTTCACGCAGTCGTCGAGGTTGCTGATTATGAAACACTTCCATTTGCTTTTTGGTATTATCCTAGCTCGCTCAAGTAAACGTAACCAGTAAAGAGGGTGGAGGGGCTGCAGTAACCCCCCAAAGAAAAGTTTTTCCTAAAAAGAGCTATACGGTAAACATTTTTGGCAGTTCGCAAGAATATCTTACGTTTTGCATAACCATTTGTGGCGCCCCCAAATTTCTAGTTACGTGCCTAAGTTCGACCTACCACATATAGTGACATACATAGGTAGGTAAATTTATTGCTTTATCTAAGACGGTGGTTATAATATAAGTGATAATACCTTTTAAAATCGAGTCGCATAATTTGCTGGGAGCTACTAGTAATAAATAAATGCTAATATAAAATTGTTATAGTTGGTAAACAACCTTACCGTCATGGTGAATTGGTGAATAGAATACTGTGGGCCGAGAATAATAAAATAGCTGCCGCTTTTGAAATAGAAAATTGTAGTTGTCTTGTTGTCTATATTGTCTGATATATTGTACGCTTTCCGCCAAGAATGCTAACTAACTGAATAAATCATTGTATTAGCTATAAGTCAAAACCAGAAGGTGACTGATTAGTTTCTGGTACGGTATACCTGTATATATAGGTTTTATTTTTTATAATAATCTGTTGAGCAATGACATTTGTGCAAACATTTGTGAACCGAATATACTACCGACAAGACAGAGTAAATAATTATTTAAAATATTTGTTCACACCACAAAAATCAGTACTTACACTAATAATCATCCTGTCTAGGTAATAATCCGTAATTGCATTGCATGCACATGTATTCCTTGCAATAAGTGATATGTGATAAGGTCAGTTTTAATGGATTTATTGGTGGAGTGTTTAACCTTTGCTAAAGATAACAAAATAGCAGGCTACGAATAAGCTGAGGTTAATTAAACACAAATGAACGACAGATAATATCTAAGATTATGAATGATCCATGATATTATTAGGAATAATTTTACAGTAATTTGCTTACTACGCTACGGAGTAATAATAATAATCATAAATAAATAAACCGAGTTTAATCAAATAGTTTAGTCAAGTCAGTGTTTTTTTTACATTTTAGCCAAGTCTCCATTTTAACCGATTTCAAGGTGCAGAGTGTGCCGTAAATGCTGCATGCCGTAAATGCCGTAAATTGAATTTACGGCATTTGGTATGCTGTATATTATTTTTTATATTTTTAGCTGTTTTCATACATAAATTTACGTAAGAAGTGAGAAATATAAAACGTTGTTGCTTGTATGCATAAATATTGTGTATTGACATAATTACATTCCACTTTTAGTGCCTTGAAAAGTGGAAACTCATTTTATAACTTATAAGAATTGTCATTTATTATAAAATGATCGAAATTTTATTTTTTGTACTTCAATTAGTTGAATACTACCATTAAACTGTCTCTGCCGTGTATTATGTATTTTACGGCATGCGGCGTCTGAAAATAATTTACAGCATGCCGACTTTAAACTCTGGCCGATTGACATGCCAAGTGGCTAAAATTACTATTTCTAAATGCGTCGATTGAGTTCCAGCCTCTAGCTGGTGGGTAAAAGCCTGACATATTTGCGTGAAAGTTTTTGCGATTTGGATAGAGTGATCCTCCATGCATGGAAGGTCATTTCTTTTGATTCTCCATACGTGGAGGAATCACTCTATTGGTCTCCATGCGTGGAGGAATTACTCTATTGGTCTCCTTGCATGGAGTTCTCATCTTTAATTTTTCAACCACGCTGTTTTTGAAATGTTGAGTAAAATGTTAAGTAAAATGTTGAGTATGGCTCTGGTTTTAGTCGAATGCCGTAAATTCACAACTCAAACTTCATTTGTAATGGTGTCATGCTGCTGACAGTCAGCCTAAGAGCATTTTTACTTCATTACTATCAGATAACCGTATAGTGGAACATGCGCCTGGAATTATGTCGGCATTATTGTATAAGTGTTTGTATGTATGTACGTATCGTTTTGTAATGACTAGACTACCAGTACTGACTTTGCTTTACATTTCAACTCGATTAGGCATCCAAAATTGCTCTACTAAATAATCAACGGTCTATCGATGAAATTCGGGCCAATGCGCAGTCGCTAGAAAATTTATTACAATACTTTCTAGCACTTTTTGCTATTAGTAGATAGTATCATATTATGACGCGTGTATACATAATTGTTTCCTACTCCCAGTGGGAACCAATGCTGTGGGACCTTCCCACCGCAATACCTGTACCGTACCCTGTACTACAAATCATCCACCTATGACATTGGGTAAACGAATTAGTAAGTAAATAAATTATTCCAAAGAACATAATTTATTACCTGTTTACAAATGTTTTAAGGTCAATATTGTCAAAATATCAGTGGCGGAAATTCTACGATAATGTTAGAGTAATCACTTGCACTTACATTGTCGTTTTCTCGTTTCTCAAACTCTAATGTAAACAAAAACAACCAAAGCATGACAAACTATAAAACTTCTGACGTTCATTATTAGTTTCTACAGGCCACTTGACTGTCTGTCTGATTATCTATTCTGAAGTCATTTACCCATGCAATTCATGTGGAATCACTTTCATCCATGTTATCTATATCGAGAATGTCATTTCTAGTTGAGCTAGAGACCGAAGTATATGTAGTTCTACCAGACTCTTCAGAAACAATATACAATTGATTCTAAAATGGCACGCTCAGTGTCCTTCCGTGAATTAGATCTATCTCAGCAGGACTGGACCTTCAACTTTCTGAAAACAGTCAAAGAAGTTTTAGACAATAACAAGACAAGTGAGAACTATTATCAGTCATCAAATCGCAGTAAGCTTTTTTTTAAAATCCATTTCAAAATTTCATTTGAATATTGATAATAAATCCAAGAATTCTCATTTACATAAAAGTCAAGGTAAAAGTTTCTTATTGACTGCCAATATATTTTTATAACCAAAGTCTTTATTAATTTTAGATACCACGAAAAACATTTCTTCGAATAAACTGAGTGCAATAGATGCAATTGGGCAATTTGAAAAAAATATTGCATGCTTAGAAAATAAAATATATAAGGAATTCAATGGACCTTGTTTTGATGAAACATACAGAATTTTGACTGAAGAATGCTGCCAATACCAACAAGAATTGGACACAATAGATGTAGCAGGCCAACCGGAAATAAGGCTAAGACGTAAAGAGTGTTTAATAAGAGTTGACAACGCAGCCACTGAATTAAATAATAAAGCCCATACTGGTGGAAAACCTTGTTCTAAATGTGTTGTACGAAAGTAGAAAAAAAATATTAGTTTCAGCTCGCTTTCTACTATTAATTGTAAAAATTTCAATAAAATGTCTTTATAACAACAATATGCAAGAAAAAATGTAAATTTTTGAAATTCAAAATTATAGTTTGTTAATCCAGTTGTTGTATGTATTTTTAGATTTACTTGTTTCAAAATGTTAGCGTGATAATCATTAAATTTATTACATTGCATTGACATACCATATTTTATATTATCCATAATAATAAATGGCCGCATTATTATAATATTCCCTTACCTTAATTCTAGAGAGTTGTATGTTGTATTGTTATACAATTATGCATACATACATTAAATTGTACTAATACAATTAGTATAAATTAACAATTATAATTCACTCCAAAATAAAGATATTTTCGGAAAATGTGTTGTTTTTTAATTTCATTCAAATTACGTCGTTCATTGAGCATGAAATTTGTTCAAAATGAGAATCTTTAAAAGATTGCACGAGTTTTAAGTATTTTTATGAGGCACATAGTTGAAAGGTAGAAAACGAAGGGATGAAGTATTTTATTGTTTAAACTAAATTTTTGATGACAAATACAGTAAATACTTATTTACTTCACGTCGCAAAAATACAATGTGTTAATGTGTAAATATAAATGACATTATGCTTAAGATTATATAAATAAATAACGTTTAATTTTTACATTTCATTAAGAATATTTGTTTATCAAATCGGCCACTTTTTCATACTGTTCCACACTACGTGCATTTGCATGTTTCACAAGTTAAGCAAATAACAACGTATTATATTTAAGATTAATTGGCATGTGACGTTTAGCCTTAAAAATATTCCTTGATTGGCCGCAATGTCAATTACCTATCGGGCAATTAACTATATAATGTTTTACAGTCAAGGTTTATGACCCGTTCTCAGAATTTGATCATTGATTTATCAGAAACATTTAAGCAAGATCCCTCCACTAATTATTTGCATTATTTTTTATTTACATTGACTTGCAAATATTTATATTAAAGAAATACGTGTAAAAAAACAAGCACATTAGGTGTTCGTTCATTACAAATGTATATGCAGTGGATGTTAAACAAATAAAGATTTAACTTTTCAGCATTACGAACGTGATTCCTCGACAACTATTTATTACAAGTGTGGATTCCACACTGTGGAAGCATATAAAAGGGTTAATAACTGATAAGAAAAGGTAACCACGGTTAGGTATATACTTATTCATTTGGCTGCACTTTATTGAAACGTATATAAGTAGATTGTTTATGGCACCAATTGCTCAGTAGTAGTATCTGCCACCGTAACGATATTGGACTTGGATATCTTTGGACAACCTTGGATATCGGACAAATAAAAGAGTTTTCTACGTTGACCGTGAAATCGGTAATCCACTTTTTTCTACATCACCAGGTCAGACCAGCTTCCAAACCGTAAGAATTACTTCTTAAATTTATTTGCAAACATTTAGATGTTAAGTTAATTTCAAATTTTAATTTTAGTATTTTTATGGGGGAAATGTCAAGAAATTGTACAATTAAGAACGATTCCTGGAAATCGGCTTAGCTTATTAGATTAGATTTAGAATTTCTAGATTTTACATTCATTACTCGAGTATTTGGTAAGTAACAACATAATACTCATTTTAGTTCGCAATATTAAACATTACAAGTTTAGTTGGCTAGTAAATGAAAATAAAATACTTTCCGCATTGGTTGATTGACAATTTTTCAATACTTTTGTTAGTATAGCTATACTTATACTATGTGCTAGCGTTTGTTAATATTATTCATTGATGACATGTAGTTTTAGTGCCTTTACAAAGCAATCATAATTACCTGTTAATACTTTAATCTTATCCAAATCAAAAAAATGTGGCAGTTATCTAAATTTATATAGCTTACCTAGAGGTAGTTTTACTTACTTAATAAATTAATAATACGTTACGTATTGGTTATACACTTATTGAACTAGTAACTAGTAGCCCCAACATTCTTGACTGCGTTACTCAATTTCAAACGGTAGGC
This sequence comes from Tomocerus qinae, assembly GCA_020055645.1. Taxonomy (NCBI): domain Eukaryota; kingdom Metazoa; phylum Arthropoda; class Collembola; order Entomobryomorpha; family Tomoceridae; genus Tomocerus; species Tomocerus qinae. The sequence continues at coordinate 64,439,706 of CM034546.1, forward strand.
ATTTACCAGAGGTTGCTTTTAATGGACAGAATTAGCAGCTACCCAGGGTAGAAGCTTAAGCTTAGGAAAGAATTAGTGCATGTAGAAGTCCAGCACTAATGTTGGGTAGTCGACGATTTATGGCATACCGTCCTACACTGTGATGAGTAGCTGCATGGCACGGTGCGGTCGTGCATTTCGTGCCAGATAGATCGGCGGGTTTGACTTTGAAATTTCCTACCTCACTAATGTTAAATATACGAATTTGTAATAATTAATAATTCTTTCCAATAATGTTAAATAAGCTACGGGCTTCGTCGGTATCTATAAATTACATATATTGTAAAATCCTTTACGACGGATCCAATGATGTATAATATATGTTTGCGTAATGTTGAGGAATCGTGCAGTAAAGTCAGTTGGAAAAATTTAAAGCTTTCAATGTACTCATCACACAGTGCGTCCCTTAAGGATGCAAAGACCTCATTTCAAAAGACCTTTTCATTTGAAAGTGAAAAGAGATTCCCTTCATTTTTCATCATTTATGCCTCAATCCAATGTACGTATACGTAAGTTGGGTGTTGGATTGAGGTTCTTTTCACTGCCAAACGAAAAATGGAGGGAGGCTCTTTTCACTGCCAAACGAAAGTGGATTGAGGTCATTTGCATCCTTAAAGGACGATATATTATAACCCGTAATAATCGATATAATTCAGCGCCTAATTTTTTAAAGTCATAATCATAATAAACGCTTGAAAAAGCGTGTTGAAATTCCGCGTACGCTGAATGATTATTAATACTGATAAAGTACTAATATACCTTACAAGTATATGATTTATTGTAAAAATTTTAGGCTTCTACGTGGGAGTAAACACATGAAAACGCGTCGCTAATCTTGAAAACTCAAAACAATGGAAGAAGCAGGCCGAATTATAGAAATTGCAACTATTCAAGACAATCAAATCGAGTTGGAGACTGAAACTCTGGAAAATCTGTTTGATTGTAAAGAAGTGCGAAATGCGCAAATAGCTATATTATCAGTTTTGGGTCCCGATCGTAGCAAAAGTTCCAAATTAGTAGAAGAAATGCTACTTTACTTACTAGACGATGATGGAATTCAAGTAGATGATTTAATGGCTGGTCAAATTTCAAGTTTTGGCGACGATGACAATTTCAAAAAACCATCCATTGTCACTTGGTCTAAGCCGTTTTTTGTGACTAAAGGTTCAAGACAAAAGGTTGCGATTTTTCTGCTGGACATCAAGGGAAACTTTACTGACTCCCACGATAAGAATTACATCCGTTTGAGTGGACTTTGTACTTTCATATCATCGTTGGTGCTCTACATTTCAAACGAAAAATTTGAGGTTTGTATGCAATTAATTTTTCTACTTTACTGTAGGTTTAATATTTAACGACCTCTTTCAGTTAGCATTATCTAAAACTATACACCAAAAGTACACACTCACTACCTTATCCTAGTAGCCCAGAAAAATAGTAAGACTGTGAAGAATATTACAAGGTTACATATAAGTAGGTACTACTCTGAAATTATGAGGTTGATGTGGCTTTATTCTCTATAATATCCTAACAAAAATGCGAATATAAGTGTGGATAATTCCAGTTCTTGTACTAATTTAGAATGAACAACGGATTTAATGAAGAGAACTAAGTCAAGACAAGAGAGAGAGTGATACTCTTTCGTTAGTTTCGTTATGGCTCGTACTGTGATTTATGACTTGGTTCAGTTACGTAGTAGGGGAGACTGGGGATAGTGTACGAACTTTTCGTTTAGACGGTCCTATAAAATCCCGTTGAGGGATATAAATTCATTTCATTATTTGCATATAATGTCTACATACATAGGCTCAGTTACCCTATTTTTACACATAATTTTAATTACTATCAAAACCAACAGAAAATATTTTATGGATGTCACTTTTTTCGTACACTATACCCAGGACTGGGTATAGTGTACGAATACCCTGGGGATAGTGTACGAATACTATTATTTCGATGTTCTCTTCCCAAATCTGGCGGTTCCATTTCTTAGTATGCTGCCACGGATGCTGATAGTGATATCTCTACTGTTTCATGACCATCGTAATAGTTGTTAGTTTTCTAAAATTATTTTTCCCTGATGTATCAAATGAGGTATTTTATTAGGCATTTTCTATGGTTAAAAAACAACCACCCAGTATTTTGGGAAATATTTGCAGATGTAACTTGTGCAATTAATGGGGGGCATTCAGTAATGTTTAACGCATCACGTATGGTTGAAAAATAAATGTCATTAGCCAAAAGGGGTCATTCCAATGTTCGTACACTATACCCATTTGATTTCTCGTACACTATCCCCATCATGGCTTTTTCGACCTAAATATGTTTCTATAAAAAACTTTCAAAATGATAGCCTAAATGAGCATCGGATATCATTTATGAGAGCTTTTTCACTTAGTCAAAAAATTTGTATCCCTAGATTGTTTTGAAAAGAATCTGTGTGCAAAATGTTGTAAAGTGGCAAAAGTTTACTTTTGGGCATTTTTGGCATCAGAAAAGTTAATTTTATTTTTAGAAAACGTAGTTGGAGCCTGAAGTTAACAACTTTTTGTTAACAAGTCCTCCAAACCATACTTCAAATTTTGAAAATTTTGCCGACCACAAAAAAACACAGATTCTATAAAAACTCTTAACTTCGTACACTATACCCATTCGTACACTATACCCAGTCTCCCCTACACTTGATTTCTCGTAATTTTAGGCACACTTTGACAAACAACACTTTGACATAATATAAATGAGTATACTATTAAACAGATCAATTCCAGTTAGGAGACAAAATCTACGTTTGCAGTTACTGGGGAAGTGTAAGTAAGCAATGTTTAAATTTCACTCGTAGATTGTTGTCTGTAGTAAGTAGACATAAACTTAATTTAGAAAACGAAATTTACCACCAAATATAATATAATATATCAATTCAATAATAATACCAATTAAATAATGAATAATAGTGGATGCACCTATTTACTATGTGTATGGAAATCAGTGCATATGAATTAAATTACATAAATATCTGAGCTTAGCACGAAGAAAAGAAAAATGAATATCCCAATAATAATATTATTGTGATATTTTGAGCTTGGCTTTGGTAGCAAAGCATAATGTTAGAATGGAATCTGCTTTCTGGGTGCTCGGATCCGTACCGGAATTCTTCTGTGCGGAATATTCTCTGGACACTGGAGAATCTTTGTGGCACAGTACCTTTGAAGTAGTAGAGGTATAACTCCAGTTTTGTTCAAAAATCTAAACTTTTAAAAACAATATTTCTGCCTTTGCCTGCTTAAGCAGTTGAAAGGGAGAAATTCAGAAGGATAGAAAAAATCAGTATAATCTTGTTTAAAACAAAAGTAAATTATTATTTAGGGTAATAAAAATTGCGGAGACAATTACTTGACAAAATTGAAATCAATACTGAATGTCCAGTGATTAGTACTGCTATTCTTTATAAGCTGTTGATGAGCTTTTGGGTTCAAACTCCGGTCATCTTAGATTTTACCTAATTTATGCATGTTGCTGTATGCAGTATGCCATATTATTATTTATTTACAAGCTATCGCCCTCTTGAGAGGAGTAGGAGTACAAAAATTTGGTAGAATTAATTTAATTTTATAGATATGGATTATTTAGGCTGCGTAACAATGAGCTTATAGTTAGATGATATAATTTACTACATGTTAATAAATTATACATCTACATATACATATTATAATTATAATACATAGATTAGTCAATACATGATAAATCGTAAAATTGTGTATAAAGAGGTAGATTACAGTCAATTAATTGCTCACCTTGCCAGAAGCATTTCAACCTAGTCTTAAATATGAATATAATATATACTGTTAACTGCTCTTATATCATCAGGAATAGAGTACCAAAGATTCGGGGCTTGGTGGGTAACTGATCTGCGCCCATATTCTAGACTTAATTCTAGGATTGGAGTTACTTATGATCACTATTAGTCATATTATGCGTAACCTAATGCGAGCCATCTATGTTTCAGAGTCAGAGTATCGCAGGAAAATTGTATTGAATGTTAAATATATCTGTGCAAAGCATAATATTCCACACTGAATACAATAATGTGTATCAGTAAGGGATTTATCTTATAAGGCAAATGGTAAGAACTAGCGTTACTATAATTTTGCCATCTTACGGGGTCTAGACATGCTTCTTATCTCTGTTAGACTAAATTTAAATTCACTATTGGTCTTTAACAAATCTTTAAATTTTAGTTAGATATATTTTATTCATTAATAAATTTGAAACGAAAAATATTTTAGGCTTTTCTTAGTAAGTAATAAAAAGCACTACTGATATAGACCTGAACAGCAGTTTTGTAAACGTGTGACTAGTTAAGATGTTAACATGCTAGACATGGGTAGCGAAAACAATTTCAGCTCACAGAAAATTAATTCCATTTAAAATTGGTTTTCCTTTGGTCACGAATAAGTTTAAGTACTAAAATATACCTAGTATACCCCATACTGTAATATTTTAGATATCTTATACTTTAAATGAAACAATATAATTGCAATTTTAAATAATTTTCCAATAATTTAAAAATCTTTAATTGCGATTTTAGGATTCAGATACAAAAAGCATTGAAAGTATTTCCCTGGAAGGCATACGTCATCAAGAAACTAACAGCCCAACACCTCATCAAAAATTAAGGGTAATTATTGAAAATTGGAAAGGATCAGATGAATACAAATATGGCGACATGGATGGACCTATATTTTCAGCTAAATTAGCAAAGATGAGATATACACCAATTTTTTCTGCTTTTGAACACTTGGAATTTTTCTTTTTGCCTAATGAAAAGCATGACAACTACTCGCACTATTTTGACAAACTTTTAACACTTTCTTTGGACAGCACATACTTGGTTCCGAAAAAGTTTGGGGCATTTATAAAGGCATCATCAATTATAAATGAACTGAACAGATATGTAGAGGCAATTGGTCTTGATTCAGAATTTACTGGAACATTAACTGACTTTTTCCCAGCAAATATTCCAGGGACCAGCGAAGAAAACGTTCTTTCGAATAACAAATCTGTTCCAGGAAGTATCATTGAGAAACAAGAAGATCAAAGTACACCTAACAAAAGTAAAGAAACGAAAACTAGAAAATCGCCAAAAGGGAAACATGATGCTTCAGGTTTAAGGGAACGGAGGCATGGCTTGCCGAGTTCCTATTCTTCCAAAGATGAAACAAAGAAAAACAAATCTACAATTCCAAATCCAAACGGATTGGTCGAAGTCGTTAATCCCAGAAAACCTGTATCTGTACCAAATATTCAAAGTGAAATTAAAACAGATGACTCAATTACAGGTAAATTAAAAGAGGCGAAGGACGTAATTGATTTCGGAAAACTGGCAGAGCATTCAACACAATCATTCAATACCCTTCAAGATATACATGGAATTGATAAAGGCGAAAAATTTGATGTCTTGACGTTCATTCAGAAAAAAATGATATGCACAGACGAAAAAATCGAAAACTTAAAAAGGTCCTCTGGACGATTGCCAACACCTTCAGAAATATTGGACAGGATTTCAAAAACAAATAATTCTTCGCAGAATAAAGACAACTTTCTCGAAGATAAATCCAGTGATGGCAATGCAGCATCATTAGAGAAAATTGGCTTGGCAATTTCCCCATTTTGTGGAAACGATAAAACCTTTGATTGTCCACAACTCCTTGAAAATGGTGTTACCACCCAAGATGATACAAGAATCCAAGAACGAAAAACAAACCCCGATATGTTACAACTGCAAGAGAGAAACAAAACCCCTGATAATTTGTACTTACTTGAAAGAAATGCCACTCCGGATATCGGTAATTCACAACTTCAGGAAAGAAATATCTCCTTTGATTGTCCACAATTGGTTGAAAGGAAAGATATTTTTGGGTATTTAAGCTCTCCTGAAAGAAGTATTACCCCGACGATGTCTAATTTTTCCAAAAGAAACACTACCGGTATAGATTTGGTCGAAAATAAATTTGATAACAAGATTACGGAATTATCCTGCGGCAACTTTGGAGAAGAAAAACAGAGGGTTAGACCATTAAAACCAGTAGCCGAGGTTTTCTCCGTACAGACGATGAATCAAATAAAGAACGGAAATATCAATGCAGAAAACAGTAAGTGGGATTGCTATGCAAAAAAGCAAATAGAATCCTACGTGATTAATAGCTTTAAAAAGGTCCCGGTTCAGTCACGAGAATCTGTTGACGATATTATCCAAAATGTCCAGAATGTAGTTAAGAAAAGCCTTCCAGAATCAAATAAAGTTGTAGAAGGCCAAAGAAGCTCAGTTAGTCAGGCAATCACCGCAATATTGATGTACATAGAAGCAATGGAAAATGCTTTTAAAAAGTACTTCAACTTTTCACATCAAGATTTTGAAAAACAACATGACTCGTGTTATGAGAAGGCGATGTCGTTTTTTGGAAATTCTAATTATCTGAAGGAAGCTGTGGATATGAAAATTGGAGAGGCTAAAAGAATATTCCAGACACTTAATAATAATTATCTTCTGCACCAACAAGCTTCCATTTTAAATGCTGTCCAGGGAGTAAAGCAGATTTATTCCGACAAAATGAAAATCAATAATGCAACAGATGAATACGTACTGCTGAAAAGACACGAAGAAGTAATGGGGAACTTACTAAAAGCTGCCACAATTTCCTGTAATGTAAATAAGTCATCATGGTCAAACGATTTACTGCCAATTTTGGAAAAAGAATTGAATAAGCTATACGAGCAACAAAAGCGAGCAATCGAAAATCTAAAAATTTCAAAAAGGCGAGTGAAATCTGCGGTTGAAAATTCCGTATTCTACTACAAGAACGAAATGGACAGAATGCTGGGCTCAGGGACTATCAGCCAACTCTCTCAATTTAATTCCCATCACGACACAAAATATTCAGAAGCACTTGGAAGATTCGGAAATAGTATCGAAAAGGAACCTCGTGATATTTCTCTTGATGGCGAAAACGGTCTAAAATTTGAAATAGAAAAACTTAGTAGCACATTAAGAAACGATTTCATCACAAGGCTGAACACGGAACAGCGACAAAGGCCTCATTTGTCAAAATTGGACGAGGGAAGGGTTCATTCGTCTGAAGGTATCACAGAACTTCGAGGTCCCGAAGTTGATGGCTCGTTCCAAAATCGATGCATAGGAATTCACCTCGACTTTTCAGAAATTATCGCAGCTCATTTGACTGAAAACGGTCACAGAGAAATTTACAGAAAAGAAGATCCTCACATTGGGTATAATGGCAAACTCTTCATTAAAGGAGGTAAAAATATAATTGACTTTGTTTTCGACAATGTCTGGGAAAACTCTTTGGTAAATCTAAAAGATATTTTTAAAGTCAAAATAGGCGAAATAATATCAATCAATTGGAATGGTTCTACTAAATCATTTCGAGCAGAAGAGTTGATATCTTTTATTTTATATCTGATAAAAGTTGATTGCGAAAAAACGTTAGGAGGGGATATTAGCGTATGTACTATTGCAGTTCCATCTCATTTTAGTGCAGTAGAAGCCCAAGCTGTACGTGATGCTGCAGTTATTGCTGGTTTAAAGCACATTCAAGTATTGAGAGAGATTTGCCTTGCAGGAATTGGCTCTTGGTTTTGTACAGACGACAGCGACACGTTTCCCAAAGAGTTCATTTTGGTTAATACTCTTGCAGAGAAATGGGATGCTGGTTATTATAAATTAAGCCAGGGTTTCAGTCCTTTATTACTATCAGGGGATAAGGGTGTCAGTTCAGGTATATTTCATATTGGTAACAAAGAACAATCGAGGTTAAAAAATATATTAGTGGATATAATAAAACGTCTACCCGAGTCACAGTCAGAGAGAATAAATGTTGTCATTATTGGGAAAAACAACTGTTACTTGGACCTTAACAGCCTACGTCACAAAGGTACTAAATTCACATTCTTTAGCATTGGGAAATCCACCATCAATATAGGGGCGGCTTTTACATCAGCCCTGATGGGAAATGACCCCCACGCTCAGCAATTATGGGATGATAATCACCCAGTATCTTCTACGAAAAAGAGATATACATTTGAAACGATTTTAAACACTTCTTGGACTGCTCCTCAAACAAGCTCTAAATTTGCAGCCAAATCAAGAGGAACAAACCTGGAACCATCCCAAATACGAGACCTAAAAAACCACCTCGATTTGTACATCACAGCTTCGACTACAAATAATTCAGGGGGATCATTTTATTTGTGGTAATCATCATTTGTAAATATTTGATTTTGATTACCGAGTTAGTGTGATCCGAATTTATGTATCCGCCAGTGGGATTTTAATTATACCATATATTCTGAAAATGGTAACCTTCAGTTAGTATTAAGTAATTTTGAATGGCCAAAGTTTGATTAATTGCTTTAGAAAATAAACAGATATTAATTAAGTTACATAATATTTAACTACATAATATTAAAATTAAAGAAAGTGTAAACTATCATTCCGAAATTTAACTTTCATAATATTGTATATTTGCTAAAATAAGTCAAATAAGACAAATGAAATTTTTGGTTACCGAAAGTAACCGCGTGTTCGTTTATTCTGGTTGTACTTTTAAAGTCATTTATTCTGATAATACTTCTATTTTTATTTGCATGCTTTACTCTCATGTCCCTTTTCAATTTTCCTTTTACTCTGCATTGATACCAAAGCCATAATTATGCGATTTATGATTGGGCTCAAAATATTTAATATTTCTACATCATTGTGGGTCATGACACTGAGATTATTTTCTGTTAGTGGAAAATAATAATACAACTCACCATTTTCTGCTAATTATAGTAACGACCCCGTCAGTATACCCAGGCCGACACTATAATCAGACCTTAATAAAAGTGCGAATAAATTCGCACGAAAGGGTTCTAGAAGGATTTGGTTTGAAGTAAATGTGGTATAGTAGAACCAACAACCTTATTTTCTCCCACCCAAATCCATGCAGGGAAAACAGTCCATGTCCGGTTTATTAATTTTTAGAGCATTTAATATCAATTAGGCCGTGTATATTTGCCCGATAATTAGGCCATGTATATTTGACCAACAATTAGGCCATGTATATTTGATCAACAATTAGGGCATGTATATTTGACCAACAATTAGGCCATGTTTATTTCACCAATAATTAGGCCGTATATATTTGACCAATAATTAGGCCGTATATATTTGCCCGATAATTAGGCCATGTATATTTGACCAACAATTAGGCCATGTGTATTTCACCAATAATTAGGCCGTATATATTTGACCAATAATTAGGCCGTATATATTTGCCCGATAATTAGGCCATGTATATTTGATCAACAATTAGGCCGATAAAATGATTGTAACTTTAAGTGACCGATTAAAAACTATTTCAAATGCATAGTAAAATTTTACCAACAATGTAGCCGTGTATATTCAATATGCCAACGATTAAGCTAATTAATTTTGTTTCGATATTTGAGTTCGCCATTCTCTCTTAACCCGTAGGGATAAATACGAATTATCTAATCCAGTATTTACATGTCCCACTATAGAGGAAACCTCTTATATAGCGGGGTATCAGTGTATAACAATAGCAGTGTCCATATTTGAGTTCGTCGGAAAGCGGCCGTGTGTGGAAAAAGGCTCACATAATTGCAATTTTGTGGCATTTTACCCGCGCGCGGGATGGCGGGTTATCCGCGCACAGATATCATTCCACAAAATTATTCAACTAAGTATTGATTCCACGGTTGGTTGCTAACTTAGTAAATATAATGTCCAAAATTTCCCCCTGAAAAGTACATTACACATCGTAAATTGTAACCAAACAGGGCATGGTACCCAGTATGTATAGTGAGTATGTAAAGCTCTCTTCTAATAAATCATCAATCATAAACATTCCTCTTGTTTCCTAGAAACTAGGCTGACCATCCGTCCCGTTTTTAACGGGATCGTCCCGTTTTTGGTGACCTGTCCCGGCGTCCCGAAAGTGTCCCGTTTTCAGAAACGCGTCCCGTTTTTTAGAAAAAATTGAGTAATATCTAATTTAATGACTACTACGAACGAAAAAGAAAAATTTTGACTGAAAATAACAAAATTTTTCGCGCTTCGCGCGATTAATGGTTAAACTTAATGGCAATCTACAATATATTGGCTTTTCTCAACAAAAGGACCTAACATTTTCATGGTTCGCACAATTGTTTGGAAACTTTAAGCCGTTTTAGGGAAAATAAACGTTCATCGTACGATTATGAGGAAATTGTAGACCATTTTTTGCAAACAAAACTTAAAATTAAACCGCTTCGCGCGATTATAAGATTTTTTGTCTATTTTCAGCAATAAGAAGTTAAAATTAACGCGCGTCGCGCGATTATAATTGTCTTTTAAGGTTATTTTAGGGCAAAAATAGCTTAAAATTATCGCGCTTCGCGCGATTAAATGCCATTTTTTAAAATGTTGGGCAAAAGTATCTTAAAATTAACGCGCTTCGGGAAAATATTCCTAAAATACATGGTTAAATGGCATTACCCCCGTCAAAATCGACTTCTAAATACAATACTGTATGGTGTCCCGTTTTCCCTACGTCAAATTATGGTCAGCCTACCTAGAAACTAACTTTTACACTATTATTGTTGTGCTTGGTCGGATATTCCATGCATAAAAATGCGGGTCAACCTTCATCGAATTTGAAATTCGCAATTTTTGAAAAACTGTCTTTACATTTGACAAAAACCATCTCGAACCAAGCATTTAATTTGGATGGTACTTACAGATTTGGAATCCAGGAATATCCAGTAACAGATTCTATCATTTTGATGGTGGATATTTCCTCAAAATAATTTTAAAAAATCGATCTCCTAAAAATAGGACAATTTAAAATTTGTTAAGAACTTGATTTTTTAAAACTATTTAAAGGGAACGACAAACATCAGAATTATAAAATCTTTTAATTGGATATTCCAGGATTCCAAATCTGTAAGTACTATGGAAATCAAATGATTGGTTCGGGAGGATTTTTGCAAATGTAACGGTACATTTGCAAAAATTTGTTTGTTATTTGTTTAAATTAAAAATTTGTTAAAACTGTCGTTCGACAGTTTTAACATGCATTTTAATACTCCCTTGTGGTTGCTGTGTAGGTGTGGAATCCATACTTAATGTACAGGGTGTCCGCGAAACATTTAAAATTGCGCATGTATGCCACAAACAGCAAAATTCTGTTAATAGTATAATCAACCCATGGCTAAGCCATTTAAAATCTAGGTTTATTATAGTAGGAGAGCCTTTTTGGTCCAACTGTCTGGGCGGAAGTCCCATTCACACTATTATTCTACCAGGTTAACCTATTATATCTGTCTTCCTTGAGTATAATATATTTCATACTCGGGAGCGCATGCATAGAATGCTGTAAACCTCGTGATCGTGGTTGCCTGTCACAGACCGAGTACTCATCATCAAAATGATATGATGGCAAGGAAACCTGTGCGCAGGATGTCAAGCTATCGCCTGCCCAGAATTCCATTCCAATAAGTATTTATTTCTTATGCGGCTACACATGGCACACGCACACGACATACGACAAATTTTCTTATAGGATTAGAGTTAGTTAATTTGCGACAAATGCCGTGCGTGGCATAATGTTCAATTCTGAGAAGGAAACTTGAAGGAAGGTTAGAGTCTTTTTTATCCGCTTTTCATATGCCGTTTCTTTCTACTATTATAATATAATACAGTAGAAACAATACTATCCGTACAGGGTCGCAGCCAAAAAACTTGGCTTCCTTGGCGGGGCTTACCTTCCCACAGTTGGCATCACACTCAAAATTGATTTTATGAATGAAATCTGGACACTTTCAAGTACAAAATATGTCCCTCCATTATATGTATAATTTCATACTGCCATTCCATATGTGATAGTTGCGATTTTGATTTACGAAGCAAGTAGGCCAATGTGCTGGCAATAAATCAAGCTAACATACTATAGGTGACAGGAAAGACGACGATTTTTTCGTAAATCTTAATCCATAAAATGTAAATCATTTGTGAGAAATAATATGCGGCTTGCATAAAAGTAAAATACACCAGCATCTAACAATCAAAAATTATTAGTTACGTTTTTAGTTTCCGGTAAATAGCCTAAGATTTCATTTTACATTGTGGTAATTAGAGGAAAATCATACCTACACACAATACGATGAAGTCAATAATTTCCATATTTAACGCTAGAAAATTTTAGCCTTACATCAGTTAGTTAATATGAGAACATAATATTGTTTATTCATAATGAAAATTTGATATTTTAACAAGAAATAATAAAGTGATATATTTTTGTCTATACGTTATAGTTAATTGTACTTACACAAGTAATTAGGTGTAGCGTATGTTTCCACTTTTCCCTGTAGCTACCATCTATTATCCATCCCATGGTATCAATTTAATCTAGGTTCAAGGGATTCAAAAGGTTCTAAAAATCTTTGACAATATGGTCAATTGACCACAATCATGGGTTCATGCAAATAAGCAAATTCTTTTGAATGATGTGTCATGAACACATGGAACCAAATCTATTTCACTGAAAGCACAATGATGTACACACGAGCTTTCAAAATAGTTAAAATGAAAGGATTCAATCACTTAATATATTTTCAAGGCTGACCTTTGACCTGACCTGGAAGTACAATATTGTAATAATTATGGAAAGAGACACATTTATACAAATTACAGCTTCCGAATGATGGCTAATTTTTTGGTACAATAATGATAGTATGGGCGGACTAACACTATGTGACAAGCCATTCAGTCAAAAAGTCCACAGTGTGACATACCGCTTGTCACATGGTACTGTCAGTGGGACCATATTATTATCGAACCATATGCGTTTCTTCGGGTTACCCTACCGGACACAAATGAATACGTAAATTTATTGCTTTATCAAATCTACGATTATAATTTAGAATATATTTATATGGTAAATATGACAATCCGTTATATCTTCGACTCTAGACTAGAGAACTCGAACGGTGCGCCATTTGGGGTTCGGGCGATGTTGACATGTGGTCAACAGTCAAAATGCTAAAACACAAAAATGACATTGGATTCCGTCGGTCTAGTGAACATGCTCAATTTATACATATTTTCAGGTTCGTAGTTTACTAAAAAATCAAGTAGTTACTCATAATCAAGCACGTATCCAGAGGGGGGGCCCGCCCCCCCCCCCCTAAATCCAAAAAATTATCGCGCTTCGCGCGAATTTGCCATAATTTTACTAATATGTTTTGGTGTGCCCCCACCTAGGCCAAATTTCTGGATACGTGCTTGCTCATAATTATAATTATATTACTCGCAATATATAATTATATTTATTGATCATTATGGCGATTTCTTTATTTTGAACTAAGTTTATACCACCTTATTTAACATCAATTGTATTAAAATGAATCAAATACATTAGAAACACTTAACCCTATTACTATAGATAGATTCTACATTAACTGTCAATAAATGCGTGTAATTATAGTTATTATGTATTAGGGAAGTATCCTGTAAAAGTATTTTGATTTCAAATTCTGTATTTTACTTAGTATTTGTAGATGTACTATTAGAGTGTGATTTTGGCTTTAGGCTCTATAATTCACCTTTAGGAGACTAATTTTTTTAGTGATTGATTTAATGCACTTACAATACCATTCGTATATCACTTTCGTATGTAACGCACTCATAAATTTTTATCCTGCGTTTTAATTAAATGGTTTAGTAACTGTCATGGCATTATCAAAAAATTACTACTGCATTACTACTGCTACTATGCTACCAAATTTTTGATAAATTACAAATAATCCCCGTTCATTCTTATAAAGTCTTGTTTGAGGTCAATAATTAGATACCTACTATATACATTCGAATCGATTAAATAGTCTGCAAGAAGCAAAATATATCTCTCTTACTTCACTTATGCCCTCAAGTAACCTAACAGGTAACTTCTGTTATATTAGCAATATTTACTATACCTTGCAAGCATTCAGAAAGTCAATGTCTGGTGCAATTTTGTTGGCCAAGCATACAACACAATTTAGTTACTTTCGCGAATAGAATAAACAGAATTTCAGTAATACTCATGAATCATTCAACTTACAAAGCGATAGTAATAGTTCATAACTGCGTAAACAAATGTAAATAATTAGTGTCTGTTGTAGATAAAAATGTATATGAGCAGAAAAAACAGCGAAAAGAAGATATGAGATTTCCTGTTTACTTGTATCGACAATATTCTTTGTATATAAGTTAACTTTTGATTACTTAAGCTGCTTTATTATTTACCCTTAAAAATATATTTCATCACATAAGAGGACAATATCCGATAAAAATGCATTAGGTAAATTCAGTATAGGTAATGAAAGTCTTTATGATGTGCTTATAAATGTCAGATATGGTTATGCATACTTCAGTTGCAGTTTCTCCACACATTCAGCAACTCCACAGAAATGTTGATCTCGAAAACATTTGACTTGACAACAAATTAATTTCGTGAGTATTATCAAGCGAGCCATTTAGGGCTAAAGATTTGGCACTACAGCACAGTAAGGTATGTATTTAGAATTCATTCAACCTCTAAGTTTGTTTTAAAAAATTTTCTACAAAAACAATATCGAAAATGTTTTGTTTAAACTGTCTGACAGTATTTTCAGTACAGCTCGAAATTCGTAGATTTATTCTGGTCATAAACTGCTTGAAAGCGGACCCTTATAAATTTTTGTTTTCTTTTCTGATTAAATTTCATGGACAATAGTTAAAATCCAGTCATTAAAGGTTTTAATTTTGGTAGCAAAAGGCATTTTTGGAGAATTTTTTTTCGGACTTGCTACGATATCGTACTATTTCATTGTTGTTGTTTTAATGATGTATTTTAAAAGACTCTTTTTGCAGTTGCAACGACTGTTGACAAGTGACATTAATATCATTCTGTTTTGCATAACAATTGGCCATTGACTCCAAAACAGGCATCAAACTGGAAGCATCAGTTAAAGTATTATTTTCCTAGGCTGACCATCCGTCCCGTTTTTAACGGGATCGTCCCGTTTTTGGTGACCTGTCCCGGCGTCCCGAAAGTGTCCCGTTTTCAGAAACGCGTCCCGTTTTTTAGAAAAAATTGAGTAATATCTAATTTAATGACTACTACGAACGAAAAAGAAAAATTTTGACTGAAAATAACAAAATTTTTCGCGCTTCGCGCGATTAATGGTTAAACTTAATGGCAATCTACAATATATTGGCTTTTCTCAACAAAAGGACCTAACATTTTCATGGTTCGCACAATTGTTTGGAAACTTTAAGCCGTTTTAGGGAAAATAAACGTTCATCGTACGATTATGAGGAAATTGTAGACCATTTTTTGCAAACAAAACTTAAAATTAAACCGCTTCGCGCGATTATAAGATTTTTTGTCTATTTTCAGCAATAAGAAGTTAAAATTAACGCGCGTCGCGCGATTATAATTGTCTTTTAAGGTTATTTTAGGGCAAAAATAGCTTAAAATTATCGCGCTTCGCGCGATTAAATGCCATTTTTTAAAATGTTGGGCAAAAGTATCTTAAAATTAACGCGCTTCGGGAAAATATTCCTAAAATACATGGTTAAATGGCATTACCCCCGTCAAAATCGACTTCTAAATACAATACTGTATGGTGTCCCGTTTTCCCTACGTCAAATTATGGTCAGCCTAATTTTCACCAAATATTCTTGGTGGTAATTAAGGCTAATTCTCCTTGGGGGCTAAAAAACGTAATACTATGCTAGCATAAAATAATCATACAAAATTAATTTTATACTCCACCTTTATCACATAGCTCACGTTCATATAGTGATAAAAACAAACAATGATAGTGATACATGTATATGTAGGAAAGGTGGAGCATGAACTTCGTTTAGTCTGGTTTTATTATGCTCGTACAATAGGTTCTTTGTAAAATATTTGAAATTTATCCTCCCAAAAACATTTTGCTTTCAATTAAATATTGTTGAAAATTGTACCGCACAATTATCTTAGATAATTGTCCCCATCCGTATAATATATAATATATCTAACGGTCAATAAAGATCCATTGGACCACTACCGTAAGTCGTATATGTAGTAAGATAGGTTTAGCATTATCAGTGTTTGTGTTTAATGACATAATATCATACAATACTATATTGCAAACATTTTACTCATGATATATATATTTATTATTATTATTACCTATGTTGACGTTGAGGATATATATAGGAATGAACTGCAAGAGATAAAACATCATGTTATATCCATTCAGTAATACTCAGGGACATTCAACTTATAACAAAGTTATTAATAAAGTTCATATTATTACTGAGTAGTACTCAGTGAGTACACAAAATGAGGATTTGAGGAAGTTGCTCGTTGAGGCGACAAAAGATCTAACACAATTTTTATGCGGTACAATTTTCAACAATATTTAATTGAAAGCAAAATGTTTTTGGGAGGATAAATTTCAAATATTTTACAAAGAACCTATTGTACGAGCATAATAAAACCAGACTAAACGAAGTTCATGCTCCATATTAAAACTATGTCGTCATAGACATAGGCACAAAAAGAAAATATTCAGTAGTTAGTTCAGCAAAAAATAGAAAATACTTCAACAAAACAAGATCAATAATTTCACAAATTGTTTGTCTAGTGGAGTAAATATTGGATGCAAAAAATAAACAACAGTAGCAACCAACGTTACTCTTATATAACGCTAAAATTGATATAAATACAGCAATTAGTACAGACTGAAATTGAACTAATATTCGGATATTGTCATGAATGTTTTGCTTATTGTTTTGATTAAGCATTATTTGTACTGTCGGCGAACAAAACATTTTATTTCAATAAGGCCCGTGTTATAGCTTTCGTCTTAACCCCATAAGAAGTGGCCAATTGTTTTGAACGTCTAGAAGAGTATTCAAAATTTAAAGCAAGGTTCATAAGCAGGGTTCAAGGAACGAAATTAATACACACAGATAAACGTATTTTTGTGATTGGTATTATATAATAATGATACAAAGAAGTTTACAAAAGTAAAATTGAAATAAATAAATTATCAAAATTAATTACTAGTTGTTTCGCATCTAATCAGATATTTAGAATCAATATGATACAACGACACCAATACGATAACACATACATGATATAAGCATACTTAAATGTTATATATTATGTAAACAATGTAATTATGGCAAAAAAATAAAATTAAATCGCTGTCAGCCAAGTTTGTGTGTATAAAGCTTGGAAATGTCTTAAAGTGTAGTACAAACCATAAAGAATTTCATAATTACATAGTAGTATGCCTTAGATATACTTATATTACATTAATACATTATTAATCAATTATCTTTATGTCCCCCTAGCTGAAATATAAAAAGAACCGAAATTGCAAAAGAAATAAAAATACAAAATGAATTCCTATGGGGAGACGTCCAAGAATTTATCAGAGTCCAGCCAAGATGAGTCTGAAGAAGAAAGTTTAAGCAGTAAGGACTCAGATTCAGATGACGCACAAGGCTCTATGAAACAAGATGACGATAGCGACAATTTGACTGAAGAATCCCAAACAACCAATGGTTTGCATAAGACAAGAAAAAGCTGTGACTCGGTTTCTGGAAAGCGGAGCCATAATAACAAATGTTCCACAGATGACCAATCTTGTGAGGAATCTTCAAATGATTCTGATACCGGAGAAACTTCAAGTAATGTTTCAAAATCGGCTGAAGCTTCTGAGGAACCTTCCTCAGCCTCTGGAAGTAGTGAGGACTCTGAGGACAATTTTCCTAACATAAAGACAGTCGATAAATCAAAAAATTGTAAACCTATTGCTGTAAAAAAGTATTTAAAAAATTCTAAAACAAATAAAAATAGTCACGCCAGCAGTCCCCAGCCTGGTTCGAGTCACAGCTTTAAGAAAAATGTTTGCAGTGAAACTGAAGAAGATTCACCATGTAGTGGCATATCCGACGAAAGTGATCAGTCAACGGATGAATCTGATATGAAACATAGTAGTAGCGAAGAAGATATTTGTTCTGCATCGGATGAAGAGTCAAGAAGCCTTAATAAATCAAAAGCTAAATTCCAAAGTTCCGATAGTTTGGACGATTATTTCGATTCAGATTCGGAAAAACATTTTGAAGCGCCTCAGACTGTTGCCAAAAAAGCTAAAAATGAAAGCAGTGAAACATCTGAAGAATCTGAAGATGATTCTTCAGATGACGAATCTGGTAAATGTGATGACTCCCAAATCAATCAATCTAAACGCAAAGCAAATAGCCGTACACCAGCAACTAAAGGTAAACATGAAATACAAATAAAAGTAGAAACGCCGAGAAAAATTCAAGTGGATCAGAAAACAGGATTTAGTCACTCAAATGATGACTCATCAACCAATGATGATGCTAATGAAGGTTCTGACGATTACGATGATATGCAGCGTTATTCCCCGAGGCCCAAATTTGTAAATAAATCCCTAGGAAGTAAATTAAGTAACCATTCCAAATTAGTCAAAGGAAATGAAAAGGTAAACAATGGATATCAACGTAAGGGATTTTCAAAGGATTCTGAGAATAAAGAAACATCGGAGGAGGATTCAGATATTTCTGAAATATCCTTGGTTGATGAAAAACAAAATAAAGCAGATATTTCTAGTGAAGATACTGACAGCTCAGAAGAGAGTAGCAATGAATTCAGAAACAAGTCTGGCCAGAAATTCAAATGCGGAAAGGAAAATAAATGCGTTATTCCCTATAAAGAAAAGCAAAAGGGAAATAAGCAGAATAAGAAGTCGTCAAGGCAACTTCAAACAAAGAAGTCAATTAGCTCTGAATCCGATGCATCAGAAAATTCCGCCACTGATGACGAAGAAGTGAAAGTTATCCAAAAAAGTCGTGATGAAAGGATGAAATGTAACAAGCATGTTTGTGATAGAGAGTACAAACCTTCAGTTGCTGAACCGTCTGTGATGTCTCTCAAAAAACGCGGATTAAAAAAACAATCATCTTCTGCGATTGAAGGTAAGAAATTATCATGCCTCATTAAAACAGTTTGTCGTTAAACTACAAATAGTTTTAGTATGCATTGGAATGATTTGCTAAAGGTTAAAATGCAATAGCATTTGTACGCCGCAAATAATTAATTTTATATTTTGTGATGATGTATTATATGTGTAGCCCCAATTGCTGCTCCAAAACCACCTCCTCCTCCACCACCACCACCACCATTGGAGGAACCTTCTCGCAATCATGGAAACGTCAATGACAAAACCAAAAACGCTGAATGCAAAACAATACCCATTAAATCACTCATGCCTAATTTATGCAATGAGATACTGAAATTTAAATTCAAAAAATCAATTTCAAATGGTAAAAACACTATTTATTCGTTTAATATTTTACATATTATTACTATTATAAACTTATCGCGTAGCTGTAGTCCAGTAAACAGAAAAGGTAGCCCCCATTCATGCTTTAAAGTTATTGATTTACAACAGCTAATTTTTTTAATTACTGACTGGCTTACTGAAAATAATTACACATTTTTTGGTATTGGCATAATTCAAAATTTTTTAATAGGATTTGATAATCTAATAGAAATTGTAAAAAGGTGTCGACATTAATTCTATTTTCAGAAAATGTAGCAACTACAAGTTCGTCTCTAATGAAGCAAGTGGCTAAAGAGGAAAATCTTGTAGCCGTAGCAGATTGTCCAACACCTGTTGATGGAGAGGAAGTGGAAGATTCAAAAGTCTCTCAAACTGAAGCTATATTGACTAAAGCTGGAGTTTTTAAAATTGATTCAGCAGAATCTAAAGATGACCATCCTTCTTTGCTCCCCAATTTATCAGGGTCAGTTTTATCACATGAAGACAAAATAACTCTTGACATTCACACCCAGCTTATGAGAGAACTTCTTCTGTTGAGAGGGTCTCACCTGAAATCCTTTAATCAGAGGAAAAGGAATATTTTACCAAAAGAACCAGATTTGTTATCCATTTTGAAAACTGCCATTACTGAACATAAGAAGGCAAAAAATGGAGACAGTGAAAGTGAAGATAGTGCAATGGAAGATGGTTGGGAAGATGGTGAACAAATTACAGAGCAATGAGTAAAATATTATGTAAAACAACATTTAAAATAGTAAAAAAAATTTTGAATATGCTATATAAAATATAAAAATATAGACTTCATCTTTGAAAAGCAGATTAACAAAATTGGTATGAATGGAAATACCTATTCAATTCAGTAGTATATTAATAAATAGGTAGAAGAAATAGCAGCATTTACGCATTTGGTTTACATTTAGCTGATAAGTCAGCTGAACAAAACATTTTTCACCCATTGACTATCTTTAGTTTACCTACCATGATGTTAAATATTATGACATAATGATACCAATTATGTGTTATTTTCCTATCAGCCTTTCAAAATTAAATTGTACATAATATAACGGTAATAAATAAAAACAACTAAATAGCTTGTCTATGAAGACACTCGATTTTGGTTGATGAAGGATACTACATTTCAAATTTTTACTCAGATCAACGGTAAAGGGAAAAAAATTTATAAAGATTCAAAATTTGTAAACATAAAACTTTGGCACGAAAACTATTTCTAGGTCTATATTGAAAAAAAATCATAAATTATATTGGTACTCTATTTTCTTTTAAAAATTGGTGGGAAATACCGAAAAACTCTTAATTTGTAATTAAAATTTTACTGCCTGTCTAAAGAGGAACTAAATAGGTATTTCTAATTACTTTCGGTAGGAAATGGTAACCGATTGTCTAAACGTTCAAAATTTTCATTAAATCTTGTAACTCAAAAAAAAAGAATTATAAAGAAAACTTCTTTTATCCATTTTAAAAAACCTTTGGAATTCTATACCTAAACACGCATAATTGATACAAATAATCAAAAATCGAAACCGTCGTTTACAACCTTGTAAACTATTTTCATTTCAATCTTTTGTCGAAGTTTTTTCTGCCAAACATAGACAAAAAACCTATTTGTTGTGTCATCTGTCAGGAACTAAATGGTTAATGCACGTTTGCTCCAGTACAGATAATCTATCTTGTTTTTTTGTCTAAATTATTACTTGTTGCTTGCAGGCCTATTTCATCTGCAAATTAGATACGAAGACATCAGCGTTTAGAATACTTCTGCCGATGAGGAAGGATTCAGCGGATTTCCGCATCGGTGCAAATATCCCTCTACTGTACAAATATTCTGAGGACTTTATATTCATCAACAATCAATGATGGTCATGTCGAAATAGTACTTAACCGCATCATATGACTACTATGATTTATAATTAATTTTATTTTTTTGCAAATACTGTTGGTTTACCTAAGTCATTCTGTTTACGCCTGGGTTGTTAGTGTAAGACTATATAAAGCTGTACTTTACTTTACTTTACTTTGTTGATACCACATAAATCATTGAGTGATTACATTACTTTTATTTCCTTCAGTCTGCCTTCCGCGTGGAACAATATATATTTAATGATTTTCAGTTCAGTCAGCAATGCTTCAGATTCCTCAGACAGAAATTGATGTTTGTAGGTAAATACGGAAGAATATACCAAAATAAATGTATTAATGTACATAAATATTATCATACAATACACTTATAGCATGTAAACATTAATCTTATACAACTAAACTAAATACATCATTCAAAGCCATATAAAAATGTGAAGATATGTTTTAAGGGTTTGCATTACATACTAATTTGTACGAACTCCATTAACCAAGCACACGGTAATGTGATAACCTCCACGAAAGGTGGAAGTCCAATCGTGGACGTGGATGCAATATAAATATTTACAAATATAACGTTGTTAAAACTTTATGAGACTGGCCATGCAAACTACAGATATTATTGATGATATACTATTTATTTGTAGCTATATATTTGCACATAGTAAATTATACTAATAATATTCATTCCTATAGCCTACCATTTTATGTACCAATGAACTAACCTTTTTGTTTTAAAGTTCCTGAGCTGAAGTGTGTATTAAGAACAGGGAACAAAAAAGGATCTTTTTTGCCTTTTTTATAAAACAGGTAGGAGTACGATTTTAAAAAAGCAGTCCTCTTTTGCTTTTTTTGATGTAGCAACTTGCCCCATTTACTTCCACTTTACATGTAAAAAAGGTAAAAAGGACTGCTTTTTTAAAAAAAGTAGTACTTTTTACCTTTTTTGTAAAAATGGAGTACCTTTTTTGTTCCCTGATAAGGAATTGCATTATTACAAAGGAAATGAATTAATATTCCAAGCGTAATTATTTCGCTTAGGTGATGTAAAATATTTTACCAGGCATGCATTTTCCGGAAACTGAATTTTTCTGACTCTGATAATTATACTACTTAAAGCAAAGCCTTTTCCAATTTTCTGTTATGTTTCTTCGGCAATAAATGACATTTTCAATATAATTGCAGCGTCTAATACAGCTGCATTCTATGAAGGCAAAATGTTTTGTGATTTTTGGTTTGTATGCAAGATGTAAATATTATTATGTATTAACTATTGGTTTTGACTGATTGTAAGTGTGCTTGTGAGGTGCTCAACCTCGAGTAGACGTCGAATGTTTCAACATTGGTATTGTCCACATTTCCGCGTTACAAGTCTGTTTGTGAAGCCAACAAATTTTGAAGATTACCCTATAAAAATGAATGGTCTTTGAAAGTTTTACTCATTTATCATTGTGAGGGAACTACTATTCTGAGTAAAATCTGATAGAGAGACAGTTAATTCAAAATGGTAAAACGTGCAGCGTTTTTGGCAGCGGGAGGAACAGTAATTTCCCGAGGCCAAAGTAGTAAGTTTAATATTTCCCAAAAATTATTCCATTGTTTCCTAAATTTAGTAATTAAATTGTCATTTTTCTTTAACTTTTAAAATAATTGAAGGTATACAACAAGATTTGAATGACAAAATTCAAACCGAAAGTAGAACAGCGAGAACGGGTACTGAGCATGAAAAATCAGATGACCTTATTATGAAAATGGCCAAGGAGTCCATCATTACAATTTACGAAGAAGAAATGGTTCGAAATATTGGCAATGGTGACTTTATGAAACCATCTGTTTTGAATGTTTATCACAAAAGAGCGTGCCAAGTTGCTTTGGAGGAAATCGAATCAAATCTAGCTGTGAAAATGACCTCGAAATCAAAAGCAAAACTGGCGACGGTATTAGAAACAGCATTTACGAAACACAAAGACAAAAATCATATGAATGCACCTATAAAGCCAGCCATTGGAATAGATTTGGGAGCGACATTTGCATGTGTCGCAGTCTATCACGCTGGAAAGGTGACAATTATCCCAAATGAGAATTCTATAAATACAACACCAAGTTACGTGGCTTTCAAAGATGGCACCGAAATGGTTGGCGAACCTGCAAAACACCAAGCTCTATTGAATCCTGAAAATACTATTTACGACGCTAAGCGAATTATTGGAAGAAAATTTAACGATCCAGTCGTTCAAGAAGAAATAAAACAATGGCCATTTACTGTTGTTAATGAAAAGGGAGTTCCAAAGATACTTACAAATGGGGAGACTTACCATCTTGAAGAAATATCCGCAAAAGTTCTAAGCAAAATGAAAGAAATTGCAGAAAACTTTTTAAATTGTTCCGTTGAAAACGCAGTTATAACCGTTCCAGCCTATTTCAACGATGGTCAGAGACAAGCGACGAGAGATGCTGGTCACTTAGCTGGACTAAATGTCTTAGAAATTTTAAACGAACCAACAGCCGCTGCAATAGCTTACACTTTAAATTATGCTTGTCTGGAAACTAGGAATGTTCTGGTATATGACTTTGGTGATGTAACTTTTGATGTCGCCATTCTTTCAATTCAAAATGCGAAAATTGTTGTAAAGGCTGTAGACGGTGACATTCACTTAGGAGGGGAGGACTTAGATAATAATATAGTAGACTATTGCATCCATGAGTTCAAAAAATCCACGAATATTGACTTGAAAGCAGACAGGACTTCTGATGATATTGGGGCACGTAGCGCTGCAAATCGAAGCATAATACGTCTAAAAAACGTCTGGAAAATGGAAAAATTCAATTTAAGAAAGCACCCAGTTATCACTGTCTATGTTGAGGCTATTCATGGATCACTCGATTTGGCTGTGAATATTTCCAGAAAAATATTCAACAATGTCAACAAAAAATTGTTGGATAAATCGATTGTCATCGTTCATCGAGCACTAGACAGCGCTAAAATGAAGAAAGAAGACATTGATGACATTGTTCTCGTTGGTGGTTCAACTGGAATACCCCAAGTTCAAGAACTTCTTAAAGACCTTTTTAATAACACGGTTTTCAACACAGCCATAAATCCAGTAGAAGTTGTTGCATTCGGAGCAGCGATTCAAGCTGCTGTTCTGAATGGTGATAATTTTGAAAAATTGAAATCGACTTCCTCGTCTGACATTGACTCTTTGTCAATTGGAGTTCAAAATAGTACTATGGCAGCCACTTTACCAAGAATTCCCACCATTCCTGCTACAGAGATAAAAAATACTACTTTTGTATGCAACCAAACGGCTATCAAAAAAGGTGACATTGCGAAAGAACATCAACAGCGGTTGGAGAGAGAAGTAAATAATCTGCTACAGAAAATGACGGATGACAATAAAACACCAAAATCAAAGAAAAGCAATAGCGGGCAAGAGGAAAGTCTCTTAGATGCAACAGCCTATGCTATATGTGAAAACTTTAATACCAAGTGCAAGGATGGATTCTGGGCTAAATTTAAGGAAAAATTGGAAATAAATGGCTTTCTAAGCAATTCCGAATTTACTACAACATCTGATATGCTGATCCGGGAATGTTTACAGGATTTTGACACAAAGAAAACAATCGGCGATTCCGAAATTGCGAAAAAATATAGAAAACGACTGGAGGGAGAATTGGGTAAATTGTCGGAGAAAATGAAGGAAGAAAATGAAAAGCTGAAATCAGCGAAAAGTGATTGCGTGCTGGAAGTAATTTTAACTGATTTTAAAGTCAGGACGACCTACTTTCTGGAGAATAACGTCATTCTCCACGATGAACTTGACGAAATGTTATCAAAAGATAAAGAACAAATGCTTCATTATTTCTGCCAAAGGTTTGACCATAATAAAACCATTTTGGAGGAATTAGTGCCTTTATTGGGCTCTAAAATTACAGACATAACAAATGAATTTCATCTTGAAAACGACGGAAAAATAAATAAATCAAGAGAAGCCGGCCAATCTATTGTCGATACTTGCTTTGCACTTTACGACAACGAAATGAATCTGAGACTGATGCCATCATCTAATGCAATTTTAAACAACGACATGATTTTGGCAGTAGACAACATTTGGCGTAAACAGGCCTTAATGAATTTTGATACCAACTACAAAATTGGAAGTCAGAGACTTGTTGAAGAATATAGAACAGCTTTGGAAACCCTGATGAACAAAAAACTGGAAGAAGTAGGACTAAATAATTTACGCTTTAAAAATGAACAAACTTCACTCGCTGAGAAGCTTATACAAAATATCACCAAGCTGTACGATGCAGATATTTTTGTTGCACAAGAAATATCACTAAACAAAGCATTTCTTCAAAATGAACATTTTGTCCTGGTGCAGAAATATACTGACATTTTTAAGGATCAGGCAAGAATGGAAAATTTAAATGTTCTCCCTCTTTTCATTCAAAAATTGAAAGCGAGTTTCAATGAATCCCTTGAAAAAGCATTTGTTCGACTAACTGAATTGCAAAATAAATTAAAGGAAGCTGTCAAACAGAAAATTGAAGAAATCAAATTGGAGTACCAGAATGGCATGGACCAAATTAAAAATTGTTCCCAAATTTATTCCCAGCAAGATATAGAAGACTTCCATAGAAATAGTATCGAAAACGGAGTGGAAAAGCTCCAATTGCCTCATTTCCTTAGCAGCCAAGAAAACCATGATTTCCACGACTTACTAATTTATGAGCTCAATCAACAATTTGAAGAACTGAACAGCATTTACCAAAGTAAACTTGAAGAATCAAATAATCACACCAAAACTGTCATCGCTGACGCCATTATTGAGTACAGAAGTATCATGACCGAAGATATAAACAACATGGCATTCAAAACAGAATTTGATTCTTTACATGAAAAGACTGTCTCCATATTAGAAGACAAATTTTGTAGCCAGATGTCGTTTTTGCCTATCGACATGTTTTCCAACTATCAATCAAATTTAGAGGAAGAGTTGCAGCGGGCCTCTATACCGATGCTATATGAATTCACGACAAAAGAAATGGAAATTGAGGAACAAATTGACAGCTGTTACAATGATGCTCTTCAAAATTACAGATTTGGCATGGACAACATAATTATCAAAAGTCAACTGGAAGTTATCCTTATTGCCTGTCACGAGTATTACAAACAGCTAAATATCAA
Source organism: Tomocerus qinae (assembly GCA_020055645.1). Taxonomy (NCBI): domain Eukaryota; kingdom Metazoa; phylum Arthropoda; class Collembola; order Entomobryomorpha; family Tomoceridae; genus Tomocerus; species Tomocerus qinae. The sequence goes on from CM034546.1 coordinate 64,466,266, forward strand.
TGAATTTTCAAGAAACGCAAATGCGCTGAAATCTTATGCACAGAGTAAGATTGAAAATTTAGAGAAACAGATAAGTTTAACGTTTAAGGAACTTCTTAGTAGAAAAGACCTGAATTCAAACACTAAGGAATGTTCTACCAATAACCTGCAAGCTACTAATAAGATGCTCAATTCTGTTGCAACCAACATTCAAGGAAAGGCTTTGTCAGGAATTTCTAAACAAAGTCCTATCGGTAAGAAATGGCTCCAAAACAACATCGATTATCAACAAGAGAAATGTAACCATGATTTAGAAGAAAATGATACCGAATCGTCAGAAAGTACAAGCTTTATAATATCAAAAAATAATTTAAACAAGAGTAAAGAATTTACAGTTTCCAACGAAAATACAAACATTGAAACGCGTAGAAACGATATCTGCGACGATAGCCATGGTAGAATCCATTTTACAGAAAAAGCTGAATTTCGTAAAAAAGATTTGCAGTCAAGCCCCAAAGAAGACAGAACACAAATTCCTGGCCCCATAAGTCTAGAAGGTAATAATTTTTTCTTTTTGTCTTGGTCTTTTGTGTATTTTTATAGTGATATTTTATGTCTTTCTTTTTTGCAAAAATTTTAGGCTTACCACCTCCTCCACCACCGCCACTGCCAACACTGCTATCTACCCAGTCTAATGCCTCTGTGTTACTAAACAAAGTGAATACCAGCAAGAATACTAGCAATAAAGTTAAGACGGATGGGCTTATCATGCCAGATTTGTGCGATGAGATCAAAAATTTCAAATTTAAGAGATCAGTTGACAAAGGTATAACTTTTTTATTTCAAATACTTACGATACTGTTAATTTGGTATCATTTACACATGAAAATTTGCATAAATCGATACCATTCTTTTACTCTTAGAAAATGAAACTCTTGAGCACAATTATTCAAAATCTGGTGATAATGAAAACAGAGAAATCAATTTAGTCTCGAAAAATAGTTTAAGTTCAAAGGTGTTGTCTAACCACTTGTCTGGAGAAAAGCCAAGTGTCAGCACACCAACGGAGAGTGCAAGTACTGTGTTGGCTCAAAATGATAAAAATGAGCTAAATGAACCCATCCAATCGATAACAGAGGTATTGGATAATCGTTCCACAGTTTTTGTTGAAGGTAAGAAATTTGCGATTATTGTTTATTGTAAACAGGCAAAATATATTTTAAGACAATATTTAGTATTTTGGAACACTTTTCAAAAGATATATACGCTACTCTTGATTCAAATAATAGAAATAAATGACCAATATAACCTAGTAACGTTTTTGTAACTTTTACATTATTCATAGGTACAGGATACGTCCCTAGCCCACCACCTTTACCACCGCCAGTTTCAGCACTCTTCAACAAAGAAGTAAAATCCAATGCTACAAAAGTACAACCAATTGGGTCTGACATCATAACCAACTTGTGCCACGAAATAAAAAGCTTTAAATTCAAGAAGTCTTCTCGGAAAGGTAAAGTATTTACTGGCAGCTTTGATTAAAGCATAATTATTATTATTACAATATTTCTATAATGGTTGTAATTACTCATATTATGTAGTATTTATTCGGTGATCAAACTTTGCAATAATTCCATTCAAATATTTTTTTATTAATCCTTTTGTCACCACAACCACAGTACGAAAATTGACTTATGATTAGGTTTTAGGTTAATATGGCAAATAAATTGTGAATTTTCACAAAATATAATAAACGACATAAATGTCGTGTTACTGAGTTTTCATACCACATTTCTGAAATTCATATCAAAGCAATCAGATTTGAATTTTCACAGAAAGTGGCAAGTTAGTGTGCTATAAATTAGCACACTAACTTGCCTTTTTGTTTGTAAATACGGAGGGCAGGGCAACTATTGATCTTGATATGCTTTACCAGACTTTGCTTATGCCATTTAAGTTTAAATAACAACTTTATCGTTTTGTACCCTTAGAAATAGTAACTACGATCAATAGTTCACCAAATTTGGCCGAGGAGGTACTTTGTGACAATCCGGCACCTGATAATGAAGTTGGAAAAGAGTCGGGAAAATGTCAAACTGAAATTATACTATCAAAAGCAGGTATTTTTAAAATAAATGACGATGCAAATACAAATTCAACAGCAGAATGTAAAGATGAAATTCCAGATGTGGTCTCCAATTCATCCGGATCACTTTTATCACCAGAAGACAAAAAAACACTTGATGTCCATTCGGAACTCATGAAGGAACTACTTTTACTGAGAGGATCTCATCTAAAATCCTCTAATCGGCGGAAAAGAAATATTTTACCCAAGGAACCAGATTTAATAACAATTTTGAAAACTGCCATTACTGAGCATAAGAAAGCAAAAAATGGAGACAGTGAAAGTGAAGATAGTGCAATGGAAGATGCTTGGGAAGATAGTGAACAGATTACAGAGTAAGTAAGTGTAGGTTGAAGTACTTGAAATGATTTTTATAGTACCTACTACCCAAGATTTAAAAATTCTAGCGTGGAATTTCATGTTGAAAGCCGTTTAGAAAAATTGTAATAATTATCTCAAGAAAAGGACTATAATTATTACAGTAAAAAATAAAAACTGTAGAAAATTACAAAATATACTAACTTGTTACCCTATATGCCAGGTACACATTCTATCCGTATCATATTATAGAAAGTAGAAAATATAAGATAATAACATTTGTATAATTTACAGTAATTTAATAATTGTAAAAGCGTTAAGGTTATATCCATTGCCAGCAAAAACATTGTTTAGCCAGAACTTAATAAATATAATAAAAAACTATCTTCATATTAATTATAAATTATTACATCAAGCAATACGTAGGATTTGCAAGTCAAATTTTTATCGGACTGACAAATGTGCTGAACTATCTCTCTCGAGAAGGTTAAACACAACAATAGCCATAAATTTTCGTTACCGCTGCGATGTATTGTTCGTACCTAGGTATGATATCAGAATGCATGGAATATAATTCAGGATATTGCAGCATATTTTATCATGTTATACAGCCTTACTATATTGTAAATGAAAATATTAAGCAAAAGTTGATATTGATTTATCATTGATTGACAAGAACAAAATATTAGTGCTTGTTCAATCACTTCGCAATATCACAGCAAATACAGGAAAACATTCCCGCAGAAAGTTTACCGAGTTTATACTGTCAAAGTATAAACTCGGGTCAAAGTATGTTGAAAGTGGGTACCAAACAAAATAGAATTTGCAGTGTGTATTAGAAGACTGGCGGTTAAGTCACAAAGAAATTTAACGTTTGAATAAAATCCGTAATATTATGACAAGAGGAAATAAACTATTTTGGTGCACGCAAACAGTATTACATATCTTGTGGTACACAAAATCATATTATATGTTGGAATTGTATACGTATGTTCAATGATAAATAACGCAATAAATTCTTTATATATACACTTGAAGTCGCTCAATCCGACCATATCTATTTGTTTTTTACATTCCCATCTACATTGTGTTTGATTATAAATATTGTTTGCAATCATCAATGTTTGAATGAGTACAAGAAGACATACGTTTTTGATTACAAATGATAATCATTAAATCATTATAAAATATAAAATTACTTTTTTATCATAAATGTCAAACTAATTCAGGCTTTGCAATTAATTTAAGAAAGGAGCACATCTGTGCTGAACCCCCGGGAGTTCCGTACAATTCTAACAAATATTAAAGATTTTACATCTTCAAGATCAGCTTTGTGTCTATAAGGTAAACATAATCAAAAAATTATTTCGTATAATGCAGTAAGGTTTTTATGATAGAATGCCAGAACTGCAGGTTATACAAGAATAAAAATTATTGAAACTTTTGGACAACAATCATTCATGAATCATGAATATTGATGAGAAAACGAGAAATTGTGTGAAATAATGCTGAGCTGATAATAATGAGGATTCTATTTTACTTTGTTACTACATACTACTAAAATAATAAATGCTTGATATTATTAATATGACGGTAACTAATTAATGCAATTTAACCACTACAGTTACCGTAAACAATTTTAAGCGCATATTATATTACATGAAAATTAATACATCAACTCATATTTGAGTACTCTTATAAATCTGCCTATATAATATTTAATATTCACATGTAGTTACATATATAATATGGACAAGACTGTCGGTGGATAATGGCCCATACTTGAACTATGGACGAAGATATACCAGGACATTGCATCATAGTAGTTGATAGTATAGTAACAAGCTACATGACATGCCTAAGTGATGCACAAAAATGGTAATAAACAGGGGCTAAACCCTAGACAATATCACGTCATCACATCACGTGCAAAAGTAGTTCTTATTTTGCGTTTGCACAGCTGCTTTTAAAACAAAACTGAAGCTAAGTCAATCCAAAATCCTGTAACTGGTACTTACATTTTTTACCACATCTTTTCAATATTATAGTCTATTTTTAGCGTAGTCTATGAAATTTAGTTATATAAAAATTTCTACTAATAAATAAAATTATTGTAAAGTGTCCTTCCGAAAAAGTACAGAAATCTTTTAAACTCTTTAAATTTTATCATAAAATAGAATTCTCCATCTAGGGGTTTCTTGTTAATCTGTGGAAATATTTAATTATTCTAACACAAACCAAACCGTGTATAAAACGGACTTTTACAAGCAAAAGTATACAGTCAAAATTAAAGAACTTGGTAATTAACAACCTAGAAAATATTACTCAAAAGAATTTTAAATAAGCTGCATGATGAATTGGGAATAAGTATCCCCAGTTCATTCATTCATGATACATTTTATCACTCATGATGGGGAAGGTTAATATTTGATGGTTTTACTTTCTTTTGTCTGAAAAGATAAATTGGTGATAGAAATAAATTTTTAACATAATATGTTTTAGAATCGACTTAAAAATGTCATGTTCAAAAAGTTCTGAGCATCATCATAATGGAAAAGAAGCGGTGGAAATAAATCAACATCGCCACCATGACCATCATCACCACGGGAGTTGTGACAATGAGACTTCAAAGAATTCTTGTGGCCACTCAAAGGCTCATGGACCATCTCATTCAGTAAAGCATGTTGGCGTCGAAGGACTTATGGGATGTGGAAATTCAGCCGTCATAGCAGAATTGAAAACTGGACAGACAGTTCTGGATCTAGGAAGTGGAGGTGGCCTTGACTGCATTGCTGCTGCTGGAAAAGTTGGTCCATCAGGTGAGACAACAAATTAAAAACATGAAATTTGCAGTTGTTCAGCAGTATTATATTCTTACAATTTCTTTATAAATAGGTACAGTAATTGGAATAGACAGTAACCCAGAAATGTTAGCTGCAGCAGAAGAAAAAGTTAAAAGTAAAGGACTCCTGGAAAATGCAGTACAATTTAAATTGGGGGAAATGGAAAACATTCCTGTGGATGACGGAATTGCAGATGTGGTTTTGTCTAGCTTTTCAATTAATCACTCTAAAGACAAGCCAAAGGTATGACGCGTAAATTACAGTTAAAGGAAGATTTAAAGAAAGCAAAAGATTAAACAAATAATTATTCAGATAAGTATGATTAATTATTACAATGTCTTTTTAGGTATTTCGGGAGGCTTTCCGTGTTTTGAAAAGTGGTGGACTGTTTGCAATCGTCGATGTCATTAAAACCGCTGAAATTTCCGATACAATTAAATCGAACTTGAGTAATAGCTGCATGCCAGCATCTTCCGACATCGAAACCTTAAGAAACTCTCTCAGTGCTGCTGGATTTGGAAGTGTCACAATTAATATTAATGAAGCTAGTCGACACTTACTTGAAAAAATGTTCCGAGTTGAAGGCATGCAAGAATGTTTTGTGGTTGGAAACATTTCCGCTATTAAATCATAATTTACTGTGACTAGAAAGTATACTAGATCATCTTAATTAAATATTTAGTAACCTATTTTATTGTCTGGGGCTGTGATTTTAAAAAGTATAATTTATTATGATTTAAATCAAAACCTGGTAGCATTATTGAAAACGTTTTAATTATGGTAAAGTAGATCATAAAGAATTTCCCAATATACCAACAATATTAATTAGACAATTTCATTTCATTTCAAAGCTTTATTGTCGTACTTAGTTCAGCTAACATTCTAGCAGGTCTTCCACCAAGGACACCAATGTCCCGGTTTGTTATAATGCAAGTTTTATAATGTTTCTAGTTAGCTCTATTTTATTTATCTTCTGAGAATTTGTTGATTTACAAAATTACTAAAGCGAATTTGAATTGATATAGATTATGTATCTGCATCACAATTAATTTTCGTGCCACTTGTTTACGAAAAGCATGCAAACGTAATATTGAATAACATATTTTTAATCAGTTTTCTGGACAACCGATATTAATGTCACAAATTAGGTACTCAAATGTTGGTACGTACAAATGCAATTGATCACATGAATCAGTACAAGGATTATCAACTATGACAATATATTAAAATGGAATCGTAAGCAATAAACTTAACGAAAATTAAAAAATGAGTAATATTGCTTTATAACAATGTAAATGGTATAAACAGGCAATTTATATTGTAATATAAATAATTATTTGGTACCCTATAATCATATTATTTTGACTAAAGTTTACAAGTACATTAATTTATAATAAATCTTATTAATGTTTTTATCTATGTTATAAAACTGTTGTTACCATTAACTGGACTGGACATCTTAAAATATTTTATTCGTAAACATCTTAACTTATTATTAGTAGTTTCTATGTTTACTATAGTTTTTAGTCTAATTAGTCTTCCTTTAATATAAAGTTTAATTATTTATAATCTGTTTGTAAATTGTTTCGAACACTATTTAACTGTGATAAAATAGTATTACTGATTGGACGTAACTAATAAAATGGTGAAGGGTACATCTGAAATAAGTTGGAAATAATTAATTTATAGCCTATGATTGCTTTTATTATGATTAATATCTTAATGTTCCCTCTAATGAAGCCATATTTTGAAAATAGTGTTCGTCAATAGCCGATCCCCTCTGATTTATGAAAACATAAAAATTAGCCATTTTATTAACATAGTAACTTAAACGACTTTTTTCGTAGTTGATACAGTTCCAGTCAAATGTACCTACAAATATATTTTTCACAATTTTGAACTGTTGAAGGAAAAGAATGAATTGATCAATTTGTTTGGAAAGAAGACTAAACCCGATAACCAACGTTGTGGGTTTGATTTTTAACAAAACATTTACAGCCTGACTCATCGAACTACATTTATCCACAACGAGTCTGTCCAAAATGAATTGTTTATCCCTACTTAGCCCGGTTATTACTTCGTGGCCAGTAATTTTTAATTTCTTAACGCTACGTGGTATCCACGTTAGATTCAAAATTATATTTCTGTCTTCAGAAGGTGACATTGTGGTACTAATATCGATGCTAACCAAATTTGAACATTGAGAAAAATTGGAGAGGGCGAATAAACTGTTTCCGCTTCCCCTCGTTTCTAATTTCAAAAACCTTAAACCAGGTAAACTACTTGGCTGTGTACATGAAATTGCAACGTCCCTGTCGTCATTACAAATATAAATCTTTTCTAGTTGAGGGGGAAGTGCCGACAAATCAACGGAAGTACCCTTAAAGAAATGTATCTCTCTGATCTCTGATGAATTTTTTTGGATAAACTCTACATTTTCTAAAGATAGTTTTTTCACTTTAGATTTAGGAGAATTATCTGTCCAATTGATCATGCGAACGTTTCTAAACTCCATTTGATCCATATCAGTTGACTCTGCAAAGTCAAATACAGTCGGAACGATAGATGAGGGACAAGATATCGATAATTTGTCCATTTTATTAAAATTGATGTAATTATTAACTAAAACTTGGTTCAATTTGTTTTCTCCTTGATAAAATGTAACCCAACGCAGATTTAGTTCCAGCGGCATCATCTTTGAGTTTTGGTTGACATTAACGTCACAGTATTGCAAAGTAATGAATTTAACAGAATTAATTGCATTAAATTCAACTTTCAATCTTGTTTTGGACCCATCACACACTAACCCATCTACTTCAAGTCTGATAATCAGACAGTTCTCAATCCAATGACTAATGTCATAATTTGGGACAAATTGATTTCCATTAAATAATTTCAAACCTACAAAGCAGATCTCCTTAATATCATTCCTTCTTTCCCCGAAGAAATTCGTCAATTCTGATATAGACCAATCTTCTTTGAATTTGAACGATCTGAAAGGAAAAGTGTTCAGAGTCTCAAGAAAAGTTTCGGTGAAATTGTGCGGATTGTGCAATGCCGAACGAGAAAAAACAATTGTTGACCGCTTCCTCAGTAATGGACTGGCAATGGAGTCCCAATTTTTATTAACAAGTCGACAGTTTTTGATATCCGCCAAACCAAGAAATCTAAATATTCTTGTAATAACCTGTAATTAAAAATAATGTCAAATCTTCATTCATAAACCTGAATTATCTGTAGTGTTGGTAACTTAAGTACATAACTTATACCGTGATACAAAATAGAAATATGTATTGAAAAGAGGGCAGACAAATAGAAAAAGGAAAATATTACTTAAAATGCCAATTTTTTTGAGAAATTTGGAGATGTGTTAGGAAATCCGCCCTTTAAAAACAAACTAGAGTTTATACATAATAATATAATACGTACCACAGTGTTTTGCATTGCATTTTTTTCAACTCCATGAGACATATTTTGAATGCCGATCTTTACAGGATATTTCAAATTATTTTCATCAGATTCAAAATCTCTGATAGCCAGGATCACATTTAATGCTACAGCCAAATCCTGTTTTACTAGAAAATCGTACATTTCTGCCTTAATTTCCGAGAGTTTTGTTCTCGTAAGCTGTATGAAATATTTAATAACAATTAAATCTCAATATTATGTTTGTGATAATAGTTTAACCCAATAAATATGGCTTATAGCAAATTGTGAATTGAAGTGAAGAATAAAAAAAAGTATAAATTTTTTTAGATATTTTTGAGTACTTACAATACGTAGTTTTTCATCTCCAGGTATAAGTTTGAAATCGCATAATCGGGAAATGATGCCTTTCAACTGAAGTGTTTCCTCTGACATTGTTTGTAGATTTACCAGATTGGCAGTAGATTGATTAATTAAAACTTTAGCTGTTACTTGTTAGTGTGTTCACATTTTATTAAATGAAAAAACTGTTTGCTACATAAAATATATTCCTGAACTAATTGTAAGTAATTCAGGATCTCACTAAATAATGCATTTTGCAATTTTCAATATTAAAAATGAAGTAGAATTGAGATTCAAAATGTATTATAAAATGAAATTATTAATTAAGACATGCAGATACTGATTTCATGAAAAATAGTAATAATGCAGTAGCCCAGATTCTCCAGTTCCAGCTGGTCTATGTTTATAGATTTAAAAGGGAGACTGATCAGATCCACTGCCGCAGTGAGTGTTCATTGACAGGTTAGGTTTGTTTACTTTTAGATTAGGTTATTTTGCTACCCAACCTATGCATGTTGGACGGAGACAGATTTTTCTGTATATGTGTAAGTCGTTTACACAAGGCACTGTCACTAACGGATAAAACAGAGTTATAAGACAATGGTATATTTTATAATATTATGTATGTTATCTTAGTACGTAATTATAGCTTTTGAGAACGTTGCAGTGCAAGTCTCAAGCATAATTCTAGTTCTTCTTCTATGTACTTATTTATCTGTTATTTATGCTACGTCATATTATAATGTATTATATTAAATACCAATAGTATAAATGTGCTTATAATTCTGTGGGTTAAACCAACAGAATAGTAGGTCGTTAGAACTCGGAACCGAATCAATCTTTGAAATATATTTTGATAGTAGTACATCTAAGATTACCAAATACTTAACTGGTGTAAATTATTGTTAAAATAACTATATTATTGTAGAGATATAGAAACCAGAAAAAGTCCAAGTTCATATTGCTATCCTTTATTGACAAAACTGGTAGTCTATTTATTAGTATTTTGAGCATTGGTTGCTTATGGATTTATTAATAGGTTCTTCAGTAACGAATGAACTTGTACATTCCACGCCACATGCATAAATTATAAATATGAAATATTTATTTGTAAATATAAATCAGTATTAGTTATATCAATTAGACTTAAATGAAGTTTACAAAAGGCAACCTAAAAAATCTGCGTTTCTCTTAAAATTCAAAATACCAATCAAGACTCCAAATATTTGTTTATTTGTCCCAGTGCCATTTCTCGACCTAAAGTTAGCAAATGCTTAAAGTTGTAGCCATTAACCACTTCCGCGCTTGTAGTATGTCTAATAAACAATATTTCAAATCATTTTACTCATTTAAATCTTCGGTAATTTGTCAAATTTATTTTATTCAGCTTTTCATCATTTACACGACATTTGGAATACAAACCATTTGCTCTACTTATATGTATACTCTATTATAGCAACACAGTTACATCATAAACACTTTTACTACTACCTAATATTGCTTCATAAAGCAACAACATAACAAAAGTGATGAGTCACAAGTCGTAATCAGTAATGCACAATAATATCGTTCACAATATGCATACATAAGCGTTTCATTTATCATGATATATTTACTGTTGTTAGTAGCTTAAGCAAATACTATACATTAAACATACATATAAATATACATGTCATTCTAAACAAATCCCTCCTGATAACCAAACCTCTGGAAGTATGTTTTAAGATAAAACTGAAAGCAACAAACCCAATGTTTTACTTCCAGGTTCATGCATAACGATTTATTGTAATACTACTCAAAAATATCAACGTTCCAATGTACAAATGTATGTGCAGAAAGGTCATTGTTCTTATTGTACAAACGAATTTTTCTTATTTGTCAATTGCTAGACTTCCGAGACTTTGTTATTTACACATCCCACAACCAAGATGTCTATAAACTTTTCCCTTGAAAACAAAATGCATTGAAAACGGTGATAGTAAACATCCACCAGGAAAAAAATGAGACAGTTATTATCTATGCATATACTATATTATTACAGTCGATTATGTTATTGTTGCAATAATAATATAGGTAGTTATAAAAACATTTTCAGACACACGTTTAAATTAGATGTGAACTTAAACTAAACATTGTTTCAAAATCAAATAACAGAGAAATTTTGATAAATTACAAGACAATTTCACACTAATATCTTATTTCTATATTTGCAGCTGACAATCTTGGGCCCATATTATTTTTAATAAGCACTCCCACTCTCTACTTTCTGAGAGTGTAAGGTATGTATCGAGGTACCTTTCACTCTCGAAAAAACGCGTAAAAAGTGCGTGAGAGTCGAGTCACTAAAAATATGGGCCTTAGCCGTCAATGTATTTCAATTTATGTTTTTGCAGTTGCATTTTTACAATTACTATCCATTTCTTGGACTCGAATTCTTGGACTTGGAATATTATGAAGATGATGAATAAAATTATAATTAGCGGTGATTCAAATTTACAGAATGTTTACAGAATGTTATCCGTCATCTATAATTGTACCTTACTGATAACGAAGGTAGTTGGATACATTACTGTTGGCCTTATTAATTGCAATTTCGACCGAAGCATTTAAAGATTTGAATCATTGTCAGACAATTACCACGTTCCTGGTATTAATTTACTAATTTTGAAGTTAAATGATTTCAATTATGGGAATATAAAATTGATTCCGTTTATAATAAAATTGGCCAATGTTTAGCTCAATGAAAGTCATATTTTACTATGGTCCTCTTTACATTTTAATTTCTTCAATGGCCACTAATTTAGTAATTTATGTCATATTTTCAATTGGGCAGAATTTTTCATATACGTCACACTTTCAAGACATTATCGAATACAATTAATTATTATTTATACTACAGTCGAATATCTTAAGGTTGGAACGTTGCAATAATAATAAAGACCAATCCATACTTTCTGCAGTTCTGCATAAACAATGGACAACACTAAGCTATGAATAATGTACCGTGTACACTCCATGCACTATACCTATGCACGAGCTTCTCTATTCTTTATGTATATCTGTTTGCCCTTATAAAGGACAAATATTACAAAATAATAAATAAATCAGGTACAGATAAAGCAAAACAATCGAGTTTACGTGTTAAACAATCGGACACCAAAAAACATAATGCCAACTAACGTTTGTGAAGTTGACAATAACAATGAGAGTTTTTGCAAGGACCTAGCGCAGGAATGCAAAATGCAGAAAACCTGTCGTCACCGACTACTTAAGTAAATACCGTTTACGCATTTTCATTAAGTGCAATATTAAACACTATCTTGTGATATAATGGCAGAATCAAAATACCCTTTTGATTCTGGCATGAAGGATTTAAAAATTAAGCCAAAAGTGGCGAATGGAGAGACATTAAAAGAATATTTGATACAAATAAATACCATAATGTATGAAGGAATTACTTTAGAGGTAACTAGCAATAAAGGACATTCTGAGCATGAAAAATTCAAGGTTTTCTCTGTTTGAAACCCAAAAACCCAGGAGTTTTGCTATTTATACACAAAAACCAAAGCAAAAACTTGCTCATTCATGTTTTAGAAGGATATTAATACAATTACAATCCCAAGACGGCATCCAGAACTCTTTGACAAAATGAAAAAGATAAAATCAACAAAAAGGAAGACATATTCTGCAATTAGTGCTTTTTAAAGTAATAACCGCCAAAGTAGTGTTTGCTACAAAGACGATGAATTAAAATGAATTTATTTGTTCGACCAAAATGAGAATGTCATTTTCTAAAAGCAATTCCTACAATCAAATAGGAATAAAAAGATTCAAAAAATATCTGCAGGTATTTGCCTACAAGGAATTGAACATGTTTTTAAAAAAACGCTTAGCAATCAAGAGGTAGTTGAGAAATTTTTAAAATATAGTTTCGACGAAGGTTTGGCCGAAATTTTCTTTAAATAATTATATCTAACTTTAAAGTACCATCTCACGGTCACAAGTTGAAGAACAACCATTTGACAAAAATGTATAGCCTAATAATTGGCCTAACTCAATGTTGAGATTAATTAGTGCAACAGAAACCTATGAAAAACCACAGAATCGAATAATATGACAAAGTTTTAACGACATTAGAATTATCAACGTTTGGTTCAATAATTTCTTTTACACTCTAAGGCATCTTCTCGATGAGAAGGGAAGCTGTGATTAAATGTGTCGTCACGAAAAAATGAGACGCTAATTGTTACCTATACTACAGTCGATTATCGTAAAGTTTGGGATTCAATTATAACGACAATCAAATGTTAAATATCGACAGACGAATTGAATTGAAATTGTAAAATGATTAAGTGCAGATCATACATTGATCATTACTTCGACAATTAAAAATTGTAAAACAGTGGATAAAAAAGAAACAGAACGCCATACAATTATTGTGAACGAATGAATATTATAAGGATAATTATAGTGTTTCATATACTTAGCTTTCCTACTGAATATGTGGAAACAGGGAACAATAAAGATACTCCTTTTTTACAAAAAATGGTAAAAAAAACTACTTTTTGAAAAAAGGCAGTCCATTTTAACTTTATTTGGACCTAAAGTGGAAGTAAATGGGGCACGCTGCTATATCAAAAAAAGTAAAAGGCAAAAAAGTTCCTTTTTGGTTTCCTGATTGGAAAGCAGTCTATGACTTCAAATTAAATTCCATCATAAAAGCCAAAATATAAAAAATACTTCTTTAAACTGAATTGGGAAAAAGGTTTGATGATTGGAGTCCAGTGATGGTTATTTTTCCCAAAATAGCGTTCAAAGATCAAATACCAAAATTGATAAACATACAATTTTTATCAGCCCAGGTAAAGATGTGGAAGTACAGTGTAAATAATCCGACACCAGCCAAAGTCATGCACTCAAAGATTCGAATGCGATAATAAAAAACTTAAACAGTAATAAGCAGCCAAATATAAGAGATGATACATTTATAAATGATCAGCAACACTTCCTCAACTCTCTGAAAATATTTTGTGACATTTCGTGCAGAAATTCAAAAATACTACATTTTTACAAAATTCTCGGTAAATTTAAGCTACATAATTTATTAAGTATGCCGTTCAAAGGTTTAAGTCTGAAATTTTTGTAACGCTTTTGGAGCTATAACCACTTTCAGTTTAAAGTAAGTGAAATGACGTGCAAACGATTGTTTTCCGCCATAATCTGAGCAGTGCAAGTGCAGTGTGTGCAATTGTTCGTCGACGTCTGACGACCGTTTGGTACATCATCTTTACAACACTATGGAGGAAAAAACCAAAGTCTATTTTATTGCCCACATTAGGTATCAGGATTCTTCTGCAACCAAGATATATTTTACCACAGTACACTTGAATGGACATCAAACATGATGTGGAACATGTCACTTAACGGTAGTTAAGTTGACAACAACAATGAGACATTTGGCACAGAAACGCACAATTCAGAAAATCTGTAGAGATAAACTGCATAAGTAAATGCCGATTACGCATTTTCGGTAAATGCAATAATAAGCATTATCTTGTTATATAATGATAGAATCAAAATACCCTTTCTGATTCTTGCATGAAGCATTTAAGAAATAAGCTAAAAGTACATTTGAAGTAAGATCGAATTATTTAAAATGTAATCGGCAATTAAGGATTCAGTGCATTAAACGGCCAAGGGTTTTTTCTGTTTGAAACCCAAAATACCCGAGCTTTGTTGTTTATCACACAGAAACCAATGCAAAAACCTGATCATTCAGTTATAACAATGAGGAAATGAAGATTGAAAGTAAGTTGTGTTTGCTGCAAGCATGATGAATTAATTTACTCATCAAAATGAGAATGTCATTAGTCATTACCTAAAAGCAATTCACCAATGCACCCTTTAGAATATTTCGCGGGAGTATCGGCAGGGCAGGTATTGTATTTAACCCCAACAAAATAAACAACATTTAATTTTGCGTTTCAAATTACGTTTATCAACAAAGCCGTTGTTAAAATTTTTGTGAACGGGGATAGTCGAGGAGACGGAAGCTCTATCGCCAGTTGGTAGGGAATCCTCGTCGGTCTCGGACGGCTGTCAGTCAGTCATTGTCGGAATTAGTGACCTTAAAAAATAAATCAGTCGTGTCAAAATTTCAGCTAATAGTAAACATCTACATTTGTCTGTATCCAAGTCTTTCTCACTCTTGTGCAGTTGTTTTGTCGCATTCTGATCATAAATTTGAATGGAATAAGTGTACTGTGTCGGTTACAACTTTTAAAATTACCAAAATTAGCATGCCCAAGAGTAGTGACAAAAATGGCTGTTCAGACAGACGAAGCGACAACGAAGACCGTCAAAAATGCAAACAATATGCAAATTCTTTATTTGGTTATCAACGATTAACTTGGAAGTTATCCTAGCCTACTCCACGCCACACTCGTACTCAGATTCATATCTTACGACAGCCTAACAAAAGCACGACTTGTCTCCCCCAACTTCTCTGGTTTGGGTGTAGGTAGTCATAATATAGCTAATAAGATACAATTCGGTATATCTATTGTAATTGTATTACAGTAAAAGAATTTTAAACACTATTGTTTTACGTATCTAAATATTCTTCGAGAGATTTAGTAAAGTGAATGTATAAGTCCAGTGTGGGTTGTTCTGCTGCATAGGCGGCATTCCTTAGGTTAATGACTTTCCCTAATTCTTGTATTGGATTGGATACCTAACTACGATTGCAATAATTATATTTAGAATATATACCAGTGATTACCATTATATTTCTGTAAACCTTTCCTATGATAATTGTACTTCAGGTGATAATTTCAGTGGCATGATAAAGTATAATAATATACTTGTATGTATGTATTGTAAAACTGCCTACTACCTTTCAGAATGAATACAAAATTTTTTTAAAAAATTTAAAAAAAGGATTCACGTAATTATTGTTTATAAAGCCGTCACAAACTTTCTCCTTGATGATAAAATAATATCTTGATTAGATGTAGTTTCAGAAATGTGATTAAGGCTATTTTGATGGTTAACACAAATGCCTTATACTTTTATGTGAATGAACTTGGCAGAACCAAGTGCATTCAAGAAATTGACGAAATTGTTCTATTATCTGTGGAAATGCAACCTGCTCTTTCGACGTTTAATTTCCTTACCAGAGAATTCTCAATATAATATACTATAATATAATATACTATAATATACTATAATATAATATACTTGTATTATAATTATGAACGAACCATAATACTGTCATTCCTGTTCTTAGAAACCGATTTCTTTATTCTTGCTCTTGATTTCGTTTTTCCATAAATTCGTCAAATTTCTCTATGCATATTGGCCAATCGTTGCGTTAAAAAATATTTGTCTGGAGAAATTTTGCCGAGTCTAAACGAGAAAACATAATTGTTCAACACTTAAGCAGTTATTATAGTGGACTGATAAAAATATTCTTAAGACATCAAAAATAGCAAAAAACTTTTTCAATGTATAAATTGTATAAGTTTATGTAGTATCTCGTATCAATTACCACAATAATATTATCTAATGGTTCAGCCTTTTCTTTTGAAGAGAAATATTTGGACTTCCGTTTGTCTCCTGTCATCCTGTATTCCTTTCAGATTGAAAATTACTTATAAAAATTATCATTTGCATTGCACCTGTAATCTGTAAAATCCTTTTATTAGGAGATTATTTATTTCTACTTTCATTTTAAAAGATTCTTTTTTAAAACAATAGTATTGAAATAATGAAATTAGTCAATTAGTGGTAAATTACATTAAAAAATAATGAAAATAATATGCGATAATTTTCTCCTATAGTTAATTATAACACCGGTAATTGTATCTCTAATTTGGTTTTAATCCGTCTTTCATGACGTTTTAGAATTCAATAATCAATTTTGGGGTACTTACAACGAGTAGTTTTTCGTTATCTGGATTCTGGAATAAGTTTGACATCGCATAATAGAAAAATTAAATTGATTGGACGCCTTCATATGGTGTTGGTAGAAGTAAATTGAAGTTGATGAGAGATTAAAACTGTTTGCGCATTGTGATGAGATTCCTTAACTGAAAGTAGATTTTCGGAATATTTAAGTGTGTTGTGCTACAGTTCAAAATGCTATAAAACATAGGAACTTACATAGACTTATGAGATTATACTAATCTGCTATAAACTATCAGACTTCTATTAATTTCTTTTCAGATTGTTTGTTAAATTTTAAAAACTATAGAGAGAATAAGATGTGCTGACTTGGCTCTTCCCATACTTGTAATAATCAGAGTTAGATTTTCAACACAATCTCTTACAGTTTGCCCATGTCTCCTTTCTCGTCTCCACGTCATCGCAAAAGTTTTGCACGTTTCTGCATGCCATGCCGTATCCGTTTGTCATGTTACTATTAAGCAGCAGGACTTTTAACCAGTGTTGTGCAGTGGTTAAAACCACTAGTGGTCATAATGGTCATAATGGTCAAAATGGCCCGGTCAAAAAAAATTAAAAAGTGGTCAAAATGGTCAAAATGGACAAAATGCCTGTTTGGGGTTAATTGAGACCCCAAGGTAGCTTTTACTGCAACAGTAAACAACAAATACAAGTTTCTAAAGATTGCAGTTAAAAATGATTAGAGAGTGTCATTCGGTAGTCTGATGTTAGTAGAATAATGTTTCATTGGTTTTAGGCCATATTTCATTTTCTAAATATTTTAAATTTCATTTGCTAGCCTAAGTAACTGTATACTGATATTTTTTCCATTTTAGCCATTTTGACCATTTTGACCATTTTGACCAGTGGCCCGGTCAAAATGCAAAAAAGTGGTCAACAGTACAACACTGCTTTTAACCTCTAACTTCCAGCATGTCTAGGTCTCCTCTCCACGTCACCCGAAAGTTTTTGCACATAGTATGCAATAATACAGTTCTGAAACTAACCATAATATTTATGGCATCGTACACTTATTTAATACCTATTTGTAATTGTAACCAAAATGCCCAAGTAAGTACCTAAAGCAGTTGGACTATACTTTACTGTATGTAGTACAGTATCTATAATATTGGATCATTGTATGTATATGTTAACGGTAATAAGTAAATTCAGGAAATAAGCTTAATTCCTAGGACATAAATAAATTCAGCCATTAATTGTAATTTTGAAACAATCATGTTTTTCATACTTAAAATTTGAAGAAACATTCATATTATATCATTAACTATTTCGTGCTTGCATTTAAATAAGGACATGTTTACTGTGTCATCATACTGAATAAGGAGCAAAATATAATTAGCTAAAATAGCAAAAAATTCTGCATAAAAGTCACCTTACAATATCTTACGTCGTAGTCGCACGGTACTCATATACGACATTTTGAACTAGTTACAATGTCCTTATTTATGAAAAAGGATATAATTAGACTATATAAATGGTCTTCTAGAAATCAAATATCAAAAACTAGAATTCTTCAAAAATTTTGCGTATTACCTAGGAATTAGGCTTAATGCTTGAATTTACGTGAAGCCTTTAACATAAATATACATTCGTCAATATTGATATAATATGAAGCCTCTATACGCATAAGCGATGAATTTATTCTGATTATAATTGCACAGTCTTGATAATGGTCAAATTTGCTTCTAACAATAACGACTGTAAACAAAGGTTACGCTTAATACTAAATAGTTTTAAAATTATACATTTACTAAACATTTATTATTATGCATGCAGAGCATGGAAATAAAGCTTGCCGCGTTGTTCGTTTCTTAGCACAAATAATACTGTGAATATGCACAATGTGAATTTATAATAACTATCTTATGACAACCTTATTAAAGGCCAACCATCTTAATGTACACAACTATATCATTTCATTTATTAGCTATCCTAATAATCGGTTATAAATTTCAATGCTATAATTAGGAGGTCGCAGCAGAATAATCTCTATATACGTTGTTTGATAGATGCTTCTCCATTCCTACAATAAATATTTTCAATAATACAGATCTAGAAGATTTTTCACTTATGAATTTTCAAAAGTTTCTTTGTTTAAGAAAATCGATCCACACATTTATTGATTTATTTATGGTATGATATAATGATTGTGTATACCATTGCTGTACTATATCTACAAGTCTAATAGTGCAAATTTCTAAACCATCACAATGACCGACGGTTTTCTTATACGCATATTATGCACATAATGTAATGGAGAAAAAACAGATTTGGATTCCAGAGGGATAGTACTATACCTTTTGAAGAACAATTCTTATATATGTACATAAAATATAAAAGGAAATTTCAAAATAGTTCCATAGAAAATGGAATGGCATATAAATAAGATTTTCTGTATTCATGAGCAAGTTGAAGTAAGCTATGGGGCGAATGGTTGTTTAGCAGTCACACTCAGCTCTGAAATGTAGTACGTAGTTACGTAAATAAACTGAATGAATACGGGCCACAAGTAGTAATAATTTCTGCAAACGGTATCAGTGAACGTTAGAATGCATGCATTCATGGCGTCATTTTTGATATTACTGTAAGATATATGCACAGGTATGCATACAATTTATTTTCTGCGTGAGCCATGTCCATAATGTAATAAAACAACGCAGTGGTGGAAATATTTTTCTCTCTTTAAGCGAAACCAACAAATGGGACGGTTTGTTTCCGCATTTCTTGATTTGTATTTTTTCATACACTATATAGTGATGATGTCTAATTAGTTTAGTGATTTCATTTAAAATCGTTATTAGATTCGCAATATTTGCAAAAATTATTTTTTGCAATCATTTGTATTGTTATGTCTCGTCTAAAAATTATCGGGCAATTAACGTACAGTTATTTGGGAGGAAAAGTACCATAGGCAAAGTAATTGAAATGTTGAGAGAGACGATCGAGAAAATGAGAGATTGAGATGATCTGTTGTTGAAAGCACAGAGCGGGTATTACTCTTGAGTTTCCGAGTCCGAAATTCCAACACGTCTTCTCATTTCCTTGAGAATTCCTTTCTCCCACTTTTCCAAAGCTGTTATTTCATTCCAAAAGTCATTCAGAACCTGGCCCACGCTTTTCCTCTGTTCTCCATATCGACATAGTACATACGAGATGCGATCAACACTTGAAATGAACTTCATAACTCTCTGAGTGTAATAGATGTACAAACTGTGAATATAAGATATATTATAGATGAGTGTATATAGGCAGTTGATGGTTGGTGCTTTACTTTAAGTGCAGAATGGAGATCTCAATTGTCTGGTTATTTCTTCTTTTCATGTTCAGTCTCCCATTGTCACTTTATGCACAGACAGGATCTTGGAGGTTGTGTCTATACAGAAATTGATTTAACTTGCACACAAACTCGAGTTGGTCATATCTTTTGACACTCTGACCTACATTCATCGAGATCTAATTCTTGCCCGAACTTTTGTTCGTAGAATTAGTACTGGTATGATTTTCAGTTGTGCTTGTTTGTGTGCCGTGCAGTGTACTGTATATCAATTCTCTCGTTACCCCCATTTCATTTCAACTTTTCACATTTCACATTTCCACAGTCAAAATTTCGATACCAATCATGTAAATGCCCCAACGTATTTTTATAAATATGTAACTGCAGAGTCGTACACCCATTTTTTTAAATTGGGGTAAGCTTAAACGTACATTTTTAATTGTACGGGCGGATGGGAAACATTTGCCAGCGAAAAGCTTTCTCACCTCCGCTTATTTAACTTGCAAATCGTATCCTGTGAATACATAAAAAAGATTTCACTACTTCTGCTTGAATTCATTACTAAAAGTCTTTAAAACAAGGTATGTATAAAATTTTCTAGAACAAGTACCTATATCCCAATATTCATTATAATATCAGCAGTGGTAAAGATATCCTCTGTATAACTTTCTTACCCAACAGTCATCAAAAAAATTTTGCGAAATGTTTAAAACCACTATTTGTTTCACATAAACAAATAAAATTATTAAATCTATTTATAAATTCAAATGTTCAAGGCATCATTATAAATAATTATTATGGTTTTGCAGTTTCTTTGGTTGACTTCTGACATGGAGGCCGACGAATTTCGCATTCGAGGAAAGGAGATGATCGATTATATAATAAAATATTTGGACACTATCGAAGAACGTCGTGTAATACCGGCTGTTGAGCCGGGATATCTAAAGGAGTTAATGCCATCCCAACCTCCAGAGCAGCCAGATAAATGGGAGGATATTATGAGTGATGTCGAAAGCAAAATATTAACGGGGGTTAGTAAAAAATAGATTTGTCAATCTTTTTGGTATATTAGTGGAATTTTTCTCTTCACAATTATAAAGCAATTAAGCAACCTTACAAAAGTTATTCGTGCTATATAGATGACTCATTGGCAGCATCCTAGATTTCATGCATATTTTCCATCAGGGGTATCATTCCCGTCAATTTTGGCTGATATTCTCACTGATGCAATCGGAGTCATTGGATTTTCTTGGGTAATTATCGTATAATATATCAGAAATAGATAAATTACCTGATTTTTGCATAATTTTTTTAAAACTGAATTTATTTACTTTCATTATAAAGGCATCTGGTCCATCTTGTACTGAGCTGGAAGGCGTGGTTTGCGATTGGTTCGGTAAGATGATGGGGCTTCCAAAAGAGTTTCTGCAAAGTTATGAGGAAGGAAGTGGTGGCGGTTGTATCCAGGTTATTATAAAATAACAATTCATTGCTGCAGCAAAAATATGAAAAAAATGAAAAATTACAGCGAAGTATTATTTACAACACTTTTTCAATTTCAGACTTGTGCCAGTGAATGCGTTTTGGTAGCCATTTTAGCTGCCCGAACTCAAGCTCTGAAAAAATTGAAGAAGCAAAATCCAAATGCCGAAGAAGGATTTTTGTTGTCTAAGTTAATGGCATATTGTTCGAAGGAAGCGCACTCATGCGTTGAGAAAGGGGCTATGATAGCATTTGTCAAATTGAGAATTTTGGAACCTGATGAAAATTTTTCCCTGCAAGGAAGTACACTTAAAGCAGTAAGCAATAAATTCACAATTAAGGCTTGCTTTTAACTGCCATGTTTTGGTGACAAATTGCTAAAAAAATGTTTCCTGTATTCTTCTTTAATTTATAAATTCATTTTCTGTTCCAGGCAATGGATGAGGACCGAAAAAATGGTTTACTTCCATTTTTTGTTGCCGTGACAATTGGCACAACTTCCTGTTGTTCTTTCGATAACCTGAAAGATATTGGTCCTATATGTGACGAGAATGATATTTGGCTTCATGTTGAGGCTGCTTATGCTGGTTCCGCAATGATCTGCGAAGAATTCCGCTATCTCTTTGATGGCGTTCAGGTTTGTAACTTTATTATCTCTAAGGAGAACTTTACCAGAAGTTTCCATAATGTCCTGCTTGACTAAAAGACCCCACCTAAAGATGGAGCCCTACCCCGGGGTGGGGCCTTTAAGTTTTGCTGGTTTAACTCACTCTGAGTTTCTTATAGATTATTTCGACCTGTACGGTTCGGATAATATAACTATACAGAAATATTTCCATTTCTAGAACTTTACAGAATTAGATATGTCATAATAATAATAATTTATTACAATACAGCAACTTTGGTTTTTTGACCAACTTTAGTATGCAATGTCTCTAAATACCAACACAAACAAATGGCTGTTGACCAACTTTGACTGCTCTTGCATGTGGTAAGTTTATGCAATGCAATTTATCTTTTACTTATTTTCAAAGAAGCAATAAATAGTAATATTAAAGATGTACTATTTTCAAGAAAATCATTTTTATATTGTAGTTTGGAATCAACTAAGAAAAATTAAATTAAAAATATTTTCCATTTTTTTCATTTAGGACAAAGGATTCTAAAAAGTTGACTCAGGCTTTGGTTGTTGACCCATTGTACCTACAGCACACGTTCTCTGGAAGAAGTATTGATTACCGGGTGAGCTTTCACTGCTCATTTCAAGACGACATACTTATTAGATATTAGATATGCAATTATATTAAATAATGTGTAATCTACCACAATTGGATGCTTAGATTTGATTTAACTTTTGTATAAAAATTTATTTTTCTATTGCAGCACTGGGGTATTCCCTTGAGTCGTCGTATGCGGTCAATGAAACTGTGGTTCGTTATTCGTCTCTATGGTATCGACGGACTTCAAAAATACATCCGAGAACACTGTCGTTTAGCCAAGATCTTTGAATCATTTGTCTTGAGCGACAGTCGTTTTGAAATCATGAACAAAGTTGTGGTAAAACTGTTTATGCTTTCTGACTTGCATTACATTGAACACATTTGGTTCTCTTACCCTCTCGTTGATCAAAACATTTCGAGGAATTGAACAAATACTAATATACATGTGCTAATGGAAAATTCTTTAAAAAAATTTTAGCTTGGACTTGTATGCTTCCGGATGAAGGGTTCTAACGGTCTCAACAAAAAGTTGCTATCTACTATAAACGAGTCGGGTAAATTGCACATGGTCCCTGCATCTCTCAATGACAAGTATATCATTCGTTTTTGCGTCTGTCGCGAGAAAGCCACCGAAGATGATATGAGTAAGGGCCAAGTTATTACCTTTCGATAATGCTCTTTGAGAAATAAAATGCATGAAATATTTTGCGACTTTCTGCACAGAATATGCTTGGAATGTAATTAAGCAAACGGCAGAGGAAGTTGGGAAGTTATACAAGGAGGAGGTGAGTTCCACGTACGATGGCTGTTACTAGATTTGTTGTACGGTATTGGGAATTTTTAATATGCAAATACTTCATAGGAGGAGATTCTCAAAGAACCGCATAGCGAAACAGAAGATGAAGAGTCTCGTGAGAAAGTCGCAGAAATGTTAGCGGAAAAGCGGCAGAAGGATCTCAAATACAAGAGATCATTTTTTGTTCGCATGGTAAGTTAAAAATGTAAAACAATATATAAGCTGCCTATATTAAAGAAAATACAATATTAATATATCTATTTCCAGCTACTTGATTTCTATGATTTCGTTTTTTGCAAATGTATAATATAATAAATGTACATACATTTGCAATAAAATGGTTTTTAAATATTGCATTTAATATGTAATGGATTTTTGTTAAACAGGTGAGCGACCCGAATATCTACAATCCAAAAATTGTCAAAGCTCGGATCCCTGCAGTAAAAGCAGCACCATCCTTGGACAGCACTGGAACTGGACGTGGGCAAGGAGCATCAAGTCACGTTGGGAATAATGGGCTAAATGTGTCCAGTCAATCTCAAAATCAACAACTGGCTAATCCTAGTCCGATGTAAGATTTTAATAGCTTCGTATTGCACCTGAATTTTATATGTCCTTTTAAATGTTGTAAGATTAGTAATAGCAGGAGTTTACTATTTGTTATTATTATTTATTATTATATATTTATTATTATTTAATAGCAGGAGCAGGAGTATACTATTTGTATAGATGTTTTTCCATCATCTTACAATTTCTGCACTGCAATCGCGGAAATGCAGTAAAGAAAAAACAAGCATTTAGCAGTAATACTTGCAATCTTTACCTAAGAATATAATAACATGGAGAATTTGAACTCGAAATATTAAGTGCATTTGACAGTTAATTGAACGTCAATGAATAATTCAGTATTTCAGTAATATTTTGTGGATTAAGTGTTAACTGTGCGCGAATTTTTTCATTCATACCGATTGATTTCTAAAATTAACACAGGATGTTTTGATACACACTGAACATTATGGAATATGCATTCTTTACTAGTTTGTGCAAAAATTAATTCTGATACTCCTTGTTTGGTTACTTAGTGCTTCGTGGATCAGTTGGCCTGTAGCTTTGATGCTTCAAGATATTGCTGAAGAAGTTTCCAACCAAAATTGTCCATTCAGGTAATAATTTTGTGTTAATTAATATTTTCGTCAAATAAGTAATGGTGACTATGAAATATCAATATAGTAGCAAAACTTTTTACAAAATTGTAATGAAAATATTATGTACATTAGACGTAACAAATGTTTATAACTATTTACTAATAGATTTCGTAACTGGGAATCTCATTGTCATCTGTCAGTAAAACAAGGATCGTCTGGATCTTTTGCAAAGACATCGCCAGAAACTGAAACTCTTCGTCCTGTAAGTCCCAATCCACTTGCAAGGCGGAGTCGATCTCCACTTTTCCCGTCAAAATCTCCAACCCATTCCCAAAAGGACTCTAAACATTAACCTCCTCCCAACTAAAAATAGTAAGGAGACTCATAGCGGAATTAGTCTAGACGTAGTATCATTGTACGTATAGGGCTTGTAAGCACAATTAGGTTCATAGTCTGTGAAACTAAAACTTTTGCAGGTAATGCACTTGTCAAAAAGCCAAAGGCTGCTTTTAATGCAATGTAAATATGAAATAAAACACAAATTGTGTTTAGTTATTAATAAATATAAGCTTCAATCGTTTTTGAGAAAATTGACGGCAAATCTTGAAGACCAACTTTAAGTAGGTTTGTGTTAATTTTGAAATTTTATGGGAAAGTCACAAAAGCAGATCTGTTAAAATAAAATTAGTGCAAAATAAAACCAATAATGAAAAACATTCTTTTTATTTTCCACGTTATTTTGACCCATTATTAAATGCGACCAATATTGATTATTACAGCGTAATAATGTTTTACTTGTAAATGTATACTCTGAAGTATGGTTTTTATAACAGAAGTAGGGGAATGGTTATGGCTATGGTGTGATTGAAAATCATTATGACCTCGGAAGTAACCAAGGTCGGTATATAGTAGTCTTCTTGAGTTAAGTTTGCTGAATGGTTTCAGTTGGAGTATATTTAGTTTATTCATGCACAATGAATATGTACTTTGTACTTAGACCGATCAGAGCAAATACAAAAGTATGAATAGACAGTTGAAGGCAATTGCTGCATTTTAGACAATTTTTTGTTAGTGCTACAATAGAATAACAGGAACTTGCTATTCGTAGCTTTTTCTTTTTTTACATGCAAAAGTACTTACCTTTTGTAGTAAACTACTTAATACTTACAATAGTTATATCTCAACTACTTCACATCTTCTGCTGTTCACTTGAACTCTATAGCTCTCCAGAAAAAGTTTTATTAAGTACACATTGGTATAAATAGTCATAGTGAAATGAGCTTTAAAGGTTCATTATAGATTTATTTAAGTTTTAAAGATTAAACGTCATTTCCCCATGTTTAAGCAATAAATAATTTTTTTAAATAGTGGAAAAAATGGACACAGACCGATTTTATATCATTTTATTTTTCTGTGTAGCTATTTTCACTAATGAAGCAAATACAGTTTCTGCAGGAATTAATTCTATAGAATATTCAGACGTTTCTACAATCTTACCGATATTTCCTGATGGGTGTACAATTCATTTTATCGAAGAAGCGGGTTCTATAGGATATTCCGGTCACTATAGATTAAAATTAATAATGTACGTCCAACCAATAACGTTACAAAAATTTAAAAAAGACAATAACACCCACGTAGACGAATCTCATTCAATTCTAAAAAATATAGAAAGAGTTAATTTGAAAGGAGGCTGTATCCATTTCGTTATCATATCAACGAATTTTGGAGCATTATTTCAGTACATAAAAATTCCTGGATATATCAACGTAAAGACGTCTTTGACAATTGCAATTCTTATCGGAGAAAAACGGCCAACGTTGGGAGTTTTGCAAGGTGAAATATTTAGCAACAAATTTCAAAGTTTACACCCCAATACAGTAATTCTCTTTGCACACAAATCGACTGAAAATTATTCGTGGATGACGTTGTGTTTTCTCTGTGATCAACAAGTAATAGAAGATAGATCTGATAAACTTTCGTTATCCGTGGAAGTACTTTACCAATTAACTGTAATTATTAATTCAAATGGACTTGGAAAGCCTGCATTTAACGCCAGAGATAAATTTGTTCAAAAAATGTCCACATCGGAATATCAGGGTACTGAAAAAGCAATGAGGGTCTCTTGGAAAAAAGGCGA
The DNA here is from genome assembly GCA_020055645.1 of Tomocerus qinae. NCBI lineage: Eukaryota > Metazoa > Arthropoda > Collembola > Entomobryomorpha > Tomoceridae > Tomocerus > Tomocerus qinae. Next base: position 64,493,321 of record CM034546.1, read on the forward strand.
AACTGGAAAACTCATTCTCGGACTCATTTCTCGATTGTTAAATTTTACATTTTCTTTTGATGATATTGCTCAGCCAAGATTGAAACTCTGTCATTTTTGCGAAAATCCGCAACGTAAGAACATTGATTATAATTATTTCCATATCGATTTTTTGTTAATTTAACACTACCTGTTATACGATCCAAAAAGTTAATATTGAATGCTGATGCCAATGGACTACTAGTAATGAATATTTTATTTCAGGAACAATTGCGGACACCAATTGGAACTTGGCTATTATGCATACAAATGATTTTAATTTTCTTTACTGCGAAACATTTACAACTTTCAAAGACGACATTTTTCCACGAATTTTAGTTCGGCCCTTTGATAAACATGTGTGGCTTTGTATTTTCGTTCTTTATGTAGTAATTGCTACGTACTACAAAAGCTTTTGGAAAAGTCTGCATATTTTCTGGGTAATTGTTGGTATTTCCACAACGAATAAACTAGGGAAAGTTGTTGCATTTATTTCCATTATTCTAATCTTTCTCCAACAACAGTTTTCTGCGAACTTTACTAGCCACGTCACACTTCCTTCTGAGCATCCAGTAATTACTTTGAACCGACATTTATTCTCGGAAGGATATCGAATTGTTTTTGAAAATTCAGAATTGGCAATAGAATTTTCAAAACGTTGGGACCGGAAGTTAAGGAAAATAAACGTTGATCCAAATCTAATCACAGTTGTTGATAGTACATGTTCGAAAGAAGGTGTACCATGGTTATATCAAATCTGCGAAGGGGAATTTACCAAACGAGGAGCTGTTTTAATACATCATTCTCTAGCAGTATGGTTTTCTTTTCTTGTTGAAAGAAATTATTCTGATCTACGTTGTAATATTGTGGGACAGAAATGGACTTCAAGCTGGGATACGGTTTATTTCCATTCTCACTTATCCGAAAGATTTGGGGAAATTCTATCCCGTATTTTTTCTTCTGGTATCAGAGAGTCTTGGGAAAGTGTATTTTTTGCAGGTGTACATTCAACACCTTCCTATAACTTGCATTCAACCAACATCAATTTTAAATCAAAACGAATGAATGGAAAACCACCGTTTTTTTCTTTGTTTAAATTCTGTACAATACCCATTGCATTTTCCTTCTTCTATTTCATTTTTGAAATTGTCGAAAATTATTTTCGCGTTCAGAGTGAGATCCCTCATCAGATTAAAAGATCTTTAAATTCCAAATCCTATTATCAGATATATAAAATAAGAAACATTTTTAAACTAAATCATTATAAAAGAGGAAGACAAGCCCCTCTTGTGACAGTATAAATTTATGAGCACCTATTTTAAAAATAAAATTGGCTTGTGATTTTATAAAATTTGTACATCTCTGAGTTTCCGATGGGGACTTTCATTGTTAGTAAAAGATATTCATATTCATGACGCACGACGTTACCGACTGAGAATTGACAATGGTCAATAGAAAGACAAAGAAAGAGTTAAAGTTTAAGAAGAAATAAGCTGAGATTTGTTAATGTGTTAAATTAAAAAATGACTAGGGTGACTATCAGTGAAGCAATATTTAAAAAGGGCCGACCTAAATTACATAACAATGTAATCACCGTCAGAACAATTTTGTTAGATATTTTGTTATTGGTATTTCCGGTATTTGAAGACAGATTTTCAAACATTTAGACATAAGTAACTGTAATTAATGCTATTTAACTATTGTGATGGTAGGTGTTTAAATCATGAAATTAATAAACAATTTATAGTTGTATGGTAATTCATATTAACTTCAAATTTAAGTACTGCCATCTTACAAATCACAGTAAATTCATTGCAATTATGTAATTGAGAGGACCTCAATTAACTTCATTTAAATGATTCCCTCAAAATCAAATAAATTATTTGGTGACAACCATCGACTGTCGATTGCCCTCTTCTCCTAGAATGTAACAGATAACATTTTTGGAATTTTAAACTTCAGTTGCTCAGTTACATAGTCGTCAAATAAGTATTTATAGTAGCGAATGCTTTCATACGAAATAAACAAACTCAGACTAACTATTTTCTCATAAAATTTTTTCTTGCAACGGTGAATTAATTTTAAGTAAGTCATTAGCTTCAATTACAGACATTGTGGTAGCTATAAACTGTAAAATGTGGTCGGTGAAGAAATCAATCCCCCAATCATAATTATAGTGCAGAATACGGAAGCTTAGACTAGGTAAGTTTATTTAGTGTTGAAGTTTAGACTAGGTAAGTTTATTTAGTGCAGAAGTTTAGACTAGGTAAGTATAATTTTGCATGATGTAGAAAATGTATCTGATTCAAATGTCTTGAAATTGTAAATGTAATTTACTTCTATTATTTTTGGTCAGCAGTAAACTTATGTTATGATAAGGTTAAGGCCCCTGGACAAGCTAATTGAAAATTTGGATATTTTTATTTATATCCAAAGATGCTACCTATCCACAACAAAAACTCCATCGTAATTATTAATATTGTGATTTATTGCATGCTAATTACAGCATGCATTAATTATGAATATTTAATGGGCAAATTCTTTTTATCAACATCAATTTTTTAACCATCCAAGCACATAAAATAAAATAAAGCTAATTATTTGGCGACTGGATTTAATTGAAAGCCCCAGAAAATGTGTTCAGAACGCATATTGGAATTTGATGTATATGTCTAAGTACGCATTTACTTTCACGAAACACACAAATGAGGACTGGGAATTAATCATTTACACATACAAACGCAATATTCTATTACAGTAATTTATGAAGTCGTAAGATGAAACATAAAAGAAGAGATTAAAATGCTAGTTTTATTTTCATGGTGCCTCTTACCACATTATTCATGACATATTTGACTGAGCTTTTCTTTGTGATATTTATGACGTCCTCTAACATGGATTGGAATGGCCTGTAGGATTTGAAAAACATTCTCATCCGCTTCAATTGGAACTCATTCTTTGAGTTGTGTATAAGATTTCCAAGAGCGGGCGAAACATTTAGATGTCTTGTTCATCTTACCCATAATGTGGAGGAAGGTTGCCCAGAGAAATATGTTGCTGCTGCCGACGAAGTAGATAATATTATGTTAATGTCAGCCATTTTCATATCAGAGAAGAAACAATAAATGAATGCAGTATTGACTACCATAGACCTTGTTAATATTGTTTGTATTCCGTTTTGCCATATCTAGTACAAACATTTTAATAGAATAATAGTCGATATAGAATACTAGCCTGTCACAGGGCCCAGGCCCTGTTATAAATAAAGCTAAGTGTGTATTCCGGGGCAATATTGTAAGATGGATAGAATGTATTTCAGAAACTTATTTCTCTCACCCACCTGGTGCGTGGGGGGAAGCAGTTTGTTTGCTTGGTAGGATAAAACAGAATAACACTTGGCAGCATAGACGTAAGTTGTTGGTAAACATCCCATCCAATGCAAAAGATGGAACATTCAACCCCATCCATCCCATCATCACCAAACACCCAAGCAAAGATCAACATCTTATCCAGTCCACCACCAATTCAAATAAAGTAATCCATCTAATATAGCCCATCCCCAGTTTCCAAATAAAGTACCATTACAGGGTTGCAGGTTGTAGTACATAATCTTCTTAATGCGGTCACTTTTTCCACAACCCTTTTCGCTCCGTCGAAACTCGAAAGAAGCTAAAATTAAAGCAGCGTTGCCGATAAGCTTAAGTGGAAAGATATGATTTAACACTCTGCTTTGGAAAGCATAGTACAGATATTATAATGCCCCTGGTCCAGGTACATTGTGCATGTAAACTGCTGTAAAACTTTGACACTTCTACAAAGCTAGTATGTGCTCGGACTATCATATACTTATTGGTATGACTCGAAACTGCATTTAAATGATCTTCTATTGCAAATGTTTACTTGAATGTAATGAATGTAGCATGGGTCTCCATAATTAAATTTCCATATCTGATAAGATGCCTATGTATAATGTGTGTATTTCAATAATATGTAGAATTTTCATTCCAAAATGGCTAGCTTGTCGATTAATAGCGCGCAAATAAAAGTCTGTTAAATTAGTAATTGTTTAAATTTTCGAAATAATGGAAAATCATTTTAGATTTGTGCAAGGGGAAAGGGGAGGAAAACTTCTAGTAGTAAATAGCTTTATTTATAAGAGATCAAGATCTATTGGATGTACATCCTATTGGACATGTAGACAAGGCTGCAGTGTAAATATCAAAATGATAGATGATACAGAAGTTGTTTCAATAGGAAATGAAGAAAATCATGTACACGAGTCGCAGAATATAGAAATAACAGTTTTGGAATTTATGAGCTCGCTTCGATCTGCTATTTATGAAAATCCTTGCAAACTCCTTGAAAAGTTGTATAGGTAAGTTAAATCCCTGCAATCTACTACTAATTATTAAACACTTAAATTAAAATATTGGTTTCGTGATATTGAAATTAAAAATAATTTGTTAGGAGTGAATTGTTAAAACTTAATGAAGAGATGCGTCCGGAAATGCCACAGTACACCAGCATAAAATATACATTGAAACAGTACAGAAGAAATGTTTTGCCTAAATTTCCTCAGTCCAGATCCGAAATCAATTTAGAAAATTGGAGATGTACTAAAGACGGAGAAAATTTTATTTTATGGGAAAACGAAACCTTCTGCACCAACAAAGAAAATTCCAGGGGAGAAAACACCTAAAGATAACAGCAATATCACAGAACAACTAACTCGCTGGAATCGTGGCACAGCAATCTGAAAAGACGCATTCAAAGAAGTCATCCCAATTTATATGTGTTTCTGCAATTTTTAAAAGAGGAACAGCAATACATATCTGTAAAATTGAAATTGGCAATTAATAATAAGTTAATTGATACACGAGAACCTAAAAATATTAAGAAGGAGGAGACAATAACAGCCTTAAAACATAAATACGCAAGAAATGAAATCGATTTACAAACCTTCATTACTATGCTTGGAAAATATGCGCCAAATCATTGTACTAATTAGCTAAAGTTTTAATCCATTATAGTGTTATAAAAGCTTTGATTGCTTTTGTATGTAATTTAGACCAGTTTTAGTTTAGAAATTATGACGAAACGAATTTAGTAGATTAGCTAAATGTATTTAAAATTGAAAAATACCTGTAGTGCCATAATGACATCATATTATGTTGCAGTAGAATACAAAAATATAGTAATAGTGGTAGTAGTAGAGTAGGTAGTATTTTTAAGAAATTATAATCACTTTCTGTTACATTTTGTTATACTTGCATTTGCATTATTTAGCTAAAAATATTGATACAATTATTTTTGCAATTTTAAAACATTACATTGTAGTAGTATATGTGCAGTTAATTAGGACTCAATGTAATATTATACTGTGCAATACATGAAGTAGTGTATGTTGCAGTTTATGTATGACGAACATTTTAAGAATAATACTACTTGAAGCAAATCACGGCAACGCTGTAGTCTAAATTTTACCCAGGTAGTGACCGCCGAGGAAATAAGGGTCTACTAATGCGACAAAAATAGAAAGGTTTTCGGCATAATAACCTATGTCCCATTACAGCCATCACCAACACATCCCTTTCAGCCAATTCATACACCTGGATGGGGATGTTGGGTATAATGGATGGGATGCTTACATCTAAAGGTGGGCAGTATGCACAATGATGAGTCAGATTAACGTAGACGTAACATTATACCCCAAGTCAAAAATGTGACCATAATGGGTGACCAGAGTAAGTACCGATAGTCACAATAAAATTCCAACACAAAAATATTGGCCCTTGGTCGTAATAAGCTGAAGTTTTAGAAAATTTAATTTTTTTGATTTGGAATAACTAATTACATATACTACCGTTGTACAGTGTCAATGCAAGGAAAATGTCAACTTCCATGACATCCATGTCTATGACCAACGAAAATAGAATCACATTAAGAGCCCAGTACCTTTAAATTTGGAAATCTCTGATGACTACCAAAATACATGTAAAAAAATGTTTTACAACTCTTGGAATTCTGTCTGAAGTTCTTACCCGATTTTCTTGTGTGGCACATTTTTGGAATCCTGAATATATTGTCAACCACCCCATTGTACAAAATATGCGATATGTTTACTCAGTAATATATCTTATTGCGATTATAATTTTGTAAACGACAAAATCTGCTAGAAAATTTAAATATCGTATATTTTGTACAATGGGGTGGTTGAAAAAAAATTCAGGATTCCAAAAATGTGCCACACAAGAAAATCGGATAAGAACTTTAGACAGAATTCCAAGAGTTGTAAAACAATTTTTACATGTATTTTGATAGTCATCAGAGATTTCCAAATTTAAAGGTACTGGGCCCTTAAAGAAATATTCTATATTCATAAATATTCACCCACCTAAACTTTTTAAGGGCTACTTATACTCTTCCTAATCCTATCATCATTACCATTTGTGACGTCATATTAGAAGTCATAATTTTATGGTAATAAATTTCTTCAACACAAGTGGCAGATTCAAAACGTACACATTTGAAATAAAATATAGTTTACCACTTCATCCTGCTCTGAATATTTTCTATTTAAGAATGGACTTAGTTTTTCTATTTAAGACGTAAAACATTTTTAACCTCCTATTAGCTTAAAACCATTTGCGAATTGAAAAAAATATAGTTTTATTATGAATAGCCAATTTTTAAACTTTCCTGCGTATAAAATAAGGTCACGGCACGGTGTATTAAATTGAAAGAAAGAGTATCAACTACCACGTCTCGTCTCACAACAGTGACTTTCATAATTTTATCACCGCGCAAGCGTGTATGCATAAAACCAAGTTCTATCTAGATGGAATTTAGCATCTTCAGCAAATAAACCAAATTGTGTTGTTAATACATTTTGAAATAACGGTACGGTGGCCGAGAAATAACATTCATAATTTCATAACATACGTACACACAAACATCCGCACACACAAACATACAACATACAAACATTACAATGACGTTTATATTATAGAGTGATCGTCTGCCTAATATTACAACGTCAAGCCATTTCATCATGACTGCTACAAATTAACAGACCATTTTATCATGGCTGAGACAAAGTAACAAACCATTTTATCATGACCGCGACAATGTAACAAACCAATATCACTACTTTTTTTAAAAAGCAACCCTTTTTTACCTTTTTTACTTTATTTGCATGTAAAGTGGAAGTAAGTGGGGCACGCTGATACATCAAAAAAGGTAAAAAGCCAAAAAAAATACTGCTACGTTACAACATAATAAAATTAAACTATTTATGCTTTAGTTTTTCTTTTCATTGACGTAAGTAATAGTAGTTGACACGGTTGTTGTTGTTGTCAGCTGTAGTTTTCATATAATATGGTATAGTATAGTAGGCTTGTATTTATACCCATAGTTATATAAAAAACCCTTAAACCCAAAAAAACCCTAAAAACCTAAAAAACCCGGGGTCGAGGGTTTTTTCCTAAAAAACCCGGGTTTTTCGATTGGATTTAGGCTATTCTGTACACAAAACGAAAAATGGATTTAGGCTATTCCGTACACAAAACGTAAAATGGGTTTAGGTTATTTTGTACACAAAACGTGTTCAGAAGACAAATTGTAATTTGATGTATGCCTAAGTATATATTTGCTTTCACGACACACAAATTAAGGGCTGGAAACAGGAAGCAAAAAAGGAAAAAGGAGTACGATTTTTAAAAAGCAGTCCTCTTTTGCCCTTCTACCTTTTTGATGTAGCAGCTTGCCCTATTTACTTCCTTTTTACATGTAAATAAGGTAAAAAAAGATAAAAAGTACTGCTTTTTTAGATAAAGTATTACTTTTTAACTTTTTTGTAAAAAAAGTACTTTTTGTTGTTCCATGGCATGAAATGGTATGAGTCGCAAAATGAAACATTAAAAAATAGATCAAAATGCTAGTTTTAATTTCATGGTGCCTCGCGCTACATTCATTGCATATTTGGCTGAGCTTTTCTTTGTGATTTTTATGACGTCGCCTAACATTGGTTGGAATGGTCTCCAAGATTTGAAAAACATTCTCATTCGCTTCATTTCGTGCTCATTCTTCGAATGGTAAGATTTCCAAGAGCGGGGGAAACTTTTAGATGTCTGATTCATCTTACCCATGAAGTGGAGGAAGGTTGTCCAGAGAAATATGTTTGCTGCCGTCCCAGTAGATAATATGATTCGGTCTTCCATTTTCATATCAGAGAAGCAATAAATAAATGCAGTATTGGCGACTAGCAAACACCTTGTTAATATAGTCTGTAAAGGCAATAAAATATTTCTAAAGCAGATATTGAACATATTGTATGCAATCTCGAAACACCGCGCAGATTTCGTGACGTTATCAAGAGCTCTCATTGCATCTTTTGTCTTGTATTCCTTTTTGCCATACCTAGTAAAAAAATAGTCTTTATAAATTATACAAATGAATTACTTCAACCGATAAAAAAATTAGATATTTATTGCCAGATAATATAAATGTCTTACTTTAGCTCTCCTATGATTATTTTGTGATACATGCCGAGGTATAGATGATTACGATTGTAAAAACTGCAGGTACCGGCCAGGCTGCAATCTCTCCCATATGCATTGCAAGTATTACGACCAATTCAATGATAAAATACCTATTTTGTGGAGGCAATAACGATTGAACAAAAACAACTTCATGCCTATTTGCCCAAGTGTAGATGGAAATGAAGATAGGATTGATGAACACCATTAGTACAATTACCATGGTGACGAAATGGTCAATTTTCTTCACAGATGCATCAACTGAATTTTCAAACCGATCTTAAAACATATTTTCAAAACAATTATTACATACTGCTTTCTTTTAAGGTAAATTAAATATTTTGGCATTATTTTGTAATAATATGTTAAAAATGGGAATAAAAAGTTACCCGAGTAAGATCTGAAATGACGGAACGCTTTGTTAAATGTGTACATAATATCCTTCTCCTTACTCATAACCATGAAATTGAAATAGTTTAAAATCAAACCAACAGTCAGCGGTAATATAGTATTTACATTTTCGGCAAAGTTAATGCCAACTTGTAAATAAAGTTGAACAAATCTACACCATGAGAAAACACATTGCAGAAAAATCCCAACATATAAGAAATACCAACGAAAACGAAAGACTTTATATTTCGTGGCTACTAGAATTCCTTTTTTGCTGTCATAATCGAAAGGAATACTGCCACAATAAAATGCATACTTTATTATCCTTTTGATATTTTTCTCCGTTGCAACCGACAGCATTTTGATTTAATGTTCTACTATAATCAGAAAACTACTATTTAATCGCTAATTTTTAGAAATATATTTTGCTGCGAATTATATATTAGCTATGGGTATAATTAATTTTGTTCTCGTTGATTTTAAATGCTTAAGGAAATATTTTAGTTTAGTTTCAGCATAAAAAAATTAATCAAAATTTAAACCGTTGTAATATTTGCGCAATAATACAATCGCTGGACCCTTTCGTTGTGAGTGAGTTTGGTCCAACAAAATCACATTTCTTTCATTAGGTAAAAACGGGTTTCAAGTTACGATGGGCTTAAATGCAGGAGGCAAAAACAGCAATGGAAAGTAGTCTTTAAAATTGTAGCTTCATTGCAATTGCAACATACAGATGATATCATGCTATGCACAGTTTAAATAATATGACTATGGAGTCCTAAATGTGTCAAAAGTGGTAGCATCTTCCAGGAAATTAAACAGCAAAATATTCATTGTCTTTGGTTGGTGTTTCTTTATTAAATTAAAATGTAAAATGACATATTATGCCACTCTGGAATATTTAAATATCACAGCCAACTGATAAGCTTATCGTTACCTCGAAATTCTTAAATAAATTAAATTTATAAATTAAATATATTATAATATTACCTAATATATATAAATAATCCATTTTATAACCACCGTTTTAGATAGAGCAATAAATTTACTTGCCTATATATCTATGTATGTAACTATGTGTGGTAGGGTGAAAAGCGGGAGCAAATAAATATTTGTAATTTTGAAACAAATAAATATTTGTATGTTCAATACGCATGATTATTGCATACCCATAGTTTCGGATATTCCCATTTCCCAGCAAATTTTGCTTGGACACTGGGAATTCCCACCAATTTGGGAAATGGGAAATAGTGGGAAATGGGTGTCGCCATCTTGCGGAATTAGGGTCTATTTCCCACTTGATTTTTCTATTTCCCATTTTCCCACCCACTTGGCCTTTTTGTTTCCCACTTTTCCCACTGGGAAATGGGAAATGTCCAACTTCTTTCATTTCCCACTCGAAACCATGTGCATACCTTTCGAAATTGAGTCCTGCTCTGGGGGCTACTAGTAATAAATAAATAGTACCCTTGCTTCAAAATGCTTTACACATTTACTTGTAAAAACAAAATAGATATTATTTTGCCGTCGCCTAGAATTAATTCATCCATGCAGCATAGATCCAACATTGCCGATTGCAAACCTTTGACCTTATTTAAGGCAGTGGCAAAAATGCGGATTATACTTTGCTTTTTATGCCCACAATACGTTCAAATAAGACTAGGGTAATCGTAAGTTTCTAAGCTGCTATTACATAATTAACTAGGTAGATTTAATAATATACTACATCTTTTACAGGATTTTTGTGAAATGACATTTAATTCGCTATATTTATATTAAATAACCACTTATTCTTGGCTACAATAATTTACCAGCGCTTGCTTAAAATTTAAAAACGTGGTTTGCCCGTCCTCTTAATGTACGTATATTAATTCCCTTGAATGTTCTTTTTACTTCCGCAATCCAAAATTATGCGTCTACATCTTAGTGTCCATTTGTTTCCCCTTTCTAGATTCCTAATTTTCATAAAATTTTTCGCAAAAACAATATGTCATGATTGCAGTTTCAGTTTTATAGGTGAGGTCATTGGCAGTTATTACCTACGGGAAATTCCAAATTATATGTCCTTCAGTTGATAAATTATGCATGTTACAATTGTATGGTGCAGCGATCCAAATGTTACTGAAATTTTGTATTCTATTTCTAATAGCTTAAAATTGTCAACCTAACTTAGCAATTATTAATGTACAATACACATTCAATAATAAGAGAGTCATTTTTTCCATTTTATGTTCAAAATGTTTTTGTCTTATAATATATCTCTAATTTACTATTGGTCATGAATCATTGTCATGTACTTATCACTTTTGCCTTAGGTGTAATCAATTAAAATTAATAATATAATATTATTAACCAAAATGTGATAAATTTTATGTTAATTTCACTTTTTCAAGTCACTTTACACATTTTTGAGCGAGTACCTGTCAAATACTTTTATTGCATAATTGATGTCTTATTGAAGATGACAAAATTTGTCAAAATGTGACACTAAATGGATTTTTAACATCCAAATGCATTATGGCAATAGGTCTTCTGAACTTCAAAAAATGTTGTTCTACCAGTTCCTAATGTTTCAATTTCAAAACGTAGTTATATTGCTCACCAAGCCAGTTTTTGAAGAGGGAGTACTCTATTTGCAGAAACTCAAATTTCTGAAACTAAGGTTGAAGGTACATAATATTATAAATGTGCTTTAAATTCCATTGAAACCTTGGAAAATATGCTGATATTTTCGTGTGCGTTTTTTGCTGTAGCAAATGCAGAAATTGCAAGAGAATTGAATATAGACAATATAGAACAGCGTGAAGAACCTTCATGCATTTCTAAAATTTTGCCAAACTTTCCAATCCAATGTACAATTCATTTTGTAGAAGAAGTGAGCAGCTTTAACAGGTACACTGATAAGTATAGAATTGAATTAGCAAATAACGGACAGCCAATTACTATACACATGTCTAAAAGTGGTTCTGTCAGGGCAAATGAAAGCTATGTACTGGAAAATATTCCAAAAGTTAATTTAAAAGGAGGTTGTTTCCACATTATTATTTCATCCCCAAATATTCCAGTACTATTCGATTTAATAATTACCTCTAAGCAACTAAATTCACAGAGGTCATTAACATTTGCTTTTCTAAAACAAACAAGAGGAAATACTGAGAAAGTTTTACAAAATCAAATATCAAATAAAGAATTTCAAAGTTTCCACCCGAAAACGATATTTATTTTCTTAAGTGTTAATAAAAATTATTCCTGGATGATTTATTGCTTCTTGTGTGACCAACAGCGAATAGAAAAAAGTCATTTGAATTTAAATACTTTAGAAATACTATACAAATTATCATACATGGTCAATTCTAATGGGCTGGGCAAACCTGCCAATTACAACAAAAATGAATATCTGGGAGATTATTCAACTTCAGAGTACCGAAGTGCCGAAATGGAAATGAGAAAATCGTATAAAAACGCCGAAACTGGTAAAGTCATTCTTGGAATTATGTCCCGATTGCTAAATTTTACGATTTCTACTGCGGAAATACATAAACCAAGATTGAAATTTTGTCATTTTTGCAAAATCCCAATACGTAAGCATTTTGTTTAAGTTTTTAGTAAAAATTTTTTATTAATTTAGCAGTAAAACTTTTACGCATTTAATTTTACCATTTAAATATTATTTTTAAATATTTGTATTGTAAATGTTCATTGTAGGAACTGATAAGGATGCAAACTGGAATTTTGTGTTGATGCACACCAACGACTTAAATTTCCTGTACTGTGAAATATTAATTACTTTGAAAGAAGATGTAATATTTCCTAGAATTTTGGTCAGACCTTTGGGGAAAGTTGTTTGGCTTTGCGTTTTTATTCTTTATCTTCTTATCGCTCTCTACTACAGAAATTTTTGGGGAAGTCTCCACGTTTTTTGGGTTATTGTTGGTATTTCAACAACAAATAAATTAGGTGGAATAATTGTATTTATTTCTATGATTTTGGTAGTTCTTCAACAATACTATTTAGCAGATTTTACAAGCCATATAACACTTCCTTATGAATATCCACCAATTTCTCTAAACCGTCATTTATTTTCACAAGGGTATCGCATTGTGTTTCAAAATTCAGAAACAGCTGCAATTTTTTCCAGATCTAATGCACAAAAGTTACGGAAACTAAACGTAGATCCAAATCTGGTAACAGTCATTGATACTGGTTGCCCAAAACTACCGATTTTCTATAAAATTTGCACTGGAAAATTTAATAAAAAAGGAGCAGTTTTGATACACTACACTTTTGGAATTTGGTTATCTGGTTTAGTTGAAAAAAAGTACCCTAATCTACGATGTAATATGGTCGGAGAAAAATGGGAGACTTACTGGGATGTTGTGGCATTCGATTCACATTTATCTGAAAGGTTTGGGGAATTAATTTCTCGTCTGTTTGCAGCGGGCATAAGAGAGTTTTGGGAAGGTTTATTTTTTGCAGGACTAACTAAAATACCTTCCTATAATTTGCACTCAACCAACATGAATTTCAAATCAAAAATAATCACAGGTTCCCTGCCTTACTATTCCTTGTTTAAATTTTGCACTATTCCCCTTGCATGTGCTATTCTCGTTTTTCTATTCGAAATAACCCGAAGCGACATTAAAATTTGTCAAATCTATAATAATGTTAAAACATTTGTGATTATATCATGTTACTTTTATTATTATAAAGTTAGGAAAATCTACGCATATCTAAAATCCGCAACCATCTCGAATATTGAAGTAGATAACTCACTACACGCTTTAAATAATGTTGAATAAAATTCCAATGTTCTAAATGATATCATCTAAGCGGAGAAATTAATGAAATCAAAGGTAGTATAATATTTAACCAGAACAAAGGTAATTTGCTTTGTCCCACTAATTGTAACATAATATTATTTCAAATAAAACGCATAAAATTATTATTAATAATAATAAAGTAAAATAGTAATTATTAAATTTTACGTTCACTAACCTTTGTAAAAAGTGTATTTGCATCTGACTGTAAATATTTAATGGTGCCTAAACTGTAGCTATTAAATATTCTCCAATTTCTTTCTGTCATTCTGTCTGTCATTGTGCTTAAAATTTATATAGGTGCATTTATGTCCCCTCGAATAGATAATGAGATGCCAAATTATTTCTTTTCAATGCCAACAAATAATTCAATATTGCATACTTAGAATGAATGGGCACTTCAAAGGACCTATTACTTCCAAATTGTAAACAGGCACGTATGCAGAAATTTGTTAAAGATGGGTACAAGTGCAACAGAACAAGTGTTGTCGAAAATGTTGAAAATTACGATTTCGACCTTTTTTAAAGACAAAAATCCTCTTTTTCTATGATTTAGGGTTGCCAATGTGCCCCTCTCAACCCAAACTAGATACGTGTATAATTGTAAGCATGTTTATGTCGAAAAACTTCACAATGAGGAGAATTATTAACTAGAGCTGTAACGCAACACTACAGAGTCGCATGAATACAGATTCTAATTGAAGGTGGTGGGAAAGTTCACCATTTCATTAGAAACAGGATTGCAAAATTACAATTAATATGTGAATGAATTTGCTTGTTGCTTATGGAGATTTCATATAAAACATATTAATATTAAATTATACGAGAGACGAAACCAAATTCATTTTCCGCTAAGGTTATAAGTAAAAACATTTCAAGCAATAGGAACTTTAGGGCGTTAAAAGCAATGGCATTGGGATCTAATCATACGTACAATAGTTGATGAGGTTATTGTTATATTAACAAATGCCAGTTTTATTGGAAAATTACTTTCTTTTCTTATAAGAACTTTATTTTATTGCCATTCGCGCGGAATACCTCCATTAACAATTGTCAAAGTAAATTACAGATAAAATGCAGTATGACCTTCGGTTTTGAATTAACTAATTCCAGAGCACGTTCTCCTCCATCACTGTCATTCTTAATACTATAGAATTATTAACAAAAAGGTTATTGTACTCAAAACGTGGTAATAAGGATAGAAGGATTGTTAATTTTTCCCATTCATTACCTAGGTATTAGACTGCCAAAATGAATGGTCTGATATTTTCATCTAAATTGTTATGCATTGGAAACGTTGCAATTGTAATAGTAGATTACCTAACACTAATAGTAGATTACGACACTAAAAACGATTTAGTCCAAATCTAGTAGTTAGTTACCTAACAGTCTTTTTTTAAATTACTACTCAGTTTTCATAAAATTTCTTAAAATTACTATTTTACTATCATGCAGAAATCATGGATTTTAGAAAATAAATTACAGCATTATATATTTCTTACCTCTTGTTCGCATTTAATAAGCTAGTATAAGTGTGCTGATTACTACTATTGATTTAAGACAAAGCTCACTATTTTTACCGGTTGTGTGTTTACCCTTTACCCTTATTGGTAATTTTTTGGTAACCATAAAAATTATGTGACTAATTTTAACAGCAATTAAAGGTGGGAGATTTGCCATGGAAGATCTCAAGATATTGATAAAATAATTATATTTCATATTGCTACTTGTGTTATATTGTATGACTGTATGACTAACAACTAAAGAAACATTACGTGTATTTGGAAAATGCATTTACAACTTTGGCTATTGACATTTGCTTTAAAAACAGGCTTAGCTAGAGAATTTTTAGTGAAACATGTAGAATCATTAAATATTTTCACCGTTTTACCAGACTTTCCAAATGGATGTACTATCCATTTTGTTGGAGAAAGGGGGAGTGAAGAATACACTAGTGAATATGGAATAAAACTGAAAAATAATAACCACCCGATTACTATACAGTATTTTGGTACTATTGCCAAAGAAACACTAGCACAAATCCATTTAAAATCATTTTGTGTAATTTTCATTTTTATATCGACAAATATCACAGTACTGATTGATTTAGTGAGACGTTCAGGACTATCAGGACACTTGAGTTCGCAAAATTTCTTGGCATTTGCATTTCTTCTAAAGGCAAACAACATCAACTCAGAAATTCTACAAAGTGAGATTTCTAGTCCCAAATTCAAAAGTTTACATCCTAATACAATTCTAATACTTTTGGACGATTTACGACGTAAAAATTACACCTGGATGGTTGTGTGCTACTTGTGTGATCAACAAAAAATTGAGGAAGGCCAATTGAAACTACACTCTATGAAAGAACTTCATAAATTAGTCTACAATGTGAATTCAGATGGGCATGGTAAACCGGCTTTCAATGAAAGAGACAATTTCCAAGATAATATTTCAACTTTCAAATATCGAAGTGCAGAAAAAATAATGCGAAAATCTTGGAAACAAGGGATTATAACCGAAAATGTCATTTTAGGCATGATTTCCTCGTTGTTGAATTTTACTGTCTCGAGTGACGAAATAATGAAACCTCGACTGAAATTCCGAACATTTTATTTCACCCCACCAAAAAATTGTAAGCATTTTTAACCACGTTATACCTGAGCATATTATGTGAATATTAAAAGAAAATTATGTCCGCACTATTACCATGGGCAACTTGATTTCTTCTCCCTTGCTTTATTTCCTCAACTCAAACAACTCAGTCTCATCGCAAAGTTCTCGCAAACCGTGGAATTTTCATGCAATGGCAAATTGATGGCAACAGAATGCGAAGGAAGTAACTTTGAAACCAAGCTCTGTCTCATTGTTTTAGCCGTTTGCAATAAGCTTGTAGATTTGCCATTCAAAAGGCATGTGATTTGCTAAGGTTGAACTTTACGATTTGCGAAATTGCAACTTTGCAAGACGTCAGAGTTGAACTATTATTTATTTTTATTGTGCATAAAAATTAAAAAAATCTTGACTATAAATAGTAAAATGTAGTTAAACGTGTTGGAAAGTATTAAATCAGGTTTTTTTTACATTTCAGGGTCGGACGCTGGTACCGAGTGGAATGTAGCATTAATGCATTATAACATTTATCACTTTCTATATTGTGATTCTTTGACTAATTTTAAGGAAGATCTACTTCCACGAATTTTAGTACATCCATTCAAAATAGATGTTTGGCTCTGTATTTTTTGTATTTATATACTTGTAGCACTTTATTACAGGAACTTTTGGACAAGTCTGCATATTCTTTGGGTGATTGTGAGTATTTCAACTAAAAACGAAATGGGAAAACTTGCAGGGTTTGTTTCCACCATTGCAATTATTCTCCAACAATATTACTCAGCAGATTTTACCAGTCTTGTTACTATTCCTAACGAACATCCCGTAATATTAGAAAACCGACATTTATTCTCTCGAGGATATCGAATTGTATTTGAACATTTAGATCTGGTTAATGAATTCGTTAGTCTGGAGGAAAATAAATTACGGAAAATAAATGTTGATCCCCAGACAGTGATGGATATTGACAGTGCTTGTTCCAAAAAAGGAATACCGTGGTATAATAAAATCTGCATGGGGAAACTAAATAGTGGGGGAACTGTTTTGATACATCACAATCTGGCAGCTTGGCTTCCTTCTCTCGTGGAAAAATCTCATCCTTATCTGCGCTGCCAAGTTGTCGAGGAAGAATGGAATTCTAATTGGGATACTATTTATTTTAATTCACATCTATCTGAAAAATTTGGTAAATTAATGTCTACTTTCTTTGAGTCTGGCATCAAAGATTTTTGGGAAGGAATATATTATTCTGGCTTATATAAAACACCTTCCTTTGATTTGTTGTCGACCAATAAGAAACTTAAACGGCGAATCACAGGATCTTTGCCCTACTATACTTTGTTTAAATTCTGCACGATACCTCTTGGAGTATCTATTGTTGTTTTCATTCTTGAAATAATCGGATTCTACGTTAATTTTCGTCAAATATACCTTAACGCAAAAAAATATCTGTTAAACTTTTTTTAAATAATAAAAGATGTTGAAAATTCCGACTAAATGTTTACTTATAATGCTTTAACCATTTTTAAGGTATTGCTAACTGAGTAATGTTTTTTAATTTTAATTCATTTTTCTGTTTATCTGCATATTATTCTTTTGCCAAGACATTTATTACTAATTATTATTACCTATATATTGATAGTACAATAATAATATACTTTCATGTGTTTTTAGTCATTTCTTGAGGATAAGGTGCGTAAAAATGATTTCCATATTTGATTGGAATTGCTATTTTTGAGATTTCGTGCGATTACTATAAACCAAAAGTTATAAAATAATTTAACTTTACTCCAAAATCTACAAAACTTGATTTGGTATTTGTAAGACATTGACATTGATATTTGTAAAAAGAAATCAATATTTGGTATTTAATTGCAATGAAGGTTTCCATTGAAAATGTGGAAGTTTTTAACCTCGCTATAAGTGTTCAAAAGTGGTTTTGAAAGAATCGTTAGTAGTCATAAGAGAAAAACGAAAGGGAAGTCCTTGCATTATGCTGGAAAAGTATTCAAAGCTGTCTGCAACTGTCAGATTTCTCCTTGGTAATGGAAAAGGGCACAAACAGGAAACACTTCATTTTATAAGGACACGTCTTTTCAATTGCATTGTGTATTAAATTTGTATTTCATGTAAATAGTTTTGAATGCACAAGTAGTCAAACGAAATACTAAATTACGTAAATGAGTTGTCATTTTTTTACGTTTAATGCTACATAAGATTATTATACTGTTGAAGTTCAGCTAAGAATGTAGTATTCCTAAGGTAAACATCTAAATGTCAATAAAACAAGAAGAGAGCTGATCATTTAAGTCTTATCGTAGGGGAACTCAATGATATAGTAGCATTTTTTTCCTGCAATTTTAAAAATTTGAAATATCTAGGTTTCCGCAAATCAATAGTTTTATACTTGGATCGTATTTGCAGCAATTTAAACTTTTCTGCAATGTCTAAAAAACTTTTGTTACTATTCAATATTTTCGTTTTGGGATATTGCGTAAGAAATTTGTCACACTTTAAAAATTGTGATTTTAACTTGGTTCAATTAAGGGGATCCAAGTTGGGAGAAGAATTTTTGTTAGACAATCAAAATTTTCAACCGTGGAAAATCGCCACATCAGACAGAAAGAAAATTATTTTTGAGAAAAATTGGTCAAACAGTCCCTGCAATGTAAATATTTTGGTTGAGCCTGATCCTGGCTCATTTCTTGGGTTTTACAAGTTTTTTGGAAGAGAAATAAATCATCGCAGTTCAAAGTTCATAATACTGTACGACGAACTAAAATTTAAAAATGGTTTATACTTATACAACAACAACTCTTATTCACAACAACTCTATCGTATTATATACCAACGTGAATCAGTGGCTGGCTTTTATGCTATTGGCGTTAAAAATAGTGGAAATATAAGAATTTACATTGGTCAACTTTATGATGAACATCAACCTTTACTGGTAGAGATAGATTCAGAAATTTCAGAAGATAAATGGGAAGTTATTTGGAATAGTCTTAATAAACATCTAAACCAGGCAACCCTTCAAGTTAGAACCACACATCCATTCAGAGGGATAGATCGGAAAAAGTATAGCAGCTCAACATACGAAATATCTAAACATGAACAATATGGATTAGTAACTTCGATCAGAGCGTCCGAAACTATGGCTGAAAGATTTAATTTTACAACCCATTATGTTCTACAAATAAATTTCAAGAGCAGTAAAATTTACACGTTTATTGAGGCCGAAGGAGACTATGAAGATGTCCACAAGAACAGGCCTCTGGAATTGCCATTTATCAGCAGATATATTGACAAAGTTCCTTTCTATTGTGAAAACAAAGAATTATATTTTTCTGTGCCGTTAAATGTTTTCGTTAAAAATACATTCGATAAATCATGCTGGGTGTTAATTTTATCTTTTTTCCCTCTTGCATGTTTACTATTGAATTTTCGACCGGGTAGAGATGGTCCTTCATATCTGAAACAGTTGGAGTTGGCAATTTATTGTTCTCTCGCTGTAATGTTTGGAGAATCTGTAAGAGGCGAAGGCAAAAATATCATTTATCAGGCATTATTATTGTCAGCATTTGTCATCAAAAATTACTACGAGACAGAAATGACAAGTAAGGTAATTGCTCCACCGGAAAAGATTAAATTTTCCAATTTTAAAGATTTGATTGAAAACAATTACAAAATAATTTACCAATTAAATAAGAAAATCGGACTTGAAAGCAATGAAACAAACATATTTCAAAAATACAAACTTTTGGATAAAATGAATAATAGTATTTACATCTACGACTGGGAGAAGGAGAAGTCTGCTAAAACCTACAAAAAGAATGGTTTTAATTCCCATTATGTAAAGCGTGATCTTGTTGGGAATACTGCAACTAAATTATTTACGTTTGCAAATAAAGAAGAAATTTCTTATAATTTGTATCAGGTTCAAAAAAATTGGCCTACTGCAAAATGCATGTTAGCTGATGACATTGCAGAAATTTATCCATTATCATGGAATTTTATTGGAAGTTTAAGATTCCAATTTCAATATTTTTTTCAGCGACTATCAGAAGTAGGATTTTTAACATTGTGGAATAACCATTTTTCGTTTGAATTCTACTTGACTTATAATTCTAAAATTGAAACTATGCATTACGATGAGTCAAGGCCTAAAAGCATAAATTTGAAGATGAAAATTCACACAAGTTTTACACTTCTTGCATGCTGTCTTTTTGGCTCTGTAATAATCTTTGGGATTGAAATATTTGTTACAAATTTGCATATTATGACGACACATGTTAAGTCTTACCATAGCGATATGAAAAGGCACTTTGGAAATATTAGGTTAAGAATCTTGGAATATCGTTTGAAACCTAAAAAAATAATGGTACAAGGACGTACAAAGTAGGAAACTTTGAATTTCAAATACACTCTGTTTTTTTGCCTTGTAATAAATTTCGGATTTGAAATGTTTACAAAAAACGTACATATTATGACTACCAATCTAAAGTCTTATTATAGAGATATAGAAAGGCACTTTAGAAATATCAGGCTAAAAAATCTTGAATCATGGAATCGTTTGAAACCTAAAAATAATGATACAAGAGCGTAGTAAGTAAGAAACTTTGAATGCAAATAAATTGCAAATAAGTACTAATAAAAAGTATAGAGGATGTACATGTTAACTTTACCTGTCTAAAATTTTAAAACGCCAGGGCATGAAATATCCAAAAAGCCAGATTTTCAATTGGGTTTTTGGGTATCAAACAGCATAAGCCCTGGGTTTTTCATGACCTGTAAACCTTGTGCTGTATTTGAATAATTAAGCAAAAACATTTTCCTACAATAGAAACCTCTGCATTTCCGTAAATTGTTATTTGCCATTTCGTAAACCGACATACCCATATTAGTTCATTGATGGACTTTCGTAAATTAAATCATAGTAAATAAAGTTGTGATTTTTTGCAGTTTTTAGAGAAGTAATTGAATAATTTAATTAATAATACTACTAATAATAATTCACTAGAATTCAGATGGGATCAATAATGCATCATGCATTGTGGATCCCATCTGAATTATGGACATTATGTATGTAACTTTGGTTAGTATGAATGTGGCTAACTTAAAAGACTTTAAACGCAAATTATTCATCCTTTATTATAAATAATTACGAAAATTAAACTTACTATCATAGAACTGTATTTTGTTCTCTAATTTGAATAAATACTCCCCCAGCCTTACATAAAAATATGCTCTGCTTCTAGTTTGTTTACTCTATACACTCAAATAATCGAAATTGGTAATTATTAAGCTTATCAATGATTTTGTTTTATGTAATCTTACAGATGCACTTTAGAATTTATGAACACGATAAATATTATTGAACATAATGACAATCAGTATGTTGCGGTAGGCTATGTATGTGTTTTCCAACGTTTCCACTCGGTCAAATAAAACTCCAGGACACTAATTTTCCATTTCTCCAATAATAATTCCCAGCATATCGTCTGCTTAATATTACAAAGTAACAAACCATTTTATCATGGCTGCGACAAAGTAACAAGCCACATCTGCTGGTACAGTGGTTATGCACTGTATTTACCATAATTATCGACGGGTAACTCCATTTGCAATGCTTTCAGAGTATCAGCCAAACTTTTGTAACACATGGAACCCGAGAACAATATGAGAGTTTGAGAATAACACCAATTATACATGCACAAGGACATTGCTAACATAACTACATGACTCATATTTTCTGCATTATGCTGTACAAAGATAGAAATTGATTGACAGACAACCCACTAAAGAATATATAAAACATTAAATGAAAGATCTGATAAGAAATCATTGAATAATACATTCAAAATACGCAATCCATTAAAAATCCTGTTTTTTCTTGCGGAGTTGCTTCACTTTCCCTGAAATTTTTTTAACATTGTGATATTAATTTTTAAAATAAATGAGACAAAAATTATTGACAATCAATCACATAGGTATATCAATAATTAGTCGCAATAGTCTTACACACAATTAACGTAATCACATATCGTCCCTAAAGAATGCAAATGGCATTAATCCCTTTTTCATTGGTACAGCAAATGGCCCCGATCCCGAAGGGAGAGAGGCCATTTGGTGTGCCAAACAAAAAGTATATTAAAACCTTTTAAGGGACGATATCTACATAACCTAAATTTTATTTACAAAGACAATGTTTTAGGGTATAAAAGGAAACATTAATTGTGAATAATAAAATAATAAATAAAATAATAAACTGATAATGTGCAAATATGAGCACGTCATTGTTGTGTATGATAAGATCATTGTCCCGAATAGTCAATAAGAGTAGTTCTGGCACCGCTACTATCCAACATTGTACAAATGTCGTCAAACTTTCCAGTTTGATTTGATGGAATAATTTCAAACCTTTGAGATTTTGCAAGACCATATTTATTAGGAATGATGTAGTTTCTGGGGAATAAGTTTTATAAATATTTTCCGTATAATAATATCTAGCTTTTCTACCAATCAAACATAATATTATTATAGTATTCTTCATTTTAACTTTATTGTCACAATTTTAACCTACCTTCATCAAGAATTGGGTATCCTTTCCGAAATAGCATGTTTAAAATATGTACGATTTCAGATAATTTTTCTCTAAAATTAGTGCAAGCGATTGGTGTTAAGTGTATTCGTCAACAGACATCAGAATCAGACTCGTTTCGATGTTGATATTGTTATTATTGAAGCGCAGAAATAATATGAATTGTATCGCTTCGAAAGCCACTAAAGTCAACGTTAAATATTCATGTACCCTTAGAATAGGCGATATTGGGATGGTATAAAATATTTTCACTGGTTTGTTGTATTTGATTGGGAGGTATCACAATAAGATGTTGAAATAAAAATCAAGCCAACCTAAAATTTCATTTCCACAATAATTTGAGAGATTTGGAATAATAATTCTTTTTAATTTTATTAAGATCTTTTTTATGATATCGAAGAGTGCTTTAATTTCAGGTTTCAAGATGTTGATTTTCATGATGGTTGACTGGTATCAAATCGAATTCGGAATGTGGAATTAAACTGTGTTTTGCATCTCCACGCAGATACTCACGTTATTGACAATTTATAAGAAAGCGAGTCGCTACACTTACTAAATACTAAATGAATGTTTTTGGTTAAAGTTATATAGGTCATAAAATATTACCCAAAAATACACATAGAATGTATTCGTTGTAAGCATCAACAACAAGATTATTATTCCTCGCTTTGGGCCTAACATTTTGCTTCTCATTAAATATTATTAGACATCCACTTTCACTTAGTTATAATATATTTAAGAACATTGAAGAGCTAAAACGAAATTAAGATAGTATCAATAAAACTAGTTTTGTCAAGGAAGTGTCATTCTATCAAGAACTGGAATTTAAATATTGATACTGCTAAATGATGTTTGTAATATTCTTAAGTTAGGTTAGAGCGGTATTTCTTGCCACTTATATATAATTCTTTACTTCATTCATACATAGTGCGAGTGCTTAGATATTTATAAGTCGCTATTTTTCAACAGGCTAACTTAAATAAATGACTGAAATGTTTACATTAGGTTTCTGAGCCCATAAATTTCATGTTAAACTTTCACATGAGTGAGTAATGTTTTAATGTTGTTGTTTCATACTATTTGGATATTCAAAAGCTGTCATTCTTTAATAACCAATGCAATGACTTCTATAGACATAAATGAGGTGGGTATGAATCAATATTTCAAGGGAATACCCGAATATCTTGATTCAGTAAGATAATAATCAGATTAGCATAGCTATAGGTTAAACTCATACATTAAATTAATGGACATTAAATTTCACATTAAAAGATCATGAATTTTTCTTTCGTCTCAATATATAATAATTTTCCGACGTTGGCAATGATGAGGCGTTACCCTCATGATAACCATGGAAAACAAAAATCGAAACTGTTTCAGATGCAAACAAGTACTGCTCCTACTAGAGCAAACAGAGAGATTATTTAAACAATTTTACAAAAAAAATTTTTGAAATAAATATCTTCCAAAAATAGTTAAAATGAAAGCAAAAAAATTTCATGAAAAAAATCAGCGTTTATTTATAGAGGTAAAATTTGACGCGGTGTTTATTAAAGACCTGGCGCTTAATAGAGACTGAAACCGAATTAGTGAGTTAAAAGCATAGTAAGGATCTATACTCACGTTACTTTGTAGATGAGCGTATTTGAATAGATTCGGAAAATATACGCAAAACTACATCAAAATTAAAACAAGCCCCCGAGCTGAGTACTTACTGCGTATAGTGAAGTGAGTACTCAACCATGACTGGTAAATATAGTTTGCGCTAACGAAAATTAAAAAATTTTTTTATAAATTCAAACCAGTCGTTCACACTTTTACGAATCTACTCACATACGAAAATCTACGAAGATACACGGGTAGACCCCTAGCCACGTTGACTTGGTGGAGCTTTAAGTTTTCTGACTTCAATGTTTGCTTTCACTGCCAGTTGTAGTCTTTGGCTGGGTGAAATGTCCGAGGACTTGTTCAAAGGTTAGTGTTGGTGTTGGAGTTGTAAATGTGCCATTAAGACACAGGTTAAGCACAAACACGCAATTATATTAACCAACATTCTATTTTCAGTATACCAAAAAACAAAATTGTAAAAAACATAAATACATGGAGATATAAACATCTATACCTATTTTCCGTATAAGGACTTTCAATTGCTTTGCATGGTAATTATGCTTTTAAGTATTTAGAAAGGTGCCGTTACTTTTTAAAAATCAACAAATAATACATAGTAAATTCTTGATTTGCCGCTTTAAGAGCATAAAACAAAAGTGTAAATACCAATATTATAAGCATACATGCAGATAATAACTGTTTCTTATGTACAGTGATTCCAGTTAAATATACTAATATAGAATCCTTCAAGAGGTTTTAACATCAGATAACTTGTAGTCGTTGTTACTGTTTATGGTTAACACAAGGCTTTATCCATGTTTACAAGTACTTCTTAAGCCAAAACCTATGTATAAAATATTCATAAATAAATGTATTACACCACTTTTACATTAGAGTGACTACATGTGAAAGTTTAACATGGCATTAAAGGGTTTAAAAACCTAACGTATACATTTCATTTCAGTAATTTATGTAAATCCATGTAGGCGGTATTGCCTATTGCAGAATGGTGACTTAAGAATATCCGACAATCACTCTAATATGTATGAAGCAACGAATTATAAGTGGCCACAAATAGTGCTAACCTAACTTAAGAACATTAAAAACATTACTTAAAATCATCAATATTTAAGAAACAATTCCAGTTTTTGTTTAAACTTGCTAGGTAATTGTAGTTTCATTAACGTTACATTTCGTTTTAGTTCTGCAATGGTCTGAATGCCAGCATATTCAAAATCCACAATCTCTCTATATGCAATCCCAACAAATTACCAACAATAAAAGTAGGTAAATATTACGTCAATAGTAACATTACTTTTGCGTAACTTTTTTTATAATATGCTAAAAATGTAAGATTATTACGCAAATTTTCCAAATTATTGAATAATATTATTTTTGTGATGTTCTCCTTTTTGAAGATTTCAGAGATGGTGTAATCTACGATAAAACTACGTTAGTTCATATTATGTGTAACTGATAACATTAAATATTAACGTTTCAAACTACAGTGAAAATACGTAAATTTTATGAAACACGTCAAAATTAAATATATCTCAGTGTACACAAAAGCATTGTAAATGATGCGTACGCAAAATATCTGACATTTACATGGTGAGTGGCCAGACTATTGTAGTAAATCATAGCCATTGAAAAGAAACTATCAAAGACCATCATCCCCAATCACAAAAATGGCCACCATACGATTTATGACGCCAAAAAGTATTCTAAATACGAGTTACAAGTTTAATTTTCGTTTAAAAACTGTTACGTAAAAATTGTTACTTCAAAATAGGGTTATGAGTTTGAATATACTACGTTCGAAACGCGTCTGGTTGAAGCAAGTCACCTGGTTCTCCTGCCTAAACTAAAGGGTATTTAATTTTGAACGAATTTCGTGACCACAAATACTGTAAAAACATCATGACTTTATCACATAAGTTTTAATATATTTTTATCCTTAGTGGTTTGTTGGGATAGCATTAATTTAATTCTATCCTCGAGGAAAAGCTTGCGTATTTAGTATGTATGCTCTCTCATTAATGTCATCATTATCCATCATGCATTCCTGTCAACTATATAATTAAACAAACCGGGACAACATGGATATAAACAAGGTATACTTTATTTATATACTCAAACACAAACACACAATACAGATACTACATGATGAAACTGAAGAAAGGTATTCGATGCAGAAATAAAACACAGGCAGAGCTTTGTCACATTCGTGGTGATTTCAACTTCATCAGCTTTATGGCATGGCGACAAAGGAGCCATTTAAAAGATATTTTTGGCTGGCACATGGTGTTTTAGTTCAGCTTGAGGGTGATATTTTCAGTTTTAATACTTTAATACTAATTTTTTTAAGTTTTATTGGTGTTGTTTCTAATTAAGAATATTTTTATCTTTAGTCAATCTGCAGTCGGAATTTAAAGTCGGCTCATTTCTTAATACAAGCATTCTAATAGAAGAGCGCATGGATTTGCATTAAGTATTTATTCCCCAGATAATCGTCTTTTTCTGAAAACAGCAAAAAATTTGCTGTTTTCGTTCAACCGACAGATTTTACGGCATGTATTTATGCTATTTTTGAAAATCATTTTTTGTAAGTGAAAAGCATTTTTAAAACTATTTAAATAATCTGTCTTTATGCACTAGTAGGAGCAGTATACTAGTTTGCATCTGAAACCATTCCGATTTTGGTTTTCTATAGTTATCATGAATCATGAGGGTAAAATCTCACCATTACTAAAATTATTATCATGAGGCGAAGGATAAAATCTAGATCTTTTAACTACAATGAAGAAAGAAAGAAATATAATGTCCATAATGCAGTATAGTATGGTATTAACCTATAGATATGATAATCTGACTGTTATCTTCCATACTATCAACACCGACCCCTTTTATGTCCATAAATGGCATTACATTGGCTATTAA
Source organism: Tomocerus qinae (assembly GCA_020055645.1). NCBI lineage: Eukaryota > Metazoa > Arthropoda > Collembola > Entomobryomorpha > Tomoceridae > Tomocerus > Tomocerus qinae. Next base: position 64,520,845 of record CM034546.1, read on the forward strand.
AAAATAACGGCTTTTGAATATCCAAGTAATATGAAACAACTTAAAAACATTACTCATGTGAAAGTTTAACATGAAATTGATATGGGTTCAGAAACTTGTCAGTCGTTTATGTCAGTAAGCCTATTGAAGAATGACGCCTTAAGAATATCATCATTAATCACTGTACTATGTATGAAGCAACGAATTATAAATGGCAAGAAATACCATTAACCTACGTTAAGATTATTACAAACATTATTTAGAAGCATCTATATTTAAATTCCAGATATTGATGGAATGACACTTGCTTGACAATCTCTATGTGGATGTCTAATAATATTTAATGCGAAGAAAGCAAGATGTTTTATAGCCCAGACCGAGGAATAATAAATTCAGTCTAAGTTTTAAATGTTGTTGATCATGACAACGATTACTTTCAACGTATATTGTTGCGTAAGAAAGAGGCATCTAGATTATTAGCGACTGGTCTTCTTACATATAATGTGAGTATCTGCGGAGCTACAAAACTCAGTTTTATTCTACATTCCGAATTCTATTTTCTAGCAGTCAACCACCATGAAAATCAACATCTTAAAACTTGAAATTAAATCACTCTCCGATATCGTAAAATGGGTCTCAATAAAATTAAAAAGAAGTATTTTTCCAAACCTCACAAATTATTGCGAAAATGACATTTTAGATTGCCTTGGTTTTTATTTCAACAACTTATTGAGATTCCTTCCAATCAAATACAATAAATCAGTAAAAACATTTTATACCATCCCAATATCGCATCTTCTAAGAGTGGAGAAATATTTTACATTGATTTTGGTGGTTTTCGGAGTATTGCAATATGCACTATTCCTTCGCTCCGAAGAAAATTATATCAACATCGAAGGTAGTCTGATGCTTATGTGTCTGATATTCTATATACTGGCAACCAATGTTTGCACTAATTTTCTGGAAAAGTCAGCTAAAATCGTACATCTTTTAAATCAACTATGTCTGAAAGGTTACCCAATACTTGATGAAGGTAAGTTAAAATTTGTGATAATTAAATAAAAATGAAGAATATTGTATTTTTTGATTGTTAGGAAATCTAGACATACTGCCAAGGTTAATAACATTTTTTTTAATTTTTAAGGTTGGAAGAAGGCAGGAATTAAAACCTTCATTTTCTGGGAAGTATTTTTTTCGAAATTCCTTATGGGAATTTACATCATTCCCAGTACGCTACTTCCGTATATAATGTTTTATGTCATTCTAGGAAAACATGTTGTCGGACAAAGTGTCAAAGGTTTCGAATTATTCAATCTTATCCAACTGGAAAGCTTGTCGACATTTGTACAATGTTGGATCGTAGGGATGCCAGGACTACTCTTATTGTCTATCCTCGGGGCTGTGATGGGAACATACATATCAAGGACGTGCTTATATTTGCACATGATCAGGTAATTAATATTTTCACTTATGTACACCAAAACTTATTATCTTCGTAAATAAAATTTACAAGGTACATAGCTGATAACTGTGATGACGTTAATTGTGAGTGTGAGTATGGTTACTACGATTGATTGTAGATATTATAAATGATAATACGGTTGATTAAAAATTCGCCGACAATATTCGTCCTTATTAGTAAAAAATTTAATTTAGCATTTTTATAATATTTTTCAGGGAAAGTGAAGCAACTCTACCGGAAAAAATTAGAACGTTTAATGGATTGCGTATTTTGAATGTTTTATTCAATGATTGTCTTAACAGATCTTTCATTCCATGTTTTATATATTCTTTATTGACTATGCAAACAATTTCTATGTTTGCTCTGATAAAACACAATACTGAAAATGTGGCTCATGTAGTCATGTTAGCAATGATATCTTGCGCAAGTATAATTGGTGTCACTCTCTTATTGTACTGGTGTTCACTGTGTTACAAAACTTCGGGTGATACTCTGAGAGCATTAAAAATGGTATTACCCGTTGGTAATTACAATAAAAAATATTGTAACAAAATGTTGTTAAGTACATCAGCTTTTGGTGTTCGGTATGGAGTTTTCAAAGCGGTAAAACACAAGCACACTTTAAATTGCTTTGATGCCAATCTAAATATGGTAACATCAGTGTTGTACTAATGACCACTTTTTTGCATTTTGACCAGGCCACTGGTCAAAATGGTCAAAATGGTCATAATGGTCAAAATGGTCAAAATGCGCGTCATCACTTGCACATGCGTACTAGACCCGCGCCTGTTTTAAATACTTAAACTGTTATCATATGTTTTGAATAACAAATCGTACCTAACTATATAGAATATCAAATATTTTCAATAGAAATACGATCTTTAGCATAATTCAGTCAAATAAATACTCAACTTTAAGCATATTTAGGATAATAATAATGAATATTATGACTGGATGGTTATATCTGCACTGCATGTCCTCTTAAATTGGCTACGAAATATTAACTTATGTAACCTTCTACTACAGAAATCCTACGTCGGAGTCAGAAATAGGTATTTTAAATTTCTCTAGATACATCACAGGTACGATGTAAGAATTATGTTGCCTTACAATCGAGAATATATACTTCTGAGAATGTAATTTTTATTATTTAATGTGCCCGTCATGAATTTAATCTGAAATTTTAAATACCGAATGCTACAAAATGAAATTATTGTCATACTGGTCATAAAAAGTACTTGTAAAATGTAAACAGCAATTCGTACATCTGCGGAACTACGTAGCCTCCTTGGCTTTAATGTAGTTTCACAGTGCCCCAAATTACATTTTGACCATTTTGACCACTTTTCAATTTCATTTTGACCAGGCCATTTTGACCATTATGGCCATTATGACCACTAGTGGTTTTAACCACTGCACAACACTGGGTAACATCCCTTCTAATTTCCACTAAAAACCAGTAAAAGACATATCGTCCCTTAATAAACCGTTTAGAATAAATCAATTTTTCGTTTTGTGTACAAAATAGCCTAAATCCATTTTTTGTTTTGTGTACAAAATAGCCTAAATCAATTTTTCGTTTTGTGCACAAAATAGCCTAAATCCATTTTTTGTTTTGTGTACAAAATAGCCTAAATCCATTTTTCGTTTTGTGTACAAAATAGCCTAAATCCATTTTTCGTTTTGTTTACAACATGGCCTAAATCTATTTTCGTTTTGTGTACAAAATAGCATAAATCAATTTTTCGTTTTGTGTTCAAAATAGCCTAAACGCAATGGCCTAAATGCTGCGACATGTATGTAGAGGGTGTCTAAGCTATGGAGATAGGCTATTTGGTACACAAAACGAAAAATGGATTTAGGGTCTTGGGTACACAAAACAAAAAATGGATTTAGGCTCTTGGGTACACAAAACGAAAATTGGTTTTAGGCTCTTGGGTACACAAAACGAAAAGTGGTTTTAGTCTAAATGGTTCCTTAAGGGACGATATTTTTTATTTTTATTTTATTTTAAAATTGACGGTCCCTTTGAGCTTTTCCCCATGGACCCCTACAACAAATTGATTACATACATACAATTATATCTTTAAAATTAGTACATCTCTTATATAGTAGCTATCCATAACAAAAATATACTTAAAATATAAGTTATACATATGCCTAGTATACAAATATAATATTGCATTTGGCACTTGCAAATGTTGTCGTAATCAAAAAACCATACTCCTTTGAAAAGGCATACAGCTCTCCGAGAATAATTCTCTTAGTCTGCAAAACAAAACTTTACATGTCAGCACATTTTTCTCCATATCACTGTTTGCTCTAGTCAGGAAGCAAAACAGCAATAGAAAATCTTACTCTGGTAATTCTGTAATAATAGAAACACATTCATATCAGTACTAATTCCTATCTATACACGTATTGGTGTAGTTCACACACAATGCCTTGAATGGAATCCTGTTCATTTACTTTTCACTAAATGTAATGATGTACAAACAAATCTGCACAAATTATTGCCTAAATTTCCATCTACTCCGAATTAATGACCTACTAATCTCGATCCTGCAAATATTCTTATCTTTCATGTATAATGCTGTAAACAAATATACTGCTGGCTCGCCGGCTCGCCTTTTACACGCTGCAATGTTGGTATGCTGAGTTTCTATTTGAGCATAAGATTCTGTCTTCTTCATGCAATTTGCATTTTAATCTCTGAGACTTTTTTACATTAATCATTTCCTGCTATATGAGCATTCCATACATCGACGAAATCACATGTTGTAGTTTTATCCCAATTTGTGTGACCCCGTTGCTTATCCTTTCTGATGGCCCTTCTTTGATTGGGATAGGCATAAAATCCACATCTTTAATGTCTCCTATCTATCCGGTCCATGCGATAAAATCACCTACTACTATTAGTAAAAATAACCAATCCGAAACTCGATCCAGTACTTTAATTCTTAGTTCTAGAAATTGCTTAACTAGTGTAAGCATATCACTTTTATTACTTCCTTTCCTATGCGATCGTTGGCTATTTCTTCCTAACGTATGCAAACGCTCGCTTCTACTCTCTTTTTTTCAAAATCGTCCATAATTCCCGTACTGGGTAATTCATTTAACCACGTTTCACCCCAGTAGGAAATTATTTAATCTCTCTCAGAAATCAAGTCTCTATTCTCCCTATCTAATTAAAGTAACTGACTCCACACTCCTTCCATAATCGATTGCGAAGTTGGAGAAGAATAAAATGTTTCTGCAGATCTATTATATTTTATTGGGATATATCCGAATGAAATTTTAAAATAAAAGCCAATCCAATTTAAAATTTCATTCCCAGAGTAGTTTGTCAAATTAGGGAAAAAAACCTGTTTACTTTCCTTTTGACATTTTTTTGACCGTTTGAAATAGTAAGATCGGCGAGTTTCAGCTTCATTTTCATCCTGCCAATGAATATACCGGAGTTTCTAGAAACAAACCAACAATTTATTCAATCCTCTGTTAAGCATTTCATAATGAAACGTACGTTCATGTACACTTACATAATAAGTATTTAACTTAAGGCAGATTAACATATCGAATTGCACCTCGTATCAAAACATACTATAAGCGTTATCCATAATTCATGAAATCATAAATTATACGTATGCCTCTCTGTCAATTGTCATTCTATTGCCCACGTCACTTGCACTCTTAGAATAATCGATTGCGAAGCTGGAGAAGCATATTATTTGAGGAGTTCAAAAGTATAAATAGAAAGCGTAGAAAAATAAGACTTAACAATTATTTATTAACATTTCTGTTTTTATTCTTATAACATGTATTGAAGATTGAAATATGTTTGTACAATGTATTTTTCCTGCTTCAAATATCCATTTGGAGAAAACGGTGTTTCTTCAAAAAAACTTCTTTTTCACAAAATGCGAGGGCAAAGCCCCCACCCAGCAACTGCATATATACGTACCAGTTAGTTAGTTACAATTTCTTACCTAAGTATATTTCATTAAATATTTCTACTACATTTGGGTATTCACTTAATGATAATTAATAATTAATTATGCTTTTGGGATGACGGAGATAAGGTTTTTCATTCAACACTTTAAATTAAAATCAGGTTAATTATTTATGATGTTTGGTTTCTACTTCTAAATCTACTTGACTTCAAACATGTATTTGCGTCATTCGATCTTGATAACGGTATAGTGGTTTGTGTTATGTTCCTGAAGATATTAAATTCTGTAAATGAGTGTTTATTATGATGTATGTCACGCTCAGGTCATTTAGTTGTTATAGTTTCGTATTATTGCGATTGTGGTAAAGTGGATCTTAAAATAATTAATCGTACTTCCATTTAAACTATAATCACGAAATGTACTGAGCCTGACATACATCACATTAAACATTTACTTGTAAAATTTAATATCTTCAGGAAAAACACAAGCCACTATATTATCAAAAGATCGAATGACGGCCATATATAATGTCAGGTAGAGTCAACAGTAGAAAGTAAACAGGGAAATAATGGAATTCTTATGGCACACACAGGAATTTTGTATGGCAAGAGATTTTAGGAAACAGTCGTACTCGTAGTTGTATGGTGTGTTATAGAAAACCGTTTGAAACTTTCTAGTAGTTACAGAAGAAATTTATGGTCCTAATAACAGTACCAAGAGTATGTAAAGAGGGTAAGTTAAGGTTAAACTATGTTTTAGGTATTCGGAATGTAAGGTATTATTCACGGAACAAAAAAAGACCTTTTTTGCTTTTTCCTTTTTTTTGCTTTTTTGTAAAAAAGGTAAGTGTTTTAAAGTGTTGAATGATAAAACTTGTCTCCTTCATCCAAAAGCATAATTAATTATTGATTATCATTAAGTGAATACCCAAATTTAGTAGTAATATTTAAAGAAATTTACTTAGGTAAGCAATTGTAACTAACAGGTACATATATATGCAGCTGCTGGGTGGGGGCTTTGCCCTCGCATTTTGAGAAAAAGAAGTTTTTTTGAAGAAACACTCATTATTGGGACATCGCTTCTGATATCTTCTGCATCGAGTAAAAATGTAATTTGAACGTCTTTTAATGCCCATAACCACTGGCTCCATTGTATGAGTATAAAATAACCCAAGAAAAGACAACACTAATATAATATGATAATAAAAAATAATGCTCACAATTTTTCAATTTTGGCCCAGAAAACCTCTGAGATAAAAAAATTAATATCTTTATTTTAGCAAGTTTCATTTCAACATTGGAAGAAGTGGTTAGGGCACAAGGAGAAAGCACCTCAATTTGACGACACGTCTTTTTAATAACATTATGAATTAATTAGTATTGTATGTAAAACAGTGCAGAATGCACAAGTAGTCAAACTAATATTATTAAAAATGAGTTGTCAATTTCTTTGACTTGTTACGCAACAGTATTATACTGTTGAAGTTAGGGTAGGCTAAGAATGAGTTCCAGTATTCTTATAGCAAATATATAATTGTCTAAAAAATCAAGAAAAGTGATTTAAACCTTATCGTAGGGAAATCATACTATATAGCTGCGTATATCAAATGAAAATTGATATTAAACGTTTTCATATTTGTGGCCAATCTTCCTTTGATTCATAAACGTTTTGTACTGAACTTTTACACTGTATTTTATACTTGATGCCATAAAGTTTGTTTTCCTGTGCATTCACTAAACTTTAAATATACGGTTCTATACGGCAGACCATTAGTTTTATACTTCAGGATTGAATTTGAAGTAATTTGCTTTTTCACAAACATTTTTACAATGCTTAAAGAACTTTTGTTATTACTTAATATTTTTATTTCCAGCTGCTGCGTGAGAAATTTGACCCACTTTAAAAATTGTGATTTCAAGTTGATTAAAGTTGTTTCAAGTACGGGTAGGATAATAATATATCAACCAAGGTTGTGGAAATTGACTTTCGATCAAAAGCTGGGTTACTGAAAAGTGGGATTTACATTTTTGGGAAAATGTTAAATAAAAATTACATTGTTTAAAGTGTCTGAGATAGACGATCAGTGGAGAAGACTCAGAGAAATTAATAATTGATTGTGTTTCTGTAAACAACAGTATTAAATATAACGTATTTAATATCCTGTAAGATGATCTAAAAAGACGATGACATTAATCTTCTTAATGTTTATTAATGTTTTAAACAGTACAGATAACAGAACGCGGTTTTAGATCCAGCCTGCAGTACAACACTAACTGTAACTATTTATGTACTCATCAATGTAATTTCCTACCCAGGTATTAGGTAGGGTATACGGTGAACTGGTCTGAGAAATTGGTCCAAAAATGAAAAGGTGAACTGTTCCAACGACGAAGGTGAACTGTTCCAATGACAAAGGTGAACTGTTCCAAAGACATAGGTGAACTGTTCCAACGACATAGGTGAACTGTTCCAACGACAAAGGTGAACTGTTCCAACGACAAAGATGAACTGTTCCAACGACAAAGGTGAACTGTTCTAATACAATAAATGTTGTTTTCAGCTTAGTTAAATAAACGCTGGAGGATATCAATGGAGTTTAACATAATTATTCATGACTTATAAGCAAACAATTTGAGGATACGCAATTGTATGTGGCATGTCGGTTACATGGTGTGCTGAGGAATGCAAGTTGAGATTTCCCATTAGTTGTGGTGTTGCTGGCAAAGTGTAACCATCATGGGGGATAGCGGTGTGAATTTTGTAAAATATCAAAGAGGTGGGGATAAATCGTAGAGTTTCAAGGGTACGTGTATATAAAAACTAATACTCACAAGGACGTCTCATATTGGAAGTGCGAAAAATATTGTCCGAGTAGAGTTGTTTACGGAAGTGATCAGGACTCAATATTTCTAAGAATCACAATCATGTTCCAGATGCTTCAAGGTACAGTGTTAAATTGATTTAAAACAATATTTACTAAAATTTTATCAAAATGTTTTAGTACATACTTATAAATTTAATTAATAAAATATGTTTTAGTGTATATAATTTATACATGAATTGTTATGTTTTACAGACGAGAGGTGCTTTAAGTTCATGAAAAGATAAGAGAAATGTCCAAATCCAACGATATACCAAGTGTAATTCTACAAAAGGCACTGGTTGGCATATCGCAGGACCCCGCTTCTTAGAGTTGATCTCCAATATGCCACCACAACTCAAAAATTTAATCAAGTATGTGGAAACGACATAGATAGGTTCACCAAACAAGGACTCTCCCTTTCCTCTTACTATGTGGAATGTTTATGATCGAACTTTAAAAAAAATTCCGTCAACATCAGATTTCGTAGAAATCATCCTCGTCTGTATACCTTTACCTTTACTGTTGTTCACCTTTACTTGCATTATTCATCGTTTGCATAGCCCTTGGTTGAGGTTTCACAATATCACCAAATAATATCCTTTGTCGTTAGAATAGTTCACCTTTGTCATCAGACCAGTTCACCTTTGTCATTGGAACAGTTCACCTTTGTCATTGGAACAGTTCACCTTTGTCATTGGAACAGTTCACCTTTGTCGTTAGAACAAATCACCTTTACCTTTTTATATGTATCGGTTTCAGGCCAGTTCACCCCCAACCTTAGGTAGCATAATAATAAACGTTTAGAACGTTTTGGTTAGTTTATAAAGCAGAGGTTAGAAAAAAATACATTTAATTATTTCATTAGATTTGCTATTTTTGGGATTTGATTACCTCAAAGATAAAAGCTACTAATCGATATGACTGTTTCCAAAATCTACAAAATTTGATTTGGTAATTGAGTGTTTGTTAGAAAAATTGCATCATTTTTGGAATCTAATTGTATTCAAAGGTTTTGATTGAAAGTTTAGAAGTTTTTAATCTCGTTACAAATGTTCAAATACATTCTTGAAAGAATCGTTAGTAGCTATAGAAGAAAAACGAAAAGAAAGTCCTTGCATTATTTTGGCAAATTGTTGCAGCTGTCTGATTTCTTCTTGACATTGGGAGACGCGGAAAGGGTACTAACAGGAAGCACTTCATCTGAAGGACACGTCTTTTCAATTGTATTGTGTATTAATTTGTATTGCAGGTAAAACAGTGTTAAATATACAAGTAGTCTAGTAAAATACTAAAAATAGTTATCAATTTTTTTAAACTTTTATTGTTACATTATTATTATATTGCTAGCTATATAAGTTAGTAGGTTTAGCTAAGAATGTGTTCCAGTATTCCTATAGATAAAGATTTAACAAAAAGAGTAATGTTTATTCTTATCGTAGGAAAATCCAAAGATATAGTTGCTTATTTCCACTGAATATTTATCGAACTTTTCGACATTTTCGTCGTAATTCTTTGATTCATAAACGTCTTGCACTGAATTTGTAGACTACATTTTATTTTTATATCTTATTATGCGTTCACTTCTGCTTTAAAATCTCATAGATATTATGAAAGTATTCTTGCACATTTAAAAAATTTACAAAAAAATATTTCCAGATTTCCAACAAACCATTAGTTTTATGCTTAAGGTTTGAATTTGAAACAATTTAAACTTTTTTACAATTTACGAACATTTTTACAATGCTTAAAGTACTTTTATTATTATCCAACATTTTCATTTCGTCCTACTGTGTAAGAAATTTGTCACACTTTAAAAATTGTGATTTTAACTTGGTTCAATTAAGAGGATCCGAGTTGGGAGAAGTATTTTTGTTAGACAATCAAAATTTTCAACCGTGGAAAATCGCCACATCAGACAGCAACAAAATTATTTTTATACGGGGAGAAACTGCAAAGCAGGCAGCGCATTGCCCGAAGGGCAATGTGTGGTTTCACCACTAGTATGCGATTAGGTACTGGTTCAATTTCCATTGACACCGATTGCTCGTAAACTAGCAGCTTCTGTAAAACATGGCATATATGACAGCGTAGAGAATTCTTCTGCGGGTTGTGCATTAATTTGAAATCAACTGTCCGGTTTCAACTTTAGCCGTAGGAACCGGAAGAATGATTTTTGAAATTGTTTGGTATCTCCTTGGCGACTTGGTGCAATGCATCATAGTCATTTATTCAATTGGTTACTGGATGGATTGTATGGACTAGGATACTAGGAATACACATTGTAACTTTCCAATTCCTAATTCAATCTCCGTAGATACGGAGTACTGAGCACTGAATTGGCATATTGGCAGGCACCAAGGCAGGCACCATCTCAATAATGATAATAATGTCGGATTTAAAGATGCATTATTCCTGTTACGTAGTATTCCCATTCTCAATAATCCCAGTCACATTCACATTCACATCCCAATGCAAATACGGAGTACCAAGAACAATTCCAGGGATGGAAAATATTTTAGGCTTGAGGGCGCTGACAGGGGTTGTAAAAAATTTAGAATAAGGAAAATTTCAGGGATGGAAAAAAATTAGCATTGAGGAGGTTCCAGGCATAGAAAATGACAAATTGAGTTAGGCATGCATATCCGTAATGCTCATTACTACTATACTTATACAAACCTTTACGCTTTACTGGCTCATGTTTTACTAACTAAAAGAATACAAAATATTCATCACCCCTCAAGCGGGGGTTTGGGGGCGGCAGCCCCCAATAAAAAATAAAATTATCTTATTACATACATAATATATTATTAATAATTTTGCGAAAAAATCAAAGTTTTAGAGATGTAGCTCAAATAACATAATATTTATGATTTTTTCAAACCAGGAAGGGATGAACAATATTTAGGAAATGGAGACATGTTGATTAGAAGTTTACTCGAACATGGTACATTACATTACTTTTCCAATATTTACAAAAATTTGCGAAGACTGCGAATGTTTTACTTGTAACTTGTTTTTATTTTTAATTTCATACCTATATAAAATAAGGTACCTATATAAATAATTTCGAAATATTCCTAATTTGGTTAGTTCGTAGTTATAATATGATAGTTACCTGTAACCATATATATCAAGAAAAACAATAAAATAAAATTACAGGTTAAAAACCTGGAGAAATATACGGGGAGAAGGCCAAAAAAACTCGAAAACAAGATAAAATTTAGATGCCAAGATATAATTACACCTCGTAATTTTTAGATTTTCTTCAAAAAAATCTCCCCGTGCGTTTACAGTTAATTCCTTGCAACAACCCTAAAACTTGTCTAAGACATTAGATACACACTACAGTATGTAAAGAATGTAAGTATCCATAGGAAACCAGTATCCATAGTACCCAGCCATAGTAACAGTACTGTATTTAGAAATCGATTTCGGTGGGGGCTATGATATCATAGGACAATATCTATTAGGCATAATCGCGCGAAGCGCGAAAATTTTTGGCTTATTTTGTCTAAAATGAGTCAAAAATAGCCTAAAAATCACATAAAATCGCGCGAAGCGCGAAATTTTTTGGTATTTTGAAAAAAATTTTCCTTTTTTCTTGGATTTCGGGGGGGGCTTTAGCCCCCAAAGCCCACCCCCTCAATACAGCCTTGCATAGTAAGCCAAGTCAATATCCAACTAGAAGGTAGTCAGTAATAGTCAGTATCAAGCAGTATCCGTAAATCCATTAGGGATAAACAGCTTGTAGTAATTTAATAATAATAACAAACTTACTCCCCATTTGAGAGTTAGTATTATAACCATAAAATAATGAAGTACAAACTGCTATGCTAGGGAAACTGATTTCATATGGAAAACTATTTTCTTGACATACTGTAATATCAACTAGACTTTAAGTGCTAATAACTGCAAATATAAATTTCATGGAAATGAAGTATTGAAATAAGATGACACTGTATTTCAAGGCAAAAAACTTTTCCGTATAAAAAGCAGAAAATACTAATTTCACAGTTACTTTGTACATTGTGGCAATTTCTTCACACTGTAACATTTTTATGTTACTTTGGACATTTAGTTGACAATTATGGCGCTGTCATATCTAAATATATTTTACTGTTAAATGTTGATACGGAAAAATTTATCATCTTAATTGTTGCTTAATTACTATGGATCCGACAATTTAACCTGGATTTTAATTTTCAGAAAATAATTACGTTACTTTATTAATAAAATAAATTAAATTAACTAATTAACTATTAATTAATTAGTAACGTAATTAATAAAATAATTACGTTACTAATTACGAGTCGTTACGTTACAATAACTGAGGGAACATGTATGCACGATTGCAAAGGTGTTCCCATAGAACACTAAATGGCAGTCTTGACCGGTGTTCTCATTGTCAAAAATATTTTCCATCACCGCTTCAGGAGTTAATTGAATAACTATTGTGTTTTTGTTCTTTAAAATGCTTTTTTTGAAGAGAGTTGCAAGTGAATTAGCGGTAAACGCACGGGGAGATTTTTTTGAAGAAAATCTAAAAATTACGAGGTGTAATTATATCTTGGCATCTAAATTTTATCTTGTTTTCGAGTTTTTTTGGCCTTCTCCCCGTATATTTCTCCAGGTTTTTAACCTGTAATTTTTGACAATAATTTGTCAAACAGTCCCTGTAATGTAAATATTTTGGTCGAGCCTGATCCGAGCACATTTTATTGGTTAAACGACTATTTTGGACTGGAAATAAATCATCGCAATTCAAAATTCGTGATACTGTACGACGAACTAAAATTTAAAAATGGTTTATACTTATACAACAACTCTTATTCACAACAACTCTATCGTATTATATACCAACGTGAATCAGTGGCTAGCTTTTATGCTATTGGCGTTAAAAATAGTGGAAACCTGAGAACTTACATTGGTCAACTCTATGATGAACATCAACCTTTGCTGGTGGAGATAGATTCAGAGATTTCAGAAGATAAATGGGAAGTTATTTGGAATACTCTTAATAGACATCTAAACCAGGCATCGATCCAAGTCAAAACCAAATTTTTATACAAAGGGGTTGATCGGAAAAAGTATCGTGACTCAACATACCAAATATATAAAAATGAAAAATGCGGATTGCAGAAATACGGCGCTTCGATCAGAGCGGCCGAAACTATGGCTGAAATATTCAATTTTACAACAGATTATGTACTAAAAATGAATTTCCTTAACAGTAAAATTTACACGTTTATTGAGTCTGAAGAAAACTATTTTAATGTCCACGAGAACAGGCTATTGGAGTTGTCTTTTATCAGCAGATACAGTGACCAAGTTCCTTTCTATTGCGAAAGCAAGGAATTATATTTGGCGGTGCCGATAAATGTTTTCGTTAAAAACACATTCGATAAATCATGCTGGATTTTAATTTTATCTTTTTTCCCTCTTGCATGTTTACTACTAAATTTGCGACCAGGGAGGGATAGCCTTTCATTATTAAAACAGTTGGGATTGGCAGTTTTTTATTCTTTTGCTTTAATTTTTGGAGAATCTGTAAAAGTAAAAGGCAAAGCCATCATTTATGTCATAGTCGCATTGTCAGCATTTTTCATCACAAATTACTACGAGACATCAATGACAAGTAAAGTGATTGCGCCGCCGGAAAAGATCAAATTTTCCAATTTTAAAGATTTAATTAAAAACAATTACAGGATCATTTACCAATTTGATAAGGAAATCGGACTTAAAGATCAAGAAACGTACTTATTTCAAAAATCCAAACTTTTGGATGAAATGAATAATAGTATTTACATCTACGACTGGCAGAAGGAAGAGTCTGCCAAAATCTATAAAAATAATGGTCTTACTTTCCATGACATAAAAATTATGCTTGTTGGGAATACTACTTCAAAATTATTTGCGTTTGAAGCTAAAGAATATATTCCTTATAATTTGTACAAAACTCACATGCACTGGCAGAATGCAAAATGCATTTCCACGGATGATATTATAGCTTCTTATCCATTATCATGGAATTTTATTGGAAGTTTCAGATACCAATTTCAATCTTTTTTTCAGCGATTAGCAGAAGTAGGATTTTTAACATTGTGGAATGACCATTTCTTTTTTCAATATTACTTGCCTTATAACTCAAAATTCAAAACTATGCATTCAGTCAGCTTGCAGTTAAAGCCTAAAAGCATAAATTTGAAGATGAAATTTCACACAATTTTTATTTTTGTTGCATGCTGTTTTTTCGTCTCTGTCATAATTTATGGAATCGAACTGATAGTAAAAAATACGTTTTACGACTACCAATGCAAAGTCTTACTACAGCCATCTTAAAATTCACTTTAGAAATATTAGTCTAAGAATCATGGAATATCGTTTGAATCCTAAAATAATGATACAACGATACAAACACGTAGTAAGTAGGAAATTTTGAATGCAAATAAATTGTAAATTTAATAATAATAATTATAAGTGATTATAGGTATTATATAGGTTTCAAGTTTATCTGTCTAATGTTGCTGTGTAGATAATAGTGCAACTACGCACAAGCTCCATGTATCACATCATTTGGTTATTGGAGACATTGAAGGTACAGTACAGTATGTAATTATTTTAATGTGCAATTTTTGTGACAGCCCATTGCAAACGTAAATAAAGCCATACCATTTTGCTGCTATTGCGTATGACTGTAAATTTGTACATCCATTCCACCAAAAACGGTCTAATTGGGAGTTCAGTCAACATCTTTCCACAAAATCTACTTTCCTCTTGCTTACATAATATAAGATATATCTGTACTTACATAATATAAGATATATCTGTACTTACATAATATAAGATATATCTGTACTTACATAATATAAGATATATCTGTACTTACATAATATAAGATATATCTGTACTTACATAATATAAGATATATCTGTACTTACATAATATAAGATATATCTGTACTTACATAATATAAGATATATCTGTACTTACATAATATAAGATATATCTGTACTTACATAATATAAGATATATCTGTACTTACATAATATAAGATATATCTGTACTTACATAATATAAGATATATCTGTACTTACATAATATAAGATATATCTGTACTTACATAATATAAGATATATCTGTACTTACATAATATAAGATATATCTGTACTTACATAATATAAGATATATCTTTACTTACATAATATAAGATATATCTGTACTTACATAATATAAGATATATCTGTACTTACATAATATAAGATATATCTGTACTTACATAATATAAGATATATCTGTACTTACATAATATAAGATATATCTGTACTTACATAATATAAGATATATCTGTACTTACATAATATAAGATATATCTGTACTTACATAATATAAGATATATCTGTACTTACATAATATAAGATATATCTGTACTTACATAATATAAGATATATCTGTACTTACATAATATAAGATATATCTGTACTTACATAATATAAGATATATCTGTACTTACATAATATAAGATATATCTGTACTTACATAATATAAGATATATCTGTACTTACATTTACAAATACCTTTATCCAGACAAATATTAACATATATTTTACTATTTCCTCCAGTGGCCGTTTACGATAAGGAAATTGGCAGTTTGTGATAATACTATTGACGTAGTTTGCTTTTAATGAATTCTCCTACATTCCTCCAGTGTGCAAGGTAATCGCCTAGTAAAAAGCTACAAATATTCCTCTCTATGGTGGAATTCTTTGTTCTCCAGTCCTTATTGTTATTCTGATTTTTGTACTTCATGATAACTATAATTTTATTAGGTAGCTTCAATCAAACCCTCCAACTGCAGTTTAGCATTTCTATTATTAGTCATTTCTTACTGCTTTAAATGCTATTAAACGTCATTTTATATTTAACTATAATAAGAGTATGTTCTTTATTTAGATAATGAGATGTCAAATATTCTGTTTTAATTCGATAAATAATGAGTCACATGCGCTTATTTGTTCATTTTTATAATTGAGACAATTTAAATGTGTCTATTATAGTGATTGCTAGAAACACTTCAATTAATTGACAACTTGGCTAAGCACTTGTCGTTCTAGTTTGGCAACCCGTTTATATCAACAATACTTAATGAAGAAATACAAAAAATGGATCTTAATTCATTACAGTGTGTTGTATTAGGGCGAAAATTGTAACCCTCAAGTGGAAATAAATATTGGAATTAATTTTACAAACGGCATAAAATATCATACAGATTGTTATATTTCAAAGCACTTCAGATAATAATGTGGCTCGATATTTATTCCCCTTTTAATATTTAATTTCAAGCAATTTGCAAATAAGCAATACAGTAGTTTGAATAATATTGAATTTCAAAAAGAGTCAATTTTATTTCGTGTTATTTTATAATTTAAACACAAAATAATTACGTTTGAGAAATGAATTAGACCATGCAATTCTAATATTGAATTTATTCACACAATTTTGTTCTCGTATATATATACATAAATATATTGATGATTCAAAATACATATTTTAAAGGCTTTTGTGTGAAGAATTATAGATTTACCCAACACGTATCACTAATTATATTATGGTTTAAGCGCATGGTACAATGGTACTATAACAAAGCAGCGCCCTAACATTACGAAAGGTTCAAAGCCACAATTAAGGAGATTGTTTGTGAACAATTACTTTTAAACCATTAGACTTAACAAAGGTGATCCAATTAGGTCGAAGTTTAAATATTTGTTTGTGTTAATTCTTTCCCATTGAACTTCGAAAGTAAAATTTAAAAACCCAGTTCGAAATAGATTAGGGTCATAATAAATTAGTTGTGCTAGCGTAAAATTTTCCATCTTTAAAATTAGGTTTGTGTTTTATTTACAAATGGTATTGTAACGTAAAAATAAAGTTCTTCGATTTGAGAGCTGTTAAAATTCAGGAATGAGATCACTGCTAAGTCTAGACAAATAAACTATGTGTAAAAAATGACGTGCTAATTAGAAATGGAAGAAATAAAATTACTACTTTGGATTGCGAGTTTTGCAATCCTACAATCACGTATGGAAAGCAGAATCGAAAATAAAAGTGTAAAATCTTTAAACATATTCAAAATTTTACCGAATTTCCCAAACGGATGCACAATTTTTTTGATTGAAGAAACTGGCATAGGAGGATACACTATTGACTACAGAAAAGAATTGCAAAATAATGAACTACCGACTATTATACAGTCATTTAAACCTCCACTTACTATAGAAATGTATTCTTCACTAAGGAATGTGAAACAAACCCATTTAAAAACTGTATGCGTTAATTTTATATTTTTGTCAACAAATATCACAATATTGTTTGACTTAATAAGAATTTCTGGACGAATTAATTCGCAAAATTCCTTGGCATTTGCATTTCTTATAAACGCAAATAATATCCACTCCGAAGTCACACAAAGCCAAATATCGAATCCCAAATTCAAAAGTTTGCATCCTAAAGCAATAATAATATTTTTGGATGATTTTCATCAAAACTACACTTGGATGATTGTGTGCTACTTGTGCGACAGACAAAAAATACAGGAAACCCAATTAAAATTTTATCCTATTTCCACAATCCATAAATTGATCTACAATACTAATTCAGATGGATATGGTAAACCAGCTTTCAATGAAAGAAATAATTTTCAGGATAAGATTTCAACTTCAGAATATCAAAATGCCGAAAAATTAATGCGTAAATCTTGGAAAAATGGTCCAACTGAAATTGTCATTTTGGGCATGATGTCCTCGTTGTTGAATTTTACAATCTCCAATGACGAAATAACCAAACCCAGACTTAGATTTCGAAATTACTGCTGTAATAAAGAAAAGAATCGTAAGAAAGTTTATAAATTAATTTTTTTTTAATCTTAAACCCCGGTATGCTTATTGAAATAATATTATTATGCTAAGCAAATTAGTCCAAATAAATGTGCAAAATATTTAGAGTATTTTAATTTCTGATCAATTTAGTTTTTTTCGAGTAATTTAAAATTTAAAATAAATTTAAAATTTCATCACAAAGAATAATTATTGATTTATATTCTATTTATGAATACGTAAACTAAATGATCCACTAATTTTCCTTGATACATTTAATTCATAATTAAGTTAATATAAATTGAGTTTATAAAACTCGTAAAAGTTTTATAGGCGGATATCATAAGGAAAGGGAAATTAAATTGGGTTTTATTTTTTTATTTTAGGAACTAATTCCGATACCAAATGGAAAACGGCAATTATTCACAAGAGCATCTATAATTTTTTGTATTGTGAAATACTGACCACTTTGGAGGAAGATCCTTTACCTCGAGTTTTAGTTCATCCATTTAAAATGAATGTTTGGGTCTGCATTTTCTCTGTTTATATCCTTGTATCATTGTATTACAGGAATATTTGGAAAAGTCTGCATATCCTCTGGGTGATTGTAAATATTTCAACCAAAAATAAATTGGGAAAACTTGCAGGCTTTGTTTCCACTATCGTAGTTATTCTTCAACAATACTATTCAGCAGATTTTACAAGCCATATAACTCTTCCCTATGAGCATCCGTTAATTATAGAGAATCGACAACTATTCTCTCGAGGATATCGGATTGTGTTTGAACATTTAGATTTGGCTAACAATTTTGTAGATCTGGAGGGATTTAAATTACGAAGAATGAATATTAACCCGTATTCAATAATAGATATTGACAACAGCTGTTCCACAAAAGGGATACCTTGGCATAGTCAAATCTGCATGGGAAGGCTTAAAAATGGAGGAACGGTTTTAGTACACCACAATCTAGCCCTATGGCTTTCGCTTCTGGTTGAAAAATCTTATCCTGAGTTACGCTGCAATTATGTTGAACAGAAATGGAATTCTCGTTCGTCTGTTGTTTATTTCCACTCTCATTTATCTGAGAAATTCGGTAAAACAATTTCTAGCATTTTTGGGTCAGGTATAAAAGAGTTTTGGGAAGGTATTTATTATGCTGGCTTATACAAAACTGTTTCTTTTAATTTGTTCTCTGGCAATAGAAAACTAAAACGAAGAATCACAGGGTCACCACCTTATTTTACTTTGTTTAAATTCTGTACTATCCCTCTTGGTATATCTATTATGGTTTTCATTTTTGAAATTGTCAGATTCTATGTCAACTTTCGCCAACTTTATTTTGACGTGAAAATGTATCTTACTCTAATATGCAGTTATTATTGTTATATAATAAGAAATATGTTCAAGAGTTTAATCACTGCAATTCATGCTATCATTATTTGTAGAAAATTTTCCAGAAAATAAATTTGTCCATCTTTATATTCGAAATAAGGACTAAGGACATATCCTAATCAAAAACTGTCACTGAAGTTTATTGAATGAAATAAGATAAAATAAAAACAAGTCATATAAGTTATTATTATAGTTCCTATTTTCCTATTAGCATACTGTGTAATAATAGTCTATTTTAGATCAAGATGAATTTTTGTTTGCGGACAAAATTACAAAACTGTTTCCCCATACTGGATTCTTCTTACTCCTCGTTGTTAAATGATACCACAAAGTAATATTGGGTCTGAACAGGAATTTGATAATTTTTGGAATACCCCTAATTGGACCACACGTTGTGGCATAAAATATTTTTTCCAGACACCCTTTTTGGCATACTTGATTGGTATAAATTTACTGAACAAACAAATAATTTGCCATAATACTTAGTCTAGTCACAAAATGGGTAATGTGCATTTTGCAGTGTCGATAGAAATAATGAATTCAGTCATCCACAGATGAAAATGACACAGGGAAACATGGGTTTGGGGGAAACATTTGGGAGAAATGGAATTCAACCGGTTTTGAATATAACGAACTTACCCTAATAACCTGTCAATTGTTCACCTTATTTAGGTTAGGTTTGTATCTGCAAAATATCGACATTAACAATGATTAATCCAATGATACAATTCTTCGATAATGTTTCGTAATTTTGTTTTTAATTTGTGAAAAAAAGGGTCGGTACCTAGTTTATGCCAATTAGTGAAACATACCATTATGCCAAAAAAGAGAGATAAGATTTGTGCCAAAATTTGATTTTTTAAAAAAATTTTATGCCAAAAAGTGTATAACATTTAGGGTTGGATCCAAATTTTTAATTGCCGGAATCGCACATAACCTTTGTACAAACATAATACCTGGGTGGGTACTTTACAAAAGTTAAGGAGTGGTTATGCAAAGAAACTATTTACAATTATATTAGTAATATACCCTATAATATTACCTACTTCACGCTTCATTTTATTTTTGAATTTAACTAATGTCTATATTTGTCAGTTAAACAATTAATATTGATATAGAGTGACAATGACTCACAAAATTACAAAGTGATTTATAAGCGTGCCCATTATGATAGTTGCAACAGTGTCAGTGTCAAATGCATTTAGTATTTAAAAAGTGAGAAGTAAATTTATTGAATTGTCCAGAACAGCAGCCAGGAAAGTGAATGTGGTTGCCCTTTCGAGATAGAAGAAGGGGCCAATCTGAATCCGAAGAGGTCGAAGTGACCTTGCCCATGTCTGCATATATCTAGTTTGCATCTTTCCTTTCACGAGATGAATGAAGTCACCAGATACTGAATTTATACTTGCTCCATCAGGTAGGAGTAGGGACTCAGACACAAACAGAAATAAATTCAAAGCTGGGAAAAATAGGAAATATGGCATAGGGATGAGTGAGTGAAAGCAGATATTTGCATAGATTGTAAGCTGGGTGAGGAGAAAAGCAATTCCCAAGAGAGTCGGAGCAATAAGAATTGCTTGATCATTGAGCATGGTAGTTGTCAGAGTGAGGGTGACATACACAGAGCCAACTATTTCATGGAATTCATCCAAAAGGACTTTTCTTTTTTTGATTTCTTCCTTTGACTGACTTCCAATTGGTTTTGGCGATGGTAATTTGGCAGTGCAGTCGTTCAAGGATTTTAACCAGTACTTGGCAACGGAGAGTGAAGTCACTGCTGCTTGTATGTAGAGGAGTACGACAAATAAGCAGAAAACATATCCGTGGTATGTCAATACAATGGCCAATAAATATGAAAACCACCATTCTACCAGGATGGTTGGTAGGCATTCTTTCATGAATCGATTGACAGGTCCCATTTTGTGTAGAACGGCAAATGGAGCGACAACAAAGCCCGACAGTATTGTTGTAGGTAGGTAGGTTGCTAGCCAGCAGCCCAATAAATCAAATTTTGGCTCCTTCCACTGCTTGAATTTGCGGAATACTTCTACAACCAGATATCAAATTATTACTATTTACTCGGAGCATAATGCTTCAAGGTTCAATTATTAACACTTAAAATCGAAAATCCTTTATAAGTTCGTTACTTATTTTTATTAATTTATTTCGTGATTGAATTATTAATTTGCATGGACGAAAAATAAAATAATTTTATACCTGGAGAATTATTTTGATGCCATTATTTTGATATTTAGGGCATGTATCTTTAAATAGTAACCAATTTTCTCTAGTACTAAAATATAAAGTGAAAACTGTACCTTTGTTCCTGTCGTCCATCTTAAACAACCCATTATTTAGCTCCGCAATTACTTTTCCTTTCCATATCAAGTTAAGATTGAAGATATCCGTAATCACTGTTACCAAGAGAAATATCAGATGCAGAAATATCTGAGGTATCGTGAATGTTGGGTCCGGATGAAAATATTCATGGATGAGTCGTGCACCCAAGAATAATGTCACCGAAAGGATTCCGAAAGACAGCCCTAGCCAATTGTAATACGATAGCTTGCTTTTTGTGAAGGAAATCAGGTACGAATTCTTTTTACAATCGAAAGGAAGATATTTAAATTTTGAAGTGTACCAATAATTCAATGCGAAAACATTTTTCACTAGCTTAGATGTCATTTTGAATGAGTACTTTCAATGTGGTCATAACTGGCATTGAATTAAAATGAAATGGAATAAGCCATGTTACACAACAAATGTCATTTATTATTTAATAAAGGAGGAAGGAATTATTTGTTTCCTGGTTCACAAAATGTGACTTTTGCTAGTTTCTTTCACTTTTGACAGAGAACTTTTATTTATGTTCCGTCTATATATTTAGGAATTACGAATTACTCAAATACAATAAATAGTCAAAAACGGGATCGTCTACATAGTAAATCATAAAACTTTACTCTGGGTTAGTATCTTTCGAAATGAAAGGAAAGCAATATTTATACCTGAACAAGAATTCAATTACAGTTCTAAGAACCTGGCATTATCTGTTTGTATATTTTTATACAAAAGAAAAGAAATATCCCTTACGCAGTATATTTACGGAAATATGTTAAAGGAAAGGATATGTATTTACATAAGGAAGAAATTATTCGTTTCCTTGTACGACTACGCCTTCTTTCACATTCCTGGATAATATATACCTGTTTGGCTCTAGATACAAATTACTATGCTGAATACTGAATTCTTATCCTAAATACACAAGCAGTGGCGTAGTAATACATTACAATGACGTACACACATTTATATACATAAAAATTCTAAGAAAGAAGTAATTATTTATTAAGGAACGACGATTGCCAATTCAAGATTATCTATTTACAGAACCTAGATCCTGTAACTATTAAAACTAAGTCAGCTATAATGAAAAAGTATTTATAAGTATAGTGATCTGTAATACACCGTAATATATTTCGGAATTGGGGGAAGGTCGCTTCCTTAACAATATTAGACTTTTCTACCTAATCACATTTCGTTATTAGTTCTCCGTAATTTTACAAATTAAATTGCCTCTGATTACAGTAGTATCATCAAAATCGCAAATTAAAATTTGTATCTGATTTATAATATTAGATAGATAGATGAATTGATATATATTCAAAGTTTCACTCGAGCCATTGGCCAATATATAAGTCCTAAATATAATAATAGATAATAATTCAGTTAGATAATAAGTATTCCATAGATAATTTAACATATATGCCGAAAACTGATAGTTTCCAAGAAAAATATCTTACTAGATAATAATATACTGAATTCCTTCTACTACCCGCATAAAGAAGGTTTGGCGTCCACTTCTAAAATAGGTACGACCCATCAGTACCTATCCCTCTATGAGATAGAAAATTACAATAACTCAGACACATATTCAGGAAACAACAGTAATTATATGATAACATATAAAGCAATAACACGGTTAATGAAGACACAATGAGCCAAATAGCGGATTTATCTCGACGCGAAATATAAACGACAGATGAAATCAATCTATCTCATTATTGTATGTTTCCTAATTTAGTTTAACTAAATTCTATTTTAAATAGTATTCATCAATTTATCTATTGTATTAGAGCACATATACAGAGGTAATATAA
This sequence comes from Tomocerus qinae, assembly GCA_020055645.1. Lineage (NCBI taxonomy): Eukaryota > Metazoa > Arthropoda > Collembola > Entomobryomorpha > Tomoceridae > Tomocerus > Tomocerus qinae. The sequence continues at coordinate 64,544,515 of CM034546.1, forward strand.
ATTGAAATCATAAGTAAATAAATTAAGTTAGGTAGGTGTATAAAAATACCTGATTCGAATAATTATTAATAATAGTTTACCGCTTTATCTTATTTTTCTATAATTGCTAGTTGATTTGTTTGTCATTGACCTTTTTCTATACCTTTGTTAAACATTTTATTGATTGAAAACAAACGTACAGTATCCAGTATTCTTATTCCTACACTGTAAGACAATTTTTATGAATATAGCGTATTCATAAACAATTTGGTCTATATTAAATTTTATACCTAGTACCTTATAACCTTTACATTATATCATTACGTTAGTAAATAATATAGTGTTCCATTTTAATATAGGTATTTGATATAATAATATACCCATTTTACTTAGCCTAGATCATGCAATATGATTTATATAATATAATTATTTATGATTCGTTCAGCAAATGACTAACATTATCAGGATTTCAAAGTCAGATAAAAATAAGTAGAATACTGTATGGTAAAACAAATAGCATAGAGAAATATTATACACAATAGAGAGCTGTATACTTTAAATATATTATTGCTGAACCTTAATATCTATAATTGGTGCTTATATATCTACACATTTTGGGGAACATTATAATATACCTTAAAACGTGAGGAGCAAATTTATTGAATTATCCAGAACGGCAGCCAGGAAAGTGAATGTGGTTGATCTTTCGAGATAGAAGAAGGGCCCAACCTCCACCCGAAGAGGTCGAAGTGATCTTGCCCATGTCTGCATATATCTAGTTTGCATCTTTCCTTTCACGAGATGAATGAAGTGACGAGATTCTTCGTTTATCTTGCCTCCATCAGGGAGAAGTATCGACTCAGCTACAAATAAAAACACATTCAAACATGGAAAGAATAAGAAATATGGCATAGGGATGACAGAATGAAGGCAGATGTTGGCATAGATTGTGAGCTGGGTGAGGAGGAATGCAATTCCCAAGAGAGTCGGAGCAATTAGAATTGCTTGATCATTGAGCATTGTAAATGTGAGGGTCATTGTGGTATACAAAGAGCTGACAATGTCATGGAATTCTTGCAATTCATCCATAAGGATTTTTCTTTTTTTGATTTCTTCCTTTGACTGACTTCCAATTGGTTTTGGCGATGGTAATTTGGCAGTGCAGTCGTTCAAGGATTTTAACCAGTACTTGCCAACAGAGAGTGTAGTCACTGCAGCTTGTATGTAGACGAGGACGACAAATAAGCAGAAAATGTATCCGTGATATGTCAGCACAATGGCTATCAAATGTGATGGCCACCATTGGTAAAGAGCGGTTGGAATGCATTCCTTCATGAATCGATTACCTGGCCCGATTTTATGGAGAACTGCAAATGGAGCGACAACAAAGCCTGCTGCAAATGTTATAGGTATGTATGTTCCCAGCCACAAGGCGATCAAATCCACTTTAGGCTCCTTCCACGGCTTGAATTTTTGGAATTTTTCTAAGTATTAAAAATTATAAATTCCAATACATATTTTCCATAGATATTTTCAATACAATTAAAAATGGTTAGCTACCTTTGTTTAGGTCATCCAGGATGAACAATCCATTACTCATTGCCGCAATTTCTTTTCCTTTCCATATCAAGTTGAAATTGAAGACATCCGTAATCCCCGTTATCAAGAAGAATATCAGATAAAGAAATATCTGAGGTATTGTGAATTTTGGATCCGGGTGAAAATATTCGTAGAGGAGTCGTCCACCTAAGTATATTGTAACCGAAAGTATCACGAATGATAATCCCAGCCAATTGTAAAAGGAGAGTTTGCTTTTTGTGAAGGAAATCAGGTACGTCTTCTTTTCACAATCAAAGGGAAGATATTTAAATCTTGAAGTGTACCAATAATTGAACGCAAAAACTTTCTGGAGTTGTTTAGAAGTCATTTTTGTTTGACGAGCAAAGACAGACTCAATTTTTATGATTTATATTTAGGATATACATTTACGTTGATAACTAATTCTAGGAAGGAGAGTAAGGTTTATAGCGTGTGTTTATAGTAATAAATAAAGATAATATCTGCTCAATTTATTTGTTTACGACAACGAAAAAGACTATTTGTTTGTATAAGTTTACTAATCCTTAAGATAACAATTAATAACTTTTATTGGGTATTTGTATTTAAATTGTGGTAGTAGTAAAGTTGTAGTCTAATAAACTGATAATTCCATTTCAGTTAAAATTTGATTTAATTTTACAACAAATAGGACGGCCGGTCTTTCGCAAATAGGTTAGATAAAACGTTGACCTGATTGTAATTATCCACCGAATTAAACTACCTGTCTAGATATACGATACAAGATGATTATACATAGTCTAGGCAGTGTATACAGTATATATTTAGCAAATCAGGTAAACACGTTGCTCTAAATTGAACTCCTAATTCAAATTAAGGCTGTTTCTCCAATTATTTATATCTAGTTTAAATATCATAAATATTTACTGGCTATCCAACATTGCTACATAAGCTACTAATACCTTTTAATTATAGATTTTAATTAAATTGAACGTGTGTATGTATGTACAATATATTATAGGAACATATACCTACTTCAAGTTAATTTCTTAGAATGCGTTTGATATTAATCGTGGATTAACTGGATTTTATTGTAGTTGCTAAATTAGTGTAAACTTATATACTTACTACGAAGAATAAAGCCACCTTATACATAACATAACAATTTTATTTGATTTTCGATTATAAGCTCATAATGTATCCTTACTAGTACAGTTCCGATAAATAGTCAATCAAACAACAGAACAGATTGCATTTCAATTTACAGTATGAGACTAATAAGTATACTAATAATATGGATAACATTATAGTGTGTTTACATGACTTGAATTGAAGGCGCTGACCATGACATTTTCTTAACTTTTGAGTGAAGATGTTTTAATGGTGTTTGGCTTTCTGCTTTAGTAACTAATGTTTACATTACAATTACTACTTAATACATTATTAATGGCAAACAATGAGTTAATTAAAGGATTTATATCGACGAGAAATATATATGACAGATGAAGTCAAACTATCTCATTATTGTATCCTATTTTCCTAATTTAGTTTAACTAATTTCTATTTTAAATAGTATTCATCAATTCAAAATCTATTGTGTTAGCACATATACAGAGGTGATGAAATCATAAATTGAAATCAAGTTAACAAATTAACTTAGGTATATATATGTGACGTTCTCAGCAATATTTAACCTTAAGGTGATGACCAAAAATTTGAAAATGTTTTCCAAATCATTGGAAATAATTGTAATTACTTCGTAAAATGATTTGTAGGACGTTTACATAACTGTTAGGTTTATAAATTTTTATTTTACTGAGAGGTTAGAATAAAGGGGTTGGTTTGTATCCCCTTTTACTCGATACTATAGTTTTCACCTTAAGGTTTAATATTGCTGAGAACGTCACATATGCATATAAAATTTATGTATACGTACGATGGGATTTGATAATTATTAGGATCGAAGTTAACGTAATATCCTTATAAATTTGTCGGAATCACTCTGCCGACCGTCTGGTCGTCTGATCGTCGACTAGTTTTATTAGTACTTATATCTTTGTAACGACTTAACTTATTCCAAATCTGTTTTTTGCATATGGTAGCATCTATATCCAGAAGCAACCAGTTTAAACCATCATTAGAATTCAAATTCGCCGTATCCCCTGGTTTGTGGAAATAATATATTATATTATACAGCAAGTGAGGCATTCAGTAATTGAACAGGAGGTAGTAGTAAAAGACTATGAATATGATTGTGCTATCTAAGAGACTACACACCGCGCTGGTATTAACTTGCTCTGATACTGCGAGTAGACAAATACAATATAAAAACACACATAATTATTGGCATGGATCACATGTGTACCTCGCTGATTACGAGAGCAGCTAGGATAACCTGTCTTTGTTGGGCTAGTAGACTTCCGATAACAGTCCCACAACAGTGACTCGTTAAATGACAGCCTTAAGCTTCTTGGGTATTAATTAACAACAATACCAGTATTGAAGGAGTTGGCAATAGGCCCATAATTGAGGCCTGTGCCTAGTACTATCGCTTTGCAGTGCGGAAGTATACCCCATATAACATACATATAACACAAATACTTTTGATAAACAAGTTATTGATGGAAATTAAACGTATAGTATGCAGTATTCATAATATTGTAAACCTACTGTTTACGCATATATGATATTTATAATCAATTTTGTCTATATTAAATGTTATACCTATGACCTAGTATCATACTATAACTTTTAAATTATATTATTATCATTTAATAAATTTTGTGTTAGTAAATATACTACTCCATTTTAATACAATATATTAAAATGGAATACTATAGTATTATTCCTTACCTTAATTATACAATTACCTTAATTATTTACTACAATACTGCCCATTTTACTTAGCTATACATTGTGATTTATAATAAATATACAATTATTTATAATCCGTTTGGTAAATAAATATCAGTATTGGGATTTCAAAGTAAGATAAAAATCAGTAGAAACCTGTATTGTTAAACCTATAGAGAGACATGGAGAAACATAACCGTATACTCAAAATATATTATTATTAAATGGAAATACATCATTGGTGCCTATGACTATATAATTTGGGGAACAGTATATTATACCTTAAAACGTGAGAAGCAAATTTATTGAATTGTCCAGAACGGCAGACAGGAAAGTGAATGTGGTTGATCTTTCTAGGTAGAAGAAAGGTCCAATCTGAACCCGAAGAGGTCGTAATGATCTTGCCCATTTCTGCATGTATCTAGTTTGCACCTTTCCTTTTACGAGATGAATGAAATGACGAGATTCTTCGTTTATCTCGGCTCCATCAGGGAGGAGAATCGACTCAGCCACAAATAAAAAAAATTCAAAAATGGAAAGAAAAAGAAATATGGCATAGGGATGACGGCGTGAAGGCAGATGTTGGCATAGATTGTGAGCTGGGTGAGGAGGAACGCAATTCCCAAGAGAGTTGGAGCAATAATCATTGCTTGATCATTGACCTTGGTAAATGTGAGGGTCATTGTGGTATAGATCGAGCTAACAATGTCGAGGAATTCATGCAACTCATCCTGGAGGATTTTTCTTCTTTTGATTTCTTCCTTTGAAAGCTTCCCGAGCGGGCTTGGCGATGGTATGTTAAAAGTGCACTTGGTCAAGGATTTTAACCAGTACTTGCCAAAGGCGAGTGAAATCACTGCAGCTTGTATGTAGACGAGGACGACAAGTAAGCAGAAAACGTATCCGTGGTATATCACAATAATGGCCAGCAAATGTGATGGCCACCATTGGTAATAAGCGGTTGGAATGCATTCCTTCATGAATCGATAGATTGGCCCGATTTCATGGAGAACTGCAAATGGAGCGACAACAAAGCCTGCTGAAAACGTTATAGGTATGTATGTTCCCAGCCACAAGGCGATCAAATCCACTTTAGGCTCCTTCCACGGCTTGAATTTTTTGAACTTTTCTAAGTATTAAATATTATAAATTTCCTCAAGATTACTTCAATACTACAATTAAATTAAAAGATGGTTAACTACCTTTGTTTAGGTCATGCAGGATGAACAATCCATTAATGATTGTGGCAGTTTCTTTTCCTTTCCATATCAAGTTAAAATTGAAGACATCCGTAATCACCATTACCAAGAAGAATACCAAGTACAGAAATATCTGAGGTATATTGAAATTTGGGTCCGGGTGAAAATATTCGTAGAGGAGTCGTCCACCAAAGAATATTGTAACCAGAAGTACCAGGAAAGATAATACCAACCAATTGTAAAAGCATAGCTTGCTTTTCGTGAAGGAAATCAGTTGCGTCTTCTTTTCACAATCGAAGGGAAGATATTTAAATTTTGAGGTGTACCAATAATTGAGCGCATAAACTTTCTGGATTAGTTTAGAGGTCATTTTTGTTTGACGACCAAAGACAGACTCAATTTATAAGACTTATATTTAGGATATATATTTACGTTGATACCTAATTCTAGGATGGAGAGTAAGGTTTGTAGCGTGTATTCGTAGTAATAAATAAAGTCTTTATAATATAGCACATAATAAGGCAAATGCAATAAACAAGTGTGGAAAGTCATGCATTGGAAAAACCCCCGAAGTTCCCTTGTATGTGTTTGTGTACGTGCAAGCAGGCTGGATTCTGTTTTCCTATTTCGAGGATTTTGGACTGCTTTATTTTTGTGTATGAATTTAAGAGATGTGTATGAAAAAAAATTTGAAATTCGATATTGAATCTCAACTAATGATAACCTATGCAGATAGAGGAATGTAAAAAACAGTTTCTTTCCGATTTTTGATGCACCGCCCCCTTCCCTCAGGACACACCCCCCGAAGGTGGAAAAGCATATACAAAAAATCTCGGTAACTACTTGACCGATTTGGATGAAATTTTTTTTAAATTGAATAAAACAATATTTGCCCCAGGGGTTCTGCGATTCATTTCAAAATTCAAACTCCATCATTCAAAATAAATTTCAAAATTTTGAAAAAAGTCGTTTTTTTGAAATTTAACGCTTATAGAGCAAATCTTACTGTAATATCTATAGAAACAGCCAGTTATCATATTACATCAATTTGACCTCTGAAAATGTCAAAGGTCAACTTTTAGAAACGCTCCAATATATCTTGTGTGACCTATCAATCAGCATCTAAATAACTCGAGCAGAACGATTATGATGTAAAATGACACAAATTTTGTACCAGTAATAGGTCAAAGGTTCAATTTCTATAAAATAACAAAACTAACATTGTCACAAATTGGTACTTGGTTGGCACAAATTGGTACAAACTGGTACAAAATTTGTGTCATTTTACATCATAATCGTTCTGCTCGAGTTATTTAGATGCTGATTGATAGGTCACACAAGATATATTGGAGCGTTTCTAAAAGTTGACCTTTGACATTTTCAGAGGTCAAATTGATGTAATATGATAACTGGCTGTTTCTATAGATATTACAGTAAGATTTGCTCTATAAGCGTTAAATTTCAAAAAAACGACTTTTTTCAAAATTTTGAAATTTATTTTGAATGATGGAGTTTGAATTTTGAAATGAATCGCAGAACCCCTGGGGCAAATATTGTTTTATTCAATTTAAAAAAAATTCATCCAAATCGGTCAAGTAGTTACCGAGATTTTTTGTATACGCTTTTCCACCTTCGGGGGGTGTGTCCTGAGGGAAGGGGGCGGTGCATCAAAAATCGGAAAGAAACTGTTTTTTACATTCCTCTATCTGCATAGGTTATCATTAGTTGAGATTCAATATCGAATTTCAAATTTTTTTTCATACACATCTCTTAAATTCATACACTTTTGCGATGTCTTAATTATTCAGTTTAAGGATTCTACTTCGATTAGGGCAGCGGTAGTGGGTTTAACCCTAGTATGGATGACATTCCAAATCAACAGTAAAGAGTCTAGGCACCAGAGGTGGGCAAATATTTTTTCGGCCCGGCCCGGCCCGGCCTGCCGCCATTTTTTTTTGAACACTCATCGGCCCGGCCTGGGCCGAATATGTACATTCAAAAATTTTAAAAATTTCGGCCGGCCTGCGGCCGGCATATAGCAAAAAAATTTCTGAGCGGCCGGCCTTCGGCCGGCCTGATACTATGTATACAACAGCGCGGCCGGCCTCCGGCCGGCCTACAAGTACTTTTTAAAAATTTCGGCCGGCCTTCGGCCGGCCTATACGTTGTTAATGTCAGGCCGCGCGATTTCGGCCCGGCCCGGCCCGGCCTGAGATTCATTTTATACAGTTTATGCTGATTACGATAAGTAATTATAATAACAATTGAACATGCCAGTTAAAAAAGTCACGTGATTAGATATGCATTAGTCACGTGAGTATATATTATGTATACTAACCACGTGAGTATACATTATGTATACTAATCACGTGAGTATATATTATGTATACTAATCACGTGAGTATATATTATGTATACTAATCACGTGAGTATATATTATGTATACTAACCACGTGAGTATACATTATGTATACTAATCACGTGAGTATATATTATGTATACTAATCACGTGAGTATATATTATGTATACTAACCACGTGAGTATACATATATATATACTAACCACGTGAGTATATATATATACTAACCACGTGAGTATATATATACTATAACCACGTGAGTATATATATACTAACCACGTGAGTATATATATACTATAACCACGTGAGTATATATATACTAACCACGTGAGTATATATATACTAACCACGTGAGTATATATATACTAACCACGTGAGTATATATATATACTAACCACGTGAGTATATATATATACTAACCACGTGAGTATACAGAGATGTGCAAAAGTAACTAGGCCATAGGGCTTATGCATAGCAGTGTCCAAAAATACAATCCAAGGAGTGTTAGTATTGCCATGGTTCCCGGTATCCCGAACTGGAGTTAGATTGGTTACTAACACAGTATAAATCTCCTAGTTACTTTTGCCCATCTCCGTATATATATACTAACCACGTGAGCATATATACTAACCACGTGAGTATATATACTAACCACGTGCGTATATACTAACCACGTGCGTATATATATACTAACCACGTGCGTATATATATACTAATCACGTGAGCATATATATACTAATCACATGAGTATATATATACTAATCACGTGAGTATATATATACTAATCACATGAGCAGCATTGATAAAGCGGCCGGCCTGGTAATATTTCGATAAAATCGGCCGGCCTTCGGCCGGCCTGGTACCATTAACATTAAAATACGGCCGGCCTTCGGCCGGCCTGTTATCAAGTACATCAAATACCGGCCGGCCTTCGGCCGGCCTGTTATCAAGTGCATTAGATACCGGCCGGCCTTCGGCCGGCCTGGATAGGAATATTAAAAATTTCGGCCGGCCTTCGGCCGGCCTTTTGTCGAAAAATGTGCAGGCCGGCTGTTTCGGCCCGGCCCGGCCCGGCCTGCGGGCCGGGCCGCGCCCACCTCTGCTAGGCACACACTTTGCGTAGTCTGTCCGCAGACTAAAGGTTTCTGCTGGGCAGGAAATATTATTTCAGAATAATTACTTTATGGAAATTGTAGCTATTACAAGTATATTATACAACTTCTATAGTGTACTTTGCATATGCATACGCACATTGCATTCCAATTTCACCATTTATACCACAAGAACTCACTGCACAATCACTACATTCATGGCATAGTCTTCCCACAGACTATAAAATTACGAAACCTTGTTTAGGTCTGTGGGCAGCCTAGGTCATCCTTTAATAAGTAAAAAAGGTCCCATTTTCATATTTTGGCATTTTTTTCATACCCTAGATATTCGCCAAATAACTTCTCATTAAATAAGTAAGCCAAGAAACGCATTTGTGACAAATACAAAAAATCCCGAGGTTATACGACAAATCTATCGCTGCTTTATTAGACACCAAAGTCAAAAATTTTGTAGACATTCTAGGTTATCCTATCCATACTAGGGTTAACATTTACTGTGCTTTGGAATTTAAAATACATTTTTCTATTAGTTTTAAATTACCTTTTGTTTACTGGATTGCACGAAAACTATCCTTAAGCTTGTTTTTTTTAATTGGGTTAGTTGACTCTAATATATTTTATATTATACTGGTATAAAACTTTCCTAAATTTAATAATTTAACCTTTCTCGGTTGTATTGAACTGCTTTCTGCTTTAAATAAAAATCCACATAGAATAATGTGGTGCAGTACAGCAGCATTAGTGGTTTTTAAATATACAAAGAATACACTTACACTTTGTCTATTAAATTGTTTACTATTAGAGAAATGGAATTTTAAATGACGGTGACTCAATGTAGATATTATACTAATGGGATATATGGGATAAGGAAAGGACGAGTCTCATCAAAAGCCTTTTTAAAACTACGATAACAATATTCTAAACTGCCACTGGAATTGTCATAATCTACACACAATATGATAAATGGTATACCTCATATTTGTGAAGAATTAGCATACCTGCAATTAGAAATAAATAATTACCGCTTCGTCTAGTCGTATAGAATAAAAATTTAGGCTCTAGTAATTAATAGTGTCCAATTCACCCTTATTAAGGGTGGCTAATAGTGGGGGTTTAGCTCCTCCCACAAGTACATCAATGATAGCAAAAGCAAAGCTAACTGCACTGCACTAAAAATTAAATCCTTCCCTGGTATAAAGTAGTCCCTTTGGCACTCCAAATTCCGCCAACACAAAATTACATTTACCTTCGCACACAAACAACAGATTAGATAGGTGACAATTCATACTTTTATAGAATCCGGATATATTTTCAAACGGATCAAAAATCTGTAAGAAAGACGGAACTAGGACAGAAAACAAATATCTAGTTTGTTTTGAGTGTGCACTGTAACCTGTAACTCTAGTTCCATACTTGTTTTGTGTACTCTGCCACTCTAGATTTGTGGGTCGTTCTCTGATGGTTTTGCTTATACATTTTTTCAAATTACAGACCTTTATAATAGTGGACATAAATCAAAAAATAATCAAACGATTTCATTTCGGTAAATTTTGTGTTGATCCTTCAGGATTTGTCTGGAATATGTGGCTCTCAGATTTTTAAATTATTTGATTGTAATAAAAATACATCACAATATTATCGCAGAAAATTTCCGCGCCCTTTTTCTATAAATTTTTTTTATTGAAACGCTAATTATGACCCACTTGGTTTGTTTTTGAAAATTCGGAGGGCCACAAGTTCCAGGGAAATGTTTAATCTTTCCAACAATAGTCACCAAAATCTTGTACGTGCAATATTACTTCAGATATTTTCACTTTCCTGAGATAGGAAATTAACATTACTGATACTCACCCTTAACCTGAAGATAGAATGTGTTGTCCAAACGTTTCGACATTATCAACCCTGCAATTTAACTAACAGTGGACAGGAAGACTAATATCAGCCATATTAAGACTAATAGAAATAGATAATGTTTAAAAAATAAAATTACGAAAAATGACAATACGTCATGAAAAATAAGAATTAAGACACAAAATTGGAATTAGGTTAAAGCCTATGATTCAAATAACGTGTAAACAATTTGCTGTAGATACATGTGTGAGTCTCGAATAAAAAAATTCAGAACGCCGCTTAGCATTGCATTGAATATGTGCGGAAGTTTTAAAAAATACGATAACGTTTTATGCACGACTAATAGCCCCCAGCATTCGCAATATGATTTAAAAAAGTATAGTTAATTAATAATTCCTCTTTGGATCAAAACAAATCTGCCCTACCATACATATAGGATGGTAAATTTTTCAAAGTCTGTGATTATATTATACATACTCTTGGCTCTTGAACTTCGACAAAATAATTATAACATACTTGAGGACTTCACAGCAAAAAAGGATTTATGCCTTGTCATTTTAAAAAATGTTTGAATCTTAATGCATATTATTATGTTTCACACAGCCGCAGAATGGGGCTCTGCCCACCCCCCGAAATCGAAGAAAATAAGGAATTTATTGCTTTAAAACCAAAAATTTATAAAAAATGGTATATATTGTCACTTAAGTTCTCGGCCCCCATAAAAAAACCCTGATGTTGAATACTCCTCAACTTGTACTTATTATACAGGCAGATAATAATTGGACGAAAAAAAATGCTGCGCCTCATTTTAGCCTATTTAACATGGAGCCTGAGGCGCAGCATTTTTTTTCGTCCAGTTTTAATAAACCTCGAGTATACTTAATTTATGGTAGCTTATTACTCCTTACCTTTAATTTGCCACACAGTTATTTCTTGTACATAACATAGGTAAAACAAGCGATGTCCGAAATAAAGTATAATAATCAGAAAACTAACCGCAAGACGGCCGTTTATGTCACATCAAGTTCACAAGGAATCCGACTGGACTGTAGATTCCTTTGTGTGAATCTATTCACATTGTTGTTACGACTACGGTTATTCACTGGCTCGTAGATTATAGATTTAACTAAATTACGTACATACGTACAATACACAGTATAGTATATGAATCATGCCTATAATATAAACGTAATCGGAATGTTTGTATGTACGCCATATACATATATAAAAACTATACTATGAATAATCTATAAACAGCATTGTCTATACCGTAAATGTTAAAAAATTTTCGTTCTTGTGATTGGAGGGAGTCATGAGAGGAGCCCTTTTCCGCAATCTTTTAAACTGAACTGCAATATATTTACCTACAGTGACTACAACCGGTGACTAAAACCCCATCTTCATTGAACATTTAAATATTTCAGCCATGTCATATGATTTTGATTGTAGTTTTCTCAATGTTTCATATAGATTATTTATATACCAAATACAAGCAAATAATCTGCTTCCCCTCACGCACCAGGTGGGTGAGAGGAAGACGCTTCTCCTTCTGAAATACATTCTACCCATCTTACATTATTGCCCCGGAATACACACTAGCTTTATTTATAACAGGGCCTGGGCCCTGTGACCGGCTAGTATAAAATATACTTACTTCAGGTAACTTTTTTAGAATGCCTTTGATATTAATCGCAGGTTAACTGGATTTTATTGGTTGCTAAATTGGTCTAAACTTATCACTACTATTAGATAAACGGCAAAAGTCAGTCACGTGACAATTCCGTTTGTATGTTTGTACTTCCGTGTGTTGATTTGCCGTAATTCTAACACGCAGCCAAGCACATAATAACGCACATAATGAGGCAAATTCCAACACGTCCAAATTATGCACTGCGCGGTCTATAGTCTTCTACGACTTACAAGGCACAAAAAACTTCATAACAGGAACAATGCATGCATTCTGTATAAAAAAAATTCCAGCTTTCAGTGCGCTCAAGGTTTCTATTACTTCATGTGCGGGAAAATTCAATTACATTGATGTTTTGAATTTTGAATTGGTTTAATAAAAGTTAGATTCTCAAAAAAGTGAGTCAGTTTTCGATTCTGTTAAGCAAATTTTGCACCGTTTAAGGCAGTGGTGCAGATTTCAAAAGACTGTTTTTGCCACAAATGGGGACGCTGCTAGGTAACCAGCAAAAATTATCATAGAGGGTAAATGGGAATGGCGAAAATTCGTACTTTTTTGGTTCCTAATGGATCTGAGATTACTGGTCCTATACCCATGTAGTAAGTGTAAAAAAGATTCGTCAAAACTTATTCTAGAGGTTATACTTTGAAAACTTCACATTTTTGTCTCTGGCTTGACGATATCATCGTTTGAAACTTGAAATTGATACATAATCCTGTATTTGCATTTTGTGATCCGTTTTTCTTCCAATCAAAGACAAAATTGTGAAATTTTTAAAATATAACCTCTAGAATAAGTTCCGATGAATCTTTATTGAATATACTTTATGGGTGTTGGATCAGTAATCTCGGATCCTTTAGCACTTTCCCAAAAAAAGTTAATGAGGAGAATGATAGTCCAAAGATCATTAAAATTTACGTTTGTATGCACCAGGACTTTAAGCTCCCGGTACCTCAGATTTAGAAATCTCTGATGATCATCAAAATACAAATACATGTAAAAATTGCTTTACAACTCTTGGAATTCTGTCTAAAGTTCTTACCCGATTTTCTTGTGAGGTACATTTTTGGAATCCTATGAATATAACGTCGACCATCACAATGTATAAAATATATGATATACATTAATGGTATAATAGTATGCTCAATCAGTTACTCCAACAGTCAAAAAATATTCTAAAATTTCATCTTACTACTACCTAGGGTCAATACGCATCGAAAAAATTTTAATTTCCAGTGTAATAGGCCCCGCTCACTGGCTAATTACCACACTTTAGCTCCGTCAATTAGCCACACTCCCGAATGGATCTTGACATTCTATTGGTTGAGAACAAGTAAGCTCCTATTACTTAGGGGGGGCGGGGCGAGGGCCGATTTCCACAGCAACCATGCAGGTTGCAGGAGATTTTCGGTGCCTGAGTCAATATGTTTATATTAAATAGCATACTGGCAATTGGTAACATACTCTGGCCACCAACTAGGGTCACATTTTTAACCTGGGGTATAAGGTAACGTTACTTTGAGAAGGGCGCTGCACCCCCTCCCCCACTGGGCACGTCCAAGCACGCACTCACGTTCAAATTTTACTCTTTTTCGAGTACAGGAGTAAACTAAAAGTAAACCTACAGCAAGCCGTAACAGAAGCTCGCCTGAGTAAAGGCGACCATGTGCACATTTTTGGTAGAATGATAGTAGAAATAGGATTGATTACCAAGCACGTATCCAGTAGGGGGTGGAGGGGGAGCGCAGCGCCCCTTAAATCTGAGAAAAAGAGGATTTGTTATTTTTAACATCATTTTTGGTTGCGCCCCCCCTGACCAAATTTCTAGATACGTATCTGTTGATTACTAAATTCTAAAGTAATTCAAATTAGATCAATATGGATCATAATTGACTATCAAAATCAAAAAGTTTTAAAATAAGTTACATTTGACTACTTTGAACTACTTTGACTATCAAAATGGAACAAAGTGAGCGCGCGGTATCTCAGCAACCATGGACCGATTAGTCCCAAAATCAATAGGGACCGTCAGTGGTCCATATAGGCATCGTTTTTGCAAAGTTTGGTCAATATCCGTCTTTGTATTCGAAATTTATCGTGGGGACAGAAGGACGGACGTACGGACAGACTGTGCAGTTCTATCAGCTCGCTTCCTCAGGCGATGAGCTAAAATTACAATAAAAACACTCAATTTTCTAATTAATCGCTTGACGCTAACATTGCTAATTAAGGCTAACTCGGCCTTAAAATGGTCCATTGTCCAGTGATGGCAGTATGTATAATGGTGATTAAAAGTATCCGAGTCAAAAATGTGGTGGGTAACCGGAGTGATTTGCCAATAGTCAAATTCTCTTTCTAAACAAAAGGTTGACCATAGAACGTACTAAGGCGAAATTTTGGAATATTTTTTGACTGTATCAAATACATTCTACCCAACGTACAATATTGCCCCGGAATAGGCACTAGCTTTATTTATAACAGGACTTGGGTCCTGTGACCGGTACATTATATTAGTAATGAACCCAATTGAATGCCGGTGTAATTGGTCTACTAGAAACCATAATTTTTTACAAAATTGTTTCAAGATGCACTAGCCCCATGTACTGCAGGGCCTGGGCCCTGTGACCGCCTAGTATAATATATTATACTTACTATGAAGAATAAAGCCACCTTTATACATAACATAACAATTTTATTTGATTTTCATTTATAAGCTCATAATGTATACTTACTAATACAATTCCGATAAATTGCCAACCAAACAACTGAAAAGCGTTTTAATTTACTATATAATGATACTCTAATAAGTATATACTAATAATACGGATAATATAGTGAGTTTATATGACTTAAAGGCGCTGACCCTGACGTTTTTATAACTTTTGAGTGAAACTGTTTTATTTTAATATGGTGTTTGGCTTTCTGCTTTAGTAACTAATTTTTACCTTACAATTACAACTTGATACTTCCATTTACCACATCTTTACATAAATATTGCTCTAAAACGTATCGGCGTGACATTGCATTCTCCTAAATCTTGATGGATATACTATTACATATATCTATAGTAATTACATCTTACTTCATAGGTACTTCGGTTGCTTCAATTTTACAGGGACAGTCTTATCAGATCTAGTCTTCACATTTTAAGAGCCTGTTAAACTCCTAATAGATACTTTGACATCACATTTACCTTAACGAATTACATTCGGTATGACTTGTCCTTAATAAAAGGTTTTTCGATGTAACACCAGACTAGACATTTCATAACTCATTTATCCACAACTAATTTTATACGTATTAGTTAATAATTACATAAAAGTTGTCAAAATTGTTTTAAAGTACTAAACATTTAAATTCGATAATCAATTCTCCAAACGGAGAATTGTAGATTAGCTTAAAACAGTTGGAATTCTTTCATAAGATAATTATTGAAGTTTTGCTATTTAACAATTTTGAAAACAAATTTTCATACATAAATCAACTTACACAGTCAACCGTTTTGTAAAATTCGTACAGGGAGCTGTGATAAACTTCTTATTTATATTGTAATCGTCAATGTGACACTGACATTAACAATAAATCATCAGCTCGAGCTTTCTAAAATAATTTGCATTGAGCTATTAATAGTTGCACTAAAAATTAGAGGACGTTACAATTAATTGTAACATCTTTAGACATTTAGTATCTATAGTTATTAGTTTTACGAAGAAAAATAGTGTCGATGTAATCTACTTAATGAGTTCAGAAGAATAAGTTACAATATACAATGGAATGCACGCTTGCAGTCTTTAAGTTACAGGCTCAGATAGTGCAGAGTGATAGTCATTTCCATTTTGGCTACATATACAAATACAACACGGTGAATTATTGGGAATGACTACAATTACAATTCAACCGACCATTTCATAAATTCTGTCTGTTTTGCTTATTCCGCAATAAAGATCAAATAATTGTTATCACAAGCTTTAAGTAGATACTGGAAGTCATCTTTGTAACCATCGTTTAACTCTTCTTGTAATATCATTTTTCAAATTAGCCGCTGGCCAACAAAACATTTACCCGACAGCAACGCAATAAGTGAATTTACACTGTATGAGAATCCGCACTCGACTCCCACCAAGTATTAGCCCACCGCCGATACCCGTTTTAGCGGGTAATAAACATTTAATAAAAACCGAATTTTTACAATTTAATCCGAAAATTCAGATTTTGTTAAATGTTTATTACCCGTGTATGCGGGTATTATTTTTGAGCTATTACCTGGTGGGAGGGGATTCGGATGCAGTGTATATTCACTTATTGTGCTGCAGTCGGGTATGTTTAGTTTGCCGGAGGGTGATTTAAAAAAAGACATTAAAAGAAGAGTCAAATGATACTTGTAACTTTACATTTAGAATAAAATCTTTTGAGAATTAAATATTAGTTGTGGATTAGCATTAAAGTGTACTCGGAATATAAGCAAGTATAATTTAGGTATCTATGCTTAATGACGCAAAGTCGACTAGGATTTATGAACTAAGTCTAAGAGACAACACGAAATGTTGTGGGTTCCTTTCCATCATCCATAACACTTCCTCCGCCAAATATGGGTGAATCAATATAAAAATTAATCATTTTAGTTACACTATTATAATATCGTGGCTTCATCGTAATGGATAAAAGATTGTCTGATTCTATATTCTAAATATTATTCAGGTAATAAGGATACTATGTACATTAGGCATATCCATAATCCATATTATCATAATTGTAAAAGGTAAAACTGATAAAATCCGTGGGAATATTTTGGTTTCTACAGTTACTGAAAATTGAGGTTTATTTTGGTGGTCAAAACAAATCTCGAAGGGGTATAATTTCTCCCTTTGAACATTATTTTTTAAAGAATTTTGAGGTAGGTATGTAGTACTATAAATGTATCAGTACTATAAATAATACTGATACACGACAGTCAGCCACAAAGGACTGATATGGCAATAGCCTGTTTTATAGATGTGTTCTAAGTAATTAAAATTTTAATTAAGAGAATAAGTTGGTAGCAATACAAACCATGGCTACTTGGTAATAACTATAATAATAGCCTGCAGAACTCTTAATACAGCCATTGTAACATGTTTATAACAAATCTATGAATATTTTAAATTTTAGGATAAATATTAGAGGAAGAGTTAAAGATATCTGGAAACCCACTTTTCGTGTCTTTTCTACCGCTTCTGGCCTTTTTTCGCTGATTTAGCACATTTTGAGTAGATGTACGGTATTTCATCCCTATAGATGTGTTTTCTACTGCAGAATTCTAAATTCGAGTCTTATCTGCCCCTTCGTGTTCTTTTCGTGCTTTCTCCGTTGATTCTCGCTGCTTCTTTATCTTATCGGCTGCATCCCGTTCTCTTTTAGCCTTTTCGGTCGCTTCGACTTCTTGTTCTTTCCGTACTTTTTCAGCTGCCTCCACTTCTCGTCCTTTTCGTACCTTTTGTGCCGCCTCCCTGTCTTTATGTGCCTTGTCGGCTGCATTGTGCTCTCTACGAGCTTTATCTAAAGCCTCCGTTTCCTGTCCCCTACGAGCCTTCTCTGCAGCTTCGGCTTCTCGGTCATGTCGCAACTTCTCCGCTGCTTCCCGTTCCTTTCGTGCCATTTCTGCCGCATCCTTCTCCTTCCGGGCTTTATCTGCCGCCTCCCTTTCTCGTCGATTTTTTTCCACGGATTCAGCTCGGCACTCTCTTTTATCTGATTGCGCCGCCTCGGACTCTCGTTCTTTTCGCGCTCTCTCCCCTGCGTCTACTTCTCGTTTGTGCCGGGCCTTGTCGGACATTTCCCGCTCTTTTTGTGACCTTTCCGCCGACTCTCTTTCCTTCTTTGCCTTTTCAGCAGCTTCTTTCTCCCGACGAGCCATTTCTGCAAGATCAGCTTTCTGTTCCCTGCGCACCTTATCAGTCTCTTCCTTATCTTTTCGAGTCTTTTCTGTGGCTTCGCGTTCTTTTCTTGACCTTTCCACACTCTCTCGATCTTTTCGTACCTTCAAGTTCAAGTTCATCTTTATTCAAGTGACAATAAAATAAGCAGAATAAATAAAATACCAAAAAAAGATCTCTAAAAGTATAAAGCAGCAATTACCAAGGATTTTCATCAAAAGCAGCACCCAACTTAGAAATACGAGGCTTTGGCAAAATTAAAACCATGATTAAATCCACAAAAAATTGTGGATGACATAAGACATGAATAATAGTCAAATTACGTTACTTAAGGATAACTGTAATGCTATAACGGTTACTTTGGACCCCTTAAAACTTAGACTTTTCTGACCCGAAGGTCATAATATTTTATCTCTTAATTTTTGCGTGAATTGTTTTTAGAGTTTTGTTAAGAGCTAGATATAATTACAATGGGCTGGTGTATTATGACTATAAGCTTTAAACCATAAATAATACATTTTGGGTTGCTTAGGTTTTTTTGTTTTACCTTTTCTGCTGCCATATTTTCCCTCCGGGCTTTATCATTAGCTTCGGATTCTCGTTCTCTTCGGGATTTTTCTGCGGCTTCCGCTTCTCGATTATGACGTCCTTTTTCTGCTGCTTCCTGCTCCTTTTTAGCTTTTTCTGCCGCTTCTCGCTGTTTTCGTTTTTTCTCAGCCGCTTCGGCCAGTCTGTCTTTTCGATCCTTTTCGGCTGCTTCCGCTTCCCGTTCTAGTCGTATTTTTTCCGAGGCTTCCCATTCCCGACGGACTTTAATAGCTGCCTCTTCCTCCCGTCGTTTATTTTCCGCTGCCTCCGCTTCTTGCCTACGCCGTATTTTCTCTTCTGCTCTTGCTTCTCGTTCATAACGTGCCCTTTCCGCGGCTTCTGCCTCCCGTTCTTTTCGACCCATATTAAGTTTAATGAAGATCTATTTTCCTGTAAATATTAAGCATCATCACTACTATTAGATAAACGGCAAAAGTCAGTCACGTGACAATTCCGTTTGTATGTTTGTACTTCCGTGTGTTGATTTGCCGTAATTCTAACACGCAGCCAAGCACATAATAACGCACATAATGAGGCAAATTCCAACACGTCCAAATTATGCACTGCGCGGTCTATAGTCTTCTACGACTTACAAGGCACAAAAAACTTCATAACAGGAACAATGCATGCATTCTGTATAAAAAAAATTCCAGCTTTCAGTGCGCTCAAGGTTTCTATTACTTCATGTGCGGGAAAATTCAATTACATTGATGTTTTGAATTTTGAATTGGTTTAATAAAAGTTAGATTCTCAAAAAAGTGAGTCAGTTTTCGATTCTGTTAAGCAAATTTTGCACCGTTTAAGGCAGTGGTGCAGATTTCAAAAGACTGTTTTTGCCACAAATGGGGACGCTGCTAGGTAACCAGCAAAAATTATCATAGAGGGTAAATGGGAATGGCGAAAATTCGTACTTTTTTGGTTCCTAATGGATCTGAGATTACTGGTCCTATACCCATGTAGTAAGTGTAAAAAAGATTCGTCAAAACTTATTCTAGAGGTTATACTTTGAAAACTTCACATTTTTGTCTCTGGCTTGACGATATCATCGTTTGAAACTTGAAATTGATACATAATCCTGTATTTGCATTTTGTGATCCGTTTTTCTTCCAATCAAAGACAAAATTGTGAAATTTTTAAAATATAACCTCTAGAATAAGTTCCGATGAATCTTTATTGAATATACTTTATGGGTGTTGGATCAGTAATCTCGGATCCTTTAGCACTTTCCCAAAAAAAGTTAATGAGGAGAATGATAGTCCAAAGATCATTAAAATTTACGTTTGTATGCACCAGGACTTTAAGCTCCCGGTACCTCAGATTTAGAAATCTCTGATGATCATCAAAATACAAATACATGTAAAAATTGCTTTACAACTCTTGGAATTCTGTCTAAAGTTCTTACCCGATTTTCTTGTGAGGTACATTTTTGGAATCCTATGAATATAACGTCGACCATCACAATGTATAAAATATATGATATACATTAATGGTATAATAGTATGCTCAATCAGTTACTCCAACAGTCAAAAAATATTCTAAAATTTCATCTTACTACTACCTAGAGGTCAATACGCATCGAAAAAATTTTAATTTCCAGTGTAATAGGCCCCGCTCACTGGCTAATTACCACACTTTAGCTCCGTCAATTAGCCACACTCCCGAATGGATCTTGACATTCTATTGGTTGAGAACAAGTAAGCTCCTATTACTTAGGGGGGGCGGGGCGAGGGCCGATTTCCACAGCAACCATGCAGGTTGCAGGAGATTTTCGGTGCCTGAGTCAATATGTTTATATTAAATAGCATACTGGCAATTGGTAACATACTCTGGCCACCAACTAGGGTCACATTTTTAACCTGGGGTATAAGGTAACGTTACTTTGAGAAGGGCGCTGCACACCCTCCCCCACTGGGCACGTCCAAGCACGCACTCACGTTCAAATTTTACTCTTTTTCGAGTACAGGAGTAAACTAAAAGTAAACCTACAGCAAGCCGTAACAGAAGCTCGCCTGAGTAAAGGCGACCATGTGCACATTTTTGGTAGAATGATAGTAGAAATAGGATTGATTACCAAGCACGTATCCAGTAGGGGGTGGAGGGGGAGCGCAGCGCCCCTTAAATCTGAGAAAAAGAGGATTTGTTATTTTTAACATCATTTTTGGTTGCGCCCCCCCTGACCAAATTTCTAGATACGTATCTGTTGATTACTAAATTCTAAAGTAATTCAAATTAGATCAATATGGATCATAATTGACTATCAAAATCAAAAAGTTTTAAAATAAGTTACATTTGACTACTTTGAACTACTTTGACTATCAAAATGGAACAAAGTGAGCGCGCGGTATCTCAGCAACCATGGACCGATTAGTCCCAAAATCAATAGGGACCGTCAGTGGTCCATATAGGCATCGTTTTTGCAAAGTTTGGTCAATATCCGTCTTTGTATTCGAAATTTATCGTGGGGACAGAAGGACGGACGTACGGACAGACTGTGCAGTTCTATCAGCTCGCTTCCTCAGGCGATGAGCTAAAATTACAATAAAAACACTCAATTTTCTAATTAATCGCTTGACGCTAACATTGCTAATTAAGGCTAACTCGGCCTTAAAATGGTCCATTGTCCAGTGATGGCAGTATGTATAATGGTGATTAAAAGTATCCGAGTCAAAAATGTGGTGGGTAACCGGAGTGATTTGCCAATAGTCAAATTCTCTTTCTAAACAAAAGGTTGACCATAGAACGTACTAAGGCGAAATTTTGGAATATTTTTTGACTGTATCAAATACATTCTACCCAACGTACAATATTGCCCCGGAATAGGCACTAGCTTTATTTATAACAGGACTTGGGTCCTGTGACCGGTACATTATATTAGTAATGAACCCAATTGAATGCCGGTGTAATTGGTCTACTAGAAACCATAATTTTTTACAAAATTGTTTCAAGATGCACTAGCCCCATGTACTGCAGGGCCTGGGCCCTGTGACCGCCTAGTAAATGTATAATAATATAATAATAATTAAGACACATTATAATACTCATAATATAAATTCAACAAAAATAATTCCTTCCACAATAGTATAACATGAGGCTGCCATGTTTTAGATTTATTTTGTTACACCTGATGAATTTCTACTTCAAAAATTTAATGATTTTTCTATTACCTTATTAAAATTTAGTATTTTTAAACAAAGTTTCATTCGTTGTGCCAATACCTATTACCATTTAAAAAAAATTTTTATAATGAGAAAAAAACTGAAGTTTAGTTTGATTTTATGAGCTAATATAATAATATGCATTAATAATTTCCACATAATATTTTTATTATAATCAATATTTTCTACTGTTGAGTGTGGATATAAAATGTATTATAGTTAATCCGACATTTTTTAAAGGTTAAAGAACATTTACAATTGACATTCCGTGACGTAAACAAATAAGAAGGAAATTCCCATTATTACCAAAATAATATAATCATTGGATTCATTGATCGACTGTAAATAAGATTGATTTCAACAAAATATTATTTACAATTAATTATTAAAGTAATTTATACTTTTACTAACTTTCCTTCATTAGATTCGGTTTAAATTTATATCCAGATTATATTTGTATTCTCTGTTAGGAAAGAATTCTATACAATTATAAAAATTTACACTTATAAAATCCAAACTAATTACACATTATAATCGTTAAATTAGTACTTACCTTCCCTGTTGTCTTAAACACTGGTGATATAATAATATGAAAAAAAGTATTTGATTCACCGGAATGTAATTTAAATGAAGGCCATGATAAGCTCAAACAGCCACACCTCAATATATTTATAGCAAAGTTTGTCGCTCATTCTGTAGCAAACAGCAGAAGGAAAGGAAATGTATAGATTCTCAGAAGTATTGATTATTTAAGTAGATTCTGCGCCTGCAGAAAAAGCACCGCTTATACTAACTACATTGAACATTGAACTTGGGAAAGTCTGTTTGTCTCCGCAAACACAACGGCAGCTATGTTGAGACAGAACGGAAATTCCCAAAGGTATTCCGTCCGTGTGATATCACTCTCTCTCAATCACAATATATATAGAATGTATAGTTATGCTTAGGTGTATTATCTACATTGTTTTTATCTAACTTTTAATGTTGTGTATAAATATTTGTATGTCTTGCTTTAACAATAATAGATAATTTTATTGCATTTTAGATTCAATCTGTGCTAACTAATAATACAGCATAGAGTATAGATAGCCAAGTTATAATATAATGTTCAAATATACTAGGAACATCCAATAAGTAAGATCAATAAAATTAATGCAAGAAGTCGTTAAAATTATTTAAATACCCATGTCTATTTAAGCATGAATACACTGCCAGTAAATATCAGTGTAAATTCTGTAAAATTGGAAAAAATAAACAGCTGAACAAAATGACTCATTTGATTTTAAATTGTAAAAAATGGATATCATTTGAGTCGTCTTATGATTATAAAGCACGCTATTATATTAGTCTCCGTCGCATTATATGTTTAAATATACGTTGTCAAATGCATGTAAAAAGTGGTGGAGGTAGGTATGGTTTGCGACTTTACATAGCATATTTTGACCTTTGCATTTTGCATTGTGGCCTAATGAGTAATCCTTACATAGACTATGTCCATGAAGTTTGAAATCTATCAAACTGTTTTTGGACGAGTTCTTTTAAGTTCTCTTAACATTTTCTTGGCTAAGGGTGCTATGATTTTTAATCCATGCTCCATATAGAATAGTTTGCAAACATTGTGGTTACTATAATCAAGAAGTACTGTACTGTATTTTAACCAAGATAATTTATTGAAACGGCCTAAATAGTGTACTGGAAGACAGTAAATAAATATTGTCCTTCGTAAACCCAGTATAGCTTTGTTTATTACAGGTAGGATCTGGGTTTTGCGACCGGCAAGCTCATAGTAATATATACTATTCATACCATAATATATTTCTTATAGTTACTATAATAGGATTATGAATTTTATTTGCTACTGAAACAAAAGTTGTTTTTGTTTGTCAGAATTGTTTTTCCTAGTCAACTTATATAAACTAGTATATAGTACCTGTGAAATGATTTTATTGAGTTAGCTATAATACAAAAGCGTTATTTATTATATATAGATAGGCAGTCTAAACACTTTTCTAATATGCTATTTATGCTACATAATGTAAGTAATGGTATTATGAACTTCGCAATTGTTTTAAGTTATTAGAGTAGCCGAGGAAATATTAAGTTTAAATAATTGGTTATTCCTTCAACGTGTTTAGATTAATGGTTTCCGGATAGTATTGGAAGGATTTTAAATTACAGTCAATACCGAGAATTATCCTAAGTTGTACAAGTAATACTCAAGACGCAATAAACGTCACCTTAGCTATAAAACCGTGCATATGGAAAAACTATGTCACAAGGTATGGATTTCTACACGGTGTGCCGGAAGTATCACAACGAAATTACCATCGAAGCTGAAGAAATTGAGCGGAAGTAGAGTCAAATATTTTCTGCATACCACTCAATGCTACATTAATGAGGCTGAGGTGTGGCCAAGCCAACAATGAATTTACTACAGCCATTAATCATTATACCTTAATACCCCTATTTTGTATAGTGGGAGATAATATGACCTACATAAAATATACTATTATACACATAGTTGAGTATTTTCATGGAAAATGAGATGAATTGGAAATTAAGATTACTTAGAATATGATAGGTAATATGCAATCACTGCAGCTTAGCTGAAGTCACGATACTGTCATTTTAATAAACATGTCTACCTCAGAAGGGGGTATTCAATCCAAACTACTTCTAAAACACCAGTGAAGTACAATTCTCAACCAGGAGTAATTAAGATACAAACAATACGTGATACCATTACACAATACAATTTAGCGGACTGTATACAACTAAGAGGTATATACATAAAGTAGCAGTACAATTCAATTTTACGCGTTGTCTAATAAGACTTCAAAAACCAAATTAGTGTAGGTAAATCGATTTTTGTGTACGAAAGTGCCACTGCCACAATTCTTTCTTCGAACGACTAATGGAAACAGACTACCGATATATGTAACTGAATATATTCTTAATAAAGTTTAATTTACTTTAATTTCCTTTATTTGACATATTATTACACTTTGCCATTTCTATTCATTTAAAAATATTTAGCAAAAAAGTAAAAAATTTAGCATTCGCCTTGAAACAATAATTGACCCTGTTGGTTTAAGTTGCTCCCCCGGGGTCATCTATTTATTTTTCGCATGAATGGCATGGTTGAAACAATGGTCAACTAATTCGGAAAATACAGTATTTTTTAATTCCATGAAATGGTGTAACAAAAATTTGTGGCCATGAAAAATCTGTAAATTATGACGACCATTTTTATATTTCTGATTTATTTACAAACCTTTTGCTATAATCATTGTATTACTTACTAAAACTAACACTTGTTGCTAACGGTTGTAACAACTACAGTTTTTATTACTAGACATGTGTAATAACTGCCACTCATGGTACAAGAACTCAAAGATGAACAATTAAGTATTTAGGTATTTCCAAACATCTTTCTCGAAAGCGACCTTGGTCAAAATTCTTTAAAGGGCACGGTAATTTTTAAATCAAATAAAATATTTTTTACACTTTATTTTTAATTATTTCGAAACACATTTAGTTAGATAGAACTAATTCAATCAGTATTTATTGTGTCTTTCAGATACGCACTGTAATACAAAGTCAGTATAGGAAATAACGCTTCAACTCACATTTAATACGATTTTACTAAGAATGTTTTCTTAATTCTAGTCAAATTATGATTTTGCCTGAGATAAGTTGGTTTAACTGTGTCGTGTATATACTGAGTAGGCAATAAATAATAAAACCTCATGAGTCTAGCATCCTTTGACATTTTCCAAGTCAATTTAAATAACTGTAGAACAGCAGAAGTAAAGTATCAAGCTTAAGGTTTAAAAGTATTCCAAATGACTGGTTATTATAACAATAAATTCTCGATTTGTGTATTTGAATCGCGTTCTAAAGACCTAAATTACAGTCCAGACAGTTTAGAGGGCTCAAATCGATCATCTATCATTTATTGTTAGAAAAGGACTTTGGTGTATTGAACACTCAAAATTCAATGGCCTAAATACTATTATAATACGTTGTAGACATTCTATTAACTTTGACTTTACAATGTCCTGTAGAAAGGAAGATAAGAAAAAAATACATTCAATACCAGAAGAGGCATTTAAGCAAATAGAATCCCTGGTTAATTTCGGAATTCGCTTAAGAGTATCGCCATATATTTGGGTTCAAACCGATTATACTCTAAAGAGGATAAACAAGAGAATCACATCTGCCGTTTCGTATTTTTTCTTACTTGTACTTTTTGTATGTGCCACAGTTTTTACAATTCAACTGGTGAGATACTCGATAAAGGGTGACATTACACTCTCGTATGTCATTGCCTTGATATTCGGAGGGCTGTGCTGGGGTAGTCTATTTGTGAGCATAGTATTGATTTCATATGCATCGGACCTTGCTTACTTTTTCACCAGTTTGTTCCGCATCCTTTGCGAATTTGAAAGTAAGTAAGTATAGATATTTTTTAATGTATAGTAAACAAAATGGTAACAAAAGTTTTTTGTTTAGAAAATTATATTCGGGAGGAAATAAAGCCCCATCAATTATTGGGTACGATATTGAAAATAATGAATACATGTCTGTACATGGTGCCATATATTATTTCCTTGGGTTACCTCGTTCTGCACAGACTACCTGTATTCATCTACGTGGACCTGCCAACAGAATATCAGCATTTCTCGTTCGTGATTTTCATTGCAGTGATAGTGTTTTGGGTTACAACTACAACTGTCAGCTTTATTGGTATTCCGTTGAATATGCTGGCATTTGGGTATGTAATTGTTGGTGCCGTAGAAAAGGAGTTAATGTAAGGCAATATATATTTACAGTAATGATATTCTGGCTATTAATTTAATGCCGAGTTGTTATTACAGGTTGGGAGATAAAATGTACATTTCAGACGTTATTGTTCGCCAGGATCCAGCAATTCTAGTCAAGTACAGCAATATTTTTAGAATATACCTGCAATGGATGCAAAATGTGTTTGGCCTAGTATTGGCACCTATCCAGTCATTGATTACAAGGTCAATAGTAATCGTAGTTGTCATCGTCATAAAATACACAAAGGCTTTACACCCTATTGTTATATTTGTGCTGTGTTATCTCTCTTTTGTCCTTTTTATTTTGTGGTTTGTACTTCTTACTGTCTTGTCTAATACTACACATAAGTACAACAACTTATTAATGAGCTATTCATTGTACTACACTTCGAGAAGCAATTACAATATTCGGTATTTGAAAAAGTACCTCCGTTCCCAAAAAGAAATTCATTTCCAAATCGGTTTAGACGAGCCCGTTACTGTACAAAGCGTTCCTCGATTTGTGATGAGTCTCAGCAGAGGGATGGTGAAACTGCTGATATCCTCTGGGGATGTTAGAGTACTGCTTGGTACGATCTAAATATATTATAGATATTGTATAGATTCAGAGAAATCAATGTGCTAGTTTGCTTTTATCATGTTCATGTATAATCTAACTATATTTGTACTACCTACCTATGTCAATGCGGCAACAATATATGTATATAAAAGTTAATGTAACTTAATATATTCACTTATATTATATCATGTGAAAGTGTTCAACTGCAATATCTTCATTTGTCTTTATTGATCGTAAGCAAGCAAATGTAATGCCATGATTCAACCAACTTTAACTTATGGACTGTACTAATTACACAAATCTTTGTTAGATTCTGTTTTCAACACATAATTCATAATAAAAATTTCACAACCTTTTATTATTGGCCTTTATGTGACGTGTAATTTTTATTTAGTGTTTTTGCAAACATTTTACATGAAAGTAACTCTGCTTGACTTCCCATAGAGTTTGACCAAATCTTGTTTTTGACTTTTGACAAGCTTTATTTTATGCAGTCACAGATTTTGCTCATCTTTCCACTTTTATGCACACATGCACTAACTAGGGTTTGTATTGCATTGCAACGTATCTATATGCTTTACTTATGCCGATCTATTCATTAATTACACGTATTTCTGCATTTTAGAATAACTACATTATTAGAAAAACTCAAACAGAACATACAATTCATCTCTACAATTTTCGTTATTTAGCAGGCAAAAATAATTTTCCCCAGCTAGCTGGTTAAAATGGCTAGCGGCTAAAATCTTGATTTTTTTAAAACTTTCCAAATCAACGATACTTTCTTATTTCACATAGCCTCATTTTAACCATTTAACCACCGGCTAATATGGGTTTTAACCAACACGGGTTCGATCATTTAAAGTACAACGTTTGCAAATTGAAAAACCTTAATACAAAATAAATCAAAATAATGACTTCACTCGTTGAGGTTAAAAACTACCATAATATGCGTCTATACTGTTCATCGCTCGGCTCACTGCTTATAAGCTGATGTATACTAAAAGCTTATAATATTATTCATACCATAAAATTGCTATAAGCAGAAAAGTCATCTCAATTATTCAACCGCAATGCGCAATAGGAGCAATAATAATATTTCTAGGGAATCTGGATTGACCTATAAAATATTCCAAACTAACTGTATTATTACTCCTTTACCCATACGTACTTTTGAATAGCTTCCTTTTTGCAAGAATTTTATTTTTGCACAAATCTGCTTACACAATATATTATGAGACATTTATTATGTATAATATTATAATATTTGTTGTTGAAATAAGAGACTTTAGTAGCGGTAGCCGTAGCCCCTCCTTCCAAACACAGAATTAATTTCATATTTCAGGAATATTTCTTGGAGTATGAAATTTTTGAAATAATTGAAATCTTTGAAATTTTCGAAATAAAGTATATTTTTTAAATTAATAAAATTATTAAAATATTTAAAATAAAAGAAATTTAAAAATTTTTTGAAATCAATGAAATTTTTGAAATGAAGACAATGCAGATGTGCACACTAATACGGAGTTAATTTATTTCAAGTGAAATGAATTGAAATAAATTGCCGTGTACCATATTTATTGTTTCATTTATTTCAAATATTTCACCTTTCAGAAATGCGTAATTGAAATATTTCAAAAATGTCATTTATTTATTTCCGCGAAATATTTCAAGTGCCATATCAGCCTCTTTTAGTTTAACTAACTTTCAAATAAACGACTGAATACTAAGGCTAGAATATAATACATTATATATTATTGAGTACATCAACTTAATTTGCTTAAAGTGTTTATATATGTTTCTTAATCGATGTGCTTATATAAGACGTAGTCAGGCTAGGCAAACCAATCCATATTAGTTGTTATGGAATGGAAAATTTAAAAGAAAGTGGAAACTCTTAGTGACAACAGCTACATTGCATTTACTCTGCGATCTATTTAAAAAGAAAAACTAGAAATAATATTTTAATTTGAGGAAATGGCCACTGACCATGCTTTGAAATCTTTCGAAAACTTTTTTGGTTTCTACAATGCAATAAATTGCACACCTTTTCAGTGGAACGAGAAAACGAAAAGATTAGCTGTGAACACCGACAAACTAACTTGGGCTAACATCTACTTTTGGTGGTTATTCGGTTGTGCTGTAAGTATTTATGGAGTATATCGTCTTTTGAAAGAACTCTTTCTCCCAGATGAACATTTTAAAGCTTTCCAAGTCATCCTGTACGTGCTCTACATTCTACTTTTCAACATTTCGAGCTTCACCAATGCCATTTTCGTACTCCAACCGAATATTTTTGCACATACCATATCTATGGCCATCCATTTCGATCGGTCACACAAAGGTAGCTCTTATTTTTGAATTTAATTTGAAATTATGAAAGACATCCATAACCTTTAAAAAAGGATTTACGCAATTTTTTAAAAATTATTTGATTACCCATTTCTTATTTTCAGAAAAATATTGTCTGAAAGGAGAAGGTAAAAAGAAATCAAAGAAAACAATCATCGAAAAGGTCGTGCAGTTATTTTTGCCAGCACTATTGATCGGAAGTGTATGTGGAGGTTTGTTGGCAGTATCCCTGCCTGTTGATCCATTTCAGAGATTCATGTTAGATCATACTCCAGATTTTTATGAAGAACACAAATTACTTGTGAAATGTCTCGTTTTCCTCATTATCACTGCCTGTGGAATCATCTTGCTGGGTCCTTTGGTTTTTGGATTCACAATAACACTGGTTTACACCACAGGAATGCAATTCTGGCTCTCGGTTCTTGTGGAAAACAACGACACTGAAGAAGGAATGCTGGCGAGAGAAAATTTCAGGAATCGACCGTACAATGCCTTAATATTCTACAAAAGCTGCATCGCCGTTAACAATCGAATCAACTTGCATATTGCATATTACGGGTTACCTATTGTTTGTGGATTTGCAACAATGGTTGTTATCTTCAGCAATTTTGCTACTGTGAAAATGTACAATATTATCCCAATGCCTGCATATCTGCTAATGCCATTGATCTCAATTACTGTTCATACAGAGTCATTGCTGGCATTCCCCCTAGCCGCTAAATTCTACATTCATTCAGTCATTTACTTACAAAAAATGAAGAACATTGAAAATAATTACTTAAGGAGGCTGGCAAAAGGATGTAAACCCATTGCACTCGGAGTTGGACCATTCTTCAATTTGGTTCGCAGTACAACGCTGTCAATTAATGAATTTATCTTGAATAATACAATCAATTTAATCATATCCGTCGATTTAAATTAACTTACTGAAGATAGGACCTATATGGAATCAATTCAAACCTTCATACTGAAAGCAGAATTATTTTATACGTAGGTTTCATCCATTGTAATTCATCGTGACATTGGGTTCATTATCTGGTGATAGGGAGTGTCAATAAAATCAATCAACATATTGATAGATAAATGGTGGTTTATCATAACTATCTAATCAAGTGAAACCTCTCCCAATTTACCTAACTGCATGAACTAATTTAACTATGTTCTTAGACTTGTGATTCTATGAGACATTTTGGGGTAAAATGGGAATGTAACTAGCAATATTATGTATAGAATCGTAAACCTTATGTTTTGTAAGTGTTTCAGTGTTGTCGTTAACTTATGGATCAGGCAATTTTATACTATGTATATTAGATATGCATGAAGCCCCTAGTCTAAAATTTCTTCTAGGGGCGCATTGGCTTTGGCTCCAGCAAATAAATATTGAATTCATTAGTATATTAAATTGTAAAGTATAACTCCTCCTTTAGCATGTATTACTTTTTGACACTCTTTTCTTACGTACTAATATAGTATTAAAGTAGCGGTTGTATTTCTTTCGTTGCATGTTTTAACCAGGGAAATAAAGACGATATTTTATGGGGATTAGTAGTTACTACTAGAATTGTGATATTAGCATGCACTACTGAAACTACTGATACTTCAGCAATTAGTTAATGAAGTGAAGATATGCATTCGTTGTTTTCGTTTCTGTATAGCCATCTCTAAATGCTAAAAATTAATATTACTTTTGCTTAGAAATGAATATTGAGCATGGTCTTATTGTATGAATACATATTAGATCTGTGGTTTAATTTAGGATGGGGGTAAAAGGTGTCATTTATATAATAACAAATTTTGTACAGATGAATACATACTTTGAAAATATTCGGAATTCCAAGGTTATAACTTAAACACTTATTTTTCCTACAACCCTGCATTAACTGTATGTAACGTAAATACTTGCATCCAACAAAACGCATGTGTTATATTGAACGCCACCATAGAGTGGCAAAGTGATTGATGATTCACCTGTGTCATAGTGCACTTGGTATTTCGTTCCAACGTCGTTCCCCGTCGTCCGCACTATAAGTATACATGAAATGCACATAGCGTATAATATTACACAGCATCAAATTTACAGTTACACGCCCCAATATAGCTAGAACATCAAAGTTATAAATATATTGGTGTGTACAATATTATAATATAATACTAATCTGTACTGACATAAAAACAATAAGAAGCCACACGATGGCCACACAATAATTTCAGACATTACATCAGTATGTTCTCTATAATAGGAAATAGGAAATTTGCCCATAACTTTCATAGAAGGTTAAACGTAACTTGGATGAGTTTTTGCATACTGTAAGGTGATATCATCACTACCTGTCTGATGGGATGAAGCTGTGAAATTTATTAAAAAAGAAACACCTTCACAACAGGCAACCAATTTTCATTTTAATATTCGTCGGTAAATAGTTTAAAGGAATAAAAGAGAAGGCTGAATTTAGGCAGAGGCAAGGCAGGGCATGAAATTCCCATCCTTTAATGTAAAGCTATGCAGAAGCAATAACTTACAATTTAGTGTGTAACTTACATGCATTATTACATGACATTTGGTCGTATTATCATATTCATCTAACTTTTCCAGTTCATTTTTAATCCTATTAATTGGTCTTGTGTTCTTTCCTGACGAAGCAGTGAGCTGCGAAGAAATCGTGATTGAAAATTAATAGACCACCCACCAAGCTAATTGGGTGGATAATTCTTGTGCGTTCACGATTCCTTCAGAGCTCACTTCTTCGCCCGTTAAGAACAACAGATAAATTAATGGGATTAAAAATGAGCTGGAAAAGTTGGCTGAATAGGGTAATACACATAGTTATTTACCATCCATGCACGGGTTCGATAATTTACTTTATAAATCAATAAAAATGATTTCACTCGTTGAGGTAAAAAATTACGATGCATCTATAATACCGCTGCCTGCTTATAATATGCTTAATGTACTCGAACTTTTCACGTTATTGTATTCATACTATAAAATCAGTAAGCAGAAAAGCCAGACCAAGTATTCAACTGCAAGAAGCAATAATATATAATAATGGGAGCGAAAAGTTTTGCAATTTCACCCATTTCCACGAAATATATCAAGTGCCATGTCTGTCTCTTTTTGTTTAATATTTAACTAACTTTCAAATAAGCGACGGAATTCTAAGGCCAGCGAACATTTATCCATGTATATTGGGCATGCATTTCAAGTTTATTTATATGCCTTAAATGTTTATAAATATATGGTCCTTGAATCAATATACTTATACAAGACGTAGTCAGACTAGTCAAACGTGGTATGGAATGGAGCATTTAAAAGAAAGTGTTAACTGTAAGTGACAACAGCTACAATTAAATTCATTCTTCGATCTATTTAATAAGACATACTAATACAATTTTATTTGAGGAAATGGCCACTGACCATGCTTTGAAATCTTTTGATAACTTTTTTGTTTTCTTCAATGCAATAAAATGCACACCATTTCAGTGGGACAAGAAAACAAAAAGATTGTCTGTTAATACCGACAAACTGACTTGGGCTAATATCTACTTTTGGTGGTTATTCGGTTGTGCTGTAAGTATTTATGGAGTATATCGTCTTTTGAAAGAACTCTTTCACCCAGATGAACATTTTAAAGCTTTCCAAGTCATCCTGTATGTGTTCTTCATTCTCATTTCCAACCTTTCGAGCTTCACAAATGCCATTTTCGTACTTCAACCGAATATCTTTGCACATACCATATCTACGGCCATCCATTTCGATCGATCACACAAAGGTAGCTCTTATTTTTGAATTTAATTTGAAATTATGAAAGACATCCAAAACCTTTGAAGAAATTTGCGAAAACATTTTTAATCATTTTGATCCTTCAATTCTCATTTTCAGAAAAATATTGTTGGAAAGGAGAAGGTAGAAAGAAATCAAAGAAAATAATAATCGAAAAGACCATGGATTTATTTTTCGCAGCACTACTGATCGGATCTGTATGTGGAGGTTTGCTTGCAGTATCCCTGCCTGTTGATCCATTTCAGAGATTCATGTTGGATCATACTCCAGACTTCTATGAAGAATACAAATTATTTGTGAAATGTCTCATTTTCCCGATTATCACTGCCTGTGGGATCATCTTGGTGGGTCCTTTGGTTTTTGGATTCTCGATAACACTAGTTTACACCTCAGGAATGCAATTCTGGCTCTCGGTTCTTGTGGAAAACAACGACACTGAAGAAGGAATGCAGGCGAGAGAAAATTTCAGGAATCGACCGTACAATGCCTTAATATTCTACAAAAGCTGCATCGCTGTTCACAATCGTGTTAACTTGCATATTGCATATTACGGGTTACCAATTTTTTGTGGATTTGCAATAATGATTGCCATCTTCAGCGATTTTGCTACTGTGAAAATGTACAATATTATCCCAATGCCTGCATATCTGATAATGCCATGGATCTCAATTATTATTCATGCAGAAACCATCCTGGCATTCCCACTGGCGGCTAAATTCTACCTTCACTCAGTAAATTACTTACAAAAGATGAAGAACATTGAAAACAAGTACTTAAGAAAGCTAGCCAAAGGATGTAAACCCATTGCACTCGGAGTTGGACCATTCTTCAATTTGGTTCGCAGTACAACGCTATCAATTAATGAATTTATCTTAAATAATACAACCAATTTAATCCTATCCGTCGATTTAAATTAACTTACTGAAGATAGGACCTATATGGAATCAATTCAAACCTTTATACTGAAGGCAGAGTTTTTTTATACGTAGGTTTCGTCCATTGCAATTCATTGATACCATTAGTAGATGTTACATAGAGGTAATTTCCTATGAAACATTTTGGGGGAAAATGAGAACATAACTAGCAATTGTTCAGGAAATGTTGTACTATGTATATTAGATAGGTATGAAGCCCCTACTTTAAAATTTCTTCTAGGGGCGCATTGGCTTTGGCTCCAGCAAATAAATATTGAATTCATTAGTATATTAAATTGTAAAGTATTACTCCTCCTTTAGGTTGTATTACTTTTTGACACTCTTTTCTTATGCGTACTAATATAGTATTAAAGTAGTGGTTGTATTTCTTTCGTTGAATTTTTTAACCAGGAAAACAAAGACGAAATTATTGGGACTGGTAACTACTACTAGGCTAGTAGCGTAGCATTGGCATGCACTACTGAAACTACTGATACTTCAGCAATTGTTTTCGTTTCTGTATAGCCATCTCTAAATGCTAAAAATTAATATAACTTTTGCTTTGAAATGAATGTTGGGCATGGTCTTATTGTATGAATAAATATTAGATCTGTGGTTTTATTTAGGATGGGGGTAAAAGGTGTCATTTACATTATAACAAAATTTTGTACAGATGAATACATACTTTGAAAATATTCAGAATTGCAAAGTGATGATTTAAACATTTATTTTTCCTACAACCCTACATTAACTGTATGTAATGTAAATACTTGCATCCAATAAAATGCATGTGTTTTGTTGAACGCCACTTTACGCTACCAAAGAGTGACAAAGTGACTGGTCTAACGGTCCAAGACCTGTTTTCCAGTGCACTTGTGACAGCGTTCCAACATCCTTCCAAGACGTCCATATACTATAAGTATACATAAAATGTACATAATGTAGAATATGAAACAGCAGTAATAGCACAGTTACGTATACTTAGCAGTCAGACATGGGACATCTACAGAATTGCTTGTCTACATCTCTACATTAAACGTCAAGCCTCTACAGATGTTAGAATAGAAAATATAATAAAGTTTCTGCAGTTTTTAGTGGAGTTATTAAAATGCCTAAAGGTCCGGTGGCATGATTTGTACTTATTAGTAATTGTTATTTTTTATATTTGCGGCTAGGTGTCACAGAGTACAGAGTATACGAAATTAGATTCATTTTGATCTGCAAAAGCGGCTAGTTCCATTTCCATTCCCAAAGAACGGCAATAACTATCATCATCGCCCCAATATAGCTAGAACATCAAAGTTTATAGTTTCCATAGAAGGCAAAACGTGGATGAGTTTTTGCATACTGTAAGGTGATAGCATCACTACCTGTCTGGTGTGTGTGACGAAGCTGTGAAATTTATTAAAAAAGAAACACCTTCTAAACAGGCAATTTAATTACATTTTAATATTTGTCGGTAAATAGTTTAAAGGAATAAAACAGAAGACTGAATTTAGGCAGAGGCAGGGCATGAAATTCCCATCCTTTAATGCAAAGCTATGCAGAATCAATAACTTACAATTTAGTGTAAACTTTACATGCATTATTATATTACATTTGGTCGTGCATAGTAGTTACTTACCATCCATGCACGGGTACGATACTTTACTTTATAAATCAATAAAAAATGATTTCACTCGTTGAGGTAAAAAACTACGATACACCTATAATACCGCTCTCTGCTTGTAAGCTTAGTGTACTCAAAATTTTCACGCTATTGTATTCATACCATAAAATAGGTAAGTAGAAAAGTCAGACCAAGTATTCAACTGCAATAGAAGTAATAATAATATATAAATGGGAGTGAAATGTTTTGCAATTTCACCCAATTCCGTGAAATATTTCAAGTGCCATGGCCATGGCCATGTCTGTCTCCATTTGTTTAATGTTTAATTAACTTTCAAAACGTGACTGAATTCTAAGTCCTGCGAACATTTATCCATATAATATGTTGGGTACGTACGTCAACTTTATTTATTTCCTTTAAGTCTTTAAAAATATGATTCTTAAATCAATACACTTATACAAAACGTGGTCAGACTAGTCAAATGTAGTATGGAATGGAAAATTTAAAAGAAAGTGGAAACTCTTAGTGACAACAGCTACAATTGCATTTACTCTGCGATCTATTTAATAAGAAACACAAGAAATAATATTTCAATTTGAGGAAATGGCCACTGACCATGCTTTGAAATCTTTCGAAAACTTTTTTGGTTTCTACAATGCAATAAAATGCACACCGTTTCAGTGGAACGAGAAAACGAAAAGATTGTCTGTTAATACCGACAAACTGACTTGGGCTAATATCTACTTTTGGTGGTTATTTGGTTGTGCTGTAAGTATTTATGGAGTATATCGACTTTTGAAGGAACTCTTTCTCCCAGATGAACAATTTAAAGCGTTTCAAGTCATCCTGTACGTGTTCTTCATTCTACTTTTCAACATTTCAAGCTTCACCAATGCTATCTTCGTACTTCAACCGAATATCTTGTTACGGGTATCATCACGTCTGTCTAAACCGTGCAATGCCAACAGCAGAGCACAGAGTGAGAAGGACCACCAGTTTCAAATGGTAACTCAATGTGGTGGAACTCTCAGAAGGGAAAAACACCAAGCGGAACTAAGAAGCAAGTCAGTGAACATTCGGCCAGCAACCAGCAAGCAACTCGTGAGTCTCTACTACTCCATCGGTCGGACTGACCTCACTCAATTCGAAATACTTCGGTCAATTAGTTTATTTCTGTTCCCGACATTCATCTCTTACAAATACTGTTGTAACTAAAATACCATGAATTAAAACTACATTCACAAACATACATTGGATTTTGCATACAACTTGGATCGTACTATCGGCACTGGCTTTATAGGGAATGGTAAGGCGAGGAACCACTCTCCGATTAATATAATTGCAAAACATATTTCATTTATCTAACTAAACACTAACATAATATTGGCATTGATTCATACTATTCTCACATATATACGTATGATACATATCACTCCTGTAATATATGGCGCTCAACGACTAATTACCTTTTCTATTTTTGAGTCTTAGTGCCAACGGTCTAAAAGTCTAAAGAATTACAATCAAAAAGACGTCTCTGCAAAAAAGACAAAATCTGCTACAAGATACAGCTGTAACGTCATCCAACGGGTTGGTATATATGAAGTTGACCGTAATACTTGGTCATCATCTTACCAATCCGACACAACACAAGACACACATTCCAACTCAATCAAAATATTGTCTACAATATTAAAACGTAAGCTACAAAACTATGTCAACATTTTAAAATATGAATCCTATCTCTCCTATTGATTTTATTTATCATAATTTCATTTGTTACGGATTCATAAAAATCCTAAACACTTACCTGTTACCAACTTACAGTATATTATATGCACTAAAACGAAATTCCTTAAAAATATCCCTTCATTTTCCAGTCTCCTTTTTCACTGTAGCATTAACGGCTACAGATTTTACTCAATAAATATATCAAATTAATTTCAAAATTCTTACAGTGCCTGAAACAAACATTAAAATCACATTTGGTATATGAGTTTCAGATACGCCTACGTCATAGCATTACGGCTAAGGGTGACCGCGACAGTTGGTCATCCACATTAGTTCGTCTTTGCTTCTGCAATGTCAAGCGGTCAAGGACTTTCACATTCCAATCTCCTACAGTCTGCATATCTACATTCAAGCAATTACTATTCAACATTTCGGATTCTATACATCTAATATTGGCAATCAACATATCTTAACTACATTTGTATAACCAACTGACACTTCTGACCGTATGTTAATAATCCATTTACTTTAAACTAAACTAAATTACTACAGAAAGCTCTATTGCGTATTTTACCTACCTTCCTAACAATTATATTCATCATTGTCTGTCTCCTACCGACATTTTGGCTCTTGAATATTTAACCTTATCATACTTTTTAGATAATTTCTTTATCTTAGAAGCAACTTTTTAGAAACTACGAAACACGTAGTAAAGTAAGTAAAAGACAGCAACTAATTATTTTTGTCTCAGACAGATAATTTACATAGTAGTTTCGTACAAGACTTAACATAGCATATTTAACTAGCAAGCACTGTAAACTTTAATTGCAATCATTCTAATTGTCTTAATATTTCTATTTATTCTAATACCATGGCCAATGCCAACGATAATTTATTTAACTTACCGTCTCTGATAACAACTATAATTTTTGAGGAATCTATTCCCTTAACTTTACAACTCCTACAAAATGCCTTTCATGAAGTTCAAGGTAACCGTAATGTTGGTGACCCTGACTCTTCACTGTCTCCTAATTTACCTAATCAAACACAATTTACAAATACCAAACAAAATCCTACTCTAACTATTCCTACTTACATTCCAAACTATTTCTTAGCTAACAAACATTTAGTTGAAGTCTTAACCAAACATTTCTTAGGAAGTCGGCCCTCATAGGCGCCATTGCAGTAACATTCTATATGTTAGCTCCTTATTCAATAGTAAGTCATTACCATTTACTAGTAGGCCAGCACTGTTTGCACATATACATGCTAGCTAATCTTGGTCCTACTTAAACATTTTCAAGCATTTTGAATGCATCATACTATTTTACAACTATTGATAAATATTTTCCATCACAATCAAGTAAAGATTATGAATGCTAGTCTTTACAATAGTTTACATTCATAGTCTCTTACGACAATTTACTTACAGTCTCTTACGACAATTCAGTAATTATGGTCTCTCACGACAAATAATATATCAATAACCCCTCACGGCACCTTTACTTATCATTTCTTCTGATATTTTTTCGCTCATAATATAAATAGAAGTTATTCAGGTTAGTTTTTGGGAACTGCAAAAGTAGTTTTCGATAAAACCAGGAGCAGATGCGTCTCGCTCTGGTAGTGCAGCAGATATTAATCTCTCGCACATTGTAGAAGTCTTACAGCGGTTTAGCCCTCGTAAGCAGTGCAGCTGGTCAAATGCCACTCGCACAAATAGGGATAGGAATTGAATTCTGACCTCCCATGATAGAATTTTTTCAGGAAGAATGATTGTAGCCTCGCCTAAATCATTCACTATTTTTCATAGCAAAAAGTCTTAATTTACGTCTAATATTACATCAATAACTCTACTTATGTCTAATATCATATTAACCTATGTTGTTACGCTTCCAACAGCAAACAACCAATGTCAATCATACATCACATAGTTCATCTGATAGGTCCATTAATACCTAGTCAGGAAACTAATAATCTTGTACACATTTATTTATTCTTAAATTATAAAATGTTTTGGTCTAATTCTAAAATTGCTAAAAATGTTTCTAAAACTCACTACCAACAAAAATTATATTATCATTCATCCTGATTACAGAGCAATTCATCACGGGAAACGCTCTTGAAATTCTTTCTATATTCCTATTTATGTATATACTATAACTAATAAGCACTACTAACATTATATATTATTATTCTAATTGGTCATTCACTAATCTTTATTTTCTGTTATACAGTACAATATTAAAATCAAACAAATTGAAATACAGAGAAGAGATACAACTAAAACTATTTGGATCCTAAAACTTCCCGAATTCTGCTGTCTCAGATTTGCAGTGAGCCGCAACAGCTGGCGCACATACGCATTTCTATAGACATCCAGAATTCACGACATAGATTTAACAACATACTGACATTGTTCTCTACTATCAAGCAGAATTTGACTCAAACTAAAAATTTCTATAATTGACATTTAATTTTGCTTCAAATTTCAGAATATGACGTAACAAAATTTTCCAACTGCGGCAATCGTTCCACGATTACCTTGTTTGGGGGTGGAGCATGTTACGGGTATCATCACGTCTGTCTAAACCGTGCAATGCCAACAGCAGAGCACAGAGTGAGAAGGACCACCAGTTTCAAATGGTAACTCAATGTGGTGGAACTCTCAGAAGGGAAAAACACCAAGCGGAACTAAGAAGCAAGTCAGTGAACATTCGGCCAGCAACCAGCAAGCAACTCGTGAGTCTCTACTACTCCATCGGTCGGACTGACCTCACTCAATTCGAAATACTTCGGTCAATTAGTTTATTTCTGTTCCCGACATTCATCTCTTACAAATACTGTTGTAACTAAAATACCATGAATTAAAACTACATTCACAAACATACATTGGATTTTGCATACAACTTGGATCGTACTATCGGCACTGGCTTTATAGGGAATGGTAAGGCGAGGAACCACTCTCCGATTAATATAATTGCAAAACATATTTCATTTATCAAACTAAACACTAACATAATATTGGCATTGATTCATACTATTCTCACATATATACGTATGATACATATCACTCCTGTAATAATCTTTGCACATACAATATCTATGGCCATCCATTTCGATCGATCACACAAAGGTAGCTCTTATTTTTTAATTTAATTTGAAATTATGAAAGACATCCATAACCTTTGAAGAAATTCGCGAAAACATTTTTAATTATTTTAATCCTTCAATTCTCATTTTCAGAAAAATATTGTTGGAAAGAAGTAGGTAGAAAGAAATCAAAGAAAACCATCATCGAAAAGGTCGTGCAGTTATTTTTGCCAGCACTACTGATCGGATCTGTATGTGGAGGTTTGCTTGCAGTATCCCTGCCTGTTGATCCATTTCAGAGATTCATGTTGGATCATACTCCAGATTTCTATGAAGAACACAAATTATTTGTGAAATGTCTCATTTTCCTCATTATCACTGCCTGTGGAATCATCTTGCTGGGTCCTGTTATTTTCACATTCACAATAACATTATTTTACACTACAGTAATGCAATTCTGGCTCTCGGTCCTCATGGAAAACAACGACACTGAAGAAGGAAGGCAGGCGAGAGAAAGTTTTAGAAATCAACCGTATAATGCCTTGGTATTTTACAAAAGCTGCATCGCCGTTCACAATCGTGTCAACTTGCATATTGCATATTACGGAATACCAATTGTTTGTGGATTTGCAACAATGGTTGCCATCTGCAGCGATTTCGCTACTGTGAAAATGTACAATATTATCTCAATGCCTGCATATCTGGCAATGCCATTGATCTCAATTATTATTCATGCAGATTCAATCCTTGCATTCCCATTAGCCGCTAAATTCTACCTTCACTCTGTAAATTACTTACAAAAGATGAAGAACATTGACAACAAATACTTAAGGAGGCTAGCAAAAGGATGTAAACCCATTGCACTCGGAGTTGGACCATTCTTCAAGGTGGTCCGCAGTACAACGCTGGCATTTAATGAATTTGTCTTGAATAATGCAACCAATTTAATCCTATCCGTCGATTTAAATTGACCTACTGAAGATAGGACCAATATTGATTCAATGCAAACCTTTGTAAATCTTTTTTACGTAGGTTTCGTCCATTGCAATTCATCGCCACCATTATATTATGTTGCATAATATAATACTGATATATTTGTGATTGTCTATTAAGATTCTAACGTGATGTAGTACATAATATGGTGCTAGATAATGTACATTACTTTTAGTGGCACTTAATAGCAATCGTCTGCTGAATGCTACAATGTAACAAGCCATTTTATCAAGACTGCTACAAAGTAACAAGCCATTTTATCATGGCTGCGACAATGTGACAAGCCACATCTCCTAATACAGTGGTTTGTCACTGCATCAGGCGATGTGGCTTGTTACTTTGTCGCAGTCATGATAAAATGGTTTGTTACATTGTAACATTAAGCAGACGCAATGTAATTGGAAAATGGTTCTTGGTGTTGAGCATTGTAACTAAAACGATTTTTAAACTTTTATCATAATTGGCTAGGCAAATCAGTTGTAAAATATGTTGATGCTTCACCTTGTGTACCATGACGGAAGCACGTATAGCGACCTTCAATAAAATCAATTAATATACAGATATTATACCAAATAGTGTCTCATTTTACCTACCACAATTATTGTGGTAGGTTGACTTGGTTGTGCACAACCAAGTCTACAGTATATTTTGTAGAATAAATATCTTTTATGCTATGTAAGTATTTCAGTTTCAGTATTCTGGATACCTTACTTATATTAGGCAGGAAATTTTTTAACATGGATAATAGGTACGCATGGAACTCTTAAAGTTCTTCTGCGGGCCACTTTCGCTCCTGCTAATAAATAAATAATGCATTAATGTAAGAAACCAAATGCAAATTATTATTCCTCCTTTAACATGTATTATTTCTATTTGAGAGTTCTCTTTTCTTACCTATAATATCAACATAGTGGTAGCATTATTTGTTGCATGTTGAAAGAAGAGGTGAATATAGACGATTCCGCAATGCGGATATTGGGCAACAAACTTTATAGGGACATAGTACCTATTTTTATACACCACTCTCACCAGTACTAGTTAAGGATGCACAATAAATACCTTAGCTAATTTCTTTTCTTGTAAAACCATCTGTGTATGCTGAACATGAATATTATTTTTGCTTTGAAATGGATTTTAAGCATGCAAGTATTGTAAAAGTAAATATTAGAGTTGTGGTAGTCTATTACTACCAAACAATAATTACAAAGTACGTACATCAAAACTAAGTAAGCTTACAAAAGCCAAGGATGGTATGTATTCATAAAAAGGAGCAGGGCAAACCCAATAGTCAAGAAATATAGATAATTTTCTAAAAGCAGGACATGACTTAATTTTAATGTTACCAGTACAACAGAAATTAAAAATGATGCAGAGATATTCCCATCGATGTCACATTATAGTACATTATTAAGCTGACTAGTATTTCTACGTTTTTACTGATGACTTCGAATTAAAAATGTATTTCCCTACAAAAAGAAACCATCTTAATCTACTGCAAAGTTTTTCATATCATACATTTGGGAATTATTCAATTGCAACACAATAGAACTGATACTACTTTAATGTTCGCTAGTTTGTACACCTTTTTTGTAAAATTATAGCAGTATAGTTAAGGTCTAACAGTATTGAGGTCTATTAGAGTATAATATTATAATTGAAAGTTATACTCTTCGGCTCCGAGTCCGATTTAAATTGTGTTTGAACATTTTCCTACTAGCACTTTATTCTGTGTTCAGTTTGTCTTTCTCTCCACACGATCAGCATTTTCCGTCACCAGATAATCGATACATTCACCTACGTGACTTCTTAACAAGCCATCTAAAAAATTTATACATCTATGTTTGTAGTTGGCTCTATTCATGCAGTGAAATATTAAACAGAATGGGCACAGTGGCAAACAACTGGCGCTTTATTGTCGACTTCATTTCATACTACTCATAATATCTGGGTAGGAAATTACATTGATGAGTATATAAATAGTTACATTTAGTGTTGTCCTGCAGGCTGGATCTAAAACCGCGTTCTTTTATCTGTAGTGTATTTAAATACATCTATAAGGTTAATATCCTGAAAATGTCATCGTCATTTAGATCGTATTACATGATATTAAATAAATTATATTTAATACTGTTATTTACAGAAACACAATCGATTATTAATTTCTCTCAGTCTTCTCCACTGATCGTCTACCTCAGACAGTACAAACATTGCAATTTTTATTTAACATTTTCCCAAAAATATAAGTCCCACTTGTCAGTAACCCAGCTTTTGATCGAAAGTCAATTTCAACAACCTTGGTTGATATATCTTACCCGTATAAACGTTAATACGATAATGGAATACAGTACAGACGTAATAAACAACAAATATCGGATAACTAAAGAAACTTGCAACATCAACATCATCATCGAACTAAAGAATAGTGAGATATTGGCACTCCTAAATTCAGAGAGAGGATATCGAAAAACAAGTTTGTTTTTCATTATTTATTTAAGCAGTACACAACTAAATACTCTTTATGATGACAAAATGTTACGATTCAGTACAAAAATATTTATATTGTTCCCATCGCAAAATAAAACTGAAACGTCAATTAATGCAGTGATGATATATGGGGATGTAATTCAAGATCCGGCGAATTTTAATTACGAATTAAAATCAAATAAATTTCAAGGAAACCATCAAAAAATTTTTCC
Source organism: Tomocerus qinae (assembly GCA_020055645.1). NCBI lineage: Eukaryota > Metazoa > Arthropoda > Collembola > Entomobryomorpha > Tomoceridae > Tomocerus > Tomocerus qinae. The sequence goes on from CM034546.1 coordinate 64,589,319, forward strand.
GGAAAAGAGAATAACCAGGATAATAGTGGATACTCATAATTGGGCAAGAAAAAATAAACTAATACGCCATTGTGAACTTTCTCTAAATATTTTCAAGCATAAGTGTACCAAAGATGAGTTGATAATTTCCCATTTCACCCACTATTTCAATTTCACTCCTGTCAACAGTCACCTTAACAATACAGTTTTTGAAGCACCAAATTGTGGATATTTAAGTGTGGAGGCAAATATTGATCCGTTTGAATTGATTTGGAATCATACTATGTACATGGCAAGTAGTAAAATGAAATTGCTCTATTTTACAAACAAAAATCAATTTGAAGATAAAACAATAATTATTGAATGGGTTACACGCACTTTTGATTTGGAAACTTGGTTCCTCCTTTTACTTTCCATCTGTGCGACAGTTTGTTGCTTGATAATGAAAATATGGCTAAAGGAACAAAATGGTATTGCAACAATAGTTAAAAGCAAAATAACTGAAACATTCTTCTACGTTCTAGCTATATTTGCGGGGCAATTAAACCACTCGGATGTAAAATCGAAAGCTCCTTTACTTTTTGCTACTGTCGGACTCCTTTTTGGATTCTTTTATGAAACTCTAATGTGCTCTGAAGTAATTGTACCTCCACGTCAATTAATTATTCAAGATTTCCAAGAGTTAATAGCGAAGGATTATAATTTCTTATACAGAGAGGAAATTTTAGATAAAAATTCCCAAATTAAAAAAACGAGTGTGGAATATAAAATGTTCGAAAAACATAAATTAATGGATCGATTAAAATCTTCATTCTTGAAATATGACATGAATGAACGCTCTGCTGATTGGTGGTATAATATATTGATGAGATATTTTAATATGCAATCAGTTTTGACACTGTATATGAAAGACATGGAGAAACTCTTTGCTCTTATTGATAGAGAGAGGGAAAATGTTGTTCCAATTCTCAAAAAACGAATTCCAACTACTACTTTGGACCAGTTTGTTGCAATTTTTATGAAGACTGAAAACATTGTGTATCCATTGCCTGAAGCATCGACTATGCGAACACTTGGAATCATGAATTTGTGGAAACTGGAAAATCGGGTGGCCAATGTAGTCAAAAATTCTCAACATACTACAAGATTGTACTCAAGATTTAATGGATGCTACTCTGATACATTTGCAGATTTTATGACTCATTTATTATGTTCAGGCTTATACTCAGAAATAAGTCATATGCTTGCGTTTACAGTCAATATTGGTGTTTGGAATAATGAAGCATTAATTCAATTTGAAGAAAGTCGCCCGAAACAATTTAATTCATTTGATTTTAAATCAATTTCGGATTTGTATTTAGTGTTTATGGCATTTAGCATCGTGATATTTTTCACAGAATGTTTTTGGCGTAAAATTTACTACTGTTGTAAAACTTTAATTTCGTTTATGAAAAACTATATTCAATTAAGGCTAAGAAAAAAATCAAAAATTGTTGTAAAAACATTAATTGTTAAAAGCATGTCTAAAGAGTCTAATTGATAAACATCCTTTCCATTTTACATAGCAATGCGTGTAAGTGTAATTTTAGATTCATTGTCCAATAAACTAATTCGTTTACATTCCAGTAAAATTATAAAGAGTTAAGATTTTCCAAATTTCCTTAAGAGTAGCAAACTATTGGAGTTCACCTTTTTTATTCATATCAAATTATTACTTTTGGATAGCATTAACCCCAGAAGTTTTGGGAAAGGGGGCCAAAAATAGTTCTTCTTCAGATTTTCTCTTGATCCATTCAGTGTAACAGGATACATCGGTGTAAACACTAGGAAATGACTTAGAACTGGATAAAAGGGATAATATGCCGCAGCCATTCTTGTTTCCTCTATCATTGCAAACGAGTGCACTTCCTGGGTCTGCTTTACATGTTGGATGCCAAGCATCGCTGGTGACACACAAACTACAATGTCCACATGCCCGACCCCCATATATTCTAACAGTTGTTGACTGTAGGGAAAGGCGTGGACTTCCGTTGGAATTTAATGTCTCCGATTCAGGCCATCCGGCAACTGATCCAAATCCAGCTATAGAAATACAAAACGTATTTCAATTGTAAATAAATAATACTTATGAAGTACTAATTATTTACAATTCAAATACGATTATTAAAATAAAATAAAATAGACTTTATTTTAACCTCTTGAAGCATCGAAATCGTTTCTAGGCAATGATAATGGAGAGACCCATTCATTGCAATCATCGTGATTGCCAGTTATCAATAAAGGATTTGCCAACTTTAATAGAGCTATATCATTTTCGTGAGAAATTGGTTGATAGTCTTCGTGAATTATTATCTTCTCAACATAGATTGTTTGTTCCGTTCCATCAAAGCTGTATAAATAATTAATAACATAGTTGTTATCGATTTTCTGAATGTGTGCACACTGAAAATACATTATTGTCGTTGTTTTGTGGTAAACAAGTATTTCACTCCAAAACGACTGTACTCTATTGTCTTTTGCTGTTTACATTTTTGACAGCAAAAACTTTAGATAATATAGTGCTATTCGTAGAGGAAATTAATAATGACATCGACAATTGAGATACTCCAAAACACGGAACTCCGCTCTACTTTTTCAAAATCCAAATTGAGTTATCCTTTGTATCTTCATTTTAAAAAAATTATTGGACACGAACCTGTTTAAATTAGTATCTCCAGCCAGTGCAATAATATTCGTGGGTCTGATTGACAAATCTTCATTCTCAACACAATTGGCTGCAAAAGGAACATAATTATGTGCAGTAATACAATCATGTTGATGTGTCTTTCTAATAGTAAGTACGGCATAGCTAGTGCATACATAATATTATGTATGCTTAATAATAACGATATCATGTTATATTAAATGAAACAATTGGCAACTCGCTCATAAATATTTCAATTAGCAAATTTTCCGCATAAGGAAATTAGATAGGACTGTCAGCGCCAAAAACGTGACGTTACCATCATAATAATATATTTCCAATGCATTGTCATAAAATGCACAAAAGTGTTTTTCCAATAAGCACTTCTTTGTGCACTTATATTCCGAATTTTTTCATTTTATTGCTTGCGTCCTCAGTGATTGAAATAAATATAGTTTTATGACAACTTAAACCCATTTAGGAAGCTATATAATTTCTTAAAACTTATTAATGCTACATAAAATTTTTATTTTGTAAGAAAATGATTAGGGTCAATTGGTTAGTAAAGATATTAAAAATGAATATAAAATTTTATTTAATACCTGTTGTAACGACAAAGTTTTCATCATAGATCATTCCAGAACAGAAAAACACATTTGTAGATCCATCAGCGGAATTCAGCCTAACAAGGGCAACCTGATGAGGAAATTCAGTGATATTCGTAAACCGACATTCATTGTTAGCACCTGAATATTTTCATAGAAATGAAAATGACACGAGCATATAAAATTGATTGTATTATATGTACAAATAAATTTAATTTCTATTAAATAGCAAACAACTGAATTCAAAACAGTATCATTCGAAATCCAATGTAAATCTAAACCAACCTTGTTTTATGTTGATAGGGTGAAGTCTATTTCTGCAATCCGAATTGAGACCAAAGGTCAAAAATAATGAAGAAAAGTGATAAAGAATTACAAGTGTGTACACAGATGTATCCATTTTGATATCTGTAAGGCATATCACAATCAGTGCTTGAAAACATATTTAGTGACTATCAAAATTAACCTTTTTTATGATTAAAACTACCCCAAAAACAAAGCAGCACTCTTTTGTTTTTATTACTCAATATACAAAAATGACAATTATATTGTATTGTGATTACAAGGGAAGCTTCATTTACAATATTCCAAATATGATTTTTATCCTGAAAATCAATGCTGTAGGTTTTCTTCAATATTGAAGACTGGTCTGTCTAGGCACCAGAATCTCAGAAGGTATACCTTTTAGGGAATAACTGATAATATTATGTAACAATACACAATCCCGAAATAATTATATTCAACAATATTCCATGTCTAACTGAATAATTTTGAACGGCTAACAGTGTCTGTCAGTCATTACTACTCCGTATGCAAATACATTCTAATGAATTACATATTATACAAGATATTAACAATGTAATTATCGTTAGCCAAATGTGTGGAAATGGTCATATTCATGCATTCAATTATTCATTGCACTTATTTAACAAAAAATGTAACAATAAGCGACAAATGTTATGGTAATTGTTAGCAGACGTACAGCTGCATAGTGAACTCTTTGCAATTTTCCAATTTTTGAAATCCATCTATGGTATTGTTACTTTTATGATAGCAGTCATGATAAAATGGCTTGTTACTTTGTAGCAGCCATGATAAAATGGCTTGTTACGTTTTAATATTGAGCAAACGATATGTATATTTATTACATAGAATAGGAGCTCTCGATGGTTTGGTTTGTCTCCCTCCAGACATGAAAAATTTTGGATAAAAGAGAATTCATAAATATAATTTTAATAAATATGAATAATATTTTATTATGTATCAGTTCTCGAATGCCCAACGTTAGAGTTTTGCGAAACTTCATTATAGATGCTTAGTCATAATATGACTAGGAATCTACTAATGTTCGTGTATGTATTAAATAAATATTCCGTTTTTGGTTTAATAATGTTTCAGTTCTCAAGCGAAGTTAGAAGCACGTTAAGTTGGGAAATAAAGCTTGAAGTTACGGGTATATTGTGTATAGTATAATAAATAATTTATTTTAGTAGTTGGAGATAGTTTGGAGGTATCTCAACTCTGGATAAATGGATCGTTATTTTGTACGTATTAAAGTACTAGAATACTTAAAACTCGTCTTTTAGGGCTTATCAACCCTGGTTTGGTGATTTACTTTTCCATGATTTCTTCCAAATCTCATTTTGTTTAAATTACACTACTTTTTCTGCGGTAGATGGCAGTTTTTTGATAATGATGGGGGCTCGAGAGACATGGCACTGACGTTAAGACTGGTATTAAATTTGAAGGAACGATTATTTCCTTCTCATTTGTACACCGAGAATATTATATTTACTCATTCTTGGCCTTCCGCCAATCGATCACAAATTCATCATATAGCATGCAATGTGACCCTAGAAGACTATACAGAATTATCTAAACTGCCGCCGACTACTCATATCCTAAATTATTTAATGCTACAGAATGTTGCAAGCTAACAAATGTTCCTATCAGTTACATCTACCATTTAATTTAACATACGTGTGCTACAATACCATTAGATATTTCCAACTGGAGTGAATTGTACAATCCGTAATTCCACTGAAAATAAATCGACAAATTTTGTCAATTCATATTTTATTTGCATTCAATAGTGTCATAGGTTTTTATGAATAACTAACGTGACAATGTTATCAGTGCCGATTGGTAAATTGTACATGATATTATGTGCCTTTGATTTGTTACTGATCTCGGAGAGAAGGTATTCAATAGCCTTGTCTCAATCCAATATAGTGGCAACTTATCTAAGACTAAGAAGGTACAAAGACTGTAACTGTTATTTGACGTTTTCCCATAAGTATAAATCCCATGTTGATAAATTTTTGATAGAAAGTCAATTTCAGCAACCATGGTTAATTTACTCTACCAATAAAAATGACAGTTCCCTAAAAGAGTACAGTACAAAGATAATAAATAGTAAAACGCAGATAAAAAAAGAAATATGCAACATCAACATAATTATTGAACTAAAGAAAAAGGAAATCTTGACATTATTAACTACCGGGAGAGGAATCCGAGAACATAGTTTGTTTTTTATAATTTATTTAAAATACAGACAGCTAAATTCTACTTATAATGAGAAAATGTTACATTTTAGTACCAAAATATTTATAACAGTTCCATCACAGAACAAGAAAAATTCCTTGAAGCCTACAAGCATTATAATTTATGGTACCACAATTTTCACTTCCGTGAATGATCATGAACTGAAACCAAATGAGTTAGATCAGTTGAAAATTTCTATGGATAAAAGCAAAGCAAATATTTTAGTTAACACCTATGATTGGAATAAACCACAGAGTAAGTTTCCAAATTGTAAACTAACCTTAAATTGTGCAGATTACTGCGACTGTGACGAGGTCATACTCTCGCATTTCACCAATTACTTTAATTTCACTCCCAAGAATAATCAACGCAAATTGGCGGGAGAAAAATATTGTGGCTATTTGAATTTAAGAGAAAAAATCGACCGTTTTGAATTGGATTGGAGCAAGTATTTATACATAGGAAATAAGAAAATGCATTTAATGTATTTTAATAACAAAAATCAGTTTGAAGAGAAATCAATCGTCGAATGGATTACACGTACATTTGACACGGAATCCTGGTCCCTGTTATTACTTTCTTTTTGTGCGACGGTCATTTGTTTAAAACTTCGATTATTAGCCAAGAAACAAAAAAATAGTTCATCGGTAATTAAAAGCAAAATTGGAGAGATAGCTTTTGACATGCTATCAGTTTTATTTCGACAAAATCATGCGGATTTAAAAACTAACTTTTCTGTACTGTTTGCTTTTGCTGCTTTACTTTTTGGATTCTTTTACGAGACTCTAATGTGTTCGGAAGTAATTGTTCCCCCTCGTCAATTAGTTATTCAAGATTTTAAAGAATTAATAGCAAAAGATTACAAATTCATATATAAAACCGACGCTTTGAATAAGAGTTTGCAGAGTATAATTAGCAATGATAGCGTGGAGTACCAAATGTTTGCAAAGTTTAAATTGCTGCATAGAATGAATTCATCGTTAATTCCAAGTAACATGAAAGATCGTTCTGGAGATTGGTGGTATAAATTATTCAGGAAATACTTGAACCAAATGGCTACATCTAAAGAGTATGAGAAAGACATTGAAAGCTTTTTCGCATATCTTGATGCAACAAGCAAAGAAAACATTTTTGAACATGCTGAAAAACTTCTTCCGACTTATATCACTTTAATTACTGCAACGTTTATGAAACGTGAAAAAGTTGTCTTAGTGGTATCTCGAGAATTAAACGACCGATGGCCTGGCCTTGTAAACTTGTGGAGACTTGAAGAACGAGTAGTAAATACCGTCAAAAATTCACATCATGTTGTAAAAACGTTTTCTAAATTTCGAGGATGTTATTCAAACAAACTTTTACAATTCACGATTCGTTTGAAAGATTCAGGAATAATTGATGAAATAATTCGCTTAACCATATTGCAAATGAATGTTGCCATTGAACATGGAAATTCGTTAGTGAAATTCGAACAACGTCAGCCAACAGCATTTGATTTGCAATCTTTACAATTGATTTCCAATTTATATTTCATTTTTCTTTCAGTTAGTATTATTGTATTTTGTATAGAAATCTACAGCAATTCTTCAGTTAATATTTTCCCAACAATTGTAAAATGTATTTCATCACCAACACAAAATAGGAAAAATGACGATGTTGTGGAAATAGATACTATCATTGTCCAAAGTCAATTGAAAAATTAATCTTAAAAATTTCGGTATTTTAAGGTAGGCAGGCATTCTTAAAAGCATAGGCGTCGGAACGTAATTTATCTAGGGGGGACAAAATGGCTTCTTCAGAAAGGGTGGGGGCACCAAAATAATAAAATATTGCTAAAACGAAAAGATTTTCGCGCGGAGCGCGAAAATTTTTTGGATTGTTAACCTTTTTTGACAAAAAAATCGCCTTGCTGGTGCTTATGTAATTTTTGTTTGGTTTTTGGAACATTTTTAAGGGAACATGCCCCTCCTGGCCTTATTCTAGGGGGGACATTGTCCCCCCTGTCCCCCCGGTTCCGACGCCTATGCTTAAAAGAATATTAATATTAGAAAAAGGTATCTCAAAATATTAACAAAATAAAACGCGAAGTCGGACTAGGGCTTGTAAACCCGGTTCTGGACGGTTCTGAAAACCGGGTAAAAACCCGGGTTTCGGGTACCCGGTAACCGGGTTTTGTCATTGACCAACCCGGGTTTTCACTAATTAAACACTAAATTCAGACAACAGGTGTTATGCGTGTTTCAAATATTAAAACTGGAAATAATATCAAAAAATGTATTCTCTTAGTAAGTAGCGCATCGTCAAATTCCATTTCTCATTGTGTGCAACAGAAAACTTTTATATCAGACCTCAACGTCTACTTGAATTTTGTTAAATAGCAAAAATTGCAAAATATTCTAATCCTTTAATTTTACACTTACAACTTTTCGGAATTATTTTGGTAATTAATAAAAGCGTACCTTGATTAGAAATATGGGCACCCAAAGCCACACCTACACTTACATTGTCCAAATGGATTAAAAAACTAATGAGTTATCCTTGATAAGCCACTAGGAAAACATGCAATAATATTATGTTCGATTACACCCTGTCTTTATATAAACTGACTGAAAATACTGAAATTGATGACTAATGTGATCAAGCACGTATTTAGTAAGGGGGCGGGGGGGGCGCAGCGCCCCCCCTAAATCTAAGAAAAAGAGAATTTTTTTCTCAAAAATGGCCTAAAATTGAAAAATTTTTTCGCGCTTCGCGCGAATATGTCTTATTTGTAGTATAATTTTTGCTTCCGCCCCCCCTTGAACAAATTTCTAGATACGTGCCTGAATGTGATGTCTGATGTATTTCATTAAAGAAAGATTGTTTTGGTTAAAAAATATCATTCTAATTTGACGGTGTACGCCATAATTACACGTAAAAAATAAACATGTTCAAAACCCGGTTCCCAACCCGGTTCTGAGCCTTCAAAACCCGGTTTTACCCTCCATACTCCTAATACGCCCATCAAAACAGGTTTCTTTACATACTCACTACAGGTGAACATAAAATTGTAATTAAGAAAATCACAAATCAGAGTACCAAGAACCAATGTTCCGTTCCCCGTCCTTTATACAAAATCACAGGTCAAAAATTAGCGATCAATTGTTAAAATTGCCCAATATCCGCCAAAAAGTTGCTTGATTGTGTTCAAAATGATTCTATTTGATATCTACTGCGTTATTCAAGTGAATTTTACAGCAGTAACACATTTTTAGGGTGTCACGTAAACTGGTCTTTACAAACTGGTCTTCGAGCATTAGTAAACTGGTCTTCCCGAAAAACCAACTGGTCTTCCCGTAAAAGTAAACTGGTCTTCCCGAAAAACCAACTGGTCTTCCCGTAAAAGTAAACTGGTCTTCCCGAAAAACCAACTGGTCTTCCCGTAAAAGTAAACTGGTCTTCCCGTAAAACCAACTGGTCTTCCCGTAAAAGTAAACTCGTCTTATGAGTCTGACTATGCAAAATAATTCACATGTGATATAAACTTTTACATGTTTATTAGGGAAGAACCCCTAATTGTCAACACCTTTTTGTCAACCCTCTTTTGTCAACAACATTTTTTACGGTTTTTTCGTCAACACCAATACTCTTTTTGTCAACACGTTATAAGGAAATGTACTCCTTATAAATGTGGGCAGTTTACGTTATACAGTTCATGTATTATGAGTCTGCCGCTTGTATCAGGCGTATGTGAATGTTCAATGGTGATTTCTGCTCCTGATCCTTTGCGGTACGTCAACCGGCCATGGCAATTTTTTCTATTTTCACACCTCCAAATACTCCTCCCATCTTTCGTGTTTGCTGTAAATGTATATGCGAAGCCTTCCTGCACTAACTTATCTTTACCTCTTTGGGATTTTACGAATGTTACAGCCATAGTATACAACTCTAAGTTCTGCAGAAGACTGAAGTGATGGCTTCGAAAGTTGTATGTTGTATTCCGTACGAGTAAAGACAATGAGATAAGAATATGATTGCATAAATTAGTTTTGTATAATCATTTAACATACAGTATACATCATATCTATCCTATCTATAGTTGTCATGGCTTACAGTAAGACCAGTTTACTTATACGGGAGGACCAGTTTACTTTTACGGGAGGACCAGTTTGTTTTGCGGGAGGACCAGTTTACTTTTGCGGGAGGACCAGTTTGTTTTTCGGGAGGACCAGTTTACTTTTACGGGAGGACCAGTTTGTTTTTCGGGAGGACCAGTTTACTTATGCCCAAAAGACCAGTTTACTAAGACCAATTTACATACGACCCATTTTTAGTGAATAGTTTTTGCCATCAAACACTCAAACAATATGCTCAATGTGTTCCTTGCTCTTATTCGTAATTCTTGGTAAATTCTGATTAAGTAAGTTACGACCTATCACAAACTAAACCTGGTATCATTATAAACTATTTTGAAGTAGTTGCCTCTGTATAATAATAAAATGTCGGCTATTTGGGTGTACTACCAACTTCAATTTTATCTATTTTAAAAATTGGGAAAAGTACTAGCAAACATTTTCTGGCTACAATTGTCCTTTCGAAAAATGTCAACTATTAAATGTATACAAATATTATGTAAAAATGGATTATTTCAAAAATAATGGTTAGTATTAAAGTACCGAATTCGTACATTCATGGAAATTAATCAGCAACATACAGATCCTGTTTATTGGCAATATAATATATCTCTAGGCCAAAGGCTACGTTTCGAGTCTAATATTATCCCAAAAATGCTTAAAATTATTTTTTTGTACTAAAATATTAATTAAAAATGTTCATTTGAATGTTCCACCCAAAATCCTTCTAGATCTTCTTTAGCGTTATAACCTGATCATCGTCGAAAGTTTTCATGCAATTCTGGGGTGGACGCCAATGATATAATACTAATCTTTCATTTAGACAGAATTTTCAAATTTTCTTTAATTGATTCAAATCTTTTTTTAATTGGGAAGCATAAGAGCCAACATTTTTGTCTACAAAATTGTCTTTGTCTGAATGTCAAATATTAAGTGCATACAAATAGTATGTAAAAATATGCATTAGTTAGAAAAATAATGGTTGTTCTGCTACCGAGTTGTTACCTTTATGGAAACATATTGGCACCTAACGCGATCTGTTGGTGGTTATTGGAACTCTCTAGGCCAAAGTTTAAGTTTTAGGTCTCCAATTACTCCAAAACAAATAAAAAATGTATTTATTGATTTTCTTATTTCCTAGCCACCACCAATTGTTTCAATAGTTTTTAATGATATAATGATAATTGGATTTCAGCCACTTTAACCAATCAGCATTTTGCCACAATATCTGTCAAACGTCAAACCTATCAATCGGCAAGTAATTTTTATGCTGTTTTATATGAATAAATGCCATTTAAATGATTTCGTCTCATTTCGCTTTCACTGAATATTTAGATATAAATTTTAATTCGATGTATTTTAGATAAAATAGAATATTAAAACTTAGTTCAATGTGCCTTGGTGTAATTGTGTGAATGAATTGTCATAATTTACCATTTCTATTATTAAGTGCATTTTACTGTTGTGGTCGCGGTGGTAGTTGCAATTGTAAATTATCCTAAACAGTTGTAATGTTGTAAATTTTGTACATAACTGACATAATGATGTGATATGATTTCTGTGCGCGGAATTGATAACAGACTTTTGCCAACTCTAAATCAGAGTGTGGAATTACTGGGGAAAATTTAAAATGCGACTCAGTGTTCAGTCTGTTCAGTTTAGTTATTGGGAAGTGGATGGCAGTGTTGTGCCGTTAATGCAAGGCGGGGCTATGAAGACAACCATTTTATAATACATAGAATATAAAAATGGTTTGCATTGGAAAATATAGAAAGTGCAAAATCAAGAAAACATTTGGCCTAATGTCCTTACGGGAGCGGCAATGGCAAATAAATGGACAATGTTTAAATGCATCTTTTTGAGCTGAAACTGATGACTGATGACACCCCTTATCGAAAAATGATTATGTACTGGAAATAAGCTTTTAATCATTGCCGTTTGTCAACTCACTAGTTTTGGTAATAACAGAACCTGGGTCTAGTTACCGGCTAGTTGTTAATAAAATGCAGACATTTTTATTTCATTTCCATATAGATGGAATTTATACTAGAGTTATATATAAAAATGTTTTATAAAGGCGGTCACAAAAATTGTAAAAATCAATAAAATATTTTGTAGAATATTGGTGTACAATGTACTATAATATTATGTATACTATACTGGCGACTTTTTCTTGCAGCAGATTGATAGACTATACTTAATTCTGCAAAATTTTAGAAAATCCCAGCACATCATCTTGAAATTTTTTACGCTCATTAAGCAGCCGTAAAGGTATTTAGTTAATAAAGACGCAAGATTCAATTGTTTGCTTGTATATTTTGTGAAAATGTGAAAAATCTATAAACTAGTATGATAATAAAATGTGAAAAATCTATAAACTAGTATGATAATAAAATGTGAAAAATGCCATTTTATTTATGACACAATTCTCCTCACCATGAATGCACGACTCAACGTTCCAGACTATGCAAGCTTAACTCTGCATTTCGCAAGCTTACCTTCTTTCGCTAAACTGAATTACCTGGGTTAACCGGTTCCGTCGTTTACCTTCAATTTTACTTAATTCCACAACACAAGGGCTAACTTGATTTATACGAATATTTCTAATGCGATTCGGTAGCCTAATATTACAATGACTACAGTTAACCATCTTCAACTTAATTTTGCACCGCATACTTTTACATGCTTTCCAGATTCCGAAGACAAATTTAATTATCTTGCACTTGATAGTCATTCTGCTTTCCCTCAAAAAAGCCACAATGGATGTCAGTGCTATGCACGATCCTATATAAAAGATGGTGGCAATATTTGAATTGTAAAATGTTAAAGGCCGTGGGGGACTTCTTGTCCAGCATGTTCTACATTTTGTAAAATTATGCGCCTTGAAATAGTCCAGCCATGCCTGAATAATTCCAGAGTGACTGAGAGCATTAAGCCTCCTCTTCAAAATTGCAGTAAGCATTGGCAACCTGCGATTGTCTATACCGGAGAAAACGGGTGTTAACAAAAATGGAGTTTCATCCGATCCTATATATAATTTATTAATAGGTTCCACACCTCCACTCTGTGGATTCCAGCGCGAGTCATTCAGCATTTGGTGCAAACTGGGAGTTTCTAGAATTAATACAGAATTGTTACATTGCGAAATCCACTGTTCAGCACTTTGATAAGGATATTCAGGAGGAATTCGAATAATTTTTTCCAGTTTTTTTACTAATATAGGTTTATCTCTCTGATTCTTCTCGATATGAGGCGCGTACATTTTATCGATCAACCATATAAGTTTAAATGGTCGATAATGTCGATAATCGAAATCTTCCGATAACTGGTAATTTTGAAGTGCTTCTAAAACCGTACTTCTATTTTCATTTTTAAATAAACAGGGAGGGTTACTAGCACTGTGCCAACGACATCTACGGTACTTGTTTCTGTACAAATTTGCAAGCGTCGGCTCGGTTACATTCAAAGAAAGCCGATCATAATACTTTGCTATCCAATAGGTCTGAAAATACGCGTTGAAGAAGAAGGGTTCATATTTGTCGCTCAGATAGATAGAACTGAAGGCAGAAATTCCTGATAGATTTGCCAAATGTTCCATCGACTCGATTTGTTTATTAGGCCGAGGCTCCACTAAATCCGTAGTTACAATTCCTTTGTACCCGTTCGTAAGAACAATGAACATAAGCAATAATGGTCCAATGACCAATTTGATCCAGTGTGTTTTGTTTGTTTGTGCTGATAGTGAATAACTGACTTCTAACAAATATGCGTAGCAAATAAGAATAAATGGAATACTTTCGCCTTTTTTACAAAATAGTACACCATGAACGAAAGCAATTACGGGAACCATTGAAATAATGAATGTCAGCCAAGCATAAAATTGAAAAGGTCGAATGTATCCATAGAAAGAGAGACTCTCGCCTTCCAAAACTACACAGGAAATAAAATTGTAATAGTATTCATCTGTTTGAACAATGGCGTCATTAGGCTTACTTAGAAAAACCGACGAACTCCAAAAATCCTGTTCGAAAGCAAATATTAAAATATTCATTTTATGAAAAGTGAAATAATCAGCTGGCGGGAGCGTTTCTATCGTGGAGTTTGAAAATGTTTCAAAAACAAGGCAGGATATTGGCAGAGAAATTCTAATCTGGTAGCTGGAAAAATAATTTCTAAAGTAAGTATTTGCAAACGACATTCCACAGTAATGCGTCGTTAGCGATTTCTCGTGTTTATATTCGTCACTTATTACAACCGCGGATGTCGTAGCCACTGTACTTTTCGTAATAAAAGTATCTATCGCCATGTTACGCAATTGCTGGTGGAAACAGTCGTTTCTGGAACACAGTGGCACTAAACTGTATGTATATCTTGAATTAAGGGATTTCTTTATATTATCTACTTGGGGAAGGAGTAAATATACAACTAGTTCTTCGTCGTCTGACAAAGGTAACAAAAACCAGGGTTTTGACCACAATAGAAGATACACGATATTTGTTACCTTGACTTTTCTAATCTGGTCATTAAAAAAGAAGTTAATATTAGCTCTTGCCAAGTCCATAGTTTCTTTTCCTGCGAGCCAGTAAACGGAAGAATGCTTCCCATAATTATAAAATTCGGTGACATAATGAATTCGCATAATATCCATGAAATCTGTTGGATCGACATTCACTATAATGTTCGCCACACAAACAGCACGGCTAAGTAGACGTGGAGCTGATATCTTTAAGTTTTTTCCTTTCAGTGTCTCTACACATTTCCCGATGCCTATCCCAGTTTCACTGTGATATAAAAAAGTCTCAACAAGGGCTACAATCGGGCTACAATCGCCTTCAAGCCCATCAAATCTTAGATTTGTTAATGCAAAAGGAGTTTCGATTTCCCTTAGTTCACTATTGAATGACTTTTCCCATGTTTTAGTATTAAAAGGATTTTGTTGGGTAATAAAGTTAATGTAGCAGTCTTTTTCAATTCCTATTACTTCTTTTAGTTTCCACCCAGCACAGAATGTTAATGTCATCAAAATTACAAACACCTTGAGGTAAACCATGTTCAAAAGTATACCTGGGCTTATGTATTGGTAGTATATTTATAATTTTAATGTTTCTTACTTATTTGTCACTTTAAAACTTCTGAACTGTCTGTATAACTACTTATCTATATTATATTGTGATAAAAGTTACTTGGCTTATTATTTTTTTATTTGATCAACTTATATACATGCAGTGTTAAATTTCCAACTCAATACCATCATAGAGATAGTCACCTGAAGTCACTTATCATTGTGCTATCATTGTGAAATGAAAGAATTTTGTGAACAGGTTATCATAAATGTATTTCTCACCAAAAGTTTCTTATATTATAGCTGGAAGTAGGTTAGTATTCCTGCGGAGACTTACTGAATAATTTAATCAGTGTTTTGTCATATACGCTGAAGCTATTCTTGTCATTCTATAGAATTCATTGGATATGCAATGTTTTCACCAATGTTACCTTAGAGTTTCGATTATAAGCTATATATATCAACTCTTACAGAGGTATTTTAATACTTCTGCACTGTATGTCTACCCGACTCATTTAAATATGAATATACTGTCTATAGTACACTATAAGGCTAAAATAAGCTGACTAAGTATCACGAATATTGTAGTATCTATCCATTTTTATATACTGGTAGTTTAATGTTCTGAAGTAATGTTAAGCAGGAATATTTTTAATCGACAACTAATAGATAAATTGGATTGCGCAAAGTACAGGATGGTTTGTATTGTATCAGTATCATCATAACGACCCCCTACACCTCATATACATATAGGGAGTCAATCTATAACGAAAATAAACCGTCATATATCATGAAACTAACTTTGTATTTAGACTTACAATTTGCTACTTGTTTTAATGATAATACCTAAACATTATACTTATATGTCTACTTTTCTTAGTTTGCTTTATTCTATTTATATATCAAATATATATTATGGCCGACTAAAGAAAATCAATACTCACCAAAGAAACGTTTACTGCTCCTATGTAAGTTCAAAAGTTATATTAAATAAGCGTCACTCTCTTATTAGATACCTCTTATTAGATATCCAGTAGAGAAACCGGTACCAAACTTGCAAAGGAAGAAAATTAAATCGAAAATGAACAATGTAATATTATACAGATACTTTGAATATGAATTTATTTTACTGTCATAGAAGAGATAATTAATATTTAGGCTTTTGGTATTCCATTGCTGCTATTTCGTTATTTGACTTTTGACCATGGTTTCTCGACGAAAAACTTATTTATTTCAATAAAATGTTGCTCCATGCACCAAACCATTAACGTTAACGCACAATCTGTTTGGAATTTGGGCTGTTTAGTACTTGGGCTGTTTGGTATAAGGGCCTAATGCAAACTCACTCAACACTCAACAGTGGCATTATATTTGTTAGTTAATGCCCGAGAAGTCTAAGGCTGTCATTTACGAGTCACTGTAGTGGGACTGGACTGTCGGAAGTCTACTAGCCCAACAAAGACAGGTTATGCAAGCTACTCTCGCATGAATACAGTATTCCACATTTACAACTCAAACATTCGCCTTTAAACAACCCTCTCGGCAATTTCACCCAGCCAAAGACTCGAACTGGCAGTAGTGGAAGCACACATTGAATAGTCATGTGACGACTGAGTGCTCCACCAAGCCAATGTGGCTGGGTATGGGCTGTTTGACACATGGGCCTGGGCTGATTGGTAGTACCCCTGGACACTTCATTTTAATACAAAAAAATTAGATAACTTTAAATAGTGATAGAAACATCCATTCCTTAAATAAGATCCAGTTGATATCTGTATTACACTGGACATCTAGTGAGTCTGCAGATTTTAAGTGAATTTGATGGCGGGATCCTTCGTACCATGAAGGTATTTACAAACTACTACTATAATACCTTCATGGTACGAAGGATCCCGCCGATGATTATACATTTATTATATAAGACGTTTTATGTCCACGACATCAAATTCACTAAAACCTGCAGACTCACTAGATGTCCAGTGTAATACAGATATCGACTATAAGCGTGAAAAGCAACGTGATAGTTTTGTCGTTAGTTAATGTACTCTGTTATTTTATATTATTCTAATGCTATTGTCTTTATACGTTATTATAAGACCATTAACAAGGTCATGATATTTATATCAATGCAAAACTTTCTCTTTTTCAGTTGTGAATTTAAAACAATATTGTTCAAAACTTTAACTGAACTGCAGAAACAGTTTGCTCTGATTTACAGAAAAGATCTTGTTCGTAGAAAATTTACGTTGACATTTATTATGTTAACTACGTTTTAGTTCAATTAGATACATTTTATAAGTAATATTTGTGCAGTATCATAACCTTAAAAAATAAAATGAATCAATTTTTGGCATTGATAATGTTTTTTGCACGAGTGTGCTTGGGTTGGGAATTAAAAGACGTTCCGAAATTTGAAAAGGATTGCTACATAAATCTTCTATTCCAAGAAAACGGTTTTACTCCAACTTGGGAAAGTTCTTTTAATAATCAACTGCAAGAAATGGAAATTCCGTTTGCATTTACAAAACTAAAAAATCGTAAGAAAGTTAATTTTTGTCCCCTATCTGAGCTGGTGGACAATTTTTGGAGAAACTACTTAGACCCAGTTCCCGGTTATGACAATGACTGTGTAAATAGATTAAACAAAATGAAATTAAACATTTCCTCACCTGTGGCATTTAGCCGTTTTGTTTGTGTGACGCACATTTTGGTGAATTTTAATTCAACAGATATGAATGAGTTAATGCAAATCAATCACATCAGTGAGTCGTTTTCTAAAATAGAGAAACACCCACGACAGAAGAAAATCAATTATGGTGAATATTCTTCTATTTACGTTTTTGTAAAAAGTAGCATGTTGGAATTAGCCAAGTCGGGTCACAATATCTTCTTAGCTGACCAAACATCAATGATTGACAAGAACCACCACCATGCATACTTGTACTCTCTATTCTACCGTAAATCATGGTTTATATTGTCTTTGGAAGATGATGATGAGGATCCCTCCGTATATTTTATTCGTCCACAATTTGCAGAGAATGATTTCAAAACATTTCAATATACTACGATCCCTTTGTGTTTAAGAAGCAATTGTTTCGGTCAGCCACTACGTAAAAGGGCGATAGGAGACTTCATCTTAAATAGCAATATAGTCAAAACAACAAGTTTAAGAATCGATGACGATAGTATTAAACAAAAATATTAGAAATACTGTGGACCACCACTTCAGAAAACGTCATTCATAAATCATTTCCCAGGTGAGGATGTAGGGTCCTCACTGCTATCTTCAATGATTTTCCAAAGTTTTCCAAATTCTACGATATACAACAGTATAATTAATTGTAGACGTAGATCTGATATTTACGACATAGAATTCAGAGTTCGACAAGAGATAGAAGATTTGTCTTTATTATATGGATCTAATTTCATACTAAGTCCAATTAACGAAGATTCTATCAATTTTCTGTCCTGCGTCGTTTTAGAAGATGAAAGTCTCTCTTTCTATGGATACATTCGACCATTTCAATTCCATGCTTGGATAGTGTTTTTTATTTCAATGTTTCTTGTAATTTATTTTCTCCATGTAGGAGTATTTTATAAAAATATTAGTACCAATCCTTTTATTTTTATTATTTGGGCCTACCTGTTGGAAGTCAGTTATTCGCTATCAGCACAAGCAAATAAAACTCTTTGGATTAAATTAGTAATCGGTCCGTTGTTGCTCATGTTCATTGTACTTACAAACGGATACAAAGGAATTGTTATTTCAGATCTAGTGGAACCACGGCCAGTGAAACAAATAGAATCCATGGAACATTTAGCAAACTTACCAGACATTACTGCTATTGGTGAATTCATAGGTAACAGCGAATTTGGTCGACTCACCCCTCCCTTAAGATCTAATGTACATTTGACATTAAGTGTTAACAAGATATTTGAATGTATGCGATATAATGATGCTAACAAATGTAAAATAAACCGATGTAGCCGATGACAAAGACGAAAAAGTTATTCAGTTTATTAATGGTTATCAAAATGGAGATTTACTACAAGGATTTTTTAAGTTGGTATCATTTCTAACTACCAATTCTTGGATACACACAGATAAGACTGTCAGAAAAATTTCGAAAGCAATAGTGAAAAAGATTCGCCTTCCACAAGGGATTTTTAACAACAACACCCCGCAGAAATGGATTTCCCAGTGTAATAACTCTGTATTTATTATCAAGAGTTCTCGGCTCCATCGTCTTTTAGATGATTCTTACTGGAATCCACTCAGAGGAGGAATTAAACCAGTCAAAAAGTTATATCAAGGAAATGAAGAAAACCCTATTTTACCTCTGCCATTTCGTACTTTTCTTTTAAATGAAAAAATTCCCTTGTTCACTACTTTTCTTAGGGAAAATCTGCGTCATGTAGTTCACTCAGGACTTTATCAAAAATGGTTGGATCACTACAAATATCATAATTATACGAGATGTACAACTTGTTGGGACAGGGATTTCCCACGCCCTTTAACATTTTATAACTCTAATATCGGCACAATTTTTCCTATTTTAATTTCCTTAGTACTCTTATTTGCTGTAGCATTTATTTGGGAAATCCGTATTGGGATTAAAGAGAAAATTATTCACATTTGGGCTTACTCTCGAAGGCTTTTAATAAATTGATCTTATAGTAACTTTCAATAATAGACCTCGGGTATGCTTATTCTAATTTTGTCACGATGTCATAAGTTTTACTCCATTTGTGTGTTAGGGGGAGAGCACAGCATCTACTATAGTAGTAGAGCTATGCTACCGCTCAAGCCTGGGGTGGCTTACTTGCAGTGACTCCCGGACAACTTTAATGAGTGTACAGACTTACACGAAGAGACTTTGGTGAGGGGTACTGAACCATTATGTGGTACAACCCTACACAGTCCCGTACTCTACCTATCCGTGCTTAGGTGGCAAGGTTAGGTGAGCTGACCACATTAGGTGTGACAGTCATCGCAACCTCCCGCATCCCTTCGCATGTGCTCCTCAGTCCAGTATATCACTAGGTAAACTCGTAGTGTACACCTAACCAAGAGAGCAATCTGCACACTGCAGACAGGGTAAGGAAAGATAGTCATATTGTCACCAAGATAGGCAAATCAATGCTAATAACGAATATACGGCAAAGATAACTTCTCCCAATTCCAGACTAACTAACACACAACCTGAGGCGCTCTTAGGATTCGAACCCAAGATTGCAGACAGCCAGCTATGTTTTTACGTCATTAGACCGTCCTGTACGCCCATAATACTCCATTTACTAACTACGTTATCACATGTAACTCAAAATGATAATTTATAAAATTCACCTTATAATTGGGGGTGACGTAGAAAGTAAAAATTGATCCTGGAAACGGGCAGCCAGTTTTTCATAGAATGGTAGTTGGTATGTCCCACTACATTATCCTGAAAACCATTTGGTTGGATCGAGTTGCAACCGTAAGATATAACTACTCAAACTTCAGTATCTAATTTCACAAGTGTAGTTTTATTGGCTTTCTGAGTTTCGAAAAAATGACTATTATGTGTCAATTTTTAACGAAAATGAAAGAAAGGAATGAAATATTCCTCTACCGTCAAATTCTGAAACAGATATCATGTTCATTTGACAGTTTCAAATGAATTGAAAGACAAAAGTTATCATCCATGTAATTCGCCTGCACTCGGCCCTACACTGGCCCATGTATAAAAATGTATTTGTCTTGACTTTTTTCGCATGATGATAGTCATAGGTCACGGACTCGGTATAGTTTGAGTAGTTATATTTTTCGGTTGTAACTCGATCCAACCAAATGGTTTTCAGGATAGTGTAGTGGGACATGCCTACTACGATTCTATGAAAAAACTGGACTCGAAAATCCCTTGCTGAGTTCTTATTCAATTTAATTACACATTTTTTAGCTTGAAACATAAATCAGATTTCGCACAGATATCATACTAACAATTTAAACATAATTTCATTTTAAACTTAAACTTATCATTTACTTATGAAACGTTATTTTGTTTTACACTAAAAGCATCAATATCTTTTCAAATAAAAATATCCTTTTGGGAAACTGCAATATTTATTAAATTATGTGCAATTTTACTCCATTTACAATTGTATTGACAACACAGCATTAGCAGTTTGACCTACAATGAGTTCCAAAAAAGTGAAGCAGGTTGATTTCTTCATTTGAAAAAAGGGACCTACGTTTATATTCACTGGACGACAGCTATTGACATATTTCCTAATTAATTTGTTAGGGTGTCTTTTCCAAACTGCGATAAATTCCAAGGAAGTAGTATCTATTTTGGTTAGGTTAGGAATAATTAACATATCTAAAATTAAAATAAGCGTTGCATACAGGGGAATGGCAATAAAACCTGGCATGGGAATAATCGTGTGCATTTTAATTGTGATAAAATTACAAAAAACAGTGAGCAGCCCACCAAAAAACAATAATAAAGGGGTGCAAAAATAAAAAACCTCATAGTCGAAATTTATATTTAAAATTTTAAGTTTTCTATAAATTTGCAAAGCCAATATTGGATTTCTTCGAAATAATATTTTGGCTTCAGAGTATTTCATGGACATTGTCTTAAGGGATATTAATCGCAACCAAAATATAACAAATATGGGATAAATTATATTAGCACAAAAAGTCAAGGACAACGTGTGAAATACGTTTAATTGGATAAATATCAGAATTGGAACAAGTGCAATACGCAAAAGAAAATGATCGAAAGGGATAAATGTTTCTAGAAATAAAACGAACGGACTCAGATTGTTTGTCAATGAAAGAACCGCTACAAAAAATTGTGCACAAATTGAAATAAATATTAAAACGTTGGTGATAAGTCCTAACGCGTTAAAGTCTCCTGAAGATGTGACTTCGCTCCGGGGGATGTATTTCCCTGTAAATCCCAAAATTGAAGTTTTAGTTGGCACATAGTACAAAATCCATTTTACCAATCTCAATCATAAACTATAAAAATGTATAGATATTTATAAATTGTAAAAATCAACATTTTATAATAAAATTATTTATGTATGCCTACCCAAAATATAAAATAATATACTTACTACAAAATGTGGAATCCAAAGCGATCAGTTCATTGATTTTTGTTGCGAATTGCCTGGGTTTAGAAAATAGCAATACATCAAGAGATACAGATAGTGAACATGTAAAACTCACTGCGCACATTACCACAATGTATTCCGCACTCAGTGTTGGTGAAAATATTTGCATTACCAATGCTACCATAATTAAAAGACTAATAATGGTATTTATGACGACCGCAGAATAGTAAAGCCTTAATTTGAACTTGTTCGGTGTGATTGTTAATATTTTCATGTCAAAGTGCCAAATAAATGGAGATACACATTTTATATCTTTAAAAGCCTTAAATAATATGTCCAAAGGCTTAGTAGTGAATTTCCATGTAACCATTATTAGTTATTAGAATGAAACAGATTTCTTTCAAAAAATTGGCTTTCAAGAAAATTAAAACATGTTCAAACATTTGAAAATACACTGGTTAAGTAAGTTTATGTGTAACTTCCTTTAAATCATTCTCAATGCTCTTATATAAGGCATTTCTTACTTCCTAGTCGGACCAAAATTCGTAAAATTTTAATGAACGGTAATTTTGAGCTACAAGTACAACTTCCAACAACACTTTTATTACAGTTGACCATTATATACAGGAAAAGATAAGTATTGTTTTGCTGACATTGTTTTGGCTTTGTTTTCGAAATATCTGCATGAAGTAAGGTAAATAATAAAAAATTAAATACTACTGGTACAAGATATACACTTTGTTATTCACCTCCGTAATTTTTCGACGATCTTACATTGACGTTTTAAAATTGCGGAAACAAAATTTAATACGTGCTACATCAATAAATTTAACATGGCAATCTTATCAAAACGAAAACTATACTCTATACTGTATATTTATCACAATAGTTGCCTGCCTCACTTAAATGTACAACCCCAAAATTAGCATGCAATAAAGCTTACTAATTTCTTGAAAGGTGTAGAAAACTACAAACGGCTGGACCTACAGTAACTACAGAATTGTGTACCATTTGGACAAAGTATAGTAGCGGAAGTCTGTTTTAACTATTAGAAAGCTATTTTATAAGATAAAGAAATGAAGAAATGATTATGCATAAATAGTATTTAAGTTTGTAAGGCCACATTTATTTTCACGTTTCCCGATTTCCTAATTGGTAAATCTAGTTACATTTACAGGGGCAACAATATTTGATGCTTTTTTAATACCGTCAGCCTATATTTATATACTAGTTGTTGCAATATTTGTCCTTTTTTATCATCGCCGCAGTCATTGAAATGCAGAATGATAACAATGAATAATATTTTCTGTTAGCACTTTGACTAAAAATAAAATACTTCCTACTTCCTGTTGTTTCATTTGCAAGTGTAGTAATAGAAAAAATGCAAACTTTTATTAGATTAGGTGGTTACTTCTTTTGGTTTATACTTTCCAAGGAAAACGTGTCTTTAGTTCTTGTTCCCTTAATTCCTGTGACTGCAAATACCCTATGAAATTTTCTAACAAAGAAATGTGCCCATCCCATATTCTACTACTCAAAACAGTTATGATTGATGATAATGATACCAGAGAGATTCCCGGTTAACATCTAGACGGCACAATGGATCCCATCCATTTTCTTCAACCCTCACTACATTTTTAAGATGCAATCCTATTTTATAGCCACTTACTCCAAATTATAATCCTCTAAACTTTATCACTGGTATTGAATAACCTATAACAGAATTCATTGCAGAATCTTCAAAGAGAACAAGTAATACAAGTACCTCCAAACCTTCTATCCTACCACATTCTGGTTCAAAACTTTCCCTAGTCCTACTTGCTCCGCCACCAGATATTAATCATGAGAAATTAACAGCAGATACTGCCATTTTCAAAAAAATCATGGATAGCGATAAACTATCCCTGGCTATAAGATCCTCTTTGAATTCCTTTCCTAACCAAAGATACTTACAGCAACAATAAAAAACGAAATCCGATATAAACATTCTCAATTTAACAAATCGGTTTGCAAAAAAATTTTCAACCAGTAGAATCACCGCGAAGACATTTAGATAACATTAAGATAACAAAATTAACACACGTATTGATCTGTGAGCCAAAGAAACTAGGAGCAGTGAAAACCAATAACGAGTATAAGTGTGACAGTGTGGAATATAAAATATAACACCTTCTGCGGAGACAAACCCAACTAAAAAATCTGTATCAGTGGCCACCTACGGAAGACAGTTCTAATTATATTTATAGCTATAATTATCGTAGTGAAATACATTCAAACTTTATGATATTACACCAATTACTTCAAAACAAACAAAAATACATCTCTACTAGCCGACTGCATATTTCCTCAAAGACAGATTGGAAAAATAATTAAGTACATCAGAAATTAGAAAATAAGATGCCAATAATACAATGCATTGTCAAACACAAAAAAAGAGACACAATTGGAAAATTCTTCTCCACTTGTTTTCTGATTCTCATGCAGGGAAGGTTGGCACTTGTAGAAATAAATAGAACACTGTTGTCCGAATTTGGACTTGGAGAAGGAATCTTCTTGGGTCAATTTGGTATGACTATTTTTGGCTGACTACTTCAAATTGTAAGCTTGTACAGTCTACTAAGAAAAAAAGATTCATATTAAAAATGGGTACCTACTGAATATAATGTTTATGCAAATAGGGATGCAAGTAAATACCTTCATTTTTAGTATTACCACATTATTTGTGAATATCATTGCTATGGAATACCAATGGTATGGTACCCACTTTTTGGTGAGGCAATTGCGGCAGGCAGTATGAAGAAATTTTTCCGAAGTTCACGAAAGTTTTCTAAAAATGAGAATGATAGGATAGTTTCAAAAATTTTATCAATCTAATCTACCGACTAGCAGCAAGGATTAAGCTAGGTTTACACATTACGCAAAATTATTAATAACAGTCAAGAGAATTTCTATTTAATTATTAATTACCAATATATATAAACACTAACCTCTTTCAAGCAATAGTTTGTCATTTATGGTCTTCGCTGAACTTAATTTTAACTACTGATATGTGTAAGTCCACCTCTGACAGATTCATTTCAAGCATACTCTTTCCATTGGTTTTCGTCGCTACCACTAGTATTATTTATTCTACATGCAATTTCATTATTCCAATCCGGAATAAACCGTCTAATGGCCGTAAATGTCAAAAGTTTGTTTGCAATTCTAGTAATCGGACGTGAATATCTTGTAATGGTTAAGGATTCCTTCTTTTAAGTCTTGCTGCATATATCTTCGGTTTGAATTGTATCAAAACTGAGCAATTATATTATAATCCCTTAATAGTTTATGGTTTCCCATGATTTTGTTGAAAATTAGTAATATCTGCTGTTACTAGGTCATAGATGATATCAAAAGTCGGAGAAAATAGATTATACGAGGAGAAATATTTTGAGACAGGGTGTGGTAGGATAAAAGGTTTGGTGACACTCGCATAGCTTGACGTTTTGGAGGGTCTGCAGGGGATTCTATAATAAGTTACCAATGAGCTGTGATAAAAGTTTGGACAACAATAACTAAGACAACCTATAAAAGACAATTTCATCCTGAGCGTGTGATGAGTATTGGAAGAAATGATTGATATTCAATGGGACATATGGATGACAATGCCGGAACTTCTCGGATCTCGTTTTGATCGTTGAAATCAATTTCGAGAGTATGATAATATGATAAGACATTTCTTCTTTCGTAATATTCAGAAGAGTATTTGCAGTCACCATACCAGGATTTAAGGAAGCAGGAACTAAAGAGACGTTTTCCTTGGAGAGGTCTAAACCAGCAGAAGTAACCATTTCGTATTTTTCTCTCTTGTTTTTAGTTTCATATTGTCGCTAGTTGTTTTCACGGCAAGGCACATCCCCGAATTTCAATTGGCATCCCCGAATGCAGGAGTTTGATGTTGGAGTTGGATGCCATTTTGCCTCTCGTTCGTGATCAATTTGTTACTAATATAGTTAGGAACTGCATTTGCGATCCAGTTTAGTTTATGTTTACAATTGTAGTTCTACGCAATTTCCTTTGAAATATTGGAATTGGATTTACTGTAGTTGCTAACCAACAAGCTCATTTCATGTCCGCAACAATTTATGTAGATGAGATGGATAATACTTTCTTTGGGTCCTATAAGTAAATCAAACCTACAATTATTATGATAAATGTAGGAAATACATCTTTCATGATAAATTAAAAAAACAAAACATTATAATCAATGCAATAATCATTATGTAACAAATTTGAATATAAAGCTAAGACGATGATTTACCTTCAAATGATTGTTTTTTGAAAGCACTTCAGCACAACGATGGATTATATTTCTATTGAGTTCCAATATTTTCTTTCTATGTAGGGTGACAGAGCAGAACGCAGAACCCCAGAAATCTTGTTATCCCATGGTAATTTAAACTACATTTTTAATATTTTTCAATTACTGCAGAACGTAGAAATGAATATTGCAGTTTCTTTCAAAATTTAGGGATTAGTTTTCAGTGAATTTTGTTTAAATATTTATTTTTATTTTACCAATTGAAAATTACAAGTACAGAAAGGAAAGACCAGAACGAACTAACAGCGTATACTATCTGTTCATCAGATTACTTTCTTAGCTTCAGTCTCCGGACAGCCGTGCTTGGTTATTCAAGTTCCACGTCATCCGTTTCATTTACCTCGTGTCTAGACTGCAAATAAGCAAAACGCCCTGCCGTTCGGTTCTGTTTCGGTCCTAACCGCCCCCAATCTGGGCGGATCCACGGGAGCAGTGTATATGTCTTGGTATAACCGTTACTCTGACTCCTGTATAACGGTGCTATTGTACTAGTATAACCGTTCAATGGCAGTTACTTAGAAAACCGACCCCCAGGGAGGGTTTCAGTACAAATGTTCCTTTAAATACATTGCAAAGCATGAATTATTAAGAATGTCAATCATAAATTATATTATGCTACTATAAATATAAATTTAATGATTTTATTATAATTTTATAATAACTTATTAGCTTGACTATGACTATGTGTGAATAAATCATATTATTATGAATCATTTAGATATAAAGATTAGATAGTAGATGCATTTATAGAAAATTCCAAGTAGGAAGTACAGGAGCTATTGAGATTTATACAACAAATAAAAGTGTAATCCTTAAGAATTTTTCGAGAAATATTTTCAAGGTCATTCAGCTTCAGTGCCGTGTTTAGAAGTCGATTTTGGAGGGTGCAAAGATGTCATAAAAAGTCATACGTATTAGGTATATATCGCCAAGCGCAAAAATTTTACTCTTTTTGCGGAAAATAAGGCAAAAATAGGTTAAAATATCACATAAAATGTCCCGAAGCGCGAAAGTTTTTGGTATTTTGAGAAAAGAATTTATTTTTGCTTGGATTTCGGGAGAGGGAGCATTTGCCCTCAATTGCCCTCAAAAAATACAGCCTTGTTCAGCATTACCGTATTTAGAAGTCGATTTCGGTGGGGGCAATGACGTCATACATTTATATTTATGTGCCTAATCGCGCGGAGCGCGTAAAATTTTTCCTTATTTTGTCTAAAATTCGTTAACAATGTCCTAAAAATCACATAAAATCGCGCGAATCTCGAATTGTTTTGATATTTAGAGTAATTTCTTTCTCTTTTCTTGGATTTGGGGGGGCAATGGCCCCCCCTCATTACAGCCTTGTTGTTGAGTCTCAAAGACCCTTTTGTCACAAACTGAACGAAGAGGCATTGATAGTGCGGAGTTGTCTCACTCGTAGTATTATAAAACATCAACCCTAGATGGATGATGCAAGGATTCTTATAAAAGCGGTTCATTAATCATGAATTCAAATACTATTTTCTGTAGAGCCGATAACTCAGCTGGATGCAGTGCATTTGGGCCTTGGACACACACATGGCATAGCTAGCTAGCAACTTTTTGCGCTGGTTACATAAAATCATAATTTCATTATATAATTCTAATTCAACTTAAATGAAATTAAAGAAATATTGCATGCTGTCTACATAGTATCACTAATCACCCCACCAACGCCAACAACAAACATTTTATAACTTAAAATTAACTGGAATATTGAATTTAGTTATACCGTACCCATTGATTGAACACTCAAAAACCATCAACCATGGATAGGGAAACGTGCTTCATTTGTTTTAATTTCGTCGAGGAATCTGAAGTTAAATCTCTGGACATTTCCAAAAAATTGATCAATGTGTATAGCACATTTCTGCATAGTGCAATTACTAGTGAAAGATTGAGGAAAATGGAAGAGCTGACGGAAAACAGACTTTGTGAAGATTGTTTTAATTCTGCCTTGGAGCTTAAAAATCTTACTGATCAGCTGAATAATTACGGTACCAGATTAACAACTATTGTAAAGAAGACGATGGATACACTGCTAGAATTTTCACTGCAGATTTTGTGTCATCGTACTAAATTGACTTTGCAAGCGAAAGATTTAGATTCTAGTGAAGATTTAATCAAGATAAACGTCCCTAAAGGATTCGGCCTTCTCTTTTCACAATTTTTGAAGAAAGACTCAGTGATACCTACAGTGATAAAAGAAGAAAATGTAGACATTGTCTATGAAAGCTTTGGTTACGGCTACGAGACTGATGGTGACGATTTAAAAACTGATCCATTCTTGGAAACATCTTTAAAAATCGATTCATCGACAAGCTTGTTGTCCCAAAATCCGATTTTATTACCAGAGAAAATTGGTTCTAAGATATCTAACACTGATTTGGCTCCTCAATTGGTGAAAGCTACCCGGGATCAACCTATTAATAATTTAGGACTAGACTTAAAACCATTTCTGGACAAAGTCCTGAAAATACACTTGACAAGTATGCATACTAATCTCATTTTAGCAAATTAATTGCCAAATTAATAAAACTTTATCAAATACTACAATACAAATTAAAAGGCAACTTACATTTTTTGATTGCAGTTTTTTTACATTTAATTTAATGATGTTTATTGAATTTTAAGGACTGCAGTTTGGAGAGGATGGACGACCAGTTATTCCTACGACAAAAGAGGAAACAACTTCGACTAAATTAAAGACAGGAAATCACAGCAGACGGAAGAGAATCCGTCCAAGTAATAACGCGAAGAGGTTATAATTTAGGAATGATTTATAAATATAAACATAATATCAGTAATCAGTATACTTAACTTATATTTTTACTACCAATATACTGGAATAATATGAGAATATTTAATTTTCCAGGAAACACAATGTTTCAACTCTAATAAAAATGGAAAACATGAATAAAATTCGTCAAAAATCATCTGGATTTGAGTGTCGTTTTTGTTGGGTGAAGCATGTGAAGTGGGAAGATCATGTGAAACACATTGAAGAAGCCCACCAGAGAAGACGGCAATTCCAATGCTATGCTTGCGATAAATCATTCAGTCAAAAACATCACATGGACACTCATGTTCGGATCCACACGGGGGAGAAACCTTTCGAATGTTCTTTTTGCTCCAAACGATTCAGTGATCAAACTGCCCATTACAGACATACAAAAATTCATACCGGGGAGAAGAAATACCGATGTGATTTTTGCAGTTACGGAACAAGTGACAGTGGAGCCTTTGGGAGGCACAAGCTCATTCATTCAAATGATTACGAATTTAAATGTAAATTATGCAAGAAGCAATTTAGAATTCGGTACAATTATATGATGCACTTAAAAAGCCATGCGGGAGAAAGACCGTTTGAATGTTCTGTGTGTAGGAAAAGATTTGCGAGCAAAGGAAGTTTGCAGAAGCATATGCGGATTCACACAGGAGAAAAACCATTCAAGTGCAATATTTGCAATAAAAGCTTTGCACAAAAACCTTATCTTGTTGCTCATTTAAGATTGCATACAGGGGAGAAGCCTTACAAGTGTGATAAATGCGATAAATCGTTTAGCAATTGTGGAACTTTGTGGCTTCACCGAAAAAAACATGAAAAAAAGTTACTGAAGTGCAATTTGTGCAAATATACTACTTTCAAGGAAACTGATTTTCAACAACATGGCAAAAATCATAAACAGGAGAAGAAAAACGATTTCCCATTTAAATGCCAAAAATGTGGTCAATATTTCAAACGAAGCAGAACACTTCGAGTTCATTTCAGACGCTTTCACACCTCCGTCAAAACCAATGATAAAAGTGTCAAAGTCAAAAAGTAAATCAACCGACCAGTTAATGAATTCTATTTGTCTCAACTTACCTTAATATGTTCGATTCATTTATCGATTTAATTATCACATCAGTTTGACGAAAGTATATTGTTCATGTAAACATCCCAGGTTTTCAGTTGTTTGCTACAAAATTTTGAAATAAATAATACTAATATCGAAAATTTCAAAATTTTATATTAAAATTGATACAGTTATTTAAAACCATCCGGTGGCAGAACTTAGACCCTGTTAAAACCAAAGCTTGTGGGCTGACATTGGCAAACATTAAGGATTAAAATCTGTTTCCTAGTACATCATCATTTTTTGATGAGGGAATATCATCAGTTTCAGCTCAAAAAGATGCCAGTAAGGTGCCAAATTATTTTGATAACAGTACGAACCCGTAACGACCAATATTTTTCTAACAATTTTTTTACATATTATGTGCATACAATTAATATTTTTGACATTCTGGCGAAGGACAATCGTAGACAGAAAATGTTGGCTCTAATATTTCCCAATTTAAAATAAGATTTAAATAAATTGTGATAGCTATTAAAGAAAAAATCAATGAAAGAAAATTTTGGAATTTGTATGTCTAAATGAAAGATTAGTATTATCTCATTGGCGTCCACCCCTGAATTGCATGAAAACTTCCGAGGAAGATTAGGTTTTAACTCTAAAAATGATGTAGAAGGAATTTGGGTGGAACATTCAAATGAAAATTTTTAATTAATATTTTAGTACAAGAAAAAAATTGTTTATAGCATATATTATTTGGAGTAATATGAGACTTGAAACGTAACCTTTGGCCTAGAGATATTTATTGCCAATAAACCGAATCGGTAAGTTGCCAATTAATTTCCGTTAAAAATACAAACTCGGTACTTTTATGTTAACGATTATTTTTTATTACAAATTTGTTTTACATACAATTTGTATACAATTAATAGTTAAAATTTTGTCTAAACACAATTGTGGTCAGAAAATAGTGGCTCGTACGTTTCCTAGTTTTTCAAAACGACTTGAACAATTTGTGGCTGCTAGGAAAGAAGAAAATCAATACAAGAAGATTTAAAAATCTTTTCGTGGTACTTTGAGACTTGAAACTTAAGCTGTGGCCTGGAAGATTCTAGTGACTACTAACAGCAAACGTAAAGTGCCAACTAATTTTCATAAAGAAACGAACCCGTAACAGAATTATAACCAATATTTCTCTAAAAACATTTTACATACTATGTGCATAAAATTAATAGCTGACATTCAGGCAAAGGACTATTGTAGACAGAAAATGTTGCTCTTATGTTTCTCAATTTAAAATAAGATTTCAACAGTTTGTGTGTCATGGCTAGGAAAGAAAAAAATCAATAAAAAAATTTTGAAATTTGTATGTCTAAATGAAAGATTAGTATTATCTCATTGGCGTCCACCCCTGAATTGCATGAAAACTTTCGAGGAAGATCAGGTTTTAACGCTAAAGAAGATGTAGAAGGATTTTGGGTGGAACATTCAAGTGAAAATTTTTAATTAATATTTTAGTACAAGGAAAAAATTGTTTATAGCAATATTTGGAGTAATATCAGACTTGAAACTTAAGATATTTATTGCCAATAAACAGAATCGGTAAGTTGCCTATTAATTTTCATTAAAATACAAACTCGGTGCATACTAACCATTATTTTTAATATAAATTGTTTTTACATATTAGCTGTATACATTTAACATTTGGCATTTTGTCAACGGTCAATTGTATTGTAGCTCAAAAAAGTTAGCTGTAGGGTTCCAAATTTTTAAAAATAAGGAAAAATGAAGTGGATGTTTCACCCAACGGCCATCTTGCAACTTGCAACATAGCCGACATATAATATAAAACCCACAGAAACATATTTCAAAGTAGGTTATAATAATGGCACCAGGTAGAATTTGAGATAGTTTGTAACGTAATTATTTATTAGAATTTAATAAGAACTACTACTAAGAGTAAGGAATGCTTAAGTTGAAAAATATAGTCCGAGCATTTGATGGCAACAAACATTAAAAACTGCTGTGTACATTACTTGAATAACGCAGTGGATATCAATAAGTAAAACCATTTTGAACATAATCAAACAACTTATTGGCAGATGTCAGGTAATTTGATTAATTTGCCGCTAATCTTTGACCTGTGATTTTCTCTAAATGACAGGGAACGGGATTTACACCAAATTTTGAGGCCAAAACGGTTTGAAATTCAATATCAATACTGCATGTGACCTAGTGTTAATGATCACAACTTAGAAAATTCTCATTTGATGCTTACTGACATTGGCAAGAAAATTTCCTGCATACGGGTATACATACGGAATTATTTACGCACATGTCCGACTTCGCGTTTATATTAAGGCAATGATATATGAGCATAGCCCCAAATCCCCCTTAACCTAACTAGTCTTTCTGTCTTGAACAGAAAAGTTATCGTATTTAAGCATAAAATAGTTCCGGATAGCTATCATAGCATCGCATTTTTACGTTATTCAGTGATTTCAGAAGTTTTTTAGTAACAAACAACGGTTATTGTTTGGCTTATTCATGGCTTATTCATGCATTTTACTTTGTTTTGCGTTAAAATTATGTACACCTATATTCCGTCTGTAAGATTAACCGCGATATTCAATGTATCTACTGTGGATTTGCTTGGTTGTTACATTTTGAAAGGGGTCTGCTCATCTGCTCGTGTGTCTGTCTCTAGTCTCTGTCTTCATCAATTACATTAGGGACTTTGCAACAATCTGGTACGTGCTACGTAAGCACGCAAAGAGAAAAAAATTTCCCTTCAACGTTCTACGTTACGACAATGTTTGATATGTTTGTGCAATTTTCCGTTGTAACGTAAAACAAGAAATTTGAACATCCAAGGCGCGCATCAAATAGTTTGCCTGAAGAATTTATAGAAAATAATGTCTTATTTTGAAAAACTGTTACCTTTCTTAGAAAACGAGAATATTGATGATGAAACCTTGTTGTTGTTATTGTACCTTCCTAAAGAACCATATTATATACTTCCCAGACCTAAAGTATTCAATTTTGAATCTTTGTCGGACGATTTTTGTAAAATTCATTTTAGGTTTTTTAAAAACGACATTCTAAGGTTACGACGAGGATTAAAAATACCTAAAACTGTAATTACATTTTCTGCGCACAAAGTATCTGGCTTGGAAGGTTTATGCATACTGTTAAAAAGACTGGAATATCCTAACAGGTAAATAACAGTATTATTTGTCGAGTTTTATAAAATCATTAAGTGACATGTCATTAATTTGGATTATTATATGTTGTAATATTGTATTTATTACTAGACTTGCTGACTTATGCTCAATATTTCCTAGAACCCAGTGTGAAATATCAAGAATATTTAATACTATGGTCTCATTTGTTTATGATCATCACATTCAGCTCCTCAAAAATTTACACCAGTCATATTTATCTCAAGAAGTATTATCCTCATTCGCAGACGCCATTTTTAATAAAGGATCACCTTATCCCAAATGCATCGGATTTTTGGACGGGACAGTACGACCAATATGTCGTCCTGGAAAAAATCAGAAAGAAGTACGAAAGCTAGACAATTATAAAATCCTCTTACAATGTCAAATTCCATTTAGTAAACATGTTTAGTAAAATGTAATTTTCATATTTTTAGTTCTACAACGGCCATAAAAGAACGCATGCTATTAAGTTTCAATCCGTGATGCTTCCTGACGGCATAATTGGATGTCTATATGGACCGGTTTCAGGACGAAGGCATGATGCTTATTTGCTTCAACAGAGTGGACTTATAAATGAGCTAGAAAATATATTCAAAACTCCTGAAGGGGAACCGTATTACTTGTATGGAGATCCAGCCTACCCACTCAGAAAATGCTTGATGGTACCTTTCAAACGCTACCAAAATTTGACTCCCTCAAAGTTGTTATGCAACAAGCGAATGAGTCAAGTTAGGGAATCTGTTGAATGGGGATTTGGCAAAGTGACTAATGTTTTTGCTTTTTTGGACTTCAAGAAAAATTTAAAAATCGGGTTACAGCCTGTTGGCAAGTATTATTCCGTGGGGGTAATTTTAACTAATTGTCATACTTGCATTTATGGGTCACAAGTTAGTGAATATTTTAATTTAAACCCACCATCCATGGAAGACTATTTGGCCCAATGAAAACCAAGAAACTAAATAGAATTACAATAATATTTTATTTAAAAATGTTCATTTGTGTTAATTAATTTTATTCATAATACTGAAACGTTAGATGAAGAATGAAATAAAAGTCCAGTACTTAAAAATAATCCACTCAGTCTTTAGCACAAATAATTCAATTTTTACTTTTCTGAACAAATTCCAATAGCGCACGAGTCATTGCACTCCGCTCTTCGAACTCCATTGCCTGTTTTTGCTTAGTTAATTCCAATTCAGATTTTCGAATTTCGGATTCTGTCTTAATTCTTTCACGTTCCACGGTCAGTTCAAGAAGCTTATTTTCTGCCTCTTGTTGCCTAATTTTCAGCTCTTCGCACTTAAATTTCATCTCAATCTGTGAATAATTTTAGATTTGACATTTACGATCAGAGGCAGATAATTATTAGGTAATAATTGTATCTTTAGCTCACACTGACTTACATCATGTTTTTCTCTCAAATATGACACAGCATCAGTTCGTCCAGCAGTACGCTTATTTTTGGGCTCTTGTAATTCTTCTGCATTGCGTTTCTCAGGAAATTTTGAACTGGCTCCATCATCTGGCTCTAAAGTTTTGGAAACATTAATGCTTGTTTCACCCTCTTCTTCCTGACTATTTCGTGTATCGTCCCCGTCTTTGGGCTCACATGCTGATCCTCCAGAATTAATGTCCTTTTCCAAATCGATCAATACCGAATCTCTTGTTTTTTCGGCACTCTCTCTGTTTTTTTTGGAATATAACTTGCGAATATTTTTGCAATCCACGTCGTTGCGCAACTTCAAAATACTTGTTAGCAAATATTTAACTGTTTCGAAATCACCTTCATCAATACCAGACCTGTAATTATACAGAATTAAAAAGGATAAACTATTATTTATATATTTATTCGGACCATTCTACTTCAAATTGTAGAGCCTTACAATCTTTTGCTAATCGTTTCTTCTTTTGAAAAATCCTTCAGCAGTAGATTGGCTCTATCTCTGCAACTTCTTCCAGTAACTGACATCTTCAATTCACACTTCTGGAGCTTAATGGCAATTTCATCCCAAACGGGTTGTTCAACTTGAAATGCGTATGGGTTGAGTGCTTCTACTTCAGCTAGGAGAGCGTCATAATTGACATTGGACTTAAAAGAAAACTTCCCCATATCACTTTTGGTCAATTGAACTATCTAATTAACTTAAAAGAATAATATTCACAATACAGTAGTAAAAGGAATTTGCTCAGTTATTCAAAATTTGTTCGAAAAAGTCTTCGATAAGGAGTAAGTTATGCATCCCGTAATGAGCACGGTAAATACAGCATATTTACGTTGCACATTCGTGCGCGCCGACGTAAGTCGTAAAGAGAAAGCCAGCGAAAGTCTGTCCCGCCGCGTGGAATTCAAATTTTACGGCCTTACGATGCACGTCCCAGATTGTTGCAAAGTCCCTATTATCTTGCATCTTACGTGTTCCTAAGCCGTTTGGTATGAGTAACAAAAATTTAACCATTTAATTAATTTAATTATCGACCAAATGAAATAAAGATCAAGTGTCAAGGCAAGGTAAGAAAGAAATAAGCAAATCAACTTCAAACTTGATTTGCTTACAATGTTTGAACAATGACAACAAATTTTAATGTGGCCAGAAATTACAATACAATCTCCCTAAAATCCGAATGTACCAACTATGTGTAAAATATTTAACGTCATAAGAACGTTACTTGACTATCATAATCATTGATTTTAAAAATTAGATGTATGCAAATAAAATAGTTTTTAAATTTTCAATCTTATAATAGACTTTTTCACGGTTTCTCAATTGGTGGGCCAGTGACTGAAGTTTACTAGCAGTTTAGTAGCACAATTTCTGACTAAGTAAAATTACAGAAGAGATACCTCCTACAATGTGTCATGTAAATTAGTAGCCGTTTCTATTTCCAGAACTATCCTAAATTTATTTGCAATGATAATTATTTGTAATTTAAGAATTTAAATATTCTTCTAGAAACAGAAATTACTTTTGACATATGAACATGTGCTGTAATATTGCCATTAGCATTCAGCATTGGATGCAAGATTGTTAAATATTTAATATTAGATGTATATAATATAATGTATTTAATTATCCTTAGGTTACTGTATCAATAATGTCACAATCCCAACAATTTGACCAACCAGAAGGAGAGGAATTAGCTGCAGAAGGAGCAGAAGTCTATCCTGCTTTGCTAAATGACGTGGTAAATTAAAAATATTTTCTATTTATCTATCAAAAAATACATCATTTTCTGTAGTACAATTGTCTACTATATGTACTATAGAATATTATATTTACTACTATATTTATACATTTCAGATTGCACGTTATTAAGTATGTTTAAATAACTAAATGAATATTACAGGTTCTAGGTCATATGTTCCAATTCCTCAGTATCCGTTACTTAAAGAATTGCAGATTGGTATGTCCCAAATGGCTGTTCAGTTCTGAAGCAGAATTTAGAAGGCGTTCCAGAGTAAAATTGTCGCTTGAATTTGAGATGTACAACGATCTAGATGGAGAAGTTAAGATGCGTAGAACACCAAAATACGTAAAAAAGTATCCTGAGACTTTAAATGAAATCTTCGACTCTTCCACGCGCAATGTTCCTCTCGATTCCCTGGGACTTTATCACCGGATGCCTTGGACTGAGTTGGAATTACGAAATTTCTTTGAAAGTGGCAAAGGAAGGCTCATAAGGGAATTAATTTTGTGCCAATTAAAGCTACCATTTGGGCCTTTGGCTCATGAGGCTGCCATAATAGGCGACCCTGTGTCTTTCGTAGGAGAAAATATTTTCCGCAGTTTGAAAAGATTAGACATCACAAACTCAAAAAGAATGACCATACAATTACTAGAAAATATCGAAGTTCTTAATCTCTGTAGCTGTACTATAGTAATCCCTCCAGACGAAACGAAAATTACTCCAAAAAATTTATGTCTGAAAGAATGTAAATTTATCCGCAAAGTAGATGGACAAAAGCCAAAAGAGGTTCTTATTAATGGCTTTATAAATTTCGAAAAAATGAAAAAGCTAAAATTATTGCAGAGTAAAAAATCCAACTCTGAAAACGAGGAGCAATGGCTATGCATAAATATGAATTCCCAACAGAAAATTAGTTTGGAAACTCTTATTTTGTACGGTATCGAAATTCAGGATTGGGAGAATTCCAACTGGACAGTTGAAAGAATGGAGCTTGGAAAGTTAGGAGATAGGGACCAAGAAATAGTCTTGAACACAAAAAATGTTGAGATGAAAATCAAGGACATAGTTATAAACAACTTACCCAAAGTTGTAAGATCCTTACCTTCGTCTGTTCAGAATTTGACGGTTTATGCAGACCTACGGAAACAAAACTTTTCAGACCCCTTTATCGTATCTCAGTTTCCTAATTTGGTATATCTAAGCACTAATACTCACAATATCCGTTGGTTTACCAATATCAGCAGTCTAAGATCCCTAAATGTTCGTCCCAGTAGCCGTCGTGATATTCATCACTTAGACTGTAGCAATAATAGCCGTATCAATTTAGAAGATATTCCTAAAAGTGTCAGAAAAATAAAAATGGAAGATTGTTCTCTACCAACATTCGGACCCGATACCGAGCAACATGAATTAGATGTACTTGTAGTAACAGGTGGTCTTCATATTACAGAAATAAGAGACGCCTTAAGTATATTACCATCAGAATTAATTGTTCTGGATCTCACTGGTAGTTATTGTATTGACCACATTTTTAGTATTCTAATGAATAAAAAGATTTCCAATAGAATTCTACTTGGAGGAGTAAACTGGATGTATAAACATGTAGAAAAATTGTTTTCTCCTGTCGTGGACAAGAAATCTGCATGCTACTCCTTTCAGAATGGAAAAGGTGTAGCGATACCAATATCCCAATTTGACGCTGAATTGACTCAATTCATTATTATGAAGGTACATTATTACTAACTTAACTGTTCAAGTGTGACGAGTAACAAGAAGGACAAACTTGTAATCAAATATCATTTATTTCCTTGTAATTTATATTTAGTAGTGACAAAAATTATTTCTTACTGTTTCATACTATGCAACCTTTATGAATATTCGATCGTAAACTTAATTAGCTGTTTTCAATTTTTTACATTTGTATTGTACCGCAATATTATTTTACTAAAAGATAAATATAATAGTAATAGATAAATTATCAATCTATGTAGATGGTATGCAAATATACCATAATCTATGGAAACGTTCTAATTTAGTGTTTTGTATAACTAATAGTGTTTTTTAGAAATTTTTTTAACAATCTTACCAGCAATGGATAACTGGTTATCAGTAAGAGTAATTATTTAAATTTTTTGTACATATTAATAAAACATCAATTATTGCTATTAGATTTTAAATACTATTTTCAAAATAGTCTGCATAAAATACTGCTTTCTATACTTTTTAAATATATACGCTCATGTATTTATTATGTATACTTTGCTTTGGAATAATGTAATATAAGACTTAACAATTAGTGTTGCAATAATACAATGTAAGCGCAAGTGTGGCGCTGTTTGTTTTTTGTATATAATCTGTTATTGTGACGTGATAAGAAATAAAATATACATACCATAAAATATAAATTGATGAATGTTGATAAAAGCTACCATGAAAGATTATTTCCACAATAAGTGGTAATCATTTCCAACTTCCAAGCCAAGATGAATAGTAATAATTATTGTACTGTAATGCTTTTTATGAAAAATATATTATGCAGGTCTATAATATTTTGTTTATCTGTAGGAAAAGTGCATTTTAGGCTTTTTAAAGCTGTATTAATTATACTATTAATTGGTTTAAAAAATTATATCAAGGTAGTAATATTTCACCCAGTTTACCAAAAATGGAATATTATACAAACAGGAAAAGTAACACATTTTGTATATTCAAATTCAAAACCCACTAATTTTTAATTCAAGTCTTTAAGTGTTTTTATTGCAAGTTTTATTTTTAACTTAAAGATTTATTTGTAGTTTTGTATTCACTATATTATTGACTACATGTAGCCTACAGCCACAGCTATTTCACTACATATTATATTCATCCCAAAATAAATTTACATAGTACAACTGCAATAAATTTATAACTTTGTTTACATGTACGTATACGTCCATAATATGAAAAACATCCCTCATAATTTTACTAAAATGTTTTACATTATATAAAATAAAAAATATAATACCAATTTAATTCAACATGATTTAATTCCCCGATTACAAAAATGAAAACAACATTGATTCTTAAATGACACCTTTTTAATCATTTGTCGCATTATTTTATAGCTTTACAGTAAATTCAAATTGGTAAATGGGCCTTCCAATTATTAAGTAGCTGAGCTGCTTTATAGGAATGAACGATCTTTTTGTTTGTCCGTTAGCACTTTAACTCAAGAAAGGGTTGAGATAATCAGTTCAAACTTTCTGAACGTAATCTAGAGATGAAAACTGAGGTCAGTGTTGAATATGGGTAACATTGGCCCCTCTGTCTGTTGGCGTAATTCAAAAGCTAAAAATTGAAGTAACTTTAATTATTGAGATTGTAAAACAGTAAAACGTCATGAAATAGTTCGTTCGAAAGGTTACTCGTTAAGTCGGGTCAAGGTCAAGTCATACGGGTCCATAGGTCAAAGGTCATTAGAAAAATGCACTAATAACTTTACTAAACGTCGCAAATCTCCGCTACTTTTTTACATACATTTGCATTGGTTTATTTCATTGGAACTTTTCACACTTCACGCGAACCGGAATGATTGGCTTACATAAACAGCGTTTGCCAACGTTTTGCGTTGTAATGATGTAATGTAAGCTTTAACCTACTCTTCTGTCTTAAAATAAAAATAAACCGCGGCATTTAATATTATGGGTGCGGTCGTGCGGTACTATATGTGTGGATTTGTTTTAGATTTTCGGGAAGATTGATCAATCTTTCAAATGGTCCTCCCAATTCAATTCTTTAAATAAATAGTTTAAATTCTTTTAAATCGTAATTTTATGTGTTATTATCAATGAATTGAGCAATAACTATCACGCAAAAATAAAAGAAAGATAGATTTGTCAGGTCAAAGGTAAGCAATTGGTATTCGTCATTTTTTATTTTTATGTTCAACTTCTGTAAATTTGATTTACTTTTATCCGACACAAGAAATTTTTATTCCGTCAGAAATTACAATCAATATATCCATTATCCAATTATATGAAATCAACACTAACTGCGTTTAAAATATAGACGTCATAATATTTAAATCATAAGAATATTATTATTATTGAATTTGGACTTTCGACTTGTGAAGGACAGAAGAAAGTCCAATTAATAAAAAAGAATATATTTTATTAATATTGAACACATGCAAAAGTTTTATGTTCTTTTCCGTCGGTTAAATACGGTGACTGTTGTACCCTGTTTGACACTAGGCCCTCTGGCCTGACTGACGGTAGTCAGCGACAAGCACGTATTTAGTAGGAGGGCGGGGGGCGCATCGCCCCCCCTAAATCTGAGAAAAAGAGTTTTTTCTCAAAAAAGGCCTAAAATTGCAAAAATTTTTCATTTTTGGCATAATTTTTGCTTCCGCCTCCCCTTGAACAAATTTCTAGATACGTGCCTGGTCAGCGACCAAGACCAATACTTGTCACTGTTTGCTATTTGCAGAAATTCTAATTGTTTGTTAGTTATATGTTTTGGAGTTTTGATACGGTGTTTGGAAAATCATTCTAAGCCTAAGAAGAGAAATGACAACATGTGGATGACATATAATTATTGGATACAAGAATTCTATAAATCTCAAAATGTTCTAGAAAATGTACAGATAATTTACTTGTATTTTGATTTCCTTTAGGTAAAGTAACTGTATCAATGATGTCGCAGCCCCAACTCGACCAACCAGAAGGATTTAAATTATGTACTGGAGAAGTAGAAGTGCATCGAGCACTGCTAAATGACGTGGTAAATTAAAATATTATACATAATATAACATAAAATGTAAGCAGAAACAAGTTTCAGTCCTATAGATCCTGCAAGATTGTTTCAGTTTTACAATTTCATTAATGACTAAAGATGTGTAAATTTGATTTTTGAAGGTTTTGAAGCATTTGTTTCGTTTTTTGAGTGTTGAAGATGTAAAGAATTGCCGATTGGTATGCTCCAATTGGTTGTTCAGTTCTGAAGCAGAATTTAGAAAACGTTCCAGAGTAAAAGTGTGTCTAG
Source organism: Tomocerus qinae (assembly GCA_020055645.1). Taxonomy (NCBI): domain Eukaryota; kingdom Metazoa; phylum Arthropoda; class Collembola; order Entomobryomorpha; family Tomoceridae; genus Tomocerus; species Tomocerus qinae. Next base: position 64,631,051 of record CM034546.1, read on the forward strand.
AATATGAGCTTTTTAAGTATCCTGAGACATTAAATGAAATCTTCGAATCTTCCTCCCGAAATGTTGCTCTCGATTCCCTGGGACTTCATCACCAGATGACTTGGACTGAAATAGAGCTATTAAATTTTTTTGAAAGTGACAAAGGAAAACTCATTAAAGATTTGAAATTGGACCGTTTAGCGCTGCCAGTCGGACCTTCGGGTCATCAATTTGTCGTAATAAACGACATGGTGTCTTTCGTAGGAGAAAATATGTTCCGTGGTTTGAAAAGATTGGAAGTCAGATGCGAAAAAAGAATAAGAATAACCATACAGTTACTAGAAAACATCGAAGAACTTCAGCTTTATAGATGTGCTATAATAATCAATCCAGATGAAACGAAAATAACCCCAAAAGTCCTACGCTTGAATGAATGTACATTTATCCGTGTAGATGGACAAAAACCAAGAGAGGTTTTTATTAATGACTTCATAGATTTCGAAAAAATGAAGAAGTTAAAATTATTGCAGGGTAAAAAATCCGACTCTGAGAGCGAGGAGCAACTATTATGCATAAATATGAATTCTCATTTGAAAATTAGTATGAAGACAGTTCATTTGTATAGTGTTGTAATACAGGATTGGGAGAAAGCCAACTGGAAAGTTGAAAAACTAGTGCTTGGTCAGATGTACCACAGTGGCCGAGAAATAGTCCTAAATACACAAAATTTTCGAATGGAAGTCAAAGAAATGGCTATATGCCATTTATCGAAAATTATGACATGCTTACCTTCGTCTGTTCAGAATTTGACGATTTACGGAGACCTACAAACAATACAAAACTCTTCGGACCCCTTTCACGCTTCTCAATTTCCTAATTTGGTATATCTAAGTACGGATAGCGACAACCTCCGATGGTTTACCAATGTCACCAGTCTAAAGTGTATTAATGTCCATTCCTCTGACACTTATCATCGTCGTAGTTTTGGTAGCAGTCGTAATCGTATTAATTTCCAAGATATTCCCAAAAGTGTCAGAAAAATGAAATTAGAAGATGGCGCTCTGCCATTAATCGAACCCAAAACCGGGCAACTGGAGACACTTGTGTTAATTGCTGGTCTTTATATCAAAGAATTAAGAAAAATTCCAAGCTTGTTGCCTTCAGAATTACTCGTTGTAGACCTCACAGTTATTAATGTTTATTGTTTCAGCGATTTTTTTAGTATTTTAACAGATAAAAGGATTTCTGCAAAAATACTAATTGCATTTGGAGAAGCCCCATGGAACAATGAAAATTTTAAACGTCTGTTTACCCCAATTGTAGATAAGGAATCGTCATATTACTGTTTCCACAGTGGGAAAGGTGTAACAATATCGGAATCACAATTTGATGTTGAGGTAGCTGAATTCCTCAACATTTCACAGACCCTCGGTTATTTCTAAATACCCAAGAGTTTAAAAACGCGGAGAAACATATTATAATTATTCATTTCCTTGTAATTAATAATTACTAAAATCACAAGTCAGTGTTTCCGTTATATTTAATATTTGACACTTACTGCTTCTTTATTGTAACCCTTACCTACTAACAGAGTTCAGTTTTAGCCGGCTAAAACTACATTTGCACACCCACCCGGGTAAAAGGGGCAAAGTGGGTAGTGGGCAAAAGGGGTAAAAGTACCTAATATTTAAATTTTTGATCCAATTTTTACATCCTTTAGTGTGTCTATTAGCCCCATTTTGACTTTTACCCCTTTTGCCCACTAGCCATCTATCAATTTACCCGCCCACTAGCCACTTTTGCCCCCTATCCACCTAGCCACTACCCACCGGCTAGTTGAACTCTGCCTACTAACGCTTTTTACCCATTTTTAGCTTTTTTTTATATGTACTAGGAGGTTAATGTTGTTTTACATCTAAAGAATCAGCATAATTCGGATAATCATAAATAGAAATAAGCAATTATACTGTAACATAAATTCCGAATTCCCACCTTTATTGAGCATTCTGCAAAAGATTCAACTTGTCGCCTGTTTTAATGTAACAAGTTGCAATGGCTGCTGTCAAAGGATCTGCATCAATTCTACAAAATCAACTTTTTAAAGTTCATACATAAAGTTATCATATAATTCCTTTCTCCATATTTCTATTTTATTTTCAAATTCATTTTATATTAGTGGAATATTTTGCTTTGTCTTTTGGCAATCTTAATTTGAGACAGTAAAATATTGGTATATATAATATCAACTATTTTATATCATGAATGACTGTCAACTATTACATTAGCGATTACTGTGGCTGCAAGTAAATAAAATTGTTTGAAATGGCTAGTACCTATGTGTATTAGTAACAAAAATTATCAGTTACCGTTACTATTACGTTTTAGAGACTATTTTACAATATAATTTAATTGTGGGGCCAAGTCACTTATAATAATAATTTTTTTGTTGTAAATGCAGATGTAAAGATAACCTCACTGTCGTTACCCTAGGAAATGTAACCCAAGAAATATAAAAGGGCTTTGTTATAAACTTTAATTAGCAAATAGTAAATTTTAACTAATTAGTAACTAGTTACAAAAGGTTATTTTCACCTTCTGGTGAACAACATTAATATACTTTAAGTGTAAATGGCTGATTATTTATGATTGTATACGTTTTGATCAGTAATTTTGCATTATCAAGAATAAAACTAGATATTTTGTTATGTGAGATTTACCATATTGGTCGTATCGTGGTTAAATAAATACTGTGACAGAATATCTAGACATTTCACAAAATTGTGAACACAATATGTGCTCACTCCTGTGTATATTTGTATTTCGTATTACTGTTAGTTTTAGTTAGTGCTTCTCCCATTTTATCTTATTTGAAATTGCTTTATAAATAATATAAAGAATTTCCGTATTCATCAGTGTTTCTTCTTAAAAAATAAATACTTGTTATGGATACTATAATAATATTATGTACTAATTAATTACAATTATGTATCAACGTAAAAATTGATTTTTATGTAATAAGTAAATAGCTGGATATTACAATTTATTGTTTACATACATACATAGTTAAATTAATAAGACATAACTATAGTTAGCATTAATTATTCTTTGATTCCCCGATTACAATCATGTAAAATGTAATAAATGTAAAAATTATTTTAATTTAATTAATTTTTAAATATTTAAATTCCCAAGTCCTTTGCATTCATTTTTTCCTTTCCTTTTTTAAAGAAAAACAGTTAGGTATTGATAAAACAGTAGACTAAGCTATCATTTAAATAGGTCACAAAATTCGCCAAAGTAAAATGATAATATCAAAATCATAGATCCATGGATCTTAAAATTGCTATACTATTACTTATTAAAGGGTCTAAACAGTTACCCAAGCAATTCATTGTGCTCACTCAAAATTAAACCATTATTAGGATTGCAACTCAAGAACTTCAAGGGGCCGGTGGCGTTGTGTAAAGTCCTATAATGAAGTAGAATAATATAAATGTTCGCAAATATGTATTATGTCTGCCCCAATCCTGGCCTAAATCTGCCACAACAAACACTATCATGAGAATATTAGTCACGCAAATTGATTTTAATTTTCAATTTGATCCATATAATATCACAATAATTAAAGTAATCAGATTAATTAATATTAATTTGTGAGATACGGGTCATAAGAGACACAACAGTTGAACTTAACTTAATTTGTAATGGATGATATAATATGCAAACATAGCATGCAAAGACATTTATGTGATATGGGATATTATAACAATATAATATGATAAACCATGCCTATACCTTTTAACATACCATACCCATAAAACATTTACAAAATTTAGCTTTTAATTTTAAAATCGTAAAATATATAGTACATTCCTGGTTTAAATAAAAGAATACCTAAAGTTTAAAAGTCTCTTCAGTTTTAGATTTAGGTATTTGTTTATTTCATTGCAAACTTATATACTTACAAGACATTTGCAGATGCTTGCACAAAAAAGTTTACCAAACATGACAAGGTATCATTAATCATTGCACATTAATGGGCAATCAAGATTTTGGTTATTATATAATTCCAATTATTATTTCCATTGTGTTTTTAAACTTTTTGGTAATAAACTTTGGAAACAATAACACATTTTTAAGGGCAACGTAACTTATTGATATCGATTTAAATAAAATGTTCTGTAAATTATCTGTAAAACATTGTCCAAAAACTTTAAAACTTTGAAATCTGAATCCAATGTTGAAACGCCACCAACAGTGGGATGTGTAGAAATATCTAAAAAGGCACTCCAAGCCAAACACAATCATACAAATTCCAACTAACATAAAATAAATGTAAAATCCGGACACGATATTTGAGCTAAGCGATAGAACAATGATGCTACTGGCCGAATTTTTAAAACGCAAACTATCCTTAGATAAATTAAATATTTTATATAGTTCCGTCCACCAAGAGAATATTCCCGACTGTATTAATCTATTAAAAAGAAACGCCGTCTCTCCTCCATCTTTGACACCAATGACCCATCCAAAATTTGTAGACAGAATTGCTTCGTTTCCTTTCCCAAAGATTTTGCTTTCCTCCCCAAACTGTGGGACGAATGCATCTAATTGATCTTCAAAATCGACGAATGCACTTTCTGAGCATTCTGAGACGATTTCTTCTGATGATTTGTTTTTTGGCAGAACCAAACGCTGAATGATAAAGTGAATAGTTTTTTCATCCGCTGCACTTGTATTACCTGTGATTCCATAGTTAAGCTTCGTATCACGTATAGTTGCTAACAAATCACTTAATCTCAGTCCAACAACAAGACACAGATGTAAAATATAGTTGTCTACACAATCGTTTGGTGATTTAGAATGAGTTCGGGAGTAGAATAGAAATTTTTCAATTTCTTTAAATGTCATTGGATAAATGTTTGGAATTGGGGCAGTTATTTCTGTAGTTACAAGTCCAATGTATGCATTGGACAAAACTACAACAGCCAACATCCATCCTAAGCTAACGACTTTGAATTTTGCTGAAGAGCACTCTGGAATATTGGGCAAATACATATTGTACATAAATGTAGATGCAACAAAGAGAATGGATCTAACGAGTCCCATTTTCTTGAACATAAAGTAAACAACAATGACCAATATTGTTCCAGATGTCACAATGGCATACCAGGCTTCCACTTTATAGGGCTTCACAAACATTTTGAACGATCCATAGTCCGCATTTAAAGAATGACATGTGATGAAATTAAAACCAGTCGAGCTTGTCACAAAAAAAGATGACCTTAGTACTGCGTGTTGAACTTCAACTGGACCATTTACGTAAATAGTGTTAAATAAGGATGACATGATCCGATATTTTTCGGGGATGTAAAGATCTTTTTGACCAGTAGCCACTATCGATGTATTTCCCCGTCGTGACAATGATTCAACCAGGAATAACGAAACTTCGTTCAATTTCTTATCTCTGAAGGGATTGAACCGTAACCCGTAACCTGACCTGGATTGTTGTTTGTATAAAACAGATTTTGCATCATTTAAAAATCCAGCCTCATTTACTGAAGCAACCCAGTTCACGACTTTTCTGTTTTGAAATGTTCTCATTTTTGTGGCCTCTTTTAAACAGTCTACACGTTTATTATTGTGACGACAAGGTAAAGTTATCCGTTTGGAGTCTCTACAGTTACCGCACACGAACATCAAATATTCCTTAATTTCACCATTGGCTAATTTGTCGAATGTTATTAACCTGAGATGCTCAAAGTGTCGATACATGTATTCCGTTGATTGGGACAAATAACCGTTTGCCATTTCTTGTCTTAGATTCCTATGGAAATCTCTTGCTTCGTAGTATGACATAATTACATCTACAAACATTTTTCCACAAGATCGAAGTATATCATTTGTCAGTGTAGATAGCAGCAGTATAAGCCCACTGGGATTATACATTCCACCATTTTGAAAAGTTATAGAAATACATTGAGATTTTGCATGCGTTGTGTTCGAATAGTGTAACCAGTTACGACTGTTTGATGCATTCCAATCGAATCTTCCTATACTATGACTATAACTATTGTAACCCAACATCTGAATCATCAGCCCTGAAGAACTGTATATAAAAATTGGCCTCGTCACAGGTTCTAGTGTTAGCTCTTCTCTTTTCGATCTTTCGTTCAGGATTACATACGAATAACATTCTTGATGGACATCCAGCCAAAAATTTAAAACTGATGATGCTGTGCACAAACAAAATGATTGCACACACGCTAGAAGGGAAAAAATTAAACCAGGTGAGAAATCCATTTTAAAGGTCTTGGATTTTAAAATGTAAAGCTTTTAAGTTTGTCGCTTTTATTGCTATTTGGGATGAAATTACTAGTTGCCGCTATTTGTAATTCTTCCAAAGTGTATTTAATAGCAGATTAGTGTATTACAATCATTCATGTTTAAATTTTCTGACTCTTATAGCTGTTAATAAACCCTAAACAGTTGATTTTTTCGCAACATGAATACGACAAAATACTGTATATTGGCAATTTTGTATTTCGAACACTATATTTCCCTCTGTCTATATGTCTATACATCTAATGTCATATATCTGTCTGCTCCTCAGCTCCTAAAAATATAATTTTTAGCTTTAACTGACAATAATAATTTATAATGTAGTTATTTATTTATTTATTTCATCAAAGTAAATGTAGAACTAAGACCATTTCCATTTCGGTATTAGTACATAGCGTTAGTGTAAAGCGGATGGAGGACGTCAGGTAAACTGGTTTTAACAAACTGTCTTTTAGGCAAAACTAGGAAAACTGGTTTTTCCGGTCTTATTGCAAAAGGTTAGCCATAGATGACTTCATATGCAAGATCCAATAGTCAATAGTCACCTGATTGTATCAGGTTATGTGAATGTTTGATTGTATTTTCAACCGGATTCTTTTAAAAGTGCATAATAATTGAGTCTAAAATGAAAATTAGGAGCGAATTGCGCTGAGCTGTAAAAAATATAGACCTAAATTAAATACAGTAGGACAAATTCAATAAAATATGGGCCAAATTAAATTCAAATTAAATAAATTGAGCCAAATTAATCAAAATTAAATAAATTGGGCCGAATTGAATTAAATTGAGTTAGATTTTGTAATGATGAAATAATTTTATATTTAATTGTTTAATACGAAACAAGTTAAAAACCGGCGATCAAAGACAGTTGAGGCCGAAAGGGTATTAAGTAGCTATTAAAGTATGATTATATAGATTTAGATGCATGAAAGTATAACGGGCTATCACAGTCAGGCACGTATCTAGAAATTTGTTCAAGGGGGGGGGGGCGGAATCAAAAATGCGGAAAATTTTTGCAATTTTAGAAAAAAATTCTCTTTCTCTCAGATTTAGGAAGGGACGCTGCGCCCCCCCCATGAAATTCAAATTTTCTCTTTGATATATAATAACTTTAACAAGTAGAATCAATAGGAAGATATTTTGCCTACTGTTTTGATTTGAAGTATAACCTATATTATGTAGAAAATCAGAAAAATTATAAATTATCAGTTTGTGTGATAATTATTTACATGTGCTACACCTGTTTAAAATTAAAAATAATATTAAGTACTTTCAAATACTCAATCTGTTTGCCAAAATATCAGTTTACTTTTTTGGGAAGACTAATTTCCTTATACGGAGGACCAATTTACTCTTGCCCAAACAGCGAGTTTACTAAAGCCAATTTAGGTCGAACCGAAGCGGGGTTTTCTGATAAATAAATAAATTTCAATCTCTTAGCAAACTAAATGTCATAAGTCCAAGCATATTAATAAATTAGTATTTCTACTGAAGCCAATTAATGGAAGGCCCATTTAAAGCATTATAAAATAATAATGTAACCACAAGTAATCGTCATTTCTACAATTAATAATACATGGGATATTAAATAAGAATACAACCAGTTAACCAGTCACAATATTGTTGCTTGTAAAAATAAAAATTTGCGTGAAGAGCACTAGTCTCAAGTTTGCGTGTGTTAGTTGTTTTCTGGATGCTTTAGGATTCCATCGCAACACAAAAGGTATAAAGCACGCAAATAACATGTATGGTGTTTGATACAGATTAAATATGGTGATCATATCTTCAACGCTTTTTTAGTCTGCCCACATCGTGACCAAAATCTGCAATGTTCATTTAGACGTCGTTTTTTGGTGTTTTTTTAAAACGACAAGTAATTATGCTTGAACCTTAAAAAATGCATAGTCTACCTACATGGCACTATATCAATGACTCAAGTTATATATATTATATTTCATTAATAGAAGTGATGATCGGGTGAATAAATATAAGTGAGACATCCCATCTATCTGTGCTTTCGAATACAGACATTTAGTAAAACATTTGTAATTTTTACTGTGCTATGTAATATTTACTTTGTGTTTTAATTGTATTTTAGCTGCTTCTGTTCACAGAATTAAGAATATACATCCATATAGAAATAATTATAACTGCATGCATACATATGGTCTGAATATTTTAATAAATTTTGTTGGTTTTATCAATAATTTAGTAATAACAATAACTAATAACCGACAATTAAGTAATTAGCATTGAATTTGCAGTATATTAAAAATTTTCTGGAAACATTTCCTTTTTTGTAACTAGTGTAGTGTAACCCAGTGCAGACACGTATCCAGGAATTTGATGAAGGGGGGTGCAGTAAATTACATTTGTAAAATTATGACATATACTCGCGAAGCGTGAACAGTTTTAGAATTTTTACCTTTTGTACAAAAAAATCGTCTTTTTGTGGAAATATTTTTGGGGGGGTGGTCCCGGGCACCCCCCCTCTGGTTGCGTACGTGCCCCAGTATCTCTTTTCATTCATAAGCTTTGCATGCAATGCAAGTAACAGCGAGACAATATCATCACTCAAGGAACGATTTAGCCTCAATGCATTTTTGTTTTGTGTACGAAATAGCCTTAATGAATCAAACAAGAAGTGTAGTAGTAGTAAGGCTATTTTGCGCACAAAACAAGAAGTGCATTGAGGCTATTTATGTGGGCACTGAGTCATTATAACCCACCTGGGGGGATGACCCAATTACCCAATCAGACAAAAGCATTATCGTCTGAAAAACTATAATTCCTTCCAACTGGTTGAGCAACTTAGTTAGTTTGCTAGTGCTTAAATGTAAATTATGCTGTATTTGAACAATTAAATAGTACCAAGTAAAACTCCAAGATCCCCAATAGACATCAGCAATTTGACCATTCCCCTGCTAATACTCATTACAAATCCAGGGACGCTTTGTACAGTGATTGGGTCGTCTAACCCAATTCTGAATTGCATAAATTTTTGTGAACGCAATAACTTCATCATGTATTTAGCATCATCTGTGCTTTGTGAAGAATAGAGCTTTAAATAGTCCTTTACAACGTTGTTGTAACACTGTGTCATTTTGTACAATGAAGCTAAAACTAAACACCAGATGACAAAACCGGAAATGGCGACAGAGCAGATCGCTATTAGTGTGACAGGGTGCAAAGCATTTGTGTACTTAATAGCAGTAACGAAAATAATTATTAGCACTCTTGTGATCATGGACTGAATGGGTGCGAGCATAAAGCCCAAGATCTCTTGCAAATATTGGAAGTAATATTTGAAAACGTTGTTGTACTTTGCCAATATTGTTGGGACCTGTCGAACGACATCTGCTGATCTGTAGCTTTTTTCACCCAACCTGTATAAATATTTTACCAATATAATATAGCATTATTTTCTAATATCAACGTTGTATACCACACAAATTACAAATATTTAGTAATTTAACAGTTGATGTACTTTAAAGAAATTACTTACTTTAACTCCTTTTCGAAAGAACAATATATTATTGTGTACGCAAATATTAATAACTCGATCACCATAAAAATGATACAGGCAGTGGTTGCCGTCGTCCAAAACAGTACGATTGCATTGGCAATCAAAATCACGTATGCCAAATTCTGATATTCTGGAGGGAAATCCACATACAAAAATACTGGCAATCTGTGAATAATGAGGTAGCCTGCTACAACCAACCAAGGGAACATCAAAGGACAGATTTTTAGCACTTTCAGTATTTCAACCAGCAATTGGTTCTGTTTTGCTTTTTCTTCCTTCTTGTGTACATATTTTTCTGGATATCAAACCGCTTATTATTATTTCTTTGTCATTATAATAGCGAAGTAACGAATAAATAAATTATCTTACCTTCAAAATCCCTTAGGATATGAAACCCGTCTGTAATCATTGCAGCCATGTCACATGAATATCTTATCCATAGTACGTACACCGTGAAAAATCCGAGGCATGCACCGCTTGCCATCATACTGATAATGTACGACAACGTTTCATTTTCCTTCTTTGAAAATCTGATCATCTGAACTGTGAACAATATTAAAACTAGAAAAATTAGTACCGCGTGGAAATAAAGAGTTGCAGTTGTGATAATTCTGATTTTTTTGCTTCCTATCTTTAGAGCGTGGTCTCTTTTGATCCAATGATAAGGAGATATTCCTAACAAATATCCTAACCTAAATATACTCTCAAATTGATCAAAAGCCTCTTCTGGTATTGACAGTATTCCTTTATTTTTTTCTTTTTTGGAAGACATTCTAAATGCTAGTTTAAGAACCACTACAGTGTTTCAATAGTAGTTTTTTTTTCCGTCGAACTAAGGTATCTCGATTTATAATGACAAAGAATTATATTTTATTTTAAAATAATTTCGGTCTCATTGACACGATTAATATAGCAAGAGTGATGAACTCCTGTGGATGTTTGTTCTGAAATTCTGGTAAATTAAAACTCTGTTCAGTTAAATTGATTTATTTATTATTGGCTGTTGGCTTACTTATATAGGCTTTGAATAGTTTTAATACATATAGCCTGCTGAATAAATAAAAAGGGCACGGCCAAATGATTGTTTAAGGCGAAATAACTATTTACGTAAGCTATAAGCAAGTACATACATTTCAATGGAAAGGAGAAAATATTTAATTCCGCTCACTTTTTGCAATACCATTCCTTGTATTATATTATAAATCCATGGCCTTTACTTTACTATATACAATTCAATTTTCCGTACGAATAATTGTTTATTTCGTATAACTATATATAAGATTACCTCGCTGATAGCATAGGTATCCTAAAACAGTTTTCTTGCTTTGAATTCAGTCCAATTTAATGATGTCTGAACTAAACCACTTTCTGGAAACGATAAACAGGACAAAAATTAAATACGTACTCCCAAGACATAACAACTCAAAGACAAGCCAACAAACTAAGTAATAAATCAACATGTAGGTTAATATGTAGTAGAGCAAGAAACAGTCTAGCTAACCAATTTACTTAAAATATATGTAGACTTATCACAATAAATATTATTAGTATACTTCTTCTCCATAAAACAAGTCATGTGAACATTTACCAATAAAGATGGAAGACCTTAATCCACTATTTGTTTGGCAGTGGAACTGGCCTCTGGCCTCCTTCCACTTTTTGTTCAATGCGGATCACTGCAAACGAAAAGTGGATTAAGGCCATTTCCGCTGCCAAACAAAATGTGAAGGAAGGCCGTTTCCACTTCCAAACAAAAAGTGGATTAATGCAATTTACATCGTTAAGGGACGACTAGTTGTTTAAGGAGAAATGACAATTTCCGTAGTTTATAAGTAAATACCGATATACGATACTTTCAATGGATAAAATAGATATTTATATGGCACACACATGATTTTTACATGGGATAGCTAAAAATAGAAAGTGTGAATTTGTATGGCGGTTAATGAATGTTTATGGGAAATTGAATACGTATGGGAATTGGAAACTTTCACTATCATTATCATCGCTCTGACCAATTGCATTCTTTGTTGCTCTTCAAGTGTCGCAAATTTTAGCTTTGAGTAGGAAAATACATGCAAAAAATATATTTTGATTTTTAACTTACGTTGGCAAACAACGCATCTCATTCGCCACCTCTCTTTCCTTCTCTATGGCATTTTTTGTTTGTGTGTTTTTCCATAATCTTAGAATCATATTTTTTCGATTCTAAATATGGATTTTTGATAATTATGGTAATAATTGTTATTTTACTGGGAACAAAAAGGATTATTTTTGTTGCCTTTTACATTTTGTATAAGAAATGTCACTTCTAAAACTGAGTCCTTGTTTGAAACAAAATACCTTATTCTACTTTGAAAAATGTCATATAAAAATGAGAAATATTTAGTAGATTTAGAACTTATTATAAGAAACTAATTTGGATCATCACATCAACATACTTCCTCAAACTTCAAATATTCAAACATTGTTAAACTAACGGTCAAGTACAAAAATCATGGGATATAGCTAAATGTTCCATGTTTTTGTAGCTTGAATTGGCATAACCGATAAGACAATGGTGACAGTTGAAAGAAAATTTGCAATTAATGTATTGACATAAACCTGTTGCCTGCTGAATTTGGCTCGATTGCTAGGTGCGTTCCTTTGCTGTGTTTACTAGTAAGTACATAATAATAACAGTTCTTACGGCAAAAGTTTTACTCTGGAACATTTTTTGCTACTATGACATTTCTAGGTCTAGACTAGAGTGGCTATTGGATTACAATATAAACCCAATACTATCAAGGACGTATTGAGGGATGGGCTTTACGGGCTGAAGACCCCCTTTCTCGAAATCCAAGAAAAAGGGGAATTCCCAACATAGCAAAAAATTTTGCGCTCCGCTAATTAATTGCCATTTTTAGGTCATTTTTGACTCACATCTATCAAAAAAGCCAATAATGTTAAATATCTATTGGAAATCTTAGCTCCCCCAAAACTCAGTTCTGTATACGTGCTTAAATACTATCCATTTTATACGGATAATTGTTTATTTCTTATGGTTGAAGTTGTTTTGATGTCGTTGATGCATGGAAAGCATGGTAAGGTATCTAAATTACTTTTTGTTGAGTATGAACTCAATTAATAGTTATCTTGATTAAGCTACTTTCTTGAAGCAATACACAGGAAGCTATATACGTACTCTTTGTCCATACAGCCCATAAACACCGCAAAAACCATGTCAATCCAAATACCCAATAATACTATTGCCATACCATACCAAAGCAATGTTGATTTGTATGTAAGAGAGCGCCTGGAATACCAAATTAACTAATGTATAATAACTTATCGCCAAGTATTATTGCTTTCTCAATTCAACAAGTCAACAAAATTATCAATTTAGTTAAGGCAGAAGTAAGCACCTATACTTCTAAAAGAATGGAGTGATTTAAACATTTTGTTATGACTTATGCCCAGCAGTATTCCTTGCTGTGGGATTTGTATAGTAATAATAAGGCCATACCTATCCGTTGCTAAACTTCATATACGATTATTTTACATAACAAAAATTGTCGTTATATTCATACACGCTACAAATCACAAATTGATTTTTCTTTGTATTGAATCCATGAAATTAAACTTTACACTGCTTTACAGAAGCCACAAACATGACATTAATTAGGTACGTTTAACTCATGTAACTCAATACCATGTTATTCAATACCAAAGTGAACTCTATAATTCTATATTATATTATATAATGCGGAACAAGTCAGTGTTGGGGAGGCACATGCCCTACCCCTCGAAATCAAGAAATGCGACATTTTAACTAAAAGTATCAAAATTTTTCGCCCTTTACTTTGCACAATTTAATTTAATTTATGTGTAATGATAGTTCAATTATTGGTCTTTAGTGCAAGATGTCCAAGTAACAGTCCATAAATAAAAACTGGTGGTGCATTAAAAAATAATATTCAGATAAGTTGCAGGGCATAAAATAAATTGCATTGTACACTCCCGTTATTAAGTAGAGAAATGGCATAATTAAACATGAATAAAGTCCACTTTTAAATCTCCGTTTCTGCCGTTCGAAATAAAATTATTACTCGTTTAAATTTTCTGATTTGTTGTGATTTGGAATATACATGCAACGATTAGGATTCTGTCAAGACTTTTGGTTGACATTTAGAAAACTTTATTGAACTTTGCTTAGGTAGGCAGAAATAAAAACGCATGGAACAAACATCTATTACATAACTAATTACTGCTATCACTTTGTTTTACGTAGCTAAGTCAGTAAATCTATCTAAACCAAATATAGTGCGACATAATTTTCATTTCGTTACTGGTACTTCGGAAAACATTAAGCAAGTAGATTTGTTTATATAAATAAAAAGTAAATGAAACTGTGTGAACAATGTTAATAAACAAAACGCTAATGATGATATTATTAACATTACTTAACATTAGGTACTTAATAGACGGAGCTTTTGTGTATGTTCCACATCCACAAATGTAATTGCTTATAAAAAATTTAAATGAATTCATGGAACTGACCGATATGATATCCTCACTCACGATTGCGTGTCCTGTTTACCGAATACATTTTCACTAATGGAGAAATTTTAAGTGAGACAGAAAGAAACAATAGGGTTGGGTATGGTAATAGAGCGAAGAAGACTAAAGACTAAATGCTCTCTTATATTCGTCAGGATTGAAATCGGCCCCGATCCGATCCTGAAGTCTCCTTCTACAACACGACACGCAAACATGACAGTATAGTAGTCTCACAATCACATACTTCGTTTTAATTTTTCATTTGATAAAAATAACCATCGTTAATAATAATACTTCATGTGAATTACGATACGGGCCACGAATATAGAGTTCAAAGAAAACTACATGATATCAGTTATAACAATAATAATATATTATGATAAACCATGATTATGATAATCTATTTTTATGCTCTGTAAAATTTTTATAAAATTGTCCATTGGTGTGCTTACTTACATAGCTATGTAAGTAAGCACAACAATGGACAAGGCATAGGTACACAAATATTTATAAAATTTGGCTTTTACATTTGTATAATCATGTATTATTTTAATTTATAAGGACACCCAAAGTTCATGATACAACTTTAATTAATTCTAGAATGTACATAATTTGTTTATTTTTGCTAACTTACACACAATACACATTAGATGCGTACACGAAGTTTAAAAAAACATGAACAAAAATTATCGTTGTAACTTAATGGTCAATTAAATTATTTTTTATTTTAACTATTTCAATTGTGGCCTTAAATATTTAGTTATAACCATTGGAAACAATACCACCTTTTTAAGGACAACGTAGCTTATTGATATCACTTTTAATAAAATGTTCTCAAAATTCATACACCTCAATTTATTTCTAGAACATTTTTCAAAGAGTTTAAAATTGCCCCACTTTTGAAAATTGAATGGAACGTTAAAGCGCCACCAAAAATGGAATGCATACAAGTATCTGTAAAGGCACTCCAAACCAAACACAACTATACAAATTCCAACTAACATGAAATAAATGTAAAATCCGGACACTATATTTGAGTTTAGTGACAGAACAATGATGCTGCTGGCAGAATTTGTAAAACGCAAACTTTCTTTTGACAAGTTAAATATTTTGTATAGTTCCGTCCACCAAGAGAATATTCCCGACTGTATCAATCGATTAAGTAGAAATGCCGTCTCTCCGCCATCTTTGACACCAATGACCCATCCAAAATTTGTGGACAGGATTGCTTCGTTTCCTTTTCCAAAAATTTTGCTTTCGTCCCTAAACTGTGGGACGAATGCATCTAGCTGATCTTCAAAATCGATGAATGCACTTCCTGAGCACTCTGAGACGATTTCTTCTGATGATTTGTTTTTAGGCGAAACCAAACGCTGAGTTATAAATCGAATAGTTTTCTCATCAGCTACACTTCTATTAGTTGTGATTCCATAGTTATCCCTCATCCCTTTTATAGTGTCTAACAAATTATTTAATCTCAATCCAACAATTAAACACAAATGTGAGAAATTTTCCTTACAGTGACGATAGGATTTGGACGGTGTTCTAGCATAAAACTGAAAATTTTCAATTTCTTTAAATGTCAATGGATAAATGTTTGGAATTGGTGCAGTTATTTCTGTAGTTACAAGTCCAATGTATGCATTGGACAAAACTACAACAGCCAACATCCATCCTAGACTAACGACTTTGAATTTTGCTGAAGAGCACTCTGGAATATTGGGTAAATACATATTGTACATAAATGTAGATGCCACAAAGAGGATGGATCGAACAAGTCCCATTTTCTTGAACATAAAATACACAACAATGACCAATAATGTTCCAAATGTCAAAATGGCATACCAGGCTTCAGGTTTGTAGGGATTAATATATATTTGAAATGAACCATAATCAACATTTAAAGAATGACAAGTAATGAAATTAAAACCAATTGAGCTTGTCACAAAAAAAGATGACCTTAGTACTGCGTGTTGAACTTCAACTGGACCATTCACATAAATAGTGTTAAATAATGATGACATAATATAGTCTGGATCAGGAATATACAAATATCCTTGATTAGTGGTCACAATAGATTTATTCCCTCGTCGTGCTAATGATTCAACCAGAAATAATGAAACTTCGTTCAATCTCTTATCTCTAAATGGATTGAAACGAAACCCGTAACCTGACATGGATTGTTGTTTATATAAAACAGATTTGGCATCATTTAAAGCTTCGACCTCATTTACTGAAGCAATCCAGTTCACGACTTTTCTGTTTTGATCTTCAATTATGTTGGGGACCTTGTTCAAACAGTCTATACGTTCATTATTTTGACGACAAGGTATAAGTATCCGTTTGGATGATTCTCGACAATGTCCGCACACGAACATCAAATATTCCTGAATTGCACCATCGGCCCATTTGTCAAACGTTATTAATCTGAGATGTTCAAAGTGTCGATACATCAAATCCGTTATTTGAGACAAATAAATAGTCGCCATTTCCTGTCTTAGACTCCTATGGAAATTTCTGGCATCTGAGTATGGCAAAATCACGTCCACGAATATTTTCCCACATGACCGAAGTATATCATTAGTCAGTGTAGATAGCATCAGTATAAGCCCATTGGGGTTATAAATTCCACCGTTTTGAAAAGTCACGGAAATACATTGAGATTTTGCATGCGTTGTGTTCGAATAGTGTAACCAGTTACGACTGTTTGATGCATTCTAATCGAATCTTCCTATACTATGACTATAACTATTGTAACCCAACATCTGAATCATCAGCCCTGAAGAACTGTATATAAAAATTGGCCTCGTCACAGGTTGTAGTGTTAGCTCTTCTCTTTTCGATCTTTCGTTCAGGATTACATACGAATAACAGTCTTGATGGACATCCAGCCAAAAATTTAAAACTGATGATGCTGTGCACAAACAAAATAATTGCACACACGCTAGAAGGGAAAAAAATAAACCAGGCGAGAAATTCATTTTAAAAGTCTTAGATTTTAAAATGTAACGGTTTTAAATTTTTCGCTTTTATTGCTATTTGGGATGAAATTATTTGTTGCCGCCATTTGCAATTCTTCTAAAGTGTATTTAATAGCAGATTAGTGTATTACAATCATTCACGTTTAAGTTTTCTGATTGTTATAGCTGTTAAATAAGCCCTAAACAGTTGATTTTTCCCAAACACGAATACGATAAAATATTGTAGATTGGCAATTTTGTATTTCGAACACTATATTTCCCTTTGTCTATATGTCTATACATTTAATGTCATATATCTGTCAGCTCCTCAGCTCCTAAAAATATAATTTTTGGCTTAACTGACAATAATAATTTATAATGTAGTTATTTATTTATTTTTTTCATCAAAGTGAATGTAGAACTAAGACTATTTCCATTTCGTTATTAGTACAAAGCGTTAGTGTGAAGCGCACGGAGGACGTCACTGGCGTCAGGTAAACTGGTTTTAACAAATTAGTCTTTTAGGCAAAACTAGTAACTAGTAAACTGGTTTTTCCGGTCTTATGACAAAAGTTTAGCCATAGATGATTTCATATGCAAGATCCAATAGTCAATAGTCATCATGTTTGTATCAGGTTATGTGAATGTTCGATTGTATTTTCAACCGGATTCTTTTAAAAGTGCATAATAATTGATTCAAAAATGAAAATTAGGAGCTAATTGCGCTTAGCTGTAAAAATATAGACCTAAATTAAATACAGTAGTAGGACAAATTCTGTTAAATTTGGGCCAAATTAAATTAAAATTAAACCAAATAAATTAAAATTAAACCAAATAAATTAAAATTAAACCAAATTAATTAAAATTAAATAAATTAAGCCAAATTAATTAAAATTAAATAAATTAAGCCAAATTAATTAAAATTAAATAAATTAAGCCAAATTAATTAAAATTAAATAAATTAAGCCAAATTAATTAAAATTAAATAAATTAAGCCAAATTAATTAAAATTAAATAAATTAAGCCAAATTGATTAAAATTAAATAAATTAAGCCAAATTAATTAAAATTAAATAAATTAAGCCAAATTAATTAAAATTAAATAAATTAAGCCAAATTAATTAAAATTAAATAAATTAAGCCAAATTGATTTTGTAATAATGAAATAATTTATTTAATTGTTTAAATTTAAATGCGAAACTGAAACAAGTTAAAAACAGACGATGAAAGGCAGATGAAAGTGTAACGGGCTATCACAGTAAACGTTAGCCCTTTGTAAATCTAATGAAATTCATGTAAAATTTTTGATATCTAATAACTTTAACTAAGAGAATCCATAGGAACATATTTTGCATACACTGTTTGCATTTGAAATATAACCTATATTTTATAGATAAGTTTGTGTGATAATTATATCCAAGTGATATAAAACAATGTGCTACACACCAGGGCCGCAGCCAGAAAAAAATTCCGGGGGGGGGGGCCGACAAATTATAAGTGAAAATATGTACTATTTTGGGGTGGCCGGGCTCCCTGCCCCCCCTGACTGCGGCATTGCTACGCCAGTTTAAATTGTAATTAAATACTTTCAAATACTCAATCTGTTTGCCAAAAGATCAGTTTACTTTTTTGGGAAGACGACTTTATTTATAAGGAGGACCAGTTTACTCTTGCCCAAGCAGCGAGGCAATATAGGCAGAACCGAAGTGGGGTTTTCTGATAAATAAATAAATTTCACTCTCTTAGCAAACTAAATATTATACGTCCAAGCATATTAATAAATAAGTATTTCTACTTGAAGCCAATTAATGGAAAGCCCATTTAAAGCATTATAAAATAATGGAACCACAAGTACTCGTCATTTCTACAATTAATAATGGATGGGATAAATTTTTTTGCTTGTAAAAATAAAAATTTGCGTGACAAGCAATAGTCTCATGACTGAGTACCTGAGTTGTTTTCTGGATGCTATACCTACAGGATTCCATTGCAACACAAAAGGTATAAAGCACGCAAATAACTTGGTATGGTGTATGATAGGGATTAAATACGGTGATCATATCTTCAACGCTTTTTAAGTCTACCCACTTCGTGACCAAAATCTGCCCGGTTCATTTCGACGTCGTTTTTTGGAGCTTTTTTAAAACGACAAATAATTATGCTTGAATAACCTTAATAATGCATAGTCTACATAAAATTATATCAATGACTCGAGTTGTATATATTATATTTTATATTTCCTCAATGGAAGTGATGATCGGTTGGATAGATATTATGAGTGAGAGGTACCATCTGTGCATTCGAATACAGACTTTATAAGCATACTAGTGAACCCAGCTAATGGGCAAATCTAGCACTCAACAGAAATTCAGCAGGCCACCCATCACAGTAATAAAAACAATTACGAAAACATGCCATTAGGTTATTATGTTACCTTTGTAAATACAAAGTATATTTAAATTAATATACTTTTATCTTCTACAGTAGTTGGTAAAATTTGCTGCAGCCCCAACTTCCTGATAAAAAGGAATTTCCTAAACCAAAATAATAACTGTAGATGGTAGCATCAAATACAGGGAACAATGAAAAACTATTTTTGAAATAAACTCCCACAAAGTTACCAAAAAGCTCCTTTTTAAATTCGAAAAAATAAGATTCCCTCTAGGATTTTGGAAAAACGTACAAACCCCATGAGTCAACTTATGAATAAATATTTTTAAAGAATAAATAGTGGCTCCCAGTACTGTTATTTAATTCTACAAAACGATGTCCCAACTGGCACAAAGGAATCAAGAGTGTAGTAAAAAGTAAACCAAACTCTAATAAAAAGTGTTGAATAAGTTTGTCGATATATAGCAGAACCAATTTGGATTAAAAGTTTTGAAATGCTATTTAATACGCATAATATTACAATCATTACTAAATGGTCCCTTTCGCTAATCATTTCAATTCGATCCCCACTCACCATTCAACCTTCTTATGTAAATTTATATTATTATTTTAATGTTATAATAACAATATCTAACGACTCATTTCGTTGGTTTAGAGGAAATTGGGCTTGCGCATTTTGCTTTTTTGCTTTCAAGGAGCCTGCATATATTACGTGTGCAGTTGATGGGAGGAGGAGGTAGTCAAAAGTGTTGCAGTCAGCACTTGCGCTACACATGGAGGAGGGGGTTTTGCATTACGTAATATATGCAAGTTCCCTAGATTCTCCCTACCATACGTACATATATATAAATATATATAGACAGGTAAATTTATTGCTTTATCAAGTCTACGATTAATACAGATTGGCTTAGATGTAATGTCTCAGGAGATGTAATTGTGCAATGTACATAGTACATACGCATATTGCATAATGATGTTCTCTACCATCCACGGATTACGAATATATAATTATATTATTATTAATCGCCGTCAAAAATTAATTTCAGATCTAAGATGCATTAATTAATCTTTAAGATTCCAGGGCTTAATTTGCTTAGATGAAAAACACGTTGAATATTTCTTTTAAAAGTGTGATATGGCAGTCGAAAAGGAAAATTACACTGCCACAGCTGCCTACAAACCCAGACACTATTCACGCATTCGAGTTGCGTTTTAGGCGTTGGAAATAATGCTTTGCATATTATGAAACAAACAATTTTTTTTTCGAGTTGCGTTTTAGGCATTGGAAAGAGTGCTTTGCATATTATGAAACAAACAATTTATGTTTGGGTATTGGATAATCTGGGCTGCACTTGACTGTGTATGTTCCAATGTCCAATGGCAATTCCAAACTTGCTTAATATTTCCTTACTTACTTTACGTGCTCCGATGGCTTAGAAAAAGTGAACATGCGCATTTTGAATTTGGAATCACCCTACCACACGTACAGACATAGACAGGTAAATTTATTGCTTACTCAAGTCTAAGATTATAATATAGATGAGAACCATATATACATACTAAAGAAATTTACTAAAACGTTTGTAGTTTTTATTATGTTATGTAATATTTATTTTGTATTTTTAATTGTATTTTAGCTGCTTAGGTTCACAGAATATACATCCATAGAAATAATTATCTGCATGCATACATGGTCTGAATATTTTAATAAATTTTGTTGGTATTATCAATAATACAGTAATAACAGTAACCGACAATTAATTAATTAACATTGAATTCGCAGTTTATTAAAAAATTTCAGGAAAAATTTCTTCTTTTGCCAACATGCACGCCAGTGCAGGCACGTGTCCAGGAATTTAATGAAGGAGGGACAGCAAATTATATTTGTAAAATTATGACATATATGCACGAACCGTGCACAGTTTTTGAATTTTTACCCTGTGTTGCAAAAACATCTTTTTATGAGAATTTTGAGGGGTCACGAACACCCCCACTCCTCCCTTTGGATGCGTCCGTGCCCCAGTATCTCTTCTCATTCATAAGCTTTGCGTGCAATAATGCAAGTAACGGCGAGATTATATCGTCCCTTAAGAAACAATTTAGCCTCAATGCATTTTTTGTCTTGTGTACGAAATAGCCTTAATGAATCAAACAAGAAGTGTATAGAAATAGTAAGGCTATTTTGCGCACAAAACGAAAAGTGTATTGAAACTATTGTGTCTCGAAACAAAAGTGCATTGAGGCTAAATCGTTGATATAAGGGACTATATATGGTGGGACTTAGCCATTATAATCCACCTGGGTGGGATGACCCAATTACCCAACCAGACAAAAGCATTATCGTCTGAGAAACTAAAATTCCTTCCAACTGATTGAGCAACCTAAGTTAGTATTTATTTAACAGCAACAGAAGAAAGAATTTCGTTTAACCGACAAAAGTTTTTTGAAACTGGCCCCATAAAACTTAGAGAATTTAACTCAATTTGTGGGTAATAGTTATGTATTTCCCATCAAAAATGTTTAATTCGAACTATTAGTTGATATACAATTGCATGGAATTCTATTTGCCTGTTAGTAGTTTGTACCTATGTCGCATACATGCATGTCTCTATCTAACTATCTATATATATATACCATGGATCTTGGGGCTACTAGGCTGATAGTTGTAAACTTTGCGTCTATCCAATATTCATGGATACACATATCGTCCTTTAAGGAAGGAGAAAGCCAATATCCATTTTTCGTTTGGTGCAGAAAATAGCCTAACTTCAATAACAAGCGTATGGATATAGGCTATTTTGTACCAATCAAAAAATGGATATTGGCTTTTTCTTGTACCCATCTGAAAGTGAATAGAGGCTTTATCCGTCCTTAAAGGACGATATGTTTATATAATTATTATACACTATAATAGCAATACTGACTAACTGTACACTACAGAACGTCATATCTGTTTAAATCTTACTACTTTACTAGTAGTTAGTTCGTTAGGGCTTAAATGTCAATTATGCTGTATTTGAACAATTAAATAGTACCAAGCAAAACTCCAAGATCCCCAACAGACATCAACAATTTGACCATTCCCCTGCTAATACTCATTACAAATCCAGGGACGCTTTGTACAGTGATTGGGTCGTCTAACCCAATTCTGAATTGCATAAACTTTTGTGAACGCAATAACTTTATCATGTATTTAGCATCATCTGTGCTTTGTAAAGAATAAAGCTCTAAATAGCCCTTTACAACGTTGTTGTAACACTGTGTCATTTTGTACAAGGAAGCTAAAACTAAACACCAGATGACAAAACCGGAAATGGCGACAGAGCAGATCGCTATTAGTGTGACAGGGTGCAAAGCATTTGTGTACTTAATAGCAGTGACGAAAATAATTATTAGCACTCTTGTGATCATGGACTGAATGGGTGCGAGCATAAAGCCCAAGATCTCTTGCAAATATTGGAAGTAATATTTGAAAACGTTGTTGTACTTTGCCAATATTGTTGGGACCTGTCGAACGACATCTGCTGATCTGTAGCTTTTTTCACCTAACCTGGATAAATATTTTACCAATATAATATAGCATTATTTTCTAATATCAACACACAAATTACAAATATTTAGTAATTTAACAGTTGATGTACTTTGAAGAAATTACTTAGTTTAACTCCTTTTCGAACGAACAATATATTATTGTGTACGCAAATATTAATAACTCGATCACCATAAAAATGATACAGGCAGTGGTTGCCGTCGTCCAAAACAGTACGATTGCATTGGCAATCAAAATCACGTATGCCAAATTCTGATATTCTGGAGGGAAATCCACATACACAAATACTGGCAATCTGTGAATAATGAGGTAGCCTGCTACAACCAACCAAGGGAACATCAAAGGACAGATTTTTAGCACTTTCAGTATTTCAACCAGCAATTGGTTCTGTTTTGCTTTTTCTTCCTTCTTGTGTACATATTTTTCTGTATATCAAACCGCTTATTATTATTTCTTTGTCATTATAATAGCGAAGTAACGAATAAATAAATTATCTTACCTTCAAAATCCCTTAGGATATGAAACCCGTCTGTAATCATTGCAGCCATGTCACATGAATATCTTATCCATAGTACGTACACCGTGAAAAATCCGAGGCATGCACCGCTTGCCATCATACTGATAATGTACGACAACGTTTCATTTTCCTTCTTTGAAAATCTGATCATCTGAACTGTGAACAATATTAAAACTAGAAAAATTAGTACCGCGTGGAAATAAAGAGTTGCAGTTGTGATAATTCTGATTTTTTTGCTTCCTATCTTTAGAGCGTGGTCTCTTTTGATCCAATGATAAGGAGATATTCCTAACAAATATCCTAACCTAAATATACTCTCAAATTGATCAAAAGCCTCTTCTGGTATTGACAGTATTCCTTTATTTTTTTCTTTTTTGGAAGACATTCTAAATGCTAGTTTAAGAACCACTACAGTGTTTCAATAGTAGTTTTTCTTTTTCCGTCGAACTAAGGTATCTCGATTTATAATGACAAAGAATTATATTTTATTTTAAAATAATTTCGGTCTCATTGACACGATTAATATAGCAAGAGTGATGAACTCCTGTGGATGTTTGTTCTGAAATTCTGGTAAATTAAAACTCTGTTCAGTTAAATTGATTTATTTATTATTGGCTGTTGGCTTACTTATATAGGCTTTGAATAGTTTTAATACATATAGCCTGCTGAATAAATAAAAAGGGCACGGCCAAATGATTGTTTAAGGCGAAATAACTATTTACGTAAGCTATAAGCAAGTACATACATTTCAATGGAAAGGAGAAAATATTTAATTCCGCTCACTTTTTGCAATACCATTCCTTGTATTATATTATAAATCCATGGCCTTTACTTTACTATATACAATTCAATTTTCCGTACGAATAATTGTTTATTTCGTATAACTATATATAAGATTACCTCGCTGATAGCATAGGTATCCTAAAACAGTTTTCTTGCTTTGAATTCAGTCCAATTTAATGATGTCTGAACTAAACCACTTTCTGGAAACGATAAACAGGACAAAAATTAAATACGTACTCCCAAGACATAACAACTCAAAGACAAGCCAAC
Organism: Tomocerus qinae; assembly: GCA_020055645.1. NCBI lineage: Eukaryota > Metazoa > Arthropoda > Collembola > Entomobryomorpha > Tomoceridae > Tomocerus > Tomocerus qinae. The sequence goes on from CM034546.1 coordinate 64,655,907, forward strand.
AAACTAAGTAATAAATCAACATGTAGGTTAATATGTAGTAGAGCAAGAAACAGTCTAGCTAACCAATTTACTTAAAACATGTAGACTTATCACAATAAATATTATTAGTATACTTCTTCTCCATAAAACAAGTCATGTGATCATTTACCAATAAAGATGGAAGACCTTAATCCACTATTTGTTTGGCAGTGGAACTGGCTTCTGGCCTCCTTCCACTTTTTGTTCAATGCGGATCACTGCAAACGAAAAGTGGATTAAGGCCATTTCCGCTGCCAAACAAAATGTGAAGGAAGGCCGTTTCCACTTCCAAACAAAAAGTGGATTAATGCAATTTACATCGTTAAGGGACGACTAGTTGTTTAAGGAGAAATGACAATTTCCGTAGTTTATAAGTAAATACCGATATACGATACTTTCAATGGATAAAATAGATATTTATATGGCACACACATGATTTTTACATGGGATAGCTAAAAATAGAAAGTGTGAATTTGTATGGCGGTTAATGAATGTTTATGGGAAATTGAATACGTATGGGAATTGGAAACTTTCACTATCATTATCATCGCTCTGACCAATTGCATTCTTTGTTGCTATTCAAGTGTCGCAAATTTTAGCTTTGAGTAGGGAAATACATGCAAAAAATATATTTTGATTTTTAACTTACGTTGGCAAACAACGCATCTCATTCTCCACCTCTCTTTCCTTCTTTATGGCATTTTTTGTTTGTGTGTTTTTCCATAATCTTAGAATCATATTTTTTCGATTCTAAATATGGATTTTTTATAATTATGGTAATAATTGTTATTTTACTGGGAACAAAAAGGATTATTTTTGTTGCCTTTTACATTTTGTATAAGAAATGTCACTTCTAAAACTGAGTCCTTGTTTAAAACAAAATACCTTATTCTACTTTGAAAAATGTCATATAAAAATGAGAAATATTTAGTAGATTTAGAACTTATTATAAGAAACTAATTTGGGTCATCACATCAACATACTTCCTCAAACTTCAAATATTCAAACATTGTTAAACTAACGGTCAAGTACAAAAATCATGGGATATAGCCAAATGTTCCATGTTTTTGTAGCTTGAATTGGCATAACCGATAATACAATGGTGACAGTTGAAAGAAAGTTTGCAATTAATGTATTGACATAAACCTGTTGCCTGCTGAATTTGGCTCGATTGCTAGGTGCGTTCCTTTGCTGTGTTTACTAGTAAGTACATAATAATAACAGTTCTTACGGCAAAAGTTTTACTCTGGAACATTTTTTGCTACTATGACATTTCTAGGTCTAGACTAGAGTGGTTATTGGATTACAATATAAACCCAATACTATCAAGGACGTATTGAGGGATGGGCTTTACGGGCTGAAGACCCCCTTTCTCGAAATCCAAGAAAAAGGGGAATTCTCAACATAGCAAAAAATTTTGCGCTCCGCTAATTAATTGCCATTTTTAGGTCATTTTTGACTCACATCTATCAAAAAAGCCAATAATGTTAAATATCTATTGGAAATCTTAGCTCCCCCAAAACTCAGTTCTGTATACGTGCTTAAATACTATCCATTTTTATACGGATAATTGTTTATTTCTTATGGTTGAAGTTGTTTTGATGTCGTTGATGCATGGAAAGCATGGTAAGGTATCTAAATTACTTTTTGTTGAGTATGAACTCAATTAATAGTTATCTTGATTAAGCTACTTTCTTGAAGCAATACACAGGAAGCTATATACGTACTCTTTGTCCATACAACCCATAAACACCGCAAAAACCATGTCAATCCAAATACCCAATAATACTATTGCCATACCATATCAAAGCAATGTTGATTTGTATGTAAGAGAGCGCCTGGAATACCAAATTAACTAATGTATAATAACTTATCGCCAAGTATTATTGCTTTCTCAATTCAACAAGTCAACAAAATTATCAATTTAGTTAAGGCAGAAGTAAGCACCTATACTTCTAAAAGAATGGAGTGATTTAAACATTTTGTTATGACTTATGCCCAGCAGAATTCCTTGCTGTGGGATTTGTATAGTAATAATAAGGCCATACCTATCCGTTGCTAAACTTCATATACGATTATTTTACATAACAAAAATTGTCGTTATATTCATACACGCTACAAATCACAAATTGATTTTTCTTTGTATTGAATCCATGAAATTAAACTTTACACTGCTTTACAGAAGCCACAAACATGACATTATTTAGGTACGTTTAACTCATGTAACTCAATACCATGTTATTCAATACTAAAGTGAACTCTATAATTCTATATTATATTATATAATGCGGAACAAGTCAGTGTTGGGGAGGCACATGCCCTACCCCTCGAAATCAAGAAATGCGACATTTTAACTAAAAGTATCAAAATTTTTCGCCCTTTACTTTGCACAATTTAATTTAATTTATGTGTAATGATAGTTCATTTATTGGTCTTTAGTGCAAGATGTCCAAGTAACAGTCCATAAATAAAAACTGGTGGTGCATTAAAAATAATATTCAGATAAGTTGCAGGGCATAAAATAAATTGCATTGTACACTCCCGTTATTAAGTAGAGAAATGGCATAATTAAACATGAATAAAGTCCACTTTTAAATCTCCGTTTCTGCCGTTCGAAATAAAATTATTACTCGTTTAAATTTTCTGATTTGTTGTGATTTGGAATATACATGCAACGATTAGGATTCTGTCAAGACTTTTGGTTGACATTTAGAAAACTTTATTGAACTTTGCTTAGGTAGGCAGAAATAAAAACGCATGGAACAAACATCTATTACATAACTAATTACTGCTATCACTTTGTTTTACGTAGCTAAGTCAGTAAATCTATCTAAACCAAATATAGTGCGACATAATTTTCATTTCGTTACTGGTACTTCGGAAAACATTAAGCAAGTAGATTTGTTTATATAAATAAAAAGTAAATGAAACTGTGTGAACAATGTTAATAAACAAAACGCTAATGATGATATTATTAACATTACTTAACATTAGGTACTTAATAGACGGAGCTTTTGTGTATGTTCCACATCCACAAATGTAATTGCTTATAAAAAATTTAAATGAATTCATGGAACTGACCGATATGATATCCTCACTCACGATTGCGTGTCCTGTTTACCGAATACATTTTCACTAATGGAGAAATTTTAAGTGAGACAGAAAGAAACAATAGGGTTGGGTATGGTAATAGAGCGAAGAAGACTAAAGACTAAATGCTCTCTTATATTCGTCAGGATTGAAATCGGCCCCGATCCGATCCTGAAGTCTCCTTCTACAACACGACACGCAAACATGACAGTATAGTAGTCTCACAATCACATACTTCGTTTTAATTTTTCATTTGATAAAAATAACCATCGTTAATAATAATACTTCATGTGAATTACGATACGGGCCACGAATATAGAGTTCAAAGAAAACTACATGATATCAGTTATAACAATAATAATATATTATGATAAACCATGATAATCTATTTTTATGCTCTGTAAAATTTTTATAAAATTGTCCATTGGTGTGCTTACTTACATAGCTATGTAAGTAAGCACAACAATGGACAAGGCATAGGTACACAAATATTTATAAAATTTGGCTTTTACATTTGTATAATCATGTATTATTTTAATTTATAAGGACACCCAAAGTTCATGATACAACTTTAATTAATTCTAGAATGTACATAATTTGTTTATTTTTGCTAACTTACACACAATACACATTAGATGCGTACACGAAGTTTAAAAAAACATGAACAAAAATTATCGTTGTAACTTAATGGTCAATTAAATTATTTTTTATTTTAACTATTTCAATTGTGGCCTTAAATATTTAGTTATAACCATTGGAAACAATACCACCTTTTTAAGGAGAACGTAGCTTATTGATATCACTTTTAATAAAATGTTCTCAAAATTCATACACCTCAATTTATTTCTAGAACATTTTTCAAAGAGTTTAAAATTGCCCCACTTTTGAAAATTGAATGGAACGTTAAAGCGCCACCAAAAATGGGATGCATACAAGTATCTGTAAAGGCACTCCAAACTAAACACAACTATACAAATTCCAACTAACATGAAATAAATGTAAAATCCGGACACTATATTTGAGTTTAGTGACAGAACAATGATGCTGCTGGCAGAATTTGTAAAACGCAAACTTTCTTTTGACAAGTTAAATATTTTGTATAGTTCCGTCCACCAAGAGAATATTCCCGACTGTATCAATCGATTAAGTAGAAATGCCGTTTCTCCACCATCTTTGACACCAATGACCCACCCAAAATTTGTAGGCAGAATTGCTTCGTTTCCTTTCCCAAAAATTTTGCTTTCGTCTCTAAACTGTGGAACGAATGCATCTAGCTGATCTTCAAAATCGATGAATGCACTTTCTGAGCACTCTGAGACGATTTCTTCTGGTGATTGGTTTTTAGGCGAAACCAAACGCTGAGTTATAAATCGAATAGTTTTCTCATCAGCTATACTTCTATTAGTTGTGATTCCATAGTTATCCCTCATCCCTTTTATAGTGTCTAACAAATTATTTAATCTCAATCCAACAATTAAACACAAATGTGAGAAATTTTCCTTACAGTGACGATAGGATTTGGACGGTGTTCTGGCATGAAACTGAAAGTTTTCAATTTCTTTAAACGTCAATGGATAAATGTGAGGAATCGGGGCAGTTATTTCTGTAGTTACAAGTCCAATGTAAGCATTGGATAAGACAACCACTGCCAACAACCATCCTAGGCTAACGACTTTGAATTTTGCTGAAGAACACTCTGGAATATTGGGTAAATACATATTGTACATAAATGTAGATGCGACGAAGAGAATGGATCTAACGAGTCCCATTTTCTTGAACATGAAGTAAACAACAATGACCAAAAATGTTCCAAATGTCAAAATGGCATACCAGGCTTCAGGTTTGTAGGGATTAATATATATTTGGAATGAACCATAATCAACATTTAAAGAATGACAAGTGATGAAATTAAATCCAATTGAGCTTGTCACAAAAAAAGATGACCTTAGTACAGCGTGTTGAACTTCAACTGGACCATTTACGTAAATAGTGTTAAATAATGATGACATGATATAATCTGGATCAGGAATATATAAATAGCCTTGATTAGTGGTCACAATTGATTTATTCCCTCGTCGTGCTAATGATTCAGCCAGGAATAATGAAACTTCGTTCAATCTCTTATCTCTAAATGGATTGAAACGAAAACCGTAACCTGACATGGATTGTTGTTTGTATAAAACAGATTTCGCATGATTTAAAGCTTCGACCTCATTTACTGAAGCAATCCAGTTCACGACTTTTCTGTTTTGATCTTCAATTATGTTGGGGACCTTGTTCAAACAATCTATACGTTCATTTTTTTGACGACAAGGTACAAGTATCCGTTTGGATGATTCTCGACAATGTCCGCACACGAACATCAAATATTCCTGAATAGTATCATCGGCCCATTTGTCAAACGTTATTAACCTCAGATGTTCAAAGTGTCGATACATCAAATCCGTTATTTGAGACAAATAAATAGTCGCCATTTCCTGTCTTAGACTCCTATGGAAATTTCTGGCATCTGAGTATGGCAAAATCACGTCCACAAATATTTTCCCACATGATCGAAGTATGTCATTAGTCAGTGTAGATAGTAGCAGTATAAGCCCATTGGGGTTATAAATTCCACCGTTTTGAAATGTCACGGAAATACATTGAGATTTTGCATGCGTTGTGTTCGAATAGTGCAACCAGTTACGACTGTTTGTTGCATTCCAATTGAAATTTTGTATACTATGACTATAATGATTATAACCCAACATTTGAATCCGCATTCCTTCATCACTATACACGAATATTGGTCTTGTCATAGGTTCTAGTCTCAGTTCCTCTTTCGATTTTTCCTGAAGGATTACATACGAATAACAGTCTTGATGGACATTCAGCCAGAAATTTAAAACTGATGATGCAGTGCATAAACAAAACAATTGCACATACACAAGAAGGGAAAAAACAAAACGAATCGAAAAATTCATTTTAAAAGTTTTAAATCATTTATTGCTGTTCGTGTTGAAATTACTACTTCCAGCTGCTTGCAAAACACTTAAATACTGCGGAACTATATTTATTTTCAGAATTGTATATTATATTATCATTTATAGTCAATCCCTTGCTCTTTTACAATCAATGCTGGGTGTGAAATATTTTAGTTGATTTTTTTCCAGAAAGAATACAATAAATAGACTGTTGATTGACAAGTTGGAATACATATACTTCACTCATTAGTCACACTACTCAGTCTGCTTGCTGCTCCAGAAATTATAATCACAGCTTAACTATATAGATGTTGGTATTTATTTAATCAAAATAATGTAGAGCTTAAACCATCTTTTATTGTTAACCAGTTGACTCTTGCCAGTTTCCTGGAACCAATTTACGTAGAACCATTAAAGCTAATTTATTAAGATAAATATATGACTCTCTTAGCAAACTAAACATCACAAGTACATAACAAATAAAATTAATTAGCATTTCTATTGAAGCCAAATGAAAGTTACATTTAATACATTATCATAATATTTCTACTATTTCCTAAATGGACGGAATATTTGATCAGAGCTAAGAATACAAATACAACACGCATTTTGTAGCTTGTCGAAATAACAAGCTAACGTGACTAAGTGACTACTAAGGAATATTAGTGGCAAGATAGCGTGTCTTAATTTTTTACTGGATACTTAATCACTCCATTGGAAAACAAAAGGTAGAAAGCACGCAAATAATTCGGTATGGGTATGACGGAGCTCATTTGACGTCGTTTTTTTATTTCTTAAGAAGGCAAATCTTTTAATTATGTTTTAAAATCGTATCTTCAGTTATATATCGTAAAATCATACAGGATAACATTAAATAAATGGCTCACACTGTAATCCTATGAGAACGAGGAAGAATCACTGTATTAAATCACTGTATTGTATCCTGGAACTGACAACTGAAGGATACTGAATTCTAGCAATCGCATTTAATATTTCAATCTAAACTACGTGTTATTCGATTCCTCCCCATTTTCGAAACAAATATTTTAGTCAGGATTTTTAAAAGCTAGCATTCCTTCGATGATTTAAATATTATTAATAATTCCGTCCCTAGAGGGAATAATTCGTCACTGTATTAATTTGTTGAGTAGAAAATGCCGTTTCTCAGCCGTCTTTAACACCAATTATCTGCCCAAAATTTGTTTACAGGATTATTTCATTTCCTTTCCTAATGATTTGCTTTGATGAAGATCGATATCAAACAATCAAACGTATTAAAAGTTTCAGCATTTAAGGCCGCTTATTAAAATACTATGTCATTCCACTTCTCAGTTATTATTAGCAGCAAAAAATCTAAAACTCGGACTCAAAACTTGTGGATTTATAGCTGCGGTTCACAATAACATGACTTTAGATGCAACAATCTATTTAAAGGCCGTAACATTTGCTTTCAGAAACGGCTATTAACTAAATCCTCCTCTGCCTCGTGGTATTTTGTAATCAAAATGTTTTCTGATGACATCTGCTTTATTTGTTACACATATAACCAAAAAACGCCTCTTAAATTTGAGAAAATAAGAATTTTTCTCCCAAAGGAGAAAAAAAAAACCCAATTTGTTTTTGCGTTTCTCGCCATTATATATATAACCCAATCTCTACATGCCTGCCTCCTAACAACATTACAAAACTGTAAGTATTTAATTTGGTTTGAAAATTGGAAAACTTTACTTAATAGCGCAATTCTAAACATCTTCAGTATGAAGTAATAGTGAAAACCATTAACTAAGCTGGCCCTCTGGCTGGCAATATTATATTCTATTTTAATAATAAAAGCGTTAAATTTCGGCAGGAAAACATTTTCCTGTGTGCCCAAGGCCCCCAGAGAACTATATAAGTACAAACTAACAAAATCTTAAGGGTGGCTTCCCCCTTTTGCCTGCGATGAGAACAGGTCACAGGGTCAACTTATAGCTTTGAAACAGTTATATTCTGAAAGTTCCAGTTTTTGCCTAGGGCACCTGAAGGCCGGAATTTTGAAAAAAAAATTTTAAGTATTTTTAATCTTTTTTTGAAAATAAAAAAAATTGAGTACGAATTTACATTGAGCTGCGAAATATGGTGTCTTTTTTCCTATTTCTAATTTTAAATCGGAAAAAAGGGCTGTCAAGTGCCCTAGTACTTTTTGCGGTCTTTCGAATAAGCTACTACACGCTTCTGTACGCTTATTCAAAACGCTTATCTCATCGCAGGGAGATTTCCCTACTCATAATGCATTGCCGAGAAAGTTGAGGGTTCATTCATAAGTAACAATCATCAGCTCATATTATCTCATATCTCCTTGCCCCAAACCACCAAATTCTCATTCCTGGTTAATCCCGCATTACATCCTATAAATACGCCAACCTTGCGTTGCAGCGGCTTCGTTCATAGATTGACCAACTATGTGAACGGCCCGTTGCGAAGCTGTGTTCAAAGGGTTAAGAGGGAAGTAGTCCTTAAGGCTTATAGATTTATACAATTGTGAAATATTGTCCTTTATGCTCTAACATTTTAGTATTAAGTGAGCACAATATACATAATTTCATACTAGTAATTACATACATAATATACAGCTTTGCTCACAAAGGCTAAAACCATACATTTATTTATTATTTATAAATATGTACATCTTTACATGCCTATACAATTACTTTTACCCTTGTAAGTGTTCCAATAATCACTCCACTATACTCAAAGAAAAGTATTCTGCTCGGTGGCTTGTTTTAATTTGGCTAAATGCCTGCCTATTTTGGAATTTTTTGTGCCTACCTTTCCGGGGTTTACTAATGAGCAATCAATCGAATAAGCTTATTTTATGACCTTCTACCATGTATGTCAGTCATGCCAATTTTTGGTGTTTGAACAAAGCTCACGGACAGTAAATTTAATTTTGATTTTCAAATTCTACATATTTTTAATCTCTACTCTACATAGATTATGTCCATGAAGTTTGAATTGAATATTTCAAAATGCTTCCTTGGGCGATTTTTTAAAGTCTGTAAACATTTTCTTGACTGAGGGTGGCATGATTTTTAATCCAATTTCAATATAGAATAGTTTGCAAACAAAGTGGCTACTTCTATAGTAGTAAGGTCATTCAGGTTTGAGGAACCTGCTTCCTCCCACATTTTCTTTTTATAGGGAATCAAGAAGTACTGTTATATTGGTATATATATTTATATGAAGGTTACCAAGATAACATTGAATTTATTGAAACCGTCTAAATTGTTTTCTGTAAGGCAGTAAATAAATACTATCATAGATATATAATTTTTAATCCAAATTTATATAGAATAGTTTGCAAACGTTATGTTACTTCTATAATAGTAAGGTCCATTCAGTTTTTGGTGTCCTCCCACTGAGGATATGGAATATATATATATATATTATTTGATTTGCTTATAAAACCGAAGTACTTTTTGTTTCTCGGAATTGCTTTTCCCATTCATTTTATATAAATTAGTGTAGTACCCGTGAAATGAATTTTTGAGTATAAGCTATATTATAAAACCGTTGTTTATTATAGATAGGCAGTCTAACCTAAACACTCTATGCTATGAATGGAAGCAATGGTATTATGGACTTAGCAACTGTTTTAAGTTATTGAAGTAGGCGAAGAAATGTTAAGTTTGAATAATTGGTTTTTCCTTGAACATGTTCAAGTTAATGGTTTGCTGGATTTCTTGGAAGGAATTTAAATCAAAGTCCATACCAAGAATTATTCTAAATTACAAATAGATAACCAAGAAGGTATTATACGTTACCTTAGCTATAATAATGTGCGTATGGAAAATCTATGTCACAATATATGGCTTTCTACACGGTGTGTCAAAACTCGCAGAACGTAATTGTCACTGAAGCTGAAGAAATTGAGCGGAAGTAGAATCAAGTATTTTCTGTATACCATTCAATGCTAAATTAAGAAGGGTTAGGTTTGGCCAAGCTAACAATGAATTTACTACGGGAAAAGGTTTATGGGTAAACAGAAAAAGGTTTTTAGTCAATAAAAAAGGATTTTAGTAAATGGTTCAATGGTCTATATGTAACAAGAAGTAACTGGGCCAATAAAAAAAGTACGAAAGTCAATAGAAAGAGTACAAAGGTCAATACTTATAGAATGATTTATCTAGTCAAAATTAAATCAACATTTAATTAAGTTTTTAACTTAGACAATCTACATAGTATTACCTGGTTTGACGGTGTCGGTGTCTCAATGCTGCGACCATAAGCCACCCCTTACCATAAGCCTCCCTGTACTATAACCCGTCACCCACTTCTTTCGTCTTTTACAGTAACGTAAACTAACAGCTGTTATGACATAGATTGTACAATGTCTAAATAGACCCCCACACCCATCAACAAGAAAGCCGATTCTCGACCATATGGGGCCCGACACCCACCAACAAGAAAGCCGATTCTCGACCATATGGGGCCCGACACCCACCAACAAGACAGCCGATTCTCGACCATATGGGGCCCGACACCCACTAACAAGACAGCCGATTCTCAACCATATGGGGCCCGACACCCACCAACAAAACAGCCGATTCTCGACCATTTGGGGCCCGACACCCACCACCAAAAAAGCCGATTCTCGACCATATGGGGCCCGACACCCACCAACAAGAAAGACGATTCTCGACCATTTGGGGCCCGACACCCACCAACAAAACAGCCGATTCTCGACCATTTGGGGCCCGACACCCACCAACAAAACAGCCGATTCTCGACCATTTGGGGCCCGACACCCACCAACAAAAAAGCCGATTCTCGACCATATGGGGCCCGACACCCACCAACAAGACAGCCGATTCTCGACCATATGGGGCCCGACACCCACTAACAAGACAGCCGATTCTCAACCATATGGGGCCCGACACCCACCAACAAAACAGCCGATTCTCGACCATTTGGGGCCCGACACCCACCACCAAAAAAGCCGATTCTCGACCATATGGGGCCCGACACCCACCAACAAGAAAGACGATTCTCGACCATTTGGGGCCCGACACCCACCAACAAAACAGCCGATTCTCGACCATTTGGGGCCCGACACCCACCAACAAAACAGCCGATTCTCGACCATTTGGGGCCCGACACCCACCAACAAAAAAGCCGATTCTCGACCATATGGGGCCCGACACCCACCAAAAAGAAAGCCGATTCTCGACCATATGGGGTCCGACACCCACCTACACAACAGCTAACCTCATGTGGTCCGACACACACAAACCCGAACCAGGACCACATGGGGCCTGCCACCCACCATTGAGACAGCCGACTACATGGGACCCGACACCCACCGACAGAAGACCCGACACCCACTGACTGAAGCCCCGATACCCACTTACAGAAGACCCGACACCCACTGACAAAAGACCCGGCGCCTACTAACACAAGACCCGACCCCCACCGACAGGAATGCCGACTCCCGAATACATAATTTCTATTAAACATTGCAACGTGGTGCGGAAATCATATCTAATGTTTTTAAACTATACCGTACTCCATTGCATATAACTAATTTCATTTCATTGAACATATTTATGCCTTAACAAACTCATGTCAGACTACATGGTATTTTAATTTGCAAAAAACCAACCATACAAAATAAAAAAACATTTATAGTAAATATAGTAGTATATAAACATTTAAATAATTATTGAAATGTCAGTAGGGGAAATTTCAATCGATTGCCAAACAAGTTATGTAATGTGCGATGAAATATCTCATTTAATTAGATAAGCTGTGAAAGAAGGCAATTAGGCAACTACTGTAGAAGAAAGCATCAAACTAGATCTACCAATGGGGTATAATTTAAAATAATTTATTTCATGTAGCTGGGAGATGAATTCCAAATATTCGAAAGCCGAGACCACACTACACGCGTACCAATTCTCATCGACGGCAGGCTTAATTTTGACGGGTAATTTCAGGGAAGGTGGAATTTTGACGGGTAATTTCAGGGCAGGCAGGTGGAACTTTGAAGGCAATTTCACGGGGGTAACTTCCTGGTGGGTGACGGGTAACTTCGTGCTCCCTTCAGGTTAGTAATCCTTACACCACTTTATGTTCACCTTACTCCACACTTACTCCATATTCTATTCCACACTTACTCCATATTCTATTCCACACTTACTCCATATTCTATTCCACACTTACTCCATATTGTATTCCACACTTACTCCATATTCTATTCCACACTTACTCCATATTCTATTCCACACTTACTCCATATTCTATTCCACACTTACTCCATATTCTATTCCACACTTACTCCATATTCTATTCCACACTTACTCCATATTCTATTCCACACTTACTCCATATTCTATTCCACACTTACTCCATATTCTATTCCACACTTACTTCATATTCTATTCAACACTTACTTCATATTCTATTCAACACTTACTCCGCACTTACTCCATATACTACTCCACACTTACTCCATATTCTACTCCACATGTACTCCATATTCTACTCCACACGTATTTCACACTTACTCCGTACTTACTCCATATACTACTCCACACTTACTACATATTCTACTCCACATGTACTCCATATTCTACTCCACACGTACTTCATATTCTACTCCATACTCTACTCCATACTTACTCCATATTCTACTCCATACTTATTCAATATTCTACTCCATACTTATTCAATATTCTACTCCATATTTTTCCATATTCTACTCCATACTTATTCAATATTCTACTCCATATTTATTCCATATTCTACTCCACACGTACTCCATATTTTACTCCATAATTACTCCATATTTTACTCCATAATTACTCCATATTCTACTCTATACATCATTCCACATTGATCAGAATAACGTTTACAAATTTTACTCTTGAAAATTTAGAAATTTTCTAAGGAATGCAACCGTTCTGTTACTACCCCGTCCGTAGGACGGGTAACTTTACTAGTAACGTTGTATTATATGAGTTAAACTAAATTCACGGTTTCACCAGAGCTTTGATAATGGAGGTCTTCCTTTTTACCTTTTCACGCTAACAGGTATATGTTTAGCCTATTGCGGGAAATGTATGTGGTTTTCTCATGCTAGCATTTCCAATGGTATGTTTGCACATATAGCTTTTTGATAATTTGGACAAGTATAGAATCCCTAAATTTATCGGTGTTGAATATAACCAGCCATATAGAAGTTTCGAACGACAGGAAATCGTCAAATTTTGTCCAATTCTTTCAGCGATTAGGACTTTTGTACGTGGATTTGGTGGACACCATCCTAGTTGTAGCTGTTGGCTTATCAGTTGCAGAAAAGAAGTAAAGGACGCAATGGTCGTTTGAAGGTTCATTCAGGACGGTTGGTTTTCCGTGCGCCCATTGATATGATTTGACATGTAGACTGAATGGCTCCGTTGCACGTGATACAAAAGAAATAAAATTTTGTCTATCAGGAGATCCGAAAGAGAGTACAACCTGTTTTAATATTGACTGAATAAAATGATTCTATAAGTATTGACCTTTGTACTCTTTCTATTGAAGAAATTTCTATCTCTTTTATCTTTCTATTCTATCTTCCTACTAACCCTATTTCTTGTATGGACCATTGAACTGTTTACTAAAAGCCTATTTTTATTGAATATAAACCTTTTTTTATTGACAAAATACCTTTTATATTGACAAAATACCTTTTATATTGACAAAATACCTTTTATATTGACAAAATACCTTTTATATTGACAAAATACCTTTTATATTGACAAAATACCTTTTATATTGACAAAATACCTTTTATATTGACAAAATACCTTTTATATTGACAAAATACATTTTATATTGACAAAATACCTTTTATATTGACAAAATACATTTTATGTTGACAACACCTTTTATATTGACAAAATTTCTTTTTATTGACAAAAAACCTTTTTATTGACTAAAACCCTTTTTTGTTGACTAAAAACCTTTTTCGATTTACCCGGTGAACCCTATCCATTACTACAGCCATTAATCTTGATAAAAAATGCTTAATTGTTCACCGCTGATTTCTTGTACTATGAGAAGCAGTTATTACACATGTCTAGTAATATAAATTGCAGTTGTTACAACCATTAGCAAAAAATTCTGTCGTTAATAAGAAATAAATGATTGTAGCAAAAAATTTGTAAATAAATCAGAAATATAAAAATTAATGCTTATTGCTTGTTTTTTAAAGCTATTGCCTTGTATCATAATAGACTGGAAACCAATTTCATAATTTCCAGATTTTTCATGGTCACAAAATTTTTTCACACTCATGGAATTAAAAGATATTTTTAAACATTTCTCAAAAGCGTCCTTGGTCAAATTTTTTTAAACGGCCCTTTTGGCAACATTTGGAATGCTGACAAATTGGCTATTTCCGAAATCGGTGAGAACTAATTCAATCAGTATTTACGGTGTCTTCAACTTTTAGACACGCACTGTACATTTAGGTAACACAAAGTCTATATAGAAAATAACACTTTAACTCTTTTAATACGATTTTACTAGAAATGTTTTTTTATTTCAGTCAAATTTTGATTTTGCCTGAGATAAGTTATCATTCATAGACTGCGAATTGTATATACTGAGTAGACAATAAATAAGAAAACCTCATGAGTCTAGCTAGTTAGCATCATTTGACATTTTCTAAAACAATTTAAATAACTGTAGAATTGCAAAACTGTAGTATGAGGTTAAAGTATTCCAAGTGACTTGTTATTATAACAAGAAATTCTCGATTTTTTTGTATTTTAAATCGCGTCAGAAAAAAAGAAATAAATTACAGTTCAGAAGACTCATATTTATCTTCTGTCATTTATTGTTAGAAAAGGACGTTGGTGTTGGTGTGTTGAACACTCATCAATCCAGAATTATTACTAATATCAATTATTAATATCAATCCAGAATTATCACCTCGTGAACAAGACATGATGCTGCAACTAATAAAGCAATACGCAGATGTTTTCTCGTGGAGCCTAAAAGACATTGGGTTAAGCGGTCTCATGGAATATCGCATTGACACAGGTAACCATGCACCTGTATGAACCTCCATACCGACAATCAATGACCGAAAAAGCAGGAATTGAAGCTCAGGTTCAAGAAATGTTTTACGCTGACATTATTGAACCCTCTGAAAGCCCCTGGGCTTTCCCTGTACTTCTTGTCAGAAAGAAAGGAGGAACAATGAGATTCTGTGTGGACTACCGAAGACTCAACCTTATCACAAGATTTTCAAGTTATCCACTCTCAAGAATGGATGACTGTCTTGACTGTTTACAGCAAACGTGCATCTATACCAGCCTCGATCTCAGGGCCGGCTACATGCAAATTCCTATCGCCAAAGAAGACGGCGAGAAGACAGCATTCATCATTCATAACGGATTATACCGATTCAAAAGACTTTTTTTCGTAATGACATCAGCCCCAGGATTCTTCCAAAGACTAATGAACATGACGATAAGTTACCTACTATACCACACCGTCATCTGTTATCCTGACGAATTATATATTGCTGGTAAATCATTTGTAGATCATCTGACAAAACTGGAAAAAGTTCTAGACCGTCTCCGCAAGTACAACTTAAAGATTTGCACAACTAAGTGTTCGTTTGGAGTTTATCGAGTAAATGTTCTCGGACATACAGTAGATAAAGAAGGAGTTCACTTAGCTGACGACACAATCTGAGCAATACGAGACATGCCTACACATCTAACTAAAAAAGCGAACATATTTAAATGAAATTTCTATTGGAAATTGTAACTGCCGCGAAACTCAGTTCTGTATACGTGCTTGAATACTATCCATGTTTTCTACACGGATAATTGTTTATTTCTTATAGTTAAAGTTGTCTTGATGTCTTCTATTGATGGAAAGCATGGAGAGAGAGGTATCCTAAATTACTTTTTGTAGAGTATGAACTCAATTAATCTAGCTATCTTGATTAAGCTACTTTCTTGAAGCAATACACAGGACGCTATACGTACTCTTCATCCCATACAAAAACACCACAAAAACCATGTCAATCCAAATACCCAGTAATATGCCAAACCAAAGCAATGTTGATTTATATGTAAGAGAGCGCCTGTCTTACCAAATAAACAAATCTATAATAACTTATCGCCAAATATTATTGCTTTCTTAATTCAACAAGTCAACAAAATTATCAACTTACATAGGCATAAGTACCAATACTTGAAATAGAAAGGAGTAACTTAAACATTTTCTTATGACTTATGTCCAGCATTATTCCTTACTGTGGTATTTGTATAGTAATAATAAGGCCATACCTATCCTTAGCTAAGCTTTATATACGGCTATTTTACATAGCAAAAGTTGTCGTTATGTTCACACACTCCACGAATTATAAATTGGTTTTGCTTTGTATTGAATCGATGAAAAGCTGCTTAAACTTTAAACTGCTTTACTTTAAACTCTTACAATAATTGTAATCATTAGTTCTGTTTGTTTGGATGTTTGCTTGCATGTATACTTAAACGGACGCCGAATGCAATGAGGAAGCACAAATACATACAGTGTATTTTATTACTTTTGGTAATAAAATTTCGAAATTCAATATACTCAGGACATGAAAAACCCAAAAACCCGGGTTTTTCGGTGGGTTTTTGGGTAGCGAACAGCTAAAACCCAGGGTTTTTGCTCAAAAACAGAAAACCCGAGTTTTTGGGTTGGGTTTTTCCTCACCAAAAGGCTTTAAGCATGTAGGACATTTCGTAATAGTAGTTAGTAATGAGACGGCTAAAATAACCGAATACCATTCCCAATTTATACCATTACAGTATTAAGCGAATAATACATCACAAAGGTATAGTTTGTAGGTTGTATGATTCCGAGTTCTATGTAAGTTAAAAAATTAAATGCATATTAAATTACAACATCAATTCCATTCCGGCTCCGTCTTTCCTCTGCCTTAGAAAAGTTTTGTAGACATTTGCTTTCAATTTTTTATGCCATTCCTAAGTGTATTTACTTTATTTAATATATGTAATACTTATTTTGGTTGAGCAATATTTTATTCTATTTTGCTAATAATGCGTACACTTTCTAAAGCAAAATAATCTGTATGCCAAAGAAAACTGAAGCCGAAACTTGCATACTGTACTACAGTAACGTCTTATATGGTTCCTTATATTAAAAATGGCCAGTGCTACATTTGCAAGTTATTATTAGACAGATCATTGTTGATAGCAACCAGAGCAGCAAGACTAAAAGACCCCATTCTAGGCTGCATCGTCCATTTAGATTCATCCTTAGATTAGGTTAGATTATGATAAATTATATTAGGTTCTTAGAGTGGAGCGCAACGTCCTAAAGTGGGACGTTTTAGTCTGGCCGACTTAGAAACATATTATTACGTAGCAGAACTGCTTTATAGGAATGACCGATCTGTCTGTATGTATGTGTGACCGCCTGTTATCTCGAAAACCGTTAGATATACGTGATAATTAGTTCAAACTTTCTGACCGTGATTTACATATAGGAATGAAAAGTAAGATTAAGTTAATCAGAAATACCACGTATCGTCGAAAGTTGATTATATCCGGTACTTTTTTACACATAGTTGACTTAATTTATTACATAATATTATTTTACATCCTACACATTTCACAGACATTCCTACACATCATGTCTTTTGATTTACTTTTGCTTAATTAGTAGTTAGTTATTGCTTAACAAGTAGTTAGTTAGTGCTTAATTAGTAGTTAGTCAGTGCCAGTGCTTAACAGTTAATTATGCCGTGTTGGAACAATTAAATAGTACCAAGCAAAACTCCAAGATCCCTAGCAGACATCAACAATTTGATCAATCCTCTGTTAATACTCATTACAAATCGAGGGATGCTTTGTACAGTAATTGGGTCATCTAACCCAATTCTGAATTGCATAACCTTGTGGGAACGCAGTAACTTCATCATGTATTTAGCATCATCTGTGCTTTGTGAAAAATAGAGCTTTGAGTAGTCCTTTACCATGTTGTTCCAACTCTCTGTCATTTTGTACAAGGTAGCTAAAACAATACACCAGATGATAAAAATGGAAATAGCAATAGAACAGAAACCAATTAGGATGACAGGGGGCAAAGCATCTGTGTACTTTATAACAGTGACAAAAACAATTATTAACACCCTTGTGATCACGGACTGAATAGGTGCGAGCATGAAGCCCAACATCTCTTGCAAATATTGTACGTAATATTTGAAAATATTGTTGTATTTGACAAATATTGCTGGAACCTGTCGAACGACATCTTCTGATCTGTAGCATTTTTCACCCAGCCTGGATAAATATCACTATTATTTAATATCAACAATGAAATCAGTAACAAATATTTGGTAATTAAACTGTTGATATATTTTTTAAAAATTACTTACTTAAACTCTTTTTCGAACAAGCAATATATTGTGTGCCCACATATTAGTAATTCCAACACTATATGATTAATGCAGACAATAGTTGCGGTCATCCAAAACAGAATGATTGATACCAAAATCACAAACGAGAAATGCTGATATTCTGCATGGAGTTCAACATACAGAAATACTGGTAGTCTGTGCAGAATGAGGTACACTGTTACAACCAACCAAGGGAACACCAAGGGGCCGATTTTAAGCACTTTTAGTGTTCTCACCAGCAATTGGTGCTGCTTAGCTATTGCTTCCTTCTTGTGTACATATTTTTCTAGACATCGACCAGTTGGACATTATTATTTTGTAATTGTAATGACGAAGAAACAAATTAATAAATTACTTTACCTTCAAAATCCCCCAGAATATGAAACAAGTCTGTAATAATTGCAGCCATGTCGCATGAATATCCTATCCATAGTATGTACACCATGAGAATGCCAATGCATGCAGCGCTCATCATCAAACTGAAAATGTACGACAACGTTTCATTTTCTTTCTTTGAAAATCTGTGCATCTGAACTGTGAAAAATATTATACCTAGAAATATTATTAGAGCGTGTAAATAAAGTGTTGTGATAATTCTGATATTTTTGCTTCCTCTCTTGAGAGCGTGGTCTCTTTTGATCCAGTAATATGGAGATATTCCTAACAAATTTCCTAATCTAAAGATGCTCTCAAGTTGGTCAAAAGCCTCCTCTGGTATTGACAGTATTCCTTTGGTTTTTTCTTTTTTGGAATACATTCTAAATGTTATTTGTAAAACCTTAACAATCTTCCAATAGTACTTTGCTCTCTCCGTCAATCAAAAGTATCTCGATTTATAACGACAGAGAATTATATGTTATTTTAAAATAATTTCGGTTTCACTGACACGAATCATAGAGCAGAAGTGATGGACTTTTGAGAATGTTTGTGACTCCGTAATTTTGTTTCGCAATTGTACTAAAATTGTTTTGATGTAGAAGAAATCAAATGATATTGGCTTATATGTGGGTTTTAATGTTATTAAAAATTGCCTGCTGAATAAATAAAAGGCGCAGCCAAAGTGACTACTTAAGGCGAAATAACTTTCTACGTAAAAGCTATAAGTACCTACGTTTAATGGAAAGAAGAAAAGAATAAGATAATCGAATAATTCGGTATTTGCAATAACATACTATTACCTTGTATTATTTTATAAAGCCATTTCCTTTACTATCCACAGTCATATAAGGCTACTTGAATAAATGCTGCTGATAGCATAGGTATCCTTAAACAATTTTCTTGCTTTGAATTCAATCCGGTTAAATGCTGTCTGGACTAAATTGCTTTCTGGAAGCAACAACAGGACAGGACAAAAAATAAAATACGTACTCCCTTGCCCATATAACTCAAAAGGAAGCCAATGCAACTAAATCAATATTGTAGGTTTATTTGTAGTTTAGTAAGAGACAGTCGGGTCTAACTAACCAGAATATCTAATATATATGTTGTAGTCCAGAAAAGCAGGGACGCCAGAAGCGCTAATGGCTAGTCCACAGGAGCACTGCTCTTGGGGCTTAGCCATAGGAAATAGGAGCTATCGACTTTAATAGTCCATAGGAGCAGTTTTGATTTCTTTGATTAACAGTACGTATTTAGTAAAAAATATTATTATCAGTCATTATATAATTAGTCAGTAGGTTAATATTGCATGAAAATACTTTGGATACCGTAAAATTAATAAGTAACATCATTAAATTGACAAGTGAATCAGAGTAAAGGAGATTAATCGCAGTGAACATTAATACAATTAGTGTTGCCTACATGACACTTGGTACTACAAGGTACATTATTTTTTCTGATTGCGCATTCTAGTTCCACAACTAGTCTTACATTTACAAATAGATTGGCCATTGTAGGAAGTGAAGGACCTTAATGCTCTTATGTATTTGATAGAAGTTAGTGGCCATTTAGTTGTGTCTGTTTCAGCTGACCAAGATCCTTCATTAGATTCGTTTACCCATGAGTCTATGATTCCTTTACCGCATAGTAATTGAAGATTTTCATTCTCAAAAATAAAATACACTTAAGGTAAAGCTAAATATATTGACAGTTGCTTTCTCAATAAAATGAGACACAGTATAGCATTACGTCCATTAAGGATACCCTTAATCTACTTTTTGTTTGGCAGTGGAAATGACCTCCTTTGTTCATTGGATTAAGACAGTTTCCACTGCCAAACGTAAAATGGGAAAAGGTAGGCTGACCATCACTCCCTTTTTTAACGGGATCGTCCCGTTTTTAACGGGATCGCCCCGTTTTTTGGTGAGCCCCTTCCTTTATTCCTCTTCGCGCTTCTCGGAATTGTTTGTTTTTTTTGATTATTTTTGGCAAAAAGCATAAAATTGACGCGCTTCGGGCGATTATATTCGCTTCGGGAAAATATAGCATTACATGGTTTAATTGCATTACCCCCTTCGAAATCGACTTTTAAATACAATACTTGTACTGTGTAGGGTCCCGTTTTCCCTTTGTCAAATTATGGTCACCCTAGGAAAAAGTCATTTATACTATGCCAAACAAAAAGTGGAGAGAGACCATTTACACTACCAAATGCACTCCCATCCACGAGCTTTGCGTGCAAAGCAAGTAACCATTCGTTTGCTTAATATTACAAAATAACAAGCCATTTTATCATGGCTGCTACAATCTCCTGATACAATGGTATTGTAACTTATCGCCAAGTATTATAGTACCCAAAGCAGTTTTTGTAATGTAAATTCTCAATCAGCCACACATTTACTTACCGTTGGCAGATTTTCGCAATATAACACATTATACATTAACATTGCTTAGTAAATTAACAGACAATATATTAAAACTTTAAAGCCGAAAATGATTGGTACTTATATACCTAATGGAAGGAACTTTTAATATAAATGCTACACAACCGCAAATTTTCAGGCTTATAAAAAATTGGAATCAATCTATGGGACTGACTGATATGATATTCTCATGATTGCGTGTCCAGTTTTCTGAATATTTTTTCTTTAATTGGAAAATTTTAAGTGAATAACAAAGAAAGGATCACACAACCTTCATGTAATCAAAATATCGTGACAATCATAAATAATCATATTAATTAATTACTTTATGTGAAATACGATACAATAAGTCACAACAGACAGACACAACTAGCGAGGTGAACTTTATTTGTACTGTACGATATATTTTACAGGTCACAGAAAGCAAATTAAATGATGCTGGTTACAACTATATAATATGATAAACATGATTCCCTACTCTTATATGCCCCTTAAAATTCTATAAAATTAATGTGCTTATACTTGTATATTTACGCAAACATTTATAAAATATAGCTTTTACTTTGCATAATCATGTAACTATGTATAATAATGTAGTTTAAGTGTGAGAACACCTAAAGTTTAAAAACATCAATTCTAGAAGGCACATATTTGTTTATTTATTTTATAACTTTGAACTTACATGAAAGACATTCGCAGATGCGTACACGAAGTTTACCAAATATAAACAAAAAGTATCGATGTTAATTAATGGGAAATAATAAGGCTGTGGCTATTAATTCAAATTATTATTTCCATTGCGTTTTAAAATATTTGGTGAAAAGCCTTGGAAACAATAACACCTTTTCAAAGACAATGTGGCTTATCGATATTGATTTTAATATTAAAAGTTTCCCAACAAATATAATATGACTCAAATTATTTCTAAAACTTACTTTAAAGAGTCTACAATTGCTCCATCTTTGAAAACTGAATCTAATGTTAAAGCGCCACCAAAAGTGGGATGCATAGAAGTATCTGAAAAGACACTCCAAGCCAAACACAATCATACATATTCCAACTAACATGAAATAAATGTAAAATCCGGACACGATATTTGAGCTAAGCGACAGAACAATAATGCTACTGGCAGAATTTGTAAAACGCAAACTTTCTTTCGACAAGTTAAATATTTTATATAATTCCGTCCACCAAGAGAATATTCCCGACTGTATCAATCTATTAAAAAGAAACGCCGTCTCTCCTCCATCTTTGAGACCAATAACCCATCCAAAATTTGTAGGCAGAACTGCTTCGTTTCCTTTCCCAAATATTTTGCCTTCGCCCTTAAACTGTGGGACGAATGTATCTATTTGATCTTCAAAATCGATGAATGCACTTTCTGAGCATTCTGAGACGATTTCTTCTGATGATTTGTTTTTCGGCAGAACCAAACGCTGAATGATAAAGTCAATAGTTTTTTCATCCGCTGCACTTATATTACTTGTAATTCCATAGTTAAGCTTCGTATCACGTAAAGTTGCTAACAAATTATCTAATCTCAGTCCAACAACAAAACACAAGTATCCATGATGTCTCAAACAAGGATCTTCGCCATCAGAATGTGTTCTGGCATAAAACTGAAAATTTTCAATTTCTTTAAATGTCATTGGATAAATGTTTGGAATTGGTGCAGTTATTTCTGTAGTTACAAGTCCAATGTATGCATTGCAAGCACGTATGCAGAACTGAGTTTCGGAGGGGGCTAGATTTCCAATAGATATTTTAAGTATATATATTCGCGCGTAGCGCGAAAATTTTTGCCATTTTTTGAAGGAAATTAGTCAAAAACGGCCTTAAAATGCCCAATAATCACGCTGAGCGCGAAATTTTTTGCTATTTTGAGAAAAAAATTCCCCTTTTCTTGGATTTCGGGGGCGTCCTTGATGCATTGGACAAAACTACAACTGCCAACATCCATCCTAGACTAACGACTTTGAATTTTGCCGACGAACACTCTGGAATATTGGGCAAATACATATTGTACATAAATGTAGATGCCACAAAGAGAATGGATCGAACAAATCCCATTTTCTTGAACATAAAATACACAACAATGACCAATAATGTTCCAAATGTCAAAATGGCATACCAAGCTTCAGCTTTATAGGGATTAATATATATTTGGAATGAACCATAATCAACATTTAAAGAATGACATGTAATGAAACTAAAACCAATCGAGCTTGTCACAAAAAAAGATGACCTTAGTACTGCGTGTTGAACTTCAACTGGACCATTCACATAAATAGTGTTAAATAAGGATGACATAATATAATATGGATTAGGAATATACAAATCTCTTTGATTAGTGGCCACTATCGATGCATTTCCCCGTCGTGACAATGATTCAACCAGGAATAACGAAACTTCGTTCAATCTCTTATCTCTGAAGGGATTGAATCGTAATCCGTAACCTGACCTGGCTTGTTGTTTGTATAAAACAGATTTTGCATCATTTAAAAATCCAGCCTCATTTACTGAAGCAATCCAGTTCACGACTTTTCTGTTTTGAAATGTTCTCATTTTTGTGACCTCTTTTAAACAGTCTATACGCCTACTATTGTGACGACAAGGTAAAGTTATCCGTTTGGAGTCTCTACAGTTACCACACACGAACATCAAATATTCTTTAATTTCACCATTGGCTAATTTGTCAAACGTTATTAATCTTAAATGTTCAAAGTGTCGATACATAAAGTCTGGTATTTGAGACCAATAAATATTCGCCATTTGTTGTCTTAGAGTCCTATGGAAGATCTTGGCATCTGAGTAGGACAAAATCACGTCAACGAATATTTTTCCACAGGATCGGAGTATATCATTAGTCAGTGTAGATAGCAGCAGTATAAGTCCATTGGGTTTATAAATTCCACCATTTTGAAATGTCACGGAAATACATTGAGATTTTGCATGCGTTGTGTTGGAATAGTGTAACCAGTTACGACTGTTTGATGCATTAAAATCTAATTTTTCTAAATTATGACTATAACGCTTATAACCTAGCATCTGAATCATCAGCCCTGAAGAACTATATACAAATATTGGTCTTGTCACAGGTTCCAGTGTCAATTCTTCCTCCGATTTATCCTGAAGGATTACATACGAATAACAGTCTTGATGTAGTTCCAGCCAAAAATTTAAAACTGATGATGCTGTGCACAAACAAAACAATTGCAAATACGCTAGAAGGGAAATAATTAAACCAGGCAAGAAATTCATTTTAAAAGTCTTATAGATTTTAAAACGTGTCGTTTCTAAATTTTTATCATTTATTGCTGTTCCTGATGAAATTACTAGTACTTCTAGCTACTTCCAATATTGTGAAAGTATATTTATTTACAGAATTGTATCAGTGTCTTACAATCAATGTAAAATATTTTAGTTAATTTTTCCCAGTACGAATACAATAAATAAACTGTTGATTGACAATTTGGATAGTATACTTCACCCATTAGTCCCACTACTCTGTCTGCCTTCTGCTCCATCCAGAAACTATAGTTAAAACTTCACTATGACAATTATAATTTTGATATTTGCTATTTATTAAATTTAATCAAAGTGAATGTAGAGCTAAGACTCCATATATAACTTTCACTGTCGACCAGTTGACTTTTGCCAGTTTCCTGAAACCAATTTACGTAGAACCGAAGCGGATTTATTAGGACAAATAAATAAATATTACTCTCCTAGCAAATATCATAAGTACAGTATTAATAAATAAGTATTCTACTGAAGCCAACTAATGAAAGTCACATTTAATTAAAGCATTATCATAACAAGTTATATTTCTACAATTACAATTAATAATAGAATGAATATTTAATAAGAATTATGTATACAAATACGGCCAAAAATTTTAGTAGCTTGTAAAAATAATAAGTTGCGTGACTACTCTGACTAAGCAATAGTGTCAAGATTGAGTGTTTTAATTGTTTATTCGATAGTTTAACGTTTTGGGAAACAAAAGGTAGAAAGCACGCAAATAATTTGGTGGGGTATGACGAAGATTAAATGCATTGCTCTCATATCTTTCAAGGTTTTTAAGCCTGTCCACATCCTAGAATTATCTTCAATGCTAATTTTGACGTTGTTTTTTGAATTGTTTATAAGGCAAATGTTTATTTTTTAATATTTTAGAACCTTTTCATCATATTCATAGTCCGAAATCCGCACAACATTATATAAACGACTCACGTTGAAATCCTGAGAACGCGAGCCAAGTTATGTGTTAAATTGTGTTATTCGATTGCTTAACATTTTCCAAATAAAGTCAGAATTTTTAAAACGCAAACGTTGATTTGATTACCTAAATATTTTAAAGATTCCCCACTGTAATAATTTGCTAATAGGAAATGCCGTCTCTCCGCCATCGTTTTTTTTACCAATGAGTTTGATGCTTCGCTGAAGATCGATATCAAACAAACAAACCTGTTGAAATAAACGTATGTACTTCTCAATTATTATTAGCGGACAGAAAATCTCAAACTGAAACTATGACTAAAGTTGTGGATTTCATAGCTGCGTTAAATACAGGAACTTTCTTTCAGATTCAACTATGCCCATTGTGAGCAATGGAAAATAAGCTTAGTATTTCACTTGCATCCACTGAAGGATGCAATATTAGCTTTCGGAAACCATTATCTGAATCCACTGCTGTGACTTCATTTGGTGCCCCTTAGTTGTACTTCCTCAGTAACAGTGAAAATAAAATAAATTTATAGAAAAAAATAATAACTAACACCAAATCTAATCTAAACCTACAATTCTTTGTCTTGGATAATAACAGTACAACAGAACAGGATAATTAGTCGTACACGTACACGACTTTAATTCACAGTAATTTTCAACGTAGTTGTTTCTAATGATTACGGTGTAAGCAGTGTACAATAATTCTTAATTTTGTATGTCACGAAGATACAATTGCTTCTGTAGCAGCAATCTCTTACTATAATCGTAATCATTAGTTCTGTTTGAATATTTGCTTGCATATATATGTTAAAATGGACGCCGAATGCAATGAGGAAGTACAAGTACACCCATATTATAACTTAGGTAAAACAATTTCGTAAATCACTACACTACTGCGGGCTTCTAGTATAATAATATAATAAAACATTCTGCAATTAATTTAAGTGCGGCTGGATAACTAACTAACAGGACACAATGAATTGTATATTGTTCAAAGCCTTTAGTAGGTACGGTACGAGCAACCATAACATATTAGTTTTTTAATTGCTAATTGATGTGTACATTACCTACACAAAACATTTTGAGCTTATAAGTATGTAGGACATTTCGTAAGTGGTAATAGCCATTATAACATGCTAATGTACTGGATTAACTGCTTATTGATATTAATTGACTCTAAGCTATAATGAATTAAACATAAATGAACAACAACAATTGGATGGGTACATTTACTAAAAGAAGACACTTTCTTGCTTGATTGATTTATGCCTAAATCTTTTGATATGACTGTGACAACTAAGTCATGTTATGCGAAATAATTCTATTTACCTTCTAGCCATTCCCTATTAATAATTTAACCGAATAACATTCCCATGTTTCTACTAACACGGTATTAAGCGAATACATCACAAAGGTATAGCTTGTAGAAAGTATGATTCCAAGTTCTATGTAAGTTAAAAAAATTAAATGCATATTAAGTTACAATATCAATGCCACTCCGGCTCCGTCCTTCCTCAGCCTTGGAAAAGTTTTCTAGACATTTCTGATACTTTTGTCTTTTTATGTCATGGCTCATGCCTGGATGATGAAAGTCTATAGTCTGTTACATAATCCTAAGTCTATTTAGGTAATACTTATTTTGGCTGAGCAATATTTTATTCTATTTTGTTATGCGTATGCGTATACTTCCTAAAGACAATATTATAATGTTCTCTATGCTAAAGAGAACTGTATATAGCCAAAACTTACATATACTACAGTGACGTCCTAAATAGGACACTATATTAAAAATGCATTATTAGTAGTATATTTGCAAGTTAGTACTAAACAAGCACAATATACAAAGTTTTATATTACACAAAAGTTTGCAAACTCCATGCAACTTCTTATTTATAAACGTACAACATTTTAAAGCAAAGTTTTGAGTCACATAATGCGTTTAAATGTCGATTCCTAGCTTATAGCTGGATAATGAAAATCGATAAATAATACATAAGTAGATTTATATAATAGTTATTGTGATTTAGCAATGTTGTATTCTATTATACTAAAGCATTTGCTTTCTGTATGAACACATTTCTCTGTATGCCCACGAGAATTATTGTACAAACTAACAAAACCTTAAGTTCTATAGTATTATATACATTTGTGCACTATTATTCTAGATAGTATAATGTAACGCTGAAGCATTTTAGTATTTAATAATCGCAATATTATACATACATAGTTTTATATTGTTTTGCTCTCAAAAGCCAAAAGCATACATTTATCTATTATTTATAAATGTAAAGGTTTAGAAATAAGAAATCTCCCAAAATATACATCTTTTCGTGTCTATATACAATAGTGAACCCAGCTAAAAGGAGTGAACCTAGCACTCAAGAGAAATTGAGCAGGCCACCCATGACAGTAATAAAAACAATTCCGAAAATATCATCGGTATTTCCCTTAAGTTATTATGTTAACTTTATAAATACAATATTTTAAATATACTTTTATTTTCTACAGCGGTTGGAAAAATGCCAACTTTCTGATCAAAAGGAAGCTCCTAAACAAAAATAATAACTGCAGGTAGATCGTAGCACCAAATACAGGCAACAATGAAAGACTCCATTTTTAATAAACACTCCAAAAAGTTCACATTTAAAATCAGAAAAATAAGATTCCCTGGATTTTAGAAAAATGTACAAATCCAATGAGTATACACTATACGAATAAATAGTGGTCCTTAGTTATTTAATTCTGCAAAAAGGTGTACAGGCACGAAGGAATAAAGGGGGCAGTAAAAAGATAAACAGAAAAAGATTTGAAAAATGGGACATAAATTTGTCGATATATAGAGCAGAACCAATTTCGATTAGTGGTTTTGAAATGCTATTTAATACCCCTAATATTTTGAAATGTCCCCTTTCACTAATCATCTCCATTCAATCACCAATAATCACCTTATTATGTCTGTTATGTTTTGATGTTATAATATTTTGAAGCGACTCATTTCAGTGGTTAAGAGGAAGTGTCATGCATGTGCATGCGCATCTTGCTTTTAAGGAACGTGCATATATTACGTGTGCAGTTGATGGGAGGAAAAGTTACCCAACAGTGTCACAGTAATAACTAAAATCAATCAATTAATGAATAATAGGTTAAATAAGTACCAATCAGCGGCAGTGTTCAGGACGCTATATATGACCAAATTCAGTCACCAGTGTTCAAATCAAAAAAATGATAACGGTATCAGTTCCATTGTCAATTTCAGTCAGATAAAACTATCAAAAAGAAGTTGAGAATTTTTCTTTTAAATGAAGAAACAGCAGACGCACTTAACGTGTGTCTTTAGGTCATAAATCAAATACCAGAATGAACTAAAATGGTGGTGATTGTAAATCGTAGCGGCCAAAAAGGAAAATTACAATTTCACCACTCACAACAGAGCAGAGCACATTTCACGCATTCGAAATTGCTGAAAATTAGGGTGGATTATATGGAACCACTCGCACTCATTTTGTTAGTTTAGAGGAAGTGAACATGCGCATTTTTGTTTCTAGGGAATGTGCATATATTACGTGTGCAGTTGATGGGAGGAGGAGGTACTCAAAAGTGTTGCAGTCAGCACTTGCGTTGCACATGGGGGAGTCGGTTTTGCGTTACACAGTATATGCAGGTTCCCTTGGCTATCCTATTACACATACATATATAGTTACATAGATAGATTGGTAAGTTTTTTTGTTTATTATATAGAGATTACGATTTACATTGTGGCTACGATTTAAGTATTAGTTGTTACTAGTAAAGTTACCCGTCCTACGGACGGGGTAGTAACAGAACGGTTGCATTCATTAAAAATTTTCTAAATTTTCAAGTGTAAAATTTGTGAAAGTTATGCTGATCAATGTGGAGTGATGTGTGGAGTAGAATATTGAGTAAGTATGGAGTAGAATATGGAGTAAGTATGGAGTAGAATATGGAGTAAGTGTGGAATTGAATATGGAGTAAGTGTGGAATTGAATATGGAGTAAGTGTGGAATTGAATATGGAGTAAGTGTGGAATTGAATATGGAGTAAGTGTGGAATTGAATATGGAGTAAGTGTGGAATTGAATATGGAGTAAGTGTGGAATTGAATATGGAGTAAGTGTGGAGTAGAATATGGAGTATAACATAGATTGGTGTAAGGAGTATTATCCTCAAGGGAACACGACGTCACCCGTCACCCACCACGAAGTTATCCCCATGAAATTGCCTGTCAAAATTTAACCTGCCGTCCACTTGCCCATCAAACATTTACTTGCCGTCCACTTGACCATCAAAAATCCACATGTCTCCCATCAAACATCTACCTGCTGTCAACTTGACCATCAAACATCCAGCGGTCGTCTACTTGCACATCAAACATCTACCTGACATCCACCTGCCGTGTTGTTACCCGTAAAAATTCTCCGTGTTTTAAAATTACACGCGAAAATTTTACCTGCCGTGTTACCCGCCAAAGTTTTATATCTGTAAAATTACTTTGTCAAAGTCCTACACGTTTTAAAATTACCCGTTAAAATTCCATCTGCCGTGCAATTACCCTTCAAAATTCATCCTGCCATCCACTTACATAGCAAACATTGACTTGCCTTTTTCTTCCCCATCAAAAATTTATCTGCCGTGATGTTACCCGTCAAAACTCTACGTACTTAAAAATTACCCCGTCAAAATTCTACGTGCTTTTAAATTACCGTTTCAAAAATCTAAATGCTGTAAAATTACCCTTTCAAAGTGCAAGCGCCTTAACATTACCCGTTAAAGTTCTACCTGCCGTGAAATTACCCATCAAAATTCCACCTTCCCTAAAATTACCCGTCAAAATTAAGCCTGCCGTCGATGAGAGTTGGTACACGTGTAGTGTGGTCTCGGCTTTCGTATAGTTAGAATTGGTCTCCCAGCTACATGAAATAAATAATTTTATATTATACCCCATTGGTAGATATAGTTTGATACTTGAGTTTTTTAAGATAAATATGTTCAATGAAATGAAATGAAATTAGTTATATGCAATGGAGTAAGGTATATTTTAAAAAATTACAGCCGATTTCCGCTACGCGCCGTTATGTCTAATAGAAATTATGCGGTCGGGTGTCGGTTCTTCTGCTAGTGGGTGTCGGTTCTTGTGTTAGTGGGTATCGGGTCTTGTGTTAGTGGGTGTCGGGTCTTGTGTTAGTGGGTTTCGGGTCTTGTGTTAGTGGGTTTCGGGTCTTGCGCTAGTGGGTGTCGGGTCTTGTGCTAGTGGGTGTCGGGTCTTATGTTAGTAAGTGTCGGGTCTTGTGCTAGTGGGTGTCGGGTCTTGTGTTAGTGGGTGTCGGGTCTTGCGTTAGTGGGTGTCGGGTATTCTGTCGTCAGGTCCCATGTAGTCGGCTGTTTCAATGGTGTATGTCAGACCCTATGTTGTCGGCGGTCAGGTTTGTGGGTGTCGGGTCCTATGAGGTCGGCTGTCTTGTTTGTGGGTGTCGGACCACATGTGGTCGGCTGTATTGTTTGTGGATGTCGGACCACATGTGGTCGGCTGTCATGTTTGTGGGTGTCGGACCACATGTGGTCGGCTGTCGTTTTTGTGGGGACCCTACGTGGTCGGCTGTCGTGTTTGTGGGTGTCGGACCCCATGTGGTCGGCTGTCGCGTTGATGGATGTTGGGTCTTGTGTCATGGGTGTGGTGTTCAGTGTAGTCGGCTATCGCGTTGATGGGTTTTGGGTCTTGAGCCATTGGGTGTGATGTTCCGTGTAGTCGGCTGTCGTGTTTGTGGGAGTCGGGTCGAGCTTGGGTCTGCCACAACAGCTGTTAGTTTGCGTTTGAATTGACGGAAGAGTGAGTGGCGGCTAATAGCAAAGTGAGGCTTATGGTAAAGAGAGGACTGTATTAAAGGGCGGCTAATGGTCGCAGCATCAGCAGATACAGTCACCGACTCACTCTGCTATATCGTATGTATTGTTTGTGTGTATTCCTTTATAATGCACAGGATAGTGCCGTGTGCAATGCCATAAGAATAAAAGTATCGTACCGTGTGCAGATGTGACAAAACTGCATTTTAAGGAGTAGGATGATTCCGTAAGGATCACAAGTTTTGATATGTACTTTGGTTTGACTTAGATTCAAAACATGTAAAGATAGTCTTAATCGAAAACAACCCTTACCCTACCTAATTGGCACTTTTCTTAAGGTATCCCCTTTAAGGGGGGTCAGAGGGGGTAGGGGTGGGTGGGGTTTTGTTCAGGGGGTCAATATCTATCGTAAACCGGTGAAATCTCATTTTGCCCCAGGCCTCCCCCCCGTGGGGAGGGGGTGTGGAGGGTGGGAACGTGACCTCCAGGTCATGTCCGGTAAAGATCCGATGAAGCATATTAAATATATATACAGCATATTGGTCCCGTCTAAATATTCTGAGATACGAAGTACCTGTGGAACTTCAACTTTTGCGCACCGCAAAACAAGAAGCAAAAGCAAACAAATGTTCAGAATGCTATCATTTCGGATATTGATGCTGTCAATTTTGTTACATGTACAAGCAGAATCTTACTCTCCAATCTAAATCCCCGATTTAGAACTGATGCATCATGATGGTCAACAAATATTTTGATTGTGTTGCGTTTTTGCAAATCTCCAGACCTAGAAAAAAGTTTTGACTTCTCAATTTTATATGTAGAAGTCATATAGAAACGCACAAAATCCTCTAACACATCATCTCGGTTGAATAAAGCATTCATGAACGCTAATACTGTCACCTGCTAGCTAATACTGTTCATAGTAAGATGTACTTCTGGTCTGGGTACTTTCCCATATTTTACGAATCTACTCACATTCGCAAATCTATGGAGTAACGCGTATAGACCCTTACTTTATAGGCTGATGGAATTAGTTCTACCTAACAAAAAGTGTATCAAAATAATTAAAAACAAAATATAAATAATATTGTCCCAGATTTAAAAATTACCAATTTTGATGACCGCAAAAATGATAAAAAAATGATTTTAGTCAACTCGTATTACTGATTATGTTTTCAAATTTTCCCCACATTCGGGAACAGCCAATTTTTCAGCTATTAACGGTACAAGAAGTCAACGGTGAACAATCGAGTATTTATTATGGGGATGGTTGATGTTGTGCAATGGTTACCTCGAAAGCTGGAAGGTTCGTGGACACTACTTAATATACGGTAACCTTCCCCTAAAAGGGAAAGTGGGTGAAAACTTAAAAACAACTAAAAACCTTTGTAACTCCGGCTATATTCATGGTACAAAATCGTGTAACAACTAGATCAAAAGCTGAAAGGTGGCAAATTATTGAATACCGATCGCATTCCAGCTCAGGACGATCAGGGTTCACTTACATCTTAAAACATTCCTCCTGTTGCTTGTATTGCTAGATTACAAATTTGCCATATAGCGATGGGCCACCTTGTTTGACACATCACCTCACGTACTAACATCACATCCATCTCTAGCTTCAATCAATGTGTTTTTCCGTGTTTCCCATATTCTTTCATTTTCGAATAAATTGGAATGATTTCGAATAAATTAGAATTATTTCTAAACCAAATGAAATTGGCAACATGTATACTACCCTACACCTTTTTTACTTTTGAGTGCATATAATCTCAATTCGAGTTATTATTTCTGGATCTTACAATTTTTCATGTTTTTTCGATTACGATGCCTCTTGATAAGCACTTTTAATATTAATTTTCATATTTTGGAAATTTTTCGAAATTAAAAAAAAATTGAAACTTACTTTGAAAGTAACGCTAAAGCTCATTGATATCAATACTTTTTACAGATTTTTAAAATCTACAAATTTGACAAAGTTATTAAATAATTTACTCGAAAAGTTTCGAATTGACTTTAAAATATTCCAATTTACTCGAAAATATTCAAATTTACTCAAAAAAATTCGAATTTATTTGAAAATATTTGAATTTTCTCGAAAATATTTGAATTTTCTCGAAAATATTTGAATTTTCTCGAAAATATTCGAATTTTCTCGAAAAGTTAAAGTAAAACTTTTAAATCGAAAACGGTTTGAGTCTATTTGTATCAGCTGGTTATCATATTTTATTGCGGCTAACATAGTATAAGTGTATGCATTCATGAGGTAAGGTCGTAAGGTATGATGATGTGAGATATGTGAAGTCTTTTATGCCAATAAGGCCCAACTACTCTGAATACGTGCAGGAATTTTAAAGCACAGATTGGATATTATCTGAGTGTACAGTACTAAATCGTATGATTTAGCTGTACATTCAGATAATCACATTATCAAGGTGTCATCATACAGCAATCACTAATCCTCTGATTTGCATAACCTAACCTAATATAACCTCACCATGTTAACATAAATTAATGGTAACCTTTAATGTCTACCCGTCCAAGGGTATACAAATTAGGGGATTCGCGATTACTGGACGGTCCCGCCAGCAAAATTGACTAGGGACCTTTGTTGGCGGGAAGTCAAATTGGCAGCCGACGGGACTCAGACAGTTCATATTTATTATTTATGTAGCGTTTCTCAGCCTAGGCTGCATCTTCGAAACTGAATAGTGCTCATAATTTATGGGTGTTGGTTACTGACTACTGATAAATTCAAAGCAAAAGAGGATATTTTGTAAAAAAAAAAGGGTAAAAATCGAAAAATTTTGACAAAATTTTGATACTTTTTGACCAAAAATCTACATTTGTCACTAATTATTTTATTGAATTTGCTAAGATTAGTCATTAATTGTTAATAGATTTTGAATCAGGCAGGATATTATTATTGTCCTGGCAAGAACATCCATCCTCCATACACACCGGTCGGCGATCCATACTGTTAGATAGAGTAAAGTTCACGTGTGCTTGGCGGTAGTCTTAAGACTTAATTAAGTCATTCTCATTAAAGTTGTCTCGTTGCCTCGTTGTCAGTCTTCAATCTTCACCAGGATTAGTTTTATTTAGTCTAGCCAGATACCGGAATCGATAAAACAATCAACAATCAAAGCTCATTTTTAGACTCAGCTGAAAGTCCGTAATTCACATATTTAATAGTGTATTTTATGTTTTATGCATAATGGTTTGAAATTCAAAAGTTCAGTGTTCAGTGATTGTCCCCTTTCTATCATCAATCATCTATTTACCTACAACCTAGGAGCACCTCTCTCTCTCTCTTGGGCTTTTGAGGTTTGATAAATGGATATTAACCAATGGGCGATGAAGTATATCGCGCACTGTTAAATTTCCACATTTGTTTCTATTATGTAGCCTTAATTTGGATTTGATAATGTTTAATTTTTTGATTTTTAGACTAAAAGTTTTTGTAGCATCATGCTTAGTCCAGCTGCAATGGAGTCGCTCTACTCAGTGACTTACGTAGAAGACTTTATAGAAACGATAGAAGATTACCCAGATGAAGTGCAACGAAGAATTAGTTTGATAATGGATCTGAATTTAACGCTTCGAAGTAAGATGAATTTGTAATATAATCACTATTTTGCTATTCATTGCCATTTAATTACAATTAAGCTGGTACCCAATATTAATGCCACCCATCTACATGTATCATGAAATAGCCACAAATTAATAAAATTAATTTTAATAATTTCATGTTTCTGTTTATTTAATATGAAAAGTGTTGTACATTTTATTTTTATTAGACTTACAGGCTGAAATTGAATCGAGTATGAGCTACCTGATGGAGAATATGGCAAAAGTTGACAGTACTGCAACTGAGGACAGAAGTAAAACGAGAATATGTAAAAGAATTCAGGAAATGTTATTGACTGCTCAAGACATCGGAGATGAAAAATTAAAATTGACCGAGGAAATAAAAGAAATGTTGGAAAACCAAAGTCATCTACTTGAGGTGGACAGAAAAAATATCGGTAAGACCTTTGTGATTTATAATTGTTAAGACTGTTGAAATAGGTGCGCTCCTCTTTTGGGTATTTAATACCAATTTTGGTATTAAATTGTGGTACCTTAAGCGGAAATTATGTTTGCCTTTATTTCTTATTTAAATACTGCAATGCAAACTTATTCTTCATATTATGACTCTAATACAATGAAATACAATAGTTATGCATTTATCTCCATATTGGGGAATTTTCCACAAATGAAGTGTTATTTTAACATTTTATTTATTTAATAGTAAGTTTTTACAATATGACAAATTATTATATATGTAGTATTAATAAAATTATATTAATAACAATATACTAAGAATAATTGATAGAAATAATTGAGGTTGATTTCTGACAATTTGTCCCAAGTATGACAATGAATGTTTGTAAAATTACAGATTTAGAAAGGAGTCAGGTAGAGGAAGGTGAATCAAAGCATTCGGATACTGAAAATAGACCTATGAAAAAGGCTCGCCGCCGGGCTCGTTTAATCCCGCCAATCTTAGGACCGACGGCACTTGAAGCAGCATTCTCCTCGGAAATATCAGATTTGTCAAACACCAGTATAGCATCGGGTCTTAATGTTCCTGCTACAAAATCTCAGGCTGGAGCATTTGGTTTTAATGTCCCTGCTGCAAAATCTACAGTTGGATCATCTGATCTTAATGTCCCTGCTACAAAATCTCAGCCTGGATCATCTGGTCTTAATGTCCCTGCTAAAACGTCTCAGCCTGGAACATCTGGTCTTAATGTCCCTGCTAGAAAATCTCAGCCTGGATCATCTGGTCTTAATGTCCCTGCTAAAACGTCTCAGCCTGGAACATCTGGTCTTAATGTCCCTGGTGCAAAGTCTCAAGTTGGAGCGTCCGGTCTTATTGTCCCTGCTGCAAAATCTCAAGCTGGAGCATCCGGTCTTAATGTCCCTGCTACAAAGTCCCAGCCTGGAACATCTGGTCTTAATGTCCCTGCTACAAAATCTCAGGCTAAAGCATCTGGCCGTAGTGTTGCTTCTACAAAATCTCAGAAGCTGGTAGTTGTTACACCCCCAGAAAGTGATAGTTCTCCCGCTGGAGCAGTCGGCAAAGATTTAGAGTCGATGAACACCAAAGTGCAGAAGGAAAGACGAGGAAGAAAGCGTCGCTCTGGCGGAAAACAATCAAACATTAGTGATGAGCCGCTATATTGCCTGTGTGAAGAGGTAAATTGCGATCTTGTCATCCGAATTGAAATATTAACTAAATATAGCAATCCTCTAATCTACGTAACCTAACCTAACATAAAACAACCAAAACATTTAGCTCTTATTCGTACCTACGCTAAACAAATGCAAATTAGGTTAAATATATTAGGGGATTAGCTAATTACTTCACATATCGTAACGAAATAGTTATAATTCTACAATAAATATTCAATAAGTTGTTTAATAGTGTGTGGAAACTAATTAACGGTTGCATATTTCATTATTTCATTTTAGGAGTCATATGGAGATATGGTCAAGTGTGATAATGATCTTTGTTCCATCGAGTGGTTCCATTTCTCATGTGTTTCTCTCACTACCAAACCAAAAGGTAAATGGTTCTGCCCCAAGTGTCGAGGTGATCGACCGAATGTGATGAAACCGAAAGAGGAATAATTAAACAGGAATTGGATGCATTTAATTGAGTGAAAGAAGAGAGTACATAAATCGTCGGACTTTACATTTTGATAGTTTAAAAGTACCTAATTGATTAATAATTGTTATAGATTGTAGGTTTTGTATGTTTTCTGTTCAGAATTATTGTTAATGTCTTGCCAAATATTATTACTGATTAAGAAATGTATTAATTAATTAGTCACAATCAAAAATCAAACTGAAGGATTATTTTGACACTTAATTAAAACAATTTATTAAATGCATGTAGCTAACATTGCGAAGGTTAATTTTTTTACTTTCAAAAGTTCTGTACGAAGTTCATTGGAGTAATTTCACCGTAGGGAAAGGATTGGCGTAATAATTATTAGTTTTAATAGACATTTTCCCCCTTTAAATTTTAACAAGGTATTTATAATTTTGCAATTAAAACTTTATTTGCGTAATCGTAGTATCGTAGGTGTTTGCATTCTTCTTGTAGGGGAAGCTCGTTGGATCTCCCTATTTATAATAGGAGCTCCCAGGCAGTTGCTCACTACCCTTCCCAAAAATTTTTGCCAATAAAGCTGGGTAAAAGTTTTACACTAATTCTAAAGGTAACATTTCGTAGGGACGGGTGCGAGTGAGTTCATATGGAGTCCCAACATCGAATCGTTTTCCTTATTGCGCCGTATTGTATTAAGATACTGTATTATTTAAAACGTTCAACAAATAAGTAATGAGGTTGCTAAAATTCCAAGAAATAAAACATTTGCTCTTTATATTCAATATAAGATGCCAGCTAATTAGTATTTTCCAGGCACTTAACGCCTACAATAATCACGTACAGCAGAAAGCCACGCAAGAGTTAACGAATCAGTACTGAACTGTACACTGTGAAAATTCTCTATAGTTGGTTTACTGGTAAACTAAGCTATTTTTTAGAAATTACGATCATTTCCTTAGGACTATAATGAAGTATGATGGCAAAAACCAAATCTGTATGACTTCTGCCGATCATTACATATTGAAACGCAGTGTTTGTAAAAGTCCATTATGATTAAACTACTATAATAATTCATAATAATTCATAATCCATAATTCTCCCTGTCGCATTTTAGATATTGTTTCACCAGCCTAATTTTGTGGCCACAATGTAAGTTTTGACAGTAAGAAGTACAAAACATAAGCTAGCTACTTAGTAATTTCCTTAAAGGGCTATTAATGTTTAATGACTGAAGAGTTTCATAAGAGTATATTATATAGCATAAGCCGAAGCAGTATAACTATTTTCCTTATCGATTGTCAATCACCATTTTGTCTCAGTACTCAGACTGTCTTACATGTCCTTTAAAAGTGTCATTAAAATGGGTTTAAAGTCTTATCACATCTTTTCCGTGATATTACTGTATATTATTTTAGTTTCCAAGCATTTTATATCTGGAAATTCTGTTGTGCGTCAAATTGTGAAAGATGAAAGTGAATGCTTCGTAAATCTTGTTCTAGACCTGGAAAGTTTTCCACCGCTTTTTGATGAAGAGGTGGAAAAGTTGCTCCTGGAAATTGACACACCTTTTGCTTACAGTCGATTAGATATTTTACGGAAACGCTTTTCGGACTTTAAATGTGATAATTTATTTGGAATTGTATGTATATATAAGGTGACTAGCCATTGCTGCTACAGAAATGGTCATTATAAAGATAAATTAGAACCTCGTAGAATGCAATCGAGACTTAATTGTGTTTCTCATGTACTTGTTGCTGTTAATTTTTCAAGTGAAGTTGATATTGATATAGTAAACTTTATTGTTAAAAACATTATAATTAAGAAGCCGCTACATTATTTGTATTTCAAAGGAAATGTCAATTTACAATTCACAAAATATTCTAGGATAAACGTAATAATTCAATCTGGTGTATTGGAGACTGAAAGAAGCAGAAATAGGTTATTGCATCAAATAAACTCACGAGCATATGAAAAATTTATTTCTTGGGAAAAGGAAGGATTTCTTTCACTTTTTTGGTCGTTCAACGAATCTCACACACTCAATTATTGCTTTCTCCACAAATTTCGGCGACGTAAGTCCAAGAACTACAATTTCGTTTGTATTTGGTTACAAAATTTTGGTATATGTCTAAAGTTAGAATAAAACATTTATTTTATTATCTGTAATTTAACAAAAATGTCAGTGACTGAGTCAGGACTGAAAACTGTAAACAACTCTATACTAAAATTGAATAATAATAATAAATTTTTGGTGAAGTATCCCTTAATTCACTTTACCAGTTCCCTTGCTAGAAATTATTTTGACTTTTAACTTTCTGACTCTGATTTCCTGAGATTATTAATTTAATAATATAAATGTATTATTAAATTACTATAATGAATTTAATATGATTACATTTTCACATTGTGGTCTGTTTTGTTTTAATATTTCAGTGAATTATTTTGGTAGTAACGAAAACGAAGGTTATCTATCTCCGCTTCCCAAATACAGTGGTCAATCAACAGGAAAGAATGAATATCTAATTCTACAACTATTCACGTTAACACACAAAAATTTGGTAACTCTTTCTACTCCGAATGATTATGACTTGCACTGTCTCCTGCCAAACGAAAATATACGTTTTCTAAACTTTTCGCACAAGAAATTTCAGATTTACACATTGCTGGCAGCTTTGATATCTACAAGTTATCCAAACATGACAATAGATAATTCGAGATTTTGTCGTCGTAGAAAAAAGTTCAATGATTATAGTTATACCCTTCAATTGGGTTTGTCTAAGGAAATTAATGCAATAAGAGTTTCTTCTACAGATCGTCTATTTTTGGTTTATCCTTCAAGATCAGAAACATTCAGCGTAATATCCTGTACTGCACTAGATAAAGCCAATTTATTTTTCACGGGTTACACGGCCCCTTACGATCCACCAACCTGGATAGCTAGTTTCATTAGTATCACAGCCGTTGTTGTTTTTGTAGAAATTACTCTTCGTTTCAAAAATATTAGTAGCATCTGTATGATTTTAAATTGCTACGGTTACATTTTGGAAATCAGCGTAGTTGTACCAAATAAAGTATCTAAACTTCCCTGGTTTAGATTAGTAGTTGGAACATTACTACTAATGTTAATAATACTGACAAATGGGTACAAAGGATTTGTTATGACAGATGTAGTACTAGAATCTCGTATCCGCAAAATTGAAACATTAAAAGATTTGATTGAAAAAGACTTGAGAATATTTTCTGAGCTAAGCAATGAAAATGGGAGCTATCTAATAAAAAAGGTTTTAAAGAACCAATTTCTAATTAAAAATTACTCATTCAACGTTGATAAATATAGACTGGCCGTTGAGGTACCTATTATTCCGATATTATGGGACATTGAAAGAAATTGGAAAAGTACCATTTCGGAAACTAAAGAATCAATAATAGAAGCTTTTGATACTTGTAGTCGTGTTGAACTATGTAAAGCGGAAATGGGAAATTCATTTATCAAAGCCATCATAACGAAAAAAGAAACATACAAGGAAAATCATTTTCCTACAAAAATTCTTAAAAAACGAATGATAATGTTCGACAAGTTGTCACAAAATATTAAATTTCCTATTGGATTTCCATTCACCACTTCACAAGAATGGATCTCCCAATGTGAACACTCAGCTTACATTGCAACAAATGCTCAAATTTCGAGATTTTTGAACAGTTCAAAGTGGATTTCAACTGATGGATCCATTATTGCTCCAAAATCAAGAAAATTGTACGTTTCAAAAATTGAGGATGATTTTTTTCATCAACAGGAGTATCTGGTATTACAAATACAAGGAACACACGCTAGTCGAATTCAATTCACAATATCATTTCATAAATTCAAGTTAAGGTTAATGTTTCTATTTCAGTCGGGAATTTATCAGGAATGGGAATATTTTATAAGTAGAGAAGTCAGCACAGTTTGTCCTCATTGTTTTCAAAGACCACCTGCAACGTCAAGTCTCAATACTGTAAATGTAATCTCCATATTTATTTTAGCCGGAGCTGCAGGTTTAGTTTCCAGTATAGCATTTACTATTGAGTGTATATATTATCATCGCCGCAAAATATATTTGCATGGCATTTTTTACTTTTACAAGGCCAAAGCATCACTAAATTCTTGCATGAAACGATTGAATCCGAGACTTCACATTCGCCGTTTGTTAAAGATTTTAAATGAATGCAGAAAATAGGGAAGGTCAGTACAATTGCATAAAAACAAGAACATAAAAAAATTATATAGATCTTTCGCATTTTAATTTTATAACTAACTTAGGTATGACTATTTTGTAATAGTACAAATGATAAATAACATTTAATTGGTTATTAAGGCTTGCTTAGCTGGAATGCCTGCTTGGTGCTCTTCATCCTGAATAATAAACCTAGTAAAACTAAGAGAGTGTAATTTATATCATTCTAATTGTATCATTTTACGGTCTCTCCGTCTGGGACTGTCTGGACTTATCTATCATGCTTATACAACATGTTGTAATATGACTGCAGAAATATTATAAATATAAATTTGTAATATTATATGTTTTATTAATATTATTGTGCTGCAATTGTTGTATACGTTTTATAAATAATATGGTTAACCGAGCACAAGATAAATTATAGACAGTTTTGGTGGTTGTAACTGCTAATTGATAATATAATGACGACTCTTAAATAGCAGTTGTTATCAAGAATTTGGTAGAAATGCTACTGCTGCACTGTAATACTGATTACTATGTATGTATGTACTCTGAGTGAGCATTTAAATTGTCTAAGGTATTTATAAATAATTTTTTTTTAAATCTAGCATTATGCCATAGTTTAATAAGCTATATTTCTGAATTTCTGTTATAGTTTACAAGATATAAAATATAATGAAAAATACATAGAAACTTTGAAAGTAGTGTTTTAAATGCATGCGTTAAATTGAAATACCAATATTACTAATTGTGGATACTTTAAATGTAATTTTTAAGCTTTACTATTTAATTAATAAAATATTTTGTCAGTAATAAAAAGTTGTATTATAAATTAAGGAACTGCCCAATTTATGCATTATGCACTTCCTGAATGTACAAACTAACTACCACATTATATCATTTTGCAATTAAAACTTTATTTGCGTAGTCGTAGGTGTTTGCTCTCTTTTTGTAGACCGTTGGACCTCCCATTTTTTATAATAGGGCAATGAAATGTTCAATTTCCTTCAACCTTTTTGCATATAGAGTTGGGTAAGAGTTTTACACTAATTCTAAAGGTAATATATCGTAGGGACGGGTTCAGTTGGTTGTTGGTCTCATATGGAGCCCCAACATCAAATCGTTTGCCTTGTTACAGCGTATTGTATTGAGATACCGTATTACACGTTAAATAAATAACTAATAAGGCTGGTAAAGTTCCAAGAATAAAACAATATTATTTGCTCTTTATATTCAATGTGAGATGCTAACTAAAGTATTTTGCCATGGAACGTAACGCCTACAATAATCACGTACAACAGAATACCACGCAACAGTTAACTAATTAGGTACTGAACTCATAGTTTCGTATATTCCCATTTCCCAGCTAATTTTGTTGAACAACGGGAAATCCCATCAATTTGGGAAGTGGGAAATGGAGTGTCGCAACTAGCAAAATTAGGTAGGTCTATGCCACCTGATCTATCTATTTCCCATTTTCCCGCCCACTTAACCTTTTTGTTTCCTTTTTTCCCCAATGGGAAATTTCTCTCTTCTTTCATTTCCCAAACGAAACTGACTAAACTGCATACTGTGATAATTCTTTACATTTGGTTTACTGGAAAATTAAACAAGGTTTTAGAAAATATAAATAAATATTTCTGACTATTTGAAGTATGATGGCAAAAACCAGGTCTGACTTCTACCGATCGTTCCATATTGAAACGTCTGGGACAGTGTTTGTAAGTTTATTAAGCTTTATAAATTGACTACTACCATTATACCTTAAGCCATAATATTCCCTGTCGTATTTTAGATTGCAGAAAAACAGTAGGTGAAAGGTCCTTTTTCTAGACTTCGGTTCTTTTCGGTATTTTCATGTCTGTTGCCCCCTACATATTAAACATGTGACGTAAACGGTTCCCCTTTCTTTAAGATTTGAAACTGTATGTTATGTCCCTCAACCTTTGGCTACAGTTTACTTTGACTTTCGGGCCTAGAAAAAAGGCCCTTTCATCTGCTGTTTTCCTGTGTTTTAGATAATGTTTCACCAACTTAATTTTGTGGCAACAATGTAAGCTTTGACAGTAAGAAGTACAAAGCTTGCTAACTAAGTAATTATCTTGAAGGGCTTTTAACTTTTAATGACTGACTGAAGAGTTTCGTAAGAGTATATCTATCACTAACCGAAACAGTAAAACGGGTATACTATTTCCCTTGAAAGGTTAACCCGATTTATAGTGTTATATAAACGAATGCTAATATTTT
This sequence comes from Tomocerus qinae, assembly GCA_020055645.1. NCBI lineage: Eukaryota > Metazoa > Arthropoda > Collembola > Entomobryomorpha > Tomoceridae > Tomocerus > Tomocerus qinae. The sequence goes on from CM034546.1 coordinate 64,699,447, forward strand.
CCAAATAAGACTCTTATGGTGTCTACCATACCAGTACTGTGGGTAGACATTTATGTATAAGCTATATACATAAATGGAAAATAATTATGGTAATGTAATTTGAATATGTAGGGAATTAAAATGCATTATAATATATTATGCTGAAAGTTGATGGGAACGGTAATCTGCAGAAGATACACAAAAGTTATAAAAATAAATAATTAAGTATGTAAATGTGGTTAGCATGGACTGGCTGCATACGGAACAGAATTGTGTGTATGGTAAGTCCAGAATTAAAGTAACTTATATAATGGCTATTATTGGCTATTTAGAAGTATATATAGATAAGAGATATTGTGTCACAATTTTTTAAAACTATTATGGTTAACCGAATATCCAATTACTACAGAGACCGTATAATAATTGGAGTTTGAACTGCTAGTAATTAATTGAAAAATGCCTCACTAAATGCAGCCTAGACATTGATAAAAATGCTTACTGCTGATTGAAATATGTTCACATAATTAAACATCATGTCCCTATCTCAGCTACAATAAACTTCTTCGCTCCAATGATTTATGTACCTACCTAATTATTGAAATAAGCTATATAGTTATTAGCTACTTACAATGGCTTATTATATGAATATCATCAACTGGAACAGTTCATGGAAATAATTTGAACTAGAAGTCTTCCGTTTTGTAATTTTTGGTACGATAATGAAGACTTTTTTTTATAAATATAAATAGTTTTCAAAAATGTTGTCATTATTGATCTTTACACTGTTTATTTATTTTGGGTATATATTTCCATCCACATCATGTGGAAATATAACTTCAGTGAAAACGATAACTTGCTCAGGAAATTCACAAAAGAATATAAATGTTGAAGTTGAATGTGTCATTACATTAACTTTTGAAAATAATGGCTACGGATTGTCAGAGTGTGAAATTCTTGCTCATAACTTACTGAAAGTAAAGCTGGATAATTTTATCCGGAATGTGACGTTTATTTGTACCTCAACTTACCCAATTTCAGTTGAGACACTTTTTGAAAATGAAAGTCCCATCGTTCATTACACCAAATTCCGAAAGGAGAGAAAATCTTTGAATTACTTTGACTCAAATAAAAATGTTTATACGTTAAGGATAACAATCCCATTTTCTCCCCCTGTTCTGGGGTTATCTGTTGATACTACACTGGTTAAGTACAGAATAATAAGTTTGATAGACCAAGGAAGTGAAGTGACAGTACTTTTGTACGCCCTAAGTAGTAAGTATAAAGCTTTGAAATAATATTGTCATACAGTGGATTAAAAATGCTATTTATTTACTAACATCGAAATTGGTATAATAAAAACTGTTTATTATTTTTTCAGGGTGTACAGAGAGTCTCTGCGACAATAACATTGTTCACTGGATGAATGATAAAGATGTTATTAAAGCGAAATCTGAAATACTTATTTTGCCATGCATATCAATTAATGGAAACGTATCACTCCTTCGATTTGTGAATAACTATGGAACCGTAAGGGCTTAAATTAAAATAATCATTGATTTATTTAAAATACATTATCAACATTTTATGTCACCAAATTACCACAATTATAACCCTTTCTATACTAAAGTATCACAGAAAGGTCGTTTCGTATTTTTAGGACGCAATAGACGCATTTTTAACCTGTAATGTGCACCTTCAGTAGATTATGCATACTGAGTATTTTCAATACCAGCCTGAAAATGAAAAATTATTGTGTATTTTCGGTGACAGCTCTACGATGCATTTATTACGTATTTGATACCTAAAGTAACGTATAGCTATTGTTTGTCCTACCATTCATATTAAATATGTCATTTCTATTATTGATCATCCTTTTTCACTTTTAATTCACAATGAGAAAGCTTTTTAACCCTATATGGAAGTACAAATCTTATATAGAAAATCAATTGCATGTAACATTGAATTTGTTTATTGCATTATAAATACATGTAATATAAATAAAAGTTATATTACTTATATATAAAATTTTCAATATTTTCCAACCACTCTTAGAATATCAATATAAAAGTAATCTTCATGTAGTTTGAGTATGTAGGCAGAATATTGTTTTTCATTATAATTAGTATATTATTATGTTGTTGAATGTCAATAATATAGTACGGGACTAGTAATCTGCCGAAGATAAGAAAGGAAGTGATAAGAGATAAGAACAGTGTATTGCATAGTAAACCCACATGGAAAACCAAACTATTGATATTTTCGTGTTTCTCAATTTTTCTACATTAGCGGTTTTCATAAGATTTAACATCTATGCTACATTTCCCTAATGACATACTAATCATAATATGATGCAATAAACAGGAAGTACTGCCAGTGGACAACATCACTCTATCCTATAGCCCGGATATTGGTTTCTCGATGAATACAAGTTTAATGACACGTTTCACTGGCGATTATTTGTGCACAGTAAAAGATACAAAACTATACAAGAAAGTTGGAAAGGACTCTATAAAGAATTCCAAACGAAAAGTTTTTCTTGTGGGGTTGGCATTGATTACCACTGTACCCCACCTAGCAATTAACACCCTCAAAAAAAGTCATCTCACGGAACCCAATGTCAAATTATTTTCTGTCAGTCTTTTGCCAGGTTCGTTTACCGTTTCCACACTTCTGATTATTGTTTAGGATAGTACTTAGTACTTAGTCATTGCAAAATAACAATTATTAATTGTACAACGAAATTTATTGGAGGGAATTCGCTCTAACAATTCAACTAGACAAAATGTTTAAATTCGATATATGTTGACAAATTTCCTATTACTGTTGAAAGTTATACCAAAAGATTATGCCTTTGGTCTATGGCTATTGTTTACTATAATAATATGATATATATTTATATCTATCTATAAGTCTAAAATGATTTTATGTTGCGAATATTATAAATAGATGAATGGTTTCAACCAATGGATGACCATTACAATCGTTACATTGAGTTTTCCAGCGTAATTGACTTTTGGAAATTTCTTGATGTGACTTTCCGAATGATTTGCAGTAGTCGCAATGCCAATGTCACCATTTTCCACAAACCGTAAGTAGTTTACACGCATTTGAGATTTAAATAACGAAAATAAAGTTTAACAGCCAACAGTTTTTCTGCTTAATGCTACAATGTAACATTACCAGTGTATCCTGAGATGTGGCTTGTTACTTTGTCGCAGTCATGATATAATGGCTTGTTACTTTGTAGCAGCTATGATAAAATGGCTTGATACATTGTAACATTAAGCAGACGATATTTAATTTTCAAATTTTTAAGAAAAAAAATTGTAACTTATTTTTGGTTGTTTCATTTAGTCGTCAAGAATTGTACATAAAAATTAAGTCTAACATTAGTCAAAATCACTATGAAGTCAGCAAACCAGAAAAAAGGTTTTACTCCGAAATGAATGTAACTTATCTATCATGGGCACCTATCTTTCTCAATGACGATAGGTATAAAGGGAGCGGTGAAAATATAGAAGCTTTTGAATGTAAAGATTCCGACGGATTCATTCTGAATTCATGGCAACTTCAAATCAGTAGTCAGTAACTAAATCAACAATTTCGTAGTTAGCTAATTAATATTTAATGCTAAAGCAATATTTTACTGATTTCAGATTATTCCAATGATGTCCCCTTAACTATGATGTATCTTGCCGAAGAAAAGAAATTTATGTGTTTTTCACCAGCTAAGTTATTGAGAGCGGGAGCTGGAGATAAAATTTTATTTCACCAATTAGATTGCGAAAATAGTATTCAATGCAAGATTCTTGCAAAATGTCTAAAACCGGTATTATTTATATTACTATATTTGTGTAAAATAATTTTTAGAAATAGCAGTATCATAAAATTGGTTTCTTTTTAGGTTTTTGAACCTAATGAAGACGACGACAACGAGGAAGATGAACCCAAGAAGATGAAAACAGACTCCTGTATAAAATCAATAGTAAATGCAAAAGGATCTTCATGTCAAGAAGCTGATTACAAAACGTTTGTGGAACTGTTTCCAAACCGACCTTCTTTCTCCAATCCTACAGTCTGTGAAATTCTTAATCCTTTGAAAAGTGGAATGGTATTTTGTGCAACCAGCGATTTTGTTCTGCAGAAAACTTATTTCAAAGGCTTTGATGGAAATATATGTAATGAAGCTAACTTTTTAAACAATTAAGTGAATTAATTTTATCTTTATACAATTTTTGTAAATCTTATTTAACACTTTACATATCTATTTTAGATACAGAGGCAGATGACCCGCCACTGCATGCCATCATAAAAATGAAGGGATTATCTAATGAAGAGTATATTTACAAGTTGGGTGACTTTCCATTTTATTGTGAAGCTCACTCATTCTACTTTGAAGAAGGATTACATTGGCTCGTGCAATTTGCGAATGGAACTGTTAAATCTTTAAGTAATTTTAAATTGCTCATAAAACATTTTAAATACTATTTCCGTCTGGATATTGTATAGAATAATAAATTACAGATACTCTTACTTCATCTTTTCGAAAGAAGAATCAAACTGATTTTGTCAATGCCAATGGTAATCCTTCAAGTTCAGTTATAATTCAGATCTTTGATAGTGAAATTGAAAAAATTACATGTGCTGCTCCAGTTTGGAATACAGCATTTGCTTGGAAAAATAAATCCGTCGACATTGAAGTAAAAGGTGATAAATCAAACATATTATTTAATAGCTCATTTGCAAGTCATTTTAAGGTTGGTGTGGCAGTTAAAAGTTTTAACTTGCTTAGACCTGGTTGTTTTGACAACAGGCTGTTTCAAGTTTAACCCGGTCTAAACACCAATAAATTCGATCATCAATGTTATAATGTGTAAAAATGCTTTTTTTGTTCGATAATGTAAAATGCTGTAATCAAAATTTGAAAAATAATTTAATTTTATATAATCTTTTGAAATTATTTAATTAACATTCAATTTCTCCAGTTTTTAAATTGACCGATTTTACCACAAGTCGGATTGCAACGCAAATAGGGGTCAAATACAATGTTGTTTGACTAGTAATCCAACTACAGGAATCTTTATTATCTTTGTATTTCATTATTACTTTCTAAGAATCATATGCTTCAAAAATAACTTCTGAGGAGGATATAAAAATTATCACAATCGGGGAGACTGGGCAAGGGATTTCCTGTGAAACAAGTGGATATCCTTTTCCAAAAATCACTTGGACCAGAGATGGAAAGGTACGTGTAAACCAGCCATAAAATGATTGGACGAAAAAATGTCCTATCGCCTCACGCTCCATGTTGAACTTGACATAATTGAGGCCCTGGAACTTTTATCGTCCAGGTTTAAAAAAAACTTATCTGTAGGTATTTTTTAAGATTCCGGCATCTACTAAAAATGGTAGTAAGTATTATAAAAGTTTTAATTTTTTTTGAGACATCACGAACCTCAACATTTTATTTGCATTCTATTTCAAATTAAACCACAGAAGTTTGAAGCAATTGTTTTACCATAATATTATTACCTACAAGTGTCATTATTGGGAATTTTAAGAAAAGGTTAGATTAAAATGACCTTTTGGTTTTGCAGGAAGTGACTAGCATTAAGGGAATAAAAGTTGTGGAAGAAGTGATGTACAAACTAATTAGGTTTATCCGTTACGACAAGCAATATGAAGGAACATATAAATGCTTTGCAGAAAATATTGCTGGAAATGATACAAAACATTTTACAGTGAAAACGTTTGTTGATCATGGTGAGCTTATCAAATGAATATTTTAAAATTAAATATAATAAAACTAATTATGTAGATATGACTATGACCTATATTTATATAAATGTACTTAAATTTAGAAAAAACTACTCGAGTTTTGCTGTATACCTTGCCCGCATCTTTACTGTTAGTCCTATTGGTGTCATCACTTTCTCTAGCTTACGTATACATTCGCAAAATTAAGGTAAATACGACAATTGCGTTACTTTTATTTTTTTAATTACTTTGCTTTGCTGTTATTTACCATTGTGTATAAAATTAAAATTACTATTCCTGCATGTACTTGAATTTGTTTATTTCGTTGTTTAAAAAAGAGAGAAAGAGACAAGGAAATGAATGAGCTATTGGCTCTACTGAATAGAAAAAAAGAAGGCGATGATGATCCACCAATTTCTAACTACGACGAAGAAAACCCTTTGTTTCTACCTTATAATGAAATTTACGAAATTGAGAAATTTTCTTTTTTTATAAGTAATTTTAAATAATTATTTAGTTGTTCTAACTATTGGTGCAATCTAATTATCTGTCATATTTGTGCTTTTCAGATAAAAGAAAGTTGTTGGGCGAGGGAGAATATGGTCAAGTTTTCAAAGGGCGTCTTGAAGGTGTTGATAGGGACGTTGCTTTTAAAACAGTTAAAGCAAACTGTCCATTTATACATTTGAAGGCATTGGTTTCAGAACTTAAAATTCTTATGTTCATTGGCAAGCATAGTAATGTTGTCCAACTCTACGGTGCTTACACCAAGGAAATTCGAGACAGTAATTTTTAAAATTCTTAATAATATTATTCACCATCAGATGGGGTAGGGGGCATTAGGGAACAACCATCCCGCATGAAATCCAAAAAATGAAGACATTTTGTCTCAAAACGCTAACAATCGTAAAAAATTTCTCGTTGACTCCTACCCAAAAGAATTATTTCCTGTTCCTTTTTAAAATTATTGAAGTCCCAATTTCCAACACATCGGAATGGCTTAAAATTACCGTAAATTTTATGCTTAAGTGTAACAATGATTGTTTGCTCAATTCTTCTAGAAGTTCACAAAAAATACAATTAAAAAACTATAGCAATAAAGAAGTACTGATAAATAATAATGATAAACAATTTATGTTCCCCCAGGAATTTTGTTTATTGCAACAGAATTTTGCAGCCTGGGATCGTTGGAAGGTTATTTACAATCTAACAGGCACATTTTCGTTTCGAATTTTGAGAAAATGCAAGCCAACGTAAATGATCAGGAAGCCAGGTAAGATTTTTTTAAATTTCTATTAATATGTATATACTTATTGAATTGTATTAACATTAATCAATATCCAACAAGCAACAAGATATCAAACTCACCGAAATGGTTATTTAATAATTTGAAACGTTTGTTGTGCCATAAAAATAGAATGGATTGGGACTACTTATCTGATTTTCATGCGCTGCATTCCTTGCCCAGTTTGTTTAAATGGTCAGCAGAAATCGCTACGGCAATGGAGTATCTTGGTTTCAAAAAGGTGATAAATAATTCAATTTTATATTTTCTATACCTATATGGTGTATTAATTGAATGTATTTGTACGTAGATTATACATTCAGACTTAGCGACAAGAAATGTACTTTTAACAGCTGATGCCATGGTAAAAATTACGGATTTTGGACTGAGTAAGCAAACGTACAAGTACGTTAGACGAGGAGAGGATCGTGTACCTTGGCAATGGTTAGCTTTGGAATGTCTGAAAACGAACACGTACTCGATTAAGTCTGATGTCTGGGCTTACGGAATTACATTGTGGGAAATGTTTTCCCTAGGTAATGTCCCCTATCCAGGAATTTCTTACACTTTAGACTTCGTTGATTGTCTTGAAAAAGGGTTCCGTAACAAAAAGCCCAATTACGCATCATCTGAAATGTAAGTAATATATGTGAAAGAACTGTAGGGTAGATGTATTTAATTTTGAATTTTGAAAGGAGAAGACTTTGTAGTAGTATGATTCATAATGTAACACTTGAGCATAATTTAAAAGTGCGCAACTCTCAACTCTAAAGGCTATGGTAGATTTATTTTTTATATAGCTATTCGTTAATGCAAAAATGCTGGAGTGTTGATCCCAACGAACGACCAATGTTTACGGAAATGAAAATATTATTTGAAAATGCATTACGGAATAAATGCTTAACCATTGAATTCTATGTAAGGAATCAATTTTGAGTATAATACCTAGAATATGATACGTATAGCAACTAATAATTAAATAATGGAATAAACTAATGGAAGCTATTATTGAATAATAACAGAGTTGCATAAAAGATAAAAATAGAAGCACCACTGAAGAAAATTCTGAATCTAGCCACCAATGTGAAACAGGAGGTGCTATCATGTCTTTAATAAAAGAGACTGGCACTGACTACGTAATTGTTGAACCTGAAGCCACTGAAGATAACAAAATAACAGCCAATTCAATCAACGCAAATGAAGAAGATTTTGAGTTACAGCCAATAGGGATGCAATATGTGGAATCCAATTTTGCATTTTTATAAACATGAAAACAAAAACCATTAAGCGTTGGATTCCAGTCAAATATATTGTGAATGCATGCATTCTGATATAAATATTGAGGCAAAATCCTATAGTAGACAAAAAATTCTGAGTGCACCAAGTACCAATGAATTTGTATGGAGAAAAGGAGACGCATTTATTCTAAATTCAGTAAATTAGGGTACGTTTGAGCTTTTAATCTTATCACCGTTTCCTATCCACTTATAGATTTATAGTTTCAAATTATTTTGTCAAAAAATATTTTCAAAAATTCCTAGTTGAATCACATTTAATTTTAGTGATTAACTTGAGTCCTAGATGTTTCTAAACAAATTGATTACCAAAATAATGGTTCTTTTACACAATTCGCTTACACTATTTTATTTTACTGACACTGACAAGCAACTATTTTTAGATGTAATACTTAATTTTCACCTGGTTAAACATCAAAAAACATGAGCACATATTTCTAAGCTTGTTTGTTCGTTCTAGAAAATCTTTGGGGCATTGTGTGAACTATTAAAGTTGTATTAAAATAATATGGGATATAATATTATTAATTCTTTGAGATTCTTCATCAGACCCTCGAGGAATAATAATTAAATTAATGTCAACCAACAGTAATTTGCCCCATAAATAATACCTCGTAAGTCATAACTTATAACTCATAAGGTACCGTCTAAATGCCTAAAAAGCTTATCAATAAAAACGGTCGAAGTCGCATTAATTTACAATAACACATTGTGAATGTAGTAACCATGACACCATTATCCACTATATATAATTTCTGTGAATAAACCATTCCTTCAATCAATGAAAATTAAAAACTTCTAACAATTCTAATTTATTCATGATTTGTGACGCAAACGATTTTTCATAATCAAGAGATCGAGAATGGAGAATTTACCAACAGCTTCCATTTACCAAGAGCTGACTTTCTATTTCCGTTGATGTTTGCCACTTTTTGCCAGCATGAAAGCTTTCTCTCCTGACACTGGCGGGAGTATTCCTTGATTTTGGGAATTATGAACATGAAACAGATTGATCTTCATTTTCATTCTGAGTTGAATTTGCAGTTTGCAGTACAGTCTTCAAAATTTGGTTATTCTAAATTCTAATTCGTAGTTTTAGTAATTGCAGTACATAATACAACAATCGTTCAAATTTTTAACTTTGTATTTACCTTGGTAATGTATGTACACACATCATCACAAAGTACGTTGCGTGCATAGCATATAATCAGAATCCCTCTACATTTGACATTCTAAACGGCTGACTGACGGACGGCACCGAAAATAATTTATCTACTTTTGAAAAATGACCACCATGAGAAATTGTGTTCTCTGTTTCAATGAATTCGAAGAGGAAAAAGCATCCAGTTACCCTCTGAAATTACCTGAACTGATTGTCAAGTATTTGCACTCGTCAATAACACAAGACATATTATTAAGTGGTTCTTGTTCAAGCAATTTACCATTCTGCTCAAAATGTTTCGGGTTGACGATGGAACTGTATAATCTTAATGATCAGTTAGAATTTTGTCAAAAAAGCATTTTTGAATTAGTATTTATTCGATCTCTAGAAATTCTCTATCGCCGTGGAAAACGGCTAAGTATTATTAGTGACCTTCATAACAAACCAAACTACCCCGAAACGAAGAGACAACTAGCAGAATTTGACATTTCTTCTTTACCAAATTGTGATTTTAAGAATACTTATTCTGATGTCCCTGAGACAGCTGTCACATCAGAGGAAGTTTGCCAAGATTTGGATCGCCCAGAAGATGTTTGTGACGGTGACCTCAAATATCCATTTCTAATTCCTCCTTCAACTGTCAATATAGAATTCGTAGACGAATTAAGTATGACTGATGAGAGTCATCAAAGCAGTGCTTCGCATGCTGTCGATACAAACTTGACTAGCAAAAAGGAAAAAGGGAATTTAGAACTTTTTAGAAGCGACACGGAGACCAAAATACAGAACCCTATCTTAAAACTGCAAAGTAAGTACTCATATACTTAATAAATTACACAATTTATGTTTAGTCTTTGTAACGAAATTAACTTTTCTCGAATTAAGGGCTGGACGTTGTGCCTCCTTTTTCCCATTTATTCATGGCTGTGAACCAGTACCCATTTTTAATTTGATTACAATCATTTGTACACGTTTACAGGACTGAATTTTCGCAACGGTGATCAGAAAGTCGTTTCGGTGGGAAAAGGACAGAACAATGTCGATGTTAAAAATGGAGAAATGTATCTGCAAACCGTCTGGACTAAATGTGCATTAAATCGTACCTACAAAATGACAACCGCCAAGAAAATGCAGGCTTCTAATATTTGGTAAAATTAGTAGGTATATTTTGCATGTGTTTTATCCTTACGATAATACGTTCAAAACTGAATGTAGTTGTTTTCTGTTATTTTTAAGCAATCAAGATTTAGAATTTGCTGAAAATGGTACGTCATTATTTGGCCAACAAATAATACCGATGGAGATCTTTGCAGCGAATTCAAGACTTCAGGACGATGAACCAAACTGTGAATTAAATCCACTCGATAATGAAACAGCCACCTCAACGTTTGAAGAGTATGAAAAATCATTTTCATTGGAGCAGAAGTTCGATGTCCATGAAGGAATTAATTCAGAGGAAGTATCAACAAAATGTAACTTAGGCGAAGGACAATTTAAATCTAAAGTTTCTACGAATAGCTGTGAAGAACTCCCCTTTGAGTGCGACGTTTGCAAGGGCAGATTTAAATTGAGGTTTCACTTAGCAGCGCATAAAAAAAGTCATCGCGAAGGGACTTCAAACGGCTACGGATCCCTTCAATTACCTTTGACATACCTTAGAAAAATTCATTCGGCAGGAGTACGAGCTTACAAGTGCGACATTTGTGGCAAGGAATTTACAAGGAGAAATAATGCGATTAGACATATACGAATGCACACTGGGGAACGACGTTTTAAATGTACACTTTGTGACAAGAGATTTACACGAAAAGTTAGCATGGAAAGACATATGAAGGTCCACACTGAAGACATCGTTTTATTTAATTTTGAAATGAACTACGAAACTGGCCAATAATAGCAAAATGGATCTGATCCAATCACAAAAGGCAATAAAATAAAATCAACTCATGACTACCTATCCAAATTTATGTAAAATATTGGTCCTAAGATACTACTTGTTTTATTACCCTTACAGTACAGTCATGTATAACCCATAAAATATACCTAATGTTAAAGTGTTTTGTTTTTCTTTCAAGAATTAATTTATGGCCCTTGTAAATGAAAGATGTAAAAACATTTGCAACGTCCATATGTACATTGTCATGTGCTTTTTTATTAACTCTGCTCACTCTGCTGTATGAACTTTGTCAGTAAGATTAGATTTTATACAATTATAAAGCATTGGGTATGGCGACTATTTCTGTATGCTGTATTGTATGTATCTGTATTTTTAATACTAGAAATGTAACGCTATAAGTAATAATGCAAAGTATAATAAGCTGATTATAAAATAATTGTATTATTATTTATTGCTCACATAATTCAATTCGATTCGACATAAATAGTCAAATTGGTCACATAGGTCAATTCTGAGTTTTAATTAATGTCAATTCCACAAATACCTAACAGTAGTATCGTAACTCTGTCATCCACATTTTGATTATACACAAAGATATTAAAAATAGTTTGCCAATTATTAAATATAGAAACATAATTATAATTTAATTCGAAATGTGTATATTATATTTATAAGTATAGTATCATTATTATAGTTATAAGTATCGAACAACTTCCTTCCAAATCTCTTTGCCAGATTCTGATGATGTTTACTATACTGTAAAATTAAATCATTACGATAATTTCCTATTTTGTCATACTTTGGTCAGATTAATTTGTATCACAATTTCAAAAATATATATTATTATGTACATTGCCTCCTTCCGCCGTTTCTCCTAGTTTAAGTTTTGCTTTTGTTGGGAAACATCAGATTTCTGTCCTCCTGAATTCAATAAGGGGGCTACTGTCAGCTTACCTCTTGTAGTTAAAGTACAAATCTGGAATTATAATTTAACATGATTTAATTCTCACTTTTCATAAGATGGACGAATTTTTGATTTAAACCTTCAAGTACTACTCAGCAATAATTACACTAATATAAAATTACCTCAAAATTGCAATTTGGACATTCCAGGCTGACAAGTTTGCCAACAACTGACTCACTAGAAGAACCTTTTGAGTCGATTGATTCGTCAATTATTAGCACTTTCTGTTTGTGGTCTTTTTGATTTTCCGCTTGCTTTTCAAATACTTGTTTCAATTCTTGTGAGTGATTGTCAAATGGCGTTCCATGTTCATCCAGTTTGTCAGGTTGAATTTGGTTTTCTTCTTTTTGTAATTGAGTTTCCTCCAACGCCTTGAAACTAGAATTACTGGCAGTTGAAGTAGACTGATTTTCAATAACCGCCTTTTCGTCAAGTGGAAGTTTATCTCCAGCTTCTTTTTTCCCTTCAATTAGGTTTCTTTTATCATCTTGTGATTCAGTATTATCTTTGATACCGGAATCACTACTACCGGTTGCACTTTGTTTAACGAAAGGCATAGTATCGGAATCACTGCTACTGGTTGAAATTTTTCTTTTTGGTAGCTCCTGTGAAATACATAAAAATTATATTTATTGGATGGAATATTTACATTTATCAGAATTATAAACATTTCTTTAGTACCTCTAATGTAAATTCAAAGTAGTAGTGGCCGTCGAATCTAACGTGATTTTCCAAAAATTCTTCATCCTCAACAAAATATAATTTGTCGATGTCCTCAGTAAACAAATCACGCATTGAGACATTTATAGGGTAGATAATGGTTTTGTCTCCCGATTTTTTGATTGGCTTCTGTAATTATTATGAAAGATGAAACTAAAAACACGTCGAATATAACTTCATCGTTGAAATGTAATTTTTAGAAAATAGAAGATTAGGTACAAAATCTGCTGCGGGTAATAAATATAAGTCAGCCTGAAGTTGTCGATCCTTAGGGAGAAATTCATGTTCAATGACATAAAACATAAAATAGTGTCGATTAAAGATGTGAGTTGCTACAAAAAGGAAGTGGACTCCGTCGTGTTCAACTATGATGGGGAATTTGACACATCCAACGCCTGGTGAAGGTTGAAACAAAACAAAAAATGCAACATTGAATGCCCAAAATAGTTCTTATTAGATTGCATGTTTAAAATTACAATTGGGTCAACCTTCCACATTTGGCAACAATTTCACTTTAAAAGCCACTCTTCCCAAAGTCAATTTTACTGGCAGTGCTCCATGGACCGTCCTAAAATGATTCACCACGTCGGAAATCCCAAAATCTGACCTCCAAGTTGGACAACTCTTTGCGAAACACTGTTGACGCATTTTGATGACGTTTCTGAAATATCCTTTAAAGATTTAATTCGATTACATAGTAATTTGTGCATAAGCAAATATAAAACCCAAAAAATACTAGCCAAAGAACCATCAACAATAGGGTTCGTAAGTTTTGTGAAATCTTACCAGAAATAATGATTCTCAGCCCCAAATTAATCCCAGCCCCCGAACCGAATATTTTTCAGATAGACTCTTTATCAGTCCCTTTTCCGTTTTTCAGAGTCAATTTCTGAATTAATTCAGACAGACAGAATATAAGAAAAAACCTGCTCTGCAAATGACTCTCCAGGTCCAAGATAGATGAAATCTCTATCCTCTTACCAGTTCACTCACCTTAAGTACCAGTACAGTGTACAACTTTGGCCTGTATACTCAAATGCAACTGCACAAGGCAGATAACGATATCGGCAAAGACGCCGCCCATGCCGCCCAAATCTATTTTGCATTTGATGAAATAATCTAATCTACATAATCTTGAACCTTTTCCTTCAATCTGTCATTCCATAAGACACCAAAAACCAGAATGGTGGGTTTCCATTTCCATTAAATATGGTTGAGGGTATTTCATATTCATACAATGCATTGTTTCAATCTTTGCTTTGTATATTTGGCTAGTATTCCTGCTCCCAGGTCCCCGTTTTGAAATAAAATGTCCATTTTGAAAGCATGACTGTTTATTATTCTCTACTTTAAATAAAATGGGTACATATATGTATCAAGAATAGCAGAAACACTATACATCTGGAATTCTGGACATAGTTGAATTATTTGTTGCTTAGCTATGTATAAAACTCACACGGCAACAATTTCCCTATGCTTTCCCATGGGGCTGAAAAATTTGGAACTAAATTTTTGCAAGAGGGTTTTCAGGCCCATTTCATACATTGTGAAAAGTTAATCTAGTGGTTGTGGGTGGAATTGGGATGAATACAATTATTTTTTCAGCCCAGCCAGCACAGCCATTGTAGCATCTACCATTGTCTGATGCTGTAAGAATTAAATAGATTTTGCATGTTACATTTTATTATTTATTATTATTAAATTTATTCATGATGATGCATGCCCTTATATAATATTACAAATACTAATAATGTCAAAGTGTATAAGGAAAATGCCAAATGCTATTCCTTTGCCACAATTTCCTTCGCAGTAATAAGACTTGTATTATTTTCATGGGATGTCCATTTCCGTCGTAATGAGTAATGACTACTTGCTGAGTTATGTAAGTGAGTGCTGATTCGGCTGTGATGAACGTGAACGTGAAACTAAAGCAAAACATGATACGATAATACTAACATAAATAAGCACAGTCTAACAACACCCCAGATAATAGTATGAGTATGAAATTATTGTAATGCTATATAAATAATTTCACCTATCACCCTAAATCCATCGTAATTATACTATATGAACAAGCAAATATATGATACCCACACCACTGCTTTACCCAATTTTTATTTGTTATAATAATATACAACATAAAAAGCTTGATAAACCAAGTAGATGGTTTTTGAGGAAAGTTGCAGTTTGAAATAGACTACGAAATATATTATGTTGGTTAGTTCGATTGGAACGATTTACCGAGTAATCGCAACGAGGTTTTCCGACATCATATTTATTATACATGTTTGTTTTCTAATTAAAGACGTCATCACTTAGTTTCAGCTTGGCATTTCTACAGCAGCATAACTGCCGAGAACAAGAAAGAATAACAAAAAGCGTCTGCTTTGTTCAGGATAGATATCTTTTTCGTTATACCCTTCAAATAATAATATAATCTTTAAGGCAAATCTTGTAATTTACTTTTTATTACGTTCGCTATAAGAATTATTTAGTTTATTTGAATGCGACACGGCATATTAATTGAATTTTTATTTTACAATTTCTTGCTAGATCCAATTTTTGAAAACCCGGTGCTCCAATTGAAGCTATCATGAAGTTTACATTCTGCCTTTTTCTATTCTGTGTTAGTTTTTATATACCGCACATTTCAGAGGCATCAGAACAGAGCTGCCAACGCAGGTAATCGTTAACTATTATATAATTTGCCTAAGAAACATCAAACCGCGTCCATTTCTATTAATTAATTTCATGGATGTGGACATCTCTTAGTTTGATTGTGTCATTTTAAGTTGAAATTAGTAGTGTCATAATATATAGGACAAATAGCAAATAGATGTTTCAAAATGGGAACTTTTGTGAGATATTGTTATGTTTAAAAAATAAAATTTCAGTTGTTCTTCAATAATTCATAAGAGACATTAATTCCTATACTCAAAGAATGAGGTTTAATACTGACAAGACGTCTGTTAACAGAAATCGCTGTCCCGGTGTAAATTAGAGGGTAGGGAATGTGAAATTAAAAAGGCGACAAGAGCTTACATATAAAACGGGAGTTCTCAAAAAATATGGCGAAAATCTTCAGTGTCATTTCCCATTATTTCTTAGGAACCAATCAAATGTTGGGGGAATAGGAGACATTGACGAGAAAATTCTTATTGTCTTCCTTCAAATGCGAGATAAAATGAACGCTGTAATTGAAAAGGTAAACAAAGTGGACGCTGAACTTTCAGAGCAAATCGAAAGTTTGGAAACAAAGATTGAAAACTTGGACCAAAACGCAAAAGCGGAAATGGCAGACATTAAAACTCAGGTAGGCGCACACATTTTGAATTACAGCACTTAATTAGCATATAAAATGATTTCTATTTATATTGCAGCTAGATGCAGTTAAATCCATTCCCGACTTAATTGAACAAATGTTTCAAAAATACAAACTACCTGGACAACAGGAGGACAATTAAAGCACAGTGCTTTAACAGTTGTTACAATCTAACAAAAGTTGAGCTCATAACCGATTGAATAATGGAGTAAAAAGTCATTATTAATTTTAAATGCAAAACCCCAATATTTATTTATTTCACTGACATTGGTTGATAGTATTTAATAGTATAAACATAACTGAAAAATATAGTCAATGTATACAATAAATTTTCTTTTATTCATCCGAATATCACTTTTTACTCAGCATTTGATTTTTATACTCGTTCGCCTTTTCACCAAATGTTCGGCAACGCGTCTTGATATAGAAATTATTATTTGAGTTGCTGTCTACTACTAGTTGAGAAGAACATACGAATCACTCATTATGAATCCCTTCTTTAGCACAGCATGACCGCCTCCGCCGACCATAAAAGTATCTTCTAATTTATAACCACAGACTGAGATAACGCAATAAATTTACCTACCTATCTAGCTATATATCTATCTATGTCTGGTAGGAGAGCTTAGGGAACCTGCACATATTACGTAACGCAAAACCCACTCCCCCGTGTCTAATGCCAGTGCTGACTGTAACACTTTTGATTGCCTTCTCCTCCCATCAATTGCACACATAATATATGCATGTTCCTTAAAAGCAAAATGCGCAAGCCCAATTCCTCTAAACCACAGAAATAAGTCGTTTCATATTATTATTACATCAAAACAATAATAGAAATTTACATAAGAAGGCTGAATAGTGAGTGGTGATTGAAGGGAAATGATTAGCAAAAGGGGACATTGAAATTTCGTTATGATCGTAATGTGCGTATTAAATAGCATTTTAAAACTTCTAATCCCAATATAGGTTTCCCACAATTGTTGACCGGTCAAATTAACACGAATACGTATTGAAATGACTCCAATACCTGTGTGTGTTATCCAGGAACTAAGGGAAACGTCTATGGTTCTGCTATATGGACAAACTTATTTAACATTTTTAGTAGAGTTGGAATTAATTTCTTACTACCCTTTCGATTCCTTTGTGCCAGTTGCCACACCTTTTTGTATAATTAAATATCTGTACTGGGAGCCATTATTTATTCTTTAAAAACATTCATTGGTAAGCTGTAATTATGGGATTCTTATTTTTCTGATTTTAAAAGGGAGCTTTTTCATGACTTTGTGGATTTTTTTCAAAAATGTATCTTTCAACTGTTTCCTGTATTTAATGCTACCATCTACAGTTATTATTTTGGTTTAGGAAATTCCTTTTTATTAGGAAGTTAGGGCTGCAGCAAATTTTTCCAACCACTGTAGAAAATAAAAGTATATTAATTTAAATATACTTTGTAATAACAATGTTAACACAATTAACTATACGGGATCTGTTCGAAATTTTTTTATAAATTACTATGTTCCGCAGCCTGCCGAATTTCTCTTGAGTGCAAGGCTTGCGCCTTAGCTGGGTTCACTAGTAGAAAAATAAAAATAATATTACTTCCGACCGTTCATTTTACAGTCAGTATCTCATCTGAAGTCAAAGGTCTAAAACGTTTGACTTATGTAGTAAATTTATTTCTGAACTACTGTAGAAGAGTTAGCACGTAATCTCTATATAATAAACACAGAAGGAAAAAAACTTACCAATCTATCTATGTATCTATATATGTATGTGTGGTAGGACAGCCTAGGGAACCTGCATATATTGCGTAACGCAAAACCCACTCTCCCATGTGCAACGCAAGTGCTGACTGCAACACCTTTGAGTACCTCCTCATCTCATCAACTGCACACGTAATATATGCACATTCCCTAGAAACAAAAATGCGCATGTTCACTTCCTCTAAACTGTCGAAATAAGTGCGAGTGGTTTCATACTAATCCATCCTAATTTTCAGCAATTTCGAATGCGTGTAAACTGCTCTGCTCTGTTGTGAGTGGTGAAATTGTAATTTTCCTTTTTGACCGCTACGATTTACATTCACCACCATTTTAGTTCATTCTGGTATTTGATTTAAGAAATAAAGACACAAGATAAGTGCATCTGCTGTTTCTTCATTAAAAGGAAAAATTCTCAGCTTCTTATTGATATTTTGATCTGACTGATTGACAATGGAACTGATAAGCGTTGTAATTTTTTGATTTGAACACTGGTGACTGGAACTGTGGGTGACTGAACTTGGTCATATATAGCGTCCTTAGCACTGCCACTGATTGGTACCTATTTAACCTATTATCTATTTCAAGCTTATCTGTTATAGCTGTTAGAAATTATTCATTTGGTTAGTTATTACTGTGACACTTTTGGGTAACTTTTCTTCCCATCAACTGCACACGTAATATATGCACGTTCCTTAAAAGCAAGATGCGTATGCATGCCACTTCCTCTTAATCACTGAAATGAGTCGTTTCAAAATATTATAACATCAAAAAATAATAGAAATTTACATAAGGTGATTATTGGTGATTGAATGGAGATGATTAGCGAAAGGGGACATTTCAAAATATTAGGCGTATTAATTAGCATATTTCAAAACCACTAATCCAAATTGGTTCTGCTCTATATGTCGACAAATTTATGTCCCATTTTTAATAGAGCTGATATTACTTTTTACTGCCCCCTTTATTTCTTCGTGCCAGTTTGTACACCTCTTTGAAGAATTAAATAACTGAGGACCACTATTTATTCGTATAGTGTACTCATTGGATTTGTACATTTTTCTAAAATCTAAGGAATCTTATTTTTTTCTGATTTTAAATGTGAACTTTTTGGAGTCTTTATTAAAAATGGAGTCTTTCATTATTGCCTTCATTTGGTGCTACGATTACGATCTACCTACAGTTATTATTTTTGTTTAGGAACTTCCTTTTGAACAGAAAGTTGGCATTTTTCCAACCGCTGTAGAAAATTAAAGTATATTTAAAATATTGTATTTACAAAGTTAACATAATAACTTAAGGGAAATGAAATACCCATGATATTTTCGGAATTGTTTTTATTACTGTGATGGGTGGCCTGCTGAATTTCTCTTGAGTGCTAGGTTCACTCCTTTTAGCTGGGTTCACTTGTATTATATAATTATAAAGTGGCAATTGACCTTCTACATAATTATAAATTAATATTCCATTTTATAAATGCATAAACTGGAAAATAAAATCATAGCAGCGTGATAGTAAGGCAGACTACCACAGTATTTTTAGATCAGAAGTATAAATAAAACGAGAGCAAGAGAACTACATTAGAAATGCTGATTCCTCTTCGTTTGCTACTCTTACCTTACATGTTATACACTATTACTAAATTAATTATTGTTGTTGGGAAATGAAGCCAAGTGTAACCAGAAGTTGTTTCACCCTCAGGAAAATATTAATCTTCCATAAAATATATTAACTCCACTGTATAGATACAAAGTTATTCCCCCCAATCTTTTTCTATTCCTTCTTAAAGAGTTTTAATTAAGTATCTAACAAACTCAACGTCATTTCTAATTTGCAAGCCAAACGGTCAACATGTGGAAATCTGCAGTGATTCTCCTCCTGGCATTTACATTCCGTGCCACGATTGCTGAAGACTCTCCAGTAGTCTTCCTAGTTATTGCTCCAAAAATCATACGACCCAATAGCGTGCAAAAAGTATATATTTCCGGAGAAGATTCTGGAACTGCCACTCCGGTCACCTTGAAAATATCCCATACAAATCACACTGAGCCTGTGGTCAAGGAAGATGTCGTCATCGAACCGGGGAAAACAACTGAGGTCTTGATGCATTTAAAAGAACTCCAATTCAATCAATATAATTTCACAATTATTAGCGACTCGAAAGGAGCTGATGGCAAACAATTCACCGACAGAGCTATACTTCATGTCGACAGAGATGTTCAATCTATTTTCATCCAGACAGACAAACCCATTTACAAACCGGGAGAAACAGTGCGATTCAGAGTCGTTATTTTGAACAGGGAATTCAGACCATGGAAAGAAATGCCCACAGCTAACATTTCGATTTTTGATTCTAATAGAAACTTAATCAAGTCTTGGAAAAATGAAAAACTTGGGAAAAACGGGATATTGTCCAATAAAATAGCTTTGTCTGCTGAGCCGAATCTTGGAGATTGGAAAATCAATGTAGAATCCGGCACCCAAAAGGAAAATCATGTTTACAAAGTCGCCCAATATATTCTGCCGAAATTTAAGGCTACGGTGAAGCTCCCGTCTTTCATCACTTTCAACAACAATTCGAAATTTATTGCTGAAATTGGGGCAATGTACACATATGGAAAAGCTGTTAAGGGAGAAGCAACTGTAACTCTGTCTCAAGACCATCCTTATTATTATTCTCGTGATGAACAAAATGTGAAAATCACAAAAACTGTCACCCTTGACGGCCCGTTTGCATTTGTGGAGTTTGATGTCAAAAGAGATCTTAATATTAGTGATAGATACGAGAAAGAATTCATAGTGAAGGCCACAGTGACAGAAAGTGTAACAGGACTACAACAAAATGCTTCTAACATAGTCAAGATGTACCAACACCCTTACAAAATCAGTTTGCTCAATGCCCCGAGTAGCTACAAACCTGGATTCCCTCTTAATCTCACATTGCAAGTTCTGTCACAGGATAATATCCCAATTTCTGATGAAAATCCTGACGCTCTGCAAATTTCTCATGGATTTTCTTGGGAAGATCGAGAAGGTCATTTTAATACATCCATCCCAGCCAACGGTCTTGTCCATTTGAGTTTCAGCACTCCAACTAATGAACTTCTTAATATCCAGAAATTGCAAGTTAGATACAAGACCCTCACAGAAAATATCCATTTGCCCCGAAAAATTACCAATCCAAATAAACTCTACATGCAACTTTATCTACTGACAGAAAAGCCGAAGGTCAATGAGAAAATTAATTTACAAGTCAAAACAAATCGTGAACTGGGCTCATTGAAGTATGTACTTTTGTGTCGTGGAAAAGTTGTTGCTCTTGAAAAAATTCCGGCTGTCCCTAAAGGAAGCCTAGAACAAAATTTTGATGTTACTGTCCCAACAATTTGCGCTCCAAAAGGTAAAGTAGTCGCCTATTCAACATTTGCTACAATTAACGAGATCGTTGCTGACTCTGTTGAATTTGAGATGGGAACTACTCTCGACAACTTTTTAAATGTCAGTCTGTCGACCAAGACGGCTGAACCAGGAGCTAATCTAACTCTGGCTTTGGAATCTAAACCTAAATCCACCATTGCCCTGAGAGGAGTTGATCAATCTGTGTTGATTTTAAGAGAAAATTCGGATATTGACATGAAAGCTGTCGAAGACAGTATCAAATCCAAAAATAGAAAACTACAACAGCACAAAATTTGGGGTGGTTCAATCACGCATGAGATTTTCGACACATCTGGAGTTGTGGTCTTAACAAATGCATATATTGGCAAACCGGAAAGACCGAAAGGAAACTACGAGAGCGGGTACGGGTGGGGGTAAGAAAAAGTTATTTTGTCCATAAAGACCATAACCATAAAATCCATAAGTCTTTTTCAGGGTAGAAGCGACCATATCAAAGAGTACTGAGGGGAATAGAAGAAGTATCCTTTCCCATAGAACAAATACATTGCTTCATAAGTATATTATCTTAAATAGATCGAAGGAATAAGCACTTATAATTGAAAACAACATTTTCTGAGATAAATATAATATAGTAATGACTATTCTAATGAAATCGAATTCAAGGATAATTTTAGTTGTAAAGCAATTTCTGTAATTACTTGTCTGTTTAAACAGACTTCCCAACTAATGTATAATTCTAGTAATTCTGACACAGATTCTGAATCAGAATTAGAAAATAAAACTTGAAACCCGTAAAAATAGCTATATTTATACTACATTGCAATAATTACAAGTGAGTCAAATATTCACTTATTTGTATTTGTCAATGTCCTATTTTCCATAAAAGATACTTATGTAAACATAATAATCATTAGTATCGGTACTATGAATAAGTTTGTCACTATTTTACGGAAAATCAAAAAAAATATTGCACTTAATTGGACAACAGGGAGACCACCAGCGCAGCATTTTCCAAAGCTTGGGTGAAACCATGAATTTTTCTACTAATGATGAGATACCGTATTTCTGGATATATTGTTACCGATTTTCAACTTTAATTTAAATTTTGATTTAATTTTTGACCAGGAATAAAAATGTTCAAGTCCGTTCGTTCTCGTTCTATGGCTTTTCGTACTTCTTTGTAGTGCACCATCTTTATCAATGACCCCTTGTACCCGGGACAAAATTAATTCTTTTTAGGGACAAAATGACTTCTTTTATATTCTAATAAACCTTTACCCAACAGGAACTACCACCTTAGTAGACCTAGACCACCACCACCACCGGGATTGGTCCCCCCGCAAGCACAAGGCGCACCTGCTCCTGCTGTAGGTGGACGAGATCAAGTCAGAGTCCGCACAGAATTTCCAGAAACTTGGATTTTTGAAGAAATCAACAGTTCGGATGATGGCGCTGTGACAAATCTGGTAAAAACTGTTCCGGACACAATCACTTCATGGATCATCACTGGATTCTCCGTAAATCCCGAAGACGGACTCGGAGTAAGCCTTGAACAAGCGAAATTGACAACTTTCCGGTCGTTTTTCATTTCTCTTAACTTACCTTACTCTGTGGTGAAAGGTGAAGTGTTCGCACTCCAAGTCCTTGTGCATAACTACTTGGATAAAGATTTGAGCGTGGATGTCATGGTTGATAATTTAAACGAAACATTTATGTACGTGGAAGGTAAAGCTGGGGAAGACAACAAAACTTTAACAAAAACGATTACTGTAGCTCCGTCGGATGTTTCCTCTGTATCTTTCCTCGTCATTCCAATGAGCTTTGGAATTAAGAAACTGACAGTAAAAGGAGTAAGTCCTGTTGCTGGGGATGGAGTTTCTCGTCCGTTGATTGTAAAGCCTCCAGGACAGAAAAAGACTGGAAGCCAAGCAGTTCTGTTAGATTTGCGAACCGAAGGAACAGTTTTTGAAAGAAATCTCACTGCTCAATTCCCATTATCCCGAGTCGCCGGGGCAGACACTGTTAAGTTAATTCTGATCGGAGATATGCTCGGAGCAACTGTTTCTAACTTGGACAATTTGCTACAAATACCAACGGGATGTGGAGAACAAAATATGTTGAATTTCGTCGTGGACATTGTTGTTTTGGATTATCTTAGTGCAACCAGTGCACTCACACCTGCAGTCAGAGCTAAGGCGATTGGATTTTTGGAAAAAGGATATCAACGACAATTAACTTACCTGAGACGTGACGGTTCTTTTTCTGCGTTTGGAAATTCAGACTCTTATGGCTCTACTTGGCTCACTGCCTTTGTCGTTAGATCGTTCATCCAAGCAAAACCGTATATCACTGTTGATCCAGCCATTATCGACCAATCTTTGGAATATTTAGCGGAAAGACAACAATCTTATGGTGGATTTGAAGAGTTAGGACGAGTTTTGCACTCTGGTTTACAAGGAGGGTCCAGATCAGGAGGTCTTGCAATGTCTGCTTATACCCTGTTGACCTTTATCGAAGCTAAGAACCACACTGATAACTTTAATTACACTTCCGTAATTTCCAAAGGTCTTGAGTATATTTCGGGGAAAAATAATATCCGCAACGACCCATACGCAGTTAATTTAATTTCCTACACATTGCAAGTTGCTAATCATCCCGAAAAGAAAAAGTTCATGGACATTTCGGAAAGCATTGCCAAGATCGAAGGAGACCTCAAATATTGGGAACAGAAGGTCGAACCGTTGAATGAAACAACTGAGAACGAGGAGATTTGTTACGGAGGCTAAACTGGGTCCTACCTAATGCTATCGGATTTAGATGCACAGGTACTGTCCCTACCGTAATTGTAGACTGAATAAGGTTCCATTCCCTAGATTCAAACCTCCTATATGCAAGATGCGAATACTTCAAGACTCTCGATCCCACTCAACAATTCAGATACAATAATTTATTAACTCGAACACAATTATTGCAGCTTTCTATTGCGAACTAATCACAGCTCGCGCAGGTAACATTCCTGCAAGTCAGGCCGAACACAGGCCAGGTCTCAGTCAACACGACTGGATTGGTAGCTCTCCTCTTCAACGACTCCGCAAGACTGCTCTCCTGATGTAGATTCGCTCCTTTTATAACCTTTCTGACGTCGGTTGTAGTCGTAGTCCTCGTAGTAGATAATGTAAAGTAGTCTCCCACTCTGTGCTAGCTACGTACATTATACTCTTCCCCCCTTCAGACCCTGGGCTTCCGAAGTGGTACGTATGGGTTGAATGTTAGATGAAAGGGTTGAATTGCTTTACTTCTGTTGTTGTTCTGTTTCTGCTCCTGTGGCTCTGCTCCTGACGCTCGCTCTTCTTGTTGCTTGCTCTGCTTTCCGCTGCTATTGCTCTAGTTATGTTATTATGCGACGATGCATCTTTGTAGTCGCTTCCTCTTGATGTTGCATACGTCGTCGTATCTGTTACATGCATGCTTACATAGTAATATTATTAAATAGTTACAGAATGCTTAACCTATGTTAGTGAATACATACTATTGTAACTCGTCCGGTGTGACGGGTAGTTTTACTAGTATAATATACAATTATTATAATGATATGGGGTAAGTTGATAATTTTGTCCCGCCGGTTGAAAAATAGCAGTTATCCTTGTAATTGTGGTATTTCCGAACTCCATTCATTCGATACTCTGTTGTGGTAGTTTTAGTTTTTGGAATTGTTGTCGTTTTGCTGCTTTTTCGTGTGTGGTTTCTTTTTTGGAATTATTTCGTTGATAGTTAGATTGTGTAGTGTGTAATCTGCATTTGGTAAGTGTTCTGTTTCTCGTTGGCCTATTGTTGACATGTCTGAATTACCATTAAGAAATCGTACTATAAAACGCGAAATTGAAGATGAAGATTCAAGTAGTGCTACTGAAGTTGACTCTGACATCGAGATAATAGATTTTATCCTTCCGGATCTTGAAAATAGTCCTTCTTCTGTGGTTGCTGTCGATGTCGACGAATTTCTTGATGAGGTTCTTCTTGGACATGACCAAATTCCTATCCGTAAGGTCATCTGTCGCGGTATTTGCATGAAGAATTTGATACCCGAAGTTCTGCATTATCTAGTGTATCCAGACAATTGCGATTGTCTATTCCATTACGGTTGTCAGTGCGCCCACGTTTATTTGAGCCTATCTGAGTTACAACGCCGGTATTCTATTGGAGAGTTTATGTTGCGACTCATGAAGTCCCGTCCTGGGCGACGATTTGATTACTCCAGTGCCATTTTTGATCAACAATTGAGTTGTCCTGGATGTGGCGTAATCTACGAAGGTGTGCGAGTGTATCTCCCACCTGTTGATGAAGATCTGGACGACGGAAATCGCTTAGGAGGTGAAGGTAATCATAATTTCATAGATATTAATTTTTTAGAAACAAGATGTATATGTCATAGTCCTGTTGGGATTCCGTTTTCTAATTAATGTAATTATTTGTAGAAATTTTCAACGGGTTACGTGAAACGGTGACTTTTTCTGGTGGAACGGTTCGCGTATTGGCTTGCGATTTACCTCTAATATTAGAAGACTGCAGCGTGGTTATTTCAACAGATCCAGGTAATGACAAATATTCCTCTTTTGGTATATGAGAATTTTTGATTTAAAATTTGACATTTTTATTATTGGTATGTGTCGTAGTCCCAGTTGATGCTCCTGAAGAAGTTGAAGTTCCCTGTAGTTCTGTGGTAGCTGGAAGTAGTCGCAGTATTGAAGCTCCTTTGATTCGTGTTCAGGCTACTAGTAGTGTATACGTTGCTGGAAGTGGGATCTCTGGTGCCAATTTTTCTACTCTTGAGGCTGATGACTTTATTGGTGATGCAAATATGGATGTTGATGGTTTTGGTAAGATTTTATTTTTACTATATGTCATCGTCCATTAGGGTAGTCCATGAAATGTAGGTTTCATGTCCTTGAGTATTCATAACCGAATTGTATTGATTGTTTATTTTATTGTAGATGCGAATGAAGATGATTTAGCTTCAGTTGACGAAGATGTTGAAGCTCGCCAGTTGATGCTTGAGGAAGCGGTTCAACATGGACCCTCCCCTCGGGTGACGGATTACTGTACAGGTTGTGGTAAGTTCTATTTTGGCAATTGCGTGACTTAGTTGAAGTTGTCCAATTGCTTAATATAGATTATTTTAAGACATTATTTACAAAGAAACTTATATAATATGTTTGTTATCTTTAGGCGATTCGAGCCAAACGCACGCAAACGTGCAAGATGTTACGAGACTGACGTAGGCAAAGAAGGAAATATGTGTGTCATATTTGCAAGAAAAGTTATTCGCGGTCGGATAATTTGAAGAAACACCTTCGCAAGGTTCATAAACTTGACTAGCCTGCTTTCCTAATAATCTTTTCCTTTGTACCACTTTTGGCATTATACATTCCTTTGGGTGTTAATAAATTAAAGTAGTGTCATTGTAGTGGTAGATGATGTTGCCTATGACATATAGTCATATTTTTGTATTCTTGGTATACGTAGATTTAGTTGTTGTTAATAAAATTATGCCTTATTGTTAACTTAAGCCTTGCTTGCATTCCATTTTCCAAATTCGCATTTCTTCCCGCAGTGCATATAATAATATTTTGCAATCATATTGTTCTGGTGTTTGTAGTGTGAATTCTTCGTTGTGTATATGCTATTCAATCACAAACAGCGTTTTCTGATGATGTTGAGCAGTTCTGTGAGGTAAGTCTGCATTGCAATGGAAACTGCCATTACCCCTCCATCGGAACTAGGAAATCGTCCCGTTATGCGGACACGCATGTATTCTGATGACTGATTGGAGATGATTTAATATGGCAATGGAAACTCCCATTACCCCTCCATAGCACGTGACCGATTTAGCGGACACTTAAAAACTGATGATTCTTCACCACTGATAATATTCTGCTGTTACAAATCTTGCGTTGTACTTATTTTTATGTTATACTATATGATCTGTATACTGTATATTATACTGTTATATTAACAACATTATATTAGGTATTAGTGTACTGTGTATAACATGCTTGCGGTTATATAGATATTCGTAAAATTATAAGGTATACGAGTGCTTACACTTCTATTACATTTGTTAGTGGTACTATTACTATATTATTCGATATGATGACATACATAAGTAATAGATAGATATTACTACGTAATGGTAAATAGTATTTAAACTCCTGTATTTAACAAACTTTCACTTTCTTACGATGATTACTTGTGTGTACCAACGAAGTTGCTAACATTTTGATTCTTATGAAATTGACAATGTACGAGTTGTACCCGATTGAAATTTTACATTGTTTCGCTAATTTAAATATACTTGCTTTCCAAATTCTTTTATCCTCTGATCCAAAAATTTCCCGTCCATTAAAATACATCGAAATCATTTTAAAACAATAACTAACTGTCCTCTTACAGCTTCCTTTAACCCTAACAAGATTATGCTTAAAAGTATCATTTCTGTTGCTATTACTGTATGTTTTTGGTATACAACTGTTTGACAACGAACTGTAAGTGTATCTTGTAGCTTCCAAACTAATTATTGCCTTAATTGAATTAGATATGCTTTGCCAATTAGATTTAATCCTATCTCTAGCTAACCATACAAGATTAACCATACACAATAACGTATGTAATACAGTCTTCCATACTTGGTAATGTTTCAATATACGTTTACGTTTCACCCTTCTTCTCATTGACTGTCCATCACGACAATCTTGCCAACCAAACGGCATATCTGCATTCATACTGACGCATGACTTCCCTTTATTGCCTGCATCTGTCATACTGACGCACGACTTTTCTTCACTGCCTGCATCTTCCATACTGACGCATGAATTTTCTTCATTGCCTGCATCTTCTAAATTGCTTAAGGCTTCCTTCAAAAATTTATTCAATTCAATCTTCTTGATACTCCGAGAATTTCCTCGATATCTTAACCCTTGGTTTGATTGATACAACGATTTTTCATCATATTGACCTTTTCCTGTTTCCAATCCCAAATCCTTTTCAAAAACTTCCATACCATCATTTCTTCTTCTCAACCTTAAATCTTCCTTTCCTCCATGAACCGTTTGTCTGCTTCTCACTTCTTCCTCGTACCTTGATGGTGGGTGATCAATCCAATCATCTTTGGTTGTTTGATAATTTGCTGTTGTTATGTTGACATCATTGACTGTTTCCGATTCCAAGTCGTCTGCAGTCGTATTCCTAGAATCTACTGTCCAGATTCCTCTAAACCTGTAGTCCTTCGAATTTTCTATTATTGATGCTGTAGAAGTTATATATGCAGTTATTTCATGTAACACGCAAATTGTATCGATGTTCTTCTTCGCAGATCTTTTCCGTCGACGTTTCTTCTTCCAATTCTTAACTACTAGTGACGTGTACCCATCACGACAAGCCCAATTCTTCTCATTCCATCTTCCGTAATCCTTTAAATCTTCTTCAATCGTTAAACAACGTTGGACCAATTCACTGACAGTGTAGGTCGACAATCCATTCGTAAATATTCTGATACGTGGGTGCAAAGCCTGTCTGCATCTCTTCACGATATCTTCTTCACATTCTTCTGGAAAAACTTCTTTATTCAATTTGACAATGGAATATATAAAACTTTCTGAATTCTCCGATTCTTCCTGTCGCATATTTACTAATCGTTTCATTTTTCGATGTCTTACACTATACGTTTCATATCTCTTCCGATATTCTAACTTAAATAAATCCCAAGTTACAATCCCTTGTTTAACATGATTAAACCAACTACGGTCATTGCCTTTCAAAATTCTAGGTAGGTATTCTATCCATAACAATTTGTTTAATCTTATTGCCTTATAATAACATTCTAAATCCAATAAATAATCTGTAACTGAACAATCTTCATAACTCTTAGGTATAGGTATATTGCATGTACATAACATATCCATCTTTCTTATACTATTAGCAAATTAGCATTAACTTAACAAATTCTGAGTAACCAATAATTAGTCATACACGCATATCGTCAAACCTTAAAACAACTTCTGTCAAAAAAAATTGTCTAAAATCCTCTATGTCGTGATTGTACTCGATTTGCCATGTCCATAAGCTCGGAGTTTTGTAATAAGTCAATTCCAATTACAATAGGTACATCTAAGAACGGATCTATTTTAAAATTGTGTTCTATGGTAACACCGTCTTTATATAGTCGTAATTTGAAATAATACGTTCTCGTGTCTTTAGTAATGTCTTCAATTATTGTGTATGCACTACTCCTCTGTATACCAAAAGTCTCTGCAAATGCTAAAGCAGTCCGATTGTGTATTAAAGATATTTGTTCGTTAGTATTAATTCTAGCTAACAGATTATACTTTGTTCTTGTGTTGCTATATGGATTTCGTACTTTTATATCTGTTGTACATATCATAACTTATACAAATGACAATAATTAACGCTTCCAATTAATTTAAATTACGAACTTTTTCCAATAAGTTCGTTTACATCAAAATGATATTGTATTCTACTATTCATAAAATGCTTAACATCCAGATTTAATTACTTATTCTTATTTATCTGTAGTTAACCTTGCTTACTAAAGTTCATGCGTAGCTTGGAATTTACCTCCTACACCTACAGTATCAAACGTTCCACTGGTTTGACTACGAACTATTACCCCCAATAGCTCGTTTACATACAATTCCAATGACCTTACTTATCTATTTTCCGTGCTACTTGGAATTTACCACAGCAGTTACAATAGATATGTTTCACTCACATTAACTTAACAAACTTAATCTTATTTCTACTTATTGTAATTTTTTGTCTGCTACCTGGAATTTGCCTGGGCAGTTACAATAGGTTACTTATTTAAATCTAGTATCCCAATTTTTCACAATTTACTTATTTGTATTCTAATATTATTATTATCTGTATTTTAATATTCACAGCCGAATGGAACTTCCCAAATCAGCCTACAGTCACTCAACTGAAATACAATATTCTGTACTCGTATACAAAGTTACAAATTCCAACGTATTGTAAACTATATACTGCCTTATGGAATTTCCCTTCATGCAGCAATTTTACTTAACTTTAATCGCTTTTACATATGTACATGAGTCTGCGGAGCCAATACCTATTCAGCGAACCTGCCTTTCTTACAATTAACAATGCCTGCTATCTTATCCAATATTATACTTTTACAATACTGTGTATTACTATGTGCTTACTGATGATACGTTCCACGTATCTTTTACAATATTCAAACTTATTCCAATTTGTGTGTACTTAATTTTACAATCATTCTAATTTAAATAGACAATTTTAAATAATAGTCACTACTGTGCATTGCTTTAAAATAAACTTAAAAAAAAAATCTCTGTATGTTTAAATACTTATCTTTTACAGCATAAAATGATGTCCTAACAATCCAATATTTCTTACTTATGTAAATACTTTCAATTAGCATTACTTATTAATATCAATAAACTCATACTATAAAAGTAAAATATAGTATACTTATAGTTATACAAATCATTAGCATTAATTAGATAAAGTACTTCTAACTCACGATGAATACAGGTCGTTCACTTCGTCTTCTAAGTTATGCTTTGCCAGTAAAAACGCTTACTAGCTTATGTTAATTGTTCTGCCAACTATACTCAGCTAGCATTCAAATCTCTGCTTTTTATCTCTAGTTAACCTCAACCAGATTGCCCTCTCGGCTAATCCAACCATGCAGCGGCTAGAATATGCAACGCTTTTGTTTCCAACCAATAACGGCTAGATGCAATGCATTACCCCTCCAACTGTACACAGCTAGATTGCAATGCTTATGTATACGTGTCTTGGTATACGGTGCTATCTGCTTGCTGAAGTTCTTTAGCCAGGTTTTATCTTTCCCTTAGCCAATGGTGTTGCAAGCGTCTCTAGAACTCAGAATAGACACAATTAACATAAATTCGTCGGTTGGGTACATGAATGCATAATTTGACCTTTGCTTGAGGTTTTGTCCATTACCCCTCCAAAACTTTAACTTTCTGATTCAACGTATACTGATATCTAATACGCGTATTACATCACTGTTTTATACTTTTCCAAGACAATAAAATGATTTCAATTTTTATAAGAATTTTGCTTTGCTTTCCAATAAAATAGTGACAATAAAATGATACTGAAACAGTTACAATGAAATCAACGGAAAAATGACTTAGTCGTAATTAATTCTTTAGCTTTAGATATAAAATATAAAATTCTGTTTCTCTGGCATAAAATGAATAGCTCCAAGTTACGTGCATGAAATTAGCTCTTAGGTTTTAATTCTGCTTCTCCAAAATTGAATTGCTTCTCCCAAAATTTCGGCTAACTGAAGGTAATTAAATAGAACGATACTTTCGTTACCAATTACGATGTGGCCTCCTTTTCCGCTCTAATTCGGATGATCAGCGTCAGCTCCAGTGTTTTCTCCTCTGCTCGCTGTGGGACTCGGATCTCAATTTCCCCAGGCACAGATCGCAATTTTAAAGATGTTCACAAGCGTACTCGTCCTTTTCTCCTTCCCCAGAATCTGCAGTCTCCAGCCCCTCCAAATTTTGGTAGTTTTTTACGGCAGCACGAATTCACGGATGATAACAACTTGGTTTACTCAGTTCCGAGTTTTAGCACAGTCAGATAGTTATTTCAGTTTTTCCGATGTCACTGTAGCCAATTTTAAGTTTTCTTCTTAACGCACTCAAAAATTTTCCAATTCACGAAGTTTGAAGCATCACAAAATTGCAGAAATTAGGATTTTGTTTCGGCACCATGTGTTACGGAGGCTAAACTGGGTCCTACCTAATGCTATCGGATTTAGATGCACAGGTACTGTCCCTACCGTAATTGTAGACTGAATAAGGTTCCATTCCCTAGATTCAAACCTCCTATATGCAAGATGCGAATACTTCAAGACTCTCGATCCCACTCAACAATTCAGATACAATAATTTATTAACTCGAACACAATTATTGCAGCTTTCTATTGCGAACTAATCACAGCTCGCGCAGGTAACATTCCTGCAAGTCAGGCCGAACACAGGCCAGGTCTCAGTCAACACGACTGGATTGGTAGCTCTCCTCTTCAACGACTCCGCAAGACTGCTCTCCTGATGTAGATTCGCTCCTTTTATAACCTTTCTGACGTCGGTTGTAGTCGTAGTCCTCGTAGTAGATAATGTAAAGTAGTCTCCCACTCTGTGCTAGCTACGTACATTATAGATTGTCACCAGACACAAGATCAAACCTGCCACTGTTGAAATGACTGCCTACGGTCTCCTTAGCGCTTTACTGGACGGAAGGATCACAGACAGCTTGCCCATTGCCAGGTGGCTCATAACTCAACGAAATAGCCAAGGTGGATTTAAGTCCACTCAAGACACAGTCGTTGGTGTTACGGCCCTTGCCAAATTTGGCTTAGCTACAAAAACCAAAGATTCGAATCTTCAAGTCCTCGCTAAATATCTCGGCGGAGAGAAACTATTGAATATCAACCAGAACAATGAAATGGAGCAACAAGAAGTCTTTTTACCGGAAGGAGCTCATTATGTCCATTTGAAAACCACTGGAGTCGGGTCAGGATTGGCACAGTTGAGTTGGTCGTATTATGTCGAAGATAATGATACCGCTCCTGCCTTTGAAATCAATGTTAAGGTATTAATATTTTCAAGAAATAAGCTACGCAGTTTAATAATTACTATCTATAAAGTCATATTTTTGCTAGATTTAATCATATTTCCTTTGATTACAGGTAAAAGATAATGGTGCACCTAAGAAATTAGAACTAAATGTCTGTGGAATGTACAAGGGTCACGGAAAATCAAATATGGCTCTAATGGAAGTCGGATTACCAACGGGCTATGCCTTTGAGAAGGAAGAATTAGGAAATCTGAAGAGCTCTGGCGTGATGAGATTCGAGATGGAAGACTCAGATACAAAACTGATTATTTATTTTGATTCCATGAGCACCAAACCAAAATGCGTGGATCTCTTTGCCTCACTTACTCACCCCGTTGCTAAACAAGCGCCAGCTCATATAATCCTTTATGACTACTACGATACTACAAAACAAGCTAGTGCAACTTACGAAGCTCCAAAAATATCCATCTGTGACATTTGCGAATATGATAAAACATGCAAACTGGAAAATTGCGTGTGATTTAATTTGTAAATTTGATTAATGGGAATAATAGTGTTTCATTTACTTTGTGTTTAATCAAGCCGATATGAGCATAATATAGTGCGTTAATGTGTTTTTAATTGCATTGATCTGCAGTATTCATTACCATCACCACTTTGCATGTATTGTTGCTTAAATATTCCTAATACACAGTTCGTATATGTAAGTGATATGAAAATACTCTACTATGTTCTCTATAGACACAAAGTTTATAGTCAAAGTAATGACTCACTGTAGAACCTGTGCCTGTGTTTAACCATTGAAAAAAATTAAACTTGTATATTAATTTACGTAATCGGTCACACATCTGTGCAGCTGGGAACAGGTTATGATATATAGATAACTTTTATTACATTTGAACATGATTCGGTTCAAAGTCAAAGTTCAGAACAGTTCAGATGCTTTCAACTGCCATCTGAAAGGAAGCCTTTTCGTAGTAATCAAGTCCATTTTTAGAGATGTGTAGTAGTTCTCTGTTCAAAATCAACATTACTATGTAGATTATGGAGAATACTATTACAAATATTACTTTATTGTATGTGTATGTATATTGTATTTCATATTGCATGCATTTTTGTGCAATCTTTCCGTTTTGCAATGGAGTATTCCTCATTATACTGGACTTCTATTATTCAGAGTAAGTTTATCCCGCCTGCGTCTGTCTGTCAATTAATCCCTTGTTTACGATAACTTTTGAAAGATTTGGGTTAATTTTCAAATTTTTAGTGTACAAATCTACCAGTAAATAGGAAGGTCGAGTTTGTAAATGGACAAAATTGATGACAACCCTTGACTGAGAAAGGGATTCAAAAATTGGAAGTGAACGACTGGAAAAATGCTTTACATCGATTCTTAATTCTTAACTACTTTTAGACGGGATTTTACAAAATACAGTCAGTTGCAACAGTTCAACAGTGCAACAGTAGCACTTACAGGGTCATTCATAAACCATTAGCTACCATAGCACTGTTGCATACAGTTGCACCTTTTGGACCCCTCTCCTGTCTAAGGGCCTTCCCAATTTTTCCCATTTACAAACTCTATTTACAAGTATTTCCATTTACCTTACCTATTGTACCCTTTACCCTAAAAATTTGAACAATCTAGATGGAACCGTTCGTTTTAGGGCACAGGTATATCCAGATGGACGGGCAGAAAGGCGGAAACAGTTAATCCTATACAAATGAAATAAGACAAACGCTTCTGAATAAGTGTGTTAATGTGTGTAAACAATGATAACATTTTTAAAATGGACACTATTAGTTCCGTATTTGTATTGAAACATGTATACGAATGAATTGAAAGCACATTGACTTGCGTTGATTTTTTAAAAATAAATATAATTATACGACCGATATAATACTAGAAACATAACCAGAGGACAATACGGGAAATAATTGCTCGCCAGCTTTAATTAGAATGTACCCCACAATTTCATCTCCCAACCATTTTCACCAAACATATTTCAATTTATTTTGAAAATGTATTCCTTGAAAATGTTCATATCCGCCACTGCAGTTTTTATCACCGCTCTCGTAGTGAAGGAAACTAACTGCAGCTTGGCTCTTCGAGGTAATTAATATTATTTTGACATTGATTGAGATCAGAAATGAGTAGCAAAGTCGTAAACGAGAAAATTGTTTACAAATCATAATTAAATTACATCAAATCTTCAATCGATCCACAAACGATATTACAAAAGGATTTATGATTCCGTCAGTGAATAGAAACATAATAATAATAATATCTTAATTCATTTGCCTACTAATTTGATCAACTAATTAACTGATTAACTATATAATTACTTTTCGTTGCAACTCCACGCAATATAATTGAAAAGCATTGTAAATTGATTAGATGCAGACATAAAGGACGGCGACCCGATTCCTCAAATGCCTCTAGGAAAAACACGTTATGTCGTATTCCGCAAAAGCGTATGCACTTTTACTACTTGTTTCACAAATATTTCCTGATGGAAAGAATAATAACGGATTTTTTAACTATTGGCTGAAAAATGTTTTTCTAGCTACCCTGGTTGGAAGCAAGGCGAATCTGTGAAACGACGATTGGGCGTTTAGCAGTCTTTTACAATGAAGATGACGGTTATGACGTCATAGATGCAGTGGAAGCAATAAGTATTCCATTTTCAGAGACATACGACCGTAAAAATCATACGGAAGAATTCGGAATGGATCGGAGATATTGGATCGGATTGAGCGATATTGGACTGGAAGGAGATTGGACGTGGATGGACGATGGACGACAACTAACATATAACTCCCTCTGGTTTATAGGCCAACCTGACCACATCCGAAACCATAAACTGGAACATTGCGTCTGTCTATGGAATCCTATTTATTATCTCAGAGAAAATCACTCTTGGAATGATGAACCTTGTGAACATGAATTATACTTCATTTGCGAACGGAAACCTCCCGGTGGGTTTGTAAGGAAAATGCTTCCTCCTCCTCAACCGCGACGTTTAAAGGCAAGTACACCAGAGACCACTACTAGGACATCTCTGACCCCGACATCCACTAATACAACCACAGAGGAACCAACAACCACAGAGAAACCAACAACGACCACTTTGTCCTCACCTTCTGACACCATCACAACTGTTACCACCAGGGCTACAACTACCACATCTGAAATAAAGACCACCCCTACAACGACAACTGCGACTCCCGATACAACCACAACCGAATCCAGTTTATATCCTCCGCGTCCATTAATGGTATGTTTAATAATTTTCCTTCTTCAATAATTACTGCAAACAATTAAATGTCTTAGATTTAGATGTTGGAGTTCGTGTCCACAAATTATCTTTCTATTTTGAAAATATGAGATAATTATTGGTTTGTAGATGCCGTATTATGATAAAGGCGCAACAAGGAGAGCTACACTAAATTGTTCAACGACTTTGTGTGTTATGGCGGCGGGGATGACTTAGGCGACATAGCAGCAACTGGTTAACCTGGTTGATCATATGAAACAGTTACTGGAATCGGCTAATTCGTAGTATAATGGCGCACTTTGGAATGGACCGATATATAGCTCATTCGAAAGATCTCGTCGAGTACGTAACGAATATGGCATTTATTTTGGGAGCAACCCCCCTAAAAAAGAAAGTTATGGTCGATCAAAGTTGAAAATATGGCTATTTCGATACCTATCTTTTCAGAAAAGAAGAGTTACAACTTCTTTAGAACATCGTTGTTTTGCTTTTCATGTTGAATTTACTTGTAACTTTGTAACTATGCAACGTAGCTAATAACAACATGTAGGCTTGATTTTGTAAAATTCTAAATTGCACTAAGTTCTATGTTTAATGTTTTCATTATTTTTGAATAGATTTTATGCAACTATGGTAACCTTTAGATTTCAGTTTTTAAATGCCAACCGATAAATTCAAATTCAGGCTGTGCCATATACAATTTAAATCAATTTTAATCAGGTTAGGTTTAAAAAATGGAAATTGAGACCACGTGATATGTTCAATTGTCATCACTTTTAATTAGGTTATAGGTTTAAAAAAATGGAAATTGTGACCTCGTTCGTGCAATGTTCAATTTCCATCAATTTTAATTTTGTTAGGTTCTAAAAAATGGAAATTGTGATCACATGCCTTGTTCAATTTCCATCATTTTAATTAGGTTAGGTTTTAAAAGATGCAAATTGTGACCAGGTGCCATTTTAAAATTGATGAAAATTGAAAATGGCACATGGGACCAATTACCATTGCAACAACTTTCCAATTTTTCTCCAATTGACCAAGCAAGCCTACATTTTGTTATTAGCTCCGTTGCTATAGTTACAAGTTAAATTCAACATGAAAAGCAAAACATCAATGCTTTAAAAAAACTTGTAACCCTTCTTTTTCGGAAAAGATGGGTATCGAAATAGCCATATTTTCAACTTTGATCGACCATAACTTTTTTATATGGGAGGTTTCCCCCAAAATAAATACCGTATTCGTTACGTACTCGCCGAAATCTTTCGAATGAACTGAATGAATGAATATTGTTGTATATTTTCTAGTGCGCCATTATACTAGGAATTTTCCTGGAATAAAATAGGAATAACATCGATGTGTATTACTAAGCAGTTCTTAAGTAGTTATAGCAGGTTATATGAGTTTATTTATTGTTTTTTTTGTGTAATTAATGGGACTATTTTTGTTACGTGAATAAAGTTGAACTTGAACTTGAGAAAGAACTTGTCGTCATTCGTCATAAACGAACGTGGGGACGAGAATGAGATGATGTATACACCGATAAAACGCATTAGGTTGTATAAATGCATAATATAAACCTATTTTGTAGAAACATTGTAGAATATGCAAAAATAAATGTTAATGTACATAATAAGTGGCTTATGAAACAGAGATACTCTGACTTTCTCTGGAAAGAAATTGACTTTTATAGTTGCTCTGCACTTTTTGCTACTTAGTTGCACTGCCACCATGATCAAATATTCCGATGCACTATGTCAATTTATCCGAGGATTCTCCAAGTAAGTGAAAGACTCTTTAGATGAGGCAATCGATGTTTTCATGCAATATTTTCCAAAATTAAATTGTGTAAAGGAGATTTACTTGTCAATTCCCCGCGAGAAGAATAAAGTTAAAAACGTTTTAAAATTCTAAATAAAAGCCTATCTAAACGCGTTTTATTAGGTCGATTTCTTCTTGTATTTACATGACTATAAGTTTTGCTGATATTGCTTAACCTTTAATATATCCAGGTTTCATATACCAACTTTGTCGTTTAAGAGGAAAAATAAATTTAAAAAATAAATTGTAGGAGGTATATCTGAAAATGGAGTAAAGAAAATTTATTTCGAGGGCATGCAATTCGTTAAGTCTCACAATGGTGCGGAGAAAAGTTTTCAAGGGTATATGTATTGTAAAACTGACAGTAGTGTGGACGGAGTCGCATACTGGATGTATAAAAGGTATTGGTATTGCTACCAAAATAAGCCTGATACAACATATAAAGCATTGAAAAGGAAAAAATTTGTATTAAAAAATAAGAATGAATATAACAATATGAAAATAGAGAAATCCTTTCATAATCTTTGCCGTGTTATTGGGAATGTTCGTTGTATTATCTCTTTCGCTGTTGTGTTTGAGTTGTATTTGGAAAAATAAACGTATATACTTATAATCGAAACCTTAATTTTTTAATCACTATATACAATTCACACATGCTATATAAACATACATAATATTATATAGCAGAGATATCAACAGATGTTCGTAATTCGTATGTGCTGTAACTAGAAAGATTGCTCTCATTGGTGTTAAAAATGCTTGACATTTAGCGAGACTATTGACTTTAAATAAATAGGTACAATTCTCAGAAATATTAACAATCAAACGTGAAAATTATTTGTAGTATACTACTAAAGTGTATTAATAATCACAATAATCAGACCGCTCGTATTAATATTTTAATCCCAATATGTAGGCCTTTAGAAAAATAAATATTTACTATTATTTTAAATTTCATTACTTTTGCCAAGAAATGTTATTGCCGTCTGCAAATGTGTAACTTCCATTTTATATACGTGGCACTGAAAACTATTTTCAATTACAAATACTGACAGTCTCTCTGGACGGACAGCAAATACCTAACAATTTCTAACATTTTTCACATGATTTAGAACTCAAAAAATCCCAAATAGTGTTACTTGGTAAACATAACAAACTTTTTCTTCACATCACTGTCATTATGTTTTATGAAATTATTATTATTTTAAGTAGGTATACTTTTATTATTAATTCAATTATTTTCCGGTTTACAATTCAATAAAGTCCAAGCATGTCGTTTACTTCACAAGCTTGGTTCAGTGACCTTTTATGTATATACATAATTATTACATTCACCTCTCATTGTAATTATTAATGGATTCACGAGCGACGTTTTGAAATAGTTCCGGTATCTATTTTATATGTACATTGACTGCTGTAGATATAAAAGGAATAATAATATTATTTATTTCTGAGAAGTAGTGATGATATTTTTTTTGTAAACTTTAACTTCACTAGAATTCTTCTGATGTGGAACACAAGCTGCATTTAACTTAAAAACTTTTTTGTTTTTCAGATTACATCTACAATTCCACTTTTATTTCAAAATGAATTTCATAATTGCAAACGCTGCATTTTTAGTAGTGATATTCTTAGTACGGAAAACTAACTGCAGCTTGGCTCTTCGAGGTAATTAATATTTCTTTTTATCTTTTACATAACATTTTTCTAAACTTGGAAGGTAAATAAAAGAAATATTGTATGGAAATATGGAATCTAAAATATAAATGTATTAAAATAAATGTTTTAATGATGCACTAAACTGATTTCTGAAAACAAACACAAATGTATAAATGTTTAAAAAATAATTTCAATTGCCACTACAAATTTGAGCAGTGCGGTCTGAACTTATACCACTTATTCCAACATTTGCAAGTCACATCATCGTTTACTATGCCATGAACTACAATTCCATTCAAGGCATTAAAATTTGATTATTCTTTTGGTTTAGACGCTAGCATAAAAGACGGAGACCCGATTCCTCAATTGGCTCTGGGAAATACTTCTTACGTTGTCTTTCGTAAAAGCGTAATACATTTACTTGAAAAAAATGCTCATGTTGCTTAAGAACAGATTTTCTACCTATACATCCTATTAATTTTGTAATTATTTTATCTGTAAAGTTATCCTGGTTGGAAGCAAGAAGAGTCTGTGAAACGACTATTGGGCGCCTAGGGGTTTTCTACAATGAAGATGACGGTTATGACGTAATCGATGCAATAGAGGCAATAAGTATTCCATTTTCAGAAACATACGACCGTAAAAACCATACGGAAGAATTCGGAATGGATCGGAGATATTGGTTCGGATTGAGCGATATTGGACTAGAAGGAGATTGGACGTGGATGGACGATGGACGACAATTGACATATAACTCCCTCTGGTATATGGGCCAACCCGATCACATCCGAGACCGCAAGCTAGAACACTGTGTTTGTCTGTGGAATCCCATTTACTATCTCAGAGAAAACCACTCTTGGAATGATGAACCTTGTGAACACAAATTATACTTCATTTGCGAAAAAAAACCAAAAGGAGGCTGGAGAGGTGGAAATCCAACTATTGGACGACCTTCACCACCACCTTCTGGTGGACCTTCACCTCCACCTCCTGGTGGACCTTCACCTCCTGGTGGACCTTCACCTCCTGGTGGACCTTCACCTCCTGGTGGACCTTCACCTCCTGGTGGACCTTCACCTCCACCTCCAGGTGGACCTTCACCTCCACCTCCAAGTGGACCTTCACCTCCACCTCCAGGAAGACCTTCACCTCCACCTCCTGGTGGACCTTCACCTACACCTCCTGGTGGACCTTCGCCACCACCTCCTGGTGGACCTTCACCTCCACCTCCTAGTGGACCTTCGCCATCGCCTCCACCTCCTGGTCCTCCGCCCTCGCCTCTACCTCCTGGTCCTCCGCCCTCGCCTCTACCTCCTGGTCCTTCACCCTCGCCTCCTGGATCTCCACCCTCGCCTCCAACTCCACCCTCGCCTCCTAGCCCATCACCCTCACCTCCTACTCCACCGTCGCCTCCTGGATCTTCACCCTTGCCTAGCCCTCCACCCTCGCCTCCAAGTCCTCCACCCTCGCCTCCAAGTCCTCCACCCTCGCCTCCAAGTCCTCCACCATCGCCTCCTAGCCCTCCACCCTCGCCTCCAATTCCTCCAACCTCGCCTCCAGTTCCTCCACCATCGCCTCCTAGCCTTCCACCCTCGCCTCCAGTTCCTCCACCCTCGCCTTCAGTTCCTCCACCATCGCCTCCTAGCCCTCCACCCTCGCCTCCAAGTCCTCCACTCTCGCCTCCAAGTCCTCCACCCTCGCCTCCAAGTCCTCCACCCTCGCCTCCAAGTCCTCCACCCTCGCCTTCAAGTCCTCCACCCTCGCCTCCAAGTCCTCCAACCTCGCCTCCAGTTCCTCCTCCCTCGCCTCCAGTTCCTCCGCCATCGCCTCCAGTTCCTTCACCCTCGCCTCCAGTTCCTCCACCCTCGCCTCCAGTTCCTCCTCCCTCGCCTCCAGTTCCTCCGCCATCGCCTCCTAGTCTTCCACCCTCAGCTCCTAGTCCTCCACCCTCGCCTCCAGTTCCTTCTTTACCACCACCAACAACTCAACCACCGACGACAACAACAACTGTTGCCACAACTACTCCTACTACAACTGTTACCACAACTACAACTGCTAGAAGTACAACGAAAATTACAACAGTCAAGACCACACCATCACTAGACGACAAACATAATGTAAATCATTTTGATTGGTTACTTATCTATTCCTATGGCTGTAGTGTATTTAAGACATATAGGGAGATAACCGTGCTGTGAAATCCCTGAAGAAGTCTAGCGGGAGTTTTGTGACTGGTCGATAATTTTCCTTAGTATTTATTTTCAGCGAACTCATGACGACCAGATACTAAGACATTATAAATACAACATTTCGTGTCTTAAAGTACCGAAGTTTCCATTTGGAAATTGCACATTGCACTGTTTAATTGACTA
This sequence comes from Tomocerus qinae, assembly GCA_020055645.1. NCBI lineage: Eukaryota > Metazoa > Arthropoda > Collembola > Entomobryomorpha > Tomoceridae > Tomocerus > Tomocerus qinae. Next base: position 64,741,792 of record CM034546.1, read on the forward strand.
TCAATTTCCAGTATTATATAATTTAATTAATATCAATTTTTGCATACGACTACATTGGCTACCCTTATGGAGGGAGTCTGAAATTTAGGTATAGCGTGGTATATGCAGATAATATAAAGTGAAAGGGAAATGCAAACCTAAAAGGTTTGTCTACCTTTATTCCTTTTTGAACTCAGTAGTTTATTACTTCCACGTCTACAGTTGTGCAAGGGTTCAGAACCCTCATGAAACCCTATGAATTTCTTCCATAATTGATAAATTGATACCTACATGTAAAATAAGCTTACGACTGAAGCTTAATTTCATCAGTAAAGAATTCAGCACAACAACGGCATAATGCATGCATGCCTTTTCTCCCTACCACAATTAGTTCTAACCAAGGGCGTATCTAGAAATTGGATCTAGGGGGTGCTAATTTCCAAAAATGAGTATTGCATGAATCAAACAAATTAGAGTACCACAATCCATTGGATAAAACAATACGTTTTTGCGCGAAGCGCGCAAAAATTTATGATTTTTAATCTTCTTTGACAAAAAAACCCCTTTATCTGTAGGTTTAAGGTGGTTGCCCCTTCTAAATACGTGATTTACATGTCATCAGCCACTCAGTTCCGCAGATTTAGTTTTAGGTGTTTTAAACAGAAAAATCTCATTTAGTTACATTTATTTCTATTTCTGTAAACATAAGATAATCTCAGTCCTAAGGGTGCTGTAGTGAGAAAAAGTGTTCAGAAATGCTCGAACAGATTCGAAAACGCTCAAAAAATTCTAAAAATGCTCAGATTCAAAAATGCTGAAGCTGAAACAGAATAGAAAATACTCGAAAATAAGATACGAAATGTAATGGTATATTAATGTTATAAGAAAATGAAATTAAGTTTCCCAATTTGGAATTAAATATATCTGTTTGGTAAAAGCATGATAATATCTAGTGGGTTTTCATAATATTTAGGGGGTGCTTAAGCACCCTAGCACCCCCCCTAAATACGTCCTTGGTTCTAACAATAAGTCTAACAAACACATTATTGGATGCCAAAATATGTATTACCGTTAAAAGGAGCAGCCAACTATATAGCCAGCTTTAAATGGCTAGTTGTAAATGCCATTTGTATGATTTATAAAAATAAACTGCAAAATCCAGGATGATTTACTCAGCTAACATGTCCCCACAATTTAAAGTAATTTTGGTCATGGGTACCAAGAAATTGTAATCTGCCGACCAGCTGCTTAACTTTTTTCAGCCAAAGGGGGCAATAAGACTAAAACATTGACAAATCGGTGACATGATTTTCACAGCCAATGAAATACACGAAAGAATCAATTTATTCTAATCTAATGAATGAATTTTTGTGTAATTACAGAGCCAAGGTTCAACTGTGACGGCAAGTCCATGTGAAAGTAAACCTAAAGGGAAATGTTCGGGGCTACCACCATTGGACAGTTTAGTAGATGACGATCCGATGACTTGGAAGATGAAGGCCAAATCGAGTACGTATAAGTATAATACAAATGTACCTGGGTGGAAGTGGCATCCTAACACGCTGACTTGGACTAAGGATAATACGACAGAGGTTTGGACCTGGAATAGAACGGTCCTTGATTGGGGTTTGAACAGCACGGTGGCTTACAAAACTGTAGATACTCCGCCAGACCCCGCCGTGCCTGGGGTAACTATCAGGCGACGACGGAATATTAAGACATTCCTTCTTTAACGGAAATATTACTGATACAAGATGATCGACAAATATTCGTTTCTTCGTTTTGCATAATTTTGCAAGTATAAAAATAAAGAGTTGTTTCTTATACTAACTAATTATATTTTCCCGAAGTTGTGTTGATTGATATTCAACTATATAAGGTATAATATCTTACCTTCGATTCGATTATGGCTATGGCTTTGATTCTCCAAAGAAAATTTTGAAAATCAGTGCACGATTTCTGAGTCAGAAATGTCCCAATAATCAGAAATTCTGGCTAGGTATCTGGATGGATTATTCGTGCGCTCAAAAGTTTGTATTTTCAAATATTATCCCCCTGTTATTTTCGGTTTAAATTGGAACTGTTCATAATTTTCATCTTAAAATGAATGTTAGCAGGCTCAATTAAATTTAGAATGGTTCTTTTCACTTAGAATGCTATATTGTTAGGGAAAATATTTTAAACAAAAATTTTCAATGATACTTACACTTTCTACTTTTGTGCATTATATTTTTGAAGAAAGTAGAAAGTAGGTCATTTTAATATAGTAGGTATTCAACAAATAAATTATAGAATGAAAATCCGTCATTTCATATTTAAACTATTTCATTTTCAACCTGCGGTTGCTAAAATATGCTCTTATATTTTAAAATAAAAATTTCTCTTGTAAAGTAAATTAGGGTAAATGGATCGTTGCAATAAAATTAGACTTTTGTAGGGTGAGAATTATTTGTAGCGCCTAATCTTTGGCTAAGATTAGTGCTATCGGCAAAATTTTATCGATATTCTGAAGCTAATTAAAAATAGTCAGTATATATAAACTAAAAAATGGCTGTTAAGCGCGTTATTAGTTGTCTAAGGGATTAAAAATTAAATGCTTGTTCCATTTGGTACTATTAATGTTAAGGTACGCGTATATTCGATAAAATGTATGAATTTGACTATTTCATCAATAACAAAATCTCTATGGATATTATTAAAGTTAGAGATAGTACCTCAAAAAATCCAACTCTAAAGCCCGTGCAGTTGTAGACTATGGACTGTACTGTAAGTATAAGGAAGTACCTCGATAATAATTTTTCCAGAATTGGTAGATTTGTATGGGAGTACTTTGTCCCTCTTTCTGTGTCTATCTATTTATCTATCTACCTATTTCTCCATGTATTTAAAGATTTCCTCATAACTTTCGACAGGAAGGGCATATTTGAATGAATGAAACAAGAAGTCAAAAGGTCGTCTGACCAAGGATTGCAAAAAAAAATATTTCCAAATATTAGACGTCAATTCCCGTACGACCTCACATTTTTCTTATCCTTCTTGGTACCTTTTTTCTTATTTTGAACGAACGTCTGCAATGAAACTATTTCCGAAAATTCGAACCCACGTACGACCTTATTTTTGGTACTTCTTTGTGGTCTACTTATTTATAACAGCAAATCTCCACCTGATTGAACCAACGTGACTGCAACGAAACCAATTTAACTAACTGATTTCATCTGTAGTCATACAATATTTGCAAATGCAGTATTCAGTATGCATATTTCAATACAGGGCCAAATCTTGTCAAACAACAATTGATAAATTTATTAAGCCCAACACCCGTTGAGCTTATCATTGACAATGTGAGACAAAGTCAAAAGTTCTACTTTTTTTTAGGAAGTTTGGATCTCCTCTGGGGCTTCTAAACCTACAAAAAAAGTGTAAATACAAAGAAGGTTCGTCGAAAGCTGAACTACAATCTCACTGTGGAAAATCTGACATATCTACCTTGGATATTAAGATATCTTCAATTGATTTGCAAACGTTAATAACTTAATATCCAAAATAGATATGTCAGATTTTCCACAGTGAGATTGTAGTTCAGCTTTCGACGAACCTTCTTTGTATGTACACTTTTTATGTAGGTTTAGAAGCCCCAGAGGAGATCCAAACTTCCTAAAAAAAGTTAACATGGAATATGATAGTCAGAGTAATTGGTCGTTTCCAGGAATACCTTATTCTTAATAAAAAGTAACAAAACTGAATTTAATTACACATTATCATAATTTATTGCTCACAATTCCATTAACTATTATTAGCAACATTGATGGTCACATAGGTCAATTCGCCATAAAAAACTACGTTGGTCACATAAGTCAATTCAGGGCAACTAATCAATTTCATATTAACATATAATATATTATAATAATAGCATATTCTATGAGCATAAATATCGTAAATTTGCTATCACTTACATTTTTAACAAGTCAAATTTAATTATAAATTAAAAAAACACAATATTGTAATTTAATTCGAAATAATTATATTTTTAAACGTAGTATTCCCTAGTCCAACGTCTAAATTTTCCAAGAATAGCTTCGCTCCAAATATCATCGCCAAAACTGTAACGATATTTAATAATGATGAAAATAAATAATTATGCAATGCATTGTAAATTATAATTGTAATTGTAAATATTCATAATTTACCTTCTTTCGCCTTTGATCCTACTTTTATTTGTGATTGCTGAAACGAGATTTCGGTGCGTGTTGATCCAAAATTGGGGTAACTGTCACCCTACCCCTTGTAGTAATGCTAAATATCTTTGGAATAAAATATTAAATTATACTCAGTATTGTCATAATGAAAAACAGGAATAAATCATTGATTCATAATATTCATAAACACTAAACTAAAATCATTTAAACCTTTCTATTTAGCAGCCGAAAATATAAAATTACCTCATTTAGACACTTTGGACATTCCACACTGACAAGATTGGCACCAGGCAAACCACTAGAAGAACCTTTCGAGTCAACTCCTCCATCTATTTTTGGCGATTCATTTTCTTGGATTTTGAGGTCAATTATTACCAATTCCTGTTGAGAGGCTGCAAGTTCCTGCGGTGAATTTTCATTCTTCTCAACGTTTTCAAGTGAATTTTTAAGTTCATCCGCTTTTTCGGGTTGATTTTGTTCATCTCCGCTTTGCAATTCAGTTTCCTCGAACATTGACCCACTGGCAGTTGAAATTGGTTCATTTTCAATCTCCGCATTTTTGTCAAGTGGATTTTGATGTTCAACTATTTTTTCCGCTTCAATTCCGTTTTTTTCTTTTTTCGAATCTTGCGATTGAGATTGGGTGTTTTCCTCTTCACTTGAATCACTGCTACTAGATGAACTGTCTTGTTTGAAGCTTTTAAGAACCTCCTGTGAAATGCATAACATTATAATATAGTCATATTTCCCAACATAATTATTCACATTGATCAGAATTTGGAATTTTTAATGCAGTTATAATAATTTTATTTCTTCGACTTTGTCTTTGTCGTCAAATATTACCAATTTCTGTTGAGAAGCTACAAGGTCCTCCGGTTGATTTATATTCTTCTCAACGCTTTTAAGTGGAATTTTAGGTGCATCCGCTTTTTTCGGTTGACTTTGTTCATCTCCGCTTTGTAATGCAGTTTCTTCAACAGCATTTGCATTTGGCTCGTTTTCAATCTTCGCATTTTCGTAAAGTGGATTTTGATCTCCAACTACTGTTTCCGGATCAACTCCGTCCTTTTCTTCTTGCGATTGGAATTGAGTGCTCTCCTCTTCACTTGAATCACTGCTACTAGATGAACTGTCCTCTTCGAAGATTTTAGGAACCTCCTTTAAGCATAACATAATAAGATAGTTATATTTCCTTGGATAATTGTTCACATTTATCAGAATTTTGAGTATTTAATACCTTTATAATAAATTCAAACTCGAAGTGATTATCTTTGGTGTATTTTCCCAATTCCTCATCCCCAACAGAATGTAATTTGCCGCTCTTGAACAAATAATCCATTGAATATTCGCTCGAGTAAATCATTTCTTTCCCTTCTGATTTTTTCACTGGTACCTGTAATCATGCAAGATAGTATTAGTAAAACTTCGAAACTTCAATCTCACTCGCAAGATTTGTGAGAAGAAAAGAACGAAGTTGAAGCGGAGAAAGTAATTGAACATCAACGTAATTTATAGAAATAATGGTAAATAGATTGCAAACCGAAGGACTGGTGGCTAACAAATCCAACTCAGCATGAAATTTTCGGCTCTCAGGGTAAAAATCGTCATCAATTAAATAGAACCAAAAATAGTGTCGATTTTTAGAGCGAACGACGGTGAAAACGAAGTAGGCTCCATTGAATACCACCATTAATGGAAATTTCGCCCGCATAACGCCTGGTGGAGGTTCAGAATATTATTCACACTAACTGTCCAAAATTGTTCTCATTAAATGGCGTATTTAAAATGAAAACTGATCAACCTGCTTTAGTTGGAACAAACTTCACTTTCAAAATGGTCTTTTCTGATAGATTTTCTACTAGCTGTACATGATGGTCCGTCCTAAAATGGTCCACTATGTCTAAACTCCCCAAATCACGCTTCCAGGTTTTACAATTGGGTAATAAACATTTGACCGCAGGACGCATCTTGATGTCGTTTCTGAAAGATCATTTAAAATGGTCAATTTTTTCAATTGTAAACGCAAGCGAATATACAATATAAGAACACTCAAAAATAATGACCAAACAACAAACAATATCAAGTTTTATAAAATACATACCAGAAATATTCAGCACCGAATTACTTGCAATTCCACGAACCACAGAAAAACCGTTTTACAATACCAGCAGACTTTTTATTAGTAGCTTCTTTCGTTTTTTAGAGCTCTGTCTGAATGAATCCAGTCGAATAGTTGAAGGCGGACAACAGCAACTCTCTCCAGCTCTCCAACTCCAAAGTAAATGAAATCGTTTTCGCCTAATCAGTCTTCAGTAGGGAGAACAGATTTTGGCCTTAATTCTAACTGCACAAAACAGGCAACGACATCAGCCAAGACTCTATACTCAAATCTTCTAGCCATGCTCAAACTATCCTAATAATCTACATAATTGTGGACATTTTCCTTTGCTCAATCTTTGAATTGGTCCACCCCTGAGCCCTGAACCGTGTTATGTGTGACTGTAGAATCAAACGCACTTGCGCACATGCGAATCCCCTATACTGAAGATAGACTGATCAGACAATCGAATTCGATTTCATTTACCTTGGAGTTGGAGAGTGATTTTGTTGTTGGCAGTTGACCGTCTTCAATTATTCGTCTAGATTCACTCATAACTCTAAAAAAATCAGAACAGCAACTGATAGCTAGTCTGCTGAGATTATTTGTAAAAAGGTTCTTCAGTGGTTTGAAGAATTGGAATTAATTCGGTACAAATATTTCTTGGTATGTATTTCACAAGACTTTGATTATTGTTGATTGTTCTTTGGTCATTAAATTTGGGTTTTATCTTCGCTTACATTTACATTTAAAAGAATTGACCATTTTTAAATGATCTTTCAGAAACGACATCACGATGCGTTTTGCGATCAAGTGTTTATTACCAAATTGTAAAACCTGGAAGCGTGATTTGGAGGGTTTAGATGTAGTGAACCATTTTAGGGCGGACCATCACGTTCAGCTAGTAGAAATTCTATCAGAAAAGACCATTTTGAAAGTGAAGTTGGTTCCAATTAAAGCAGGTTGGTTGATCAGTTGCCATTTTAAATAAGCCATTTAATAAGAATTAATGATTGTGGTGATTTATTGTGAATAATATTTTTAACTTCCACCAGGCGTTATGCGAGCGAAGTTTCCATTAATGTTTGTATTCAATGGATCCTACTTCGTGTTTACCGTCATTCGCTCTAAAAATCGACACTATTTTTATCTTTATCAAATTGATGATCAATTGGAGAGCCGATTTCATGCTGAGTTGGACTTGTTACCCACCAGTCCTTCGGTTTGCACCCCATTTTTTATTATCTCTATTAGTTACGGGGGTTAAGCTCTATCATTCGACGTTTTAATTAATTTCATGTCATAATAACTACAGGTACCAGTGAAAAAATCAGAAGGGAAAGAAATGATTTACTCGAGCGAATTTTCAATGGATTATTTGTTCAAGAGCGGCAAATTACATTTTGTTGGTGATGAGGAATTGGGAAAATACACCAATGATAATCACTTCGAGTTTGAATTCATTATAAAGGTAATAAATACTCAAAATTCTGATCAATGTGAACAATTAATCAAGGAAATATAACTATATTATTATGTTATGCTTAAAGGAGGTTCCTAAAAGCTTCGAAGAGGACAGTTCATATAGTAGCAGTGATTCAAGTGAAGAAGAGAGCACTCAATTCCAATCGCAAGAAGAAAAGGACGGAGTTGATCCGGAAACAGTAGTTGGAGATCAAGATCCACTTTACGAAAATGCGAAGATTGAAAACGAGCCAAATGCAAATGCTGTTGAAGAAACTGAATTGCAAAGCGGAGATGAACAAAGTCAACCCGAAAAAGCTGATGAACTTAAAATGCCACTTAAAAGCGTTGAGAAGAATATAAATCAACCGGAGGACCTTGTAGCTTCTCAACAGAAATTGGTAATATTTGATGACAAATTATTGGTATTAAAAATTCTATATTCTGATCAATGTGAATAATTATGTTGGGAAATATAACCATATTATAATGTTATGCATTTCACAGGAGGTTCTTAAAAACTTCAAAGAAGAAAGTTCATCTAGTAGCAGTGATTCAAGTGAAGAGGAAAACGCCCAATCTCAATCGCAAGATTTGAAAGAAAAAAACGGAATTGAAGCGGAAAAAATAGTTGAACATCAAAATCCACTTGACAAAAATGTGGAGGTTGAAAATGAACCAATTTCAACTGCCAGTGCGTCAATGTTCGAGGAAACTGAATTGCACAGCGTAGATGAAAAAAATCAACCCGAAAAAGCGGATGAACTTAAAAGTTCACTTGAAAACGATGAGAAGAATGAAAATCCACCGCAGGAACTTGCAGCCTCTCAACAGGAATTGGTAATAATTGACCTCAAAATCCAAGAAAATGAATCGCCAAAAATAGATGGAGGAGTTGACTCGAAAGGTTCTTTTAGTGGTTTGCCTGGTGCCAATCTTGTCAGTGTGGGATGTCCAAATTGTCTAAATGAGGTAATTTTATATTTTCGGCTGCTAAATAGAAAGGTTTAAATGATTTTAGTTTAGTGTTTATGAATATTATGAATCAATAATTTATTCCTGTTTTTCAATATGACAATACTGAATATAATTTAATATTTTATTCCAAAGATATTTAGCATTACTACAAGGGGTAGGGTGACAGTTACCCCAATTTTGGATCAACACGCACCGAAATATCGTTTCAGCAATCACAAATAAAAGTAGGATCAAAGGCGAAAGAAGGTAAATTATGAATATTTACAATTGCAATAGAAATTAATCTCCTAGATGTAATATTACAATTTACAATGCATTGCATAATTATTTACTTTCATCATTATTAAATATCGTTACAGTTTTGCCGATGATATTTGGAGCGAAGCTATTCTTGGAAAATTTAAACGCTGGGCTAGGGAATACTACATTTAAAAATATAATTATTTCGAATTAAATTAAAATATTGTGTTTCTTTAATTTATAATTAAATTTGACTTATTAAAAATGTAACTGATAACAAATTTACGATATTTATGCTCATAGAATATGCTATTATTATAATATATTATTTGTTAATATGAAATTGATTAATTGCCCTGAATTGACTTATGTGACCAACGTAGTTTTTTATGGCGAATTGACCTATGTGACCAATGTTGAAGTTATGGCAAATTGAATTTTGTGACCAATAAATTATGATGTGTTATTAAATTCAATTTTTTTACTTTGCATTTACATTAATAGTATTCAAATGGAACAAGTAGTTATAATGTTTAATACCATAAGGGATTAATAGCACGCTATAAACTGTAATCTATTCAGAGTTATATAAAGTGACTAATTTGTTAGCTACAGGTGTCTAAATTTTTGTCGATAGGTACCACTAGCCTTTGAAAAACCAAAATGCAGCCAATAATTCTGACTTAAGCATAAATTCTAATTTTTTGTAACGATCTATCTGGTCAAATTTATTTTACATCGAATTGTTTGTGTTGGGATAACAACGATTTACATTATTTCAATTTCTTGTTTATCGATGTGTGAATGTGTGGAGAATTCTTGCTTCTAGAGTCACTAGAAACGATTATCCTGAGAAACTAATAAAAAATTTGTTCTATATCCGTTTGATGTAGAAGGCGAAAGGTAAACCAACCAATCATGATCTTCACTAAGTGCTTGGTGTCAAGATTTTTTCATTTTCTTGAAATGCCATTTTCAGTGTACAAAATACCATTAACCATTTACCAGTGGTAAGTGGTTTTTAATGGTATTTAACGTTAAATACCACTACCGAAAAAGTAGTGGTAAGTGGTATAAATGGTAAAAATGGTAAAAAATAGTTTCATTTAAATTTCGTGTTTGAATTTTGAATAAAATTCGGTGCCAAAGTATGAAATAGCTTAACAGATGATCATTGTTGTCACAAATTGACAAGCGTTCATCAATCAGAGTAGGATTCAACCAATGGGGGCGCTAACAACCCTTGCCGGTTGAGAAATTAATTGCAATTAAGTTAGCATCAATTTTAAATGGGCGATACCAAATACAATCTTTCTTTCTTCATTTTTTATAACTTTTGGTGTACAATCAAATAAATATGATTAATTTAATTGATTAAGGAGCTAACTAGAAATATCTCATAGAAAATAAAGTTTTAAAACTTATATTTTAGGAAGTCTAGTGTATCTTTACTCAGCTGTATAATCAATCGCTAAAATTTACCATTTTAACCATTAAATGCATTTTTACCATTAAGTGCATTTTTACCACTGTGATGGTAAAAAAGGCTAAAAAGTGGTAAATTTTGTACACTGGCCATTTTAGTTTCTCTCCCCTTGAATGTACCGCTCCCGCTTCGCAAGTAAGTATAAATATTCATGAATTTGGCAGTTTTTTCTTATATTTAAGAAGCTGGAGTTATATTTCTGACAAACTCAAAAACATCACTGTCCCAATCCCAACGTGTGTTATTTTTATTTAAATACCTCTGTAGTTTGCTGATTTGTCTTTATATTAGAAAATAAAGAGACATCAAAATACTACATGATAAATATCAAAGGTAAGACAAAAATCATTTGATGAAGATTCTGTCATAAATTATTAAAATTGTTCCAAGTTGTAATATTTAAACATTGCAACTGGTAAAATTATCTCCCATGGATGAGAAACAAAGTATGATTGGCAGGTAGTAGCTTATAAAAATCATGAAATTATTAACTGAAAGATGCTTTCAAATGGTCGTTCTATTCTTAAAATTTTATTAATACTACCGGTTAGAAACTCTCCGTAAGATGAAAATTATTAAATAATTCTACGGCAAGACTAAATGTAATGACAAAGTAGAAAATTTATTGGTCACATAGTTTAACATTCACCTTCACCATAACTATTCACATTGGTCACATGGTTCAATTCAGAGGTTAACTAGTCATATTTTAATTTTAAATAATTATACAAATGCAAATACTTCGTAACGTTATTCTACTCTATAATGAATTAAAATAGAAAACGGCAGTTTGTAACTTATAAAATAAAATCCAGCAATATACAAAATAGTTATTCCTTAATGCGTCTATTGATGTTAGTCCTAAGTCCCACAGTTATCCCATAAAAGCGTCCCTCCACCTTCATGTAATAAAATAATAAATAACATTAACATAAATTAAGGCAATTGAGATTAATTTGAGTTAACTAGTAATTCCCAAAATATATTATTATACCCGGTTATATTGCCTCTTCCTCCTGTTGCTGCTAGTTGGATATTTACTTTTCTTTGGAAGCAGAAACAGATTTCTCCGCTTCTAGATCCATGAAGGGGGATACTGTCAGCTCACCTCTTGTAGTAAAAGTGCATATCTTTGAAATTCACAATTAGTGTTAATTACAGAAATAAATGACATGAAGAGTCGTAAATAATATTTAATCCTTTAAATTACTCACGACCATTTATCAGCAGAGACATAAAATTTATACCTCAGTATCACAATGTAGACACGCCAAGCTGACAATCTTCTCGAAAAGTAACTCATTTGACGAATGTTTCGAGTTTGTTTCATCTTGAGTCATTTTCTCTTTTTCAAGTACTTCTTGATCTTTCTGGAATTTCCCAGGTCGTTGTTGAGATCCAACAATTTCTTCCTGCTGATTTTGAATCTCCTCAACGTTTTCAAGTGGAATCTTATTTTCATCGACTTTTTCCGGTTGAGTTTGATCCTTAGCCTCTTGCAATCGAGTTTCCTGAAACATCTTGAAGAAAGCATCTTTGATATTTGAACTTGGCTGATTTTCATTTTCCTCCCTTCCCTCATGTGGATTTTTGTTTTTGTCCTTTTCCTGTAATTGAGTATCGACATTGATACCCGAATCTCTGTCTTCTTTAAAAGCTTTTGTAGGTGGAAAAGCTGTTACATCCTTTGCAACCTCCTGCAAATAACAAAAAAATTAATTGTATAGTCTGGACATTCACATTTATCAGGATTTTAAATATTATTTATACCTTTAGAATCAATTCAAACCGAAAGTAATTATTGCTGATGTATTTTTCCATCATGTCTTCATCCTCAACAAAATGTAATTTGTCCTTAAACAATTTATCAATGGACGAGATAATCGGGTGGATGATGATTTGGCCACGTGATTTTTTCTTTGGAAACTGTAATTACCACGAAAGAATTAAAAAAAACGTCGAATATGGGAAATTTGTTCATAAAATGTAATTTATAGAAATACTATAAGATTCACTGCTCACCGAAGAGTTGATAGGTATCAAATTAAACTGAGCATGAAACTGACGTCTCTCATACAAAGTTAAATCTCCAATGAAAGTAAGCCAGAAATAGTGCCGTTCATTGCAGCGAGTGACAAAGAGCATAAAATGGTCACCATCGTATTCAATCATGAAGGGAAAACGAATGACCCTAATACCTGATAAAAGTTAAAACAAACCAAAATTATTCTCAAATATTCATAATAATACTCAATATGTAGGTTGTAATTAAAATAGCACATAAGCCAACCTTTTCTATAATCAATCACATTCACTCTGAATGTGGCCCTTTTATCTTTCATTACGAGTACTTCCTTTCGATGCTTTGTCTTGAAATGGTCCACTACTTCGGAAACCCCAAAAGATTCACTCCAAGATTTGCAACCGGTGAATATGCATTTAGAAAGCATTTTGAGAAATTTCTCTAAAAGTGACTAAAAACGTTTAATTTGTTAGTTACTAATACGTATTGTCTTGTAAATCCTAAAAATATAAAATCTGCTTACAATTTGGAGTCAATGGATCTGAAATTTGAATTACTTACCAAAATTGACAAAGAAACGTCTTCTAATTTCTTCTTCTAAGCGTTGAAAAACGTTTTCCCGAACTAACTAACGAAAAGCGGCGAATTTTTAGTCACCCAACCGTTTTTCCCGAATCTTTCAGATACAATTGATATTAAACACCGGAGAATTGAAAACTACATCAGCAAAAGGATCTGAAGGTTCAAATTGTAAATGAAGTCTCTTTCCTCTGAACAGAGAATCACAAAACACAACCTTTACATAACTGCACAACACAGACAGCGACATCGGCAAAGACTCCAATCTGCTCAAATCTATAATTTGCATATTGCAAAGACAAACTTCATACTGTGCTGGGTTAATATTTCCATCTTTCAAAATTAATAAAAGTATTTACTGGGGCCCTAGTAAAAAGGTAACATGATATTCGATTACCATTATATTTAAAAGCAATTTAAAAAGCTTGTACAGGTGTGCTGGTCCTTGTTATCAAATTGTAAATAAAAAGAAGGAGCTGCAAAATCCTACGAAGGTAAAAACAAATCCTTTTCATTTTCTCCTTTAGCAAAATTCGGTTTTCCCAAGTAAAAACTACAACAAATACCAGTACATAAACAGAGAAAATGGGAAATATTGTGCCGATATTCGAATTATAAAAGTTTAAAAGACGTGGTGGACTTCTATCCCAGCATGTTCTACATCTCGTATAATTCCTTTCCTGAAAATGGTGTAACCACTTCTGATAAAGTCCAGAATGAGTAACAGAACGTAATTTTTCCCTCAGAAACGTTGTAAACATGGGAATTAACACATTTCTAAAAGAAGTGCGTACAGTCAGAGGCATGAAAAGATTTTCGTCATTTCCTTGATATAATCTCTGTACTGGTTGGACTCCTCCTCTGTAAGGATTCCAATGGTCATCGTCAAGAGTTCGATGTAATCGAGACGTTCTGATAATAAATGCCGAGTTATTGCACTGCGAAATCCATTTTTGAGTACTTGAGTAAAGTAACCCTAGAGGCAATCGCATTCTTTTGCTAATAGAGCTAATAAAATGGGTCATTGTTATTGCCAATTCCCTCTTGTGATAATAATCATGAGGGGAGTTTAAAAATTTTGGCAATTTGAGCCATTCTTTTAATAGGGAACCATTTCTGAATTCATTAAACTCTTGAATGATTTCATCGCCAACACCTTGATAAATTTCTTTCAATGAAAAATGACCGTCAGTATCAACAATATTTTTACAGTTAATATCTTCAGCTGAATCCAGACAATAGATATTTGTATACCTTAACAACATAAAATTCAGGAAACTCGAAGGAATTGAGAAAGGATCAAATTCACTGTTACCTTTCACCTCTCCAACAATATTAATGCTGGAAATATTTGCCAAATGTTCCATAGATTCAATTAGTTTAACAGGACGGGGCTCAACTAAATCGGTGATAACGATTCCCTTGTACCCGTTTGTCAATACTATAAACATGAGCAATATCGGAGCTATTATCCATTTGATCCAAAGTTTTTGCTCTGTCGATATTGGTAATGGATAACTGATTTCTAACAGATATGCCCAGATAATCTGTATTATTGCAACTTTGATATCATTTTTGTAAAATGTTACTACGTAGACAAAAGCAATAACTAGAAGGATACAAATTAGGAAAGCGATCCATGCATGGAGTTGAAATGGTTTAAGATATCCATAGAAAGAGAGACTCTCATCCTCCAAAACGACACAGGAAATAAAATTGACAGAATCTTCCATCGTTGGAATTACTATGTAGTGAGGTCCTGAATATTTCCAACTAGATTCGTGTTGAAAATCCAAATCCACAAAATTCTTTATTGTCACATAATGATTTTCATCAACAGTTTCTATTGTAAAATTTGGAAAAGTTTGGAAAATCATTGAAGAAATTGGAATCGAGGGTCCAAAATCTTCGTCTAAAAAATATTTTGTAAAAGAAGTTTTCTCTATTGGCCTGCCGCGGTATTTTTTATGCTTCACATCCCAAATTTCACCGTCAAAAATATTTAAACTTGCTGATTTTGGAATGTCACTAACTGCGATGAAGTCTCTAATTGCCATTTGGTGTAATTGTTGACCGAGACAATTGTTTCCTGAACAAAAAGGTATCAAAGTGTATTGAAATAGCCTAAATTCATCATCGCCTGAATTTGGACAGATAAAATACACAAATGGATCTTCTTCTCTATCCTTAAGAGAAATTATAAACCATGGTTTACGGTAGAATAGACGATATAAGTAGGTATGACTGTAATAGCTGTTAGTATCGTCTGTGTCTACATCTATGAAAATATTTTGACCTGTCTTTGCTAATTCTAAAATGTTTCTTTTTACGAGCAAATAAATAGAAGTATGTTCTTCAAAATTGTACCAATTCAACCAATTCGTCCCAGTTTCTCGTTCGTATTCCTCTACTTTAGAAAAAGTCTCGCTGATGTAATTGATTTGCATAATGTCATTGATTTCTGTAGTATTAAAATCCACTAATATATGTGTCACACAAACAAAACGACTCATTGGCCTCGGAGAGGAAATTGGTAAGTTCTTATAGTATAAACTTTCCATGCAATAGGGGATATCTTCAAAGGTATCCACAATGGTAGATAAAAAACAATATTGAGCCCTTCCGACTAAATTCAGCTTTGTGAATGAAAAGGGAATATCGATTTCTTCCAATTGACTATTAAGTAAGTCTTCTTCAAAGAAAGTTTTTTCTTGGAATAGTAAACTGACGTAGCAATCCTTTTCAATATTTATGATATCTTTCAAATCCCACGCCCAACACAATCCATTGAGAGAAAATACAAACACCAAAAATGAAGTCATTGTTACTTACCTCCGATAGGTATTAATTAAATTTTATTTTTTTTTGTTTTTATTTTCCTTATATTTTAGTGTTGTCTTCCATAAACTTCTGTGTACTCATAAATTACGAGTTGCGACCAGTCTTAGCTGAATACTTGCAAATATGTTGAAAAAAAGTGCTTAAATATGCGTTGTCAACTATTTCACTAAAAAACACTTCAAACAATTTTCGTTATCTATTGAATATGTTGATCTAGATACTGAATTATTTCATGTATTGTTATAAATCTAAAAAATAAGAAACGTAACGGAAACGGATGGCAATTATATTCTTTTATTGTATTGTAAAGGTTTTGTTGTCAGACAATTACAGATTCACAGTTGTATAAAACTGGTTTCCAGTAGAGGATAACAATTAAATCGTAACATTTAGCTGGGAGACGACTATTTAATTATATCATGATTTATTTTCTTTCTATTTTAATTAAAAAATTTAGAGTGCATGGGATCAATGTAGGAAATGATAGACTTTGATTCCTCCGATTCGTCGTTTGGCTGTGTATTGGAATGAAGAAGTTGTATTTAGTTTGTATAATGTTAAGTAAATGAATGTCTTTTCGTAAGGTCTTCGCTAAAATATTCATGAATAGGCTTTAGGTTTGACTGTTTTGTATTTATTAGGTTCTTCACGGACAAGGAAAAATCCAGACGATTAGGTGTATGTACACTTCTACTAATGGTTAACTCTCACCGTTTTGAGTGTCTGAAGTCTGAAGGCCGTGAACAGGCGACAAATTCACAAATATGTTTATGCATACAAGCAGAAAACTATCGCTCACATGTATAAATAGGAATATTTAATGTACTGTTGTGAAACTTTGTGAAAATTTTTCAATACAAACTTTCATTTCCCATGTCTTATTACCATTTAACTTATATCATAGCACTAAATACTTACTTTGGAAAATTGTTCTCCAGGTTAACCTTTTTCACACCTCATTCCTACACCCTAGGTACTATTTGAGAATCTTATTCCAATTCCGCTCAAATACCTTGGGACATTCAAATATCCAAAATTTCCACGTAAAATTCCATGTTGGAAGGAAAGAAACCCGCAGAAATCTTTTGCGTCTCATTTGGATTGTATTAAGACGTAGAAGCGAAAGCTTTTCGGCGGGGACACTCCTTCTCTTCACAGACACAGCGTTATCCGAACAAATCCGAAGATCCGATTCCGATCCGAATCTTGCTGGAGAGAAGTTGTTGTACATGTAACAAGTGTGTGTTGTTCTGGATGCGGCGGAATCTTGGCGGCGCCGTTCCAGTTTATTCTCTCTACGCAAGTACTAAAATCTGCGTGGGCAGTGGGCTGGCTGTTGTTGCAGTTGAAAGGAGGTAAATAAGTGAACATATGATATTTATCCCATTCCAGGTTACATTACACAAGAAGCCCGTTTTGAAGGCCGGGCTTGAACACGAAAAATATAGGTCATTAATTTTGACATTTAAAAAATAATATTGGAGGAGGTGAATGTGTTTTTAATCAAGTTTATAATATCCAAGTTTTGGTGGAAACCGTTTTTCAAAGTTTTTTTCTTCTCATCGAGTCACTTTACGTTGTCATTTTACGATTTATATTTCAATGTTTTTTCAATTTGAGATTCCAAGGTCTGATATGACGCACTTCATATACTTACCTAATATTTATCGCCATTAAAATAGCCACCTACGCATACTGTCTAGTATATCGATTTTCAGGCTGTCATTTGATGACACAAATTTCCATATCGCGCTAATAAGACTACAAACAACAAATATATAGTAGAATAAATAATCTTTCATTTTTTACTCTTAAATCCACAAAATATATAGTTTTGGTTTATAAAAACGAAATTATAAGTGATTAAATTTAAAAAACGTCCTTCTTTGTTCTTTCAGGAAAGTATTACCCAGTAAGTTGTAAGTATTAAGAACTTTGTTATTCTAGTTTCCAGTTTCCGAAACTGATATTACTATTTTTTGTGTATATTCTTACAATTTTTTCATCTTTTTGATTGTTTGATAATTTATAACGCGTTGATTAAACTTGCAGGAAATGTACGCATCAAAAAAGGGACGAAGTTCTACCGAAGACTGGCTACTGAAAAATTGCCCAAAGCAATCGGATAAAGTTTTGGATAATGATGTGGTAAGTATCTAAATTGTGCAATGTGGTATTTGAGATATTTAAATGTGTAGGCTGATTAATTGAATTTTATCGCTATTTCGTAATTATCGTTATTTTTAGTTTATGAGAAACGTCAACCAGTATTTGGATATTGATGATCTGAAGTCATTCCGATCTGTCTGCCGTAAATGGAAGTCAATGTCAGAAGGAGGTTTTCGAAAGAGGACAAGAATCTCGTTCAACTTTGGAGCCAATGTCACCTTACACAATGGGGAAGTAGTTGCGAATCATAATGAGAATTTTGAGAGGGCCAAGGAGTTATTTTTAAAAAGTGTTTTCGAAAACGGTGTTTCCTTTGAAGAGGTATGTCTTGTCAACATTGCTGATTTGGAGGACATTATTCAGTTTGGGAAAAAACTTGATAAGAAAGAAGGTTTTGTAAAGAATTTAAAAATATGTGACTTCTTTCCGTATGACGTAAGATCCAATTTGCCCAAATTTAACGTATTATCTATCGTTGAACATTGTCTAAGTAGGTTAGAATGTAAAAACTGCACAGTACCTTTGAACCAATTGTCGTATTCGATTGAGGATATAAAGTTAGATAACTGTGTGATAACTGGATTGGAGGGCTGTAACATTGCTCCAAGATCATTTGAATTATATTGCGTACAATTTTATGAAGGGAAAACAATGCTAAATGTTATTGTTAATAATTTGATCGATTTTAGAAATCTGGAAAAGCTAAAATTGAATTGTGTGCTTGGACTAAAGAATATTTTACTTGATGTCAGGGGAAATTATAAAGTAGCTGAGGTGGAATTGAGTAATATTGTAATTTTATATAGCGAGCTTTGCGAATGGGAAGTGGACAGTTTGGTTTTGGAAGCAACAGATTTTCCATTTGATATCCACTCGACGATTAAAGGATTGGAAGTTTCTCAAAAGGCTGTAGACATTCCACAATTACCACAAACACTGGAGAGACTTATTTTGGGACAATCATCATTTAGATATTTAGTAGATACAGAGGAAATACGTTTACCAAACTTGAAATATCTATTTATAAACATTATTGTCGATCTCATCTATTTATCACAGTCATACTCTGCGTGCCAAAACTTACAAAGTATTGAAATAAATTGGCATCTTTATGGAAATTTAGAATTCGATCTTGACAAATTACCAAAATCTATTAAAACAGTCAAAATAAGATTTACTAGCAATCGCGCATTGCAAGTCACAGGGGACATGAATGACAAATTGGAAAAACTTATCCTTTTTCCAAGTTATCATTTGCCAGACCAAGCTATTTTTTGGAGAAATGTACAATTGCTAGTCAATAAATTCCCAGCCAAACACATTGTCATTAAGTTTGACTCTCTCAAGTCACAAACTGTTCTCAATTTATTGAAAATGCCATTTGAAACCATCACTGTTGGAATTTTGAAATGGAATACAGGCTATCGCGCTTACGATTTTTTTGAGAAGTCAGGCATGACCCAGTTAGTGGATAAAAAATCCAAATATTATCATTTTGAAAAAAAGCAGGGCAGATCTATTTCCCGAAATCGGTTTGATGAAATTTGTGAAAGTCGCGTCTAAATATTTGGTCCAATCGAACCAATTATATCCAGAATTCAAAAAAAAATCTAATTAATCTGTGTGTAGCTTTTTTTATTTATATAGTGACAAAGTGGCATACATGTATGTAAATGTCATTTTCTCTGTACCTAAATATTTAGGTTTTTGTAATGTGTACCTATATCGGATACTTTGAAAGTCGGAAACGGTTTTCACTCCGAGGTATTCCACTTGTAGGGTGCTTAAAGCATTCTGTAAGGCAAGATTTATCAGAAATAGACTTTTTTTAACAATAATGCGCCGATTAAGGGTATATTGTTTGAAATCCTAACCTTTTCACGATATGTAAACATTAAATTGAGTGGATTTGGGCGAAATGGTTTTAAATAACCACAAAAAGAATAAACATGGTAGACCTGGTCTCAGATTTTTGCTGCGAGATCAAATTTTTAGATGTGTGTCATTTGTGCCATTATGTTTAAAGTTCGAAATGTATTAATTTTACCATTATATGTATGTAGTTTCGTGGCTCATAGTATGTAAAAAGGTTTTCCGACCTTCAAACCACAAGGAATGAAATAATGCAACCTTCAATACAAATGACGAGACAAAGAAAGTAAGGTAACAGAACAAAGTCAACTACAGGCCGAATGGGCTCTCTCAACTGTCTGTGAAGTTGCCTTTGTTCACGTTCAATTGATCATGAAGTCATCTTTGTTTTCTTATCTACTTTCTTCGCCTTGCCATCTTTTTTGCAATTTAGGTTGCAGGGTTATCGTTGTAATTGCAGTATATAAACTGTCAATATCCAGGTGAAAATACTCTCTAATCAAATCATTCTTTGGAATGTCGCTAATTTCTAGCAATGAAAAATATTAACATCATACCTGGACTAGGTTATTAAATAAATGTCATAATTACTAAATTATATTGAATGTATAATATAAATATGTATTGCTGTGCACTAAATGTCTTTAAACGATAATCACAATTTATCCATTAATTAGTAAATATCATATAACCCAGGACAGGATGGCAGGCATCGAAAAAATTTCCATTTTTAGTGTAACAGGCCAGGCTAATTTCCACACATTAGCTCCTCCCACTAGCCACCCTCCCTTGGATGAAAACACATAAGCTCCTCCTATTTTGGGGGCGGGGTTAAGGCCGATTTTCACAGCAACCAGGTTGCAAGAGATTTTCGATGCCTGCAGGATGCTAGTCTAATTTGATGGGTAGGAGGGAATTGAAAAGGGTTATCCGGCGATAATTGATGTAAATCTTGATGTTGTTTAGGATGAAATTAAAACATTAAATGTTACGTAGTCATGATGTACTTTGATGTTGTGTGTATTTAAATGATTGTATTGTAATCTAAATACGTGGATGTCTAATGTAAAGTTTAATTATGTGTTCCAAAAAATTATTGATCATTAGGCTATGCGAGAGGTGATTGATCGTTACCGAAGCCAAGTGCCAAGCACCTTGTAGAATTTGTGGTTCATAAATATGATTATGAGGAGCACTTTTAAGGCCCCGGTAACTTGGGAAGATTCAAGAAAACGGCTAATTCAAAGTGTGAGTTATAATCGCCATTATTTAAGTCATGTATAAATATTGTCGTTGTCGTGTGTTCGTACATAATTAAGTCGATGTATCTTCCTTCAATTATCCATTATTTCACCATAACAAAGCTAGTAATATTTACGTTCAACTTACTTCCTTGCCATTCTTATAGTCTTAGGATACATGGTAAACTACCATGCATGAATTTTTGAATTCTTAATGTCCGAATTACGTATTGTGAATGTAAACGTCAATTTATTGTACTCTTGTTGTCTTGTTTATGTTCATAGTTGAAAGAAGTTAAATAAAAAAATTTCTTTTATTTTATTACTATACAATTATGCATTGGCATAGGTAATCACTTGTATATCTAAAAAGTATCCACTAATGAGGCATAATATGACTTTGGTTGGAGTCGTTTCTCACTTCCCTTCCCATATGTAAAATTGATTTTTTTTAAAAAAATCGATTTCAACGTATAGGAAAGTTGTAATTGTAAAAAAAGTTTGAAAATGCACAAGGCATACTATTCTCAAAAATTGGATATAATATAATGGAAAGCGGCATTAAACGAAACAGTGTCAAAAAAGTTTAGTCATAATCATGTGACCTGACTCATTGGATTCACTGGAATGCACGGTCCCCGTCTCCTTATACATTGTAGTTTTCAATAGTCATTAAGTATCGGCAGCTGGTTTAGAGGAATGATCAATTTTTCTGTCTGTCTGTCTGTCCGTAAGCACGATAACGATAATTTCGAACGGAGAATGAGATAATCTGTTCAAACCTTTAGGGGTCAAAGGAAACATCGAATTTGTGATTGGGCAAAATCGGCTACACCCTCGGACCAGGGAATTCAAAGATTCAAAAATTAAAAATTGACGTAACTATTTAAGACGAGCCAAGCCGAAAATTACCTCATTTGGCATCAGAATAATTTAGAGAACACTATTAAATAGATTACAGTCATCTTCTTAGAGGGGAAGTGGGTAAAAACCCAAAAACAACCACAAAATACCACAAAATGACGAAACTTTCGTTCTGTGCATTGTACAACGTCGTGTAAAACGTCGTTTGACATCAAAATAATTGAGAGGATATTACTAATTTGGTTACAGTCACCCTCTGACAGGGGAAGTGAGTGAAAAACTAAAATAAGATACTACATTCTCGTAAACGTAAAGTATCGGTGCTAGTCTAACTATATAGATCAGGTCATGTTGAGATCAAATGGCGCAATGCCTCTGATTCACCATATTATTATTTTATTTTACCAAGAACCATGACGCAGCTTTTAGTACTACTGTGTTTTCTATTGCCGCTACTTTGTTACATCCATTTGTACGTGGTTTATTAATTATTATTAACTGTTCGTCTGGTTCGTTACAAAGATGTATACCTACCGTATATATATATACATGAGCCAGTGTGAAGATATATACTGAGGGACAGAGACTTACGACATTTTATATAGTAGTGATCTCAATTAAGCATAAATGTGGCAAGCTAAATATATTTGCCACAGTTTTAGATTTCTCAGGCATTGATTGACTTTTGGCATCAGGCTTTGACGTTTTTATTTGGAGTACAGTACACGTCACTCTGATATAAAGAATTCACTTAAAGAAGAGCTATATAGTGGTTTAGTCATTTTATAATATAGGGATTTAACATAGACTTAGCCTACGTAAGTACGATTCCATTATATTATATATAGGCTTAGTTTTAAAACGCTTTGTCTTCAAATTCATGCGAACTTGTGTCATTTACTTATACGATTTATTATTCAATTTGATATAATGTCAGTGTTCCATCCCAGCTCATGTTAATTTAATTGTATGAAAGTCACAGAAAATAATACCCACATATTTACCACATGTAGCTAATAATAATAGCGCTATCAGTATAAGACATACGTATACGTATGCAAAGACAGCAGCATATAGGCCATGAAAGTATTATTCTTTGTAATGGTTAAGTATTTTAGCTACATTTTAAAAGCTGTGTAAGGTGTTTACTGATTCTTTCCACATTGCAATATATTATTTAGTTCTGACTACTGACCAGGACACGTAATATAGTTTTAGAGTTAATATTGGAGAAGTAAACCCCTAACGCGGAACGCAAAAATGCCTGTCTACATTTCCTGTCCTTTTAGTTGTCTTACCTTTTTGGAAGTTAATGACGGAGAAGGAGATTGTACGTCTTGTACATAAAATATTATATTGTATCGATTATAACAAGACAACTTCAGCCAACCTATATTACCAATAAAAGACTAAAAGTTAATATGTAACATATACCTCAAATTAAAATCTCGTATTATTCTACTACTAGCTTCTGTCTTAGGATAAGCACTACCAAGCATACAACAGTTGGCAACGCAAACTAAAATCAAGAGAGGTGAAAGCGCAAAAGGGACATTATAACAAAAATAATTTTTAAAAACTCTTACGTTTTCATGTTTTTCACTTTACAATGGGAAGCACAGAAAGATATTTTAAAAAATTGGCAATCAAACTAAAAGAAAGCATCATTCCAAATCTGACAAACTACTCTGGTAATAAAATTTTAGATTGGCTTGGCTTTTATTTCAATATCTCATTCGGATATCTTCCAATCAAATACAATAAATCTGCGAAAACCTTTAAAACTATTCCAGTATCACCTCTACTAAAAGTGCATAATTATATTATTTGGACATTACTAGTTTACGAAGTAATACAATTTGAATTATTCGTCCGCTCCGGAGAGAATATCAACATCGAACTTGTTTTAATTCTAATCTGTCTGCTAGCTTATGTATACATCGTCAATGTTTTATCCAATTTTATGAGTAAGCCGACTGAAATTGTACATGTTTTAAATCAATTAAGTCTCAAAGGATACCCAATTTTAAATGAAGGTAAGCTGAAGACTTAGCCTCAATATATATTTAAATAAATTAAAATGAAATAACAATAAACTAGCCAAAACTAAATACATCAATTAGGTTTTAAAAAAAGATTAACTAATTAAAATTAAACAAAACAAAATAATTAAGATAAATTAAAAGATAACACAGTTCAAATTAAATAAAAACATTAAAATTATTAAAATTAAATCATAATTAATAAACAATAAAAAATACATTACTTAAAATTAAATTAAAGTTAATTAATTAAAATTAAATAAAAATTAATTAAATAAATAAAATTAATTAATAAAAATTAAATAAAAATTAAATAAAAATTAATTAATAAAAATTAAATAAAAATTAATTAATAAAAATTAAATAACATTAATTAATAAAAATTAAATAATAAAAATTAAATATAATTAATTAACCAAAATTTAATCAAAATTAATTAATCAAAATTTAATCAAAATTAATTAACCAAAATTTAATCAAAATTAATTAATCAAAATTTAATCAAAATTAATTAATCAAAATTTAATCAAAATTAATTAATCAAAATTTAATCAAAATTAATTAATCAAAATTTAATCAAAATTAATTAATCAAAATTTAATCAAAATTAATTAATCAAAATTTAATCAAAATTAATTAATCAAAATTTAATCAAAATTAATTAATCAAAATTTAATCAAAATTAATTAATCAAAATTTAATCAAAATTAATTAATCAAAATTTAATCAAAATTAATTAATCAAAATTTAATCAAAATTAATTAATCAAAATTTAATCAAAATTTAATCAAAATTAATTAATCAAAATTTAATCAAAATTAATTAATCAAAATTTAATCAAAATTAATTAATCAAAATTTAATCAAAATTAATTAATAAAAACTTAACGAAAAAATTATTTAATTAAAATTAAACAAAAATACATTAATTAAAATTAAATAAAAATAAACTAGTTAAAATTAAATTAAAATAAATAAAATAAAATAAAAATTAATTAATAAAAATTTGATATACAAGGTGTTTGATAAATCCTTGAAAGGAGTCTAAGCCCCATAACTCCTGAACAGAGGCTGCTACGAAAATGACATAACCACCATTGGAAAGACAATCGCATTTCCAACAAAATGGGTTATAATAATAATTTTGGTGACCCTTATTACAGGGTCAGCATTTCGACAAAAAAATATCAAAATTGTGTGTATACTTGACATAATTGGAACGGTGACACTTTTAGCAATAGTAACTTAAGCTTTCGATGCTAATGAAAAGTGGTAGATAACATTCAAAAGAGTACGAAAATTGTTATAAAACTATTTTACCCCTCTTGGTTTAGACATTAGACGTATAGAAAAAATTAAGACTTTAAACACCACATTGTCATATTGAAAGAGCGAAATTAAAGACATTTTATCGTCCGAAGGAAACCAAACGTCTCAGGTCATTAATAAATTGTTGTTATCAGTCTGTAGCTGATGCAGAATGAATTTCCTTTTAGATTTTTCTGAGCTAGCCCGATTGGGTTTCAATGATCATTATTTAGTGTTTAAAACTAATGAAACATTTAAGAGATGCAGAATTTTCTGAAAAAAGAACACTTGGTCTGAGAGCTGCCCTTCCAGACTAATTATTTTAACTGTAAATCAGAATCCTAAACGATGGACTACTGTCTAGAGGAACGACTGGAACGGCCCAGCACTTTTAGTAGTTTTTACAGCTTTGTTAAAATTTGTGCAGTTATTGTTGCTTTGTCAAGTGACTTTAACAAACTTTTACTCAACAACTTAGTCTAAATGGTGGTCTTTGAAACCCAAGAATGTCATTTCAACAGGTTTTTAATGGCTTCAATCTGCATTTTATTCAATCGCAATTCGGTTGAAAAATCGTTACCAAAATCACAGAAGACGGAAGCGAATTAATAAGTAATTTTGTGTTTATTTGAGATTTTTAACAAGGGAAATTGGCCTTTGACTTTCCCATTTTTAATGTGTGTAACGAAGATTTCCAAAAATTATTATTATAGCCCATTTTGTTGAAAATACGATTGTCTTTCCAATGGTGGTTATTTCATTTTCATAGCAGCCTCTGTTCAGGAGTTACAGGGCTTAGAACACTTTCAAGTATTTATCAAACAGCCTGTACATAAATTAGTTAAAATTTGATATAAATAAATTAGTTAAAATTTGATATAAATAAATTAGTTAAAATTTGATATAAATAAATTAGTTAAAATTTGATATAAATAAATTAGTTAAAATTTGATATAAATAAATTAGTTAAAATTTGATATAAATAAATTAGTTAAAATTTGATATAAATAAATTAGTTAAAATTTGATATAAATAAATTAGTTAAAATTTGATATAAATTAATTAGTTAAAATTTGATATAAATAAATTAGTTAAAAGTTGATATAAATTAATTAGTTAAAATTTGATATAAATAAATTAGTTAAAATTTGATATAAATTAATTAGTTAAAATTTGATAGAAATAAATTAGTTAAAATTGATAAAAATAAATTGGTTAAAATCAAATAAAAATAAATTAGTCAAAAGTTAAGAGTTAATTAATATTAAATAAAAATAAATAAACTAAGATAAAATAAACATTACATTAATTTTCTACAATTGGAATTTTAAGGTTGGCATAGTACAGGAATCAAGCCCTTGGTTGCCTTCGAATTTCTGCTCTCGAAATGGTTTATCGGAGGCTACATCCATCACATTTTGATACTTGTGTATTTAATACACTACGTAGTTCTGGGAAAACATGATGTTGGTCAAAGTGTCAAAGAATTAGAAGTATTACACCTCCATAAACTGCAAAGTTTGTTGACGGGCTTACAATGTTGGGCCGTAGCAGCCCCTGGGCTCATTTTAGTGGCTGTTATTGGAGCTCTGGTTTTCGTTTATTCAACGAGAACGTGTATATATTTACAAATGATCAGGTAATTGTGATTATATCTAAAATATTTCATTGGCAATTTTGAATACATAATTGACATTGTTAAAATATTTTACAGAGAAAGTAAAGCATCCCTTAATGAGAGAATCAGGACCTTCAACGGACTGCGTATTTTAAATATAATATTCAATGAAAGTCTTGTCAGATCTCTGATCCCATCTGTTATATATTCCTTTGTGGTTATACAATCGATTGCTGTGTTTGCTCTCGCAAAGCAAAATCGAAAAGAAGTGGGCAATGTAATTATGTTAGTAATAGCACTTGGTACAACTGCAGTTGCTGTCACTCTCCTGCTGTTCTTGTGTTCCATGTGTTACAACAGTACAAGGGACACTCTCAATGCATTACAAATGGAATTACCATTATTGGGTATTAGTAGGTTGGGCAAGAAATACTTTAAGCAAAAGCTTACAAGCTCATATGCCTTTGGAGTTCGATTTGGATTTTTCCAAGTGGTGAATAACACACACACTTTGGACTGCTTTGACAAAAGTATCAATATTGCAACAACCCTTCTCATTTCAAATAAAAATCAGTAGAGCAAATATAATTTGCAATTTATTTTATTTAATTAATGCATTAGTTAAATTCTTGCAATTTTTGAATTTTCTAAACTGTCAAAAGCATTCAATAATTTCAGTTTTACATTATACATTATAATTGAGCAAGCGAGTTTCACCTTTTGGTAGATTATTACTTTTGTCACATTAAATAATATTATAATGATTTATGTGATTATATATGTCTGGATAAGTATCTCAACGTAAAATAAGTATTCTTTCAATTACTAATAATTAACGTCAATAAATTATACCTTATAATTATAGAATAAAATACTGATCCGTGATTGATGTAACTCAATGCTGTAAAATATGAAATATCACTAAGAACTCACTTGTTCATAAAATAATATACTATGAAAATATTATTGTGCTCACAAAATTTTGTAAATATTGCGTTCGAAATGTTTCTACGTCAAATTTTGTAATTTATGAATTAAAAACCAGCGGCGGTAGACAGACATGCAGTTTTTTGTCAAAAGTTGGTCCAAGTACCATAGATTGTTTTTCGTCGATACAATGCTCTGTAAAAACCCTGGCCATTCTAGTATATTCTATGCGGTAATTCTCCGACTTTCTCGGTTACCGACCGTTAGTATCGACATGTAATTTGCGTAATTCTTTTTTAGTGGACTCACTCACTCTTTTCGGTCAACTTGTAACTTTTTACTGGCGCTGTTAATGGAAGTTTCCTCGCTTAATTTGATAGCTTTCAATTTAAAAGTTAAATTTCGAGATATGTATGCACTGGATCTTCTTGGAGTCAAATATCGTTCTCCTCCTTTTGCCATTTCAGACTTACTGTGGACTGCAACTATTCAATACCTTTCATTACCAATGTTCTTGCTTCCTTTCTCTTTTAGTACATGGAGAGGGCTAATAAGGCTGTGCTATGAGTCATTTATGGTTTCCTTACTTTTCCATGCTCCTAGGAATGATGTGGTGATACGTGCAAGCCGCGACTTGGTGTGAAGACACTTTTATTTATGTACATATAAATAATTACACTTACACATATATTCTAGGTAACAACTACTAACTTAAAAACAGGTAAGTAAGGGTTCAGGTGAGTACACAGGTAGACTTAATTAGGGGCACTAATTAAGTTGGAGAGCAGCACCGAAAATTGCGTGTGTCTCCATCAGGATTCGGACGTGTACTACTTGCTAGCATTTGAGTTTGGGAGCTAGGCAAGTGCAGTTGTGTCACATGACACATGCATATATACATAGGTAGGTATGGGCAATACAACTACATGCTACGCTATACAAAGAACTTATAACATCTAGAATGCTGGTGTTAATTCACACTGTGTAATTCTATTTTCACGAATTCAACGTCATGCCCATTGGCTGCACAAACAATAACAAGCCAACCGCGCTAAGAAATGAATTGCTATTAAAGGTTTGTGTACATTGTACTACTCCTATAAAACCTTGGTGTACTATAAACATATATTGAGGTTCTTATATACGGCCCTATAATAATAATTATTATTTGTATATCCGCGCGGTTGGCTTGTGGACAAAATTCTCGCTTTGCCCTGCCGATAGAATTCTGTGACGTAGGCATACCTGACCAGCATTCTATATCTTTTAAGTTCTTTGACGCTATATAGAATACAAGTAGGTAGGTAGGAGACTACACACTATTGTACATTACATTTCATATTCATTCATTACATTGCATATTTCATAATACTAGGAAAACCCCGCACTAAGGGGATTGACACAATTAGCCTAGTACGTCCATGATACCATCCATGCATAAGGTCTACACTCAAGAGGAGGTTTCGAGCTAACGCCAAAGCGACCGTCCGTTCCGTCGCTTACATGCTGCAGGAGGCCTTTGGGAGTAACTCTGACTCTCTTAAGGTAGCCAAATGCCTCGTCATCTAATTAGTGACGCGCATGAATGGATTAACGAGATTCCCACTGTCCCTCTCTAGTCCTTATACTAGAGGAGAGTCTATGAGGCGTCTCCAGTACACATGTACTTATTGTAAGTGTACACGTACCAAATGCCCTAAATTTTGACCGGGGAATTAATTCGAATAGGGGAATTATAGTTTCGAATGCTGACATTTACGGGGGGAAATTATATCGATAAATACGGTATATTAATAACAATGTCATGTTTTAATAAATATCGATTAAATGATTGTAGACAATATGACTTATGCTAGACGGATTCTCCTGAAGACGGAAAAAGTATAGGTATTTACAAGTACACTTATTTATATAAGTATTTCAAAGTATATACATGTAAACCAGGAAGTAATAAAACATTAGTATAAGATTTCTTTCACCCATGCAACGTTTGATGTAGAAGCAGAATTGAGTAGATAGTTATGCCAATGCATGTAAGAATGAATATTCTGCTATGGCATTCCGATTTTAGCGGTGAAAAAAGGTTATGATTGAGCTACAACGATGAAAGTAATACCAATATTGATTTAACAGCGGTTCTTGAATAATGGATAGAAATGACAATCGAGCAATTGTAGGTTGTAATAAATAATATACTTAAAGTCTAAAAACGAGGTGTTTGGAGAGAAGAATCTGTACTGGTGCAACTACGCAACAAGTTACTTACGTGCAGTATAATATAATAATAACTGACTCCATTATCCAATTATACTATAAGCAAACTAATATTGTTTTATTGCAATTAATCCCGTTAAAGAAATTAAGAGGCAATTTCACAGTTTGAGCTCATTAATGCATCGAAAGGTTTGCTAGTAAAATTATAATGTATAATAAAAAGTATTTATTTGCGCAAGCTACACAAAAACTTTAATTAATTACCAGCATAAAAAATCGGCCGCATAAGTACCTGCAGAATCTATAGGTAGATACCGTGCAAATTATAATAAATATAATTAAGTTGACAGTTGAAAATACTTTCCATGTATACACGGAGAGATAAAATAAAACATAGCAAAACATTGCAGTCATATGAAAATTTAGTTCCTAAACTCTTGGAAGTTTCCTCTCTCCTCCATAAAAATTAAATTAAATTAAATTTGGACATATAAATTATAGCATATTATTGGTTTATCCTGTCACATGTAAGATACTACAACTAATGTATTTTTCTTATGTTATAATACTTACTCAATACTTGTATGTTATGCGTATATAATTGTAAATTGCTACATAGTATGAAATATGACACTGAAATTATTTGTATTAATGTTGTCTTTATGTTTGTATTATGGTTCCGCTGCCACAGTTCTCTCTTTGTATTCGAAAGACAATGGATCATATGTTGCATTACAATGGACCTCCCACGTTGATTTGCTCGACTCGAAGTTTGCGCTGAAGTTAAGCCTTTGTATTGCAACATATGACCCATTGTCTTTCCAATACAAAGAGAGAACTGTGGCAGCGCAACCATAATAAGTATGTCTTGTCATGTTTCTATGTATTCTAAGCCATGGATCTTGCGGCTTTTTGTTGAAATACGCCAGCGGGTATGTCATAATATGGACTATTGGATTACGTTAACATATTTCTTATTGAAACCTTTTAAATGTACAACATTGCTCTCGATTTAACTTACTTAGCTTAGCTTACTTACTTAGCATTAACCTTTATTTTACTAATGATGTGCAGTGCTTTTCTATGGCTTCCTATTTTCATATACATTTATTTATTCTTACTACAAGGTATTTCACTTGGAATTGATGTCGAAATTGTTTGTTTTCAAGCATGAATAAGTGTGTATACTCACGTTCCATAAATATTTTATTACTTAGGTGGGAAAAAAAGAAAAAGAAACCTTGTACAGGAAGTAGTACCTAATTTGTTTGCTGAGTTGACATTCTGAC
This sequence comes from Tomocerus qinae, assembly GCA_020055645.1. Classification (NCBI taxonomy): domain Eukaryota; kingdom Metazoa; phylum Arthropoda; class Collembola; order Entomobryomorpha; family Tomoceridae; genus Tomocerus; species Tomocerus qinae. Next base: position 64,773,219 of record CM034546.1, read on the forward strand.
ATTGCTATCATTACAATAGAGTATATGAAAACCCAGTTTAACCAGAAACATAACCAAATAATAAAGAAAATGTTTAACTTTAAACGAATATTTAGCAAATATATTCATTTATGGTTCAATATGAAAGAAGTAAATTAACTGTATAGTCCATTATGATGGACAGAAATACGAGGAGGCTGCCTTTTTGCAGCATAAAAAATGATCCTGTCGGAATGCCAATGGGTGGTAAGCTTTTCAGCTGTTTGTGCTCATATTCACTCATTTTCTGCTTTTGCCATGAAATCAAAATGGCATTTGACTTTTCGAAAATCGCTGCTGCCTGAGGGAATAACAGAATTTCAAGACCTGCCAACAGAATTGTTAGAAAAGGGAAAAATGCATACATGGGCATTCCAACTGCATCGTACATTTTGATTGTGCAGAATAAGCTAGTGGTGTGAATGACTTGAGCTACGACAATCAATACGGGCACAAGTATTTTGATCAAGCCAATTATGCTCCCCACACCAATTTGCAGTAACCTGTATGCTTTTGTGTCCCTGACAGAGGGGAGATATATGAAAAATGACATCCAAGAAGAAATTGCGTCTAGCAATACTACGGCACAAACTAAAAAGAAGAATACCACTCCAATGATATTCATTGCTGTGTAAAGTGCATACAGAAACATCAGGAGTCGGGATATTGGATGTTTGTAGTAGTCGTAGACTTCCGGGTCGTATCCAAGAAAGGATTGGACATCTTGCTTCATTGTGTTGTTTTTGTCATCAAATGCCATAAACGCCGCATATATGACTCCTAAAGGTATTATTCCAGGACTCGTTAGACACATCAATCCTCCAATTATGTCTGCTCTCTTTTTGCCTTGGTTGACTTCTTGGCTGTACTTTTCTGTAATTATAATAATAACATAAATATTAGGTCATTTATTTCTATGATTGAAATAAAGCTTAGGAACAAAAAAGCAAATACCTTTTTTACGTAAAAGGTAAAACTGTATATCGTCCCTTAAGGATGCAAAAGACCTCAATCCACTTTTCGTTGGGCAGTGAAAAGAGCCTTAATCCATTTTTCGTTTGGCAGCGAAAAGAGCCTTAATCCATTTTTCGTTTGGCAGTGAAAAGAGCCTCCCTCCACTTTTCGTTTGGCAGTGAAAAGAGCCTCAACCCACACGAATGCATTCAGCGGGCCACAGTGTTAAGAATAAATATTGGTCATAAAAAGTTTAGGAGAATTAATTAACTTGGTTAATGTGATTGTTAATTGTTAGTATAGGTTGTATGTAATGAATTTTGTGTCATTTACAATCATAGTTGTTGCTGTTGATAATATGAATCCATTGCAGTCTAAATAGGCGCGAAAGAATACATACTGTTTCTACTCTCTGCGATGGTTTTGCCGCACTAATGCTCACCGTACAATTTATCTCGCTTGGTTTAGATCACTTAAATGGAATTGAAGATTAATTATTTAAGTAATTATTAAATGTAATTAAGTAATGACGATGATAAATAACCAACTGTGCACTAAAGCAATCACATTAAGCAAGTTAATTAACTCTCTTAAAATCCACTGGGCCCCGCTGAATGCATTCGTGTGGGTTGAGGCTCTTTTCACTGCCAAACGAAAAGTGGGGAGGGAGGCTCTTTTCACTGCCAAACGAAAAATGGATTAAGGCTCTTTTCGCTGCCAAACGAAAAATGGATTAAGGCCTTAAGGCTCTTTTCACTGCCCAACGAAAAGTGGATTGAGGTCTTTTGCATCCTTAAGGGACGATATTATGGGTAAAGTTAGACAAAAAAGGTTCTCTTTTCAAATGTTATGCCTACCTTTTTTATAAAAAGCAAATAAAACGCAAAAGGTAAAAAAGGTCTTTCATAATTTCGCGAAATAAAGTCTTTTATTTCACTATTTATTTCAAGCGAAATATTTCACTTGCCAAACCTCGTTATGCAATGCAATACAATGTGAATTACTTACTTCTTAATGTAGTATCCATTTGGAATAACTTTGTGGATATCAGAGGAATGTATTCCAAATTTTTTAAAAGTATGAAAGCAGACATCGTTGATGATGAATATGGCAAGAGTACACATTAATATCATTAGCAAGGCGACTGACTTTTCTGGCAACCCATCCACGATTACGGTTTTCCATATTTTGCGCAAAGCGTAAATGGTTAACCATAGTTGATTTGCAGCCCCACATTTTACGCTGTAAATTTTCCATTTCTGTTTCACCAACTGAATCGGTTTAGATTTTGAGACTGACTCATAAGGAATGATTCCAAGTTTGCCAAATACGTCGCCGAATATTCGAAGTGCGAGTATTTTCAAATCTACGTTCCTAACCATTATAATTATGCATGGGAAAAGTTAACTCATAATGATTTTTAACTTATGAATCGATTTCTATAATTTTTGAATTGCGCAGAGATCAAAAAATTATGCTAAATTCAACTGAAAATGGAAATCATTTAAATCAGGTTGTTACTATGGCTTAAAACGTTAGTTTAGGATTTTAATCAAGAAGCTTAAAATTATTCTCCACAGGAAACAAATTTTGGAATTTGATTATTATGTTGTGTATTTAGTTGGCTTATTAATACCACTGTGAATCCACGAACTACTCTGACATGGGCTCTGTTGAACAATGGCAAGCACTCAGTTACAATTATATACTTCCTTGTAAATACATACGAATGTGGCCTACCTTTATTGCCCAATACCAACTCCATTAGCAATAATTGTATTTTTAGCTTTAACTTTTAGGCTATAATAATAAAATGGGAAATATTTAGCCAAAACCCTTTCATACTGAGGTGATGTAAAGTAACAATCTACCAAAATAAAGGCTAGTGAATTTAATCTGTTCATTATAGTTACATAATAATTGGAAAAACAAAATAAATTCATCTAAAAATAGTATAATATCCCATTATATTATTCGTCCATATTTTTTGATTAAAAATTTAAAAAAATATTGCCATTAGTTCTAACATGCTTCAAAAAATCAAAGCAAAATTCATTTCCAGGAACAATTTAGGACACGACATGTACGACAGAACTTAGGGGTATTTCTTGTTGCCTGCAAATCATAAAATTTTGTAAAATAAAATATTACCTATTATCCTGACAGTTCCAGCATAATGGAATTTAGGAATAATGCATGTCATGTAGTAGAAAGCAGAAGAGGCTTGTTCATATACATCAAGTTTTTTTTAATGTATGAATTAAAAATCAGAAGTAAATATTTCGCTGACATTTTTTACCTCAAAAGTTGTTCCGAGTACCATAGATTGCTTTATACCATAATATTCTGTATAAAAAACCTGTCCATTTTACCATTTACCACTTAATTCGCCGAATTTCTCGGTTATAGTATATCATGCTCAATGTGGACTTATATTCTATGGATTCAACTGAAAGCCAACATCGTATACGTATGTCAAAATATAAACCAGGAAGTAATGAAATTACAGTAAGTTTTCATTCACCCGGATACAAACTTTGATGTTGAAACAGAATTGTGTCGCAATGCATGTAGGAATGAATATTCTACAATGGCATTTCGATTTTACTGGTAAACAATGCAATGGTTATGGTTGAGCAACAACGATGAACGCTACCAATATATTTTTACTTATAGCAAATAAAGGAAGTATTGAAGTCAACAAACAAGGTCTTAGGAGAAAAGAACCTCCTCTCCGTTTGTATTGCACAATTGGGAAACAACTTCACCTCAACGTGCTCTGTCTGGTACGGTATAAAAGAAGTTTAGAGACAATTTCACAATTTGGACACGTTAATGCATCGAATGGTTGGCTCGTCGTTGTGTACACAACCTGGATGTCTTGCAACATAAATACACTTACATCTGGATGTAATGTATATAAATGTTTAAATATCATGCATTTTCTTTCCAGAGGTGTAAGTTTCAGCAGTAAATGTTAAAAATTATAATTAACTTTCATTGCAAGATCGGAACTGGAAAGAAATTGTAATTTAAAGTTGATCTCCACAGCTATCCTTGTTTTTCCTTTGAACTAAGTTATGGGTTCAGTAAAACAAATATTTATAGGTTATGCTAAAATTACTATAATATTATGAATGGATGTGGTTGTATGTGGTAAATAAGAAGACAACATTATGTACAAACATTAAAGAAAAATTATTTATACAAGAGCAATTACCTAATACACAAATGTATCATCCAACAATTATTACTAATTCGAAACAAGAGCAACTAACAGAATGTCGGGAATTTTTACTACTCAATGTCAATCCCTCTACTTTCTACAAGTATCTATTTATTATCTCGGTTGTACTGAATCTACATACGGAAGTTACAAAACTTTAGAAACCAATGGTCAATATTTGGATTTTGACACATTGCATTCCCATTATGGAACAATTATCGATCTTCAATAAGAACCTAAACAGTATAAATTTTGTCATTTTATATATAACCTTATTATTATATTTATAATTATATTCATACATTATTTTAAATAAAAATTTGAAAATAAAACTTTTTGTAAGCAATTATTTAATTTTTGAAGATTTAAAAACGATTAACTACAAAATTGTAATAGCCATAAAGCATATTATTATGATTGAGTATTATGCGATAACATAGACTTTATGTATTATTATATTGTACAATAAGTAAATAAATTTATCCACGTTTAGTATTGAGGCTGAGATTTTATGGCGTATTTAGTTTACCTCTTTTCCTGTCCAGAAATACAAGGCAAGGCTTTTTCGGGTAGCGAAAGACTCCAGTATGGGCTTTAATTGTAGAGTCTGGTCGCTCATGATCCGAGCAGAATTTAAACTGCTCACAAAGACTGGTCAAATAAATAAATAACTGGTCTTTTGCCAAGTTTTTTGCTGGACAGGCTCTTTTTCCCACGGAGAACATGAGGAAGGCTTCGTGTTGCATTATAGATTTCAAATCCTGTGAAAGAAACCTCTCTGGTCGAAATTTTTCGGGATCTCCCCATACAGACGGATCTTTAAAAATCTCAGTGAAGTTCGCCACCACAGTGGTTCCTTTTAGAATACGATAACCTCTGAAATTCACATCTGTGACGGTTTTGTGGTGAGTAAGCGGATTTAGAGCGGAGAACCTCATCGATTCCATTAAAAAAGCTTCAGTATACGGCATGCTGAAAAAGCAGAGACATAGCTTAGTTATGATATTTAAGAATAATTAAAATACAACTTTTACCCGTGTTATAGTTATAATGGTCGTCCAAAAAGTACAGAAATAATATAAATTCTGACTATTAATTTTAAGAAATTTAATTTGCATAAATTACAGAATTTATTATACAGCATTCAAGTAATAAACATAATAAAATCAGATCATTATTATTAGATTCGGTATTAAAATTAAAATGACATTATTTCTAAATGAAATTCAATTATTGACTCTTTAAGAAAATATATTGGCTGCAAACATGCTGAGGAAATTCAAACAATAAAAATAGAGAATTAAAAAATTTAAATACTAACCGTTGTCTATCGGATAATGATACTACTTGTTGGGTTTCCTGGGTTATAGTTTGAATTTCAGCAAAAACCTTGTCCTGCACAGTTGGATATTTCGCCAAAAAGAGTAATGCCCATAGCAGAGCAGTGCTCACTGCTTCAGTCCCGCCGAGTAAAAGGTCCTCCAAAGCAAAAAGTAGAGTAGCTTCTGTCATTCGAAATTTAAATAGTTTGTAAATATTTTCGTTATAAAGTAAGAAAACAGGTAATGAGTAAAAATGATTTTTGAGATAAATATTTAAAAACTGACCCCCTTTATCACCGTAAAAGCAAGATTTTCTGTCCGTGGTTTCCGAAATCTTTTTCTTGTACAAATCAATTAGATCTTCCGTCCCAAAGGTTTTAGAATATAGCTTTTTAGCGGAAATTATTTTATTTAATTGCTTCCTAATTTCGGTCTTATTTTTCAAATAAGCCTTATAATCATTACCGTACAGTTTTGCAAGCCAAGGGAAAGCATACCCGTTCAAAAATATTTTACAGCACATTGAAACCCTGGCATTGAAAATATAAATTTAATTCTGACCTTTTTGTATTATATTAACGAGTATCCCTTAAATGTATATTTTGGTAATTTCTACTTACGCTATTACGAATGGTTTAATCTTTAAAAACTCTGGGCAGTTGATTTTCCATTTTTCTCCAGTTGCAAGAACCCAAACGGGGTTTAGGCTTGCCACCCGAAACCTGTCATGTGGAAATACAATTTTTCCAACAGTCTTCCGGAAGTCTTTTGTCATATCTTGAATTTCTTCTCTGTAATACGCTTCCATTGATTTGGTTCCAAAACCCAAATGATGCAAACTGCGAATGAAAAAACGCCTTGATTCCAGCCAATCCTCAGAATCGGGGCATTTTGTATCTAAATTACAATTAATATAGTTTATGATCAGGTTGAGAAAATCTTACAGGCACATTTACAGTGGAGGGCACGGTGGCCCCTTAATTGGAAAAAAATAATAATTAGTTTCAAAAACGACAAAAATTGGGAAAAACTCGCTTCGTGGGAATTTTAATAGTCTTTAATGATTTAATTTAGCCTGATACATTAAAGGAGTCAAAATTTATTAGCTTTCTGCATAATCATGCACAATTTTTTTCTATTCCATAAAACAATTGAAATATCAACTATAATTTCATATTTTATATACCTTCACAATTGCTGGATCTATTGTTTAGCCAATGACTGCCAACCGGTTTTCCACTGAACATGCAGTCAGTAAATGCTTCCTTGACCATCTTAAAATCATTTAAAACGACAATCCTGGAAATTTGGCAAAAGGAGACCAATAATTTAAATATCATTTTCATTTCGACCTTACATGCAAAAATCTTGTAAAATGTACATCATTTTTTATTCAGATTTCGATTATTATTCTAAGGTTGATATTACCTTGTGTTACCAAAGTTGACAGAAAATATATTTCCATATTTTGCTCGCAGCTTTGAGAAAACCTCAAATCTATCTTTCCAAGTTATCATTTGCAAAGTGCCGATTAGGCGAAAATTCCGTGGTCCTGGAACACAAATAAATAATGATGTCATTACACGGTTAAAAATATAGATATTCGAGATATTTTTTGATAGTTATTTTAAATGTATCTAGATATGATATTTACCTGGTGGTGTAGAAAGTATATTTCTCCTTCCTTGCTTGGATACAATGTAAAAGACAGCAATAATAGAGATAAGAGAAAAGACCAGACACATCAAGTCAAAATCCATAATGAAGATGAAACCTTTAACAATCTAAGAATTAATTGGTAGGAATTAGAAACTTTTCTGTATTCCCTAAATTATTTGTCCGCCTAACAAGGTCAGACAGTTGTAAAAATAAGTAGGTACAAGAAATTCCTTTTAAAACTACAAACAAACTCATCAAAGTCCGATTGAAAACTGTTTTTAAAACTTTTACAATGTAGTAACAATAATTATACTGAAGGCGTTGTGTAAACAGAAACTACTCTTATTCAAAGTGAACGTGCATGTTAAATTTCAATGTAATATAAAAAAACAAGCTACTATATGTTTCTATTAATAAGGCAAACCTAATTCTTATAAAAGATAATCTATATTTGTAATTGTTACTAATATTGTAGGATCAAAAGAATAAAGTACTAAACATTACTGCATATACCCAACAACTTGTAATTACGTAATTTAAGATCATATTATTATTAATGTCTAAAGATACACTCGACAATGTTATTTCCTTTGCTTTTGACTATTTTGTCTATTTGACCAAACGAAATCATTCGTGACAATGGCCAAGTAGGCACTTTGTTCGCGTAAGTACACAAAAACAAAGATTTGACTCGATTGTCTCTTTCTGTTACAATACTCAGGGCCGGGAAATTGGGGGGGCAACAGGGGCGACCGCACCGGGCATCAAGCTCTTGGGGGCAGCAAAATGCCCGAAAAAAATAATTTGCTGGCATGCCCCCCTCAATACAACCATGGAAAAGTAACATTTTTTCTCAAAATACCAAAAAAATTCGCGCTTCGCGCATTTTTAGGAGATTTTTAGGCTATTTTTGATATATTTTAGAAGAAACAAGCCAAAATTTTTCGCGCTACGCGCGAAAAAATTATTCATGTGAGTATATGAAGTCATTGACCCCTCTGAAATCGACTTCTAATTCTAAATATCTCAAAAATACCGTCTCAACCCAAACCGCTTTCAAACCTTTTCCATCCAAACCTTGTTAAAAAACCCAAACCGTGTTAAATCAAACCTGTCTCAATCCGATTCGTTTTAATCAAAACTGTCTCAATCCAACCCGTTATAATCAAATCCGTCTCAATCCAACCCGTTTTAATCAAAACCGTCTCAACTCTACGTGTCAATCCAAACTGTTTCCAAACAGTCTCAAGTCTCAACCCAAACAGTCTAAACATTAACGTATTGTGTCACCTTAAAAATTGGCTTTCCATTGCTACCCTATTTTAACATAATTTTGTGCAACAAAAAATTCTGTTCTTAAAATCTAAATGACATTAAAGTTAGTAAAAGGGGGCATCAAAATAGCATTTGCCCGGGCATCATGAAAACCTTACCGGCCCTGTACAATAGCTTTAAGATATCAGTTTTGTTTAGCTTAAAATTAGTAGACAAGATAAGGATAATGCTGAAACTGCACGTACGAAAAGATCAGCAAGTTAAGGTTGATATTGAGTTTTGGTTTTGTTATAAATATCTTCCAAGTATAGTTATAAGATTCTTCCTGGATGCTGGGATTTGATTGTGAACACTTTCTGTAGCGTATAGGGTATGAATTAAAATGGAAATAAATCACGCTTATATATTGTTTGATGAGCGATAATAATACGTCATGTTATTCATTTGTCTCGCACTTTTGGAATCGTTTCATCACTTTCAGCATTGATAATGCACACGTTATCATTTACTATATCTGTTTTAGAAAAATTGTGAGACCAGTGATAGGATTTTACTAAACAAGCCTTTTGTATCTCAAGTATCTATAAATATTATATTTAGGTTAAAACTGACGCATTGGCATAAGCATAATTATCAAAACGTTACGTATTTTACTCTGCTTATAGTGGTACATACAGCACCCGCGCCTGCAAATACAGATACATTAATGACGGGTACAAATGAATCATCTGTATATTTCAACATCTCAAGTGACAATTCAAAATACTTAACCGTCATGATTTGGTGATTTTTTTATATTCATATAAGTACTTTCTAGTGTATTACACTAATACATATAAATTAATGTTAGCCTAGGTTAATACTTAAATAATAGCAGCAATTCACCATCAAGTCCAATCCATGCTGTAAATTTACGTAAGTTTAGTTTTAGTTGTCAAAAAATCATACAAGATTAATTGTAAAGCGCCGTCAGCAATTCCGATATTAGTCGATGCTTTACCAACTAAGTTAAACGAATTCAGTCTTAAATGAAGTTCAAGTTTCATGTTTACGAATTTCGTCGATTTAACTTTTTTCGGTAAAACAAAATAATTTACAGATAAAATATGTAATCAAAAATCATTTAAGAAAGATATTTATGTGTAAAATTTAAACATGAACATAGTGATTTAGTTTATCTCCAAAATGCATAAGTTTCGTGTGGGGATTTCGACACTTTTCCTTATGTAGTAATTAAATTCTTGGGTCAAAAAGGTTTTAATTTATCTGCATACCTGTACATAATCTAAATAATCATTCAGTGAAGAATAAATTAATGGTCGGCTCGTATTAATATTCAGTTGTTCCAAGAAACGTGGTTGAAAATGTGCCAATTGTTAACAGAACATGCCAGCCATTAATTTAATATTCATACAGCTTAAATAAAACTGTGGCATACACCTAAAACTTAACATTAGGTAATATTTAATGTTTATTTTCTTACTAATAAGCCTGACGGTGTATTCTTTCTCTGTCCATGGACTGCACAGTCAAGTATAGTACATTGGAAAGAAATATGTGAGTAGTCGTATTGCAGTTTAGGACCGAAAGTAATAGGAACCAATACTAATCATGTCGCCAATTTTGTTTAGGACCGAAAACATAATATTTTGAAGTTTGGCAAAGGTATAAATGCTTTGTGTAACGTGCCATCCGAATTCTACGAAACGGATATTATGCATATTTTAATCTAACTTGGTTTATTTAGCAAATTAATTGCTTTATATGCACATTATGCTCATTATGCACATTAGGCACATTATGCTTGCTAGAAAACTAAATCTTTTGGACGGCCTAGATTTTTAGCTCACTCATTAATATGTATTTAGTTGGTTGCTAGTACTTAACAAAACGTAACCGTATTTTAGAAAATATTATTAGATTATATCTATCAATCTTAACAATATCAATCAAATAAATTCCCCCATTGTTGCCACTTTTGTGGCTTGGGGTACATCCTGGGTATGCGCGTTGAGCGGAGGCTGAGTGTTAGTTATCTGTAAATTATACGCGTATTGATACTATAGAGTGTAGATTTAAAAATCATGCTTATTGTAAATCCTTTCCTACTGATAGCTGTATCTTGATCCTTGCGCTACTTATGTTTATAGTTAATTCACAATGACAGTGACAATATTGTGCGTTAAAGAAAAATTTTCTTCATAAGATGCAATAATATTATCAAGTAACCTTACACCATTCGATTAACTTCATTGTATGTTTTATGCAAATAGTACATTCTATATTATCTCTATGTCTCTGTAGCCAACTAGACAAAAACCCTAATCGAATCCATAAATAAATGCTACATATTTATTTGTTAATTCGTAGAAACCCAGTGTATACGCATAGGTGGTCATTATCTTTATTTTTTAGCTATGGACATGTTCTTGTGAAATTATTGATGCATTTTCTGTGAACCTGTTTTATTTTGATTGTATACAGTGTACAAAATTTACCACTTTTTAGCCTTTTTTACCATCACAGTGGTAAAAATGCACTTAATGGTAAAAACGCATTTAATGGTAACAATAATGGTAAATTTTAGCGATTGATTATACAGCTGAGTACAGATACACTAGACTTCCTAAAATATATGTTTTAAAACTTTATTTTCTATGACATATTTCCAATTAGCCCCTTAATCAATTAAATTAATCATATTTATTTGACTGTACACCAAAAGTTATAAAAAAAATTAAGAAAGAAAGATTGTATTTGGTATCGCCCATTTAAAATTGATGCTAATTTTATTGCAATTAATTTCTCAATCAGCAAGGGTTGTTAGCGTCCCCATTGGTTGAATCCTAATCTGAGTGATGAACACTTATCAATTTGTGACAACAACGATCATCTGCTAAGCTATTTCATACTTTGGCACCGAATTTTATTCAAAATTCAAACACGAAATTTAAATGAAACTATTTTTTACCATTTATACCACTTACCACTATACTACTTTTTAGGTAGTGGTATTTAACGTTAAATACCATTAAAAACCATTTACCACTGGTAAGTGGTAAATGGTATTTTGTACACTGATTGTATGTTACATATTTTTTTTCCTTTACAACACATAATACAAAAATATTACACTATAATGTGCTTAACGATATACTAAGGATAAAAACCAGGCACGTATTTAGTAGGAAGCGAAGGACAGAGTGCGCCTCCCCTAATTCCAAAAAAAGAGATTCTTTTTTTTAAAAAAAGCTTAAAATTGCACAACTTTATATTGAAATTAATGCGGTAGTTTTTGTTGCGAAAGTTACTTGCGAGCCTCTTTGTTCAAATTACTACGATATGTATGTGCCAAAAACGTCTCAAGGTAAAAAATAATATTGCGGTATTAATAAAAAAAGTTGTTTATGTATGTTGTAAGTATAGCTTTACTTTAGACAAACATAATATTACAGGAGGCCTGGCCTGGCGACGGTTTAAATTATATAGTTATGGCATTTGAATGTAATTATTTTTAAAATTACTTCCTTAATATCACCCAATGGATAAAATGGTATTTCTAAATTATGTACAGCGGATGTTTAAATTGCCAAAAATCATACAATGTACAACTTGCCTTTGGAAGGAAACTATCAACTATAATATATACGTGTGTTGTATTTTATACCTCATAACATGATGACCTCCTGGGCAAAAAAGAAATAGGAAAGAGAAAAGGAGTTATAAACTTATAAAGCATATTTCAGAATTTAAAAATTACAATTCTAATTTATAGGCAAATATGCAAAATCAAATTTGTTTAGCATTAGTTCCCCCTAACAGTGAATTATTTTCTGCAGTAGAAGTGAGCATTATTGCATTTTCCAAATTTTGTTTGATTCCTTACCAATACGATTCTGAGAAGAAAATTTTAAAGTTACATGAGAATAAATACAAAAAAATCCTTTCGTCAATAATACTACTTTTGGGACCAATTGCCTACTTTTTCGTTCTTGGTGGTCGTCTGTATTCAGAATTTTCGTTTCAACAAAAATTTCAAGTTCATGTGGTCATCCATCTTTTCCTTTTTCTCGTCGCCTTTCTCACAATATCAATCTACTGTAATTTATATTTTCTCCATCATAACTTCATTGACCTTTTCATACAGATTAAAATTTTGGATCGAAAATATTTAAATTGTAAGTCCTTTTAATTATAATTGCATAATTATGGTTAGCTATATAAATCGTATAACTAACAGGAAATTAAATATTATGAATATTAGTATAAAATAATGCGATTAAATCTTTTAATTTAAATTTTAATAAATTTTAAGATTTCAAATAATTTTATTTTTTAAGGTTTTTCCAAGATATTCGGAATCAAAATAGGATTTCTTGCAAAAACGTCTATCAATTCCGGGGCTGTTTTATGTTTATTTTTTGCGAGTTTCCCTTTTTTTGACCATGAAGGGAACGAACCAATGAAACGATTTCTGACGGAATTGGCTCCTAGTCAGTGGAAAGACTCAATAACAATAAATTTGATATCCTCTGTAATGCTTCTGTCACTTGTTGTTGCAGAAATGGCAAATGTTGCATACATGTTCAATTTTTTCTTTTATTTTATTTTTGTAATTATGAAGTGGGTCTCGAAACTTCGTTTAGAATGCCCTAGTCCAAATTCTAAATTCAGTAGGTATAAATGGCTGAGATCCATTCACTTCTATAAAGTAATTTACTTAGTTATTTTAAGAAATAATTATACAAATGTCTATAGCAATCCAATTGTGTGTCTAACAAGTTCAATCATATGCGTTATATGCAATTACTTTAGTTTAAAATTATATAAGATAATTAAGATCCATCTATTTATACTATTTCCAGTTACCTCTATGATTGCATTTACAGGCTTTGTGGCATCAAATATGATTTTTGCACGGATTTATTTAGATTCTGTATTTATTCTTCATCAATATCGTTCAGTTATGAATCCTTATTTAATTAAAGTAAGTAGAACGATTCGCCCTTTGCTATTTCATAATAGTATTTTCCATCCTTTTAAACCATCGACTTTGTTGACATATATCGCAATTATTTCAAACTATACAATAACTCTCCTACTTTTCAAAAATGATTTTAAAGAATGATGAAATTCTCTTACTTATTAATTATGCAGATTACAATTGTTAAATATTATTGTGCTTATGTTACTGTAAAATTATCCCTATGTTTCTGCAATGACAATGACACTCCCACGAGTTGGTAAAAAAACGTTTAAGTCATTTATTATAATGTCTGGTAGTATCTACAATTTTTGAGTGGGCATTATTATTACGAAAATGTTTCCTATGCTCATACAAAATTAAATGTTAAAAATTTTATTACCTGTTTTCAAAAATTAAGCTTACATATTCCACACAATTATCTAGTAACTGTGCTCCTAAATTGTAGCAGTGTATTATTACTTAAATTACATACCTTAGCTATGAAGTAAAGCCTTCCGTGAAAAATTATCTTGTTCGCATCTAACATATTATACTATACAGTGTAATTTTTAATCGTATCTTTTACATGTTATATCTGTATAGCTAATTTTGTGTTTATAGGAAAAATGAATTCAGCTATAATAAAATGCCTCAGCTTCATTACGTGGTAGCTTTATACATTTTTCCTTTCCAATAGAGTTATAATGGGTACTTTTCGTTTATATTATAGTCTGTGCTATCACCAGAGATCAAATAATAATACATCAGATTTTGTGGTGCAACCTTTTTCAATTTTCTTATAGGTTTTGAATTGTATTAAGAAGACTAAACAATCTAAGCCCTCATTAATATCACTAAACCATTTCCATGGGGAAATGATTACACATTACTTTCTTAGAACTGTCATTTTAATAGTTGAATTAATAAACTGAAAGAAAATATTAGTCTAATATCAAAACTGTTGCCTATAACGATAACCCTTACCTTACATGAGTTTTAAATTTTATTAAAATTCAACTTTAATTTGTAATCTGAAATAAAGTCTATAGTCTATACGTTAAATTTTGAAAACCTATTTCATTAATTCCTCAATTTCTCATCAATAATTATATAGCCATCCAATTTCTTCCTCGCCTTCGAATTCTTTATTTGCAACTTGGTCGATTTCTTCGCTGTAATCGACTTCGTCCACTTCGTCGACTTCTTCTTCTTCAACTTCTTCGTCTTCAACTTCTTCTTCTTCAACTTCTTCGTCGTCAACTTCTACTTCAGCTTCTTCGTCTTTAACTACTACTTCAAATGTTTCGTCTTCTTCTGCATCAAAGTTTTCGTCTTCTTCTGTTTCAATTTTTTCGGCATCGACTTCTTCAACATCTTCATTTTCTTCGTATTGGACTTCTTCGTACGATCTAAATGTTTGACTTTTATAGTTTATATTCATAAGAGTATCACACTCTTCAACACTGACCAAAGGTTCGGAAATTGATAAACCATTTGACGAGGAAAACAAAAGCAAAGGGATTTGCTGCAACCCATTTTTGATATTAGAATCTGAATGTTTTTTGAATGTGCAATTTATTGTATTTTTCGACCAACAACAAATTTCTACTGTGGCTTTTTCACAGATCTCACTGGAGGCATAAGTATTTGCTCCCTATTACAGCACAAATAAATTATATTATAATCATTGATGTCTGATTATTGATCATTAATGATTAATGTCATTAAACCTCTTAATGACACTCATAAAATATCATTATAACTAACCGTTATAGAAAACTTGATAGAAATTGTAGTCATTTCGGGGATGGTCACCGCTGGTTCAATATTTAGGAAAACAGTTTTGTCTCTTGCATTCTTGTACTTAAATTCACTGAATTTATACTCGAACGTCCATTTCTTCTGGTTTATTTCTAGTTGCACATTGAATTGAGAATTTTTGGATGAGGGTTCTCCACCGTAGAATCCAAGAGCAGTCAGGTCCATTTTCATATCAGTAATCATTCTGCAAGAAATTTGAAAATTAAATTCGCCAATAGTAAATAATAAATAAATAAATGTAACTAAATGATAATTTATTTACTCAAATCCATGAAGCGGTGAAAAATTTCTAAGATCCGCAGTAACATAATCAAGATCCAAACGCCGTAATAAGAATTTATTCTTCTCGATTCTCGCTTCGACAGGAAACCTATGTAAAATTAAACTTTATATTATACGTCGGTGGGTAAGAATAATAAAAATCATGAATAGGTATAACGGAAAAAATATATGGATGGGTATAGGTATTTCTGATACCAGCAGGATAATAGTCAATAAAATAGGAAGGTTAGTTAAAAGGTTGCCTAAATTATTTTCATCCCTGAAATAATTTCCCCTGGGACAGTAACACTACTTTCGTTTGTAAATTATACACGCCTGGATAACAGTCTTTAACCGTCCTTAATATTCAAACATTGAAAAACCATTTAAATAATGTGAACATATAGTAATCCAATTTTGGAGTTACCGTATAGGGTTATTTACTAGGGTCAAGCAATCCTTGTTGGCTTTGTAAGTCAGGATCTCCAATTTTTCGTCTTGAGAAAGAATATTTGCTTGAAGTATGCTATTTGTTAGAGTCACATTGTCGATCAGAGGAATTCGAATGTGATTAAATATATCTCCAAGGGCATCTCTCAGATTTCTTAGGGTGAGATCCAAGTGCTGTAATTCGCATTGCTTTATGGCCCAACTAAATCAAAATTATTTTCCATGTACTACGGACACTAAAAAAGTTATTAAAATTTATTATATTTGGTACAAACCGGTAACACGCAGTGTAAACTTTGTCCTCTGAACATCTTAACTCATTGCTTGAAATAATGTTAAGCAAGTCATCTTTACTCATCTCATCAATATTGGACTCTTCTTCTGAAAATAAATCCTCTGCAAGCCTGAATACACGAATGCAAATAATTTAATAAATAATAATGCAGTCCCTACTAAATATAACGAAATCTATAGTGCATTACCCTAAAATACAATTCTCGACGGTGCGATAAATCCCTAATAAGTCCAACGTCACATATGTGTAGACTTCTTAAATAAGTGTACAAAGCAAATACGGTCTTGACCTGGTCCTTATGGTCTTTTCCAATTCCAGCCAAAAAACAAAGAATTTCATATTTGCATCGACGGATCAAATGAGTAGCCAAATATTTATGCGCTAGAGCTAAAACTCCGACTGTAATTTCCGGAGTTAAACCTCTTGTTGTTGGATCACTGTATTTGTCGAAAGTGTTCTCGTTCCAGTCCCAGTACATCATCTATATATATCCGTACAACAGAAAATTATGCTCTATGACATACTAAACAATATCAAACAGTTAGCTATACGTGTAACCATAACCTTTGTCTAAAATAAAATTAATTCCCATAATATTACTACACTATTATAACAATATTATACTATTATTATATTATAATATATTATTTATACCTGAATAAAAAAAGAAAAATGTTCTAGATTACAGCTAGTCCCTGTGGTCAAAGTTTGACTTGTTTGTCTCCCATCTGAAGACTCGCCTGATGATTTTTCATTAAGCATTGCAGCAAAAATACTTGAGTGAGCAACCAAAATCAACGAATGGCATTCTATATATTTGATTCCGTTTTCATTTTCCATTTTTAGGTTAACATCTGTTGCAATCCGTTTGTCCAACATATTTCGAAGTAAATGGCCAAGGGAAGAAGATTCCCTCCAAGTTTCCTCAATGTCATCAATTTCTAATGACTGCAGCTTTTGCCTTTTGAAAGGTATCTCAGCGGAACTCGCTTGACTCATTTTGGTATACTCTGGGGAAAAAACTTTTCGTTAGCTGTTTTACAAATAAATACGCCAGTTTTAGTTTCCTCCTCCGTTTCCCCTTCCCCTGTCACCTATTTCCTCCAAGATTAAAGATGTCACATAACCTATTATCCTAACATGTACATATTATATTTTCCTCCGTCATGCGTCACCCGTCAGTATATTTGTCACTTTCCTGACCTAACTTAATAAAAAATAATAACAAGTCACATGTTATTTTTTATTAGGTTAGGTCAGAAAAGAGGCAAAAATAGCCACGGGTGGCGGAGGCAAAGGATAATAAGGTATTACTAAGTTTGAAGGAAACGATATAGGAGGAAAATGAGATAGGAGGAAACGAGATAGGAGGAAACGTAGAAGACTGAGGAAACGAGATCCCGCTTCTTAAATTCAGTCGTTCTTAAAATTCTGCCGAGCGAGACAGAATTAAATTAAATTGAAAGGCTGGTCGGTAGGTCAATTGGTTGAACTTGTGGCTGGTTGAAGGTCAAAAGTTTGTCATCAAGTCATTGTCATTATGCAATGCAACGCACAAAGCAATTATTATTATTATGCATTAATTTATCCCGCGGAAACTCATTTCGAACGCAAGAAATAGATATTATAGTTTTCTGGTTGAAATGAGTTTGAGAGATGAGACATGAGACGACTACTGCTTACTCATTTCGTGCACACATTTAGTTTCTATATTACGATTTTAAAAGGTTTTACTTTGACTTACATGTGTGTGTATTAAACATTGTTTTATTCAACGTTCGTAAATGAAACGAAAGTGGAATATAGAATAATATATGATTACAGTTGACAGTATATTTTATTTGTAAAGCAATATTTGCCAATTAAGAATGACTGAAATTTAGCAGGTAATCCTTTATGACTATTTACTGTTTACATTCATTGCCCTGCATAGATAGTAATATTATCATATATGTCGTTGAGTCATATCATTATCCAGTGAAGTTGTCTGAGTGCTGTATTTATATTAATTGTACGTTTTTAATTCACATTTGACGTTTTGATTGCAACAAGTGGTATCCTGTAAAGATAAAAATTGCAGGGGACATAGGTTATTATGCCTAAATCCTTTCTATTTCTGTCGTATATATTAGTAGACCCTTATTTCCTCGGCGGCCACTACCTGGGTAAAATTTAGACTGCAGCGTTGCCGTGATTTGCTTCAAGCAGTATTATTCTTAAAATGTTCGTCTAACATAAACTCCAACACACACTAATTCATGTATTACACAGTATAATGTTACATTGAGCCCTACTTAAAACAACTGCACATATTATACTACTATAACGCAGCGTTTTAAAATTGCAAAAAAATTATATCAATATATATTAGCTCAATACTGCAAATTCAAGTATAGCAGATAACAGAGAGTCACAATAATTTCTTTAAAAATACTATCTACTCTTAAGCTACGACTATATATTTTTGCATTGTACTTCAACATAATATAGTCAGCTGAATAACTTTATAAAATATAATTATTACTGTAATTCCCGATTAGGGCTTTTACTATGACTATGCTCAACTATTTGCGCACTACAAGTATTTTTTCCATTTTAAGTACATTTAGCTATACTACTACTAGCTTTTAGCTACTAAAATTCGTTTCGTCATAATATCTAAATTAAAACTGGTCTAAATTTAATACAAACCAATCAAAGCTACTATAATAGAATAGATTAAAATTGTAGCAAATTTGTACAGTGATTTGGCGTATTTCTCGCGTATTGATATTTAAGGACTGTTATGTTATGCTCTCCTCCTTTTTAATATTTTAGGATTCTCTCGTATCAAGTAACTCAATAATTGAAAGTTTCAATTTTACGGATATGTATTGCTGTTCCTCTTTTAAAAATTGTAGAAACACATAATTTAGGATGACTTCTTTGAATTCGTCTTTTAAGATTGCTGTGACACGATTCTAGCTAGTTGATCTCATCAAATGGATTACATCAAATGCAATACAGAATTAGTAATCGTTTAAGTATTAATGACTTAAATAATATAGGTAGACAAGAAATGAAAATTTCTCCGACTTTAGTAAATCTCCAATTTCTAAATTAATTTCGAATCTGGACTGAGGAAATTTAGGCAAAGCATTTCTTCTATATTGTTTTAATGTATATTTTAAGCTGTGGCATTTCCAGACGCATTTCCTCATTAAATTTTAACAATTCACTCCTAAGAAATGATTTTTAACTTCAATATCACGAAACCTAAATATTTTACTTAAGTGCTTTAGTGAACTCAGAAATTCATCATTGAAATGCATACACATTATACACAGACATATTAAATATGGAAATTTAATTATGCAGACCCACTGCTACATGCATTACATTCGAGCCAACATTGGCAATAGAAGATCATGTAAATGCAGTTTCGAGTCATACCAATAAATATATTATGACAGTCAGAGCAGTTCACTCACTGTTTAGAAGTATCAAAGTTTTACAGCAGTTTACATGCACAATGTACCCAGGTCAGCTTATATCTGTATGCTTTCCAAAGCAGAGTTTGAAATAATTTACATAATATCTTTCTGCTTAAGCTTATCGGCAACGCTGCTTTAATTTTAGCTTCTTTCGAGTTTCGACGGAGGGAAAAGGGTTGTGGAAAAAGTGACCGCGTTAAGAAGATTATGTACTACAACCTGCAACCATTGCAGGACACTACACCGACTTTTTTTGTTTGCAAACACAGAATACAGAATATAATAAATAACTATATAATATATTTGCATTGCATACTCACTCCATTGCAAATATGATATCGTATTTAAGCAATAGCATTAATAAGTATAGACTATTACCAGAAAATAGTATATCGTCTGCCTAATATTACAACGTAACAAGCCATTTCATCATGACTGCTACAAAGTAACAAACCATTTTATCATGGCTGAGACAAAGTAACAAACCATTTTATCATGACCGCGACAATGTAACAAACCAATGTATCAGGAGTTAGGTTTGTTACATTGTCGCAGCCATGATAAAATGGTTTGTTACTTTGTCTCAGCCATGATAAAATGGTTTGTTACTTTGTAGCAGTCATGATGAAATGGCTTGTTACGTTGTAATATTAGGCAGACGATATGTCATCTTTTACTGCAGAATAAATGGATTTGTGTACGTCCAATGTGTAAATAAAAGTTATTTTTTTAAGATTACAAAGTATTTGGACAACTAACATCAAATAAAAATCTTGTCAAGATATATCCTAAAATAGTTTCAAGCAGCGTGAGATTTCAAAGCATTTGTATAAATACCTCCTAGCCGACCAAAAGAGAACAGACAGAATATTTATTGAAAGTCTAGTGCCGTATAACGGCAGACAATTTTACACGAAGATGGCGATTTTCAAAGGTTAGCATTATTACCAACTTTTATGTTATAATAATATGTAACCTTAGTCACATTTCTACAGATATTAAAGCCGATAATAACTTTCAATTTTTTCGATTTATTTTTTATTATTGTGATTTTAATAACTTTTTAGGTTTGCTGCAGTTGTCGATTTTTCAGACAATTGTGTTAGTAGCTACTTGCGCCAGTATTAAAAATGTTCCTGTTCCTGAGTCTTCAATGGTTTTAGAGCCTGGACCTCCAGTCATTTCTGATCCAGTTCCTCCAGTAATTTCTGAACCTGAAGTAATTTCTGACCCCGAGCCTCCAGTAATTTCTGACCTTGAGCCTCCAGTAGTTTCTGATCCCGAGCTTCCAGTAATTTCTGACCTTGAGCCTCCAGAAATTTCTGACCTTGAGCCTCCAGTAATTTCTGACTCTGAGGCACCTGTAATTCCTGACCCTGAGGCACCTGTTATTCCTGAAGATGTTCCTCCAGTAATTCCTGAAGACGTTCCTCCAGTAATTCCTGAAGACGTTCCTCCAGTAATTCCTGAAGACGTTCCTCCAGTAATTTCTGAAGATGTTCCTTTAGTAATCCCTGAAGACGGTCCTCCAGTAATCCCTGAAGATGTTCCTCCAGTAATCCCTGAAGACGGTCCTCCAGTAATCCCTGAAGACGGTCCTCCAGTAATTTCTGAAGATGTTCCTCCAGTAATCCCTGAAGTCGGTCCTCCAGTAATTTCTGAAGAAGTTCCTCCAGTCATTCCTGAAGATGTTCCTCCAGTAATTCCTGAAGATGTTCCTCCAGTAATTCCTGAAGACGTTCCTCCAGTAATTCCTGAAGACGTTCCTCCAGTAATTCCTGAAGACGTTCCTCCAGTAATTCCTGAAGATGTTCCTCCAGAAAGTCTTGAAGATGTACCTCCAGTAATCTCTGAAGATGTACCTCCAGTAATCTCTGAAGACGTTCCTCCAGTAATCTCTGAAGACGTTCCTCCAGTAATTCCTGACAATGTTCGTCCAGTAATTCCTGAAGATGTTCCTCCAGTAAATCCTGAAGACGTTCCTCCAGTAATTCCTGACAATGTTCGTCCAGTAATTCCTGAAGATGTTCCTCCAGTAAATCCTGAAGACGTTCCTCCAGTAATTCCTGAAGTTATTATTTCATCTGAAGAAGATGTCATGTATCCATTTTCTCAAGAGTATGCATTATCCATTGAAGACGTAAGATATTTTTATGATATAATAATTAAATAATTAAACAAATCAATAGTATATAGGTAGGTATAATATTTGATATTTAGTTATTAAGTTTTATTAGGTATTTTATGATTTCGCCTCCATTTTCTGTCTCTTTCGACTATAATTCTATCCCGTTTGTTGCATCATCTTGGTTCATTTACCAAATATCAAATTCGGACTTACCTATCTAAGATTAGTTTTAAAAAAATCAATAACTTCCTGTTCATACATTGTCGTTGAGTCTTCCAACTACTTATAACTCGTCCAAAAGTTTGGCCCACAAGTTTACCCACGGCTATGCTGAGTTAGATAAACAATGCCAACAATATTGAGACTGCTTTTTAGCAAAAATATTGGCTAAATCGATAGGCATGTATAAACAATCAGAATCATAAGAATGATTTTCAGGTATTTATTTAGTATGTACTAGCTGATAAGTATTAGTCGCCCTAGAGTCGCTGAAGATGTTGTAAATAGGTAAAGACACGTTGACATTTAAAATGCTTTAAGCCTTAATGAATATAACTTTCTTTTTCGTCCGCAGTTTTTGTAATCGATGTTGTTTTGTTTAAGTACAAATGTTTAACATCTCATGGTATATTTATGTAATGTGTTTGGATATGGATAGGTTTTATCAGAAGAGATAAGAGGTTGACACAGATATTCATGCAGCCACGTCGTTCCTAAATGACAGTTCGTTCCCAGAAAAAGTTGTGAATGGAAAATAGGTCATCAAGAAAAAACAACACGCATGAGGACGGTAAAGTGGCCAACGACAATTTTGGGGGCTGTTCTTGGAGCAAATCATGAAAATATATAATTTTTTAATTATTATACTATTTTGTATTTGTAGTTGGAACATATTTCTTAGTTAATAGTAATTACAATAAACATATTATTATGCATGTATAAACCTTTTCATTGGTATCCAATAAGCAAGTAATTATTTTATTAATAATTATGGGCAAAAATTTATTCTTATTTGCACATTACAATTCAACGGTCACATAGTTCAATTCAAAGTAGCAATTTTAGCCACGTTGGTCACATAATTCAATTCAACCTGTTCTACATTACTCCACAATTAAAAACTAACGCATTATTTCTTTTAAATGTACATTACACAATGATAGAACGAAAAACTAGGTTCTAAAACATTATTAGCAATTTAAAAATGTGCTGCATATTTATATAATAACTAGTTAAATATTTTATTAAATTAATTTGATTAAGTAAGAAAAAGGATTATCAATAAACGGTAATTTGATTCAAACTGTCATTATTAATTGCTTAATATTTATGCATTGACCCCTTTCTTTTGTAGTTGAAGATATCCCAATGCAGCATGAATAATTCCTTTCCACACCTCCTTATCAGACTCTTGGGCTTTCAGGTATGATGGAAAGAGGAATTCTGGATTTTCGTAGTCGAAGTCTCTAGTCAACATTAGTTCAAGATTTTTATGCTCAATTTCAGTTAATACAAATCGTCCAAATCCAAATATAGGTTTACCAACGGCGTTCTAAAACGTGTATATTATAATTGGCATTGAGTACATAGAATAAAAATACTACTTGAGTGCTAAAATAATTATAAAAATAAATAATAACTATACCTTTGGCAAGGGGCAGTCAAATTTCGGACGGACGGCAAATTCGGTCCAAGCTGATGGCTTACGACTTGAAGTCAGCATGAATGCCTTTTTCTACAATTAAATATTTACCTAATAATTAGCTGCTAATAATTATGCTATTTTTGAATTAAACATGCTTTAAATTACCTGTTTTTCATCCATTGCTTTTTTAACAATTGCAGATTTACTAGAGTAACCGAGTGAACTGGACATTGATTTAGCGACTGGAACATGTTCGAATCTCTTTGTGGTGGTAACCGTGATCTATAAATAAATAAAAATTACCACCAGACTCATTCAATTTCCATAAGCTACTAATAATAATGCTACTTTAGGTTAAACATGTTAAAATACCAATTGTTCTTTTTCATTCATTGATCTTTTAACCAATACAGATTTACTAAAGAATGAATCAGACTTTGTTGATTCAGTACTAGGTTCGCATATCATTGAGGTGTTCACGACGACCTATAAATAAATGATGATTACCAAATTCATTCATATAGAATCAAAATTAACGAAAATAAATTTTAATGATAAATATTACCTTTTGATTAGGGATTTCTTTGTCTTTGGAAATAAGCGGTTCATGACGTACATTTTGATTCAAAACGTCAGGGCCTGTTGTCCGCTTAATTTTTGAAAACAGCTTGTATGCCTAAAAATTCAAAATGGTTGTATTTGATAGTAATAAGTAAGATAAGATAATATAATTGAGAAATGAAATAGTTATTCACAAATAGTAGAGATCAATATTTTTGAGTTAACAATTTGGAAAAGAAAAAAAAGCAAATTACCTCAGGCTGACATTTTGAACATCCCAAAATTGCTTTTTTATCCCACAGCGGCACTGTAAAATTTCTTCCCCCGTCAGTTACTGAATCTATTTTTTCAGTCAACCGTGTTAGCATTTCTTTGACTTCTTTAAGTTCTTCTTGAACTTTTACCAATTGTTTCGACGCTTTCTGAGCTACTTCGACTTCTGATTTATTTTCACTCTCACCCACCTTTTTTAGTTCAAGTACATCCTTCTTGACCTTCGTAAGTTGAAAAACACCTAGATTAACCTTTTGAAGTTGGTATACACCATCTTCGACAACATTCATTTGGACCACACCCTCAGCAACTTCCACAAGTTCAATGTCCTCTTCATCTGGTTGATTTTCAATCTCATCTGGTTCAATTTCATTCTCATCTGGTTCAATTTCATTCTCATCTGGTTCAATTTCATTCTCATCTGATTGTATTTCATCCTCATCTGCTTGAGATTCATGCTCATCTGCTTGAGATTCATCCTCATCTGGTTGAGATTCATCCTCATCTGGTTGAGATTCATCTTCACCAACTTTTCCGTCTTGAATTTTACCTTCGTATACTACCTCAAGTTGAAATTCATATTCATCCAATTTTCTGAGTTGAGTTTCATCGTCATCAACTTGTATTTCATCTTCATCGATTTGAATTTCATCGTCATCTTCATCGAGTTGAAGTTCATTTTCATCTTCATCGATTTGAATTTCATCGTCATCTTCATCGAGTCGAATTTCATTTTCATTTTCAACTAGTCGAATTTCATTCTCATTTTCATCGAGTCGAATTTCATTTTCATCGAGTCGAATTTCATCGTCATTTCCATCGAGTTGAATTTCATCGTCATCTTCATCGATTTGAATTTCATTTTCATCGATTTGAATTTCATCGTCATCTTCATCGATTTGAATTTCATCGTCATCTTCATCGATTTGAATTTCATTTTCATCTTCATCGATTTGAATTTCATCGTCATCTTCATCGATTTGAATTTCATTGTCATCTTCATCGATTTGAATTTCATTGTCATCTTCATCGATTTGAATTTCATTTTCATCTTCATCGATTTGAACTTCATCGTCATCTTCATCGATTTGAATTTCATTATCATCTTCATCGATTTGAATTTCATCGTCATTTTCATCGAGTTGAATTTCATCTTCAACTTCATCAAATTGAATTTCATCTTCATCGAGTTGAATTTCAACTTCATTTACTTTTACGGGTTGAATTTGATGCTGGTCTTTCTGCAATTGATTTTCTTTGATTTTCTTAATGTCATTATCATTACCAGTTGTATTGTCCTGTTCGAAAAGATCTGGAGGAGGTAGGATATTTAGTTTCTTAGGAAGCTCCTGTAAAATTCATAGAAATTGGTTTTACGTTGATTTAAAGAGGCGTTGAAAACAAAATTGTGGAGAGGATCAACTGGTAATACCTTTAGAGTTAATTCAACCCGGAAGTGCTTATCTTTGATGTAGTTTTCCATCATCAATTTATCGCCAACGAAATATAATTTACCAGTGTCGTTAAATATTTCTGTAATGGAAGTGGTTATTGGGTGGATGATTTGGGCTTTCGATTTTTTAATTTGAGCCTGAAATGAGCATGAAATATTATGTCAAAAAGACAAATGTCATGAAATGGGTTACACAGAAAAAAAGATGATACAGACCGAAGGGTTGGCAGGTAGAAAATTCAACTCAGCATTAAACTGTCGTCCATTAGATAAAATTCCATCTTCAAGAAAATACAACCAGAAATGTTGTCGACCATTGCGGCGTGTGACGACGTACAGGAAGTGGACTCCGTCGTATTCAATTATTATAGGCACTTTAGTGATCTTAAAATCTGATGGACATAAAAATATTCATAACAAATGCAAAACATCAAATGAATATTTTAAAGAATCAAATCCTATACAACGTTAATAATAAAAAATACAGTTAAGCCAAAACCTTTTCCGAGATAACTTTTCCTTCTTTCAAAATTGTCGAATTTCAATTTGAGAATCGCAGTTTTGGATTCCATGTTGACAGTTTCTGCTCCATGAATAGTCTTGAAATGGTCCAATATTTCAGCAACCCCAAAATTTTTACTCCAAGTAGCACAGAAAGGGCTACTTAAGCAATCAGGACGCATTTTGATGATTTCTGAAAGATTTTTTGTAAAGATATTAAAAATCCTTAACGAAAAAAAATGAACTCTGCTCTTAGTATTAGTACTTACCCAAAATAAGTGAATGTACCTTTTCCCGAAAACTCAAGCAACAAAAATATTTTCACTCGCTTTTTTCGAATTAAAAGATCGTTTGTTGATTTAGGAGTAGAGCCAGAGAGAATTGAATACGACCAGACACTAATGCCTCTTCAGTCCCAATGACAAATGAAGTCTCTTTCCGTCTTTCCTCTTACCAGTCCATCTTTATCCACAGTACAAACTATAGAGTGTGACCTTTGTTCAAACTGCACAGCACAGACAACGATATCGTAAGGATCCTATTCAAATCTATTGTTCATTTATGAAATATTCCAATCTGAATAATTTACACATTTCTTTCGTTTTGTCATTTATTAACGAAACCCAGAATTTTACGAAATGACAACGCTAAACAAATGTATTAAAGACGTGAGGTGTGTAATTACTATTCAGTAGTTATTTTGCAATACTACTATGGCAATAACATAATATTTAATTTTAATGTAGGCTTAAAGATTTTGGACAATATATTCTACTGGGCCACCAGCGACCAGGACTACTATTGAATTTCAAACAATTTGCGCGTCAAAATTTGGTTTCATTTCAAAACATTCTAATATCCCAGAGTGTAATTCATTGTTTTATGTAATATGCATCGCGTTTGCGCATTTTCCAAATTGGCTTTATCTACTACATATAGGTAGAAACATACATACATAGATTAAAAGTCTAAATCTGTTGGTTATAATATAGATTGATTTTTAACTGGAAATTTTAGGAACTTTTACTTGCTGTTGACTATTAAAGTAAAAGTCTTAATGTGCCCCAGAAGAGAATTTTGTCTAGTTTTGGCCATTTTTTGCTTCAATTTTGACCTATAATTTAAACCATGTTCAACTCCAACCGATTTTACACTTTAAATGCTCATTTGGGATTGAGATATCTTACTTATTTAAAAGAATGCAGTTTAATTGCTATACCTTTGAAAATTGTAGTACGTATTGTGATGGTAGAAAATTATACGATTCGCCTTTGCTCATCCTACATTTTGCTTCATATACCTATAATCACTAGCTTTATTTACGACAGGGGCTGGGCTCTGTGACTGACTAGTCATAAATATTGACACAAAATGATATCGATAAGAAACTACACATCTAAATAATTATTGCCTTTATTCCGACAGTTTAAGTCTAAATAAAAATTGCATGTCCCTTTCTGAAATACATCTGCAATTATGGAAAAAGTAATTTCTGGAATTAGTAGGACAATTTTTAGAGATAAAATTTAGAGATATAGGCCTAGAATTTGCTTCTATTTGAAGCTGTTTAATGCACATCACGTCACTGTTTCAACCCGCCCCGAAATCTCAATTTCATTCAATGTGGGGACTTTCACCTATTCCATTCTGCTTAAACATAGTATTGTGGATTCGTTGTTGAAGTGACTCGTCCCATCGTGGGATGCTTTGTAACATTATTAGTTTTTGTACGACTTTTCAGAAGATAATAATATATGTTTCATAGATAAATTATTAACAAATCTATAACGTATAAGTTAATGCACACATTCAAACTATAAGGTATTTTGTATATTACTATAAGCGTACCAATAATAGACAAAGGATGTTGCTGATAAAAGATTAAACCATTTTGAAGCTTAACTATGCGTATATACCAGATACCATAATGCCATGTGACATTTCAAAAAATTACAAAAAACAATAAAATGTACAACGTACAACATGATCATCGACTTTTCTGGTTTTCATTGTTTTTGATTTTATTTATTATTTGGAGACTTTTGTAACATTTGTTTATAACAGGCTTTGTTAATCATTTTGTGTCCATTTTGAGAAGATTTGAGAAGATATGAATTTAACCACTTGACAAAATAAAAGTGAGTTGTCTTTGTCTCTGCTGTTTAATACGTGCGTACAGAGAGAAATCTAGGAATTGTCTTTTCTTTATAAATGTTTGTTGTTCACAATAAGCCATATAAGAGTTCGTTTAAAAATTACAATCATTAAATTAATGTTGTGTATTTGTAGCAATCAGACAAAGAGCGTTTTAATGTAATATTAATGATTCTCAAGTCCTCTAGTTGGGCCAATTAGCATAATGCTTTAGTTAACACGAGGTAATCTAATTTTCGATTTCTGACAATCCATAAATTCATGTGCTTACTACTATCAGACTGTTGCCCTTTCGTATTGTCTAGAGAGCCTGATTTTTTCCGAGATAGTGTCCCCAAATCCCACATAATCTCTAAATTACTAATTTTGTCCAGGAAGAAAATTATTTATCCAATTTTAACCAACCATACTCCACCCCAAACCGCCACCCTGATCTTTATATTAAGTAGAAATTTAAGATAAGAATCCATTTGAATGGTATAGCAGAGGTATCATTCCTGTTTTCGTAATTAAAGATTGGTGTAGCATTAAGTAGGATATATACAAGCGACAATAAATAGTTTATTGTCTCGATTGCAATCGGAAAGGATTAAGCGATTTTATTATAGTTCTTAGAGGTTGATTTAATCTAATCCATGTAGCATTTAATGTAATTAATATATATAATATTATGATATATTATTACGATGATGGCAAATGCCACGTTTACCGTTTACGTCATTCGATTTTTTCAATATTGTTATTCTTTATCAGTGTATACACTTTAAGTGATGTTCATTATCAGCCGAATGAAATTATCAGTGAAGCTGTTATTATCTTTCTGTGACGATTTTGCTAACATACGTTTACTCCATAAGGTATTCATGATGTTACAGTTACAATATTTTAGTCTTTCTATAATGTACCTGGCATAGTACCAACAAAACATATTTTACTTACCTTTATAGTAGAGTGGTAAATCAAACAGAAGATTTCCAACCTATGCATGGCCATATAGATGGTAAATTACTTATAACACAGTTGTTATAGTAATGCCTTATCTTTTTTCATCTCACTGAAATATTCAAAATACAAACTTTGTAAATGCGTGGATGGTGCTTTCAAAGATTCCTTACACAAAGCTTAAACGGTAACACGGCATGCAAGTCTGCAGAAGTATTCCTAATTTGATTTTTCTGTTTCGCAAATGTCCTTATGGTCACTTCAATTTGACAGTTCAAGATAAGATCTATCATCGTCATTGTTAATGAAATTAATATAGCAATAGGCAAGGAACGCTATTTTACCTGATTCAAATAATTTAAAACACTTTTCGCATATAAAAGCGGACTTTGCAATTGTAATTAAGATGATTTATTTGAATTTATTTGTACCACAAGGTTTGTCAGTCTCATTTACGTAAGTTCATAAGTATAAATATAAGACTTCTTAAAAATTATAATTTGGCAACAAGTTTAATAATTGTAATATATTTTGAGCAGGTGTTAAATGATATTTTCTAACCGTCAAAATTAGTATACAATATTAAAACCAGAAAACAGATCTTGAAATGGAATTTTGTAATTGTACCTTGTCTTCCGAATGTTGCCAATTTCTTAACTCAACCAGTGAGATACAAAGAGAAGTTTATCAGTGGACTATATTAAGAGTGTTCTTAGCTGTTCTACTAATTGGTATAAACATTGTTGCATTTGGAGGGAATTTATTGATTCTTTTGTCAGTAAGCCGAAGTAAAAGGTTACGAGGAAGGTTGCTAAATTGGTTTATTGTCAATCTCACTATAGCAGATTTATTAGTTGCAGTTATCGTCCTTCCCTACAACCTTATTTCTAAATTGACAAATATTTGGTACTTTGGCAAAACATTTTGCAAGATTTGGCAGATTTGTGACATTTGGTTTTGTTCTGCATCAATATTATCCCTGTGTGCCATATCTCTTGACCGCTACATCGGTGTGACTCATCCTTTGACATATATCACCATTATGACAAGGAGAAGGAAAACAATTCTTTTGGCTACTGTTTGGACTTGCTCATTCCTAGTGAGCATAACGCCGTCCTATTTTATTTGGCCTCACAAAAATCATTTGGATAAAAATTGGTGCAATTATAATTCAAATCCAGGAAATATGATTGCCGAGGCTTTAGTCGGATTCTTCATCCCCTCTGCTGTAATATTGATTCTTTACTGGAAAATCTATTGCGTGGCAAAACAACAGGAAAATTCGTTGGCCAGAAGCTTTAAAGCATCTTTAAGAAACGAAGACGCTAAAGGTAACTCCTTATCACTGTTTTCTTACTACAAATGAATATTAAACCATAAAATCGTATAGTGCAGTTATTAGTAGTAGAAAACGCTGAGTTTAATTTTTTATGGTTTGACCTACAACTTTTATATCAAATTGTAACCATATTAATATGACACGAATGATTTTAATTTTTTTGAAAAATGTCAATTTTTGTCAGAGAACTCCAAATTTCTGAAAAGTAATAACTAACTTAATAAATAAACGTTAAAATGTTTTGCAGATCTACAAAAGCATGCAGGTGGAAGTAAAAAACATTCAAACTTGGACAAAAATCGTGACAAATCTTTCACAAATGTACAGAATGAAAATATTCCAGTTGTGAAATTTCGTCGACAGAAGAAGGCTGCCAAAACGCTAGCAATTATCATCGGAGCATTTTTTATTTGTTGGTTTCCATTTTTCACATTTCTTTTGTTGTCTGGTCTTTCCATTGACTTCAAAGGGCAGGGCATGCTTATAAATGTTTTCGTTTGGTTGGGATATGTAAACAGTGCTTTAAATCCATTTATATACGTCGGGACATCACAGCAATTCAAGCTGACTTTAAAGGCAATGTTAAAAATGAAAGTTAGGGAAGAGTTTTAATAAAATATATATGCAATTTCGTTCAATTTTCAGTAAAGTTGGCAGTGATCAAAATTTTTACAATTTAATGTTGACGTCATTTAAAAAATATTTACTGTCTAAAGACAATCTGATGAACATAATAAGCATTGTTACGTTCTGTAATATCTACATGTACAGTTAATGACTTAAGTAGATAGTAGTTGCATCCTGATACAAGATTACAAGCACGTATCCAGGAATTTGGCCTAGGGGGGGCACACCAAAATATAGTAGTAAAATGATGCCATATTCGCGCGAAGCGCGAAAATTTTTTGGATTTTTAACCTTTTTTGACAAAAAATTCGCCTTTTTTTGTAAGCTTAGGGGGGGGGCCCGGGCCCCCCGGTTCCCCCTCTGGATACGTGCTTGCAAGATTAAATACTGTTCCTTCCATATCCCTAACTTTTACTAATAAAATTATACATTACATAAACGCAGGTACTTATTTGATTTCAAACTAAACCTAACAAAAAAACATGTGACGTTTCAACCCTCTATCAAGTCAAAGCATTAATAGCATTCATTCTCTAGGTTGCGTATCTGCTTCCATCAAAATATTCACGTTACAAAACCTGTTGGACAAATCGCGATGGTTCTTATCCAGGGAACAAAAAATAACTTTTTTACCTTTCACCATTTTTTTAAAAAAAAGGTAGGAGTAAAATTTTAGAAAAGCAGTTCTTTTTTTCCTTTTTAGATGTATCAGCATTTACTTCCACTTTATATGTCAATAAAATACAAAAGGTAAAAAATACTGCTTTTAAAAAATATTGTACTTTTTTTACTTTTTGTAAAAAAGGAGTGATTTTTTGTTCCCTGTTCTTATTTCATAGTACCTGTAGCCCATACAGGCGGTTGAAATGTACATTAGTTGAAACCACCATTTCTATAAAATAACAAATTTCGAACGCCGTTGAGGTTTTTATTAGCAGACTAAATGGAAACCACCAAAATATTAAATTTCAGTTTTTCGAAATGCACTTTTTAAATTATAAACTCCCGTTACATGGGAAAGAAACTGAAATTGATATTTTATTATGCCTTAATTTTTGGCCAATAAGCTAGGTTTATGGGCTGGGAGTTTGGGTCTCAAATAAAAACTCTGGAATTTTCATGCCATGCACAAAGCCGATTTCCGACTCAATAGTCAAGTTGTGTGACGTGACTCTAAATGTTGCACTGCGAGTCACTCATGTGCGAGTTGGTAATGAAGGGAGGAAATCTCCATGCTGGGTTGGAGATTTCAAAAGGTGCACGAGGAAGGAGGTGAGGTGTGGACGGGACGTGAGAGCAGAATTCCAATCAGTCGATCTTTGGAGTGTCTTGAGTAAACAGCGAGTCTACAGCAAGTCCAAGAGTGCGATCAACACCTGACGACCGAAGAGCTCCTGTTTGATTTGATTTTCTATTATTTTATAAATTGTGTATTTTGAGTATCCTGTAATTTGGTGAGATCCTTCCAATTCTATCATCTTTATTATTTCAATCATTACAATCTATTATCCGAGTCATTCCTTTCTCTATGTTCAGTGTGTTCATTAGTTATTAAGATAAAATAAAACTAAATCTTATGAAATTCAAAGTCCTTTTACTGAGTGTACGAACTTGCATATCCGATAGTTATAAACTACAACATTACCCACGTTATATTGGCGACCGTGTTTTCAATTGACCCCTCAACGCTTTTAAAAATTTGTTTTTCTAGTATTGAGTATCAGTAAAAATTTTGAATTCATAATTTTTCAATATTTTCACAAAATGAACACTACAGCAGTGATCACACACTACTGGGCTATGATGAAATGGTCTGACTCACTTTTTCCTTATTCTGGTTATCTGATTTCGGGCATAATTTTGACTGCGATTGTTCAAATATTATATGCAATAATCTGTCGATGTGTGTATGGTTCCCCTTCTTACATTGCCAAACGCAAAAATGCAGAATCTCGTTTGATGGCAAAAATCATTTCTGATTTTCCTCAAATGTCGGATAATGAACGTAAAGTTTTATTAACTTCTCGATTACGTGAAGTCGAGAAAAACCAATTTTTATATCCGTCACTTTCCATGCCGTCTACTGAGCAAACTCAACCGGAAATCATTACAGTTGATAACCAACACACACATCCACGGAGTCCCCGAACTCGAAACAGACCAGCTAATATTTTTGACGAACAGTTGTCAACTCATATTAGACAATGTAATGATCTGGTGAATGATTTTAAGTCTAAAGTCACTCAAAAATTGAAATCTTTCAATGAGGGTAACATTGTATTCCAAAATGAATTCAAAATTACCTACAATGAGAAAATAGAGGAAATTTATTCCACATTCAATAACATTTTTGAAAATCATGATGAAAACCTGAAATTAGTTTCTCATGATGGAACAATGATACATATTTCTGATTATGTCAAAGAGAGATTTTCTATTCATCATAAAATTCTTGAATCTCTTGACAAAAAGTTGGATGATTTTATGAGCGAGGTTGATGAACGATGTGTCAAGCAAGGGAGAACCGTAAAAGAAATAATGGGCAAAATTAACATTTTAGAAGCTAAAATCGAAAAGCATTCTAAAAATTTTCCAACCATCTCTGACTTGGAAAATATAATTGCTCATAAATTGCAAAATGTATTGTATAGTAATGACAATTCTTTTTCTTCCAGCACTAATAACCGTGACGTCATCACCTCAAGTCATTCTGCTTTGCCGCACAACCAAACTCAAGCTTTAGCTGTAAACGGCGAGACTTTGGCGTCGGTAGCGAATGCAGGTCAACCTGTCTGTCCTTCAGATACAAGCAGACAGCCGCATTCCAATCCTCCTTCGTCTAATCAGAATATCTCTCCATTCGTTCCATTAAACTCAAGTCACTCTGGTAATAGACATACAAATTTAAATAATAGTCGTATTGATGCGTGTCCTTCTGACCTGGTTAATAATGTCAGTCAGACTAAAGAACCTAATAACGAAAAACGCCCTAATATAATTTATGCAGGTACGTCTTCTAATATACCTATTCCCAAGTTTGATCCCAAACTTGATACAGCAGATAATTTTCTGGCTGAATTAGTAGTATATTTTATACAGAAGAGAATTTCAGGCGACGATAGGCTTTTATATCTTTACTCGGTTTTTGATAAGGGGGCACAGCAGATTTGGTGGAAAAGGACTAAGCAGATTGCAAAATCATGGGATGATTTCGAAAAGCATTTCATGGCTATGTATGGTTCCACATTAAATCTTAATACTTCTATAGAGAATCTGTATAGTCGTCGACAACAGACTACTGTGTCTTTTGAAAAATTTGCGTTAGAAATTGAACTTTTGTATAGGAAGGTGCATTCAGGGAATACTATTGATGATTCAACAATTCTTTCTTTCATCTCCGAAAGGGCACTTCCTGAAATGAAGGCACATTTGTTAGGATGCAAAGCTACTAACATTTATGAATTGCTTCACTATGCTTCCAAAATAGAAAAGCCAATTCAGTCTAATTCGCAAAACAATAAAGAAAAGTCTCATAGTAAATGGCAAGGAAATCTTCGTCCAATGGAAAGCAATTTTCATCAAATCAAAATGAAAATTCCCAATCTTCTGGTCAGAGGTCTGAGAAATCAGACAATGCACAGGCAAAGGGTAATGCGTCTAATGATAAGAATGGAAAATCGGCTAGTACTGAGGATAAAGGTTCACAGGGTTCTTCCAAAAAGAGTGGTAAGAAATATCCTTGCAAATATTGTGGGGAGGATCATCCATTTTATAAGTGTCCGGACAAGCCACATTCTACTAATAAGGCTTCGGTTAAGGCAAAGGACACTGACTCCACAAAAGATTCTTCCAAGTCGGAAAACGCATAAAGGGGGTAACGGTAGATGGATTCGTCGTTACTCATCCTTCCATCAATAAGAATCCTAATCGCATAGTTCCTCAAATTGAAATTTCATTTCAAAATAACACTCACTTAGCTCTTGTAGATACAGGTTCAACTCTTTCTGTCATTTCTCCTTCGATTTTAAATAGAAGTCAAAAATTAATGAAATGGACAGAAGGTCCAGTTGTTATGCTGGATGGAAGTGAAATGCAGCCGAAAGGTGCAATAAAGCTTTCATTCACTATGGGTGATAGGGTGTTTCGAAAACAATTCTGTGTTGTTGAATCCTCCTCCGATGTTTTATTGGGAATGGATTTTTTACATTCTTCCAATATAATGTTAGATTTGGCAAATCTTGAATGGGGTTTCATTGACACATGGCCTATTAAAAGATTTCCGCTGACTGTTCATCGATCCAACGATTTTCCAATTAGAGCTCTTCAATCTTTTAAAGATTTCGAGGCAGACGAGATTGAAAAATTGTTGCGGAAGTTTTCGTCTGTGGTGGACGCACCGCTGGGACGAACTGATGTAGTCACGCATAAAATCCAATTAACTGAAGAAAAGCCAAAGAAACTGAGACCTTATAAAACCTCACCTAAAAAGCATAAA
This sequence comes from Tomocerus qinae, assembly GCA_020055645.1. Taxonomy (NCBI): domain Eukaryota; kingdom Metazoa; phylum Arthropoda; class Collembola; order Entomobryomorpha; family Tomoceridae; genus Tomocerus; species Tomocerus qinae. Next base: position 64,809,057 of record CM034546.1, read on the forward strand.
ATAATAAATGAGCAAGTAGAGCAAATGTTGGAATTAGGCGTCATTCAACCATCCACTTCTGACTATTCTTCTCCAGTTCTCCTACGAGAAAAACCAGATGGTTCATGGAGATTCTGTATAGACTTTCGTCATATCAATTCACTAACTTTACAGGAATTGTATCCGCTTCCGCTAATACAAAGTTTACTGCAGAAACTGTATTTAGCAAAATACCTGAGTGTCATTGATGCTGATAAGGGTTACTGGCAAGTGGTTTTAGAGCGAAAGAGTAGGAAATACACAGCATTCATGACCGAACAAGGCTTGTTCGAATTCACCGTTCTTCCTTTTGGTTTGAAAAATGCTAGTGCTACTTACCAAAAACTGATGCACGAAGTTCTGGCGGGCTTAGATGATTTTGTTCTAGTTTATCAAGATGATATCCTAATTTATTCTAAGACATTTGCAGATCATATGCGTCATCTTGAGATTGTGATGTCTAGACTCAAAAAGGCAAATATCACAATTAATCTCACGAAATGTCAATTTGGAAAAACTAAAGTGAAATACCTGGGTCACATAGTTTCCGCGAATGGCATTCAAAAGAATCCGGAAAAGGTTAGCGCCATCATAGCTCAGCCTTCACCGAAATCTCGCAAAGCACTCAGAAAGTTTCTCGGCGCTATAGGATGGTACCGCAATTTCATTGAGGGCTTAGCAGGGATTTGTGCTCCCCTGTACGAATTATGTTCACCTAAAAGGAAATTCGTATGGTCAGAAAAAGCTGACACCGCTTTCTGGCAGCTTAAAAAAGCAATAGAGACTGACTTAGTCTTAGCTTATCCAAATTATGACAAACCTTTCATTCTTCGAACTGACGGTAGTGGCATAGGAGTAGGTGCTGTATTATCCCAGTTAAACGATCAGGGTGATGAAAAAGTCATATGTTTTGCCAGCAAAAGCTTAGAACCTGCACAGCAAAATTATTCTGCTTGCGAAAAGGAGTTGTACGCAATTGTTTACGCTCTAGAAAGGTTCAGAGAATACCTAGACGGACAGGAATTTGTTTTGCAAACAGACCATCATGCATTAGTATATCTTGATACTTTTAAGAATAATTCTCAACGATTAATGAGATGGGCTATACAGTTGCAAAGTTGGAGTCCTTGTATACAGTACATTAAAGGCAAGGATAATACTGTAGCCGATTATTTGTCACGTAACCCGGTTCCAGACAACATTATCGTTGATAAAGATGAAGAATACATGTTTCCTCCGACACATGCATGTAATGTTGTTTTAACTTGTTCTCTAGATAAAAAGAAAATATTAGCTGCGCAGAAACAAGATCCAACAATCCAAAGCCTTGTGAAAGAAGTTCCTAACAATTTCACAGTTTTGCAGGGCATATTGTACAAAAAACGTGATGAGTCATATTTACCAGTCATTCCTGACTCGTTGAGGGAAGAAGCTGTTAGTATCTTCCATGATTCACCTTATTCAGGACATTTAGGAGTAGAAAAGACGTTGCACAGACTGCGAAGTAGAGTATATTTTAAGAATATGCAAGCTTACGTGGAAAATTACATCAAAACATGTGATAAATGCCAACGCATCAAATATGATAATAGGAAACCTCCTGGTCTTATGAAATCAGCTCCGATTCAATCACCGTGGCATACGATTTATATTGATCTTATGGGTCCGTATATTCCATCTTCACCTGGTAGATTTCGGAATATTTTGGTGGTCATAGACTCATTCACTAAATGGGTAGAAATTTTCCCAATTCGAGAGGCGACAGCACAATGTCTATCAAAGATTTTAGAAAATGAAATTTTCTGTAAATATGGAATGCCAAAAGTACTAGTTTCGGATAATGGCACTAATATGAAAGCAAATCTTTTGGATTATCTTTGCAATCAGTGGCATATTAAACATATATTTACTTCAATCTATACGCCTCACTCGAACTTGACAGAACGTGCGAATCGTACAATAAAACCTATGATTCGTAGTTACATTGAGAATCAACAACATTCAAAATGGAGCAGATTACCATTCTTCCAATTAGCAATGAATACTGCAATCCATGATTCTACTGGATTCACTCCATTTGAATTGATGCTCAATCGTAAACCTAACTTACCATTCGATAATGCCAATCTAATTGATGACAATTCTAATTTACAGGCATTACCACCACACACCACAGAATACATATTCAATCGACAAAGTATTTATAATGATATGTGTTCTATTGTCAGATCTAACTTGGAGAAAGCGCAGGCGAAACAAAAGCGATACTATGATCAGAGGCATAGAGAGGATTCATTTATCGTTGGAGATTTTGTGGTCTTACAGGATGTAACGCAATCTTCGAAGTCCAAAGGAATTGTAGCTGGATTTGCTCCACTCTACTCAGAGAAAATAGCAAGAATCAACAAAGTATTCAACGACCTCAACTATGAAGTCATATTTCCTGATGGATCAACTCAAGGACCGTTGCACATTCAGTTTCTTCGTCGTTACCACCCTAGAGACTCATCTCAGCTGGATTTCCCTCCTATTCGTTTAACCGATACGTCTCAAATCATTAGTGACTCGGCTAAGTTGCATAACAATTTTGATTCACAGTCATCAGAGTCACAAGGGAATAGTTCGCATTTTAACGATGTTATCTTATATGATATAGGACTAGCTGCGGAAGAGGAAGATTTGGGGGCTTCACAAAATCTTGGTGGCACACATTCCTCTCCCGATCCAATATTACCTAAGGCCAATCCTATATTACCTCGCTCTTTATCTCCAACACCCTCAATTGAGTCTGAAATTGTCCCACATCGTCGATCAAAACGACTTAAGGGCAAACCATCGGTCAAATACAAATGATCGTTGTAAATATTGTACCAAATAATTTTATTTGCAGCTTAGAGCAATATAGTTAATTCTTTATAATATTTATGTAATATTTTTCCAATGATGATTGTTATTGTACATCATACGTATCATTTCTGCTATTTATAAGATAATTGTTCTTTATTATGGCTTGTTACAAGTACAAATCCCATTGAGATCTATTCGAACGAACTCGGGTAATTCCTGTGAATTACTTTGCACTTCCGGGGGGCGAAAGACTCAAAATAGGATATAATTATAAGCTGTGCTGATCCGAACGAACCTGAAACACTGAAATAAAAGTGTGTTGCACTTATCAGGGGGCGGTGACACAGTCCATTGTACTCACAATGACGAATATCCTATGTACGCATGTAACGTATAAGTCTATTGAGGTTTTTGCAATATCTTTGGTGGATAATGAATACAGATCGGTATGTATAATCACTATATTATCATATTGGATATTCTAAGCATTACTATGATGCTCAAGGAAAAACTGCTAATCAAATTAGAATACACACACTCTTTCACGATCTTTAAAAACATTAATCCTAAATACCTTCCTATTATGTCACAAAGATAAAACCTTTTTGAAGTTACCAAACTAATCTCTTCCTGAAGCTTGTTTCTAAACCCTCTGTAGCCCGATACAGAGTCTCCGGAGAGGGGGGGATGTGACGTGACTCTAAATGTTGCACTGCGAGTCACTCATGTGCGAGTTGGTAATGAAGGGAGGAAATCTCCATGCTGGGTTGGAGATTTCAAAAGGTGCACGAGGAAGGAGGTGAGGTGTGGACGGGACGTGAGAGCAGAATTCCAATCAGTCGATCTTTGGAGTGTCTTGAGTAAACAGCGAGTCTACAGCAAGTCCAAGAGTGCGATCAACACCTGACGACCGAAGAGCTCCTGTTTGATTTGATTTTCTATTATTTTATAAATTGTGTATTTTGAGTATCCTGTAATTTGGTGAGATCCTTCCAATTCTATCATCTTTATTATTTCAATCATTACAATCTATTATCCGAGTCATTCCTTTCTCTATGTTCAGTGTGTTCATTAGTTATTAAGATAAAATAAAACTAAATCTTATGAAATTCAAAGTCCTTTTACTGAGTGTACGAACTTGCATATCCGATAGTTATAAACTACAACATTACCCACGTTATAGTTGTCAGCCTCAAAATGAACTCCTTTGAAACACTGCAAATGTCGTCATTAACCTACGTTTTACCTACCTACATTAAAAGCTTTGAATCCCGATAAGCCGATAATGATGTCTCAGGTATAATATAGGCAAGTATCTTAGTTCTGTAATTGTATTCATTTGATCATATTATATTGTATTTTCATATCACAAAGCTTTACATGACGAAGAAAATTAACATAATTGGTAACCCCCGTGCTTGAATAATTTAGATGTTATTATTTATTATTAAGCTATTCTCAGTAGTCAGTTGTGTATATACTATACCTAAGTGTGATTAAACGCCTCCCTTTCTCATTTGGAGTAATCAATGGTATAGAGACAGTGGAGAAAAGAACAAATTATTCGAAGAACATCTACTGTTGTGTATATAGATAACCTAGCTGGAAACGATACCTATCGCCTATCGCTATAGGTACCTTGTTTGTATATACAGGATATTAGATGAATTTAACTTCTTTTTGATTTGATCTTCGACTACAACTTCTACCGTTTAATAATAAATAAACTAAATAGTTTGTGAAGAATTAATTTCCAAAATACATTTCACAATGATTTGGAGGAGACAGAAAATGGAAATTTTTCTGTTTGTTATTTCCTGCACGCAAAAATTTGTGTCTGCTGCAAAGTTAGAAAAATTATTTTCAAAAGAGAAAGATTGTTACATCAACATAATATTTTACGAAACGTTTGCAAAGCAAACTGCAGAGATATTGGAAGATCTATTACGCACAAAAACTCCATATTCCCTAACAAGTGTTGATTCTATGAAAAGGAGTTTAGCTAAAACTTATGCAAATACCTCCGAACTGCAACTTGGAATTCAAAAGTCATTTCGGTGCTTTCAAGTAAAAGATACTGTAGAAACGCCTTACTTAAATAACCGATTCCATTGCATTGTACATTTTTCTGTTGGAATGAATTCAAGCAGTTCCATTGACCTGATATTGACAAAATACGTAATTCATTATGTAGCAGTTCAATTCACCTTTAAAGAATTCAAGACATTCAAAAAGCCTTATCTGTCTTTAGGACCAACCTGCTACAACTGGTTGAACAGTTTTCAAGATTACACAAATGTTTATTTTCTCGTTCGAAATGAAATTCTTTACAGCCAGAAGAACCAAATCAAATTTTTGGATGATATTAAAAGTTATTCTGGAATAATTGGACATTATTTCCTTCAGTCATTAGTTGAAGGAGACAATAGGGTATTCTTTGTCTGTGGAAAATGTCAACATAAAAATAAGAATGAAATTACCGAAACAATGGAATTTATTGACAGTCTAGTTTTGTTATATAATGCTACCTCAGGACAACATAATCTAAACAGAAAGTTATTACGAAATATGCGGGCAGATATTACGTTGAAGAGCAAATTTTTGAAGCAAAAAATGCATTTGGCTGTTAATCGTTTCCCAGTAGACAGACATTCTTATTGTGGGCCACGTTTAAACAACGAATATTTTACAACAGCTTTTAGAGGAGACAAGATCGACGTAATTGTTATTTTATCTTCGATTGTCATTCACAGTTTTCCTAATATGACAATTGGTACAATTGGTTGCAATCTAATTAATAAGATACAGATTTTGGATATAATGTATGAACATTCAATGGACAGTCAATGGTATAAATTAGAGGACAACTTAATTGTAACTAGCACAGACAGTTACAATTATATATCTTGTGTAGTACTGGAGGATGAGAGTCTGTCATTCTACGGCTACATCCGTCCATTTGATCTCTCTGCTTGGATTGCAATTCTGTTGACAATATTTCTTGTCACGTTATTCTTTCAACTGACATTTTTTTTAAAACACAACAAAATCTACCAGTTCATTTTCCCTTGTTATGCTTACATAGTCAACAACAATTGCGGGTTTCCCAAAAAGATGGAAAAGCATTTCTGGGTTAAAATTGTTCTGGGTCCATATTTACTAATGTTCATCGTTCTGACCTACGGCTATGCAGGAATCGTTATCACGGATTTAACTGAACCCAGAGCTGTGAGAAAAATTGAATCCTTTCAAGAAATTAAAACTTTGGGCGATATTTCAGTTGTCAGTCCTCTAGTCGGGGAATGGCCATATGAACCAATGTTAATGCCAACTCAAAGTCAGAAAAACTTATTGTACGCCTACAACTGTTATATATATTTCCACCAGACACCAACTAAATCGGATATTCCAGTCACAATTTTAGGGAATAATCATCATAATTGCTACAAAATTAGTTCTATTGTAAGCAACCTCACATTTCAAGATGTATCAATCCAAACTGTGAAGTCAGCTATGGATTATGCCAACCAACTCGGTTTCTTCAAAGACAAAAGTCATTTCCTTCTATCTGAGGAGTCGTCGTTGTTCCCCAAATTTGGACAAAAGCTGAATGCATTAATCAGTAAGCTGCGTTTTCCATCTGTTTTCCCACTGAAGACTTTTCAGTATTGGATTTCTAAATGTAACAGATCCGTGTTTGTGGATAGACAGAGTCAGATCCATCGATTTCTAAACCATTCTCATTGGGATCTCAAAAAGGGAATCAAACCAAAACGGAAATTGTACATTGGAGTGCCAGATAACAATACTATCATTTATGGTATGAGAGTCAAGAGCGAACATGTTTTTCTTCGAGAATACATGAAGAGAAAACTTTTTATTTTGTCCGAATCTGGGCTGTACACAAAATGGATGGATGTCTTTAACCACTTCAATTTCACCCAATGTCAACATTGTTTCGCTAGAGCCCAACCACGCCCTTTGACATTTTACAATTCAAACATTTTCACAATTTTTGCTATTTATATTGCTTGTCTAATTTTGTACTTTATGGCATTTTTTTGGGAAGTTAAACTTGTTTTGTTCCATATAGTTATTGATCGATTATCTAAATTATATTTTCTTGACGTTAAAACAATATTTCAGAATATTCGGCCAAAAAAAAACTAGTTTAACACTTCCTTTACCAACATAAAATACTTACGCGGATTACCAGGTGTGTGACATTTGTCACACGTAGCAGTTACCAGATGTGTGACAAATGTCACACACAGGGTTTCTCTGCCATTTTATCCCATTTTGGAATACAAAAATGACAAATAGCAAAATGGTTGTGGATCTATATTACGCTTAATATATGAATATATACCAAATATATATGGATATGTGCTTATTATATAGTCATATATGCCTAATATATATACATATATGCTTATTATATAGTCATATATGCCCAATATATATGCTTATATGCTTATTATATAGTCATATGCCCGATATATATGCTTAATATAGAATCTTATATGTCCGATAAATATGCATAGATGCTTATTATATAGTCATATATGCCACATAAATATGCAAATATGCTTACTATATAGTCATATATGCCCGATATATATGCATATATGCTTATTGTATAACCATATATGCTTACTATATAGTCATATATGCTTACTATGTAGTCATATATGCTTACTATGTAGTCATATATGCTTACTATGTAGTCATATATGCTTACTATGTAGTCATATATGCTTACTATGTAGTCATATATGCTTACTATGTAGTCATATATGCTTACTATGTAGTCATATATGCTTACTATGTAGTCATATATGCTTACTATGTAGTCATATATGCTTACTATGTAGTCATATATGCTTACTATGTAGTCATATATGCTTACTATGTAGTCATATATGCTTACTATGTAGTCATATATGCCTAATATATGCCTAATTACGATTTATATAATGTATATTTTTCGCACTGTTTAGACCATATTGTCAGTAAAAATAATATAATTCCATTTATTACCTTTTACATTGTAGTTACCAACGTGTGTGACAAATGTCACACCCCTGTACCAAAACCCTGACTGTGTGACATTTGTCACAGGTTGGTAACTACCATGTAAAGGCAGACTTTCCTCACTTAATTTTGTTATAAAAACTGAAATTATGAACCAAATGACTTCAAAATATTTTTAAAATTTATAAAACTATATTTTTGAAAGGTACCAGGAGCCATAAAGTTGTATCGCGCAACAGAGCCGAATGAAAATACAAAAACGGCGTGTGTGACATTTGTCACACACGTTGGTAAAGGAAGTGTTAAATAACCGTAAAATATTAGTGGTTTCCCACCACAATTAAAAATTCTGGAAATGGGTACACAATAGACATGACTATGACATTTGGAAGATGAATTCCAAAATATAATTTGTCTAATCTAATTTATTTATTATAATTACTTTTCGATCGTGGTAGTTTGGAATGCTGCTCAAATCTGTATTAACTTTATCCCATTTCCTGATTCCATCTGAGGTACGAGAATTCTTTTGTCCAACTAGTGTTAACATTATCATGAAAACAGAATGTATTTTAACTCAATTTTTCGAGAAAAAAGTCCTTGTACGTTCATAAAAAGCTATTTTCCCAAATGCCCGCGCGGTCAGATTAAAATGGCTCACCCATTCTATGAGGACACTCCAATCCCCACAAGCTACACATCTAACCAAATTTAGAATAATAAATTATGTTGGAGCCATTTAGTCTTGCCTGCCGCCCAAATGCAGACTTCTAAACTAACATAATAAGAAATGATTACGTATTTCAAGTAACTCTTTTATAGTTTAATATAGGTATATACACGCATAATATCGTCTGCTTAATATTACAAGGTAACAAGCCATTTTATCATGGCTGAGGCTGAGACAAAGTAGCAAACCATTTTATCATGACCGCGACAAAGTAACAAACCACTGTATCAGGAGTTAGGTTTGTTACCTTGTCTCAGCCATGATAAAATGGTTTGTTACTTTGTCTCAGCCATGATAAAATGGCTTGTTACCTTGTAATATTATTAAGCAGACGATATAATACAATTACCAAATAGCAATGCTAAACGTTTAAAGACGCGACGTGTGTAGTTACTATATTATGCCGCTGTCATTTTTTAAAACGATTACGATACTTAATTATTTTTGGCCAAAATGTTCTTGTGGCCTAAAATTCGTTTTTTATTACTTTGAAAAAATTTGGGGATGATTAAGCACCCGTTCTTCCATTCATATACATTTAAAGGACATTAACATTTACAAAGGCTACTAAAATGAATTTGTCGTACCAATGCAATGCAATATTAAGAATACCTTTATCATCCAATGTACATCACTCGAATGCTAGGAACAGGCTAAGCTAAGAATAATTTTATAACAAGCGTTAACCAGTTATAACAACCTTTTACAAACTATCTGTAGGTAGGTAGAAACGACATATTTGTCAAATTATCCACATGGGCCATTATTTAACATTGTTTTCTTTGCCCCAAAAAGACCTTTGCTATATTAACCTACATTCCATTTTCAGTATACCAAAAACAAATTTGTAAAAAAAGACATAAATGCGTGGAGATATAAACATCTTTACCTACTTTCCATACGAGAGCTGTCAAATGTTGTGCATGATAATTATGCTTTTAAGTATTCAGAAAGTGGTCGTTATTTTTAAAAATCAACATATATTAAACATAATGTAAATTCTTGATTTGCGACTTTAAAAACATATGGCAAAAGTGTAAATAACAATATAAGTATGAATATAGTTGATAACTATTTTTGAAGTACAATGATTCCAGTTAAACATAATGAATTACATAGCATAATAACATAGAATCCTTAAAGAAGTGGTCTAAACATCAGATACCTTGTAGTCGTAGTAATACAGTTTATTATAGTTAACACAGGGCTTTACCCATATTTAACGAGTACGTCTTAAACAAAAGTATTAAAAAAGATTCATAAAGTATATTCATAAGTCCATTTAAGCAGGATAGACTATTGAAAAATGACGATCCAACCACTCGTACTGAGTCATGAAGCAACGAACTTTAAGTGGCAAGAAATAGCGTTAATCTAACTTAAGAATATTATAAACATTGTTGAAAAGCATCATTATTTTCCAGTTCTTGATAGAATGAAACTTACTTGTCAACCTTGGGTTCATTAACATACCATAATTTTGTTTAAGTTGTTCAATGGTCTTAAATATATTATCACTAAGTGGATGTTTAATAATATTTAATGCAAAGAAAGTTGCTTTATAACCCAAAGCGAGGAATAATAATCTTAAATGTTGTTGTTGAAGCTGACAACGATTACTTTCTACGTCTATGTTTGTTTTGGTAGAAATTATTAATGACCTATCTAACTCTAACCACAAACATTCGATCATTTAGTATTGATGATAAGTGTAATTATCGGAGAAGTAGTAACTAGATTAGCGACTGGCCTTCTTATAAATTTAAAATAACGTAAATATCTGCAAAGCACGAAAACGCGATTTTATTCTACACTGCAAATTCCATTTTCTACCAGTCAACCACCACAAACATTAATTAAGAGCAGCAGCAGCAGAAGAAAAAATTCCAGTTTACCGTTTATACTGACAACGAATATTTTTACCTCTATATTGTTTTGAAAAATTAAGACCTTTTTAACTCTAGATAAAAACAACCATGTAGTATTTAGTAAATGTAATTTATTGGAGAAGTATAAGTAGTTAGATTATCGATTAGTCTTGTTATAAGTTCTAAATAATTAACCTGCCGAAACGCAGTTTTAAGTTACATTTCAAATCCGATATTCAAAAACGATCTCAATAAAGTTAAAAAGAATTTTAGATTGACATGGTTTTTATTTCAACATCTTATTGAGGCCGCAGCCAGAAAAACCGAGAAAAATATTATAATTTTCACTCGAAATTTTTAGCGTTTTTGTGCGCATTTAGACAAACATTTCTCAATTTCGGACGTGGCCCGGTGCCCTCTCTCAGTGCAGCCTTGATTGAGAAATTGTCTTACAGTTGGAAGTAACACCTTTATTTATATTAGTTTTTATTTCCAACTTTCAATTCTGAATTATATACGTTTAAGCTAAATTACTTTTCATAGTATCTACATATGAATTTTTATTCAGAGAACTACACAAACTATGACAACATGACACATATTCGCGCTGGGGAGAAATATTTTCTATTTTTGGCCCTTTTTGGAAAAAACACTTTATTTCTGATTTACAGGGCGCTGTGGTTACACTCCGTCCATACTATACAATTGGAAAATAATTTAAATTTATATTTGGAATCTAGAAGCCATGTAAAAGTATACGATGAAAAATCAAGTTTATATGGTTAATTGCACAGTTTGTTGTCGTATATTTATGCTACGGAAGGTTGGTCTTGAAAGTTTTAGTAAGAGTTGGAATATTGCATGGACTCAGTCTTTGTAGAATTATGACTAAATTCAAAGGTATATTTGTATTATCATAGTTTGTCTTTTCATAGTGAATTAAGCAAGAAAATAAATCTAGCACACCGATTAAATTTAAAAGGCCACATATAACCGTAATTACAAATTGAAGCTGTATATTGTGTAAATTTAACTTGTAAATACAATAATTTAAATAAACTTTTATTTACCACAGTAGCGGTTAGCAAAAATAAGATTCAACTTTGTAGACAAAAGGGTGCTTCAGCCAGCTACTATGCAGGATTTGTCTTGTAAAATCACAGGGTAAAATATTAGGTATAACAATTAAGTTAACAGCTTCAGCTTTTCCTTCAAAATAATGCATCATTGCTACTAGAGTGAGCAAGGGCGTATCTATAACATAATATTATGGGGTGGTTAAACATGCCACAATAGTTTTCTTGTACAAAAATACTTTTTGTTAAATTAGGTTAGGGGGTTTAAATGGTAGTATAGCACCCTATCATTTCCTCTTGATACGAATTTGAGTATTTTCCGATTCCTTGTTACTGTTGATTAGACAAGGAAAGGAAAGCTGTAATGTTAAAATATTATTATACTTCACTCTGATACAAAGATATATACACATAAAGGTGTTGTGTTGTGAGGGTACCTAGTATTTTGTAATTTATAGATGTATTAGATTGTGGAGATGAGGCTGCATAGACACAGTTCACATTACAATTAAATGATAATAACATTTAAGCCGTAATATTTGGGTTCAGGATACTATTGTAAACATTTCAATAATTTATGTAAATCCATATACGCAATATTATCTATTGAAGAATGACGACTTTTTCTATGAAGAATATCCTAACATTCGTACTTTGTATGAAGGAACGAATTTTACGTGGCAACAAATATCGCTAACCTAACCAAAGAATATTACAAACATTATTTAGAAGCATCAATATTTAAATTCCATTTCTTGATAGAGTGACACTTACTTGACACACTTAGTTAGTTTCATTGACACTGACTTAGTTTCGTTTTAGTTCTTCAATTGTCTTTAATAAATAATCACTATGTGAGTGTTTAATAATATTTAATGCGAAGAAAGCAAGATGTTTGAAAGCCCAAAGCGAGGAATATTAATCTTAAATGTTGTTGTTGATGCTGACAACGAATAGTTTCTACGTCTATTGTTTGGTAATATTATGAACGACTTATCTGTCACAAACCACAAACATTCATTTAATATTTAGTAAGTAGCAACAGTAAGGCAACTAGATTAGTGACTGGTCTTCTTATAAATTCTAAATAATGTGATTATCTGCGGACCTGCAAAACGCTACCAGTCAATCACCATGAAAATCAAAATCTTAAAACTTATCGATATTGTAAAAAATGTCTCAATTGAATTAAAAGTTATTATTCCAAATCTCACAAACTATTGTGGAAATGAAATTTTAGATTGGCTTGGATTTTATTTCAACGGCCTAATTGGATTCTTCCCAATCAAATACAACAAATCATTATAAGTTACATATGTATACAAATAGCAAACAACTAAACATACCTATCACTTGAATTAACAAAGGTGTGTATTTCATGTATATATTTCATGTACATTAAGTTGCTAATTGAGACTGAGAGATACATTTTTTGCAAATTTCTGCCACAATATGCGATTATTGAAACAATCAATCATTTTATTGAACTTGAGCAAGCTAACCTAACCTCTGAATGAATTCGGTTGGATCTACCTGTTTATGAATTGAGATGTCATCGATGTAGCTGTGAATTTTTGTACCGATAAGTAGATAGTAGAATAGGAGTTGTTGCATGAAATAATGAAATACACTATAGCCTTGGATAAGGAACATACGGTAATCATAAACTGCCTAAAATACAGTAGTTGCTGATCACTCTCAATACTAATACGTAGTAAATCCTGAGCCAGAGGCGAGTAGGGGACAATGAAGGGACAAACATAAGTACCGTTTCAAAACTGGAATAGATGCAAACTCTTGGTTCTTACTAGTTTATTTAGCGTAAAATGGGAAATTGTCGATCGATAACTATTTGTATGTACTTATCCGTAAGTTCAATAAAGGGTATGCATCAGAGTGTTGATGAACTGTAACAGTAAATTACTTCAAAATCCTGAACATTATTGTCTGTATTCCATTGGCTACAGTTAAACTTGAACTTAGATTTTCTAAAAATAAAATCGCCCTTTGATTTAGAATACTTATATAAATGATCGATTTGTCTTTCCTTCATTTCGGGTTCCAGACTATTGGGGCATGAGCTCACTTAACTTGACTCTGTGACTATACATGCTCTTAAGATGTTAACGCTAAAGCAAATCATTCTTTGGATATTTATTTTACAAATCGCATTGACAGCTGCTGAAAAACCAAGTAAACACATTATTTACATTACACACATTACATTTATTTATTTGCATTGTCTTGTTATGCTCGTTAAATGAGTCAAGTCCAGATTTAAAATCTCTTTGTAGGGAGACATCGGCATCGCCATCCTTATCGCAATAATGGCACAGCAAAAGAACGGCTGAAAAAATTTAAAAATGCATATAGTCGACTTTACAACGGCCAACCTGCAACTGTAAATTCAATGGCGATATTGATGGAAAGCGCTTCTTACTACGAATTTGAATATTACTCCTTTGCTCTTAACTTCAGCCCGTATTGTTTCGTCACAGATGCATACACACTTACCGAGTAAGAATCCCCACTTTTAAACTTAAAATTTGTCTAATAAATGCACAGTTGACTTACCAATTTTATTACGACTTGATTATGTGTTCATCATATTGTATTTAATTATAATGTTTTACTTTACATAGTTTAGCTTCTCCTCCGCCCGTACTGTACACGGATTATTTCCACACAATATTTGTCTACGGCCGCACATGCGATATTAATTATCATGTTTCAGAAGTTTTCTTTAATGTAATTCCTCCATACAATTCCTCGTCAGAAGCCAACGATATTGCCATCGTCAAGGTACAATTTTCATTCTATTCACCATTTGTCATCTCAATCAGTCACCATCTTACCTTTGACCTATTTGGAAAGTGATCACCATAAAACTATACCTGTTAGAGGAATTACAAACCAAAATTTAAATTATTGATACAGACGAGAGACCCAGTCGTATATGACACCAAATGTAGGGACCCGGGTCTGGAACCAGCTTGGATAAGTTGTTCTCCAGATATACCTGCAAATTACACTGACTGCTTCCTGACGTCTTTCGGGAATAGAGAAAACAATGAGACCCAAGCACCCGAAGATATAGGCATCAACAAACTTCAAATGAAAATTCTCTCAACAAGTGATTGTCAAAAAGCGTCAGGGGAGACCGATGCTTCGGATTTCTTTGACTATTTCGATTCCACAATTAACTTATGTGCGAGTACTTTGGACGGTCTAACCGGAATGTGTCTTGTAAGTTGCCCAAAATAGAAATGAATGAATAGCTATAATAAAGCATGACAGTAGATTAACTAATAAATATTCGACTATGTAAATTTTTAGAAAGATGAAAATCCATTCATGTTCTGCAAATACTGGGGCAAGACAGACAACAATGGCTGGGGATCAGGTAGTGGATCAAATAATGGTTGGAAATCAAGATCCAGTGGTTGGACTTCAGATAACAAAACCCAATCAAATACTAACGGCTGGGGATGGAAACCGTCACAAAAACAGAATTTATTGGCTGTTGGACATTGGTCAGAATATTTTGGAAATTATGGCTGCTCATCAACTTCCACAGGAGTTGACATTTTCGTCAAATACGCATCCCCTGCCTATCAAGACTTATTTAGCAAATGTGGTTACTACTGCAGTAAGGATTTGAAACCAGGGTATCGATGCAAAGGAAATCCTCCAAAGCGCTTAGGACCTGTGTATTGTTTTCCAGAAAAAATACCGAATCAAGGTTGGAGCTCCGATTCTCATTCAAGTGGATGGAGTCGTTGAGACTGGAAACCATATATTACGTTATAAGCACCAAGAATATACTTTATACACAACAAGGAAATGGGTCACAACTCTGGATTGAGTTGGGTTAATCCTTAATAGTTTGTTATTAATTTATTGACTTATTTTATTAATGGATAGCTTTATGTTTAAGTATTTGTCTGAGAAAATTATCATTTTCTTTCTGTGAGCAATGCAAAATAAACTTACTAATTCCCTCCACCATCATAAATTGATTCTTGTATAGGTATAATACAAAGTTCAATGTCTGATTTAATAATTTCGAAAGGATTATGTTGTATAAATATTCTTTATATACTAATTGTCCATATGTGTATCATTTCATACGCGTTTACAAGAAGTAATGCAGATAGGGTTGCAAATTAGGCTGCTGGTTCCTGATAAACAGAAGTGAGCAGTAGTGTAGATATAAATGCATTTGGTAAATAAATTGCGGATGTCAAAATGTGTGTCAATAGCCTTTGATCGCCCTTGTGAGGCTTTAGGGGAGACTGCCCTCGAAAGGGACACTTTTTTAAAAACTTTTTTCATAATTAATTCCAAAGGTATTACATCATTTTATTATGGGGGTTCCATTCATAATATTCTTGGGTACTATTTGATCGAACTTATTAGTTATGTTAACCTATATTGCAATAGTTACAGAAGTATATTTAAAACTAGTCATTTGTCCCTATCGAGGGCACCCGTGCCCTCGATAGGGACAAGTAGTAGGGACACAATTGGAAATGGAATGCATCGCCGTTAAACGATTTATAATTTCAGACTGAGCAAAATCTAAATCCTTTAAAATGTCAGGGTTGTATATTACCATACATTTAAATCCGGCAATAATGTTTGAACTATTTGCGGCAGCTGGCAAAGAATTATTCAATTTGCTTGGAATATCATAAATCGTTATAGGTATTACAGGTTTATTTTCTATGCATGCGTCCCAAACCGTGTTTACATATTTTTAAAGGCCCATAAACTGAACCGTGCAATGGTTGAAGCTATGTGAGCAATGCGGAGGGAAAATTAAAAATTAAATTCCATTTGATTTGAAAATATCGATGTCCCTATCGAGGGCATCCAAATGTGTCCCACTTGAGGGCACCTCACTTTTCTACATTTAGAAAATTTTCCACTGAAGAAAGCAATTTTTTATTCAAAAATTAATTTTAAATATTCATCTTCAATGTCAATACTAACTGACAAAAAATTTCGTACCTTTGAATTATTCAGGTAACCAACTTAAATTAAGACTGGTGGAGATCTGAAAATGTTACTTTAGAGTACAAAAACCTCTTTTTTAGATAGTTTTATTTTTTAACGATTAAATTGGAATCCTACATTAATAATTTTTTGTTACATTTGCTAATATGTTATTTTACATTGGAATTAAAAATTCCAGTTTAATCTGACAAGGATATCGCGAAATAATTGATGTGTCCCTATCGAGGGCATGTCCCTTTCGAGGGCAGTCTCCCCTACTCATCGTTATCACTTTATTCTTTCGAATCTCTAACCTGTAGCCATTGATGCTATTCGAGATATAGAAAAATGAACATCAGGGTGGCTTAGTAGATTTAAACATAGTAAACGCATGAGAACTAGCAGAGATTTATTTGAAGTGTGTCATTGCATGCGTAAGCGTAATATGACCTACAGTACAGCTTTGTATCTGTAGTATTTGAGTCTGAGTGGAGCAATGAGTATTATAACTTAGTGAGGCTGAATGAAAAAGATTGGATATTGTATGATGTTTAACTACATAGATCATCTCTTAATTACATATATGTGGTGGCTGCAATTGGAGGAGAGTAGTTTAACAGTCAAGAAAAATCTTCTTCATCTTGACAACCAGGTTAGTATACTTACACAGCTACCTGCATATGATATTATTACTGTTTTGCCTACTAAGACTCACACAAGAATAGTTTGCTTTGCCTTAGAAAGAATTTCTTTTATTTTCACACCATAACACTTTGTATGCAGGTACTCATGACTTGTTGCAATTGCAAGTTGTTGGATGTCCTATAACTATATTTTTGTGTATAATATATGCAGTCCATTATTTCGAATCCCTAGAGGAATTAACTGTATAAAGCGGCGGGGCTCATAATGTTGACTCACAAAACAGAGGCAGCTAATTTAACGAGGAACATCTTGTCACGACACGATACGACGATCAAATCACAATTTACAATTGCGATATACGAAATAAGGTAGAAACGGCATTATTACTACGTATATCTACCTAGTTGTAATAACTTTAGTAGATTTGATATCAACTAACATAATATCATTGTTCGTGCACTGGATAGTTTGTATTTTTCAGTTTGTAAGATGAATGAATGAGATGAGATGAGAAAATGAATGTCGGCACCTATGGGGAAGTCCGAGTGTGTGTGAAAAAGTGTGTTGTGTAATTAATAAAATATGTAAATGGAAACTAGTATTTCCTACAACTATTTATTAATTGAAAAAGACACAATTACACAAATTCACTGTGAAAGAATGGTCCAGTGACCAAAATGCCGTAACTAGAATTACGGGAGAACATGGCTTCACGTCTATACTTGACGGAAGCGAAAAGATTGCTTCTTGACAGAAGAGAGAGTCAACTTCAATTGAATTAATGAAAATGAATATGAATAACCAATTCACATTGAATTGGGAAAGAACGCTTAGAATTAAAAGTAACGGCTAAACCTTAAATTCTATTGGTTGCATTAACAAATAGTTAGCCTATTACAGTGAATATTTAGATAGAACTAAAATACTTAGAAGGTTAGACATACATAACCATAGATGGTGTTCCATCTATGGAACCAGACTGACTCACTGGTTGCAGGAACCAGTAAGTTAGTTTCATGCAATCCTATGGAAATTTACAGGTTTCAGACCCATAAGCTTACCATAGGTTGCTGGAGTTTTAGTAGGAAATTGCTGGATTTCCATACATAATACAATACATTAAAATACATGGCTCAAAGAAAAATAGGCATAAATACATACATGCTGCATGTGATGGTTGCAGCCTTGTGATGGTTGCACGTACACTGCATGTGATGGATGCATGGAGAATAGGGGTTACTCCTAAAATGACGGAGCACCCCATTTCAAATTCCTTGAACCTTGACCTAGGAGGTCAAGTAAGGTTTAAAAAAATAGATAAAAATATTCTGAACAAACGTATCAGAACAGAATTTAAGTAAACAAAACATAAAAAGAATTATGAATGAAAAGTACATTGACATGGATAGCAGACTACATAATGCGTGCTAAAATACTGAAAAGGAACGTCTTACGTTCCGAACATACACCCGGGCTTGAGATATTAGATATCTCAAAATACAATACATAAAAGAATCACATGAATACGTAAAACTACAGAAAAGAATGGGTGAATGCTCATGAACATACATGACAAAATAATAACATAAGATGTATGATATATCTAAAACTAACATACATAAAACATTTGATGACAGATAAGGTAACTGACATAAGAATGACAATACTTAGAGTACATAACATAGACATTAATGTATGATACTACAGAGTGCATTACATAGACATTAATGAGTGATAATACAGAGTGCATTACATAGATATTAATGAATAATACATAGAGTACTTAACATACAGAGAACATCATGTGGTACATATGTGATGACATATGCATGAACATACAAATACAGACATGATACGTGGAAACCCAAATGAGATGTGGGAACATAAATGACAATTACATGTGGAAACAATTGACAAATGAAAATTACATGCGGAAACGTGAAAACCACATGTGGAAACTACATTTTGTGGAACAAAAATACATGTTAACATAAAATACATGACTTGCGGAAACGACTTGACATGTCAATACAAAGATGTCATGTGGAAACAAATTTGCATGACGTGTGGAAACAAAAAGACATAAGGAAACACAATAGTGACTATATGTAACCAATAACATACACGTTACAAATACGTGGTAACTTTTGTAGAAACTTAATTACATGAGGAAAGTTAATGCGGAAACAAGCTACATATTCATGGTAATAAGTGGAAAGTGTAATAGAAAATAATTAATAAAGAAAGAGGGCACTTTCACTTATCCATACCCATGAGGAGTGAGGAGATGTTGACAACAGAACGACGAGAGGATCCATTGAACGAAGAAACTTACTTACGTATTACTTTGTCCACGGTGAATGCTGAGGTTGAGACATCCGTGGAAGTTGACTTCATGCACGAGTTGGTTGGAGCCACTGAAGAGAGAGGAAATGATTCTTGGACAGAAGAATCCACATTCCATGAAGGAGAATGAAGAAGATGAATGCAACTTCCAATGAGTATGACATCCGAAGAGTAAGTGCACTAGGAGCCATGAAGATTTCAGGCGACATGAGAGACGGTGTTGGAACTGTCGAAGTTGCAGCAGAACTGAGGACGATGAGGAGGTGCTGGTACAGTGACGTCACACTTCTCCTTTTCTCCTCCATGATGACTGCTTCTGTTGAGACATCGACGGAGAAGAACATGATGTGATGATTTGTTGGAGGTGAAGTTGCTGGATTCCCTAAGACATGATAATGAAGAATGAAGAAGATCCTGGGTCTTCGCCACTTGGTGGGCACGAAGATTCCAGTGAGGAGGGAGAGTACATCCAACATATTTCACCGTAGATTTCTCCATTCGTTTGGAGAGTAAAGAGTGAAGAGAGCTCAAGAGGAGCTGACGACAAGTGTGGCAGTGACCACTTAATTCAATAAATGATTAGAGACACTTGCACAATTAAAATTATTTGAAGGGGCGGGGAAACGGTTCCCCCAGAGTTGATTCATTGAAGTTTTCAATGACGGAAGACATGACCACAGAACTGGAAAGCATGGAACTTGTTGACTCCAGATGAGTCCATGAGAGTTGTGATTGGAGTTTGCCGGTACATTTGGCGGAAGTGATGAAACATGATGAGTCCGGGTGGACTGATGCTGTTGACACGATGAGTGGCACACAGACAACTTGCAACCAATGCGAGGACACTAATGCAAGCACATAGATGAGTTCCATCCAGACGAATAACACCACAGAAATGAGACAGACGAGACTGGAAGGAGAAGACATAGACGAATGACACCGTGCAGAGGAAGCAGACGAATATGACACATACATAAAATTTGTCCAGACGACTTGCAACGACGTGTTGGCAAAGACGAGGCTGGAGGGATGACATGGATGATAAACACCGTTGAGATGACACCGAAGAACATGACACATACATGAAAGTTTGTCCAGACGACTGACACCGTTGAGATGACAGACGAGGCTGGAGGGAGGAAACAAATGTTACTTACTCCTTGAGATGAGGCAGTACATATGAGACCAACATAAAAATTGTCCAGACGACTTGCAACCTTGTGTTGACGAAAACGAAACTAGACACTTGAATTTATCCACAGAATGCTGACACCGCTGAGATGACCAGGCTAGACTGTAGACGTCATTGTACAGTGCTGACATTATTTGACACTGTAGCACATAAGTATTGGACAGACGACTTAGTACAGACGACTGAATATTGTTATTAAAGCTTGAAGGACGACTTAGTACAGACGGCCTTGAAACTGTAAATTGTTGAGGTGAGTAGCTGTCGACTTAGTACAGACGGCTAACTACATGATTTGTTGAAGGAGGAGTAAAGGACGACTTAGTACAGACGACCTTGACAATGAGATGGTGATGAGGATGAGTGCAGACGACTTAGTACAGACGACTTAAGACACTTTTCCTTGTTAGCAGACGACTTAGTACAGACGACTGACGACATGAGTTCTAGATGGGTTGATGGCAGACGACTTAGTACAGACGACTGACGACATGAATTCTTGATGAGGAGACGTTGAATGAAGTTGAGTAGCAGACGACTTAGTACAGACGACTGCGACACTGCAACTTGAATGGCACCGGTGACTGATGGCAGACGACTTGGTACAGACGACTGTGACACCAAGCACACGGCACAACTGACAATTTGAAGAACTAATCCAGACGAATGACACCATAGAGATGACAAAACGACTGGCCGCTTGACAGTTCATAGAGGCAACTTACTTGACTTGTGAAGTACTTGAAATGTAGGTTACACTGACACTTTGATGTAGGACGAGTGAACCACGTGACATGACTTACGGATGCTGCATACGTCTACTGACTGCAGACTTGACATGAAAGTTTGTAGACAAACATAACTTGCCGAGAGATGATGAAGATGCAGACGACCGATGATGGACGACTACGGAAATGACTTGAATACGGACGAATGGAGGCAGACGACCGCTGACATGAAGAACAGAACCGAAAAAAACCAGTGATTCCACGAAGAGAAGGTTCACAAATATCCGGTGAACTGAAGGACCAAAATGTTCGTGCACTGGATAGTTCGTGTTTTTCATTTTGTAAGATGAATGAATGAGATGAGATGAGAAAATGAATGTCGGCACCTGTGGGGAAGTCCGAGTGTGTGTGAAAAAGTGTGTTGTGTAATTAATAAAATATGTAAATGGAAACTAGTATTTCCTACAACTATTTATTAATTGAAAAAGACACAATTACACAAATTCACTGTGAAAGAATGGTCCAGTGACCAAAATGCCGTAACTAGAATTACGGGAGAACATGGCTTCACGTCTATACTTGACGGAAGCGAAAAGATTGCTTCTTGACAGAAGAGAGAGTCAACTTCAATTGAATTAATGAAAATGAATATGAATAACCAATTCACATTGAATTGGGAAAGAACGCTTAGAATTAAAAGTAACGGCTAAACCTTAAATTCTATTGGTTGCATTAACAAATAGTTAGCCTATTACAGTGAATATTTAGATAGAACTAAAATACTTAGAAGGTTAGACATACATAACCATAGATGGTGTTCCATCTATGGAACCAGACTGACTCACTGGTTGCAGGAACCAGTAAGTTAGTTTCATGCAATCCTATGGAAATTTACAGGTTTCAAACCCATAAGCTTACCATAGGTTGCTGGAGTTTTAGTAGGAAATTGCTGGATTTCCATACATAATACAATACATTAAAATACATGGCTCAAAGAAAAATAGGCATAAATACATACATGCTGCATGTGATGGTTGCAGCCTTGTGATGGTTGCACGTACACTGCATGTGATGGATGCATGGAGAATAGGGGTTACTCCTAAAATGACGGAGCACCCCATTTCATATTCCTTGAACCTTGACCTAGGAGGTCAAGTAAGGTATCAAAAAATAGATAAAAATATTCTGAACAAACGTATCAGAACAGAATTTAAGTAAACAAAACATAAAAAGAATTATGAATGAAAAGTACATTGACATGGATAGCAGACTACATAATGCGTGCTAAAATACTGAAAAGGAACGTCTTACGTTCCGAACAATCATCATGTCTTGATGCTAGATAATTGTACTTTACTTTTCATGATTCATATACAATACCTGCTCAGACACTTTCATATTGTCATTAAAGAAAGAAATCTAGTGAAGATCAACGTAATATTATATTTCATTCACTATTTATTTTTTCTGCGCCTAGCTTCAAGAACTTTCGTCGACGGAGGGAGATACATACCGTAGTAATTATATTTAGGTAGATGATTCACGCTCACACAAAAACACCTCACCACACGAGGAGAATAAATGACAATTAACTGCAGATTACACCTTAAGTCACTACTTTACTCATTGTTCTGAAAACATCACAAAACCTACGAAGAGTCAGACTGCTACATATAAAAGGCAATACTTTGACATAAGAAATGCAAGTTAAACCAATTTTACACTGACCCATTCTCAGAAGCTTTATTAAGTTTTATTCGTCTTCCTGCAGACGGAAGTGTTACTTTAATATTAATGCAATGATTTGTGTAGGGTTATCTCCTATTGTTACTTACCATCATACATATCATTCATTAACGTGTTGCATGTGTATTTAGAAAGGAAGATGGCAATTCAATTGTACACATCCCTAATCTAAGACACATTCCTGACTTTCAAAATTTCTCATGATTTATACATGGGCGTACTGTAAGCTATATAATCATGCATATAATATACATTTAAATTGGAATCCAAGTCTTTATAGACAACCTTCATAAATCTACTAAAAATTCACTTTTAATTAAATTAAAAGTAAATATTATTGCATCTAGCATTTACAAAGAGTTATGCACACTGTCGCTTGAAGATCACCATAATGTAATAATAGTTTTTAGTGACTCGGTCATTAGCACAATTTCTCGTGATACTTTTGTTGTTTAGATTTCCTACCTTTTCATTTTGACTCAATCAATATGATTTTTTTATAATAATACTTGTTGAGCAAGAAAAGAGCATAATTTCATGCATTGTTTGATTGTGTGCGCACACAACAATGTCTTGTACCTGTACGTGAACGCATTACACAAAACAACTTAATGCTGAAAAGAATTTCTAAGAAATCCCTTCCACCTCTTTTTTGCCAATAAATTAATCGTAATTAGTACTGTTGGAAATGTATTTATAATGAGGAAAGGAAGGATTGTTAGTAACTCTGAGACGTTATGCTGTGCATTTACACAATTAAACTAATAACAATGCAATTGTGTGTAAAAATGTACATTATACTGCATAGACATTTCTAAATACTTAATACAAAGTAAAAAATATTGGATTCTGTTACCTTCATATAATATTTGGTAAGCAAGAACCAAGAACTGCGATGATTGTATTATAAGTTAGCTAATATTAAATTAGTAAATAGACATTTATTAAATATTTTCAGCTTGTTGTTAGCTAGTTGGCGCACTCCATTTAATTGCACTGTCATAGTCATCATAAGTCTTGACAAACTACCTTTGTGCAATTCTGCAATTAGATCCTCATTAGAAAGTGTATAAAGTAAATATGCAATTTTCATTTTGCAAGTTATTAAGTTGCATCTGCACAATTTTCTCCTTTTAGTACAAAACATGTTTTGCTAATAAGCGTTTACCAATCTATAAATGCTAGTAGTGGAGTACTAAGGGGTATTTAACGAAAGCCTGGGCTACTACCATTTTTATTATCATTTTTCTGCCCTTGGGCCCGGCCCAAGGGCATCTACCTGTATAACCATCACATAAATCACTCGCTTGCTCGCTCTTGCCAGAGTCGGTTGTCCTGCCTCTCTACTCCTCTCTGCCTCTCTGCCAACCCACATAATATCAATCCACTGCTTGTTTTACCTTGCTGCCAGGGATCCTGACCCTAATAATTGTCACGGCAAGTTAGGAAACTGCCCATCTGTAAGCTGCCAGGATTACTAGTTCCTAAAAATTGACTAGTGAAATTTCAAAACTGCTTTTGGTATTGGATTGTCACAGACTACCTCACATCAACCAACTTACAAAAACCACCAACAGCACTTCCATCAATCACACTGCAAACTACACCATAACTCTATTAAGGTTAAGTTTTTAAGTTAGATTATAATTTAACAATAATGAAGTGCACTAAGTGTAAATGCACTTCGTGTAATGAAATTGTGGAGCTGGTCAAAAAATTAAACGAAAAAATTGATACATTGGAAAACACGGTAGAGATTTTGAGAGATGATTTGAATAAGAATTCAAATGATCTGTCGAAAGAACTGGACCTTGTTTGCATGAACTCCAATGAAATATCTACAAAATTGGCTGTAATAGAGGAACAAATTATAAAAAACGAGCGAAAACATAACATTATTATCAGAGGTCTTCAAGTCAGTACAGGGAGATATGATGACATATGTAATACGGTATTAGAAGTATTTACATGCCTTGAAACGTCATTCTCACAAATCAGAGATATCGATGTCGTAAACTTTAATCCTCTCATAGTTAGAGTAACGATGTACTCTACTATGGCAAGAAGGAAATTCATTTTGAACTCAAAATGGCTTCTGAATACTCCTGATTTGTATAATGTTACCATATCTCCAGACTATACAGTAAAAGAAAGCCATGATAATAAGTATAGGCGAAACAAACTTTATGAAATCCGACAGTCAAACCCAAATGCATATATAAGAGACAACTGTATTTTAGTTAGTAGCTACGATAGAGAAGGTATAAAAGGCGAGCACATATTTTATGATTTTAATGAAACTGATAGGAATAATTACATTAACATAAATAAGATAAGAGTAAGTAAATCAGGCGCTGAGGTGAATGATTCCTCCAAGCAACCCATGTTAAAAACAAATATCTCAAAACCAAAAAATCTATCAACAGCCTCTAGTTCAAAACAAACTCAGCATGCAAAATATATAGCACCAACACTTACTAAACCAAACTCAAAGGTTAGTAAAGAGATAACACCATTAGGTAGACCTCTACGACCAAAGCAACCTACCGTTTTATATGATGAAAGATCATCTTTTCAACAAGCAAAGACAAAAGCAAAAGGGTAAATCTCAAAATAGGACAATACAACATAAATAGTATTAGATTTAAGACAACACAACTGCAAAACTACCTTAATGTTCATGACTTCGATGTTTTATGTATATGTGAAACTAAACTATCACCTGAAATCATTTTAGCTTCAATCCCAAACTACAATATCATTCGAAACGACAGAACTGCTGACGGAGGCGGAGTAGCAATAATTTATAAAAAGTCCCTTACGGTTAAAAAATTTGTATTAAACATAAAAAACCTTCATCCTGACTCCCTAATTGAAAATGTTGCAATAGTTGTACAACTCAACAAATTTAAAAGTGTATTAATCTCTTGTATATATCGCCCTAAATTCTTCTTATCTCATAATGACATATTTGATATTGAAAATATGATACAGGAATGTACAGCCACAAAAAAGCCTTTTTTCATGTGTGGTGACTTCAATATTCATTTAGAAAACAGAAATGACAGCAATATTAAAAGTTTTATCTACATGTTGAAAAGAAATTCAGTAAATGAAGTAATAAATAAGCCAACTAGAGGAGACGCTAGACTTGACATTATTATTACGAATGATACTGATAGTGTTTGTGAAACTGGTACTATACCTACTGACTTATCTGACCATGACTCATGTTACATTGTACGTAAATGTAAAAAAATAATACCTAAAAAAATAAAAATTGAGTTCAGACAGTATGATAAAATCCATGCAAACCTCTTAGCTGAAGACCTAATAGCAATTGATCAGGCTGAAGGACCATTACAAGAGAAAATTACTTATTTTACTCAATCCTTAGTAAATACTTTTGAAAATCATGCCCCTTTAAAATCCGGATATTTTGTAGCTAAAAAACATCCTTTCTCCCTCACAGCTGACTCTAAGGAACTGCAATGTAAGAAAATAAATGCTAAAAAACAGTTATCTCTTTTTAAATCTAATGAAAATCTAATTACTTACAAAAAAGCTAAACGAGAATTCAATAAATCTCTTGAAAAAGATAAACAGGTCGACATTAGGAAAAAAATTGACGAAACGGGAGCTTGGAACACACTGAATGAGTTATTTGACAGAAAATCTCTCAGTTCAACATGCGAAATTGACGTTGATACAGTAAATGACTATTTTTGCTCGATTTCAAATGAAAGTTGGAATCTACCTATACCCAAAAAGCCAGAGGAGTATAACAAAATTGATAGTACTCTAACACTGAAACAAATCAACTCTCACCAGCTATTTACTACATATAACCATATGAAAAAGAGAGACAAAAAGTCAATCGACTCACTCGGCATTTCTCCAATTATGGTTAAAATGGCAATTGGGTGCCCTAATGTATACATGCAGATTCTAGACATAATAAATTCAAGCATTGAGCTCTCAGAATTTCCTTCATGCTTTAAACTCAGTATAGTAACACCTGTACCAAAAGTAGATACTCCATCTAAGCCTGAACACTTTAGACCTATATCAACACAACCCTTTCTATCGAAAATAACTGAAAGAACGGTCTATGAACAAACATCGTGCTACTTTGAGGAAAACTCCCTTTTTTACAAAGGGCAGTTTGGATTTAGGAAAAAACATTCCACTGAGCATGCAATTGTAGCACTAACGGAGTACATGTATGAAAAACTGAATAACGGGTATATTTGCATACTAGTGTCACTAGATTTGCGCAAGGCTTTCGACGTCATCATCAGAGAATTTTTTATAGAAAAGTTAAAATGGTACGGAGTAGACCCAAAATGGTTCAGGGCATTCCTGTCTGATAGATGTCAGTATGTTAAAGGGGTAAATGGCGAAAAATCAAGAGTTATTTTCACCACTAGAGGCAGTCCTCAAGGCAGCATATGTTCTGCCCTTATATTTTCAATATATATCAATGATTTACCATTAGTATTACAAAAATGTATAGCCATATTATTCGCTGATGATACAAATTTATGTATAGCTGGAAAAATAGAGCACTGGGAAAGGATTAAGAGTGATCTCATTTCGGATTTAAAACAAATTAATAAATGGATGGTTGATAATGGTATGTCTTTGAACTTAGCTAAAACTCAAATGATAGTAATCGGAAGTGCTAATAATGTTAGTGAAATTGGTGAATTTGAAATTGAGGTAGAAGGTATACGCATTACAAATTCTGATTCGTTGAAAACACTGGGTTGTACTTTTGACCCCACCCTCTCATTCAGAAACCATATAAATATTCTTTCAGGTAAATGTCATGCAATTATTAAATCATTATATCCGATTAAACCACTGATTCCCCAATCATCCCTTATTCTATTATGCAATGCATTAATACTATCAAAAATAAACTACCTTTCAATAATATGGGGAAATGCTAATAAAACTAACCTTCGTATTATAGAAAACATAATAAGAAGGGTAGGTAGAATGGTCCTAGGAAAAAATTGCTATGATTCGATTAAAGAAGATGTAACGTGTAAATTACAATGGCTATTACCAAAAAGAATGTATAAAAAATGTGCGCTCACTCTATGTCATGCTATTATATACAACACATGTCCATCGTACTTCACTAATTATGTACAAAAGAAAAATGACATGTGTAATTATAACCTAAGAAATAAAAACTGTATGAGTACTAATTTACTACCAAAAAACAGTTTTGGGCTCCGATCATTTCATGAGGCATCATCACAATTGTGGAATGACTTACCTAAAGACATGCAAGCAATTGAAGATGTTTCCGCATTTAAGAGGGAGCTAAAACAATATCTTTTAAAAGAACAAATATGTGAATGTCTGTTAGCCAAAGATAAACTTAAAAAAAATGTTTGTAACTTGTCATGTATTGACTCTGCTATAACGGGTAATTACTCATAATACTTTCAAATGCTGTTATTTAAATGTATAAGTCTACTAGTACTAAACTATAACTTATAAATGTACAATGAACTATGGACTAAATATTATATCAACACAAAAGCTCGCTTGGTTGTAATTATTCTTATAATCTGAGATGTTGACGAATAAAGTATTATTATTATTATTATTATAACCAACAGCTCAAGGCCGTCGGCTATGCCTATAGGGGGTTTTGGGTGGGGGGAGGGGGGATTTTGGGGGAGGGGAGGGAGGAGAAAGCTGGTGAAAGCAAGAGAGGAGGCAGAGAAAGATAAGCAAGAGAGCAGGGAAGAGGTGTTGACTGCTTGCTCGCCCACAAGCTAGTGAGGCTATGGCACTGTGAGTGCCAGTATAAGTCCCCCTAGCACTGCCTCCTGTTCCCTGATTGGCTGGCGCCAATTTGTCTGGAACCTCCCTCCCTCTCGTCCCTTTTTCTCTACACTCTTCCAAGCTTGAAGCGATCCCTAGATGCCCCATGTAAAGTCACCCTATCTCACAATGCTTAAAGTACCTAAAGCATTCCTTAAAGTATCCACCAGCCCTTACTACTGCTATACATTGCACTACTAAAGTACCTAACGCAGTCACCCGTACTCCTTATATTAGCTACTATAACGTACTCCTTATACTACTCTCTATACAACGTGCTGGCTAAGTACCCACCATGCACTACAAGGGTCTCTTTACTGCCATGGCTGAACAGGATTATTCCTGATTTAGAAAAGAATGTCAGCCGACCCTTCGTTCACTCACTACACACAAGGTAATGCATACAGCCCTTCGTTCACTCACACACAATACAATGCACAAGGCAATGCATACTCACTCTACCATTACAAGTCCCGTATCCTTAATTATGCTTCATACAGTCAATGCATCTATATTCCCTATTGTAGTATACCGCCTAACTATAAGGTAAACATGCAATTATCTTTAATTAAGGTGCAATTATATTTAATTAACATGCCAATCAATTTAATTAACATCCGATTTAACTAATTAACCTGCAAATAAACTAATTAATGAGCGAATAAACATGATGAAAAACTTTTAAATGCCCCTAGTCTCCTCATTTTACCTCCCTACCTCCTCTGTCCTCCTCCGTCCTCCTCCTTCCTCCTCCTTCCTCCTCATCTCCTCATTTCGCCTCCTCATCTCCTCATTTTCCTCCTCATTCCCTCATTTTCACCGAAAAACATGAAAAACACAGTAATCACCTGTGTGCGTGCGCTGAGATATTTTTAAAGTGAACTACATCCTCCTTCCTCCTCCGAATCCTCCTCCGTATCCTCCTCATTTCACGATACTCTTGTAAAACACTAGTGTGAGTATTCTTTGGTCTCTAACTTTACTCAAACGTATCCTCAACGTTTACGACCTTTCCTACGACAGCCCAACGTTTGTGACCTTTCCTACGACAGCCCAACGTTTATGACATAACCCTAACGTTCGATGAACGTCTGCTACGCACTTGAGCTCAACCTGCTCATTCTATCTCTAAGTAAATGCAATTACAATATCTATATTATGCATTCCCTGTGACTTTTATATGCAACCCTTATATTAATTTTATGCAGTTATTATGCTATCATGTCTTTGGATGTTATTAATATGCCCTATGACTATATAATGAGTTTAAGGTATTACTATATGGTTCTTGTAACTATATTATATCTATAAAATGCAATATGCAAGTAAACGTACACACCTAATCAATAAAAGTACGCAACAACAATTCTTGTATGGGTTTTACAAATTTATTTCAATATTTTACATTGAGTAAATTAAGGCTAAGAACATGTTCTTAGTCAAACAAAACTGCTCCTTTTCGGCAGCCTTTAATACTACACGTAATATGTCCAGCCCAGTAGTAGTAAGTTCATCATCCCCATCGTCGTCTTCTTTGCTGTCAGACCCATTTGAATCCTCCCCGCTAGCGTGTGATGTTTCGTATCCATTAGCTGAAGATTCATCAGATTCAGAAGCGGTTTCGTATTCATATGTTGAGTTCTCGTCATCTGCATCATTATCAGATGCGTTCACCTCTGCGATACAGAGCACTTCACTCTCACTTTTTGTGTTATTAAGTAGCTCTCGCAAGAGGTTTTTCGTTAGTTTTATGAAGCCAAACTCAGCGTTATACACGATGCGTTGGAACATTTTTAAGGTCTCCAAGGGCAAAGATTTCGGCTCGTCATCAGATTCAGTGGATGAAACGCTGGGTGTGCGTTTAGACGAGGAGCTCGAATAACTTTGATTGGAATCTTCATCAGAAGAATCTTCCCTCAACCTTTTCCGAGAGAAATATACGTTGTTGTCGTTAGCAGGGATCAACTCTCCATGCACCTGCATGAGGTGTCTGTCGAGGTTCCACTTGTTAGTGAACCTCTTATGGCAGATACGGCACTCCATTATAATAAACTGGTTTTATTATTTCAAGTAGAGAGAGAATAGTGAACACGTCTGAACTCGTTGAAGGTCGAACACAGAATGAAGAGTTTGAGCTCAAGTGCGTAGCATACGTTTCCCGAACGTTAGGGTGACGTAAGAAAGGTGACGTCATAAACGTTGGGCTGTCGTAGGAAAGGTCGTAAACGTTGAGGATACGTTTGAGTAGAGTTAGAGATCAAAGAATATTCACACTAGTGTTTTACGAGAGTATCGTGAAATGAGGAGGATACGGAGGAGGATTCGGAGGAGGAAGGAGGATGTAGTTCACTTTAAAAATATCTCAGCGCACGCACACAGGTGATTACTGTGTTTTTCATGTTTTTCGGTGAAAATGAGGGAATGAGGAGGAAAATGAGGAGATGAGGAGGCGAAATGAGGAGATGAGGAGGACGGAGGAGGAAGGAGGAGGACGGAGGAGGAAGGAGGAGGAAGAAGGAGGACGGAGGAGGAAGGAGGAGGATGGGAGGTAAAATGAGGAGGTATGAGGAGACTAGGGACATTTAAAAGATTTTCGTCATGTTTATTCGCTCATTATTTAGTGTAATCGTTCATTAGTTAGTTTAATCGGACGTTAATTAGTGTAATCGGATGCTAATTAAATTAATTGGCATGTTAATTAAGTTCATTGGCATGTTAATTAAAGATAATTGTATGTCTGCCTTATAGTTAGGTGGCATACTACAATAGGGAATATAGATGCATTGACTGTATGAAGCATAATTAAGGATACGGGACTTGTAATAGTAGAGCGACTATGCATTGCCTTGTGCATTGTATTGTGTGTAGTGAGTGAACGAAGGGTCGGTTGACATTCCTTTCTCAGTCAGGACTATTCCTGTTCAGTCTCGTGTAGTGGCAGTGTAGCATACAGACCC
Source organism: Tomocerus qinae (assembly GCA_020055645.1). Classification (NCBI taxonomy): domain Eukaryota; kingdom Metazoa; phylum Arthropoda; class Collembola; order Entomobryomorpha; family Tomoceridae; genus Tomocerus; species Tomocerus qinae. The sequence continues at coordinate 64,841,086 of CM034546.1, forward strand.
TTGTAGTGTATGGTGGGTACTTAGCCAGCACGTTGTATAGAGAGTAGTATAAGGAGTACGTTATAGTAGCTAATATAAGGAGTACGGGTGACTGCGTTAGGTACTTTAGTAGTGCAATGTATAGCAGTAGTAAGGCCTGGTGGATACTTTAAGGAATGCTTTAGGTACTTTAAGCATTGTGAGATAGGGTGACTTTACATGGGGCATCTAGGGATCGCTTCAAGCTTGGAAGAGTGTAGAGAAAAAGGGACGAGAGGGAGGGAGGTTCCAGACAAATTGGCGCCAGCCAATCAGGGAACAGGAGGCAGTGCTAGGGGGACTTATACTGGCACTCACAGTGCCATAGCCTCACTAGCTTGTGGGCGAGCAAGCAGTCAACACCTCTTCCCTGCTCTCTTGCTTACCTTTCCCTTCCCTCCTCTCTTGCTTTCACCAGCTTTCTCCTCCCTCCCCTCCCCCAAAATCCCCCCTCCCCCCACCCAAAACCCCCTATAGGCATAGCCGACGGCCTTGAGCTGTTGGTTATACAGGTAGATGCCCTTGGGCCGGGCCCAAGGGCAGAAAAATGATAATAAAAATGGTAGTAGCCCAGGCTTTCGTTAAATACCCCTTAGTACTCCACTACTAATGCTAGCATCAGTTACTGCAAGAATGTAATCATCGTAATGTACTAATGAAACATTACTTAGCTTATAATAATAAATTTAAATAAATTAAAAGAAGCAGAGTAAATTGATATCCTTTACAGAGGGCATTCAACATTCCAGTGCACAATCGACTTTTTGTGAAAATGCTAATAGAAAGAGGATTTATCTATTTTTGAATAGCGACGTTTAGAATTTAGGTAGCAAATGCGAAGGGATTACAAAAGAACTTCATTCCAAGAAGCATAACACACTTGAGTGTAATTATTATGCAAGCATACGCAAGCATAGTGATGTCTGTATTTTTTGTAGGTAAGGAATTTATTTCATGACAATAATTTTCTTTTGAGATGCACAAAGGGATATTTATGTCGTGGAGATGGATGGAGTGTATTTTTTGTGAAAGAAGTTTGACAACTTTGAAAAGGAGCTTGGGGACTTAAGGACAGAGTTCAGTTTTAGCCGGCTAAAACTATATTTGCCCACCCACCCGGGTAAAAGGGACAAAGTGGGTAGTGGGCAAAAGTACCTAATATTCAAAATTTTGAGCCAATTTTTACATCCTTTAGTGTATCTATAAGCCCCATTTTGACTTTTCCCCTCCCCTTTTGCCCACTAGCCACCTATCAATTTACCCGCCCACTAGCCACTTTTGCCCCCTAGCCACCTAGCCACTACCCACCGGCTAGTTGAACTCTGCTTAAGGAAGTGCAATAACACTCAGATGCTAGGTAAAAAGCTAAGGCCACAAAGTGCCTTAGCGCATAAAAGTTTATCTAAAATGGATGTAAGAACAATGCACAATCCAATGTAACATATGCTCAGAATGTTAGAATTATTAAATGCCAAAGGCCTTGGGGGACATCCTGCCCAACACGATTTGCATTTCGTGAAATTGTGACCTTTAAATTGATCTACCAATGCGTGATAAAGTCCTGAGTGAGTGATTGACAGCGTTCAATCGTTTCTTCAGAATCGAAGTGAGCATTGGTATTCTTTGACTTGCCATAGCACAACAGTAAAAATAGGCCGTGATGAAAACGGACTTTTTAGTGGGCTCTACATCTCCGCTCTGTGGATTCCAATGGGAATCATTCAACATTCGATGCAAGCTGGCAGTGTCTAGAATTAGTACAAAATTATGGCATTAAGAAATCCATTCTTCAGGACTAGTGTAAGGAAATCCAGCAGGAAATCGAATAAGTTTTCCAATTTTCTTTACCATATTATGAAGTTTTACAAACAATGTCCACATTTTGGTTTCATTTCTAATGTCATGGGAAATATATTTAATTGCTTCTAACAATTTAAAACAATCTTAGTCTTCTCCATATTGACTTTGAAAGTTTTCCATGGCGGCCAGGACTATGCTTACACAACGAAATCTACCAGTTTATTTTCCTTTGCTATTTTTTTGCATAGTCAACAACAATTGCGGATTTCCCAAAAAGATGGAGAAGTATTTAAAATTGATCTGGATCCATATCCACTGATGTTCATCGTTCTCACCTACGGCTATATGCAGGAATTGTCATCACCGTTTTAACTGAACCCAGAGCTGTTAGAAAAATTGAATCCTTTCAAGAAACTAAAACTTTGGGCGATATTTCAGTTGTCAATCCCCTAGTCGGGGAATCGCCATACGAACCAATGTTAATGGCAACTCGAAGTCACAAAAACTTATTGTACGCCTACAACTGTCCACAAATATTTCCACCAGGCACCAACTAAATCGGATATTCCAGTCACAATTTTAGGGAATAATAATCATAACTGCTACAAAATTAGTTTTATTGTAAGCAACCTCAAATTTAGCAACCTCACATTTAGCAACCTCATATTTAGCAACCTCACATTTAGCACCCACACATTTAGCAACCTCACATTTAGCAACCACACATTTAGCAACCTCACATTTAGCAACCACACATTTAGCAACAACACATTTAGCAACAACACATTCAGCAATCTCACATTTAGCAACCTCACATTTAGCAACCACACATTTAGCAACCTCACATTTAGCAACCACACATTTAGTAACCACACATTTAGCAACCTCACGTTCAGCAATCTAACATTTAGCAACCACACATTCAGCAACCTCACATTTAGCTCACCAGCGCTAGAGCCCAATCACGCCCTTTGACATTTTACAATTCAAACATTTGCACACTTTTTGCTATTTATGTTATTTGTCTAAAATTGTACTTTATGGCATTTTTTTGGGAAGTTAAACTTGCTTTGCTCTATAAAGGATCTTTCAATGCCGTCCTAAAATGGGGTTGCTGTGGCGCAAATGGGATGTTTAAACCCTTTTCCGTTTTGATAGTCACTCACATTTGTCAATGTCAAACCACTGTAGTTTACGAGTCGGTGAAGAAGGCGGAAACTAACTTTAATATAATGTTGGGCAAAGCAGACAGGATCTTTCAATGCCGTCCTAAAATGGGGTTGCTTTGGCGCAAATGGGATGTTTAGACCCTTTAGTTGAGTTAGTTTATTGTTATTACTAAATGTTCAAATATCTAATATTACGTAAACATTTGTTTGTACTGAATATTTTCTTTATATTGAATTTTTTTATTCCCTTTAGCTGTAGATGACTATGATGGGAGAGAAAAGGTTGTATTATCGTTGTTTCAATGTGTCAATAAATGCAATCAATCAATAATAGTGATTGTGATCGCATATTCTTAAGTCGTCATTCTTCAATAAGCAATACTTTCTACATGGAGTTACATAAATGATAGAAATGTTTACATTGGGTTTCTGAACCGATATATTTTATGGTAAACTTTCATTAACTTTCACATAAGTAATGTTTTTAAGTTCGTTGTTTATACGGGAATATTCCAAATTATTGAATAGAATCATGATTTTCTGTGGGCATTTACTTTTCCAGATTTTGAATGTAATGTAATTTGCCCTAAAAAACCGTTAGCTCATAAGTGTAACTGATATGGATGCTTAACGTAGGCAAAATACTGATACTTACATTGGGCCACACTAGTTATAGTCATTGAAAAAACACTAATTTTCAAAGTCCATCATCCCCTATAACAAACTACTTTTAATGTGCGGGATTCTAAAAACGAGTAAATTTAATTTATAGTTCAAAAATTGCCAAATTGCACTGTTACTTTAAAATCTATATAAGCTTTACATAACATATTAATGATTGTTGAACAAAGCTACTATTGAGTACTTTCTACGGTCGTCTGCTTGAAGCAGGTAAACTGATTCTCTTCTTGCTAGGTATTAATTTTTGAACGAATTTCGTGACCATAAATACTATAAAAACATCATGATGTATTTCGTAGTTTATAAGATATATTTATGCGTATTGGTTTGTTGGGAAGGCATTAATCTAATTCTATTCTAGAAGAAAGGCTTAAGTGTCTTTAGAATGTATGCTTTGTCATTAAAGTCTTTTTAATCCATCATAGATACATGTTAACTACATAATTAAATAAACCGTGACAACATTGGTATAAACAAGGTGCCTTATTTATGGATTCAAACACAAACAAGCACAAATACAGGTACTACCTACATAATGAAACTGTAAAAGGTATTCGATATTATATTGCAGAAATAACATAGAAGCAGAGCTCAAGGTGTCGAGTGTGCCGTAAATGCCGCATGCCGTAAATGTCATAAATTCACTATTTGAGAAAGTGAGAAATAACATGCTAAAAGTGCTTTTATATACAAATATTGTGTAGTAGTGAACCCAGATAAGGGGCAAACCTAGCACTCAAGACAAATTCGTCTGGCCACCCAACACAGTAATAAAAACAATTTAAGATCCCTTAGGTTATTATGTTAACTTTGTAAATACAAAGTATATTTAAATTAATATACTTTTATTTCAGTATGGTTGGAAAAATTAGCTGCAGCCCCAACTTCCTGATGAAAAGGAATTTCCTACACCAAAATAATGACTGTAGATTGTAGCATCAAATACAGGGAACAATAAAAGACTCAAAAAAATCACCAAAAAGCTTTTTAAATCGGAAAAATAAGATTCTCCCTGGAATTTTGGAAAAAATATACAAATTCTATGAGTACAACTTACGAATAAATATTTTTAAAGAATAAATACTTAGTTACCCAGTGCTGTTATTTCATTCTGTTATATACAGGTATGCCAACTACCAAAGAAATCAAGAGGGTAGTAACAAAGTAAGCCCAGCTCTACTAAAAAAAATGTTAAATAAGTTTGTCGATATGGCAACCAATTTGGATTAGAAGTTTTGAAATGCTATTTAATAAGGCATACAATATCGTCCCTTAAGGATCGAAAAAGCCTCTATCCACTTTAAGATTGGTGGACGAATAAGCCTATAACCATTTTTTGTTTGGTGGACGAATAAGCCTATATCCATTTTTTGTTTGGTGCAGGAAATAGCTTCTATCCTCTTGCAGCTTTACTTGTAAAGTTATAGGGGCGTATTGATACATAGTTAATATGGGTGGCGGAAATATTGAAATTTTATTCTTCCTTCCAGCCAGTTCAGTTTTATTTATCCAATATCAAAATACGAATTTGTGTCATTAAAATTTTTGTTTTTGTCTTATTTGGTAATTAGCTAAAATTTTATAATGCTTATGTACATTCTAGCATGATATATTTCAAGTATCAACATAAAATAATAAATACTTCATTTCGTCAACTCATTTATTCTTACTGTGCCCCAACAACTTTACGTAATGCTGTAAGATCAAGGGCGTATCTAGAATCCAAATTTAGGGGGTGCTTGAACATATGACAAAAATTTTCTTATGCATGAAAATACTTTTTATTAAATTTTGGGTAAATATTTAGTTTATTTTGGGAAATTTAGGGGGTGCTTAAGCACCCTAGCACCCCCCCTAAATACGTCCTTGTGTAAGATGACAGAGGCTATTTCCTGCACCAAACGAAAATTGGATATAGGCTTATTCGTCCACCAAACAAAAAATGGATATAGGCTTATTCGTCCACCAAACAAAAAATGGATATAGGCTTATTCGTCCACCAAACAAAAAATGGATATAGGCTTATTCGTCCACCAAACAAAAAATGGATATAGGCTTATTCGTCCACCAATCTGAAAGTGGATAGAGGCTTTTTCGATCCTTAAGGGACGATATGATCATTACGAAGTGTCCCCTTTCGCTAATCATTTCATTTCATTTCACGACTCACCACTATTCAACATTCTTATGTAAATTTCTATTATTGTTGTGATATTATAATAATTATAAACGACTCATTTCGTTGGTTTAGATGAGCAGGGAGCAGGGGAAGATACCCAAAAGTGCTAAGTGTTGCCTTCATCACTTACGCATGCACATGTGTTACACATGGGGAAGGGTTTAGCGTTACGTAATATATGAAGGTTTCCTGGGCTGTTCAACCAGATATAGATACTCAGGTAATTTTTTTCCAGTATACGATAATATTATAGAAATTAACATCATTAACAAAAAACAAGAAGCTGCCAGGGTAGATGGCTAGGGGGCAAAAGTGGCTAATGGGCGGGCAATATGTCAGGTTGTATAGAAATCGAGGTATTCGATATTCCATGGAAATATTGATTACCCACCTCTTCTAAGTCCATAGACGGGTCATTGCATTGGCTAATAAAGAATGACGGCTTTTGAATATCCAACTATAATCAAACAACGAACTTAAAAACATTACTTACTTATGTACATGAAATATATGGGTTCAGAAACCAATATAAACATTTCAATTATTATGTAGATCCATATACGTAATATTACCTATTGAAGAATGACAGCTTTTTCTATGAAGAATATCCGAGAATATCCGAACATTGTACTATGAAGCAACGAATTATACGTGGCAACAAATATCGCTAGCATAACTAAAGAATATTACAAACATTATTTATAAGCATCAATATTTAAATTACATTTCTTGATAGAGTGACACTTCCTTGACACAGTTAGTTAGTATTAAAGTATTATTGACAACGTCTTAGTTTCGCTTTAGTTCTACAATGGTCTTAAATGTACAATCACTATCTGGGTGTTTAATAATATTTAATGAGAAGAAAGCAAGATGTTTTATATATATATATATATATTGCATAGACGAAGCTACAATAAGAGCTCTGGGGCAAAGAGCCCTCAGTATCATCGAAAATTGGTGCAGTCAGCGGGATCTTTCTATCCACCCTGACAAAATAGAAATTATTATATTTCATACACGGCATAAAAAACCCAACATGAAACCTCTTAGACTAAAGGGTGAGGACATTGCATTTGTCAAAAATGTTCGGTACCTGGGTGTCTATTTGGATAATGGACTGAATTGGTGCACTCACTGTAATGTTAAAAGCGCCAATGCAAAAGCAGCTCTTATGCAATGCAAAAGAGCTGTTGGCCAAACATGGGGCCTTTCCCCGAAAATCACTCTGTGGCTTTACACTGCGGTAGTCAGACCGGCTTTATCATATGCAGCTTGTTCGTGGCTAACGGCGGTTCACAACAAATCCAGAATGACAGTTTTGGCCAGTGTTCAACGACTGGCCTGCCTTATGACTACTAGTGCTATGCATAGTTCACCCTCTGCAGCATTAGAATGTATAGTAGGTATTGAGCCTATAGAATTATTTCTTACCAAAACAGCTATTACTACAGCGCATCGACTGCGTTGTACTGGTAAATGGCTTCCCTGGCATGGGAGAGGGAGCCTTAAAAGATTAACACACGTTGATCTAATTACAAACATTTTGAAACAATTACCTGAGTTGGAATTTCCTATGGATTCAATTCCCTCAACTGCCCTCATGGGTAAGAATTTTACAGTTTTGGACACAGAAAAACCTGTCATTCTTCAACCTTCAGACCGAAGACTGGTCTGTTACACTGACGGGTCAAAAATTGACAACTTCGCTGGATGTGCTGCAATCGTTCGTAGCACTGACAGCCACATCATCATACAACAATGCTTAGGAAAATATTCTACTGTGTTTCAAGCGGAACTGGTAGCTATTCTAATGGTAATCTTACGAATCACTGATCTGAACTGGAGAGATGAAGTAGTCATCTACAGTGATTCTCTCAGTTCTCTTAAAGCTCTTGAGGCTAATTACACAGAGTCGGCCTTGATTCTCGAATGCTTCAAAGCCTTAAATATACTTTCCAATAACGCATCCGTTACCCTTCAATGGGTCCCCAGTCATACTGGGATTATAGGTAACGAAGAGGCGGATTTGCTAGCGAAAGAGTCCACAAAAATGGAAGTTTTTGGTCCTGAACCAATACTGCCTTTTTCAGCCCAATGTGCAAAAACTGTCATCTCAAAATTTTTCAACAAATTGAATATTCAAAATTGGAAAAAACGTACGGATTGTAAAAATACAAAATTATTCTTGCCTTCACCCTCACACATCAAAAGCATATATTTCACAAGTTTGAGTAGAAGAACGCTCAGGGTCTTCACTCATTTAATTACTGGTTTCTCCTCCTTGGCCAAGCATCAGAATCTATTGGGGAATCATTCGTCTCCGCTCTGCCCATTGTGTGCAATAAGCGTCGAGACGTCGGTCCACCATGTGGCTGAATGCCCAGCTTTGAGCGAGTTGAGATTCAAGCACCTGAGTAAGTTTCTCGTTCACGTGGATGAGTTACCGGGGTTGCCCTTGTCGTCTCTGCTTTCATTTTGTATGTCTGCAGGACGAATGAGTGGCTTCTCCGAACAGTAAAGCTGTTCAGGGAGCAACTGCAAGTAAGTCCTCGCGGCTTGAGCGGTAGTGTGTCTTTGCTACTCAATAGTATTGAACTCACTCTCCCACTAACACACAAGATGTTTTATAGCACAAAGCGAGGAATAATAATCTTAAATCAGAGTATAAAATTTACCACTTTTTAGGCTGTTTTACCTTCACAGTGGTAAAAATGCGCTTAATGGTAAAAATGCGCTTGATGGTAAAAATGCATTTAATGGTAAAAAGGCATTTAATGGTAAAGATGCATTTAATGGTAAAAATGCATTTAATGGTAAAAAGGCATTTAATGGTAAAGATGCATTTAATGGTAAAAATGGTAAATTTTAGCGATTGATTAGACAGATTAGTACAGATACACAACAAGATTTACTTAAATTAAGTTTTAAATAAATAAGTTTCAAAACTTCATTTTCACTGAAACATTCCCAATTAGTCCCTTGATTATATCATCATCAAAGTAATCTTGTCTACTTAATTGTTCACCGAAAGTTATAAAAACCTACAGCAAGCCGTAACAGAAGCTCGCCTGAGTAAAGGGGACCGTGTGCACATTTTTGGTAGAATAATAGAAGTAGATTTATTTTGATTACTAAAGTGAACAGTAATACAAATTAGATGATCATTTTTCAAAATACAAAAATAAATTAACGTTGGCTATCAAAATCGATGGAAAATCAAAATAGATTAATGTTGAGTATCAAAATCTACAGAAAATCCAAATAGATTAATGCTGAGTATCAAAATCTACAGAAAATCCAAATAGATTAACGTTGAGTATCAAATTCTACAGAAAATCCAAATAGATTAATGTTGAGTATCAAAATCAACAGTTAATTAAAATTGAGTAATATATTGAGTATCAAAATCAACAGGAAATCACAATTGAATAATATTTAGTATCAAAATAAGCAAAAAATCAAAATTGATTAATATTGAGTATGAAAACCAAAAGAAAATCAAAATCGATTGATATTAACTATCATAACAAAAGATACTTCGAAAAATGTAAATTTGTCTGTCACCACATAATAGATTTATTTCCGTTCTATAATAGTTATTATCCTGTTTTATTTACTTCAATATAAAATCTTAAATTTGGTTGAAGCGGAGTTAAATATTACATACAATTAATTGAACAATTTTTAGGAAACACAATTGAACTTTTAATGTCCATTTAATGCCAATTTTTCATTTTGACTATCAAAATGAAGACAAAGTGAGCGCGCGGCATCTCAGCAACCTATAGACCGATTTGAACCAAATTGAATAGGGTTCGTCAGTGGTCCATAGGCATTGTTTTTGCCAAGTTTGGTCAATTTCCGTCGTTGCATTCAAAAGTTACAGTGTTGGCGAACGGACGAACGGACGGACGGACGGACTGTGCGGTTCTATAAGCTGCCTTATTCAGGCGAGCTAAAAATGTTACTAAAACCAAAATAAAAATGATATAAAGGCAATTTAATTGCAATTAATTTCTCAGTCGGCAAACAAGGGCTCTTACTGCCCACATTGTTTGAATCCAACTCTGATTGGTGAAAACTTATCAATTTAACAACAATCATCAGCTACTAAGCTATTTGATTTTAAAAGAATTTTATTCAAAATCGCGAAATTTAAACGAAACAATTTTTACCATTTTTACCACTTACCACTACTTTTTAGGTGGTGGTATTTAACGTTAAATACCATTAAAAACCACTTACCACTTGTAAGTGGTAACTGGTATTTTGTACACTGTCTTAAATGTTGTTGTTGATGATGACATCGAATACTTTCTACTTTTTGGTAATATTAGGACTTATCTAACTCTAACCACAAACATTCATTTAGTATTTAGTAAGTGCATCTATTAGAGAAGTAGCCTAAAGTAGGCAACTAGATTAGCGACTGGCTTTCTTGTAAATACTAAATAACGTTAATATCTGCAGAGCTACAAGCAGTGACATTCTACATTCGGAATTCGATTTTCTACCAGTCAACCAACATGAAAATTAACATCTTGAAACTCTTCGGTGACGTGAAAAATGTCTCGATAAAATTAAAAAGAAGTGTTATTCCAAATCTCACAAACTATTGTGGAAATGAAATTTTAGATTGGCTTGGATTTTATTTCAACATCTTATTGGGATTCCTCCCAATCAAATACAACAAATCATTGAAAACATTTTATACCACGCCAATATCGCCTATTCTAAGGGTACAAGAATATTTAACATTGACTTTAATGGTTTTCGAAGTGATACAATTTGCAATAATCCTTCGCTCCAAAGAAATTTATATCGACATCGAAGCTATTCTGATTCTGGTGTGTCTGTTATCCTACATAATTATAACAAATGCTTTCACTAATTTCATTGAAAAGTCATGTGAAATCGTACATGTTTTAAATCAACTATGTCTGAAAGGATACCCAATTCTTGATGACGGTAAGTCAAAATTGTGATAATAAAGTAAAAAAGAAGAATATTGGTTTATATGGTAGAAAATAAGAAATAAATTTATAAAATAAATTTATAGACTTTTGCAATTTTGAAGGTTGGAAAACATCAGCAATTAAAACCTTCGTTTTCTGGGAAATGTTTTTTTCGAAATTACTTATAGGAAACTACTTCATTCCCAATACGTTAATTGCCTATATAATATATTTTGTCATTCTGGGAAAACATGTTGTCGGGCAAAGTGTCAAAGGTTTGGAATTATTCCATCTAAGCAAACTGGAAAGTTTGTCGACATTTTTACAATGTTGGATCGTAGCGGTGCCAGGACTACTCTTATTGACTGTCCTGGGGGCTGTGATTTTAACATACTCAACAAGGACGTGCTTATATTTGCACATGATCAGGTAATTAATGTTTTCACTTATGTGAATATACCCTAAAACATATCCCATGAGAACGGAAACGGCCACCTTATCCCGTCCATCCCCTTTTAAATTAGTACAGGAAAAAGGTAATCCAATTTTTGTTTAGCACTGGAAAAACCTATATCAATACGCTTATGTACTTATGCGCTTAGGCTTTTTCCGGTACCGAACAAAATAAGAATATTGGCTTTTTCCTTTTTTAATAGACGATATTATCTTCGTATATAAGATTTACAAGGTAAGCAGTAGGACCTACCCGCATTTGTAAACACTAAAATGTCAACAAAGCAAAACATATCGAAAACGCTTTTGTGAACACTATTTAATTTTCTGTTAAGAAAAAGTAGTTTAAACCACTAAGTCTAAAAATAAGCAGTAAGAAAAGTATCGTAAATATTCTAAGAGTTCTCACATGTTAGTAATGGTCCACTCAGAGAATCATTTTAAATTTTTCTCAAATATTATAATTGTTTTAAGTTTTATAATATTATGTTTCCTAGTTAATGTGTCAGTTCTTACTGCTCTTTTTGCAGCACTTCCAGGCCATCCAACACATGCTAGGACTACTGCGCACTGGTAACCATCTTCCTATAAATACTTCCTTCACTTTCTTTAACTTCAAATCCCATTATTCAAATAGTTTGGAAGTTCGAAGATATACTGTGTTTTATATACACGTATAATACAAAGGCTATCTTTAGGCCTTATTATGGAAAATGTCCCCACTCCCCTCCTGAAAGAAAAAATAATATTTTTCAAAATTCCAAAACTTTTCGCACTAGGCGCGATTTTAATTGATCTTTGGGCTATTTCTGTCCCACTTTAGACAAAAGAGCGTACCTTTACATCTATCTACCTTAAACATTTAGCTTTATAATATTCTTGCCCTTCCGAAATCGAAACATGAACAACATGGAACTATTACAGTTTACATGAGCATGTGTTGAGAATAAAATCAATAAAAAACATAAAGTGGAAGCTTACATTTACTATGTGGTATATGTCGTACGTTATATAGTACTGGGCGCAGGCCTCATTACGTACCTATTGCTAACTCCCTCAACACTAGTATTGTTATTAATTAATACCCAAAAAGCCTGAGGCTGTCATTTCCGAGTCAATGTTGTGGGACTGTTATCAGAAGTCTACTAGCCCAACAAAGACAGGTTATTCAAAGCTACTCTACGTACACATTACACATACGAGGTATCAATAGGACCGCCCTTGTAATTGCGGGTTCGTGCTTAACCTTTGTCTTAATTCCACAACAATCGCCTTTAAAAAGCCCTCGGCCATTTCACCCAGCCAAAGATTCGAACAGGCACTGGAAGCACACATTGATTAGTCAGACGACTGAGTGCTCGACCAAGCCAACGTGGCTGGGTTACATAACTTTTGTGGTAGAAATCCCCGCGAGTGTTTCTTGTTCTTGTTTAATGTTCGCGAGTATTTCTGCCATTACAAGTAAATAAAACAAAACTTCCATTCTACTTAAGTACTTTAACGTTTTTTGTGTGACAAAAATTGATTGCAAATAAAACTTTATTGACAAAAAGAGAAAGCATACATAGGTGATAACGTTAATTGTAGATGTAAATATGGTTACCATGATTAATTGTTGATATACTTACGATTGATAAAAATGTGCCAACAATATTCGTCCTTATTAGTCAAAATATTTAATATTACAATGTTAAAATACTTTTCAGGCGAAGTGAAGCAACTCTACAGGAGAAAATCAGAACCTTCAATGGATTGCGTATTTTGAATATATTATTCAATGATTGTCTTATCCGATCTTTAATTCCATCTTGTATATATTCCATTGTGGCTATGCAATCAATTTCTATATGCGCCCTTATACAGCAGAATACAGATGATGTAGCCCATGTAGTTATGCTAGCACTAATATCTTGTGCAAGTATAACTGCGGTCACTCTTCTACTGTTCTCGTGTTCAGTGTGTTACAAAAGTTCGTTTGATACTCTGAAGGCATTAAAAATGGAATTACCCGTCGGTAATTACAATAAAAAGTATTGTAAGCAAATGCTGTTAAGTACATCAGCTTTTGGAGTCCGGTATGGAGTCTTACAAGCGGTGAAACACAAGCACACTTTAGATTGCTTTGATGCCAGTTTGAATATGGCAGCATCCCTTCTAATTTCTTCTAAAAACCTTTAGAAGACAAATATAATTTTTACTACTAATGGTCTATGTACATGTATAATATTTCGTTTGCATCTTAGAATATTTCAATTTCTCTCACTTCAATGTATATGTAGTATGTAATAATGTATATTATGTAGTGTATTTGTTGTCGATCACAAAAAAGCAGGCTAGAAAAGTGTAAATATGGAGAGTTTGGAAAATAGCATTAGAATAGCTTTTAGCTGGCTAACTGTGAATGAAGATATCACGGGATTAATGCACTTGCAAAGGCGTGCGTTATGGGTGTTGGTAATTTTAACCCTAATTATAACATCAGAATTTTTTGCAAAGCCATTCGTGCATTAGAATATAAGGAAGACAATTGCACTAGGAGTGCCTTTAAACGAATTTTGTATTTTATTTTCTGCAATTGTAATTTCGTGCATCACAAGAAAAGATTTCAATTTAAAGTATCCATTATAACTTCAGTATACTATCAGTTGTTTGACATTTGCCAATGGATATAAATAAAATTATTTCAATATACCATACTGCTTCATTACAAAGTGACAATATTGGGAGCAGGCTTCAAATACGGACACATTGCCAACTCCCCTAGCGTTGCTTGTAATTATTTCCCGAGAAACCTACGGCTGTGATCTATGAGTCACTGTTGTCGGACTGTTAACGGAAGTCAACTAAAGACAGGTTATCCAAGCTCCAAACTACTATCGTGTGTATAAGGTAAGAGGTATCGATACGATGGCCTTGTAATTGCGGCTTAGTGCTTAACCCTTACCTTAATTCCACATTTCCAACAAAATTATGCTTAAAAATAAGAAAATTGAAGCCTTTTCCAATTAAAGTCTTTTGTTTTCTTTTATAGTGCTACCTCAGGAGACAATAATCTACGTATAGATAGTTTCTAAGGATTCACCCCCTAATTGTCAACACTAAAATCCCAACACATCAAAAGTAGTTTTTGTCAACACGGTTTTCCTTTTTGTCAACACCACTTTTCATTTTTTGCCAACAGAAATTTTTATTCATTGCACTAATTGTATTGCCTAAGAATTCCATCCATCTACCCAACATTTTACTCCTTCAGCAAACTCTCCCTTTTCTTCTACCACTACTGCACTACATATATCCCTTTCTGTACATGACCATTACATTTTTTTCTGGTCTTTGAGTTCTGATATCTGATATATGAAATATCTGATAGATAATGCATAAAATGGTAATCAACCCAGGCAGTAACTTAGATTAGGAGAGGAATGTTACAACAAAACACAATATCTTAAATGAACTGTATAACGTAAACTACCCACATTTATAAGGAGTACATTTTATAACGTGTTGACAAAAAGAGTCTGGTGTTGACAGAAAGGTGTTGACAAAAAAACCGTAAAAAATGTTGTTGGCAAAAAGGTTTTGACAATTAGGGGTTCTTCCTTTCTGAGATGTGCAGCAGATAATACGTTGAGTAAATTCTTAAAAGAAAAAATGTATTTGGGTGCTAGTAGTTTCCCAGTAAACAGAACACTTTGGGTTATTGTTTATTCTGCGTACAAATTATTTTTGGAAATAAAATTAATAGTGAAATACACATTTAAAAATCATAAACACATGCATAATTTCATTAAATTTTAATCAGTTTATGAAAAAAAGGTACTGGTGCAATTTTGTATTATTTGGCATCTCAAATCTTTACTCAGTGATTTGTATTGTGGTAACCGAAGAAATTAAAACCGTTCTTGGTAAGCATCTGAGCATTTTTTTTTAATTTCGAAAATTATTTCTATCTCTATAAGTAAAGAACATGTAAACATTCATTATTCAGTTCATTTAGTCGTACATGTATGGCTTAGGGCTGGGGCACGTGTTGCGTTGTTCTAAGTCTAATGGATATTACTAAATCCTCAAGTTTGTTACCAGAATGTAAATAATACCATTAATCTACTTCCCATATTTGTACGAAAATAATTATTGTTTTTGATATTGGCATTGACAGTTGCTTCCTACTGAAAACTACTTCCGGCATTGTTATACCTGGTTTTAATATACAAAATAATAAAACTTAAGTGGAGATTGATAATTAAAGTATCAAGCCAATTCCTTGTCTATTGTAATGTATTAGATAGTGTGACATTAGTAAATATTGCAGACTAAACTATGAGAAAGCAATCGACAGGAAAAAAGAATTTTCCGCTGTTGGAAATAATTAATTATGCCTTGATAAAAAATAAGAGAACAACAAAAATAATGTCCAATGAGGTTTTATTCATACCCTCTGCTTTGAAAGTAACACAGTAAAAATATTAATACTAAATATTACTAACTACTATTGAAAATCGAAAAGCCCATTTAGTAAACATTTTATACTATAAATCACAAGCCTGTCTGAGTATATACATAGTGAACCAATTATGTGGAGAAAATGCATTATAAACGGAGAAACTAATAATTTCTCTTTAAAAATGTTTTATATAAATTTGGTTATAACATTATTATTTGCCTGTAACACCAAAATAATAGCAAGACATATAACCAAATATATACTCAGATGAAGTCTTTTCTATATTAACAAATTCAGTCCATTGCAATTGTAGGCTTTACCAGTTTTTAATCCATCATAGGTACATGTTATCTACATAATTAAATTAACCGGGACAACATTGGTATAAACAAGGTGCCTTATTTATGGACTCAAACACAAACACGCACAAAATACCGAACCGAAAAATGCATTCGGTATTTTATTGCAGAAATAATATATAAGCAGAGCTTTGTCACATTCGTGGTTATTTCAAATTTACTAGCTTTATGCAATGAAGTCAATGGGGCTATTTAAGACTTTCCATTTTGTTTTAGTTCAGCTTGACGGTGATAGCTTTAGCTTTTTTTCAGTTTAAATACTTAAAAGTTTTCCAGGTTTTTCAGTGTTTTTGTTTTTAATTTCGAATAGATTTCCCTGCAGTCGATCTGCAGTCACAAATCAAAGTTGGCTCATTTCTTAAGGCTGGCTCTATGGGTTTTCACCTTTTACTAAATACTGCCCACTCTCGCGCCGTAGAGCAACATAAAACATGAACTCCCCATAATTTCTTGTTATAGTAGGTATTGTAGTGTATTGTATAGTACCTACTCTGTTTTGTTCCGTGTCACAAAATGAATCAATTTTTTATACCACAGAATATTGAAATATTAAAACCACCCTGTTACAAAAACATTATGCTCATTATTTTATTACGTATACATTATGCTAAGCATATTATTGTAACATTAACATAGGGTATTATAACTGGCAAGCGCAATCACAAATCAGCCGCAAAACCTTTTCATTTCAGGTTTTCCTATTTACTGTTTGTAATAGAGTGACATCCTACTCAATGATATCAATCCTCTCATGTAATAACTGAAAATCGTGATTTGACCTTTTGGGGCCACTTTTGGGGATTTTGTAAAGATACCAAAAAGAAAGAGAAGAAAAATATCTAGTGAACCTAGAGCTTACTTTTCTCAATTACACCATTAGTAACGACTACCGATGTAATGTATCTGTCTCACAGGCTCTTTTGCATGTATTAACTTTTGCAGAAAATGACTCAACTTTTTTTTTTCAAAAATCAAAAAATACTATTTTACTTCCGTTTAAAAAAATTCTAAGGACTAGGTTAACTAGATAATAAGTCAAAGAATCTTCAATTTCAAATTTGGGTTCGTACGCCTTGTGGTAATGGAGGTAGGAGGATTTTGCGAATCGTAATGAAGACCCGTAGAACCAGCCTTAATGCGCACATTGTAATAGAAGAGCACATGGATTTGCGTTTTAAGTATTTACTTACCAGAATAAAACCGTCAACATAATATGGTAATTTGCAATTAAAACCCATTTTATGATGCGGGCCCATGTTGTCACTGTCAAGGGCGTATTGAGTGGAGACTTTAGGAACTGAATCCTTCCAAATTCCAAGAAAAAGAGAAATGTTTTCTGAAGATAGCAAAAACTTTCGCGTTCCGAGCGGTTATTTGCTATTTTTAGGCCATTTATGACTGATTTTCATCAAAAAATGCCAAAAATTCTAATACACGCCAGGTCCTTAGTTAATGCAGTGTGAGATTTCACTGTGTGACCGATAAATGCCGCGGACGTTTATTTCACATTATTTTACGTTGAGCATAGGTTGATCATCCGTCCCGTTTTTAACGGGATCGTCCTGTTTTTGGTGACCTGTCCCGGCGTCCGTAAAATGTCCCTATTTTGGAAAAATTTAATACTATTTAATGTAATGACTGCGAGCGAAAAACGAAAAATTTTGACTTTTGACTAAAAATAATGAAATGTTTCACGCGATTATTTGTAAAGCTTGAAAAAAAAATTATTAGCTATTTCCGCCCTACAAAGTCATCCAATTTTCATGGCTCGCGACATTGTTCGGTAACTTTAGGCCATTTTTGAAAAAGGAGTCAACGATTATTGGGTTTTTTGACTATTTTCGCGCTTAAAATTAACACGCTTAAAGCAAATAATATTAACTCATGTACATTCATTTGGTTTAATGTTTTTGCATTTATCCTTTCAACTATTTGGACATGATCTTGATCTGCAATACTTGTTTGTACACGAAACCGTTTCGATTTTCGTTTTCTATGGTAACCATGAGAGTAACATCTCACCATCATCAACGTTGGAAAATTATTGTCAAATGAGAAGGAAAAATCTTGAATTTTTTAAACGTGAAATACTTATTGCATTCCATATTGCAGTATGAGTTTAACCTACAGCTGTGGTAATTTGAGTATTATCTTAAAGAATCGAGGTATTCGATATTCCATTGAAATATTGATTCATACCTACCTCTTCTAAGCCCATTGACGGTATTGCATCGGTTATTATTGACAGGTTTTGAATATCCAACTAATATCAAACATCGAACTTAAAAACACTACTTACTCATGTACATGAAAACATGGGTTCAGAAACCTAACATAAACATTTCAATCATTTATGTAACTCCATATAGGAATAGTGTTGCCTATTAAAGAATGACGACGTAAGATATCCAACCACTCGCACTCGTGCTATGTATGTTACAACGAATTGTAAAATGACAAGAAATATCGTTATTCTAACCTAAGAATATTACAAACATTATTTAGAAGCATCAATATTTAAATTAAAGTTCTTGATGGACGGACACTTGCTTGACACATTTAGTTTCATTGGCACTGTCTTGGTCTCGTTTAGCCCTTTGATGGTCTCATACATATTATGTTATCTCCAAGTGGCAGAATAATAAATGCGAAGAAAGCAAGATGTTTAATAGCCCAAAGCGAGGAATAATAATGTTGAATGTTTTTGTTGATGCTGACAACGAATACTTTCAACTTCACCTTTTTGGTAATTGTATGACTTATCTATCTAACTCTAACCACAAACATTCATTTAGTATTTAGTAAGTGTCTCTATAAGAGCGTAGGCATCTAGATTAGCGACAGGCTTTCTTATAAATTGTAAATAACGTTAATATCTGCGGAGCTGCAAAACGCAATCTTATTCTACATTCCGAATTCGATTTTCCACCAGTCAACCACCATGAAGGTCAAAATCTTGAAACTTGAAACTAAAGCAATCTTCGGTATCGTAAAAAATGTCTCGACAAAATTAAAAAGTAGTATTATTCCAAATCTTACAAACTATTGTGGAAATGAAATTTTAGATTGGCTTGGATTTTATTTCAACATCTTATTGGGACTCCTCCCAATCAAATACAACAAATCAGTGAAAACATTTTATACCACGCCAATATTGCCTATTCTAAAGGTACAAGTATGTTTAGCAGTGACTTTAATGGTTTTCGAAGTGACACAACTTGTAATATTCCTTCGCTCCAATAAAAATTATATCAACATCGAAGCTATTCTGATTCTGCTGTGTCTGTTAGCCTGCATACTTGTAACAAATGTTTTCACTAATTTTATTGAAAAGTCATCTGAAATCGTACATGTTTTAAATCAACTATGTCTTCAAAGATACCCAATCCTAGATGATGGTAAGTTAAATTAATGTAAAGTTAATTTGAAGGCTTGAAGGTGTAGAGTATTAGTTGGTTGAAAAGCTAGATACACGGCAAATGTTTACAATTTTTTTTTAATTTTTAAGGTTGGAAGAAATCAGGAATTAAAACTTTCGTTTTCTGGGAAATGTTTTTTTCGAAATTACTTATAGGAAACTACTTCATTCCCAATACGCTAATTGCGTATATAATGCTTTATGTCATTCTGGGTAAACATGTTGTCGGGCAAAGTGTCAAAGGTTTGGAATTATTCCATCAAATCAAATTGGAAAATTTGTCGACATTTGTACAATGTTGGATCGTAGGGGTGCCAGGACTACTCTTATTGACTATCCTCGCGGCTGTGATTTTTACATACTCAACAAGGACGTGCTTATATTTGCACATGATTAGGTAATTAATGTTTTCACTTATGTACGCCAAAACATATCGTCCCATAAGGACGGAAGCAGCCACCATATCCCGTCCATCCCCTTTTAGATAAGTGCAGGAAAAAGCCAATATCCTTTTTTTGTTTAGTAGCGGAAAAATCTATATCCATACCCATACGCTTATTATGTACTTATGCGCTCAGGCTTTTTCCTGTGAAATAAGAATATTGGCTTTTTCCTGTCTTAAAAGACGGTTTTTATCTTCGTGAACCCTATTTGTCAACACTAAAATGTCAATAAAGCAAAACTTATCGAAAGTTTTGTGAACACTATTTTATTTTTTGTCAACAACAATTATATTTTCTGTCAATACCATTGTTTGTGATGCAATACAATAAAAAATAATTTAAGTAAGTAACTAGTCAATATAATTGGTTGTTATTACTATTCGTACCACATTAAGCCAAGTAATTCAAATAAGCAGTAATAATAATTTAGATTTTGTTTTAGAATATTGTGTAGTCAAAGGATTTTTTTTGTTAAGAAAGGTTTGCTTTGCATTTTCACTAGCTTATGAGTTTTCAGTTTTGTACTGCTCTTTTTGCGGCACTACCAGGACATCCAGCACATGCTAGGACGATTAGTAACCATCTTCCTATAAATCATTCCCTCAACTTGCTTTAACTGCAAGTGCCTTCATTCTAATCATTCAATAAGATAGGAAGTTCGTGGACATATCGTGCTTTATATACACACATAATACCAAGGCAAGGTTGTCTTTAGGCTTTATTGGGTAAAAAGCCCCCTGAAAAAAAATTTCAAAAAAAATTTCAAAATTCCAAAAATTCTTGCAATAGGCGCGGTTTTATGTGATCTTTAGGCTATAGCTGCCTCACATTAGAAAAAAGAGCCTACATTTACATCTACCTACTTTAAACATAGCTTTATAATTTTCGTGTCCTTATGATAAGCATTGTGGAGTTCATATATTTATAATGTTCGCCGGTATTTCTGCCATTAAAAGTAAACAAACAAAACTTCCAGTCTACTTTAGTACTCTAACGTCTTGTATGTAGACAAAACGTGATTGCAAATAAAACTTTATTGACAAAAAGGGGAAGCATAATTATTATCGTCTGCTTAATATTACAATCAGGAGATGTGGTTCTTTACATTGTCGCTGCCATGATAAAATGGCTTGTTACTTTGTAGCAGCCATGATAAAATGGCTTGTTACGTTGTAATATTAAGCAGACGATATATAGCTGATAACGTTAAATGTAGATGTAAATATGGTTACCATGATTAATTGTTCATATACTTACCATTGATTAAAATGCGCCAACAGTATTCGTCTTTCAAAATATCCGTAAAAATATTTAATATTGTAATGTTAAAATATTTTTCAGGGAAAGTGAAGCAAGTCTACAGGAAAAAATCAGAACCTTTAATGGATTGCGTATTTTGAATATATTATTCAATGAATGTCTTATCCGATCTTTCCTTCCATCTTGTATATATTCTTTGGTGGTTGTGCAATCAATTTCTATATTTGCCCTTATACAGCAGAATACAGAAAATGTAGCCCATGTAGTTATGTTAGCACTAATATCCTTCGCATGTATAATTGGTGTTACTCTCATATTGTTCTCGGGTTCATTGTGTCACAAAAGTTCGGGCGTTACATTGAAAGCATTAAAACTGGAATTACCGGTCGGTAATTACAATAAAAAATATTGTAGGCAAATGCTGTTGAGTACATCAGCTTTTGGAGTCCGGTATGGAGTTTTACGGGCAGTGAAACACAAGCACACTTTAGATTGCTTTGATGCCAGTCTGAATATGGTAACATCCCTTCTCATTTCTTCTAAAAATCTTTAAAAGAAAAATATAATTAATACTATTTTTGGTCTACATGAATACTGTTTGGTTACCATCTTAGAATATTTCAATTTCTCTCACTTCAATGTATTTGTTAAATATTATGTAGTGTATTGTTGTCGATCACAGAAATGCGAGCTAGAAAAGTGTAAATATGGAGAGTTTGGAAATTAGTATTAGAATAGCATTTAGCTGGCTAACTGTGAATGAAGATATCACAGGATTAATGCACTGTTGATTGTCTTGATTGAATAGAAAAGCGATATTTTGCAAAGACAACATAGCGTGCGTTATGGGTGTTGATAATTTTAACCCTAATGATAACATTAGAATTGTTTGCAAGCCATCCGTGGATTAGGATATAAGGAAGACAATTGCACTAGGAGTGCCTTTAAAAGAAGTTTTGTATTTTGTTTTCTACAATTGTAATTGCGTGCATCACAAGAAAAGATTTCAACTTAAAGTATCCATTATAACTTCGGTATACTATCAGTTGTTTGACATTCGCCAATGGATATAAATAAAATTATTTCAATATACCATACTGACTCACTACAAAGTGATAGTATAGGGCGCAGGCCTCAAATACGGACCCATTTCCAACTCCCTTAACACTGTCGTTGCTTGTAATTATTTCCCGAGAAACCTACGGCTGTGATTTATGAGTCACAATTGTGGGACTGTTAACGGAAGTCTACTAAAGAGAGGTTATCCAAGCTCCAAACTACTCTCGTGTGTATAAGGTAGGAGGTATCGATACGATGGACTAGTAATTGCGGATTAGTGCTTAACCCTTACCATAATTCCACATTTCCAACAAAATTATGCTTAAAAATAAGAAAATTGAATGCTTTTCCAATTAAAGTCTTTTGTTTTCTTTTATAGTGCTACCTCAGGAGACAATAATCTACTTATAGATAGTTTGTGAGATGTGCAGCAGATATTACGTTGAGTAAATTCTTAAAAGAAAAAATGTATTTGGCTGCTAGTCGTTTCCCAGTAAACAGAACACTTCGGGTTATTAAAGGTACTGGTGCAATTTTGTATTATTTGGCATCTCAAATCTTTACTCAGTGATTTGTATTGTGGTAACCGAAGAAATTTACACCGTTCTTGGTAAGCATCTGAGCATTTTTTGTCTTTATTTCGAAAATTGTTTTTATCTCTATAAGTGAAGAACATGTAAACATTCACTATTCAGTTCATTTAGTCGTACATGTATGGCTTAGGGCTGGGGCACATGTTGCGTTGTTCTTTCTAAGTCTAATGACTATTACTAAATCCTCAAGATTATTACCAGAATGGAAAGAACACCATTAATCTACTTCCCATATTTGTACGGAAATAATTATTGTTTTTGATATTGGCATTGACAGTTGCTTCCAACTGAAAACTACTTCCGGCATTGTTATACCTGGTTTTAATTTACAAAATAATAAAACTTAAACGTAGAGATTGATAATTAAAGTATCAAGCCAATTCCTTGTCCATTGTAATGTGTTAGATAGTGTGACATTAGTAGATATTGCAGACAAAACTATGAGGAAGCAATCGACAGGAAAAAAAGAATTTTCCGCTGTTGGAATGTTGGAAATAAGTAATTATGCCTTGATAAAATAAAAGAGAACAACAAAAATAATGTCCAATGATGTTTTATTCATACCCTGCTATGTAAGTAACACAGTAAAAATATTAATACTAAATATTACTAACTACTATTGAAAATCGAAAAACCTATTTAGTAAACATTTTATACTTTAAATCACAAGCCTGTTTGAGTATATACATACACATAGTGAATCAATTATGTACAGAAAATGTATTAAAAACGGAAAAACTAATAATTTCTCTTTAAAAATGTTTTATATAGATTAAGTTATACCATTATTATTTGCCTGTAACACCAAAATGTTAGCAAGACATAACCAAATATACGATGAAGTCTTTTTTATATTAACAAATTCATTCCATTGCGATTGTAGGCTTTACCAGTTTTTAATCCATCATAGATACATGTTATCTACGTAATTAAATAAATAAACCGGGACAACATTGGTATGAACAAGGTGCCTTATTTATGGACTCAAACACAAACACGCACAAATACGTACTACATGTAATGAAACCAAAAAGGGTATTCGGTATTCTATTGCAGAAATAAAATATAAGCAGAGCTTTGTCACATTCGTGGTTATTTCCAGTTTACTATTTTTATTTATGCAATGAAAACAATGGGACTATGTAAAAGATTTGTTATGTTGTTTTCGTTCAGTATGATGGTGATAGCTTATTTCGTTTTAAATACTTAGGAGTTTTCAAGTTTTTTCAGTGTCTTTGTTGTTTTTTAATTTCGTATAGATTTCCCTGCAGTCGATCTGCAGTCACAAATCAAAGTTGGCTCATTTCTTAATTCGCACATTGTAATAGAAGAGCACATGGATTTGCATTTTAAGTATTTACTTACCAGAATAAAACCGTCAACATAATATGGTAATTTGCAATTAAAACCCATTTTATGATGCGGGCCCATGTTGTCACTGTCAAGGGCGTATTGAGTGGAGACTTTATGAACTGAATCCTTCCAAATTCCAAGAAAAAGAGAATTTTTTCTGAAGATAGCAAAAACTTTCGCGCTCCGAGCGGTTATTTGCTATTTTTAGGCCATTTATGACTGAATTTCATCAAAACATGGCAAAAATTGTTCTCGGTTTTCTATATAGCTTCTAATACACGCTAGGTCCTTAGTTAATGCACTGTCAGATTTTACTGTGTGACCGATAAATGCCGAGGACGTATATTTCACATTTTACATTGTGCATGGGTAGACCATCCGTCCCGTTTTTAACGGGATCGTCCTGTTTTTGGTGACCTGTTTCGGCGTCCGTAAAATGTCCCTATTTTGGAAAAATTTAATAGTATTTAATGTAATGACTGCGAACCAAATATTGACTCATGTACATACATTTGGTTTAATGTTTTTCACAGAGTTCAACTAGCCGGTGGGTAGTGGCTAGGTGGCTAGGGGGTAAAAGTGGCTAGTGGGCGGGTAAATTGATAGGTGGCTAGTGGGCAAAAGGGGCAAAAGTGGGCAAAAGTCAAAATGGGGCTAATAGATACACTAAAGGATGTAAAAATTGGCGCAAAATTTTGAATATTAGGTACTTTTGCCCCTTTTGCCCACTACCCACTTTACCCCTTTTACCCGGGTGGGTGGGCAAATGTAGTTTTGGCCGGCTAAAACTGAACTCTGGTTTTTCATTTATCCTTTCAACTATTTTGACATGATCTAGATCTGCAGTACTTGTTTGTACCCGAAACCGTTAAGATTTTAGTTTTCTATGGTAATCATGAGAGTAACATCTCACCATCATCAACGTGGAAATTTATTGTCAAAAGCGAAGGAAAAATCTTGACTTTTTTAAACGTGAAATATAATGTCTATATTGCAGTATGAGTTTATCCTACAGCTGTGGTAATTTGAGTACTATCTTAAAGTTTCGAGGTATTCGATATTCCATGGAAATATTGATTCATATCCACCTCTTCTAAGCCCATTGACGGTATTCTATCGGTTATTATAAAACAGGTTTTGAATATCCAACTAATATCAAACAACGAACTTAAAAACACTACTTACTCATGTACATGAAATACATGGGTTCAGAAACCTAACATAAACATTTCAATCATTTATGTAACTCCATATAGGAATAGTGTTGCCTATTAAAGAATGACGACGTAAGATATCCAACCACTCGTGCAATGTATGTTACAATCTCACCACAAACATTCATTAAGTATTTAGTAAGTGTCTCTATAAGAGAGTAGGCAACTAAATTAGCGACTGGCTTTCTTATAAATTGTAAATAACGTTAATATCTGCGGAGCTGCAAAACACTATCTTATTCTACATTCCGAATTGGATTTTCTACAAGTCAACCATCATGAAAGTCAACATCTTGAAACTTGAAACTAAAGCACTCTTCGGTATCGTAAAAAATGTCTCGATAAAATTAAAAAGTAGTATTATTCCAAATCTTACAAACTATTGTGGAAATGAAATATTAGATTGGCTTGGATTTTATCTCAACATCTTATTTGGATTCATCCCAATCAAATACAACAAATCAGTGAAAACATTTTATACCACGCCAATATCGCCTATTCTAAGGGTACAAGAATGTTTAGTATTGACTTTAATGGTTTTCGAAGTGATACAATTTGCAATACTCCTTCGCTCCAATAAAAATTATATCAACATCG
The DNA here is from genome assembly GCA_020055645.1 of Tomocerus qinae. NCBI lineage: Eukaryota > Metazoa > Arthropoda > Collembola > Entomobryomorpha > Tomoceridae > Tomocerus > Tomocerus qinae. The sequence goes on from CM034546.1 coordinate 64,867,084, forward strand.
AAGCTATTCTGATTCTGCTGTGTCTGTTAGCCTACATACTTATAACAAATGCTTTCACTAATTTTATTGAAAAGTCATGTGAAATCGTACATGTTTTAAATCAACTTTGTCTTAAAAGATACCCAATCCTAGATGATGGTAAGTTAATATAATGTAAAGTTAATTTGAATGCTTGACGGTGAAGAGTACTAGTTTTGCTTGGTTGAAAAGCTAGATATACGGAAAATGTTTACAAATTCCTTTAATTTTTAAGGTTGGAAGAAATCAGGAATTAAAACCTTCGTTTTCTGGGAAATGTTTTTTTCGAAATTACTTATAGGAAACTATTTCATTCCCAATACGCTAATGACGTATATAATATGTTTTGTCATTCTGGGAAAACATGTTATCGGGCAAAGTGTCAATGGTTTGGAATTATTCCATCTAATCAAACTGGAAAGTTTGTCGACATTTGTACAATGTTGGATCGTAGGGGTGCCAGGACTTGTCTTGGTGACTGTCCTCGTGGCTGTGATTGCAGCATACACAACAAGGACGTGCTTATATTTGCACATGATCAGGTAATTAATGTTTTCACTTGTGTACCCTAAAACATATTATAGTCCAATAAGGACGAAAACAGCCACCATCCACTTTTAAATAGGTACAGGAAAATGCCAATATCTCTTTTTTGTTTGGTACCGGAAAAACTTATATCCATACGCTTATGTTAATGGAGTTAGGCTTTTTCCTGTACCAAACAAAATAAGAATATTGGCTTTTTCCTTTCTTAAAAGAAGATATTGTCTTCGTAAATAAAATTTACAAGGTAAGCGTTAGGACTTATCCCCAATTTGTAAACACTAAAATGCCAACAAGACAAAATATATTGAAAACGCTTTTTGTGAACAGTATTTTATTTTTTGTCAACAATAATTACATTTTCTGTCAACACCAGTGTTAGTGATGCAATGCTACAAACAGTAGTTTAAGTCAAAGTGAATATAGGAAGATGTTATTACTATTTGTACTACATCAACCCAAACAAGTCAAATAAGCAGTAATAAAACTATCCTAAGTATTCTAAGGATTCTAACATGTCAAAATGGTATAAACCCATCCAGAGAATCATTTTAGGTTTTTTTCAAATATATCTGTTTAAAGGTTTAGAATATTGTGTAGTCAAATAAATGATCTTTTTTGTTAGGAAAGCTTTGCTTCACATTTTCCCTAGCTAATGTGTTTTCAGTTTTGTACTCCTCTTTTTGCAGCACTTCCAGTACATCCAGCACATGCTATATAGGACGACTGGTAGTCACCTTCCTATAAATCCTTCCTTAAAACTTTCTTTAACTTCAAGTGCCATCATTCAAATACATTGGAAGCTCGTGGACATATTATTTCGTTTTATATACACACATAATGCCAAGGCTGTCTTTAAGCTTTATTTTGAAAAATGCCCCCACCCCCAAAAAAATAATATTTTTTAAAATTACAAAACGTTTCGCACTAGGCGCGAAATGTGATCTTTAGGCTATTTCTGCTTCATTTTAGACAAAAACCCTACCTTTACATCTATCTTTACCTTAAACATATAGCTTTATAATATTCTTGCCACTTCCAAAATTGACACCATGAACAACATAAAACTATTACAACTTTCATGATCATGCGTTGACAGTAAAGTCAATAAATAAACCTAAAGTGGAAGCTTACATTCACTCTTTATTATAACTTTTGTTGTAGAAATCCCCGCAAAAGTATATAGTATACTTTAGATTGCAGAGTTTATATATATAATAATGTTCGCTGTATTTCTGCCACCAAAGGGGAAACATATGGAGCTGATAACTTTAATTTTAGATGTAACTATGGTTACCATGATTGAAGTACTTATGATTGATTAAAACGCACCAACAAGCTTCGTCCTTATTAGTCAAAATATATAATACTGCAATTTTATTTTTCTAGGGAAAGTGAAGCAACTCTACAGGAAAAAATCAGAACCTTCAATGGTTTGCGTATTTTGAATATATTATTCAATGAATGTCTTCTTCGATCTTTCATTTCATCTTGTATATATTCTTTGCTGGCTGCGCAATCAATTTCTATATTTGCCCTTATACAGCAGAATACAGAAGATGTAGCCCATGTAGTTATGCTAGCACTAATATCTTGCGGATGTATAATTGCTGTCACTCTCATGTTGTTCTCGTGTTCACTGTGTTACAAAAGTTCAGGTGATACTCTAAAAGCATTGAAAATGGAATTACCCACCGGTAATTACAATAAAAAATATTGTAGGCAATTGCTGTTGAGTACATCAGCTTTTGGAGTCCGGTATGGAGTTTTACGGGCGGTGAAACACAAGCACACTTTAGATTGCTTTGACGCCAGTTTGAATACGGTAGCATCCCTTCTAATTTCTTCCAAAAACCTTTAGAAGACAAATATAATTTTTACTACTAATGGTCTACATGTATAATGTTACGTTTACATCTTTATTTCAATTTTTCCCTTTTCAATGTTTGTAGTAGTGTTTTTGTTGGCGATCACAGAAAAGCGGGATAGAAAAGTGTAAATATGGAGAGTTTGGAAAATAGCATTAGAATCAAGGTATCGAAAAACCCGGGTTCTTTAGGAAAAAACCCTCGACCCCGGGTTTTTTGGGTTTTTTAGGGTTTTTTGGGTTTAAGGGTTTTTTATATAACTATAGGTATAAATACAAGCCAATACTAAACCATATATGAAAACTACAGCTGACAACAACAACAACCGTGTCAACTACTATTACTTACGTCAATGAAAAGAAAAATTAAAGCATAAAAGTTTAATTTTATTATGTTGTAACGTAGCAAATGCAATTATTACATTAATGCTTTACAATTATTGTAAAGCATTACACTACAGTAATGAATATGTAAGTGATAAATTGAAATTATGTGTACAACAATATTATAAACGTAATCTTCACAATGCAATGACTAAAGTATACATAAAACTATTAATATTATTATAGTCCTCACATTACGATACATTAATTACGCGTAGAAGTGTAGAAGCTATATTTGTTTTCACCTGATTATGCATTTGTTTACATTTTTGAATAGAAATTAGTATGTTTTGCGTATCTAGATGGAGCTGTAGTGCACATTTTTGTATGTTTTGTAAAAAACCCAATATGCCCAATAAACCCGGGGTTTTTTAAGTAAAGTGGGGTGGGTGTTTTGCCAAAAAACCCAAAAAACCCCAGCCCATAAAAAACCCGACCCACAACCCTGATTAGAATAGCATTTAGCTGGCTAACTGTGAATGAAGATATCACGGGATTAATGCACTGAAGAGTGCGTTTTAGGTGTTGGTAATTTTAACCCTAATTATAACATCTGAATTGTTTGTAAGCCATCCGTGGATTGGAATATAAGGAAGACAATTGCACTAGGAGTGCCTTTAAAAAGAATTTTTGTATTTTATTTTCTACAATTGTAATTTCGTGCATCACAAGAAAAGATTTCAATTTAAAGTATCCATTATAATTTAGGTATACTATCAGTTGTTTGACATTCGCCAATGGATATAAATAAAATTATTTCAATATACCATACTGCCTCACTACAAAGTGATAGTAGGTACTGAGCGCAGGCCTCAAATACGGACCCATTACCAACTTCCTTAACACTGGCGTTGCATGTAATTATTGCCCGAGAAACCTAAGGCTGTGATTTATGAGTCACTGTTGTCGGACTGTTAACGGAAGTCTACTAAAGAGAGGTTATCCAAGCTCCAAACTACTCTCGTGTGTATAAGGTAAGAGGTATCGATACTATGGCCTTGTAATTGCGTTTTAGTGCTTAACCATTACCTTAATTCCACATTTCCAACAAAATAATGCTTAAAAATAGGAAAATTGAAACCTTTTCCAACTAAAGTCTTTTGTTTTCTTTTATAGTGCTACCTCAGGAGACAATAATCTACGTATAGATAGTTTGTGAGATGTGCAATTTGCAGCAGATATTACGTTGAGTAAATTCTTAAAAGAAAAAATGTATTTGGCTGCTAGTCGTTTCCCAGTAAACAGAACACTTCTGGTTATTTTTAATTCTTCGTACAAATTATTTTTTAGAATAAAATTAATAGTGAAATACACATTTAAAAATGATAAACACATGCATAATTTCATTAAATTTTAATCAGTTCATGAAAAAAGGTACTGGTGCAATTTTGTATTATTTGGCATCTCAAATCTTTACTCAGTGATTTGTATTGTGGTAACCGAAGAAATTTAAACCGTTCTTGAAAGCATCTGAGCATTTTTTCGTCTTAATTTTGAAAATTATTTCTATCTCTAAAAGTGAAGAACATGTAAACATTCATTATTCAGTTCATTTATTCGTACATGTATGGCTTAGGGCTGGGGCACGTGTTGCGTTGTTCTAAGTCTAATGGCTATTACTAAATCCTCAAGTTTATTACCACAATGGAAAGAATACCATTAATCTACTTCCCATATTTGTACGAAAATAATTATTGTTTTTGATATTGGCATTGACAGTTGCTTCCTACTGAACACTACTTCCGGCATTGATATACCTGGTTTTAATATACAAAATAATAAAACTTAAGCAGAGATCGATAATTAAAGTATCAAGCCAATTCATTGTCCATTGTAATGTAAAATGTATTATAGTACGATTCAAAATAAAAGGGAGTTGACTCAGGCTTTCTCAATGTATTAAAATTTGAAAGATCATTTTGAAGAAATTAGAAATTCATGTCTTAAATCCTTGACGACCTGAAAATTTTAGTAAAAACGAAGCATGGCAGTATTACACTTTTATTATTTATTTTGTTATTTCTGAAACCCATTGCAGCTAACCTCTCAGAATTTCCAACTCCCTATTATTTAGAATCGTACTTTAGATAGTGTGACATTAGTAGATATTGTAGACAAAACTATGAGGAAGCAATCGATAGGAAAAAAGAATTTTCCGCTGTTGGAAATAATTAATTATGCCTTGATAAAAGATAAGGGAACAACAGAAATGATGTCCAGTAAGGTTTTATTCATACCCTGCTATCTAAGTAACACAGTAAAAATATTAATACTAAATATTACTAACTACTATTGAAAATCGAAAAGCCCATTTAGTAAACATTTTATACTTTAAATCACAAGCCTGTCTGAGTATATACATATATTGTGAACCAATTATGTGGAGAAAATGCATTAAAAACGGAAAAACTAATAATTTCTCTTTAAAAATGTTTTATATAGATTAAGTTATAACATTATTATTTGCCTGTAACACCAAAATATTAGCAAGACATAACCAAATATACTCAGATGAAGTCTTTTCTATATTAACAAATTCAGTCCATTGCAATTGTAGGCTTTACCAGTTTTTAATCCATCATAGGTACATGTTATCTACATAATTAAATTAACCGGGACAACATTGGTATAAACAAGGTGCCTTATTTATGGACTCAAACACAAACACGCACAAATACCGAACCGAAAAAGGCATTCGGTATTCTATTGCAGAAATAATATATAAGCAGAGCTTTGTCACATTCGTGGTTATTTCAAATTTACTAGCTTTATGCAATGAAGTCAATGGGGCTATTTAAGACTTTCCATTTTGTTTTAGTTCAGCTTGACGGTGATAGCTTTAGCTTTTGTTCAGTTTAAATACTTAGAAGTTTTCCAGGTTTTTCAGTGTTTTTGTTTTTAATTTCGAATAGATTTCCCTGCAGTCGATCTGCAGTCACAAATCAAAGTTGGCTCATTTCTTAATGCGCACATTGTAATAGAAGAGCACATGGATTTGCATTTTAAGTATTTACTTACCAGAATAAAACCGTCAACATAATATGGTAATTTGCAATTAAAACCCATTTTATGATGCAGGCCCATGTTGTCACTGTCAAGGGCGTATTGAGTGGAGACTTTAGGAACTGAATCCTTCCAAATTCCAAGAAAAAGAGAAATGTTTTCTGAAGATAGCAAAACCTTTCCCGTTCCGAGCGGTTATTTGCTATTTTTAGGCCATTTATGACTGATTTTCATCAAAAAATGCCAAAAATTCTAATACACGCCAGGTCCTTAGTTAATGCAGTGTCAGATTTCACTGTGTGACCGATAAATGCCGCGGACGTTTATTTCACATTTTACGTTGAGCATAGGTTGATGATCCGTCCCGTTTTTAACGGGATTTTCCTGTTTTTGGTGACCTGTCCCGGCGTCCGTAAAATGTCCCTATTTTGGAAAAATTTAATACTATTTAATGTAATGACTGCGAGCGAAAAACGAAAAATTTTGACTTTTGACTAAAAATAATGAAATGTTTCACGCAATTATTTGTAAAGCTTAAAAAAAATTATTAGCTATTTCCGCCCTACAAAGTCATCCAATTTTCATGGCTCGCGACATTGTTGGGTAACTTTAGGCCATTTTTGGAAAAAGGAGTCAACGTTCATTATGCGATTATTGGGTTTTTTGACTATTTTCGCGCTTAAAATTAACACGCTTAAAGCAAATAATATTAACTCATGTACATTCATTTGGTTTAATGTTTTTGCATTTATCCTTTCAACTATTTGGACATGATCTTGATCTGCAATACTTGTTTGTACACGAAACCGTTTCGATTTTCGTTTTCTATGGTAACCATGAGAGTAACATCTCACCATCATCAACGTTGGAAAATTATTGTCAAATGAGAAGGAAGAATCTTGAATTTTTTAAACGTGAAATACTTATTGCATTCCATATTGCAGTATGAGTTTAACCTACAGCTGTGGTAATTTGAGTATTATCTTAAAGAATCGAGGTATTCGATATTCCATTGAAATATTGATTCATACCTACCTCTTCTAAGCCCATTGACGGTATTGCATCGGCTATTATTGACAGGTTTTGAATATCCAACTAATATCCAACAACTAACTTAAAAACACTACTTACTCATGTACATGAAATACACGGGTTCAGAAACCTAACATAAACATTTCAATCATTTATGTAACTCCATATAGGAATAGTGTTGCCTATTAAAGAATGACGACGTAAGATATCCAACCACTCGCACTCGTGCTATGTATGTTACAACGAATTGTAAAATGACAAGAAATATCGTTATTCAAACCTAAGTATATTACAAACATTATTTAGAAGCATCAATATTTAAATTAAAGTTCTTGATGGATGGACACTTGCTTGACACATTTAGTTTCATTGACACTGTCTTGGTTTCGTTTAGTCTTTTGATGGTCTCAAACATGTTATCTCCAAGTGGCAGTCTAAGAATAATAAATGCGAAGAAAGCAAGATGTTTAATAGCCCAAAGCGAGGAATAATAATCTTGAATGCTTTTGTTGATGCTGACAACAAATACTTTCAACTTCACCTTTTTGGTAATTGTATGACTTATCTAACTCTCACTACAAACATTCATTAAGTATTTAGTAAGTGTCTCTATAAGAGAGTAGGCAACTACATTAGCGACAGGTTTTCTTATAAATTGTACATAACGTTAATATCTGCGGAGCTGCAAAACGCAATCTTATTATACATTCCGAATTGGATTTTCCACCAGTCAACCACCATGAAGGTCAAAATCTTGAAACTTGAAACTAAAGCAATCTTCGGTATCGTAAAAAATGTCTCGACAAAATTAAAAAGTAGTATTATTCCAAATCTTACAAACTATTGTGGAAATGAAATATTAGATTGGCTTGGATTTTATTTCAACATCTTATTGGGACTCCTCCCAATCAAATGCAACAAATCAGTTAAAACATTTTATACCACGCCAATATCGCCTATTCTAAAGGTACAACAATATTTAGCATTGACTTTAATGGTTTTCGAAGTGACACAACTTGCAATACTCCTTCGCTCCAATAAAAATTATATCAACATCGAAGCTATTCTGATTCTGCTGTGTCTGCTAGCCTACATACTTATAATAAATGCTTTCACTAATTTTATTGAAAAGTCATCTGAAATCGTACATGTTTTAAATCAACTATGTCTTCAAAGATACCCAATCCTTGATGATAGTAAGTTCAATTAATGTAAAGTTAATTTGAATGCTTGAAGATGAAGAGTATTAGTTTTGCTTTGTTGGTTGAAAAGCTAGATATTATTATACTGCAAATATTTACAAGATTTTTGTATTTTTTAAGGTTGGAAGAAATCAGGAATTAAAACCTTCGTTTTCTGGGAAATGTTTTTTTCGAAATTACTTATAGGAAACTACTTCATTCCCAATACGCTAATGGCGTATATAATGCTTTATGTCATTCTAGGAAAACATGTTGTGGGGCAAAGTGTCAAAGGTTTCGAATTATTCCATCTAATCAAATTGGAAAGTTTGTCGACATTTATACAATGTTGGATCGTAGGGGTGCCAGGACTTCTCTTGTTGACTGTCCTCGGGACCTTGATTTTGACATACACAACAAGGACGTGCTTATATTTGCACATGATCAGGTAATTAATGTTTTCACTTATGTACGTCAAAACATATCGTCCCATAAGGACGGAAGCAGCCACCATATCCCGTCCACTCCCTTTTAGATTGGTACAGGAAAAAGCCAATATCCATTTTTTGCTTAGTAGCGGAAAAATCTATGTCCATACCCATACGCTTATTATGTACTTATGCGCTTAGGCTTTTTCCTGTGAAATAAGAATATTGACTTTTTCCTTTCTTAAAAGGTATTATCTTCGTAAACCCTATTTGTCAACACTAAAATGTCAATAAAGCAAAACTTATCGAAAACCCGTTTTGTGAACACTATTTTATTTTTTGTCAACAAAAATTATATTTTCTGTCAATACCATTGTTTGTGATGCAATACAGTAAAAAATAATTTAAGTAACTAGTCAATATAATTGGTTGTTATTACTATTCGTACCACATTATGTCAAGTAATTCAAATAAGCAGTAATAATAATTTAGATTCACTTTTAGAATATTGTGTAGTCAAAGGATCTTTTTGTTAAGAAAGGTTTGCTTTACAATTTCACTAGCTAATGTGTTTTCAGTTCTGTTCTGCTCTTTTTGCAGCACTACCACGACATCCAGCACATGCTAGGACGATTAGTAACCATCTTCCCATAAATCATTCCCTCAACTTGCTTTAACTGCAAGTGCCATCATTCTAATCATTTAATAAGATAGGAAGTTCGTGGACATATCGTGGTTTATATACACACATAATACAAAGGTTGTCTTTAGGCTTTATAGGGTGAAAAGCCCCCTAAAAATTTTGCAATAGGTGCGGTTTTATGTGATCTTTAGGCTATTAATCACATTAGAAAAAAGAGCCTACATTTACATCTACCTACTTTAAACAAAGCTTTATAATTTTCGTGTCCCTATGATAAGCATTGTGGAGTTTATATATTTATAATGTTCGCCGGTATTTCTGTCATTAAAAGTAAACAAACAAAACTTCCAGTCTACTTTAGTACTCTAACGTCTTGTATGTAGACAAAACGTGATTGCAAATAAATAACTTTATTGACAAAAAGGGGAAGCATATTATATCGTCTGCTTAATATTACAATCAGGAGACGTGGTTTTTTACATTGTCGCTGCCATAATAAAATGGCTTGTTACTTTGTAGCAGCCCTGAAAAAAGGCTTTTTACGTTGTAATATTAAGCAGACGATATATAGCTGATAACGTTAAATGTACATGTAAATATGGTTACCATGATTAATTGTTCATATACTTACGATTGATTAAAATGCGCCAACAGTATTCTTCTTTCAAAATATTCGTAAAAATATTTAATATGGCAATGTTAAAATATTTTTCAGGGAAAGTGAAGCAACTCTACAGGAAAAAATCAGAACTTTTAATGGATTGCGTATTTTGAATATCTTATTCAATGAATGTCTTATTCGATCTTTCATTCCATCTTGTATATATTCTTTTGTGGCTCTGCAATCAATTTCTATATCTGCCCTTATACAGCAGAATACAGAAGATGTAGCCCATGTAGTTATGTTAGCACTAATATCCTTCGCATGTATAATTGGTGTTACTCTCATATTGTTCTCGGGTTCATTGTGTCACAAAAGTTCGTGCGTTACATTGAAAGCATTAACTGGAATTACCGGTCGGTAATTGCAATAAAAAATATTGTAGGCAAATGCTGTTGAGTACATCAGCTTTTGGAGTCCGGTATGGAGTTTTACGGGCGGTGAAACACAAGCACACTTTAGATTGCTTTGACGCCAGTTTGAATATGGTAGCACCACTTCTAATTTCTTCTAAGAACCTTTAGAAGACAAATATAATTTGTACTTTTCTTGGTTTACAATGTATACTGTTTAGTTTAAATTTTGGAATATTTTATTTTGTCTCACTTCAATGTATTTGATAAATATATAGTGTATTTGCTGTCGATCACAGAAAAGCGGGATTGGAAAGTGTAGATGTGGAGATTTTGGGAAATAGCATTAGAATAGCACTCAGCCAGCAAATAGCAAACAATTTATAGTAGCATTAGAATGGCAAGTAGCTAGCATACTAATAGCACTAATATGTAGCAAGCTATATAGCTAGCTTATGCTATAATTTAGCAAAGTAGCTAGTTGATAAGTAGAAAATAGTTAACCCTAAGTAGCATTATAGCAAGCAAGGAATTAAAATTATGCAAGAGGAGGCACTGGAGCATTTCAGACTTGATGTTAGAGATTGGTTTGGTACCCATTTCTCTGACAGATGAATCGATAGGTAAGGACCGGTTTCATGGCCACCACGATCACCGGGCATAACACCATGTGATTTCGGTCTTTGTGGAATCGTCGAGGATAAGATTTATGCCAAAAAGCCAGCAAAATTATTACAACGACGCGAATGCATCGTTACGGAAATGGGAAATAAGTCAGGAATGTTTTTAAAAAACAGGTCGGTCCGCGTTGAAGCAATTACGCCGAAGCCTGGAGATCGAGGGTCTTCAAATTCAGAAATCTCACTAAAAACGCATGCCCTTTCACATGGTGTGCATATCACTGTAATACACCTAACCGATCGTCAGTTATTAAAGGTCAAAGTTCATGTATACATCATTTTGGGACACCCTGTATAAGTTAGTTGGAAATGTCAATGGTATAAAATAAAGTGGGATCGTACTTTCTTTCTCATATTGTTTATTAGAAAAATTGTATTCATTTGGTAATAATCAGCATATTAGCACACACGAAGTCTTAAATGCTGGACAATAAAAGTAGTGTACTTGAGCGAAAAAATAAATAAGATGACGTGTTTACCGATTACTGTTGACCGCTGGGCTGTATGAAACAAAACAATTGGTTAATAAATGTTCATGTAAAAAGATCCTTTGGGACGGTGGCCTTAGTTTGGCCTAAAAAGTTTCAATGACCACATGAGACATAGGAGTTGTAATTTTAACCACAGATAGTTTCACTTATTAGCTACTCTCACAGCAAAAATGGCGATGGAGCTCTCTTCCGTTACCGAGATATCGGGCGGCCAGACTAAAAAGCCCCACCCTAGGGTGGGGCGCCCCACCCGCCCCACCTTGCTCAATACGTACAGGGTGGTAGAATATATTTTTATATATAAATTTTCACGCAGGTACCAATGTCATCGAGGGTGGGGCCAATGTCTACCAGGGTGGGGACAAGGTCTACCAGGGTGGGGCAATGTCTACCAGGGTGGGGCCAATGTCTACCAGGGTGGGGCCAATGTCTACCAGGGTGGGGCCAAGGTCTACCAGGGTGGGGCCAATGTCTACCAGGGTGGGGACAAGGTCTACCAGGGTGGGGCCAAGGTCTACCAGGGTGGGGCCAATGTCTACCAGGGTGGGGCCAATGTCTACCAGGGTGGGGCCAATGTCTACCAGGGTGGGGCCAAGGTCTACCAGGGTGGGGCCAATGTCTACCAGGGTGGGGACAAGGTCTACCAGGGTGGGGCCAAGGTCTACCAGGGTGGGGCCAATGTCTACCAGGGTGGGGCCAATGTCTACCAGGGTGGGGCCAATGTCTACCAGGGTGGGGCCAAGGTCTACCAGGGTGGGGCCAATGTCTACCAGGGTGGGGACAAGGTCTACCAGGGTGGGGCCAAGGTCTACCAGGGTGGGGCCAATGTCTACCAGGGTGGGGCCAATGTCTACCAGGGTGGGGCCAATGTCTACCAGGGTGGGGCCAAAGTCTACCAGGGTGGGGCCAATGTCTACCAGGGTGGGGACAAGGTCTACCAGGGTGGGGCCAAGGTCTACCAGGGTGGGGCCAAGGTCTACCAGGGTGGGGCCAAGGTCTACCAGGGTGGGGCCAAGGTCTACCAGGGTGGGGCCAAGGTCTACCAGGGTGGGGCCAAGGTCTACCAGGGTGGGGCCAATGTCTACCAGGGTGGGGCCAATGTCTACCAGGGTGGGGCCAAGGTCTACCAGGGTGGGGCCAATGTCTACCAGGGTGGGGCCAAGGTCTACCAGGGTGGGGCCAAGGTCTACCAGGGTGGGGCCAAGGTCTACCAGGGTGGGGCCAAGGTCTACCAGGGTGGGGCCAAGGTCTACCAGGGTGGGGCCAAGGTCTACCAGGGTGGGGCCAAGGTCTACCAGGGTGGGGCCAATGTCTACCAGGGTGGGGCCAAGGTCTACCAGGGTGGGGCCAAGGTCTACCAGGGTGGGGCCAAGGTCTACCAGGGTGGGGCCAATTTCTACCAGGGTGGGGCCAATGTCTGCCAGGGTGGGGCCAATGTCTACCAGGGTGGGGCCAAAGTCTACCAGGGTGGGGCCAAGGTCTACCAGGGTGGGGCCAATGTCTACCAGGGTGGGGCCAAAGTCTACCAGGGTGGGGCCAATGTCTACCAGGGTGGGGCCAAAGTCTACCAGGGTGGGGCCAAGGTCTACCAGGGTGGGGCCAATGTCTACCAGGGTGGGGCCAATTTTAACCAGGGTGGGGCCAAGGTCTACCAGGGTGGGGCCAAGGTCTACCAGGGAGGGGCCAATGTCTACCAGGTTGTGTCCTTGGTTAAATAGGGTGTTGCCTTACTTAAACGGGATGGACGTTAGATAAACAGGGTGGGGCTTTAGTGGTACAGTACAGGCGTAATGTTAAGCAGGGTGGGGCTTTAGTAAAACAGTACAGTCGTATTGTTTAACAGGTTTGGGGCTTAGTTAAACAGGGTAAGGCTTTTGTTAAACAGAGTGGGGTCATAGTAAAACAGTACATGGCTGGGGCCTTAGGTATACATGGTGGGGTCTTACTTAAACGGGATGGGGCCTAAGGTAAACAGAAAGGTGCCTTTGTTAAACAGGGTGGTGCCTTATTAAATATGGTTTTAGCCTTAGTTAAACAGAGAGGGGCGTTAGTTAAATAGTACAAGGGTTATGTTTAACATGGTGTTGCGTTAGGCATACATGTTGGGGCCTTACTTAAACGGGATGGGGGGTTAGGTAAACAGGGTGTGGCCTCAGTAGGACAGTACAGGCGTAATGTTTAACAGGGTGGGGCATCAGTTAAAAATAATGGGTCTTATTTAAACGGGATGGGGCCTTAGGTAAACAGGGTAGGGCCTTATGTAAATAGGGCAGGGCCTTAGGTAAATAGGGCAGGGCCTTAGGTAAATAGGGCAGGGCCTTAGGTTAATAGGGCAGGGCCTTAGGTAAATAGGGCAGGGCCTTAGGTAAATAGGGCAGGGCCTTAGGTTAACAGAGTTGGGCTTTAGTTAAACAGTACAAAGGTTATGATTAACAGGGTGGGGCCTTAGTTAAACAGGGTTGGGCCTTATTTAAATAGTGCAGGCCTAATGCTTAGTGGGGTGGGGCCTTGATTAAACAAGGTGGGGCCTTAGTTAAGCAGTACAAGGGTTATGTTAAATTGGGTGGGGCCTTAGCTATACAGGGTAAGGCCTTATTTAAACAGTACACGCATAATGTTTAACAGCTTGGGGCTTAACTAAACAGTACAGGCGTAATTTTTAACAGGGAAGGGCCTTAGTTAAACTGGTTGGGCCTTAGTTTAACAGTACAGGCGTTTTGTTTATCAGAGAGGGGCCTCAGGGTGCCAGGGTTGGGTTTAGGTAAACAGGGTGGGGCCTTAGTTAAACAGTGCAGGTGTTACGTTTAACAGGGTGGGGCCTTAGTTAAACAATACATGCGTAATGTTTAACAGGGTGGGGCCTTATTTAAACAGGGTGGATTCTTAGGTAAATAGGGTAGGGCGAATGTCTACCAGGGAATTGAAATAGTTTCAAAATAAAGACCAAATAAAATCTATCTGCTTTTCAAACATGCTCATATATAACAAATAACATGTAATAATAAAGTATTAATTGCCAAGCTATATTGATTAACATATTCTACACTAAAATTGTCCATTTTATTCTGTTTGATTTTAATAGTTAATTTATATTCGTAATAAACGTTTCATTTAAGACTTATCCTGTGAGTAGAATTTAAAAATGGTAATAAAACCATTTGAGAGTTTCTTAATTAGACGTTTTTCAATAATAAGGGCAATAATGTGATATTTATTTATTAAAACTGCTTCTAGTTGCCGAAAAACGAGGGTACCAAAGATTAAAGTAAAAATTTTAATGTGCTTTTGCTTAACAAACATGACGATTTCATTGGTAGAGAATATTACTCCATTGCTGCCCATAATCGTTTTAACCGTTAATCTATTAATCTGCATTCCATTTATGTTTGGTATTTATTCAAATTTAACCTATTTTTAAATTTTTTTGATTTTGATAGTCAATGTCCATTTTTTTAAAAATTTTGTTCATTGTCATGTTCAATTACGTTCAAAGTTGATCTACTTTGGCTTACTGTTCACTTTAATAATCAAAATAAATTTATTTCTACTAATATGCTACCAAAAATGTGGGCACGGTCCACTATACTCAGGTTAGCTTTTGTTACGGCTTGTTGTAGGTTTTAATAAATTTAAATACGCAACTCAAACTCAAAGATTGTTATTTTTACGACTATCGGCGCAAACATTTTTTTTACTTTCCACCGGGCTCATTAGTTTTTTGTCTGATACTTAATTCTCCTGTTCATCCTTATTGCGTACTAGCTGATACCTAACAACTACAGTGTGCTAGAATTATGTTGAAATATTCCCTACGCTTACATACTGCCACTCGTCAGACAATTTAATAGGGGCCTAAATATGGAGCATACAAACACCCATAAGCCTGATGATACATAATACCCATAAGCGTGTGAAAAAGTAAAACCAAATTAGTCTTAGTATTCTAGTCATTACTAGTATAGTATGATAGTCTATAGTAAAGCTTCTATTTAACAGTTTAATTGCAAAAAACGAAATATCTAAAAAAAAACCTTCATTCACTTTTCTTCACATTGCATTGAGCGATATGGTTTTCTACGGGCTGTTGTATGCTTAGCGCACAAACACACAAACACGCATGTTAAATATTAACAATTTCTAACTCAAATGGTAATTCCGTGCTTACTATTTCCCATTAATATGCACTATAGCACAGTCACATTGCACCATCATAATGCAAGGATGCTAATGTAAATATTAGTAATCGCGTCCTCGCAGTTAGCATTTACTGGACAGTACTGGCGGTCAAGAATATATCCAGGTGGGTTATAAAAGTTTTTTTTAACAAAAGTGCTTTCGCTTTCAATTGTGTTGTCAATTTGTTGTGCTTGATTGATAGTTGACCTTCAAATAACGTCGTTTTCGAGAGAAATTATATTGGATCTCAACTGGCATATTCCACTGTATATGGTATGAAAAGGTTTATTTAAATCAAAAATAACATTGTATCCCCCAATTTCTAATGTCCTTTTTACTCCCATCATTAACATATTTACCATAAAATTCCCAAAATGACAATTTTAGTCTTAAAAGGAATTATCAGTTCATATTATTTCCCTAATACTACTTACTATATGCTTAATGGTATAAGAACCTTTATTACCAAGACATCCAAAAGTTTACTACTACAACTAAAATCAAATTAATAAAAGGCCCATCATCAGTGGTTTCCATTGTTTGCAGTCACACCCCGTAAAATTGTCATTTAATCAATATATAATTTTAGGGTTTATACCATAAAAAAGTGATGACTTGCAAGGGGATTTTATTTAGCTTGTTGAAGTGTGAAAGAAAGTTTTTTCTACTCTAGGTTAGAAATAATTTTTGTGCTCTAAAAACAGTTTATTAAAAACGGTATTCCATGATCATCTTTAAACTTTTGCTGTACTATAAAATCAAATGTGGCCTTACTATATTACTGTGTGTATTATAAAACCAAATGCAACATTACAAATTGTAATGTGGCATTTGGTTTGGCATTGTAATTTACAATTGCTGTTCGTTTGAATAAGTCTATTTGAATGTTACCACGCCGCCGTTAAGTGTGACAGTCGCAAAGCACAAACCACTTGCGAGATCAAGATATTATTTTCTAGATGCTCACAAAGCTCAAGAATAAGATTCACTGTAATAGTAATTGGAAATATTACAGTCGTGTGTTACAAATACGTTAGATAAAGGCCTTTTTCACTTCAGTTCTCTTGTCAATTTCAAATTTATAATTAAACATTTTGTGTGTTTATATTTACTCTTTTTATAGTGGCTTTTTATTAGTATCTAAAGATGGCGGTTTTGTACAGAGAAAACGTTTTTAGGAATTACAAAGCGGCGGTTGCAGTAATACAAAACCCTGTAGAAGAACTAATATCAACAGTTCCTCCACTTGATAGACAATTAAAACATGGACAAGTAAGACAATTTTTAATTAACTAAGAATATTATTCAAAAAAACTTCCATTGTATCATTACTATGACAAAAATTCTTGTAGGTTTATGTTTTTCATGTGTCCAATATGGAGCAAGGAGCATTTTGGAGGGCCAATGGTCTAAATTGGAAACAAAAAAGGCATCGTGTTTATCCAAAAAACTCTGTTAATCCGAAGTGGAAAAAAACCATATATGAATTGAAAAGTAATGGTAAAATTGTGGATTTCCAAAGGATAGAATATAGCGATGCAGGTGCGTTTGGTTTTAATCGTTTTATTGCTACTTTTATATTCTTTAATAAGCAGATTAATGTTTTATTTAAAATGAACGTTCAGATGCGGTAGGAAAAGCAAACTTGACTGGCTGGGAAAAACATCCATACGTCGTTTGCGAATACAAAGGAACTTTTGATCCGTCTAAGGCTATTTGTGCTGAACATGGCAATAAAAAGAATGTAAAAAAAGCTCGAAGATCCACAAGAAACGTATCTGCTAAACGTTTTCGTTCGCCATCAGAAGAAACATCGCCGCTCGTATCAAAATGTATAATATAATATTATTTAAATTTTTATAACTTCTTTGAACCAAATGAATTTATTTGAGCATTGTTAAAAAAGGCAATAACACGTTTCGAAGAGGACGCACACGTGATCCGCTAGAGGTTGTCGAAGTGTTATATGATGATAATGAAGACCAAGCGGAGAACAACGATGGAGTTGAGATAAATGAAGCAGCGGAAAATCATGAAGGCGTGGAAGATGATAAAGGATCGGAAAATGATGAAGAAGCGGAAAATCATGAGCAAGCGGAAAATCATGAAGAAGCGGAAAGTCAGGAAGAAGTGGAAAATGTTGAGCAAGCGGAAAATCAGGAAGAAGGGGAAAATCATGAAGAAGCGGAAAATCGTGAAAGAGTCCAAAATGATGAAGGACCGTTAAATAAATTAAGAGTGGAAAGTGTTACAGGAGCGGAGTTTGAGGAAGCTGCGGAAAATGATGAAGCAGCGGAAAATGACGAAGCAGCGGAAAATGACGAAGCAGCGGAAAATGATGAAACAGCAGAAAATTTTCTAAAAGATGGGGAGGAAAATATCATTGGGCCTGGTATTGACAACCCCAATCCCATTGAAACTATTTTTGAAAATCCAAATGACGAAAACGATGAAATTGATAACTCATTATTGAGTCAAACAAAAAATGATGCTAAAGTCAGTGGAGAAATCAAAAGAGGACATATTACAAGCAGCCCTATTGTCATAAATGCTTTGAAAAAACACTTAAGGAATAAAGAAAAGCCAGCTCAAGCTTACAGGTTCGCTGGTGTTGGCTAATTTTTAAATTTACTTTGTACAATTTATGATTTCCTCCAATTAAATTTTTCAAAATTTTTCACCGTCCAAACGCTATTTTAGGAAACCGAATATAGTACTAAATCAATTTAGAATTGCTTCATATATATTCATATTTATTTGTATTTACTGCAGAAAAGCCGTTTTGGAAAACTCTTTCAATCAGCCGAATTTGCCAGGAAGGTTACCTAGAAATATGCAACAAGCGAAAAACATATCATATCGCTTAAACCTGGAAAATCAACATGATGATATTTATTCCCTTTATGCGTTTTCCTTTGATACCCCAAACTTCCTCTGGGAAATGACACTTCTTCCGTCTTCAATTACCATTGGGGGACATCCTAAACTTATGCGACATCTTAATTCGTTAACGAATTTTCAAAATCAAATTGTCTTCAATTACGACACTACCTTTGGACGTGGCCCATTTTATCTTTCTATACTTTCATTTCGTCACCCACTGTTGTCAAAAACGCCTGCTCTTGCTTTACTTTATATGATGCACGAATATACTGATGAAGAGACGCACAAAATATTTTTTAAGACCGCCAAAAAAATCATTCCTGCACTGAACTCTGCACAAGCTATCATAGTTACAGACAGAGAAACTAGTATAAGAAATGCTATCAATAGGAAAATACCAAATGCTCATGCTCTTTTGTGCTGGTTCCATATTGAAAAGGTAAGAACTATTATTGGTTATTTTTTGTTTGTACCAAGTTAAGAAAAGATTAATCAATACCATTTTAGAAAATGCACTACCATTTTAGTGAGAAACACAAAATTAATAACAAAATTCACAAAATGGTTTCGGAAATCCTATTATACATTATTATTTTTTCTATATTTAACAACCAACCACTCATTATTCATTGTTTGGCTTCAAGTAACAATCGCTAATAAAATAGTTTACCTATATTTTAAGTAAACCCATCATATTAAGATTATGTGCTATCAGAGTGTCGAATGTGCTAGAAATAGCGCATGCCGTAAATTGAATTTACGGCATTTGGCATTTAGTTTACGGCATTCCGTAAATTCTGCAAACTATTTTTTAGCCACAATAAGCAGTTAATTTAAAAAGCATTGATAAATCAATGCAGTAATTGTCATTCCTCCTAATATTGACAAAAATAATACAAATAATTTCTGTTTTCTATTATTTGTGACGTCAGTTCACAATATATTTTTGATTTAAAATAAATAAAGAAAATACATAGATTCAATTTAAAAGATAGTAGTAAAATAAAAATAGTAATTTAGTTATATTAATGTGTTTAAAGTAGTTTATGGCATTTGCGACTTTTACCCACTTCCGGAATGTGGCATTCAAAAATAGTTTCCGTCAGGCCGACTTTATACTGTGCTTGATTTAAGTTTAAACACAAATATTTACAAATATTTCATTGTAGTTAAATAATTAAAATAAATATGATGCAGTGCAATTTTTAACAAATGATATTCTTATTCCTTCTAGAATGCCAAATTGTGGATGCAAAAGAACATAGAAAGTTCTGAAGAAAAACGACACAAAAAAACCCAACTTATTTACAAACTTTTATCAAGCAGAACGGAAGCAGATTTTGAAGAGTTGCTAACAGAAGCTAATGTGACTGCGAAATTCAGAAATTATGTTGAAAGACATTTGAAGAATGATATTCTCACTTCTTGTCGTGAGGTGTTGGAGCAACTTTCCATATACACTCCTGGGAGCGGAATAATTAACAATGCAAGGTAAGTGACTAAACAAACTTTCAGTTATTCTGTTATTTTAAAAGAAATTTACAATGGTAAATGTTTTCAATGTTGTGTATTTTCAATTTAGCGAGTCAATAAATAGCCTGATTGGAAGAATTGTTAATGAAACCGAAAAGACGTTTACAGGTGTTAGCACTGCAATATATTTACTACAGTCCCACTACTTACTGGATATTAAGCGAGCATTTTGCCAAGATGAAGGAGAATGGGAAATAATTTCAAGCATTAAAGAACAAGAGTTTTTGAAAAGTGTATACATCCCACAGATTATTCACGACATTATTGACAAAAATGCAATTTCCGATCTACTAGAAAAAGGATTAGCCCCCGAAAATATACGTTTGATAAAGCGCAGAACATTACCATCCATTAGAGACATGAGAGTACCCGAAGCATTAGGGGAATATTTTTATACGACAGGTCGAGTTGAACATGTGCCCAATAAGCAAGTTTTCATTGTTACCGGTTTACAAAACCAAAATTTCATGGTATCCAATTTTGAAAATGCTTTTACTTCATTTAATTTTTACAACTTGCTTCCCTTAATTTTTGGAACATCAAAAATATAAAATAAAAAAATATTAAAATTGCAGGTTGACCTAGGGATACCCAATTGTACATGTAAGGCCCAAGGTGCCTGTGTTCACATCATTGCTGCTCAAAAATCTTGCAGTTAGATAATTTTATCAACGTCAGTACTAAATCATTATCCCAGCAGTTGTAAATGTATTTTATTTTTAATTAGATTTATATGGAATACAAAAACTTCGCAACGCTCCGAGGACTGGCTTAGGAAAACTCTTTAGAAACATAACAGCAAAAACTAAAGGAAAAAAGGGAAAAGGAAGAACACGCTTCATACGAGGGGCGTTTGAAAACCAAAATGGTAAAAATATAATAATGTACTCAAATGTATATTATGTCTCTTAAGCAACTATTTAGCCTAAATCCACTTTTATTTTTTGTACGACATATCCTATAACCACTTGAGAGGGAAAAGGGGCTATTTAGTTGAAAACAATAAGAGGATGTAGACTATTTCGTACACAACAAAAAATTGATGCAGGCTATTTCGTACACAAAACAAAAAGTAGTTATAGGCTATTTCGAACCCAAAACGAAAAATAAATGTAGGTTTAATTTTTCCTTAAGGGACGGTCATAATATGTTCGGTATTATTAAATTGTAAACATTTTTTTATTTATCGTGAATAGTGTTTTATCTTGGTCAATTAACCAAGCTTTAATGAATAACGGTAGCATTAAGCACACTTTTGATATGGCCTTAATTTCTTTATATTAGAGAGCGAAAACACATTTGTAGAACCAGTGGCCAATACCGATAATGCACCAATCCACAATAGAACTGATGACTCAATTCAAGACGAAACCGTCCAAGCCAAAGTTATCTTAACTACTGTAGAACAAGTGGCCAATGCCGATAATGCACCTGTCCACAATATAACTGATGACTCATTTCAAGACGAAACCGTCCAAGCCGGAGTTATCTTAACTACTCCAAAAACTGCAGATGTCATAAGAATAAAAGACATAAATGGAAGGGAAGAGACCATTTTGAGAGGAAAACCAGTTCGAAAAAAAATAGAATTTGAAGCGCCCGCGAAAAACGTTAAATCCAAAAAGATTCCAAAAATGGCTAATTATGACAGCGAAGTGGGCGGCGTGCCAATTTTGAGACTACTCCCAAAGGCTATAAAACAAGACCTTGGAAAAACTGTGGTTACTGTTAACACTGTAAATGTTACATTATTCGATTTGAAAACACTTCAGGTAATTGAATTCGTGAATTATAAATAAGTATTTCTTATTAATCTACCACCATTATATTTTCAAAAAATCAGTACGTTGAAGTACATAAACAGTGGAACAATTTTTGATACATAGATATAAAATTGTTCGTTTTCGGACTTTTTCCAGGTAAATATCGCTGTCGATGAATTGAAGACACTAAATGACTATTCACTTCAAAATCACCAATTACGTTTTAAAAAATGTCACGTTGGTTGGGTCAATGACAACATCATCATGGCTTACTTGTCAACTGTTTCAACCGAGGACGTCGTTATAACTGAGGTTTGGGAAGCCGAAATTTTATTAGCGGGCTTTACTGACAAAAATGGACAACCCTCTGCTATGGAACACCTCTTTAAAACGGATGACGGCTTGCATAATCGTTATGATTGGAACCGAATTAAAAAGATATTGATACCATATAATTCAGGGCAGAACCATTGGATACTAATTTCAATAAAAGTTGAAAATCGCACCATATCAGGTAAAACACTAATTATTTTTTGTCGAATAAATAAATCGATTAAATTTAAAAGTCTCATCTTAGAGGCGCTCTACCCGCGCTATTCATAGATTACATTACAATGAATTAGGTCAGCTTCGTAAAATGAAGTGCCCGACGGCCATCGTCGTGCACATATCAATGCAACGTACAGGTTTATCTAAGACTCATCATCAATTTATTTCATGGTTTAGTGCTTTCGAACATCAAGTTTTCATGTCAAAAAATAAAAATTAAAGTTGCAAAATAATACTCGTCACGCAATTATTTACAATACAAATTTGCAAATTTAAATTTTTAAATTTAATGTAGTTCTGGACCCTGCGAAAGAATTTCAATTAACTGAAAATCAATATAGAAGAATCTCAAATTTTCTGACCCAAACATTTCACAGTAAGGAATGGAAAACAAATTATCCAAGAAAGGTTAACCAAATCGACGCTTTTAACTGCGGAATTTTTATTTGCTATTATGCTGAACGCATACTGAAAGGAAAATCGCTTGTGGCCAAACTTGAACCAACAAAATATAGGAACCAGATGTTTACAGCTATTAGTGAAAACTGTGAGCTATGGAAATGGGACGAGAAACGTTTCACGCATTGTTTCATTTGTGAAGTAAATGAATATACGGACCAGGAAAATATTGAAGGTGGACAACAATGGGTTGATTGTCATCGATGTCGCCGCCATGCTCACATCAATTGTGCTAAATTACATGATGTCAACGAAGCTGCATTACGAG
Organism: Tomocerus qinae; assembly: GCA_020055645.1. Classification (NCBI taxonomy): domain Eukaryota; kingdom Metazoa; phylum Arthropoda; class Collembola; order Entomobryomorpha; family Tomoceridae; genus Tomocerus; species Tomocerus qinae. Next base: position 64,889,999 of record CM034546.1, read on the forward strand.
AGTTCCGTTGCCCAAAAAAATAAACCTATACTTAAAAACATACTGCTATTCTCTTCCAGTAATTTTAATGGTCTACAAAACTGTTATACTGTATTAGAATTTTAGCTGCTTAGCCCAAATGTATTTAAATATGATTTCAAAATTTTAAAGTTGTTATTATCAAGCCTAGTTGTATAGCGTTTTCATTGTGTAATGCAAATTAAAAAGCAGTGATACATTAAGATGTAATTGTAGAATAATGAAGACCATGCTTTTTTGTTGAATTGCACTATGTGACCAATATAGCTTAACTGTTAATTTAATTATATAACCAATTTGTTAATTCCAACGAATTGAGCTATGTGACCATTAAATTGTAAAGCACAAATAAAAATATTGTCAATTATTGGTATGTGCCCATGTTTGAAGCCGTAATAGCTTACAGTATAATCTCGTGTGTGTCAAAAATGCTTTTCATTGCTAATATTTTTAAATTGAAGAATCTTAATTAAATTTAAGAAATGAAAAAGCGACCAAATTACTATCTTAAAAAATGATATGCCCCAAATGGGATTAACCAATCGGACTAGTCTTATTTAATATAATTCATGAAATAGGCAAAAATAAATCACGTGACCAAGAAAACATTGTAAAATTGCTAAAATACATTTGTGTTAGTATTTACATGGCATTATCCCTATATTTTTTCACAAAGGCCACATTCTGATAAACATTGGCTCCTCCCTTATTAACATTAGGCTCATCCTGTTTTACCAAGGTCTCACCCAGTTAATCATTGGCCCCATCCTGTTTAACTAAGGCCCAATCCAATTAACATTACTCTTCTTCTGGCAAGACTATCTCATACTCTGATCAATGTTCTGCGTACCTACTTCGGAAATAGTCATATCAACCCAATAATGCTACTCGCTGTGGTAAAAAATTAATTATCCCACCATTATCACCCGAAATCACTTTTAGTTTAGTACACCATTCCACACAAAATGTGGTAATAATGTTATCTCTGGGCTAATTTTTTGACATATTTCTTCAACATTATGATCAAACTCGAAACTTCGAAATTTAAAAAAAAATTGTCAAGTCAAAGCATTTTACCTTGAAGCGTTCATTATACTCAGCAAGATATCCCGACAGCCAGTGCTGTGGCATTCACTTTAATAAGCAACAGACTTCACCCCTCGACCCCTTACGTTGTCAACTGGCAACACTAATTTTTCCCAAATGCCATATTAATCCACTCTATGCCACACAAACCAGAGTCTTACATATCAACTTTCTGCCACAATCTTTTCATAATTAAAATTTGGAAAAATCGCATCCCATGATCATGCTTCGGATAAACGTGTAGAAGTTAACGTCCCCATGCGGGATGTACATCATCAGCACCGGATTTGAGATACAAATTACTTTTGTAAAAATGACATACTTGGCTTATATTCTGGAAAAATAAAACAATAATAAGGAAATAAAAATATTCAGAATTCCTCGATTGTATTTAAAAAATGGAATCTGATTTAAGTGACAAGTACAATTAATTATTACAATAAATAATTTCATTAACAATATAAGCATTAATACTTAGATTAATAAATTATTTCATGTACTTGAAATAAAATTAAACTAAGATTTAAAATAAAAAGTTGCATTATGAAATAAACAAGAATAGTTTACGAATGGCAGTAGAAAAAAAGTACTCAATGGCAATAGAAAACAAAGTAATGCTTCATTTTGATTCTATCCTGACACAGCATGTTCTCATATATTTGCTCACCTGTTCAGTGTTTGATTGGCCACCAACTAGTGGATGAAATAGTAGTGGACAAAATGGTCTAGTGGCTGGCTAAAATGTTTGCTGGCCAGTGGACAAATGGACATTGGCCCTGGCCTTGGTAGACATTGGCCCCACCCTGGTAGACATTGGCCCCACCCTGGTAGACCTTGGCCTTACCCTGGTAGACATTGGCGGCACCCTGGTAGACCTTGGCCCCACCCTGGAAGACCTTGGCCCCACCCTGGTAGACATTGGCCCCACCCTGGTAGACCTAGGCCCCTCCCTTGTAGGCTTGGGCCCCACCCTGGTAGACCTAGGCCCCTCCCTTGTAGGCTTGGGCCCCACCCCTGTAGACATGGGCCCCACCCTGGTAAAAATTGGCCCCTCCCTGGTAGACAATGTCCCCGCCCTGGTAGACCTTGGCCCCACCCTGGTAGACATTGGCCCCACCCTTGTAGACCTTGGCCCCACCCTGGTAGACATTGGCCCCACCCTGGTAGACATTGGCCCCACCCTGGTAGACCTTGGCCCCACCCTGGTAGACCTTGGCCCCACCCTGGAAGACCTTGGCCCCACCCTGGTAGACCTTGGCCCCACCCTGGTAGAGATTGGCCCCACCCTGGTAGACCTTGGCCCCACCCTGGTAGACCTAGGCCCCTCCCTGGTAGACATGGGCCCCACCCTGGTAGACATGGGCCCCACCCTGGTAAAAATTGGCCCCACCCTGGTAGACCTTGGCCCCACCCTGGTAGACCTAGGCCCCTCTCTTGTAGGCTTGGGCCCCCCCCTGGTAGACATGGGCCCCACCCTGGTAAAAATTGGCCCCTCCCTGGTAGACCTTGGCCCCACCTTGGTAGACCTTGGCCCCACCCTGGTAGACCTTGGCCCCACCCTGGTAGACCTTGGCCCCACCCTGGTAGACCTTGGCCCCACCCTGGTAGACCTTGGCCCCACCCTGGTAGAGATTGGCCCCACCCTGGTAGACCTTGACCCCACCCTGGTAGACCTTGGCCCCACCCTGGTAGACCTAGGCCCCTCCCTGGTAGACATGGGCCCCACCCTGGTAGACATGGGCCCCACCCTGGTAAAAATTGGCCCCACCCTGGTAGACCTTGGCCCCACCCTGGTAGACCTAGGCCCCTCTCTTGTAGGCTTGGGCCCCTCCTTGGTAGACCTTGGCCCCACCTTGGTAGACCTTGGCCCCACCCTGGTAGACCTTGGCCCCACCCTGGTAGACCTTGGCCCCACCCTGGTAGACCTTGGCCCCACCCTGGTAGACATTGGCCCCACCCTGGTAGACCTTGGCCCCACCCTGGTAGACCTTGGCCCCACCCTGGTAGACATTGGCCCCACCCTGGTAGACCTTGGCCCCACCCTGGTAGACCTTGGCCCCACCCTGGTAGACCTTGGCCCCACCCTGGTAGACATTGGCCCCACCCTGGTAGACCTTGGCCCCACCCTGGTAGACCTTGGCCCCACCCTGGAAGACCTTGGCCCCACCCTGGTAGACCTTGGCCCCACCCTGGTAGAGATTGGCCCCACCCTGGTAGACCTTGACCCCACCCTGGTAGACCTTGGCCCCACCCTGGTAGACCTAGGCCCCTCCCTGGTAGACATGGGCCCCACCCTGGTAGACATGGGCCCCACCCTGGTAATAATTGGCCCCACCCTGGTAGACCTTGGCCCCACCCTGGTAGACCTAGGCCCCTCTCTTGTAGGCTTGGGCCCCACCCTGGTAGACATGGGCCCCACCCTGGTAAAAATTGGCCCCTCCCTGGTAGACCTTGGCCCCACCTTGGTAGACCTTGGCCCCACCCTGGTAGACCTTGGCCCCACCCTGGTAGACCTTCGCCCCACCCTATTAGACCTTGGCCCCACCCTGGTAGACATTGGCCCCACCCTGGTAGACCTTGGCCCCACCCTGGTAGACCTTGGCCCCACCCTGGTAGACCTTGGCCCCACCCTGGTAGACATTGGCCCCACCCTGGTAGACCTTGGCCCCACCCTGGTAGACATTGGCCCCACCCTGGCCCCACCCTGGTAGACAGTACGACTGTACTGTTTTACTAAAGCCCTACCCTTTTAACTAAGGCCCCACCCTGTTAAACATTGCGACTGTATTGTTTGACTAAAGCCCCACCTTGTTAACTAAGGCCCCACCCTATAAACATTACGACTGTACTGTTTTACTAAAGCCCCACCCTGTTAAACATTACGACTGTACTGTTTTACTAAAGCCCCACCTTGTTAACTAAGGCCCCACCCTGTTAAGCATTACGACTGTACTGTTTTACTAAAGCCCCACCTTGTTAACTACGGCCCCACCCTGTTAAACATTACGACTTTTACTGTTTCACCAAAGCCCAACCTTGTTAACTAAGGCCCCTCCCTGTTAAACATTACGATTGTACTGTTTTACTAAAGCCCCACCCTGTTAACTAAGGCACCACCCTGGTAGACCTTGGCCCCACCCTGGTAGACCTTGGCCCCACCCTGGTAGACCTTGGCCCCACCCTGGTAGACCTTGGCCCCACCCTGGTAGACCTTGGCCCCACCCTGGTAGACCTTGGCCCCACCCTGGTAGACCTTGGCCCCACCCTGGTAGACCTTGGCCCCACCCTGGTAGACCTTGGCCCCACCCTGGTAGACATTGGCCCCACCCTGGTAGACCTTGGCCCCACCCTGGTAGACCTTGGCCCCACCCTGGTAGACCTTGGCCCCACCCTGGTAGACCTTGGCCCCACCCTGGTAGACCTTGGCCCCACCCTGGTAGACCTTGGCCCCACCCTGGTAGACCTTGGCCCCACCCTGGTAGACCTTGGCCCCACCCTGGTAGACCTTGGCCCCACCCTGGTAGACCTTGGCCCCACCCTGGTAGACCTTGGCCCCACCCTGGTAGACCTTGGCCCCACCCTGGTAGACCTTGGCCCCACCCTGGTAGACCTTGGCCCCACCCTGGTAGACCTTGGCCCCACCCTGGTAGACCTTGGCCCCACCCTGGTAGACCTTGGCCCCACCCTGGTAGACCTTGGCCCCACCCTGGTAGACCTTGGCCCCACCCTGGTAGACCTTGGCCCCACCCTGGTAGACCTTGGCCCCACCCTGGTAGACCTTGGCCCCACCCTGGTAGACCTTGGCCCCACCCTGGTAGACCTTGACCCCACCCTGGTAGACCTTGGCCCCACCCTGGTAGACCTTGGCCCCACCCTGGTAGACCTTGGCCCCACCCTGGTAGACCTTGGCCCCACCCTGGTAGACCTTGACCCCACCCTGGTAGACCTTGGCCCCACCCTGGTAGACCTTGGCCCCACCCTGGTAGACCTTGGCCCCACCCTAGTAGACCTTGGCCCCACCCTGGTAGACCTTGGCCCCACCCTGGTAGACCTTGGCCCCACCCTGGTAGACCTTGGCCCCACCCTGGTAGACCTTGGCCCCACCCTGGTAGACCTTGGCCCCACCCTGGTAGACCTTGGCCTTACCCTGGTAGACCTTGGCCCCACCCTGGTAGACCTTGGCCCCACCCTGGTAGACCTAGGCCCCTCCCTGGTAGACATGGGCCCCACCCTGGTAGACATGGGCCCCACCCTGGTAATAATTGGCCCCACCCTGGTAGACCTTGGCCCCACCCTGGTAGACCTAGGCCCCTCTCTTGTAGGCTTGGGCCCCACCCTGGTAGACATGGGCCCCACCCTGGTAAAAATTGGCCCCTCCCTGGTAGACCTTGGCCCCACCTTGGTAGACCTTGGCCCCACCCTGGTAGACCTTGGCCCCACCCTGGTAGACCTTCGCCCCACCCTATTAGACCTTGGCCCCACCCTGGTAGACATTGGCCCCACCCTGGTAGACCTTGGCCCCACCCTGGTAGACCTTGGCCCCACCCTGGTAGACCTTGGCCCCACCCTGGTAGACATTGGCCCCACCCTGGTAGACCTTGGCCCCACCCTGGTAGACATTGGCCCCACCCTGGCCCCACCCTGGTAGACAGTACGACTGTACTGTTTTACTAAAGCCCTACCCTTTTAACTAAGGCCCCACCCTGTTAAACATTGCGACTGTATTGTTTGACTAAAGCCCCACCTTGTTAACTAAGGCCCCACCCTATAAACATTACGACTGTACTGTTTTACTAAAGCCCCACCCTGTTAAACATTACGACTGTACTGTTTTACTAAAGCCCCACCTTGTTAACTAAGGCCCCACCCTGTTAAGCATTACGACTGTACTGTTTTACTAAAGCCCCACCTTGTTAACTACGGCCCCACCCTGTTAAACATTACGACTTTTACTGTTTCACCAAAGCCCAACCTTGTTAACTAAGGCCCCTCCCTGTTAAACATTACGATTGTACTGTTTTACTAAAGCCCCACCCTGTTAACTAAGGCACCACCCTGGTAGACCTTGGCCCCACCCTGGTAGACCTTGGCCCCACCCTGGTAGACCTTGGCCCCACCCTGGTAGACCTTGGCCCCACCCTGGTAGACCTTGGCCCCACCCTGGTAGACCTTGGCCCCACCCTGGTAGACCTTGGCCCCACCCTGGTAGACCTTGGCCCCACCCTGGTAGACCTTGGCCCCACCCTGGTAGACATTGGCCCCACCCTGGTAGACCTTGGCCCCACCCTGGTAGACCTTGGCCCCACCCTGGTAGACCTTGGCCCCACCCTGGTAGACCTTGGCCCCACCCTGGTAGACCTTGGCCCCACCCTGGTAGACCTTGGCCCCACCCTGGTAGACCTTGGCCCCACCCTGGTAGACCTTGACCCCACCCTGGTAGACCTTGGCCCCACCCTGGTAGACCTTGGCCCCACCCTGGTAGACCTTGGCCCCACCCTAGTAGACCTTGGCCCCACCCTGGTAGACCTTGGCCCCACCCTGGTAGACCTTGGCCCCACCCTGGTAGACCTTGGCCCCACCCTGGTAGACCTTGGCCCCACCCTGGTAGACATTGGCCCCACCCTGGTAGACCTTGGCCCCACCCTGGTAGACCTTGGCCCCACCCTGGTAGACCTTGGCCCCACCCTGGTAGACCTTGGCCCCACCCTGGTAGACCTTGGCCCCACCCTGGTAGACCTTGGCCCCACCCTGGTAGACATTGGCCCCACCCTGGTAGACCTTGGCCCCACCCTGGTAGACCTTGGCCCCACCCTGGTAGACCTTGGCCCCACCCTGGTAGACCTTGGCCCCACCCTGGTAGACCTTGACCCCACCCTGGTAGACCTTGGCCCCACCCTGGTAGACCTTGGCCCCACCCTAGTAGACCTTGGCCCCACCCTGGTAGACCTTGGCCCCACCCTGGTAGACCTTGGCCCCACCCTGGTAGACCTTGGCCCCACCCTGGTAGACCTTGGCCCCACCCTGGTAGACCTTGGCCCCACCCTAGTAGACCTTGGCCCCACCCTGGTAGACCTTGGCCCCACCCTGGTAGACCTTGGCCCCACCCTGGTAGACCTTGGCCCCACCCTGGTAGACCTTGGCCCCACCCTGGTAGACCTTGGCCCCACCCTAGTAGACCTTGGCCCCACCCTGGTAGACCTTGGCCCCACCCTGGTAGACCTTGGCCCCACCCTGGTAGACCTTGGCCCCACCCTGGTAGACCTTGGCCCCACCCTGGTAGACCTTGGCCCCACCCTGGTAGACATTGGTACCTGCGTGAAAATTTATATATAAAAATATTTTTTCCACCCTGTACGTATTGAGCATGGTGGGGCGGGTGGGGCGCCCCACCCTAGGGAGGGGCTTTTTAGTCTGGCCGGATATCGGGGCTCTACCAAAGCATGTCTCCCATTTAAATAGCATTGAAATGTACATTTTTAAGCTTTCGATGTCAAAAAAAGTGCGACCACATGACATTTTAGTAAAAAAATATTTTTTTGTGGTAGAAGAACATATCCTCTACGTTTTTAAAAAAATTACGAAAGAGCTCTCTCTACTTTTCAAGAAATTAATTTTTAATGACAAGAACGTCATTTTGACCATTAAAATGTAAAGTGTATACAAAATAATACACTGCCACTACCTATAATGCAAAGATACAAAGTGTTTTATATTATTGAGGCATGATCAAGATGAGTACACGTGGCCATGATATGACTATGACGGTTGTCATATAGTCATGTGTACCCATCTTGGGCATAGATACATAAATGGGGAAATGAAAAGGTATAAAAAGGATCGAGTGGACAGTGACGGGGAATGATGATTTGCCGTTAAGGGTCTGGTTCCCCTGATCAATATGAAAAATGTTTAGAATTTCGAAAAACAATGTAGGTTCCTAATGTTAGCCGAAGCCCACACCCTAACCTAACCGACACACTAAATTTATGTAGCTAGTTCAAACTACCCCTGGTTTATGAAAATCGTTGAGCATTTTACACAACACTGTAATGTAATGTAACTCAATGTAAAATACTCGATAATTGTCAAAAATCAAATGAAATGAGATGGGGATAAGATATTCTACTCTTTGATTTCATTCTCCGTAAAATCAAATACGGCCGTCTTCTAGTTAGTTTTCGAGTACTATACTTTATTATTCACCGTTCACCAACACAAACATTTGACGATGTAGTCATAGTGATAACGAATATTCTAGTACTCAGAAGATTAACTCCAAAACGCAGTGTCAGATTTTACTGTGTGACCGATAAGTGCCAAGGGCGTTTATTTAACATTTTGAGTTGTGCGTAGGTTGACCATCCGTACCATTTTTAACGGGATCGTCCTGTTTTTGGGGACCTGCCCTGGGGTCCGTAAAATGTCCAGAAACGCGTCCTGATTTTTGGAAAAAAATTGAGTAGTATTTAATGTAATGACTAATGACTGCGAACGAAAAAGGGAAAATTTTAACTAAAAATAACCAAATTTTTCGCGTTATTATTTGTAAAGCTTAAAAAAATATTATTAGCTATTTCCGTCCTATGAAGTCATACAATTTTCATGGCTCGGGACATTGTTTGGTAATTTTACGCCATTTTGGGAACAGGAGCAAATATTGACTCATGTACATACATTTGGTTTAAGGTTTTTCCATTTATCCTTTCAACTGTTTTGAAAATGATATAGATTTGCAGTACTTTTTTGTACCAGAAACGGTTGCGATTTCTATGGTAATCATGAAAGTAACATCTCATCATTATCAACGTTGGAAAATTATTGTCAAATGCGAAGGAAAAATCTTGACTTTTTTAAACGTGAAATATAATGTCCATATTGCAGTACGAGTTTAACCTACAGCTGTGGTAATTTGAGTATTATGTTAATGAAACAAGGAATTCGATATTCCATGGAAATATTGATTCATACCCACCTCTTCTAAGTCCATAGACGGCATTGCATCGGCTATTATTGACAAGTTTTGAATATCCAACTAATATCAAACAGCGAACTTAAAAACACTACTTACTCATGTACATGAAATACATGGGTTCAGAAACCTAACATAAACATTTCAATCATTTATGTAACTCCATATAGGAATAGAAATTATTGCCTATTAAAGAATGGCGACTTAAGATAGCCGATCACTCATGCTATTTATGATACAACGAATTGTAAAATGACAAGAAATATCGTTATTCTAACCTAAGAATATTACAAACATTATTTAGAAGCATCAATATTTAAATTAAGGTTTTTGATGGACGGACACTTGCTTGACCCATTTAGTTTCATTTGCACTGTCTTGGTTTCTTTTAGTCCTTTGATGGTCTCAAACATGTTATCTCTAAGTGGCAGTATAAGAATAATAAATGCGAAGAAAGCAAGATGTTTAATAGCCCAAAGCGAGAAATAATAATCTTGAATGCTTTTGTTGATGCTGACAACAAATACTTTCAACTTCACCTTTTTGGTAATTGTATGACTTATCTAACTCTCACCACAAACATTCATTAAGTATTTAGTAAGTGTCTCTATAAGAGCGTTGGCATCTAGATTAGCGACAGGCTTTCTTATAAATTGTACATAACGTTAATATCTGCGGAGCTGCAAAACGCAATATTATTCTACATTCCGAATTCGATTTTCCACCAGTCAACCACCATGAAAGTCAACATCTTGAAACTTGAAACTAAAGCAATCTTCGGTATCGTAAAAAATGTCTCAATAAAATTAAAAATAAGTATTATTCCAAATCTCACAAACTATTGTGGAAATGAAATTTTAGATTGGCTTGGATTTTATTTCAACATCTTAAAGGGGTACTTGCCAATCAAATACAACAAATCAGTGAAAACATTTTATACCACGCCAATATTGCCTATTCTAAGGGTACAACAATATTTAACATTGACTTTAATTGTTTTCGAAGTGATACAATTTGCAATACTCCTTCGCTCCAATAAAAATTATATCAACATCGAAGCTATTCTGATTCTGCTGTGTCTGTTGTCCTACATACTTAAAACAAATGCTTTCACTAATTTTATTGAAAAGTCATCTGAAATCGTACATGTTTTAAATCAACTATGTCTGAAAAGATACCCAATCCTAGATGATGGTAAGTTAATATAATGTAAAGTTAATTTGAAGGCTTGAAGGTGAAGAGTATTAGTTTTGCTTGGCTGAAAAGCTAGATATACTGCAAAGATACGATTTTTTTTAATTTTTAAGGTTGGAAAAAATCAGGAAAGAAAACCTTCGTTTTCTGGGAAATGTTTTTTTCAAAATTACTTATAGGAAACTACTTCATTCCCAATACGCTAATGACGTATATAATGTTTTATGTCATTCTGGGAAAACATGTTGTGGGGCAAAGTGTCAAAGATTTCGAATTATTCCATCAAATCAAATTAGAAAATTTGTCGACATTTATACAATGTTGGATCGTAGGGGTGCCAGGACTACTCTTATTGACTATCCTCGCGGCTGTGATTTTTACATACTCAACAAGGACGTGCTTATATTTGCACATGATCAGGTAATTAATGTTTTCACTTATGTACGCTAAAACATATCGTCCCATAAGGACGGAAGCAGCCACCATATCCCGTCCATCCCCTTTTAGATTGGTACAGGAAAAAGCCAATATCCATATTTTTTGTTTACTAGCGGAAAAATATATATCCCTACCCATACGCTTATTATGTACTTATGCGCTTAGGCTTTTTCCTGTGAAATAAGAATATTGACTTTTTCCTTTCTTAAAAGGTATTATCTTCGTAAACCCTATTTGTCAACACTAAAATGTCAATAAAGCAAAACTTATCGAAAACCCGTTTTGTGAACACTATTTTATTTTTTGTCAACAACAATTATATTTTCTGTCAATACCATTGTTTGTGATGCAATACAATAAAAAATAATTTAAAGAAGTAACTAGTCAATATAATTGGTTGTTATTACTATTCGTACCACATTAAGCCAAGTAATTCAAATAAGCAGTAATAATAATTTAGATTCACTTTCAGAATTTTGTGTAGTCAAAGGATCTTTTTTGTTAAGAAAGGTTTGCTTTACATTTTCACTAGCTAATGTGTTGTAACCATCTTCCTATAAACCATTCCCTCAACTTGCTTTAACTGCAAGTGCCATCATTCAATAAGATAGGAAGTTCGTGGACATATCGTGCTTTGTATACACACATAATACCAAGGCAAGTCAAGGTTGTCTTTTGGTCTTATTGCGTGAAAAGCTCCCTGAAAAAGAATTTTAAAAAATTTTCAAAATTCAAAAAAAATTTGCAATAGGCGCGGTTTTATGTGATCTTTAGACTATTAATCACATTAGAAAAAAGAGCCTACATTTACATCTACCTACTTTAAACATAGCTTTATAATTTTCGTGTCCCTATGATAAGTATTGTGGAGTTTATATATTTATAATGTTCGCCGGTATTTCTGCCATTAAAAGTAAACAAACAAAACTTCCTGTCTACTTTAGTACTCTAACGTCTTGTATGTAGACAAAACGTGATTGCAAATAAAACTTTATTGACAAAAAGGGGAAGCATATCGTCTGCTTAATATTACAAGGTAACAAGTCATTTTATCATGACTGCTACAAAGTAACAAACCATTTTATCATGGCTGAGACAAAGTAACAAACCATTTTATCATGGCTGCGACAAGGTAACAAACCACATCGCTTGATACAGTGGTTTGTTACTTTATAGCAGCCATGATAAAATGGCTTGTTACCTTGTAATATTAAGCAGACGATATCGTCTGCTTAATATTACAATCAGGAGACGTGGTTCTTTACATTGTCGCTGCCATGATAAAATGGCTTTTTACGTTGCAATATTAAGCAGACGATATGTAGCTGATAACGTTAAATGTACATGTAAATATGGTTACCATGATTAATTGTTCATGTACTTACGATTGATTAAAATGCGCCAACAGTATTCGTCTTTCAAAATATCCGCAAAAATATTTAATATTGCAATGTTAAAATATTTTTCAGGGAAAGTGAAGCAACTCTACAGGAGAAAATCAGAACCTTTAATGGATTGCGTATTTTGAATATATTATTCAATGATTGTCTTATCCGATCTTTAATTCCATCTTGTATATATTCTTTTGTGGCTCTGCAATCAATTTCTATATCTGCCCTTATACAGCAGAATACAGAAGATGTAGCCCATGTAGTTATGTTAGCACTAATATCCTTCGCATGTATAATTGGTGTTACTCTCATATTGTTCTCGGGTTCATTGTGTCACAAAAGTTCGGGCGTTACATTGAAAGCATTAAAACTGGAATTAACGGTCGGTAATTACAATAAAAAATATTGTAGGCAAATGCTGTTGAGTACATCAGCTTTTGGAGTCCGGTATGGAGTTTTACGGGCGGTGAAACACAAGCACACTTTAGATTGCTTTGACGCCAGTTTGAATGCGGTAGCATCCCTCCTAATTTCTTCCAAAAACATTTAGAAGACAAATATAATTTGTACTTTTCTTGGTCTACATTATGTATACTGTTTAGTTTAAATTTTGGAATATTTTATTTTGTCTCACTTCAATGTATTTGATAAATATATAGTGTATTTGCTGTCGATCACAGAAAAGCGGGATTGGAAAGTATAGATGTGGAGAGTTTGGGAATTAGCATTAGAATAACACTCAGCCAGCAAATAGCAAACAATTTATAGTAGCATTAGAATGGCAAGTAGCTAGTATACAAGCATTAATATGTAGCAAGCTATTAGCTAGCTATATGCTATAATTTAGCAAAGTAGCTAGTTGATAAGTAGAAAATAGTTAACCCTAAGTAGCATTATAGCAAGCAAGGAATTAAAATTATGCAAGAGGAGGCACTGGAGCATTTCAGACTTGATGTTAGAGATTGGTTTGGTACCCATTTCTCTGACAGATGAATCGATAGGTAAGGACCGGTTTCATGGCCACCACGATCACCGGGCATAACACCATGTGATTTCGGTCTTTGTGGAATCGTCGAGGATAAGATTTATGCCAAAAAGCCAGCAAAATTATTACAACGACGCGAATGCATCGTTACGGAAATGGGAAATAAGTCAGGAATGTTTTTAAAAAACAGGTCGGTCCGCGTTGAAGCAATTACGCCGAAGCCTGGAGATCGAGGGTCTTCAAATTCAGAAATCTCACTAAAAACGCATGCCCTTTCACATGGTGTGCATATCACTGTAATACACCTAACCGATCGTCAGTTATTAAAGGTCAAAGTTCATGTATACATCATTTTGGGACACCCTGTATAAGTTAGTTGGAAATGTCAATGGTATAAAATAAAGTGGGATCGTACTTTCTTTCTCATATTGTTTATTAGAAAAATTGTATTCATTTGGTAATAATCAGCATATTAGCACACACGAAGTCTTAAATGCTGGACAGTAAAAGTAGTGTACTTGAGCGATAAAATGACGGGTTTATCGATTACTGCTGACCGCCGGGCTGTATGAAACAAAAACATTTGGTTAATAAATGTTCATGTAAAATTTGTAACGACTTCATTTTTTATCTTATATTCTGCTTAAAGATATTATCGTTAAACCTTACATCTTGAAGTAGAAGACAAAAATGTTAAATTTTCAATATATTATCCTGAATAAAACAGGTCTCGACGTTTTTTACATTTAAAGTATGAGTGTAGGACCAATAGTCTGTGGTCTCAGATCCTTGCGTAATTTAAATGGGAATATGAAAGTCGGAAAATCAGTCCGTACCTAGGAACCCGGACTTTAACGAATATTAAGCTTTGTATTTAGTGCATTCGATAAATTTAATACCTACAAACTACTGTTTGAAAATTTTGGAAATTTTTTATGTGAGAAAGTGGACACTGGTAGAGTAAAATCAATATCGCGTACAACTAAATAGTTTGTGACGAATTAGTTTTAAAATAATTTCACAATAATTAGGAATATACAGAACTTAGGAATTATTCTGCTTGTTATTTTCTCTTTCCATTATTTGGTGTCTGCTGGGAAAATAGAAAGTTTATTTGCAACAAAGAAGGATTGTTACATCAACTTAATATATTACGAAAACTTCTTTAAGCAAACTACCGAGATATTGGAAGACCTTTTTCAAACAAAACTCCCATATTCTCTAACAAATGTTGATTCTATGAAAAAGAGTTTAACAAAATTATATGCTGATATCTCCGACCTGGAACTTGGAATTAAAAACTTCTTTCAGTGTTTCCCATTAAAAGACGTATCGAAAACACCTTACTTAAATAACCGTGTCCATTGTATCGTTCATTTTTAAGTTGGAATGAATTCAAGGAATTCCATTGACCTAATATTGACAAAATACGTAATTCACTACGTAGCAGTTCAATTCACGTTTAAAGAATCCAAGACATTCAAAAAGCCTTATCTGTCATTGGGACCAAACTGCTATAACCTAGTTGACAGTTTTCAAGATGGCACAAATGTTTATTTTCTCGTTCAAATTGAAATTCTGGCTAGCTTGAAGACTTTTTGGATGATGTTGAACAGTATACTGGAATAATACCACACTACTTTGTTGAATCATTAGATGAAAAAGACGACAGGTTATTCTTTTTTGTGGGAAATGTCGATATCAAAACATGAACGAAAATAGAGAAATACCAAATAAGTTTATGGACAGTCTGATTTTCTTATATAATATGCTACTTCGGGAGAAACTATTCTGCACAGAAAGTGATTGAGAACTATGTGGGCAGATATTCTAAGATATAGATATTGAAGACTAAATTCTTTAAAGAAAAAATGTTTTATTTAAGTCAAGAGTTCAGTTAAGAGCGCCTTTACTTTTCTTCGGAATTACATACAAGGAAAACTTTTTGTTTTGTCAGAAACCGAAATGGATGGATGTCTTCAATCATGCATTTGAATTTTACCCAATGTCAACACTGTTTTGATAGGGACTAACCATATCCATTGAATTTTTATAATTCAAACATTTTCACAATTTGGTTATTTATTAATATGCTTAATTTAATATTGTTTGTCATTTTTTTGGGAAGTTACCGGTCTGGTATCATAAAACTTCTGCAGTAACATTTCACATTGCCATGACGTTAAAAAATATTTCATACAGTTAATTAAGAGAATGGATGCACGTTGGGCAGTCAGAATGCCGAACATGAGCAGTCAGAATAATATGATTTTTGTGGTTTTCCGCAACAAAAATCACGCTCAGGCACGAACACAGAGTGGGGGACCGGCGGGCACACCGTTGCTCTAAATTCAGAGAAAAGGGGGATTTTTTGTTACAAAGGGTCAAAAATCCAAAAAAATGATATGTTTTGGTATCCCAACCATCATCAAATTTCTGGATACATGCCTGGCTATTAAACAATGACAGGTTTTGATTATCCAACTAATATCAAACATCGAACTTAAAAACACTACTTACTCATGTACATTAGATACATGGGTTCAGAAACCTAACATAAACATTTCAATAATTTATGTAACTCCATGTAGGAATAGCAAGTGTTGCCTATTAAAGAATGACGACATAAGAATATCCGATCACTCGTGCTATGTATGATACCACGAATTGTAAAATGACAAGAAATATCGTTATTCTAACCTAAGAATATTACAAACATTGTTTAGAAGCATCAATATTTAAATTAAAGTTCTTGATGGACGGACACTTGCTTGACACATTTAGTTTCATTGGCACTGCCTTGGGTTCGTTTAGTCCTTTGATGGTCTCAAACATGTTATCTCCAAGTGGCAGTCTAAGAATAATAAATGCGAAGACAGCAAGATGTTTAATAGCCCAAAGCGAGGAATAATAATCTTGAATGTTTTTGTTCATGCTGACAATGAATACTTTCAACTTCACCTTTTTGGTAATTTTATGACTTATCTAACTCTAACCACAAACATTCATTTAGTATTTAGTAAGTGTATCTATTAGAGAAGTAGGCAACTAGATTAGCGAATGGCTTTCATATAAATTGTAAATAACGTTAATATCTGCGGAGCTGCAAAACGCAATGTTATTCTACATTCCGAATTCAATTTTCTACCAGTCAACCACCATGAAAGTCAACACCTTGAAACTTGAAACTAAAGCACTCTTCGGTATCGTAAAAAATGTCTCAATAAAATTAAAAATAAGTATTATTCCAAATCTCACAAACTATTGTGGAAATGAAATTTTAGATTGGCTTGGATTTTATTTCAACATCTTATTGGGACTCCTCCCAATCAAATACAACAAATCAGTGAAAACATTTTATACCACGCCAATATCGCCTATTCTAAGGGTACAAGAATATTTAGCATTGACTTTAATTGTTTTCGAAGTGATACAATTTGCAATAATCCTTCGCTCCAATAAAAATTATATCAACATCGAAGCTATTCTGATTCTGATGTGTCTGTTAGCCTACATACTTATAACAAATGCTTTCACTAATTTTGTTAAAAAGTCATGTGAAATCGTACATGTTTTAAATCAACTATGTCTGAAAAGATACCCAATCCTTGATGATGGTAAGTTAATATAATGTAAAGTTAATTTGAAGGCTTGAAGGTGAAGAGTATTAGTTTTACTTGGCTGAAAAGCATAGGCGTCGGAACCGGGGGGACAGGGGGGACAATGTCCCCCTAGAATAAGGCCAGGAGGGGCATGTCCCCCTAAAAATGTTCCAAAAACCAAACTAAAATCACATACGCACCAAAAAAGGCGATTTTTGTTGTCAAAAAAGGTTAAAAATCCAAAAACTTTTCGCGCTCCGCGCGAATATGTCTTCATTTAACCAATATTTTATTATTTTGGGGCCCCCTTTTTCTGAAGAAGCCATTTTGTCCCCCCTGGATAAATTACGTTCCGACGCCTATGCTGAAAAGCTAGATATACGGCAAATATAAGATTTTTTTTAATTTTTAAGGTTGGAAAAAATCAGGAATTAAAACCTTCGTTTTCTGGGAAATGTTTTTTTCGAAATTACTTATAGGAAACTACTTCATTCCCAATACGCTAATTGCCTATATAGTCCTTTATGTCATGCTGGGAAAACACGTTGTCGGGCAAAGTGTCAAGGATTTGGAATTATTCCATCTAAGCAAACTGGACAGTTTGTCGACATTTGTACAATGTTGGATCGTTGGGGTGCCAGGACTACTCTTATTGACTGTCCTGGGGGCTGTGATTTTAACATACACAACAAGGACGTGCTTATATTTGCAAATGATCAGGTAATTAATGTTTTCAGTTATGTATCTACCCTAAAGCATATTACCGTCCCATAAGGACGGAAACAGCCACCAACACCATTCACTATTAGATAGGTACAAGAAAAAGCGAATCCCTTTTTTGTTTGGTACCGGAAAAGGAGTTAGGCTTTTTCCTGTACTAAGCAAAATAAGAATATTGGCTTTTTCCTTTCTTCAAAGATGATATTATCTTCGTAAATAAAATTTACAAGGTAAGCGTTAGGACCTATCCCCAATTTGTCAATACTATAAAATGTCAACAAAACATATTGAAAACGCTTATTGTGACCTCTGAATTTTATTTTTTGTCAACACTATTTTATTTTTTGTCAACAATAATTATCTTTTCTGTCGACACCAGTGTTAGTGATGCAATGCAATAAAGAGTATGTTTTAAGTTAATAGCCAATATAGGTTGTTGTTATTACTATTTGTACTACATCAACCGAAATATGTCAAAGAAGCAGTAATAAAAGTATCCTAAATATTCTAAAAATTTTAGAATGTCAGTAATAGTATAAACCCACTCAGAGAATTTTTTTCAAATTATAATTGTTTTCAGGATTAGATTATTGTGTAGTCAAATGATTTTTTTTGTTAGGAAAGGTTTGCTTCACATTTCCCCTAGCTAATTTGATTACAATCCCCTCCCGAAAGAAAAAATAATATTTTTCAAAATTCCAAAACTTTTCGCAGTAGTGGCGATTAGTTTAATGTGATCTTTAGGCTTTTTCTGCTTCACTTTAGACAAAAAACCCTACCTTTACATCTATCTACCTTAAAAATAATAATATAGCTTTATAATATTCGCGCCCCTTCCAAAATCGACACATGAACAACATAAAACTATTACAACTTGCAAGATCATGTGTTGACAGTGAAGTCAATAAATAAACCTAAAGTGGAAGCTTACATTCACTCTGTATTATAACTTTTGCTATAGAAATCCCCGCGAAAGTAGCATACTTTAGATTGTAGAGTTTATATATAATAATTTTCTCTGGTATTTCTGCCATTAAAAGTAAACAAACAAAACTTCCAGTCTACTTTAGTACTCCAACGTCTAGTATGTAGACAAAAAGTGATTACAAATAAAGCTTTATTGACAAAAAGGGGAAGCTTACAGAGCTGATAACTTTAATTGTAGATGTAAATATGGTTACCATGATTAATTGTTGATATATTTATGATTGATTAAAACGCGCCAACAATCTTCGTCCGTATTAGTCAAAATATTTAATACTGCAATTTTAAAATATTTTTTCAGGGAAAGTGAAGCAACTTTACAGGAAAAAATCAGAACCTTCAATGGATTGCGTATTTTGAATATATTATTCAATGATTGTCTTATCCGATCTTTCATTCCATCTTGGATATATTCTTTAGTGGCTATGCAATCAATTTCTATATTTGCCCTTATACAGCAGAATACAGAAGATGTACCCCATGTAGTTATGCTAGCCCTATTATCTTGTGGGTGTATAATTGGTGTCACTCTCCTATTGTTCTCGGGTTCATTGTGTCACAAAAGTTCGGATGCTACTCTGAAAGCATTAAAACTGGAATTACCGGTCGGTAATTACAATAAAAAGTATTGTAAGCAAATGCTTTTAAGTACATCAGCTTTTGGAGTTCGGTATGGAGTAATCCAAGCGGTGAAACACAAGCACACTTTAGATTGCTTTGATGCCAGTCTGAGTATGGTAGCAACCCTTCTAATTTCTTCTAAAAACCTTTAGAAGACAATTATAATTTTTGTACTACTCATGCTCTACATGTATACTGTATAGTTTACATCTAGGAATATTTCAATTTCTCTCACTTCCATGTGTATGTAGTAAGTAGTATGTATATTGTAGTGTATTTATTGTCGATCACAGAAAAGCGGGATAGTAAAGTGTAAATATGGCCAATTTGGAAAATAGCATTAGAATAGCATTTAGCCAGCTAGCACTCAGCTAGTAAATAGCAAACAATTTATGGTAGCGTTCAGAATTCAAAATAGCTAGCAATAATATGTAGCAAGCAATATAGCTATAATTTAGCAAGGTAGCAAGTAGCTAGCTGGTTACAAGAAAAGAGTTATCCTTAAGTAGCATTTAGCTAGCTAGCAATTAGCAATCTAGAAATTAAATTGATTTGTACAGTTATCAAAATAGTCTATCTATACCATCTTGTAGAAAATCTTTTTGCAAATCTAACAGACACAAATAACATGCAAATTGTTTAAGAAAAACCGGGTAAAAACATTAAAACACAGATTAAAAGTTAAAAATTTCAGAAATTCTGCTTGCTTTCCAACTTTCCGAATTTTATTTTGGAATAATGTTTCCAGAATCATTATTAGATCGCATTAGTGATTTTTCCCCCAATTTTCATCAAAATCGGAGGTGGTCGATTTTCCAATTTTTTTGTGGATTACTCCCTTTTTGACAAAATCTCGAAAAATTTGAAAAATTGACCACCTTCTATTTTGATAAAAATGGTGGAAAAATCAATAATGCGATTCTGATAATGATTCTGGAAGTTTTTAACAAGGTTTTTCCTAACCGATTTGCATGGTTTTGGAGTCAGTTAGATTCGCAAAAAGATTTTCTACAAGATGGTATGTAGACTATTGTGATAACTAGTCTGTGTTGAGCTGTTGTGGTGGGAAATTATAAAAGTGATGTCCCAGTATATGTCGTACTGTTAAAGGGTAGTAGCAGGGTAGTTTAGTTGCTAGTAGGTCGGAACTGACCTCTGTAATGAATGTGTGTAAGTAGTGTAGTAGACCCCTGCGCTTGAACGTAGGCACTCGACGTATAAGTACAAGCGTTAGGAAAGCGGTGACCAGTTCCTCTATGAAGTTTTTGTGGTTTACTTCGAAGAAAAGAAGCTTGCTGTAGTCTAGCTGGCTAATTATCTGAATTGGAAAAGTTTTTTGTGGTCGACTTGGAGAAGAAGGCTATAGCTGTAATTCATCTTGTTAACCGCTGTTTGGCTAAAAGTGGACGACTCGGAAGCTGAAGAGAGAAGACTATGATCAAGCTAAATTAAGAATTTAGTTGATAAGATAATATTTGCGAATGGATTAAAGCTGATTTGTGAAATAAACTGTAATTGAATTTGTCTGAATGAAGATATCACAGGATTATTGAATTGTTGATTGAATAGAAAAGGGTTATTTTGCAAAGGCAACATAGCGTGCGTTATGGGCGTTGGTAATTTTAACCCTAATTATAACATCAGAATTGTTTATTATAAATCCTTGGATTGGGATATAAGCAAGACAATTACACCAGGAGTGCCTTAAAAAAGAAATACTAATTCTCTAATCAAATTTTAAAACCAAAGTGTTATTATTTTTCAATCTTTGTCGGCTCAACATATCTAAATACGTTCGCAGATTTTTATTTTGAATGATATTTGTATTTTACTAGTGAACCCAGCTAAAGGGCAAATCTAGCACTCAAGAGAAATTCAGCAGCTAGCAGGCTACCCTTCTTCACAGTAATAAAAACAATTTCGAAAACATACCAATAGGTTATTTTGTTAACTTTGTAAATACAAAGTATATTTAAATTAAAATACTTTAACCTCTATAGTGGTGGATAAATCAGCTGCAGCCCCAACTTCCTGATAAAAAGGAATTTCCTAAACCAAAATGTGAACTGTACATCGTAGCTTCAAATGCAGGGAAAAATGAAAGACTCCATTTTTGAAACAAAATCCCACAAAGTCACCAAAAAGCTCCCTTTTAAATCAGAAAAATAAGATTCCCCCTGGGATTTTGGAAAAACGTACAAATTCTATGAGTACAACTTATGAATAAATATTTTTTAAGAAAAGTTAGTTACCCAGCACTATTATTTAATTCTACAAAAAGGTGAGCCAACTGCCAAAAGAATCAAGAGTCAAGTGGGTAGTAAAAAAGTAAACCCAGCTCTACTAAAAAATATTGCAAAGACTTAACATATAACATGATAAAACAAGTTCAACTATTGAAGGTTTAAATTGTATGTAATTTTCATTTTCGTGAATTCTATTTCTCGAAAATGTTGTAAAAAATCGAAGTAAGAAGTAAAACTATTCGAGTTTGGCGAAATCAACTAAGTTGTTCGCGGCTGCAATTAAATAAATTTAGAGAATTGAATTTGATTTTTAAAAACAATTTAGCAGATACAGATTAAAGTTAAACAATTTAGGTCCCTGTCAAAATTCGTATCCATTTTCTTTAGAAATGGATGTTATTTAGTGTATTTATTTATTTAAGAAAAATGAAATGAAACGTGAATATGTATTAGATTTGTTGTTATAGAATAACCTATTTGTATTAGACGTTTTCAAATGCTATTTAATAAGCCACATTACGATCATTACGAAATGTCCCCTTTCGCTAATCATTTCCATCCAATCACGACTCACCACCATTCAACCTTCTTATGTTAATTTCAATTATTGTTTTGATGTTATAATAATATGAAACGACTCAATTCGGTTGTTTAGAGGAATTGGGCTTGCGCATTTTGCTTTTTTGCTTCTAAGGTACATGCATATATTACGTATGCAGTTGATGGGAGGAGGAGGTACTCAAAAGTGTTGGAGTCAGCATTTGCGTTACACATGGGGAGTGGGTTTTGCGTTACGCAATATATGCAGGTTCCCTAGGCTGTCCTGCCAGACATACATAGTTACATAGATAGATTGGTAAGTTTTTTTCCTTCTGTGTTTATTATATAGAGATTTTGTACAGTTTTAATTTCGTGCACCACAAGAAATGACTCAAGACAAGAAATGAGAAAGACTAAGTGCTCAACCAAGTCAATGTGGCTGGGTTATAGATAATTTCATTTTCTACTCGACACATAAAGTAGTTAGTAATGTCAACAGTATAAAATAAAGTAGGGTTGTACTTTCTTTCGCAAATTTTATTTTTGTTTATTAGAAAAATTGAATTCATTTATTAATATCCGCATAATAGTCTTAAATGCCGATCAATAAAAGTAATGTACGTCTGAGCAATAATATTATAAATAAAATAGCGGTTATATCGATTACTCCTGACCGCTGGGCTGGTTTTGAATAATTTAGATAGTATACATTAGTCGAGGTCTCAAATATATGCGTGATCCGACATCGTTTTTTATAATTTGGATTGTTCAAGGGTAGCCATTTCTAGTTCTCTTTAGTCCACCAATGTTTCTCTTTCAGTTTGCCTGCTTTTATACACTCTTATGAAACAAATAATGGGGTAATAAATTTTCACGTAAAATTTGTAACGATTTATAGATATCGATAGGTTTAAATGTATACTTTCTCCACTTGAGTCAATCTTGACTTCATTTTTACCAAAATGTAAAAAAACACTAGGGTAATCAAAACAAAATTTTATTAAAATGAATATTTTAAAACTGGAATAAACCTTGTAAATTAAATTGTAGACACTTAATAGCACTGATATAATATTTTCCATTTTACTTATTATTAAAACATCGTGGAATTCATCCAATTGTTACAGTCTATTAAATAACCCAACGTCTGATATTTAGATTATAAAGAGTGAATATTAAACTAGCAGCTTAAGCACATTCAACATTAAACCCTCGATAATGTAAACATGTATGTATTAATACTTCAGACGTCGTCTTATAGAACATTCAGGTTTGTATTTAGTACATTCGATGAAATTAAAACCTATACTGTTTGTAAATTTCGGAAATTTTATATGTGAGAAAGTGGACTCTGGTAGATTAAAATCAATATCGCGTACAACTAAATAGTTTGTCGCGAATTAGTTTTGAAATTACATTTCACAATGATTAGGAATATACAGAACTTAGGCATTATCCTGCTTGTTATTTTATGTACGCAACATTTGGTGTCTGCTGGAAAACTAGAAAGTTTATTTGCAACAGAGAAGGATTGTTACATCAATATAATATATAGTGAACCCAGCTAATGGGCAAATCTAGCACTCAACAGAAATTCAGCAGGCCACCCATCACAGTAATAAAAACAATTACGAAAACATGCCATTAGGTTATTATGTTACCTTTGTAAATACAAAGTATATTTAAATTAGTATACTTTTATCTTCTACAGTAGTTGGTAAAATTTGCTGCAGCCCCAACTTCCTGATAAAAAGGAATTTCCTAAACCAAAATAATAACTGTAGATGGTAGCATCAAATACAGGGAACAATGAAAAACTATTTTTGAAATAAACTCCCACAAAGTTACCAAAAAGCTCCTTTTTAAATTCGAAAAAATAAGATTCCCTCTAGGATTTTGGAAAAACGTACAAACCCCATGAGTCAACTTATGAATAAATATTTTTAAAGAATAAATAGTGGCTCCCAGTACTGTTATTTAATTCTACAAAACGATGTCCCAACTGGCACAAAGGAATCAAGAGTGTAGTAAAAAGTAAACCAAACTCTAATAAAAAGTGTTGAATAAGTTTGTCGATATATAGCAGAACCAATTTGGATTAAAAGTTTTGAAATGCTATTTAATACGCATAATATTACAATCATTACTAAATGGTCCCTTTCGCTAATCATTTCAATTCGATCCCCACTCACCATTCAACCTTCTTATGTAAATTTATATTATTATTTTAATGTTATAATAACAATATCTAACGACTCATTTCGTTGGTTTAGAGGAAATTGGGCTTGCGCATTTTGCTTTTTTGCTTTCAAGGAGCCTGCATATATTACGTGTGCAGTTGATGGGAGGAGGAGGTAGTCAAAAGTGTTGCAGTCAGCACTTGCGCTACACATGGAGGAGGGGGTTTTGCATTACGTAATATATGCAAGTTCCCTAGATTCTCCCTACCATACGTACATATATATAAATATATATAGACAGGTAAATTTATTGCTTTATCAAGTCTACGATTAATACAGATTGGCTTAGATGTAATGTCTCAGGAGATGTAATTGTGCAATGTACATAGTACATACGCATATTGCATAATGATGTTCTCTACCATCCACGGATTACGAATATATAATTATATTATTATTAATCGCCGTCAAAAATTAATTTCAGATCTAAGATGCATTAATTAATCTTTAAGATTCCAGGGCTTAATTTGCTTAGATGAAAAACACGTTGAATATTTCTTTTAAAAGTGTGATATGGCAGTCGAAAAGGAAAATTACACTGCCACAGCTGCCTACAAACCCAGACACTATTCACGCATTCGAGTTGCGTTTTAGGCGTTGGAAATAATGCTTTGCATATTATGAAACAAACAATTTTTTTTTCGAGTTGCGTTTTAGGCATTGGAAAGAGTGCTTTGCATATTATGAAACAAACAATTTATGTTTGGGTATTGGATAATCTGGGCTGCACTTGACTGTGTATGTTCCAATGTCCAATGGCAATTCCAAACTTGCTTAATATTTCCTTACTTACTTTACGTGCTCCGATGGCTTAGAAAAAGTGAACATGCGCATTTTGAATTTGGAATCACCCTACCACACGTACAGACATAGACAGGTAAATTTATTGCTTACTCAAGTCTAAGATTATAATATAGATTACGAAACATTCTCCAAGCAACCTACAGAGATATTGAAAGATCTGTTTCATACGAAAACTCCATATTCTCTAACAAATGTTGATTCTATGAAAAGGAGTTTAGCTAAAACTTATGAAAATACATTCGAACTAGAACTTGGAATTAAAAACTCCTTTCATTGTTTCCCATTAATAGACGTATCGGAAACACCTTACTTAAATAACCGTGTCCATTGTATCGTTCATTTCTCTGTTGGAATGAATTCAAGCAATTCCATTGACCTAATATTGACAAAATACGTAATTCACTACGTAGCAGTTCAATTCACGTTTAAAGAATCCAAGACATTCAAAAAGCCTTATCTGTCATTGGGACCAATCTGCTACAACTGGTTCGACAGTTTTCAAGATGGCACAAATGTTTATTTTCTCGTTCGAAATGAAATTATGGGTAGCTTGAAAAACCAAACGAAATTTTTGGATGATGTTGAACAGTATACTGGAATAATAGCACACTACTTTGTTAAATCATTAGATGGAAAAGATGACAGGGTATTCTTTCTTTGTGGGAAATGTCGATATCAAAACATGAACGAAAATAGAGAAATACCAAATGAGTTTATGGACAGTCTGGTTTTCTTATATAATGCTACATCGGGAGAAAATATTCTGCACAGAAAGTTATTGAGAAATATGCTGGCAGATATTACGTTGAAGACTAAATTCTTGAAAGAAAAAATGTATTTGGCTGTTAATCGTTTCCCAGCAGACAGACATTCTTATTGTGGGCGACCTTTGAAGAACGAATATTATACATCAGCATTCATAGGAAACAAAATCGACGTGAATGTTATTTTATCTTCGATTGTCCTTCACAGTTTCCCTAATACTACAATTGGTACAAAGGGATGCAATCTAAATGATAAGAAACTGATTTTGGATATAATGTATGAACATTCAATGGACAGTAAGTGGTATAAATATACGGACAACTTAATTGTAACAAGCACAGATAGTTACAATTATATATCTTGTGTGGTTCTGGAGGATGAGAGTCTATCTTTCTACGGCTACATCCGTCCATTTGATCTCTCTGCTTGGATTGGGATTCTGTTGACAATATTTATTGTCCCTTTATTCCTACAATTGACACTTTACTTGAAGCACAATCAAACGTATCCGTTCATTCTGCTGTGTTATTCGTACGTTGTGGATAACAGCTACTACTTGCCGAAAAGTATTGAAACGTTCTTTTGGCTAAAATTAGTTTTGGGGCCTTTTCTGTTGATGTTTATAATTCTGACAAATGGTTACACTGGAATCGTTATCACGGATTTAACTGAGCCGAGAGCTGTACGACAAATCGAGTCTTTTGAAGAAATTTCATATTTGGACGATATTTCCGTTGTCAGTACTCTTGACGGGGAATCGCCATACGAACCATTGCTTATGACAATAGATGAACAGAGAATTATGTTGTTCAGTTATAACTGCTACGTATATTTCAACCAGACGTCAATTAATACTGAAAACTCATTTTTGGATCTTAAATGTTATCAAATAAATTCTATTTTGAAAAACCTCACATTTCAAGATGTATCAATCGAAACTGTAAAGTCAGCATTAGAGTTTTCCAACCGACTCAGTAATATCTATAAAAATTATTTCCTCCTATTTAAGGATTCGGCAAATTTCCCCAAATTTGGTGAAAATTTGAAGCCAATCAATAATAAACTTCGTTTCCCACCGGTTTCACCACTACTAACTTTTCAGACATGGATTTCTCAATGTAACAGATCAGTATTTGTGGATAGACAGAGCCAAATCCATCGATTTTTATACGACTCATATTGGGATATTGAAAAAGGGATCAAACCAAAGCGAAAGTTGTACATTGGAAGACCAGATACTACTACTATCACTTTTGGTGTGTCAGTGAAGAGCTACTTTATTTTTCTTCAGGATTATATACAAGGAAAACTTTTTGCTTTATCCGAAACAGGTCTTTACGCAAAATGGATGGATGTCTTCAATCATTTTAATTTTACCCTATGTCAACATTGCTTTAAAAGGGACCAGCCACGTCCGCTGAATTTTTATAATTCAAACATCTTCACAATTTTTGCTATTTATTTTGTTTGTTTAATTTTGTATTTTTTGGCATTTTTCTGGGAAGTTAAATTTGCCTTGTTATATAAAACTGCTGCATTAATAGCATTTGACATTGCCATCACGTTAAAAAAATATTTCGCACAGTCATTTTCACGCTGCACTAAGAAGAGTCTGAATCATAAGATTTTGGTGGTTTCGCACCATAAGTAAATACAAAAAAATTTAATGCAGATTTAAACTTGAAAACAGTCATGCAAATGTTTGATGGAAGCATGGCACGTTCATACCTTAAAATCTAAGGATTGTTCGCCATGCAGAATGTAAAAAACTGGGAAAGTTTATCCTCTTTAGCAAATTTATTGCCAAACATTTAATTTTTACCACTACGTTTTAATTTGCCCTCTTTATGGCGCTTTAAAACATGAATTAGTCAATTTAATTACCAGGGAACCAAAAAGGTATTCCTTTTTTACAAAAAAGTTTAAAAGAATACAACTATTTTACCTTATTTACATGTAAGGTGGAAGTAAATGGGGCACGCTGCTATATGTAAAAGTTAAAAAGGCCAAAAAGGTCGGCTTTTTGAAAATCATACTCCTACCTGTTTTATAAAACAGGCAAAAAGGTTTTTGTTCCCTGTCAATTACCCAATGTCGTCACTCATTTTAAATCAATCAAAAGTTGTTAATAAAGGAAATCATTTTTTGAGCAAAATAAAACAAGCACATCATTTAAAAAACCAAAAAACACTAAAAAAATTAAAAACTACATTAATAACATTGCAAACTAAAATTAAATTATCTTTAGTAATAACTTTAATATTCAAGTATAATACTTTTTGCATTTTAAGCTTTTGTTTTCGATTTGTTTCTTCATGTTGTTACCTTTTCTTTGGGTTTAGGTTTAGCGTAAGCGTAACTCATTGTAATGCTGGATAACAATCTGTTAAAATAAATATTATGGTACTGTTAAATTTTTAGGTACTATTTATTGCATTTTAAATTAATTTCAATAAAATGTGTAAAAATTGTACCTGAGACGCATGCATATTAGGAACGTGATGAACATACTCTTCTAAATTAGCCACAACTCGTTTAATTTCTGTTTGATGACCGGGCGGAAGTTCAACAACTTGTTTAATTGAGTAAGGTTTTCTGTCAAAGGGATATCCCATTGGTTTCTTGTCAGGATATTTCCGTCCTTGAATTCCACAATGAATATGTGAAGCAGTGCATTTGTCACTATTGAAGACAGTCGAGTTGCTCGTGTCTGACACTCTGTCTTCCAAGCCATTTGTGGCCATCACAAATAAATCAAATACCATTCCCTTAGTATTTCCTTTTGGGAGTAGTAAATGATGGGGAAATCCACATCCACATTCAGAAACAGTCCCATCTGTACTATTGATTCCTTCTTCGATTTCTTTGACAGATTTGGGCCATCCAGCAGTTAAGGTAGAATCAATTGATCTTCTAATCAAGTGATTGCTACCTGGTGACACTAATTAAATACATAACAATTAAATACAATAGAAATAGTAAGTAGTTTAATATAATATTCAATTAAAACATACAAACTGTCTGGAAAGAATCCATTGTAAAAAATAAACTTCTTTGTTCTATCATTGAGTAACGTTTCAACCGAGAATTAAATCTAGGTGCCATAAATATGCGTATGGTAGCCAATGTACTCCTTCCTAAAGAATTTTCCTGAAAAATAATAAAATCTCTAGATGTATTTTTAATGTAATTAAAAATTTAAACTTAGAAATTAAATGTAAAATAATGGAGGAAAATGTACAATATTTATGTGATATTTGAATTCCTGATGGTCCAAGTGCTTTGCACAGATATTTAGAGATCTCATTTCCATGAAGTCCAGATTAGTCCCCAAATCAAGCTCCTTCATGTTCCAAAAAGTTTCTAAACGGTTCAAAGCCACTGGCTCTCCATGAGAACTTTCAGGTGCTACTTCTACACTTCTAATACGTACACCTTTGAAAACTAGAGCGTAGTCACCCTAAACACATTTTTACAAAAAATATTAATATTAATCCATTTAGTATGTAAATATTATGGTAATATTTTTGTCGTAACTTACTCCGTGGAGAGTGTAAGGCTTTAAATGAGTTAATTTGTAAGACTGAAGAAATACATCGATCCATTTGTGCCAACGATAGAAAATAATATCTCTCATTGCCGTTTCCGAACCTGTCATCGGTCCACGAGGCTGATTAGGACCCTTTTAAAGATTTCAAAATCAAGTAATCATTATAGTAAGTACGCTTTAACATCTCATGTGTTTCAAGTTTGGTAACTAAATTGATATTATTTAAAAATTACAAGAGGAGCATCGATCATGGCAACGAAGTTATGTCCTTGGTTGTGAAATCCACGTATTCCGTAAAGTCTTGGGTTGATAGACAATAATGATGCCTCGGAGATATCACCGAGAGTATTAATACGGTCAAACGGATGCAATTGCAAAAATCCACCATCCTTTTGAAATTAAAATATTGATACTTACATCCATATAAATGTGCACAAAATATTTGAAATTGTAATTAAAAGGCTTTGATAAAACATGTTTTTACGTGCAAGACGCCTCCCTGATTAATTGTCTCCAATATACGATCTCGTTCATTTGACACGTCTACGAACAAACTTTGGTCGTCCTTAGGTATCGATTGCTGTGAATATAATACTTTACATTAATCTCTAATGTTTATTTAAAATTAGAAAACTTAGTAATTTTTTGTAATGAACTAGATCATAAATCGTTATTTACAAAGACATGACGAAAAGGTTGGCGATCAGGATAGGGCGATTTAGAAATTCCTTCTTGTAAATGGGATTTATAACCTTCTTCCAAAACCGTATCGTTATTCAATACATTTACTGCTTCTTGGAGTCTCATATAATTCGAGAGCCTTTCAGCTGTATATCTGCAATGTATAAGAATAATTATATTATACAATTTACAATTGAAATCACATAAAATGGTTTTCTATTAATCACCTGGCCATGATATCATGATGGAAGAAATAAAAGGATTCTCCTCTGCGGTCAACTTTTGCAGTTGTATTAAAAGGATGAAGTAAATGCCAAATCCAATGATGAGCGTTGAGAATGACGTCTTCACGGAAATACCAGAGCAAATTCTCAATCCCATTGTCTTCTCCAAATTTCTCATCCAAGACCACGCACTAAAGTTTTAAATAAATTATATCAACTTTATCATTATAAGCAATCTGGGCACTACATTTTATCAAATTTTGCATGGTTATTTTTTTAATTGGCATTTCTTTTAAAAGTTAGTCTGTTTTTGTTGTCTCATGTAGTCATAAATTTAGAGCCAGACTTTGTTAGCTATTTTATATAAAAATATAAAAGTACCATAATACTAATTGGTGAGTGATTTTTAATTACTAATATAATATGTGAGCGAACCGTTTCAATCCGATACAATGATCTAGTAAGAGTGCAGAAAAGTAGTGCTGCTTTTCTGCACTCTTACTAGATCACTGTATATTGCATTGTATTAGACGGCACACATAATATTAAATTATAGTTACCTTTTCTTTGGTACCGTTTTGCAGAAGTGATCCTGGAACAAACGAAGTCGGAAATAAGAAAACTGGATTCAGATTGGGATAGTTTGGAGTAGGTACGATCAAACGGGCTTTTGTTAAGGCTTCGTACCATATCTTTGGATGTATATTGCTATTGGTTTTGCAGTATTCAGAAAAATCAGAAAGTTGATCTTGGTTGCCTTGTTCTGCACAAATAAGTAAGAGATAATATCATCATAATATTTACAATAAAATATACATGAAGTAGGACAGACTAAATGTTAGATTACTTATTATTTCATAAGAATAAAATTTTGTTTACCGACAAAGTATTGTGTCAATATATTTACGGCGTCTGAATGATTCGGATCAAAACCGGAAAAAAAGTCGGACTTTCGACACCTTTCCGATATGGCAGTGAGATTATACTGTCTGAAACTGGGATTTAAGTCATCATAGCCAACATTTTGATTCGGAGACAAAGTGTACATGTTTAAAAAACGTTGTGCCACAGTCTGTCCTGTGATAACTGAAGCATAATTAACTATAAAACATATACAAAGATAAACTTTATTGAGTCGCATGGTATTTTGGTGGTTAACAAAAATTAAATCAGAAGAACGTTTTTAAATCACAATCTCAACAGCAAATATTTACAGCTTGTAATGTTTGCAATTAAATAGCTTCAGTTTTGATCCTTTGTAACTCAGGAATACTTTTTAACAGAGCAATTACAATTATATAACTAACGCTGATATTTTTTTTAATTCTATGTTTATTTTGTTAAGCTTAGTTTGTTTCTAAAAAACATTTCACAAATAAGTCACTACACAACCAAAGCAAAGTAATTAATGGGTAGTAAATGACTTATATGCGTCTACTAAATATATTAAACAAAAATTGTCTTTTACATCAGAAAGTAATACATAGTAGTGCGTATTGGACTCAAACAGCTATTTTTCAAGCCATGATTTATAATAGGACATGATACAAGTTCAGAAATCCTTCTCTCTTATAAGGAATAGGAAATGCTTCTCTCTTATGGCAGATGATTTGAAAACATGTATACCTGCATGAACAGAAAACAGAAAAAATATTTTAATTTGTAAATGTCTCATTAGTATTAGGGTACCAAGAAATGATTATGCAACATGTTAGATAATCTAATATCTATTCATCACTATTACAGAAAATAACAAACAGTACCTAACATTTATACCAATTGTTTCAAAGGGATAAGTACAAAGGCTCAAGCCAAGTTATAACGTATATAAAATGATTCACGTTTTTGCCTTACAATATTGTTGTAATTTACTGGGTGGGCAAAAACTTAAACTGTTAATTATACTCCAAAATTGAATACTTGATAAATTATTCCTAATAGTTTTATCTAAAATACTGATAGAGTTAATTAGCAGAATAACATTTATCAGAAATTGATACTACAAGACATTAATTGGGTAATGTGATACAATATATTACGACTGAACTTGTGTATATTTTTTAGAAAAAATCATTCATATTTACCAAATTGCTCTCCTTTCAGTTACTTATTGATTCGTTGTTAAATAATATTAATTATAAAAGTCCTAGAATACCCTGTAGAATATTTATTTTGAAATAATATTAAGTAGATAGTTATTTTTTATACCGATACCTATGACTCCACGTGCATTTTATTAGTTTACGTTTAGGCATGTTAACGTTGCTCTTATCTCAGGCATACCATTTTACATTGCACAGTAGGTAATAAATATTTTCAAGCTCAAGGATTTTCCTTTTGGCTTGCATTAACTACCGTTCGTCTCAGACAGATCTAGCAGATAATATTTTACTACTAAGTCGTACTTAATATAGCTTTCCATTAAGAAGTATTTTGCACAAAAATTTAATCTTTAAACCATAGCGATTATAACAAACAGAAGTATGATGTATGCTAGCTGTTTTGATGAAGATTAATCTAGTTTTCTGGCTTGTTCAAGAATTTCTATACTCAAATACTACATTTGTATTCTATGTTTATCAGCCAGCTCTGTATTTATAGTATTTCCTACTCATGTACCTTAGTCTAGAGACATTGTACTGTACTGATTGTGTCCATACACAATATATATACTACCATTTAAAAAATACAATCTAAATCAATTGGGCTAGTACGCACTTGCCATTAGTGCAACTTAATAAGTATAATATCGTCTGCTTAATATTACAAGGTAACAAGCCATTTTATCATGACTGCTACAAAGTAACAAACCATTTTATCATGGCTGAGACAAAGTAACAAACCATTTTATCATGGCTGCGACAAGGTAACAAACCTAACTCCTGATACAGTGGTTTGTTACTTTGTCGCGGTCATGATAAAATGGTTTGTTACTTTGTCTCAGCCATGATAAAATGGTTTGTTACTTTGTAGCAGTCATGATAAAATGGCTTGTTACCTTGTAATATTAACCCTTCAGAGCCTACGGTATCATATAAGATATACAACTAAATTCTGTTATCACTCTCACATTGAGGCAATGCAAAATAGTAAGTTTACGCGGGTAGTACAAGACACTTTCTAGATATATACCAAAAATTTCAGATTTGAGTTTTGACTTCCCGTTTCCGAGATATCGGATTTCGAAATTCGGACCCACGAAAAAATATATCAGCGCGGAGCAGGTAAATTTTTGAAATTTTTTTAAATACTTTCAAAAAATTTTGCACTTTAATTTTTTGTTTTATTTCAGTACAAAATTGGTTGAAGATTGCCATAAAAATGTCGAGTTTGTCCCAATGTCATACTCCTCGGTTCCGGAAGTGAAAATCCACTTCCGTATCATATATGATACGGTAGGAATGACCCGATAATAATTATTTTACAATTACTTGCTCTAGGGTCCTAATGGTGGCTGAATTAGTTGACATGCTCGAAAATGATGATTTTCCAGACATAGATGGAATTTACATTGAACTCCTGACCCAAATAAGGACTCTGAAGAAGATTCTGCTGATGAAGATGAAGGGGGACTTATTGACAACTTGTCCAGTAACCAGCTGAGAGCCATGGGACACTTCAAATTGAACAGATGATCCGGTTGATGATATAATTGATGAAGATGTTGATGACCTATCATCAACAGTCACTGTACCACAGCCAGTTGTCACTGTTTCGCCTAGCTCCTCCTCCAAAAGACCACGGAAAATCCCACCCAGCTAAAAAAGCCGCACAAACTCCAGCAAAAAACCCAAGAAACCTCCGAATCCAAAAATATCACAAAAAGGAATTACAACGGCTGCGTTGCCTTCTGTCTGGAATGTAACTGACTTGTCCAAAATTAGCTCTGGGGTCACTTTCCCCTCTCAGACTACAGTTCGTATAATAATCTAAGTGCTGTTCAATTATTCGAACAGTTTTTTGATTCAGAGGTAATGGTACTCATCAAAACTGAACCCAAGAGTTACTCTGTCTTCAAAATGGAATAGGACCCCTACATAACTACTGAAGATATCAAAGTATTGATAGCAATTATGCTTACTATATCTGGTTATAATTGTTTACCTAGCAAATGATGATGTGAAGAAGTTGCCATTTCAATTTTTTGTGGATAATTTATTCAACAGCATTAGTTTACTATCCGAAATGAAAATCCGAAGTTTTGGATGTACTGGAACTCTACGAAAAGATCGAATACCCAAAGAATGTTCATTGGGGGGTAGTACTAACCTGATAAAAGCTGAAAGAGGTGCCTACTATTACCAATGTGATGCAAAAGGAGAAAACATCATTCTATCATGGAAGGATAACGCTGTCGTAAATTTGGCTTCAAATAGTTTTGGAGTGAACCCAATTTCCAAAACCTCAAGATATTCTCAAGCATCGAAATCTAAAATTCAGGTACCTCGACCTTTTCTCATCGGTGAATATAATAAATATATTGGAGGCACAGATATGATGGATCAAATTTTCGGTAGATTCCGGCTTGGAGTAAGAAGCAAAAATGATGGTGGTCACTATTTCCTTGGCTTATAGATGCATGTTTACAAAATGCCTGGTGGAAGCATGACCTAACTGGATTTCCGTCGAGCAATTGTGGATGAATATTTGATTTTTGGTGTGCAATCAAGAGGTCCAGGAAGAATTCGAATATCATTTGAAAGTGTAACAAAACTGCGGATTTCAGATGGCATTAGATACGACAGAATGGACCACACTGTCATTCAAATACCGAATGGTAAAAGGAGAAGATGCGCAGAGGAAAATTGTGTAACACTGGCAAGGTCATCTTGTAAAAAATGTAACGTTGGACTCCGTGTCAAGTGTTTTGACACATTTTATTATCGCTAACAAGGACGTATCCAGAAATTTTGTCAAGGGGGGGCACAACCAAAAATAACGTCAAAAATAGGACATATTTGCGCGAAGCGCGAAAAATGTTTGCAATTTTTGGAAAAAATCCTCTCTCTTTCTCCAGATTTGGGGGGAGCACTGCGCCCCCCCGACCCCCTACTGGATACGTGCTTGATCGCTAATATGTGTTGCTATGTAATTGCATCATAAAACTTACATTTTCACAAAAGTCAATTAAATAATTAAATATCTCCACCCTAGCGTATCATATATGATACGGGTAGTATCTTCGGTACCCGTTAATTTAAAAATTTAAAACTCGGTGGGCACACTAATAAAATTCTGATATTACCACCCTGAGATTTTGGTTACAATAGCATGGTTAATTTTTTCTGGGCTCTGAAGGGTTAAGCAGACGATATTATGCTTAATAAACGTGTAATCTGTATAACTTTTAAGACTATATAATTATATTGGAGATAATAATAGCACATTATTATGCATATTATTAGCAGTATTTTATTCATAAAACATTTTATATTGTACTGTACCTATTTGTTAGTAACTATACTTAGCGCTGAATATACCATGGATTTAATATTGTTGCTTATATATATGTTAACGGTAATAAGTAAATTCAGGCATTAAGCTTAATGCCTAGGCAATAAGCTTAATGACTAAAAATGCCCGGCATTAAGCTTAATGCCTAGTCTTTAAGCTTAAAGCCTAGGCATTAAGCCTAATGCCTGAATTTTACTCGGCATTAAGCTTAATGCCTGATCTTATTGCCTGATTTGGGTGGAAATCAATGCGTAAACAACAAAAACTTAAGTCTAATATACACATTCATTGTGTATTTATGTAAAATGCAAATGTACACGGTTAGGGTTAGTCATTTAAAACAATATGGGATTTTTACATGTATTTTAATTTCATAGATTTTACTAATGAATTATTTTACCACCTCCTGCATTCGGATTTCACAGTAAGTCGAGTGTTAAAGAGTTCCATTGGTGTAATCCGTGTACCTCGGCGACAATTCGAACCCTCAGTTCAGCAATGACTTGAGAGTTGAGGTGTGTTTTCGTAAATGCATGATTTTGTCCCCAAAGGAAAAATTTCAATTGTCAAAATTTGTCATCTTTATCCGCACTCAGGCCTGCCCAATGACTTATGAGAAGTGCCATCATCATGAGCTCATCATCACCCACGTAATCACCTCTGCCATGTCACAAAATATTATAATTTACCTCAGTAACTTAGAGTTGATTTGCCTGTGTCCTAATTCTATCGTTATCTCGTGGAGTCATTTCTCCCCATTTAGATCAGGAATCCCGGCATCTTCAATGCAACTCTATTAAGAAATCCGAATGGAGGAGGTGGTAACATAGAGCATTACGTCCCTTAAGGAACCAAATAGCCTATCTCCACTTTTCGTTTTGTGGACGAAATAGCCTATCTCCATTTTTCGTTTTGTGGACGAAATAGCCTATCTCCATTTTTTGTTTTGTGGACGAAATAGCCTAAACGCCATGGAGCCTAAATGCTGCGCCATGTATAGGTGCTATGTAGAGAGTGTCTAGGCTATGGAGATAGGCTATTTCGTCCACAAAACGAAAAATGGAGATAGGCTATTTCGTCCACAAAACGAAAAATGGATTTAGGCTATTTCGTACACAAAACGAAAAGTGGAGATAGGCTATTTGGTTCCTTAAAGGACGATTAGCTTTAGCACATTTAAAAATCCCATATTGTTTTAAATGACTAACCCTAACCGTGTACATTTGCATTTTACATAAATACACATCGAATGTGTATATTAGACTTAAGTTTTTGTTGTTTACATTGATTTCCACCCAAATCAGGCAATAAGATCAGGCATTAAGCTTAATGCCGAGTAAAATTCAGGCATTAAGCTTAATGCCTAGGCTTTAAGCTTAAAGACTAGGCATTAAGCTTAATGCCGGGCATTTTTAGGCATTGAGCTTATTGCGTAGGCATTAAGCTTAATGCCTGAATTTACTTATTGCCGTTAACATATACAATCATAAGACAACTTTGTTTAAATTATTCTTAACTGTTCACGCAAAACGTGTTTACGTACTTCAGAAGAATTGGAAAATAATACTTTATACATCATTATTAGTTAAAAATATTACGATTTTTGCAAAAACCTGCTTTTAACTTCACCAATTATAGATATTGTAAATATTTAGACAATTACTATTGGTTGTTGAATACGAAGGAAATATTTACAACTTATACAAAAGAAAAATAGACAAACATACGCAGCGGAGTATAACAAAGGATTGCAAAGTTTAAATATGCCATTAAATTGTACTAGTTGTACTTTTGCTAATAGCCATGTTACGTATTTACTTATTCCTTAGTTTGGAGTGTAGTTAACGTTAGAAGTATAGAAATACATATAGTAGTACGTATAATAGTGTCTAAATAATTGCTATTAGTTAACCCTGACTTACTTTATCCCAATTTACTACTAACTTCAATTGCATGTTTACTATAATATTTAGAGCAATTTATTCGAAAGTGCATACCGTCACAATCACAATTAGGAAATTAATTTTAAAACTTTTACAATAAAACACAATAATTGCAATAGGAATTGGGTCAAATCAAAATGAATTAGTAACTAGGTTTTATGCCAATGAAAATTGATGACAATATTCAATTAATATAAGGACACTTTCAATAATTTGGCATGGTATTAAAGCAACAGCTATAAAGTAGACAATTTTTAAAATATAGGACTATTTGTATCACTGAATCAGCTTTTAAAGCAATTGTACGTCGGATTATTACATTTTGGAAAAATGGAAGTTTGTAAAATTACAAATGAATTTACCGTTTTGATAAAATTTGTTCTATTTTATTGTGTAATAAATATTTTTGCGAGTGTCTTTAAATGTATATCAGGAGCACACAATCAATTTATAGAAATTAATAATCTCACTGAATTTATTAACATATTTTCCAATAGCGCATTGGAGCTAATATTTGACGAGAGTTTGCCGATATTCCTAGCACCAAATGAAATTACTTTTCCCACTTCTATATTAAACATTTCTGAGGTCACAGATTACTATAGATCCATCAAGTTAAAAGATTTTAGTAAATGGGGGCTGATTTATGTTAGACTTTATATTATTTTCAGACTTAAGAGTTTTGAAACTCTTGAACCATTCTACAATTTTAGTTTCACGAGATTGGGTTACATGTACAATGTACTGATTAGTCCTTTAGATTTGACAGTAAATCATTTGAATATAGAAGATTCTAAATTTTTTTCAGAAGTTTTACTTTTCCCAATAAACCCAATACCAATATACAGCACATTTTACAATGATTACCAATTTCACAAAGTCGATTTGGACCAAATAATTCACATCTGTACCACATGTATATCTACCTGCACAACCATTTTGGATAATGTTACTTTTTCATATATTAGCTCTGATATAATTTCAAAATTTGTCAAAGAAACTTACTCTCAAAAACACAAAAAAACCTACCGGAATATAAAATATTGCCTAAAGAAGGAAAACGTTTCAATAACTATTTTTCCAGATGTTCAAAATGACACTGCCAAAAGAATAATAACATCCGAAATGGCTTCGCCTTTTCTGCAGCTTACAAATTACGATTGGGACCTTAGCGAACCAATTGGTGCGATTTTAGCTGAAAATTTATCGATTGACGACGAAAATATTTTTGCTTTTTTGGAAAGGTACCTCAGTAATTTATTTACCCCACACATCTCTTTCACATCTTGGACCCAATCCATAAACGACTATTTTGTTCCTACGGGATATGACAGTTTAAATTTTGTTACCTGTGCCGGTGTTGAGTCAAAATCCGCATGGAGAATTTATTTGTCTCCTTTCGATGAAATTAGCTGGATTCTCATTTTTGTATCGATGCTTGGAGTTTCTTTTGCTTTAACCGTCCAACATTCTCTGAAATATTTTAAGGCAAAAATATCCAGTGAATTTGGATTAAGATTAAAGTGTAGCACAATTTTATCAAATACCTTCAAAAATGGAATTGTGTTGTTAGAACAAGGAGTCGAGTTCCAAAATCCACTTGACAAGAAACATTTGGTTTTGACTTTTGGGATTTGGATTATCTTTGGAGTGATTTTTAGCAACGCGTATAAAGGAATCATTGTTAGTGATCTTTCTTCTCCGACAAAATATAATTTCCTCTATAAATCCTTCGAAGACCTGGAATCATTTGTTTTTTTAGGGGCTGAGTTTTTCCATGATAGTGAATTTAACTCAATTTCAACTGAATTTATTGTCAAGAAACGCCTGGCTGAATTTCAATCGCATGAGTGTTACCATACCATTCTAGTTTTCCCAAAGTACTCCTGCCTTATTTTTCCTCCGATCCGAATTGTACTGAAGTAACAAATGAAGCAGTAACTAATTTAAATTACACTCTTAAAACTCTTTCCGACTTTAATATTTATTCCGGCTACGAATTGTCTCAAAATAATCTTGAATATCTAAATCTTCAAGAATCATCTAAAAATTGGGATTGGACAGAATTAACCAAGTCACCAAATTATACTGGAATCCTAAAGGATTTTAAACTGCCACATAGGTTTCTCTACGGGCATATTTTAATGCTAGGGATTGACCCTTTTTTATATTCAACAGAACGTTTTGATGCTGGAAGAAATTTCTTAAGACCTTGCTCCAGGCGAGCCTGGTTAGATGACAATAGAAAATTAAATCTCTACAAAGAATATTTGTTCGACAGAAATCAATTGTATTCACAGGGAAAAGACTTGCACCAATTTAGGAGACAGAATATTGTAGTCATACCAAAATGCTATCATGCTCCAATTTTTAATTACAAAATGCAAAGTCTCATGAGTTCGGGAATATTTTGGTTGTTGGAAGATTGGCTTAATCTTCTACAGAAAAATAGATACAGACAAAATTTATACCAAACTATCCCTGAGAACGAAACATCCACACTGGATTACTCCTATTTAGTTACAAATTCTAACATTATGTCTTTGTTTTACTTACAAATGTCAATGCTAAGTGTAAGATTTGCCATTTTTGTATTTGAAATGACAAATAGAAAATTGTTATCAACATTTGGAAAGATAAAACAGAAACTTTGCTATAGAAAAATGAAAGCTACTAAATTGTGTCCTCGTTTCAGATTTGTACTTGTAATGTTTTGGGAACGTATCACTCAATAAATTAATTATTCAAGCAGAGATAAATTTTAAAATACTTCTCAAAAATTCAAGACTTAAAATATACTAAATAGTCCCTAACAAAAATCACCATCAAATTTTAGACTCTCAGGCTATTCAAAAATGGGATGACTTTTGTAAATAAAGAAGTAAATCTGATGTAAAGGAAGTATTTTTAAGTATTGTATTTTCTAAAGATATTTAATGACGCAACACAAATATATATTGCAACATATCCATAATATGTACGGGTTTATTATGCTCTTATAGCCGCCAACAGTAGTGCGCATGCGGCTGGTTGGCTAGCTGTATTGTCCCAAACTTGTATTTCAATGAATCCATGGTTCTAAAAGAAATAAATATTAATATTAAATAAATTTTCTATATGCTAAGCAAATTAAAAATTTACTAAACTTACTCCTGCAATAGATGGCGGAATCATATAGTTATCATAGTTCACTCGATATTGAATTCCTGGAGCAATGGAGCCTGGAATCGCTTGGTCAACGAACACATGTTCATGTTGCTCAAAATCATAAAATCTTGATTTTAATTGAATGGAGCTGGAAGCATTGGCTATATATAGTTTTTAGTTTTTTAAGAAAAATGAATCTTGATTAGAATAAACAAAGATTGGAAAGATTTAATGCTTTAAAATAGATTTTAGCTTATGGCAAAAACCTGCGGTGAAGGATATGGCCATAGCATAACTCCGATTAATATCCAAAAAACAGGGCTTAGAGTTGCAATCTGCAACTTCAACTCTTAATACAGTGTTGCTGGTTCCTATAATCCAATTAAAACATATATAAATATTATTAATGTTCTTCTTTACAAAAGTATTTCATTTTCTTTCGCATTTAAATAGCTTAAGAGGGCAAGTATCAAAAAGTCTTATTCTTTAGCAGTGTGGATATTAAATAAATTTATTATAATGCTCATTTATGGAATAAATCTAAATGGAATTAGTAGACAACTCAATTTATCATAGACTATGCACACAAATAAATAACAACATAATTTCGGTAGTGTGATACAAATTATGATAAAACATTTTGGTACATCATTTCGCAGTGGGCCAGTAGTATCATGACATTATACTACATTTCAATAACGAGACTGTACAATTCCAATTTATTTCCGACATTTTAGTTAAGTATCATCACTTATATTATAAACACCGTCTTAGAGAAAGCAATAAATTTACCTACCTATGTATGTCACTATATGTGGTAGGTCGAACTCAGGCACGTAACCAGAAATTTGGTCCAATGGGGGCGCCACAAATGGTTATTCAAAAACGTAATATATTCGTGCGAACTGCCAAAAATGTTTACGGTATAGGTCTTTTAGGGAAAAACTTTTCTTTGGAGGGTTGCTGCAGCCCCTCCACCCCCTCTACTGGTTACGTGCTTGAGCGAGCTAGGATAATACCAAAAAGCAAATGGAAATGTTTCATAATCAGCAACCTCGCTCTACTCTCGACTGCGTGAAAATGAAACGTGTTTTGCTAATATTTTGGGCATGGTTGGTGCGGTTAGATTTAAAGTTTCGTTTTTGACTGCTTATTATAATACACACATAATTTGTAATTAAGGTTATCGTGGCTTTTTCAATTTAATCTATGTGCTAGATATTTCGTAATGATCGTAATGTGGCTTATTAAATAGCATTTAAAAACTTTTAATACAAATTGGTTATGCTATATCGACAAACTTAATATTTTTTAGTAGAGCTGGGTTTACGTTTTTACTACCCTCTTGATTCTTTCTTTGGCAGTTGGCACACCTGTTTGTGGAATTAAATAACAGTACTGGTTAACTAACTTATCTTTAAAAATATTTATTCGTAAGTTGTACTCATAGAATTTGTACGTTTTTCCAAAATCAAAGGGGGAATCTTATTTTTCTGATTTAAAAGGGAGCTTTTTTGTGACTTTGTGGGATTTTTTTCAAAAATGGAGTCTTTCATTTTTCCCTGCATTTGATTCTACGATGTACAGTTATTATTTTGGTTTAGGAAATTCCTTTTTATCATGAAGTTGGGGCTGCAGCTAATTTATCCACCACTATAGACATTAAAGTATTTTAATTTAAATATACTTTGGTTTACAAAGTTAACATAATAACCTAATGGGATGTTTTCGAAATTGTTTTTATTACTGTGAAGTGTGGCCTGTTGAATTTATCCTTAGTGCTAGATTTGCCCCTTAGCTGGGTTCACTAGTTACAATATCATAAAGCTGATTGTATACCTACCTATGTTGGTGTATCTCTATGTTCTAACGATGGACTTTGCGGCTTTTTGTTGCAATGCCCCGGCGCATATCCATTACAGTAAGCCTACCACGAGTTAACAGTACAATACAAATATTTA
Source organism: Tomocerus qinae (assembly GCA_020055645.1). NCBI lineage: Eukaryota > Metazoa > Arthropoda > Collembola > Entomobryomorpha > Tomoceridae > Tomocerus > Tomocerus qinae. The sequence continues at coordinate 64,932,562 of CM034546.1, forward strand.
TGCTGGATGTCTACCTATCGAAATCGAGTCATGCATGTTGAGGGCTACCGGGCTACTATATTACATTGAACAATAAAATTCCTCCTTGGGTTGTTTATATACGTTTAATTTATATTACATACATTTTGTATTACATAACATGCGTATAAGCAGAAAACTTTTTAAATCAGGAAAAATTAGAAACACATATTTTAGTTATAATGTACTAATGTTAAAATTTATACAATTTGTATATTACAAGAAAAGTCATCAATATCATTTTAATAGTCTCTGATACGATCTCACGATTGGTATATAACTATTACTAATGTATTAGTTACATGGGAAATATTTAATTTTGGTTGAGAGGTAATCATAAGCGACACTTAGTGCATGTGAGTGACTTAAGATTATATGATCATTAAGCGACAATTTTCTTATTATTCTATAAGATACCCTTTAAACGGTGAATAAATTGTCAAGACTATTAAAATTGCAATTGCTAGAGATGTCTTTTAACTTTTCAGTCACAAAGGATTACTATGAAAATGACTTTCAGATTTATATACATGTCAAAAGCGTTAAATACATTATAATGTGCAAATAGAGCTTTAATTACAATTATGACGATGATTAGTCAAGCAACAACCTATATCAAAATGGCTTATACCAAAAATACCTAGACTATATACCTTTATACTGCAATCTTTAAGTCTTACATTTCCATACAGTACGGAAGAAATAAATAAAATACCAGAAAATCAAAATTGTCGCTTATGATAAAATGGCCTTTGTCACTTATGACAAAATGGTCCCAATTCAGTTTAAAAAGTGGCGTTTATGATAATATGGCCCTAAACTTTCGAGCTCCAATAGAAATACTTCCCATGTAGCTACATTAACAAGTTATATACCGTTCGAAAGCCTGTTTCAAGGACTATCAATTGACATCATAAAATATGACCTTTTAAACCCACAACTAAAATGTCAACAGTTCTTGTGACCCAGGTCTCACGTTGATAAATTTTGAAATTATAAATTACAAAATGGGATTTTGGAGTAATATTATTTTATAAGGGCTCCGTTTATACTGTTTATATATACACTATGATGTGTAGCCTTGGACAAAAATCCATAATGGGGTTCCAGAGGAGCCAGGAAAATATCACAGTGCCCCAATTAATCATAAATGGTGTCGTTTATGATAATTTGACCTCTCAACTTTCGAACTTTGAAATAAATACTTGCCGTCTAGTTATACATTGAGAAGGCTTATACCAACCGAAGGTTTCGTCTCAAGAATAATAACTAATAATATATAAGTGAATCCCTTAAATTCTTATATGTTTTTCAATTGTATATTGTACCAACATTTGGACAAAACGCCGATTTATTTAACAAGTAGATAATTATTCATACTTGTGGTACATTTAGATAACACGACTTTGTTTCCCTTTCAGATAATTAAACAGATAACTTTTATCTACCACCTTTTAAATCTCGGTGAACATTAAAACCAATTCTGCTTGCCTTTTATGAAGTTGAATAATAATACACTGTACACACTGAATTAACTTTACATGGGATAATTATAAAAAGTTCTCATTATCTTATTATATATACTATATAACTATGCTTTATTCTGTATTTTAATAAGATTATTTTCTAATTTAAGAGATGTAATGCATTATTGTTCGAAGTAATAATTTTTTTCTCCGCTTACATTTCCATTTTTGCGTAACGTTTAGTAATTCTTAAGAAAAAGTCAGAAGTTTAAGAAAATATATAGTACATTAAAAAAATCGATGAATAACCTTACCACAGTCAGCATATTCGGAAACGTCTCCTTTCGGACCCACAACAGCTCCAGATTTAATTGTATCAAGGGAAATGCTTTTTGCGGTAGCAGTAGAAGCTACAATGCAAAGAACAACTAATTTCAAACAGGAATTCATCTTCAAACAGGAAAACAGGAGGAAAAAAAGGAATAGTGACACCAATGAAAAGTGGGTGAACAATGACCACGCATACAACACTTCTACGAGCTTTATATGTAAATGTTTCATAGTTTGGGAGAATCTATCAATCATCTTATCTGGACACAATACACAATCCATGATAATATTAATTCAGTTTAAATCATAAGCAATCCATCAAGTATATCATTATTGTCACACAAGGTAATAGGTAAACAACTGTTACAAAATACAGCTGCATGTTTAAAAAGTTGTTGCGTTATATAATCATGCAATGTTATAGGCCAATATAAATTAATATAATAATTATTCTGCGTTTCTACTGACAGTATTAGCATCAATAATTATTTAACGGACTAATATTCCTAACTGAAAATGTCAATGCATCAATAATCCTATACGTAAACAAAAGATTTAAATAAACTAACACAAAAATTCCTGAAAAACATCTGCACCATTGTTTTTTACTTAATACATGCCATTTTTGGTATAGAAGCAACATTTTTTTATCCAAAATCCTCGTTAACTGACAAATCCCACAACACAACATGTTCTTGTACGTTTGATATAAATAATACCTATAAAGTAATATTACATGTGTGCAATCATTCTGATAAATTATCATAGTCGTTATTAAGCTTTTTTATATCAATTTTCTTGTTTAATTATGAAAAGGAGATGAATGAAATCAATTTATTATTTTCAAATTTTTTATAATCAAAAATTATACCTCAATATAAATTTATACTAGGATCAAGACTGTATTGAGGGGGCATTGGGGCAAATGCTCCCCCCCCCGAAATCCAAGAAAAGGAAAACCTTTTTCTCAAAATACGAAAAAATTTATATGATTTTTAGGCTATTTTATTCTCATTTTAGACGAAATATGCCAAAATGCCTAAAGAATACAAATAAGTGTATGTGTCATTGCATTGCCACCTCCGAAATCGACTTGTAAATACGGTAGATACTGCATTTTTACTGTATACATAGGATGACGGATATCAGTAATTTGTCATATGTTTAAGACGAAATTCTTTACGATTTGGGTCCAGAGTGAAAATAACAAATTCCTATTCGGGAAACATCCGCTACGGATAACCTGGTTAGATATGCCCTAAATATAACTACCTTGGGTTCAAACTTCAAAAATTTAAAGCTCTTCTATTTCATTGAATTCCATTTGAAATTTACCCAATCTAAAATAATACCTCCAGTCCACAATCTGTCTGCATATTTGACTCTTTTATTTGACAAAAATAAATAGCAAACAGGTAATTTATTACTTACTATATTATTAGGAAATGGATAAGTACAATTTCTCATATAACTTCCGTTCTATACCACTTGTTCTTTCATTAATTTGATTAATTTCATTTTGAATCTCAAATATGGAATTCATATACATACTTTTACAAACTTCCTCTCCGTTTATCCAGAGGTTGGAAGTTTGTAAAAGTAACCTATTTAGTAGTGTCCGTGGAGTGGACCTTGTCAGTCGAGCTATTGCACCAGTTTATACTATAGATGGAACCAAAGTTACATTGATTTTTTAGCAATTTTTAAATTTTAAACACCTCCCCCGGTCAGGGGGTTTGAACGATCTTTTGAAAACTCTAGCTGAAACCGTTCGAAAGTTATCGTGCGCAGGAATAACATGACAGACATACAGAGAGACCTAGTGAAGAGACCCAGACCGACTGAAGGAAATAGTTGATAGTATTCACATACAGAAAAGATAAAATATGATAAACATTTAAGCGGGTTACTTTCATCTTAAACGTTTACATTTACATTTCCCACCTTCAAAGCCTTATAATGCTGAAGCTGAATGCATACGATTAAATCAAATAACAAATAAAGAATAGAACCCTAGCAAAATTTCTTCCAAGCTTTTTGCAGTTGTCAATAACTATTTCATATTTAGTCCATTTTAGGAATAATATTATTAGGAATAAACTAAGTACAAAGGAATAATTGATAACAGACAGCAGTTTTCTAGGCAGAAGAGACATAGAATATGGCTGGCCAACATTCGGAGACGTCTATCAATTTGAATGATTTATTGGGCTCTTACAGCGGTACGTTCTTAAATTATTGCTCTAAATAATTATTGACCATTCACCATTTATTCTGACATCTGAGAGGCCATATTCAACGCATAAATCTACTGATGGTAATTATTTCAACATTTTAGAAGTTGTCGTGAATCCAGAAGAAAGAAAGAGAATTGATATGCTAAATGCTGCTGTGGAAACCTCTGGAGTGAAGAAAGAGCTACACAAAGCCCAAGCCAGAATTGTCGACCTTGAAAAACAAATTAAAGAAACAGAGAGAGATGGAATACGCCTCGAAACGAAAATCCTTGCAGCAAGTAACTTAATAAAGGACTATTTAGACGATAGTTCTTTCGACGACGGTGTAAAAAACCGATTTAGAAACATTTTAACCGTGTTAGAAACAGCAGGCAACTCTGAAAAGGCAACCAATTTAAATAAAGATTGTATTTCTGAAGAACTCAACGCCTTACCAGGAACTCAAATTAAATCTAAAGGTTGGTTACTACATTTAAATCATTCTGCAAATTGAAAATTAATTTAATTGTGTAATTTTCTAAATATAATATGCGGTGGTGGCAATCAGGCACGTATACAGAAATTAAATTTGGTCAAGTGGGGCACAAACAAAAATAATGTTAAAACTGAAACATGGCCTTTATTCGTAAGAAAAATCTTTTTCTCAGATTTAGGGGGGCGCTTCGCCCCTCCCGCCCCCTACTGGATACGTGCTTGGTGGAAATTGTGTTTTCTTTGTTGTATCACAATTATCACCAATGTTCTTCCCGGTTTGGGGGGGAGGGAATTCTTCCCAATCTTGGGGAAGTATAAAATTACAATTTTTCTATTTAGAACTAAACAGTCTCAATCTCAATAAGTATAAGAAATTTGAAATTTCTTCAGTTTAGAAGGAAAGAGTCAAATGAGGGAAATATACAATTCCGCGAAACGAAATAAATTGCAATTTAGAAGCAGAGTGAAGTAGGAAGAATGAAATTGAGTTCCAAAAAAATTTTGAATTTAATATCAGAAATTGTTTTGTAAAGTTTGAAGTTACTTGAAGCCTACCCCCTTTACTTTCCCCTCTTTTATTTCCGTTTTCTTGATCTCCGTAGCCGTAGGGGAAGCCGAAGTCTTCCCGAAACCCGCTTGTGTTTTACTGTGTCTCTCATTTTCGTCCCTTTTTTCTCCACTTCTATAGCTGTTATGTAAAGTAAATCTTTCTATAAATAAATCTTGGTGTTTTTATGTAGTTGCCATGCCAAGTGTCGCCGAAATTTGCGAAACATTGAGTCTGCAAGATTGTCCGATAGAATACACTGCGAAAGACTACAACACTATTAAAACTTACAAGCAATATCAAATATACATGCGACCTTTTCTACAGAAAGAAAACCCGACAGTAATTTATTATATTATTTGAAGACTATGGAAGTATATGGAAAGTAATTTTTACTAATTTTCATTATTTTTTAAATATTTTGCATTGTTACATTTAGGTAACTATGTCCAAGTTGATGGCTTTAATTGCTGCAAAATGGCGAGTGTTTTCCGCCGAAAAACCCAATCCGAAAAGGAAGGAAGACAAGGACAAAGATGAATCGTCTGCTAGTCTTAGTGATGATAACGAATTCTCAGGTGGTGAAAACTCATCTGAAAATGGTAGCAGTAAAGTAATAGGCAGTAATAAAGAAAAGTCCTCGTCAAGTAAAGTAGACAAAAGCAAAGCTGCTTTTTCAAACATTAAAATTGGAAAGCGAAAGCGCTCAGTAAGTCTTAGCTCATTAATTTGTATCTTTTTAATTTTTTTAGATTAATATTATTTATTTTGCACTATTTCCGTTGTTAAATTTCAGAACGAAGAGAAAAGTCAGCCAAATCAGGACTCCGATGCTGAATTTGAGCAGATTCTCACCGAAACAAAAAAAGCCTGCAAGGATGACGAAGTGGCAGGACCTTCGACGGTGTCACAACTGAAAGAGAAGAGCGAAATGACAGTGGATAACACAGCCAGGATCAAGAAAAAGGGGATAACCGCTTCCGGAGACAATGATGGAGTTGAGGTAATGCATTGGTTGCAATAATATGCTAATTTTTATTGAACAAATGTTTAGTTTTAAATTCTATCTTGTTTAAGGGGCAAACTGTTCATCAAGATTACTGCGAGGTTTGTCAGCAAAAGGGTGCAACTATTTTGTGTGACACTTGCCCAAGAGCTTACCATTTAGTGTGCTTAGACACAGAAATGGAAGAAGTCCCAGAGGGAAAATGGTCTTGTGTTCATTGTGGAAGTGATGAGAGTGGGGAAGAATCAGAAGAGCTAGATGGAAACTTCGAATTATGTGTGATATGTGACGATGGCGGGGAATTGTTATGTTGTGATTTTTGTCCTAGGGTGTATCATACATATTGCCTCAAACCTCCACTTGAAGAAATTCCTGAGGGAGAATGGAAGTGTCCAATATGCTCGTTAAACCTTAATTTTACTTCTACATTAGAACCGAATCAAGATGGGTTAATGATTTACAAAGATATGTTTAAAAGAATGCTGAAAATAAAATATTTTGGCAAAGATGGAAATGAACTTATTGAAAAATTGTGCGGGCGATTGGAATATCATCCGCTTGCCATGAAGTTGGCTACAAGCTACATCAATGCAGATTTACTTATCAATCCTGATTTGAAAACGATAATTGAGAAATATTTAAATGAAATTGAGAAACATGCAAGAAAACTTGACCCCACGTTTGAGAGTTCCAAGAATGTTCCTGAATCACTTTATCTTACTTTAAAAATGACGATTGACAAATTAGAAAATATACCAGATATTGGAGGCAGTGTCATAAAAGTAATGAAAATCGTTTCTGTGTTTTCCCCTGACAGCATTTGTCCCCAGTTTGTTTCGGATATTTTCCAAAAAATTCAACAAATTATTGACTCAAAAATTACAAAAAATGTTCTCGATCTTTTGAAAACCTATGGGGTTATAAATGTTACTGAAAGATTGATCTCGATTGATCCTCTACTTCAAAAAGGCTTTCGACTTAAGTGGATGCAACAGAAAGAACTTTTAGAAACTCTAAATGAAATACTGGATTGTTTCAAAAAATGATAAAAACCAACGCAATTCCTATAGAACAAATGGGCCATGTTGTAACTATCTGGGAGCACAGCGCAAAAAATACAGAAAAAATTGACAAATATCAAACGTTGCCTGGTAGCATTTACAACAAACTGTACAGTTCTGGGGAATACAGAGAAGCCTACAAATTCTGCCATAGAGCTTTGAGTATCCTGGAGAGTGTATTAGGTGTGGATAGTCGATGGACATTACGAATGAAATTCCTAAAAGGGCGAGCGCTTCAATATCTGGGAAAATACTCAAATTCATTGGAGCTGCAGATGGAAGTTTATGCGTAACAAAAGAAATCATTTGGAGACGAAGACGATGATTGCTTACGGACGGCTAGTGCAGTAGGCGCCGTTTATCATGATTTACAAGATTACGAACAAGCCATGTACTGGTTCCAAAATATACTTGAAAAAAGAGAAAGAATATACGGTTTAGAACATCAAAGGACTCTCAATTTAAAGAGAAACATCGCCAATATCCTTCGTGTCCAAAAGAAGTATGATGAAGCAGAGGAAATCTACAAAGAAGTTCTAGAAGTCGAAGAGCGACTAAATGGACCGGAGTATCCCCAAACGTTGTATACAAAATACTACTTGGCCTGTCTTAGATACAGCCAGAAGTCATACGAAGAAGCACTGAAAATGTTCTCATACATTTTAGAAATAGAAACACGAGAGAAAGTATTGGAAGCGGATCACCCGACGGTATTGACTACTAAGAACTGGATTGCTACTACATATAAAGCCCTTGGAAGAACTGATGAGGCATTTAAATTGGCCAAGGAAGTATACGAAAAGAGAGTGATTGGTCTTGGACTGAAGCATCCACACACACTTTATTCAAAGAATTTTCTTGAACGATTGAAATGTCAGCGGCAGTGAAGAAAAAAGTAGGCATATGAAAATGGAAGATATACATACATTAATTTTTGGTTTTCGAAAGTTCGAAAGTTAACGTAGTAACGTTAAAAAAGGCATATAATATAGCCGATCGTTCAATGGAATGAATTTAATTATGATGATTCTGTAATGGAAATGACAATATTGGATTAGATTGGGCATTTTATTTAATTTTCATGTGCACTAAATTCGATTTTTAATTGTCACAAATAATTTCGTAGATAATTAGCAATTAAATTAAATTGGACATTTAATATCGATAAATATACTATTTAATGATCGATGAAATAAAAATTAATTAAATAACTCCAAAAGTCAAAACTCCAAAATGATACTTTAATTGAAAGATCTATCTTAGTACTTATTATCATAGTCAGGCAGCTTCAGTACATGGAAAACACATGTTGACTGATTTCCAACAGCAGACTTTGGTTACAAGATCATAAATAAATCATACATGATTTATACCTCGTCTCGTCAAAGAGACGCTTATCTAACGGTGTGGACTATAAATTGGATGTCATTTCAGTCATTTGACCATAACAAACAACATAACATTCGTTGCTATGACAAGCTGCTAATTGTCATTTGCAGCAAAATTTTTGGGGGTACAAATATTCCTAGCCAGGGATCTGATGAAGTTAATTTGGTAAAAGTTATTGCTAATTTTATTTATGAAACAAATGGATGAACTGTTTTACATCTAAGCATGTTTAATATTATGTGTACAGCTAATCACAACTTTCTAGAACTGATTGTTTAGACTATTTATATTTAGTTTTGTAAATCATCTGTGGCCCATTTAGCACTTACAAACAGTTTTCAGCTTATACTCTTTACTTCTAAGTGGGATAGATACTTCATGAACTAAATAAACTTAAAATTCAAAATGTTCCATAAAAATAGATTATTTTACATTTTCGAATTAATAATAACAAAATACATGGCTTAAAAATGAATTTTGAACAATACTGTTTTAAACTTTTGAACTTGTGTAATGAGAATTAAATAGAGAAATCATATTTAACAGATATAGTGACATTTGATACTCGACATTGCTAAGTATTTGTGCATTGACAAATAAAGCATAATAGGAATAAAACACAACTAAATGCAGACAACGTCAGTGGGAGGTAAAACAACGACGTATAAAACGATAATTTGGCGTAGTAGAAAATGTAATACGGACGATAGAAGCATTATAAACCCCTAAAAACCTTGATCAGTTAATATACTTCAAACTATTAGCAAAGAAATCGAACTAGTTTACAGGTTATGAATTTTTTTAAATGAAATGTTATGAAATTCCCTTTTATGAATACCAATTTTGTTAATTGTGTAGTTTAAGTTAGAGTATACACAAAGCAGTGATAAATAAAGCAGCAAATTACCAACCCGATATAGTATTATCATCATTTTTGTACTATTTAATAGCATTCCCAATTCGACTATAACACAAATATTTTACAATTATACTAAGCTTGACGTATAGCACTCGTTTTAAATTCGATGACTTTCAATAACATCAACATTTGTTTATTCAACTTTACTGATTAAATAATTAATTGTTAGGGAACTAAAATTAGGAAACATATACGAGTTTTATAATTGTGTTGGTATCATCTTAAGTAGGATAGCAAGTTTTAAAAATGATTGTGTGAAAAATGATTGTTTACATGTAAGTAGGATTGTTTATTGCTTTTCATAGTTTGCCCAGCAAACAATATTTAGGAAAGAGGAAGACAGGACAGGTCAAGAAATAAAATATCATTCGAATAGGAACAAAAACAAAATATAATATCTGTGACGTCATTTCTAAAAGTCAACGATGCGAAGCGATATGTACAACGTACAGCGACAACAATAATATTTCATAGTTACCCTTTGCTTTTCGATTAAAATCTCTCTTTCTATTAAAAATAAAATCACGTTACTTGGACTGACTATTTTGGAATGGCAAGAACGTTTAGTTCGCTATGGCGTTCTTCGGATAATTTTTCGGAAAGTAGCCAAAATTCAGACGTAGCTGTTCCAGGAACATGAACAGTAGCACTGTATGAGGACCGAGACGAATGAATGCTGGAATAAACCCTTTAAAGAACCCCGCAGGACCCAATTTGGCAGTGTAGGTTATCAGATGAAGCATGTTCTATAAATTCACAAAAGTCATTTAGAATAATCATTAACATTCATTCATAATCAATATTCTTCCAGAATTTACTGAAATAAATCGTTTTAATTTAAAAATGAAAGATTGTCAATGGATGAATATTATCTCAAATAAAAAACGTTAAAATTAATTATTTTTGGGGATTGTTGCGGAAAATTTTTAAAACTACGGTTTCTAAAAGCTATTGATAAAGTATTATTTGCATGGAGTTGACAAAGTTTTTATCTAGATACATACTAAAGAAAAAATGACACGACCGGCAGTAAAATCTGCAATTTGGGAATCGTTACACACACAGGCAAGGACGAAAACATAGTTAATTGTAAAATTTTGAGAAAATTATATTTTAGACTTAGACATTATAGGAAAATATATAATAATAATATTATAGATATAAATAGAAGCTTAACAAAGAATTAAAAACAAAAATGCTTTGAAGCACAAATATTTAAGCTGTATGTATCAATGTATCATCCCTAATCAAATGAATTAGAACTATTAGTTTTATATGGCAAGTTTAGTTTAAAGCAGTTGTTCAGTTTTTTCTCAAAATAATCGCAAAAAATAAGTTTGGTGTCTTATATCTTAATATACTCGATACTTGGATATGTAATTTATCACGATATAATGTTTTTACGAGTTTATAAAGTTAAAGTTTGTACTTTAACTGTCTTTACCCATTTGACAGTGTCATAGAATTGGCAATATTAATAATTAAAACAAATCTTACTCGGAATTCTCCAGGTTTGGCATTCATCTGTCTCGTTTTCAAAACATCCAATGGTTGAGTGAGCAGAGTTGCCGAGGCTCCCTAATTTAAATAAAGTTATTAATTAATAAAATTATTTAATATTTAGAGATTAATGTGAAATGGGAGATTATTATTACAGCTGTGAAGCTGGATAGGAAGTGAGTGATTGGATTGTCGCTGAAGTACCCACTGGCCAACAAAATCACTTTTACTTGTTCGTAAAAGGAAATCTGACCAATTGTGACCACTATGGCACGAGTTGATGCCGTAGAAGCCCCAGCAAATAAACGGCGAACGCCTTCCTCCTTGTAGACACGGAACAATCCGTCAATTGCGTGTTTGTAACTGGAAAATAAAGGAATTAATTATATTCCCCCGATGTACAAAGTGCACACATGCAAACATTTTTTGTTACTTTCGACGCTGTTCTGGGGGCAATTTGATGTCATTCTGCATCCGGACGTTTATCATGTCTCCAGGAGTTCCCACAAATCCACCAGCAAAGCCAGCTGCTCCAGATAATATCACCCTTTCGTAAAATGTCATTTTCCTTCCATCCTTACTCAACTGAGCTCTGCCAACCTAAATATATCCAAGTTATGTTAATTACTACAATCATTGCGCATTGCAGTGTTGGTTTATTCTATTTATATTTATATTTACTTCATAGAGTCCGAATCTGGTGGTGGAGTAAGTTGCCTGGCGAAGAATACTGGCACTGAGCCCATTGTAAAGAGCCAATGCCCCATTAGTCTTAATTATTTTAGCCGTCTGTCCGATAATTGATAACTTCCCCTCTTGCTGCGTTTGCATGTGCACCTAAATTTAAGAAAAAATTGTTTATCGAGGAAAGAGATGCACAATTCAAAATACAAATAAATGATAAATGCTTGAAATTTATTACTTTACAGTAATAAACAATAATTAATTAAATAAGCGTAAAAGAGGCCATGGCAAATAAGTATTACAAATTTCGCTGACTTGGGAATTCATTAATGTGTATTTTAAAAATAAATGAAATAATTACCTTTAGGAGATCTAGAGGATGAGTAAAGCATGCTGCAAGGGAGGAGGCAATTCCTCCGAAATACCAGCGAGAAATTCGGTCTGTGTTTACGTTAGTTGACATGGCTCTGTTAAGTTAAATTACAATCTCATTAACATAATATTTTAACGTTTTTAAATTATAACTTACGATATTATCTATATTTATTATTATTTATTGCAGAAATTTATTTTGTGAGATTATGTCACCTGCTCAATTTTTAAAAACTCCGCTATTTTCCGTTCTCTCCCTGCATACTGCATTTAGTATTCCATTCACACTACAACTATCAATCTATGAACGTTTCTTAATTGCCTGTGCTGTCAAAATTTACTATACAGCTGAACTGTTTGTTGATCGTTTGCATGCATGTGTTAATTACTATACACTCGTCGCCTATGTTCGCCGTAATTAGTCATAGTGACAAGTAATGGTGTAACTCATTATGCCTAACTAATTACGCCGCTATTGTTATCCTTGTTAACTTACTGAACTTGAGTTAAATTCTAGTACTACTATTATGGTTATATTTATTTAGTATGTTAGCAAACAATGCTTAATTTTTCAAATTTTTGATATTCTCTAGAATAATTATTTGAGGTTATTTCATTTAAAACATCTTTTATTTAAATCATACATTAAAACCTAAAAGAAGATCCACATAAAAAATGTTAGAAGTTAAACCAAATATTATGTAACAGAAAAGTTGAAATACTTCGTTGTATATGTAGAACGAATTGTGCTCCGTGAACGATTCAATGTAACAATATGATAAAATTAAGATTCTTCTTTTATGTAAAGCCAACATAATCATAATTTAATAATTAAATACCATAAATGTAGCAAAAAATAAGGTAGATTAGTAAGCAAACACGGGTTTAAAGATGCAGAAGAAAAAAATGGAAGTTAATTCTGAATTTAAATTTGGGCAAATAAATATAATACAGATTACTTTGAAATAATATACTATAGATGAAAATAGTTACGTTTATGACTCATATTCCTGAATTTTGGTTATGGAAACATAAATAGCATTTAACTCAAATTACACAAAATAGGCAGCACATTCAATTACCCCCAGGCCTAGCACCCCCCCTAAATACGTCCTTGCTGCTATTATCTTATTATCTACACTAAATCCTATCGTGAGTTATATTGAGTTAAAACAAGTAAATATTATACCTTTGTGTAAGGACGTTTGAAGAATCTTTGCTCACTGCCCACTTTTCCCCTTTTGTCCGGATGGGTGGCTAAAAGTAGTTATGTCCAGCTAAAACTGAATTCTGCCTATACAAGCCATTATTTGGTGTTCTTTATAGAACATTTACTCAATAACTAATGGTGATGATGTATAGAAGCTATTTGTAATGCGTATATATACAACCTAACGTATGCCATAATGATTTTAAACAAATAGCTATGACTACATGCAATAATATACAAAATGATTGTTAAGAATATACCTTTATGTAATATATTCTTGACAAAGCTAAGTGGCAATGAATTATTATTGAGGATAATTTCAAGGATTGAATTACAAAAGAAACAAAAGAAATAATACATCGACAATTTATATTTTAATTCTGGCGTTATGCGGTCGTTTCATAATAGTCATAATTTAAATTTTATTTTGCCCATTACTTATACTTACTACTATACAGGCTCATAAAGTACTCAATTTTAGGACGTAAAGCATCACAGATTAATATTTAAAAAATATGAGAATTGCAGATGGAATACAAATGGTGTATAACTGAATGGTATAGTTTAGCTAAATGTTACCTTATTTGTCTGACTTTAGGATATTTCATTTTAAAACTATTATTGTATTGTAAATTGTAACCCTTTGTGGTACTACCTATAGTTTTCAAACATTAAAATTAAAATTGATATAATGTTTGAAACAATGTAAATTTAGACGTAGGCTTAAGACTACATACCTACAGATTTTTTTAGAATGGGTATTATTTACTGTGTTTTGAACACGGTAAATAATAAAATGAATGTCAATATACGTTAAATACATATAGGTAATTAGGTATTGCCACTATTATCAATACACCACAGTAGAAATAAGAAGTAGTGTCACGGACTACAGTCCCTTTGATAGAGGATATTTACGGGAAATAAATGAATTAACTTCCTATCTAACGTCAGTATTTGTGCATTATTTCATTTAGATTGCATAATACTTGTCATTCATTCCCCTATTACGTAGATAGCGGTAGCAATAATAGACACAAATTCTTCAACGCAATTAGTTATTAATTATCTTATTAACATCTTATTAATTAACATCTTATCAACATCTTATTAATTTATACCTCTTTAGATTCTTTTCATACATTACATAGAGTAATCAATAAACGGAATTCTGGGGTAAAAAGTGTTTAATTTTTGTTATTTTATATCATTCAAAGAAAACTATTTGGTAGCGGTATCTATTATCGGCGTGCATGTCGTGTACACATAAATTGCGAGTTCACCAGAGCCGCCCCGCCCGTGAGGACGGTTCTCTATTTATATTTCCTCAAGGCCGCCCGCCCGTCCAACTGAGTCCGGCGGACCTAGGGGCGGGGAATATCTATATTGAGAAGCCCCTTAGGGCTGCTCACCCTTAGGTGGCTCTAGTGGAGTTGCCACACATAAATTTTAGCAAATATTGATTACCTATAAATATATATCGTCCATTATTAAATAATCTAAACATAATATATAGTACACTACTGCCAAACTATCCCTAATTATTGCAAGATAATTGCACAATGGATCCATTATCATAAGTGAGAAGGAGGACAACAATTAATTACTACACGGACTGGCCAAAACCTCCTTTTTAAAAGTGTGACTATCCAATTGGTTAATACTTAATAACTAATAAATAGTGTACCGATAAACATAGAATACTTAGTATTACATTCAGTGAATGTAAACATATTTCCTAGGTAATTTACTTTCCCACTTTCTAGGATTTTTACAAGTTTGGTCATTAAAATGCATGAGTAACATTATACTAAGAATAAGTCTGAAAAAAAGCCCTTTTCTGCTATTACTGCTTAGTCTGTGCCAGATATTTTGAAGTCGTCTATTCAGTTCAAATCTACTGAAATGATTAAATTGATGGAGTAATCGATTATAAACCCATTGAATTCCAGTGTAGATCTACGATGAAATTTGAAGAAAGGTCCAAAGTCAAACGAAATTATTCTGCATCCCTTTGCCACCCTTCTTAAATATGGGTTTTCTACATTCTTCTTTTGGAGTAAACAGTTCATGGATTGAACGTAGAAGTCTGCAAGTAGAGGACAGAAGGTGAAAAATAATCCGTGACAAAATATGGACACCAAGGGCATGAGGAGATATCCCGGCATTGGAATAATATCATACATCTTGACAGTAGCAAAGTTGCAGACGATGGTGATGATTAATCCGATTCCAAATACTATTGGTGTTGGATATATTGCCAATTTCATGATTTGTGCATTCAAAATTTGGCATCCCTTGTATAATATCAACGCCGACAATGGTTGATTAAAAAGACTTCTTTGAGCCACTATTCCTGCTTCCGATGTGTTTTTTCCTGTGAGGACAGAAAGCCAGAAGATCACGCCAGTAGAGTAAATCATACCAGCTATTATTCCCAATATTAAAGGACCCCAAATGTAACACCCACAAATGATGATCACAATGAAGCTCAGACATTGTATGTAGAATTTGTATTCAATGTAGATCTCTGGGAAATGATCCACTACGAATCTCTGAAGAGGGTCCAAGGGCGAAGCAAAGGACATCAGACCTCCACACACAGATACAAATAATGACCCTGGTATCAGATGAAGGAGAACTTTCTCCGTCAAGGTTTCCTTTGCCTTCTTCTTTCCATTCTTCCAAATAAATTTTTCTGAAGTAACAACCATAATAATAAATTCCCTTTTTAGTATACTAAATTGATTTAGGTATAATAAAATTAATTACCTTTGTTGGACAGATCATAGACGATTGCCATGTTCGCAACAATGGTGAGGAGCTCCGCTTGAAATATGCAAATCGTATTCATTATGCATGAAATGACAATGATGAGATTATAGAAGATGTACATTATGATTTGATGTGCTTTAAAACTTTCATCACGGATGTACATTTCCTTCAGGAGACGAAACACTCCGTAGATAAATACAGCCCATCCAAATGACCACGAACAGTAGACATGAGCCCAGGCTAATTTATCTGTATTAACATATGCCCTGTTCTCTTTTTTAAACCACTTGAAAGGAGTCACTTTTATTGCCGTATAGAATGCAAAGTACCTCTCCAAAGATTTCAATGCTGCGTCTGTAGCCATTTTAAAATGAAAATGGTATCGATAGTTGAAGTGTTTTTTCTTCAATGGCTTAAATATGTCTTCAATATATTCATTCTCTTACTTACTGTCTCAAGCAACATGGAATCAATAATCAATATTTATTGACTGCAAATTCAGACAGGTAATTGTTTGGCATCGAATGCAATTACAGTATTTAGTGACAGTGGCTACGGCTGCAACGGCTACCTCGAAAAGTCCAATTTTCAGTTAATTTCAAAAGGTAGTTACATTTGGTTTTCCATCCTCAATTATTGACTTATGTACCGGGACCGTACATAAAAAAAGTCGGCTTTTTTAAATTGTCGGTATTAAAAGCAGGAAAGTTAATCGAAGTTTGGAGTCTGAAGTACTAGTTTTCATATCCAAAATGAGGCCTACACGCCCCGCCAATTAAGCAATTACTTTCTTCATTTTTTGATACCAATTTAAAATAAGGAATTTAATATGAAATAAAATGTTGCTCCTGCTCTATTCAGGGCCGCAGCGAGGGGGGGGCACCGGGGCCCGTGCCCCCCCCCCCCCGAAATCGAGAAAAATAAAGAAATTTTTGTCTAAAATCGCAAAAAATCGCTAAAATTTTCGCGCTTCGCGCGAAAATTAGCTATATTTTTCTTGGTGCCCCTCCCGAAATTTTTTTCTGGCTGCGGCCCTGGCTCTATTACAGACTACTGTGGATTTAAGTGAAATGGAATCTAAGGCTTATGGTCAAATGAAGGTGTCGTATTGTTATCTTTATCTTGCCTACTCTCTTACTGTCCCAACATGTAATCAATTGTATTGAACTAGTTTTTTACCGTTATAATGCATTATAATATCGGGCTTCAATACAATAATAATATGACAAATGGTGAGTAATTCTGATTGCAAAGCAAACATTTTGTACTGCGTCTATTAAGTTTGTAAGTCAAATTAGTCTTAGTAAAATAGCGACATACTTTCAAACTCCTATGATAACGTTTTAATGTACCATACTGTATATCATCGTAATGAAAGTGTACTGATATACATTAACGTACCTAGTAACAATTTTAAAATCTCATTAATGCAATGGTCAAAAATTTGCGACTATGACTTTGAGTTTTAGTAGGGTTATACTTATTTATTGTTAGTTATATATGAACGGAAATATACAATTATACAATACATTATGCATAATTATGACAATAGAACTAGCTGATAGACTGCAAACATTATGAAATGTTGATAAATTAAGACAATATTACATGTGGGTGCAATTCTACTATAACATTTTGGAACTATGGCATATCATATCCATTAAATCATTATGTATCGACATCAATATCCAGTTTTCAATTCAAATCTACAGACATGATTAAATTAATGGAGAAATCTGCTATGAATCCATTTAATCCCAATGTTGTCTCACGATGAAATGTGAAAAAATTTCCAATGCTAAATGAGATGATTTTGCAACCGTTGGCCATCCTTCTTAAATATGGGCATGGGTCGTCGACATTCCTTTCCCTTAGCAAATAATTCATGGATTGAACGTAGAAATTTGCAGCCATAGGACAAAAGGTGAAAAATACTCCGTGGCAAAGTGTAGACACCAAGGGCATGAGGAGATATCCGGGCATCGGAATGATATCATACATTTTTACTGTCGCGAAGTTGCAGAACATTGTGATTACTGATCCCAATGCAAAAAATATTGGACCCGCAACACTTCCCAATTTCATGACTTCTGCATTCAAAATTTGGCCTGCTCTATAAACCATCAACGCCGACAATGGTTGCTTCATAAGTCTTCTTTGAGCCATTTTTCCATCTTCCGTTGTATTTTTTCCATTGAGAACAGAGAGCCAGAAGATCATTCCAGTAGAGTAAATCATCCCAATGATAATGAACAAGATGACAGGTCCCCAAATATAACAACCGCAAATGATGATCCCTATGAAGCTCAAACATTTTATGTAGAAATTGTATTCGATGTAGATCTCTGGGAAATGATCCACGACAAATCTCTGTAGAGGGTCAATTGGAGAAGCAAATGACATCAGACCTCCACACACAGATCCAAATATTGACCCAGGTACCAAATGAAGAAGCATTTTTTCCGTGAACATTTCTATTACAGCCAGTTCCTACACTTCTTGACTGTAACTAACGCTAACTTGCAACACAAGCTTAGTATTGCTAAGTTAGAGAGTCGTCTCAAAATTACTCGAAGGACCAACCTTAAATAGATACAACTACTACTTAAGGATTTTTCTTTCTTAAATAATGCTTTTCTACTCCATGATCAAAAATGCACTAGTCGCGTTATCTTCATTCACACAAACTCAGATACACTTTATTTCACGAAAAGACATTAATTAATTCACAAAAGATCATCATCAGATCTACAATTAATAAGTATCGTACTTATTATCTCAATCAAGCTCAGGGCGTACCATCAAGCTAACTTAGCACAGACTTCTTCTAATGCTAATCTTACAAACTCAATGTTGGAAAACAGTCCAAACATTTTTCTATCGGTCAACAACAAATCACTAACTGCTGACCAGAAACAATTTTTCTTCCTGGGTCTCACTTCCCAATTAGAATGTAGCTTATTCTAATTTTTATTGTCAACCAATAAACTTCCTGGCCACCGAACAAAGACAAACGCTATATCTAATAGACCCTTTGCTTGCTCTACAAATGGCTTGAGAAGAAAGAAATGAACTTCCACCACCCCAGAGAAGTCTTCCATGTTCTTGCAACAACTTAGTTTGACCAAATCCCAGAAATGTTCCAAGTGCTCTTCTGAACCAAAAATATTTAGTCAAATAAATATTCAGCCGGCTATTTTTCTCTCTCTCAGAAATGTCCCTAGTGCTCTTCAGAACCAGAAATATTCACTAAGGCACTACAACACGGAACTTCCAAAAAATATTCAGCCAAATAAATATTCAGCCGGCTACTTTTTCTCTATCTCAGGAATGTCCCTAGTGCTCTTCAAAACCAAAATATTCACTAAGGCACTACAACACGGAACTTCCAAGAGAGAGATTTCAGAGAGGAACTTCAGCGAGCAAATTCTGGAACAAGACTGAGCTCCTTCTCACTTGAGCTCATACTTATACCCCCGAGTGCGGACGTTCAAGCACCGGGACCAACTACTCTAGTTACACACACTCAATATATTCATGTATACATAAGGGGTCGGTGCCGACGTACTAGCAACCGCCCTACTACCCCACTTTTACAATGTTTCACAATGACATACACATTCAATAATATCAATAATATAAGTATTACATTTACACTTCATCAAATGACATTTACAACATAAACTCAATCACATGACATTCTAAACTAAACTCAATCACATGACATTTTAACCTAAACTTACTCACATGACATTTTACAATTCAATTTAAACTAAATTTAATCATAGAACATTCACAATTTAGTTTAACCTAATTAAACCTACCATTACAGTATAACCTAATTAAACCTACAATTCAGTCCAACCTAACCTAACCTCATATTGTTACATGTTTGGAGGTCGCCTTGGCACATATTTTTAGCCCAATCTTTAGCTAGCTTTTAGCCAGCCGTTTTTAATGACTAAATAAATGTACCCAACCCTCCTCAGAATTTATGTCCACTAACCAAAGTAAAATGAGGTTAGGTTAAATTGAGGTTATATTACATTTAGCCGGATCCGCAAACTGCTATTTGCTAGTCTTAGGGAACTGCTAAATAAAAGTACCAAGGGCTCCTCAGAAATTGTTACCCAACCTAACCTAACCTAACTTTGAGGTTATATTACATTTAGCCGGATCCGCAAACTGCTATTTGCTAGTCTGAGGAAGCTGCTAAATAAAAGTACCAAGGGCTCCTCAGAAATTTACTCTAACTAAAGTAAAGTTACATTATGTTACACTTTGTTAATCTAACCCCTGTACTATATTAACATAACTTGATCATATAAATACGTACTATTACACAATAAATAATGCTGCGTATAGCAGACAAATAAATTTCCAAAAATAAGGTTAACCTATTCTAACTCAACCTAACGGAATCGGCAGCATACTTCCCCTCGTAGATGCTTCTAGGGGAACATCTACTTCTTATTTCCACGCCGATTACGTCGTCGTCAATATTGGATTCCGTCATCTTCATCCTAGGATTCCATCATCATCATTGGGTTTTCTTCTTGAGCAAATGTGATGCTCATCCCCATCACCAGAGCAAATGTGATGCTCACTCCTCATCATCAGAGCAAATGTTATGCTCGTCCATATTACCAGAGCTAATGTGATGCTCACTCCATCTTCTTGAGCAAATGTGATGCTCGTCCAGATCGCCAGAGCAAACGTGATGCTCGTCCAGATCGCCAGAGCAAACGTGATGCTCACTCCACCTTCCTGAGCAAATGTGATGCTCATCCACATCACCAGAGCAAATGTGATGCTCACCCCATCTTCCTGAGCAAATGTGATGCTCGTCCAGATCGCCAGAGCAAACGTGATGCTCGTCCAGATCGCCAGAGCAAACGTGATGCTCACTCCACCTTCCTGAGCAAATGTGATGCTCATCCACATCACCAGAGCAAATGTGATGCTCACCCCATCTTCCTGAGCAAATGTGATGCTCACTCCAGAGGTCACCATATTCTCACGCAGCTGGCGCTCATCAACAATATTCATTACAGGATTCCATTCTGTACAAGGCTTTCTCTTCCTGACGTCGTCACAAAAATTCATATTTCCTGTATGTGTAACAAAGGATACAGGATGTGAACGACAGTCAGGTTCGTCTTCGGCGGGATGGACTTCTTTAGGGCAACTGCTCTCCATCTCCCGTCGATCACCATCACTTCTAGTCTCTGCAGTGTAACTCCAAGGCACACGTCTTTCCATTAGCAGAGATTTCTCCTTGGGTCGAATCCAGTGCATCTGCTTCTGGCTGCCACCCCATTGCATTGTGAAACATCTTTGTTCACGTTTCGAATACTGGGAAAATCGTCCAGCTCTCCACTTGGTCTGATGCTGGGACAGTCGTCCAGTCATCCTCTTACTTCTTTGGTACTGGGAAAGTCGTCCAGTCCTTATCTTATTCCCTGGATGCTGGAAAACTCGTCCAGCTTTCACCTTACGTCCTAGCTCCTCGAAAGGTCGTCCAGATTTCATCTTACTTTCTGAATGCTGGGAAGGTCGTCCAGCTTTCATCTTACGTCCTGGATGCTGGGAAGGGCGTCCAGATTTCATCCTTTGGTGCTGGGATCGTCCAGCTATCCTTCTCTTTCGGTGCTGAGGAGATCTCCGAGTCTTCTTCATGCGGCCAGTCACGTCTTGACTAATGGGTCGCTTGACTTCCGCAGCATTGTCATCTACTTCTTCCAAATGCTGGCTTTCTAATGCCAACTGTTGGCATGGCGGCTGCTAGGCTTCAACAGCGTCTTCTTTTTCATCCGAACACGGCTGGAACAATGCAACTAACTGTTGACTCGATGGCTGCTCGGCCTCAACAGCATCTTCCAGTCGCGTCTTCTCTTGACAACCTCCTGGCAAAGTATCACCTGATAACTTTGATCCATCTAACGGCAGAGGCTGAAACACATTCTTCACTACGGGATTCTTCGTCTCCAGTCTCTTCATCACACACAGGGAATCGGTGACCACGTCATCAACTTCTATTTGCTGCAACCTCCACGAGATATCTTCACTCCGACTGCTACAGCAATGTGGCTCACTTTCATCCTTCAGGTTCAGTAGATCTGCTCCAGTTTCATCTTCTTCGAATTCTCCGGAGTCCCCTTCATCCAGAAGAGTTGGCAGATCCTTTTCACTTACAATCTCAGTTAGCAGCTGAGATACTTCATCATGTTGGTCAATCTCGATATCTTTATCATCCGAGATGATAACTTCCTTGTTATCCATCTGATCACATGACAAATCCTCTTCAGTCTTTGATTCTGAGATGTCTTCATCTGAGCAGGACATCTCTTCCTCATCTATGACACAGGAAATGGAGTCTTCCTTCTCTCGTTCATCTGTCAATACCTGGGAATTTTCGTCGTCTAGACATATCTCCCTGACTTCCTTCTTTGAACATATGGAAACTTCATTATCCTGGTCACCACACTTCTGCTCATCAACTAAGTCCTGCAAATCTTCATCTTCTTCACAGGTCTTGAAATTGTCCTGACCTTCCTTCCAAGCTTCGGCTAACTCCCGTCTCACTTTGGGGTCGCTGCTCAGATTCTCGAGTTCCTCCTGTTCCGCCGAAGTAAAGGTACAAGGTTGAGCCGTCCGTATCATTCTTTTCAGCTTCTCAATTAGACGTCGTCTGCTTTTCTGCTTGGCGAGTCTTCTTTCTTCTTCAGCTAAAGCTTCGAGGAGTTTCGATCTCTCCTGTTCTAGAAGCCTACGTCTTTCACGCTCCTTGGCATCAAGTTCAGCAATTCTATCCCTCGTTTCCTTCTCATGAAACTTACGTCTTTCATGTTCCTTGACATCTAGTTCAGCCATTCTGTCAAGGTATTCCTTCCTTGCTTGCCTTAATCGTTGGTCCTTTATACTCTCCCTCGAGGAATCAGTTTTCTTAGACACAACAGATTTCTTACTTGACGTCACGCTGCGATCTTCGACTGCATCAGGACAGCCTCGCTCACGTTGACTTCTTTCTTCAATTTTCATCAACTGGATTGCCTCAGTCTCATCCAGTTTCTCAATTCCAATAATAGCTTCTTCGTGCAACTTATCCTGTGTTAATGACACGGCATTAGTACTTACAGTTTCCTTGGAGTATGCAGACATCCTGCTTCCAGAGACACGTCGGCCATTCTTCCTTCCCTTCACTATTGCGGTTTCAGTTCGTCCCCTCACTTCTGGAGATTCTCGAACTCCTTCACCAAGACAATCAGGAACACGATGGCTTCTCCGACTCCTTCCTGTAACACTTTTAGCACTCATTGTCAACACCTTTAAGTTCACTTACTTTCCACTATTATGAAACATCCAATCCGCACTCACTATGTGAGCCGACTCAGGATTCAGATGGTCACAAAAACCATTTTTCACGATTTCACTACTAATGTCCAATTAATAGCTAGATCACTTGTTACAATCCAACCCGCACTCACTCTGTGAGCCGATTCAGGATATCACTGCAACAGTTCATTCCACTTTCAACACTAAAGCACAGATCGCCGATCACTTCGATCCGGCTCGAAGGACCATATATTACAGCCAGTTCCTACACTTCTTGACTGTAACTAACGCTAACTTGCAACACAAGCTTAGTATTGCTAAGTTAGAGAGTCGTCTCAAAATTACTCGAAGGACCAACCTTAAATAGATACAACTACTACTTAAGGATTTTTCTTTCTTAAATAATGCTTTTCTACTCCATGATCAAAAATGCACTAGTCGCGTTATCTTCATTCACACAAACTCAGATACACTTTATTTCACGAAAAGACATTAATTAATTCACAAAAGATCATCATCAGATCTACAATTAATAAGTATCGTACTTATTATCTCAATCAAGCTCAGGGCGTACCATCAAGCTAACTTAGCACAGACTTCTTCTAATGCTAATCTTACAAACTCAATGTTGGAAAACAGTCCAAACATTTTTCTATCGGTCAACAACAAATCACTAACTGCTGACCAGAAACAATTTTTCTTCCTGGGTCTCACTTCCCAATTAGAATGTAGCTTATTCTAATTTTTATTGTCAACCAATAAACTTCCTGGCCACCGAACAAAGACAAACGCTATATCTAATAGACCCTTTGCTTGCTCTACAAATGGCTTGAGAAGAAAGAAATGAACTTCCACCACCCCAGAGAAGTCTTCCATGTTCTTGCAACAACTTAGTTTGACCAAATCCCAGAAATGTTCCAAGTGCTCTTCTGAACCAAAAATATTTAGTCAAATAAATATTCAGCCGGCTATTTTTTTCTCTCTCTCAGAAATGTCCCTAGTGCTCTTCAGAACCAGAAATATTCACTAAGGCACTACAACACGGAACTTCCAAAAAATATTCAGCCAAATAAATATTCAGCCGGCTACTTTTTCTCTATCTCAGGAATGTCCCTAGTGCTCTTCAAAACCAAAATATTCACTAAGGCACTACAACACGGAACTTCCAAGAGAGAGATTTCAGAGAGGAACTTCAGCGAGCAAATTCTGGAACAAGACTGAGCTCCTTCTCACTTGAGCTCATACTTATACCCCCGAGTGCGGACGTTCAAGCACCGGGACCAACTACTCTAGTTACACACACTCAATATATTCATGTATACATAAGGGGTCGGTGCCGACGTACTAGCAACCGCCCTACTACCCCACTTTTACAATGTTTCACAATGACATACACATTCAATAATATCAATAATATAAGTATTACATTTACACTTCATCAAATGACATTTACAACATAAACTCAATCACATGACATTCTAAACTAAACTCAATCACATGACATTTTAACCTAAACTTACTCACATGACATTTTACAATTCAATTTAAACTAAATTTAATCATAGAACATTCACAATTTAGTTTAACCTAATTAAACCTACCATTACAGTATAACCTAATTAAACCTACAATTCAGTCCAACCTAACCTAACCTCATATTGTTACATGTTTGGAGGTCGCCTTGGCACATATTTTTAGCCCAATCTTTAGCTAGCTTTTAGCCAGCCGTTTTTAATGACTAAATAAATGTACCCAACCCTCCTCAGAATTTATGTCCACTAACCAAAGTAAAATGAGGTTAGGTTAAATTGAGGTTATATTACATTTAGCCGGATCCGCAAACTGCTATTTGCTAGTCTTAGGGAACTGCTAAATAAAAGTACCAAGGGCTCCTCAGAAATTGTTACCCAACCTAACCTAACCTAACTTTGAGGTTATATTACATTTAGCCGGATCCGCAAACTGCTATTTGCTAGTCTGAGGAAGCTGCTAAATAAAAGTACCAAGGGCTCCTCAGAAATTTACTCTAACTAAAGTAAAGTTACATTATGTTACACTTTGTTAATCTAACCCCTGTACTATATTAACATAACTTGATCATATAAATACGTACTATTACACAATAAATAATGCTGCGTATAGCAGACAAATAAATTTCCAAAAATAAGGTTAACCTATTCTAACTCAACCTAACGGAATCGGCAACAATTTCTTTTTCATTTTTCTTCTTTCCATTCCTGCAAAATTTTTCTGAAAAAGGGAAATTGAACAATTCACATTATCACACATAGGTATACTTATTGAGGTAAAAATTACCAAAATTAATTACCTTTGTGAAATAAATCGAAAATTATGCCCATGTTCATTACATTTGTGACTGAATCTCTTTGAAATATTAAAATGTTATTCAATATGCACGCAATGAGAATGATGAGGATGTAGAATATGTACATTATGATTTGATGTGCTTTAAAATTTTCATCGCGGTTGTACATTTCCTTCAGGAGACGAAACGCTCCGTAGATACATACTGCCCATCCAAACGACCAGGAAGAGTAGAGATGAGCCCAGGTTAATTTATCTGGATTAATGAATGCCCTTTTCGTTTTCTTGTTCCATGTAAATGGTGTCACTTTTATTGTCGTATAGAACGCAAAGTACTTCTCTAAAGATTCCAATGCCCCGTCTGTAGCCATTCTAAGAATAATTAGTTAGTGTCTATAATATTTATCTTGCTATCAGGATTCAAAGATATTACTGCAAAAAGGGCGTCTAATAATTGTATGTTTAATGAAAGCAGATTTTAATTAAATTATATAAATGTTGTAGGTATTGTAGAAATATTTAAAAGCGGAAAATGTTTTTTTAAATTATTTCAATTCATTATTAAACCCTGTTTTATCGCTCAATTAGTTTCCTCCAAGTTTCTTACTGTGTGTTTTACCGTGACTGGGACACTTCTGTAGTTGTACGCCATTGCAGCTTATATAAATGTATACTGCTATGCTAAGACCGTAAAACTTTTCAAGCTTTCACATTAGTTCCTTAAAATATTCAATATTCTATAATTTTACGCCCTTCTTTACTTTTTAGTAAATATCTGCATTGCAGTATTTTTCAGTTGTTAGTTTAATGAAACTTAATAAGCTACTTTACTTATATAATTTGACTGTCACCAAACAGTGTAGTAGCCCATAGTGTAATTGCAGGGTTACTACACATTATACACCATAAAATATCATAAATCCACGCCAAACAAAAGTTTGGTATGTTGATGGCACGAAATTTTGATGAAGTAAAACATTATTAAGTGTGCGCCCAAATGTGACATTTAGGAAAGGTTTATTTCTCACTATGTCGTTTCCATATCATCTGTATCATTATTACAGTTATCAGTTCAATTCTAAGGACATAATTAAATTAATGGAGAATTCGGTTATGAACCGATTTAATTCCAATGTCGTTTCACGATGAAATTTGAAAAAATTTCCAAGATCAAACGAGATTATTTTGCAACCGTTACCCAATTTTCTTAGATATGGATTTTCAACATTCCTTTTCTTCAGCAAGAAGCTCATGGATCGAACATAGACATAAGCAGCCAGAGGACAGAATGTGAAAAATCCTCCGTAACAAAGTGTGGACACCAAGGGCATGAGGAGATATCCAGGCATCGGAATAATATTATACATCTTCACAGTCGCAAAGTTGCAGACGATGGCAATGATTGATCCGATTCCAAATACTATTGGCATAGGATAAATTCCTAGAGTCATGACTTCTGCATTCAAAATTTGGGCTGCTTTGTACACCATCAACGCAGACAATGGCTGCTTCATAAGTCTTCTTTGAGCCATTTTTCCATCTTCAGTTGTATTTTTTCCATTGAGAACAGAAAACCAAAAGGCCATTCTTGTCAAGTAAATTATCCCAGTGATAATGGAAAAGATTACAGGTCCCCAAATGTAGGTGCCGCAAATGACTATTGCAATGAAGCTGACAAGTTTTATGTATAATTTGTATTTGATGTAGATCTCTGGGAAATGGTCCACGACAAATCTCTGAAGAGGGTCAACTGGGGATGCAAATGAGATCAGACCTCCGCATACAGATCCAAATATTGACCATGGTATTAAATGAATTAGCGTTTTATCTGTGAACGTTTTCTTTGCATTTTTCTTCTTTCCATTCCAGCAAAACTTTTCTGCATAAGTAAAAGATATGGATTAATTCTCATTGGTTTACGAAATGGCATTTATTATTCTCATTATAACACTTATTGATTTAAAAGATTACCAAATTATACCATACCTTTGTGCACCAAATCAAAAATTATTGCCATGTTTATTACATTTGTGAAGGAATCTCTTTGGAATATTAATATGGTATTCAATATGGACGCAATGAGAATGATAAGTATGTAGAAAATGTACATCATGATTTGATGTGCTTTAAAATTTTCATCACGGTCGTACATTTCCTTTAGGAGACGAAACGCCCCGTAAATACAAACTGCCCATCCAAATGACCACGAACAGTAGAGATGAGCCCAGGTCAATTTATCTGGATTAACCGATGCCATTTTCGTTTTCTTGTTCCATGTAAAAGGTGTCACTTTTATTGTCGTATAGAACGCAAAGTATTTGTCTAAAGATTCCAATGCCCCGTTTGTTGCCATGCTAAAAATAATAAGTAACAGTGTCCATTATGTTTATTTTGTTATCAGGATTCAAAGTTATTAATACAAAAATGGCGTCTAATAATTGTGCCGCAAATAAAAGCAGATACGATGAGATTTTAATTAAATCATTACATTATATATTATACAAATATGAAATGCTTTAAACAGTAAACCAATGCGGTAAATAATAAAATTATATAATTAAAAATGAAATGATAAGAATTTTTAGCTTAAAAATTGAAAATAGTATATAGGTACCTTGTGGAAAGTATTCAGTAAATTATTTCAATTTCTTATTACAGCCTGCTTCAAAGCTTAATTACAATTTATGCGTTTCATCGTGGCTGTGGCACAATGTAGATGTTCACCATTGCAGCTTGAATAAATGCTGCTAAGATCTCAAAATTTTTTCTGGCTTTTACACTATTTCCTTAATATTCTTTTACCGCCCTTCTATAATTTTGATTAAATCTCTGCATTGCTGTATGTTTCAGTTGTTATTTTAATGAAACTTAATAAGCTATTCTACGTATATATTTTGGCTTCCGCCTAACACAGTTATAGGCTTATAGTGCGTAATTGCAGGGTTATTGTATTATTGTATACAAGAATGTCATAAATCCACGCTAAACAATACTTTCGTAGGTATATATTAGTTTGTCCCATAAAGTAATGCTTTCATGTTCATAAAGGTTTCTCACAATTTGTTTCTGGTCATCAGTTGAACTGAAGCTCAATAAATGGATACATAAAATTTTAGGCTTTAATATAATTTTATATACCGGGAGCACTCCTAATTGGCATACACTTTTTGGCATAAAATATTTTTTTTCAAAAACCCTTTTTGGCATACTTTATTGGCATAAATTTATTGAACAAACAAATAATTAGTCATAATACTCAGTCAAAAAATGTGTAATGTATAGCCTGCAGTGTCAATGAAAATACCGAATCCAGTTATCAAGATAAATTATACAAATCAAAGTTTATCCGCCAAAGTATATATCCACTCCGAATAGCTCATATTAGAACGATTTTTAACAATTTTCAGCAGCATTTTATCATATAGCAGAACTTTTTTTTTCTTCGGAGAACCATTCTTATCAGCGATCAACGTGTTACGCATATTGGAAATGTTTATGCATTCGTAGCATAGCATAGAATTGTTTCTTACCTCCTAACTTACTTTATTGAATCTGAATACGTGGTAATTGCCACGCTTCATGTAATACAATGTACAAGAAAATTTAGTCTTTATATATTGTAATATTTTTCTTGCCTACTGTCATACAGCAAGTAATCAGTTGCATTAAACTGGTCTTTTAAGTTATAATACATTATATAATCGGGCTTCAATATCGTAGACCAATTCTGATTATAACGCAAACATTTCGTATTGCGTCTATTATGTTTCCAGTCAGTTGTACAATTATAATATTATACTAATACTAATACAAGTGCTATCTAAAGTAATCAAATGGGTATTAAATTATTTTGAAGCAATATGTTATAATCTAAAGTCGGCAGCCATATATTAAGTATAAAGAAACCTAATTTTTGATGGATATAAATTAAAGTGAAGATAAAACAAAGGAAGGTGGCGGTTGGATTAATTGTGGTAAAGAAACGGTAGTCATAGTCATAGGTAATAAATGATTCATCAATAGACGAATAGGCTAGTGGAACCAGGCCGAAAAGGAAGTAATCAGTTTTTGCGTTTCATTAAAATAGGGGAATCTCACCCAAAGATAGGGTTTGTAGGTTCACAGTAACGAGATATGAAAACCTAAACACCAACTAGAAAACTCCATGAAAAGATAATTTATTTCAATGAAATTTTAAACTGAACGGCAATCAGTAAAAGAAAGCTCGCTTGAGTTAAGCGTACAGTGTAAGTACACTTGTTTGGTAAAATAATTGCAGAAAGATGATAAATCAATATGGACTGACATAAACAGTAGTTTCACTATCATAATGACCAGAAATTAAAGTGGATTAATATTGGTCATCATATTGAACAGAAATTTTAAATAGATTAATACTCACTATGAAAATGCACAAAACTAGGAAATTAATTAATATTCACAAATTTACAATAAAAATGCACAAAAATTAAAAGTAAGCTAAGATTGACTATGACAACGAAAGGATATGTGCAAGCGCGTATGGAATCAATATTAGCTTACTTTAAAGTAGAACCAAAAAATATTGACACGAAAATCTTTTGAAATTAACTTATAGCATAATATAAACAATAAAGTTTTAAAGCGATTCTTCTCGCTTAGAGGATTTAGGAAGCATATTTTTTTAACCTTTAACGTACAAAAGCCTTAATGTTTAAGCCGTAGGAAATTGGCACCTTTCTATTTTATTTTACAATAGCTATAATACAATAGATAGAAAGATAATAGATGTAGTAGATAATGGTAAAGTAACAGATCGTCAGTAAAGTCAGTGATTGAGTCGTTTGAAGGTGTAATAAATGGAGGTTGCGGGAAAAGCCTACATCCATACGCTTGTTATTGGAGTTAGGCTATTTCCTGCATCAAACAAAAAGTGGATATTGGCTTTTTCCACAATCAAACAAAAAATGATTATTGGCGTTTTCGTTGGGATAATATTAGAATTTCGCCCTAATATATAAACAAAAATGTACAATTTGGCATTTAAGAACAGTTTACTTCTCACTCAAATCTAAGGACATGATTAAATCAATGGAAAAATCCGTGATAAATCCATTGACTTCCAGTGACGACCGAGGATGACATTTAAAAAAGTTTCCAATGCTAAACGAGATTATTCTGCATCCCTTGGCCACTCTCCTTAAATATGGGTCGTCGACATTCCTTTTTTGGAGTAAATAATTCTTGGATTGAACGTAGAAATCCGCAGCCTTAGGACAGAAGGTGAAAAATGTTCCGTGGCAAAATGTGGATACCAAGGGCATGAGAAGATATCCCGGCATTGGAATAATATTATACATCTTCACAGTCGCGAAGTTGCAGATGATGGTGATAATTGATCCGATTCCAAATATTATTGGAGTCGCAAAAACTGCCAGCCTCATGACTTCTGTATTCAAAATTTGGGCTTCTTTGTACACCATCAACGCCGATAACGGCTGATCCTTAATACTTCTTTGGGCCATTTTTCCATCTTCAGTTGTATTTTTACCTGCGAGAACAGAGAGCCAGAAAATGATCCCAGCAGAGTAAATTAAACCAATAATGATAGCCAACATAACTGGTCCCCAAATGTAGGTTCCACAAATGCTGATCCCAATGAAGCTGACGAACTTTATGTAGAAATTGTATTCGATGTAGATTTCAGGGAAATAATCCACGACGAATCTCTGAAGAGGGTCAATTGGGGATGCAAATGAGATCAGACCTCCGCATACAGATCCAAATATTGTCACTGGTATTAAATTAATTAGCGTTTTTTCCGTGAACGTTTTCTTTGCATTTTTATTCTTTCCATTCCAGCAAAATTTTTCTGATAAAACAAAAGAAAGTTTTTGAAGAACGACATTTATTATTCTCATTGATTTAAAATAATAACAAAATTAATTACCTTTGTGCCTCAAATCGAAAATGATTCCCATGTTTATCGCTTTTGAGACGGAATCTCTTTGAAATATTAAAAGGCTATTCAATATGCACGAAATGAGAATGATGAGGATGTAGAATATGTACATTATGATTTGATGTGCTTTAAAATTTTCATCGCGGATGTACATTTCCTTCAGAAGACGACACGCTCCGTAAATACAAACTGCCCATCCAAACGACCAGGAAGAGTAGAGATGAGCCCAGGTTAATTTATCAGGGTTAACGGACACCCTTTTCGTTTTCTTATTCCATGTAAAAGGTGTCACTTTTATTGTCGTATAGAATGCAAAGTACTTCTCTAAAGATTCCAATGCACCGTCTGTTGCCATGCTAAGAATAATTAGTAATTGTCTATAATATTTATCTTGTTTTCAGGATTTAAAGATATTACTGCAAAAAGGGCGCCTAATAATTGTATGTTTAACGAAAGCAGATGAAAAGTGATTTTAGTTCAATTTATTCATAAATATTAAAGGTATTGTAGAAATATAAAAGTTTTTAAACACTAAAAAATGTGGTTAAAGAATTTTGTGAGAAAAGCCTATTCAGATTACAAGAATTTTTAGGTTTAAAATTGAAATTAATTTCTACCTTGTAGAAAATGCCTTGTAAATTATTTCAATTCATTTTTAAACCCTGTTTCACGCACTTAATTAGTTTCTTGCAAATTTCTTACTGTGTGTTTTACCGTGACAGTGACACTACTGTAGTTGTACGACATAGCAGCTTATATGCTGCTATGCTATGACCTCAAAAATTTTCAGGCTTTCACATTATTTCTTTATAATGTTCTATAATTTTACACCCTTCTTTACCTTTTAGTAAATAGTAAATATCTGCATTGCAGTATGTTTCAGTTGTTAGTTTAATGAAACTTAATAAGCTACTTTACTTATATAATTTGACTTTTACCAAACACAGCTTAGTAGCCCATAGTGTAATTGCAGGGTTATTGCACATTGTCCACCATAAAATGTTTTAAATCCACGCCAAACAACAGTTTGGTATAATAGTATATCTGGGAAATTAATGTTGTCATGTTAAGCTGACATGGTATGTGAATAGGCAATTGCCTCGTCTCAAGGAGATAGACACGTCTCCAATTTTTCGGCTAATTTCAATGGGTAGTCATGTTTGATTTTTCGTCCGCAATTATTGCTTTATGTACCGATGACGCATAAGGCTCCGTCTTTTTAATTTACCATTTTTTGAAAGCAGGAAAATTAATCAAAGTAGACTTAAGTAGTAGCTTATCCGTTTCACATTGTACAGCTGATAAACGATAAAAATTTCCAAAATGATGCCTACACACTGCCAATTTTTTTTCATTAGGAATCTAGTGCAATATTAATTGGCCTTTTCATGGTTTCTCCATTGGTGGGCCAGGGGTTGAAGTTCACTGGTAGTTTAGTATAATATAGAAGAGTCTGACAAAAGTATAAATTACTCCGGTATCACGTGAGATGTCTTGATTCACTAAAAGTATTCACCATATTCACTGACGTTTATTATTATTGAATATCATCGTATTCCATCACGTGCATGCTGTTGAATCTCCAAGTGTGGTGCAAGTCATATATTTCACAAACGTAAGGCTTTGGAGGAGGAGGAAGGGGTTGTGGAGGTGGTCTTGATCTTAATTGCTTTTAATTCTGGGTGGAAATTGACACAGCCAGGTGTGAATTTAGGTTTAGGAGATCTTTGATACGGATTTCTCCGCAGGTTATTATCTCCTTTTTCTAAAAATCGGGATTGAAAAATGTTTTTGATATTCTTTAAGCTTCCTCTCCTGCCAGTTGTAGCTTTTGAGTACAAGTTAGTTTGCAAGGCACTAGCTATATAGCACAACGAAAACGGCTACCAAAGCAAAAATACTGTATAGGTAAGCGTATTATTTGATTTGCAGCAAGTTTAGGACAATTTAGTGACGGTTGAAAAGCTTTAGTTCCTCAGTTAAAACCCAACTGCAAAGTTAAAATGTAATTTAGCCTAGGCATGACAAATTAGAGGTTTTCTCAATTTATGCTGTTGCATTGTTTATTGCTTTCATATAAACTGCTTGTTATCTATAACTACAATAGTCAGCAACATTGGCATACATTAACATTTAATACTACAATCCAACGTTATTGTTTTCCATAGAATTCAATGTTGTATGTTGTACATTATAAAAATCGATAATTTCGCTTTAATTACAGACTCTTGAAATATTCAATCGGTGTGTATTACCTATATCTAGTAATAATTTTTTCGATTCGATTTTATTAGTAGGTGGTATAAATAATTAAATAGTAATTACTTACTGTCCCTGATGTGCATACCTGTTAATTGTTAATGCTCAAATTGTTTGAGCCTTGTAAGGGCCATACTTATGATTTATTATCTATGTATTATTATATAGCAATGTATGAACAGAAAAGTACAATAGCTATAGAACAATCTATATTATAACCACAGACTTGGAAAAACTTTTAATCTATGTATGTTTCTACCCATATTATGTGGTAAAGCCAAAATAAAAATGCGCAAGCGCTTTGCGATGCATAGCATTGCATAAAACAATGAACTAGACTTATTAGAGTGTTTCAAAATGAAATCAAATATCTTTCAAAATCTTTTGAAATTCAATAGCACTGCTGGTGGCCTAGTAATATAATACAAATTACAAATAATACCATAGAACTAACTGGAAAACTACAAACATTATGAAATGTTGATCAAGTAAAAGGTGATGGCATTTCTACGGTGACACTTAGTCACATAGGAACAGTGTATTTCTCATCATGACATTTCCATGCCATTGAATTCATTATACAGTGGCAGTGGTCATTTCAAATCTACCGACATAATTAAATCAATGGTGAAATCGGTTATGAACCGATTTAATTCCAATGTCGTTCCAGGATGAACTTTGAAAACATTTCCAACGTTAAATGAGATTATTTTGCAACCGTTGGCCAACTTTCTTAGATATGGATCTTCTACATTCCTTTCCCTTATCAAATAGCTCATGGATTGAACGTAGAAATCCGCAGCTCGAGGAAAGATCATGAAAAATCCTCCGTGGCAAAGTGTGGACACCAAGGGCATGAGGAGATACCCAGGCATCGGAATAATATCATACATCTTCACAGTAGCGAAGTTGCAGACGATGGCGATGATTGATCCGATCCCAAATAGCATTGGTGCCGCAAAAATTACCAATTTCATGACTTCTGCATTCAAAATTTGGGCTTCCTTGTACAACATCAACGCCCTATAACGACGTTTCTTAAGTCTTCTTTGTGCCATTTTTCCATCTTCAGTTGTATTTTTTCCATTGAGAACAGAGAGCCAGAAAGTCATTTCCGTCAAGGAAATCATCACAATGATAAGGAACAAGAGGACAGGACCCCAAATGTAACACCCACAAATGATGATCCCAACGAAAATGACAAACTTTATGTAGAATTTGTACTCTATGTAGATCTCTGGGAAATGATCCACGACAAATCTCTGAAGAGGGTCAACTGGGGACGCAAATGAGATCAAACCTCCGCATACAGATCCAAATATTGACCATGGTATCAAATGAAGTAGAACTTTTTCCGCTGAAGTTTCTTTTGACTTCCTCTTCTTTCCCTTTCCTTTCCAGCAAATTTTTTCTGAATAAAAGAAATGGGATAATTCTTATTGATATACTTAATGATTTAAAAAAATTACCAAAAAAAATTACCTTTGCTTGCCAAATCATAATTTAGGCACATGTTGACCACATTTATGACGGAATCCCTTTGGAATATTAATATGGTATTCAATATGGATGCAATGAGAATGATGAGTATGTAGAAAATGTACAATATAATTTGATGAGGTTTAAATCTTTCATCTCGAATGTACATTTCCTTCAGAAGTCGACACGCTCCGTAAATACAAACTGCCCATCCAAATGTCCAAGTACAGTAGAGATGAATCCAGTTTAATTTATCTTGATTAACGGATGCTCTTTTCGTTTTGTTGTTCCAAGTAAAAGGTGTTACTTTTATTGCCTTATAGAAAGCAAAGTATTTCTTTAAAGATTCTAATGCCCCGTCCGTTGCCATGCTAACATTACTTAGTGATTGTCAATAGTATTTGTCTTGATATCTGAATTCAAAATAGTTTACGCAAAAATGGCGTCTTATAATTATATTATAAATATGATGGTTTCAATTAAATCTTTCATAAACGTTATAGGCATGACAAGAATTTTTAGGTTAAAAATTTAAAATATTTTCTACCTTTTTAAAAATGTTTTTCAAAGTATTTCAATTGGGCATTGAACTGTGTTTAATGACTTAATTAGTTTTTTTTACATGTTTCAGTATATTTTACAGTGACTGTGACACTCCTGCAGATGCATACCAATGCAACTTAAGAATAAGACCTCAAAAATTTTCAGGCTTTCATATTATTTTCTTATAATATTCCATAATTCTACGCCCTTCTTAATTTTTTCCTATATATCTGCATTATCAGTATTTTTCAGTTGTTAGTTTAATGAAACTTAATAAGCTATTCTACGCATATAATTTGACTTTCACCAAATATAGTTTACAATTTAGAAGCTAATGGTGTAATTGCAGGGTTGTTTTATTGCACGCCAGAATGTCATGAATCCCATCCATACAAAAGTTTAGTATGATTGCATATTTAGTGAAATAAGGTTTCGATATTAAGGCGTCACTGCATGGCTTCATTTAAAGTGTACATCCACAATACACAGACATAATACTAGGAATAAGAATGATATTCACTGTAATTTAGCTATAAAAAATAAGTATGACAATATTGTACTACTCTGTCAATTTGGAAAGAGTAATCTGAGTATATAAAAACGAGTAAATCAAGGTGTATTTTTAAACAAGAAAATTAATGAATACCTACCTTTTACGAACACAGTTGTGTTAAAATATGTTAGTTAAGGAAAAAAAGGAATGCAAATGCATGCATCATCATACAATGATAATTTTGTAAATTAAGGTAATGTGAACTAGCTTTTATATGAGTACTATCTTAAACCAAATACTAGTATCAAATGTACATATAAGCAACTTAGCCTTTATCATACAAGAACAATGAAATATAATGAACCAATAATATGAATAACTATGTGAAATGCTTGAATAAAAATACCAATACCAATGTGAATAAGGGGTAATTGTCCCTTTTCAAGTTATATAATGTACAAATATGCCAAATTTAGTCATAAATTGTATACATAAACACTACAATATATTATGCATTATGTATAAATAATATATAATATCGTATTATCATAATACACAATAATACGGAAGGACCCCTATTTGTCAACACCTTTTTGTCAACACCATTTTGTCAACAAATTATTTTTGAGATCCCTTTTTGTCAACACGTAACTCGCTTTTTGTCAACACGTAACACTCTTTTTGTCAACAGAATGTTTATGTATATATAATGTAGCACAACTTCCAATTTAAGTTGTACATTGTGAGACAAGATGTATAGTTTTAACTAAGCTACTCACTACCCTAGCAGATGCAAATTTATGGAGTAAAGTTACTGGTTTAAAAAGAGCAGCACCTAACCGAGACTACATTAATCCGCATCTATGTGCAATACACTTTTCCTAACAAAAATTATCTTGAAACTCCGCAGTATTATTCAAAAATGTTAAATAGATTATTCAAAACTGATCTAAAATGTCTTTCTCTGTATGGATACGGGATAAGGGCATACGGGACTTAAAAAAATGCACCGCTATCCCCCTTGAATTTAGCTAATGATAGGGTACGTCCAAGACAAACACGTTCTTACAGTCTTGTTATTATCTCATCTGCTTATTTAACTAATTATTGTGAACAGAACATTTTCCAATTGCTTATCTGATTTATTACCTCATACTTATTTGACTACTTATTTAATATGCCTGAAATAAACCTCTATCTATAGAAGTGGTGTTGACAAAAAGGGAAATTGCTGTTGACAAAAAAGAAAGTGGTGTTGACAAAAAAGAAAACGGTGTTGACAAAAAGGTTTTTTGATTTTTTTGGCTCTGTTGACATTTTAGTGTTGACAAAAAGGGGGTCAATCAATAATACATATCCATAAACATTAATTGGGGGCGCCACACCCTAAGGACCTAATTCATTTTATCTTAATCCAAACTAATCCAAGAAAAGAGTGGGTGGAACACTTGACGACACTTGACTTGCATTTTATCTTGACGCAAGGAACCTTCCTCTCTTTGGAATGATAACTTACTATTATTCAAAAACATTTCCAATATTTTAAAACAGCTTACATTACCAAATGCGTCAAAATTCATCATAACCAATCTAAATCGATCGAGTGGTCATTATGTCGGTCATTAGTGTCAGTAACGGTGTCCAGTAAACTCGTATTTGAAAACTGGTCTTTCTGAAAAAATTGTATCTAGTAAACAGGACTTTTAACGAAAGTAAACTGGTTTTTCTGTAAAAGTAAACTGGACTTTCTATAAAAGACCAGTTTACATTTTCGGAAAGACGAAGTTTACTTGTGCTCTAAGACCAGTTTACTCTTACCAAAACGATCAGTTTACAAATACCAATTTACATAGAACCTGGTATAACAACTCAGTTCAAGTCTACGGACATAATTAAATTAATAGAGAAATCGGTTATGAACCGATTTAATTCCAATGTCGATCCAGGATGAACTTTGAAAAAATTTCCAACGTTAAATGAGATCATTTTGCAACCGTTTGCCAACTTTCTCAGATATGGATGTTTTACATTCCTTTCCCTTACCAAATAGCTCATGGATTGAACATAGAGATCCGCAGCCCGAGAACAGATCATGAAAAATCCTCCGTGACCAAGTGTGGACACCAAGGGCATGAGGAGATATCCCGGCATTGGAATAATATTAAACATCTTCACAGATCTAAAATGATTTTTCATTATAAAAGTTAAAGAACAATTATTTATTTAATAAACAATTCTATTCTCGGGTTATTATTACATGGGCTAGCCATTTTGGTATGAAAATTCTGCATATTCTAGAACATACACTGTACATCTTATCAGATATGGAAATTTAATTATGCAGACCCATTGCTACATGCATTACATTCAAGCCTATTCACAACTCCCAATTTCATGACTTCTGCATTCAAAATTTGGGCTGCTTTGTACACCATTAACGCCGAAAATGGTTGCTTCTTAAGTCTTCTTTGTGCAATTTTTCCATCTTCAGTTGTACTTTTTCCATTAAGAACAGAGAGCCAGAAGGTTATTCCCGTCAAGTAAACCATCGCAATGATAATGAACATGATGATAGGTCCCCAAATATAACAACCGCAAATGATGATCACTATGAAGCTTAGACATTTTATGTAGAATTTGTATTCGATGTAGATTTCTGGGAAATGATCCACGACAAATCTCTGAAGAGGGTCAATTGGAGAGGCAAATGAGATGAGACCTCCGCATACAGATCCAAATAGTGTCCCTGGTATTAATTGAAGTAGCATCTTTTCCGTCGAGGTCTTTTTTCCTTTCCTCTTCTTTCCATTCCAACACAATTTTTCTGAGAAAAAGAAATGGAATAATTGTCAATGGCAAACTTATTCATTTAAAAGATTACCGAAATTAATTACCTTTGTGCACCAAATCGAAAATTATTCCCATGTTGAGCGCTTTTATGACGGAATCTTTTTGGAATATTAAAATTTTATTCAATATGCACGAAATGAGAATGATGAGGATGTAGAATACGTACATTATGATTTGATGTGCTTTAAAATTTTCATCACGGTCGTACATTTCCTTCAGAAGACGAAACGCTCCGTAAATACAAACTGCCCATCCAAACGACCACGAACAGTAGAGATGAACCCAGGTTAATTTATCAGGGTTAACGGACACCCTTTTCGTTTTCTTGTTCCATGTAAAAGGTGTCACTTTTATTGTCGTATAAAATGCAAAGTATTTCTCTATGGATTCTAATGCCCCGTCTGTTGCCATGCTAAGAACATTTAGTGTATAAATATGTTATTTTGTTATTTGGATTCAAAACTGTTAATGCTAAAATGGTGTATAGTAATTGTATCTTAATTATAATCAGATATCAATTAAATTATTCATAAACGTTATAGCTATTATAGAAATATAAAATTTTAAAACGCTTAACCAATGTTGTAAAATAGAATAATATTATAATGACTATTGAGATGAAAATTTTAAAAAGTGTCTACCTTCTGGAAAGTATTCCGTAAATTATTTCAATTCATTATTGAACTCCGTTTCGTCGCTTAATTGTTTTCTTACATGTTTCTCCTACCGTGACTTCGAGACTACTGTAGATGTACATCATTGCAGTTTGAATGAATGAACGACGCCAAAAATTTCAGGCTTTGACGTCATTTCCTTATAACATTCTATAATTTTACGCCCAATTTGCTTTTTCCTATATATTACATTATCTGAATGTTGAAGTGGTTAATTTAATGAAACTTAATAAGCTGTTTTGCTTATATAATTTGATTTTCACCAAATGCAATTTAGAATTTAGAATCTAATATTGTAATTGCAGGGTTATTTTATTGCACCGGAATGTCATGAATCCACGCCAAACAAAAGCTTTGTATAATAGTATATCTGGTATAGTTATTTCATTCTAATTGGCCATGACATGTTTATACGTGGCAATTGCCACGTTTCAAGGAATAATAGGATGTACAAGAAAATTTTAGGCTTTGTTGGTTTTAACTTGAAGTGTTTTTGCGAAATCAAATATACTTTATGGACGTAACCTTATTTTATGTTCTAACGGAAGAGTTTTGGATTTGACCGCGTATATTCACACTTTAATAAGGTGTACATGCAGTGCCTTTTACATGAAAAAATATAATTCCTCTGCAGATTACCAATTACACTTAGTACGGTTAGAATTCAAACAAAGTGTCGGCGCTTAAACTTTTTGAACCTCACAACAAGTACTTTAGCTATAATACAAAGATGATGTAGGAACAAGCAAGTTTTCCAAGAAAGACCAATAAAAATGGCTGTACTATGCACCATAATATGTAGACTAGCTGAAAACCTAGCACTAAGTGCTAGAATAACGTTGAAATATAAATATCTAGTGACTGCGCATTGTCCCGAAATTCATCGACAGACCGATGATTATCAACAGCATAAAATTTA
This sequence comes from Tomocerus qinae, assembly GCA_020055645.1. Lineage (NCBI taxonomy): Eukaryota > Metazoa > Arthropoda > Collembola > Entomobryomorpha > Tomoceridae > Tomocerus > Tomocerus qinae. The sequence continues at coordinate 64,973,368 of CM034546.1, forward strand.
CTACTTTTTTCTACTGCACTATTTTCCATCCGGACTTTATCATTAGCTTCGGATTCTCGTTCTCTTCCAGATTTTTCTGCGACGGCTTCCGCTTGCTTTTCGATTATGATGTCCTTTTTCTGCCGTCTCCTCTGCTCTTTTTTAGCTTTCTCTGCCGCTCCTCTCTGTTTTCGTTTATTCTCAGCCGCTTCGGCCAGTCTGTCTTTTCAATCCTTTTTGGCTGCTTCCGCTTCCCGCTCTAGTCATATTTTTTCCGAAACTTTAATAGCTGCCTCAATCCCGACGGACGGACTTTAATAAGCTGCCTCTTGCTCCCGTCGTTTATTTTCCGTTGTCTCCGCTTCTTGTCTACGCCGCTTTTTCTCTTCTGCTCTTGCTTCTCGTTCATCAGGTGCCCTTGCCGCGGCTTCTGCCTCTCGTTCTTATTGACCCTTCGATCATTAGATTCGGTTTAACTTTATATCCAGATTATATTGGTACTCTCTGTTAGAAAAAATCCTATACCATTATCAAAATTTCTTTTATAAAATCCAAACTAATTACACATTATAATCGTTAAATTAGTACTTACCTTCCTTGCTCTTAACCCTAGACTACATGACATGTCCCAAATAGGATTTTGATTTTTATGACTTTGCTGGGCTATAGATTTGAGCAGATAAACCGTATATCCTTGTGGATTTTTGTATGTGTCACAAATGCGTTTCTTTGCTTATATTTTTATTTATTTTAACCCTAGACTACATGACATGTCCCAAATGGGATTTTTCTGACTTTACTGTGCTCTAGCTTTGAGCAGGTATACCGTATAACCTCGTGGATTTTTGTATGTGTCACAAATGCGTTTCTCTGCTTATATTTTTAAATTCAAGTAATTTGGATCATAAACTAAGTTTAGAAAAAATTAAGAAATGAAAATGGGACCTATTTACTATGTTAATACATGACATGTCCCAAATGGGATTGCACACTATTTCGTAATCGGACAAATCCCAATTGGGACAAGTCATGTATTACGTGAAATGCAGATATAAACGAGATGGAATTATGGCAAATTACATTTGGGTCAGCATTTATATTTGGGTCAGACCTACATTTGGGTCAGCATTTTTATTTGAGTTACTATTTATATTTGGATCGGCCTTTAAAATTGGATCAGCATTTCCATTTGGCTCAGGCTTTGAATTTGGGACAGGTTTTAAATTTTTGGGTCGGTATTTATATTTCTGTCAGGTTTCAAATACTTGGATCTGCTCTGCATTTGGATCAGCCCTTCATTTGAGCTAGCTTTTATATTTGGTAAAGGCTTAACACAATTGGATCATGTTTTACATTTTTGGGTCAGCATTTATGCTTGGGTCAGGTTTTAAAATGTTGTGTCAGCATTTTTATTTTGGCCAGGTTTTAAAATTTTGGGTCAGAATTCATATTTAGGTCAGCATTAACATGGACTTGAACATAGCACGAGTCCAGTGTGACTGGACTTTGTGCATTACATGACATGTCCCAAATGGGACATGTTTTTTCGAAACACTGTGCACTGAGGCCGCGGGAATCAATCCCAAATGGGACTAATGGGAATCCCAATTGGGACATGTCATGTGTTACAGTTCAATTCGTATGTCATGTAGTCTAGGGTTAAAGCAATTTGGTCCATAAACAAAGCCTAGAAAAATGGGACATACATAATACATACATAATTTAGACATTGAAATAATATTACAATTCATTCATAATTATGTGGATTGAAAAGATATTGTGATTTGTCTAATGTGAACATAAATTAGTTACTGTAATTACGTATGAATACACTACAAGCAAATAAACAGGTACAAAATGACCCACCTGAGTTCAAATTGTAAAAAATGGCTATCATTTGAGTCGTCTTATGATTATTAAAGCACGCTATTATATTAGTCTCCGTCGCATTATACGTTTAGATATACGTTGTCAAATGCATGTAAAAAAGTGGTGGAGGTAGTTATGGGGTTGCAGGTTGTAGTACATAATCTTTTAACGCGGTCACTTTTTCCACAACCCTTTTCGCTCCTTCGAAACTCGAAAGAAGCTAAAATTAAAGCAGCGTTGCCGATAAGCCTAAGCAGAAAGATAATATTTCAAGCTCTGCTTTAGAAAACATAGTACACATATAAGCTGCCACGGGCTCAGGTACATTGTGTATGTAAACTGCTGTAAAAAATTGACACTTCTACAAAGCTAAATAGTGTACTGCTCGGACTGCCATATATTTAGTGCATGATTCGAAATTGCATTTAAATGATCTTTTAGTGTGAATGTTGGCTAGGCTTGAATGTAATGCATGTAGCAATGGGTCTGCATAATTAAATTTCCATATCTGATAAGATGTACAGTGTATGTTCTAGAATATGCAGAATTTTCATACCAAAATGGCTAGCCCATGTAATAATAACCCGAGAATAGAATTGTTTATTAAATAAATAATTGTTCTTTAACTTTTATAATGAAAAATCATTTTAGATTTGTGCAAGGGGAAAGTGAGAAAACTTCTAATAGTAAATAATATTATATTTTATAATAACGATCAAGATCTATTGAATGTACATTTTGTACGGACATGTAGAAAAGGCTGTAGTGTAAATATCAAAATGTAATGCAATGAACAACTAACTCGCTGGAATCTTGACACAGCAATCTTAAAAGAAGCATTCAGAAAAGTCATTCTAATTTACGGTTTCTACAATTTTTAAAAGAGGAACAGCAATACATTTTTCTAAAATTGAAACTCGCAATTGATAAAAAGTTACTTGATACAAAAGAAAACAAAAATATTAAAAAGGAGAAGAACATAACAGCCTTAAAAGATTAATACGCGAGAAATGAAATCAATTTACAAACCTACATTATTAAGCTTGGAAGATATTCCCCAAATCATTGTACAAATTATAGTTGAAATTTTAACTCATTTTGTTATGGCAGCTATTATCGCTTTTGAATTTAGATCAGTTTTAGTTTAGATATTACGACGAAAGGAATTTTAGTAAATTAGCTAAATGTACTAATTGTGAATTATATAGTAAATATATTTTATAAAGTTATTCAGCTGTTATCATTGTATGTTACAGTAGAATGCAAAAATAAAGTAGTGGTAGTAGTTGAGTAGGTATATATTATTTTTAAGAAATTATTGTGTTATATTTTGTTTTACTTGCATTTGCATTAATTAGCTAAAAAATATTGGTACAATTATTTATGCAATTTTAAAACATAACGTTATAGTAGTATGTGTAGGGGTCAATGTAATATTATACTGTGTGTAATACATGAATTAATGTATGTTGCAGTTTATGTATGACGAACATTTTAAGAATAATGCTACTTGAAGTAAATCACGGCAACGCTGCAGTCTAATTTTTACGCAGGTAGTGGCCGCCGAGGAAATAAGGGTCCACTAATGCGACAGAAATAGAAAGGATTTAGGCATAATAACCTATGTCCAGTTATGGTTTGCGACTTTACATAACATTTTGTTAAATATTTATCCTTGACCTTTGCATTGTGGACTAATGAGCACTCCTTATATAGACTATGTCCATGAAGTTTGAACTATATCAAACTGTTTTTGGACGAGTTCTTTTAAGTTCTTAAGCATTTTATTGGCGAAGGGTGCAATGATTTTTAATCCATGTTCCATATGGAGTAGTTTGCAAACATTGTGGTTACTATTACTATAATTAAGAAGTACTGTAGTGTAGTATAACCAATGTAACTCATTGAAACCGCCTAAATTGTGTGCTGGATAGCAGTTAATAAATATTGTTCTTCGTAAACCCAGCATTATGCTTGACATAGCTTTGTTTATTACAAGGTATGATCTGGGTCCTGTGACCGGCAAGCTCATATTATATTATACTATTCATACCATAATATATTTCCTACATTAGAATTATGGATTTTATTTGTTATTGAAACAAAAGTTGTTTTTGTTTGTCGGAATTGTTTTTCCCAGTCAACTTAGATAACCTTTTATAGTACCTGTGAAATGACTTTATTGAGTTAGCTATTATACAAAAGCGTTAGATAGGCAGCCTAAACACTTTTCTAATATGCTATATAATGTAAGCAATGGTATTATGAGCTTCGCAAATGTTTTAAGTTATTAGAGTAGCCGAGCAAGTATTAAGTTTGAATAATTGGTTTTTCCTAAAACATGTTTAAGTTAATGGTTTCCTGGATTGGATTGGGAGGATTTTAAATTAAAGTCAATACCGAGAATTATCTTAAATAACAAGTAGATATTCAAGACGCTATATACGTCGCCTTAGCTGTAAAACCGTACATATGGAAAAACTATGTCACAAGGTATGACTTTCTTTCTACACGGTCTGTCAGAAATGTCACAACGAAATTGCCACCGAAGCTGAAGAAATTGAGCGGAAGTAGAATCAAGTATTTTCTGTACACCATTCATTGCTACATTAAGGAAGATGGCTAAGCCAACAATGAATTTACTAAAGCCATTAATCATCATAATAAATACTTAATTGCTTCCTGTTGAGTTCTTTGGCAGTTATTACACATTTCTAGTAATAAAAAATGTAGTTGTTACAAACGTTAGCAAAAAATTCTATTGGTGATAAGAAATATAATATGATTGCTGAGGCAAAAAGTTTGTAAATAAATCAGAAATATAGAAATAGTCATTAATGCTTGCATTTTCTTGCATCATAATTAAATAGAATGGAAACCAATTTCATAATTTCCCGATTTTTCATGGCCACAAAAATTTTTTCCATCATTTCATGGAATTAAAAGATATATCCAAACGTTTTTTTCGAAAACGACCTTGGTCAAAAATTTTTAAATGACTCTTTTGGCAACATGCTGAATGCTGAAAAATTGGCTGTTTCCAAATTTGGCGAGAATTTGAAAGATATCAGTAATTCGAGTCGACTAAAATCATTTTAAATCGGATAAAATATTTTCTACACTTTATTTTTTATTATTTGGAAACAAATTTAGTTAGAACTAATTCAATCATTATTTGTGGTGTCTTCAACTTTCAAATACGCACTGTACATACATTTAGATAATACAAAGTAGGTAAGTATAAGAAATAACGCTTCAACTCACATTTAATACGATTTTACTAAGAATGTTTTCTTAATTCCAGTCAAATTGTGATTTTGCCTGAGACAAGTTGGTTTAACTGTGTCGTGTATATACTGAGTAGGCAATAAATAATAAAACCTCATGAGTCTAGCATACTTTGGCATTTTCTGAACCAATTTAAATAACTGTAAAACAGCAGAACTATAGTATCAAGACTATCAAGCCTAAGGTTTAAAAGTATTCCCAGTTCTCGATTTGTATATTTTGATTCGCGTCATAGACTTAAATTGCAGTCCAGACAGTTTAGAGGACTCAAATTGATCTTCTGTCATTTGTTAGAAATGGAAGTTGAAGGATTGAACACTCAAAATTCGATGGCCTAAATACTATTATAATACGTTGTAGACATTCTATTAACTTAGACTTTACAATGTCCTGTAGAAAGGAAGATAAGAAAAAATACGTTCAATACCAGAAGAGGCATTTAAGCAAATAGAATCCTTGGTTAATTTCGGAATTCGCTTAAGAGTATCGCCATATATTTGGGTTACAAGAGATTATACTCTAAAGAGGATAAACAATAAAGTCACAACTACCTTTTCGTATTTGAACCTTCTTGTAATTTTTGTAATTGCCACAGTTTTCACAATTCAGTTGGTGAGATATTCAATAAAGGGTGACATTACACTCTCGTATGTAATTGCCTTGATATTCAGCGGGCTGGGCTGGGGTGCCCTCTTGGTTAGCGTTGTATTGATTTCATGTGCATCGGACCTTGCTTACTTTATCACCAGTTTGTTCCGCATCCTTGGCGAATTTGAAGGTAAGTAATTTAGATAATTTGTTATTATAGATAGTAAACAAAATGGTAATAACATATTCTTGTTTAGGAAATTATATGCGCAAGGAAATAAAGCAGCATCAATTATTGTGTACGATACTGAAAATAATGAATACGTGTCTCTACATGCTGCCCTTTATTATTTCCTCGGGTTACCTCCTTCGGCACAGACTACCTGTATTCATTTACGTGGACCTGCCAACAGAATATCAACATTTCTCGATTGTGATTCTGAATGCAGTGATAGCCTTTTGGGTTACAGCTACCACTGTCAGGATTATTGGTCTTCCGTTGAATATGTTGGCAATTGCTTATGTAATTGTTGATATCTTAGCAAAGGAGTTAATGTAAGTCAATACATATTTACAGCAATGATATTTTGGTTATTAATTTAATGCCGAGTTGTTATTACAGGTTGGGAGAAAAAATGTACATGTCAGACGTCATTGTTCGCCAGGATCCAGCAATTCTAGTCAAGTACAGCAATATTTTTAGAATGTACCTGCAATGGATGCAAATCGTGTTTGGCCTGGTACTAGCACCTATCCAGTCATTGATCACAAGGACAATAGTAATTGTAGTTGTCATCGTCATAAAATACGCAAAGGCTTTACACCTGTGTTATCTCTCTTTTGTCCTTTTTATTTTGTGGTTTGTACTTCTTACTGTCTTGTCTAATGTTACACATAAGTACAACAACTTATTAATGAGCTATTCATTGTACTACACTTCGAGAAACAATTACAATATTCGGTATTTGAAAAAGTACCTCCGTTCCCAAAAAGAAATTCATTTTCGAATTGGTTTAGACGAGCCCGTTACTGTACAAAGCGTTCCTCATTTTGCGTTGAGTATTAGCAGAGGGATGGTGAAACTGCTGATATCCTCTGGGGATGTTAGAGTACTTCTTGGTACAGTCTAAATATATTATAGACATTGATTCAGAGAAATAAATGTTAAATGTGCTAGCTTGCTTGGTTGCTTGTATCATGTCTAATCTTTTCGCGGTTAACTGCATTTGTACTACCCACCTATGTCACGGCGGCAAAAAACCATCATTGGTTCGATCATTTAAAGTACAACAACATTTGCACACTGAAAAACATTCTTGTACTTAATAAATAAATAAAAATAATGATTTTAATTGCTGCTTGATTGACGGTGTATATACAATGCTTCATATAGATTATTTATAGTATAGTTTTTATATATATGGCGTACATACAAACATCCGTACACAGAAACATTTCGATTGCGTTTATATTATAGTCATGACAGGTATTTCATTGGCTCTACAGCAACCCAAGAGGGTCAAATATTTTTGATTCTTGGCATACGCTGTTATTTGATACATAATAATAATATGTATAATTATTCAATGCGCATGTATCAGTTTACGATTATACTAGTCATGACATAAGACAAGCCTTGGTAAAACTCAGCATGTATGCCTCAATTTCGACAAGGGGACATCCAACGTTAAATCATTTGCAGTGGATATTATGGCGACCTGGAACTTATTTTGGAAATTGATTGAGGGGGCTTACAAAAATAAAATAATTGTAGGAAAATTTAGATTTTTTAAAGATGTTAGGGAGGCTTTCCACGCTTCTTTTCCTTTTACAATTTTACATACGCGTCAGATGTAAATATCCATCCACACGGCATGCAAACATAAACAGACAAATAAAAGACATTGATAATATTTTTCATTTACATTTTTAGTATGAGTATTAGTGACATGGATTTCAATATTCACTATATAAAAGAGGCCATAAATTATGCTGTGCCTGAACAAATTATGAATGGCTTAATATGTGGCAGCTAGCTTTAACAGAATAGTGCCGTACTATAATAATACATTTAAATTCAACTATTTAGGTTTACCTTGTATTTTATAATGGCCCTATCACAGATGATTATTGGTAAGTTTAATAATAACTGTTGAACAATTATAATATTTGTATTAATTTATATATTATATATATAATAATATTATAATATCTAGTCGGTGCAGATTAATAATTGGTAAGTTTTTATTTGAGGGAATAATTTAATGGTTACTAGATCTACTTTATTTTGGAACCTTAAGAGATAGAGATAAAGAAATTCTGCCGACTGCTCACACTATTTAAAAGTCAAAAGACAAATTTCCTGTAATATATTAAATGTATATAAAATTATGTCAATCGTCAGAATTTTATGCTTAGAAAACAGTCAAGCAATCTATGACAGATACTTTTTTCTCTTTACGATTCCAATTGAGTGGACTCACTTTTAAAGCATTGTAGAAAACAATATATCTTTCTAAAGTAATTTTAATGCTTCAAATATCTGCTGCCATTTTGGGAAATGGGCAATTTTAACATTCATAATTTATCATGTTCTGTCTGCAACCAGTAATAAATGAAATAAATGAAATAATCGCAAATAAAAATATTATCTAGCTGCAGCCCATTTTTACCTAACACTGTGTGGAAAGTTCGCTTTTACTATAGTTTTTAAAGGTAAGGTAATATAATTAAATATAATATATTCAATATAATACTTAGAATTATCTATATAAGAGCTAGCGATCAAAACATCCTGATATCCTTGACCAGCACGAAATGACTTTTTCCAAGAAAATTGTCTATGCATTAAATATTACATTTACAGCAACGTGATGTTGACACGTTATGTTCGCCTGGAACTTGGATATACGGTAAATTGTAATATTGATTATTGAAACCTGTATGTATTTATATGTATTTGTATATTTCAAAAAAAATTTCCAACATTTTAAAATACTTTACCGGTTGTATCTACCCGCAGACCTGACCAACGCATTGTGCGCATTATTTGTTTATTACAGATGTTAGTTCAAATCTACGGACATGATTAAATCAATGGAGAAATCAGTGATAAACCCATTGAATTCCAGTGTCGATCCAGGATGAAATTTGAAAAAATTTCCAAAATCAAATGAGATTATTCCGCATCCCTTGGCTACTCTCCTTAAATGTGGGTCTTCGACATTCCTCTTCTTAAGCAAGAAAGACGCAGATTGAACGTAGAAATCCGCAGCCCGAGGACAGAAGGTGAAAAATAATCCGTGGACAAGTATTGAGACCAATGGCATGAGGAGATAACCCGGCATCGGAATAATATCGTACATCTTCACAGTCGCAAAGTTGCAGACGACGGTGATGACTGATGCGATTGCAAATAGTAGCGGTACAGCAATACTTGCCAGCCTCATGATGTCTGCATTCAAAATTTGGGCTGCTTTGTACAGCATCAACGCCGACAATGGTTGCCTCATAAGTCTTCTTTGAGCCATTTTTCCATCTTCAGTTGTATTTTTTCCATTGAAAACAGAGAGCCAGAAGATCATGCCAGAAGAGTAAATCATACCAATAATGATAACAAATATCAGAGGTCCCCAAATGTAGGCGCCGCAAATGATGATCCCAACGAAGCTGACGAATTTTATGTAGAATTTGTATTCCATGTAGATTTCTGGAAAATGATCAACGACAAATCTCTGAAGAGGGTCAACCGGGGACGCAAATGAGATCAGACCTCCGCATACAGATCCGAATAATGACCCTGGTATAAAGTGAAGAAGAACTTTTTCCGACAAGGTTTTTTTCTCCTTCTTTTTCTTTCCATCCCAGCAAAATTTTTCTGAAGCACAAGAAATGAAAAATTGTCACGAAGTATTTTGGCATTTCCTATGGCAATCCTAAAAATTATTTAAATTGAAATGCAATAATAAATCTACATACCTTTGCTTGTCAAATCATAATTTAAGGACATGTTGATCAAGTTTATGACGGAACCTCCTTGGAATATGTAAACCACATTCAATATGCATGCAATGAGAATGATCAGATTGTAGAAGATGTACATCATGATTTGGTGAGGTTTGAACTTTTCATCTCGGATGTACATTTCTTTCATGAGACGAAACGCTCCGTAAATACAAACTGCCCATCCAAATGACCACGAACAGTAGAGATGAGCCCAGGCTAGTTTATCTGGATTTCTTGATAGCTTTTTCTGTTTCTTGTTCCATTTAAATGGAGTCACTTTTATTGTGGAATAAAACGCGAAGTATCTATCTATAGATTCCAATGCTCCGTCTGTGGCCATGTTAAGAAATAATCAGTGTCCAACAGTTACTCTTATTTCTTATGTGCAGCAGCAGTAATTTTCGATTGTAGTATTAAATACATGATTTGTGTTTATATGGACTGCTTTCAAGAAAATGTTGTCATTGCAAGTCATAGTAGATGACAAAAGCAAAAACAATATTTATTCTTAGTTTGAATTAGGGAGGAATTCGATTAACTATTAACTATGCAAACCAACCAACCATATAGACTATCGTTCTTATAGGTTAACTATATATGAGTCAAATTCCTTTGAAGCAATGTTAATGTAAATTGGACATAATATATAGGAGCTATGAAGAAGCAGGCCTGGATTCACAGGAAAACCAGAAGTAATTTACCCAAAACATGTTCCTCCTTATCCTGTTTGGGAAATCAAATTAAGCTCTAAATTGAAACGTGCTGGCCACGTGTAGACGTTAAATCCATATAATATCGGAAGCGTATATTATACCAACTAGTTAATTCAGACTTTTAGTTATTTCAGTGTCTAATCAATCTGAAAAAATGGTGAAAAGTATTTCATTTGAAAATAGCTAAGATATTAAAGTTCAGCATTTTTATTTAATATAGCCAAGTTTCTATTTGGTATCATTGTTCTAAAACATCCTTTCGCCCAATTAGAAGGACAATTGATCATATTACACAATAAAATAGGTTTATCTTCAACGACAACTCAAAGCTGAGAGCATCACCGTGGGAGCTCCAATTGTTGCAGTTTGAACTCCCACGTATATTTTTATCTTACTTAACTTTATAATTTACTAACATTTTTCCGAGTAAAAAAATCTTAAGAAAACTTTTTGGCCATTTTCGCAATGTTTTATTTATAAAGTAGTCAGAATTGGAAATTTTTCTTGTAGCATATACAGTTAAAGGAACCCAAAGGTGATAAAAAAAAGTCCCCTGACACCAGCACAATATTAGAGAATGGTTTCATGGCACACATTGACTTTTGTATTGTGGGAAATTTAGGAAAAACCAAAATTGTAGAGAAACTATACTTTAGTAAAGTGGCCGAAGTATATGGGAGTAGCTAAGAAGCTTCGCCAAAATTTTGATACCCTATGTTATATTGCCGTACATTTGATGAGAAGGAATATCTCTTAAAGTAATCTTCCAATTCAACACAACAGAAATTTTTAGTCAATTATTTTTAGCCATTTTAGCGATTTTATGCTTATGTTTACGAAAACATTTCACTTTTTGGCAAACTTTTTGTCCTTTTTTTAGTAAATTTTAAAAATTATTTGGCTTTTTAAATAAATAAAATTAGGACGTCTGGTAATTATCCATTGTCTGTCGAATAGTTGGGCGAAAGGATGTTTGGCAACATTAATATACACCCTATAATGGTCTCTAAACACTTATTTGTTGATTAAAGTTAAATTATCTAACCTTTGGTAAAGAAAATGAACTTATGAGTATAATTTATAACTTAACTGGTTTGTTTGGATATTTTCTGATGTTCTCTAAACTTAGCCAAAACTGTCGAAAATGATATCAGTGGAGAGAAATTATACTAAAATGAAGTAACCTGTATTCCTTCTTCAATACTATAGTATAAAGAAAGCAATTTAGTACGATGTCAGTTTCGATTACTGATATATTTGTATAAGTTTGCCTTACTTATGGCTACATTTAAAGTTGACTTGACGAAAATAATAAAAATAAAATAACTTAAAAGAAACCAACTAAGTCATACAATATCCACTCATTGCAGATATTAGGTAAACTACATTCTAAGCTAATATAAAATATAGCCTTGACAGAATTTACTAAGCATTCTAAATGGGTAAATGATGCTTTGCATTATAGTTTTTGGACTTGCTCTATTTTTCTGCATGCATAAATGACAGTATAATATACTCTAAAAAGGCCACTTATTTATTCTAATCGTGTTATATTATACCATGACTTAAATTGCTATATAATATATTATTATGAAATGAGATATCAAACACATAGACACCAGACTCTATACCCATTGGTAATAATATCGCATCACTTCCTTCAATTATTCTTAAAACACCGTTATTAACTTTTAATTAGTCTGAAAATTAAATTTTCTACTAAATATAAATTCCTCGAATTAAAAAAATTTAAGCATCATAAAAACTCCAACACCAATTCATAAAACATTTAAACAACACTTATAATACCTTTAAGTAAATTTTTATTTCAAAATAGTCTCCAAATTGAGACATTTAACTAATTTGGTGAGCTGTTGATGGGAAATTAATTTTGTATTCATGTAATAGGAATCTTAATAGCTGTATTAACATTAAGTTTAAATGCCTACTCAGTGGTTTTCTTTTCTTCTTACGTATGTACTTATTTATTAGATTTATACTTACAAGCAAGTTATCATTTTATTAATGAGTCAACTGATAACTGCATTGCTAATTATTATCATAACATTTTTACATTATCATCTGTTAATTGCTTTGCAATTCTTACAATATATTTACATGAATAGTGATACACAAATGATTATATTAATGGAATAATCAAGGATAAATCCACTGTCAACCAGAATTTACAACATGGTAGTTGTCAGTTCAAATCTACGGACATGATTAAACTGATGGAGTAATCGGTGACAATTCCATTGAATTGCAGTGTCGATCCAGGATGAAATTTGAAAAAATTTCCGAAGTCAAACGAGATTATTCTGCATCCTTTGGCTACTCTCCTCAAATATGGGTCTTCGACATTTCTTTTCTTCAGCAATAAACTCATGGATTGAACGTAGAAATTTGCAGCCATAGGACAGAAGGTGAAAAATATTCCGTGGCAAAATAAGGACACCAAGGGCATAAGAAGATACCCGGGCATCGGAATAATATCATACATCTTCACAGTGGCGAAGTTGCAGATGACGGCGATGACTGATCCGATTCCAAATAGTATTGGTACTGGGTAAATCCCCAATCTCATGCCTTCTGCATGTAAAATTTGGCCTTCCTTGTACAGCATCAACATCCACATTGGTTGCTTCTTAGCTCTTTTTTGAGCCAATTTTCCATCTTTAGTCGTATTTTTTCAATTGCCAACAGAGAGCCAGAAGATTGCGCCAGTAGTGTAAATCATACCAGTAAGGATAAACGCTATCACCGGTCCCCAAATGTAGGCGCCGCAAATAATGATCCCAATGAAGCTGACGAACTGTATGTAGATTTTGTATTCGATGTAGATATCTGGAAAATGATCCACGACAAATCTCTGAAGAGGGTCAATTGGGGACGCAAATGAGATTAGACCTCCACATACAGATCCAAATAGTGTCCCAGGTATCAAATGAAGAAGAACCTTTTCCGTCAAGGTTTCTTTTGACTTCCTCTTCTTTCCTCTCCAGCAAAATTTTTCTGAATTATAAGAAATGAAAATATGAAGAAATATTTTGCCATAACATTATATTATTTACTTCGAAAGTGATTACATTTAGGAATTAGCTAACCAGTGGGTATAGTGGTTAGGGTGTAAAAGTAGCTATTGGGCGAGTGAATTGAGAGGCGGCTAGTGGGCAAAAGTTTCAAAAGTTGCGGAAGTTAAGATGGGGCTAAAAGACTTACTAAAAGACTAAAATAATTTAATTTAGGGAACTTTTGCCTCTTTTTTGCCCACTTTGCCCATGTGGAAGGTTGAATGTTGTTTTTCAAAATTAAATTCCGGTTAAAATATGGAATTTAAAATGAATAATTAAAAAATCGTATAACCTTTGTTTGTCAAATCATAATTTAGGGCCATGTTCACAAAATTTATGAGGGTATCTCCTTGGAGTATTAAAATCGTGTTCAATATGCTTGCAATCAGAATGATAAGAATGTAGTAGGTGTACATCATGATTTGATCAGCCTTAAAATTTTCATCCCGAATGTACGTTTCCTTCAAGAGACGTAACGCTCCGTAAATACAAACTGCCCATCCAAATGACCACGAACAGTAGAGATGAGCCCAGGCTAGTTTATCTGGATTCCCTGACAATTTTTTCTGTTTCTTGTTCCATTTGAACGGGGTCACTTTTATTGTGGAATAAAACGCGAAGTATCTATCTACAGATTCCAATGCTCCGTCTGTGGCCATGTTAAGAAATAATCAGTGTCCTACAGTTACTCTTATTTCTTATGTGCAGCAGCAGTAATTTTCGATTGTAGTAAGAAATACGTGAATTGTGTTTATAGTATATGGACTGCTATCAAGAAAATGTTGTCATTGCAAATCATAGTAGATGACAAAAGCAAAAAAATTCTTAATTTGCATTAGGGAGGAATTCGATTAACTATTAACTATGCAAACCAACGAATTTACCATATAGACTATCGTTCTTATAGGTTACCTATATAAGTCAAATACTTTTGAAGCAATGTTAATTTAAATTGGACAGACATAAGAGCTATGAAGAACCGGGCCTGGATTCACGGGAAAACCAGAAGTAATTTACTCAAAACCTGTCACTCCTTATCCTATTTGTGAAATCAAATTAAGCTCTATATTGAAACGTGCTGCCATGTGTCTACGTTAAATCCGTATAATATCGGAAGCGTATATACCAACTAGTTAATTTAGATTTTTAGTTAATTCAGGGCCTAATCAATCTGAAAAAATTAAGAGAAGTATTTTATTTTAAAATAACCAGGACATCGAAGGTCACCTTTTTTATTTAACACAGCCAAGTTTCTATTTGGTATCATTGTTCCAAAACATCTTTTCGCCCAATTATAAGAACAGTTGATCATATTACACAATAAAATAAGCTTATATCTTCAACGAGAACTCAAAGCCGAGAGCATCAATATGGGAGGTCCAATTGTTGCAGTTTGACCTCCTAGGTATATATTTCGGCTCCGATTTCTCGTGGAAAATAAGACTATTGTACTGTGCCGTAATTATCCATTGTCTGTCGAATAGATGGGCGGAAGAATGTTTGGCAACAATAATACACACCGTATATCAAGATTCGTCTATATGGTAACAGGTTAGTCGGTCCGGGAGTTGGAAAATTAAAAATTCACTTTTGTCACTTCTGGAGGACAAATCCTATAATTTGTCTTGTCCTCCACTGCTTGGATAGGATAAAGGACTGCCATTGCTAACTACCATGGTGATTACAGGCAGGTGAATATGGAGGTGAAAAAAGTGAACTTTTAATTTTCCAACTCCCGGACCGACTAACCTGTTTAGACGAATCTTGACCGTATATAGTCCCTAAGCACCTATTTTTTGATTAAAGTCTAATGATTGGTAAAGAAAATGAAATTAAGAGTATTATTTCTCCACTGGTTTGTTTGGATACTCTCAGAAATTCTTGAAGATTAACCAAAACTGTTGAAAATGATAAAGGCGAGAGCAATTATAAACGAAAGTACCTGTATTCCTTCTTCAATACTATACATATCGTCTGCTTAATATTACAACGTAGCAGACCATTTTATCATGGCTGCGACAATGTAACAAACCACATCTTATACGGTGGTTTGTTACATTGTCTCAGTCATGATAAAATGGTTTGTTACTTTGTAATATTAAGCAGACGATATGATATAAAGAAATCAATTTAGTACGAATCCAGTTTCGATTACTGATATATTTGTATAAGTTTGCCTTACTTATGGCTTCATTTAAAGTTGATTTGACGAAAATAATATATAATATAAAACAATTTAAAAGAACACAATTAAGTCATGCAATAATATCCACCCATTTCAAATATGAGGTAAATTACATTTTAAACTAATATACAATAGAGGCTTGACAGAATTCACTAAGCATTCTAAATGGGTAAATGATGCTTTGTATTATATTTTTTGAACTTGCTCTATTTTTCTGCATGTATTAATGACAGATACTCTAAAAAGAGCGTTTGTCTACTCTATTCGTGTTATATTTTACCATGACTTAAATTACTATACATGATTGATTATGGAATAAGATATCAAACGCTTAGACACAAGACTCTAACCATTAGTAATAATATCGCCTGGCTTGCTTAAATTAATTGTAAATACTTTTAAGTAAATTTTTATTTAAAAATAGTCTCCAATTTGAGACATTTAATATATTTGGTGAGCTGTTGATGGGATATTGATATTATTGATGGGATTGTAATCATGTAATAGGAATCTTACTAGCTGTGTTAACATGAAGTTTAAATGCCTACTCAAAACAGGTATTTGTGCACATGGTTTAAAATAAATAAGGCAAAACAGCTGAATTTACTTAATTGTCCTACTCAATTTCTTCATTGCTCAACATTTTAAGGAGCCCCCCGTCAATTATTTATTATTCTTAGGTTAAAATTTTAGAGCATTTTAAATTGAAATTGGTGATGATGGAAGTTATTGTTGAAATAGCTATCTTGAACAGTGTACAAAGTTTACCTCTTTTTAGGTTTTTTACCATCACAGTGGTAAAAATGCACTTAATGGTAAAAATGCGGTAAAAATGGTAAATTTTAGCCATTGATATTGATTAGACAGTTTAGTACAGATACACTAGACTACAATAAATAATTATTGACTATTGATTACAAATTGCGAGTAATTGTTCTCCGTCGAATGTATTTACAATATTCAGTGCCCAATACAAACTGCCCATCCAAATGTCCAAGTACAGTAGAGATGAGCCCAGGCTAGTTTATCTGGATTCGTTGATAGTGTTTTCTCTTTCTTGTTCCATTTGAACGGGGTCACTTTTATTTTGGAATAAAACGCGAAGTACCTATCTATAGATTCCAATGCTCCGTCTGTGGCCATGTTGAGAAATAATTAGTGTCCAACATTTAATTTACAATTATTACTCATGTACAGCAGCAGTTATTTGCGATGGTAATATTAAGTACGTGATATGTGTTTATATGGACTGCTTACAAGAAAATGTTGTCATTGAACGTTATAGTAGATGACAAAAGCAAAACATATTTCTTAGTTTGCATTAGGGAGGAATTGGATTATCTATTAACTATGGAAACTTTATAAACTATCGTTCATAATAGTTTACCTATATAAGTCAAACTCTTTTGAAGCAATGTTAATTTAACTTGGACAGACATAAGGAGCTATGAAGAAACGTGCCTGGATTCACGGGAAAACCCGAAGTAATTTACCCAAAACATGTCCATCCTTATCCTATTTGTGAAATCATATTAAGCTCTAAATTGAAGCGTGCTACCACACTCTTAAAAATGACAACAGTCATTCCTGTCATTTTTAACATTATTCCCAGTTATTTATCCTGTTTTTTTGGACCTACATTTTTTCCCGTTAAAATGACATGATTCAAGACTGTCAATTTTCTAACTTTACTTAATGTCAGCTTTTAACAGTAGATCATGTAGCCATAACATGAACTCATGTGAAAAAAAACGTGACAAAATGTCATCTAAGCAAAAAATTGTACCGTGACAGAGGTTTGAACCAAATACGTACACTTGTGCAGCCATTGATTTTAAACCCGTCTAATGCCACTCTGCTACCAATGCTTTATGTACTGAGGATAGACTTTATGCGATATATATTCTGTTCGCAGCTTCCAAAATATCTACATTATTATTTTTTGTTATTTTAACAGTCAATTTTGTCAATAATTTGACATCGATAAAGTTGTCAGTTTAAAATCGTTTAACATTATTTTAATGTCATTTTTACATTCATTAATGTTACAAATGACATTGTGAAGACCAGGTTAGCACAATTTGACGTTTATTTTTAAGAGTGCATGTGTCGACTTTAAACCCATATAATATCTGAAGCGTATATACCAGCTGGTTAATTTAGATTTATATAGTTATTTCAGTGTCTAATCAATCTGAAAAAATTATGATAAGTATTTCACCTGAAAATAACCAGGACATTGAAGGTCCCCTTTTTTATTTAATACAGAGAATTTTCTGTTTGGTGTCATTGTTTCAAAACATCTTTTCACCCAATTAATAGAAAGACAGTTGATCATAGTACACAATAAAATAAGTTTATCTTTAACGAGAAATCAAAGCCTAGAGCATCAATGTGAGAGGTCCAATTCTTTCAGTTTAACCTCCCATGCATACTTTCCGAATTCTCGTCGAAAATAAGACTATTATACTGTGCCGTAATTATCCATTGTCTGCCGAATAGATGGGTGGAAGAATGTTTGGCAGGAATATGGACTTTTAACACCTATTTGTTGATTAAAGTTAAATAGTCTAACAAATGGTAAAGAAAATGAAATTAAGAGTATTATTCCTTCACTTCACTGGTTTGTTTGGATACTCTCAGAAATTCTTGAAGCTTAACCAAAACTGTTGAAAATGATATTAGGCGGGAGCAATTATAAACGAAAGTACCTGCCTGTATTCCTTCTTCAATACTATATAATATAAAGAAAGCAATTTAGTACGAATTCAGTTTCGATTACTGATATATACGTGTAAGCTTAAGTTTGCCTTACTTATGACTACATTTAAAGTTGAGTTGACGAAAATAATATGTATAAAACAATTTAAAAGAACCCAATTAATTCATATAATATCCACCCATTTCATATATGAGGTAAATCAAGGCTGTATTGAGGGGGTGGGCTTTGGGGGCTAAAGCCCCCCCGAAATCCAAGAAAAAAGGAAAATGTTTTTCAAAATACCAATAAATTTCTCGCTTCGCGCGATTTTATGTGATTTTTAGGCTATTTTTGACTCATTTTAGACAAAATAAGCCAAAAATTTTCGCGCTTCGCGCGATTATGCCTAATAGATATTGTCCTATGATATCATAGCCCCCACCGAAATCGATTTCTAAATACAGTACTGAGGTAAATTACATTTTAAGCTAATATACAATAGGCTTGACAGAATTCACTAAGCATTCTAAATGGGTAAATGATGCTTTGTATTATACTTTTTGAAATTGCTCTACTTTTCTGCATGTATTAATGACAGATACTCTAAAAAGAGATTTGTTCTACTTTTTTCATGTTGAATTTTACCATGACTTAAATTGTTATATTATATTGTTATGGAATAAGATATCAAACGCATAGACACGAGACTCGGCCTATTAGTAATAAAATGGCATGGCTCCATTTAGTTATTCTTAAAACACCGTTATTAGCTTTTAATTACATTGGAAAAAATATAAACATATGGATAGCTTATGAGACATATTTCGCCAGACCAGAGTTTCAGGTTGATGTATTATTTGTGTGATGAGCTTAACTTGAGTTCTAGTAATATTTTTGATGCTGAGGTTGAATTGAGTTTAAATGTCTTCAGATTTTGATGTTGAGCGGCTAGCCAAGTCTCATTCATTTTGAAGGGCAAAAAAACGTATGAAGTACAGATTCGAACTCATGGAGAGAGTAACCTATCCTATCTATTCCGAATTTGCATGTCTTGAGATACAACCGTCTGCCTATTTTAAAGAAATTACTAATGAGGTAGTTAATTAGTAACATTATGAGAATTTTTGAAGGCATCCTGGACAATATTTAACTGGCTTTCCAGTAATGTATGATACATAGAATACCTTTAGTATGATACGACAAATAGAACTAGCACTGTAGCCAAAATAGCGAAGCAACTTTACTTACTTTAGTAAGCTATGGTTGAGGTTAACCTTCAAGTTAGCCTTTGATTGGAGGTGGAAACTTAGATTTTGAAAAACTCAAATTCTGAGTTGAGGTTAAGCTTAAGATTATTGAGACACTTTGACATCGATAACATCAGATGAGGTCATGAGATTCATTTTGACGAGAGATTGGATTTTTAAGAGCATTGAGGTTTAGGTACACCATTGTGATGTGATATCCTTAATAGCTATTTTATTTTATACAATAACAGTTTTATTAATATATATTGGGTGCCATTTAGCCTTAATCCACTTTTTGTATTGTGTATGAAATAGCTTCAATGCCCCAAACAAAAAGTGGATTCATGCTATTTCGTATAACGAAAAATGATTTTTTCATATAACTCAATACCACGGATATTCCCTTTTACCAATGGTTATCTAACCTTTTCCAAAATATAAGAATACCGAATATACCTCTCATAGAACTGATCCTGGGCTTGTTATTTGTTTTTTACAGTTGTCAGTTCAAGTCAACTGACATGATTAAATCAATGGAGAAATCAGTGATAATTCCATTGAATTCCAGTGTTGATCCAGAATGAAATTTGAAAAAATTTCCGAAATCAAACGCGATTATTTCGCATCCCTTGGCTACTCTCCTCAAATATGGATCGTCGACATTTCTTTTCTTCATCAAAAACCTCACAGATTGAACGTGGAAATCGGCAGCCCGAGGACAGAAGGTGAAAAATCCTACGTGGACAAGAGTGGACACCAAGGGCATAAGGAGATACCCGGGCATCGGAATAATATCATACATCTTCACAGTCGCGAAGTTGCAGACGACGGCGATGACTGATCCGATTCCAAATAGTATTGGTGTCGGATATATTCCCAATCTCATGATGTCTGCATGTAAAATTTGGGCTCCTTTGTATACCATCAACTCCGTCAATGGTTGCTTCATAAGTCTACTTTGAGCCATTTTTCCATCTTCAGTTGTACTTTTTCCAGTGAGAACAGAGAGCCAGAAGATCATGCCAGCGGAGTAAATCATACCAACAATGATAACCAATATCACCGGTCCCCAAATGTAGGCGCCGCAAATGATGATCCCAATGAAGCTGACGAATTTTATGTAGAATTTGTATTCCATGTAGAGTTCTGGGAAATGATCCACGACAAATCTCTGAAGAGGGTCAACTGGGGATGCAAATGAGATCAGCCCTCCGCATACAGATCCAAATAATGACCCTGGTATCATGTGAAGGAGAACTTTTTCCGTCAAGGTTTTTTTCCCTTTCTTCTTTTTTCCATTCCAACAATATTTTTCTGAAGGACAAAAATTAAAAATTTTCTAGCTGCTTTCTATACTAATATTTATTGACCTGAAAATTATTAAAACACTCAATTGAAATTGAATTATAATATTAAGTCTAAATACCTTTGCTTGTCAAATCAAAATTTATGCCCATGTTCGTTGCTTTTATGACGGAATCTCCCTGGAATACGTAAATTGCATTCAATATGCACGCAATGAGAATGATCAGATTGTAGAAGATGTACATCATGATTTGGTGAGCCTTGAACTTTTCATCTCGGATGTACATTTCCTTCATGAGACGAAACGCTCCGTAAATACAAACTGCCCATCCAAATGACCACGAACAATAGAGATGAGCCCAGGCTAGTTTATCGGGATTTGTTGATAGTTTTCTCTGTTTCTTGTTCCACTTGAAAGGAGTCACCTTTATGGTGGAATAAAACGCGAAGTATCTATCTATAGATTCCAATGCTCCGTCTGTGGCCATGTTAAGAAATAATCAGTGTCCAACATTTGCTCTTATTTCTTATGTGCAGCAGCAGTAATTTTCGATTGTAATATCAATAGGTGATTATGTCTGTTTGTATGGACGACTTAAAAGAAAATGTTCTGTAAAGTCATAGTAAAAGATGACAAAAGCAGAAAAGCACATATACAAACTTGAAAACCAACGAATTGACTACGTAGATTAACATTGTTATAGATTCACCAGATAAATAAGAAGTTATTTTAAAGCAATATTAATATAGATTGCGCAGATATAGATAGGTATAAGAGTATGAAGAAGTATGCCTGGATTTACGGGAAAACCAGAAATGCTTTGCCCTAAACTTGTTTTTCTTAATTCCATTTGTCAAATCAGATTAAGGTCTAAATTGAAACGGGCCATGTATGGTTTGACGTTACAATCCATAGCAGAGGTGTAAATACCAACTAGTATATTTCCATTATTTCCACTTTAGTTATTTCAATTGAACGTCCCTTTTGTTTAAAACGTGTGACTATTGTCAAAATAAGATAAATACTTTTCTATGAGAATTTAACGGCTATACAATCTGGATTAATGTTGCTAATTTATTCCATATGACAATAAATTTTAAGACTACCTATAAAGGTCGACATTTTTATTTAATATAATTAAATTACTATTTGGTCTGCAGAATTTTTACGACATGGAATTAAACACGAAAAATAATCTCTAAAAATTCTTGTGTTTGAAAAATGTAAAATATCTTTACTTGTAGCAAAGAAATTCAACTTTAGAGTATTATGCCTTCACTGGTTTGTTTGCATACTCTCAAGCTCAAAAGTTCGTGAATCATAACATAACTATTTAACTTTAATCGACGAACATGATATTAGCGGATAGCAATTATAATGTGGGGAAACACGCAGCTGGTGTATATGTGGCATGTAGCGTATAAAATCAGAGTTTACTTCATTTACAAAATACAACGCGGCAAATTTAAAATAAGCCAATAGTACGCTTTACATTTTTCGTAAGTTTTGCGCAGGCTGGAGGCATGTTTTTATGTGGCAAACTGTAGTAAGTAATTTCGACGACTACGTCTTTGTTGCTCGTACTCGGCATGAACACTATTGAACCACTACATAGTCCAAATCCTATTCCACTTCAAATATCAGGTAACCTTTTTACACTTTAATCAACTTTGCCTTATTGAACAAATTTTAAGTTAAGATAACGGATTTTTCGTTATCAATTAGACATGAACACACAACAAAGGATTAAAGTTCGACGTGAAGAATCAGTACCAAGACGGAGATGGACCCCGGTGGAAAATGAACAGATTTTGGATCACTTGATAGCAACAATTCAATCCGGAGGCTCGATTGAGAAGCCAAATGCAAGCTGTTATTATCAAAAAGCTGTTTCAAAAATTGGTCTTCAA
Source organism: Tomocerus qinae (assembly GCA_020055645.1). NCBI lineage: Eukaryota > Metazoa > Arthropoda > Collembola > Entomobryomorpha > Tomoceridae > Tomocerus > Tomocerus qinae. The sequence goes on from CM034546.1 coordinate 64,996,233, forward strand.
GATTGCAGTCTCTCGCAGCTAAAAAACCAAGTCCGGAATTTGAAGAAAAAATATATCCAGGCAATAGAATGGCGAAGTCAGACGGGTCAGGGAGTTTTGCAAGACGGAGGAGAGGAGTCATTAAAACGTAAAGAAATTAAATATTTTGTTTAATTATTTTTCGGTGTCAGCCTGATTCATGCTGACACCGAAAATGAACAATAGTAATAAAAATCTTAAAGCTGACACTGAAAATGCACAAATTGCATTTTCCGGCTGACATCGACAAATGATAACGCAATATATTCATCTTAAGGCTGACACCCAAAATTCATAATAGGCATTTAGAATGGAATACAATTTTCGGTCCCAGCCTGACAATGCATATTATGCATTTTTGGTGTCAGTCAGCCTGCAAATGCATGGGTTTTTATACCTTAACAGACAATTAGATTTCCTGTAGTAATATTAGCGTTTAATATTTTATATGTAGGTGCCATTTTGCAGCGATGCCCACATTTTGAACAGCTGGATGAAGTATTTGGAAACCGGCAAAGCATTTCTCCTCCATTTATACATAACTCCTGCAAGCCTGCAAAAGAGAGTGATTCCGAAGATAAGAGTGCAAATGACATTGAAAATGACGGGTCTTGTGGCGACGATACTGAATTACCAGTATCAAAAAGTTTGGAAGGTCAAGATATAACATCAGAAGGGAAATATAGCCAGCAAACAGGGAGCAAACGTACACTATCACCTACACCCGGATCTTCTAAATTAACTGCCCGAAGAAAATCTCCTGTGAAATCAGGAATTACGGCTTTGGCTATGACTGCTCAATATAGATATGAAATTCAGAAGGAGGAGGTCGAACTAAACAAAGAGAAATGGACTGAGGAAAAATTACGACAGCAAATGCTCACTGCTATCGAAAAAGAAAAGTTCGAATTTGAAAAGATGATGGCTGAGCGTAAAATGTTACTGGAGGAACAAAAAGTTTCAAATGAGCTTGAATTGGAGAAATTCAGAAATCGAGCAAGAAATGAAACTGAAAATAGAACTAGCTAAAATTCATCCCAAATGAGGTTTATTGTAGACTATTTACATGAAAAGTTTGAAAACAGATGATTCAATAAATTAATTCATCACATTTAGATACAAAAATCACATTAATCCTAATTGTCCTGACACATATTCGCATAAAGCTTGTCGCTTTAGTTCTCCAGTACTATTATTAGGGTGTACTTCCATTTCGCTTTGCTCTTCATCTTGAAATATTTCCAATGAACTAATGTCGAAATCTTCTAAGCTTTCTAGAATCATATTATACAGTATACAACAGGATATGATCCATCTGCAAGCTCTTTTGTGTCCATCCTTGTTGTTAATTCGGATGCGTAACCCTTTGAGGCTTCCAAATGTTTCTTTCATGATTCCAAAACAACATTCAATTTTTACTCGGTAACTGGCAAAATATTTATTGAATTGTTTCCTCTGTTTCGGACTTCCAAAGGTGGAATTACTTCTAAACGGCGTAAGCAGGTATTCCGTAACTCCATAGGCAGAATCGCCGGCAATCCATTGGCCTCCAGATAAATAGGTACGTGGGTTTTTACCGAAATCAGAATTTGTATAAATCCTTGCATCGTGGACAGAACCTGGAAATCCAACAAAAATGTTACGAATTCGTCTTTCGATGTCACAAATTCCTTGCATTTTGACTGAGTATTGCTGTTTCCTTGAGAAATATGATTCGGGATCCGAGGCTGGAGCCTCGTCTAATTTGATTTCAGTCCCGTCGATGAACCCAACACATTTGGGTAACTCGTTTTCCATGAAAGACACAATTTTCCCTCTCTCCTCCAATGAAGGCCATTGAATCCATTGATCTTCTAGTTCAAGTAGAGCCTGAAAAAGTTTTAGAAAAGTTTGTTTTTCAATTCTATTTAATGTTTAAAATAAACAATATTTATTGTGTCAATTATTGTTTTGCAAACCTCGATAACTCTATCGACAATTTTCATAACTGACCCTCCATCACCAACTCCAAACAAGGCAGCCACTTGATAATTAGATGACCCTGATCCGTCGTTTCCCAATTTAAATAGGGTAATTGCGAGCTGCTTGTCAATAGGCACCTGCTTTCTGTATCCCATAAATTGACCACTGTCCTGAATGAAGCTGAGTATCCTTGAAAAATCAGTTCTCGAGACTCGCAAAAATTGTTTAAATCGATCATCATCGTAAGTGGGAAGAATATTACGAAACCATTCTTCGCTTTTATGAACAGGTTGCCGAAGTATAGAATTTCTAAATGCTAAAATCGTCACAACGTCATCTAAAACCTCGGAAAAAATTTTATCACTTTCTTTTAAAGATGAACTTGCTAGCATGGCTTGGCAGCCTATAAAGGAGAGATCATCCAGTAATTTTCTTTTTCTCGACAATCTTGGCATTTTTTTTAGATATAAAGAAAGACTGAAAAAGTTGAAATGTGACAGGGAATGGCTATGCTAATAAATAGCCAAGTAGAGCTATCGGTTTACAAATATTGGAATTGGTGCGCTCACTACACGGCCTTCGTATTCGTTGTATGGTTGCAAAAGATTTACAATTTTGCAAACTAAGCCACCGATACTCAACTGAGTGATTTGCCCCAATATATATAACTTTACTTTACATATACTATATATACTATATATATTTATATATACTACATAACTTTATAACTTTACTTCAATACTGGAAAGGAATTTACTATGCAAGATTTGATTACCGATATACCTCTATAATATATAGAATATATATATATATATATATATATATAACCCAACTAGTAGTTATATGATATGTAGGGTACTAGAAATTAGCTTACGCCGAATAGAAATTAGCACACGCCGAAGTGGAAAATAGCCGAAGCCGAAGTAAAATTTTAGCCCACGCCGAATAGAAGTTAGCCTACACCGAAGCATCTGCGCCGAAGCCGAAGGAAAATAGCCGAAGCCGAAGTGGAAAATAGCATAGCATAAGTTGGTTGAAATTGGCCAACGCCGAATGGAAAATAGCCGACGCCGAAGCAAAAGTGAAAAGTTGTCGGCGCCGAAGTAAAAACATACCTGCCGACGCCGAATAGAACACAGCCGACGCCGAAGTGGAAAATAGCCGAAGCCGAAGTGGAAAATAGCCGAAGCCGAAGTGGAATTTAGCCGAAGCCGAATAGAAATTAGCCGACGCGGACGTGGAAATTAGCCGAAACCGACGTGGAAAATAACCGAAGCCTAAGTGGAAATTGGCATACGTCGATGCCGAAGCATAAATTGCCGAAGTTGTAGTGTAAATTTAACCGCCGATGCCGAAGCATAAATTGCAGAAGTTGGGGCGTAAATGTCACCCCCGACGCCGAATAGAACACAGCCGACGCCGAAGTGGAAAATAGCCGAAGCCGAAGTGGAATTTAGCCGAAGCCGAATAGAAATTAGCCGACGCCGACGTGGAAATTAGCCGAAGCCGAAGAGGAAAATCACCGAAGCCGAAGTGGAAATCAGCCGAAGCCGAAATAATATATCTGTGATCCTACAAAATCATATGTAATGTCAGTATTTATGATGTCAGGATTGTGTTTTTGCATTTATATAAATGCATGTAGTATGCATGTATGCATGGCTGTATATATGTAGTGTGTATGTTTGCATGGATGTATATATATAGTATACATGTATGCATGGATGTATATACAGGGTTGCACAGAATGATGTATACATGAACTTTGACCTTTAATCACCGACGATCGGTTAGGGGTATTACAATGATAAGCACACCATGTGAAAGAGCATGCGTTTTTTATTGAGATTTCTGAATTTGAAGTCCCTGTATTTCCAGGTACCGGCGTTATCGCTTCAACACTGACCGACCTGAATTATTACAAAACTTCTGACTTATTTTCCATTTTTGTAACGATGCAGTGGCGTAGTTTCAACAGTGTACAAAATACCATTTACCACTTACCAGTGGTAAGTGGTTTTTAATGGTATTTAACGTTAAATACCACCACCTAAAAAGTAGTGATAAGTGGTAAAAATGGTAAAAAATGGTAAAAATTGTTTCGTTTAAATTTCGTGTTTAGATTTTGAATAAAATTCTGTGCCAAAGTATGAAATAGCTTAGCAGCTGATGATTGTTGTTACTAATTGATAAGTTTTCATCAATCAAAGTTAGATTCAACCAATGTGGGCATTAATAGCCCTTATTTGCCGATTGAGAAATTAATTTCAATTAAATTGCCTTCAAATCAATTTTAATTTGACGATACCAAATGTAATCTTGGTTTTAGTAATATTTACTTGATTAATTTGATAATTAATTAAGGGGCAAATTGGAAATGTTTCATAGAAAATAAAGTTTTAAAACCTATATATTTAGGAAATCTAATATTTGTACTAAGCTGTCTAATCAATCACAAATATTTACCATTTTTACCATTAAATGCATTTTTACCACTGTGATGGTAAAAAAGCCTAAAAAGTGGTAAAGTTTGTACACTGAGTTTCAATGATGTTGCCGCCTTTGCGGCATAAATCTTATCTTCAACGACTTCCCAACGACCGAAATCACAAGGTGATAAGTCCGCGGTGATTCTTGGTGGCCATGATACCGGTCCTCCCTCACGCATCCATATGTCAAGGAAATGGGTGTCAAACCATTCTGTAACATCTGAAAAATTGATATGCGCCGGTTGCGCCATTTGGCAATGCGAAATGCTTTAATATAGCGAGCCTAATTCCAGTTATTCCGTTATTCGTTTAGTCACTTTGCAAGATTGGATTTCAGACTTTCAGATGTTAAAGGTCAAAGTTCATGTATACATCATTCTGTGCAACCCTGTATACACATCCATGCATACATGTATACTATATATATACATCCATGCAAACATACATACTACATATATACAGCCATGCATACATGCATACTACATGCATTTATATAAATGCAAAAATACAATCCTGACATCATAAATACTGACATTACATATGATTTTGTAGGATCACAGATATATTATTTCGGCTTCGGCTGATTTCCACTTCGGCTTCGGTGATTTTCCACTTCGGCTTCGGCTAATTTCCACGTCGGCGTCGGCTAATTTCTATTCGGCTTCGGCTAAATTCCACTTCGGCGTCGGCTGTGTTCTATTCGGCGTCGGGGGTGACATTTACGCCCCAACTTCTGCAATTTATGCTTCGGCATCGGCGTATGCCAATTTCCACTTAGGCTTCGGAGATTTTCCACTTCGGCTTCGGCCAATTTCCACGTCGGCGCCGGCTAATTTCTATTCGGCTTCGGCTGACTTCCACGTCGGCTTCGGCTATTTTCCATTTCGGCGTCGGTTGTGTTCTATTCGGCTTCGGCGGTTAAATTTACACTACAACTTCGGCAATTTATGCTTCGGCATCGACGTATGCCAATTTCCACTTAGGCTTCGGTTATTTTCCACGTCGGTTTCGGCTAATTTCCACGTCCGCGTCGGCTAATTTCTATTCGGCTTCGGCTAAATTCCACTTCGGCTTCGGCTATTTTCCACTTCGGCGTCGGCTGTGTTCTATTCGGCGTCGGCAGGTATGTTTTTACTTCGGCGCCGACAACTTTTCACTTTTGCTTCGGCGTCGGCTATTTTCCATTCGGCGTTGGCCAATTTCAACCAACTTATGCTATGCTATTTTCCACTTCGGCTTCGGCTATTTTCCTTCGGCTTCGGCGCAGATGCTTCGGTGTAGGCTAACTTCTATTCGGCGTGGGCTAAAATTTTACTTCGGCTTCGGCTATTTTCCACTTCGGCGTGTGCTAATTTCTATTCGGCGTAAGCTAATTTCTAGTACCCTGATATGTACAAGTAGCTAAGTCATGATAAATTTTCTACCCATTTCAATTATTAGCAATACAGTCATAACAGAATACACAAATCATTTTAAACAGTTCAATAGCTTTGCATTTTATTTTTCGGCTGTTCTCAATTCGTCTGCATGTAAAAATGACCTATTAGAAATGGCATTTATTTTACATTACTCGTGTTACATTTTACCATAGCTTAAAAACATTGCTATGGAGTAAGATAATTATTATTATTAGACACCTAACACACATTTACTTAATTTTCTATACGTGATTATATTGATTTTATATAATAATTTTTAATTAAATTGACAGTTATTGTATAATTTACAAACATTGCAGTTATTTAATTAGTAGATAAAAAACATTATAATATAACAAACATTGTAATAATATTAATAACCTCAAATTCACCTAGAATTCATTTGTGGATCTTAACTTCTTGACTTTATTTCAATTGATCATTAACTAGTATGATAATATGTGTTGTATCATGATGAGCAATTATGACATACATTGCTAATAAAATAAACTATGACTTTATTCGGAAACATTCAAAAACCAAAGAGGACAACAGTATAAAATGCATATTATTATACATATTAAGAAGAGACGAATGGACTATTATCGCCTCAAAATCATCAGGTTTACGATCAGATCAGCTTACGTGCAGTGCTAAGCCTGCAGTAATTATTTCCCACAGCACTAGTGTACACAACATATATTTACATGAATAGTGATGCACACATATTTAAATCAATGGAGTAATCAAAGATAAATACACTATCAACCAGAATTTACAACATTGTGGTTGTCAGTTCAAATCTACGGACATGATTAAACTGATGGAGTAATCGATTGTAACACCCATTGACTTGCAGTGTAATTCCAAGATGAAATTTAAAAAAATTTCCGAAATCAAACGCGATTATTTCGCATCTCTTGGCTACTCTCCTCAAATGTGGGTCGTCGACATTTCTTTTCTTCAGCAAGAAACTCATGGATTGAACGTAGAAATTTGCAGCCATAGGACAAAAGATGAAAAATTCTCCGTGGACAAGTGTGGACACCAAGGGCATGAGAAGATACCCGGGCATCGGAATAATATCATACATCTTCACAGTCGCGAAGTTGCAGACGACGGCGATGACTGATCCGATTCCAAATAGTATTGGTGTTGGATAAATTCCCAATCTCATACCTTCTGCATTCAAAATTTGGGCTCCCTTCCCTTCTACTGCATCAACCCCGACATTGGTTGATTCTTAACTCTTCTTTCAGCCAATTTTCCATCTTCAGTTGTATTTTTTTCATTGCCAACAGAGCAAGAAGATTGCGCCAATAGAATAAATGATACCAGCAGGGTTGTGGGTCGGGTTTTTTATGGGTTGGGGTTTTTTGGGTTTTTTGGCAAAAAACCCACCCCGCTTTACTTAAAAAACCCGGGGTTTATTGGGTTTTTTGGGTTTTTTACAAAACATACAATAATTTGCACTAAAGCTCCATCTATATAAGCAAAACATACTAACTTTGTCATATTTCAATTCGAAAATGTAAACAAATGCATAATCAGGTGAAAACAAAATAATATTATAGCTTTTTTAAACTTTAATACTTGCAGTAATTCTGTATAGTGAATCATGTGAATATATAGAAATCACGATCATGATGTCTATATATTATTTGTTTTATGTATATTTTAATCGCTGTGAAGATATTGGTTTATACAATTAACTTTTCCTTACGAATCCCCAATGAATGCTTTGGGGTACATAAGTGGAAACATTAATTATACTGAGTTTTAATTAATCACTTGCATATTTATTACTGTACTGCTTTAAGCTCCACATTAATGAAGGAATTTATTAAAGTCAATGTAATCAGTAATATATAATAATGCATAGTATAAGGCTTTTACGAAAAATACTGCCTGCTAACTGTACTAACACATGTTAAAAATTAAAATTTTATGCCTTAATTTTTGATTTTAAAGACGTAAATAATGGTAGTTTTAGGATTACATGGTTGTTGTAATTGTCAGCTGTAGTTTTCCATTTTATACTATAGTATAGGCTTGTATTTATGCCTATAATTATATAAAAAACCCTTAAACCCAAAAAACCCAAAAAACCCTAAAAAACCCAAAAAACCCGGGGTCGTGGGTTTTTTCCTAAAAAACCCGGGTTTTTCGATACCTTGGATACCAGCAATGATAAACACTATCACTGGTCCCCAAATGTAGGCGCCGCACATGACGATCACAATAAAGCTGAAGAACTTTATGTAGAAGTTGTATTCGATGTACATCTTGGGAAATGATCAACGACCAATCTCTGAAGAGGGACAACCGGGGATGCAAATGAGATCAGAGTTCCGCATACAGATCCAAAGAGTGTTCCTGGTATCAAGTGAAGTAGCACTTTTTCCGTCAAGGTTTCTTTTGACTTCCTCTTCTTTCCTCTCCAACAATATTTTTCTGAAGGAAATCCAAATGTAAAGAAATTTATTATTGTTTCATGCATAATATAATATTATTTACTTCAAAAATGATTACATTTAGGGTTCAGCTAGCCAATGGGTACTATTTAGGGTGTAAAATTAGCTATTTGGCGACTAAATCGAGAGGTGGCTAGTGGACAAAAGCTTCAAAGGAGGCAGAAGTTAATATTATGGGGCTAAAAGATACTAAAAGTCTAAAATTTTGGGGAATTTTGCCCGGTTGAATGGTTGAATGTTATTTTTCCCACTAAAATTGAACTCTGATAAAAAATAAGAAAGTCAAAATGAATAATTAAAGAAACTAATAACCTTTGCTGGCCAAATCATAATTTAGGCCCATGTTCACAAAATTTATGAGGGAATCTCCTTGGAGTATTAAAATCGTGTTCAATATGCTTGCAATGAGAATGATGAGGATGTAGAAGGTGTGCATCATAATTTGGGGAGCCTTAAAATTTTCACTACGAATGCACGTTTCCTTCATGAGACGAAACGCTCTGTAAACACACACTACCCATCCAAATGACCACGAACAGTAGAGATGAGCCCAGGCTAATTTATCTGGATTCGCTGATAGTTTTTTCTGTTTCTTGTGCCATTTAAATGGGGTCACTTTTATTGCGGAATAAAACGCGAAGTATCTATCTATGGATTCCAATGCTCCGTCTGTGGCCATGTTAAGAAATAATCAGTTTCTCCTGATTTTACGGTTTATTTCTGATGTGCAGCAGCAGTAATTTTCGATTGTAGTATTAAATACGTCATTTGTGTTTATATGGACTGCTTTCAAGAAAATGTAACCATTGAAAGTCATAGTAGATGACAAAAGCAAAAAAAATTCTTAATTTGCATTAGGGAGGAATTCAATTACTTATTAACTATGCAAACCAACGAATTGAACATATAGATTGACACACTTATAGGTTAACCATATAAGTCGAATTCTTTTAACGCAGTATTAACTTACATTAGACAGACTTAAGAGCAATGAAGAACCGTATTGTGGATTCACGGGGAAAGCCTGAAGTAATTTAACTAAAACGTTTACCTCTTAATGCCATTTGCGAAATTAGATTCAGTTCAAAATCGAAACTTGTCCCGACATTAAAACCAAGTATACCCGAGGCGTACATACCAACTAAGAGAATTTTAACTTTCAGTTATTTCAATTGAATGTTGAAAATATAGTCATAGTAAAATTAGAATGATTTTATTAATACACTTTTCTGACAGACTACATTATTGTCTAATCAATCTGAGAATATTTTGAGAATAGTTTTAATTTATTTCATTATTTAAAAATAATTTTTAAATGAGATGAAAGTAGACATTTTTATTTTGTACAACTATGTTTATATTTGACATACAGCAGATTTATAACATGGAGTTACACACGTAATATAATCTTCAAAAACCATCTTCCAATAAACCTTAAATAATCTTACGATTTGTGAAGTAAATTGAATCTTCAGAGTATAATATATTTACTGGTTTGTTTTTATACTGACTGAAATTCTCAAAACTTATGATGATAGACGAACATGAAATTACTGGAGAGCACTTATAATATGAGGTGTCTGTTTTCCTACTTCAATACTTTAAAGAAAGCAGTTTAATACAAGGCTATAGTTTCCATTAAAGATATTATATTATGTACCTATATTATATAAGCTAGACTTACTTATGGCTGAGTAATGGCTTATAAATGTTAAGTTGCTATAGAAGAAGTATATACAAATATGTATGGAAATAAAGAATAACATAAGTAAGTCATGGTACAATATCTACACATTTCAAATGAGGAAAAAGTTACATGCTTAATAACCTATGCAATGCAGTCATAACAGAATTCACGAATCATTTTAAATGGGCAAATGGTTCTATAGCTTTGCATTGCATTTATCGTGAGTTCTCAACTTTTCTGCATGTAAAAATGATCTATTAAATAGCACATTTGATTGACACTATTCGTGTTTTTTTTACCATTGCTTAAATTGTTGTACATTGCTATATAGAATTTTTACGAATGTTTCAGTAAACTAATTTGTTTAACAAAACTTTTTTCAATCAAACAAGAATCAAGCCAAAAGGATAAAAATTAGTTCCATATATCAATATTCTTCTGGAAAATGTACATTTCTTTGATTTTATTTTGTTTTAGTCGTAGCAATATAAATCAAATTCCTTTTAATCTACCGTAATTTAGATAGGACTTGGATTAGAATGAAGAGAAGTATTGCGGATTCACGGGAAAAGCGGGACCTGTATTCATACCCTTTAATACTATGTAGAAGGAAAGCAATTTAGTACAAGGCTAGTTTGATTACTTATATATAATATGTGATCTTTCTATGTACAGTGATTCAATATTTTACCTTTGGTTTTCACAGTTGTCAGTTCATATCTATGGACATGATTAAATCAATGGAGTAATCCATGATAAAGCCATTGACTTGCAATGTCGATCCTTGATGTAATTTGGTAAAAGGTCCAACATCAAACGAGATTATTCTGCATCCTTTAGCAACCCTCCTTAAATATGGATCTTCAACATTCCTCTTTCTGAGTAAACAGATTTTAGACTGCACGTAGAAGTTTGCTGCCCGAGGGGTGAAGACCAACAGCATTCCGTGAATAAATGTCGACACCAAGGGCATAAGGAGATATCCAGGCATCGGAATAATATCATACATCTTGACAGTGGCGAAGTTGCAGACGATGGCGATGATTGATCCGATTCCAAATATTACTGGTGTCCCATAAATTAACAGTTTCATGACCTCTACATTGAAAATGTAGTTTGATTTGTACAGGATCAACGCCGAGAAATTTTGACGCATAAGACTTCGTTGAGCTATTTTTCCATCTTCAGTTGTATTTCTTCCTGTAAGAACAGAAAGCCAGAAGGAGACGCCCGTGGAGTAAATCACACCCATAGTTAGGAGAAATATCACAGGACTCCAAATGTAGCAGCCGCAAATGATGATTACAAAGAAGCTGAGACATTTTATGTAGATTTTGTATTCAATGTAGATCTCTGGGAAATAATCAACAACGAACCTCTGAATTGGGTCTACCGGGAATGAAAATGAGATCAGACCTCCGCATATAGATCCAAATATTGACGCTGGTATCAAATAAAGTAAAACTTTTTCAGTGAAGGTTTCTTTTCCTTTTTTCTTCTTCTTTCCATCCCAACAAAACTTTTCTAAATGACAAGAAATGAAAAAAAATATTATTCATTTATCTGAAATAAAGACATGAGATAAGAAAAACAACTCAGTTCTTTTCAATTCTGCAGAATGTGACAAAAATCATAGATGTTTATCGTAGCATTTGATTTATAGAAATACTCTCTATTAATGTCTATTAATCTATTAATCAATCACTATTAATAATTACCTTTGTTGGAAAGATCAAAAATGAAGCCCATGTTAGCTGCATTACAGACAGAGTCCACTTGGAATATTAAAATGTAATTCAATATGCACGCAATGCCAATGATGAGATTGTAGAAGATGTACATTATGATTTGAAAGGCGTCGAAAGTTTCATCGCGGATGTACATTTCTTTCAGAAGACGAAACGCTCCGTAAATGCAAACTACCCATCCAAATGACCACGAACAGTAGAGATGAGCCCAGGCTAATTTATCTGGATTAACAGACATCCTTTTCTCTTTACTATTCCACTTAAATGGGGTCACCTTTATGGCATTGTAGAAAGCAAAGTATCTCTTAACTGATTTTAACGCTCCGTCTGTAGCCATTTTGGGAAAAGAACTAGTTGAAATATGGTTTTGTATTTTACTGCGGCTAAAATGGAAATGATCGCGAAATAGTGATGGCTAGCTGTAGCCCAAAATTTTAATCAAGCAAAGTTTTTACAATATACCTATACAGTTTTTAAGGATTGTTCGATAATGCCGATACTCATAACAAATTCACTATATTATTAAAGATTGGAAGTAAGCGAGCTAAATACCTAGCATGAAATGGCTAAACATTGTCTATTAAATATTACATTAGCAGTTTACTACATTATCACATTAGCATTAGCAGTCCTGTTTACTGGAAATGAGATATGCTTTACAACAAGTTATAATAATATTATTATTGAAATAAGAAATAACCTTTCGCTAGACAACAAAACAAAAGTAATAGGAACGTATGTAATGTGTACAGATATAGTTTTCTCCATAGAAAGTTAATAATACTTTTATTATTGTTTTAATGGACTGATTAAAATGATTATAAATTGATTAATTGGTAAAGATGATGGTCACAATAGAAATCCGTAGTGTACAATTCGCTAAATTTGCAAATGGAAGTTATGTCCTTATTACGTTCACAAATTTTAATAAAAACTTCATTATAATTGATAATAGGTCCTAAGAACTGAAATGATTATAATAACATAACATACATATTATTGCGTAGAGCAATAAAGGTTAAGGTTTAAATGTTAAAAAAGACTTGCAGATGTAAAAGGGATCTCATCCCCATCAAAATGAAGAATCGAAGTGTAAGGCGGAGCTGGTAGAAATTGTAGAAAAACTATTCCGTTCCATGGTCTTTAATAATATATTAGGTTGAACAGAAAAGCGTATCTGATATGAGCATTATACGGTTAGGTAAAAGTGGACATAGAAAAGTTTATTTTGTCCATGATGAAGTATTTTGGGCCAGGGTGCAAGGGGCTATAACAGGAGTACTGAGGGCAATGGAAAACCGGTCTTCTTCTGTCCTAAGTACAGTATTTCATATTTATATTAAATCGAAGAAATAAGCACTTAGTGTGACCATATAATTATAGGAGTATACTAACTTGAATGTTCAAGCATAATAAGTATTACGTAAGAGAATTCATGTACGAGTGACTAATAGGTACTGTCTAGACAGTCCAGGATTTCATGAACAAAATCCAATGTATTTTAATGACACTCGAGGGAAATCAATGAACCTCTGTGTAATTATGTACGGAGAGTCTACTACCTAACTACTTGGAGCAAGACCGTTCACATCAGACTACGGATACCCGAGTTGGAGTTGGAGTGGACAGACGAGTGGAGTCTATATAAACAGTGAACAGTGCGGGATCTCACCAGAGTTTGCCGCCGACTTTCTCTCTCTCCACACCTTTGCTCTAGAGGAATACTCTCTGGATCTCTCTTCTCTCCTACCTAATATTTCTCACCCATATTCATCTCACTATTTCCCATTGTTGTATTGAACCTGTGAAGCTTAAATAAAAGGACACTTCAATCTGTCCATAAAACCCAAATCATTTCCCACTGTATTTCATTTCACTGATTACCATAACTATTTAAAAGTAGACCGATTTGAGGTAGAACCCGACCGTAATTCGCAAGCATCCTCTTTAGTTTGCCCCTATTTCAACTATTTATTTTACAACACACGCACATAAGGATGACATTGGTGGCTCCGTGAGTGGTCTATTCACTTTTATTTAGTCATTCTGTCAAGTGAAAATATTCCTTTTTCCTTCCTACTTTAACCCTTTCAAACGCAAATTCTAAAGTACTTCAAAGTGTTAGTTGGTTTTCGTGCCCTTAAGCACTTAAACCCCAATTTGGCTTAGGAGGTTGCTAATTTCTAAAATTTTGTCCTTTTAGAGTTGACTGGGAGCAGCAGAGTATTTGAGGTAGGACGAGAGAGATGAGGCAAACTCTCTCGCCCGTGAATAAGTAGCTACTTAACATCCACAATAAAGAATTATTAGAAATCAATTTCAGAATCTCGAAACAAATACAGAAATCTGTAAAGCATAAGGCTTAAAATTTGGCGTCAATAAAAAGATAAAATTGTGCGTTAATCGTAAGAATTAAAATCCGTTTTAGCAAAGAAATCCGTGAGAATCCGTTTACAGTGAAAGACAATGATTTAACATAACTGCGAAGAAACAATACCGCAATAATACTGAAAGACAATGATTTAACATAACTGCGAAGAAACAATACCGCAATAACAGTGAAAGACAATGATTTATCATAAATGCGAAGAGACAATACCGCAATAATAAAGACGGATTAATAAAACAGATATCGAATCTGAGCGCCGCGTAAGTCGCTATAACCAAATCCGCATATCAGCACACAAGTTGCAAAATATTGATTCCACACAATTGTGAAGAAATAAATTGATTCCACATAATTGTGAAGAAATAAGCAGAAACTTCTAAGATTTTCAGGGCAATTTGATCTATAGGTATTACCTGGATGGCTTGCGCGGACAGGTACTAAATGCTATGTGTAACATACATTGATAGATCAGGCAGGTACAAGAGGTTTTACAGGTCATAGCCTGAAAATAAGAAGTTAAATAATGAATTAAAAGGAATAAAACGGATAATAATAAAACTAATGGGTTTAAACAGAATATACTAAGAGTAATAAAATAAAACGGATTATAATGAAATAAAATGATTCAGACAGAATAATACGGATAATAATAAAATTAATGGGCTTAAACAGAATATACTGAGAGTAATAAAATAAAACGGATCATAAAAAGTAAAATCATATTACAAAAGAGTAAATAAAACAAAATTGTCAAAATAAATTGATAAGTATTGAGAGAAAGCCGATACTAGATTTAAAAGAATCTTTCAGGTCGAATCTAAATACAAATGGATAACGCGGGCGATATAAGTAAGGCAAAGCAACTTCGACAAGAAATGCAAGAAGTGGAGAAATCAATAAGAGAGAGCAGAAATTACTCCACGGATTCTATTAAATTTACAAGCACAGATGCTAAGAAGGAACCAGAAAAGAGTTCTCCAAATACTCAATTGAGAAAGAAAAAGTATTATAAAAGGAAAGCCAAAGTGGCCACAGTTGTGAAAGAAACTGATAAAACAGAGAAAACGATAAAAAATACGGTAGAAAAACCGACAGGAAATTCAGACAAAACAGTTGCTAAAGAAAAAGTTGTTGAGGAAAGACAAGGAGCGAAGTTCTTTGGACATTTCTATCCACAAAGATGTTTTTCAGCTAAATATGAACAACTCATTTTGCTAGAAAATTCACTCGAAAGAGCTATGATGGTTACGAGAAATTTAATAAATATTGAAAAGGTAAACCATTGCCAAAGGCAACCAGGCAATTTTCACCATTCACTAAGAGAAAAGCAGATCTCCGGGAACTAGCACAGGATTCAATCCACGAAGAGTGCAAGGAGACGACCATACAACGAAATCAAATCCTAAGAAATGCTATCATCTCTCAGCACCACGAGATAAAGGCATGCTGTTTCCCTGTTTAATTAACGGAATGAAATCCCATGTATTATTAGATACAGGCTCGGAAATAAATTTGGTCTCCAGATATTTAATTAGAAATGAGTCGCTTACACCATGCGAGGAAGGAATAACCATTATGAGTGTCTCTTCAGACGTAGTGTCAATTAATTTAGAGACAACAGTCGTATTAACATTTGGACCATCACAGATAAAAATGCAAGCGTACGTAATGAAAGACCTAAATATTCCTTGTCTAATAGGCAGCCACACAATGAGAGTCTGCCAACTACAAATTGACTTTAAGAGTCAGAGGGTAATTTTCCCTGAGGGACACTTCGTTTCGATGCTAGGATGCAATTATAGAAACGACAGATTTATGCCTCAAATTCAATTTAAACCAGAGATGACTCCTTCATACATGCTACGAAAATCAACTGGAGTATGGTCAACTCCTTCAGCTATACTACGAGCTCTTGAGGATCCAGAAAAATCACCAATACAAAATAAACCAGACATGTGGGAAAGCTGTCCACCAAAAGTTATTTTAGACGAAGGAACAAAAATTGTATTAGACGAAAGAACAGAGAGCGATTTAGACAAGAGGGAATTTCGCTTTGACTTCGACGATCAAATTGGAGTATGCTATACAGAAGAAGAATGCAAGATATCTGCTCGTAGAAATAAATTAATTAGTTTCTATGTAATCCTATATGGTCACTCAGAATATAGCGGGTTCGTCATAGACACGAAATTTGCTACTAAGTATGGTATAAAAGCAACAAGCATAGAATCAGAAGGTGAATGGGGTAGTCTAGGAGTTTTGCTAGAAAGAGACGAGGCAGTTACAATTCCTGCAGATACTCGCATAGGTCAATTGTTAAGACCACCACTAATGAACAGTAAAATACTGGCTGATTTATCATCTTTCAATGCCCATCCAATAGAAGAACGAAAGAAATTAATAGCAAAGATAAAAAAGGATTGGACAGTCAAAGACCATGCCTATTATAAATTGCTTCAAGACATAACAGATTTACAAGCAATGCCTCGCCAAAATGAGTCTACACCATCGAAGTCTAGACAGAGCAATATAGACAAATTACATAATTTATTAAAAGCAGGAGCCCCTCATTCATCGCTAATAGATGCAACTGCAGTAGCCTTGTGGACAGAACAAGTCAAGGATTTATTGGAGAAAGTAATTTACGTCGATGCGAAAAGTATTATACTACAAGCAATGAAGAGAGAAGTTACGGATTTAATTAACAAGGAAACGGACGAAGGGTCAATAGACAGCTCTACCTTAGATGAGAACTCTACAGATGAAGAGAGGAAACCAATAATAAAAGAACCAAGGATAAAGAAGAAAATAAAAGAAGAACCTACTACTACAGTAAATCACAGTACTACGTGGGGACTAGGAAAATTCTGGACATCAATGTTGATAATAGGAATAGGATTCTTATTACTGAAACCTAGTAAAGCTCTATCAACAGTACATCAACCAGTAATATGTAGACCAAGTGAAATTCCAATAACGGAAGGATACAATGAATTCTATTTACTAATTAACTTGAAAAGCCCATGCGAGATATTAACCAACGAAACGATTCATGAAGACCTACTCAAGCAAACGAAACAGCAGTGTGCAGAATTGTATGAAGAATATTTCATGAGCGAACTGGAAGAAATGTGTCCACATGGAAAGTATACAGAAGTACATTTACGATCAAAGCGATTCATATTTGGAATATTAATAGCAGTATTCGTTGTCGCAGTAGTAGCACCTATTGGTTTAGGAATTTCAGCCCAAATTACAGCTAGTATGGCAGCTTCAAAACTATCCACACTAGAACAGGAAAAGGAAGAAATGGAAAATAAGTTGGCGCAGTTGACAAAAGATATGGATTTGGCAAAAGAAGCAATAAAAATATTACAACAGAATGTAAAATTACTTCAATCAGATACAAGAGCATTAGAAACTGATTACGCTCAAACAAAAGCAAAATTAAGCGCTTCTATTTATGCAATTTCATATATCACTTCCAGATTGTTAACTGCAAAACAAATTTTACAAGAATCCAAACGACATTTCAAGGAGAAGAAACTGTATGCTCCATTATTTGACTTCCTAGGATTTGAACTACCATGCAAAGATAACTGCCCAGTTCGTCTTGGAAAGTTGAAAAGTTGTAAATTGGCCCATGATAGAAAGAAACTTTACCTTGATTTTATTACACCAGTCATTAACAATACATTACATCTATTGGAAGCCGATCCCTTCGAATTAATCCATCAAACTAAGACACAGACGTGTCGTATTAATTACAGTGGTCCTTCGAATGTTATTATATCGTCCCTTCACCAATGCGTATATTCAGTGAATGTTAAATATTCAGATTTAATACTATCACCATCAAGTAAATGTGACCACAGCATGGCAACACAAAATATATCAAGATACTATTCAATGACAAAATGCCATCCACGACATGATAAGGACGAGTTGAATTTCGTTCAAGTAAAGAAATTAGACTTTCAAAATTATGTCTATTGCTATGGAAACAACATTACCATTGGCACTCTGACACAACCTTGTCCTTCGGAAGTTTTCGCATTAACAATTATTGCAGCATTTAGCATAAATGATCAATTCTATAAAGCTGGAGAATTAAAATTGAATCATCAAGAAGAAATAGATCCACTTTTTACGATGCGTACTAACTGGATTCTTCAACCAAAAATTCATAAAGGAGAAATTTTAGCGGATATTGAGCTGAAAGATTCTTTTAAAAATAGGCATGATAAACTTTCAGAGTCTCATACATACCTACAAATTTTAGCAAGCGGAGTTGTAGTGCTTGCAATTCTGATCTTCAGCTTGATTGTTGTCGTTCTATCAGTCAAGAAGTTTTATCGATCTAAAGCAGAGTTATTAAGTGACGACTTATAACTTATTTCCTTGTACAGGTGTAAATATATAAAAGAATTCAACCACGCGTGGCCAGTAACTAAGCTTAAAGCAGTGTAATTAATTAATCTAACTCTAAGAATGTAAATAGATAACATAGTTTGAAAAATTCTAATATGAAGTCAAATTCATGCTCGGTACACACGGGACCATTCCAAAGATTGTAAAGACAATGGAATAATGACATAAGAAATGTAAAGTAATGAAATTCAAATATTCAAACCTAGTTAAATGTGCACATAACTAGATCTGGAGTAGAGTAACTTTAACATTTAATGTATATTATTGTACAGGAAGGTAATCAAAAATTATCAATAATCATATGAAACTATCTATGTGAGGTATATAAATGTAATAATGTAACAATGATTCATGTCAATGCTTATGAAAAAGATAAGGAAATTATGACCAACACGACACGCACTCGAATACGATGGTCACTCAACATGTACTCTGGCCCACTGTCAAGTATAAGTATCATTAGGTACAGGTTTTGGCAAATCGTGAATTGACAGGGACCGTGTCGTCTCTCTATACCTTCAACTTATACCAAGGATAGGTAAGGTTGGGAAGAATATCAGAAACAGGTAGTGTTTGGTAAAATGATAACATGGAAATAAGGTACATACTTACAGGAAATTACATATTTACAGGAGGTTTAGGAAGCTAATCTGGTAATGAAACGTTACAAACAAGCTTATGTTTGTTAAAGGAAATTGTAGATTTAAATTCGTGAGAACAGAACGAACATCTTTTATTGTGAGTCTTCTCATGGACTTGCATGTTGAATTTGGTCGCAAATCTTTTTTCACAAAAAGAACACTTGAACCGTAGATTATGAGTCTCTAAGTGGTAGCGGAGTTTCCTATAAGTGTCGAGAGTGATACTACATTGAGGGCATTTAAAGTCCGATTTATTGACATCTACAGGGGGTATAACAACAGGTTTCAATTTATTATTGCAATTAACAGCAGTAAACGTCTCTTTAGTAACAAGTTCTTGAGATTTAGAAATAGCCACTACTGTAGATGTAGAGAGAACTTGGTATTCAACAGCAGGATTGGGAGTATCAAGAATAGAGAGTTGACATTCTTGGGATGGTGATTCTGACCATAACAACACCGCCGATGTGACAGAACTTCTAATTGAAGTAAAACTTGAAAGGCATTTCGGGCATTTCGCAGAAAGAGATTTCTTGAGACGATCCTTAGTATGCGACACTAAACAATGTTCATGGAAGCGGTGATCGCAAGTAATAACTTTCTGATTTTCAATTATGCAAGGAACTACAAATGATGAACTAACTTGTAGTCCACATCGACAAAGATGTAGTGGATTTAAATTAATAGACGTTTGGAGATGAGCGAAACGTGTCAATTCAGAGTCTCGAGTTCTGAGAGTAGACAGAAGTATAGTTATTGGACAAACATCACCATGTTCACGAATTTTCTGATGACGTTTCGTAGTATTTGAGTAAAGAGGTGTCTCTGCAACTTTATGAGTAGTAGAAGAAGAAGCAGTCGAAAGAACGCGAATTTCCAAATTAAAGGCATCAGGATAATTCCGCAAACAGTCTTTAAAATCTTGAAGTGTATTCAAATGCGAAAAATTTGTAACATAATAGTTCTTGAGACTACGTACAATATAAGGAGCAGCATTGTACATAGGCAGAAATTACGATGTCGCCAACAGTCTCCGGACTAAGATGAGTTAAAAGTTTTGACAGACAGGGATTGATCAGGGCTAAAAGATTATAATAATCTGCTAAATGCAGAACTCCAACAAGCAAATCATAAGAGGAAGGCAGAAAAACCATGCCGCTGTAAATATACCGAAGTACGTAATTCATACTTTGAGGAGATATATCTTTATAGCAAATTTTTCCTTCTCGAGCTTCTTTCCATCCATTTTCGAAATATTTTGCAAAGATCCGATTTCTTGCTGAAAGTATATTCCGATGAACAGGAATTCGAGTGATTGAATCTTCATTTATGAATTCAAGTGTAAAATCCGAGAATTCCCCAGTTGACAGCATATTCAAGAGTTGCTGTTGAAACTCGTATTGATCCGAACCGACGGCTGTTGAATTGCACAAACAGTCAGTTTCCAGTAAAGATCTTAAATGAGGAGCAATTGAGTTGACAACTTGAGGAGTCTCCAAAATATGAAATTTCATAATAATTCTAAGAGAATTATTTGGCAGCAAATTTTCATAATTTTCATCCAATTTGTAAAAGGAGCGAACATCTAAAAACCCGTAACGGTTGTGAGCAGTATTGAGACCAGGCCGATACTCTTGATAACCAGCAAAATTAGTTCGAGCCAGAATATCTTGATTATCGTTGCGTAACTGAAGAAAAAGTTTAACTTCATAAGATTGCATGCCACCTTCAATTTCTTCTAAGTAGGCCCAAACACTCAGGTAACCGTTCGATCCACTCAATATAATGGAAAATTTTGATTGAAAGTCGCTTCCCTCTGCGACTGTAAATCTCTTATGGGACATCACAGCTTTGCATTCTAGATCACCTCGATACCAGATGGTGTCGAAATTTTTGAAATTCCAATGGACAATACTCTTGTTGACAGGATAATAGGTAGTTGATTCCGATGTTGTAGTCTTGTTAGAGCTTGTCTTCAAAAATTCCTGTGTCAATTTGTTTTCAGCCATCTATAATCGCAAAAAGCAGGGTTAAAGCAAATGAAATACGGCGTGAGGAAATAAAAATTAGCGATAACTACTGAGTCTTGTACATGGGTAGGTATGAATTATTGAAAAACTGTCAGAAACCAAAATTAAATAACATTTTGAACCTGTCAATTAGATGAGAATGGAAAATTATGGTTGAGTTTAAATTATTAATCCGAAATATTATTATGGCAACGAATAGAAACTTAAGAAATGCAGAAAATACAACAGTCATTTGTATTAATACTTTAGCACAGAAATGATTCAATGTAAATTAACCTTGAAACACGCCATTTAAAATCCAAGTGCGAAATCATATTTAAAAAATTTTTAGGATCAATTTCCAACAACTAAAATTATCAAGAATTAATCTAGAAAACAGTCAAAAAAGTCCACTTAGAATATCAACTTCATAAAATCAATCTAATTCTTTAATAAAAGCCTAATATACATACGAACTAACACTTACTATTCAGGTAAATGGTTAGTATGAATAAAAACAGTTAAGAGCCAAATCAAATTCAAACGCTTGACACGAAAAAGGAATCTAACTGTTTAGAACTAATAATTTTCACTACTTATTTATTGCTCTTTCTCATCAAATGGCAATCCATAATATTGTATAACTCTTATTTGCAGGAGGTTTCATATCAACATTACGTATATTTTATTGTGCCTCAGACAAATTTTCTCTTTTCTATTAATATTATTAACAACTATTTCAATTTAACTTTTCGTTCACTTATCAGAATGATATTCCTCGGAATACAGCCAAAATACACAAAGGATACACTCTTTTCAATCGGGGGTATTAAAATATTTTTAACATCATAGTTTAACCTCTATTTGCATCTTATCAACAATTATATTCGTAATGGAAATTTAAAACGCACCAAATTATAGGATCAGTATAAAATGATATCAGCAATATAAACGAATACTCTACATTTGATAACCTGGGACGGTATTCTGATTTTTGCGGTAAAGTTGCGATATTGCAGGAGTTGTTATATCAACAAATCCATACTCTCATGACAGTTAAAATCGACGACAATTATGAGAATATGGACATTAATATCTCTCGTGGTACCTATACATTTGCTGGCAATTTATCTTTGTGGAGAGATTCAGAATATCGCTCCTGATCTTTAAATTAGTTGGTATGAAGACTTGTAAAATGCACGGATGTCATTTTATTTTGTTGCTATGAAGTTATCATTGAAATTTGCATTGAACCATCAAATTACACAGTAAATTTCTCTTTCCTAGGATACAAGATAAAATTTTTTTTGAGGTATTATGAATAAATTATTATTCACCTTGATCGATACTTTACTAACTCAAATTCGTAGGTAGGACTACTCTATTTTGTGGACACACTTTATTTTATATTTAGGTATGCAATTTAGGTTTTCACCTGAGATACTGAGACACATTAAAACTCTTCAGTATAATATACATGAGTCTACATTTGTCTCAAGTTTCCCATTTTGATAATCATCTCTCATCACTTGTATCAGAGGGAAATAAATAACAGTTTCAGTTCAATAACATCTGGACTAAAATAACAATGGAGGTGTGCAAAAGTTTTATCCAATAAGTTGGTATTAAGTATAAAAATACAGATATTGTTTAATACTGATGAAGGATTAATTTCTAATTCGGCGAAATCAAAATGTGCAAGTGTCATTTCAATACTCCGTTAGTTATCATTGAAGGCTGTAGTCTATAAAAAACCTGGAGTCGGGAGCCGAGAGTGCTGACTATTGCCCTTCTACTATGTTTATCTGAATAACTATAACATCCATCTACCCTATATTTACAAATAGCAAGAGCATTTTCCATGTAGCATGTAAAAACAGAAACTAATAATATGGTCGACACAAACAAACATACTCTGAGTATATACATACACTAAGGTAAGTGCTAAAGTACCAGACGATCTACTTTTTAAGATACCGAACGCGGGTTGGGTTAGGTTCCCGGTTGGATTGGCGTCTATCTTAGCACTGATTCCACTCATTGGCCTTAGTTGTATTTTGTACATGAAGTCGTGGGGATGGAACACACAATAGGAAAGAAAGCTGAATTCCCACTTTCTCCCACAATCAATTCATCTCAACATCCCACTCACTTTATTTTAGGTGTAAGCAATAAAAACAATTGCTACTAACCCAACTAAAAGATATTCTTTACCATCAAAATTACACTAGCAAGATTTCAATTAAATTACACCGTTAACTTCGTTCATCAAAATCATTTTAAAACTCTTACATTAGGCAATTTCTAATTCTCGGGTAATAAGAGTAGAGTATTCTCTTGTAAAACAGATTATATTCCGAGCAAAAATAAACAATAATAATTGCTATTTCACCAACATAACAAAGTTAAAAACATAAAGATTCTCTAACGAGATAATAGTACTTAAATTCAACTACATTCAACTCAAATTAGCTTCCAAATGTACTCCAAATAGATTATACTATTTCTTTTCTCTCTACTAAGGTCCAAATTGTTAGTAATCTGTAATCACTCAAAACATGTATTTCTAGTTAGGAATAATTAATTCTGACTGTAGAAGGTTTGTGGTTCCTAGTATACTATAATAGCCAAAAGATGTTGGGAAATACATTATTTAACGCGTTTTATCTCTCAGCAAGACCATGGCAATTACGACAATTACGAGACCACATAATAGCCTACTGAGGGAAGTGATGACCCGAACGAGAATTGAATAAGTAGAGGGGACATTTCACTTTTATCGTCCACTACTTATCAAACAGCAGAGTATTACGTATAGTTGTACCCAGGATGACACAGATTCAGTCAATAGATATAATATGGTTCTGTGTTATAGACAAAATTCCCTTGTGTGAAGTGGTGTGTTCACATCTATTGTCCAAAAGAGGGACGGAACACAACTCAATACAGAGTTTAGCTAAATGAGCTATTTCTATTTACAATATATTGCACTACATAATAACGGAAGATAAACCACTACAATAGCAAATCAAGCGATAGTCCATTCATTGATATGATGTAGGGGATTCTATGTTGGATAAATGGACACTACAAACATGAATATACCTATTCCATTCACTATAGACTGAGTGATTCCAACTGAGTTGTGACTAAATTACCTACACACAGTTCACGCACTCAAATTTTCGATCTCTGAAAAACTTTGTTAATTCTCTACCTACAATTCTCAACCTACATACATCTCCACCAACTAAACCAGAGTAAATAATAAAAATTAGTAAGAACTACTAATTAAATTACTTTCTTAAAGATTAAACCAAAAGATCTTTATGTATATATAATTACTGAAATGAATTTATGATACGTTAGCACACAGCGATTTCCACTGAGCTGTTGTACTAACTACATATTAGACAGCAATTTCTGACACTAATTATGTAGATACACAAAAAGAATGACTTCCTACACCAATGAACGAGTGTATAAGCGATTTGTATACAAAATAAAGTAAAACGCACTCTTTCACAGAAATTATGTAGTATGGATAGCTAGATTTTAATTGAAATATCAACACAAGACTCAGAGTTGATAATTTGATAAGCAAAATGATACCAATAAAAATTAGCTTACCGTGAGTAGACGGAAATCCAATTACGAGTCAAATTAACACCGATATATTCGAGATGATTATTCCAAAACACAAACCAAGAGTTGAAGTGAGAATCCGATACAAATTGAAAATTATTGAAGACACTTGAGCAGTTCGACTTTAAATTGTCAACTGAATTGAAAATGCATCCAAGGTGAGCAGATTGACCTACAAAATTTGAGCTAAGCTGCATGCAAGATAAAAAGCAGGAAAGCAAAGCAGCAGGCCAGGTGTCAGAAATAAAGTACATAAATAGATACCCGTTTCATTCACAAAGAAATGCAGGTAATGTTGTAAAAGTCAAATAAAAGCTTACAATCGCGTCGGCTTAAAGACTTGAGTGACCAACGCAAACTTGTATTGTAATGTAATACATACAAAAGTGCATCCGACGGACAAATTGAAAGAATCATTGTTACATGGATATGAAAATATCAATGTATAACGTTAACTATAGGTAGTAAAAATTGAAGCATTTCAATTATTACCGAATGTGGAAACTGAAGCTTATTGAGGCATTATACATTGTATACTGTTGTACATTATGTACTACGTAAATAACATCTGTATCAATGAAATACGCCTACTATGTAAAATGAATTTATCAGTCTAACTAATAATAATAATTCATGTTCGGCTTACATTTAGAGTAGATTTACGGCTAAAATTTTAAAATATTGTATGACTGAAGTGCTAAGTGCGAGAATGTAAATAGATTTAATGTAAGTTAAGATGCAACAAAAATACCAAAAAGAATCAAGTAGATGACCTTGTATATACCTATGTAGCAGGCTTTTGACCTATAATTATATGCTATATCTATCTCTAGTAGTTCACGGAGTTCACTTAAGGAAAGCAGGGACGAATGTGACCATATAATTATAGGAGTATACTAACTTGAATGTTCAAGCATAATAAGTATTACGTAAGAGAATTCATGTACGAGTGACTAATAGGTACTGTCTAGACAGTCCAGGATTTCATGAACAAAATCCAATGTATTTTAATGACACTCGAGGGAAATCAATGAACCTCTGTGTAATTATGTACGGAGAGTCTACTACCTAACTACTTGGAGCAAGACCGTTCACATCAGACTACGGATACCCGAGTTGGAGTTGGAGTGGACAGACGAGTGGAGTCTATATAAACAGTGAACAGTGCGGGATCTCACCAGAGTTTGCCGCCGACTTTCTCTCTCTCCACACCTTTGCTCTAGAGGAATACTCTCTGGATCTCTCTTCTCTCCTACCTAATATTTCTCACCCATATTCATCTCACTATTTCCCATTGTTGTATTGAACCTGTGAAGCTTAAATAAAAGGACACTTCAATCTGTCCATAAAACCCAAATCATTTCCCACTGTATTTCATTTCACTGATTACCATAACTATTTAAAAGTAGACCGATTTGAGGTAGAACCCGACCGTAATTCGCAAGCATCCTCTTTAGTTTGCCCCTATTTCAACTATTTATTTTACAACACACGCACATAAGGATGACATTAGAAGTCAAAAAGCCATTTCTTGCTGCTATTCCTACACAAAGACTACGGAAATTACTATTTTCTGTAGCATCAGATACACTTGGGATAAATATGGTAATGAATATTCTGATGAAATTGAACTGTTGTCAAGTAATTACTTTAAGGCCTGTTCTATGTGTTTAAAATGGCTTCATAACTTATGTATATTCCTAGTAATCCTGACACAGATTCTTAATCCGAATTAGAACGTAAAACATGATACCCGTGATTGTTAATGCCCCATTTCAGTTACAAAAGATTCTAATGTAAACGTATCTTTGGTCTTGTTTCTATGCGCAATTTAGTCACTATTTCACATATCCAAAGCTTTGCAAAGCCAAAACTATATGTTTTGTAATTAAGTGGAAAACTGGGATACCACCAATGCTATCTAAAGGTTCGGTTGGGGTAAACCGTGAATTGTACAAGAAATTATAGTATACCTGTTTATTTCTAGACTTATTGTTACTGATTTTCAACTTTAATTTAAAAGATTCAATTTTGACTAAATAAAATCGTTCAAGTATTATGGAATTTAGTATTCGTTCTATGGCTTTTCTTACTTCTTCGTAGTGCCCAAACTCCTATCGCCCCTTGCTAAAATGAGATGATAAAATGAGGCCAAAATGACCTCATGTTAGGGACAAAATCACTTGTTTTATGGTCATATAAACATTAACTCACATTATACCATGTTTTTCAAAATGTAATACAATACATTACTTATATTTGGACTTACCGATGAAACTGAGTAAGTAAAAGTCCTACTAGAGTACCTATAGTAAACAGTTTTTTTACAACTTAAAGGGGGAACCAAATTTTAATCCTTTTAAGCTCTGTCGATAAACAGTATCTCAGCATACTGTTTATAGTTTACAAGGCTTAAATAAAGAGTAAAGGTTTATGGGGCTGTAGAAAAACTCATTTTGTCAGTAAAAAAAGCCATATTGTCATTAGTCCAAGGAGAGGTAAATAATATAGTCTTCAGGGTAATTCGGAAAAAAGTACAAAAGGCAGTAGAACGAGTAACAATAGCAGTTACAAGGCGCTTTTGATTTAGTCAAAATTAAATTAAATAATGAGATTAATACCAATATTATATTGAATGGCTAATACAGTAAGTCAAGTCTACCATAATTATAAGCCTAATTATCATGACTAAAGTATAAAGGTAATCTGGCGCACGCGCATTGAATAATTAATGTTTTTAATAATGTACCCCAAAGCAGTTTACCCGAAGCCCACTATTAGCAAATTGTCTTTGTCGGGTAACTTCGGAAGGCACCCGACAATAGCATGTTGCGTGTGGTGGACGTCGGGTAAACTGCTTTGGGGCACAATATTAAATACCTTTGTATTTACGTATGTTTGTGTGTTTGTATGTGTGTATATGTACAAATGAGCAGAGCCCCCAGCCGTAATATTTAGTGGCGGCGGCGGTTGATCCCCCATTTTTCATCGGTTGAGCCTCCTTAGACGAGGTTTACCGGATGCGGCTGATAAATATCATTTTTAAAGTATAAACGCGAAGTTTGGACGTGTGTAGTGAAATATTCCTTACGTTTCTAAGTATGTTGCATACCAATGCACCATAGATGTAAACATAACCGTCCACCATCCCATGCGGATGTTTGGATGGGCTGGAAGGACAATTACTTTGATGTCGGTAATGGGCTGGATTGGATTGGATGGAGGCAATTTCGTAAATGTTGATGATGGGCTGGATGTGATGGGTACAGTAGCCTGGATGGTCATTATAGGCTGGATGGAAAGGAGTTGGTTGTCACATCCTTTGGAGTGTATCGAATGTGTTTTAGGCAAACAAAAGACACCATACTATCTAAGAAGCTTATTTTTACGACTACAAGGTTTGAAATAGCCGACCGTAAGAAAAGACATGCTATTTTTTAATTCTCATACAAACAAATACAAATAAATGTTAGAATTAAGCAACCTGTACGTAGATACTTGTTACGAAATATTCTTTAAACTTCTAAGCTTTGATATCGAGTATGTTTGGTGTGCTGGATGAGAACCAATACCTTCCCATCCGGATGTCATGATGGGTTGGATTATCAAAAGATATTCATCAATAACCTATCTATCTATATCATACCAATAGTATAAAGCTGAGATGGAATTGCGCAATAAATAAAGGGATGGATGAAATTCGTGTTAGTACGCCGCGCAGGGAATTTATGAAATTTTCTGCGGTTGAAATCTTCGGTCTGTCATTGAATTTCGGGCTAATATACAGTCGCTAGAATATTACATGTTTCAACATTTTTCTAGAACATCTTATGTGCTAGGTTTCACTTAGTAAGCATTATAACATTATAAGAATTCACGGTTTTACTAGAGCGTTAGATACCCCGCGGGGTCTTCCAGTTATCTATTTGACTGCAATGTGAACCTTTTTTGCATTGTGGGGAAATTTGATCACTTTACGGATGCTGGCAATGCCATACTGCGTTTACATCATAGATATAGAAAGGGGATTTAGATAACGCATAACAAAATAACAGGATAAGTAACAGGATATTGTAAACAGGCAAAAAGCTTCCATTCTCCACACTTTTTACACACGTTTCCCGGTCTTGTACTTTCGTACAACAAACGCTTCCATATAAATTAATACATTGTGAGATAGGGAAATGTTTCTTCTAGTAGCGTGTGTTAGTGTGTTTCTAATTCTATGGTTTACATATATAATTCTTACGAAAATAAGAACATGTTGATTTTTACTAACATACTAGGAAGACGTTTTCAAACTAACAGTCGGTCTGAACGGTCTGTCAGTCCACAATACAAATAGAAGGACATTAGCATAGTATTCTTAGAATGAGCGTCTTATCATCTCTTGTAGATAACAAGATACCTTTCTATTGAATTGTGCTGCGATAATTCAATACCTCATGATTTTGTGCTATATACATTACTTTACCACTATAGATATTTATATCCTATGCATTCACGTCACCAATAATCTCATCATGTTCATGTTTCATGCCCATTTCAGGAAATAGAATTCATGTCAGTACTGCCGCCGTTATTATTAGTTCTACTGCCTTTCGTACATTTTTGGTACTGCCCCGAAGACTTTATTTTACCGCTCCTTGGTCTAATGACAAAATGGCTTCTTTTTACTGACAAAGTGACGTTTTCTATAGCCCCATGTACACCATGCCAAATTATAGTATTGATTATTTTAACCTGTATGCGTATATACAGTATCGACTTCTGTAACTTTCGTAATAAAAATCTTTGATTTTTTGTTTGGTCCCTAAATGCTACTACTTTAGAAATCTTTATTCAAATTATTCCTACAGATGTCAAAATTCTGGCACCACGAAAGGGGTGAAAGTTTTTCTGTTTAGCTCTAGGTGCATATTCCATATATCAATTCTCTCAATTTTCTCTCGAAAATGATAATAAATTTTCTGCTGTAAATGTAGTTTTTTATTTTCCACCATGCATTTTTAAATCCTAACTCAATAATAGGAATATCCGCTTTTATGAATTGATGACCTACTATTTAAAAAAAAATTTTCCAGCATTTTAGAATATTTTAACGATTATGTACCCGCAGAACTGACAAACGCATTGGCTGTATTAATTGTTTATTGCAGCTGTCAGTTCAAATCCACGGACATGATTAAATCAATGGATCAGTGTCGATCGAGGATGAAATTTGAAAAAATTTCCAAAATCAAACGAGATTATTCCGCATCCCTTGGCTACTCTCCTTAAATGTTTAAATTACTGGAGAGCACTTATAATATGAGGTGTCTGTTTTCCTACTTCAATACTTTAAAGAAAGTAGTTTAATACAAGGCTATAGTTTCCATTAAAGATATTATAATATGTACCTATATTATATAAGCTAGACTTACTTATGGCTGAGTAATGGCTTATAGATATTAAGTTGTTATAAATCAAGTATATACAGCTATGTGGAAATATAGAATAACCCAAGTAAGTCGTGGTAAAATATATATCCACGCATTTCAAATGAGGAAAAATTTACATTCTTAATAACCTATGCAATGCAGTTATAACATAATTCACGAATCATTTTAAATGGGCAAATTATTCTATAGCTTTGCATTGCATTTGTCGATCGTTTACTATTTTTCTGCATGTAAAAATGATCTATTAAATAGCACATTTGATTTACACTATTCGTGTTATATTTTACCATGGCTTAAATTGTTGTACATTGCTATGGAATTTTTATGAATGTTACAGTAAACTAATTTGTTTAACAAAACTTTTTTCAATCAAACAAGAATCAAGCCAAAAGGATGAAAATAATTTCCATATTATATATATTAATATTTTCCTAAGTTCTCTGGAAAATGTATATTTCTTTGATTTTATTTTAGTCATAGCAATATAAGTCAAATTCTTTTTAAGCTATCATAATGTAGATAGGGCTTGGATTAGAGAGCTATGAAGAAAAGTATTGCGGATTCACGGGAAAAACTATAAGCACAGTGATTAAGTAGTACCTGGATCTGTATTTATACTTCACTGCTAAGCTATGTATAAGGAAAGTAATTTAGTACAAGGCTAGTTTGATTACTTAGATACATGTGATCTATCCATTTGCAGAGATTCAATATTTAAACCACGCCATAACTTTGGTTTTCACAGTTGTCAGTTCATATCTATGGACATGATTAAATCAATGGAGTAATCGATGATAAAGCCATTGACTTGCAATGTCGATCCTTGATGTAATTTGGAAAAAGGTCCAACATCAAACGAGATTAATCGGCATCCCTTAGCAACCCTCCTTAAATATGGATCCTCAACATTCCTCTTTCTGAGTAAACAGATTTTAGACTGCACGTAGAAGTTTGCTGCCCGAGGAGTGAAGACTAACAGCATTCCATAAATAAATGCGACACTAAGGGCATAAGAAGATATCCAGGCATCGGAATAATATCATACATCTTGACAGTGGCGAAGTTGCAGACGACGGCGATGATTGATCCGATTCCAAATATTACTAGTGTCCCATAAATTACCAGTTTCATGACCTCTACATTGAAAATGTAGCTTGATTTGAACAGAATCAACGCCGAGTAATTTTGACGCATAAGATTTCGTTGAGCTATTTTTCCATCTTCAGTTGTATTTCTTCTTGTAAGAACAGAAAGCCAGAAGGAGACGCCCGTAGAGTAAATCACGGCAACAGTCATGATCAATATCACAGGACTCCAAATGTAGCAGCCGCAAATGATGATTACAAAGAAGCTGAGACATTTTATGTAGATTTTGTATTCAATGTAGATCTCTGGGAAATAATCAACAACGAACCTCTGAAGAGGGTCAACCGGGAATGAAAATGAGATCAGGCCTCCACATAGAGATCCAAATATGGACCCTGGTATCAAATTAAATAGCACTTTTTCCATCAAGGTACCTTTTCCCTTCTTCTTCTTTCCATCCCAACAAAAGTTTTCTAAACAAGAGATAAAAATGTATTATTCATCTGACAAATAGGCATTGATTAAAAAACAACGCAGTTTTTTTCAATTCTGGAAGATGTGAGAAAAAATTTATAGTAGCCTTTAATTTATAGAAAATACAATTAATTAACAAGTACCTTTGTTGGACAGATCGTAAATGATGCCCATGTTACATACATTGCAGAAGAAGTCCACTTGGAATATAAAAATGTTATTTAGTATGCACGCAATGGCAATGATGAGATTGTAGAAGATGTACATTATGATTTGGAAGGCTTCAAACTTTTCATCGCGGATGTACATTTCTTTCAGAAGACGAAACGCGCCGTAAATGCAAACTACCCATCCAAATGACCACGAACAGTAGAGATGAGCCCAGGCTAATTTATCTGAATTAACAGACATCCTTTTCTCTTTACTATTCCACTTAAATGGGGTCACTTTTATTGTATTGTAAAAAGCAAAGTATCTTTCGAATGATTTTAACGCTCCGTCTGTAGCCATTTTGGGAAATGAACTAGTTGAAACTTCTTGTCATGTATTTTACTACAGCTAATAAATATAAATGATCGCGAAATAGTTATGGCTAGCTGTATCCCATTTTCAGTCCAAATTGTAATCGTGCAAAGTTTTACAATATACCTATACTGTTTTTAAGGATTGTTTGATAATGCCGATACTCATAATAAATTCAATATATTATTAAAGATTGGAACTGGAAGTAGCGAGCTGAATACCCTTGAGCAGCATGAAATGGCTTTTTTGCAGACATTGTCTATTAAATATTACAGTAGCAGTGTCATGTTTACTGGAACTGGGATATACTATACTATAAGTCATAATATTATTATTGAAATAAGAAATAACCTTTCGAAAGGCAATAGAACAAAAGTGGTAGGAACATTTAGAAACATTTAAGTAAAAAAATTTAGGTAGGAATTATTTCTACACAAATATTGCTTTTAATCATAGAAAGTTTGTATTCGATTGATTTGATTGCCACAATAGAAATCCATAGTTAGAAAAATTCGCCAAATGTGCAAATAGAAGTTATGATCTTATTACTTTCACAAATTTCGATAAAAACTTTTTATAATTAGGCCTAAGAACTGAAATGATTATAATAATAGGTACACAAAGGCATTGCTTAGGTTTCGAATGTTAAATAGGCTTGAGAATTTAAAAGGGATGTCCATCAAAGTGGGGAATGTAAATGTAGGACAGAGCTGGTAGAAATTGTAGTATTCAGTTTCACAGTCTTTAATAATATATTATGTTGTGTTGAACGGAAAAGCATAATATCTAATATCTTATACGACATTATACAGGTAGGGGTAAAAGTGGTCGTAGAAAAAGTTATTTTGTCCATAAAATAAAATCTTTTGGGGCATAGTACAAGGATCCTCAACAGCACAGAGTTCAGTATTAGCTGGTCAAAGCAACATTTGATCTTCCAACCGGGGAAAAGGGTTAACGTGAGTAGTGGGCAAAAAGGGCCAAAGTAAACCAAAATTTTAAAAAATTGCGCCAATTTTTACATCCCTTAGTGTATCTTTTAGCCCCATTTTGACTTTTGCCCATTTTGTCCCTATATTGTCCACTAGCCACGTAACCTCTCAATTCACCCGCACACTAGCCACTTTTGCACCCTAGCCGCCTAGACAGACTAGATACATAACACTGGCTAGTTGAACTCTGGCCTTAACAGGAGTACTGAGGGCAATAGAGGCAGCCTTCTGTCCCAAGTACATTGTTCCATATTTATACTAGCACTAGTACAGTGACCCGTCCTACGGACGGGGTTAATAACAGGGTGCTTGAAATTTCAAAAAAATAATAAAAATATTTAAGAAAACGATTTTAAAAAATATTCTAAAATTTATTATTTACAAAAATGTTTTATATATTTCTTTTTATTTCTAAATAACAAACCCTTAAACTTATGAATTTAACTCTATACCCATTTTTACGAATTTTAGTTTAAAGTCTCCCACTTATGCTACACCCTTTTACGAATTTTAGTTTAAAGTCTCCCACTTATGCTACACCCTTTTACGAATTTTAGTTTAAAGTCTCCCACTTATGTTACACCCTTTTACGACTTTTAGTTTAAAGTCTCCCACTTATGCTACACCCTTTTACGAATTTTAGTTTAAAGTCTCCCACTTATGTTACACCCTTTTACGACTTTTAGTTTAAAGTCTCCCACTTATGCTACACCCTTTTACGAATTTTGGTTTAAAGTCTCCCACTTATGCTACACCCTTTTACGAATTTTGGTTTAAAGTCTCCCACTTATGCTACACCCTTTTACGAATTTTAGTTTAAAGTCTCCCACTTATGCTACACCCTTTTACTAATTTTAGTTTAAAGTCTCCCACTTATGCTACACCCTTTTACTAATTTTAGTTTAAAGTCTCCCTCTTATGCTACACCCTTTTACTAATTTTAGTTTAAAGTCTCCCTCTTATGCTACACCCTTTTACTAATTTTAGTTTAAAGTCTCCCTCTTATGCTACACCCTTTTACTAATTTTAGTTTAAAGTCTCCCTCTTATGCTACACCCTTTTAGAATTTTAGTTTAAAGTCTCCCACTTATGCTCCACCCTTTTATAAATTTTAGTTTAAAGTCTCCCTCTTATGCTACACCCTTTTACGAATTTTAGTTTAAAGTCTCCCACTTATGCTCCACCCTTTTATAAATTTTAGTTTAAAGTCTCCCTCTTATGCTACACCCTTTTACGAATTTTAGTTTAAAGTCTCCCACTTATGTTACACCCTTTTACTAATTTTAGTTTAAAGTGGCTCCGTTGGATTCCACTTCTGTGCTGCTTCGAGAGAGAAGAGCAGCAAAGAAGTGGAATGAGCTGAGATATTATTGTTTTGTGTGACTTGTGTGTGTTGAGAGCCTGGATTTATTTGTACCATTCCAACGCCACTGAGCCAAATTCAGGCTCTCAAATAATAACACACACAAACACAACAAATGCACCCAAAATATAAGAGAGATTAGTTTAAAGTGGCTCCGTTGGATTCCACTTCTGTGCTGCTTCGAGAGAGAAGAGCAGCAAAGAAGTGGAATGAGCTGAGATATTATTGTTTTGTGTGACTTGTGTGTGTTGAGAGCCTGGATTTATTTGTACCATTCCAACGCCACTGAGCCAAATTCAGGCTCTCAAATAATAACACACACAAACACAACAAATGCACCCAAAATATAAGAGAGATATGCTCCACCCTTTTATAAATTTTAGTTTAAAGTCTCCCTCTTATGCTACACCCTTTTACGAATTTTAGTTTAAAGTCTCCCACTTATGCTCCACCCTTTTATAAATTTTAGTTTAAAGTCTCCCTCTTATGCTACACCCTTTTACGAATTTTAGTTTAAAGTCTCCCACTTATGTTACACCCTTTTACTAATTTTAGTTTAAAGTGGCTCCGTTGGATTCCACTTCTGTGCTGCTTCGAGAGAGAAGAGCAGCAAAGAAGTGGAATGAGCTGAGATATTATTGTTTTGTGTGACTTGTGTGTGTTGAGAGCCTGGATTTATTTGTACCATTCCAACGCCACTGAGCCAAATTCAGGCTCTCAAATAATAACACACACAAACACAACAAATGCACCCAAAATATAAGAGAGATAATAAACAAATCGAAGAAATAAATGGTACTTAGAAGTGAAAAACCATTTCTTGCTGCTATTCCTACACAAAGACTACGGAAATTACGATTTTCTGTAGTATCAGATACACTTGGGATAAATATGGTAATGAATATTCTGATGAAATCGAACTGTTGTCAAGTTGTCAAGTAATTGCTTTAAGGCAGGGTTGTGGGTCGGGTTTTTTATGGGTTGGGGTTTTTTGGGTTTTTTGGCAAAAAACCCACCCCGATTCACTTAAAAAACCCTGGGTTTATTGGGTTTTTTGGGTTTTTTACAAAACATACAAAAATGTGCACTACAGCTCCATCTAGATACGCAATACATACTAATTTCTATTCAAAAATGTAAACAAATGCATAATCAGGTGGAAACAAATATAGCTTCTACACTTCTACGCGTAATTAATGTATCGTAATGTGAGGACTATAATAATATTAGTTTTATGTATACTTTAGTCATTGTATTGTGAAGATTATGTTTATAATATTGTTGTACACATAATTTCAATTTATGACTTACATATTTATTACTGTAATGCTTTGCAATTTAAGCTTCAAATTAACAAAAGGAATAATATCATAAAGTCAATATAATCAGTAAAATATTATAATGCTTAATATTTCACTAGTTGTTATCAAACAGTAATAATAATATAGGTGTTCACAAAAATACTGCATTTGCTACGTTACAACATAATAAAATTAAACTTTTTATGCTTTAATTTTTCTTTTCATTGATGTAAGTAATAGTAGTTGACACGGTTGTTGTTGTTGTCAGCTGTAGTTTTCATATATGGTATAGTATAGGCTTGTATTTATACCTATAGTTATATAAAAAACCCTTAAACCCAAAAAACCCTAAAAACCCTAAAAAACCCAAAAAACCCGGGGTCGAGGGTTTTTTCCTAAAAAACCCGGGTTTTTCGATACCTTGCTTTAAGGCCTGTTATGTGTGTTTAAAATGGCTTCATAACTTATGTATATTTATAGTAATCCTAACACAGATTCCTAATCCGAATTAGAACGTAAAACATGATACCCGTGATTGATTTCATTTACAAAAGATTCTAATGTAAACGTATCATTGGTCTTGTTTCTATGCATAGTCACTATTTCACAGATCCAAAGCTTTGCAACGCCAAAATTATATGTTTTGTAATTAATGTTTTCGATAATGTACCCCAACGCATACCTTCATGTGCTAAATTTAGTATGTAGAGGTATGCGTTGGGGTACATTATCGAAAACATTAATTAAGTGGAAAACTAGGATACCACCAATGCTATCTATATAAAGCGTGGGGTAAACCGTGAATTGTACAAGAAATTATAGTTTACCTGTTTATTTCTAAACTTATTGTTACTGATTTTTAAATTTAATTTAAAAGATTCAATTTTGACTAAATAAAATCGTTTAAGTGTTATTGAATTTATATTCGTTCTATGGCTTTTCGTACTTCTTCGTAGTGACCAAATTTTTCCAATCGCCCCTTGCTAAAATGAGATGATAAAATCAGTGTACGCCTTTTCCCACCTTTTGTGCTTAATTCACACCCACCTGTGAGAAATGGGAGAAACGGGAGGGTGTGAATAATGGGAGAAATGGGAGAAGCTCCCACTTATTTGCATTTAGCGGGCGATTTTAGGTGCCCACATTACCCCAAATAACCCTTTCTCCCGTTTCTCCCATTTCTCCCACTCCCACCTTCCTTAATTCACACCCACCTCCCATTTCTAACAGTGCATTTCTCCCATCCTCACAGTGGGAGGGCGTACACTGGATAAAATGCGGCCAAAATGGCCTCATTTTGGGGACAAAATCACTTCTTTTATGGTCACATAAACATTAACCCACATTATACTATGTTTTTTCAAACATGTAATAAAATACATTACTTATATTTGGACTTACCGATGAATACAATATGAGTAAGTAATAGTCCTACTATAACAGTAAACAGTTTTTTTACAACTTAAAGGTGGAACCAAATTTTAATCTTTTTAAGCTCTGTCGATAAACAGTATTCTGAGATGGGCACAAATTTCAACTTCCGTTTTTAAAACAGTAAAGTGTACATTATTTTGGGAACTGTTTCCCTACAGTCATTTCAATGTTGACATATATATATGAACTTTATATACATATATGAACTTTAATTATGCTGATTAAAAATACGTAATTAATACTTTCTCAAGTTCCATTGCCATTGTTATCTTTAGTAATTGTCAATGTTGGCATTCAAGAAGTTACACGTTTGACCTTAATGGTAAAAGGTTTTCTCAGACATAGAAAAAATTTCCAGTGTAACAATTCCCGCCCATGATCTAATTCCCACACTTAAGCTCCGCCCAAAAGCTACGCCCCCGGAGGGGGTTTGGCTTTCTATTGGCTAAAAATTCGTAAGCTCCTCCTACTTTAGGTGCGGGGCGAAGGCCGATTTCCTTGGCAACCAGGTAGTAAGATTGCAACATTGTAACAGATTTTCGATGCCTGGATTTTTTCTACCTAGCAGTACAGTATGGTTTGTTGCTAATGGTATAAGCTCAAGCAAATATTGACAATACATTATTAGAAAATGTGGTTTATTCTTTTCCACATGGTTTACCAGTAGAGTCATAAGTAGGGATAGGTGGAGGTTCACATTCACCATGTGTTAAAACTTTTTTGGTAGAAATTCCCGTGAAAGTATGTAGTAGATATGTCGTAGTATAACCAGTCCCTCTATATAACGGCGCCATTGTACTAGTATAACTGCCAAGGAACAGTTATACTAGGACAACCGACCCCCGGGGTTTAGCAACTGTTCCATTTTTAAATACATTGCAAATCATGAATGAGTTTGAATCCCACCGAATTAACCTGAAATCTAAAAAATGGAAAAGTATAACGTTACTGGACAGCAATAATTATAGGGTAAGGATACATGCCTTTGTTATAAAGATACAATGGCCAGTTCAAAGAAAATAATTTTGGTACAATATTAATTGCTACACTTATTTTGCTTACGAGAAGATACCTAGATTTAGGCGTAACAAGGATGCAGGTTAATCATTGAATAAAAGTCGTATGTAGAAATTGCAGATATGTACAATAGTAATTATTCTGACACTAAAACTAACACTAGGTAGAATTAAAATAATCTTAGTAATAATGGTGCTAGCGTAAAGAGAAATTATAGGACGGATCCTACAGACTGGTTCAGCTAACTTATATACTTACGGACAAGGAAGCGGTAGTAAACTAATTGCGGCTACCTTGAAAAAGTAAGGGATTTTAAAGTACGAGAAAACACTTTTCATTGATATTTACAAGGAAGGGTTGCTTTTACTTTGATTTCAGCCGTTCAAAGAAAGTTTGAATAGAAAGGTCTGAAGTAAGCAGGAGGAGTTTTTTGTACCGGAAAAATAAGATTAATACAACTTTAAATTAAGTCTGGAAAGTCCGTTCAAGGTCTTCAGGAAATAAAAACTACTTTAATGACAATCTAAAAATATAAGGAGCAAGTCCAGAGTCCAGACGTCAATAAGGTGTATAAGGAAACGTCAAAGATGTTTACTGCAAAATAGGAACAATTGTATTTCTCTGGAAGAATAATTTCTGCAATGCAATGCAAAATTCAAAGTTAGTTTTATTAGAGTGACAAAAAAGACATATTCAACTGCAAAATCAATTCACAATCAAAACTCAGCTAACATATTTCTCCGGCTGCTCTTCCTCTATGGTCACTATAAACATAAACTATTTTCTTACCTGACATGGTGAGATGGAAAAGGGGAGCAGAGGTAAAGGTAAATTGGTTCACTAGTAAACCAGTTCATGAGTAAGAACCAAGCAAGCACAAAACAATTGGAATCAAGAAAGGGCGTAGAAATGGTATTTGACGTAGATTTCTGGAAAATACTTCACAGTAAATCGTTAAACGGGGTAAATGGGAAAGGAAAATATACCTTCGCAAATAGACACAAATAACGATCCTGGCAGAAGATGCACTACAGCTTTTTTCCCCTTCCAATAAAGTATTTTTACAATGGCATAAAAATAGGGCAATTTTCCGTAAGGCTGCAAAATAATATGGTCGTGAAATTACAATAGGTTACTGTAGCCTATTTTGAATCAAATTTAAATCATGGGAGCTGTATATCTTCCTATATAATAAAGTGATAAGTAATGCCGCTATTCAATATAAATTAAATAATGTTTAATACACATTTCACTTATACAAGCAAACTAGATACAATATCTTTGATCAGCACGAAATAACTTTTCCGCAGAAATAGTCTTTTTAATAATATTACATTTACCATGTCATGTTTTGCTGAAACTGGGATATTATACATGAATTATTATAATCTATCGAAATTTAACTCACATGTGTAGGACAGCATACAGAAGCAACATTTTGACTTTCACTGTCATACATGGATATTTTACGACTATACTTTCAATTCAACCTACAACTTGCAAGCGTATGATATCGATATTGATCAAGGCTGTGTTGAGGATAAGGAGGAGCATTGGAGGCAACAGGGTTGTGGGTAGGGTTTTTTATGGGTTGGGGTTTTTTGGGTTTTATGGCAAAAAACCCACCCCGCTCAACTTAAAAAACCCGGGGTTTATTGGGGTTTTTGGGTTTTTTACGAAACATACAATAATGTGCACTAAAACTCTAAGCAAAACATATTAATTTTGTCAGATTTCTATTCAAAAATGTAAACAAATGTGTAATCAGGGGGAAACAAAATAATTAGCTTTTATACTTAATACTTGCAGTAATTCCGTATCGTGAATCACGTAAATATATATAGACATCACGATCAATAATGTCTATATATTATTTGTTTTATGTATATTTTAATCGCTGTGAAGATATTGTTTTATAAGTAACTTTTACTTACGAATCGCCAATGAATGCTTTGGGGTACATAAGTGGAAACATTAATTATACTGAATTTTAATTAATCACTTACATATTTATTACTGTACTGCTTTAAGCTCCACATTAATGAAGGAAATTCTTAAAGTCAATGTAATCAGTAAAATATAATAATGCATAGTTATTCACTAGTTGTTACCATATCAAACAGTATAATAATTAATATTGGTGCTCACGAAAAATACTGTTATTAACTGTGCTAAACTAAATTTTTATGCCTTAATTTTTGATTTTATAGACGTAAATAATGGTAGTTTTAGGATTACATGGTTGTTGCTATTGTCAGCTGTAGTATTCCTATATATACTATAGTATAGGCTTGTATTTATGCCTATAATTGAGTGGGTGGGATGAAGAACTTTCAGCCGATTTCAAAAAATCCAATAATTACCATAGAGATTTTCGGTCAACTGCAGACCTGTGGGTATTTTCATAAACTATTTCCGCGCGCATTTGCTGTTTGGATAGATAATATTTTACATTTTCTTTCAAATTCAGAAATTCCGTAAATCACGTAGACCGTCATATTTGTATTCTATATTATAGTCGTCACCATGATTTCTTCTGACAGTGATTCAAAATTTGACCTCGGTCAAGCCCTTCTTTGATTAATCCAATTATTTTGTCATTAGCCAATGAAATTGCAGATTTCCATGAGATAATGACATAAATTTATACGATTTCCAAAATGCATTTTAAGGGGTAGGATTTAATGAAGCAAATACTGTGAATAGCGAATATTATCCACTCATGATAAAGACTCATGATAATGCCCGTGCCCGTAGAAAATGAGCCCATGCCCGCTCGTACCGCCTGTGAGCTTTCGGATTTGTCTTTGCCTCCCCGTTCCCGCCCGTGAGCATCTTTGATTGGCCCGTGTCCTGCCCGTCTGTACCTGTGAAAATTCTGTGCTGTGTGCTCGTGCCCGCCCGTGAGAAATTTGTAGTATGAGCACGGGCCGGGCACACAAAAAAACAAAATTTCTGGCTTTTTTACTATATATATTTACGGGTAGTTACTGGCGCCCTCGAGCAGCATGAATTTTCCTGCCAGTGGCAAATGAGCCCATGCCTGCCCGTGAGCATCCCGATTTACTTGTGGCTGCCCGTGCCCACCCGTAGGCATCCTTGATCTGCCTGTGCTCGCCCGTGAAAATTCTGTATCATCTGCTCGTGGAACTCTCTAGGATGAATGCTAAATTTAAATCTCATTACAACCTCATTTGCATATGGACATAGTTGAGTTATTGGAAATTACTTAG
Organism: Tomocerus qinae; assembly: GCA_020055645.1. Taxonomy (NCBI): domain Eukaryota; kingdom Metazoa; phylum Arthropoda; class Collembola; order Entomobryomorpha; family Tomoceridae; genus Tomocerus; species Tomocerus qinae. The sequence continues at coordinate 65,038,007 of CM034546.1, forward strand.
AGATTAAACCATTAAAAATGAATCTTATTTGTTTTAGGTAAATAGACTTATATTATTAACCTTTTATTCCTTTCGTTTCAAAATGGATATAAAGCTTTCAAAGTCAACTCAAGTGACACAAAATCTCTTTATCGTGAAACTTCAGTTTAATGACCATCTTCAATTTAATTTCCAGATTTTAGCTGTAGATATTACTACATGTTTTAATTCACAAGTAATTTCCAATACCTCAAATGTCCATGCAAATGAGATTTAGATTTGCATTTATCCCAACATTAATTTCTTTATTATGGGTGCATAATATTCGCTATTAACGGTACCCCTTAAAATGCATTTTGGAAATCGTTTAAATTTAAGTCTTGGATATCTGTAATTTCATTGGCTAATGACAAAAAATTTGGACCAATGAGATAGGGGCTTGACCTAGGTCAAATTTTGAATCACCTGTCAAAACTCGTGGATGACGACAGTAATCTCTGAATTTAATTTAAGTTTTGTTAATATCTGAGCGGATTTTTTTACGATCAATGGCAGAAAACATTTTTTCTCATAGCCCAAAAAAGAGATCACCACTGCTACCTGAAGCGACTCATTTTACAATTTAATTTTTTTATCACATTTGGTATCCCAAAATTGTTGACTGACCCCTCCAATTTTGTTTATTTTATCCCTAAATATACAGATTTTGAAATTGGCAGTTCTTCATCCCACCCACTCAATTATATGAAAAACCCTTAAACCCAAAAAACCCAAAAAACCCTAAAAAAACCCGGGGTCGAGGGTTTTTTCCTAAAAAACCCGGGTTTTTCGATACCTTGGGAGGCAAATTCCCCCCTCCCAGAAATCCAAGAAAAGAGGAAATTTTTTCTCAAAGTACCAAAAAATTACGCGCTTTGCGCGATTTTATGTGATTTTTAGCCTGTTTTTGACTCATTTTAGATAAAATAAGCCAAAATTTTATCTAAAATGAGTCAATGAAATGGTAAAATGGACAGCCTTTTGTACCATATTGAGAAAAGTAAAAGTTTATAATACTTAAGCTAGGTTTTGAGTTTCACTTTCCCTTTCACTTCACGTGGAAAAAGGACCATTCAGTTACTTATTCTGCCTAAAAATCCAAATCCCCTCTCCAACGACAATGTTCTATGTGAATCAGACATGGCACTTGAAATATTTCGCTTGAAATAAATAGGTGAAATTTTTGAAATATTTCGCGAAATATTTCACTTCCACTTTCCTTGAAAAATGAAATATTTGAAATAAATGAAATAAATAGGGTACATGGCATTTATTTCAATTTATTTCAATTAATTTCAAGTGAAATAAATTAACTGCGCATGTCTATACACATGCGCGGTTAATTTATTTCAAAAATTTCATTTATTTCATTTTTCGCGAAATATTTCAAATATTTCACTTTTCAAGAAATATTTCCTGAAAAATGAAATAAATGCCATGTCTGATGTGAATGGAATGGCAATGTGAATGTTCCTTTGCGCGTGAAGTGAAAAGGAAGTGACAACAAAAGCCTAGCTTTACACACAAACACAAGAGAATGCTATAGTTTATTTGTAATTGATTAGGACAATGAATAGTCAAAAGCTGTTTCAATATTGCATGTATGAAACAGGAACAGAAGATATAATTAGCACACCTATTATTTACTATATCAATTTTCATATCCCAAATGGTATCGCGTATATATGATCACTATACATATTTATATAGGTACGCATACGGCTGGGTTTTAAAAACTGAATTACTAAGTACTTGACATTAATGTTAGGACTTTTATTATTCACTTAAGTTAATAAAGCAGAAAAGGCTTACAACAAAATTTACCATTGAATATAGAAACATTTTAGATATAATATATAATTAAAATGATAATAACCATAATGTGCGTGTGATAAAATATACATTGATAAAATAATTATTAGCATCAGAAATATTTTAGGACTTTTTGAATGGTACTCATCACACTCTTATATTTATAAAGTCGAATTATTGTCAATTACAACTTAATAAAAGCTCAGACTTGGGACTGTTTGTAAATAAAGTTATGTGTAACATAAAAGAGTAGCACTTGATAGAAAATTATGTTGTGATAAAAGTGTGCAGCTGTGAAACTAATAAGGATATTGTATTATATTGAGGTATACACACAAAAAGTATTTACTCCAATTATCGGAATATCTGTTATGCAAAAAAATAGAATCAATAATTTCTCGCAAACAACGTACGGTCAGGATATTTGTGTATTTGTATTTTGTGGTGTAATGTTTTTTTGTAGAACCCTGACAATTCACTCACGGCCACGGTCACGGTGAATTGGTGTGTCACCTGCTTAAGCAATCTTAAATGAATGACAATGTCATAAAAATATAATTATAAATAGACATTTATATACATCATAAGCGGCTGGGTATGTGCAAGAGCGTAAATTTTTGGAAGAGTTAAAAAAAGACTGATTTTTATGTGCATAAAAGGACTTAAAACGAAGGATTTTGAGAAAATTCATAGTGCGAATTCGCGAATTATTGGGTATGGTCTTCAGCCCCCAGATCTGTCTAAATAACTACGCCTTTGAATATATTTGTATAGTGTCTAAGTAAATGTAAGTCATCGAATTTATTAGTGAAAATTTATTCAAGCGCAGTTTGATTTGTATGCTCAGTGCAGTTTGGAAACGCTTATTCAATATGATTAAAATATAAGATATTTAGTTTCCTTTCAAATCCCATCAGAATCGTTTATAAAATAACATTTTTCAGTCAGTGTTCACCCATATAAAAAAGATTTACCTATTTGTATCTATGTTTACCTATTACTTAGCTACAAATCACATATTAACAATGTTTACTATATTCTTCAAAAACGTGTTTTATTTTGCATTAGTATTGATACAAATACTATTTTTGGGGCGAACGAAATTTTTGGAATTCCAACTCAATCAAATTGTGACGTTCATTTAATCACTTTTGCAGATTTAGATTTAGTAACAGAACTTTTGTTTCAGTATTCTCGATTAAGATCTAATTTGCTTACAATTTCAAATGTAAACATTTCATAGGAAACAAAAATTTATGACTGCATAATTTATTGTATAGTTTTGGTCCAGGAAAATAACCAAAATCTGTATCTAAAGAAGATTGAATAATCTTGGTAATTCTTTTAGTTGCATTTCCAATAAACGGTAGAATGAGGCGTTTTTTGTATTCTTTATCTTTGTCAGGTGGAATGTTCAACCTTGCTTTTTGAATTTTGATTCTCGAATCGATTAAATTGACTGGGTAGTTATTCTTAATTAATGCATCACTAATGTGTTGAATTTCTTCAACTAGGTGAATATCTTCACAAATTCTCAATGCACGATAGACCAGACTATCAACCACTGATATTTTATGGCACAGAGGGTGGTAAGAGTTGAAATTTAGGTATCTATCAGTGTGTGTTGGTTTTCTGCATACTTTATAGCCAAAATTGTCATTTTTACGGTATAAAAATATATCTAGAAATGGCAATTCTCCGTTTTGTTCATGTTCAGAACTTAAATGCAGAGTTCTATTTTAGCCGGCTTTTTTACATTTTGCCCACCCACCCGGGCAAAAGGGGTAAAACTGGCAAAAGGGGTAAAAGGGGCAAAAAGTCTAAATCGTAGTTCATCTACCAAAATAGATGTCGCATCGATGTCTCTTCGTTTATGCGTACCTAATTACAGGCTTACTAGAATATAATTGACTCCGATTTTCAATGACAAACAGTTAGTTTACTTGCGTGAGTTATGTTTGCAATTTTTTTGTGCTATATTTAAAACCTTAATTTTACTTTTACCCCTTTTGCCCACTATCCACCTGACATTTTGCCCGCCCACTAGCCACTTTTACCCCCTAGCCACCCGCCCACTAGCAGGTGGCTAATAAAACTCTGCTTAAATGCGAAGAATGACATGCAAGTTATTTTGGTGAAACAGGAAGAGATCACACTACAAGATTCAAGGAACATTTAGCTGATATTCGTCACAATCGTGTTTTGTCTTCTGCGGTGGCTCTACATTTCGCCGAATTTCACAACTATCATCACAAGCCTCCATCAGTAAGACTGATTGAAAAAGAACCAAATGCTTTTATTCGAAAAGTAAAAGAAGGTTTGTATATTCGTTCGCATAAAGAAACCATGAATTTGGATTCGGGATTGTCTCTTAACTCCTTATGGTCACATATACATAAAAACAATTTACCGTTACGTAGCTACATAATTGCATTATTATATACCTATTATTTGTTTGTTCCAATTCTCCATCACAAATATTTAATCATACCTATCATCTTCACTATTTTATCTTTAGATTCCCCGAAGATGACAACAGAAAGTTGTCGAAAGCTTGGAGTTTATATTGAATAAAAACATTTTGTTAGCCTTTATCCGTAAAAAATGAATTATTATGAATCAAAAGGCTGGAAGCATATAAGATACTTAGTTTGTAACACATGTGTCAGAGAAAGACCAGTTATTAGCATTTTTGATCATTCAACTTCGGGTCATCGGGTAAAAAATAGTACCCATTACTACCTTGGCTTTAGCATAGAATATCTTCGAAACTAGGGCTTGCTCCAGTCAACTACTACAGGGGGGCAATAGGGCAATAGCAATACTAAGAACACGCACCGATATACGGTGCTTGTTCTAAAAATATAAAACTGTCCAAACCCCCTGCTTCTTTAGAAGTTATTAAGGGTCAAAGAGGGTCCCAAAATGTCAAAATATTGCCTGTAAACATGGATATCTCCGAAAATAATAGGAATTTCGCGTTGAAACTTAGTAGATAAGCTATCGTACTTCTACAGAGGATGAGGTTTGAATTTCAGCGAATTTCCTCCAAGGGGAGCAAAGATAGCCCCAGAGGGGGATTACATACCCCCAAAAAATATTTGCCCCAAAATAAGTTCCTAGCCGTGTTTCTACATGGTATTTGAATGAGTTCAGTGATTTTCACCCTTTAAACAGTTTTGTGTATAAATCGGCTTTAAAATTCAGTGTGATCGATTCGGACTGTATTGAAGTTAGACATGCATAAGGGAACTGTGTATAAGAAAATTTATGATGATCGATTGAAAAAATGCACATAAAGACAAAAGTTTGCAAGCTAATTAACTTATTTTGACTTTTTTACATACAATTAGAAATATGATAAAAATTTGTAGAAATCCCCATAAAATGGCCATCATTTTTTAGGAAACAATCTAGTAAAGTCACCAGATAGTATTGTATTGTATTGTTCATTACATGGGCGGAATCAACCGAAAGTCAATTTGAGCTTTCAACTCGTAAATTCTGGGCCCACTAGACACTTTTATACACTTTTTTGACACTATTCAACCATAGAATGCACCTATGGTAGATTTTTTTTGAGGATTTGGCAGTACTGGAATACGCGACGTAGCCCTATTATAATCCCGGGTACCAGAGGGACGAGCTCCAGTACCACCATTTACCTCAAGGATATTCCCCGTACTTAAACACCGAGCCTGGAATACCCTTAAACCTACAACCCCCCAGAAAGAGACAGGTTCCTACAGGGAATCGAACCAGGTCCGATATGCTAAGAGGCAGTTCATTTAACCTCAGAGCCACAGTTGTAGGTAAATATTATATTTTTCGGAGACCATAGATAGGATCTGCTTTGGGGAGAAGAATATACTATACTTGCCTTTTTGTAACGTTTGAAACGAGGAGTGGTGCAAATTAACTGCTGTCACGGAAAGAATAATGTTTAATCCCATTATTTTTTATTTTAGCTAGCACATTGAAGATGTAAAGAAAGCTTTAAAAATATGAAGGATGTCAATAATTGTTGTACTTAGTTAAATAAAATTAGGATAAAATCGTCAAAAAAGTCTGTATTCACCCTCTGCAGTAGATATAACAAACATTATAATAATATTAATAACCTTAAAGTCGCCCATAACTCTGTGGGTCGTAACTTCTTGAGTTCATTTCAATTGATCATCCACTAGTATGATATGTGTTATCATGATGAGCAATTATGACATAAATTACTAATATAATAAACTATAAATTTATTTGGAAACATTCAAAAACAAAAGTTCAGAACAACAGGATAAAGTGCATAAACATTACAATATACATTAGCTGAGAAAAGCGAATGAACTATTATTGTAATGTCAATGGAATCATCAAGGATGAATCCACTGTCAACCAGAATGTACTAAATTGTAGTTGTCAGTTCAAATATACGGACATGATTAAACTGATGGAGTAATCGATGATAAACCAATTGGATTCCACTGTCGATCCAGGATGAAATTTAAAAAAATTCCCGAAATCAAACGAGATTATTCTGCATCCCTTGGCTACTCTCCTTAAATATGGATCGTTGACATTTCTTTTCTTCAGCAAGAAACTCATGGATTGAACGTAGAAATCCGCAGCCCGAGGACATAAGGTGAAAAATATTCCGTGGCAAAATAAGGACACCAAGGGCATGAGAAGATACCCGGGCATCGGAATAATATCATACATATTCACAGTAGCGAAGTTGCAGCTGACGGCGATGACTGATCCGATTCCAAATAATATTGGTGTTGGGTAAATTGTCAATCTCATGGCTTTTGCACTCAAAATTTGGCCTTGCTTGTACTGCATCAACGCCAACATTGGTTGCTTCACAACTCTTCTTTGAGCCAATTTTCCTTCTTTAGTTGTATTTTTTCCATTGCCAACAGAGAGCCAGAAGATTGCGCCTGTAGAATAAATGATACCAGCAAGGATAAACACTACCACTGGTCCCCAAATATAGGCGCCGCAAATTACGATCGCAATGAAGCTGACAAATTTTATGTAGAATTTGTATTCCATGTAAATCTCTGGGAAAGGATCAACGACGAATCTCTGAAGAGGGTCAACCGGGGACGCAAATGAGATCAGACCTCCGCATACAAATCCAAAGAGTGTTCCTGGTAGTGAAGTAGCACTTAGCACTTTTTCCGTCAAGGTTTCTTTTGACTTCCTCTTCCTTCCCCTCCAACAATATTTTTCTGACGGATAGGAAGTGCAAATATAAAGAAATTTATTTTTCCATGCATAATATAATATTATTTACTTCAAAAAGGATTACATTTAGAATTCAGCTAGCCAGTGGTTACTAACTCTGGTTAAAATAAGGAATTCAAAATGAATAATTAAAAAAAAAACTATTAACCTTTGCTGCCCAAATCATAATTCAGGCCCATGTACTATTCAAATATTCAAGTAATTTCGTTACCAACAGGTTACACAGGGTCCAATTATTCAGACTAGAAGAGGAGGGTACATTAAAAATGTTTTCCGGAGGTAATTTGCCATGCAAAAGTGTATGAGTTCAACTCAGTAGAAAGTATTGCCACTTTATGTGAATCTATAAGCGTAATATCATCGAATGCAATGGCATAAATCGGTATGAAAAGTAAATTCCGCTTGCAACACATTGAAAGTATCTCTCTCTGACGAAGAGAAAATTAGAGATTTTTAAAAGAGTAGCTGAAATGACGAAAGAGATCAATCTGCCATTGATCTAGATGGTTGGTCGTAAGTCATACATATAATCCACTCATTTATAATGGAGACTAGAAACCCTCCTTCGCCTCAAATTTTAGGCTGACTTCCATGTTAAAAGGAGGAGTAGGACTAGTTTCTAGTCTCAGTTATTTTTGAGTTCTTAGTACCTATTCAAGTTATTTTTAATATAATCTATGGTGGTTTCAATTCAAATTTCACAGGAAGACAATAAGTTTGCAAACTAACTAACTTTTTTGAACTTTTTTGCAAATTAAAATTAGAAATTTGTTTAAGAATTGTAGAGACCATGTTGAAACAACCACCGTTTTAAAGATATCTTTCAGGTAAAGTCCCCGGGTAAATATTTTTTCCTCGAGTATCATAATAGATAGGATTTACGTTGGGGAGAAGATTTTTGGAAAGACTATTTTTTGAAAGCTTGAAACGGGGAGTGGAACAAATTAATTGCTGCTACGGTTTGAATACATTTTAATCCCGTAAGTTTTGATTTTAGCTAGCACATAGAATATGTAAAGAAAACAATAAAAATATGCAGGATATCTAATCTAAAATCGTTGTGATCCGTTGAATAAAATTATGAGAAAAATGTCAAACTCCCAGGTAAACACCCTCTGTAGTTAGCAAAAGCAAAAAATATTTCTTAGCTCGCATTAGGGCTGCATTCAATTACTTATTAACTATGCAAACCAACGAATTGAACATATAGACTGAAACACTTATAGGTTAACCATATAAGTCGAATTCTTTTAACGCAGTATTAACATTGGACAGACATAAGAGCAATGAAAAACCGTATTGTGGATTCACGGGGAAACTAAAGTAATTACGAAAGTAATTTAACTAAAAGCTGTCCCTCTTAATGCCATTTGCGAAATCGTGCAGATTCAGTCCAAAATCGAAACTTGTCCCAACATTAAAACCAAGTATAGCGGAGGCGTACATCCCAACTAAGAGAATTTCTACTTTCAGTTATTTCAATTGAATTTTGAAAATGTGGTAATAGTAAAATTAAGTTAATTTTATTAATATACTTTTCTAATATTGTCTAATTAATCTGAGAATATTATTTTAATTTATTTAAATAACTTGAGATGAAAGTACACATTTTTATTTAGTACAACTATGTATTTGGCATACAGCAGATTTATAACATGGAATTATACACGTAATAAAATTTTCAATAAAACTTAAATAATCTTACGATTTGTAAAGCAAACAGAATCCTCACAGTATTTATATATATATACTAGTTGAATCCTAGCACACAAAATGTGCTAGAAAATGTTGCAATCAGTAAATTTCTAGCGACTGCGCATTGGCCCGAATTTCACTAATTAATTACAAAATATTACGGACATAGAAACATACAAACATTTATTCAAGAATAATGAAAGAATCCCATGCGCATGCCCCACTTTATGCTTATGTAGAGTAAAGATTAACTGGTTTGTTTGGATACTGTCAGAAATTCTCAAAACTTGTGATGATTGACGAACATGAAATTACTGGAGAGCACTTATAATATGAGGTGCCTGTTTTCCTACTTCAATGTACTTTAAAGAAAGCAGTTTAATACAAGGCTATAGTTTCCATTACTGATATTAAATGTACCTATGTTATGTAAGCTGGACTTACTTATGGCTGAGTAATGGCTTATAAGTGTTAAGTTGTTATAAATGAAGTGTATACAACTATGTGGAAATATAGCATAACCCAAGTAAGTCATGGTACAATATCCAATTGTTTAACAAAACTTTTTTAATCAAACAAGAATCAAGAAGAATCAAGAACAAGCCAAAAGGATGAAAATAAGTTCCATTTATGAATATTCTCCTAATTTCTCTGGAAAATGTATATTTCTTTGATTTTATTTTGTTTTAGTCATAGCAATATAAATCAAATTCCTTTAAAGCTACTTTAATTTAGATTGGACTTGGATTAGAGAGCTATGAAGAAAAGTATTGCGGATTCAGAGGAAAAAAACTATAAGCAATTGGGTACCTGGAACAGTATTCACCCTTCAATGCTAAGCTATGTACAAGGAAAGCAATTTAGTGCAAGGCTAGTTTATTACTTATATACATATACATGTGATCTTTCCATGTGCAGAGATTCAATATTTTAACCACGCCCTAACTTTGGTTTTCACAGTTGTCAGTTCATATCTATGGACATGATTAAATCAATGGAGTAATCGATGATAAATCCATTGACTTGCAATGTCGATCCTTGATGTAATTTGGAAAAAGGTCCAACATCAAACGAGATTATTCTGCATCCCTTTGCAACCCTCCTTAAATAGGGATCTTCAACATTTCTCTTTGTGAGTAAACAATTTTTAGACTGCACGTAGAAGTTTGCTGCCCGAGGAGTGAAGACTAACAGCATTCCGTGAATAAATGTCGACACCAAAGGCATGAGGAGATATCCAGGCATCGGAATAATATCATACATCTTCACAGTTGCGAAGTTGCAGACGATGGCGATGATTGATCCGATTCCAAATATTACTGGTGGCGCAAAAATTATTGTTTTCATGACTTCTGCGTTCAAAATTTGGGCTGCTTTGTACACCATCAGTGACGATAATGGTTGCTTCATGAGTCTTCTTTGAGCCATTTTTCCATCTTCAGTTGTATTTTTTCCATTGAGACAAGAAAGCCAGAAGGCGAGGCCCGTAGAGTAAATCACAGCCAAAGTCATGATCAATATCACAGAATTCCAAATGTAGCAGCCGCAAATGATGATTACAAAGAAGCTGACGAATTTTATGTAGAATTTGTATTCCATGTAGATTTCTGGGAAATGATCGACGACGAATCTCTGAAATGGGTCAACTGGAAATGCAAATGAGATCAGACCTCCGCATACAGATCCAAATATTGATCCTGGTATCAAATAAAGTAACACTTTTTCAGTGAAGGTTACTTTTCCTTTCTTCTTCTTTCCTTCCCAACAAAACTTTTCTAAATGACAAGAAATGAAAAAAAGTTTATTATTCATTTATCTGAAATAAAGACAAGAAATAAGAAAAACAACTCTTCTAGATTCTGAAGAATGTTACAAAAATCTAGGTGTTTATCGTAGCATTTGATTTATAGAAATACAATCTCAATTAATAATTACCTTTGTTGGACAGATCATAAATGAAGCCCATGTTAGATGCATTGCAGACAGAGTCCACATGGAATATAAAAATGGAACTCAACATGCACGCAATGAAAATGATCAGATTGTAGAAGATGTACATTATGATTTGAAAGGCGTCGAAATTTTCGTCGCGGTTGTACATTTCTTTCAGAAGACGAAACGCTCCGTAAATACACACTACCCATCCAAGTGACCACGAACAGTAGAGATGAGCCCAGGCTAATTTATCTGGATTAACAGACATCCTTTTCTCTTTACTATTCCACTTAATCGGGGTCACCCTTAGGGCACTGTAGAAGGCAAAGTATCTCCCAACTGATTTTAATGCTCCGTCTGTAGCCATTTTGGGAAATGAACTAGATGAAACTTATGGTCATGTATTTTACTGCGGCTAATAAATGGAAATTATCGTGAAATAGTGATGGCTAGCTGCAGCCCAAAATTTTAATCCCGCAAAGTGTTTACAATATCCCTTTACAGTTTTGAAGGATTGTTCGATAATGCCGATACTCATAATAAATTCAATATATATTATTAAATATTGGAAGTAAGCGAGCTAAATATCTAGCATGAAATGGCTAAACATAGTCTATTAAATATTAATCTTAGCAGTTTATTATATTAGCACAGCAAGTCCTGTTTACTGGAACTGGGATATACTTTACTATAAGTTATAATATTATTATTGAAATAAGAAATAACCTTTCGCTAGACAACAGAACAAAAATAATAGGAACGTATTTAATGTGTACAAATATAGGTTTTCCCCATAGAATGTTTATAATAGGTACTGTTGTTATTGTTTTAATCGATTGATTAAAATGATTTTAAATTAATTGGTTTGTAAAGATGATTTTCACAGTAGAAATCCGTAGTAGAATTTTCATAAGAACTTTATTATAAAAGGGCCTAAGAACTGAAATGCTTTTTATAACATAACATACATATTATTGCGTACCTACAGTAATAAGGTTTAGGTTTAGAATGTTAAAAAAGTCTTGCGGGGTTGTAAAAGGGATCACATCTCTATTAAATTAAAATGGAGAATAGAAATGTAAGACAGAGCTGGTAGAATTGTAGAAAAAACGGGTGGTGTGAGGAATGCATGGGACAGACAATTCAACTGTCGCGGCAAAGACATCGGAATGAGGGAAACAGCCAGAGGCATTAATTAGTGAACGTCATCAATGGAAAGGGAGATAAGCAGACTTTGGAGGGAAGTTGACTATTCTCTCTGGACCTGCTTGGCAACTGTTCTGTTGTGTGTGTTAGTGGGAGAGTATGATCAATACTGACACACTACCGCTCAAGCCGCAAGGTTTTACTTGCAGTTACTCCCTGAACAGTTTTACTGTTCGGAGAAGCCACTCATTCGCCCTGCAGACATACAAAATGAAAGCAGAGACGACAAGGGCAACCCCGGTAACTCATCCACATGAACGAGAAACTTATTCAGGTGCTTGAATCTCAACTCGCTCAAAGTTGGGCATTCAGCCACATGGTGGACCGACGTCTCGACGCTTAGTGCGCACAATGGGCAGAGCGGAGACGAATGATTCCCCAATAGATTCTGATGCTTGGCCAAGGAAGAGGAACCAGTAATTAAATGAGTGAAGACCATGAGCGTTCTTCTATTCAAACTTGTGAAATGTTTGCTTTTGAAATGTGAGGGTGTAGGCAAAAATAATTTTGTAGTTTTACAATCAGTTCGCTTTTTCCAATTTTGAGTATTCAATTTTTTGAAATGTTTGGAGATGATAGTTTTTGCACATTGTGCAGAAAAAGGCAGTATTGGTTCAAGACCAAAAACTGCCATTTTTGTGGATTCCTTGGCTAGTAGGTCAACCTCTTCGTTTCCTATAATCCCAGTGTGACTGGGAATCCATTGTAGGGTAACGGATGCGTTATTGGAAAGTATATGTAAGGCTTTGAAGCATTCAAGAATCAAGGCCGAGTCTGTGTAGTTAGTCTCAAGAGCTTTTAGAGAGCTGAGAGAACCACTGTAGATGACTACTTCGTCTCTCCAGTTCAAATCAGTGATTCTTAAGATGACCATTAAAATGGTTACAAATTCCGCTTGGAACACAGTAGAATATTCTAATTTAATAAACATTGTTGTATAACAATGTGACTATCAGTGCTACCAAGCAATGATTGCAGCCCATCCAGCTAAGTTGTTCATTTTTAACCCGTCTGTGTAACAGACCAGTCTTCGGTTTGAAGGTTGAAGAATGACAGGTTTTTCTGTGTCTGAAACAGTAAAATTCTTACCCATGAGGGCAGTCGGGGGAATTGCATTCATAGGGAATTCTAACTCAGGCATTTGTTTCAGAATATTTGTAATTAGATCAAAGTGAGTCAATCTTTTAAGGCTCCCTCTCCCATGCCAGGGAAGCCATTTTCCAGTACAGCGCAGTCGATGCGCTGTTGTAATAACTGTTTTAGTAAGAAATCATTCTATAGGCTCAATACCTACTATACATTCTAATGCTGCAGAGGGTTAACTATCCATGGCACTAGTAGTCATAAGACAGGCTAGTCGTTGAAAACTACCCAAAGCTGTCATTCTGGGTTTATTGTGAATAGCTGTTAGCGACAAATTCGATGTCTTTACCCTTTAATCTAAGAGGTTTCATCCGTGTATGAAATATAATAATTTCTATTTCAGGGTGGATGGAAAGGTCCCGCTGACTACACCAATTTTCGATGATACTGAGGTCTCTTTGACCCAGAGCTCTTATAGTAGCTTCATCTATGCCAACCTGAAGAAGGCCAAGATCATCAGCATATGCTTGTCTGTAGATAGAACTGACAATGGAGAGCTTCTCCAGAAGTTCGTGAATGACTAGATTCCATAATATAGCGACCCCCCCCCCACATTGGTAGAATAAAGAATAAAAAAGTCCATGGCTTTATTGTGTTCAATTTGATAACAAAACGGTCTGGTAGAGTCTAAAAGGACATTATAAAACGTTTTTATTTATTGGTTATTCCTTAAAACCCGAATTCGGGTATTAAAATTGAAAGGTGAATAACTCGGTCAAAGGTCAACGTAGGGTGCTGAAATTTGCACGGCTTATAGAGATTATTAATACCTTTTGAATGATATATATATTGCCTGGGTTTATTGCAGATTGCTCTCAGAGATAATTAAAAATTGAAAAATATTTTCAAAATTTGACCTTCAATATCTCCGAAGGTCGCAAAAAGTAGCAAGAGTTATTTGGCCCAAAATTACTTCAAATGTATGCCTACACGTCCCCACTAACAGCTAAGCTCAGCACTGAACAGCACGGGAGAAATCAATGTTTAAAAATTTGTAGAAAAACGAACATTTCCTTGCCAGTAGTAAGCATAGACGTAACTCAAGCCCATCACTTCCACTTTAACTGTACCACTACCAATGCAATACTTAAATTATTATTGCAGATAACTGTTTTACTGGTAAAAAGCTCTAGAAAAACATATATTTTAGAAAAGCCCTAATGGTATTTTAGCTTTCCGGAGCTGTAAATGAATCTACGAGGCATTAGGGCTTTTCTAAAATATATGTTTTTCTAGAGCTTTTTACCAGTAAAACAGTTATCTGCAATAATAATTTAAGTATTGCATTGGTAGTGGTACAGTTAAAGTGGAAGTGATGGGCTTGAGTTACGTCTATGCTTACTACTGGCAAGGAAATGTTCGTTTTTCTACAAATTTTTAAACATTGATTTCTCCCGTGCTGTTCAGTGCTGAGCTTAGCTGTTAGTGGGGACGTGTAGGCATACATTTGAAGTAATTTTGGGCCAAATAACTCTTGCTACTTTTTGCGACCTTCGGAGATATTGAAGGTCAAATTTTGAAAATATTTTTCAATTTTTAATTATCTCTGAGAGCAATCTGCAATAAACCCAGGCAATATATATATCATTCAAAAGGTATTAATAATCTCTATAAGCCGTGCAAATTTCATCATCCTACGTTGACCTTTGACCGAGTTATTCACCTTTCAATTTTAATACCCGAATTCGGGTTTTAAGGAATAACCAGTAAATAAAAACGTTTTATAATGTCCTTTTAGACTCTAACAGACCGTTTTGTTATCAAATTGAACACAATAAAGCCATGGACTTTTTTATTCTTTATTCTACCAATGTGCCCCCCCCCCTTGAGGGCACCCGCGTTCCACTTTTATGTGTTCAATGGCGCTACCAACGGTAACGTTTACGGTATGATCTCTTAAAATTCGTTCTATCCAACGAATAATGGCCACATTAATTTCCTCTCTTTCCAGAGCCAAATGAATCGTTTTAAAGGTGGCATGGCTAAAAGCCCCATCGATATCTAAGAAGATACCGAGAGCCATTTGATTACTTTTGAGGGCACATTCACTGCGATTTGTAAATTGAATTGGCTTTGGAGGCATAATTTCTAGGTCATAAGAAATATACATGTGATCTGAAAGAGTGATTTCGTTTTCAACTCTTCAATTACGAATATACTGTGATAGATTTTTAGAACAAACCGTGATGTCTAGGACCTCCTCTCTGCCCATACCATCACGAAAAGTTGGTTTGTGTCCTTGATTGAGAATTTCAAGATTGGAGCCTACTATAAAATCTAGTAGGGCCTCACCTCGTCCATTTGTGTTTGTGCTACCCCACACTATGTTGTGAGCATTGACATCCCCAGCAAATAGTATACGTAAAGAATTTTGGTTGCAGAAGTTTAATAAACTATCAACTTCTTTTGAGATTGGATTTTTTTCCTTATCTGGTAGGTACGCTGATACCAGAACAATTTCACCATCATCAATTTTGATTTTCACGCAACAGATCTCTGCTCCAAAAGGAGCAAAGAGGACAGACTTCCAAATTATTTGATGTGACAATGCATGCCCTTGGGTTTTCGGGACCCTCCAAAGCATGTACTTTACCTTTACGAGATAAGTCAAAAACTTTTCCCTTGTAGGCATATGGTTCTTGAATATTTGAACTAATAGAATTAAATAAAATAACGTAGATTAAATAGTAAATAATAAAGATTGAAATATGGTACTTAGTTTACAGTGTGTATGTTGGTAAAGACACAACACAACTTGAATGTAAAAACATCATCTGCACAGCTGCAATATTATGCTTAAGACTGTGCGTAAAATAGAAATTAAGTAAATTTGGTGGAAAAGTGTAGTAGGACATAATCTTCGACTTACCGTTTGAAGAGGTCCCTATTACTATACCTTCCACTAGTTTCCGGTAAAGCTTCCACCCCCAGGGGCTCGTGTAAATAATTATTTTTTATAAAATTCAGCCCGTGAATTCACCAAAAATCCATCCCGCTGCAATGAGCGGGATTGATTTTCTGTTCTGTTAGACTGGCTCTACTATTTTGTATTATAATTCAGTGTGTGAATCTCGAATATAGAAACGAGTTATTTGAGTATATTGCGAAGGCGCAGAGGATTGTTGCGTAACAGGAGAATTGAGTTCGTGAATTGATATTCTATGTATTATACGTTCTTCCTTGTGCTCTGAGTTATTACATTTGTTGTGGCAGAAACTGGGCACTTAATTTTCATCTACACCTGCTGTTACTGGAAGAGAAACCTCGTCTATTTATTGGTGTTGTATGTGTCTTTACTTTCATTTGGCTGTTGCAATTATTATTCTCATTCATTCACTAAGCATACGGTAATCTATAGAGAAGAGACAGAATCGAACCGGGAAAGTAATAGGAAGGAATTTCTTACAGTGGGTAAAAGTGATCATAGAAAAATATATTTTGTCCATAAATGAAGTCTTTTGGGCCAGGGTGCAAGGTGACATAACAGGAGTACTTGACGGCAATGGAGGCGGTGTTATGTCCTAATACATTGTTTCATATTTATATTAAAACGAAGAAATAAGCACATGGAAGCCCAAAAAGCATTTCCTGCTGCCATTCCTATACCAAAGGACCTCAATCCTCAATGTACATTGGATTGAGGTCTTCACCTTCAAACGAAAATGGAGGGAGGCTCTTTTCACTGCCAAATGAAAAGTAGATTAGGGTCGGGACATGAAAAACCCACGGGTTTTTGCTTTTGGTAAGGAAAACCCCAACCCAAAAACCAGGGATTTTGGGCTTATGCTGTTTGCTACCCAAAAATCCACCCAAAAACCCGGGTTTTTTATGCCTGGATTAAGGTCTTTTCCATCGTTAAGGGACGATGCACATGGTAATGAATATTCTAATAAAATCGAATTTAATGGCAGTTTCAGTTATGAAGTAGTTATGCTGTAAGGGCTGTGTGGGTGTTAAAAATGTCTTCCTAATGTATCATTCTAGTAATTCTGATACAGATTCCGAAACAGAATTAGAACGTGCAACCTGAAGCCCGCGATTGTTAATCAGAGCTGCTTAAGGGAAAGCTCGACAAGCGATAAGGAGCCGTGCCATAACGAGCAAAGCATCCCAATTTTACCATTGTGCACTTAAATTACCTAATTTTACCATTGTGCACACTTAAATTACCCCAATTTTACCATTGTGCACTTAAACTACCCCAATTTTACCATTGTGCACTTAAATTACCCAATTTTACCATTGTGCACACTTAAATTACCCCACTTTTACCATTGTGCACTTGAATTACCTCAATTTTACCATTAGGCGTTTTTACCCTACCAATTTTGCCATTGTGGACTTTTACATCCCAATTTTACCATTGTGGACTTTTACATACCAATTTTACCATTGTGGACTTTTACATCCCAATTTTACCATTGTGAACTTTGTTCATGTCAAGTCTACCCATGAAAAATTTTGTCATTGTGTCATCTGTTTTACTTATTTGCTACTTTTTTTGTTATAGAGAGCTTTTAGCGAGCAACTCTATAGTGTCTTTACTCGTTATGGCTCGACTCTTTATCGGCTCGCTCCTCATCGCTTTCGAGGTTCACCTTAAGCAGCTCTGTTGTTTATGCCCCATTTAAAAAAGATTTTTTTGTAATTTTGCAAACATATATCATTAGTATTGCTTCTATACACAAATTAGTCACTATTTCACAGATCCAAAGCCAAAAATATACGTATTACACTTAATTGGAAAACCCTTTTAACTGGGCCAAAATTACCTCTTTTAGGGATAAAATGATTTCTTCTGAAGGATAAGATATGGAAATATGAAAAAATATTCTGCCCTAACATCGTACTATTTACTTTGATAGTGATTACATTTAAGGTTTAGCTAGACTATGGGTATAGTGGTTAGGGTGTAAAAGTAGCTATTGGGCGAGTGAATTGAAAGGTGCCTAGTCGCTAGAGGTCAAAAGCTTTTACTGCGACTAATAAATGGAAATTATCGTGAAATAGTGATGGCTAGCTGTGGCCCAAAATTTTAATCCAGCAAAGTGTTTACAATATACCTTTTCAGTTTTTAAGGATTGTTCGATAATGCCGATACTCATAATAAATTCAATATATTATTAAATATTGGAAGTAAGCGAGCTAAATACGTAGCATGAAATGGCTAAACATTGTCTATTAAATATTACCTTAGCAGTTTATTACATTAGCACATTAGCATAGCAAGTCCTGTTTACTGGAACCGGGATATACTATACTATAAGTCATAATATTATTTTTGAAATAAGAAATAACCTTTCAAAAGGCAACATAACAAAAGTAGTACGAACATTTAGGAACATTTAAGTAGAACATTTTTAGGCAGGAAGTATTTTACACAAATATTGCTTTTAATCATAGAAAGTTTGTAATCGATTGATTTGATTGCCACAATAGAAATCTGTAGTTAGATCAATTCGCCACTTGTGCAAATAGAAGTTATGTCTATATTACTTTCACAAATTTTGATAAAAAGTTTTTATAATAAGGCCGAAGAACTGAAATGATTAAAAATAATATGTACATAAAGGCATTGTTTAGGTTTCGAATGTTAAAAAGACTTGAGGATTTAAAAGGGATCTCCAACAAAATGGAGAACGTAAATGTAGGACAGAACTGGTAGAAATTGTCGTATTCAGTTTCACAGTCTTTAATAATATATTATGTTGTGTTGAACAGAAGAGCATATCTTATATTGGTAGGGGTAAAAGTGGTCATAGAAAAAGTTATTTTGTCCGTAAAATAAAATCTTTTGGGCCAGAGTACAAGGAGCCATAACAGAACAGAGTTCAGTATTACCTGGTCAAAACAATTATTTTATCACCCAACCGGGGAAAAGGCGCAACGTGGGTAATGAACAAAAAGGGCAAAAGTAAACCAATTTTTTTTTAAAAATTGCACCAATTTTTACATCCCTTAGTATATCTTTTAGCCCCATTGGGACTTTTGCCCATTTTTGTCCCTATATTGTCTACTAGCCACGTAACCTGCCCAGTGTCAAAGGTCAAAACTTTGTATTGTATAGAATATTACCGTCTGAGGTATCAATCAAAACGTCTGCTTAATATTACAAATAATAACCACTGTATCAGGAGATAATGCTTGTTACATTGTCTCAGCCATGATAAAATGGCTTCTTACTTTGTGGCAGCCATGATAAAATTAATGGCTTGTTACCTTGTAATATTAAGCAGACGAAAAGCTGATAAGGGCCCTGATGTCGCTAAAGGCATTATTTTGGCTAATTAAGACCTCTAAGAGAGTTTTAGAGTCATATAATGCAATAATACTGCAACATTAATGTATATCAACAATAACAAAGTTGCGAGATAATTCCAAAAAACATGCATCTAGAGGTCACCTAAAGTTTAATACTTGATATGCCAACAAACTGTAGTTTAATAATCTCTTTAATTTGAACCGAACAGACTTTCGAAAAAATATATTCATCATTTTGGTAAAAACCCGATAAAACCCACTTTTTTAAACTTTACCGGGCCATTTGAAATCGAAAAACTGAAATATTACAACCATTTCCAAAAACCTCTGGAGATATACTAATGGCGGGTGTATTTAAGAGGTATTTTTCATATAACTCCTGACAGGGTCAAAAATGATTTTTTTCATAAAAATTGTTTGTTCTTATTCCCATTCCTTACATGTAGAGAGAAGAAAATGGAATTTTGGAAGCCGTCGGGAAAACCATTTACCTATGTCAAATAAATCTGTCTGCTATTCCTACACAAAGACTGCAGAAATTACGATTTTCTGTAGTATCAGCTACACTTGGGATAAATATGGCAATGAATATTCTGATGAAATCGAACTGTTGTCAAGTAATTATATATTAAGGCCTGCTCTGTGTGTTTAAAATGGCTTCCTAACTTATGTATATTTCTAGTAGGTAATTCTGACACAGATGCCTAATCCGAATTAGAACGTAAAACATGATACCCGTGATTGTTAATGCTCCATTTCCTTTACAAAAGATACTAATGTAAACGTATCATTGGTCTTGTTTCTATGCATAATTTAGTCACTATTTCAGAGATCCAAAGCTTTGCAAAGCCAAAACTATGTTTTGTAATTAAGTGGAAAAATGGGAAACCACTATGCACTAGTGCAATCTAAATCTTAGGGTTAACCGTGAATTGTACAACAAATAATAATATAGGTACCTGCTTATTTCTGGACTTATTGTTACTGATTTTCAAATTTAATTTAAAATTTAATTTAATTAAATAAAATTTCAAGTTTTATGGAATTTAGTTTTCGTTGTAAGGCTTTTCTTACTTCTTTGTATGTACTTTTTCTATTGCCCCTTGCAACTGGGGCAAAATGACCTCTTTTTAGGGACAATATTGCTTCTTTTATGGTCACATAAACATTAACCGGCTTTATACTATGTCTTTCAACTTTCAACCACGTAATGCAATATATTGAATACATATTACTTATATTTGGACTTACCGATGAGAAATTTTCGTATTCATACTGCATATATTAGGAAGTAATAGTTCTATTATAAACAGTTTTTTAAAACTTAAAGGGCGATCAATTTTAATATATTGAAGCTCTGTCAGTAAACATTATACTGAGATTAAGATTACAGTAGCAGAGTTCAGCTAGAAAGATTGTTTTTACGCGAATTAATTTACTATGTATTGTTACAAAAGTGGTGTTATTCTTTCTATAAATGCATAAAAAGATCATGAAATCATTATTTAGGCACATGGTCACCACATTATAACAGAATCTTCTTGGAGTATTAAATCGTATTTAATATGCTAAAAATGAAAATGATGAGAATTTAGAAGACATATTTTAGTGTACGAAATAGCCTTAATGCATCAAACATTAAGTGCAGTCACAAAACTCCAACATCAATCCCAAACTTAGAACATTATAGCATTTTTTATAATATCTTTACTATGATCGCCAAATAACTTTGGACAATAAGATTGAAGAACAATAAAACCGATAAGAAAATATAATAGGCGAGTTCGCGGTTCAGTGAGCACGAACAAAGAGGGCTCACTGAAGCACGAACTCCTGTATTGTTCTTGCTCACTGAACCGCGAACTCGCCTATTATATTTTCTTATCGGTTTTATTGTTCTTCAATCTTATTGTCCAAAGTTATTTGGCGATCATAGTAAATAAAATGTTGTTTAAAAGGTCTCCAATTTCAGACCAGTAATAAACCATGAAGATATGGGTATGAGAAAATATTGGTTACCTAAGATCTTAAGCATGCCTGTATTGTATTCAAGTAGTAAAGGACCGAGAAATAGTTTGGAAAGTGTAAAGAGATTTGTTTAACAAAAAGAAAAGGATGAAAATGTGTCTTTTTGGCACGCACACCTGGGTGTGTGTGTGTGTTAGGGGGAGAGCAGTTAGGGAGAGCTACTACTATTGATTAGTAGAGCTATGCTACCGCTCAAGCCGCGAGGGCTTACTTGCAGTGACTCCCGGAACAACTTTACTAAGTGTACAGACTTACACGAAGAGACTTAGTGAAGAGTACACTGAACCATGTGACGGAAAGACTCAACACTGTCCCGCAACTCGATCTGGTGAGCAGGCAGAGAGGGACCGGGACATGTAAGCCGACCGCCAGTGACCACCGTCAAATCACTTATGGCAGTCTACTTCAACCCACCTTATCACCTCATGTGCATCCCATTGTCCAGACTTGTGCTAGGTAGAACTCGTAGCACGTATACAGACTACAGACCAACATCCATACACTACAGACAGGGCATTGATAGATAATCATATTGTCACCAAGATAGGCAAATCAATGCTAATAACGAATATACGGCAATGACAGCTTCATCACCTCCGACTAACTACCTCTTAGACCTGAGGCGCTCCAGAGATTCGAACTCCAGACCTCAGCCTGAGAATTGGCTGTTTAGACCACAAGACAGACCTGTTCGCCCTCACAACTGTGTGCTCCATGTATCAGTAAATGTTTTCCCATTTTCTCTCAAAAATTTATACTTTGATTTTCATCTATATGTACTGTAGTCCCAACTCAATACCCCGAACTCTCATCTTAAGAATGACCACCTGCTATTTCAAAATCCTTAAAACGAAATTTTAGAATAGTTTCCATTACCTAATGCTCCTCTCAGAATTTATCGTGTGGTCATTATTTGTTTATTTCAGTGCTTAGTTCAAATCTACAGACAGGATTAAATTAATGGAGTAATCAATGATAAATCCATTGACTTCCAGGGTCGTTTGAGGATGATATTTGAAACAATTTCCAAGATCAAACTAGATTATTCTGCGTCCCTTGGGTACTCTCCTTAAATATGGGTTTTCGACATTCCTCTTTGCAAGTAAATAAATCATAGATTGGACGTAGAAATCCGCAACCCGAGGACAGAATGTGAAAAATCCCACGTGGAAAACTGTGGACACCAAAGGCATATGGTTGCTTCATAAGTCTTCTTTCAGCAATTTTTCCATCTTCAGTTGTATTTTTCCCAGTGAGAATAGAGAGCCAGAAGATCATGCCAGTGGAGTAAACCATCCCTATGATAATGAACAAGATGACAGGTCCCCAAATATTACAACCGGAAATGATGATCGCTATGAAACTCAGACATGTATGGCGTGTATTAGATCTCTGGGAAGTAATCCAAAACGAATCTCTGCAGAGGAACCCGGGGACGCAAATGAGATCAGACCTCCGCATACAGATCCAAAGAGTGCTCCTGGTATCAAGCGAAGTAGCACTTTTTCTGTCCAAGTTTCTTTTGGCTTCCTCTTCTTTCTATTCCAGCAAAATTTTTCTGTTGAACAAGAAACAAATTTGAAAAAACATTTTACCCTGTCATATTTCCATAGCAAATGATGGTGGGTAGTTGCTAAGGGCAAAAGTGGCTAGTAAATGAGCAAATTGGAAGGTACCTTGTGGGCCCGACGCGACGGCCCAAACGGGCAAAATTAAAATTGGGGCTAAAAGATACACTAAAGGATGAAAAAATGATCGTAAATTAGATTTTATGTACTTTTGCCCCTTTTGCTTCCTAGTACTACCCACTTTGAATTTTTTGACTGGGTGGATAGCTAAAAGTAGTTTGACCACGTAGTTTGAACGGCTTAACCTGAATTGAAATATTGAATTAAAAATAGATAATTAAAGAATCTAATAACCTTTGCTTGCCAAATCGTAATTCAGGCACATGTTCACTACATTTATGACGGAATCTCCTTGGAGTATTAAAATCGTATTCAATATGCAAGAAATGACCATGATGAGAATGTAGAAGGTGTACATCATGATTTGCTAAGCGTTAAAATTTTCACTGCGAGTGCACATTTCCTTTAGCAGACGAAGCGCTCCGTAAATACAAATTGCCCATCCAAATGACCACGAACAGTAGAGATGAGTCCAGGCTAATTTATCTGGGTTCACCGATAGTTTTTTCTGTTTCTTGTTCCATTTAAATGGGGTCATTTTTATTGTAGAATAAAACGCGAAGTATCTATCTATAGATTCCAATGCTCCGTCTGTGGCCATGTTAATAAATAATCAACTTCCTCAGATAACAGTTTATTTCTTGCTAAAAGTTAAAATAATAAATAAGACCAAAAGTAACAAACAAAAATTATTTTTTATTTTGCCTTAAGGTGGAAGTCAATTACCTTGACTAGCCCGACAAACAGGGCAGTCCTGGGGCCAACCCGTACACATCCTCGGGGTGGCACAATATTCCAAATTCACTATAAAAATTGGAATTCGAAAGTGGGCTTCGAAACACTTGCAACAAAATCTTCCTTAACGAGTAATGAGTATTTAACAGGGCATGAAAAACCCATGGGTTTTTGCTTTTGGTTAGGAAAAACCCAAAAATCCGGGTTTTTGGTGTTTTGGGTTTTTGTCTTTTTGCTGTTTGATACCCAAAAACCCACCCAAAAACCCGGGTTTTTGGGTTTTTCATGCCCTGGTATTTAATGCAATGTAATTAATTTCACGCGGCAATCTATTCGAAATGAAACAATAAGAATTTTGTATGGCAAGATATTTTAGTGCAGTTGGCAGTCGTACGTATTGTATGGCCTGTTATAGAAAACCATGTGAATTTGTATGGCAGTTAAGGGGACAAATTAATTTGCATCCTTTCAGTAATTTTTATTTAAAATTTAGTCTGTTTTTTGACTCATTTTCTTCAAAAGTGACCCAATTATTTTGGTTTGTTAAGAAGCTCAAAAATTTGCTTAAAATGCTGACTAATTTTGTCAGTCTAAAAGGCTCAATTGCCACCGAATTAACCTGAAATCTAAAAATGGAAAAATATAACGTTACTGGATAGCAGTAATTATAGGATAAGGATTCGTACCTTCGTTATGAAGATACAATGGTCAGTTCAAAGATAATAATTTAGTACAATATTAATTGCCACCCCTTATTATGCTTAAGAAAAGATACCTTGATTTAGGCGTAGTAACTAGGATGCACGTTAATCATTGAATAAAAGTCGTATGGAGAAATTGCAGATAGGTACAAGAGTAATTATTCTGACGCTAAAACTCACACTAGGTAGAATTATAATATTTTATTCTTAGGAATAGTGCTAACGTAACAAAGAGAAATTGTAGGACTGGATCCTACAGACTGGTTCAGCTAGCTTATATTTACTTATAGACAAGGAAGCGGTAGTAAACTAATTGTGGCTACCTTGAAAAACACAGTTTCGAGTGGGAAATGAAAGAAGTTGGATATTTCCCATTTCCCAAGTGGGAAATGTGGGAAACAAAAAGGAAAAGTGGGTGGGAAAATGGGAAACAGAAAAATTAAGTGGGAAATGAAACTTTAACACACAGAGAGCATAAAATCTGCACATTTACTGGAAGAATATCATCTTTTATTCTCATATTGCATGTAATAATTAACGAAATTAGGATTATAAATCTTCTAGTGAATTTAGGGCTCACAATTACAATTTCTGTGCCCGATACTCCAATAAAGTCCAATTCGGTCCAATAAAGTCCAATTCGGTCCAATAAAGTCCAATTCGGTCCAATAAAGTCCAATTCGGTCCAATAAAGTCCAATTCGGTCCAATAAAGTCCAATTCGGTCCAATAAAGTCCAATTCGGTCCAATAAAGTCCAATTCGGTCCAATAAAGTCCAATTCGGTCCAATAAAGTCCGATTCGGTCCAATAAAGTCCGATTCGGTCCAATAAAGTCCAATTCGGTCCAATAAAGTCCAATTCGGTCCAATAAAGTCCGATTCGGTCCAATAAAGTCCAATTCGGTCCAATAAAGTCCAATTCGGTCCAATAAAGTCCAATTCGGTCCAATAAAGTCCAATTCGGTCCAATAAAGTCCAATTCGGTCCAATAGAGTCCAATTCGGTCCAATAAAGTCCAATTCGGTCCAATAAAGTCCAATTCGGTCCAATAAAGTCCAATTCGGTCCAATAAAGTCCAATTCGGTCTAATAAAGCCCAATTCAGTCCAATTCGGTCCAATAAAGTCCAATTCGGTCCAAATAGTAAATTCATTCCCCTGAAAGTTAAGAGATTCTTTCAACATTTTACTATAGATCTAGTTACAAATAATTATTAATATCGAAAACAAAATAAATACAGCGGAATTCATGGTCAAGGCCAAGTATTCCCTCTATTACCTAGTTCTTTCAAAATTGTCCAAGTCAAGCGTTAAAGCACATTGATGGAAAGCCTCTCGTACTATATTGATAAAAGCAAAAGTTTATAATACTTTCGCACATATACAAGAGAATTTTATAGTTTATTTATAGTGGATTAAGACACATGAATAGTCAAAAGCTGTTTCAACATGTATGAAACAGGAACAGAAGATATATCGTCCCTTAAGGATCGAAAAAGCCTGTATCCACTTTCAGATTGGTGGACGAATAAGCCTATATTCATTTTTTGTTTGGTGGACGAATAAGCCTATATCCCATTTTCGTTTGGTGCAGGAAATAGCCTCTATTGTATTGTATTGTATTGTATTGTATTGTGATGACCATGGGCTGAATAAGCAATTAGTCATTATCACATTACTTAGAAATAATTATTGTTAGAAAATAACAATTATGTGAAACACACACATGACACATCAGGATATTGCGGTACCCACATCCTATAGAATAAACAGGACGGGCGCTGGCCGGAGATGGTTAAAGCAAGACAGCCAATGAGAAAAGGGTACAAACATCTAGAAAAGGCGTCGGCTACGGGTATATAAGGGGCCCGTCATAAGAAGAACAACGACAGAGGACTGACGACAGAGAACAGAGAAGAGGGACACTGAGAGACGACAACGACAAGACACCCGATACAGGGCACGAGAGAACAGGAGACTAGGCACTCGAGACACACAATAATCCAGACACGGGGCGACAAGAGAACCAGCGAACACATCAGGGATAACGGAGGACCAGCGGAGAACCAGCAAGAAGATAACGGAGAGCCACGACAGACAACGGAGAACCAAGGAGGAACAACCAGTAAAACTGACCTGATAGGCAGTCGGTCGGGAGCGGAGCCAGAGGAATCAAGTTGGGACTACGAAACGCACAACACAAACAATCACATTCTAAACTCTAAAAGCAATAAAGATTAAAACTCCACAAAATAACATCCAAAATTCATTCTCATTAAAAACACATAGACACCGAACAGAAGAGGCAGAATCTACCTTCGGTCAAAAAGAATATATTTTAAAGGCCAATTAAGACCGACCCTCACATGGCGCGGACTCGGAGCCTTTTCTTCGGTTGATCGTGCTTCTTTTTCTTCCCTAGTAGGGAGGGGGACACATTCGTGTCACAAAATTCCCCTGATATTTCGAACATTTTCAGTGACTAAGTGAACCAACTTTGAAAAGTGACCATTATGAACTCCGACATGAATGTGAAACAATAACAATCAGTGACAACGATAATATGATTATGGAGCAACTTATGAAACTCACTCCGCAATTATGGAAGCCTGCAAACAGTAAACCAAATAAGAATACTACAACACCAAAGCTAAGTCTTTTTAAAACATTCGATTTATTTATTTTCATGACTCATGGTAGGGTGATCATTTATAACAAGGTACAAAACTCATTG
The DNA here is from genome assembly GCA_020055645.1 of Tomocerus qinae. Classification (NCBI taxonomy): domain Eukaryota; kingdom Metazoa; phylum Arthropoda; class Collembola; order Entomobryomorpha; family Tomoceridae; genus Tomocerus; species Tomocerus qinae. The sequence goes on from CM034546.1 coordinate 65,065,205, forward strand.
ATAAACGTACATAACCTCATTACAACATAATCATTAGTAAAACAGTTATGGCATATTAATTTCAGACGTAAACAATTTTTAGAGTAAAACCTTATTCCATCAAATCATTTAACGCAGACAAAATCACGGAAGACAATAGGTTATCGTCAGCAGGGTTCACTACTTCTCCCGGGTCAGACCATTGACCCTCAGGGGAAGCCTCCAATCTGGAGGGCCCTAACAGTCCCCATTGGGATCCGCTAGCCTCACTAGGAAAGGGAGAAACCGGCTGTTGAAGCAATTCGTCTGCCAACACAGCCATTAAACTGGGAGAAACGTCTCCAACATTTAGGGAGTTAACTTCAATAGGACCCTCCTCTACTCCGACCACCGGCGGAGCTGAGGAAGCATCTGATGCCGATTGTGGAGACACAGCATCCACACTCCTCGCGACGGGAACAGCTACTCTCTGCAACCTAACTACAGGCACCCGGAGCGGCTTACAATTGCCACTCATACGGTGACGCTTTAGGTTTCGGGCTATCATACGTAGGCCGCAGAGAGAGCAATCCGCTCGCGTATTCAACCTTACCCTCTCCGGAGGAGGCCTGCACACCCCCACTTCTGACTCCTCCTCACTCTCAGAGGAGGACCCCAAATTGCTGGGGACATATTCCTCATCAGAGGTATCCTCTGAATCCTCACTGGCAAGCGTTTGCATCTCGTTTTCCTGGGATACTTCGCCAGCCACCTCGAGTACAGAACAGTGTGGTATTACGTCTGTTGTACTCGAAACAGGCCGTGAATTTATATGTAGGGCTGTAGAAGTCGAAGCCACAGGTTCACTTGGCGAAACAGCCCGGATTTCGGGAGTCACCGGCTCAAATAGAACGGAGACACAGCTGCTTCTGGGCAGCTCCTTCTCCCATTCCAAAGCCAGTGAATCCAACAAGTCACGAATAGTTTCAAAATCTTTGAAACCATTTTTTATCTTAGTAACCATTGGATCCACCTGCCTCAGGGCTAAGGGATTTCCAATAGACCGTAAGGTCTGCCACAAGTGCCACGACGGCTTGAGAGTTGTATTCAGGGAGTCCAACCTCTCATCGACTTTACTACTTAGAATGTCATCAGGGTGACGACACGAGCAGAAATTACCAGTAAAAATTAGAGCGATAAATAGAACAGACGGGACATCCCTTCGTGCCGTCATGTTCATACCTTCACTGGAACCCCAGACATAATTTCCTGGAAAGTTACTAACACACTTTTCATATCCAAACGGGCAGTATAAACGGCCACGTTTGCCTCAGAAAAATAAGGATCCTGCAAGAACCAACCCTCATGGGAGAGAGGGTTGGAGCATACATTATCAGCAATGGGTAAATGGTCCAGTGCAAAACGTTCGAGAACCGGTACATCCCTTCGGGCTATAGTCTTAAAAACTCTAGGAGCCCCCTTAACCAAAGAATAATAGGAGATATTAGAATGACCGGTTCCCCGAACAGAATTTATTGTATTAGGGCATTGAACCTCTAAATAATCGGCTGGGATAGCCACGGTCTTACTAGTAGAGGGCAACGAACGATAACAAACTGTCTCCCCATTTAGAAAGCGATAAACATTAGGATTAGTATCAGGAACTACCCTGTTTACTCTTGAGGAAATTATAGACAAATCCTCATAGCTGGTTACCTCGTTCTTTAGTTCGGTGACCACAATATTACAATCGTTATACCTTTTTACATAATTACAACTAACCGGTATCTGCAGACCGGAAGGACATGCCTCTGGAAAGACGCCAGATTGTGAAGCGATTTCCAATACGCAGAACCCAGGGCCATCTCCATTCAGCTCCTCCAGCTGGCGTGATAAGCGAGTGAGGTCTCGCAAATCTTCCGTAGAGGGCTTCACATGCCAAACCCCACCCACCAGAGTACGCGATAATTCGCTCCTTGAATTCTACAGTAAAATAAAAAGGAAAAGGGAAAATTTTTAAAGAAACATAACACTGATAAAGGCAATTATGAGCGTAACTGAAAATTTATGTTTCACTTACCATTATCTATGACTGCAGAGAGTACTTCCTTATTCAACCAGAAATGTAACCACCAAGGCAAACAACCAATCTAGAAGAATTACAAGGATTTAGTACATAAAACCTTTTTAGGATAACATTCCTTGACTCAATGATAAATAAAATCTTTTATAAATCAATTACCTCTATGATGTAGAAAACAGTTTTGCGCATAAAACGAACGCCAGAAAATGACCAGAAAATTACGTCGAAGAATATTACAATTAATCCTCTCACGCATAAGACCAAACAACAATAACTTAAAAATAAAGCGCATATTTAGTTAACAAGCTCTTTAGTGAAAATTATCGCATTTTGTCATTCACAATTTTCATAAAATTCCACAGAAAGAGGACTGTGCACAGGTTTATGAAAATACATGTAACTCAATAATTTACTCAACTCATAATCATGCGATAAACTTTTCGTAGGGAATGGGATTCTTAGAATTTGTCCCGGCTGTAACTTAAGATAAGACAGACTAGCAATTTCGCTAACTATACATAGGGAACGGAAACGAATTGATTAGCTTATAAAGCCGTACTCACTTGAGAGACACCCAGGACAATGGTTTCTTCTTGATTAGAAATCACCACTTTAAACCAAAGCTTAATAACATACTAGAAAAGCAGTAAGATTTCCTTCCTTAAGTTCATAGAGACTTGAATAATTGGTTGGATATCGGCCGAATGTGGTGACACCGCCAACATGTGTATGGTATATCCACTTGGTTAAGATAAGTGAATAAATTAATAATTACATATTTATTACAACCATGCTTATACGAAAAGTCAAACTTTGTTGATACGACGAGCAGCGTCTTAAAATATTGCACTTCGATGACCGAATAAGACGTGCACCGTCAATAAAGATTGCGAAGACCAGGGCAACCGCTCTGTGACTCCGACTAAGACGTGCACCGTCAATAAAGATTGCGAAGACCAGGGCAACCGCTCTGTGACTCCGACTAAGACGTGCACCGTCAATAAAGATTGCGAAGACCAGGGCAACCGCTCTGTGACTCCGACTAAGACGTGCACCGTCAATAAAGATTGCGAAGACCAGGGCAACCGCTCTGTGACTCCGACTAAGACGTGCACCGTCAATAAAGATTGCGAAGACCAGGGCAACCGCTCTGTGACTCCGACTAAGACGTGCACCGTCAATAAAGATTGCGAAGACCAGGGCAACCGCTCTGTGACTCCGACTAAGACGTGCACCGTCAATAAAGATTGCGAAGACCAGGGCAACCGCTCTGTGACTCCGACTAAGACGTGCACCGTCAATAAAGATTGCGAAGACCAGAGCAGCCGCTCTGTGAATCCCGCGATACGCCAAAATAATACAATGCTTGAAACCGATATCTATACATTAAACCAAACTAACTTATTGCTTATTGCTAATTAACCGCCTAGCGGCTTGCAGCCTAAAAGCACAGCTAAGAAGCTATCGCTTCAGCGCAAATGCTCAACAAACGCTTGGGAAGCTCTTACAAAGTAACAAAACAAACCGCTTAAACATTTAGCTTTTAATGAAAAACCTTGAGACTCCCTTTCTTTTTTTCAGATTCCGGGTACCCGTTCTCCGATATCCACCAAAACATAGAGCAGTTGATAGATAGATATGGCAGCTTAGATAGTAAAATGAGAAACTACCAACATGAGTCATATTATTATTGTTATGCCTTGCCATGTTATATTCACGAACTCCGATTAATGCACTCTCCTTTATCTAACTTTCTCTTCAGGCATTCACCTCTTACAACACCTCAAAATATCCGGAGGACGCTAGCCCACAATGGACACTCATCAACTCCATAGCCACCACGATGCAATACCAGAGGAAGACAGCGTTAATACCACCACCAGAACTTCAAACATGTCAATTAAGTTAGGATTTATATCCGGACACCCGGCCAGGTTTTTGTTCCTTCATCATTTATGTTTGTAGATAAGGTTTTCCCTGGACCCATAGCCAGAATTGGGGGTAGTCCGATTTTTTGTACCACGTTTACTTTTAACCATTGTTTACCTCAATACTTGTTACTCTGTTCAATTTATCATCAAGTGGCCTAAGTTAGGGCCCATGGTCATTTCTTTAATCTTAATTTTCCCCTGTAGTTGAAAATTCAGAATAAGAAGGGGTAGTGTGATGACCATGGGCTGAATAAGCAATTAGTCATTATCACATTACTTAGAAATAATTATTGTTAGAAAATAACAATTATGTGAAACACACACATGACACATCAGGATATTGCGGTACCCACATCCTATAGAATAAACAGGACGGGCGCTGGCCGGAGATGGTTAAAGCAAGACAGCCAATGAGAAAAGGGTACAAACATCTAGAAAAGGCGTCGGCTACGGGTATATAAGGGGCCCGTCATAAGAAGAACAACGACAGAGGACTGACGACAGAGAACAGAGAAGAGGGACACTGAGAGACGACAACGACAAGACACCCGATACAGGGCACGAGAGAACAGGAGACTAGGCACTCGAGACACACAATAATCCAGACACGGGGCGACAAGAGAACCAGCGAACACATCAGGGATAACGGAGGACCAGCGGAGAACCAGCAAGAAGATAACGGAGAGCCACGACAGACAACGGAGAACCAAGGAGGAACAACCAGTAAAACTGACCTGATAGGCAGTCGGTCGGGAGCGGAGCCAGAGGAATCAAGTTGGGACTACGAAACGCACAACACAAACAATCACATTCTAAACTCTAAAAGCAATAAAGATTAAAACTCCACAAAATAACATCCAAAATTCATTCTCATTAAAAACACATAGACACCGAACAGAAGAGGCAGAATCTACCTTCGGTCAAAAAGAATATATTTTAAAGGCCAATTAAGACCGACCCTCACAGTATTGTAAAGGCTTTATTGTCAGACACTATTGCAGATTCATAGTTACATGAAACTGGTTTCCAGTAGAGGACAGACAGGACATCCTCTTGCAGCTTAGCTTGTAAAGTTATAGGGGCGTATTGATACATAGTTAATATGGGCGGCGGAAATATTGAACTTTTATTCTTCCTTTCAGCCGGTTCATTTTTATCCAATATCAAAATACGAATTTGTGTCATTAAAAGTTTTGTTTTTGTCTTATTGTGTAATTAGCTAAAATTTTATAATGCTTATGTACATTCTAGCATGATATATTTCAAGTATCAACATAAAAATAATAAATACTTCATTTCGTCAACTTGTTTATTCTTACTGTGCCCCGACAACTTTACATTAAGGCTGTAAGATGACAGAGGCTATTTCCTGCATCAAACGAAAATTGGATATAGGCTTATTCGTCCACCAAGCAAAAAATGGATTTAGGCTTATTCGTCCACCAAACAAAAAATGAATTTAGGCTTATTCGTCCACCAAACAAAAAATGAATTTAGGCTTATTCGTCCACCAATCTGAAAGTGGATACAGGCTTTTTCGATCCTCATATTCATATTCATATTGTCAATATTCATATTATTATCTCAAGTGGTATTGTTATAATGATTACTCATTATATTATACCACTTATATACGGCTGGGTTTTTAAAACTGAATTTTTGAATGAATTACACCAGGTCTTAAAATTGACATGAATGTTAGGACTTTTATTATTCATTTAAGTTAATAAAGCAAAGAAGGCTACCACTGAATATAGTAAATTTTTAGATCGAATATAATTAAAATGATAATGACAATAATATGTGTGTGATAAAATATAATATGTACATCGATAAAATAATTATTAGCATCAAAAATAGTTTAGGACTTTTTGAATGGTCGTATTCATCACAGCTTTATATTTATAAAATCAAATTATTGTCAATTAATAAGTGCTCAGACTTGAGAGCGTAGAAGTAGAAGTTATGTATATCATAAAAGAGAAGCATGCAATTGATAGAAAATTATATTATGATAAAAGTGTACAGTTGTGAAACTAATAAAGATATTGTATTATATTGAGATGTACACACAAAAAGTATTTACTCCAATTTTTATCTGAATATCTGTCATGCAAAAAATAGAATCAATAATTTCTTGCAAACAAAACACCTTTACGTAATGTTTCTTTACAGTATAGAGACCTGATGTACGTACGGTCAGAATATTTGTGTATTTGTATTTTGTGTAATTATTTTGTAGAACCCTGACAATTCACTCACGGCCACGGTCACGGTGAATCGTTGTGTCACCTGCTTAAGCAATCTTTAAATAAATGCCAATGTCGTAAATATATAATTATAAATAGACATTTATATATATATCATAAACGGCTGGGTATGTGCAAGAGTGCAAATGTTTGGAAGAGTTGAAAAAAGACTGATTTCTATGTACCTAAAAGGACGTAACGAAGGATTTTGAGAAAATGTATAGTGCGAATTCGCGATTTATTGTGTAGGGTCTTCAGCCCCCAAACATGTCTAAATAACTACGCCTTTGAATATGTTTGTATAGTGTCTAAGTGTCTGTGCAAATATAAGTCAACCAATTTATTAGTGAAAATTTATTCAAGCGCAGTTTAATTTGTATACACAGTGCAATTTGGAAACGCAACGGCTTATTCAATAAAATTAAAAATTAAGATACTTAATTTCCTTTTAAATCCCATCAGAATCGTTTATAAAATAACGTTTTTCAGTCAGTGTTCATCTATGTAAAAAAAGATTTACCTATGTGTATCTATGTTTACATAAAGATCTTCCTATTACTTACCTACAAATCACATTAACAATGTTTACTATATTCTTCAAAAAAGTGTTTCATTTTGCATTAGTGTTAATTATTTCAATTATTGATACAAAGACTATTTTTGGGGTTAACGAAATTTTTGGAATTCCAACCCAATCAAATTGCGACGTTCATTTAATCACTTTTGCAGATTTAAATTTAGTAACAGAACCTTTGTTTCAGTATTCCCGATTAAAATCTAATTTGTTTACAATTTCAAATGTAAACATTTCAGAGGAAACAAAAATTCTCCAACCGCAAAAGGAAATACAGAAAAGAAATAATATTTTCTTCAATGTATTCATATTTGTCAATCTGCCAAATGTATCTTACTTAGAACACATAATGAAATGGCAACGTGGTAGCATTTCGAATAATCGTGTTCATATTTTCTATCCTAAGAATTCTTTGAAAACGGATTTCATCGGATTGGTTCCTGTGTTTAACTCAGAAATTTACGTAACCGAAGAAGTTCGGTTGGGAATATACAATCATTTTCAATTATGCTTAATATTGTGCGGAAAAGACATTTCTTCTAAGCTTGAAGATTTGAATTCGTGGAATCTCAACATTTGGTATAAAACCATTTTTATGATGCCTCAAAATGCTGAAGATAATGTAATTACAGCCATCGATCCGGTAACACGACCATCATTTTACAGTAAAGTGAATAATCCGTTAATTTATCCAGAAGCTAAGATAATGGCAGTGGAAGAACTCGCCAAAGTTTATAATTTATCAGTGAATTATGCTTCTTTGAACGAATTGAACAAAAAGGTACAATACATTTTTTTAGAATGGAGTCGGGAGTGCTCTGAGACTTGGCCGATTTCCAAAACAGTTGCAAATCGTTGTTTCTCCAGAAAAGAGTCACTTAGGATGTTTGTATATTGTTTCCCCCAAAGACAGTTTCAAACGGACAGTTCCCTTACATTCTGGCTTCGTCCGTTTGCTTTGTACACTTGGGTGGCAGTTTGTGTATTATTTTTTGTAGGAACTTTAATCCCTCCAAAATTGGACCAATTTCGTTGGTCAAATACTTTCGATTCCTTCAGAATTATTTTTAGACAGCATTTGCTTGCAGATCGTTTAACAGTGCTTCATGTGATTCTGATGACCGGTGCTATAGTGTTATGTGGCTCTTATGAAAGCGTAATTACAGGTTACGTCATTGTTCCATTTAAAGAGAAAGGAGCAGAAAATATGAAAGACTTGACCGAAAATTATCATTACAAAATCTACCATTTAGGAGGGAAAGGATCAAATAACACAAAAACTGAAAAACAAATCAAAATCTTGTACAAAGAAATTTTCCACGACGAAAATGCATTGATTAATGGCTTTTATATTGACAACTTCACTTCGTCTTACAGTGCTGAAGATATCGTTGGAGGATTTGAAGATTATAAAGATAGAAAGTTTACATTTCCGATTGAACAAACTGAAACGGACTTTTTCATTGATAATATTTTAGACCAAAATCCATTGTTGTCCTGCTACGTTCTCCCTAATGTTGGCTTAAGAGCGAAATTAAATTGGGAACTTACCGGACATTTCATTCGTTTTCATGACACGCTTGAAAAGTTTAGAGAAATTGGGTTATTTAATTTATGGTATAGTTTCTTTCAATGGAGATCGTCTATTTCGTCTAAAAAATTAAATGCAATCCGAGCTCACAATGAAAGACAGCCGAAAGCAATTTCACTCACTGGGACGAGAGCAAGATCAGTATTTTACATACTTTTGTTAGAATATGGAGCATGTTTAACGTGTTTTGCTTTGGAAATTATAGCTTTCAAAATTGTTACAAAGCATAAGATACCTACTTAATTATTTTGTTTTATTCGAGAATATATCAGCAAATTATCATTCTATTTGTCAGCAATGCTTTTTATTCAGGGATATATGCCAGCTACATTATAAGATGCGAAAATTTTTGCAATTGGCATTAAAATTTTTGTATGAAGTTTTACTTCTTATCATTTTATATTTATTGGATTAAATGATTGCGGGGGGTTTAATTAGATTATACATTAAAATAATAAATCCGCCTACTTGAATTAATTGTATTTATTGAGTTATATTTTTTACTTATGACTTCATGTAGATTTTGTAGTGAATGAAAATGCATGTACATCTCAGGAAAGAAATGCGACCCTACGGAGTGGAGCCACTCTCCGCCCATTTCGAATTTATATTCATGTTGAAATCGCAAATTTGTGGGATCACAATTTCCCACTGCACTTTCTGTCATAATAACATTTTTTCTTATTTAGCAATTGATTTCTTGCTGCAGGTATAGATAATTCAACTCCATATTAATTATAATTTCTACATGGGGGTTCCTCCGTATTGGGGTAATATGCCTCCGTGATAATTACAGGTTACACTGTAGGTGTCTGTCGATAATAATACGTGTCCTATGAGAAGTGTGTAGTTATACCATTCAAAACTACAGACGACGCTGAGCTGCGGCATTTTGCATTTGTTTGATTGAATGCTATCAACTAATTTTAAGTTTTGTGTTTTATAATAGAGGTGTTAATTGGCCATTTTCACTTCTCACCTGAAATGGTTTTACATTCAGCCGTATAGCTAATATTTGGCACAATTAGTTCTTCCGAGAAGATGTAGGAGTATATTATATAGTTTCGTTCGTTTCAAAAAATGCTAATCCACTCTACTCAATTCAGCAGTAGGGCTATATAGTAATTTCTATTTATTTATTTATTTATTTAGATAAGAAACAGATTCCTTCAAAAGAAGGCAGTTGTGCTGCTTCTGCACACTTTCATTTGAGTATTACATCATAACTAATGTTTTTTTTATATATTAAATCAAAATTACATGTGCATTGATTAATTATTAACTACTATTGGTATAATATCTTACAACCTCATCTATTGTCTCATCGTAACTGTTAAAATCACTTATATTATACACATTATTTTCTGATTCCTTTGCTTGTTCAGCTAGTAAGTAAGTAAATACCTCTCGTTTAAATATTTCAGAAGTTTTACAATTTCTTATACTCTCAGGGATATTTAACCATTCCGTCACTGCTTGGTTGGAAAATGATCTTTCACTGTATCTAGAGCATTTATTTTTCTTAATTATATACGTATATGTTTTTGTTCTCGTGGTCCTAGTACTTACATCATTTATTTCTAAATAATTTTTAAAATAGGGCGGACATTTATTATAATGCATTATGCTATATGATAGTTTTAATATTTCATATCTATACAAGAAATTTGGGAAAAGCCATTTCACATCTTCAGATATTTGTCTCTTTACACTGTCATACTTTCTAGCACCTAATACAAATCTACCAGCATTTCGAATAACATTTTCTATAACTTTAGTATTATACTTATAAGTACATCCCCAGATAGCATATAAATATCCTATGATAGACAAAACGTAGGTAATCATTATAAGCTTACGATTATCTTTCGAGAATAAATTCTGCACCGGATACAGTGACCATATTATGTAATTACATGATCTTGCTATATATGTTGTATGATTAGTCCAGTTAAGGTTGACATCTATATTTAGGCCAAGTATTTTTAGTTCTGTTACAGGCTTAATTATCAGTTCTTTATATTTAAGACGAGCATTTTGTACTTTCTGTAATGTATAGGGACTACCAACTATTAACATTTTAGTTTTGGGGCACTCCGAGATTAATTTCTTTAATTTGCGAAATATTGCTTTTTTCTATGTAAACATATTGCTTTCGACCACTAAGGTATGAATTGAACACATTTCCTATTGCTATATTCTTGAATAGTATATCGGTCAATGCTATTTGGGCATGTAGTGTTGAGTGATTTTTTCTGAAACCAAATTGCGAAGGATTGAGGATGTTATTTTTGTCAACATAATCTATCAGTTTGTTAAACACGCATTTTTTCATTATTTTAGAAACTATTGTCTGAATTGCGACAGGCCTATAGTCACTTACATCATTAGGATCTATTGGTTCATTCAAATCATCTATCCTAACTATCCCACCACAATAATTATATGGTTTTCTTATATACAATTAATCGTACATGCAAAATGGATTCAATTCGTTACCGATTGCTCTTGAACTCATTATAATGCTGATTGCTACTTTTCAATAATATGCTTGTTAACGCGAATATAATAAGACAAAATTTCTTAAACGCATATACAAAAAACAGTTTTGAACAGAAAGAACATTTTATTTTCCAATTTAGTTGAATGAAGCAATTATTTAAAGTTGACGAGCCAAAAAATAGTCATTAGTCATAGTCATTTTATATTTCGAATAACCATTTTTGAATCACCATTTTGTTATCATTAATATGACCATGACATAGAATACAAACAAGTGCTACTTAAATTATATTAAATATAGGTTAGTAGTAAAACTCTTAATTGTTTGTTTTGTTCGGTACTTACCCGAAAGCAAGTTTCCTACTAAGTGGACCCTTAGAATTGTATGTAAGACTCTAATAAAATGACAAAAAAACGACACTTGGCAGAAAATGAAACTAAAAAATGAATGCATTTGGGGAATTAATAAGATCTTTCATTAATTTCATTCTTTAATTTTCTGCAAACAGTATAAATAACATCAAAATTTATGTCAACAATACATACCTACATCAGGTTCAGAAAAGTACACGCGGCCAAAGGATTAATGTACTAGATATATTATTATTTGTCCCATAATTCTAACAACCTTGAATGTACTTTGTAGTTAGGCCATTTTCCTAATAATTTCAATCAACGTAGTGTTTCTTATGATGTTATCGACCGCAACTAGATTTATATTATAAAGTGGGAAGGACATAATGGGACATAATTACCTTTGGTAAATTCTGAATTAATTGCGTAAAACATTTTGTTGGGTAAATTTCTCACTTGTTTTAAAAAAGATTTTTCCAACGTGGTAAATTTTTACAATTTAAATAATCTATAATCATGTTTATATTTAACACTCACTTTTTCTACTATTTTGTGAAATCTATTTTTATTTTAATCGCCACATTAATTAATACGACTAATGCTTGGAATGTGAAGGATGAAATTTTTGGAATTTACAACTCAACCAAATTGTGATATCCATTTGATCACTGTCGAAGATGTGGATTTTGGAAAGGAATCATTGTTTCAATGGTATCCGGAGATTTCGTCAATAAAATTTCGACAATTGACAATGGTGATTCCGACAATAGGTAAAAGGTGATTCCGATAATGTTAAAGGAGATATCGATAATGTCAATGGGGAATTCGACAATAAATAGGAATGTACTAATATTGTACTCTGTAATTCTGTGATGTTGTCTGTAGTGTATTATTTGCTACTTGATAAGGCGTAAATTAGTACTCCTCATTTGGTTTCTTCGCTCGTAATCTCCCTTAGTCCAAGATAATAAAATTAGTCATTTGTGTAAGTTGAAGTCAACATTGCTCAACTAATGTAATACTTAAAATGCACTTTAGTGGCACTGTAGAAGTTGACCTGGAATCTTCAAAATGAGTGGTGCTATTGTTAGAGAATCTCAAAGAGGTAGTCAAAAGTTGGCCTACGGAGGTTACGTTTACATTAGATCAAATAATGTCGGTGTTATTGACATTGTGAAAAGGATATTTTGACCCAAACACAAGTATTAGCTTGAATGTTAGGTCCAAGATAGCATTAGCATTTGTACCACAGAATGAAATAAGGATTCGTTTTTTAGAAATCTGGACTACTTTCCCATCAATTCTTACTCCATTCACTCAATATGTTGAAAAGAATCGGATAGGCACTTGGACAAGTCAACCAACTTTCCCTCCAGATATGTGGAATTGTTACCAGCGTAGTTTATCAGGGATTCCGAGTACTACTAATAGCCAGGAGGGTTTTCATAACTCATAATATTATTTTCATAAGTCATTGGAACTTACAATACCATTGACACTGCACGATATTGTGCTGCTAAGCTGCTATATCCCACTTATTAGACAGTAGCGATAAAAAGATTATAAGAAGAAACAGAATGGTTGAAGAAGCGTCTGGCACAGAAGGTGATGAGAATGCTGCAATAATATAAGTTATGGCCATTATGATTATCATAAATAGAACTATAAAGATATATAATTAACAGACTACAGAATATTGACATATTGACTACGGCATTTTAAAAGTAAGTACAACGCTAATACTGTTATTTAGCCTATTATTATGTTTACATGGTATGACATTTTGTGTGAATAAAAGAAATTTTTGATTTGTCGATATCTCCATTGTCATTGTCGAATAATCCTTTACCATTGTCGATATTAAACTTTTTCTTGTCGAAATCTCCTTTGTCAATTGTTGAAACTGTATTGACGAATTCTCCTACAACCGTTTCAATACTCCCGGAACCATTTCAATTTGTTCACCATTTCGCAGATCTCAGAAGGAACAACTATTCTTCAACCACAAAAAGAAATCCAGAAAAGAAGCCACATTTTCTTCAATGTGTTTGTTTTCATCGATCTGCCTAATTTTTCACTTTTGGAACAAATAATGAAGTGGCAACGAGGTAGCATTTTAAATAATCGAGCTCACATTTTCTTTTCTAAGAATTCATTGCAAATTGATTTCGTTGGTGGGGGTTCGGTTTTCAACTCAGAAGTGTACATAACCGAAGAAGATCAGCTAGGAAAGTATAACCACTTTCAACTGTGTTTAATATTTTGTGGCAAAACGATTTTTTCCCAGACAATTCAAGATTGGAATTCTTGGAAGCACAAAAACTGGTATAAAAGCATTTTTAAATTGCCACAAAATGGTAAAAAGAATATCGTTACTGCAATAGATCCAGTAAAAAGACCATCATCTTACAAGAAACGAAAGAATCCGTTATTTTATCCAGAGGCTAGGATACTGGCGGTAGAAAAAGTCGCCAAAGTTTACAATATATCAGTAAAATATGCCTCATTGGGCGCTGTCAAAAATGAATTATTTATATATTTTTTTAGAATGGACTCGGGAATGCTTTGAGGCTTGGCCATATTTCAAAGCAATAGCAAATCGTTGTTTTTTCAGACAAGAGTCCATCGAAATGTTCGTCTATTGTTTCCCTCAGAGGCAGTTTCAAACAGATAACTCTCTAACGTTCTGGCTTCGCCCCTTTGCAATATTTACTTGGGTAGCTGTTTGTGTACTATTTCTTGTAGGAACTTTAATCCCTCCAAAATTGGACCAATTTCGATTGTCAAATATTTTTGACTCCTTCAGAATCATTTTTAGACAGCAGTTGTCAGTTCATCATGTGACCGTACTTCATTTGATACTGATGATCAGCGCTATGGTTCTATGCAGTTCTTATGAAAGCGTAATTACAGGTTACGTCATTGTTCCGTTTAAAGAGAAAGGAGCAGAAAATATGAAAGACTTGACCGAAAATTACAAATACAAAATATATCATCTTGCAGGGAAAGGATCAAATTACGCAGAAATTGAAAATGAAATCAAAATTATCTACAAAGAATTTTTCTAAGACGAAAATGTATTGACGAATAGCATCTTCATTGACAATTTTTCCTCAACTTACAGTGCACAGAATATTGTTGGAGGATTTGAAGATTATAAAGATAAAAAGTTTACATTTCCGATTGAACGATCACAAACAATTTTTTATTGATAATATTTTAGACCAAAATCCATTGTTGTCCTGCTATGTTCTCCCTGGTGTTGGCTTAAGAGCGAAATTAAATTGGGAACTTGCCGGACATTTCATTCGTTTACACGACACCCTTGAAAAGTTTAGGGAATTTGGGTTATTTAACTTATGGTATGGTTTCTTTCAGTGGAGATCGTCTATTCCGTCTAAGAAATTAAATGCCATCCGAGCTCACCATGAAAGACGTCCGAAAGCAATTTCACTCACCGGAACGAGAGCAAGATCAGTATTTTACATACTTTTGCTAGGATATGCATTCTGTATAACATGTTTTGCTTTGGAGATTTTTATTTTCAAATTGTTATAAAATAAATCTTAAAAGCCATTTCAAAAGTATTATATAACAGGGCCGCAGCCAGAAAAAAAATTTCGGGAGGGGCCCGACAAATAATAATTGACAATTAATACTATATTCGCGCGAAGCGCGAAAACCTTTTTGGTTTTAAGGCAAAAATTCCTTTCTTGTCGAGGGCCCCTCGCTGCGGCCCTGGCCCCTGTTATATAATATGAAAAGGTAATATTAAATACGATAAAGGTTCTTTTGAGGCATGAATTTGGATTTATTTTTAATTTTGTTGTTTTACAACTTTGGTGCACGCATAATTACAATCATAATTGTATTCAATTGTACTGTATGATTGTATGTATTGTAATAAGTACTTTGAGCGGTTGTAGGAGAATTCGTCAATACAGTTTCGACAATTGACAAAGGAGATTTCGACAAGAAAAAGTTTAATATCGACAATGGTAAAGGATTATTCGACAATGACAATGGAGATATCGACAAACCAAAAATTTCTTTTATTCACACAAAATGTCATACCATGTAAACATAATAATATGCCAATTAGCAGTATTAGCGTTATACTTACTTTTAAAATTCCGTAGTCAATATTAATATTCTGTAGTCTATTTATTATATCTATTTATAATTCTATTTATGATAATCATAATGGCCATAACTTAGCATTCTCATCACCTTCTGTGTCAGAGGCTTCTTCAATCATTCTGTTTCTTCTTATAATCTTTTTATCGCTACTGTCTAATAAGTGGGCTATAGCAGCACAATGTTATGTAGTATCAATGGTATTGTAAGTTCCAATGACTTTCCTTATTCTGCTGTCCAATAGGACATATTTATTGCCAGGTTTTTCCATAAACCTGCATCGATTCGTTGTACAGCTAAATGCCACTTGCTCTCCTCTAACTGTAATTTTTGAGTTATGAATACCCTCCTGGCTGTTAGTAGTAAGCAGAATCCCTGATAAACTACGCTGGTAGCAATTCCACATATCTGGAGGGAAAGTTGGTTGACCTGTCCAAGTGCCTATCCAATTCTTTTCAACATGAGTGAATGGAGTATGAATTGATGGGAAAGTAGTCCTGAGTTCTAAAAAACGAATCCTTATTTCATTCTGTGGTACAAATGCTAATGCTATCATGGACCTGACATTCAAGCTAATACTTGTGTTTGGGTCAATATATTGTTTTTGCAGACCTAACTCTTGTATTTTACGATAAAAACACTGACTGACCACTCATTTTGAAGATTCCAGGTCAACTTCTACAGTGCAACTGAAGTGTAGTTTAAGTATTACATTAGTTGAGCAATGTTGACTTCAACTTACACAAATGCCTAATTTTATTATCTTGGACTAAGGGAGATTACGAGCGAAGAAACCAAATGAGGAGTACTAATTTACGTCTTATCAAGTAGCAAATAATACACTACAGACAACATCACAGAATTACTGAGTACAATATTAGTATACTCCTATTCATTGTCGAATTCCCCATTGACATTATCGATATCTCCTTTAACATTATCGGAATCACCTTTTACCTATTGTCGGAATCACCATTGTCAATTGTCGAAATTTTATTGACGAAATCTCCGGATACCCTTTGAGCAACACGTTTTAAATAAAAGTTAAATGCTTTTATGATGTTGGTCAAATTAGGAATCAAATTTGAGAACTTTTGCATTCCATCATACACACTAAGCTTGTAAAATCAACTTTTAAAGTGACAAAACATTATATTATGATTTTATGATAGTGCCAATTAAACTCGGGACTGTAAAGTATCTGAATATTGTACAATACAAATACTTGTAGTTCATTAGCATGTACAATTTGTAACATGGAAATGATATTCATTAGCAATTTAGAATAGTATGATGACATATTATATTGATTGGTGGTAAGAATGAGTAAGGTAAGTAAGGTAAGATGCCGGAGGTTTTTGAGATGAGGCAGAGAAATAATTAAAAGTTATCTCGAATTAAGGTTTTATTAGAGGAAAGTAGAGTTTTAGCCGTTTTAGTCAGTTGATATCAATCCGACTTAAAACAACCAAAGTATTAAGGATAGTATGACATGAGACAAGGATATTATAAAATATTTCAATCCGCTTCAATCAAATTTAAGATTTTATAAAGAAGCAAACAAAGCAGGAATATAATAATATGACTGATCAGAGGACAGAAATAAATCTGCTTTTATATTATAGTCAAATTTATTTTTTGAATTCCTTTCCAATTAAATTTGCAATAAATTTTGAATTTCTGTTCATTTTGTTAGTCTATTTTGATTTTCTGTTGATTGTCACAGGTCACAGTCAACATATTTTCATTTTCTGTTAATTTAGATAGTCAATAATGACACGCAACCACACGTACATTCAGTGTCTACTATGTTTGATATAGTTTGCTGAACGACATTTCGCATTAATTACCACAAGTGATCACCCTAATGAAACATTGTCCGAGAAGTTTAAGAGTTGATAGCCAAATTGTAACGAAAGCATAATCAGGTGTGTTAAGTTAGACACAAACCCTCACTCCACGAACAGTGTATTCCAAGTTTTCAAAAATAATTTAAGGACTGATTTGATAGCCAAGACCAGGTCAAGTAATTTGGTAACCGAGACTCTTAATAGACCTGCGACGAACCATATTGATTATGGTCTAATCCGATCCATAGTTTGCCGAGATTTATCGCGTATGATTGTTTCTTTATGTAAATGACAATAATAAAATGTAGCAATGCCATTATAATTATCGTATTCTATAGCAACGTACGTACAACAATTTAAGCCACATAGTAAAATATAGTACAAACTGTGGAAAACAAATGCCCTTTATAATTGGTCATTTCTACATGCAGAAAAATAGAGAACCCACGATAGATATAATGCAAAGCAATAGAGTCATTACCCATTTAAAATGATTCGTGAATTCTTCGTGAAGACTTTATTGCATAGCTTACTAAGAATGCGCAGTTTACCTCATTTGAAATGGATGAATATTGTATCTTGACTTAGTAGTTGGGATACCCTATATTTCCACATTGTTTTATATACTTCATTTATAACAGTCAACATAATAATATGTGAGATATTACTCAGCATTAAGTCTAAATTCTATATACAGTTATATACATCAGTAATGGAAACTAGCATTGTATGTACTTGTAATAGTAGACTTGTAAAGTATTGAAGTAGAAACACATGCTCCACCTAATATAATTGCTCTCCAGTAAACCGCTTCTACTAAAACCGAGCTTCATTGACAGATTGCCGTCGTTTTTAGAAGTAGTTATTGAGAATAAAGCGGCACAATTATATGACTCAATGGAGTAATGAACATCCTTTACAAATGTAAACTCACAATTCTTTATTTGGAGATTAGATATGGATGCATAAGATTGCTTTTTTATGTAAATGACAAATTTTCAGGTTTTGGATTTTTAGCGAGTTTGATATCTGATTCAGTCATTGAGAATAAAGCGACACAGTTATCCAACACAATGGGGTAATAAATATCGGAGTCATATATATATTTCATACGACTCACTACTCCTTATTTGGTGATGTGGTATGCATATGTTACTTTTACTATATAAATGACCAATTCGAAAATTTTCAATTTTATGCGAGTCATTTACATAATGAACCAAGCCAACACGTATCTTATCTTCAACTTAGGAGCAACGAGTCTATTGAAATATACATATGAATCTTAGCTTCAATACTCGATTGACCTGGATAATCGCATTTATTGATAGTCAAAATAAAGACACACATCACATGCTAACACCCAAAAACCAAGAAGTAGCCATTTACATAATGAACCAAGCAAACACGTATCTTATCTTCAAATTAGGAGTAATGAGTCTTTTGAAATATATTTACAAATCTTAGCTTCATTACTCGATTGACCTAGATAATCGCATTTATTGATAGTCAAAATGACGACACATATTAAACGTGCCAATATCCAAAAACAAAGAAGTAGTCATTTAAATGATGAACCAAGCCAACACGTAACTTATCTTCAAACTAGGAGTAACGAGTCTATTGGAATATACATAAATCTTAGCTTCATTACTCGATTGACCTGGATAATCGCATTTATTGATAGTCAATATGAAGAAACATATCAAACCTGCCAACACCCAAAAACCAAAAAGGAGTCATTTACATAATGAAGCAAGCCAACACGTATCTTATCTTGAAGTTAGGATTAATGAGTCTATTGAATTACAGATATGAAGAAAAGCTTCATTACTAGATTGACCTGGATAATCGCATTTATTGATAGTCAAAATGATGACACATATCAATCCAGCCAACACCCAAAAACCAAAAATTAGTCATTTACATAATAAAACAAGCCAACACGTATCTTATCTTGAAGTTAGGAGTAATGAGTCTATTGAAATATACATATAAATCTTAGCTTCATTACTCGATTGACCTGGATAATCGCATTTATTGATAGTCAAAATGACGACAAATATTAAACGTGCCAATAACCAAAAACAAAGAAGTAGTCATTTAAATAATGAACCAACCGAACACGTATCTTATCTTCTAATTAGGAGTAACGAATCTATTGAAATATATATGATTCTTAGCTTCATTACTCGATAGACCTGGATAATCGCATTTATTGAGTCAAAATGACGACACAAATGAAACCTGCGAACACCCAGAAACCAAGAAGTAGTCATTTACATAATGAAGCAAGCCAACACGTATCTTATCTTCAAATTAGCCGTAACGAGTCTATTGAAATATACATATGAATCTAAGCTTCATTACTCGATTGAGCTGGAGAAACGCATTTATTGATAGTCAAAATGAAGACACATTTTAAACCTGCCAACACCCAAAAACCAAGAACTAGTCATTTAAATAATGAACCAAGCCAACACGTATCTTATCTTCAAATTAGGAGTAACTATTCTATTGAAATATACGTACGAATCTTAGCTTCATTACTCGATTGACCTGGATAATCGCATTTATTGATAGTCAAAATGACGACACATATTAAACGTGCCAATATCCAAAAACAAAGAAGTAGTCATTTAAATGATGAACCAAGCCAACACGTATCTTATCTTCTAATTAGGAGTAACGAATCTATTGAAATATATATGATTCTTAGCTTCATTACTCGATAGACCTGGATAATCGCATTTATTGAGTCAAAATGACGACACAAATGAAACCAGCCAACACCCAAAAACCAAAAATTAGTCATTTACATAATAAAACAAGCCAACACGTATCTTATCTTGAAGTTAGGAGTAATGAGTCTATTGAAATATACATATAAATCTTAGCTTCATTACTCGATTGACCTGGATAATCGCATTTATTGATAGTCAAAATGACGACACATATTAAACGTGCCAATAACCAAAAACAAAGAAGTAGTCATTTAAATAATGAACCAACCGAACACGTATCTTATCTTCTAATTAGGAGTAACGAATCTATTGAAATATATATGATTCTTAGCTTCATTACTCGATAGACCTGGATAATCGCATTTATTGAGTCAAAATGACGACACAAATGAAACCTGCGAACACCCAGAAACCAAGAAGTAGTCATTTACATAATGAAGCAAGCCAACACGTATCTTATCTTCAAACTAGGAGTAACGAGTCTATTGGAATATACATAAATCTTAGCTTCATTACTCGATTGACCTGGATAATCGCATTTATTGATAGTCAATATGAAGAAACATATCAAACCTGCCAACACCCAAAAACCAAAAAGGAGTCATTTACATAATAAAACAAGCCAACACGTATCTTATCTTGAAGTTAGGATTAATGAGTCTATTGAATTACAGATATGAAGAAAAGCTTCATTACTAGATTGACCTGGATAATCGCATTTATTGATAGTCAAAATGATGACACATATCAATCCAGCCAACACCCAAAAACAAAAAATTAGTCATTTACATAATAAAACAAGCCAACACGTATCTTATCTTGAAGTTAGGAGTAATGAGTCTATTGAAATATACATATAAATCTTAGCTTCATTACTCGATTGACCTGGATAATCACATTTATTGATAGTCAAAATGACGACAAATATTAAACGTGCCAATAACCAAAAACAAAGAAGTAGTCATTTAAATAATGAACCAACCGAACACGTATCTTATCTTCTAATTAGGAGTAACGAATCTATTGAAATATATATGATTCTTAGCTTCATTACTCGATAGACCTGGATAATCGCATTTATTGAGTCAAAATGACGACACAAATGAAACCTGCGAACACCCAGAAACCAAGAAGTAGTCATTTACATAATGAAGCAAGCCAACACGTATCTTATCTTCAAATTAGCCGTAACGAGTCTATTGAAATATACATATGAATCTAAGCTTCATTACTCGATTGAGCTGGAGAAACGCATTTATTGATAGTCAAAATGAAGACACATTTTAAACCTGCCAACACCCAAAAACCAAGAACTAGTCATTTAAATAATGAACCAAGCCAACACGTATCTTATCTTCAAATTAGGAGTAACTATTCTATTGAAATATACGTACGAATCTTAGCTTCATTACTCGATTGACCTGGATAATCGCATTTATTGATAGTCAAAATGACGACACATATTAAACGTGCCAATATCCAAAAACAAAGAAGTAGTCATTTAAATGATGAACCAAGCCAACACGTATCTTATCTTCAAATTAGGAGTAACGAGTCTATTGGAATATACATAGATCTTAGCTTCATTACTCGATTGACCTGGATAATCGCATTTATTGATAGTCAATATGAAGAAACAAATCAAACCTGCCAGCACCCAAAAACCAAAAACGATATTATGTTTTATTTCTGTTGAATTATTTACCCAGGATTCAATGAATTTTCAACCAAGCAGAAACCAAATTGACAAACTACAAAAAATGTCCTAACAATGTTAACATTGCGAATCTCCTTTAGTATTTGATGGTTATCATATCAACCGTGCTGAGATTCAAACAGTTAATTTTGAAGATGTCAGGGTTGAGAATTTTGATTTATTTCCAAAAATATCTCCGCCCTTTTCGAATTTATATTCATGTTGAAATCGCAAATTTTTGGAATCACAATTTCCCAATGCTATACTTTCTACCAGCATTTTTTTTAATTTAGCAAATGATTCCTTGCTGCAGGTATAGATAATTCAATTCCATGTTAATTACAATTCTACAGAGGGGTTCCTCCGTATTGGGGTAATATGCCTCCGTAATAATTACAGGTTACACTGCAGGTGTCTGTCGATAATTATACGGGTCCTATGAGAAGTGTGTAGTTGTACCATTTAAAACTACAGACGACGCTGAGCTTTATTTTGCATTTGTTTGATTGAATGCTATCAACACAGTTTTGTGTTTTATAGATGTTAATAGGCCATTTTCACCTGAAATGGTTTCACTATCAGCCGTATAGCTATAGCTTATCTCACTCCTATGTTAATATTTTGCACAATTAATTCTTCCGAGAAGATGGAGGAGTATAGTTTCAACCAAGACGACCAGGAAAAGCAGACACATCAAATTAGTTCGTTTTAAAAAATGCTAATCCACTCAACTCAATTCAGCTAATGCATGGCTACCATAATAATTTCTATTGGTTCGTTCAAATCATCTATCCCAACTATCCCACCACAATCATTATAATAGGGTTTTTTTATATACAATTCATCGTACGTGATAAATGGATTCAATTCATTGCCGATTGCTCTTGAACTCATTATTATGCTGATTGCTACTTTTCAATAATATTAAATATGCTTGTTAACGCGAGTATAATAAGAAAAAATTTTTAAGCAGATACAAAAAACAGTTTTGAACAGAAAGAAAATTTTATTTTCCATTTTAGTTGAATGAAGCAATTATTTAAAGTTGACTAGCTAAAAAATAGTCATTAGTCATTATATATTTCGAATAACCATTTTTGAATCAACATTTTGATTATCATTAATATATGACCATGACATAGAATACAAACAAGTGGGACTTCAATTATATTAAAATATAGGTTAGTATAATAAAAATCTTAATTGTTTGTTTTGTTCGGCACTTACCCGAAAGCAAGTTTCCTACTAAGTGGACCCTTAGAATTGTATGTAAGACTCTAATAAAATGACAAAAAAACGGCACTTGGCAGAAAATGAAATTGAAAAAATGAATGCATGTGGGTAATTAATAAGATATTTCATTATTTTCATTCTTTAATTTTCTGCAAACAGTATAAATAACATCAAAATATGTGTCAGCAATACATACCTACATCAGGTTCAGGAAAGTACATGCGGCCAAAGGATTAATGTTCTGTAAGTTTGTCCTATGTAATTCTAACAACCTTAAATATACTTTGCAGTTAGGCCATCTTCCTAATAATTCCAATCAACGCGCAACGTAATGTTTCTTATGATGTTATCGACCGCAATTAGATTTAATATATTAAGTGGGAAGGACATAATTGAACATAATTAACATTGGTAAATTCTGAATTAATTGCGTAAAACATTTTGTTAGGTAAATTTCTTACTTGCTTTAAAAAAGATTTTTTACCAACGTAGTAAATTTCTGCAATTTAAATAATCTATAGCCATGTTTATATTGTAATGAAGCTCCTCACTACGGGGTTATGGGGATGAATGTAGCTAGTTCAGATAGTATGAGCAATTGGTAGGTCGCCCAGGCGCCAGGATGACATGATGACAATGACATGACCGACGAAATAATGACGACTCACCACTCTTGGACTACATGTCAACGGCCAACTATCCAATCTTTATTTCAGACTTCTTCCTCCGACTCGATCTCTGTGAGTCTCTGTCCGTGACTGAGTGACTGTACGACTGAGTCCGACTAAGTTCTCTTTCATACATTTACATTGCTTTTATAAAGCTACAGACTCATTCGGCTGAGCTCACTCACTCTTATTGGCTACGCCAATATTCAAACATTCCCCTTAGCGCTATTACTACTTTACTACTAGAGTACATACTATTGTAGGACACAACATGATACTACTTACACCTAAATAACCATTACAATATTTAACACTCACTTGTTCTACTGTTTTGCGAAATCTATTTTTATTTTAATCGCCACATTAATTAATACGACTAATGCTTCGAATGTGAAGGATGAAATTTTTGGAATTCCAACTCAATCGAATTGTGATATTCATTTGATCACTGTCGAAGATTTGGATTTTGTAAAGGAATCATTGTTTCAATACTCCTGGAACCATTTCAATTTGTTCACCATTTCGCATATCTCAGAAGGAACAACTATTCTTCAACCACAAAAGGAAATCCAGAAAAGAAGTCATATTTTCTTCAATGTGTTTGTTTACATCGATCTGCCTAATTTTTCACTTTTGGAACAAATAATGAAGTGGCAACGAGGTAGTATTTTAAATAATCGAGCTCACATTTTCTTTTCCAATAATTCATTGCAAATTGATTTCGTTGGTGGGGGTTCGGTTTTCAACTCAGAAGTGTATATAACCGAAGAAGATGAGCTAGGAAAATATAACCACTTTCAACTGTGTTTAATATTTTGTGGCAAAACGATTTTTACCCAGATAATTCAAGATTGGAATTCTTGGAAGCACAAAAACTGGTATAAAATCATTTTTAAATTCCCCCAAAATGGTAAAAAGAATATCCTTACTGCAATAGATCCGGTAAAAAGGCCATCATCTTACAAGAAACGAAAGAATCCGTTATTTTATCCAGAGGCTAGGATAATGGCGGTAGAAGAACTCGCCAAAGTTTACAATTTATCAGTAAAATATGCCTCATTGGGCGCTGTCAAAAATGAATTATTTATATATTTTTTTAGAATGGACTCGGGAATGCTTTGAGGCTTGGCCATATTTCAAAGCAATAGCAAATCGTTGTTTTTTCAGACAAGAGTCCATCGAAATGTTCGTCTATTGTTTCCCTCAGAGGCAGTTTCAAACAGATAACTCCCTAACGTTCTGGCTTCGCCCCTTTGCAATATTTACTTGGGTGGCTGTTTGTGTATTATTTCTTGTAGGAACTTTAATTCCTCCAAAATTGGACCAATTTCGATTGTCAAATATTTTTGACTCCTTCAGAATCATTTTTAGACAGCAGTTGTCAGTTAATCATGTGACCGTACTTCATTTAATACTGATGATCAGCGCTATGGTTCTATGCAGTTCTTATGAAAGCGTAATTACAGGTTACGTCATTGTTCCGTTTAAAGAGAAAGGAGCAGAAAATATGAAAGATTTGACCGAAAATTATCAATACAAAATATACCATCTTGCAGGGAAAGGATCAAATTACGCAGAAATTGAAAAGGAAATCAAAATTATCTACAAAGAATTTTTCCAAGACGAAAATGTACTGATGAATAGCATCTTCATTGACAATTTTTCCTCAACTTACAGTGCACAGAATATTGTTGGAGGATTTGAAGATTATAAAGACAAAAAGTTTACATTTCCAATTGAACGATCACAAACAGAATTTTTTATTGATAACATTTTAGACCAAAATCCATTGTTGTCCTGTTATGTTCTCCCTAGTGTTGGCTTAAGAGCGAAATTAAATTGGGAACTTACCGGACATTTCATTCGTTTTCATTACACGCTTGAAAAGTTTAGGGAATTTGGGTTATTTAACTTATGGTATGGTTTCTTTCAGTGGAGATCGTCTATTCCGTCCAAAAAATTAAATGCCATCCGAGCTCACAATGAAAGACAGCCGAAAGCAATTTCACTCACCGGGACGAGAGCGAGATCAGTATTTTACATACTTTTGCTAGGATATGCAGTCTGCATAACATGTTTTGCTTTGGAGATTTTTATTTCCAAATTGTTATAAAATAAATCTTAAAAGCCATTTCAAAAGTATTATATAATATGGGAAGGTTACATTGAAGATAATGTTCTTTTGATGCGTGGATTTGGATTTATTTTTAATTTTATTGTTTTACAACTTTGGTGCACGCATAACTACAATCATAATTGTATTCAATTGTACTGTATGATTGTATGTATTGTAATAAGTACTTTGAGCAACTCGTTTTAAATAAAAGTTAAATGATTTTATGATGTTGGTCAAATTAGGAATCAAATTTGAGAACTTTTGCCATCTATCATACACACTAGAATCAACTTTTAAAGTGACAAAACGTTATATATTATGATAGTGCTAATTAAACTCAGGCCTTTAAAGTATCTGAATATTGTGCAATACAAATACTTTTAGTACTTCATTAGCAGGTACAATTTGTAACATGGAAATGATATTCATTAGCAATTTGGAATAGTATGATGACATATTATTATATTGATTGGTGGTAAGATTGAGTAAGGTAAGTAAGGTAAGATGCCGGAGGTTTATGGGATGAGGCAGTGAAATAATTAAAAGTTATCTCGAATTAAGGTTTTATTAGAGGAAAGTAGAGAGTGTGTTATACTTTTTAGTCCGTTGATATCAATCCGACTTAAAACAACCAAAGTATTAAGGATAGTATGAAATTATGAAATTATTATAAAATATTAGGATATTATAAAATATTTTAATCAAATTTAAGATTTTATATAGAAGCAAACAAAACAGGAAAATGACTGATCAGAGGACAGAAATAAATCTAATTGCTTTTATGTTATAGTCAAATTTATTTTTTGAATTCCTTTCCATTTTGATTATCAGGATCAATAAATTTTGAATTTCTGTTCATTTTGATTGTAAACACTAATCTACATTGTTTTTCTGTTAATTTTGATAGTTAATATTGATCTATTTTGATTTTCTGTTAATTTTGATAGTTAATATTGATCTATTTTGATTTTCTGTTAATTTTGATAGTTAATATTGATCTATTTTGATTTTCTGTTGAGCGTTACACTCAACATTAATCTATTTTGATTTTCTCTTAATAATGACACACAACCACAGGTAAAATTTTGAAATTTTCCAACGTGCAATCAGCTTTTAATATGTTTGATATAGTTTGCTGAACGACATTTCGCATTAATTACGACAAGTGATCACCCTAATGAAACATTGTCACAGAAGTTTAAGAGTTGATAGCCAAATTATAGCGAAAGCATAACGAATTATTCAAATTTACTAAAGACAACTAATATTTTGGAAATTGTTTTTAATATGTTCGTATCTGGACTATTTAATTCTGATAAAAACAAAGTTAGTCTAATTCATCGGCTTCTGCTATATGAATTACAGTAAGCTTCCAATATGTTTGATATAATATAGTTTGCTCAACGGCATTTCGCATTAGTTACCATCAGCGACTATACTTCGGTAAAACCATATATTTTGCGTTTTTAGAGATCAATCTCGTCATTCCACGACCAGTATGGTCCAACTTTTCAAAAATAATTTTCAAGGCCAGGTCAAGTAAATGTAGTAACCGAGACTCTTAGTAGACCTATGACGAACCATATTGATTATGGTCTAATCCGATCCATAGTTTGCCGAGATACTGCGAGCTCAATTTGTCGCGTATGATTGTTTCTTTATCCAAATGACAATTTCGCAGTTTTTGGGTTTTAAGCGAGTTTAATATATTATTTTATTTATTGAGAATAAAGTTACACAATTATCGAACTCAATGGAGTAATGAACATCCGTTAATTATGTAGATTTCATAAGACTCACTTCTCCTTATTTGGAGATTTGTTATGCGTATTATTTTTTTCTTGTAAACGACAAATTCGCAGTTTTTTGGGTTTTTAGCGAGTTTGATATCTGATTTGGTTATTGAGAGTAAAGCGACACAATTATCCAACTCAAAGGAGTAATGAACATCGGTTAGATCTGTAGATTTCATAAGACCAACTTCTCAATATTTGGAGACTTGTTATGCGTATTATTGTTTTTCTTGTAAACGACAAATTCGCAGTTTTTGGGTTTTTAGCGAGTTTGATATCTGATTTGGTTATTGAGAATAAAGCGACACAATTATCCAACTCAATGGAGTAATGAACATCGGTTAGATCTGTAGATTTCATAAGACCAACTTCTCAATATTTGGAGACTTGTTATGCGTATTATTGTTTTTCTTGTATACGACAAATTCGCAGTTTTAGGGTTTTTAGCGAGTTTGATATATGATTTGGTTATTGAGAATAAAGCGACACAATTATCCAACTCAATGGAGTAATGAACATCGGTTAGATCTGTAGATTTCATAAGACCAACTTCTCAATATTTGGAGACTTGTTATGCGTATTATTGTTTTTCTTGTAAACGACAAATTCGCAGTTTTTGGGTTTTTAGCGAGTTTGATATCTGATTTGGTTATTGAGAATAAAGCGACACAATTATCCAACTCAATGGAGTAATGATCATTCATTACATATGTAGATTTCATAAGACTCACTACTCCTTGTTATGCGCGTGATTACTTTTTATTTATACGAAAAATTTACAGTTTTTGGGTTTTTAGCGAGTTTGATATCTGATTTGATTATTGTTCGGAGTTGGTAGTTTAACCATTTACCGGATTGTGTGATCTTGGTGGTTTTCTAATTCTTCTTACTAGATTTAATCCCAGGTTGTAAGGCTGAAATTAAAGAGCTAGGAGTATGCCTGAATGCGTGTATGTCAACTGTTAATGTGTGATCTAAATTTCTAAAAATGCACTTTTCTATCAATGCTTAATCTGTCCTAATCGCAATTAGGAATAAATGACTTGGACCAAAAATGTCCATTCACACAATTAATTTATTCTTCTTCTTGAAATCGAATCACAATTCCAAAAATACTATCAAATTTCACACGCACTCAAATATCTTTCGCACTGAAATTAACAAAGTACTTCACTCGCACAAGTCCAAAGACATACTGATACTTTTTTAGTCTGCTTGCACACACGCTTCACTCATACGTTCGTCACCACGATTCTCACATCATTCAAACGTTTTAACAATATCATTTGCGCATGTGCTGCACTATATCTATTAAATTCATATTATAATACACTTGGACCTAAAACATTATATAAATTCTACATATTATAATTCTACAATTCCCAAACAAAGCATTATATAAATTCTACATTTTATGATTCTACAAATCTACAAAACCCAAACAATTATTGAGAATAAAGCGACACAATTATCCAACTCAATGGAGTAATGAGCATCCGTTACATATGTAGATTTCATAAGACTCACTACTCCTTATTTGGATTAATGTTATGCGTGTGATTGTTTTTAATTGTAAATGACAAAAGCGCTTTTTTGGGTTTTCTAGCAATTTTGATAAATGACTCAATTATTGGATATAAATTGACATGATTGTCCAGATCGATTGAGAAATGAACATCGGTATAAATATGTAGATTTCTTTAGACTCCTTAGACTTTTATACTGTTTTGATGGTATAATAGTATGCACATACACATTTCTTTAGTTTTGAAGTGAGTGAGCATACGCATTTTCGTTTTTGCTTTAAAGAAACATGCATGCATATACTAGGGCATGTGTAGTTGAAGGGAGAATGTAGTTTTAAATCTTTAGGTAATTCGTTCGAAGTCTATGGGTTAAGTTTATGAGATTACATCATATTAGCATGGGGTACATAATCGCAGAAGTCAGTAAAAATATGCATTAATTACCATAAATGATGAAATAGAAATCGGGTATGTAATAACCGCCCTGTTAATTGTTCAGCTTGCTACGCTAAACTTTCTTCCTTTAATAAACGCCGTGTCTAAATTAATATTGCAAATTTCATACTCAGGGGGGTTTGGCCTTTATGATAGCATTTACGGTAGACTGTATTACATTACATTATCACTCGTACAAAAAATGAATAGATTTGAAAAACAATGAATGAGATTAGACAATATGGTTTGATAAGAATGCTTACGCTCGATTGACAATCACTGGATGTCTGTCAAAACATAATATATTATGCTTACTTTGCTTACTTTCATTGTTTATAACTCTATAGTATAATCGCATTGTTCGAGTTGCGTAGTGAAAGATTCCGTACGTCTGTTTATTTATATCGTGTGTTAATTTGCCGCTCTGATAACGCAGCGAAGCAGAACCCAATCTTAAACGTTACCTAAATGTGGTATATCCCAACAAGTCCGTATATTTCATAACAAAGCAGTTTTGTATACAAATATTTCCAGCTTGCCATTCGCTTAAGAGTTTTACTATTTCATGTGCGGGAAAATTTAAAATTTGACCGTTTCCATTGTTAAATTTATGATACTAGACAATACACTTGCAAAGTACCTCCTCCCTGTCCGGAGATACGGACAGTTTTCTAAAACAAAAGTCATATCAATCAAAAAATTATCTATCTCTACCTCCGACGCCGACCCACCAAATGAGAAATCATGAAAAGTTCAAATATAAAAAGCTATGTATCTAATACTTTCTTCTCATCATACAATATTGCCCCCGGAATACACACTAGCTTTATTTATAACAGGATCTAGGTCCTGTGACCGGCTAGTTCTATTATATAATCACAGACTGAGAAAAATTTACTCATCTATATATGTATGTATGGTAGAGCAGATTTGAATTTTACCACGTTGATCCAAGGGGCATTATTATTACTACTATATAATAACCTTTCGAAATCGAGTCGCACATGCTTGGGGCTGCTAGTATAATATATTCGTCATTAAGACTAAGTTATTGGACGTCGAGCAATAAAGTTTAGATAGTTCACAATTCACATTCCCAATGTCATATCGTTATATATTCGTTTAAGCAATAATAAAATAACTTCTAATACATGTGAATAAAATAATTCATCTATATAAATTCATTTGTATCAGTGTTATGAAAACGTTATATGCATCAGGCTACCAGTACAGTGTAGTAAATAGTAAATTAATTATTATTAATAATTAATATTACACAAATATTTGATACTAAAGAATTGCTATTTGCTATTTTAATAAGCTAAATTTAGCAATGCAACATTCGCTGTTGCATAAATAGCTGAATGGCATGATGACTGATAAATCACTATCATCTATGAGATTACATACATGGCATGGAATTCAGCTTGCAGGTGGCATATTTAATGACTTTATATAAATGCACTCTTAAGCTTATGATTAATTCAATGAGTATTTTTTCTACGTATAAGTGTAAAAGCAACAATAAAATGTACAGGTTGGGAATTTTATGTTAACTGTTACATAAAACTTTAATTGTCGACATATAACCTTTCTATACAATACAATGTCCTTCTATCTCTACAACATCTATAATACAGGGTTGTCACTTATACTCGTTTTGCAAGAATAATCTTCATTGTGTCATCAAAATACATACTAGTTAATGTTCAAGCACGTAAACAGAACTGGGTTTCGGGTTTCGGGAGGGGGGGCTAGCATTTCATGTAGATATCTTAAATAGAGTCAAAAATGGCCTAAAACTTGCAAAGAAATATTTTTGCTATTTTGAGAAAAAGATCCTTTTTTCTTGGATTTAGGGGAGTCTTCAGACCGTAAAGCCCATCCTTCAATACGTCTCTGCTAGTGTTATTTTACTCTTTGTCTCGTTTAGAGCCTCCAAAATATATCTTCGATCATGTAAAATAAAAAATGTGCGCACTTCCTTCCACAGTATAATTATTTCAATCAATAATAACGTCGAAATCCGTGAAGGTTATCCAGAACTAATATAATAATTGTCATGGTCGCCGCAGTAACCGATATTTCCTAGGAGTTTGAAACATTCTTTGTTCCACCGATCAGAAAATCAACAATTAACAACAGAAAATCAAATAGATTAATGTTCACTATCAAAATCAACAGAAAATCAAAATAGATTAAGATTGATAATGAAAATCAACAAAAAATCAAAATAGATTAAGATTGATAATGAAAATCAACAAAAAATCAAAATAGATTAAGATTGATAATGAAAATCAACAAAAAATCAAAATAGATTAATGTTCACTATCAAAATGAACATGTTGTATATGTATTTTTCTGGATTTAAATTTACAACTTTGAATATTTACTACGAAAATTACTGGCATCTAAGTAGGTTCTTTACCAACAAAAACAATAAAGAACGTTTCTACTTGAGTATTTAGTATTCTTTTCATTTCTTTTGATCGTAATTCCCGATTAACAAACTTTTTACTTTATTTCTAGACACTCATATTCGTGAATTTTCGTGAACACTCACGTGAGTTTTAGTCGCATCACACAACGTATGTTAGTTCATTTAATATCTAATTTTGAAATTCGATAAGAGGATGATATAAAATATATTAATCGAATTAATTTTCCGTATTGAAATAGTGGTCCTCCCGGAAAATTAATTCGATTAATACGGTAATCCTCTTTTGAGGTTATAGAAATCTGGTAACCCTGACATCGGCAATTATCTATGCTGCTTTTTCGGCTAAGTAAAGGATCTCTTGCCTATTTGTTTCGTATCAGCATTAGTATTAATAACAATGCATCCCCATCAAATATTAAGTATAGTATTGTACTGACCAACTTGAGAAAGAATTAACTCTTCAAAAGTCCCTTTTCATATCGTTGTTATACATGCTTGGTTATATAAATTTGATGATGTAATGGTTGCTGTCTGGATGATAATGAGTGTAACCTACTTAAGTCAATCTGCTATCTATACTACGAACAATATAGAATAGAACAGCCAAATCTGTAGTTCCTATATATAAGGTAGTCGACCACGCTTAGCCAGTGTGTGGATTAGAGACTTGAGAGACAGACAGGCATTTATTCAAATGTTGATTTTAAAGTAGAAGTACGTTGATTACAATTTTTCTTTCCAATTGCATCACGTTACCTTGTAACTTACTACTTTATATAATCGCAAAAAAGCATAAGATTTCTAGTTTATTTCACAGTATTTCCAGTCAAGTTAAAATTTCACAAAAATTAAATTTTCAAATCTTATGCCTAAGCTATAATTAGTATTTATATACAAAATATACATCCCAGTCCTTAATCAAATTAATCACTCTACAAGATTAGGTTAGATTTAGATTAGATCTTTATTGTGCTTCTTGAACTTACATTCATTACACAAAATATGTATAAATTTAATAGATTAGACAGCATTACTAATTTAAGTATTTAGTGATTCGTACCTATCTATTAATAATTCCGTTAACTGAGGGGCAAATAATTACTCTAAAAAATATCATTATTTTATAATCAGTCATTTTCTTCAAAAAGGGACTAACATATGTTCACTATATTCACTGCTTAAAATTGTTCTTTTAAATGAATGTGACACCATCAATATGCAATATTAGTATAAAACTATAATGACTATTAGGAATAATATGAATAATTATTCGCTGTAACTTTAATAATTATTAAAAATCTTAAAACCGTATTGCAGGAAAGGAAGGAAGGGATCCATCTTACCTTATCCAGACAGTCCTCTGTATTCAATCAAATACAAATTATATTTATTACACATACTTGCGCAGTGCGATTACCAACTACTGACTTCAAGTTTCAAAACAATTAAAATTCACAGTACATAAACGAAATGTCTCAGAGTCGCCAACACGATCACGGAGGTGGGGATATGGAAGGGATGTCTATGTCGGTAAGAAATAATTATTGTAAAGATATAACTACCTATTTATATACATATAGTGAAATATTATATTATATTATGATCATCTGCTTAAAGCAGTGGGCAGTGAATAACATAAGTAAGTCTATTTTAAAAATGTAAGTGTTGGTCATATCACTTTGGATGAGACTTATGCAATTTACCATATAAAATATTATGGTAAATCGACTCAACTACCATTTAATTGTAAAGAATTGACAATTTACTTTCTAATAGATGAGTTTTCACACGGGGACAAATGAAGTCATTCTATTTAAATTCTGGGACACAACAGATAATACTGGTGCTTTTGTGGGATCTCTTTTTATAATATTTTTTATGGCTTTGGCCTACGAAGGTCTCAAATTTTTTCGAGAAGTCATGTACAAAAAGGCTGCTCTTAAAGATGACAATTCTATTAATACTACCCTTCTAGGAACTGCAAGGTACTACACCATCGTTTAACTTACAAATATTGTAGCAGTAATATGAAAATAGTAATATGTAAAAGAAATGTTCCATTTATTCATTAGTTCGTGTAGTTATTATAGAATATAATCGATTATAATATTATATTGATTAAATTGATACAGTGTTTCTAATTGCAGATACAGAATGCTGAATGGAATGCATGGATTGCAAACTGTTCTTCATATGCTACAATTTGTGCTTTCTTATTTTTTGATGCTCATCTTTATGACATATAACGTATGGTTGGCAATTGCCGTAACACTTGGAGCAGGTGTTGGATATTTTTTCTTTGGTTGGAACAAGAATTTGGCGATTGAAGTCACTGACCACTGTCACTAAATGTGTCTGTTACTGATAACAGTACTTCACGTTAATTTTTATAACATAGATACATAAGTTAATATAATGCATAATATTATGTATATAAAGTGCATGATAAGTCTATTTGATTGATTTTATAATACAAAGATACATAATTGTGTTATATTGTACTAGGTATATAGCATTCAGTTTTATCTTGTTCGCTTCTAAACTGAATAAGGGGTCAATTTCGATAGAACTATAAATGAGGTCTATAGTGAGCATAGTGAGCAATACCCTGAAGGGTGTTTAATAGGAGATAATTTGGACAGACACTTTGTATGTATTATCTAGAACTAGTGAACCCAGCTAAGGGGCAAATCTAGCACTAAAGATAAATTCAGCAGGCCACGCTTCACAATAATAAAAACAATTTCGAAAACATCCATTAGGTTATTATGTTAACTTTGTAAGCCAAAGTATAAATTAAAATACTTTAATGTCTATAGTGGTGGATAAATTAGCTGCAGCCCCAACTTCATGATAAAAAGGAATTTCCTAAACCAAAATAATAACTGTAGATCGTAGATTCAAATGATGCAGGGAAAAATGAAAGACTCCATTTTTGAAAAAAAATCCCACAAAGTCACCAAAAAGCTCCCTTTTAAATCAGAAAAATAAGATTCCCCCTTTGATTTTGGAAAAACGTACACATTCTATGAGTACAACTTACGAATAAATATTTTTAAAGAAAAGTTAGTTAACCAGTACTGTTATTTAATTCTACAAACAGGTGTGCCAACTGCCAAAAGAATCAAGAGGGTAGTAAAAACGTAAACCCAACTCTACTAAAAAATATTAAGTTTGTCGATATAGCATAACCAATTTGTATTAAAAGTTTTCAAATGCTATTTAATAAGCCACATTACGATCATTACGAAATACCTAGCACACAGATTAAATTGAAAATGCCACGTATAACCTTAATTACAAATTATGTGTGTATTATAATAAGCATTCAAAAACGAACTTTAAATCTAACCGCACCAACCATGCCCAAGACATTAGCAAAACACTTTTCATTTTCACGCAGTCGAGAGTCGAGGTTGCTGATTATTGATTATGAAACATTTCCATTTGCTATTTGGTATTATCCTACCTCGCTCAAGCACGTAACCAGTAGAGGGGGTGCACCCGGGTGGAGGGGCTGCAGCAACCCCCCAAAGAAAAGTTTTTCCCAAAAAGACCTTTATCGTATAAACATTTTTGGCAGTTCGCACGAATATATATTACGTTTTGAATAACCATTTGTGGCGCCCCCATTTGACCAAATTTCTGGTTACGTGCCTGAGTTCGACCTACCACATATTATAGTGACATACATAGGAAGGTAAATTTATTGCTTTATCTAAGACGGTGTTTATAATATAAGTGATTAGGATGAGCCAGCACTTATTCACCTAAAGTCTTCAAAATTTCCAAAAAGTAGAAGAAGGGGAAAACCTCAGACTTGTGGCTTTAAAAAATTTCTAATAAGTTTTGAATTATAGCGTTGACGGGAAATCATATTTTCCTGTTAAAGCTATAATTCAGAAAGCGTATTAATTTTTTTATTATTTAGGAGCCACAAGTCCCACAAAATCCAACCATGAACCTACGATATTACATTAATCACATAACAAAAGTAAAGTTGTACTACTTTTTGGGGTCGAATTTCATAATGGAATCATCGACACAATCAAATACCAAAATGGTGGGTGACACAGAGTTTGTAAAACAATTTAATATTCATTATACCTAACACCCTCGCCTCATTCATTTCAACGCATTTGGTTGTAAAACGTGATTTACATAGGGTAATCAATTTATAATTCAAAGTATGAAGGCTGCACATCATAATATGCATGAGTTTTATAGAAATGGTAGGTGCCCTTCCTCTTTGATTGTAAAAGAAATATGGCGTTTTCAAGATTGATTTTAAGTTTATTCCCAGTGGTCCATTTTGGCCGGCTAAAAAGCTTTTTGACCAGCCAGCCAGTCATATTAGCCAGCCAGCTAGTCATATTAGCCAGCCAGCTAGTCATATTAGCCAGCCAGCTAGTCATATTAGCCAGCCAGCTAGTCATATTAGCCAGCCAGCTAGTCATATTAGCCAGCCAGCTAGTCATATTAGCCAGCCAGCTAGTCATATTAGCCAGCCAGCCGGCCGGCTAAAATGGCCGGTCTCCGAACCCTATAGTTCGATTTTAGCCGGCTAATAAGCTAGCCGCTAGCCATTTTAGCCGGCCGGCTGGTTAAAATGGCCGGTCACTGAACACTGTTTATTCCAGCATTCCCTAGTATTGTGATTGTGACCTATATAGACCATATCCCAGGAAGAACCAGAACTCGTTTCTATTGGGGTTTCTTTTGGGAAGGTGTGGGAAGGCGGGGGAAAATGTTACTGTGGGTTCACCCTTTCGGGAAATTCGCATAATACATGTTGAAAATAATATATTTTTCCACATAATGAAAATTATAAAATTCATTCGCCTTTCCCGAGTGGGAAAGCTGTGTACATAATATTAGTTTAACCATACTGTTATCATGAAGCTTTTCCCATGTGGGAAGGACGACTAAAATTTAAGGGAGCAAAGAAACTTAAAACATTATAAACCCTACGCTAAACTGCATGGGAACTGCGTGGGAATGTCCAAATGAAATGCTTATCATTTCTTTGTGATCATGCGCCAATCCGTCATTCAAACTTCGGCATGGCATACTGACACATTAATTTTGATATTAGAAGTTTTAGTAGCATTATTTTTCATCTAGCTTTATTTCAAAGTATTAGTTATTAAACTATGTACTCCGTGGTAAAGTTTGTCCAGGAAAAGAATGCTGTTCAGCTAGTGCCAACATCTTGGGTTAATTCAGAAAGTGACAAGTGTAAATATCCAACGGGGCCTGCTGGTAACAAAATCCGCCTGCTTCATGATCCTCAGTCAAATTGGAAGGAGTACCTTATTGAAGTTCTAAATGTCGCAGGTATAATAACTATTAGTAGTTGTGAACAGTGAAGTGTTAAGAACAAATATGGCTTGCCACTGAAAATTCTTCAATTAACTATATATTTTATTCTTTATTTCAGACGATTACAATACTGGCAAAAAACAGGAAGAAAAGGCAGCATATACTTCGAACATTGACACATCAGATTGCGAACTCCCAAAAAAACGTAGAAAAACCCTGACTGCAGCAACTGCTAGAAAACAAAAAACCGTTCGGAAGGCGAAAAAAAGGTTATTTATCTCTCCTCCAATAGTAGCAGACCCAGAGGGTGATTCATCATTGGATTCAGAAATATCGTTTGGAGACGCTTTTTTTGAACAGGGTAAGCCATAATGTGGACTACGGAAAAATATATTTTAAATTTCTCGATATTTTTATTTTTAGACGTATTGGAATTACTACCTCCCAACGACCTTAATGCAGCCCCACATTCAAGCCCTATTTCTGATACTACCATCAATAGAAATTCCCAAGCGAGTAATTATCCAACACCGTCTGGTCAAACCTTCATTGCACAACAATCAAGTTCAGCTAATGTGAATACGTCTACAAATGTCGCAGTTACAGAAAGACAGATTTGTAAGTTAAAAGACAAAGCTTTGACCCTCTAAATATAACAATGAAATATTACTTGCTACAATGTCCCATTGCTATTTTTAGTATTCGAAAAGTCAGTGATTGACGCTTTAACTGTACTTCAAACCGACGTAAAGGAACTGCTGAATAGATGCGATAGCAACAAAAAATCAACTACGCAAGATCACGTCGTCATTGAGCTGCCTGTAACACTTCCACTGCAAACTAAGCAGGATTTGGACACGTTGGAAAACTGGTTGCAAAATAGTAAAAACAACGAAAGATTGGTAGGTTGTCATTAAAACTAAAATTGGCATTAAAATAGTTTTTGACATTTCATTTTCTGTTTTCATATTAAATAATAGGCTTCCATTTGCGCAACTTACGGAGGAAAAACTCTCACAAAAGTTGCTAGAAAAATCTTACTGAATCTGTTTTCCGTCTCTCTGGCAAGAACTATTAATTATACTGGGGCCGGTTCGTCAAAAAAATTGAGCTTTCAAAGTCTACTCCTACACAATGTTGTTATAGGTTGTTAGTTAATCAAATAATAATAACAATTAATAAAATTTTATATAAATTAATAAATAATTTTATAATGCTATTAGATGCAGTTCGAATCAACACAATCACAGAAAAAGCAACCGAGGATGACATCAAAACTCGTGTTATGAATTGGTTTCGCAACTCAAGAGATTTAAACGGTGGCCGAAAACAACGTAAAGTAGTGCAGCATGTCGTCGTACAGAACGTATCGACGGAAAATAGCAGCGCAGACTAGTTTAATACTCCAGAAAATTAACTGCTCCCCATCAACAGTATTATGTAATTTAGGTGTAAGTAATACCACTCAATTGGACAATTTAGATAATAGAAACCCTAGCAAAAGTACATTGCCGTCCTCAGATTCATTTGACATTCAAAATGATGACGGCGTTTGCTTTGGTTCTGAAGTAACTCATTTCACCCAAGACCAAAAAGACAAAGCGTTGTCTACATTACTTGCTGAATGGAGCATTCAGCATAATATTACTCATTGCGCTCTATCTGATTTATTAAAGATTCTAAAGCCTAAAACCACAGAGGCATTACCCAGCTGTTCCAAAACCCTACTTGGAACCCCAAGAGTAGTAAATATTTCGACGACATTAGGTGGAAAGTATTACTATTTTGGAGTTGCAAAGTATTTAGAGCAGGAGTTAAAAAAAGGAATAGTAGATTATGATGCCCCTATTGTTAAAAGTTTTTCTGGTTCTTACCCAAATGGTTTGCTCATAACATTATCTGTATCATCTGATGGCATGCCTGTATCAAAAAGTAGCAATATTCAAATGTGGCCAATTTTATTTCGCTTAGATCAGTCTATTAACCCAAAACCAATACTTGCTGCATTATTTTGTGGAGAAAACAAGCCAAATTCCGTTGTTGATTTTTTTAAACCCTTTATAGACGAATTAAAAGGTCTACAAAATGAAGGCATATTAGTTGACGGAATCAGATATTTTGTTAGAATTAGCTGTATTGTAGCTGATGCTCCAGCCAGGAGCTTCATTAAAGCTGTTAAAGGACATACGGCTTACCACGGTTGTGAAAGGTGTATAGATGAAGGAAAATGGGATGGTAGAATTATATTTAACAATTTAAATTGCCATTTACGAACCGATGACAGTTTTAGACAGCAACTAGATAGCGACCACCACACAGGAGTATCCCCTTTATTGGATTTAAAAATTGGAATGATAACGCAAGTAGGCTTAGATTATATGCACTTAGTTTGTCTTGGTATCATGAGAAAATTGATCTTTATTTGGATAGCAGGGCCATTAAAAAATAGACTACCTTCTAAGAAGGTAAAGGCTATTTCACAGTATTTGGTTTCTATTTCTAAAATTATGCCTGAAGAATTTGCTAGAAAACCTAGAAGTCTTCAAGATGTAAACAGATTTAAAGCAGTAGAGTTTAGGCAATTCCTTTTATACACTGGAGTTTGTGCTCTTAAAGCAATTTTACCACTGAAAAATTACAAACACTTTTTGCTTTTGCACACTGCCATGATCATTTTATTGTCCAACAGAGCAAAACACATTAATTGGAACAATTTAGCAAAAAAGCTTTTAAAAAGATTTGTCCTTCTCATGCAAAGATACTATGGCCAGACATCTTTAGTTTATAATGTTCATTCCCTTATACATCTTGCGGACGATGGAATAAACTTTGGGTCTCTGGATAATATAAGCGCGTTTCCCTTTGAAAACTATTTACAAAGTCTTAAAAAACTTGTAAGAGGGCAAAAGTTACATCTAGAGCAAGTTGTCAAACGGGTTTTGGAAAATAATTTGCAATCAGCAGATTCTAATAAAACAATAAATTTAGGTCCCGTATTGTTAAAAGGTTCAATTTGCAAAAAATATTATATCAATGGTTTTTGTGTGTCCAACAAAGAGGGAGACAATTGTTTTATGACCAAAACTGGGGAAATTGTAGTAGTTCAAAAAATTACTGTCCAATGCAATATGACTTTATGTTCATGCAAGGTATTTCGTTCCAAAAAATGTTCTAGTTATTACCCTATTAGTACAAAACTATTAATGATCTTTGAAGTAAGTTCGTTATCTTGTGGTGCAAAAAGTTTTAACATAGTTAATTTACAGCGCAAGTGTGTGTTAATACCTTACGGCCTCAGTAGTAGTACTTTTATGTGTTTTCCAATGGTCCACTTTAAATGATAAGTAATTTTAGGAAAAATTTTAATTAATTAAACAGTCACAATCCTAAATAGGTATTATAATTTCATTTAAATAATGTAATGCTAATGAATTAAATCAACTTTCTAATTGTGTTTGCATGCTATTTTACACGTGTTTGTAAATATTTTATTGTGATTATAATGTGTAATTGTTGTGGGTAATATGTTGTACTTGTTTTGCATTATATCTGATTATTAATAATAAAACACGAAATATTGAACACTCTATGAACATTCAATTTCCCGCGTTAATTTTTCCATAATTTTATTGCGCACAAAATCAATGGGTTAGCTTGGGATAACTTGGGGGAAGATTAGGGATATTGCATGCTTTCCTCGTGGGAAAGGCACGGGAAATATTGTGACGTCACCATGTTAAACAGGTGGCTAGATATCCCCTTCGGGAAAAGCATGGAACCCTTGCAAAAAATGCACATCCCATCCCCCGCACATCCCTTTCGGCACCTGCTGCCATTTGTCACAAGGGATGTGCTGCACAAACCATAAGGGTTGTGCCCCTTTTCCGAAAATGGTTCTTCCTGGGATGCTATTTGCGCCTGCTATCTGCCAATGGGCCAACCGGAAGAACCCCCAATTGTCAACACCTTTTTGTCAACCCTCTTTCGTCAATAACATTTTTTACGGTTTTTTTGAATTCATCCAACCTCGAAACTGTAAGAAAGGATTCATTTCTTTTGCATGACAGTGGCTCCAGTAATGAAATGCTCATTCTTACGACAAAAAGTAATTTGAAAAATTTATCTGACTGTGACACTTGGATTGCCGACGGGACTTCTAAAACGACCCCGAAAATTTATGGTAAAACTCTACGTAATTAATCGTGTATTTATTTTGTCCCCGTAATTGGAGATGTGGTTCGCGTATGATTGGTTATTTATTTGAATGACCATTTTTCAGTTTTTCGATGATATCGGATTTGATATATGATTTAGTATTTGAGAATAAAATGACACGATTATCCAGCTCAATGTAGTAAAGGACATTCGTACTACGTGATGGTTTCATAACACTCACTGCTCCTTAATTGGAGATGTGGCACGCGTATGATTGTTTATTTATTTGAATGACAATTTTTCAGTTTTTCGGTTTATAGCGGATTTGATATATGATTTAGTTTTTGAGAATAAAATGACACGATTATCCAGCTCAATGGAGATACGAACATTCGTATTACGTGATGGTTTCATAACACTCACTGCTCCTTAATTGGAGATGTGGTACGCGTATGATTTATTATTATTTATTTTTTTATTTGAATGACAATTTTTCAGTTTTTCGGTTGATAGCGGATTTGATATATGATTTAGTATTTGAGAATAAAATGACACCATTATACAGATCAATGGAGATATGAACATTCGTATTACGTGATGGTTTCATAACACTCACTGCT
Organism: Tomocerus qinae; assembly: GCA_020055645.1. NCBI lineage: Eukaryota > Metazoa > Arthropoda > Collembola > Entomobryomorpha > Tomoceridae > Tomocerus > Tomocerus qinae. The sequence continues at coordinate 65,107,182 of CM034546.1, forward strand.
CCTTAATTGGAAATGTGGTACGCGTATGATTTATTATTATTTATTTTTTTATTTGAATGACAATTTTTCAGTTTTTCGGTTGATAGCGGACTTGATCTATGATTTAGTTTTTGAGATTAAAATGACACGATTATACAGATCAATGGAGCAATGGACAACATCATCGAGAAAAATCTTCTAGTGTTTAAAGTGTTTTACATAAACTACTCGATGATTGTCAAAAACCAAGGGCAGTTTGAGGGGATAGTACCCATATTATAATCAATACGTCTTTGTGTGTCGGTTAGGTTAGGGTGGGGGTTTCGGGTACGATTTGTAGAGCAATTTTTAGGGTGGAAATTAAATGACAAATGTTTTCGTTAGTAACCAATCGACGAAGCTATCCTTAAAGACATTCGGTAATTCAGTAAATGAATACTATATACTAGTAATAGGCCCGTTCTCCGAACGGGAAGTGGGGTAACTCCTGAATGGGGACGGTAGATCATGAATATGCATTTAAAAATATATGAAAATTAACAGATTAAAATGTTTAAAAAATTGCTTGCTGCTTTGCTACAACATCCTACGGACGGGAAAACAATAAATACAATACTTATCGAATCAACCTAATAATAGTGAACCAAATTCAACTAAATTACTAAATTCAATTTAACTAAGCAGCGAAATTAAAGTAAATGTTTGAAGTCCTTTCATAGGCGCCTGATTTTCATTATATTTTCATTAATATTATATGTACATAATCAAGCACGTATCCAGGAATTTGACCAAGGGGGGGCCCACCAAAATATATTGGTAAAATGAAGACCTTTTTTGACAAAGAAAAATGCCTTTTTCTGAAAATTTAGGGGGGGGGCCCGAGCCCCCCCCCGGCCCCCCTCTGGATACGTGCTTGTACATAATTTTACATCACCCCGCGTCATTTTACATTACCCCATCATTGTAAATAGACGTCATTTTAAATAACCCCATAATTTTAAACATCCCATAATTTTAAATAGACGTAACGTAAATAGACTCATTGTAAATGACAGTGCCGCAGCCAGGAGGCAGGGAGCCCGCCCCGCCGGAAACCGAAGAAGAAGAAGGAATTTTTGTCTTAAAACCCAAAAATTTTTCATATTTTCACTGATAATTTGTCGCCCCCCCCCCCCAAAAAAATTTAAAATAGCTCAGAGGTCATTGTAAATGATCCAGTCATTTAAAATAGACGTCATTGCAAATGACCCCGTTATTTTAAATAGACATCATTGTAAATGACCCCGTCATTTTAAATATAGACGTCGTTGTAAATGACCCCACATTTTAAATAGTGTCGTTTTAAATAATTTCGTCGTCTAGAATCACCTATTCATTTTGAATGACCCCTTTGTTTTAAATCTATAAACGTCATTTTAAATAACCTCGTCATTTTAAGCATGCATTCCTGTCATTTTAAACAATCTCTTTATTTTAAATATTCACGTCATTTTAAGTAGCTCTGTTATTTTAATTAGCTACCAATATTTTAATCGTCCTCGTTATTTCTATCTATTTTCTACCTACCCCGTTATATTTATTAACCAATCCTATGTCAAGTCAAGTAAACCTATTCAATCCGCAACCAAATGTCCAAATACTACAAACTAAATAAACCTTGCCTTGCTATTAATAGTTTGACTCCGCTGCGGTCGCCCCTTTCGAGGGGAAAGGGTCACTAATCCCTTTATATGGCGGAGGCCTGCCTGCTTAAAGAGTAGGACTTAGTCAAATTTTTGAAATTCACTGGCAAAACATTTTTTACTAAGAAATGAAAAACTAGAATAGCCGAGTAGGTCAGGAAGAAGTTTGGTAAAGATCGGATGAAAACTGTAGAAGGAGTTTCTGAACAAAGCGTGACAGATCGGTGCGTTTTCTCCCACTCCTTCAATGTTAAAATTCGAAATTCAAAACATCGTAAAACGATTTTTATGAAAGATATCGTTTTGAAACTCGAGGTTTGGAGTTCTGAGGACTTGTGTAGCTCTTATTATAATGATTATACTATACTAGTGAACCCAGCTAAGGGGCAAATCTAGCACTCGATGGAAATTCAGCAGGCCACCAAAAACAAAGTCGAAAACATTCCATTAGGTTATTATTATGGTAACTTTGTAAATAAAATGTATATATAAATTAATATATTTTCATTCCTTCAGTAAAGAAAAATTAGCTGCAGCCCCAACTTCCTGATAAAATAGAATTTCCTGCACCAAAATAATAACTGTATATTGTAGCATCAGATACAGAGAACAATAAAAGTCTATTTTCGAAAAAACTCCCACAAATTAACCAAAAAGCTTCCTCATAAAATCAAAAAATTAAATTCCCCGTGGGGTTTTGAAAAAACGTACAAATCCCAAGAGTACAACTAACGAATAAATATTTTTAAAGAGTAAATAGTGATTCCCAGTACTGTCATTTAATCTACATAAAGGTGTGCAAGCTGGCACAAAGGAATCAAGGATAGTAAAAAGGTAGTAAAAAGTAAACCCAGCTCTACTAAAAAATGTTGAATAAGTTTGTCGATATAGTTGAACGAATTTGGATAAGAAGTTCTGAAACGCTTTTTAATAGTACGCTCATTACGAAATATCCCCTTTAGCTAATCATTTCCATTCGATCACCACTCACCATTAAACCTTCTTAAGTAAATTTCTACGAAACGACTCATTTCGGTGGTTTAGAGGAATTGACCTTGCGCATTTTGTTGTTAGGGAAATTGCATATATTACATTATAGCCTATTTTGAAGTATTTTCTAGGTGTTTATAGTTAAATGTCGGCTATGTTACATGGTGACTGTTGGGTGAACTATGGACTTTATTTTTAATTATTTTAATGATATGATGGAATGACATCTGGACTTCTGGCAGCCCAAGTTATTAGCATTTTGCCACAATATCTGTCAATAACCGCTTGTAGTGTACTATAGTGGCCTGTGTGCATGTGGGAGGGGGTTTTGCGTTACGTAATATATGCAGGTCTCCTAGGTTCTCTCAACTCCCTACCTCCCACACGCACACACACTTACTATACTACACACTCATATACATATATACCTACAGACACAGAGGTAAATTTATTGCTTTATCAAGTCTACGATCGATCATAATATACAGATAGTAGCGCCCCCAGCATGCGTGACTCTATTTCGAAAGGTAGGCATCCAGCATTATCATGTGTATTAGTTAATTTCGAAATACAGTAACCTATTAAGTGTTTACTGGTGGTGGACTTATTGTTATGCATACGCGCTTCGCTCTTGCGCATTGCAACAAAAAGCCGCAAAGTCCATGGCATAAAATACAGTTACATAGAGACATACATACATAGTTGAAACATAGTTGGAAATAATTTTATTTATTGTGATTATATTATACTTAGATTAGGCAATTATTATTTCTGTGACACTAAAATAGGGTAAATCCAGCTAGGGACCTTCGGCTTCGGGTAGCGGCACCTTCGGCTTCGGCTAGCGGGGCCTTCGGCTTCGGCTAGCGGGACCTTCGGCTTCGGCTACCTGGACCATCGGATTCGGCTACCTGGACCTTCGGCTTCGGCTAGCTGGACCTTCGGATTCGGCTAGCTGGACCTTCGGATTCGGCTAGCTGGATTTACCCCGCTAAAATAGAAAGTTGCTGCTCACATCACCCCGTAATAGTAAAACCTTAAAGGAAAACAGATTTTGGAGATTAATAATAACACAAGGATTTCGAGGCGCGAATCGGGTCGAATTCGAATCCCAAGCCACAAGCGATGATATGTTATTCAGTCAATAGAGATAGTAAATAGTAAGAATAGAGGAGACACTCAGCACATAATTTTATCGTTTGATTTGTGAGACACTTTGTTTTATCCTTGAAAGAATTAACCATAAGGTTAAAGTAGGGCCCGCAGACGCAGGAATATGAATATTTGTGGTGCTTAAGCATTGCAGATATTCATATTCCCGCGTCTCGGGGCTCTACTTTGCAACTGACCAATGAATAAAAAATGCCTTCAAGGATAAAGTAAGGTACATGCTAGAAAAGCTTATAACACAGGCAGATAGGGCATGTCCCTTCTATCTTTTTTATAATTCTATTATTCAGTCACATCACAGCAAAGAGCAAAGTCATCATCAGTGTGTTTTGTTATTAAGGTTTTTAATTATGTACCCCAATACATTTACTTTGGGGTACGTTTCAAAAAGTCTACGCAAAGGCACTCAACAACTACTCCCGTCCTTCACAAACACACGAGCCCTTTCTAAACCAAGGCTAAAACTCAACAATAGAAATTATGAAAAAATTATTCAGATTCTTCAAAAAAAATTACCGTACCCCAAACGTACCCCAATGAACTTAGACTAATTTGTTGCGTACCCCAAACGTACCCCAATGAACTTAGACTAATTTGTTGCGTACCCCAAACGTACCCCAAACGTACCCCAATGAACTTAGACGAATTTGTAGCGTACCCCAAACGTACCCCAATGAACTTAGACTAATTTGTTGCGTACCACAAACGTACCCCAAACGTACCCCAATGAACTTAGACTAATTTGTTGCGTACCACAAACGTACCCCAAACGTACCCCAATGAACTTAGACTAATTTGTTGCGTACCACAAACGTACCCCAAACGTACCCCAATGAACTTAGACTAATTTGTTGCGTACCCCAAACGTACCCCAAACGTACCCCAAACGTACCCCAACGAACTTAGAATTTGTAGCGTACCCCAAACGTACCCCAATGAACTTATACGAATTTGTAGCGTACCCCAATGAACTTAGAATTTGTAGCGTACCCCAAACGTACCCCAATGAACTTAGACGAATTTCAAGCTTACCCCAAACGTACCCCAATGACTTAGACGAATTTCAAGCTTACCCCAAACGTACCCCAAACGTACCCCAATGACTTAGACGAATTTCAAGCTTACCCCAAACGTACCCCAATGAACTTAGAATTTGTAGCGTACCCCAAACGTACCCCAATGAACTTAGACGAATTTGTTGCGTACGCCACACGTATCCCAATTAACTTAGACAAATTTGTAGCGTACCCCAAACGTACTTCAATGACTTAGACGAATTTCAAGCGTACCCCAAACGTACTTCAATGACTTAGACGAATTTCAAGCGTACCCCAAACGTACTCCAATGACTTGATGGAAAGAAAATGAATTTAGGCTATTTTGTACACAAAATGAAAAATGGATTTTGACTATTTGTACATAAAACAAAAAATAGATTCAGGCTATTTTGTAAAAAAAAAAAAAAAAAACTTCACCGGCCCTGAGGCCCGACGTACTGTGTTTTAGTGTTAAAGCATGCAACAAGTAGCATCTTTATGTTGCATTTGATTAGGTCAAAAAAGAGGCAAAAATAGTCAATAGTGACAGTCAACAGTAGGCAACGGGGCAATAAATAAACGAGGGGGGGGGGCACCGGGGAACGTCTCTTCCCGAAATACAAAAATTTTCGGGTTTCGATCGAATATTGTGACATTTTCTTCGATGCCCCATTTATTTCTGGCTGAGGCCCTGCAATATATAATCTAGAATATATAATATAGAAAACGAACAACGAAAGGGGGCGGGGCGATATGTTAAAATAAATAGGTCAAGTTACAAATGGCTAAACTAGAAACAACGAGAAAAGAAAGAGGCATCCTGCTGCCTAAATTCAGTCTTACTCGCAAAATATTACGCAAAGAACGTATTTGGTTCACCGGATATTAACGGTGAACAACTTCTAAACTTGAACTATAAAATATATTTGTCTAGATTTAGACAGCGGGATCTCGTTGCCTCAATTGCCCCCGTTGCCCCCTCCCCCGTTACCCCTTGTTTAGCCTTTTAACCTATTATCTTTGCCATTTGCTTCCCGTAGTGACGGGAGGCAATGGGGACAGTATATTAAAGTAATAGGTTAAGTGGCTAAACTAGGGGCAACGGGGGAGGGGGCAATTGAGGCAACGAGATCCCGCTGCCTAAATCCAACCATATATTTACTAATACTATGATGTCCTTTGGTCGTCGGCCACATTTTATGACCTTTTATTTTAAATTTTATGTTGGCCCCCCTGAAAAAGTGGGGGTACCTGCTTTCTGTGCTTTCATTCTATGTCAAATGTCTTCAACAACATTTGGATAGTTCATAGTTGGATTGTGTGTTGACTTTTTATTTGTTTGACTGCAAAACAACTTACACTTATGTTTAAAAATTGTTGATTGCTTCTTTTTAGTGCCTAATAATAATAAGGTATTAAATTAATGTTTTCAATAATGTACACAAACGCCTACCTTCATGTGCTAAATTTAGTACATAGAGGTATGCGTTGGGGTAGTCTAGGGGTTCACTGACTGATATTTAAAACTAACCGCAAAGCAAGGTACCTTATTTTTGGGAAAAACAATAAAACACTTAGCCGAATGTTTGTAGGCTTCCCCGCCGCAGTGTCTAACTATCCGTCTCTTTGACGAGGCGGTTTCCCTTGTCGGTTTGTAACTCTATGCTGTGGCGCTGCTGATTGTAGTGCGAAAATATATAAGCCTGGTGGAGACAGAATTTGCTCCTCCGGAGACAGTTTTTGGACCTGAGCCTCTTAACTCTTTCGTACTGCTTTGCAACGTAAAGGGTAAAGTCGAAAGAGTATAAATATCTTAACTAGCGTTGGGGTACATTATCGAAAACATTAATTAGACTTACGGACGACGGGACGACCAACGGCACCAAAACTATGGAACCTACATCTGCCCCATCATCGTCCCAGCAGCCATCGACTGAACGTGTTTATCAGTTCCGTGTTCAATTGCAAAATATTAAACCACCAATCTGGCGACGGTTTCAAGTTGTTGAGAACACCACATTTCTTGAGCTTCATAACGTAATCCAAAATGTGATGGGCTGGAATTTTGAACATCTGTTTAAGTTCGAATTCGGAGATAATCTAAAACGTTGGAGTGGTAATCAACCTACCGCTGTTATCACTCAGCTATGGTCGGATGGTACGCTATTAGTGACATTTCTTGACATTTTCTGATACTTTTATGGTAAAGAATTTACATTGATTGCGTGCTGCCTCTATTAACAACTCAAAGCTTTTCAAATTATTAAGGTAATATAAATGGCAATGGCAATTATTGTCATGTCGTCATCAGCAAGGGCGTATCTAGAAATTGAATCAAGGGGGTGCTAATTTCTAAAATGGGTACTGCATAAGTCATACAAATAAGAACGCCACAATATATTGGTAAAAACAAGACATTTTCGCGCGAAGCGCGAAAAATTATTTGAATTTCAACAATCTTCTTTTACAAAAAATCCATTTTCGAGATTTAGAGGGAGTGGTTGCAGTACCCCTTCTAAATACGTGACTTAACTGTCATTATCATCCACTCAGTTTGGCAGATTTAATTTTAAGTGTTTTAAAAAGAAAACCTCATTTCATAAGGGGCCAATTAAATTGCTTGATACATTTCCTTTTGTATTCATATAATATTACTAGTTGAATCCTAGCACATAAAGTGTGCTAGAAAATGTTGAAATCAGTAAATTTCTAGCGACTGCGCATTGGCCCGAATTTCATAGACCGTTGATTGGACTCAGTACTGATAGTCTAAGTCTAGTCCTTGCTCATTAATTACAAAATATTTTACCCTTACTTATTAATTACAAAATATTTTACCCTTACTTATTAATTACAAAATATTTTACCCTTACTCATTAATTACAAAATATTACGGACATAGATACAAACATTTATTCAAGAATAGTGAAAGAATCCCATGCGCATGCCCCACTTTATGTTTATGTAGAGTAAAGATTAGATAATCTCAAAGTTCAATAGAGGAAAAAAATTCGAATATGGTCGACCATCTTCGAATGCGCTCGAACAATTCGAAAGCGCTTGAATATTTTCGAAAGCGCTTTTTTCGAAAGCGCTCGAACATATTAATAAATGCTCAAACAGATTCGAAAATGCTCGGAAATAATTGATACACATCGTCTGCTTAATATTACAATGTAACAAGCCATGATAAAATGGCTTGTTACGTTGTAATATTAAGAAGACGCTATGCAATTGTGGCTTATGATATCAAAAATGTTCCTCATAATTTGGGGTTAAATAATTAAATAGTAAATAAATGGTGAGAACACGATAATATCTAGTGTGTTTTCAAAATTTTAAGGGGGTGCTTAAGCACACTAGCACCCCCCCTAAATACGTCCTTGGTCATCAGTAATTAAAAACTTTGCATTCTCTTTTATTCATATAATCAGATTTTAATTAATATCCAATAGTACCTATAATTTTTAAAATGTTGAATGTCATTGTTTTGAATTGCAGTATGAATTTGATACCAATAATACCGTGTAACTCGAATTAATTGACCCTCTGGAAATAGTTGAACTCTTCGGGGTCAATTATTAGTTTATCGCGGAAATATTCTACAAGACTAAAAGGCAAGGGCAAGGCTGTTTTAGATTAGACTACATTATGATAAATTAGATCAGGTTTGTAAGCTGGAGTTGGGGCGGGCGGCGGTGAGGCCTATCTTAGGGTGGGGCATGTTATGATCTTCCCTTGTCTTTTAATTTTATTAATGTTAGGAGGCACTAAAATGTAATATATTTTCAGTTAACAGGCCACCTTTTCGACTATAAAAACAGAGACAATCCAAAAAAATTTATTGTTTCATTACGATTTGCAATAAGTAAAGAATTTAAAAAATTTATATTTATTTGTTTACTAAACGACACGTCCTTAAAATCATTCATGCCAATGTCCCAATTCTTAGAGAGTATTGGTTTAATTTTTTCTGTCTCACCAATTGAAAGTTCAAATATTATACCAATTTATTTAAATGACTTATGAATATCGTTATGTTGTAAGTACTATAATGTCTAATGTATAATAATAACACTGTGTTAGTTGGTTTTCACAACGTAGTACATCAAGCGGTAGACCAGAAATTGTTTCCGAAACCCTCTTTTAAGGAGATTACAGAATTTTCAATACGATTTGTTACATTTTTTGTTTCACAGCTACATACTTTGAAAAAGATGATCTGGATGCTGGTGTTGTAATGATTGGCCAGTTTTTTGAAGAAGGGATGAAGACAATGTGTGTTTACGAATATGATTTTGGATGCGGTTGGGAACATAAGGTCACTCTAGAGAAAATCTTGCCTAAAATAAAAGGAAAGCAATACCCTGTTTGCTTATCTGGAAAGCGTGCCTGTCCTCAAGAAAATGACAACCCACCACCTGCTGGTCACGATCCCGAGGCTTTCAACATTGCAGATATCGATTTCACTAGAAAATCGTACTCCTAAATGACTTTTTAGTTACGGTTTGCTGCATCTTATGGAATATAATATATCATCCTATACCATCCATGTGCAGTAGAAATACAGGTCTGTCCTAATCCTATTTTTTTCATTTGAGAATTTGTTTACTGAAAAAAATGTCTTACATTTTGGTACTGTTACTACTAAATAATCTATTTAAACCAATCACATTTAGAAATCAATAAAATTTATGGGATATATATCATCTTATACCATCCATGTGCAGCAGAAATACAGGTCTGTTCTAATATGTTATTATTTATACGATTTAGAATTTGTTTTCTGAGAAAAATTTCTTAAATTTCGGCACTGGTACTACTAAATAAGCTATTTAAACCAATCACATGAAGAAATCAATAAAATTTCGATGTCAATTTGCTAAAACCTTGGCTTTTCTCCTTTTTCTATTTTTGATCGGCTATTAAATCAATGTTTTATATAAAAGTGGTAAACAATATTGCTTTATTGCTTCATGCTAATTTGGAAACACCTAACCGCTGTTTGTAATAAAAAATAATGCTATCTATATGATTATAAATATTATTATGTTAAATATGGTACAATTTACTTTCCTGTTTCTGTTATGTTTATGTTGTACGTCTTGTAATAATTAACTTTAACGGTTGCTTTGTTATCTTACGTTATTCATGCATTAAATGTAAACAAAGAATATAAAATTGATGTTATAATTGAACCTGAGAATAATTGGATTAAATCTACCGTAATGATTAGTTGATTAAATTTTGTTTTTACTCTGTGCATATAGTTGTAGAAAGTTACAATATTTTTCTTCTACTAAGTCAAAAAATGGAGCAATTTTTCATAAATACCGAAAAATGGGCATTTTTTCTGTTCGATTTTTAGTCTGCATATGCCATTGACAACTGAAACATCATCTATGGGCAGAAAAAAACTTGAATTTATCGTATCCGGCTTTTGGTGGTGTTTCGTTAGACATAAAAAGGGTAAAAAGTCTAACGAATGAGTAAAATGTAAACTTTTTCCAACCAGCAGAATACTGCGACAAGGTTCGGAATGAGTTTTCCGCGGTAAATTACCATGGTTGATGACATATCGTAATCAATCCTTGTATGAAGCCGCACTCAGTGTTGAGTGTGTTTTGCTCGGCTTTCCTATCTTGTCTAGTTTAGTCTTGTCACCTGTGTCCTGGTCCTACTGGTCGTTCCTTTTACGTTGTAGGCGTTGCATTGTCAGTTGTGGTCTGGTTCTAGTGACGGGAAAAATTAGTGGGATTGTTATTTGTGTATCGGAGAGCAATATCAATAGCCAAAATAGCCATCATAAGCCATGTAAGTCTACACTTTTATTTTATTTTTTATTCATCAATCTCCATTTTTTTGTCATCTGTTCTGTTAACTCTTTCAACTTTATAGAGGTTTCTCACAATTCGTGACCGGTCACCAAATGAATGCATTATTACTTTCTGGTCACCACTCAACAGTTGAACTGACGCTCAGTAGATGGAGGTAGAGAATTATACACTAAAATAACCTGAAAATAGTATTAAATGGTGAGAAACCTCTATACTTGTCTGTCTGTGTTATCCTGGAGATGTGAGAAACGTCTTTGCAATATACGTTTCCCACAATTCCAGGATAACACAGACAGGTACTGTAGTCATTTCAATACCTATTCATGTTAATATAGTGACCGGTCACCAATTGTCAATTGTGGGAAACCTCTATTAAATAAAGAAATTTTTGTTTAAAAACGCAAAAATTTTAGCGCTTCGATCGAAGATCATGATATTTTTCCTCGGTGCCCCCCATCTCCGCAACTGGCTGCGGCCCTGCGGAGGGGGGCAATAAATAATATAGACAACGGAAGGCATATATAATGTAGATAGACAACGGAGGGGGCTATATATAATATAGAAAACGGGCAACGGAGGGGGGCAACATGTTAAAATATATAGGTCAAGTGACAAGTGGCTAAACTAGAAACAACGAAGAAAGAGGCAAGTAGCCAACAGTGGTAACGAGGGCAATGATATCCTGCTACCTAAATTCAGTCTGACCCGCAAAATATTACGCAAAGGACATGCTTGGTTCACCGGGCATTAGCGATGAACAACTTCTTAAACGTGAACTATTTACTAATATGATGTCCTTTGTTGATCGGCTACATTTTATTTTGAATGTTGGGTCCATATAAAAGTGGGGATACCTGCTTTTATTCAGTGTCCCCAACAACAGTTGGATTTTGTGTGTTGGTTTCTTATTTTTTGACTACAAAACAACTTATACTTATGTTTAAAAATTTTTGATTTGCTTTTTTTAGCGCCTGCCTAATAATAATAATAAGGTATTAAAATAGATTTCAAGACGACCAACAACACCAAAAATATGGAACCTACATCTGCCCCATCATCGTCCCAACAGCCACCGACTGAACGTGTTTATCAGTTCCGTGTTCAATTGCTAAATATTAAACCACCAATCTGGCGACGGTTTCAAGTTGTTGAGAACACCACATTTCTTGAGCTTCATAACGTAATCCAAAATGTGATGGGCTGGAATTTTGAACATCTGTTTAAATTCCAATTCGGTGATAATGTAAAACGTTGGAGTGGTAATCAACCTACCGCTGTTATCACTCAGCTATGGTCGGACGGTAAGCTATTAGTGACAGTTCTTGACATTTTCTGATACTTTTATATGTTAACGAATTTTTATATGTAGCGTGCTCCCTATTAGCCACTCATAGTTTTTGAAATTATTAAGGTAATCTCAAATGGCAATGGCAATTATTGTCATCGTCATCACTAATCAAAAACTTCACTAGTTACCTTAATAATAATAATAATATTAATAAGACTAAAATATTTTAGTTGCTCTGCTGCTTTCATCATTCACAACGTACATCATAGGCCAGAAATGGTTAGTCGATTACAGAATTTTCAATACGGCACTGATGTTTTCTGTTTCATAGGGTTAGACGCTGAAAAAGATTATCTGGATGCTAGTGCCGTAATGATTGGCCAGTATTTTGAAGAAGGGATGAAGACAAAGTGTATTTACGAATATGATTTTGGATGCAGTTGGGAACATAAGGTCACTCTAGAGAAAATCTTGCCTAAAACAAAAGGAAAGCAATACCCTGTTTGCTTATCTGGGAGACGTGCCTGTCCTCAAGAAAATGACAACGAACCACCTGATGATCACGATCCCGAGGCTTTCAACATTGCAGATATCGATTTCACTAGAAAACAGGACTTTTAATTGACTTCTTAGTTACGATTTGCTGCATTTTATGGGATATATATCATTCTATACCATCCATGTGCAGTAGAAATACAGGTCTGTCTTAATATGTTCCTATTTTTTCCATTTGAGAATTTGTTTACTGAGTAAAATTTCTTAATTTTGCACTGGTACTACTAAATAAACTGTTTAAACCAATCACATTAAGAAATCAATAAAATTTCGATGTCAATTTGCTAAAAACTTGGCTTTTCTCCTTTTTCTATTTTTGATCGGCTATTAAATCAATGTTTTCTTTAAAAGTGATACACAATAAATTACTTTATTACTTTATGTTAATTTGAAAACACCTACCCGCTATTTATAATAAAAATAAAGCTTTCTTTATGATTACAAATATATTAAATATAGGACAATTAATTTTAAGCTTATACAGGACGCACTGATTGGCTATCCTTTTCTATTATGTTTATTTTGTACGTCTTGTAATAATATTTACTTTTAGGGTTAGGTTATCTAACGTAATTCATGCAGTAATAAAATGTAAACAATGAATATAAAATTGATGTCAAGTGTTATAATTGAACTTGAGAATAATTTGATTCAATCTACCATAATTATCAGTTAGTTTTTTGTTTTTATTCTGTGCATATGGTTGTAGAAATATACAATATTTTTCTTCTATAAAAAATGGAGCAATTTTTCATAAATATCGGAAAATGGGCATTTTTCTCTGTTCGATTTTTAGGCTACATGCAATTGTCAACTGAAACATCATCTATGGGTAGAAAAAAACTTGAATTTAGATACAAAAGTTTGTTGGTGGTTAGGTCAATATGTACAAACATTATGATTGTTATAAGTGGCATTTTCTTTTTTGGAAATATTCAGCTTTTGCACAAGCAATTGAACATTCATTCATTTGTTGAAATCCAGCTTATTTTTATAACAGGAATCTTGATAAACCTGGCGGGATTTTTATTCCGAGTTATTGGACTTTTAAAAGCGCAGAAAAATCTAATTTTCTGGAAAAACCTTTGCGAACAAATGGAAGTAATAAATGCACTTCTGTCTGAAAATAATTCAGACAAAACTGAATTTTCTACTACCTCAACCATTTTTTTTAATGCACAGTCATTTATAAAAATTCAAAAAGAGTTGAGAAATTCCGTATTTATTGATTACTTTGTTGCTTTTACATTCTTTCTACTTTGTGTATTTGGGGTATTTTTCCCACCGTTTGTCCATCATGTTCACAATAAAGATTATGTCTTATTTTCAGTAGGAACATTAATCTTCAATATTTTATTTGTTACCCATTTTGGACATTCTGTTTGGATAGTATTTTTTCTCAAAATCTACTCAGCTTGTGTCAATTCAATTTGTAAAAAATGTCAGCAGATTAAAAAGGATATTTTAGAAATTGACTCAGGATCGAAATTATCTGATAAAATTAATAAATGTAACCTTTTCGAACACATCAATACTATTACTGCCTCTGTAGGCCATCAATCATATTTCCAAAGGAACTTGGACCCTGTGGATTTAAATGGTCGAAATTATATTGAGATCAAGATACAAAAGTGTATCGACAGTTTTTACATTCTGGAAAATTTAATCGAGGATTTTCAAGAAGCGTTTAGTGTAAAAATCATTGTCGAGTTTGGACTAAGTGTAATAATGTGTCTATTTCGAGCATTTTTAATTGCCACAAGATTTGCCGATGCTTTGTATTTAAATTGCTATGCAAGTCTTGTTCCATTTTTCTTGTTTTCGCGAGTTATATTAAGGCTGGGGACAGGGGCCGAGCTACTTAACAGCGAGACGAAACTATTAGGAAAAGCTTTTCGGAATATACCTCTGGATCGGTTCTCTTCTGACTGCAAAGCAAAGGTAAACCAGAAATTATTCATTATTGTTGTACATATTTATTATCCTAATCACCGGAGAGAGTGGGAAAACAGCAAACCAATGCTCATGTATAAACATATCATTCTAATACCGAACTATAAATTCCTTATTGAATTAAATATTGTAGCTTTGATAGTAAAAGATCTTTCATGGAACTGAAGCGTATTGAAAATAAATTGGTCTATTTTAATTAAAATACAGATGCAGATGTTTTCGATGGTATTGCTATCCAAACCTTGTCGCTTGTCTCCTTGCTCTTATTTTCACCTTGACCGTTTCTTGGTAACATCGGTAAGTATGAGATATTCCGAAAATATGAAAGTAATACAGATTATAAAACATTTACATTTAAATGCTTTCAGGTTTTCACTGCAATGCTGACTTATATTGTAATTCTCGTACAATTTCGACAAGAAGAAAATGTCGGAAACATTCCCACTCAACATCATGGTTTTAATTCAACAATCTTCTAATCTTTTCAATTTAATAATAGTAGTAAGTAAATAAAGTAAATGTTACCCAAATGTAATTAAAAGGCATTTGTAAGGAATGGTATGTAGTTAAAAGGCATAAAAGGTATTATATTTAGAAATTTCACAATTGCAGTACAATTGACAAACAATTATTTGGATACTTATAATTTTCATGAAATGCATAATATTTTGTTACATTTTGCTTGTACAATGTCTGTGCATTCATATAACAATTACTATAGCCGTCCGTATCATCCGTAGAAGCAAAATAGTTTCCCTCTATCATTTAAAATTTTATAATTATTTATTTATTAGTACATGTGCATAATGGGAATATCATCTTCAACTGCGACATTAATATACGTAATTTATAATACATTATGCATTTCCGATATGATTTTACATACCAGGCGTATAAGCGAAAAACTTTTCAAATCAGGAAGAATTTTGAAAGAGGAAAGCCACTAATGGCACCAATTAACTTCCCCGTTGACATTGATAGTCCTTGACACGACCTTTAGGATGGTATATAAGCCTTGGTAATTCACGGGAAATATTTATTTTTGACTGAGACAGCATGTGATTGTCATAAACGGCACTTAATGACTTTCAATTTCGACCATAATATAATCATAAACGACAATTTTCTTATATACCATATAAAATGTCCATCAAACGTTGCATAAATAGTTCAAACTATAAAATTGCAATTGTTAGAGATGTGTTTTAATTTTTCAGGCACAATGGATTATTATGAAAATGACTTTCGATTTATATACATATCAAAAGCGTATAATATCATATGTGCAAGTAGCCCTTTAATTACAATTAAGTCTATAATTTAGTCAAATATCTACCTATATCAATATGAGTTATATCAAAAATACCTAGGCTATATACCTACATATTGCAATATTTAAAGTCTTGACTTTTCTCATAGTACGGAAGAAATAAATAAAATACGATGAAAATATGATAAAATGGCCCCAGTTAATTTATAAAGTGGCGTTTACGATGATATGGCCCTTAACTTTTGAGCCCTAAAAGAAATACTTTCCACATAGCTACATTAACAAGTGATATACCGTTCAAAAGCTTGTTCCAAGAACTATCAACTGATATCATAATATTTGACATTTTTAACCCACAACTAAAATGACAGCATTTCTTGTGACCCACTTCTCAAGTTGATTAATTTTAAAATTATATATTACAAAATGGAATTTTGGAGTAATATTATGCTACAAGGGCTCTGTTTATACCATTTATCTATAGACTATGATGTGTAGCTTTGGACAAAAATCCGTACTGTTAATATTACAAAGTACACATGCTTACATCACTTTAATCTAACTACAACTTGTTACAAATGGTATCGTTTACGATGATCGGACCCCTCAACGTTTGAATTCTAAAATAAAGCCTTGCCTTGTAGATACGTAAAGACGGCTTATGCGTTATGCCATTTGAAAGGTCGTCTCAAGACGTTGTAAACATTGATAAACCCATCAGGTAAATGGTAACGTAGCCCAATTTATAAAATGTGATTTAATGTTAAAATTGGCTTATTCAAAATGATTGGGTATATTAACATAGTTTAATTTCAAAATAAGCCAATTTATTTTTCATATTATCTTGTTTTATGTAGTATACATTATTATACGTGCATGTGCAATGAAACAATAAACCGCATCGTCTATGGCCCATAACATAGATAGTAAGATAGAAACATAGTTTCACATGTGTACATACATGCGACATAGGCACAAACAGCTTTATTTATTGTAATTAGGATATTTCCCTATATGCATATTTTGTTTGACAGCTGCTGCATATAAACTACATAGATAAATTAATTGCAACTCAAAAAGTGCCTACATTAGAGCCAGAAGTAGGTATAACATAAACATGTCGTGTCATTGTTTTCCTTATGGAATAAATAAATTGCATCGGAGGATCCCACCGTTTTCCTTTCGTAGTATTTTATGTCTCACAATTTTTATCAAAATCCATTATCAAATATTTTTGAATAATCAATTAATTGCAATTAACGTTATCCTGAAAATAATTGCAGTGTTTCATTGCTATAATGAATTTCAGAACCCTTAAACTGTGTTGACCTGCACTATGATAAAATTAAAATGCATGTTTAATGTTTACCTAAGTATTGGTACAGTTATGCTGAAATAAAAGCTAAATGCAAAAGTTGTACCACTTAAAATCGATTAAGTGTATTGCCTACGTAATATTCATGTTGCCTAAAGTGAAAAATGATACATTAAGAATGATAATGCAATCATATTGACAATTAGGACCTGCCATTGTGTATTTACACAATTTTTAATTCAAATTTACTTTTGCAATGCAGAAAATCAATTTTTAAATAGAAATAAGCTTGTAGTGAGCGTTAAAGGAGCATAGTCTAGTAAATGCAATTTATTTTTTGTAGTGAGTATTATAGCGAGAAAAACCTTTAAACATCTTCCGTGACTTAATTATTTTGTAATGGAGCAGTTTCTTGTAGATCTCGGAACATGGCCAATCTTTTCAGTTCGTTTGTTAGGTTACCTACAGCTAAAAACTGAAACTTCAGTTGATGGGAGAAGAAAACTGGAATTCAAATTGAAAAGTTTAGTGGTGGTTAGTTCTTTGGTAGTAAATATTATCAATTTGATATGGGAGGTTGCCCTTCTTAATCAAACAAATTTAACAAATAAGAAGTTTGGTTATCAGTCAATTTTAGAATTCCAAACTGTTGTAATTACTGGAGTAGTGATAAATGTTGTAGGGTTTTTATTTAGACTTTGTGGTCTGTTCAAAGCCAAAAAACATCTTCTGTTCTGGCAAAGAAATTGTGCCCAGATGGAAGCCCTAATTAATAATTTTCTTGAAGATTGTCCGAAGGAATCTGCACTTTCTATTCTCCCGAATATTTTATGCAAAGAGGAATCGTTTGGAAAAATTAAAAATGAATTGAGAAACGATCTTTTAATTGACTGCTTCTTTTCGCTGACATTTATAGCCAATATCTCCATGAAAAAATATATATCTGCAAATTTTGTAGAGCAACCTGTAACCTTTTTACTATTCTGGGCAGGATCTTTATTTTAACACTTTTTATTTGTTTTTCACATCGGTCATTCTTTGTGGATAGTATTTTTTCTCAAGATGGACGCATCTTGTGCCAATTTAATTTGCAAGAACTTTCAACACATTAAAGACGATATTTTAAAGCTTGACACTGGAAAGGTAATTTTAAAAGAGGAGAAAATCACAAGTAGCTTTCTTGAAAAAAAAAACGTACATAGCCCCTCTAGGGGTCAAAATTCATGTTTGCAAAATAATTTCCTCCATATCAAGGAACACAGCACGGGAGAAACTTTAATAAATAGAATAGAAACGAAAATACAGAAATGTATCACAAATTTTCACATTCTCGAAAATTTGGTGGAGGATTTTCAAAACGCATTTAGCGTCAGAATCATAATTGAGTTAGGCTACAGCATTACAATTTGTTTGGTTTATAGCTTTCTATTTGTGGCAAAACTTAGTGAAGGTCAATATGTCTAACTATATTCCTATGCTGTTCCTTTTCTCATGTACTCCCGAATTGTTTTCCGACTTGGTTCTCAAGCAGAATTATTGAACAACGAGATTAGACTTTTGGGAACTGTTTTTAGAAGTATTCCGCTGGATCAATTGTCAACAGGATGCAAAGCAAAAGTAATGAATTTTATAAAAATTAAATAAAGAATTTTCAATTTTTAAATCTGTATTATTTGGGGTATCCAAAAAAATGAATATTTTTTAATTTTGTTTAACTTTCATAGATGCAGATGTTTTCAATGGTGCTACTGTCAAATCCATGCCGTTTGTCTCCTTGTTCTTATTTTCATCTAGATCGGTTCTTAATAACATCGGTAAGATAGATTACTTGGCAGCCAAATACACTCTTCATTATTTATAATATGTCGTCTAACGTTTAAAACTTTTTTTAGATTTTCACCGCTATTTTGACGTACGTCGTGATTCTTGTGCAATTTCGCCAAGGTGAAAACGTTGACAATAATTCCACTTCACATTTCTGCTGCAGTTGCAATTCTACTTGAGTACATTTATAATTGTGTTATAGATCTTAAATGTGCCACAGTAAATACATAAAACAGTTGTTGTTCTTATTGCCATACAAAAAATGTTGTTTTATTCTAATTACATCTCAAACATAATTAGCAGGAAAATGTTTGAATTTTCTAATACAATAAGCAATTAGTAAACTTTATTTGCAAAATTAATAAACTAAAGCATTAAAATGTTTTTAACAACATAATCCGAAAGAGCCGACGACTTGTTCTTGAACTTCTTTTCTCTTCAAAAGTATTGTGACCACAATAAGCATAACCACTCCACATGACAAATAAATCGTAACAGCTCCAAAAACATAATCTTCTGGAGAAAACTTGTGCTTGTGATTTCCTTTGAGAATCTGATCGCAGACAACCAACATAAACTGAAAACATATTTCAAAAAATATATAATTACAAACAGAAACTTCTATGGATGATTTTATAAGACAGAAAAAAATTATTTTTATTAAAAACAATTTCTTACCACTGGAACCAATAAGCTGATTAGGAAGAACAACAAAAGGCCCGGAAGTTTTCCTCCGAAAATAAGAATAACGAACAACGCAATAAAGCAAGATGCATAAACAGCGTATAATGTCCATGATGTATATTTGTAAATAGGATAGTTTCGAATATATGTCGATATCACAATTAGGCCACAAGTTAAGATGACGATTGCATAAAGGATGAATATGTAATCCGTATTTATTTCCAAGCTATCATCTTGAGATGGTTTATTCTCTGCCGAGTTAGTTATTTTATTATACCGAAAAATAGCAGGCACCGCTGCAAAAAATAATGTTCCGAAAATGGTTATTATTACGAGAAAATAATTAACCACAGGTTTGTCTTTCAACTTGCTTGCAAAAAAGTACGAAGCAATAACTGCAGCAATGATAACGAATGGCGATATCAAAAACATCCACTTCAATATCATCGCTGTTGCTAATGCAATGACCTCTCTGCAACACAAAAAATTTAGTTACCTCAAAATCTCAAAAGCAGAAATCAATATGAAGTGAGCAAAAATAAGTAGCATAATTGAGAATATTGATTGATTCAATTGTAGCAAGGAAACCAATAATTATATTAGACTCCAAGCTAAAACTAAATTATAAATCCAAATGAAATTCTTACATGCAACATAAAGCTGTCACGACGGTTTTTATCGTGTAGATTCCGGTAAGGATTAAAAAGACCTTCCTAAGAAAATCTGCCAAAAATACAAACAGATTGCAATTAATAGTAATCATATCTGACATCCTGGAATTAAATTCTGCAATGCTCATCAAAGCCCCAAGGTCAAGGTTCCAAATCCAAAGATGCTCAAAGCATCTCAAAATTCTTTAATTCGGCTATAAGCTCTTGGCGTCGTAGACTGTCAAATTAAAAAGCTGTCGCTTCAAAAAATTCAACATCTCAACTCCCTTAAATGTCTATACCCGAGTAGTTTTTATTCTACATTTCCTATAGTTTCTGAGATATTTTTTTGGATTTACCGTTCTTGAGGGGCAGGGAACAAAAAAGGACCTTTTACCTTTTTTGCCTTTTTTATAAAAAAGGTAGGAGTAAGATTTAAAAAAAGCAGTCCTTTTTTGCCTTTTTACCTTTTTAGATGTAGCAGAGTGCCCCCTTTACTTCACTTTACATGTAAATAAGGTAAAAAAGGTAAAAAGGACTACCTTTTTAGAAAAAGCAGTACATTTTACCTTTTTTGTAAAAAAGGAGTACCTTTTTAGTTCCCTGTTGAGGGGTAACGCTATACAGAGGAAAGGAGTGAATGGCACAAGAGTGGTAAAGTGAATGGACTAAACTTGGACTGGAATTGTAATTTTAAATAAAACTCATGTTTTCAATTATTAAAACAATATACTTTAATAATGTGGCTATTGTGGGCTGGAACCCTTTGAATAATAATTTGAATTTACCATGTCGAATATCTTCGTCATTGAATGGATTGTCTTCTCTTTCTCCTTCTCCATTGAGTTTCTTAACAGCGCCTGTTATTAAATCATAATCAATTTCCTTACTTAAATCCATTTTAGTAGTACAACTACATCCGCTACGATTTGCTTCAGGTTAAAGGTCACTAAAAAGTAAAACTACGCATATACCACAAGCCTAACCAAAACAGTGAATTCTGCTTTTTAATGTTTAACCTCATAGTAATGCCAGAAAATACTATATACTCCCATTTATCAGTAAATGCAATGATAAGATAACGATATGGACATTTCATAACAAAGATTACATTGCTTTATGGAATGGAAGCCGCACCACGTATGCATAGGATGATAATGTAAATAAACTGTTGGCAACAGGCGTATACGCAGGATCGAAGCGGGAGATTTAAAAAAATTCTGATGGTCTGGTTGTCCTTCGATAATAAAATGCACGCATATTTTTGGAACGACATAACTTCTTTCAAATCTGCTTTTTGCATATGATAGAACATGTCTTCAGCCACCCGATTAATAATTTTTTGGATTGCAATACAAATTGAATATAGTATTGTGATTTAAACAATACATAAATAGTGATTTGTGATAATTGTAGTTAACTGCACCCACCACTGATGAATCCCACACGTGTATTTATAATGAGGTGAAGATGGACGACCGTTTCCATTATATTTTGACAATTTTCACGTTAAAATATTTCAAACTCTTATATTTTGACAATTTTTACGATAAAATGTTTCAAACTGTATTTAACTAATCACAACGGACAAAAATCCTCTTCTTTAGCCAATTTTCACTTTTGGGTTACAATGCAGTGACAATATTGTTGCAATGAAACGAAAATTGTATTCAACTAATCGTTGCACTAACGAGAAGCTATTTTATCTTGCATTTGTCTACCCGCAGTTTCAATGCATGTTAATACCAGCGCGGAGTGTAGTCTCTTAGATAGCACCCATAGTCCTATACTCTACTACTACGCTGCCTGACTCACCTGCTGTATACTGCTACCGTCTGCCTCACCTTCTGTATTACTTAGTTTCCACAAACCAGGGGATGCGTCGAATTTGAATTCTAATCATAACTGGTTGCTCTTGAATATATATGCTACCATGTGCAAAAAACAGATTTGGAATAAGTTATGTCGTTGCAAAGATATACGTGCTAATAAAATTAGTGGACGATCGGCAGAGTGACAGCGACAAATTTATAAGGATACTAAGCAAAGCTTCGATCCTAATAAATAAATGCTTTTATGTTTCCCTTACTTGGAATGACACGGCTATGCTGCTACACACTATTATTATACTATTTAAATGTCTGGTGAAACATCAATTACGTAACAATGTTCAACATAATAGTATAAAAGTATTTATATATAATAACGATACTTGATGCTTATAAATCGTGAAGGAAATGTACGCAAACAAATTTTGATATTTCAATGTCATGACTCTTCACTTTCAATGTCAATGTCTGGCTAAAATTGCATCTGTTGGAGTCGCCGAAACACCAAGTTCAAGTTCAGCTTTATTTTTATTATCATACACAGGTATAGTACTTACGTCTACGTCCATTATCTTTGCGTCAGCAAATGTGATTAGTGTAAAAATCACGTACATTTGCTGTAATCAGTTTTTACAAGTATATCATGCAAATTTACCACTGGGGAGGGCTGTGGCTATTCTGAATTGTCGTGAACTTCTGATTACTTCTGATTTTAATAGCTATTTATAGATACTTGTAGGGTGAACTTATTTTGACTTTTATTTATTTCTATAATATTAATTTGCATGTGATTCAACTATTTAAACTCTGTTTGACCTAGGTATAACAAAAGTCCTAACTGCTGTGGCTTATAAAATAAAAATATCTCTGAATTATAGATTGTTAACAAAGTTGGGTACCAAAAACCAAGCCAATACTTTAAAACAGAATGAATAATGAACATAGTCGTGAAATTCTGTTTTATTTAAATATACCGTCTTTGTTATGGTTTACATTTTTGTTACTATTGAATGAAATATATATTAAGGAATTGGTACTCTACAATTTATTGTATCAAATTTTTTAATAAATCCTACGTCAAACAATTTAACTATAAATTATATCTCTGATATCTCTATCATTTATAAATATATGTAGTTACGGTTTTGGTTGTGTATCATGATTATTGATCGTTGATTGTTCAACCTTTATTCCCTGAAAAATATAATTCTTTAAACGTTAAAGGAAATAAATATCTTATCCTTGGTGCATAATTAAGTTCAAGTATTCCAGTCCATTTCCATACTTAATGAACACATACCAATGATAAGTAAGGACACTCCAATTGACTTTTTCATAATTCCCTTGCCAAAATTCATCACAATATGAATTTACATGTAGAACAAACACTGAACAAAGATCATATTATCATTGGAATCTACTATAGGTTACCACTGCAAAATGAAATTGAGCGAGAATCTAGTATACAGTTACAATAACACCAGGAAGTATCCATATAAAATTTATGTCACAGTTAGTAAATGATATATTGTACCATTAGCTGCAGGTATACAAAGTACATGTTGTAAAGTATGTAATTAAGAGGTTTTTACTGTGAGTACGCAGACATGGTTCTTTAGGAAAATCATAATTCTAATATAGAGAGACGAAAAACTGATAATTCTATCCATTAATGTTTTTACTCCATGTAAATACAAGTTTTTCCGACCCTTGATTAGCATGTGCGCATATTAAATAGTTTAGAATCTGTATTGGCGTTAAAATACTAGATCCAATTCCTAATTGTATACATATGGCCTTCATTTAGTAGCTAATAGTTGTGCTCCACATCTTCTAACAAGTATAGCAATGTTATAAGGATTAACAAGAGTAATGACTTTGTGACAAGACAACGTACTCTCTGGATAACCACCTTATATAATAATATTTGTATCAACATAAGTGTAGCAGTAGTCTATATAAACCGCTAGTTTACCTTGAATGAAAAAAATACTGTAGCAGTGGGATTCACTCACATAATCTACAATAACATACACTTCTTCGTAGTCACGTAGGCATGAATAATTAGGCAAAAGTGTTTTACATCAGGGGTTACCTACTTACTGTAAGTACGAGTGTTTATAAAGCTTACTAGGCATGGACAAAATTGTCAGTAGCATTTTTGTTCTATTGCGAATTCCGTCTTATTCTCGTTACTTGTCTTCTATTAAAATGCTGAAAACCATCACATTGGGAATTATACTAAGCCTTTGTGCATTTTGCTCAGCTATCAATCTTGAGTCAGCTGAAGAAGGAGCTTGTTTCGATCCGCATCCAAATACCGTACCTTATGATCAAGATAAAGTTAGCGATTTGGATTTATTTTAACATTATTTTTGCAAATCTCAATTTAATAATAATTGCAAATTGCCATTGTACTACCTCAAATCTTTTCTTTACATTTGAATTTCTCTTTCAGTTTGCCAATTCCTCCGTAGTTTGGTATCACCAACTTTGGAGCAAGTACTATTTGTATAGAGTGGCTGCCGACATCACCAGAAAAGACTATAGCGATATTTCAGATAGCTACCTTAAAAATGCATGCTACAAATTTTCAGCCGAGGAACGTCCTGGCTATATTCGTGTGTCAGGTATTGATGGACAAAGCCGAAGCTACGAGACAGGAGCAGGCAGCACTCCAGATTCATTCAATTGGAAGGGAAATGGAAAAATCGACTGGGACGGTAATTATAGACTTATTTATGAATTGTGAAAAAGTTTAGCTAGTATTATTGCAAAGGTGTATATATAAATTAATTTTCATTCAGGTGAGGCTCGAGTGACGAAGGCAGGCTCTGATTATTTTGTCGTCGTCACATGCTTTACTACAAATCAGCGTGGTTTTACCGTCGCTTCTATAACACCGACAATAACCCCACAATTAAAAGCAGAAATAATGGATCATCTTATATCTCTTGGTTTCTCACCTGACAATTTCTATGACCCAAATACCCCCGTTTGTTTTAGAGATCAAAATCAACAACAAGGAGGTCAGAATGGTTATGTGTATGCAGTTCCATCTATTCCTTTTTATTATCCTACAGTATACCTTAAAAAATAAATATGTAAATGTAAGGAAACTGTAAATTAATTCTTTACGACGACTTTTTCCAATTTAATGTGCCTTACGGCCAAATTAATGTACTATAACTATTATTGTAATTACTAATTATTAGAAGATACTTCTCGCAGAGGAAATTAAAATATTTATTACCTGTATCTCTCTATTGGAAGAAAGAAAGTTTGATTCTGGCAATAACCTCCAGTTAATTTAAAAAATATTTTTCAATAAACGTATTCCATGTTTCTGCTTTAATTTCTTTAATTTTATTTTTATGTAGTATTATATGCATTTAAGTATTTTATTTTAATCAGATATTATGACTACTTGAGAAAACTTCAAACAAAAATGAAAATAGTAAAAATGGTTTATTTCATCAACTCTTTCATCGTTGAAGCTGTAAACATTTCAGTGTTAAATATAGCTTCTACACTTATTTATACGCGTAATTAATGTATCGTAATGTGAGGACTATAATAATATTAATTTTATGTATACTTTAGTCATTGCATTGTAAAGATTATGTTTATAATATTGTTGTACTCATAATTCCAATTTATCACTTACATATTCATTACTGTAATGCTTTGCAATTAAAGCTTCAAATTAAGGATTAATTTCATAAAGTCAATATAATCAGTAAAATATTATAATGCTTAATATTTCACTAGTTGTTATCAAACAGTAATAATAATATAGGTGTTCACAAAAATACTGCATTTGCTACGTTACAACATAATAAAATTAAACTATTTATGCTTTAATTTTTCTTTTCATTGACGTAAGTAATAGTAATTGACACGGTTGTTGTTGTTGTCAGCTGTAATTTTCATATATGGTATAGTATAGGCTTGTATTTATACCTATAGTTACATAAAAAACCCTTAAACCCAAAAAACCCTAAAAAACCCAAAAAACCCGGGGTCGCGGGTTTTTTCCTAAAAAACCCGGGTTTTTCGATACCTTGGTTAAAATACTTTTTAAAAACATTTCATTGTAGCAACAGTACAATAATAATTTCCACAAATGCATAATAATGTAATTCATTTCTACATAAAAGCTTAAGGATAAGAACTAAAATGAAACATCTTGCAACTTGCAAAAATTAATGTTAGTTGTAATTGTAGTTCTTAAAAATTAAATATAGGCTCCCTAGCAACACAAAAGGCCAAACCTGTTGCATTTGCTACATAAAAAGATTTTCGTCGTAACGACTTTCTACTGTAATATAAATAATTTGCACCAATTACGGTATAATATATTAGTAACATTCACTGATATGGAAATACTTATCCTTTTGGTGGATAATCATGTTACCCTCTTTAAATAAATAAAAATAAATAATATAATTTGTTATTTTGTACTCCGCATATACCAATGACTAGTTTTTGTGCAGTAATGTTTTGACGAAATAAGAAAACCGGTATCGTTTGTTTGTGACGACAATTGCTACAAAGTAGTGCCGTTCCAATTCTGACTCGTTTGATGACCTTAGAAATGTTGACGACAATTATGGCTGATTTTTCTGTAATTGATTTACGATTTTCCCACAAAAATGCTACAGCAAAAGTCTATGCAAATGCAGAAACAAAATTAAATATAAAATATTGTGGCCATATTTGAAATTCCAAATGTCAAAGGTCGTGGGAGTATTCTTGCCCAACTTAGCATGCAGTGAAATTAATTCTTTTTTCCATATTTTACCCACAAATTGCAAATTCCTGAATGGCTAAGAATAAACAGGCAGGTATAGATAAAAATGATTTATCCTCAATCCTCAGTTACATAAAATAAAGTTTCCTTCGGAGATTCTACTCGGGGGATTCCAGTGAGAGTCGAATCGGGAACTTCGGATAACTAGTGCAAAGTTATTGCATTGAAATCCATTTCTGAGGGCTGATAGAAGGATAATTTGGGGAAGGGTTGATAATATTCCAAATTTTTTCTAATAAGATTTAATTACTTTTTTGAATACCCAATCATTATCCAATGCTCTATAAAGCTATCAACAAGTAGAATTCTACACTTCCTCCGATAAACTGTACCATAGATTAATGCTAGAGTATTTAAATGTACGCATAAATATTTCAGACTTTCGTATAAACTGGGGCCGTGCAAAAGTATTATTACGTGTATTAATAGCAATAAGTGGTACTGAGGAATTTGGTGGGTAGGAATGTTTTCAGTTAGGTAGTATGAGTTCAAATAATTCAGGTAGTGATGAGTAATGATGCCCGTATAGCTGCATAAATGAGAAAAAGAAACAACAAATTAGATTCTTGTCAGCGTAAGTGTTACTGAAGGCAGTTGAACAATTTTGGTTCTATTTATGGATTTGAATATCATTGACAAAATACATACAAATACAAGGACTGCTTACAGTATCGTATACACAATCCTAATCTTAACGTAGTATTGTTTTAAAGGCATAAATCATACAAATAACCCCTTAGAACAGAATTTCGTAAAAATATATAATTACGTTCTAAAATTCATAGACTATTTAGTATTCATCAACATGACAAAAATTCATTGTCTAGTTACATTGTCATTGGCTAAAATACCTCCGATGATTAG
The DNA here is from genome assembly GCA_020055645.1 of Tomocerus qinae. Lineage (NCBI taxonomy): Eukaryota > Metazoa > Arthropoda > Collembola > Entomobryomorpha > Tomoceridae > Tomocerus > Tomocerus qinae. The sequence goes on from CM034546.1 coordinate 65,134,922, forward strand.
TTGAATCGTTGGTCAGTCCACTTCTATAAATTTACATTTATAGTTAAACTTAGAAAGGTTCAACAAAAGATTTAACATAATAAAATAAATTGTATGTGATAATAGTTTTAGTCAAAACATTAATGTTCAATGATACATGTTCGATAACCACAATCACCTACTTTACCACAAATTTGTTGTCCGTCCAGTTTTTCTTGTTTAAAAAATAATAGCATCAAAAACAGGAAAACCACGGACTTCTAACATCCATCAAAATATAGAGTATTAATAGTCATTATTAAATTGTTTTTAAAAACTAACGAGCAAACTCGTATACATTATCGTAGCTACGTAGTCCAAATTTTCCTCATTCACCTCTCATAATATATTCTCTGTGTCTGTAGTTTATCGATTTTAAATAAATTTACTACCTTTAACAAGACGTAGACTTAAAATAATTTACCCGAAATCTTGAGATTCAATCAAATCGAGGTTTAAACTAACTAGGTACTTTGAAAATTACTGGTTACAGATTACTGGCTGGAGAGCTTTTTTAATCTAAAATGTTAAAACTAATTTTGTTCTATTTGGTGTTCACAAAAGTTCATTTATGGGCAATTCCTCTCTTTGGGTGGTGTCGTCCAGGATATGTTTTGTCTACTATTGGACGTTGTATTCGTAAACCCAGATTTAGTTTTTGTGATTTTGATGAGGATACAAGTGTGTGTCTTTCCCAAAAACACCTTTATAACTTCGGATGCATAATATTATTACATTGCCCTACTGACAAAATTATTAACAATAATTCTGTGCCAACCATTCAACCTCTGCAACAAGATTACCATCAACGCTTCCGAAATGAATTACATGTAATCTGTGGGTCGATATTTAGCTGGGAAGAAATAAAAGATCTGAGCAATAATGATATTCGGATAACAGAATTGACGTTTAAAAATTGTGACCTTCAATCAATCGACGACGGATTTCTTGGGTTCTTCAAACGGATAAATATAAATGGATCAGATATACAGGCATTTACTTTTAAATCTACTACTACGACAAATTCACTACCACAAAATATTTTCAAAGAAATGTTCAACTTGGAGACACTCAACTTTTCTGACAGTAAATTGGAAACGTTCCCCAATTTGAATGATTTACAGAAACTCCAAACACTCAATATGGATTCCAATGGACTGATCAGTATTCCAAGAGATGCATTTGCAAATAATAGAAATCTCACGGAAATATCTTTGAGGGCAAATAAACTAAAAAATATTGAAAATATTTCATTACCCCATAATTTGGCTAGGCTTAATCTTGCGTCTAACGAAATAACTTCTTTGACATTTGAATCGCTTTCCAGTCTTACGAATCTACAATTTCTAAATTTGGATTATAACAAGTTGTATAAACTTAAAGCGAATGCATTTAATGATTTACTGGAATTAAAAGAATTGTCACTAAATTCAGTCTCCTTCACGGAATTTCCGGAGTTGTTAAACTTAGTGAAATTGGAACGGTTAAATATAATGCGAGTATGCAAATGGCATGAAAATTTCCCGGTGGAAATAAGAGATTTGTCAAATCTGTGGCAACTGCACATTCAAAATTTAGGCTTGACAGATTTTCCAAAGCTGAAAAATCTTTCAAATCTATTGGAATTGAATTTGTCCCACAATGAGCTAAAAACCATTCCCCAGGGATATTTATCTCAATTTTCGAAACTGAAAAAGGTAGATTTGAGTAGAAATCGACTGACCGAATTGGTTTCCATTGGAGCTGGACAAATTACAGATCTTAACTTACAGGAAAGCCAGATAACTGCTTTACCACAAAACGTTTTTGTCCAAACTAAACAACTCGAGCGTATTAATCTATCCAACAATGGCATTAGTTCAATAGATTATAGAACATTCGAAATTCTCCCTAATCTTGCATGGCTAGATCTTTCAAATAATAAAATTTGGTTAAGACAAGGGGAATTAGATCCTTTCAAGCGTAACCTGAAACTGCAAACACTACGTCTAAGAAATAACAGGATTGAGAAAATTTATGATGATTGGAGGATGTCACTGAATCATTTGATTGAACTTGATTTACGAAGCAACAATTTACAATATCTTTTAGCGAAAACTTTATCGTTTACGCAAACAAATATTTCAGTTCTCCTGCAGGACAATCCGATATCAAAAATCGATATGGTGGAAGCATTGGAACATCCTGCTTCTTACTTTCATAATAACACAGAACAACTTACTGTTGGCACTGATCTTCAACCTAAAGTGAATATAATCTTAGGTAATGTCAAAACTATTTGTGACTGCCGAGCATTGTATCTGAAACACTTCCATTCCAAAGACTACAAAATTGAACACAATGTTTTCTGTAAGGATTTTCATGATTCTTTACTACTGTCCTTACTACGTGTTAAGGATAAAGAGTTCACCTGTAAGGTAAAAAAAGGGTGTCCAGTTGGTTGTGACTGTTGGCAACGTCCTGCGGATTCTACAGTTCTGATTAATTGTTCAAGAAGGGATTTCAACATGTCATTTGGACCTCCTCTTAACGAGAACATAGAAAATCTACTAGACCATTTAACCCGCACAAGAGTAAATCGAACTGATTGGAAATTTGAATTAGATCTCTCTGGAAATAACATCACAGACCTAAGTAATGAATACGCTTCAAGGCTACCTCTACATATAGGCGTGGTTAATCTTTCAGATAATAAAATAACATCGCTCTCCTTTCTTCGTGCTGTAAACAATTCTGAAACCATGTTCTCTTTAGCAAATAATCTTTTTCTATGCGAAGACTGTCTGGGATTTCAAGAAGAGTTGCGAAAGTTTGAAAATCGATTAATCATTGGACAAATGACGTGTACTTTTGACAACAAGAACGAACCTATATATTGGCTCAAGGGCTTGGATACATTTCAACTCAGATTTTGTCCTAGTCGTTCTAATCAAATTCACTATTTCATTATTGTCGCTGCCCTTCTTATTCTCTCTGTCCTCATTATCATCTACTTAACTCACGAAAAGGTAAAAATATTTTGAACCTTAGTAAATTATAATTTATTCCAATAATTAACTTACTTAACTTACACAACGTTGATAATTGACACATTCATTGTAACTTTGACCATGATCTCATTCGTTTTCCAAATATAACATAGTGACATAATTAATGATTGTGATGGTTGATAAAATATTCGTGCAACTCAACTAACTACATAAAACATTATAATCTGATTTAAAATATCTTTAACGAAAGCTTTATTTAAATATTATTAGACAAAAAGACAGCGTGAAATGAAAGAAATTATTGATTTACTAAATGGGAGAAAAACTAATGAAGGTGACGAAGATGATCCATTGCACTTCTTGTTCGATGTAAATTATGAAATGAAAAAGAATTCCTTCATAATAGGTAAGATTATACGATTTTGCAATGAATGAATGTAAGAATAACACGCCAATCTTTTAAAGTCGCAATATTGATGAATATAATATTATAAATAGTTTTAAATAAGTTCCGATCGAAATGGAAGATAGTTTTTGGGCACAGTATTAGGCAAATTACCATCTCCATCCCAACCCAAATATGAAATAAAAAAGTGCTTGGAATTAATTATTGACATCTCTTTCATTAGCGGTCAATGACAGTTTTAAATAATTTTACTATCAAAATAAGTTTGATTTCTTTCAGTCTGTGAATATCGTAGCTTCCATTCATGACCATCATTTTCAGGAAATATAATTTGTTATGATTTCCGTATTTTGGACAACATACAGGGGCGGGTGGGACGCCCTATCCTAAAAATTGAACCTAATTTATCATAATCCTACCTAATCAAAAAATGGGGCAGGTTGGGCGCCCGACACTATAAAATGTGTTGTTTAAACTTGCCGCTGTAAATCAATCAGAAATAAACTTTTTGAAATATATAAAAATACATTACCCTAAAATCTTTCCATTCAATTCTATTGAATTTCTACAATTATATTCCAAAAGTTGGAAAAAACAAACGTTTTACAGACATTATCTGTTTGAATAGTTCTATCTACTTTGCGTGCGCGGCCTTCTTGGGCAAGTATATAAAATATTATATACACTTACACTAATATTATTATTATATCTAAGCTTTCTTCGATATTTTTAGATAGAAATTGTATACTTGGAAGAGGGGAATTTGGAGAAGTATACAAGGGATTAGCGCATGGAATTAATAAAGCCGTAGCTTTCAAAACTGTCCGTTCTGACCCTGGCACGGGAATGTTGAAGGCTCTTGTCTCGGAAGCGAAAATAATGATGTATATTGGACAACATGAACATTTGGTCACTCTATTAGGAGTCTACCGAGAAGAAATCATGTCCGGTAATTATTCTAACTATTATTATTCATTAAAACTAAAAACGAGTACTTAAAAATGTGAAATCAAGTAAAAAGTTTGAATCCGCTATATTTCCCATTTAAGTAATATATTAAGAAATTGAAAAATAAACCTTTTCAATAGCATGATTTGCACAATGTTCCTGATGTGTGTGGGTCAATTGTCTTAAATCTACAATTATAAAAGACTACAATTAGTATAACTATAGTAAAACTTAAAATTAAAAAATCTAATTCTCCACAAAACTAATATCTTATGTTAGTGGAATCTTATTACTAGTCTCAGGCCAAATCTTTTCAATTTTGATTCCTCCAAACTAAAGACAAATGGATACTGCCAAATAGAGCCAGAACGCAAATATTATGACCTTTATTCAGTCTTTGTGTATGAATTTAAGAGATGTGTATGAAAAAAAATTTGAAATTCGATATCGAATCTCAACTAATGATAACCTATGCAGATAAGGGAATGTAAAAAACAGTTTCTTTCCGATTTTTGATGCACCGCCCCCTTCCCTCAGGACACACCCCCCGAAGGTCGAAAAGCATATACAAAAAATCTTGGTAACTACTTGACCGATTTGGATGAAATTTTTTTTTAATTGAATGAGACAATATTTGCCCCAGGGGTTCTGTGATTCATTTCAAAATTCGAATTCCATCATTCAAAATAAATTTCAAAATTTTGAAAAAATTCGTATTTTTGAAATTTAAAGCTTATAGAGCAAATATTACTGTAATAGCTATTGAAACAGCCGGTTATCATATTACATCAATTTGACCTCTGAAAATGTCAAAGGTCAACTTTTTGAAACGCTCCAATATATCTTGTGTGACCTATCAATCAGCATCTAAATAACTCGAGCAGAACGATTATGATGTAAAATGACACAAATTCTGAACCAGTAATAGGTCAAAGATCAATTTCTATAAAATAACAAATATAACATTGTCACAAATTGATCTTTGACCTATTACTGGTTCAGAATTTGTGTCATTTTACATCATAATCGTTCTGCTCGAGTTATTTAGATGCTGATTGATAGGTCACACAAGATATATTGGAGCGTTTCAAAAAGTTGACCTTTGACATTTTCAGAGGTCAAATTGATGTAATATGATAACCGGCTGTTTCAATAGCTATTACAGTAATATTTGCTCTATAAGCTTTAAATTTCAAAAATACGAATTTTTTCAAAATTTTGAAATTTATTTTGAATGATGGAATTCGAATTTTGAAATGAATCACAGAACCCCTGGGGCAAATATTGTCTCATTCAATTTAAAAAAAATTTCATCCAAATCGGTCAAGTAGTTACCGAGATTTTTTGTATATGCTTTTCGACCTTCGGGGGGTGTGTCCTGAGGGAAGGGGGCGGTGCATCAAAAATCGGAAAGAAACTGTTTTTTACATTCCCTTATCTGCATAGGTTATCATTAGTTGAGATTCGATATCGAATTTCAAATTTTTTTTCATACACATCTCTTAAATTCATACACCTTTCATTTATTAAGTGGTGTGTACACCACTTTATAGGAATGACCGATCTGTCTGTCTGTCTGTCTGTCCGTAAGCACGATAACTTTCGAACGAAATGAGATATTCAGTTCAAATCTTTTGTACGTTAACCAGAGGTCAAAAGTAACATCGAGTTCGTAAATGGGCAAAATCGGTCACACCGCCTGTCCGGGGGAGGGGTTTGAAACTTAAAAATAACTAAAAATCGTTGTAATTTCGGATATTTTCACCGTGCAAAGTCGTGAAATAGCTCGATTGAATAGACACAGGTATATATATGTTAACGGCAATAAGTAAATTCAGGCATTAAGCTTAATGTCTAGGCAATAAGCTTAATGCCTAAAAATGCCCGGCATTAAGCTTATAATGCCTACTCTTTAAGCTTAAAGCCTCTTAGGCATTAAGCCTAATGCCTGAATTTTACTCAGCATTAAGCTTAAGAGGAAGGGTTACCAAGTTACGGGACATGACCTCGACTATCAAATTAGCCCTAAACTTTTTTTGCCAAATTGGAAACTCCTCCGAGAATACTGGTCGTAGAAAGACAAGATTGGTCTCTAAATTCACAGAAAAACCTGGTTGAGGGCTGGTAATTAAATCTAATTCATATTCATCTCCAATTTCGAGATATTAAGGTTTTAATTTTAAATTTGCAATATCTCGAAATGTCTCGAAAGGTTTTTCTGTGAATTTAGAGACCAATCTTGTTTTTCTACGACCAGTATTCTCGGAGGAGTTTCCAGTTTGCCAAAAGTTTTTTTCAACCTTGTCATAGAGTAAATTTCTATGCCTCTGTGCGATTTTAAATCGTAGTCATAGATACTTCCCCATCAAATTTATTTGACCTTTATTTATTGAATTCCCCCGTATTTTGAAAAACCCTGAACCTTAATCCCTGGTCTTATTGCCTGATTTGGGTGGAAATCAATGTAAACAACAAAATCTTAAGTCTAATATACACAGTCGTTATGTATTTATGTAAAATGCAAGTGTACACGGTTAGGGTTAGTCATTTGAAACAATATAGGATTTTTACATGTATTTTAATTTCATAAATTTTACTAATGCTGTATGTTACCACCTCTTCCATTCGGATTTTCCAAGTCGAGCGTTAAAGAGTTCCATTGGAGTAATCCTTGCAACCTCGGCGACAAATCGAACCTTCAGTTCAGCAATGTCTTGAGTCTTGAGGTGTGGTTTCGTAAATGCATGATTTAAAGTGTCCCCAAAGGAAAAATTTCAATTGTCAAAATTACTCAGGCCTGCCCAATGACTTATGATAGTGCCATCATCATGAGCCCATCACCACCCATGTAATCACCTTTACCATGTCACTAATATTATATAATTTACCTCAGTAACTTAGAGTTAATCGGATCGATTCATATTTCATTACAATAAACTATAAACTTATAGATTTTCCTGTGTCCTAATTCTATCGTTATCTCGTGGAGTCATTTCTTCACATTTAAAGATCAGAAATCCTGGCATCTCCAATACAACTCTATTGGGAAATCCGAATGGAGAAGTTGGTGACTGGTGACATACAGCATTAGTAAAATTTATGAAATTAAAATACATGTAAAAATCCCATATTGTTTCAAATGACTAACCCTAACCGTGTACATTTGCATTTTACATAAATACACATCGACTGTGTATATTAGACTTAAAATTTTATTGTTTACATTGATTTCCACCCAAATCAGGCAATAAGACCAGGCATTAAGCTTAATGCCGAGTAAAATTCAGGCCATAGGCTTAATGCCTAGGCTTTAAGCTTAAAGACTAGGCATAGGTACTAAGACAAAATTGTGGCTTTGATGAGAGTACTACATTTAATAATACTATAAGATACCGGATAGTATAAGTAATAAGAGTACTATAATAGTAAGTAATGGGGAGGGTAGCTACTCCAACGACGAAATAGTGTCTATAGAAATGCAAATGAAAATGTAGATAATAAGAGAAAGGCATATTAATGTTCTTTTATCTACTAATTTTAATGAAGATATTAGCTGCATGTCTGTGGGGTTACATTTATCTGCTTGGTTTTAGTATGACAGTCAGCATTTGGGTTGCTCACAACTCCACATTCACAATGGCTGGGTCAAATGTTGTAAGTTTAGAATATCTAACCGACAGTGATAGTAGTGACAGTGACGTGTCGGACAAAGAAAATACTACCAAAAGCCTTAAAAAATGGACTGAAATTGTTGTTGGAGTTGACGAATTAAATTTATGGCAGTTTAAACAAAAATTTCATTATAAAAGCTGTACCACGGACTATTTTGATTGTGTTGAGGTGGTAGAAAATGTCCTGCTAAATTAAAAAGTGTTAGTATTGTGTCTGCTTGTAACAAAACATACTTTTTTAATGGCATGGATCATGTTCAAATGAGAATGGAGTAATAACATGTTACACTGCTACGTCTAGATGCCCACCCATCACCCCAGAAGTATTAGTAAAATATTCCTCGGTAGACAAAACCAAAAACTGTCGCTTCTTTAATGATTACTTACTGTCTGAGCAAACTAGGAAGATCATCTACAACCCGACTATTTCCCTATCAAATTGTACTTGCCCACATTTCCTGAAACATAACATTTGTAAGCATGTTATTGGAATCGCCAGGTTAAAAGTTAACAAAGAGATTATATCAGAGAGAGCCAAGGCCATACCTATCGGACAGCGAAGAAAACCAGGTCGGCCAAAGAAACTGACACGAGCTCTAAAACGACAATAACTTTACCTTTACCATATCTGCTTTTTATTTCATTGCTTTATCTTGCTATTTCATTATTGACATTGCCTAACTTTATTTTACGTGTTCACCACAAATTCTTTACGTTTGTTAAAGTAATTATTAGTACCTAAAATGACTAAATTTGCAATTAATTTGTTTCTCATATTTTCAAAATCACACAAATAAATAAATATGATGTACTTACAATGACTAAATATTTACATTATCAAAGCCACAATTTTGGCTTATTACCAAAGTACCATACATAGGTCCTTTACTTTCCATACCATACCCTTCGGTTTTTTATAACGTACAAATGTACGACTGTTCGATGTTTACAAAAATTCCTGTGTGTGCCATACACGTTAATTCGCAGCCTAATACAACTCGTTCGAAACGTCACAAAGACATTCAAGACACATTCAAGACTTGCAGTTTAAAAGCGCCGTCGAGGTTAAAATTTAATATCTTCTTACATTACCTACCGAAGCTACTCGCAATACACTTAATTTGTATTTTCTTTCTCTCTCGTACACAACTAATAAAAGCAAACCATTTGCATACATTCGTTCTTTTCTACCATGGTTCCACCAGTAGTGGCTTGTAGTATGCCCATGACATTGTTAAACAATTATCTGACTTTGTCTCAACTTTTCCTCAAACAGGACAATTTGTTTTCTTGCTTACAGTTGCCACATTTAGTTCAATAAGGCCATTTATAAATAATTGGAAATTTTTAAATACATTTTCCTTACAACTATAATCATTACACACAATAACCACAAATACCTAATGCCAATACACAATAATAAATCTGTACAGTTGAGGAGGGGAGTGGAAGTATAATAAAATATTATGCTTCATTAAACCATTTACGATGACGTCTTTTACTTTAGGGGTGAAAGTTTCCCCCCTAAACCCCAAGTAAAAAAATTAGCGTTACATTCCATTTTGGACGTTCCATAACAAACTCTGAGAAAATTTTGGATACAAGCTTTTCGTTTCAACATTAATGACATTGCATTCTTAAACCTTTTCAGGAATTCTGCATCTGGCCATTGAATTTTGCGATTTCGGTTCTTTGGAATCATTTCTAAGGAATAACAAGGCTTCCTTTACGGACAGTCGGGCCTCAAATCAGTTGGTTGAAAATGTGGATGCAAACACAGCAAACCAACAACTAATGATTCAGTGGTAGTGTATTACAGTCATCACAATTTATTACGTTTTTCTTGAAGAACGTATAAATTTTGATTTCGTTTTCTGTTTCCAAATAGGGACCAAACTGCAGATGAATTCAAGCAGTCGCTGTGTAACATCAAAAGCTTGTTGATATGGTCTGGACATATTGCCAGTGCAATGGAATATCTTGGAACCAAAAATGTTAGACATTTTTTAAATACACAATTGCCTATGCAAATTCAAATATTACATACTTTAATAATTTGAAATCATAAGTTGAACCAAGGGTGAAGATGATCTCATAGAAGTTAAAAATTAAATGAAGCCTTTAATGTTTGAAAAAAACGTTTCGCCGCAATTCCTGTGGAAACGCTTAAAAAATTTTGTTTGTTGTGTAAATGCAGCATAAAAATTGTTTATCTTCTTCTATTGTTTGTTGCACTTGCACTATAACAGGTTTTATGATTTTGTTTTATTATTGTGGTTTATTATGATTTGTAGCTTATTTTGATAATTATTAGTGTTTCTCTATTACTTAAATGCAAATAATATTTTCCAGGTCGTCCACTCTGATTTGGCGACGAGGAATGTTCTGTTGACCAGAGAGGGCATTGCAAAAGTGACGGATTTCGGTCTAAGTCGACGCACTTATAATTATTCTGAATACATCAAAACGGCCAAAGATCCTTTGCCTTGGCGATGGCTGGCAATAGAAAGTCTTAGAACTAACACCTTTTCAGTGAAGTCGGACGTTTGGGCTTACGGAATCACCTTGTGGGAATTATTTTCCTTAGGAGATATTCCATATCCAGGAATGTCTCCCACTATGGAATTTGTTCAAGAGTTGGAGGACGGGTTGAGGAATTTTAAGCCCAAGTTGGCCTCTGAAGAAATGTGATGCATTTTTAACTTATTATACCATTCGTAGATTAAATTATATTTTTGTTAATTACGTTTATATGACAATTAATGCGTTCGTTATTACTTGGAATGAGTTTAGAGTTTTTATAGCAAATTAATATATTAGATATGGAATTATGTTGGCGTGTTGGAATTTGTGCCCTGAGGAACGTCCTAAGTTTTCATCTTTGAAAACAATTTTCAATTATGCAGTTTTCAATGGCGGAGAAAGACTACAGGGAAAGGTTTATAATATCTCCACTAAATAAATTCATTTTTAAAGAACTTTTTATTCAATAACTGTCTATTTTGCTATCTATTTGCAATATTAAGGTGTCTCCAGGAGGATCTTTAGACGATGTTGCTCTTCAATTGGCATCAATGGATTATACAACTATTTAAACACAACATGCCAAAATTAGTATTGGGTTTACAGCCTATCGCATTAGTCTTTACGTCAAATAAATATATTAATGCCTTTATCATAATGTACAAATTTATTTCTATGGCAAAATAAAAAAATGTACAGCCCTATAAAATAAAGACTATAAACTTTTAATTAACACCGCTTGCATCCAATATTAGTGTTTCATCATTATAACGAATATTTTGCAGAAAAGGTGAAATGTGTTTATCTTGTAAAACGAACTAAGATCAATACATAATTCAATAAAATAATTACGATTATTGTAGCGTTCTTTCTGAATGTAGGGCCCTAGAGCCTGATACGGTGGTGTAGCGAAAATGGAGTATATTAATTAACAAACACGAATTTTATTTGTATGATGCAAACAGAAACAAAGTAAGTTTATTTTGTCAATATTGGGGCAAAATTAATATTATACAACAAATGAAATAGTATCAATCAAACCTTGAATCAAAACGGTTACGTTTATGACTATAACTAATAATTGTTGTAGGGATTTATCTTAACACAAATAGCATATTATAACATAAATAACACAAAACAGACAACACATTCACACACACCTAACTTCTGACTTCGGGAAGCGGTTAAAGTACGACTGTGGTTGCAGAGGTGGAGGAGGGATGTGGAGGAGTGAGGTGACACACTGAATAGCAAGCTAACTAGTTAGAATATTTTATGGTTACGTATTAGAGAATGTACACTTAACCTGCAAGGTGTACCAAGGTTTTGTTGATTACCCGAATAATAGTTTCTAGCATGCATGCAAGAAAAGTTCTGAAACTAATTCGTCCTAATTCATTACAGGGGAAAAGTAACTGTAGGGTGTTGTGGTACAGCATAAAGGAAATTTTTCTACAAGACGTAACCTGTATTACACAGATAGTATGTACGCAGAATTTCTTCAGATAAATTTCTGCAGTTGATCCTCCGCCAAACCAAAAAACGCCTCAATTTTTTACAAGGTTTATTTATACATCTAAATTTAGTTCATTATTCAATCAATATCTACAATTCTTGAGTTAAGCATTTATGTGCGTAAACTAAATATATTTTATATAAAGGTTCCAAATTAATCACTTTTCTTCATTAAATCAGAAAATGAATACGAAGTTTTGTTTCAGAAAAGCAAAAAAGTATTGCTTCCAAAGTTTTTATTCTTCCTTTTTTATAAAACACAAAAAATGTGGTTTTTTAGTTCTTGCGTGAAAAGACCATGATGTGAAGTATTCGTAACTCTATCTTTCTGTATACATACAGTTTCTACATATATACCACTATATGCATTATATAGGCTACTTAAGGGGGCGCATCCCTCCGACGAGGTATCTAGAGGAATTTGGCATGAACTCGATGTATTTACATTAGGTTGAGTACAAAAGCATTCAAATTTTACTTTTTTAGGAAATCAAAGAAAACCCAAAAGTGCTTTGGTTTTCAATCTTGATTTTTTTACCTAATATTCGTACAGGGTCCTGGAGGGTCACAAGTTTCCGGGTTGTTCAAAAAGTCTTTTAGCTTAAAAAAACTATAAACCTATCCTGCCAAAAAAATAAAAAAACTTTTTGGTAGAATGGCCACTGTGACCTTTGTAGGTCAAAATCATAACATGTCTGAAACTTGTGACCCTCCAGGGTATTCAGTCTAAATTTTAGGACTAACTATGCCCACATTGATTGAAAATTAGTGAGTAATCCATGATTTCCTGGAGTAGGAAAATTTGAATGTTTTTGTACTCAACTCAATGTAAATACATCGAGTTCATGCCAAATTCCTCTAGATACCTCGTCGGAGGGGTACGCCCCCTTAAGTATATTAATGGCAAGCTTGAGAAAGAGAACAGAGAACATTTAAATAGTAACGAACGGTTATTCTATTTCTTGGTTGTTGTTATTGGGGGAAGTTGAGAATGAGAAGAATGGCGCGTTGGATAAATCGAGCGGGCTAAGGAGCTTTGTTCGTACGAGAGGAGGAAAAGAGAAGCTACGAGAAGCATCAGTCACTGGGCAGAACGTGAAGCGAAAGGTCGTTGGTGAAAAGGAGAAGCGATAGAATCGTATTTGTACGAGTAACGACAGAGCGGACCCACCAGGCTCACGAAAATAGTGGAATTGTTCACTTTTATTTTATTGCGCATTTGATTATTTGGAATATTGTGATTTTGAGAAGTCTTGTGTTGTAGTAAAATTAACTTTATAAATATTCATTTCGCAGTTTTGAGAAAATTGCAATTATTGAGTAGGTCAGATATAGGATCTAGGCAGTGGCTCATTTGATCAAGAGTTGATCGTGCGTGTCTGTTTTATAAGTCCATTTAGCTAGGCTATACCTTTTTCGGCAAAGATAGTTTAGTGTGAATCTGGCAAAAACAGTTGTGGTGTGCTTTCTTAACACATGTACAATAAGCATAAACCTTTATAACAGCTGACTCTGTATGTATGTTATATGGGGTGTACTGCCTCACTACAAAGTGATAGTACTTGGCGCAAGCCTCAACTACGGGCCTATTGCCAACTCCCTCAACACTGGTATTGTTGTTAATTAATACCCGAGAAGCCAAAGGCTGTCATTTACGAGTCATTGTTGTGGGACTGTTATCGGAAGTCTACTAGCCCAACAAAGAAAGGTTATCCAAAGCTACGCTACGTACACAGGATAGATACGAGCTATCAATAGGACGGCCCTTGTAATTGCGGGTTCGTGCTTAACCTTTGTCTTAATTCCACATTTACAACTCAAACACTCGCCTTTAAACAGCCCTCGGCCATTTCACCCAGCCAAAGAAACGAACTGGCATTGGAAGCACACATTGAATAGTCAGACGACTGAGTGCTCCACCAAGCCAACGTGGCTGGGTCTAACAGCTGACTTACTTTGCTACGAATCGATAGCCATAATGCCAAATAATCACTCTATAATATAAACGTCATTGTAATGTTTGTATGTTGTATGTTTGTGTGTGCGGATGTTATGAAATTATGAATGTTATTTCTCGGCCACCGTACCGTTATTTCAAAATGTATTAACAACACAATTTGGTTTATTTGCTGAAGATACTAAATTCCATCCAGATAGAACTTGGTTTTATGCATACACGCTTGCGCGGTGATAAAATTATGAAAGTCACTGTTGTGAGACGTGGTAGTTGAAACTCTTTCTTTCAATTTAATACACCGTGCCGTGACCTTATTTTATACGCAGGAAAGTTTAAAAATTGGCTATTCATAATAAAACTATATTTTTTTCAATTCGCAAATGGTTTTTTAAGCTAATAGGAGGTTAAAAATGTTTTACGTCTTAAATAGAAAAACTAAGTCCATTCTTAAATAGAAAATATTCAGAGCAGGAAGAAGTGGTAAACTATTTTTTATTTCAAATATGTACGTTTTGAATCTGCCACTTGTGTTAAAGAAATTTATTATCATAAAATTATGACTTCTAATATGATGTCACAAATGGTGATGATGATAGGATTAGGAAGAGTATAAGTAGCCCTTAAAAAGTTTAGGTGGGTTGATTCCAATGATTCTATTTTCGTTGGTCATAGACATGGATGTCATGGAAGTTGACATTTTCCTTGCATTGACACTATACAACGGTAGTATATTATGTAATTAGTTATTCCAAATCAAAAAAACAAAATTTTCTAAAACTTCAGCTTATTACGACCAAGGGCCAATATTTTTGTGTTGGAATTTTATTGTGACTATCGGTACTTACTCTGGTCACCCATTATGGTCACATTTTTGACTTGGGGTATAATGTTACGTCTACGTTAATCTCATCATTGTGCATACTGCCCACCTTTAGATGTAAGCATCCCATCCATTATACCCAACATCCCCATCCAGGTTTATGAATTGGCTGAAAGGGATGTGTTGGTGATGGCTGTAATGGTACTTTATTTGAAAACTGGGGATGGGCTATATTAGATGGATTATCTTATTTGAATTGGTGGTGGGGTGGATAAGATGTTGATCTTTTCTTGGGTGGTTGGTGATGATGGGATGGATGGGGTTGGATGTTCCATCTTTTGCATTGGATGGGATGTTTACCTACAACTTACGTCTATGCAGCCAAGTGTTATTCTGTTTTATCCGACCAAGCAAATAAATTGCTTCCCCTCACGCACCAGGTGGGTGACGGAAATAAGTTTCTGAAATACATTCTATCCGTCTTACAATATTGCCCCGGAATACACACTAGCTTTATTTATAACAGGGCCTGGGCCCTGTGACCGGCTAGTAGAATCATAACAACCATAGGCAGTAACTACAGGTCCACAAACACCGAAGCCACACAATCCATTCACAGATCGTAATGCCTATACTTTATACATAATCCACATTTAGGTAATCTTATAATGCAAGGACGTATTTAGGGATGGGCTTTACGGGCTGAAGCCCCCCCCCCCCCGAAATCCCCCGAAATCCAAGAAAAAGAGAATTTTTTTCTCAAAATAGCAAAAAATTTCGCGCTTCGCGCGATTATTTGCCGATTTTAGGCCATTTTTGACCCATTTCCTTCAAAAAATGCCAAACATTTTCGCGCTACGCGCGAATATATATATGCCTAAAATATATATTGGAAATCTAGCCCCCTCCGAAACTCAGTTCTGCATACGTGCTTGTTATAATGTGCTACTGATAATGTTTGTATCATAAAAGTCTAGAACTGTCTAAAACCTCATTGCATTTTGCATTAGCGGGCTCATGTCAGTTTGCTTAATATTATTTTCATGGTTGTATGCATGCGGTTGCATGCAAATACACAAACAAACTGACAATGATAAATAAATGCCTCACTTTGTTGTGACTCAATGTATTGACTTTGTTGTGTTGTTGTGACTTTGTTTGCAATTGTTGTGCACAACAACCATTGCAATAATGGTAGCATCTTTGGTTGTGAAATACGCTCTTTGCTAAAAGAGCACAGTCCAATAGTTGGATTCCTTGTTACAAAATATTCCCAATGCTTAAGTGTAAGTATACACAACACGAACAGAATAGATTAGTATCGTGTCATTTGCATATCAATGTATCACTAATTAAAAATCGACTGTTCAACGAACAGATTGCAGTGGGTTGGGGGGATGATCTCGTGGGTTAGTTTTAATGATTCTTTACAAGAAGATACAAGAACGCATGCAATTCCTCAGTAGCCAATATATTTATGACGCTGAAACAATAATAATACTCGGTCAACTCGGTCTGCAGATAACTGTACCGCAAAACGTTTTTGTCCAAACTAAACAACTCGAGCGTATATTAATCTATCCAACAATGGCATTCGTTCAATAGATTATAGAACATTCGAAATTCTCTCTAATCTTGCATGGCTAGATCTTTCAAATAATAAAATTTGGTTAAGCCAAGGGCACGTAGATCCTTTCAAGCGTAACCTGAAACTGCAAACACTACGTCTAACAGGATTGATAGAATTTATGATGATTGGAGGATTTCATTGAATTATTTGATTGAACTTGACTTACGAAGTAACCGTTTGCATTAATATTATATTAATTAGTTACCTTTCCGCCTTAAATAGAATAGAATTTATTAAGGAATTGAAAAATAAGCCTTTGCAATAACATGATTTGTAAAATGTTGTTGATGTGTGTGGGTCATTTGTCTTAAATCTACAACTAAAAAACCTCACAATTATAACTATAAACCTTAAATTAAAAAATCAAATTCTCCACAAATAACTAACATCCTATGTTAGTGGAATCTTATTAGTCTCAGGCCAAATATTTTCAATTTTGATTATGAACTAAAGATAAATGAATATTATCATATAGAGCCATAACGCAATATTATGATTTTCTTTCAGTCTTTCATTTATTATTATTAAAAACCGGTTTAACCAGCTTTTAAGACTTGCATTTTAAAAGCGCCGTCGAGGCTAAAATTTAATATCTTCTTACATTACCTACCAAGGTACCCGCAATACACTTAATTTGTATTTTCTTTCTCTCTCGTACACAACTAATAAAGGCTAACCATTTGCATACATTCGTTCTCTTCTACCATGGCCATGGTTCTACCAAGTATAGTGGCTTGAAGTATGCACAAGACATTACTAAACAACAATCTGACTTTGCCTCAACTTTTCCTCAAACAGGACAATCTGTTTTCTTGTTTACAGTTGTCGCACCTAGTTTAATAATTTCATTTATAATTAATTGGGAATTTTTAAATACATTTTCCTTACAACTATAATCATTACACATAATAACCACAAACACCCAATGTCAATACACAATAATAAATCTGTGCAGTCGAGTAGATAGTATTCAAATAGTAAGAAACAGTTATTACAATTTCTTGGTTGTGTGCTTTCTTAACACATACGTGTACAGTGTACAATAAGCACAAACCTTTATAATAGCTGACTCCCTTTGCTACGAATCGATAGCCATAATGCCAATACATATTAGAATCATAACAACCAGGCCACAGCTACATGTCCACAAACACCGAAGCTACAAAATATATATACAGACCGTAATGTCTATACTTTATAACTAAATTCTGATTTTAACTGTCCAAAACTCATTGCATTAGCGGGCTCATGTCAGTTTGCTTAATATTATTATCACGATTGCATGCAAATACACAAAAACAAACAAACTGACAATGATAAATAAATGCCTCATTTTGTTGAGACTCAATGGTAGCATCTTTGGTTGTGAATTATACCCAGAGCACAGACCAAAATTTGGAATCCTTGTTACAAAAGATTCTCCTTTCCTCCCACCAATACTTAAGTATAAGAATGCACAACACTTGTCAGTATATATCACTGCTGATTATTGAGTATCTCGTCATTTGCACATCAATATAACTATCTAAAAATCGTAATCTGCAGACTGGTCAACGAGCAGACTGCTGTGGGTTAGGGGCACGATCTCGTGGGTAAGGGTTAATGATTGTTTACAAGAAGTCTACTTCGATATTGCCTAATAATGGGCCGAAGCATCCGACAACCTTATAAGTTAAATGCATTGATTTACAAAAATCTATGCACTTTTCAAGTATGCAATTATGACGATAAAACAAAAGTACTCGGTTAATTCTGAGTTACAATGGAAAAAGAAAATTGGCTAAAATCGGAAAAAATTAAATTTTTCCTAAGAAGAAAAGAATACAATTAATTTTAAAATGATGCTAATTTTGTCGGGACAAAATACTAAATGCAACCCTGTCACTGTCTTGTTCTTGTTTAGAAAATAGTATCAAGCATCAATAACAGGAAAACCACGAACTTTTAACCTTCATCGAAATCTAGAATATTAATAGTCACTATTATTGCTTTTTAAAAACTAAAAAAAGCAAACTTTTCAGGTACATTTTCATAGCTATGTAGTCCAAATTTTCCTTATTCACCTTTCAAACATTCTCAGTGCCTATAGCTTGTAGATTTTAAATACATTAACTACCTTTAAAAAGACGTAGACTTGAAATAATTTGACCGAAATCGTGCGAATCAATGAAATTGAGTTTTAAACCAACTAGGCACTTCCTTTGAAAATTGTAGAATACTAGCTGTAGAAACTTTTTTTAATTTTAAAATGTTAAAGCTAATTTTGTTCTATTTGGTGTTCACAAAAGTTCATTTATGGGCGGCAAATACTACTTTTGGTGGTACCGAACCCAATCCATTGGATGAACTCCGTAACAGGTTGCTTAGAGAAATTGCTAGGTCAAGAATTGAACGTGCTCAAAGTTGTCTATATAGGAGTATATTGTGTAATTTGGACGAGGATACAGGAATTCTTTACCAAATAAACTCTTATAAATTCGGATGCGTAATATTATTACAATGCCCTACTGACAGTTATAGTAACAACAATTCTGTGCCAACCATTCAACATCTGAAACAAGATTACCATCAACGCTACCGAAATGAATTATACATAAGCTGTAATCGGCAACCATTTATATGGAAAGAAATAAAAAATCTGACCAAAGATGGTATTCGGATAACAGCATTGACGTTTAAAAATTGTGACCTTCAATCAATCGACGACGGATTCCTTGGATTCTTCCAGCGGATAAATATAAATGGATCAGAAATACAGACATTTACTCTTAAATCTACTACTATTGCAAATTCACTACCACAAAATATTTTCAAAGAAATGTTCAACTTGGAGACACTCAACTTTTCCGACGGTAAATTAAAAAGTTTCCCCAATTTGGACAATTTAGATAACCTCCAAACACTCAATATGGATTCCAATGGACTGATCAGTATTCCAAGAGATGCATTTGCAAATAATAGAAATCTCACGGAAATATCTTTGAGGGCAAATAAACTAAAAAATATTGAAAATATTTCATTACCCCATAATTTGGCTAGGCTTAATCTTGCGTCTAACGAAATAACTTCTTTGACATTTGAATCGCTTTCCAGTCTTACGAATCTACAATTTCTAAATTTGGATTATAACAAGCTGTATAATCTTAAAGCGAATGCATTCAATGACCTACAGGAATTAAAGGAATTGTCACTAAAATCAGTCTCCTTCACGGAATCTCCGGAGTTGTTAAACTTAGTGAAATTGGAACGGTTAAATATAATGCGTGTATGCAAATGGCACGAAAATTTCCCGGTTGAAATAAGAGATTTGCCAAATCTGTGGCAACTGTATATTCAAAATTTAGGCTTGACAGATTTTCCAAAGCTGAAAAACCTTTCAAATCTATTGGAATTGAATTTGTCGCAGAATGAGCTAAAAACCATTCCCAATGAATATTTATCCCAATTTCCGAAACTAAAAAAGCTTGATTTGAGTAAAAATCACCTGACCGAATTGGTTTCTCTTGGAGCTGGACAAATTACAGATCTTAACTTACAAGAAAACTCCATAACTTCTTTACGGCTAGACGTTTTTGACCAAACTAAAGAACTCGAGCGTATTAATCTATCCAACAATGACATTTTTTAATAGGACATGGAACATTCGAAGTTCTCCCAAATCTAACGTGGCTAGATCTTTCGAATAATAAAATTTTGTTAAACATTGAGTTAAACGTCAAAGATCCTTTCAAGCATAACCTGAAACTGCAAACACTACGGCTAAGAAACAACAGGTTTAAGTCAATTTATGATGATTGGAGGATGTCATTGAATCATTTGATTGAACTTGACTTACGAAGCAACAACTTACAATATCTTTCAGCAAAAAATTTTTCGTTTACGCAAACAAATATTTCAGTTCTCCTGCAGGATAATCCGATAGTGGAAATCGATATGGTGGAAGTATTGGAACATCCTGCTTCTTATTTTCACAATAACACAGAAGAACTTACTGCTGGCACTGATCTTCAACCTAAAGTGACTATAATCTTAGGCGTTAATGCCAAAACTATTTGTGACTGTCGAGCACTGTATCTGAAGAACTTCCATTCTAAAGACTACAAAATTGAGTCACAAAATGTTTTCTGTAGTGATTTTCATGATTCCTTACTACTGTCCAGTGTTAAAGATAAAGACCTGACCTGTCAGATAAAAAACGGGTGTCCAGTTGGTTGTGAATGTTTGCAACGTTCTGCGGATTCTACAGTTCTGATTGATTGTTCAAGAAGGGATTTCAACTTATCTTCTGGACCTCCTCTGATGAGAACATTGAAAATCTACTAGACCATTTAACCCGCACAAGAGTAAATCGAACTGATTGGAAATTTGAATTAGATCTCTCTGGTAATGACATCACCGAGCTAAGTAATGAATACGCTTCAAGATTATCTCCACAGATAGATGTGGTCAATCTTTCAGACAATAAAATAACATCGCTATCCTTTCTACGTGCTGTAAACAATTCTGAAACCAAGTTTTCCTTAGCAAATAATCTTTTTCTATGCGAAGACTGCCTGGGATTTCAAGAAGAGTTGAGAAAATTTGAAACTCGCTTGATCATTGGACAAATGACGTGCATCTTTGACAATAAGAGCGAACCTATATATCTGCTAAAGGGCTTAGATACACTTCAACTCAGATTTTGCCCTAGTCGTTTTAATCAAATTCTCTATTTCATTATAGTCGCAGCCCTCTTAATTCTCTCTGTCCTCATTATCATCTACTTAACTCATGAAAAGGTAATACTATATTTAAACCTTTGCTGTAAATTATAATTTATTGCAATAATTAACTACACTTTGACCATGATCTCAGTTTTAACCAAATATAATATAGATACATTAATCATGGTCATGATGGTTTATAAAATATTCGTATAACTTAACTAAATACATCACTTAATATTATAATCTGATATAAAATATCTTCAACGAATGCTTTCTTTTAATATTATTAGACGAAAAGACAACGTGAAATGAAAGAAATTATTGACTTACTAAATGGAAGAAAAACTAATGAAGGTGGCGAAGATGATCCATTGCACTTCTTGTTCGATGTAAATTATGAAATGAAAAAGAATTCCTTCATGATTGGTAGGATTATACAATTTTGGAAGGAATGTTAGAATAACATGCCAATCTTTTAAAGTCGCAATATTTATGAATATATTATAGATAAGTTTTAAATAAGTTCCGAACAAAATGGAAGATAGTTCTCGGGACCAGTATTAGGCTGATTACCATCTCCATCCCCAACCCTAATATGAACCATAAAAATATGCTTGGAATTAATTATTGGCATCATGGCATCTCTTTCAATAGTTGTCAATGACATTTCTTAATAATTTTACTGTCAAAAAAGTTTGCTTTCTTTCAGTCTGTGAATATTGTAGTTTCCATTCATGACCATCATTTCACATCACAAAGTATAATTTGTAATGATTTCCGTATTTTGGATAAACTATTAAATGTACAGGAGCAGGTAGGACTCCCTACCCGACTCTACAAACCTAACCTATATAATTTATCATAATCCTATAGCTTATCAAGAATGGTGTGGGTTGGGAGGCCGACCCTATAAAAAGTGTTGTTTAGTCTTGCCGCTAAATCAATCAGAAATAAACTTTTTTAAATGAATAAAAATACATTACCCAAAAAAGCTTTCCATCCAGTTTTATGGAATTACTACAATTGTATTCCAAAAGTTGGAAGAAACAAGCGTTTAATAGGCATTATCTGCTTGACTAGTTCTATCTACTTTGCGTTTGCGTTAGCTTCCTGGGCGAGGTTCACCGACGTACTCTATATTATTATTATATACACTTACACTAGACATATTATTATTATATCTAAACTTTCTTCGATATTCTTAGATAGAAATTGTATACTTGGAAGAGGGGAATTTGGAGAAGTGTACAAGGGATTAGCGCATGAAATTAATAAAGCCGTCGCTTTCAAAACTGTCCGCTCTGACTGTGGCACGGGAATTTTGAAGGCTCTTGTCTCCGAAGCAAAAATAATGATGTATATTGGACAACACGAACATTTGGTCACACTACTAGGAGTCTACCGAGAAGAAATCATGTCCGGTAATTATCCTATCTATTATTATTGATTAAAACTAAAAACGAGTACTAAAAATGTGAAACTAAGTAAAAAAATTAATCACCTATATTAATTAGTTACCTGTCTGCCTTAAATAGAATAGAATTTATTAAGGAATTGAAAAATAGGCCTTTGCAATAACATAATTTGCACAGTGTTGTTGAGTGTGTGTGGGTCATTTCCCTTAAACCTACAACTAAAAAACCTCACAATTATAACTATAAACCTTAAATTAAAAAATCAAATTCTCCACAAATAACTAACATCCTATGTTAGTGGAATCTTACTAGTCTCAGGCCAAATATTTTCAATTTTGATTATGAATTAAAGATAAATGAATATTATTCCATAGAGCCAGAACGCAATATTATGATCTTCTTTCAGTCTTTCATTTATTATTATTACAAATCGGTTTAATCCGCTTTTAAGACTTGCACTTTAAAAGCGCCGTCGAGGCTAAAATTTAATATCTTCTTACATTACCTACCAAGGTACCCGCAATACACTTAATTTGTATTTTCTTTCTCTCTCGTACACAACTAATAAAGGCTAACCAGTTGCATACATTCGTTCTCTTCTACCATGGTTCTACCAAGTAGTGGCTTGGAGTATGCACAAGACAATACTAAGCAACAATCTGACTTTGCCTCAACTTTTCCTCAAACAGGACAACTTGTTTTCTTGTTGACAGTTGCCACATTTAGTTCAATAAGGTCATTTATAATTAATTGGGAATTTTTAAATACACTTTCCTTACAACTATCATCATTACACATAATGACCACAAATACCCAATGTCAATACACAATAACAAATCTGTACAGTTCAGGAGGGGAATGAAAAGATATTATGCTTTATTAAACCATTTACGATGACGTCTTTTACTTTAGGGGAGAAAAGTTTACCCCCTAAACCCCAAGTAAAAAATTAGCCTTACATCCCATCGTGGACGCTCCATAACAAAATCTGAGAAAATTATTGTTACAAGCTTTTCGTTTTATTTAACATTTAATGACTTTGGATTTCCAAACTTTTTCAGGAATTCTGCATCTGGCCATTGAATTTTGCGATTTCGGTTCTTTAGAATCATTTCTAAGGAATAACAAGGCGTCCTTTATGGATCGTCGGGCCTTAAATCAGTTGGTTGAAAATGCGGATGCAAACACAGCAAGGCAACAAAAGATGATTCAATGGTAGTTTGTTACAGTCATCACATTTATTACGTTTTTCTTGATGAAAGCCGGACGTATAAATTTTGATTTTGTTTACTTTCCAAATAGGGACCAAACTGCAGATGAATTCAAGCAGTCGCTGTGTAACACCAAAAGCTTGTTGATGTGGTCTGGACATATTGCCAGTGCAATGGAATATCTTGGAACCAAAAATGTTAGACATTTTTTAAATACACAATTGCCTATGCAAATTCAAATATTACATACTTTAATAATTTGAAATCATAAGTTAAACCAAGGGTGAAGATGATCTCATATAAGTTAAAAATTAAATGAAGCCTGTCGCCGCACTTCTTGTGGAAACGTTTAAAAAATTTTGTAGGTGTTATGTAAATATGCACCATAAAAATTGTTTATCTTCTTCTGATATTTGTTGCACTATAACAGGTTTTATGATTTTGTTTTATTATTGTGGTTTATTATGATTTGTAGCTTATTTTGCCAATTATTATTAGTGTTTCTCTATTGCTTAAATGCAAATAATATTTCCTATCCCAGGTCGTCCATTCTGATTTGGCGAAAAGAAATGTTCTGTTGACCAGAGAGGGCATTGCAAAAGTGACGGATTTCGGTCTGAGTCGACGCACTTATAGTTATTCTGAATACATCAAGACGGCCAAAGATCCTTTGCCTTGGCGATGGCTGGCAATAGAAAGTCTTAGAACGAACACCTTTTCAGTGAAGTCGGACGTTTGGGCTTACGGAATCACTTTGTGGGAATTATTTTCATTAGGCGATCTTCCATATCCAGGAATGTCTCCCACTATGGAATTTGTTCAAGAGTTGGAGGACGGACTGAAGAATTTTAAGCCCAAGTTAGCCTCCGACGAAATGTGATACATTTTTAACTTAATACTATTCGTAGATTAAATTATATTTTTCTTAATTACGTTTATATGACAATTAATGCGTTCGTTATTACTTGGAATGAGTTTAGAGTTTTTATAGCAAATTAATATATTAGATATGGAATTATGTTGGCGTGTTGGAATTTGTGCCCTGAGGAACGTCCTAAGTTTTCATCTATGAAAACTATTTTCAATTATGCAGTTTTCAATGGCGGAGAAAGACTACAGGGAAAGGTTTACAATATCTCCACTAAATAAATTAATTTTTAAAGAACTTTTTATTCAATAACTGTCTATTTTGCTATCTATTTGCAATATTAAGGTGTCTCCAGGAGGATCTTTAGACGTTGTTGCTCTTCAATTAGCATCAATGGATTATACAACTATTTAAACACAACATGCCAAAATTAGTATTGGGTTTACAGCCTATCGCATTAGTCTTTACTTCAAATAAATATATTAATGCCTTTAAAACATCATAGTATACACATTTATTTCTCTGCCAAAATAAAAAAATGTACAGCCCTATAAAATAAAGATTATACATTTTTAATTAACACCACTTGCATCCAATATTAGTGTTTAATCTTCATCATTATAACGAATATTTTGCAGAAAAGGTGGAAATGTGTTTGTTTTGTAAAACGAACTAAGATCAATACATAATTCAATAAAATAATTTTGATTATTGGAGCGTTTTTTCTGAATGTAGAGCCTGATACGGTGTAGCGAAAATGGAGTATATAATTAACAAACACGAATTTTATGATGCAAACAGAAACAAAATAAGTTTATTTTGTCAATATTGGGGCAAAATTAATATTATACAACAAATGAAATAGTATCCATCAAACCTTGAATCAAAATGGTTGCGTTTATGACTATGACTAATAATTGTTATAGGGATTTATCTTAACACAAATAACATAATATAACATAAATAGCACAAAATAGACATCACATTCACACACACCTAACTTCTGACTTCTGGAAGCGGTTAAAGTACGACAGTGGTTGCAGAGGTGGAGGAGGGATGTGGAGGAGTGAGGTGACACACTGGCGCCTAATAGCAAGCTAACTAGTTAGAATAGGGTTACGTATTAGAGAATGTACACTTAACCTGCAAGGTGTACCAAGGTTTTGTTAGTTACCCGAATAATAGTTTCTGGCATGCATGCATGAAAAGTTCTGAAACTAATTAGTCCTAATTCATTACAGGGAAAAACTAACTGTAGGGTGTTGTGGTACAGCAAAAAGGAACTCTTTCTACAAGACGTAACCTGTATTACACGGATAGTATTGCGCAGAATTTCTTCAGATAAATTTCTGCAGTTGATCCTCCGCCAAACCAAAAAATGCCTCAATTTTTTACAAGGTTTATTTATACATCTAAATTTAGTTCATTATTCAATCAATATCTACAATTCTTGAGTTAAGCATTTATGTGCGTAAATTAAATATATTTTATATAAAGATTCCAAATTAATCACTTTTCTTCATTAAATAACAAAATGAATACGAAGTTTTGTTTCAGAAAAGCAAAAAAGTATTGCTTTCAAAGTTTTTATTCTTCCTTTTTTATAAAACACAAAAAATGTGGTTTTTTTGGTTCTTGTGTGAAAAGACCATGATGTGAAGCATTCGTAGCTATGTCTTTCTGTATACAGACAGTTTCTACATATATACCACTATATGCATTATATAGGCTACTTAAGGGGTCGCACCCCTCCGACGAGGTATCTAGAGGAATTTGGCATGAACTCGATGTATTTACATTGAGTTGAGTACAAAAACATTCAAATTTTACTTTTTTAGGAAATCAAAGAAAACTCAAAAGGGCTTTGGTTTTCAATCTTGATTTTTTTACCTAATATTTGCATACGGTCCTGGAGGGTCACAAGTTTCCGGTTTGTTCAAAAAGTCTGTTAGTTGTTTTTTTTAAAAACTATAAACCTATCCTGCCAAAAAAAATAAAAAACTTTTTGGTAGAATGGCCACTGTGACCTTTGTAGGTCAAAATCATACCATGTCTGAAACTTGTGACCCTCCAGGGTATTCAGTCTAAATTTTGGGATTAACTATGTCCAGATTGATTGAAAACCGAAGCCACACAATCCATTCACAGACCGTATTGCCTATACTTTATACATCATCCACATTTAGGTAATCTTATTATGTGCTACTGATAATGTTTGTACCATAAAAGTCTAGAACTGTCTAAAACCTCATTGCATTAATATAATTAAAAGGGTTTGCTTAATATTATTTTCATGGTTGTATGCACGCGGTTGCCTGCAGATAAACAAACAAACTGACAATGATAAATAAATGCCTCACTCAATTGCAATGGTAGCATCTTTGGTTGTGAAATACGCTCTTTGCTAAAAGAGCACAGTCCAATAGTTGGATTCCTTGTTACAAAATATTCCCAATGCTTAAGTATAAGTATACACAACACGAACAGATTAGATTATTGAGTATCGTGTCATTTGCATATCAATATATCACTATTTAAAAATCGACTGTTCAACGAACAGATTGCAGGGGTTGGGGGGACGATCTCGTGGGTTAGTTTTAGTAATAAGAACGCATGCACTTCTCAAGTAGCCAATATATGACGCTAAAATAATAATACTCGGTCAATTCAATCAGAGTTACAATGGAAAAACATGACAGGCTAAAATCTGAAAAATTTTTTCCTAGGCAGAAAATAAAATTAATTTTATCTGGACTCCACTAATTTTGTCCGGGCTCCGGGCAATTAATACAACCTTGTCTGAATAATATTTATAATAATGTGTAATGAATGCATGTTCAACAACCAGAATCACCTATCTTACCCATTACCACAATTTTGTTTTTCGTCATGTTTATCTTGTTTAAAAAATAATATCAATAGCAGGAAAAGAAAAACCACGAACTTCTAACATTTATCTATCTAGAATATTAGTGGTTACTATTTGCTTTTAAAAAATTAAAAATAGCAAACTCGTGTATATTTGCATAGCTCTACGTATTTCAAATTTTTCTCATTGACCTGTCAATTAGGGTGGCTACAAGCTTGTAGATTTTAAATATATTTCCTACCTTAAACAAAGCGTACACTTGAAGTAATTTCACCGAAATCGTGTGAATCAATAAAATTGAGTTTTAAACTAACTACGTACTTCCTTTGAAAATTGTAGAATACTGGCTGTAGAAACTTTTTTTAATTTTAAAATGTTAAAGCTAATTTTGTTCTATTTGGTGTTCACAAAAGTTCATTTATGGGCGACGAGTACTACTTCGAACCCAATCCATTGGACGTACTCCGTAAAAGGTTGCTTTTAGAAATTGCTAGGTCAAGAATGTGTAATTTGGACGAGGATACAGGAATGTGTCTTTCCCAAAAAAATTCTTATAACTTCGGATGCGTAACATTATTACAATGCCCTGCTGACGGTTATAGTAACAACAATTCTGTGCCAACCATTCAACCTCTGGAACAAGATTACCATTAACGCTACCGAAATATATTATACATAACCTGCTATTCGCAATCATTTAGATGGAAAGAAATAAAAAATCTGACCAACGATGGTATTCGGATAACAGCATTGATATTTAAAAATTGTGACCTTCAATCAATCGACGACGGATTCCTTGGGTTCTTCCAGCGGATGAACATAAATGGATCAGATATACAGGCATTAACTTTTAAATATACTACTAAGACAAATTTACTGCCACAAAATATTTTCAAAGAAATGCTTAACTTGGACATACTCAAAGTTACCTATAAAGAATTAGAAATTTTCCCCAACTTGGACAATTTAGAGAAACTTCAATCGCTCAATATGGATTCCACCGGACTGACTAGTATTCCAAGAGATTCATTTGGAAATCATAGAAATCTCACGGAAATATCTTTGAGGGCAAATAAGCTGAACGATATTAGAAACATTTCCTTCCCCCATAATTTGCCTAGGCTTAATCTTGCATCTAACGAAATAAGTTCTTTAACATTTGAATCCCTTGACAATCTTACGAATCTACAATTTCTAAATTTGGATTATAATACTATATATAATCTGAAGGCGAATGCATTCAATAACCTGCTGGAATTAAAGGAATTGTCACTAAAATCAGTCTCCATCAAGGAATTTCCGGAGTTGTTAAACTTAGTGAAATTGGAACGGTTAAATATAATGCGAGTATGCAAATGGCATGAAAACTTCTTTACGGCCAGACGTTTTTGACCAAACTAAAGAATTCGAGCGTATTAATCTATCCAACAATGGCATTAGTTCAATAGATTATAGAACATTCGAAATTCTCCCAAATATTGCATGGCTAAATCTTTCGAAAAATAAAATTTGGTTACGCCAAAAAGAGCAAGATCCTTTCAAGCATAACATGAAACTGCAAACACTACATCTAAGAAATAACAGGATTGAGTCAATTTATGATGATTGGAGGATCTCATTGAATCATTTGATTGAACTTGATTTACGAAGCAACGATTTAAACTATCTTTCGGCCAAAGAGAAACTTGATTTACAATTTACAATATCTTTCAGCGAAAACTTTTTCGTTTACACAACCAAATATTTCAGTTCTCCTGCAGGACAATCCGATATCACTAATGACTCTATTGAAATATACTATAAATCTTTGCTTCATTACTCGATTGACCTGGATAATCGCATTTATTGATAGTCAAAATGACGACACATATCAAACCTGCCAACACCCAAAAACCAATAAGTAGCCATTTACATAATGAAGCAAGCCAACACGTATCTTATTTCCAAATTAGGAGTAACGAGTCTATTGAAATATACGTATGGATCTTAGCTTCAATACTCGATTGACCTGTATAATCGCATTTATTGATAGTTAAAATGACGACACATATCAAATCTGCCAACACCCAAAAATCAAGATTTACACTACTACATTTGCATAATGAAGCAAGCCAAAACGTATATTATCTTTAAATTAGGAGTAACGAGTCTATTGAAATATACGTATGAATCTTTGCTTCATTACTCGATTGACCTGGATAATCGCATTTATTGATAGTCAAACTGACGACACATATCAAACCTGCCAACACCCAAAAACCAATAAGTAGCCATTTACATAATGAAGCAAGCCAAACGTATATTATCTTCAAATTAGGAGTAACGAGTCTATTGAAATATACATATGAATCTTTGCTTCATTACTCAATTGACCTGGATAATCGCATTTATTGATAGTCAAACTGACGACACATATCAAACCTGCCAACACCCAAAAACCAATAAGTAGCCATTTACATAATGAAGCAAGCCAAACGTATCTTATCTTCAAATTAGGGTAAAGAGTCTATTGAAATATACGTATAAATCTTTGCTTCATTACTCGATTGACCTGGATAATCGCATTTATTGATAGTCAAACTGACGACACATATCAAACCTGCCAACACCCAAAAACCAATAAGTAGCCATTTACATAATGAAGCAAGCCAAACGTGTATTATCTTCAAATTAGGAGTAACGAGTCTATTGAAATATACATATGAATCTTTGCTTCATTACTCGATTGACCTGGATAATCGCATTTATTGATAGTCAAACTGACGACACATATCAAACCTGCCAACACCCAAAAACCAATAAGTAGCCATTTACATAATGAAGCAAGCCAAACGTGTATTATCTTCAAATTAGGAGTAACGAGTCTATTGAAATATACATATGAATCTTTGCTTCATTACTCGATTGACCTGGATAATCGCATTTATTGATAGTCAAACTGACGACACATATCAAACCTGCCAACACCCAAAAACCAATAAGTAGCCATTTACATAATGAAGCATGCCAAACGTATATTATCTTCAAATTATGAGTAACGAGTCTATTGAAATATACGTATGAATCTTTGCTTCATTACTCAATTGACCTGGATAATCGCATTTATTGATAGTCAAACTGACGACACATATCAAACCTGCCAACACCCAAAAACCAATAAGTAGCCATTTACATAATGAAGCAAGCCAAACGTATATTATCTTCAAATTAGGAGTAACGAGTCTATTGAAATATACGTATGAATCTTTGCTTCATTACTCAATTGACATGGATAATCGCATTTATTGATAGTCAAACTGACGACACATATCAAACCTGCCAACACCCAAAAACCAATAAGTAGCCATTTACATAATGAAGCAAGCCAACACGTATCTTATCTTCAAATTAGGAGTAACGAGTCTATTGAAATATACGTATGAATCTTTGCTTCATTACTCGATTGACCTGGATAATCGCATTTATTGATAGTCAAACTGACGACACATATCAAACCTGCCAACACCCAAAAACCAATAAGTAGCCATTTACATAATGAAGCAAGCCAAACGTATATCATCTTCAAATTAGGAGTAACGAGTCTATTGAAATATACGTATGAATCTTTGCTTCATTACTCAATTGACCTGGATAATCGCATTTATTGATAGTCAAAATGACGACACATATCAAATCTGCCAACACCCAAAAACCAAGAAGTAGTCATTTACATAATGAAGCAAGCCATCACGTATCTTATCTTCAAATTAGGGTAAAGAGTCTATTGAAATATACGTATAAATCTTTGCTTCATTACTCGATTGACCTGGATAATCGCATTTATTGATAGTCAAACTGACGACACATATCAAACCTGCCAACACCCAAAAACCAATAAGTAGCCATTTATATAATGAAGCAAGCCAAACGTGTATTATCTTCAAATTAGGAGTAACGAGTCTATTGAAATATACATATGAATATTTGCTTCATTACTCGATTGACCTGGATAATCGCATTTATTGATAGTCAAACTGACGACACATATCAAACCTGCCAACACCCAAAAACCAATAAGTAGCCATTTACATAATGAAGCAAGCCAAACGTATATTATCTTCAAATTAGGAGTAACGAGTCTATTGAAATATACGTATAAATCTTTGCTTCATTACTCAATTGACCTGGATAATCGCATTTATTGATAGTCAAACTGACGACACATATCAAACCTGCCAACACCCAAAAACCAATAAGTAGCCATTTACATAATGAAGCAAGCCAAACGTATCTTATCTTCAAATTAGGGTAAAGAGTCTATTGAAATATACGTATAAATCTTTGCTTCATTACTCGATTGACCTGGATAATCGCATTTATTGATAGTCAAACTGACGACACATATCAAACCTGCCAACACCCAAAAACCAATAAGTAGCCATTTACATAATGAAGCAAGCCAAACGTGTATTATCTTCAAATTAGGAGTAACGAGTCTATTGAAATATACATATGAATCTTTGCTTCATTACTCGATTGACCTGGATAATCGCATTTATTGATAGTCAAACTGACGACACATATCAAACCTGCCAACACCCAAAAACCAATAAGTAGCCATTTACATAATGAAGCAAGCCAAACGTGTATTATCTTCAAATTAGGAGTAACGAGTCTATTGAAATATACATATGAATCTTTGCTTCATTACTCGATTGACCTGGATAATCGCATTTATTGATAGTCAAACTGACGACACATATCAAACCTGCCAACACCCAAAAACCAATAAGTAGCCATTTACATAATGAAGCATGCCAAACGTATATTATCTTCAAATTATGAGTAACGAGTCTATTGAAATATACGTATGAATCTTTGCTTCATTACTCAATTGACCTGGATAATCGCATTTATTGATAGTCAAACTGACGACACATATCAAACCTGCCAACACCCAAAAACCAATAAGTAGCCATTTACATAATGAAGCAAGCCAAACGTATATTATCTTCAAATTAGGAGTAACGAGTCTATTGAAATATACGTATGAATCTTTGCTTCATTACTCAATTGACATGGATAATCGCATTTATTGATAGTCAAACTGACGACACATATCAAACCTGCCAACACCCAAAAACCAATAAGTAGCCATTTACATAATGAAGCAAGCCAACACGTATCTTATCTTCAAATTAGGAGTAACGAGTCTATTGAAATATACGTATGAATCTTTGCTTCATTACTCGATTGACCTGGATAATCGCATTTATTGATAGTCAAACTGACGACACATATCAAACCTGCCAACACCCAAAAACCAATAAGTAGCCATTTACATAATGAAGCAAGCCAAACGTATATCATCTTCAAATTAGGAGTAACGAGTCTATTGAAATATACGTATGAATCTTTGCTTCATTACTCAATTGACCTGGATAATCGCATTTATTGATAGTCAAAATGACGACACATATCAAATCTGCCAACACCCAAAAACCAAGAAGTAGTCATTTACATAATGAAGCAAGCCATCACGTATCTTATCTTCAAATTAGGGTAAAGAGTCTATTGAAATATACGTATAAATCTTTGCTTCATTACTCGATTGACCTGGATAATCGCATTTATTGATAGTCAAACTGACGACACATATCAAACCTGCCAACACCCAAAAACCAATAAGTAGCCATTTATATAATGAAGCAAGCCAAACGTGTATTATCTTCAAATTAGGAGTAACGAGTCTATTGAAATATACATATGAATATTTGCTTCATTACTCGATTGACCTGGATAATCGCATTTATTGATAGTCAAACTGACGACACATATCAAACCTGCCAACACCCAAAAACCAATAAGTAGCCATTTACATAATGAAGCAAGCCAAACGTATATTATCTTCAAATTAGGAGTAACGAGTCTATTGAAATATACGTATAAATCTTTGCTTCATTACTCAATTGACCTGGATAATCGCATTTATTGATAGTCAAACTGACGACACATATCAAACCTGCCAACACCCAAAAACCAATAAGTAGCCATTTACATAATGAAGCAAGCCAAACGTATCTTATCTTCAAATTAGGGTAAAGAGTCTATTGAAATATACGTATAAATCTTTGCTTCATTACTCGATTGACCTGGATAATCGCATTTATTGATAGTCAAACTGACGACACATATCAAACCTGCCAACACCCAAAAACCAATAAGTAGCCATTTACATAATGAAGCAAGCCAACACGTATCTTATCTTCAAATTAGGAGTAACGAGTCTATTGAAATATACGTATGAATCTTTGCTTCATTACTCGATTGACCTGGATAATCGCATTTATTGATAGTCAAACTGACGACACATATCAAACCTGCCAACACCCAAAAACCAATAAGTAGCCATTTACATAATGAAGCAAGCCAAACGTATATCATCTTCAAATTAGGAGTAACGAGTCTATTGAAATATACGTATGAATCTTTGCTTCATTACTCAATTGACCTGGATAATCGCATTTATTGATAGTCAAAATGACGACACATATCAAATCTGCCAACACCCAAAAACCAAGAAGTAGTCATTTACATAATGAAGCAAGCCATCACGTATCTTATCTTCAAATTAGGGTAAAGAGTCTATTGAAATATACGTATAAATCTTTGCTTCATTACTCGATTGACCTGGATAATCGCATTTATTGATAGTCAAACTGACGACACATGTCAAACCTGCCAACACCCAAAAACCAATAAGTAGCCATTTATATAATGAAGCAAGCCAAACGTGTATTATCTTCAAATTAGGAGTAACGAGTCTATTGAAATATACATATGAATATTTGCTTCATTACTCGATTGACCTGGATAATCGCATTTATTGATAGTCAAACTGACGACACATATCAAACCTGCCAACACCCAAAAACCAATAAGTAGCCATTTACATAATGAAGCAAGCCAAACGTATATTATCTTCAAATTAGGAGTAACGAGTCTATTGAAATATACGTATAAATCTTTGCTTCATTACTCAATTGACCTGGATAATCGCATTTATTGATAGTCAAACTGACGACACATATCAAACCTGCCAACACCCAAAAACCAATAAGTAGCCATTTACATAATGAAGCAAGCCAAACGTATCTTATCTTCAAATTAGGAGTAACGAGTCTATTGAAATATACGTATGAATCTTTGCTTCATTACTCGATTGACCTGGATAATCGCATTTATTGATAGTCAAACTGACGACACATATCAAACCTGCCAACACCCAAAAACCAAGAAGTAGCCATTTACATAATGAAGCAAGCCAAACGTATATTATCTTCAAATTAGGAGTAACGAGTCTATTGAAATATACGTATGGATCTTTGCTTCATTACTCGATTGACCTGGATAATCGCATTTATTGATAGTCGAAATGACGACACATATCAAATCTGCCAACACCCAAAAACCAAGAAGTAGTCATTTACATAATGAAGCAAGCCAACACGTATATTATCTTCAAATTAGGAGTAACGAGTCTATTGAAATATACGTATGAATCTTAGCTTCAATACTCGATTGACCTGGATAATCGCATTTATTGATAGATAAAATGATGACACATATCAAACCTGCCAACACCCAAAAACCAATAAGTAGCCATTTACATAATGAAGCAAGCCAAACGTATCTTATCTTCAAATTAGGGTAACGAGTCTATTGAAATATACGTATAAATCTTAGCTTCAATACTCGATTGACCTGGATAATCGCATTTATTGATAGATAAAATGATGACACATATCAAAACTGCCAACACCCAAAAACCAATAAGTAGCCATTTACACAATGAAGCAAGCCAACACGTATCTTATCTTCAAATATGAAGTAACGCAAAATTTTTGGAGCCATAGTTACAATGATCAGACTGATAGGTAAAGTTAGTCGTATAGAACATTTTCCAAAAACAATTTCAGTTTTTTCAATCGTTGTTCTAAATTGAACCATTTAGATCCACAGCTATTTTGACATTAAATTAATACTTTTGCAATTTGAATTTGCATTTATAATGTCTCAATGTGACATAAAAGTCCATCAGCAGCAAGGCAAAACTATTTAGGGAAGATATGGCTCTATTTGCGGTCTTGACTTAATGTAGAAATGGCTCTCTGTTTGCGGTCTTGATGATAGACATGTCAAAGATATTCGAAGAGTGTGTAATAGACGATAGGAACAAACTAATAGATAGAGCTGTTCCGTCACAATTTTTTCCACGTAATTGGAGCTATGAAAGAACTAAGAAGTATTAAAATTATAAAATTATAACAATAATTTACAGCAATTAAACTTCCACTGATTATATTTCCACTTCTGTACTGCAGAAGCCTGATTATGTCATACAACTGCCTAACTGGAAAAAAGCACAAAAACTTCTTTATAGCCCAAATGGAAAATGGGACAGTTATAAGAACAACGTTAAAAATAGAATCATAATAACAAAATGACACTGTTTCAAAAAAAGATAGCTGGTCAATTAAAAGAAACTTTATGCTTATAGGTTTCATGTTTCAAACGACCTATTCGCTTATCCAAAATTGCTTCTTGCATAGGCAGGTATATTTTTTGGATTTGTTAAGTTTTTGAATTTTTTCCGTTATTTTTATAACTGTCCCATTTTCCCTTTGTGTTATAAAGAAGTTTGTGACGGAACAGCTCTATCTATTAGTTTGTTCCTACCGTCTATTACACACTCTTCGATTATCTTTGCCTATTCTATGATCAAGACCGCAAGAAGAGAGCCATATCATCCTTAAATAGGAGTCAACGTATAAACGATGCAAAGTAGTCTCCTTTGTCTTTAGTTTTGCCTTGCTGCTGACTGCTGATGGACTTTTATGTCACATTGAGAGATTGAGACATTATGAATGCAAATTCAAATTGCAAAAGTCGCATTTATTGATAGTCAAACTGACGACACATATTAAACCTGCCAACACCTAAAAACCAAGAAGTAGTCATTTACATAATGAAGCAAGCCAACACGTATCTTATCTTCAAATTAATAGTAATGACTTATATCAGATATCGATATGGTGGAAGCATTGGTACATCCTGCTTCTTACTTTCACTATAACACAGAAGAACTTACTGCTGGCACTGATCTTCAACCTAAAGTGAATATAATCTTAGGCGCCAAAGCCAAAACCATTTGTGACTGTCGAGCATTGTATCTGAAAAACTTCCAATCTAAATACTACAAAATTGAGTCACAAAATATTCTCTGTAGGAATCTTCATGATTCCTTACTACTGTCCAGTGTTAAAGATAAAGACTTGACCTCTCAGATAATAAACGGGTTTCCAGTTGGTTGTGAATGTTTGCAACGTCCTGCAGATTCTACACTTCTGATTGACTGTTCAAGAAGGGATTTTAACATGTCATTTGGACCTCCTCTGAATGAGAACATAGAAAGTCTACTAGACCATTTAACCCGCACAATAGTAAATCGAACTGATTGGAAATTTGAATTAGATCTCTCTGGAAATAACAGCACAGAATTAAGTGATGAATACGCTTCAAGATGATCTCCACAGATAGATGTGGTTAATCTTTCAGACAATAAAATAACATCGCTGTCCTTTCTTCATGCTGTAAACATTTCTTAAACCAAGTTCTCCTTATCGAATAATCTTTTTCTATGCGAAGACTGCCTGGGATTTCAAGAAGAGTTGCGAAAGTTTGAAAATCGCTTGGTCATTGGACAAATGACGTGTATCTTAACAATAAAAGCGAACCTATTTATTTGGTCAAGGGCTTAGATACGCTTCAACTCAGATTTTGCCCTCCTAGTCGTTTTAATCAAATTCTCTATTTCATTATAGTCGCAGCCCTTTTAATTCTCTCTGTCCTCATTATCATCTACTTAACTCATGAAAAGATAACACTATATTTAACCTTTGTAAATTATAATTTATTGCAATAATTAACTACACTTTGACCATGATCTCAGTTTTAACCAAATATAATATAGATACATCAATCATGGTCATGATAGTTGATAAAATATTCGTATAACTTAACTCAATACATAACTTAATATTATAAACTGATATAAAATATCTTCAACGAATGCTTTCTTTTAATATTATTAGATAAAAAGACAGCCTGAAATGAAAGAAATTATTGACTTACTAAATGGAAGAAAAACTAATGAAGGTGACGAAGATGATCCATTGCACTTCTTGTTCGATGTAAATTATGAAATGAAAAAGAATTCCTTCATAATAGGTAAGATTATACAATTTTGGAAGGAATGTAAGAATAACACGCCCATCGTTTAAAGTCGCAATATATTATAGATACGTTTCAAATAAGTTCCGATCAAAATGGAAGATAGTTCTTGGGCCCAGTATTAGGCTGGTTACCATCTCCATCCTCAACCCAAACATGAACTATAAAAATATGCTTGGAATTAATTATTGGCATCTCTTTCATGGACAAAAAGGTTTTTTGATTTTTTTGGGTCTGTTGGGATTTAGTGTTGACAAAAAGAGGGTGAATCATTTCATTAGTTGTCAATGATATTTTTTAATAATTTTTGTATAATTTTAATAATATCAAAAAAAGTTTGCTTTCTTTCAGTCGGTGAATATTGTAGTTTCCATTCATGACCATCATTTTCAGTAAGTATAATTTGTAATCATTTCCGTATTTTGGACAACATAGGGCAGGTGGGACGCCCTACCCTACAAACCTAACTTAATTTATCATAATCCTACCTATTTAAAGAATGGGGCGGGTTGGGAGCCCGACCCTATAAAAAGTGTTGTTTAGTCTTGCCGCTAAATCAATCAGAAATAAACTTTTTTAAATGAATAAAACTACATTACCCAAAAAGCTTTCCATCCAGTTTTATGGAATTACTAGGATTGTATTCCAAAAGTTGGAAGAACCAAGCGTTTATATAGGCATTGTTATCTGCTTGACTAGTTCTATTTACTTTGCGTCTGAGTGCGCAGTCTTCCTTGGCGAGGTTCACCGACGTACTATATATTATTACTATATACACTTACACTAGAGGACTAGACATATTATTATTATATCTAAACTTTCTTCGATATTTTTAGATAGAAATTGTATACTTGGAAGTGGAGAATATGGAGAAGTGTACAAGGGATTAGCGCATGGAATTAATAAAGCTGTTGCTTTCAAAACTGCTCGTTCTGACCGTGGCACGGGAATTTTTGAAGGCTGTTGTCTCCGAAGCAAAAATAATGATGTATATTGGACAACACGAACATTTGGTCACCCTATTAGGAGTCTACCGAGAAGAAATCATGTCCGGTAATTATCCTATCTATTATTATTGATTAAAACCAAAAAGAGCATTAAAAACTGTGAAACTAAGTAAAAAGTTTGAATCAGCTATATTTCCTATTTAATTAGTTACCTGTCCTTAAATAAAATATAATTTATTAAGGAATTGAAAAATAAACCTTTGCAATAACATAATTTGCACAATGTTGTTGATGTGTGTAGGTCATTTTCCTTAAACCATCAATTATAAAACACCACAATTATAACTGTAAACCTTAAAATTAAAAAATCAAATTCTCCACAAAACTAATATCCTATGTTAGTGGAATCTTACTAGTCTCAGGCCAAATCTTTTCAATTTTGATTATAAACTAAAGAAAAATGGATACTGCCAAACAGAGCCTAAACGCAAGATATGATCTTCTTTCAGTCTTTCATTTATTATTATTGCAAATCGGTGTTATCCTCTTTCAAGACTTACAATCTAAAAGCGCCGTCGAGGCTAAAATTTAATATATTCTTACATTACCTACCAAGGTACTTGCATTACATTACTTACTTTACAATACACTTAAAACTTGTATTTTCTTTCTCTCTCGTACACAACTAATAAAGGCTAACCAGTTGCATACATTCGTTCTCTTCTACTCTACCATGGTTCTACCAGTAGTGGCTTGGAGTATGCACAAGACATTACTAAACAACAATCCGACTTTTCCGCAACTGGACTCAAATAATTTGCCTCAACTTTTCCTCAAACGGGGCAATCTGTTTTCTTGTTTACAGTTGCCACACCTAGTTCAATAAGGTCATTATAATTAATTGGGAATTTTTAAATACATTTTCCTTACAATTTTTCCTTACAGTTTAGGGGAGAAAGGTTTCCCCCTAAACCCCAAGTAAAAAATTATTACAAAAACATCCCATTTTGGACGTTCCATAACAAAAGCTGAGAAAGTTTTTGTTGCAAGCTTTTCGTTTGAACATTTAATGACATTGAGTTCATTGAGAGTAGGCCTTAGTTAAATGATGCAACTACTATATAACTGTTGAATGCTAACTGTATCTAATCTAGAATAGAAAATACTGGAATGGAAAAGGTATCGTGAATAATTCTGTCATTTCTGACTTCTAAACGTAGACAAATAAGGCAAAAAAGTGCCAGAGAGTCTATTTTGTGCTTTAAATTATTTGGATGTAGGTTTAGGAACCGTTTACGTTAGAAGTAACTACACAATTAATAAATATATAATTGATTGTCACACAGAATTCGATTAGTTGTAATTCTTATAAACACTGCTTTTTAGCTGAGCTTCTTAACCGAAGATCTTACAGATAAATAAGTGTTAAATATATAGTGTCTTAAATCTAATAACCATTATTTATTTATTTAACATCCAATCTTCTTAGGTTAGATTAGGTTAGGATGCAATCAAAAGTAAATGTCCAAGAAACATGAAATGCTAAAATGTACGTTATGTAGATGGATGCATGTGGTAAACAAAAATATGTCAATTATTTTAATAATTGCATGAATTCTATTTTCAACACATTTTATTGTGCTACTTGGTGTTAACTTCTATTTATTGTAATAATGTGCATTACTATTGCTGTTACTGGTTATCACAAATTTGAAACATTTGCGTAGCACATTTTAATTTAAGCCTTTTGAGACATTACTATTATTTATATTATACTGCTGCTCATTATTATTGGCACATAGTGGTGTGGTCGTCATAATTTAATATCAATATGATATACAATCAGGGCTCAAGATATATTACAGGTTAACTCTTAGTAATAGCACAATCCTAAATTGTAAGAGTATACAGAATAATATTCTGGGAAGAGGCTAAAAGTAAGCACTTCTTAATTCGTAAGTTCCAAATGTACAAACAAAATCGATTTTTATTGTCAAAAATATGAATTTGTCTTTTCAGGACATTTCTACCTGAAATTGCAAATACATTCTCATGTATTTGGTAAGAACATTGCTAAAATTAAAACGTCTATCTACTTATTATGGGGTCCTACCTAAAATAATAACCAAACCGAATATTTCTGTTGTTAGTAAAGTGAAATTTAGTACTCAGATTTTAATTGGGCATTTATAAGGTTTTATTATGGCACTTATTTTATAGTAATTTTGCACTATGCTTTATTATTATTAACTTACAGTAAGTTGAACACTATTTCAACGAACCCAATTTCCTACATAGGTGCATATTTCTCGATATCAAAGTACTAGGAAAGGGTGTAGACCGTACAGTTATAATATATTATTAAGTCATAATAACATTAGTAATAGAGCTATAATTTTATATTAGCTCAAAGCTTGTGCATGGAATGGAAAATACGTATTATTTAGCCTTTTTATTGTAACACAATTTCTAAACATGCATTCCAATTTAGTTTTAAAGCCTAAGGATATAATAACTATCCAATTATCTAAAAACAGGAAAGTGAATAATTAAATACCATAGACCCTATATAGTTGTGCTCTAAATGTTAAAAATAAAATTCAAAAATGTTCAAAAATAATGAAATAATACTTAATTTTAGCCAAAAACAAAATTCCTGATTTCCTGAAATTTTCAAAGCATGAGTAGTAAATTAATTGACATGTCTAAAACGTGTTTTCGAATATCCAAAGGTGACTGTCGCTTTAACATAAAAAACGGACCAATAAAAAATTTGGTTCCTCGAATGCATTTGATTGTGAATTTTTCTAATTTTGTCTTACTGTGAGACTTCAATTGTGCTAAAAAGATTTCAGCGTATTCATCACAACGGAGGGCAAACCATAACAAAAGTCCTATGGTAAGCATTGAGTATATATACACAACTATAAATATAATTGCAGCTGATGTGTCTTTCAAAAGCAAGTGAATAAGCAATGCGAATGAAATGCTGGATGTTGCACTAAAGAGAAATAAACAGCCAGGAGTAACTAAATTGAACATGCAGATTCTGAAGATAATATATAAAATATAATGTTGCATGTATGAAACAATTTTTGCTTCTCTGTAGGATGTAATCCTGTAAAAGTACTTCACGTTCCTGAAAAATGACATTATATTAAAACTAGAGGAATTATTTCAGAAAATTTAAAATTAATTAATAATTTTGACTTACGCTAGTTCAAGCAAGTAAAAGTAGGTGTTTGTTGCGAAGTATCCTACAAACACGGAATACATATACACGGAATAGACCATAGGCAGGTATGCAATAGTTGTGATTAACTTAGAGATGACTTTCCATCGCTGAGAACGTAAACCCAAATGGTAACTTAAAAATATTTCGTCTACATATAGTGAGGTTGGGAAGTCGAAGAAACAACCGATAAACATAGCAACGAAAACAAAAAAGTAAAAAGAGGACACGCCAATGTGAACTGAATTTTCCAAAAATTTTCTTTTCGGGGATATGTCCATTGTATCTGTCAACAATAAACATCCTCAACTATATTAAACCGTATTGTACAAATGCAAAATGTAATAAGTTACCTTTATTGGAATGAAATCGGATTCCCATGTTGACCATGCTAATGATTTCGTTGGTAAACATCACCGTATTAGCTGGAAGCAACAATACTGCGGTAGTAATCAAAATATAGTTAAAATGCATGATTCGGGTAACAAAAGGCACTTCTGAATTTCTTGCTATGGAAATTATAAAAGAAATTATGAAAGAAATTTGTGTCATACAAAAATAAAGGAAATGGCTGTAAAAAAGAAACTTTTTTGATTTTGAATTTGTAAAAGATAATATTTTCTTTGCACTATTCCATTCAAAAGGTATATATTTAAAAAAGCATCCTATTTTGAGACAAATAATGAATAAACGCAGAGGAAGAGTCACGTTCAATTCTTCCATTTTATCCCGTTCAATTCTTGTTTTTATTAGATCGTCAGAATGAATCGAATGTAGTTAACTGACTGATGGACACAATTTGAGTCTGGAGTAAAAGATGCGCAGACAAAACTGTTCCAAGTCTTCTGTAAGTAAAACTACTCAAGACAGTTGTTAGTACAGATAAATACAGTACCTCTACCCACACTTTATTTCTAATAACAAATTACAGCTAAGCGCTAAATTGTTCAAAGAAATGCCCCTTTGCATACAATATGAACAAATGTTTTCGATTTGGACCAAGAATGATAAGGATTCTGATATCCTTAATAGCTTTCAAAATTACTCTTATGGCTTGTAATTTACTATTTTTAAGCATTCGTCTGTAATTTTCCTTTACCTAAGCTGCTATTACAACCACACAAATTTTTTAAGTGTTGATACTTTTGTTATTTAGTAGGTATGTTATTATGTATACATTGTACACTCATGTTGTCTAGACTCTATAGACAAATACATTTACCCAGGCTTTTAAAGAAGCCATATAATTGTATGGTTTTCCTTTTTTGCCATATTTTTACAGCTTTTCCATGCTTATGAAGGTGTGAATTATGTAGTTTTAAGTTATTACGTAGGAAATAATGCGCATATAAGTTACAGATAATTTTAAAACAGACTTTCTTGGCTCTTCAATAATAAAATGATAACATGGTTTGGCTACAAAAAAAAACAAAGTTATTACGGGCTTGTTAATTTGACTGCCAATAAAATTGTTGCGGATGACTCGGCATTTTAGCTAATATAAAACAGCAATTCCACGAAAATAAAATGAACTCCTTACCTTGCAATTACTGATGATATGACTGTGTTGATAGAGATACAATGATACAATGAAGCACTTAACTTAATTTGTCTCAACTTAGGCCAATCAAGCATAACTTAACTCAATTTAACTCTACTATATGCCATAACCTAATCCAATTTAACTCAACTCGGACAAACGTAGCCAAATTTAGTCCAACTTAGACTTGTCTCAACTATATATTTATACTTTGTTATTATAATATGTACTTATCTCTTTCGAACAATGATGAATGAAATTCATATCTAATATTATACAACTTTTATATTAAAATTATAAATTATTGGCAAAATTAACTCAAAGTTAATGTTGAGATAGATCCCTATTTATTTTATGAAAAAATCAAAAATAATTGTTTTGAAAACATTGCTATTTTACAACACTTTTGATTGTCCTCATTTCCATTTCTTAAAGAGTTGAGTTATTATTATACAGTTATTATTATTAATCGTTGCATAGTCGCAATTATTAACAAAAATCAGTTTGAACAAATTAAGCCATGTTAATTTCCCTCTGTCAAGGGCAATTCGATTGTCAAGGGAGTTTTTATGTGGACAATAAATTTGTGTAAGTAAGTATTATTCAAGTTTCACTTAGTTTAGAATTAGAGTTATATATATTTTAAATTAGATTATTAGTTAATAGCATTATCAATCAAGGAAGGTGATTTATTATTAACAATTCACTAGTACAGTTGTAGTATTATTATTATTTTTTTGTTGATTAAGTAGAATTTTAAATACAGACTTTTTAAATAGAACAAACGAATCTACTAGGTCCTATGTAATGAAAAGAACAAAATTAAAGGCAGCCTTTTCCCGTCATTGTCTTAGGAGAGAAGTTACAAAATAAGTTCATAGGTTACCGAGTTTCGAAATTAATTAAGGGAGTCCTTTTAAAATACAAACATATTAATTTGCAATTCTTAAAGCTACGTAGCTACGAAAGCTACGA
Organism: Tomocerus qinae; assembly: GCA_020055645.1. NCBI lineage: Eukaryota > Metazoa > Arthropoda > Collembola > Entomobryomorpha > Tomoceridae > Tomocerus > Tomocerus qinae. The sequence goes on from CM034546.1 coordinate 65,179,435, forward strand.
AGTTAGCATCGAGAAACCAAAACATAAAAGTGCAATATTCAGAGAATTTCAAGATTGTTGTAAATAATTCCATTGTTTTATGATATATTAAAGTTGCCTAACAAAAGATTGTATATTTTTACAACTGCATTCTTTCTCAATTATTGGCACATATTTAATCCTTACTATTCAGATATGTACATTATATTATACTGTTAACTATAGCACAAATTCTAATGGCCTTATTTGATAATTAAATAAAACCTTCACATTTGCTATAAAACCGTTTCGTTGAAATTCTTTTGTTCAGTCTGAAAACATGTCTCCACATTGTGTTGTAGTTGTTGCGGTTATTATAGCAGCAATAGCTGCATGTATATCTGCTGAACTTAAAGAAGCTGAAGAAGGGAAGGAAGAAGATGAACACACTTTCGGTAAGAATCTAATTTCATCGTTGCATAAATGTCATAATGTGCGTTTTTTAGCATATAATATTATGTACTATATACTTACACGGGTTACCTAGACGTTGTATTAAGAAATAATATTGGAAGCCCTAGGGTGGGGTGGCCCACCCTACAAATTTAACCTAATTTATCTCAATCGTATACCTAATCTAAGGATGGTACCTTTTAGTCTGACCGGATGCAATACTTGACATTTTGTAGCTAAAATCAATCTTTGTAAATCATTTTCCCCAAAACTGATAATTCGTAACTTGCTCTCCAGGTCTTAAGTAATTAACGTTAAAACACTTAAATTAGTTTTTATGTATCGCAGTGGGAAACGATTTTGAGGACGAATTTGAAGATGTTCTTGATAGAGACAAAAGGCATGACGAGTATTACGACGAGATGTACGAGCCAATGATTTCTCAGCGAAGGGTACTTTTTATTAACCATAATAGTAATTTTTGATTCTTAATTATGATTTACATTTTACCTTTAAACGTGATATATTATAGAGTTGGATGGCACGCCAGATGCAGAAATGTATACCGAGAAGATCGTGGTGCCGTTTTAAAGAGAGTCAATGTTGCCCCGGTCTTACATGCACGAAGTGGAAATCAGACAGAGAAATGTATCTTTCTTACTATCATTGCAGATAAGCTAATCTTGATGAGCAATTACATGATCCTACTAATCGATATCATACCTTTGGTTCTTCTTCTACATACAAAATAATTTCATTTGTTTCATTAAATGCTTTCATTGATTAAAATATAATTTCTGCATAATCAACCTCTACGCCGTATACTAAATTCATTTACAGAATTTTAAAAAATCTTTTCATCAAACTTATGGTTATGGTTTTAATAGAAAGTTTATTGCTAATCATATGGTAATAAAATAAATCAAATAAACAAGTGACATTGAACGAAATATTTATAGTCTACATTGTTTTCAGAAGAAAATTCTATAACAAAGGCTTCTCCATCAGGCTTTGCAGCACTTTTGTAATTAAAATCATTCACTATCATCCATTTTCACATATTTATTGATTATGTCCTTCGATAATATATAGGTACTAAATCATTATTTCGTAGTAATGATAAAACAATTGAACAAACTAAAATTGAAATTTCACCACTTTATGAATTTTTATTGCAAAATTTTATTTCGATAGTCATTTGAAGAGGTAATGGCGTATTTAAAAGCCAAAAAATTACATCAATGTCAAATAACTACAAATGCACTTATAAAATTGACAATACATTATGGCACCTAGATAATTAATTAAATGCAATAATGGCTTCATGCAATATTATGCGAAATATTTATATTAATTTAGCCAGCATACACTAAATGACTCAATTCTCTTTTATTGCCGTTTTCCAATGTAAATAGGTTATTTGTGTATTTACACCATGCTTTGTGATATGCACTACTGTATTTATAGTGTGAGACTATATTATGATCATGATCTACCTTTTATATGCATTATTAGAGGTGATGATGATGAAAGGCGTCATGCAGTGCAGATTTGCATAGTGAAGGAAGCTATATTTTAGAATGACATCAACAAGTTGATTATGTAGTCCACATTAAGGGAGAAGACAGTGAGAGTGGTTGACTGCTTGAAAAAATAGAATGTTCCAACTTGGACTCTCATAGGTCTCAGAGCCGCAACGGATTTCTTGACATATTTCGAATTTCCTTTGACATTCCATGGTGTCAGAAAAGCTGACGAACTTTCATATACATCGATGCAGAGAGGCATGAGGAGACAGAGTATTAATACTGCCACTATTGCGACTATTGGCATAATGAGATAGGCAGCCATATCGATCTTACCGTAAAAACGAATCGTGGCGTAACTACATCCAATGCTGAGAAGCAACCCGAGTGATTTCAAGGCTGGAGTCGCATAAGCTGTGACTTCGTTACAAACGTCGTTCATCCGCTTTAGTATCTGGTACATATCCCTGATAGCATCAATTTCCTTCTTAGTCATTGATCTGTAGGACGCTGTTTCTTTTAACGTCAGAAGTCGGCGAATCCAAAAGTTGGTACTGGTGAAGACCATCATGCCAAATCCAGCAAAACCGATTATGGCGTGCCAGTGGTACATTAGTGCGACGCTTTCCAGCAGAACAATAAAAACAAGGCATGAAAAAGGTTGCCTTTTTGCTAGCAAAAAGGCAAAAAGCCACCTTTTTGCCTTTTTGCTACCTTTTTGCCTTTTTGCTACCTTTTTGCCTTTTTGTGCTTTTTGCCTTTTTGGAGTAGTCACCGCCACCTGTGATACTTCATTAAAGCTAACTTTTGTAGACTGTCCCGTCCTACACATTCAAATATTCAGATAAATTGCAGATGCTAGTTAGATTTTTTGATTATTAAACTATTTATTACTAATACTACACAATTCGAAATGAACTATAATGTTAATAATGTATTTGTGACAACTGCTGACAAACCGTATAATAAAAAATGAGCCAGGTTTAACATATTATACATAGTTTAACATAGTGTACAATATTATATGAGATATATCAACTCAACCAAAATATCCAGTATTTGATTGCTACTGGTTAGAACAGCTCTAGGTTCTTGTTTTTTCCTCGTGTTTTTTAAAATTGCTTACAATGTTAGTTTGTTGTTTTCGATTGTTTTATTGTTGATTGTCTAATGAATGATCGATTGAAGATTAAGATAATTAAGAATTGCTGTTTTTTAAAATCGTATTTCTTGTTCACATCCTTGGTTGTCAACATGTCAATTGCTCATTACCCCATTTAACAGCAAAAAGGCAAAAAGGCAAAAAGGTAGCTTTTTGCTGATTTTGCTAGGCAAAAAGGCAAGCAAAAAGGCAAAAAGGCAAAAAGGTAGCTTTTTGCCTTTTTCATGCCCTGAATAAAAATCTTCACTACTATTTGGTCATACGAAGCGAAGGCTGACTGAGATGGGTAGAGATTTTTGGTCAGCAGAGAGTATGGATGAGGCAAGTCGAAAATTATCATCAATGTGTCAATAATTACCGTCGAGAACTAGGAACGCTGGTTTTCCAAATTATAGCTCCGAAATCAATTTCCATGCCCAAGATTTTGTTGCTCTTCGTCTGAGTGACCTGATTGGCCAATTTTTCAAATTTACCTATTTTCAAAATTTAATCGATAAAAAATAAAAAGGAATTTCAATATAAATATCAAAGACAGTGTTAAAATGTACCTTTCAGAGTGTAATCTAAATGGCAAATTAGATTCATTGCATATGTCACCAATTCAACCGAGAATGTGTTGACTAGGATTAATATGAACCCGATTGCTCGCGATAAAACCCAGAAGAGGTACATTATTATTTCATGAAGAGACATTGAAGATTCCTTTAAGAAGATTTGACTCGCAATGAGGTACGTCGTCATGCTGATAGGAACTAACTGCAAAAGACTAGTGAACAAATACCATTTCTTTTTCCAATTATTTTCCGTCTCAGAAAACAATTTTGCCTTTCTGTTGTATTTCCACACACCAATTTTGAACTCCCAAAAGTCACAAAATCCCACAAATGCGTCAAAAGTCGCTTTGGTGATCATTTTTGTACAAGTTTACAATTTTTAGACCCTTCAAATATTGAATTTGTTGATTTGAAGTACAATAAATGGTATTTGTACGTAGAAATATTTAAAAGGTTTCTTTACTTGACAAAGAGGTAATGCACTCTGCACTGGCCTGGAGGTGGGGAACAGCCATAATATATGGCTAATACAAGTTGTTGTTAAATTACAACCTAATTCAAGTCATTTTCTTAGAAACATAGTAAAGGAGCGATAAATTGTTTTAAATTTAATATTAAATTAGATTTCATAGTATATTGGATATAAATCATTACCAAGAATCTATATCCACAATGTTATAGTACTACGCTTAAATTTAAACCCATAGCAAATCAAATAATTGATCTCTAAATTGTTTTCCTTTACAAGGAAGTCACGATAGGACGATATTAAGTAGCTTTATTTAGTAGCTATTTGGTTCCATAAATTATTTATTATGGTAGATTGATTCTCTGCGGGTAGCTTTGTGTCTTACCTTAGTACTATTCTGACGATAAACATAGCCGTGCAAATCGAAGAAATATTATTGGATTGTGTTGGCAGACAGAAATAGCCCTCACGTGGAAATTGATTTGTGTAGTGCTAAATTTATTTATTTTAAATGCAAAGGTGAAACTCCCTGCAGACGCTCAACGATAAATTTAATTTACATGCAAGTTTTTTAGCTACTTCCCAAGGCAGTCAATCTGCAAGTCTGCAATGCAATCTATATAAAGGTGTTCCTGAACCTTTCCCAACTCGAACCAGATGTTATGTGTTTTTGACAATGAACAAAATCTAAATTACGTCGATATCTAGTTTTTGAACTCCTCTCACCGTCTCACCAATAGTATGGCTCATATGTAGAAATCGAAGTAAATATATGCTACTTCTCTTCATAGTATAAATAATAACAATATTATTTGATCGCAATACAATTATTTAATAGCTTAGCTTATAGCTTATTAGCTAGTATGATAGTTTTGGTTATGCCCCTGTTTTAAACTCCCCAAGATTATCAAAACAATAATCATAATATTAACTTTTGCATTTTACCTCTAAACTTTTAACTATTGGTTTTATTCATGTTTATTATATCCTCATATTCTAATTATGTTTGATACAATGCAAGCCATAATATGATTGTAATATATTTCATACTGTTTAGGTAAGATCTAACTATTGTGTAATATCTAATTAATTTACTTACTAATAAGATAACTCCAGTGGAATAATCTATATTGGAAGTATACAAATTTTTAACACTGTAGCTTTAAAAATAGCTAAAGCTTTCAGTAGTGGAATTTGTAGCCCAATGATTTCATAAGGAAGGACAGTTTATCAACAGTTTCTTCAATCTGGGCAACAAAATACATTTACATCAGATATCCAACAATCAAAATTTATCAAACGCTTTTAGGTATATACTAAAAATTGCAGTTTACCTGTTTCGATGTTGGTTTTCCAGCTCCATGTCCGGCATTAGAATCAATTCGGATCATTAAAGGATTTGTCTGTAATAAAAGTAGATTGTGCCAGATGTTTGAAATAGTAATTATTATAATTTTCATCTATTTTCTCCATTTCATATTTTCGAGTTTACTTGTATATTTCTAAAGGGTCATTGATAAAATTAGTAAAACAAATATCGTTACCTGTCTATCACTTTTGCCAATTTTGTATTGTAATTCAGAGATGAACTTGTAAGAATGCAAAGGTACAGCACGATCATCATGATCAGCGGTAGTAACCAGCACGGCAGGATACTGAGTGCTCTCATTTGCCGGCAGACGGATATTATGAAGAGGTGAATACTTGACTAGATTGTCAAAGTGGACTTTGTCTTCAGAACAACCGAATTCAGTGCACCAGGCGTAGCCAATTGTAAATTTTTGGTATCGGAGCATATCCAGAACTCTATAGAATTTATAATATTCATATAATATTTCGTTTATTTTATAGATGTAATGTACAGGGTGGCCGCGAATGAATGACTCACACTTTGACCCTAAATAACTTCCAAACGGTTCAACATATTCTAACGAGACATACACCAATCGAAAGACCAAGCGAAAACTTAGAAATGAGCTAAATATCAATATTAACAAAAAATTATTACTTAGTAAAAAGTTGCTTGGACGAAAAAAGGTGAATTCGCATTCCCGGAAATGACTAAACGCAACTTTGATCTTTAATAACGTTTGAATTATTAGGTTCAGGTCAACAAAATTAACGGTATCGAAAAGAGCGTGCGATTTTGAGTAAAACCCTAAAGTTTTAAAATGTAAAAATAAGAACTCCTTCTTTTGGAAAGTGACCCACGAAGAAGAGTAACATTCAATGCGGAATTTTTGCAAAGACAGATTAAAATCTCGATTTTTTAAGGGAAGTGATTTGGAAAGTTTGAAACGTAGTTTTGACTGTTTTTCTGATTTGGTTACAATCCGGGTCGGTTATTGCTGAAAAGTTTCAACGTTTTAAGGTCTCTCAAAAAAGGATGGCGTGACAATTCCGAGACAGTATCCCAGAGGAGTCAAAAACAAATCAAGCACTGACACAGTGAGGTTAATTTTAAGTCCCTCGTTATTCGTAATTTTATATTCGTATTTAACCACGTGCATTAAGATTTATGAATTACAAAAACTGTCCAAAAACGACTCTTAACTGTCCAAATTACCTTCCTTACAAAATGGACATTTTAATCTGTCTTTGCAAAAATTCTGCATTGAATGTTACTCTTCTTCGCGGGTCACTTTCCAGAAGGAGTTCTTATTTTTACATTTTAAAACTTTAGGGTTTTACTCAACATCGCACGCTCTTTTCGATGCCGTTTACCTTGTTGACCTGAACCTAATAATTCAAACGTTATTAAAGATCAAAGTTGCGTTTAGTCATTTCCGGGAATGCGAATTCACCTTTTTTCGTCCAAGCAACTTTTTACTAAGTAATAATTTTTTGTTAATATTGATATTTAGCACATTTCTAAGTTTTCGCTTGGTCTTTCGATTGGTGTATGTCTCGTTAGAATATGTTGAACCGTTTGGAAGTTATTTAGGGTCAAAGTGTGAGTCATTCATTCGCGGCCACCCTGTACATGAATTCCAACGGGTAAAATCTGATAACAAAGATGCTGCTACAACTCAGGTGAATAGGGTTACACCTGTAAACTAATTTTCAGCAATATTGGTATAATAAATTACCCAACGCCTATAACAGCAGCTCCATATAACTCAGGCCTTTGATTAAGACATGCTCCAACAAGAATTCCTCCGTTGGATGCACCTTCAATAAATAATTTAGATGGATTGGTGTATTTTTTCGTAATGAGATATTCAGCAGCAGATTGGAAATCATTGAAACTTTGTTGTTTGTTCAAAAGACGCCCTTGATTCCACCATTTGAGACCATATTCTCTAAAAATTCATAATTGTTTTACAATTTCCTAGGCAGTAAAATGTAGAGCATTCAATAACAGTCTTACCCGCCTCCCCTTATGTTAGCAACGGCATAAACACCATCAAAATTCTGCATGAAAAGAATCTCTTCTGGATTGAAGCTTGGAAGTATAGAAATTCCATATCCACCATAGCCATATAATTTAGTAGGTATATCTCCAGTCAGTTCTAAATTCTGATTCAAGCAAAAATTTGGAAAATCAATCCAGTGTTGAATAAACGAGGTTATTAAATTATAATTATTACCTTTTTATGGACGATGTACATAGGAATTTTGGTTCCATCAGTGCTGGCGTAAAACACTTGGGTCGTCAAATATTCACTTGTATTGAATCCCTTCAATTTGGACTCCCTCCAAATCTTTATGGGAAAATGTAATTTAATGACAAACTAGAAACTCAATAGTTTGATATTTTTCTGTTTTAATGTAAATCAAAGCACGTAATCTTACTATTGGTTCAGCTTGAGATACTTCGTCGGTGAAATTAATGTAGTAAGTTCTTATAGGAGTGAGGAAGGATGTAAATAAGTAAAATAATTGCGTGCCTTCTCTTAGGCCATTTCTACAGTTAAAAACTTGTCCAATTTCGTCAGTAGTTAAAGTTTTGATAAAACTTCCATTGGAAAGATGACGCAATTCTAATATGTTCTTAACATCGTGAATATAATTTGCAACTAGGTAATTGCTGAAAAAAACAATATTTTCCTGTATGACACATACAAAAGATATTTAGACACTTTAGACACAATAAATGTCACTTTTACCTGTTGATAACAGAAACGGAATCAAGCTTATCAGTTTCATGTTCTGGAATGAGAGTGGACCAGTATTTTTCGCCCGGTTTATTAAAATCGATACCTATCACTTTACTGTTTGCAGCTCCTTTATTCGTAACAAAATAGAAAACTCCTTCTTCGTCTGTTATATACTAGGAGTTATCATCATGAGATTAAATTATTGATTAATTTCGTGATTCATTAATGTTTGATGAGCAATTACTTTAAAAGAAGCTTCCAGTTTTGTCACAACTTTCGTCAACTGCAATTTGGTATCATTTTTAGCACTATTCTTTCCAGAGTTATCAAGTTTAGCATAATAAACCAAATTTTTTCCAATTCCCTCTAGCGGTAAAATGACCATATAGTCTTTCTCTTCGGAAAGGGAAAATTGTCTGAAAATATTATTTAATTTTTAAAGTCCAAACGTAATATATTCACCATTTCCTTTGAAAAATCTCTGCATATTTATTAAGCTTACACTATCCACTTTGGATTTTCTGGGAATTCCACTAAAAGAATATCTTCTGATTGATTTGTCCCAAGGGCATGATAATATATCTTGTTATTTTCTACTAACGCTGTTCCAGATCCGTCATCACCTCCAGAAGGTTGAGGATATCTCTGCATTTTCAAGATTTAATTTTAGTAATTATTTAATTAAGACCAATCATACAAGGCAAAATCAGAAAACTTAATTACAGTGTAATACACTCCAGTATTGTCCTTGTTCCATTCAACATTCGAGAATTTTAAGTTTTCCAGTTTGTCTGGTAAATCATTTCCCGACGTTGCATTTTTAAAATGCAGAGTAATCCAGTCCGAACCACTTTTCTGAATTTCATATGCAAACAAGTCTCCATCGTCGGTGAAGTAAGTTCCAGCCATTCTCGCAGTTCCGTCATCTGACAATGTATTTGGGTCTATGAAGACTCTCGGTTCTCCGTTTAGAGAATCTTGGACGTAATACACGCTACAAAGATAATTAAGTGCATATATGCAATATTTTTAAGTTTATGCAAAACCGAAATAAATAAATTTAAAATATTTTTACTAACTTTTGATTTTGAAGACCTGAGTTTTTGAAATAGTAATATTTACCACCTGCAACGTATGGACAATAAAATTTTTCATAATCCATAATTTCCGCCAACCTTTTCTTAATGTCATTTCGCATTAGATTATCACGAATGTAACTATTAGTCAAATTATTTTGTTCTTCAATGAACAATTTCGTTTCTTCGGAATCAGGACTCTCTAACCATCTGTACGGATCTCCAATCTGTAATTATATGCAAGAATTATATCTTATGAAAATAAATTAATATGTATTGTTTTTCATGAAACGCTTATAATTCTGTATTTTGTTTTAAAAGTGGCAATTATAATAATAAATACTCATTACTTTTTTAATAACAATTCTATATAAAGGTGACCATTATTCATCGAGGACTAAAAGTGCACGAGTCTTAAAAACAGGTGTTTAAATTTAGAATATACTGAATACTAACCTTAGTTCCATGATAATCATCAATGACATTTTCATCCCTTCTCACTTTGGGGTAGGTAAAGGATTTAACTTTGGTATCTGTTTTTGAATGGACGTGTGCTGAGCCCAGGCAAATAGTTGTGATCAAAATGACTAAAATTTTACCCATGATTGAAATTTGTAATTTTTAATTCCACATTTAAATGCACATTCAGTTTTTTTCTACTTTTGATTGGATGCAATGAAGCTTTGATAAAGTTCCGTTTGTACTGAAGAAGGAGAGAGAATCTTATATTGAGCCAAGAAGACTTCTGAGCTCAGACAGAGATATGGTAACTATTAATATAATAAGTTTCAAGAGAATGTTGCAATTATAAAATAATGCATAATCCTTCTGTGTCTGTATAAACGGCATATTAAATTAAACAAAGCTAACCGTGGGAATGAGCGTAGTGTTGTTACCAGGTAGAAAAGGGCAAAAAAGTCATCAAGTTTTGAAGGTTATCTCTGGCGATCATGCGGCGCCAGTCAGCCGGCAGCCGTAGCCGTAAGTAATCGGCAAAAAACAAACTTCATTTTTCTTAACATTGGTCAGATGAATAATGCAGAGTAGTAGTAAGCTAACATTCATACAGTGAAGTAATTTCAGAAAAAAAGCATTTTATTTTCATCTAAATAACTCCTCTTGAACAAATAAGTAGAAATAGACAAATGTAGGTAAAAATGCGTTTTCTGCAAATAATTTTGATGAAATTCTAAGAAGAAATGCAAAAATCATTAAATAAAAGCAAAATTATAAGTAAGATGATAAGCTTTATGTGATGGTGGGGAATTTGAGACTGGTACGACAACAACGACTACAAGTTAACATTTTGCCTTCCCTTTTGCTGGTGGCTGACGAACCACCCAACCTGTGGACTCTTTGGACGGCCGGGATATAGTGACGGGCTCGTGTAATACGATTGCCAAACAAGCAAGGTACAAACAGTTCTTTCGTGTCATTTACATTACGTGTCGAATGTTTCATTTATTTTTTTAGTATGCAAAAAATACATTAAAGACAATTGAATGACGTTCAAGTGGTAGTCGCAGATCGCAGAGCATCGCATAATAATTGTAAGCGAGATTTCATCGGTTATACTATACAATTCTCACGAACATGCTAGTATGTAAAGTTTGCTTATTCGCCTTAATTGTAGAGCTAAAATATAATAAAATAAGTATATATTTAGGTGTTAGTTCGTAGGTATATACCATAAGTAGCTTCGATTTGGTTTAAAAGCGTTTTAAAGAACTGGAGTTGAGTCATATTTATAATGATACGCTTGTAGACTTGTTTTATGCAAAATGTTTTCCTCCTTCTTGTAGAAAAGAGCTTGTGCCTGTTATTGCAACAATTACTTACATATTATTTTCAGTTTATTGATTCTACTTCTCTCCTCGGTAATAAAAATCCTTAGTTAAAAACTGAAGTTTAACCATTGGTTTTTTTTATTCAGCAGAATTTATTATTATTATTATCAATGCTCATACGGTCACAGAGTCGTAAATGACAGTAAAATATCATAATTATTTGGTTTACAAGGTGGTATAATATCATTAAAATATGCAAATTTAAAAATAGTTTTTAATTACTTTTTAGATCGTAGTCTACAGCGTATGCAATGGACAAAGAGCCATTTTCAACAAATGTTTCATGGTACCAAGTGTTAGTGGGTATTATCACTATAATTGATAAATAAATTAGCATTAACACTAATTATTATTTTGCATAAAAAATATTAAATCAAAATTAATTACGCAAATCTCCTTGGTTAACTCTCAACTTAATCCATTTATTGCATTCGTGGTGACATTCAGGAGGAGGGCGCAAATACCAAGTTTTGCTGCCCGAAAGTTGAGCTTGCAATGTTGGTTTACGATTATAGTCAATCTGTTAAAGCGTATAGGGTAAATATTTTATGCGTTCAAAGTTTACATTTCCATTGTGTAATTGTCATACATGATAAAGTGACCCATCACCCGGAGTACCAACTAGAATCCTTGGGATATTTGTAGAAGTAGGATGGTCGTCTGGAAGAAAGCTTGGTCTAGGAATTAGTGCCTGAAATCGCTTCAATATGTCAGGCTGACAAACTCCCCTGCAGAGAATTCATTCTCGAAATAATATCAATTCATTCGATCATTATTTTCATATTTATAACTGAATAAAAGATGTTTTCAAAACATTTTCCATAAAAATGCTGACTAACCAAGAAAAATACCACGGTGTCTGCCACACGACGTTATTATTTAATGCTACAATAGCTTCTTCCAAATTATCGAATGGTGAAGTGTATTTAGAAAATTCACAAATTTCCCACGATTTGTCTTTGAAGTCGGCATCCTGATAAACTTCTTTTATAACAGAAAAATTTATGGGTGGCATTTTTGCAAAATTTGCCCCATTTCGAATAACAATTGGCAGCGAAGAGTAAGCCACAGCTGCATATTCTTCATTTGTTGGTAATTTAGAATATTCAATGACAATCTTTGTTTTACTCTCTTTCTACTGCCAACAATCATAAAAATATTTTCTACACAAAATTCTGAAGTCAAAAATTTGCTAACTTAATTAGTACTTAGACCTTTCATTATAAATATTTATTTGGTACATTGAAAATTAAAAAAGTTCAGCAATTTTTCAGATTTTAGTGAAGACCATTAAATAGTAAAATGCGGTGTCAAGTCTATAAAATGTTTATATATTTCGCGTCGGCAGAGTAGGTATAAAAATAATTTTTATTTTACCTTATCAGAGCACACTACGCATTTTTTGAATATGGGGCGTGTCATATTTGATAAGAGTAACCCTTTTTGAAGTATGCATTGAAACTTAGTCACATTATTGAAGGACTTGGCCCTTATTTCTTTCAAGGTTCCACATGTCAAAGGATGAGCTTTATGTCCGACAGTAAGAACAAACTCTGGACAAATCCAACAAATTAATTTTATATCTACCCCTTCCATAATTTTCTTTATATTGGTTGCTAGACTATATTTATACACTGATACTAAGTACACTTATTCATGCATTCACCTACCACTGTTTTCTCCATGATTACAATATCCAAGTTGAGAATCGTAATGCTACGGAATAAAATATAAGCTTATCGTAATGATATCTGCATCCAATTTGTCTTAAATACAAGATCGAATACAATATAATGTAGATATATGTCTCTAGCCGACGAAAATCATTTTCAAAGAGTAGAACTTACCAATTCATCTTCATCAATGATGCATACTTCCTTAGACATTGATAAATTACAAACAAACATATTATTCATCAACACAGATCTATATTCTGTGCAAAATAAACATTAAATTGGTTAGTAGTCGTCGATTTTCATTACAATGTCGTTACTGTTACAATTACCATGAACTGACCGTTTGAGAAACAAAATACATTTTCGTTTGCATGTAGATCGTAAGCAGAATGATGAGGATATGGCTGAGAGACGTCGTAATATAGGTTTCCACTACTCCTTATTTCGCGCAAGAAAGTTAGGCCATAATTCTCACTTTGTATTATGCCATGAGCAACACAAGTTGCAAAACAAGTCAAATTTTTCTGAAATACATGTAATAGGTGGAAAACTTACATTATTGTTTTTAATATTTTGATGAAAACGTGTTATGAGTTAACTATGCTTAATAATGCTACCGTAAAGATGGTTTGGCAATCCGAGAATATTTTTTCAATCTCAGGGTATATAGAAAGTGTGGATTTCAAATATTTATTAGTTCCGATTTTATCACAAATATTCTTGTCCCTTTTATAAGCTAGAAATGGGTTGGCTCTTTCAAGCCTTTTGAATCCAAAACCCTTTATTGATGAATCTACCCCAAAAATAAAGTAAGAGAGTATTATAGGGAATGAATTATTTGAAGATAACGATACAATTGCATTACAAGAAGAAGGGCAATTCTCAGTAGAATTTCCATTACAATTTTAGGAATGTACGAAATTCTAACTTTTACTACCTGTTAATTTAAGAAGCTCCTTCAAAGTAGATTGATCGAGATTGTAGCCTAGGGAAATTCCTATTAAAGATAGGATCCACCATAATGCAAAATCCATTACTAAGCATAACAGATATTGACTTCTATCACTAGAAAAGTTAGTACATGATGAATTCACTACTGTGACGTGTTTACAAACCTCTGTTTATTAAATCACGAACATTATTTCCTTATACATACAAACAATACTTTACACATTTTATTACACATAATGAATTAATTACACTTTCATTTCTTTTGTTTCAATACTTTCGCTACAGCCTAAATTTATCTAGTAAATTTAAACATAAATCAACATTAATGATTATTAATTCCAGAAAACTTAGTTTATTAAACGCAGTTAATTATTTATAACTGAGACAAGATTAAACCAACATTTAATGAAAAAATATACATAACATAGGTACTAGTAGGGACAAAATCGCTTCTAGCAAACGAATTTGACAATCATTTGATTTCAAAAAATATTACCCAAATAGAATTGTTCTAAAAATTTAATTGCTACAGAAAATTTAAATATTTAATTTGAATCATCATGAAAATTGCAGGAAGTATGGTAGCCATTCCGCCATCTCAGACTACAATCGTGCTTTAAGGAAACCATTAGTTTCAACATCAAATGATTTCCACACTCTGGACGTAAATTCTAGCGCAAAACATACCTACAGTCTATTAACTACGTCAGGATAATTTAGAAAAATGAATGGATTCCACACAGCACTTTTGAATTGATCAACATGTTTTTCTATGTAAGAAAACTCCAGTTTCATGTTTGTTACTATCAAGGGTCTAGAACTAGGTTGTCAATAAAAGGTAAAAGAGAAAGCGGAATATTCGTGTAATGCTAATACTACCTGATCAACCCTATCAACTGCAAGTTTTTAGTTCTTAGTGATCTATAATATTACATTAATATTATTATGATAATAAATAATAATAATAACACTCATTTTACTCACTACGCACAAACAACTGCGGAGAAAAGAATCATACTAAGGTAGTTTAGAATAAAATGTATGTTTGAGTCTTTCCCTACTAGAAATGCTTCTATTTATATAAAATCGATGCTATTGTTAAATGTTAGAACTAATTAAGCATTTTTTTCTTATTACAAAAAAATTAGCTTTTCTCAGAATATCCAGATTACAATATTATACCAAAAACAAACCTAATTTTCAAAAAAAAACCAAAACTATTTTTGGCTCGGAAATCTATTATTTAGAGGTTGAATTAATTGAAGGAGCCATGTAGGACTTAACTATTTACCATTTATGATTTTACCTAAATAACGTTTAAGTGTAAGATATTTACAAGATATTAAAATTTAAAGAAGTTGCGATAATAACTTGCTTACTCATATTTTTAGATGTCGAAGAAAAAGCTTTGAATCAATTGTTTCTGGATGTTCCGGTCCAAGTACAGTTACTCTTTTCTCGTACACGTCCTTTGCCAATTTAAATGCTTCCTCAGCTCTTCCGAGGGATTTGTACGTAGTAGCTATCCAATCCTTAGTAGTCAATACCTTAGGGTGATCTAAACCCAATATTCTTTGTCGTACTCTCAAAATACCTGTGAACATCTTCAGAGCTTCTTCGTATGACTTCTGACTGAACGTAATAAAAGCCAAATTATTCTTTGTGATCAACGTTTTTCGATGTTCCGGTCCATTTAGTCGCTCTTCGACTTCTAGAACTTCTTTGTAGATTTTCGTTGCTTCAGCATACTTTTCTTGAATACTAAGTACAACGGCAAGATTTTTCTTTACGGACAGAGTCATTGGATGTTCATTCCCGTTTATTCTTTCGATTCTTTCAAGCGTACTTTGATACCAAAGCTTGGCTTCATTGTATTTCTTTAAACCGTGATAAGCAACTCCAATTAGATTAGCCGTCCATAAGCAATCATCGTCTTCGTCTTTGAATAATTTTTTTTGTTCCTCGTAAACTTCCATCAGCAGTTCAAAGGAGTCTGCATATTTTCCTAGATTGTACAGGGCACTGCCTTTTTGACTTTTAATCCGTAATGTCCATTGATTGTTCGGAGTCAGAGCACTTTCTAGTACACTAACAGCATGGCAACAGAATTCATAAGCTTCTTTGTACTTTCCAAAAACTTCAAAAGTATTATAAATCAAAGTAGGAAGTTTTGGGAACTTTTTAATTATGTCTGAAATCTTTATTGCATGCTTCCAAATAAATTCAACATGAACTATGTCGACCATTGAAATTCGATTTTCTTCTAACATTTTTTGGACATTTTCCAGTATTTTACCAAGCACTCCAGGATATTCTCCATCTTTCTTCAACTCATGTCGAGTAATTTTCTGCACAATTGGATCAACTGAAATCAGTCTGTCATGTTCACCATTTTTTGCAGAAAAAATTTTGAATTGTTCCAAAATATTTTCGTTTAAAGAAGCTTCAGGATTTGCTTGTTGGATGATGTTAAAAAGAAATTGAAGAGAAATTCCTTTGGGAGATAAAAAGGAACTTATTTTCATAAGTTGGATCATCCTTTCTCCATTCTCTGATGCTGTTTTCATTTTATCATGTACAAGTTTCCAAATGAGACAAACTGCTTCAGGAATAGTTTGCTTATCGTATTTATTCTGTAGGGTTGTATCAAGTGCTTTTGCTTTTTCTTCAATTCCCACCAAAAAGTTTTCAGTTGCAACTTTCCAATCCCATTTTCCAATCATATCTTCGTTGATATAAGCAGCAGCGAGATGTAAAGCCAGAGGATGATATTGTAATCGCTTGCAAAGTTTTTCAATGACGTAGTTTAAGTCGCGGCTAACACAAGCTACTTTTAAAAGTTTTGTGAAAAATTTTTCATCGGAGTGTTTATCCGAACAAAATAAATCTGAAGAGTCTTCTTGTGAATCTACCACGACCTTACGAAATATAAAATAACAATGAAAATTTTACTCACGATTGACAGATAAAGCTATGAACGAAAGCATTGCTCGTTATATTTTCCAAAATACCTGGGAATGAGTGGACCTTGTCACTTCCGCTTCTGATGTCATTTTGCTTTTATTGGCAGCAGTCAGGTCCTCTACTGGTTTCTTCAGATTATCTCTTTGTGAAAAGCCATTAGTATTTGTGGCCTTACCCTATTCAATAACCATTAGCATTCATCATTATCTTTACTCAGTCAGATTCATATTTGATATTTCTATGAAAGCTAAAATAGAATACTCACAGAATAATGGCTTCGCAGTTGCCTTTTTATTTTAGCAGAATTATCCTTTTTAGATAATTGCATTTTACACCGTTTCCTGTTTCGCACAACAGAGTTTCCTAAATTTTCAAAAATACACATTATTGTATAATATCATTGGGATTACAAGAAATTTAAGCCTTGCGTTTGATGAAAAAGAATTAAATGAAATAAATAGCTTGTACACAGAGTATAGTATACACTAACTTGAGTACAATATACTAAGACTAGCAAATAGACAATTTTATAAATAGAGTTAATTATTACAAATTCAATTATTATTTTATAGAGCCATTGCTGATTGCTAAATTATTTTAATAACGCTATAAGTATTAATTTATGAAGTTACCTTTCTTTTTGACTGCATGGACCTTGCCGTGTGTTTTTAAATTTCCTTTTTGAATAAATTTTTTTCCACAAACGTCACACTGATAAGGTCGTTTTCCTGTGTGAATTAATATGTGTCTGCGTAATCCATTGCGCCGTGTAAATGTATTTTCACAAACTTCACACTTGTAAGGTTTCTCTCCTGTATGAATTCTTAAGTGCGTTGTCAAAGTGGTTTGTAGACTAAATCCCTTTCCACATTGGACACACTTAAAAGGCTTCTCCCCACTGCAACCAATTCTATGTGCCCTCATATGATGCGGGAGCTTAAAGCCTTTTTTACAAATGTCACACTTATGAGGACGTTCTGTGGACATCTTCTTTTGCTTTAAGATTTTTTCTTTTGGTTTACATTTGCTATCTGCTCCTCCATAATTTCGAAATCCTATTTTTAAATGAGCTTCCACATGGACTTCTAAATTTTGCTCTGTTTGGTAAATTTCACCACACAAGTGACAAAGAAACATTTTTTAATGACTTCAGAGCTGAGAATTCAGTTTTTCTTTAGGAGAGTGCTTGAATTAGTTAAAGATGTGACATGGCGATTAACGTTTTTACGGTTTCTTAATAGACCTTTTCGCGGTTAGGCACTTTTGGTGGGCCAACATAGATAGTCCACGTACCCTATCCATGTTCTGCCCACCAAAAGTGCCTAACCGCGAAAAGGTCTATTGGGGGTTGAAGTTTACTAGTAGTGTAGTAGGAGTTTCTGACTACAATGTGTAAATATTAAATGTTCGTAAAACAGGATTTCTGATTTTTCTACTAAAAAGTATACAGGGAAAAGCACTTATTTTGAGTGAAATATAGGAAACTATAATCACGATAAGTAATGTAACGAAAATATTAATATTACTTTTGTATTCACATTTAATGAATGTATATATAAGTATCAGTATTTCAAATTAAAAAAATATTACTGCAGAAACCCGCACAGCCAATTAACCAAATGAACCGCTGTACTTCCACTGCTGACTGCTGACCTTGAGCCAAGTACTAAATATTATCAGGGCAGCAGGGCTCTGATTATAACCCGTGTGTATGCAGCAAAAAGAGAGGGCACTGAAATTCATGGAGATAAGGAGAAAGCACTGACAAACGCCTCTGAGGTCCTTGTTGTTTGACCATAGCAGAGCTAGAGTTGTGTATAGCTGAAAGGTGGATGCATTGTAGCCATGTAGTCGAATTTATCATTGAAATGTTTTCTGTTTAAATGTTAATGAAAGCACGTAATCATACTATTGGTCCAGCTTGAGATACTTCGTCTCAGGAAGGATGTAAATAGGTAAAATAATTCTGTGTCTTCTTTCACAGACATAAACTTGCCCATGGACATCAGTAGTTAAAGTTTTGATAAAACTGTTATTGGAAAGATGATGCAATTCTATGAATGTCAATTTTACCAGTGGACAACTGAAACGTAATAAAGCTTATCAGATTATGTTCTGGAATGAGATTTTTCTCCCAGTTTATTGAAATCGATACCTATTACTTTACTGTTTGCTGCTCCTTTATTCGTAACAAAATAGAAACCTCCTTCTCCGTCTGTGATACTAGAAATTATCACCACGAGATTAAAATATTGATTAATTTAGTGATTATTAATGTGTAATGAGCAATTACTCTAACAGACACTTCGAATTTTGAAACAACTTGCGTCAACTTTAATTTCATATCATTTTTAGCAGTATCATTCCCAAAGTCATCAATTTTAGCATAATACACCAAAATTTCCCCAATTCCCTCTAATGTTATCATAATTATGTAGTATTTCTCTTCGGAAAGGTAAAATTGTTTGAAAATAAAATAACATTTTTATCATCCCCATTGAAAAGTCTGCATATTTATTAAGCTTACACTATCCATTTAGGATTTTCTGGGAATTCTACTAAAAGAATATCTTCTGATTGATTTGTCCCAAGGGCATGATAATATATCTTATTATTTTCTACTACTGCTGTACCAGATCCGTCATCACCTCCAGAAGGTTGAGGGTATCTCTGCATTTTCAAGATTTTAATTTTTAACTAAATCAATCGTACATGGCAAAATCAGAAAAAAAATTACAGTGTAATTTTTCAATTCCAGGATTCCAGGACAAAAGAACTCCAGGATTGTCCTTGTTCCATTCAACATTCGAAAATTTTAAGTTTTCCAGTTTGTCTGGTAAATCTTTTCCCGAAGTCGCATTTTTAAAATGCAGAGTAATCCAATCCAAACCACTTTTCTGAATTTCATATGCAACCAAAACCCCATCGTCGGTGAAGTAAGTTCCAGCCACTTTCACAGTTCCGTCATCCGACAATGTGTTTGGGTCTATGACGACTTGTTGTTCAATGAACAATTTCGTTTCTTCGGAATCAGGACTCTCTAACCACCTGTACGGATCTGCAATCTGTAATTATTATGCAAGAATTATGTACAATTTTCATCAATTTTGAGGGAATTACTTACACGATACATCTAAGATAAACCATGGGAATAATTTGCTATTTTCTAAAAGGAATATGAGGTACTAAATAGTATACAATTTCAAATCTGTTTTTCCATGGCCTGAAAATTTAAAAGCTTTTATTTAATTATTTCAGATTATATTTCCATACTATTGCAACAATAAATATAGAGTTGTGTTTCTGCATAACATGAAAGATATTGAAAAGCTGTATTGCATTTAATCGACTTAAAATTCACCATTTTTTCATGAAGCGATTATATTTTTGTATTTTGCTTTAAAAGTCATTGTGGTAAAGATAATAAACACTCTCATTAGTATTAATAACAAATCTATATAAATTGATCATTATTCATCGAGGACTAAAAGTGTATGAGTCTTAAATACAGATGTTAGAATACTGAGTACTGACCTTAGTTCCATGATAATCATCAATGACATTTTCATCCCTTCTTACTTTAGGATAGGTAAAGGATTTAACTTTGGCACCTGTTTCAGAATGGACTTGGACTGATCCCAGGAAAATAGTTGTGGTCAAAATGGCTAAAACTTTCCCTATGATTGAAAGTAACTTTAATTGTACATTTAAAAACGAATTCAGTTTTTTTCTACTTTTTATTGGGTTTAGAGTAAATACGATGAAATATCGATGCAATGAAGCTTTGAAAAAGTTCCGTTTGTACTGAAGAAGTAGAGAAAATCTTATCATGAGCCAAGTCGACTTCTGAGCTCAGAGGCAAACTATTAATTCACGTTTCCAGAGAATGTTGCAGTTATAAAATAATGCATGATCATTCCGTGTCTATATATATGAACGCCATATTAAATTAGGAAAATCTATAACCATGGGAATTAGCGTATTGGTAGTGGTGTTACCAGGTAGAAAAGGGCAAAGAAGGCATCAAGTTTTGTAGGTTATCTCTTACGATTATGGAACGCCAGTCAGCCGATGAAATTGAAATTGAAATCGATACCTATTACTTTACTGTTTGCACCTCCTTTATTTACAAAAACTAGAAAACTCCTTCTTCGTCTGTTGCATATACTAGGAGTTGTCATCATGAGATTAAATTATTGATTCATTTCATGGTTCATTAATGTTTAATGAGTAATTACTCTATAAGAAGCTTCCAATTTTGTCATAGGTTCAGTCAACTGCATTTTGTCTCATTTTTAGCATAATAAACCAAAATTTCCCCAATTCCCTCTAATGTTATCATAATTATGTAGTATTTCTCTTCGGAAAGGTAAAATTGTTTGAAAATAAAATAAAATTTTTATCATCCCCATTGAAAAGTCTGCATATTTATTAAGCCTACACTATCGATTTAGGATTTTCTGGGAATTCTACTAAAAGAATATCTTCTGATTGATTTGTCCCAAGGGCATGATAATATATCTTATTATTTTCTACTACTGCTGTACCAGATCCGTCATCACCTCCAGAAGGTAGATGATATCTCTGAATTTTCAAGATTTAATTTTAATTTTTACCTAAGTCACTCGTATAAGGCAAAATCAGAAAAAGAAATTTTAATTTTAAATTCTCCAGTCTCCATCGTCGGTGAACTAAGTTTCAGCCATTCTAGCAGGTCCGTCATCTGATAATGTATTTTTGGGTCTATGACGGTTCTCGGTTCTCCGTTTAAACAATCCTTGATGTAATACACGCTACAAAGATAATGTACTAAATTGTATGCAATATTTTTTAAGTCTATACATAATTGATTTTGGAAGTTTCAGAGATTTTTCACACTTTATGTATGTATAATCCTTTTACTAACTTTTGATGTTGAAGACCTGAGTTTTTAATATAGTAATAACTTCCATTCCAACGCCATGTATGGACAATAAACTTTTCATAGTCCATAATTTCCGCATACCTTTGCTTAATGTCATTTTGTATTACCTTATCATGAATGTAACTATTAGTCAAATTATTTTGTTTTTCAATGAACAATTTCGTTTCTCCGGAATCAGGACTCTCTTATATCTTCTGTACGGATTTGCAATCTGTAATTAGAAGGTACACAATGTAAGAATTATGTAGAATTTTCATCTGATTCCTATTTTCTAAGCACAAAGTGATCAAATACATTCACATTCACACATGCCATAAGTCTTTTAGAGGGAACTAAAATTTCCGAGGCTCAATATTGTATAAAAATACACTACTAAATTCAGTCAATAATTACAACACATTGCATATGTTATACTAATTTGTTCATATCTGCACTTGTAAAACCATAAAGTTGTCTGGTCCATTCCAAAAATTTTGCTTTTAAAGCTAAAAGCTCTTACCATAAAATTATGAAAATTCACTAAGAATAATATACCTTATTACTATTCAGTCCGATATTGACGAATTATAACACAAACACATAATAACCTCTAGGTGAAAACCAATGCCGGTTCATTAGTAATGTTGCTTTTAAAAATTGTTCTCTCCAAAATGTCCCAAAATGTGCAGCTGAAATCGCACTTACTACAGTATGATATGTATCCTAATTTTTGATAGGACACTACAACATTCTGCTTTTTTGCCAGCTACTGCTGTAAAAAAATAATGTTCCCAAAATTGGTTATATTAGAAGAAAATCACACTTTGTTGGTTTTGAAAGGGAACATTAGTCTATTTTGATTTTCTTTTGATATTTTGATTTTATGTTTTCTTACTTTGAATTATGATCAATATAGTTCTATTTTGAATTCTTTAGTGTAAAATCTAAATACAAGGCTTTTGCTTAAGAAGGATCCACAAGCATAATAATATATATATATTGTGCTCAACTTTGTGTCGTGGATAGAAAGTTCTACGACAGCTACGAAGACAAGTAATGGCTTAAAAAAGAGGACTTTCTAACTTGGTTACTCATAGAGGAAAAATTGTAGTCTATCCTCATCCTCACTCACAAGACAAGTCACAGCCGTCATTTTACATTTGCAACTCCCATTCCTAAAATAACACAGAAACCACAACCAGGCCAAAGGTTATTTCTTGCGAGGGAAATTTAAATTTTGACTCTCACATTTAGTCAATTTTTTTGTAGTACTACTTGTAATACGTAAAATCAAGACTTCCTGTATTATATTCTTATTATTTCAAAAGAGAATCCAGAGTCGGAGTAAAGTTTAACATTCTCATGCTTGTATTACTCACTTATTCACTCAATACAATTTCTAATGCAATGAATAAAAATTTCTGTTGACAAAACAGGAAAAGTGGTGTTGACAAAAAGGAAAAGCAGGATGACAAAAAGTACTTTTGCTGTGTTGGGATTTTAGTGTTGACAATAGGGGGTGAATCGCTAAAACCAGTGTACAAAATACCATTTACCACTTACCAGTGGGAAGTGGTTTTTAATGGTATTTAACGTAAAATACCACTACCTAAAAAGTAGTGGTAAGTGGTATAAATGGTAAAAATGGTAAAAAATAGTTTCATTTAAATTTCGTGTTTGAATTTTGAATAAAATTCGGTGCCAAAATATGAAATAGCTTAGCAGATGATCATTGTTGTCACAAATTGATAGTTGTTCATCAATCAGGGTAGGATTCAACCAATGGGGGCACAAATCGTCCTTATTTGCCGATTGAGAAAATAATTGCAATTAAATTAGCATCAGTTTTAAATGGGCGATACCAATACAACCTTTCTTTTCTCATTTTTTATAACTTTTGGGGTACAATCAAATAAATATGAATAATTTAATTGATTATATGGCTAATTGGAAATATTTCATAGAAAATAAAGTTTTAAAATTTATATTTTAGGAAGTCTAGTGTATCTGTACTCAGCTGTCTAAAAAATCGCTAAAATTTACCATTTTTACCATAAAATGCATTTTTACCATTAAGTGCATTTTTACCACTGTGATGGTAAAAAAGGCTAAAAAGTGGTAAATTTTGTACACTGGCTAAAACACATACCGTAATAATCGAAATAATTCCTCGCGGAATTATTGTTTCAAGCACATAAAATAATTCCTAAAAAGGCCAAAAATGTCGAAATAATTCCGCGGAATTATTTTGATACGCGGAATTAATTTTCAAACAGTCAATAATTAAATGTTTGTTTGGTTTTCGATGAATCCATGAAAATAAAAAGGTTTTATAAAAAATGAATTTAGATTTTATCATCTGAGGACAGTGATATATGCAGCCGATTATTTAGGTCGAGGTTCGTCAGAAGGTAGTAAAATTTTATTGTCCTGGATCTAAGGCTCTTCCATTTACCTGTACTGTTGCCGTAGGATTTCTCTCCCTTCATTACAATCCTTGCCTGGTTGGAAGACCGTAATTAAACTGTCATGACTTCTATTCACATCATTTATTAGCCTTGGTTTTAAAATCCAAATATCTTGACACTTGTGTACCAGGAGTAAAAAATACACAATACGTAAAATAAATAATAAATACGTTTTTTATTCAGGAGTAAAATAAATACGTTTTTTCTCTGTTTCTGCCATATCAGGGTAATTGCAGACTTCAACTAAACAACCATTATGCCAAATACCTTGAACACTAGAACTCTGAAGGCAATGTTCATAATTATTTAGTACGCATCAACTTATCTATCTAAGTTTAGGTGTATTTTACCTAAATTTGCATCTCTTATCAAAATTTACATACATTTTATCTACATTAACAAATATACACAGGTATAGGTACGCGGAATTATTTCGATATGCGGAACTATTGCCAATAACGGCCAAAAACGCGAAGTAAAATCGAATTAATTCTTCGTACACGGAATTATTTTGATACGCAGAATTATATCGATTATTACGATAATAATAATATTAGCGTTTATTGCCAGATTGCCACCGACCTTAGAGCTAAGGTTTGCCAAAAATACAAGCATAATAGTAGCTTGTATTGTATACTTGTATTATTCATACAGTGGACTAGTGTAGTACAAAATGTAGTAAGGATAGCATAATAATTCAGATTCAGAAGTCAAATATTGCAATAAATATTTCCCCTGGAAATACTTTATGAAAATCATATAAAATTTTGAAATGAAATGATGGTTTCTGATTGGCCAGTAAAAATATCATCCACCAATCAGAAGCGATTTTCATGTCCCCCTGGGTTTGAAAATAGTCTCCTTGGAGTGACAGGATCAATACGGCCCATGCCTGCAACTTTTACTTCTGTCAACGTGCCAAAAATTCCACTGATTATCCTAATTGTTTCATGTGTAGGACAACTTATTTGGCCATTTACATTGACATTTTGAAATTATATTTTTCAATTCTTTCCATCGAACAATATTGCCCCATGCAGTCACCAGAATAGCTTTATTGTAACAGGACCTGGATCGTGCGACCGGCCAGATACAATTACAACAACATAAACACAGCTCACACCACGCACCAATTGCAATTCCATTCCCATTCTACCATTTCCAATTCCAACTCCAGCTGAATTGGAAATTGAAATGCTTGACAGCATAATATGGTAAGCTATCAGTGCGACACGAACGTAAGTGGTATTGACCGTGAGCTATTGGAGAACTCGGAGTACATTAATTTGTTTTGATTAAATCCTGAATTAAAGTCTACAGTGGCTCATAGTCGGCCATAGTGGAATCAAAGTGTCCCCAACGATGCGAGGAATCACCTTAAGGTGTTTTTCTGGAAACAAAAATGAGTTCCGGAGGATGAGTCACATCAAACTCAATGTATCGACATCTATACAAGAAATATTCAACATTATTGAATTTGAATTCCAGAATAATGCAAAACAATTCGGAATTCTACATTATTTGTTTTCACCGAATTAAAATTAATAATCCTAATTAGAGTACAATACTACTCTGAATTAAGGTTTTTAATTATGGGGATACTAAAAACCTAAACCAGAATCTCGCCTGAGTGAAGTGAAGAGTATACTGTGCACATTTTTGGTGCAATAATAATAAAAATAGACTTATTTTGATTGCTAAAATGTAATGCAAATTAGATCAATCTGGATCATTGGCTAACATTGAGTTACAAAATCAGCAGAAAATACGGATGCATTTGCGGTACGATAGAAGTTCGTCATATTAGGCAGTTAGTTTTATTCCTTAGTGTAACTTAGAACTTTGCGTAGCGTAAGTATTTACGCGGCTTCCTTTTCGAAGCTTGCTTACACTTAGGTTACGTAGAATAGTTATTGATTTTCCGTAAGTATTTGGTCGTTAGGTACCACAATTTCCAAACTTAACTTTGTAGAATAAACATGAATAATGCCAGTTGCCTGGGTAACTACATCCTGGGAGGGCACTATGTATGCCCGTAACTCTGAAACGTAGTGTAGTCATTTTTACGTTTCGTAGCTCAATTGTTTTGGCGCAGCCTAGGATTCTTACGAAAAGTGGAGGAGTTTGACGTAAGACTTACACTACGGGAAAAAACTAACTGCCTATTCCATTGGGACACGTTTAGGGTAGGGTACGATTCAAACTGGTCTGAGTGCACTGGGGTACGTTAGGTGTACGCTAGAAGTTCGTATTGAATTTCGAAATATGTCATCGGGGTACGCTAGAAGTTTGATATATTCCATTGGGGTACATTTGGGGCTTGGGGTACACTGCAAATTCTTGTAAGTCATTGGGGTACGTTTGGGGTACGGTATTTTTTTGGAAAATCTTAAGAATTTGTTCATAAATTGGATATTAAAGGGACCAATAGTGTTTTTTAGTGCTGTCCTAGAAAGGGTTAGGGTTTGCTGAGGACTGAAGTATTTGTCGGATGGCTTTACATAGTATGTTTGAGGTGTACCCCAAAGTATGTGCTTTGGGGTGCATAATTAAAAACCTTAATCCATGCAAACAATCGTATACCCAATAACCCAATAATTTCTGCTTTTGATTGCTACAATCTATTTAGGTATATATAAGAATACATCTATCAGCAAGCCATGCATTGGCAATATTATTGAATTGAATATTTTTAAATTTAACAAAATGTACAAACGGGATATAGGAAAGAAAGTTTATTGTAAATGATCAATCTACATAATATATCGTCTGCCTAATAATACAATGTAACAAGCCATTTTATCATGGCTGCTACAAAGTAACAAGCCATTTTATCATGGCTGCTACAAAGCTCAAAGATGTAACAAGCCACATCTCCTGATACAGCGATTACATACGGTAAACACCACTGTATCAGGAGATGTGGCTTGTTACTTTGTAGCAGCCATGATAAAATGGATTGTTACACTGTAACATTAAGCAGACGATATGACAAAAAATAATATAGAGTTTGACCATGTATTACCTTATTCAGCTAAGTTTTCCAGCTAATTTTTAATCCTATTAATTGATTACATGTTCGTGGCTCGCGAAGAAGTGAGCTGCGAATAAATCGTGATTGAAAATAAAAATCAATGGACTACCCACCAAGCTAATTGGGTAGCCTATTCTTCTGTAGTCATAGTCATGATTCCTTCAGAGCTCACTGCTTCGCCAGCCACGAACAATAAGTCAATTAAAATGGTTAAAAATGAGCTGGAAAAGTGAGCTGAATAGGATAATACGAAGCTATTTAAAGAAGCTTTATAAAGTCGTCTAAAGTGAAAATAAAAATTTCAGGTAAATATTTAATAGCATTTGCATGGCTTATTTGTCCTTACAAGTATCTAAATGATGCTCTTAAAAGATATATAACTTGTGAGTGAGGTATGTAAGTGCTGCGCATTAAATTACTGCAAATATTGTACTTACTTATCCCTGTCCATTTTGACTTTTGTAAATAATGGAGTAAAGAAACGTTTGAAAAAGGACGCCAAGTAAGGAGATCTGCGAGAAAGCGTCATGAGATCTCGGAGTAGCCCTTAATCATCGTAAATGAAATTGTGACGACACATGGAGCAACTGATCCTTATGCTCGTTTAACAACCCTATGATTGATCTTAGTTTGAAACACATTGTTTTGAAAAATGATTCTCTTTGATTTCAAGGGGCTTCAGTAACTCATCATCAAAAGTTAAAGCACATAAAGTTGATTGCATTGAATAAATTGTTAAATACTAATGTCATTTTATTTGTGTTGCTGTTATTTCAGGGCATGAAAAAGGCAAGGAGGTTACCTTTTTGTCTCTTTGCCTAGCAAAATGAGCAAAAAGGTAACCTTTTTGCCTTTTTCCTTTTTGGTTAGTTTAAAATAAATGAAATAAATTGCAATTTCTATGTTATACGGTATAAAAGTCATAGAAAATGGCAATATTATTGTATCATGTGAAAACGAGGTTTGTATAACAACACCAAATTTATTTATAAATCAGGTTCACATGTAGTGAATGTCATAGGAAAAAGGCACAAAAAGGTACAAATAGCCAAAAGGCAACCTTTTTCATGTCCTGTTGATTTTAACTAGAGTTCGCGGTTTTACTAAAACTTTAGATACTCACCGGGGTCTTCCAGTTTTCCTTTTGACAGAAGTATGCACCTATTCGTGCTTTGTAAAATTTTGATCATTTTACTCACGCTAGCAAGGCCAATGATGTGTTCACGCATACAATTCTTATTTGTATACCTCCTTGCAGGCACGTTTCCAGAAATTTCACCACCAAAATATATTGGTAAAATGAAGACATATTCGCGCGAAGCGTTTTTCTTTTTGGATTTTTAACCTTTTTTGATAAAAAAATCTTTTTCTGTAAACTTAGGGAGGGGGGGACACCCCTGGTCCGATCTAGATACGTGCTTGCTCCTTGACATACAATTTAATTTTCATGCCCTGAAATAACAGCAACCCAAATAAAATGACACTACTAGTATATTATAGTAAGAATTAGCGTCTTATCTTCTGTTGTAGATAGTAAGCTATTTTTCTATTGATATTGTTCTGTATGCTTTTGACTGCCCTTATAATTTTCTACTATATAAATATGCTAAGGAAATGAACACATCGTCTGCTTAATATTACAAGGTAACAAGCCATTTTATCATATGACTGCTACAATTTAACAAACCTATCTCCTGATACAATGGTTTGTTACATTGTCGCAGCCATGATAATTTGCCTTGTTACTTTGTAATACTAAGCAGACGATATATTGTCAAAATTGCCTAAAAATCAAAAATTTTCGTGGTTCAGACAAAAATGTAACTTTTGACAAAATATTATTTATTGGTTCTACAAAAATTTTCAGGGTCGGAATATGCAACTTATATATTTTAATGAGTAAAAACAATTCGATACTTTTCAATTTATTACTGCTCAAGTAATCGCAATTCAAGATGTAGTATGTATCGTTTATGTTGGTTATATTCTAATAATATAATGTAGTGTACTTAAAGGTAGTCACTACACGGCCCTTAAAAAGGCATTCTACCTACGGTATGGTACGATTGAACAGTTCACTGTGAACTGACGAAAGCATTAGTCCATGTATAATTCCACATTCTGTGTACGTATCCTTCAGCCGACTTCTGATACACTAAAGTAGAGTCCGCATTTATTAATTTTTATTTATTTACTAGCCGGTCCCAGGACCCAGTCACTAATATAAATAAAGCTGTATATTCAGGGCAGGGTTACCAGATTTTCTTCAGCCAATTTAAGTATCCTGGCCAACAAAAGCCATTTACCAACCCACGCCCTTCGGGCGCGTCTTAGTAAATTCTTTCAAATGTCATACAACCGCATGTGGCGCTTTCATAAGTGCGCAGCTAACAAATTTACGGGTTTTTGAAAAAAAATGAAACAAAAATAACGTAAATTATGTATTTTGAAATTAATATTCGCGCATAATAATACAAAGATAAGTGAGAATATCATAAAAATGAAAAAATTCGCGCGAAGCGCAAGATAAATTTGAAATTCAACTTCAAAATTTATCAATAATGATTTGACGAATTTTGTGTAATTTAGCTTAACGGTTAAGTGACATAGTTGAGGAAAAGAAAACGCACTACTTTTCTTATTTATATTATACTTTATTACTGTGGTATAGCAATCTACGTTTAAAGTTTACTTTCTGTGTACATCTACCACTATTTACCTTTTCAGTGGTTGTGTGGGGACATTCTAAATTTTTGTTTAATGACTTTTTAAATTGTCCACAGGGACACCATCAAAAATTAAATTATTATTCAAGGACATTTTTAATTTTTTCAGTTACCCATTAGATATATTCCCTAAATTATCTTCATTTTAAATTTTTACCAGATAAAAAAAAGTTTCCCCTCATCCTGTTTTAAGCATTTTAGCAGCCTTAATTTGCAAGGTTTTGAGGTTAGGTTAGCCTTATGCATATTGTTATAGTTATAAATATTGCTTCTGAAGGACTTGATCGATTTTTGTGGGACTTACATTTATATGGAATCGTGGACTATCCAGGGACAAAAGAGGGCGGCAGGATCTTTGATATTATTTGAAAAATTGGTGGTCTATAGCTTAATTAGTAAGAAATGGTAAAACATAGTTTTGTTTAAATCGTACAGAATTTGGAATAAAATTTTCCACTAAAATATAAAATACTTTAGAATCTGACGGTTTTTGTCACAAATTGACTGAAATAACCCAACATAGAGTCAACTAATTGGGGGCAAAATCGTGTTATTAAATAATATGAAGAGAATATTTGCATATTGAATAATTAATTTCCATTAAATGAGCATTTTTTCCAAATATAAATAAAATTGGCTGTACCAGGACCAAACCTGTAACTATAGAGGTGCAGGACTCCTGCTACAGTGCAGTGGAAGTGGAAAAAGTCATTACCTACTAAAATATTGCTGCTGCTACTGAAAACTGAACCGAGATCAATCAAGACCAACACTAAATGTTTTATTAAGAACTAGTGAACCCAGCAAAGGGACGAACTTAGCACTAAAGAAAAATTCAGCAGGCCAGTAATAACAATCCCAAAAAAATCATTGCTATTTGCCTTAGCTTACTATGCTTATGGCATGGTCTACTGTCTACTTTGTAAATGCGATAATT
Organism: Tomocerus qinae; assembly: GCA_020055645.1. Classification (NCBI taxonomy): domain Eukaryota; kingdom Metazoa; phylum Arthropoda; class Collembola; order Entomobryomorpha; family Tomoceridae; genus Tomocerus; species Tomocerus qinae. The sequence continues at coordinate 65,210,239 of CM034546.1, forward strand.
TAAATACACTTTTATTTCCCAATGCAGTAGACTAAATTATATAGTTGCAGCTACAACAATATCTGCTCGAAGTTCTTTGACCAAAATAACAAAACTATAGGTTTTTAGAATCAAATACAGAAAACAATGAAATACTCGATTTTTAATTTCCACCAATACAAACAACTATAACAGACAATCTCATCAATTCCGCAGGAGGTTCCAAAAAGAACTTCAAAAAATTAGTCCCCCCCCCCATTCGGCTACATTTGTTACATTCCGATCTTTTTATTATGGAATGTAAAAGGCAAAAATTATTCTTTTAAGGTCGCATCGCATCCCAGTAAAGATTTGTTACCTTCATTAACAAAACGACTCTATTTAAAATCAGAAAAATATGATTTTGAAATTTTTGAAACATATGCCTAATATAAAAGAAATCTCAGAAAAGAGGGAAGAAAATTAGGGCTGGAATGTGTCGCTTTTTTGAATTTTGTGTTTGCAAGCGTAAAATAAAAAATGTATAAAGGTCTTGCATGTATTTCACTACTCAAACTCAAAATGATAAAATTAATTTTCGATGAACTTGAAAATGATTTTTAAGAACTCAACTTTCATGCTCATCTTAAAAATGTATACATTTTATTCTGAAAACCCTATTAATTTACGTTCAACCGATTTCACTGAGTAATATTCGCTCGAAAATCCCAACACTCTCTTAAAACACCCTTTGGGAAAACGCATGTAAAATACTCTTTCGAAACCAAATATTTTTATGAAAAGAGCATAGAAACTGGAAGTGAAAACTGGTTCCAGCCTAGTCCGACTTAAACAATCCAGGTCAACAATTTTTAAATTAAGATATACTTACCTTCACAGATGTACAAACAATTAATACTCGAAAAACAATACAAAACATGCATATCTACTACAAACCAAGGACGTATTTAGGGATGGGCTTTACGGGCTGAAGCCCCCCCCCCGAAATTCAAGACAAAGGGAATTTTTTTCTCAAAATAGCAAAAAATTTCGCGCTCCGCGCGATTATTTGCCATTTTTAAGCCATTTTTGACTCATTTCCTTCAAAAAATGCCAAAAATTTTCCATAAAATATCTATTGGAAATCTAGCCCCCTCCGAAACTCAGTTCTGCATACGTGCTTGCTACAAACCAAAGCACAATCAGAATCAATGATTATGTTAGTTTTCAAATATTCACACAACAGATCTTAACTCAGAAGTTGCATTTTGAAACCTGATGTTAGAAAAAGCATAGCACGTATACGAACAGGGCATAAAAAACCCGGGTTTTTGGGTTTTTGGTTGGGTTTTTGGGTAGCAAACAGCAAAAACCCAGGGTTTTTGGTCAAAAACCCGGGTTTTTGAGTTGGGTTTTTCCTAACCAAAAGCAAAAACCCATGGGTTTTTCATGCCCTGTATACGAACTTACGCGTTGCTTATTTTTAGGGACATGAAATGACTAATGACTATGTTTTGGCCAGTCAACTTTAAATAATTGCTTCATTCAACTAAAATGCAAAATAAAATGTTCTTTCTATTCAAAACTGTTTTCTGTATCTGTTTAAGAAATTTTGTCTTATTATACGCGCGTTAACAAGCATATTTTATTATTGAAAAGTAGCAATCAGCATTATAATGAGTTCAAGAGCAATCGGCAATGAATTGAATCCATTTAGCATGTACGATTAATTGTATATAAAAAAACCATATAGTAATGATTGTGGTGGGATAGTTGGGATAGGTGATTTGAACGAACCAATAGAAATTATTATGTAGCCATTAGCTGAATTGAGTTGAATGGATTAGCATTTTTATTTGAAACGAACGAATTTGATTGTGTCTGCTTTTCCTTCCTGGTCGTATTGGTTGAAACTATACTCCTACATCTTCTCGGAAGAATTAATTGTGCAAAATATTAACAGAGGAGTGAGATTAGCTATACGGCTGATTGTAAAACCATTTCAGGTGAGAATGGCCAATTAACACCTCTATAAAACACGAAACTTAAAATTGTGTTGATAGAATTCAATCAAACAAATGCAAAATGCAGCTCAGCGTCGTCTGTAGTTTTAAATGGTATAACTACACACTTCTCATAGGACACGTATTATTATCGACAGGCACCTACAGTGTAACCTGTAATTATCACGGAGGCATAGTACCCCAATGCGGAGGAACCCCCATGTAGAAATTATAATTCATATGGAATTGAATTATCTATACCTGCAGCAAGAAATCACTTGCTAAATATAAGAAAAAATACTGTATGACAGAAAGTACAGCAGTGGGAAATTGTGATTCCAATATGAATATAAATTCGAAATGGGCGGAGATATTTTTGGAAATTAATCGAAATTCTCAACCCTGACATCTTCAAAATTAACTGTTTGAATCTCTGCACGGTTGATATGATAACCATCAAATACTAAAGAAGATTCACAATGTTAACATTGTTAGGACATTTTTTGTAGTTTGTCACTTTGGTTTCTGCTTCTGGTCAAAATTTCATTTTATTTCATGGATTCGTGATTTAATGTTATAATTCAAAAGAAATAAAACAAATATTTTAGAAATAAACTGTTCTTTACTTTTCTTGCCAATAATTATAGTTTATTAAGATAATTAGAAAATTGCGACTTTTTTTGTATACAGCTATCTCGATTGTACACAGACGAAATTATATACGCTTTTAAGTTTTACAAAGAATTCTGAATTACTTAATAGGTTGGTACTCTTCGTCGATTTAGATATACAGGGTTAGTCATTTAAGACAGTATGGGATTTTAACATGTACTTTAATTTCATCAATTTTACAAATGCCTATGACCAATTCCTACTACTCCATTTCTGTTTTCCTAGGAAGTCGTATAGTAAAGAGTTGCATTATGGTAATGCCTGCAATCACGGTGACAATTCTTGCCTTCAGGAATGTCTTGAGCTCTAGTTTCGTAAATCTTAACTTAAGATATGACCCAAACAAAATAATGCCAAATGTCAAAATCTAGCCTCATTTTCAAATGTCACGCCTGCCCAATGACAGAAGGTAAGAGGACTTCGATTAACGTCTTCATTTGGTCCAATTCAGTCCAATTCAGTCATTCGTCCTCATTCGTCCCCATTCGTCCTTATTCGTCCCCGCGATTACATGCAAGGTATAAGCAAGGTGGTTTATATCTTGGTCTGTTTATAACTTAATGTTACAAATAACTTTCGGAGTTAAACTCGGCGAGTTATTTAGTAGTCAGAAATTAACCATAATAAAATTTTATCTCATATTTTATAGCCTCGACAATGTACAGCAGAAATTTTGGCGTATCGTTTAGAAAAGGTAATAGTTTCATATTTTTATTCTTGTTCATGTAATTTGTGCCATGACCATCACATTTACAATTGATGTGTAACTACTATTAGTGATAAATGATCACCTTTTACACAATGTACATAAGTATTAAGTATGGAAAGAGTCCCTCCTGTTGGTTTATATATGAGTTGGCAGTAAACGACAGTAATAAATATATACCAAAGTCTGCTCATTCTTCCCCATGGGCAAATATATATTTTAATATGTTTTCATTTGTAACATAATTTGCTTATGGTATTTATTGTGCCCTGAAAATGTTGCCAATTCTTTTGAAGTTAAGTCTTTCTTAATGATGAAATAAATTATTTTAATTCCGGATGGAAATAATACATAATATTATACAATTTTAATACCGATATTTAAATTTATTCACTTCTACCCTGCTTAATATTAATCAGCATTCCAAGATTTTCGAAAACCATATCTCGCACGTTACTGTTACTCTTATTGAATGTTTTACTTCTATTACCTCTATTTATAAACCTTTTACCTCTGCAAAGCTTTTTACACAAAGAATAAATTTTGCGCCAACAAGACTCTGTGAAAAATACTATAGCACTAAATGAAATGAAAACGAAATACAAATCTGAAATCAATTTGAAATTTTCCAAGTTAAATTTCTTTGGTCTACTGTTTTCAAACTGAGCCAAAGAGTTCCCTTGCTCAATACCAACATCTCTTTCAAATATACCTGCGTATCGCAGTCTATCAAGTATTCCAGAATCAATCAAATGGACTAAAAATTCCATAAATAGATCCGAGTAACAACCTCCAAATCCATTGTAAACTTTCACCGAAGTTTGTGAATTTTTAATTTCGTTTACCACTCGATATTCAAGATTCCAGAATCCTACCAAAGAAATAAACCAGTTTTTAACTTCTTCAGACATTAACATGGCCACCTTTTCATTTTTTATAAATGTAGCAATATACAATTCTAAAAGATGAGGGGGAAGAAATTGTTTTATAAGTTCATAAACGATTTCCTTGTTTGACGAATTAAGAATTTGGAGTAAGTATTGTGTCATTTTATAATATTCCTGTGACGATGACGCTTTTGTTGCATACTTACTATTGGCTAGTTCATTCCACCAAACAGCCGAACATTCATTTGGGCTGCTTTCCAGTAACGATGAATTCATTCGGTGTAATAATCGATACTTTTCGAACAATTGGTATTCCAAACTGGAGTTACTGGTCAAAGCCAGGAAATCTCTATTGGAATAATCCTTTCTGTACAAAAATTTATATTCTTTGTCAATTAGTTCTATGAGATCTTGAATGACTATTGGGCGAGGAGGCACTATTACTTCAGAGCACATCAGCGTCTCGTAGAAAAATGAAAAAAGTAGTGCAAAAATTGCAAATAGTAATTGTATCTTCGTTTTCAGAGTGATATTATTTTGGCGAAATAATAATGAAATTACTTCGAAAATTATTGTTTCTAATTTCTTTTTCAAAATGTCTAAAATGTTTTTCTTATGTCCTTTTACAAGTACAAGAATAAGAATCATGTAGAATACAGTGGCGCAAAATGTAGTTAGTAACATAACCCATGATTGCATATCGAATGTACGCGTAACCCATTCAATAATCGTTTTATGCTAAAAATCATTTTTATTTGTAAAATAGACCAAATGCATTTTGTCGCTCCTGACTCCTGACGTACAAAAGTTTGTTCCAGTTCCACTTTAACTTAAGTGAGTCAGTATCCACTAGACTTAAATAACCACAATATCTTTCACCAAATGACTCCAATTCCCTGTTAACAGGAGTGAAGTTGAAATAACTTGTAAAATGAGAAATTAGCACTTCATAAAAATCGCAGCCTGAATGACCATAATTTAGGGAAAGTTTACAACGTGGAAAATTACTTTGTGGCTTATTCCAATTTTCAGTTAATATCATATACCTGTTTTAGTCTTTGCAATAAAACCTTTTAGATAGTCGACTTTGAATCGATTGGAAATCAGATGATCATTAAATTCCAAGGGACTTATAATTGTATCGCCATAAATCATAGCGACGTTTGTTGATGTTAAATTGTTATTCTTTCGTTGTGAAGGAAAAAATATAAATATTTTTGCACTGAATTCCAACATTTTGTTTTAATAAGTGTTTTCCAATGATCTCTTTTTTAAATATACGATAAAAAATACACTTTGTCTTCGATACCCTTTTTCTGAATTTAGCCGAGTTATGATTTCCTTTTTCTTTGGTTCCATACCTATATTAACGTTACATGTTTCTTTCGCTACTGGATTTGTATGTATTGTATTTGAATAGTAGTATTTAAAGGACTTGTCATTTTTACTGGTACAGTTTATCTTGATATTGATTGTTTGTCAATATTCTTTCAGCCTGGTCTTTATATTTGAGTGAATATGTTAAGAAAAAGTTGCAATCTATGTAGTGCTCCATGTAAATGTCTACCAAATCTTGAGACGTAACCGATATTATAGGCATAGGACTATAATAATTTTTATATACGTAATTTTTAAAATTGTGACAGAAAAATTCATTCTGTTGAATTATAACTTAAAATTGGAAAACTTCCGAACTACAACTTCTAAATACAAAATGCGAATTGAATGGAGCGAATTGAAAGGTTACCTTGTATTAACTTGGCAATAAATTTTGTAATGTACCTCTAGTTCATCAGAAATTATTGACGTCGCATGTTACAGTTTGGAATATAGACATATCGTCCCTTAAGGATGCAAAAGACCTCAATCCACTTTTCGTTTTGCAGTGAAAATAGGCTCAATCCAGTGTATGTACGTTGGATAAAGGTATTTTTCACAAACGAAAAGTGGATTGAGGTCTTTGGTATCCTTAAGGGACGATATGCTGATGTGCACACACTTGTTGACGTACATGGAAGAAATGGACCTTTTACCCCGGAAATGCTACACAAGACACAGGATACTAATGAATGGCTAAATCTCTAATACATTTCACAAAATCATTTTTATTTTCACTATTATAGAAAGTAATATGACATGAAAATGAAATTTGGTCATTCAGGTCTATTTAACAGAATACTGAGACTAAATGAGAATTTCAGCTGATTCAACGCCTACGATTTCTACGAATTATTTGTTCCACATTCGTTATTACATGTCTACCAAGTATTGAAACTACTGTTTTATTTATTTCAAACAGTTCCTCAATTTCGTGAGTCATACATAAATGAGGTTAGGAATGAAGTGAAGGAGTTCGTGACTGCTCCATCAAACAAATCGTCAAACTGTCGCCTTTCATTTCTCCTTGTGCAGTGTAGATTTCTTTGAAACCAATTAACAAAAATCTATCAAAGTATAGCTATCCATCTCCAAAATACAGTAGTTAACTATTATAATTATTCCGCATGAGTTTTCTGTATTAAAGGTAGGTTAACTAGTCATGAATATTTTACAAGAAAGTACACAGGTACGTGGGAAATTCTACACTCCAGATTGGCGACTGAAAGACGCCTAATATTTTAGACACAGACATATAGAATTTATTCCATGGTACAGGATGTAAATTTGCCCAATGTCTTTAATGTTTTTCAGCGCTAAATGTCTAAATACCTCCAATATACCAAAACTTATAAAAGTGAATTTATATATCTTTAGAATGGGGTAGTACCCCCTCTGTTTTCGATGATTCGGAGTATAATGAGCAGCATTGTACCAATAAATAAATATCCCCCCTTGGGGTGCTTCATAGAAATCATATAAAATTCTGTCACAGAAATCTGTAATCATATTGGCTAAAAGCAAAATCCATCCACCAATGAGAAGAGACTTCGACTGCGGTTTATTTGGACGATTTTTCATCTGTCGTGAACGCAAAAATAAAGTTAAGAGCTTGTTTCAGTTTCTTTGGACGGCCTTACCTGGTTTTATTCATTGGTCCGATAGGTGCCTCTGTTATAATTTTTTTGTTACCTTTTCACCTTCCAAATTGCAATAACATGCTTGCAAATATTTTCTTTCAGGAAATATAAGTACAAATTGACAGGGTAATAGTCGGGTTGTTGTAAATTAACTTCCTTTTTTGCTCAAACACTAAGTAATCGTTAAAGAAGATCCAGTTTTTTGTTTTGTCTACCGAGGAATATTTTACTAACACTTTTGGGGTGATGGGTGGGCATCTAGACGCAGCATTGTTACATATTTGAAGGAACAATTTTGTCTTAGTACCATACATTGGTCCATTACTTTCCATACAATACCCTCATAGTTTTCGATAACGTTACAAGGACGTATTTAGGGATGGGCTTTACGGGCTGAAGCCCCCCCCCCCCCGAAATTCAAGACAAAGGGAATTTTTTTCTCAAAATAGCAAAAAATTTCGCGCTCCGCGCGATTATTTGCCATTTTTAAGCCATTTTTGACTCATTTCCTTCAAAAAATGCCAAAAATTTTCGCGCTACGCGCGAATATATATACATAAAATATCTATTGGAAATCTAGCCCCCTCCGAAACTCAGTTCTGCATACGTGCTTGATAACGTACCATACAAATGTACGACTGTTCGATGAAATTTCTTGCCATACAAAAATTCCTGTGTGTGCCATACAAATTCCTATTTTCCCGTAATTTTCGTGGTAAATATTCAAAGTTGTAAATTTAAATCCAGAAAAAAACATATACAACATGTTCATTATGATAGTGAAAATTAATCTATTTTGATTTTCTGTTGATTTTCATTATCAATCTTAAATCTACTTTGGTTTTCTGTTGATTTTCATTATCAATCTTAAATCTACTTTGATTTTCTGTTGATTTTCATTATCAATCTTAAATCTACTTTGATTTTCTGTTGATTTTCATTATCAATCTTAAATCTACTTTGATTTTCTGTTGATTTTCATTATCAATCTTAAATCTACTTTGATTTTCTGTTGATTTTCATTATCAATCTTAAATCTACTTTGATTTTCTGTTGATTTTCATTATCAATCTTAAATCTACTTTGGTTTTCTGTTGATTTTCATTATCAATCTTAAATCTACTTTGATTTTCTGTTGATTTTCATTATCAATCTTAAATCTACTTTGATTTTCTGTTGATTTTCATTATCAATCTTAAATCTACTTTGATTTTCTGTTGATTTTCATTATCAATCTTAAATCTACTTTGATTTTCTGTTGATTTTCATTATCAATCTTAAATCTACTTTGATTTTCTGTTGATTTTCATTATCAATCTTAAATCTACTTTGATTTTCTGTTGATTTTCATTATCAATCTTACATCTACTTTGATTTTCTGTTGATTTTCATTATCAATCTTAAATCTACTTTGATTTTCTGTTAATTTTGATAATGAACATTAATCTATTTGATTTTCTGTTGTTAATTGTTGATTTTCTGATCGGTGGAACATTAAGAATGTTTCAAACTTCTAGAAAATATCGGTTACTGTGGCGACCATGAAAATTATTATATTAATTCTGGATAACATTTAAAGATTTCGACGTTATTTTTAATTGAAATAATTACACTGTGGAAGGAAGTGGCGCACATTTTGTATTTTACATGATCGAAGATATATTATTATTTTGGAGGTTCTAAACGAGACAAAGAGTAAAATAACACTAGCAAAGACGTATTGAGGGATGGGCTTTACGGGCTGAAGACTCCCCTAAATCCAAGAAAAAGGTTCTTTTGCTCAAAATAGCAAAAATATTTCTTTGCAATTTTTAGGCCATTTTTGATTCTATTTAAGATATCTATTTATCATATTTAATTGAGATGTCTACATGAAATGTTAGCCCCCCCTCCCGAAACCCAGTTATGTTTACGTGCTTGAACATTAACTAGTATGTATTTCGACGACCTGATACCTATATAATGAAGATTATTCTTGCAAAACGAGTATAAGTGACAACCCTGTATTGGATGTAGATAGAAGGACATTGTATTTTGAAGGTTATATGTCGACAATTAAAGTTTTATGTAACATTTAACATAAAATTCCCAACCTGTACATTTTATTGTTGCTTTTACACTTATACGTAGAAAAAATACTCATTGCATTAATCATAAGCTTAAGAGTGCATTTACGTAAAGTCATTAAATGTGCCACCTGCAAGCTGAATTCCATGCCATGCATGTAATCTCATAGATGATATAGTGATTTATCAGTCACTATACCATTCAGCTATTTATGCAACAACCATGTTGCATTGCTAAATTTAGCTTACAAAAATAGCAATTCTTCAGTATCAAATATTTGTGTAATATTAATAATAATTAATTTACTATTTACTACACTGTCCTGATAGACTGATGCATAAAACGTTTTCATAACACTGATACAAATGAATTTATATAAATGAATTATTTTATTCACATGTATTAGAAGCTATTATTTCATTATTGCTTAAGGTGCACCACTATACAAACTGAACCAAAGCAATCCAAAAGTATATAGATTCGCAAATTAGTAAATCTCTATGGATACGTATCACTAAGCCCCTTGATTACCATGTACATCTTGAACAAAAAGATACAAGTGAAAAAATTGTATGACATTTTTAGCAAAGTCCCTAAGCATCTGCACTTACTGGACCTACGAAGAAGAGTAAATACCCAAAAAATTCACAGGAACTTCTTTGACAAAAGACCCGTTGAAAATTTAACATTTTCCATTTTTGTAATGAAGATATCGCGATTTCAAAATTACAAAAAAACAATATTTTAATGTTTCTAACTTTGAAATCGCGATATCTTCAATACAAAAATGGAAAATGTTAAATTTTCAACGGGTCTTTTCTCAAAGAAGTTCCTGTGAATTTTTTGGGTATTAACACTTCTTCGTAGGTCCAGTAAGTTCAGATCCTTAGGGACTTTGCTGAAAAGAAAAATAAAGTTGAATATGATAGTCAAAAGACGTCCTGTTGTGTCATAGCTACGCGTATGTCCCACACTTAAACGAATAATATAACGATATGACTATGACGTCCAATAACTTTGTCTTGGTGACGAATATATTATACTAGCCGGTCAAAGGACCTAGACCCTGCTATAAATAAAGCTAGTGTGTATTCCGGGGGCAATATTGTACGATGAGAAGAAAGTATTTCAGATTAATAGCTTTTTCTAATTGAACTTATGGTTTCTCATTTGGTGGGTCGGCGTCGGAGGTAGAGATTTTACATTGATAGGTGTAGGGACTTTTGTTTTAGAAAACTGTCCGTATCTCCGAACAGGGATGAGGCACTTGGCAAGTATTATCTTGTATCATAATTTTAACAATGTAAACGGTCAAATTTTCCCGCACATAAAATAGTAGAAATCTTAAGCGAACCGAAAGCTAGAAATATTTCCATACAGAACGCATGAACTGCTTTGTTATGAAATATACGGAATTGTGGGGATTTACCACATTTAAGTAACGTTTAAGATTGGGTTCTGCTTCGCTGCGTTATCAGAGCGGCAAATTAACACACAATATAAATAAACATACCTGCTGAATCTTTCACTACGCAATGCGATTATACTATAGAGTGATAAACAATGCAAGTAAGCATAATATATTATGTTTTGTCTAGGGCTTGTAAACCCGGTTCTGGACGGTTCTGAAAACCGGGTAAAAACCCGGGTTTCGGGTACCCGGTAACCGGGTTTTGTCATTGACCAACCCGGGTTTTCACTAATTAAACACTAAATTCAGATACCAGGTTTTATGCGTGTTTTAAATATTAAAATTGAAAATAATATCAAAAAATGTATTCTCTTAGTAAGTAGCGCAGTGCATCGTCAAATTCAATTTCTCATTGTGTGCAACAGAAACCTTTTATATCAGACCTCAACGTCTACTTGAACTTTGTTAAATAGCAAAAATTGTAAAGTGCTCCATTCCCATAATTTTACACTTTACACAATATTTTGGAATAATTTTGGTAATTAATAAAAGCGTACCTTGATTAGAAATATCGGCATTCAAAGCCACACCTACACTTTTACATTGTCCAAATGGATTAAAAAACTAATAAGTTATCCTTGATAAGCTACTAGGACAACATACAATGATATTATGTTCGAATACACCCTGTCTTTATATAAACTGACTGAAAATACTGAAATTGATGACTAATGTGATGTCTGATGTATTTCATTAAAGAAAGATTGTGTTTAGTTAAAAAATATCATTCTAATTTGGCGGTGTACGCCTTAATTACACGTAAAAAATAAACATGTTCAAACCCCGGTTCCGAACCCGGTTCTGAGCCTTCAAAACCCGGTTTTACCCGAAACCCGGGTTCTGAATTTCCGTCCGGGTTTACAAGCCCTAGTTTTGTCAGACATCCAGTGATTGTCAATTGAGCGTAAGCATTCTTATCAAACCATATTGTCTAATCTCCAGGGTTGTGGGTAGGGTTTTTTATGGGTTGGGGTTTTTTGGGTTTTTTGGCAAAAAACCCACCCCGCTTTACTTAAAAAACCCCGGGTTTATTGGGTTTATTGGGTTTTTTACAAAACATACAAAAATGTGCACTACAGCTCTATCTAGATACGCAGTACATACTAATTTCTATTCAAAAATATAAACAAATGCATAATCAGGTGGAAACAAATATAGCTTCTTCTACACTTCTACGCGTAATTAATGTATCGTAATGTGATGACTATAATAATATTAGTTTTATGTGTACTTTAGTCATTGCATTGTGAAGACTATGTTTATAATATTGTTGTACACATAATTTCAATTTATTTATTTATTTTGTAATAATTGACGATTTCCTCTGCAAGAGAGGCTTTTGCATCGCCAATATCACAAAATATTACGTTACATATTGCTTCAATAAATTAGAAATTTTCTTGTGACTTTATGAAATTAAAAGTTATTTGCTACAGACAAGATACATAAATAATCACATGTGTTACAGTTATCATTTGCAATTTATCACTTACATATTCATTACTGTAATGCTTTGTAATTAAAGCTTCAAATTAACAAAGGAATAATTTCATAAAGTCAATATAATCAGTAAAATATTATAATGCTTAATATTTCATTTCACTAGTTGTTATCAAACAGTAATAATATAGGTGTTCACAAAAATTCTGCATTTGCTACGTTACAACATAATTAAATTAAACTTTTATGCTTTAATTTTTCTTTTCATTGACGTAAGTAATAGTAGTTGACACGGTTGTTGTTGTTGTCAGCTGTAGTTTTCATATATGGTATAGTATAGGCTTGTGTATTTATACCTATAGTTATACAAAAAACCCTCAAACCCAAAAAACCCTAAAAAACCCAAAAAACCCGGGGTCGAGGGTTTTTTCCTAAAAAACCCGGGTTTTTCGATACCTTGCTAATCTCATTCATTGTTTTTCAAATATATTGAATTTTTGTACGAGTGATAATGTAATACAGTCTACCGTAAATGCTATCATAAAGGCCAAAGGCCCCCTCGTATGAAGTTTGCAATATTAATTTTGGCACGGCGTTTATTGAAGGAAGATGGTTTAGCGTAGCAAGCTGAACAATTAACAGGGCGGTTATTTCATGCCCGGTTTCTATTTAATCATTTACTGAATTTTCATCATTCATTGTAACTGAATTTCTTTTAACTAATCAAATTGAAAAATTAAATTAGAATGATATCAAATTTGGGAACCTCATTTATTGGATTTTTTAATGGGAGAAAACCATTCTGTGACCTAGGATACTTTATTATCCTCTATTTCAGCATTGCATTGAGACCTGAATATGATTCAAGCGAAGGCTAAGTGATTTCAGTGGTTAACATTTCATGATATCATAATTTGAGCATAAAAAATTAAATATCTCATTGAGATTTTCAAACTGCACAATATGTAAGTTACATGCTATAAATAAAGTGAATGAACCTATGTGTGCTTTATGATAACTAAAATAAAATAAAAACTGTAGCATCTTTTTAGGATTCTAATCAAGTAGATTAATGTTACTATCATTTATATTTTCCTTATTACAGTTTTATATTTTCGTAACTAATGGATTCGGAGATCACCGGATCAGAAAACAAATCTGTCTGGCGAATTGTAAGCGTTCACACTCATAATCTATTAACAATATTCTTAATAAAAGAGTTCCAAACAAGCGACGTATAATAATACTTCATGGAAGAGATATAATCATGGATAATTCATCGTGTATTAACAATCTTACAAATAACTGTGTTCCAAACAAGCGAGGTATAATAATAGTTCATGGAAGAAATATTTTTAAACTATCTCCACAGCATCCTGTTGCCATATGAAGCGTCTTCAAACAATCTCTTACGAATGTGTTGATCAGTTGCTGAAATTTTTAAGTATTTTACATTGGCCGGCGTTAGTTGTAATTCTAAAATATATCTTCTCATGTTTGGGGTGATTCTGTCGCAGAAAAACAGGACTCTGGCTGGGTTTTTTGCAAAACCCATTTGTCTGCTTATTTCACCGACATTTTCCCAAAATACTTCGTCTAAATCTTCATTACATCGTATAATATATATAATTATATCAATGCGTCTCACTGCCTGCCGAACTTGCTGTATATTTTCTTCCGTTACGAAGTAAACGTTGACACGCTGTGATGGCCTAGTGCGCCTCTTCTTGAGCAAAACAAGTTGCTGTAGCTGATTCAGGTCACGGCGCAGGATTACATTTGACTGACCGGTCAATTTTTTTAAAACGATCTTCTTCGAGCTGCTGGTGATAGCAAGAACTGTGAAGCACTGCGATGTAGAGAAGTCTAGGTAATGACTTGCAGCTAGTAGTCTTAGTTCTCCACCCCTCTCTTATCTAATTCGTTCTGAAATTAGATTGTCGATAATTATTGGCTCCTGCAGTCGATTGAACCAATCGCCTAACAGCGGGCGTTCAAGATATGCTACTGCTCCTGGTATGTTGTTAATTTCCCAACTAGCCCAGACCCCGTCGACAATGTAGGAAATGACACTCTGACAGTTTCTGAGTGCTAGATGATAATTTATCGACCCGACGACTTCGATAAGTCTCGTCCTCATGGCTTCAGTAAAAATTACCTCCCGATGAGAATTAACAGGCATCATTCTTGATGATCGCCGTGTTAGTGTAATCATAGAGGCGTGAGTGTACGTCAGTCCAATGCCTCTGACATGTCTATGAATAAAAAATCGTGTTCCAAGGGGCACAAGTCTTGCTAGTCGACTCATGCGTTTTGCTTCCAACATGTGGATTTTCAGTCCACAGTGTAACGAACCACAGTGAAGGTAGTCGGTATAATCCTGCAGACGCATCTTTGTAATAAAACAAAAATAAGAAATATTAGAAAACACAAGACAGTAGAATGTCAAAAACTTTAGAAAAGGATATATAGTAACAACACAGTGAGGTACATATTTTAAGCACTTAGTAGAAGTTCATTTAAACAAACAACAGTAGAATGTCGTCATTTACTGCATTAATAATAAGCAAACATCCAATTAAGTTACTTGGAATAAACTATTTTATATTCTAAATTGCCTCTGTTTATTTAAACATTGACAATGATAGGTTTCTAAATCTTCCTATTTATGATCACTTGCAAGAAAGGAAAGAAGAAAGAATCCAGAAATCAAATTAAGGGGATGCTTAAACATACTAACAGATTTTTCTTATTTAGAAAACTACCTTTTATCAACTTTTGAGAATTAACTAGTGAAGTTGAGCTTGCAATGTTGGTTTACTATTATAGTCAACCTGTTAAGAAAGTGTGTAAGGGTAAATATTTTATGCGTTCGACGTTTATATTTCCATGGTGTAATATTGTCATACATGATAAAGTGATCCATCACCCGGAGTACCAACTAGAATACTTGAGATATTTGTAAAAGTAGGATGGTCGTCTGGTAAAAAGCTTGGTCTAGGAATTAGTTTCTGAAATCGTTTCCATATATCAGGCTGACAAACTCTCCTGCATTCTCGAAATAATACCAATTCTTTCGATCATTATTTTATATTTAAAACTGAATAATTTCAAAACATTTTCCATAAAAATGCTGACTAACCAAGAAAAATACCACGGTGAGTCCCACATGACTTTATTATTTAAGGCTACAAAATAGCTTCTTCCAATAAACTCTAAAGCGCACGGTATATAATAATACGCATAAACTATGAAGCGCACGGTGTATAATAATACGCATAAACTATGCAGCGCACGGTATATCATAATACACATAAATTGTAAAGCGCACGGTATATCATAATGCGTATACACTGTTAAGCGCACGGTATATCATAATCATATACATGTAAAGCGTACGGTGAATCGTACCACATATTAACTGAAAGGCGCACGGTAGACCATACCACAAACAGTAAAACATCAAACCAACAATCCACAGTAGAATATCATTAATTAGATTAACAGTAATTCAAAAATCAGAACAAACCTTTAATATGTTTTGAATTTTGTTGACTGATGAAAGTAACCCCAGTTTACTGATGTGCCTGATAAATTAATATAACATATTACTAAATTACAAATGGTTTATATTGGAAGATTACTCAGTTCGTAGTTTATTTAAAATGTTTAATGTGATATTGGTATTCATTACCTTACTTCCAATTTTTAGCAAAATCCAGATGAATTTCACTAACTACCACGTCGGTTAGCTTCTTGTGAGCGTCATGCGGAATGCTGATTGCTGACACAAGGCAGTAGCTTGATTATAACTATAAGCGCGGCTTTTAATTTGCATTTAAAAGAAGGGTCATGTGAAACACAATGGCGCAATAGGGGCATTTGGATTTTGCAAGGATGTGTATTATTAGTTCATCTTGTCGGGCTACTGCAAGGAAGCCAAGCCGACTCAGGCTCTCTGTGCATATCAGTCGCCACGAATAGGGTTGACTGGCTTGCAGTCTTTAACTATCAAAACATTTCGTGGAATATGCACATAAGCATATAAAAGTATAAAGTATATATCGTCTGACTAATATTACAACGTAACAAGCCATTTCA
Organism: Tomocerus qinae; assembly: GCA_020055645.1. NCBI lineage: Eukaryota > Metazoa > Arthropoda > Collembola > Entomobryomorpha > Tomoceridae > Tomocerus > Tomocerus qinae. The sequence goes on from CM034546.1 coordinate 65,226,561, forward strand.
TCATGACTGCTACAAAGTAACAAACCATTTTATCATGGCTGAGACAAAGTAACAAACCATTTTATCATGGCTGCGACAATGTAACAAACCTAACTCCTGATACATTGGTTTGTTACCTTGTCACTGCCATGATAAAATGGCTTGTTACCTTGTAGCAGCCATGATGAAATGGTTTGTTACTTTGTAGCAGTCATGATGAAATGGTTTGTTACGTTGTAATATTAGGCAGACGATATATCTTTGGTCGATTTTATCTATTTTTTGTCGATTTTTTTGTTTTAGTTTGTTTTGGTGAACATTCCAGTAACTGAAGCTGATAAAGACTGATTGAGATACACGAGATTGGCAACAAAATTGACGTACATCTAGACAAACATATTGACTAGATCCCCCAAAGGACAGATTGGAGACCTTTTAATTGTTGTCAGACTAAAATATTTGGTTAACTCACATATTTTTAATCGAAGAATTATTCAGTGAATGAAAATGGCAGAATCCGTATCATCTGAACATCTGAAGGCATTGTTAGACGATGAAGTAGACAATGAACTCTTAAAAATCAGAATTGAAATAGCACGGGAGAAAGCAGTTGAGACGCGAACAGTCATTTCAGCAGCACGCGAATTGATCAAAAGTTATCTTACATCTAAAAATTTGTCTGACCAAGCTGTGGAAATGTTAAATAACATACTAAGTGTGCTAAATACTCCATTAGCTGGACACTCAACAAGTAATAAAACTGAAGAAGAGGGGGCCGTCCATCTTAATTACAACGAAGGAACGCTGACAAAAACTAATGACGGTGGTATAGGTAAATCAATAAAAAATCTCTATTAAAACTTGAAGTCACCCCAACTTTTATAAAACTGGATAAAAAGTCCATAAACCTATGTTAAATAATAATATGACATGTCCTAAACAGTTGCTACTAGTCATCTATGATAGAGAAGTATCCACATAATCACTTTTTAATTGGATTTGTACAGAAACGAAATTGAAAGGGACCAATCGCGAATTCCAGCCAAAAGAAATAAATTCTGATCAGTTTGAAGAAATACAAGAGGACAAGGAGTGTACTAATAATGACAGAGCTCAGAGAAGCACAAAAATGGTCACTGTGAACAGCTCCACTTCAACAAAGAAGTAAAATTTCGACATTATTTTTCTTTATCTTAACTTAGTACCACCTTTATTGAATGGTTGTTGATGTTTTTTTACAAAAATTAGCCGGAAAAACAGAAATACCAAAAGCTCGGACATCGCAAGTTTACACCATTGCAGCATCTGTAACAAAGGTTTTAAATTGAAACATCACATGGTGAACCATAAAATAGGTTGCAGCGGACAAAGGCCGTTTAAATGCGAACAATGTGGGAAAGACTTTAGCCTTCTTACCACATTAACATTACATCAAAAAATTCACACGGGAGAAAAGCCATTCCAATGCCTTGTTTGTGACAAACGTTTTCGAAAGAAAGATGGATACACAAGACAGCAATTAATTAACTCCGGAGAAAAACCGCATAAATGTGAACTTTGTGAGAAAGCGTTTGTGCAAAAAGGGGGATTAGCTACTCACATGAAGGTACACTTCTTAAACAAATAGAAAGCAAATTATTGATAATTTTTAATTTTAGGGGGTGAAATAAATTTATTCTTGTTCTCAACTGTCTCTGTATGACCCAAATTTAATATTGTTTTTAACTGAGTAAGCTACTACGTTATTTGTAAAGTACTTACTATAAACAAGAAATTTTTCACATTTCCAAAATGCATTTTAATAGTTTGGGGTGGATAACTAAATTAACTGCGGTTCAGTGTTTTTAAGTAAAGTAGAACTACTTATTTGGTTACGTACTTCTAAAAATTAAACGCCGATTACAAGAATGAATTTCACATGCAGCTGCGTATGTACGTCTATTCTAAAATGAGTTGAAATTACGAAATATTTAAGGAACATGTTCTGTTTTCTGACTACAAGAGTGTTGGTTTTCTTTATTATTTTTCTAAGTTGTTGTAAAAATAGCACATCTATCTGTACATCAAATTCTAGTAGAAGTCAATTTACTTATATATAATGTCCCCTTGTGTTGTAAATTTCTATAGATACGTATTATTATGCATTGTATTGTTGTTAGTGGTTATCACGAATATGAAATACTAGGCAGTCACAGGACCCAGGTCCTGTCGTACATGGGGCTAGTACTTCTACAAACAATTTTGTCAGAACTGGTTTGCAGTAGGCCAATTACACCAGTATTCAGATGGGTTCAACACTAATATAATGTATAGCCGGCCTCAGGGCCCAGGCCCTGTTATAAATAAACCTAGTGTTTACTCCGGGGCATAAATTGTATTATTAGAATGCGTCTAACAGATACACAGATTTTTTATATTACCTCCGATTGATCTTCCCACGGTTTCTCATTTGATGGGACGATAGGTAGAGATTTTACATTATTAGAGTCAAAAAGTATTGCAAAACTTCGCCTTAGCAGGACCTAGAGTCAACTTTTTGTTTTGAAATATAATTGTGAGTACTGGCAACTTACTCCGGTCACCTCTTATGATCACATGTTTGATTCGAGGTTTACGGTACACAAACCATAACCTTTGTTATATACTTAATTGATAATGGACCATTTTGAGGTCAAGTTAGCCTTAATTGGCAATGTAGTGTCAAGTAGTTAAATAGAAAACTGAATAATTTTCATTGGAGTTCCATTCCTGTCTCAGTGCTCACTTTTTTGGAAATCTGACTTTTTTAAAGCATTTAAAGTAGAGATATCAAAAACCCAACCACTACATTTTGTTCGTGGATATTCCACGATTCCATTATTGCAAGACCCATAAAAATCAAATACCTATTTTGGGAACAATTAAACCGTATGTAACGACAAATTTTAAATTCAATGTAGTTCAATCAATGTAGGTTGACACTAAACGTTAATCATGGAATATTCTAGCGCATAAGTGAACACAAAACACAACGTAAATTAGAACTATATTTTATTCATTATGCTGCCAAATTTCTTCCCCTGAGGTAGTGAAATAGACGGGCAGGTTAACTTGGGTTTGGGCTTGAACAACAATTGAGTCATATTTCGGCAATAAATTCAGGAAATTATGTTTATTTTGTTAGTAATTAACTGTGATGAGTGTCCTTAATTGAAAAAATAAGACAAAAATTCTGTACATATTGTGTTGTAAAAAGTGAAGTATTTTCAGACAATATTACACAGTTCTAATTTTACATTATTATTTTTCAATTAAACTATTGGTTGTGAAATTGAGAAATATCATAATTCAATGTAAATGGATCAATTATAAATTTTCCCGCAAATGAAATAATGAGATCCTTGAGAGCACTCATCACTGAAAGTTGGAAAAATTTGTATACAGAATGCATGCACTACTTCTGTTATGAAATATTTGAATATTAGAAATAATGTAATATATCAACATTGTTACAGTCAACGCGCATGAACCAGTCTACGTTTATTATATAGAGTGATGATAGTTGTGTATTGTGTAATGTGTCAGTCAATGCTGGTGGACAAAACAATTGACTCTAACGTGCGCAAAATTTTGTATCTTTCGAAACCAAATCAAATTTTGGTACCTAAACGTTTCGGAATTATAGTAATACAGTGGCACGAAAATCTCTTGATACAAACCCATACAAACCTACACGGGCATACATACGGAATTATCTACGCGCATGTCCCACTTTACTCTTATAAGAAGAGATGGACCAACAAATGGTCAAGTCTGCCTTATCGGCAATGGACCAACAAATGGTCAAGTCTGCCTTATTTGGCAAAGAGCCGTTAAAACGGTCAAATAAATGTTTTATGATAGTAATAATGTGAAGAATTTTTAGTCAACTCTATCATTTGGTATTCGGTATTCGATATTTTGTTTTTGCATTCTAACATTTGGTATTCGGTATTCGATCTTTTGTTTTTGCATTCTACCAATCATTCTACCAAATGACTTTCGATATTTTGGTTCCACACCAGAATCAGAATCCCAAAAGTCAATGAGTCCATTAAACTTTCTTGTCACAATAACACAACAACACTTCAAGATGTGAGTGAAAATTAATAAGTACCTACAACAAACGGTATACTTAATTGAAGGAAGAAGTTTCTACTACCACGTCACACAACGGTGTATTTAAATTTAATAATTTTATCGTACTCTGCCTTTAAAACGCGCAAGCGTGTATGCATAAATTAAGTAAGAGACCATTCTGTTTTGAAACGTAATGGCATGCCCTGTTCTCATAAATACATATAGACACATACAAACATACGTACATACAAATGTTTTTAATAATGTACCCCAAAGCAGTTGACCCGAAGTCCACTGTAGTCAAAGTGCCTTTGTCATGTAACTTCGCGGAAGGCATCAGACAAATGCACGTTGCGTGTGGTGGACATCGGGTAAACTGCTTTGAGGTACATTATTAAAAACAATAATTATTCAATACGCGTGCGCCAGTTTATCTTTATACTTAAGTCATGATTCACATAACTCATTTAAATTAAATTAAAGCATCTGCTCATTATTATTAGCACATGGTGTGGTGATCATAGCGTTATATCAATAATTAAAAATATAATGTATGTACTCGTCAATTCAGAATATTCAAATATACATTTTTATCTCCATATTTTTTATCTCCAAGGTATTCAATGCTATCTAATTATTATTATAATAATCGTCGTATTCATGCCATGAGAAATACGGCTTTTTGTTGCAATTTACATGCGCCTAAACAAGCATATTTCATACAAGGCAAGGGCAACCGGTCTGAACGAATTTTAGCTTATTTCGAAATTAAACAATGTTATTGTTATGCTTAATCATTTAGAAATTCAGAATTAGCACTGGGGGTGCAGTATTTATTAAAAATAATTTTGAAACCTTCAAATGCATTTACTGCCCTATCCTAAAACATTCCCTCTAGTTATGTTATCTATAATAGCGTTCATAAACATCGTCTTCTAGTAAAAGTCGGAAAAACTCCATCGGCTTCTCTAAAATGTTCTCGATATCTTGTTCTCACCTCCTTTTAACTGATTTAAACATATTCGAAGATATCATTTATTTGAATATGTTATCATTATTGGAGGAGTTTAACAAGAATTTGTCAAATCGATCTTTCAAATCAAGATTGAACAGACTCGGAACGTCCGTGCCCTCATTTTCCTGAACAGATGGCTTTCCTTGTCCACGAAGGTATTTACTGATGCAGTCTCCCAAAGTCTTGAGACAATCTAGAACAATAGTTTTATAATAATCAACAGTTATATTTAGCATATGAACGACACTTTTCCATTTCGAAAATAGTATTCATTTTTCATTTTCATTCTTCCTTAAGAACATTTACCATCCGCGGCTCTGTAGATTTATCGAGAAAATGCTCGCTCAGCTTCTGTATTGATTAGCGTTTCTACCTTTTTTGTTATACTAGTGACCTCCAGCACTGTTAGGCCCCCAGTACTGCTTTTAGATTTTATGCAAAAATTGAATCCCACAAAGAAATCTAGCGGTCAATAATTTGCATTAATGTTCAGGGCCGCAGCGAGGCGGGGTGTCCGCCCCCCCGAAATCGAAGAAAAGGAATTTTTGTTTATTTCAATTATTTTTTTGTCGCCCACCCGGCCCTGTTACTGTTAAAGATATTGTACCCCAAAGCAGTTTACTCGAAGTTTAACACACGTAATGTGCCTATGTCGGGTGCCTTCCAAAGAATAATTAAATAATAATAATACTTTTTAATAATCAATTTGAAGACAAATACTAAAGAGGGTAAAATAGAGAACCATTAACAACAATGAAAAGGTCTCCAATCTGTCCTTTGCAGGGCCGCAGCCAGAAAAAAATTTCGGGAGGGGCACCGAGAAAAAATTAGTTAATTTTCGCGCGAAGCGCGAAAATTTTAGCGATTTTTTGCGATTTTAGACAAAAATTTCTTTATTTTTCTCGATTTCGGGGGGGGGGCACGTGCCCCGGTGCCCCCCCCCCTCGCTGCGGCCCTGGTCCTTTGGGGGATCTAGTCAATATGTTTGTCTAGATGTACGTCAATTTTGTTGCCAATCTCGTATATCTCAATCAGTCTTTATCAGCTTCAGTTACTGGAATGTTCACCAAAACAAACTAAAAGTAAAAAATCGACTAAAAAATATATAAAATCGACCAAAGGTATATATACTTTTATATGCTTATATGCATATATACCACGAAATGTTTTGATAGTTAAAGGCTGCAAGCCAGTCAACCCTATTCGTGGCGACTGATATGCACAGAGAGCCTGAGTCGGCTTGGCTTCCTTGCAGTAGCCCGACAAGATGAACTAATAATACACATCCTTGCAAAATCCAAATGCCCCTATTGCGCCATTGTGTTTCACATGACACTTCTTTTTAATGCAAATTAAAAGCCGCGCTTATAGTTATAATCAAGCTACTGCCTCGTGTCAGCAATCAGCATCCCGCATGCCGCTCACAAGAAGCTAACCGACGTGGTAATCAGTCTGTCTGTCTCTGACGTGGTAATCAGTAAATTCATCTGTCTTTTGCTACAATTGGAAGTAAGGTAATGAATACCAATATCACATTAAACATTTTAAATAAACTACGAACTGAGTAATCTTCCAATGGAAACCATTTGTAATTTAGTAATATGTTATATTAATTTATCAGGCACATCAGTAAACTGGGGTTACTTTCATCAGTCAACAAAATTCAAAATATATAAAAGGTTTGTTCTGATTTTTGAATTACTGTTAATCTAATAAGCCTTTCCTACAATTGCTTTCTGGTCACCAGTTGAAGTGAATCTCAGTAGATGGAAATATAGTATTTTCAGGCTCTTTTAATGTATTATTCTCTACCTCCATCTACTGAGATTCACTTCAACTGGTGACCAGAAAGCAATTGTGGGAAAGGCTTATTAATGATATTCTACTGTGGATTGTTGGTTTGATGTTTTTACTGTTTGTGGAATGGTCTACCGTGCGCTTAACAGTTTATATGTACTATGATATGCCATGCACTTTACAGTGTATACGTATTATGATATACCGTGCGCTTTACAATTTATATGTATTCTGGTATACCGTGCGCTTAACAGTTTATATGTACTATGATATACCGTGCACTTTACAGTGTATACGTATTATGATATACCGTGCGCTTTACAATTTATATGTATTTTGATATACCGTGCGCTTTGCAGTGTATATGTATTATGATATACCGTGCGCTTAACAATTTATGTGTATTATGATATACCGTGCGCTTAACTCATTCTACCATTGTTTGTTTAAATGTGTTGTATTTTATACATTTTTTGCTTTAAAGTGCTTTAAATATTGTTTTTCACAGTTTCTTTACTGTTTATGACATTATATACTTGTGTTTTCTAATGTTTCCGAATTTTGTTTTTTTTACAGAAATGCGATTACGTGACATGACCGATTATTTGAGCTGTGGTTCATTACATTCGGGTCTGAAGATCAACGTTTTAGAATCAAAAAGAATGAGGAGAATTGCGAGGGAAATCCCAAATGGCACGCGTTTTTACATCTATCGTATAGTCAGAGGTATAGGTATAACGTATACGCATGAAGTTTTGATGTGTGAAGATTACAAGATAGAATATGATGTAAGGAGTAGAAACTTTAACAAGGCGATGGCCACATTATCGAGAAGAACGAGGAGACGTATGCCCGAAAATCCTCATCGAGAGGTTATATTCAATGAAGCGATGCGTAGAAGGCTTATAGAGGTGATTGGCACATTGAACTACCATTTGGCTTTACGAAATTGCCAAAGTCTAGTGTCATATATAGTCGATGGGGACTGGAGTAGTTGGGAGATTGAAAATATTCCAGAGAACGTAGCGTACTTGGGCCAACCTCTTTTAGGGGACTGGTTCCATAGACTTCATGAGCCCATTGAAGTTGACGATCTACTTTCGGTACGTATTAGACATGAACGAGGTTCAGAGCTGCGATTGTTGGCTGGAAGCCATTATCTGGACTTCTCAACCTCAGAGTGTTACACCGTACTAGCAGTGACAAGCAGCAGTAAATCCGTGGTTTTGAAAAAATTATGTGGACAGCAACATTTGGTTCTCCGACGCAACCAGCAGCAGTTGCAGCAGTTAATTTTGCAACGGAGACGCCGCTTAAGACAAAATCAAAGAATCAATGTTTACTTTGTAAATCAAGAAAATTTCCAAGAAATTCGGCAGGCTGTTAGGCACATTGACATCATTGTATATGTGATTCGTAGTGCAGAAGACAATAACGAAGAATTTTGGAATACCGCCGGTGATATAAACAGAAGCTTGGGATTCATTAAAAATCCTAAAAGAATTTTATTTCTTTGTGACCAATTTTCAGCGCAAACTAAACGACATGTGAGGGAACAACAGTTGACCCCCGGTAATCCGAAGCATATCAAGATATCCTCACGGGATCATCAATTTCGCAAAATGGTGTTAGAAGATGCATCGTATGGCGACCGGATGGTTTGGCCATTTTAATTGATTAATCACCGTATTGAATGACATCGACCAATCAGCTCTTCCCGGGTTACCCTGGTTGGCTGTTCTCTCTCAGCTTAGTTCTCGTTCAGGTTATAATGCAGAAAAGACAAGAATTCCAAGTTACTATATAGTTTTTTATGTTACACCATTGCGGTAATTAACAGTAAAATAAAAATATATGGTTAAGTCCAAAACAGATGCTACAATTTTTATTTTATTTAATGCTAACATGGGTTCGTGTTCATTTACATTATTTATAACATTTAGTTAAAAATCTTAATGAAATATTTAATATTTTATGCGCATATTACGATATTATGAAATGTTAAAACTGAAATCACTAGGTTTTCGCTTGAATCAATTTCTGGCTCCTATGCTATGCTGAAAAAGAAGATCCTAGATCATAGAATGGTTTTCTCCCATTAATAACATTCCATAAATAAGGTTTCCAAATTTAACATCTTTCTAATTTAAGGGAAATGTCTGTGGGCAACCGGCAAATTATTCTGACTATCATACTGCCTCTTAACTTTTTTTGCAGCAAAAGATTCAACTCAAAAACCAGAAGAGGTACAAGAAAGTTTAAATAGGGAAAAAAGATGCTCCATAACCCACAGCATTCGGCTCCGAAAGAATATTTTAAACTTTTTACTATAATTGCGATTAATTGCAAATTCCTCACGAAAACGGTTATATCTCCAGAGTGGAATAATGTGTTTGTAATATTCTTTTGGAGTCGAATGCTGTAGGTCATGGATCACCTTTCTCCCTATTTAAACTTTCTTGTAGCTCTTTTGGTTTTTGAGTTGATTCTTTTGCTGCAAAAAAAGTTAAAATGCAATACGATAGTCAGAATATTTGTCGGTTGCCCACAGACACTTCGTTTAATTTTTCAATTTAATTAGTTCAAAGAAATTCAGTTACAAGAGGATGGCAAAGGTAAATGACAAAATCCAGCATCAAAAATTTAAAGACGATGAAATTCAACTTAAAAACATCAATAAAAATAGCGTGAGTCAACCAGAAAAAGTTGAAGCCTATTATGTACTGATTATTTGATTTACATAAATGGTCATCCCGATGGCTTCCGAAAGGCAATTTCTTTCTCTGTTCATGTGGAGAATGACGATAGGCGATAGGAACAAACATCTTTCAAGAAAAATAATTTTTGACGGTGTCAGTAGGTAAATGAAAAAGCCTTTTTAAATCGGATAATGCAAAATATCCTTTGAACACCTGGAAGAGTTTTCATTAAAGTTGGTATGTGACCCGTCTCCTTAAGTTCAGTTGCGACAGAAAAATATTTCAGGGGGGCACCGAGAAAAGCTATGGTATACTAGCTCGACATATTCTATGCATTAATGTACCCAAATAGTGAAATGGCTTCTACACTTCTTTTTTACCTAACCAGGAAGGACACTGCACGTTCGAATCTACTTCAGTGCAGCATCTATCAGGCACAGAGACACTAATAGTGAGCCTTGAATTCACTAGAAGACTTATTGGTATCATCATGCTTTAGTTAATTAATATGGACAAGATCAGTTAATGTGTCAATGTGTCCATTATTTAATTAAAAAATTAAAAAAGTAAAACGTCAACATTAAAGCAATTATTCAAAACAAATTTATTTTAATTCATTTAAACCCCCTAGAAAAAAAATTATCTATTGCATTCAATCTATTTGATTATTAAATGCCCGGCTATAAGTATTCTATGCCCAATTTAATTTAATATTATGTCTGCTGTAGAACAATTTGATTTTAAAGCTCAGTTCATACAACGATCAACAAAACGGGTTTATGTTTAGAATTTTTTACCAATGTATTTGTCGGATAAAACTATCAAATTACAAGAATTTAATTTTTTGCCTCTTTGTTGTGTATAATTTTTAATTTTAACAATAATTGATAATTGTTCAGGTTTTTCGGAGAATTTTTTGTTAGAAATGTGTCTGGATATTCTGGTCTAAGAAATATCCTTTTCATTTCTTACACTTTCTTCTCTAATTTAAATGCTAAATGGTTTAGAGTACTTTTACTCCATTTGCCGCATTCCGTTAAGAAAAGTCTGAAAAAGAGGGTGTTTCACTGAAACACTCCCATTGTAAGAACTCGACGCATCACGAAAAATGTTTCATCAACAACAGCATCTCGAACTTCGTTACCCATCCTGATGCCCTGATCCCCAGCACAGTTCATATTCCTAATAATACAAAAAAGTTTTAAAGTATTTATGTTTATGAAGAAAGGGCACACTTGCAGAAACGTTCTAGTTCAAAGTTCAAAATTGAAACTTAAAAATGAAAATTTGAAATGAAAGTAAGTACTAAATTCTAGTGTCAATAACTCCTAACACCAAGTTTTACCAAAGCCGTAAAGTAGACTGTCACACATAAAAGTAACGCTAAGATTATTCTATTGTATTGTGCCATATGAATCATTGTCTTTCTAATAAATAGAGGAAATGATGTTTTGGAACAATAATAATGAAGTAATGGCTGGACTAGAACTGAAGTTGTGACGATTATAATATTTATTATACAAAACGAAATAATAATATTACCAGTTAATACTAAAACCTTTGGATAACTGGACTAATACATATCATATTAAAACACACACAATATCAAGAAAGTGGACAGATATTAATTCAATGTATGCTTTTAAATAAATATAAATAGGCTAAAGTCAATTGAAAGTTAATAATAAATAAACGACACGTGGAATGACATTAACTGCTCCGTCATCTATTTGCCCCCTTTCCCGAAACAGCCTTTCGATGTCACTTCTGGTTTCCACGGTGTTGGTTTCGCCATACCTTTAGGAAGGCAATTAGCGGAGTACGACCTGTGTTTGACCAGAGGAGGAAGCTCTTCCTTAACCTGACGACGTTGCTGAACTTTCCGCCGGCGGCTGTGCAACATAAAAGAGAGTGACCTTGGCTCCCCCCAAAGGTCAACTGGTGGATATTTCATCACGTTGGCCGCAGGTTCGTCATCGACCATCTTCCCAAACAGTTCTTCATGTGAGTCATGTCCACTGCAGTCCAGAGAGCCTTGGTAATTGTTGTCAATCCCTAAGAACTTATAACCGTCGTCACCAACAACAATCTTCTCTCTTGCTGGATATAGCGGTGTCGCACCTTCCCGATTTCTTTCAAGGGAGTATATGTGACCCAGACACGGGTCAACATACATATCGTTGTTGTCAAACGAAGGAGCGCAAATCTATTGAAAATTCAAATTGAGAACGTTTGTACTTGCACAAAATATGTTTAACTTTCAAACGTCAATACATGTAATTAAATAAAGATATGTATTCTATAATTACAGCAAATATAAACAATTACTTACCAAGTTTTCATAAATACTCATCGGAAACTGAAATTATTAGAAAAGAAAAAATACTTTGTATAACATTTCTATACGTCAATATTAATATAGTGCTTTTTTACAAAAATATTTATTTTTAACTGACCAAAGGATCCGGCTCTTCATCATGTTATATTTCAAACCCCTTGAGTTCTGATTTCATTGTCTGTCTTCGAGCAATTCCTTTCCCAAGTGGTCCACCTCCTACTTCTTTTTCCGAAACTCCATTATAACATTCTCACTACTTTTATTTGCCATCACTGGCCAATTGTCAATGAGCTGAGTCAGCGGACGCATTGCATAGTTTTCCACTGGAGTTACCTTTAACATAAATCCAAATTTGTAGAAAAAATACAAAATATGACTTACAACGAATTTAAAACATTAAATACCTTGACAGATACAATCGGGCTTTCCGTGTCAGTCTTCTGATAAATTGCTTCATTCTGTTTCGATTGAATCAAAAACCTCTATAAGTGCCGTAATTAATTGAAATTGTCTGTGCAGTTAATAATGTCACCTTTATTGGGATTTTATCGAACAAAAATTCAAATTCTTGTCGTTCGGCCTCAGTTTCTACCAATCTAGCTGCTTCTACATCAACCTCTTCTTCCACCTCTGCTAAAGCTTGTTCAAATAAACGCAATTCCCAATTGCCACATCCAATTCTTCCAAATTTATCTTCATTTTCTTCCACAGACTGGACAAAAACCTTCGAACTGTTTTGAACTGCATGATCAGTTTCTACATTCAGCAAGCTGCCAATTGAATCCTGTTTTACAATGCAGTTCAATTTTAATTACAGCTTAATTGTCAGAATAGTCGGAAGCAAATAAATAAGTTTAATTTTACATTTTCGAAGCAGGTGTTTTCCAAATTCTTGACATCTTTAATTACCAGTTTTTTAAGAAGATATTCTTAGTTGAATTTCTGCAAAATATTTTTCTCGATTGTAGCCTCACTTATAAATCTGAAATTAAATTGATTTTAAAGCAATATAGGTTTTAAACCACAACACTATACATGAATAAACGAATTTTACAGTTCATGTCATAAAAATGAAATAACATACAAGAAAAGGAAATATTCAACGCTGAATAACAAAAATAGTTTCTATACCTGTAGACATTCACAATAATTTCATATGGTTCAATATTGCTACAAAGAGTCCTTGTAAGTGAATTTATCGTTGGGTTCAAGTCTATGTCGTAGAAAATCACAGTGTTAGCTCCAGTGATTTTTCTAATAGTGTTTCCTGTCCGTGTAGACATCAAAAGGCCAAATATACTGTGGATGGTATTGAAACAATGGATGGTCCTATCTTTCTTTTCCGCTGGGGCTGAACCGTCGAGTCGCATTAAATAGCACAAGTCCAGTTTCCTCATGAAACTCTCGAGGACATCCAATATTTCAACCATTTGAGTGAAGATGACCACCCTGTGACTTTTCTCCTTTAGCCTGAATAGGAAACTAACCACCGGAATTCAGTTTATTAGATTGGAAATCTGGCTTTAATTATTAATAAGCTTTTAAACAGATAAAAATCAAGAGAATTACTTTTTCAGAACTTGTAATTTTCCAGATGTCGCTTCAAGGAGCTTTGGACGTGGAGAAGTGATGGCCATGCGAGATAGAATTGGATAGAATAGTTCGCTTGGTGATCGCAATTCGTTTTCTAAAGTCATATCCCTATGCACTTGGGCGTAGTACACAGTGCTTTCTGCTTGTAAAAAATTCATGTGAGGTTTCTTCACAGATACAGCGGGGACATAAATTAAAAAGCGGTCGATGACATCCGCAAACATAATCAGCTGTTCGGCTACTGTCCAAATTACACCTTTCAAACTTTCGGTGATTTTCCATAATAAATGTGGATGGTTTCTGATCCACGACTCAGAACAAACTTTTAAGAACATCGTCAACTGCACAGTGGAATATCCTGCAAAATTATTTTTAAAAAAATATCGTCTGCTTAATATTGCAATGTAACATACCAAATTATCATTTTCTAACTACAAATTATCATGGCTCGGCTGCTACAAAGTAGCAAACCATTTGATCATGACTGCGATAATGTGACAAACCTAACTCCTGATACAATGGTCTGTTACATTGTCGCGTTCATGATAAAATGGTTTAATTGTTACTTTGTGGCAGCCATGATAATTTGATATGTCACATTGTAATATTAAGCAGACGATATACTTGTGCGGCAAATAACATTTTTACTTGAATATATCTAATTTTCAAACCAGGTACTAGGTACTAATAATTCCCAATTCTGCATTTTAAACTTTCATTGTAATGCCAACATTGCACAGTTTAGTATACCGTGATTTATAAATTAATGACAGAAATGTCTAAAACTTTACCTATATTGAAGTAGCCTTGTCTATCATAATCATAGTCTTGTCATAATTTTCGCTCTAAATATGTAGGCGTACATCTAAGCCAAGCAAAATCTCAACTATTGTCACCTTTAGGACCGGTATAGCCATTCCAGACCTTAATAATCTCACCATACTCCAATTTTTCTTCATTGCGGTTTTGAGGTTTACCGTTACCTAATTTACATTATTTAAGAATAATTCCTATTAAGATCCTAGGAAGTTAACGAACGATTATTTAATAATATCATATAATATAAAAAATTTTGCCATTACCAATTGCACTGTCATTGGCAGGCTCATCTTTATCTATCGAGAAATCTTCTACTGCCAGATTGGGACAGCGACAGTTTTTTGTTAGGAAGGAGTTTCGTATGGGAACAACTAAAGAATTCTTTTTAATCTCCATTTTCTTTCTTTCGTACTGCCTTAGCCAAAATTCAGTAACCATTTCTGCAATTTTTCGAGCTTTTTTCACTAGATCACTCTTTTCTATCAGGTAACATTTAATAGCTAAGTGGCGCTTACGCATCGTAACTCGTCTAAAATCTAAAATCAAAGGTCATGATAAAATTATATTGTAATTGTTATGATCTGCCCTCTATCTAGTCACTAGTATAGGTAAAGAGCCATCCAAAAATAAGATTTTAAACAAAAAAACAACAAATATTAACCATTTGAGCAGCAAATTCTTTTTGGTATCGGCGATCTTTAAAGCATTCGGCCGTCTTCACCATTTCCATCAGTGTATAGCCCCATGGAGCTTTTTTAAAAGGTGGTTCTGCCATTTTACTCATTCGGTTGTCCGACCATAGTCCTGCACGTTTCAATTGCAGAATTCGGAGATGAACTTTGTCTGCCTCGACATCGATATTCCTTTTTAAAAATAATATAACATATAAACATTATATTATGACTATTTGCTATTATATAATATGGTATAAATTAGATATTCAGATAATTTCAAAACTTTAATGTATCGATGTAGAATCGTAGCAAACACAAATAGGGTATTATAGCTTCACCATAAAAAAAGTATAATCACACTCAATAAGCTTAATTAAGTGACAACCAATTACAGTAGTAGTAGTATGTCAATGTCATTTAATAATGCTCATTGCTCGTACAATTCGTTGTCCCAGGGTGACAAGCTGCCAATGGAAGGAGGAGGAAGGTCTTGTTTATCACTTGATTCGGAAATCGTTTCTTCGCAAGAATCGTAGACTTGGTTTTGGATAACAGTATGTTGACATAATGGAAATGTCTTAGACGTTTTCCCACCTATGACCTATCAATTCATAAATCAAAACTTCTTTTTTCAATAATTACAAATACTTATTTAAATGTAAGTTTCAAAATCTTCCAATGTTTTAGGAATCTTTTATGATTGTCGTTATTAATATTTCACGGCCGTGGCGATTGCCAGCAACAGGTCCTTCACTAGTTTTAAATTTCAGGTTAAACAGTTCAGGTGTCCCATTTCAGAGGAACTTAAAAGTTGAAAGTATACGATACGGCATACGATAATATAAGCAACGAATGGACGATCAATATATCTATTTATTTCGTCAATGACAATCAATATATCTATTTATTTCGTCAATGACAATCAATATACTATCAATATATATATTTATTTCGTCTATGACAATCAATATAAATATACTTAATAGTTGATATAAATAGGGGCGATAAGGATAAGGATAAGGCCTAATCTATTACCAATTACTGATTACCTACAACCTATGACTCACCTTTACTCCTAGCCCAAGCTGATTCTCCAGATTTCAAGCATCTTGACATTTCAATAATGTTTTGGTCACGAAAAGTTTAATAAACTGATGATGACTAACATTGAGGAAATACCTTTTTTTATTTCTTACACAATTATCTGGTTTACTGGCTTTCAGGAAGCCAAGAAATTCAACAGTCAAACAAACAAACTTTTAACTCCTCTAAGCTGCCTCTGCTATCGGCTACGCAAAACCCAATGCTCAATCAGCAGTGAAGTTTGTTAGTGACAGGTGCAAGTGTGGCAAGTGTCATCAGACAGTGCAGACAAGTGCAGCTGGTCGCTGGTCACTAGCTGGTCACTGTAATGCTAACAGTGTAGTAGTGGTGACGGATAACTCGCTTTTTCTTTGGATGTTTTTTGGTCTAGTGAATTCAAAACAAACTCAATTAAGGAACGTCCATTTGTGATGTTATACACTGATTTTACACCCCATTACCCCACCTTTGCCTGGTCTAGTCTGCTATTGCCCGGTTTTCGAAAAGAGTTGCTAAATTTTTGTTGCCTTATATATCCCAGCATTTGATTTAATGCGTCTAAAACTATTTTCGAAAACCGGAAGTGTTAACCTAATGCATGATCTCGTAAATCCAATGTAGCTTTGGATTATTAAGTAACGGAGTTACTTTATAGACGTGTCGAATCTGTCTGTCTGTCTGTCTGTCTGTCTGTCTGTCTGTCTGTCTGTCTGTCTGTCTGTTAGCGCGAACGGAATTATCAGGAGCAATGCAATACACACAAACAAGCACAGCACTGTTGGACTGAGAGCGAGGATAATACATGCACTGTACATTTAGGTGAAGTGAGGGAGAGAGGAGTTCAAATTATCGTACAGCGTAGCGTTGTTAACATCTATTACGTCAATTTTGAGTACATGTGGACATTATTATATTATTAATTATTATTAAGGAAATATTATATGTATATACTAATCGGTATAATTTCTGTCCTTGCTCCGTTACTTTTTTACACCAGTTACTATGGTTTATTATTTTACATCCAAAAATAATTGTACTGTTGGTGCTACACAGACATTTGGTTTTACAGATATTGATTTAAAAAACCATTTGAAACTGCATGAATTACGTTAAAACTATACTAAAACCACTATACATTTTTCACAATCAAGTAAAATGTGTAGGAAAATAAAGTGACTCATTTATAAACACGTTTGAAACGAATTTAGCTAGTATAAAGGGGGAAACGGTGTAGTAAGTTATTAAACCAACAGTGACCGAAATATGTTATCTTCTCAAATGATTTAGCTTCTTATTTATCCTACAGTATGAAAACAATTTCGAGCTTGTTTCAAATTTCAGTTTTAATAATGCTTTTTAATTTTCTTGATTTCGTTGAGGGAGGCACGTAGCTGGCGCCCTTACTGCGGTCTTATAGTTACCTTAACGCTGCGCTATTCCTTTTACAGCGCATAGCCCCTTGATACTTATAACTGGTACACATAAAGTAATTATGTATATGACCAAAGCCCTAGAAAAATGTTATGTATGGCAGTTATGTATAGTAAGCCCAATTTACCGACTTACTTTGTTATTACATTTTTAAAATGGTACAATATCTCAGAACTAAAAGTCAAAGCGCAAAAAATGATAAAACGGGCTTATAAGCAATTGACGTCCTTCATTTGACCTTGTGTGCGTGCCCCCTCCCTGAACCACTAACGCAATAATTACATGTACCATAAATGTAGCACCGGCACCGGTGTTCAGCCAATAATATGCACCCTCGCAAATTCAAAATGCAACTAGCGCGCCATTTTTTTCACATAAAATCTCATCTTTTACAACGATTTTGTCGTCCTTCATCCTTGTAGTTTTTTCTATGCTGCTCCGGTTGATCCTTCCCCAACACCCAACAACATCTTCACCTCTCACTCACCATCTACTCAGTTTCAGGTTTCATTCATAATCTCGCTCTTGCTTCGTGGTTATCTGTCTTCTGTTCTGGACCCGTGTCCTAAGTGTCGTCAGTCGTTTTTATTTAGAAATTAATTTATCCTAACTAAATTAAATTAATTTGTCCTATCTTTCCAGTTGTTAGTTCTAGTTGAAGGCTGGTGAAAACGACATGACTAATTCTAAAGGATATCGGCGGAGTACTCGGGATCTATTCTCAAGACCTTTCCGGCAGCATGGTGCAATTCCTATGAGTACCTACTTGAAAGTCTACAAAGTCGGTGATATTGTTGACGTCAAGGTAGTTTTGAATTTTAAATAATTACAAATATGAAATGGAAGTTGACTTTATTTGTGATGAATGGCAATATTGATTAGTATGATTACACAATCAACAATGGTAAACATAATTTGTCAATTTTACTTTTAGGGTCATGGGGCAGTTCAAAAATGAATGCCTTATAAATATTATCACGGAAACACTGGAAGAGTTTACAACGTAACCAAAAGAGCTCTCGGAGTGATTGTCAACAAAAGAATCCGTGGGAAAATTCTTCCGAAAATGTAATCAACATTGATTTCGCACGTAAACGGAGGCTCAATTATTGTAAATTAATGTAAACTCAATTCCTTATTACAACTAATTGTTTTTTAACTTACGTATTTTGTCTTTGTCCACTAGAATCAATGTGAGGATTGAGCACGTCAATCATTCAAAATGCCGTACCGATTTCTTGAATCGCGTCAAGGAAAATGAAAAATTAAAGCTTGATGCCAAAAACCAAGGAGTTCGAGTCGTTTGTAAAAGACAGGTGATTTGGAATTTATAATGGACTTTTCATTGTATTATTAATAGAATTTATGAAAACAATGCAATTTTATTGACATTAATTTATAGCCCACTCAACCTCGCCCAGCTCACATCGTCCGGACGAAAAACAATGAGCCTCAACTCCTTCAGCCAATCCCATATGAATTTGTTGCATAAGTTTTGTGCTCAGCATTTTTTAAATGAAAATAAAGGAGCCTTGAAATTTTAAAAATTGGATGATGTATTTATTTTTGCTATTTGCACTGCACGATCAACTATGTATACATAATTCTGTGGTACTAACTTCCCTCAAGATTGCGCACCTTTAGTTTTTAAAGTTGAAGCTTAATTCCAAGACGGACAAGAAAGTTTAGGGAATATGAAAGAAGTTCTTCTCACTTGTGTTGTAGTGTGTCCATTCCTACCTTTTAACATATACCCAAGGCTCTATCTGGGGGGGGGGCGGCATTTGGGGTCAAATGTCCCTCCAAGTGACTTATCGAATGTAGGTCAATTTGGCAAAAGCAAAAAACCTTAAAAATTAACCCCTGTGGATAAATTGGCAAATGACGTTTTTGACCGTTCGGAGAATTTTTAATGATATATATTAAAATGGGCTGTGAAAAACCTCCTTTGTAGACTTTTATTTTAATTATGTTTAAAGATGAACAACGAACAAAAAACGGTCTTCTTCGTACTCTAAATGGTACCTCCCCAGCGCAAAAGAAGGCTTTCTACGCCAAAATTAACAACAGACTTCGAAAAACTAGCAGAAATTAAGGAAAGAAACGATTGCCATTTTCTAAATTCATCAAAATTAATGCCATGAATTTGAAAAGATTTGAATTACCTGTTATATTCATTACTTGTTATGCTTTTTTGATTTTACATGGCATGCAATTGTATTGCTGACCTAATAAATGTTACTTTTGCCAATTTATCCACAGCGTTTTGCCATTTTATCCACAGGCCTTTTGCCAATTTGATCATAGGTCATTTGCCAATTTGGCTAAATCCTAGTATACCGACGCTCAACAGAATAGACCGATATATAGCTCATTCAAAAGATCTCGTCGAGTACATCACGAATATGGTATTGGTTTTTGGGGGAACCCCTCAAATAAGAAAGTTATGGTCGGTTAAAGTTGAAAATATGACTATTTCGATGCCTACGTTTTCAGAAAACGAAGAGTTACAAGTTCTTCAGGACATCGTTGTTTTGCTCTTCATGTTGAATTTAGTTGTAACTATGGCAACGTAGCTAATAAGATTATGTAGATTTAATTTTGTAAAATTCATCATTGCACTTTAACTTCTATTTTGGGTTTCTTCATTGTTCTAACTTCAATTTTTGTCGTGATGTACTCGACGAGATCTTTCGAATGAGCTATATATCGGTCTATTCCGTTGAGCGTCGGTATACTAGGAATGTTCCGCCAATTTGACTTTTGCCAAATTGACGGGCATCCGACTTATCCATGATTTTCTTGAAAGAGTAGAAAAACACATGGAAAGCCTACCACTATACCGCACCTCCTTAATCAACATTTAAAACATCACATGATGACAGTACTACTATAGTACTCTAATACTAGTCTTCTCAATCTGTCGTCGTTGTAGTTGATATTACTATCCCCAAATAACTAATTTGACCTTTTTTCCCCTATCAGCTGTTGTATTGTTCGTTCCTCACGCTCCACTTGTTCTGAACTGCATGAGGAACGAATAATAGAACAGCTGATAGGGGAAAAATTGCCAAGAAAGGTTATAAAAATACCAATTCTAATTCTAAAAATTATTAAAAATTCTAATTGTAACTGTCTCGTAAGAATATTGCCGTACCCATGCATGGGTAGGTACGGTAAACCTGGCCATGGTGTAGAGAGTATAATTGCATGCATTGTAGGTTATTTGCAACTGTTATTTGTTGTGCTCAGACAGAAAATAAATGTTCACTATTTCATCGTCGCCATTCTCTCTTCTGCAGCTTGTTATAAATTTTACTGATGGCACATTACGAAGAAAATTATGATATGTTATCATGTCTATCAGCGCTGATTTACTTTCTCCCACAACAAAAATGGTCTTGCAGCGAAGAAAACCATAATCGAATTTGACACTTGCCGAAATTATGCTGACTTGTTACTGACAAGGTTTTGTCAAACAATCATCAAGGGTAAAGTAAAGGACCGATCCTGGTGTACGGCGTAGTCACCAGCCATTTCTTGGCCTAAAACTCTAATCGGAAAAGGAACAGTGACAGTAAAGGCTTCTCACGACTAAAAGTCAAACTAAAAAGTTAAAAGTAAAACTAAAAAATGAAAACAAGTGCCATCTAAAATATATTGAACAATTCTTTGACAATTTAGAATTCAACGATATATCTATTCTGTTTAAAATTGTCTCTTAAAAATATATTCATTGATTTATTATGAGTATATGAGATAGGTTTGGTGTTGATGTGATAAAGTTTGATTGAGTATGCCTTGTCTGATTATTGCCTCAGTCAGGTTGCTTCTCGTCACGTACCTGGCCTCGTCTTCGTAGAGTCGTATGTAGTATTAATATTGTAGTAGTCATGCCGTGTCTCAAGTTGCCTCTCCTCTCGTACTTCGCTTTCGTACTCGTTTCGTTCGTAGTATGCCGCGTCTCAGGCTGCCTCTCCTTCCTAGAGAGTTGCACGGGCTGACTTTTTACGGCCCGTGACCGCCCGTGCCCGTAGCAACTGAGCCCGTGACCGTCCGTGCCCGTAAATATTTTGCATGTCTAACCCGAGCCCGCCCGTGCCCGTAATGAGTTTGAGAAATCTGCCCGTGGGGGCCCGCGGGTGCCCGCGGGTCGAAAATGTACATACATACATACATGCATATATATATTTATATGTATAAGATATGAATATATAATAAAATATGTACATATATCAAAAATATGGAGTTGTTTTGCAAAAATATATACCTGTATATTGAGAATATATAGGTATATATATAGTTTAATTACCTAGCGGGCTATTACGGGCCCCCGCGGTCATCGTCAATTTAATGTAGCCCGCCCGAGCCCGCGCGTAACAATCTTTTAGCAGCCCGAGCCCACCCGTGCCCGTAAACTTTTTTTAAATGTGGCCCGAACCCGCCCAAACCCGTACGGGCCGGGTCGAAACCCGAAAGAGAAACTCGAGCCCGTGCAACTCTCTGTTCCTCTCCCACATGCTGTGATTGCCGTGTCTCAGGCTGCCTCTCCCACATGCCATTATTGCCGTGTCTCAGGCTGCCTCTCCTTCCTCTCCCACATGCCGTGATTGCCGTGTCTCAGGCTGCCTCTCCCACATGCCGTGATTGCCGTGTCTCAGGCTGCCTCTCCTTCCTCTCCCACATGCCGTGATTGCCGTGTCTCAGGCTGCCTCTGTAGTCGTAGTAAGTAACACTACTATACTAGTATAGTATAGTATATATGCTATGCCGCGTCTCAGGCTGCCTCTTCTGGTAGTCAGCAAAAGTGGGTGTATTGTTATTGTTACATAGGGTGACAGGGTGACGGCTAAGCTGTTAATGAACCTCTTAGTATGACTTCTGTTCTGTACATTGTTGTTATATCCTGGTTTCTTTTTACGTCTGTATAAAAATGTTTACGAAATTTTCTTTTAAACAATGTAACATTTTGCCTGTATGATTTGTCAGCAGTGTAATTTAATATTGTAAATGCAAAAATTCCACCACAAAATGTAAAATTGTTTATAGAGATACTAGTGAACCCAGCTAATGGGCAAATCTAGCACACAAGAGAAATTCAGCAGGCCACGCATCACAGTAATGAAAACAATTACGAAATTCGAAAGCATCCCATTAGCTTATTATGTTAACTTTGTAACTGCAAAGTATATTTAAATTAATATACTTTTATTTTCTACAGTGGTAGGTAAAATTAGCTGCAGCCACAAATTTCTGATAAAAAGGAATTTCCTACACCAAAATAATAACTGTGGATTGTAGCATCAAATACAGAGAACAATGAAAGACTCTATTTTCGAAAAAGATCCCTCAAAGTTACCAAAAAGCTCCCTTTGAAAATCAAAAAAATTCGACTCCCCGTGGATTTTGGAAAAACATACAAAATCCATGAGTATAACTTACGAATAAAATATTTTTAAAGAATAAATAGTGGTGTTACCAAGTACTGTTATTTATATTAATTCTACAAAAAGATGTCGCAACTGGCACAGGAATCAAGAGAGTAGTAAAAAGTAAACCCAGCTCTACTAAATTATAATGTTGAATAAGTTTGTCGATGTAGCAGAACCAGTTTGGATTAGAAGTTTTGAAATGCTATTTAATACGCACATTACTATCATTACGAAATGTTCCCTTTCGCTATAATCATTTCCATTCGATCACCCCTCACATTCAACCTATGTTTTCTATTATTATTATGATGTTATAATAATAATATGAAACAACTCATTTCGGTGGTTTAGAGGATTTGGGCTTGCGCATTTTGCTTTTTTGCTTTTAAGGAGCCTGCATATATTACGTGTGCAGTTGATGGGGGGAGGAGGTACTCAAAAGTATTTCAGTCAGCACTTGCGTTACATATCTGGGAGTGGGTTTTTGCGTTACCTAATATATGCGGGCTCCCTAGGCTCTCCCTACCACACGTACATACATAGACAGGTAAATTTATCAAGTCTACGATTATATATAGTGATTTTATGCTGTCAGTCGCAGTTACTTAATTTTGAATGTAAACAATTCATTACTCATTCAAGTATTATGTTCTTTCTTAAAATTAAAAAAATTCGCCTTTATTTATTTAATGATGCTTATCAACGTGTTATCATAGTATGTATCTAATTCTAATAACCTATAAATTGCTGTTTCTCCACTGCCACTCCTTTTGAGTTTTCAAAGTGGTAGTATTCAGATTTTCTATTAACAAGTTTAGCAAAAGGGGATTTTTTGAAATAGGCATCACTTTTCCAGGTGAAACTTCAAATGAGCACTGTTTTATGGGGTTTCTACAAATATTTGAGCACTGCTGACATATCATCTTCGGTTAGGTTATCATCGACTTGGTTCCCATAAGGTAACCGAGTCGATGTAAATATCGTAGGACATGTCAACTTTGTCAACCCAAATATCTTTATCGAAAAGATTTAGTTTATTTTTTAAATCGACAAATTCCTTCAAGTGAACATCTGAAGCATCGTCGTTGTACCGAATGAATTTTACGTCTTCAACCTGAAGTTCTTTTGGGGACACTCGATAGCCATGTCGCAAAATTAAGGAGCACTCGTTTAAATGAAGATATTCAACCGAAGGGATTTCTTCTACTTGCACGGTGAATTTTCTATTGCAATGTGATGCCAGGGCAGAAAATCTATTTTCATTTACAGCCGTTCGCTGATTGATACCAAATACTAAATTATTTTTGTTGCTACTCCCACTAAATTTTAATTTTCGGATTTGCATGAAATTGAAAAACTCATTTAAATGAAATTCTGTATCTTCTCCTGCGTTTTTATTTGCCCGAATGAAATTGATGGCTTGCAACCCAAGCTCCTTGGGTGTCACTTTGGTAAAGTTTTTATCTACTAAAATTGTACAACCGTTTAAATAAAGAAAGCGCCGACGAGCCACGTCGTTTAATGAAATGATAATGTCCGTGTAGCAGTTTAAATGTAAAAAACGCATATTTTTACCCACAATTTCCGAAGACATTCTGTATATTTGTAAAATACTAGCCGTTTGATCAAGAAACAAAACCCGATTCGAAATAAGTCTTTCTAAATTGGTTGGTAGTTCGTTTTTTTGAATACAACAATCCCATAGTTCAATCCCTTTTGTGTTTCTATTTAATTCCAATTCCAATCTGACATTCCCGTTAGGGAAAGTAAAAAAATATCCTTGAATATTTGATTTTTTGAGGATACTAATCAGATATGTCAAATTTAATAGCTGTAAACTTTGATTTTCTTTCCTGAACTTAATAAGTTCGAAAATATCTTCGAAAACGTCAGATGCTAGATTGTATTCTAATGAAGTAAGTCGAAGAAAAAATATTTGAGTTTTAACCATCAATTTGTCAACAGATCGAATTAGGGCCAAAAGGATATCAAATTCTACATTTTCGGATATTTGAGTTGGTTTTTCAACTTTATGGTAAAGCTTTTCTAGTAGATCTAACGCATCTTCAAGTTTACCACATTTGCTGAGTCATATTCCATGATTGACAGTCGCTGTTGGAGATTGGAGCTCGTCGCTCAGATATACTTTGTTTGCTGGCTGACTGTAACACTTTTGGGTACCTACTCCCCCAACAACTGCACACGTAATATATGCAGGTTCCTTAAAAGCAAAATGTGCATACTCATGCATTTCCTCTAAACCAACGTAATGAGTGGTTTCATAAATCATTATAAATGAAAACAATACTTGAAAGTAGAAATTTACTTAAGTAGATTATTGGTGATTGAGTGGAATTGATTAGCAAAGGGGACATTTTGTAAACATGGGTTTTTCAAAATATAGGAAATTCCATAAATAAAGCTCAAGTACAGGTGATTGGGAAGCATCTATGACTATACTATTTACTAATTTCGAGGTATTGCGAATTTGAATTTAAAACCTTAATATCTCGAAATTGGAGATGAATATGAATAAACGCAGAATACCACACCTCAACCAGGTTTTTCTGCGATTTCGGAGTCCAATTTTGTCGTTCTAAGACCAGTATTCTCGGAGAAATTTTAAGTTTGCCAAAAAAAGTTAAGGACTAATTTGATAGTCGAACTCACCATAGACGAATCGACTGCTACAATATATCGACAAACTTATTTAGCATTTTTTAATAGACCTGGTGTTACTTTTACTGTCCCCTAGATTTCTTTCTACCAGTTTGAACACCTTTTATGGAGAATTGAATAACAGTTTTGATTATAACATAATAACTTAAGGGAAATACCGATTATTTTTTTGGAATTGTTTTTATTGTTGTGATGGGTGGCCTACTGAAATTCTCTTGAGTGCTAGGTTTGCCCCGCTTAGCTGGTTTCACTAGTAAATAATAATAATAATACATGGCCGGAGTAGGGAAATTTTTTTTCAAAGATCGATTTGGAGTGGTTTGTCTGGGTTTTTGACACTTTTAAGCATATCCCCAGAGAGAAGAAAAGTTCCACAGCGACTTTTATGAAAAAATTGCGTGTGTTATACTTTTGTTTTGATTTTTAAATCAAGTTTGAAAACCACCAAAAACCGACGATTTTTGGCCTCATAACTTAGCCCTCGCCGACGACAGTTTATGGGACATACCCATTAACATTACTTGTTAGCCTACAATTATAATGCAGGTCGATATAATACTATCTACATTAAACTTTTAGAATAATTGGGGTACCCATAGGCCTGTTAGGGTCTATGGATACCCCAATTTTAATTTTTAGGCCACATTATGCACAAAACGTTAAAATTTTCATTTTTAAACCACAAAGTAAATCATGAAAAGAATACATTTTTATCTTTTCCAATAATACAAAAGCAATAATGAGGGTGTATACCTATATCAAAAATGAAACCATTGAAATTAATGAATGAAAATCACTATTGAGTTTTTAGTCAGAATTAGCGTTTTCATCGCATTTAATAATAATTCTAATAAAAAAGAGAAATAATTTTGAAAAACTCAAAAGGGGGCCATGTGAGGAAATCGTTTGCGAGACGAATAGCGCCGGTTTTATGAAAATCGGTCAAGTAGTTTAGAAATGAATCATAGATGAACAACATAAGGCGGAAAAACTTAAAAACGGCGGGTTTTCAAAAAAAATCCTAAAATTGGTTTTTTCATATCACTAAGTAGATTAGAATCTGAAAGTAACAACTTTGGCTGTGACATTTTGTTCCCAGCCTACGTGGTCTCTTATGCATTTACTCTCAGTCATGGAAACTGTCATTATTTTCTGTCAGTAGCCTTAAATATTGTACCTTATTTTACTACCAACTTTCATTTATTTACTGCCATTTTGCTTTAATTTTTAAAAACAATTTCCTTTAAAGATAATGACAACATTTTAAAAATAATGACGTCTACTTTTTACTGACAAATTACATTAAAATAAAGACGGGTTAATTGGCAGCCTTATTTTATGCCATACGGTAGCTTTCGTTAACTTTTCGTTCAGATCCATTAGATCAATGCCATTCTCTTCGTTAAAACTGAGTTCTGACTGAATCATCTTTTTTCTTCAGCTCCAAAAGCAAATTATCTAATATTTCCAAGCTTCTTTCGTCTCTCCAAATTTTTCGAGACAAACGGCATAATCGTACAACGATGCAAAAGACTGGCTTTCGTGTGAAATGAATTTCGCCAAAGCAACTGCTTTATCAAAATTCCCAGAGGCAATTAATTTTTCTAGTTGTATCTGATCAATCAACTGGGCTCCAATATGCTTCGAAATTCTTTCTTGAGTTTTTCAAATGCATAAGTGTAAGGCTGCATTTTGTATTCCAAATAGCCTTCGCACTGCAAAATCTTCTTCAATACCTACTTTTCTTTCATTGTCTTTTTCATTGATCCTGATTGTTTGTTGTAAAAGTCTGTGTATGCTGAGAAGATCAACTTCAAAACTTTGACTACGGAAAAGAACCTTGTTCCGGAAACTGTCATTGTGTATCAGCTTTGTATCTGTCCCAGTTTTCGTTACTAGCGAATATTTCTCTAATAATTCAATAGCTTCCATTAAATCTGATTTCTTGATATTCCCAACACGTCGAAGAAATTCCGCATCCACATCATCTGGGCGAACGTAACCAAATATTGTGAATAAATCAAAAGCGATTTTTCCTTTCGGTCCCTTTAATTAAATCTAAAGAAATCTGCATGTTTTTATTTATTGTTTTCTCATAGTCATCAAATTTCTCGTTAAAAATATTGGCTGACGAGTCGACTTTGCTTATCATGTCCTTTATACCTAGTTTTCCATTATTAAGGGTGGCTACTGTCAGCTGGAGTGCTAAAGGCAAATTCCCCAGCATGTCACAAAATGTTTTTAATTCACTGTCTTTGAATTGTATGTCAGACTTTAATGCATTCTTAACAAATTCGTAGCTTTCGTTAATTCCAAATACATCCATCTGAAAATTGGTGATTGCGTGTCCCGTTTTATTGCACCATTCAATATTTCTTAATGTAATGATACAACGGAAATTTGATTTATTTTGCGGGAGTACATCTTTAATTCCAAGCTCACTTTGATATATTTCTGCATTGTCAAATACCCACAGGCATTTAGATTCCCACATTTTCTCAAAACATTTTCTCGCTAAATTTTTCAGATCTAGTTGAAGTGGCGGTAATTAATTTTTAAATCCCTGGCCAAGTCTTTAAATTATTTTAACAAACTTTCTTCACCACTGTCAATCCAAATGATATGTTCGTAATCGTCTTGGTAGTAATTAACAAACCATTTAGCTGTAAAAGTCTTCCCAATTCCACCTAAACCAGAAACTTTTGGTATTTTGAGTAATTACTACCATTTTATTGCTTGCTGCCAACAATAATTACATTATATGTTGATGTGTTCAATAATTGTTTTCCCATCCAATTTTCGTTCGTAGAACGCGTTCACAAGCACTTTCCTCTCTGGCCACCATTTTTGAATTAGTTTCTCTTCTGTTAATAATGAATTATCGTCACGATCCTGCTTGTTACCGATTTGATTCATATGTTTGCATATATGTTTTAATAATTCATTATTCTCCTTCTGCAAATGAACGGAGTGTTTCCTATCAGAATCTTTAGGCTTGATAATACCTTGAATAAATTCTTGAACAGCATTTGGTATTCGTCTCCAATCTTCTTGCAATTGTATACTGCAAAGTTATTTGCCTCAAACTTCTTAAACCTTTTCAGCAGTTCGGTTTTATTTTCAAATTTGAAGACATACCTAAATTCATTAATGCTAGGAACTTTCTTTTCGTTTGCATCTTGTTTAATATAAAATTTGCTCATTCCGTCTTCAAAAATATCCAATCCTCGTTTTTTACTTAGAGGTTGAAATGTTGAGCGTCCATTTAAAAATGCTTCAAGGAGATTCTCGGTAGTAAGTTGTTTATTTCCACTGCCATGTTCTGATAAGCAGTTGAATATTCGTCGAGTTGTGTCGTGGAAAAAGTCTAATTTATTGTTAGTGATGGTTTTCAAAAAATCTTTGTAAGTTATGCAAATGTAAATGTAGGACATTCCTGTGCTAACAATGACTTCGAATTCCTTCTCGGCGTTACTGTTTAATGTATTCGTCCAACTTAGAAGATTTTTTCTTTTCTTTGTCAAAATTCCCCAACACTACATTTCCAACCTTTTTTTCCATCAAACTCAAACCTGACTTTTGAACAACTTTCGACAATCCTTTAGCAATAACCCCAGCCAATGGTGCTGCACCTGTCGCAGATATGCCTGGCTGCAGCTGGCTTTTACTTGCGATCTTCTTTTTGAATGGGAAGCTCTTTAGAAATTAGAGAGTTGAAATTCTTTAAGAATACATTATATTTAAGAATATATTTTCCCGAGCAGATCCAATCTTCTAAAAGTTTTATTTTCTTCATCCAGTTCAAATTCTTTTTCGAAAATACTAGAACTAACAAAATAATTTTTAAGCAAATTTATTAAACAATCGTGACATTATTGAATTTGGTAGTTCATAGTTCATGTTTATTCAAGTGCCACTTAATCAGTTACAAACAAATTAATGAGTGCCTCCGTTTTCCACAAGTTAGCACCGAAGACAAGTTATCCATTCAATAATTGTCTTACTCCCAAAACAAGCCGAGTCGTTACCGTTATATATTTCGATTAGTCAGTTACATATTTACAACTTACAATAGCTTTGAGTTTTATATACGAATACAATATCATATATCAATGAAATTACGTAATTACAGAAACATATCTTTTCTCATATCTAGTATGAATGAATTTAGTTTTGTAGAAAAGACTTTTACCGAATCAGTTTTTGATTTAAGAGAAAGTGGGAGGGAGTTCCAAGAGTTGATGGCATAACAGAGCGGGCTCTTGGCAAAAAGGGCTGTGTTGTGCGGGAGTACCTACTATAAAGTTACTTACTCTTCTTTGATTTCCGATTTACAAACTGATGACGAAAAGCTTGGTAAATCGGGCTTCTACCTCATTGCCATTGATTGATGAATTTCCATTCGGACTCTTACTAAAATCAATAATATTTAAACGGGCACAAAAACTTTCCAAATACAAATAAAATTGTCATTTAGTAGTTCACTAACCTAGTACGACCAACTTCCTTTGTGTTTCCAACGTGTTTCCCCATTCCCCATTTAATGGTCCTTTTGAAATCTGTAATTTTGGTGTTATGGCAATGTGTCTTAACGCATTTTTTTCATCTGAATATCCATTTTTCAAGTTTTCGTGGACTTCAAAATTATTTGGCTCCCTATATACGATAGTCAACTTATTAGTCAATTTTACATCAGTATATATTATTTAAATTAAAAAACCTATTTAATATCCTACCTATCATAATAAAACTGAACGAAACACTGTACACACATTTTGATTGAAGTAAGGCAATGGTTGCACAAATATCCATCAATGTTATTTATTAACTAGTGAACCCAGCTAAGGGGGAACTAAGCACTCAAAGGAATTTCAGCAGGCTACCCATCACAGTAACAAAAACAATTTCAAAAAAATCATTGGTACTTCACTAAGTTTATTTTGTTAACCAGTAATGTTATTTAATTCCACAAAAAAGGTGTGCAAACTGGCACAAAGAAATCAAAGGGACAGTAAAAAGTAAAACCAGCTCTACTAAAAAATGCTAAATAAGTTTGTCGATATAGCAGAACCAATTTGTATTTGGTTTTGAAATGCTAATTAATACGCACGATCATTATAAATATCCCCTTTCGCTAATAATTTTCATTCAATCACCAATAATCAACTTATTTGGTATTATTGTTTTGATTGTTATTATAATTATGAAACAACTCATTTCGAGAATTTAGAGGGAGTGGTCATGCGCACTTTTTAGTCTGCTTTTTAGCTTTCAAGGAACGTACATATATTACGTTTGCAGTTGATGGGAGGAGGAGGTGCCCAAAAGTGTTACAGTCAGCTCAGCACAAGGACCTGCGTTACACATGGGGAGGGAGTTTTACTTTACGTAATATGTGCAGGTTCCCTAGGCTGTCCTACCACACATAGTTACATACATCAAGGCCTAAAGTATAAACATAAACTGGCGCACGCGTATTGAATAATTAATGTTTTTAATAATGTACCCCAAAGCAGTTTACCCGAAGTCCCAAAGCGCTACGCGCAATTTTATCCTACTTTCCTTTGAATTTTTCGCTTCCAAACTGAGAAAAATTATTGCGCTACGCGCAATTTTATCCTGCTTTCCTTTGACTTTTTTCTTTTAAACCGAGAAAAATTATTGCGCCACGCGTAATTTTTATCCTGCTTTCCTTTGACTTTTTTACTTCTAAACTGTAAAAATTTCTAGCGCTACGCGCAATTTATCCGGTTTTCCTCTGAATTTTCCGATTCTAAATTGCAAAAATTTTCTTATGCGCAATTTTATAATTCTTCCTTTGACTTTTTGCTTCTAAATAGCAATATTCTACCGCTTCGTGTTTATTAGTTTATTCTTATCAATTTTCCCCTTCGTAATGCCAAAAGCCTTTATGGCGTAGCGCAACTACTTATTTTTATCCGTACCCCAAAACCGGGAAAAATTTTCCCCCAAAACTGGGAAGAATTTTGTTGGTACTTTGGATACTGGGAAGAAAACATAATTTCCACCAGCGGTCCACTATTAGCAAAGCGTCTTTGTCGGGTAAATTTGGAAGGCACCCGATAAAAGCATGTTGCGTGTGGTGGACGTCGGGTAAACTACATTGGGGCACATTATTAAATACCTTTGTATGTACGTATGTTTGTGTGTTTGTATGTACACATGGGCAAAGCCCCAGCCGTGATATTTTAGTAGCGGCGGCGGTTGATCCCCAATTTTTCATTGGCGGAGCCACCTTAGCCGAGGTTTATCGGCGGCGGCTGATAAATATCATTTTTAAAGTATGAACGCGAAGTTTGGAAACGCGTAGTGAAATATTCCTTATGTTTGTAAGTATGCTGCATACCAACTCACCATAGATGTAAACATCCCGTCGTATTTACCCAACATCCCATTCGGATGTGGGCTGGAAGGACATTTACTTAGATGTTGATGATGGGCTGGGTGGGATGGGTACAATATTAGTCTGGATGTGGATGGTCGTGATAGAATGGATGGGGTTGGTTATTACATCCTTTGGAGTGAATCGAGTGTGTTTTAGCAAACAAAGGGCATCGTAGTATCTAAGAAGCTTATGTTTACGACTACAAGGTTCGAAATAGCCCACCATAAGAAATTACATGCTATTTTTCTAATTAGCGTTCAAACGTAATAATATACAAATAAATGTACGAATTAAGCAACCTGTACGTAGATACCTGTAACGAAATATCCTTTAAGCTTTGATATCGAGTATGTTCGGTGTGCTGGATGAGAACCAATACCTTCCCATCCGGATGTCATGATGAGTTGGATGTTTATCAAAAGATATTCATCAATTACCTACCTATCTATATCATACCAATATTATAAAGCTGAGAGAATTACGCAATAAATAGAGGGATGGATGAAATTCGTGTTAGTACACTGCCCAGAGTTCAGTTTTAGCCGGCTAAAACCACATTTGCCCACCCACCCGGGTAAAAGGGGCAAAGTGGGTAGTGGGCAAAAGGGGCAAAAGTACCTAATATTCAAAATTTTGCGCCAATTTTTACATCCTTTAGTGTATCTATTAGCCCCATTTTGACTTTTGCCCCTTTTGCCCACTAGCCACCTATCAATTTACCCGCCCACTAGCCACTTTTACCCCCTAGCCACCTAGCCACTACCCACCGGCTAGTTGAACTCTGACACTGCCGCAGTGAATGTATGAAATTTTATGCGGTTGAAATCTTCAGCCTGTCATTGAATTTCGGGCTAATTTGTAGTCGCTAGAATATTACATGTTTCAACATTTTTCTAGCACATCTTATGTGCTAGGTTTCAACTAGTAGATAAATTTTCGGGCAAGCTCCAGTCCCGAAAAGAATATATAAATGCATTACGCATTAAATTACTGGGTACAATCATAGCATAGTTAACATATTATAATCATTTTTGGTATATTTTGTACAAGAAATAGTAAGGGTCACTAATAAGAATAAGTACACTGACTGACGGTCACCAGTACTAAATCAGGTTTTAAAGGATTTACAAAAAGATTGCAAAAAATGGATACAGTGAGAAGGAGAATTGTAGCCCTTTATTAATATTGTTATCATTTCTTATAGATAATTCGCATCAACATAACAAATATTGTATGCCAAAGTTATTCATAATTATTTTATGGCTATCAGGAAAAGACTTAAGAACGTCTAGTACTTATACACTTTAATAGAGAAAATATCCTCATTTCTGTCTGCAAACTTAAAATACCAAAAGCAAGTCGTGTCTTGATTATTATTAAATCGAAAGATATAAATAATAACATATATGATATCCCTTAACATTAGTAACATGCTACATCAAAACCTGTTATCGTCATGTGTCAGTTGAGAATGGAAGCAATCTTGAGATGCATATGAAAGGATTACATAGCCTGTTGGTCCAAGCCCCTCATGCTGTTGTGGATGAAAACGGAGCTTAGTAATCGACTCCAGGCAAAAACAGAAAAGTTGTCTCTCAAGGTCGTTTCGTCATCTCCAACTTGCAACGTTTCATTACAATCCATGAGCAAAACCGCAATTTCTTATTTTTCCTTCGTGGTGAATGAATATCGGCTCAGACCAAATATTTATACCTCCTTTGCTTTGTATTCGATTATTTTCAAAAACTTCATTTTTTGATTTTAAGGAGTTTTCAAACAAATCTTTTTCTTCAGTATTTTGCATATAATAAAGGAATTTATCCAGAAGAAAAGATTTCCCAGATCGTCTGGGTCCACTGATTGAATAAATTGCAAAACGACAGGAACCGATTTTCGATAGTATTTCAAATAAAACATCCGTGTCCAAATTAAAAGATTGCTCTTTTGGACCCAGAATTTGCACAACTCTTTCATTCATGGTACCTTATATCATAAATAATACAAAAGTTAATTGAATAATTACTTATACAAAATCGAGTTATTAATCCCATGTGCAATAGTGAATTAATATACATTTAATTTGGTTATTTATAAATAAGTTTTAAAGTTATATCTGAGTATAAAATAAAAATCATGAAAGTTAATTCAGTTATTATCATGCCATTTAAAAATGTTCCAATGATTAATATAAGTACTTGATCGTCAATGTATTATACAGGCATAAAACAATTGGACGAAAAATAATGCTGCGCCTCATTTTAGCCTAGTTTAACATGGAGCCTGGGGCGCAGGATTTTTTTTCGTCCAGATTTAAAAAAACTAGGGAGTAACTACTAATTAATTAATGTAAACGTATTAATATCAATATGTATACGTTCGCCTCACCGGTTAATGCGTAGGGTAGTTAAAATGTTAGACTACAGTTATATAACTAACATTTAGGATGATTATTAAAGGTGAATAGTTAGTGTGAGAAAACGGAGTTCACATCTCCCTGCAGCAATGCAAATGACATACTGAATGAAACTTGCGAATCTCTTGCATATATTATTATTATTGTGACTGGTTTCTGACTTTCGGTTTCTGATATGAGAGGTGAGTTACTCCAGTGTTGCAAATTCTTTCACAGTTTTGCTTAACGCATAATAATATGACTTGCTATGGCTGATAAAATATTATGGAATGCATACAATATCTATATCAGAATTCATATGTAATTCAAAGTAATGCATACGTCGTTTTTGTTCCAACGAAAACACTAATTACCTTACGATTTCCATGCATTGATATCTGACTTTTGTTTCCAATTCTACAGCAGGTACTTGTTTTACCTCCACAGCCAAACTGTCGGAGTTTTTATTTGTCTTTCTGAAGTCCAACCTTCTCTTCGAGAGTTTTAGTGAAGCATCTTTCAATTCTCATCTATAGGAAAATTATCATGTGCACACGCATATCAGCTTGCTCTTAAAAATTTTTTACGTCTGCACTTCATTCAATTGTACCTTGTATATATCATTTTTTTTCCTAGTCTACTATCTATATGCATGTATCCACTTTTGTTTCTGAGGATATTGGTTTCTGTAATGCGTCAAGGTGTGTTACTTGTTGTGCCTTCTGATTAGTATACATTTATACCGGGCCGGGCTTGATTTCTCAAGCACATGTAATGCAGTGTTGACATTGCACGACTTTAATATGAGTGCGTATGCTACCGTAAAACTATATTATATATATTCAAAATTCATGCTTACCATATGGATTTGGGTTTTTAATGGTAACTAACGGTAAATGCAATAAATTCATGGAATTTAAATATTTGATACAAACTTTATTGTTAATTCCTTGGTCAAATATTATTGACTTTTATCGTTGTTTGAGTGGAATTTAAAGGAAAAGTTAAAAGAAATACAATATGCTTGAAAGTCATATAGGCGGTGTTATTGAAATAAACTGTAAAATTAAATAAGTAAAATCTTATTACGTATGTTTATAAATAGTCAAAAATTTTAATAATTTTTTCCAGAGAAAATTGTCTCAATCATCTTTATTTAAAATAAATTTACTTTAGCCTATTATAATACTTAATGTTAGTACTAGGGATAATATGACTGTATTTTATGAAAGTAGTAAATGAAATGAAGCAAAACGTTTATTTAGTACTATTTATTAATAATATTTTACGGTATCAGTGTACAAACCACTTTGGTGTAAAAAATGATTGATAATGTATTTAGGTATAATTCACAAAATAACAACTTTTTATTTCCGATACAGATTAAGTACTGAAAATAATGTAATAGGTAGGTGTAGGTAGGTGTGTGTAAAGTTCATCACAAACGAGACAAAAGCAAAAACTACTTATTAGTTTGACAGGATTGGGGTGTATGCAAAGGAATGTAGGTTACTGGAGTTATGAACTCCGCGGCATCAAGGAAATGACGTTGGTTAGGAATTTAGGTGGACGGTTAAGACGAGTTAAATGTACATAATCTCTTCACATCTCTCATCAAATATAATTATTACATATTAAGTATAAAAGTTTTGCAATTTTTACTTTTTTAATTGAGGTTGTCAGAAAAAGAAGTAACAGTTTCAGAAAGGACAGAATTGGACACTCATTATTTTTGCAAAATAATGAAGTATCTATGGGCACGATTTAAAATACACAGAGTCATAGAAATTTACCATACAGCAAAATGAAAATGGCATAAAAGAGACGACTTTTTTGGAAAACTTGGATCTAGTCCGAGAATATTGGTAGTTGAAAGACGAAGTTGGTCTCTAAAAACGCAGAAAATGTCAATTTATAGCAGATTGCAATTAGATTCCTAATTGCTACGACATGTTAATTGATTTCATGGGAAAATTGCATAAACTCGCAGACGAAGGTAAAAATTAGAAATCTAAGTGCGATCTGCTATATATCGTCATTAGAAACCATACCTAGCTGTTAAGAAAAACTAGATACAGTAAACGTTCTTCCATAAATGCCAAATTGTCTAGGCACTTTAAATACCATGGTTAACTAACAAGGTTCTTTTCCGATATTTTACATCCGTCTTTCGGCTATACTATGTAAAATATTTACTTACAAATAGTCGTACAGTGCTAAAAGATACCCTTTGAAATAACGTTTTGATAAAGTTATAAGGTTTTGACGTCGGAAAATTAAAACAATAATTATGGTATGAAAATTGATTTCCTTACTGAAAATTTTGACTTTTTAACCTTTTAATATCCCGAAAAGTAGGCTTTTTGGTCATAATTGCTTGGTCTTTATTAGATGGAAAAAATGTTAGGCTAATTCCTGGTATAACGCCGTTCAAAGGATAACCCATTTTAAAGGTATCATTCAATATATCACGAATATGAGATTTATTTTGGAGACATCAAGCCCAAATAAAAAAGTCATAGTCAGTCAAAGTACAAAATGTGATTGTTTGGATGACCACAATTTCATGAACCGGTCACAGGTTGTTTATAACTTTCATGTTTGGGTTTAACGTTAAAGGTTTTCATCATAATGTCTTCAGTTTTGTAGGATTTCCATTATTTTTGCTAAATTAACCTACTCAAGAAATACTTCGAAGAAAATGATCTAAAGGTAAACCTGGGAAAGACTAAAGTGGTAATTTTCCGGAATAACAAGATACTGCGCAATACGCCAAAGTTCTTCTGGGGTGAAACAGAGATAGAAATTGCGGAATCCTACTGCTATCTTGGTGTAACCTTCTATGGTCAATACTCGAACAACAATATGGCGGATATATTCCTAGAAAAAGCAAAATCGGCTGAGGGCTCACTATTTTCTGTGTTCCACAAGTGCAAACTAAAATCATTCTACAACAGATACGCATCATTTAACTCGCTAGTGAGATCAGTGCTAACATATTGTGCGCCAGTTTGGGGTGTCTTTTCACTAAATAGATTGGTAATCTTTCAAATAGACTTCCTTCGACGGTTGTTCAATCTTCCTAGAAGCACCCCTCATTGGGTCCTCAGAATGGAGACACTTGTTATGCCAATGGAAGTGTTCATGACCAAGCTAACACTATATTTCTGAGTAAAAATTCTAAGGAGAGAAAAAGACAGCCTGGTGTACCAAAGTTATTTAACAGTGAAAACTTGTAAGTATAAAAATAATTGGTACAAGGGAATATGTAACCTACTTGCAATGTGTGAAATAGATCAGACATGGGATACCAATGAATATGGTGTAGTGGATTTTAAATTATTGGAACACAAAATAAGAAAAGGTCTAAGAATATTGCATGATAACTTAATGTCAATAGATATAGTTAAAATGAATGAAAGTAAAATGTTAAGTTCATACTCGAGGGAAAAAAACGCATATTCTGCGTCAGGACTATTTGGATTTCGATCTAGATTGGAATGTTATCAGGCTTCATTTGCAGTTAAAATTAAATATAAACCATGTAACTCCAACAGGAAAGTCTCTTAAGTTAAAATCTCTAGAACATTTATACGATAATAGTATTAATAATGAATGTCCATTGTGTAACCTTAATGAACCAGAATCAATTGAACATATTATATTTAAATGTCCACATTACAAATGCTGCTACAATGTATATTTAAAAAATTATAATTTAGAAAATATGTCAGATATATCTAAACCCTACCAGAGATTTATTACGAAACATGTACCTGTTTTGGTTAGAGGTTGAAAGGATTCGACGAACATATCTTGAGGATTCAGAATTTTGTACTAACTAAAATTGATACTATCAGGCATATATAAAAACGTATTTTTTCTGTTTTGTTGTCTCGTATTTATATACATACATTTGTAATGAAGTTGCCAGTGTGTCTATCTATGAAATATGTACTAACTTAAAATTTAACAAATCGATGTAAGGGCTAAAGGCCAAATCATCTGAAAATAAAAACCTATCTATCTATCATTATTTTTGCTAGATTGAGTTTAAAATAGGTAACACATTGGTAACATTAACTGTTGTGACCTAGTTTTATTATCTCGAGTTTTGATAGGCTTAATTTTGTAACAATAATTTTTTGTTATTACCAGCAATGAAAGACAAAATTTTCTTTTGGAGCTATTTACAGCTTTGTTTGGACTATTGGTAGACAATTATTAAAATTTTATTTTTATAGCTGCTGGGAGCAAAACAAAGATAACTGTTTTAATTCCTACCAAAAACGCTGTTATTTGTTACGCCGCTTTTTAAGAATCGGCATTGGCTTCAAAACCGTATCAAATTTTCGTATCGGCTAAGACAAGTTTTTGGTGTCAAATATCGGTTAAAACAATAATTCCACATTCTTTGCTCAGCAAATTTAAATACTAATTACGAATCTCGCATAATTTTTTGAGCTACTTTTATGCTAGAAATCATATAGAATTTGGTTATGGAAATCTGTAATTTCATTGGCATTGGTTAATCGAAAAAAATTTCCAGCAAACACAATCGCTTTTGAATGTGGTCTGATGTTGAAATCCCCCAAAGATTTGATCTTTTAATAATACATTCGCGCATGCGCATTTCAATCATAAGCCACACGCCACGGCAAAGAACATAGTTACATGCATACATGCGACATACATACGATCAGCTTTATTTATTTTGATGTGTGTGGAATCCCTTGACGGCTGGCACCTCCACAAAATGTCGGTCGGCTCCAATGGAATTGATTTTTGTTTAATGGGGAATACAATATAGTAGGGTTTAGGATTACGACTGTTTGGGATGAGACGTTTTGGGATTAAGATGGTTTTGGTTGCGACGGTTTGGGTTGTGACGGTTTAAGTGTGATGGTCTGTGCTTAGACGGCTTGGATTGAGAACGTTTGGGTTGAGATGGTTTGGATTGAGAACGTTTGGGTTGAGATAGTTCGGATTGAGAACGTTTGGGTTGAGATGGTTTGGGTTGAGACGGTTTGGACTAAAAACGTTTGGGTTGAGATGGTTTGGATTGAGAACTTTTGGGTAAAGATGGTTTGGATTGATAACGTTTGGGTTGAGACGTATTAATTGAGCCGTTTTGGATTCAAAAAGGTTGGGGTTGAGAGACAATTAAAAAAGAAACCGTTTGGATTGAGACGGCTTAGGTTAAAAAGCTTTGAGTGGAGAAGTTTTGAATTAAGACCGTTTAAGATGAGACGGTTTGGGTTGAAACAGTTTGGGTATAGACGATTTGAGTTGAGGCAACCATTTTAATTCCCCATTATATTGTTGCGAAGTTGTTTATAATTCCAATACATTAAATAAACTATTTGATTAGGTTGGAACACGTTCGGAATATATTAGATCGCTACTGCCATAAAGACATTTCAGCCATCAAGGAACAAGCATCATCTTTGCTTACAAATATCTATGTTATTGAAGAATATCCTACATATGAGATTACTTAAATATTATAAGTGATAATCTTATTAGATTGTTTTTCACAGAAGAGAATAATTTCCATCGATCTTAGACATCATGATGTCCGATGAATTTATTACTGAGTTGAAGGCTCAAGCATATTTATAAGTGATAATATAGGTCCGATAGCCGGATCATTGATTCTTAAGGAAACAAAATAATAGTGGGACACATACATATATGGTGTCTATTTTCATTCTCCAATATATTGTTGCGAAGGTTGTGTATACTTCCAATGGTATAACATTATATAAGCTATTTAATTAGGTTAGAAGACGTTAGGAATACATTAGTACGCTACTGCCATAAGGCGATTTCAACGATAAACCATCAACGAAGAAGCATCATCTTTGCTTTCAAATATCAATGTTGTTGAAGAATATACTACATTTGGGTATACATAACTATTATAAGTGATGATCTTAATAGATTGTTTTTCACAGTAAAAAATAACTTCCATTGATCTTAGATATCATGATATCCGGTTAATGCATTTCTGAGTTGATGGCTCAAACATATTAATAAATGTTAATAAAGGTCCGATAGCCGGATCTTTAATACCTACGGAAACAAAATAATTGTCGAAGACAAACATGTATAGTATCTATTTTCATTCTCCAATATAATGTTGCGAAGGTTGTGTATAATTCCAATAGTATAACATTATATAAACTATATAATTAGGTTAGAACAAGTTCGGAATATATTAGAACGCTACTGCCATAAGGCGATTTCAACGATCAACCATCAAGGAAGAAGCATCATCTTTGGTTTCAAATATCAATGTTATTGAAGAATATCCTACATATGGGATTACATAAATATTATAGGTGGTGATCTTATTAGATTGTTTTTCACAGAAGAGAATAATTTCCATCGATCTTAGACATCATGATGTCCGATGAATTTATTACTGAGTTGAAGGCTCAAACATATTTATAAGTGATAATATAGGTCCGATAGCCGGATCATTGATTCTTAAGGAAACAAAATAATAGTGGGACACATACATATATGGTGTCCATTTTAATTCTCCAATATATTGTTGCGAAGGTTGTGTATAATTCCAATGGTATAACATTATATAAGCTATTTAATTAGGTTAGAAGACGTTGGGAATATATTAGTACGCTAGTGCCATAAGGCGATTTCAACGATAAACCATCAACGAAGCAGCATTATCTTTGCTTTCAAATATCAATGTCGTTGAAGAATATACTACATTTGGATATACTTAATTATTATAAGTGATGATTTTAATAGATTGTTTTTCACAGTAAAAAACAACTTCCATTGATCTTAGATATCATGATATCCGGTTAATGCATTTCTGAGTTGATGGCTCAAACATATTAATAAATGTTAATAAAGGTCCGATAGCCGGATCTTTGGATACCGGATACCTACGGAAACAAAATAATTGTCGAAGACAAACATGTATAGTATCTATTTTCATACTCCAATATGTTGTTGCGATAATTGTGTATAATTCCAATGGTATAACGTTAAAACAACTATTTAGTTAGGTTAGAACACGTTCGGAGTATATTAGAACGCTAGTGCCATAAGGCGATTCCAACGATCAACCATCAAGGAAGAAGCATCATCTTTGCTTTCAAATATCAATGTTATTGAAGAATATCCTTTATATGGGATTACATAAATATTATAAGTGGTGATCTTATTAGATTGCTTTTCACAGAAGAGAATAATCTCCATCGATCTTAGACATCATGATGTCCGATGAATTTATTACTGAGTTGAAGGCTCAAACATATTTATAAGTGATAATATAGGTCCGATAGCCGGATCATTGATTCTTAAGGAAACAAAATAATAGTG
This sequence comes from Tomocerus qinae, assembly GCA_020055645.1. NCBI lineage: Eukaryota > Metazoa > Arthropoda > Collembola > Entomobryomorpha > Tomoceridae > Tomocerus > Tomocerus qinae. The sequence goes on from CM034546.1 coordinate 65,268,352, forward strand.
GGACACATACATATATAGTGTCCATTTTCATTCTCCAATATAATGTTGCGAAGGTTGTGTATAATTCCAATAGTATAACATTATATAAACTATATAATTAGGTTAGAACAAGTTCGGAATATATTAGAACGCTACTGCCATAAGGCGATTTCAACGATCAACCATCAAGGAAGAAGCATCATCTTTGGTTTCAAATATCAATGTTATTGAAGAATATCCTACATATGGGATTACATAAATATTATAGGTGGTGATCTTATTAGATTGTTTTTCACAGAAGAGAATAATTTCCATCGATCTTAGACATCATGATGTCCGATGAATTTATTACTGAGTTGAAGGCTCAAACATATTTATAAGTGATAATATAGGTCCGATAGCCGGATCATTGATTCTTAAGGAAACAAAATAATAGTGGGACACATACATATATGGTGTCCATTTTAATTCTCCAATATATTGTTGCGAAGGTTGTGTATAATTCCAATGGTATAACATTATATAAGCTATTTAATTAGGTTAGAAGACGTTGGGAATATATTAGTACGCTAGTGCCATAAGGCGATTTCAACGATAAACCCATCAACGAAGCAGCATTATCTTTGCTTTCAAATATCAATGTCGTTGAAGAATATACTACATTTGGATATACTTAATTATTATAAGTGATGATTTTAATAGATTGTTTTTCACAGTAAAAAACAACTTCCATTGATCTTAGATATCATGATATCCGGTTAATGCATTTCTGAGTTGATGGCTCAAACATATTAATAAATGTTAATCAAGGTCCGATAGCCGGATCTTTGGATACCGGATACCTACGGAAACAAAATAATTGTCGAAGACAAACATGTATAGTATCTATTTTCATACTCCAATATGTTGTTGCGATAATTGTGTATAATTCCAATGGTATAACGTTAAAACAACTATTTAGTTAGGTTAGAACACGTTCGGAGTATATTAGAACGCTAGTGCCATAAGGCGATTCCAACGATCAACCATCAAGGAAGAAGCATCATCTTTGCTTTCAAATATCAATGTTATTGAAGAATATCCTTTATATGGGATTACATAAATATTATAAGTGGTGATCTTATTAGATTGCTTTTCACAGAAGAGAATAATCTCCATCGATCTTAGACATCATGATGTCCGATGAATTTTTTACTGAGTTGAAGGCTCAAACATATTTATAAGTGATAATATAGGTCCGATAGCCGGATCATTGATACTTAAGGAAACAAAGTAATAGTTTGACATGCTCATTTTTAGTGTCTATTTTCATTCTCCAATATATTGTTGCGAAGGTTGTGTATAATTCCAATGGTATAACATTATATAAACTATTTAATTAGGTTAGAACACGTTCGGAATATATTAGAACGCTATTGCCATAAGGCGATTTCAACGATCAACCATCAAGGAAGAAGAATCACCTTTGCTTTCAAATATCAATGTCATTGAAGAGTATCCTACATATGTGATTACATTAATATTATAAGAAATGATCTTATTAGATAATTTTTCGCAGAAGAGAATAATTTCCATCGATCTTAGACATCATGATGTCCGATGAATTTATTACTGAGTTGAAGGCTCAAGCATATTTATAAGTGATAATATAGGTCCGATAGCCGGATCATTGATTCTTAAGGAAACAAAATAATAGTGGGACACATACAAATATACTGTCTATTTTCATTCTCCAATATATTGTTGCGAAGGTTGTGTATAATTCCAATGGTATAACATTATATAAACTATTTAATTAGGTTAGAACACGTTCGGAATATATTAGAACGCTATTGCCATAACGCGATTTCAACGATCAACCATTAAGGAAGAAGCATCAACTTTGCTTTCAAATATCAATGTCATTGAAGAATGTCCAACATATGGGAATACATAAATATTATAAGTGATGACCTTATTAGATAATTTTTCGCAGAAGAGAATAATTTCCATCGATCTTAGACATAATGATGTCCGATGAATTTTTTACTGAGTTGAAGGCTCAAACATATTTATAAGTGATAAAATAGGTCCGATAGCCGGATCATTGATACCTACGGAAACGAAATAATTGTCGAAGACAAACATGTATAGTATCTATTTTCATACTCCAATATGTTGTTGCGATAATTGTGTATAATTCCAATGGTATAACGTTAAAACAACTATTTAGTTAGGTTAGAATACGTTCGGAGTATATTAGAACGCTAGTGCCATAAGGCGATTCCAACGATCAACCATCAAGGAAGAAGCATCATCTTTGCTTTCAAATATCAATGTTAATGAAGAATATCCTTTATATGGGATTACATAAATATTATAAGTGGTGATCTTATTAGATTGCTTTTCACAGAAGAGAATAATCTCCATCGATCTTAGACATCATGATGTCCGATGGATTTTTTACTGTGTTGAAGGCTCAAACATATTTATAAGTGATAAAGTAGGTCCGATAGACGGATCATTGGTACTTAAGGAAACAAAGTAATAGTTGGACACGTACAAATATACTGTCTATTTTCATTCTCCAATATATTGTTGCGAAGGTTGTGTATAATTCCAATGGTATAACATTATATAAACTATTTAATTAGGTTAGAACACGTTCGGAATATATTAGAACGCTACTGCCATAAGGCGATTTCAACGATCAACCATCAAGGAAGAAGCATCATCTTTGCTTTCAAATATCAATGTTATTGAAGAATATCCTACATATGGGATTACATAAATATTATAAGTGATGATCTTATTAGATAATTCTTCGCAGAAGAGAATAATTTCCATCGATTTTAGACATCATGATGTCCGATGAATTTTTTACTGAATTGAATGTTCAAACATATTTAGAAGTGATAAAATAGGTCCGATAGCCGGATCATTGATACCTACGGAAACGAAATAATTGTCGAAGACAAACATGTATAGTATCTATTTTCATACTCCAATATGTTGTTGCGATAATTGTGTATAATTCCAATGGTATAACGTTAAAACAACTATTTAGTTAGGTTAGAACACGTTCGGAGTATATTAGAACGCTAATGCCATAAGGCGATTCCAACGATCAACCATCAAGGAAGAAGCATCATCTTTGCTTTCAAATATCAATGTTATTGAAGAATATCCTTTATATGGGATTACATAAATATTATAAGTGGTGATCTTATTAGATTGCTTTTCACAGAAGAGAATAATCTCCATCGATCTTAGACATCATGATGTCCGATGGATTTTTTACTGTGTTGAAGGCTCAAACATATTTATAAGTGATAAAGTAGGTCCGATAGACGGATCATTGGTACTTAAGGAAACAAAATAATAGCGGGATACATACATATATAGTGTCTATTTTCCTTCTCCAATATATTGTTGCGAAGGTTGTGTATAATTCCAATGGTATAACATTATATAAACTATTTAATTAGGTTAGAACACGATCGGAATCTATTATAATGCTACTGCCATAAAGCGATTTCAACGATCAACCATTAAGGAAGAAGCGTCAACTTTGCTTTCAAATATCAATGTTATTGAAGAATATCCTACATATGGGATTACATAAATATTATAAGTGGTGATTTTATCAGATAATTTTTCAAAGAAGAGAATAATTTCCATCGATCATAGACATCATGATGTCCGATGAATTTTTTACTGAGTTGAAGGCTCAAACATATTTATAAGTGATAATATAGGTCCGATAGCCGGATCATTGATACTTAAGGAAACAAAATAATAGTTGGACACGTTCATATATAGTGTCTATTTTCAATCTCCAATATATTGTTGCAAAGGTTGTGTATAATTCCAAGGGTATAACATTATATAAACTATTTAATCAGGGCATGAAAAACCCAAAAACCCGGGTTTTTGGGTTATTGGGTTTTTGGTTGGGTTTTTGGGTAGCAAAATTAGCAAAAACCCGGGTTTTTGCTATAAAATGGGGTAAAGTGAACACCCAAGGATTAGAGCAGAATACAAGAACTCTAGTTTAAAATATCCGTTATTCCAATTCCTTAATCTGCGAATCAACGTAATAGGCAAATGATACAAGTATTTATTTGTTTATCAATTTGTTTATTGTTGACATAATATGTTTACCTCAATATTTTAGAAATAAATGAAATATTTTCAATATAATAGTTTGAATTTCGTCTATATTAAGTCGCCTCCATACCTAATAATAACTACTATAACTTGCAAATCGAATATTTGATCAACATACTTTTGACATTTGAGTTTACCGTCAAATTACTACTAATCGAATCAACAAATTCTTTTACATTATAATAAAAGTCTTCTTCCAGATCGTCCACATAAAGAATCAAAATAAATATTATTTTAATTTGAATGTGGAACAATAATAGTAGAAGTCCAGTGAACCACAGTAGATGGCGGATGCTACTGCAAAAACCCAAAAACCCCAAAAACCCAGCAAAAACCCAAAAAGGCGGGTTTTTGGGTTTTTCCTAGGAAAAACCCTGCCTTTTTCATGCCCTGTATTTAATTAGGTTAGAACACGTTCGGAATATATTAGAACGCTACTGCCATAAGGCGATTACAACGATCAACCATTAAGGAAGAAGCATCAACTTTGCTTTCAAATATCAATGTCATTGAAGAATGTCCTACATATGGGAATACATAAATATTATAAGTGATGACCTTATTAGATAATTTTTCGCAGAAGAGAATAATTTCCATCGATCTTAGACATAATGATGTCCGATGAATTTTTTACTGAGTTGAAGGCTCAAACATATTTATAAGTGATAAAATAGGTCCGATAGCCGGATCATTGATACCTACGGAAACGAAATAATTGTCGAAGACAAACATGTATAGTATCTATTTTCATACTCCAATATGTTGTTGCGATAATTGTGTATAATTCCAATGGTATAACGTTAAAACAACTATTTAGTTAGGTTAGAACACGTTCGGAGTATATTAGAACGCTAGTGCCATAAGGCGATTCCAACGATCAACCATCAAGGAAGAAGCATCATCTTTGCTTTCAAATATCAATGTTATTGAAGAATATCCTTTATATGGGATTACATAAATATTATAAGTGGTGATCTTATTAGATTGCTTTTCACAGAAGAGAATAATCTCCATCGATCTTAGACATCATGATGTCCGATGGATTTTTTACTGTGTTGAAGGCTCAAACATATTTATAAGTGATAAAATAGGTCCGATAGCCGGATCATTGATACTTAAGGAAACAAAGTAATAGTTGGACACGTACAAATATACTGTCTATTTTCATTCTCCAATATATTGTTGCGAAGGTTGTGTATAATTCCAATGGTATAACATTATATAAACTATTTAATTAGGTTAGAACACGTTCGGAATATATTAGAACGCTATTGCCATAAGGCGATTTCAACGATCAACCATCAAGGAAGAAGCATCACCTTTGCTTTCAAATATCAATGTCATTGAAGAGTATCCTACATATGGGATTACATTAATATTATAAGAGATGATCTTATTAGATAATTTTTCGCAGAAGAGAATAATTTCCATCGATCTTAGACATCATGATGTCCGATGAATTTATTACTGAGTTGAAGGCTCAAACATATTTATAAGTGATAAAATAGGTCCGATAGCCGGATCATTGATACCTACGGAAACGAAATAATTGTCGAAGACAAACATGTATAATATCTATTTTCATACTCCAATATGTTGTTGCGATAATTGTTTATAATTCCAATGGTATAACGTTAAAACAACTATTTAGTTAGGTTAGAACACGTTCGGAGTATATTAGAACGCTAGTGCCATAAGGCGATTCCAACGATCAACCATCAAGGAAGAAGCATCATCTTTGCTTTCAAATATCAATGTTATTGAAGAATATCCTTTATATGGGATTACATAAATATTATAAGTGGTGATCTTATTAGATTGCTTTTCACAGAAGAGAATAATCTCCATCGATCTTAGACATCATGATGTCCGATGGATTTTTTACTGTGTTGAAGGCTCAAACATATTTATAAGTGATAAAATAGGTCCGATAGCCGGATCATTGATACTTAAGGAAACAAAGTAATAGTTGGACACGTACAAATATACTGTCTATTTTCATTCTCCAATGTATTGTTGCGAAGGTTGTGTATAATTCCAATGGTATAACATTATATAAACTATTTAATTAGGTTAGAACACGTTCGGAATATATTAGAACGCTATTGCCATAAGGCGATTTCAACGATCAACCATCAAGGAAGAAGCATCACCTTTGCTTTCAAATATCAATGTCATTGAAGAGTATCCTACATATGGGATTACATTAATATTATAAGAGATGATCTTATTAGATAATTTTTCGCAGAAGAGAATAATTTCCATCGATCTTAGACATCATGATGTCCGATGAATTTATTACTGAGTTGAAGGCTCAAACATATTTATAAGTGATAATATAGGTGCGATAGCCGAATCATTGGTACTTAAGGAAACAAAATAATAGTGGGATACATACATATATAATGTCTATTTTCATTCTCCAATATATTGTTACGAAGGTTGTGTATAATTCCAATGGTATAACATTATATAAATTATTTAATTTCGTTAGAACACGTTCGGAATATATTAGAACGCTACTGCCATAAGGCGATTACAACGATCAACCATTAAGGAAGAAGCACCAACTTTGCTTTCAAATATCAATGTCATTGAAGAATGTCCTACATATGGGAATACATAAATATTATAAGTGATGACCTTATTAGATAATTTTTCGCAGAAGAGAATAATTTCCATCGATCTTAGACATAATGATGTCCGATGAATTTTTTACTGAGTTGAAGGCTCAAACATATTTATAAGTGATAAAATAGGTCCGATAGCCGGATCATTGATACCTACGGAAACGAAATAATTGTCGAAGACAAACATGTATAGTATCTATTTTCATTCTCCAATATATTTTTGCGAAGGTTGTGTATAATTCCAATGGTATAACATTATATAAACTATTTAATTAGGTTAGAACACGTTCGGAATATATTAGAACGCTACTGCCATAAGGCGATTTCAACGATCAACCATCAACGAAGAAGCATCATCTTTGCTTTCAAATATCAATGTTATTGAAGAATATACTACATTTGGGTATACTTAAATATTGTAGGTGATGATCTTAATAGATTGTTTTTCACAGTAAAAAATAATTTCCATTGATCTTAGATATCATGATATCCGGTTAATGTATTTCTGAGTTGATGGCTCAAACATATTATTAAATGTTAATAAATGTCCGATAGCCGGATCTTCGATACTTAAGGAAACAAAATAATAGTGGGCCACATACATATATAGTGTCTATTTTCATTCTCCAATATAATGTTGCGAAGGCTGTGTATAATTCCAATGGTATAACATTATATAAACTATTTAATTAGATTAGAACACGTTCGGAATATATTAGAACGCTACTGCCATAAGGCGATTTCAACGATCAACCATCAAGGAAGAAGCTTCATCTTTGCTTTCAAATTATTATGTTATTAAAAAATATCCTACATATAGGATTACATATATATTATAAGTGCTGATCTTATTAGATAATTTTTCACAGAAGAAAATAATTTCCATCGATCTTAGACATCATGATGTCCGATGAATTTATTACTGAGTTGAAGGCTCAAACATATTAATAAGTGGTAATATATGTCCGATAGCCGGATCATTGATACTTAAGGAAACAAAATAATAAATGGACATGTTCATATATAGTGTCTATTTTCATTCTCCAATATATTGTTGCGAAGGTTGTGTACAATTCCAATAGTATAATATTATATAAACTATTTAATTAGTTTAGAACACGTTCGGAATATATTAGAACGCTACTGCCATAAGGCGATTTCATCGATCAACCATCAAGGAAGAAGCATCACCTTTGCTTTCAAATATCAATGTCATTGAAGAATTTCCAACATATGGGATTACATAAATATTATAAGTGGCTGGGATTGCTAGTCAACAAGGATAAAACAAAAGTCGTAATTTTCAGGAGGAAGGGGAGGATCAGGGAAGGAACAAAGTTTGAGTTGGATGGAGAGAGGCTGGAAATTGTAAATGAGTACAGATATCTAGGGGTAGTCCTTTCATCTAGCATACTATTCAGAAAAGCAGCAGAAGATAGAAGAATAAAAGCTATGGGGGCGATAGGAAAAATTGTAAACATACTCGCAAAGGGAAGGACTGATACGTTCGAGTCAATAAATAAACTGTACGAGTCAATAGCCAGAGCCTCATTATTATATGGATGCGAAATATGGGGATTGAGATACGTGGATATAATAGAAAGAGCACAAGCTTATTTCTATAAGAGAGTGCTAGGTCAAGACAGAAGCAAGGCAGGATATTTGATCAGGCTCGAGTGTGGCAGAATACACACTAAATGGAATGTCTTAGATAGGGCTTTAAGATACTGGAGGAGAGTCTGGCTTATGAAAGAGGACAGCCTACCAAGAGTAGCACTAACAGCGCTGATTAAAGCTGACGAGTCAGATAAAGAGGATCCAAAGTACAACTGGGCCTCGCAAATTAGATTAGAATTACAAAAAGGTGACTGTGTGGATATATGGAAGGCAAACATAACAGGAAATGATGACTGCAAAATTGTCTCGGAAATTATAAAGGACAAACTGCATGAAGAGGACAGACAACGAGTCTTATGTTCAAATAATAACTCGGCATATCAACATTTTAGCGTGCAAAAAGGCGAGCCAGCAGTATATTTAACTACAGCCTTAAACACAAACACTAAAAGGATAATTGCAGGATCTAGACTAGATGGGCATTATTTCAGAGTAGATGGTAAGTTATGCAAAATAAGTAGAGCACAAAATTGCAGTTATTGCAACCTAAATGTACAGGATTCCATTTATCATATTGCATGCGAGTGTACAATATTGAAAGCGAAGCAAATTAGTGATATGTTTAATGACTCAATGAGCCAAGTCGATAAAACAAAAGTATGGTGTGATATCTGTACAATAAGTAACAGAGAAGAAGGGGTGCTATTAGGCAAGCAGATCGAAGTGTGCTTAAGAACGAAAATTGAGTACGACGAGGAAACCAGGAAACTGTAGTGGTGTATATAACATAAATAAGGTAATTATAAAAATAATATTAATAACAACAGTACATAATTCTAAGATATAATATAAGAAATCTAGTGATAAGTATTTATATTAATAAAGAGTGTCTATATAAAAAAGTGGAGAGTAAGGGGTAGTGCATTAATGTGTGCAAAGATGAGATAGATCATAGTGCTGATATGAATAAATTTCTCTTGCAGAATGAACGGAGTAAGAGTTGTATTGCTGCTGTGCTGTCTAAACTGGACAAACGGCAATATAGATAAGAAGATTGCTGATATGAGAAATTTTGTCGAGCAAGCTAAGAAAATATTCGGAGAACCATATTCCTTCGCAAAGAAATATGGATTTGACTATGGTAACATTTATAATAGCCAACTACAATATTTGCTTCTCAATGCGTTCAGCAATGAGAAGCAAAGAGAATCAGATGACAGGCAAGAAAATTTGATGAGAGATGATTTAGTTAAGGAAAAATTTTACTATGAAATGATTTTTTTAGTGTTAGGGACAATTGCTAGTGGTGTCTGGGTAATAGTAGGGATACTCTGTAAGGGAGAGATCGTAAAAGCTAGGAGAGGTATTGGAGTGAGAGAGAGAAGATTAAACGAAATAGAATCTGGTATCAGGCTCCTGACACAAAAAATAGAGACAGGGGAAGAAGAACACGCAGAAATTGTCAGCATAAACTCGGTTAACAAACCTAGAGCAAACCGTAAAAAATAAGACCAGACAAGGTCAAGTATAAGAGCAATGTAGAGTGTACTATTGATATAGATATAATTATAGTTTAGATATATATAAGGTATATATAAGATTTATAAGTTATGTATAATCTGTACTATGTTATGCTTAAAGATATGGTTTAATGTATGTAACAATATTGTTAACTGGGGTCCATGGGCGAGAGCTCACAGGGACCGTCAAGAATATAAATAAAATAAATAAAATAAATAAATAAATATTATAAGTGATGATCTTATTAGATTGCTTTTCAAAGAAGAGAATAATCTCCATCGATCTTAGACATCATGATGTCCGACGGATTTTTTACTGTGTTGAATGCTCAAACATATTTATAAGTGATAAAATAGGTCCGATAGCCGGATCATTGATACTTAAGGAAACAAAGTAATAGTTTGACATGCTCATGTATAGTGTCTATTTTCATTCTCCAATATATTGTTGCGAAGGTTGTGTATAATTCCAATGGTATAACATTATATAAACTATTTAATTAGGTTAGAACACGTTCGGAATATATTAGAACGCTATTGCCATAAGGCGATTTCAACGATCAACCATCAAGGAAGAAGCATCACCTTTGCTTTCAAATATCAATGTCATTGAAGAGTATCCTACATATGTGATTACATTAATATTATAAGAGATGACCTTATTAGATAATTTTTCGCAGAAGAGAATAATTTCCATCGATCTTAGACATAATGATGTCCGATGAATTTTTTACTGAGTTGAAGGCTCAAACATATTTATAAGTGATAAAATAGGTCCGATAGCCGGATCATTGATACCTACGGAAACGAAATAATTGTCGAAGACAAACATGTATAGTATCTATTTTCATACTCCAATATGTTGTTGCGATAATTGTGTATAATTCCAATGGTATAACGTTAAAACAACTATTTAGTTAGGTTAGAACACGTTCGGAGTATATTAGAACGCTAGTGGCATAAGGCGATTCCAACGATCAACCATCAAGGAAGAAGCATCATCTTTGCTTTCAAATATCAATGTTATTGAAGAATATCCTTTATATGGGATTACATAAATATTATAAGTGGTGATCTTATTAGATTGCTTTTCACAGAAGAGAATAATCTCCATCGATCTTAGACATCATGATGTCCGACGGATTTTTTACTGTGTTGAATGCTCAAACATATTTATAAGTGATAAAATAGGTCCGATAGCCGGATCATTGATACTTAAGGAAACAAAGTAATAGTTTGACATGCTCATGTATAGTGTCTATTTTCATTCTCCAATATATTGTTGAGAAGGTTGTGTATAATTCCAATGGTATAACATTATATAAACTATTTAATTAGGTTAGAACACGTTCGGAATATATTAGAACGCTATTGCCATAAGTCGATTTCAACGATCAACCATCAAGGAAGAAGCATCACCTTTGCTTTCAAATATCAATGTCATTGAAGAGTATCCTACATATGTGATTACATTAATATTATAAGAGATGATCTTATTAGATAATTTTTCGCAGAAAAGAATAATTTCCATCGATCTTAGACATCATGATGTCCGATGAATTTATTACTGAGTTGAAGGCTCAAACATATTTATAAGCGATAATATAGGAGCGATAGCCGGATCATTGGTACTTAAGGAAACAAAATAATAGTGGGATACATACATATATAGTGTCTATTTTCATTCTCCAATATATTGTTACGAAGGTTGTGTATAAAACGCAATAGTATAACATTATATAAACTATTTAATTAGGTTAGAACACGTTCGGAATATATTAGAACGCTACTGCCATAAGGCGATTACAACGATCAACCATTAAAGGAAGAAGTATCAACTTTGCTTTCAAATATCAATGTCATTGAAGAATGTCCTACATATGGGAATACATAAATATTATAAGTGATGACCTTATTAGATAATTTTTCGCAGAAGAGAATAATTTCCATTGATCTTAGACATAAGGATGTCCGATGAATTTTTTACTGAGTTGAAGGCTCAAACATATTTATAAGTGATAAAATAGGTCCGATAGCCGGATCATTGATACCTACGGAAACGAAATAATTGTCGAAGACAAACATGTATAGTATCTATTTTCATACTCCAATATGTTGTTGCGATAATTGTGTATAATTCCAATGGTATAACGTTAAAACAACTATTTAGTTAGGTTAGAACACGGTCGGAGTATATTAGAACGCTAGTGCCATAAGGCGATTCCAACGATCAACCATCAAGGAAGAAGCATCATCTTTGCTTTCAAATATCAATGTTATTGAAGAATATCCTTTATATGGGATTACATAAATATTATAAGTGGTGATCTTATTAGATTGCTTTTCACAGAAGAGAATAATCTCCATTGATCTTAGATTACATGATGTCCGACGGATTTTTTACTGTGTTGAATGCTTAAACATATTTATAAGTGATAAAATAGGTCCGATAGCCGGATCATTGATACTTAAGGAAACAAAGTAATAGTTTCACATGCTCATGTATAGTGTCTATTTTCATTCTCCAATATATTGTTGCAAAGGTTGTGTATAATTCCAATGGTATAACATTATATAAACGATTTAATTAGGTTAGAACACGTTCGGAATATATTAGAACGCTATTGCCATAAGGCGATTTCAACGATCAACCATCAAGGAAGAAGAATCACCTTTGCTTTCAAATATCAATGTCATTGAAGAGTATCCTACATATGTGATTACATTAATATTATAAGAGATGATCTTATTAGATAATTTTTCGCAGAAGAGAATAATTTCCATCGATCTTAGACATCATGATGTCCGATGAATTTATTACTGAGTTGAAGGCTCAAACATATTTATAAGCGATAATATAGGTGCGATAGCCGGATCATTGGTACTTAAGGAAACAAAATAATAGTGGGATACATACATATATAGTGTCTATTTTCATTCTCCAATATATTGTTACGAAGGTTGTGTATAATCCCAATAGTATAACATTATATAAACTATTTAATTAGGTTAGAACACGTTCGGAATATATTAGAACGCTACTGCCATAAGGCGATTACAACGATCAACCATTAAAGGAAGAAGCATCAACTTTGCTTTCAAATATCAATGTCATTGAAGAATGTCCTACATATGGGAATACATAAATATTATAAGTGATGACCTTATTAGATAATTTTTCGCAGAAGAGAATAATTTCCATCGATCTTAGACATAATGATGTCCGATGAATTTTTTACTGAGTTGAAGGCTCAAACATATTTATAAGTGATAAAATAGGTCCGATAGCCGGATCATTGATACCTACGGAAACGAAATAATTGTCGAAGACAAACATGTATAGTATCTATTTTCATACTCCAATATGTTGTTGCGATAATTGTGTATAATTCCAATGGTATAACGTTAAAACAACTATTTAGTTAGGTTAGAACACGTTCGGAGTATATTAGAACGCTAGTGCCATAAGGCGATTCCAACGATCAACCATCAAGGAAGAAGCATCATCCTTGCTTTCAAATATCAATGTTATTGAAGAATATCCTTTATATGGGATTACATAAATATTATAAGTGGTGATCTTATTAGATTGCTTTTCACAGAAGAGAATAATCTCCATCGATCTTAGACATCATGATGTCCGACGGATTTTTTACTGTGTTGAATGCTCAAACATATTTATAAGTGATAAAATAGGTCCGATAGCCGGATCATTGATACTTAAGGAAACAAAGTAATAGTTTGACATGCTCATGTATAGTGTCTATTTTCATTCTCCAATATATTGTTGCGAAGGTTGTGTATAATTCCAATGGTATAACATTATATAAACGATTTAATTAGGTTAGAACACGTTCGGAATATATTAGAACGCTATTGCCATAAGGCGATTTCAACGATCAACCATCAAGGAAGAAGAATCACCTTTGCTTTCAAATATCAATGTCATTGAAGAGTATCCTACATATGTGATTACATTAATATTATAAGAGATGATCTTATTAGATAATTTTTCGCAGAAGAGAATAATTTCCATCGATCTTAGACATCATGATGTCCGATGAATTTATTACTGAGTTGAAGGCTCAAACATATTTATAAGCGATAATATAGGTGCGATAGCCGGATCATTGGTACTTAAGGAAACAAAATAATAGTGGGATACATACATATATAGTGTCTATTTTCATTCTCCAATATATTGTTACGAAGGTTGTGTATAATCCCAATAGTATAACATTATATAAACTATTTAATTAGGTTAGAACACGTTCGGAATATATTAGAACGCTACTGCCATAAGGCGATTACAACGATCAACCATTAAGGAAGAAGCATCAACTTTGCTTTCAAATATCAATGTCATTGAAGAATGTCCTACATATGGGAATACATAAATATTATAAGTGATGACCTTATTAGATAATTTTTCGCAGAAGAGAATAATTTCCATCGATCTTAGACATAATGATGTCCGATGAATTTTTTACTGAGTTGAAGGCTCAAACATATTTATAAGTGATAAAATAGGTCCGATAGCCGGATCATTGATACCTACGGAAACGAAATAATTGTCGAAGACAAACATGTATAGTATCTATTTTCATACTCCAATATGTTGTTGCGATAATTGTGTATAATTCCAATGGTATAACGTTAAAACAACTATTTAGTTAGGTTAGAACACGGTCGGAGTATATTAGAACGCTAGTGCCATAAGGCGATTCCAACGATCAACCATCAAGGAAGAAGCATCATCTTTGCTTTCAAATATCAATGTTATTGAAGAATATCCTTTATATGGGATTACATAAATATTATAAGTGGTGATCTTATTAGATTGCTTTTCACAGAAGAGAATAATCTCCATCGATCTTAGACATCATGATGTCCGACGGATTTTTTACTGTGTTGAATGCTCAAACATATTTATAAGTGATAAAATAGGTCCGATAGCCGGATCATTGATACTTAAGGAAACAAAGTAATAGTTTGACATGCTCATGTATAGTGTCTATTTTCATTCTCCAATATATTGTTGCGAAGGTTGTGTATAATTCCAATGGTATAACATTATATAAACTATTTAATTAGGTTAGAACACGTTCGGAATATATTAGAACGCTATTGCCATAAGGCGATTTCAACGATCAACCATCAAGGAAGAAGCATCACCTTTGCTTTCAAATATCAATGTCATTGAAGAATTTCCAACATATGGGATTACATAAATATTATAAGTGATCTTATTAGATAATTTTTCGCAGAAGAGAATAATTTCCACCGATCTTAGACATCATGATGTCCGATGAATTTATTACTGAGTTGAAGGCTCAAACATATTTATAAGTGATAATATAGGTGCGATAGCCGGATCATTGGTACTTAAGGAAAAAAAATAATAGTGGGATACATACATATATAGTGTCTATTTTCATTCTCCAATATATTGTTGCGAAGGTTGTGTATAATTCCAATGGTATAACATCATATAAACTATTTAATTAGGTTAGAACACGTTCGGAATATATTAGAACGCTATTGCCCTAAGGCGATTTCAACGATCAACCATCAAGGAAGAAGCATCATCTTTGCTTTCAAATATCAATGTCATTGAAGAATATCCTACATATGGGATTACATTAATATTATAAGTGATGATCTTATTAGATAATTTTTCGCAGAAGAGAATAATTTCCATCGATCTTAGACATCATGATGTCCGATAGATTTTTTACTGTGTTGAAGGCTCAAACATATTTATAAGTGATAAAATAGATCCGATAGCCGGATCATTGATACTTAAGGAAACAAAATAATAGTTGGACATGTTCATATATAGTGTCTATTTTCATTCTCCAATATATTGTTGCGAAGGTTGTGTATAATTCCAATGGTATAACATCATATAAACTATTTAATTAGGTTAGAACACGTTCGGAATATATTGGAACGCTACTGCCATAAGGCGATTTCAACGATCAACCATCAAGGAAGAAGCTTCATCTTTGCTTTCAAATATCAATGTTATTGAAGAATATCCTACATATGGGATTACATAAATATTATAAGTGATGATTTTATTGGATAATTTTTCGCAGAAGAGAATAATTTCCATCGATCTTAGACATCATGATGTCCGATGAATTTATTACTGAGTTGAAGGCTCAAACATATTTATAAGTGATAATATAGGTGCGATAGCCGGATCATTGATACTTAAGGAAGCAAAATAATAGTTGGACACGTACATATATAGTGTCTATTTTCATTCTCCAATATATTGTTGCGAAGGTTGTGTATAATTCCAATGGTATAACGTTAAAACAACTATTTAATTAGGTTAGAACACGTTCGGAATATATTAGAACGCTATTGCCCTAAGGCGATTTCAACGATCAACCATCAAGGAAGAAGCATCATCTTTGCTTTCAAATATCAATGTCATTGAAGAATATCCTACATATGGGATTACATTAATATTATAAGTGATGATCTTATTAGATAATTTTTCGCAGAAGAGAATAATTTCCATCGATCTTAGACATCATGATGTCCGATAGATTTTTTACTGTGTTGAAGGCTCAAACATATTTATAAGTGATAAAATAGATCCGATAGCCGGATCATTGATACTTAAGGAAACAAAATAATAGTTGGACATGTTCATATATAGTGTCTATTTTCATTCTCCAATATATTGTTGCGAAGGTTGTGTATAATTCCGATGGTATAACATTATATAAACTATTTAATTAGGTTAGAACACGTTCGGAATATATTAGAACGCTACTGCCATAAGGCTATTTCAACGATCAACCATCAACGAAGAAGCATCATCTTTGCTTTCAAATATCAATGTTATTGAAGAATATACTACATTTGGGTATACTTAAATATTATAAGTGATGATCTTAATAGATTGTTTTTCACAGTAAAAAATAATTTCCATTGATCTTAGATATCATGATATCCGGTTAATGTATTTCTGAGTTGATGGCTCAAACATATTATTAAATGTTAATAAATGTCCGATAGCCGGATCTTCGATACTTAAGGAAACAAAGTAATAGTTGGACACGTACAAATATACTGTCTATTTTCATTCTCCAATATAATGTTGCGAAGGTTGTGTATAATTCCAATGGGATAACATTATATAAACTATTTAATTAGATTAGAACATGTTCGGAATATATTAGAACGCTACTGCCATAAGGCGATTTCAACGATCAACCATCAAAGAAGAAGCTTCATCTTTGCTTTCAAATTATTATGTTATTAAAAAATATCCTACATATGGGATTACATATATATTATAAGTGCTGATCTTATTAGATAATTTTTCACAGAAGAAAATAATTTCCATCGATCTTAGACATCATGATGTCAGATGAATTTATTACTGAGTTGAAGGCTCAAACATATTTATAAGTGATAATATATGTCCGATAGCCGGATCATTGATACTTAAGGAAACAAAGTAATAGTTGGACACGTACAAATATACTGTCTATTTTCATTCTCCAATATATTGTTGCGAAGGTTGTGTATAATTCCAATGGTATAACATTATATAAACTATTTAATTAGGTTAGAACACGTTCGGAATATATTAGAACGCTACTGCCATAAGGCGATTTCAACGATCAACCATCAAGGAAGAAGCATCACCTTTGCTTTCAAATATCAATTATATTGAGGAACTAGTGAACCCAAGCCATATGGGCAAATCTAGCACCACCCATCACAGTAATAAAAACCATTTCGAAAACATCCCATTAGTGATCTTATGTTACCTGTGTAAATACAAAGTATATTTAAATTAATATGCATGTATTAATATGTATTTATGAATTTCCTACACCAGAATAATAACTGTAGATCGTAGCATCAAATGTCCAGGGAACTATAAAGACTCCATTTTTGAAACAAATCCCACAACAGTCACCAAAATGCTCCGTTTTTAAATCAGAATAAATAAGATTCTCCCTGTGATTTTGGAAATACGTACAAATTCTATGAGTACAGCTTACGAATAAATATTTTTAAAGAATAAATAGTTAGTTACCCAGTACTGTTATTTAATTCTACAAAATGGAGTGCAAGCTGGCACAAAGGAATCAAGGGGATCCAGGAGGTAATAATAAGTAAAACCAACTCTACTAAAAAGGCTAAATAAGTTTCTAGGATTTAGAACCAATTTGGGAGGAGTTTTAGAAATGCTAATTATACTTCACATTTTGCGCGGCAATTTTCAACGATCTAACCATCGCAAGCGGCGGTGTGTGGAAGAATGCTCGTATAATTACGATTATCTCAAATACAATCCCTGGTCATTGAATGGCAGGCTATCGCCTGCCCTCAAATCAGCGCCCAGAGATTATACCAGATAATCTATCAATTAATACGCACATTACGATCATTACGAAATGTTTCCTTTCGGCAATAATTTCCATCACAAAATAACCACCTTATGTAAATTTCTATTATTAGGGGCCGGGAGTGAAGCGGCCCCCCTCAAATCATATTTATAAGTGAAATTTTTATCAAAAATGACCTATAATTGCAAAATAATTTTTCGCGCTTTGAACAAATGTCTAGATACGTGCCTATTTTGGCATTCTCCAAGTACCATTGTTGCGAAGGTTGTGTAAAATTCCGATTATATAAGCTAATTATATAAACCTATTTAACCCATAGGTTGGACTTCTTTGTTTTATGAAATATGTATTGTATAGGCGCATGCGCATTGCAACAAAATGCCGCATTGTCCATGGCATAGATAGATGCATAGATACCTGCGACATAGGAATAAATAATTTTATTATATAGAGATATCCTACATATGGGATTACATATATATTATAAGTGCTGATCTTATTAGATAATTTTTCACAGAAGAAAATAATTTCCATTGATCTTAGACATAATGATGTCCAATGAATTTATTACTGAGTTGAAGGCTCAAACATATTTATAAGTGATAATATAGGTGCGATAGCCGGATCATTGATACTTAAGGAAGCAAAATAATAGTTGGACACGTACATATATACTGTCTACTTTCATTCTCCAATATATTGTTGCGAAGGTTGTGTACAATTCCAATGGTATAACATTAAATAAACTATTTAATTAGTTTAGAACACGTTCGGAATATATTAGAACGCTACTGCCATAAGGCGATTTCATCGATCAACCATCAAGGAAGAAGCATCACCTTTGCTTTCAAATATCAATGTCATTGAAGAATATCCTACATATGGGATTACATTAATATTATAAGAGATGATCTTATTAGATAATTTTTCGCAGAAGAGAATAATTTCCATCGATCTTAGACATCATGATGTCCGATAGATTTTTTACTGTGTTGAAGTCTCAAACATATTTATAAGTGATAAAATATATCCGATAGCCGGATCATTGATACTTAAGGAAACAAAATAATAGTTGGACATGTTCATATATAGTGTCTATTTTCATTCTCCAATATATTGTTGCGAAGGTTGTGTATAATTCCGATGGTATAACATTATATAAACTATTTAATTAGGTTAGAACACGTTCGGAATATATTAGAACGCTACTGCCATAAGGCGATTTCAACGATCAACCATCAACGAAGAAGCATCATCTTTGCTTTCAAATATCAATGTTATTGAAGAATATACTACATTTGGGTATACTTAAATATTATAAGTGATGATCTTAATAGATTGTTTTTCACAGTAAAAAATAATTTCCATTGATCTTAGATATCATGATATCCGGTTAATGTATTTCTGAGTTGATGGCTCAAACATATTATTAAATGTTAATAAATGTCCGATAGCCGGATCTTCGATACTTAAGGAAACAAAGTAATAGTTGGACACGTACAAATATACTGTCTATTTTCATTCTCCAATATAATGTTGCGAAGGTTGTGTATAATTCCAATGGGATAACATTATATAAACTATTTAATTAGATTAGAACATGTTCGGAATATATTAGAACGCTACTGCCATAAGGCGATTTCAACGATCAACCATCAAAGAAGAAGCTTCATCTTTGCTTTCAAATTATTATGTTATTAAAAAATATCCTACATATGGGATTACATATATATTATAAGTGCTGATCTTATTAGATAATTTTTCACAGAAGAAAATAATTTCCATCGATCTTAGACATCATGATGTCAGATGAATTTATTACTGAGTTGAAGGCTCAAACATATTTATAAGTGATAATATATGTCCGATAGCCGGATCTTCGATACTTAAGGAAACAAAGTAATAGTTGGACACGTACAAATATACTGTCTATTTTCATTCTCCAATATAATGTTGCGAAGGTTGTGTATAATTCCAATGGGATAACATTATATAAACTATTTAATTAGGTTAGAAGACGTTGTGAATATATTAGAACGCTACTGCCATAAGGCGATTTCAACGATCAACCATCAACGAAGAAGCATCATCTTTGCTTTCAAATATCAATTATATTGAGGAACTAGTGAACCCAGCCAAGGGGCAAATCTAGCACCACCCATCACAGTAATAAAAACCATTTCGAAAACATCCCATTAGGTTATTATGTTACCTTTGTAAATACAAAGTATATTTAAATTAATATGCATGTATTAATATGTATTTATGAATTTCCTACACCAGAATAATAACTGTAGATCGTAGCATCAAATTCAGGGAACTATAAAGACTCCATTTTTGAAACAAATCCCACAAAGTCACCAAAATGCTCCGTTTTTAAATCAGAAAAATAAGATTCTCCCCGGGATTTTGGAAATACGTACAAATTCTATGAGTACAGCTTACGAATAAATATTTTTAAAGAATAAATAGCTAGTTACCCAGTACTGTTATTTAATTCTACAAAAAGGAGTGCAAGCTGGCACAAAGGAATCAAGGGGATCCAGGAGGTAATAATAAGTAAAACCAACTCTACTAAAAAGGCTAAATAAGTTTCTAGATTTAACAGAACCAATTTGGAGTAGGAGTTTTGAAATGCTAATTATACTTCACATTTTGCGCGGCAATTTTCGACGCTCTAACCTCGCAAGCGGCGGTGTGTGGAAAATGCTCGTATAATTACGATTATCTGGCACAACAATCCCTGGTCGCTGTGATGGCAGGCTATCGCCTGCCCTCAAATCAGCGCCCAGACATTGTACCAGATAATCAATCAATTAATACGCACATTACGATCATTACGAAATGTTTCCTTTCGGCAATCATTTCCATCACAAAATAACCATCTTATGTAAATTTCTATTATTAGGGGGCCGGGAGGGTGCAGCGGCCCCCCCCTAAATCTGAGAAAAAGAGAAATTTTTTATCAAAAATGACCTATAATTGCAAAATTTTTTCGCGCTTTGAACAAATGTCTAGATACGTGCCTGGCACCCAGTACCATTGCTGAATTTTAAAATGATTATATAAGCTAATGTTAACCTTGTTAACCCATATTGGACTTCTTTGTTTTATGAAATATGTATTGTATAGGCGCATGCGCATTGCAACAAAATGCCGCATTGTCCATGGCATAGATAGATGCATAGATACCTGCGACATAGGAATAAATAATTTTATTATATAGAGATATACTACATTTGGGTATACTTAAATATTATAAGTGATGATATTAATAGATTGTTTTTCACAGAAGAGAATAATTACTATTGATCTTAGGCATCATTAAGTACGATCAATTTAATACTGAGTTGAAGGCTCAAACAAATTTATAAATGTTAATATAGGTCCGGTAGCCGGATCAGTGATACTTAAAGAAACAAAATAATAGTTGGACACGTTCATATATAGTGTCTATTTTCATTCTCCAATATATTGTTGCAAAGGTTGTGTATAATTCCAATGGTATAACATTATATAAACTATTTAATTAGGTTAGAAGACGTTGTGAATATATAAGAACGCTACTGCCATAAGGCAATTTCAACGATCAACCATCAACGAAGAAGCATCATCTTTGGTTTCAAATATCAATGTTATTGAAGAATATACTACATTTGGGTGTACTTAAATATTATAAGTGATGATATTAATAGATTGTTTTTCACAGAACAGAATAATTACTATTGATCTTAGGCATCATGAGGTATGATCAATTTAATACTGAGTTGAAGGCTCAAACATATTTATAAGTGATAATATATGTCCGATAGCCGGATCATTGATACTTAAGGAAACAAAATAATAGTTTGACACGTTCATATATAGTGTCTATTTTCATTCTCCAATATATTGTTGCGAAGGTTGTGTATAATTCCAATGGTATAACATTATATAAACTATTTAATTAGGTTAGAAGACCTTGTGAATATATTAGAACGCTACTGCCATAAGGCGATTTCAACGATCAACCATCAAGGAAGAAGCATCATTTTTGCTTTTAAATATCAATGTCATTGAAGAATGTCCTACATATGGGATTACATAAATATTATAAGTGATGATCTTATTAGATAATTTTTCGCAGAAGAGAATAATTCCCATCGATCTTAGACATCATGATGTCCGATGAATTTTTTGCTGAGTTGAAGGCTCAAACATATTTATAAGTGATAAAATAGGTCCGATAGCCGGATCATTGATACTTAAGGAAAAAAAATATTAGTTGGACACGTTCATATATAGTGTCTATTTTCATTCTCCAATATATTGTTGCAAAGGTTGTGTATAATTCCAATGGTATAACATTATATGTGAGTAGTATGCTCTGGTCAGAGGAAGAGTCTCACAAACTCAAAGATGACTAATTTGTAGACTAGACTGACTGTAGACTGTCAAGTTTATTCAGAAAAGTTTCCGTATTTATGTAACATTTACAAAGCATATAAGAACAATATTATATGAGAATGACATACATATAAGTAGTCTAACTTTAGCAGTTGTGGACATCTGTTCCTAATATTTAAATGGACCATGACAAAGGTTCAGTTTTCACACATAAACGAAAACAATAAAAATTAAAGAGAATTAACTTAACAATCAAAATCATGTACCCTTATGTCAACAGGTCATGAGAAAAACTCAAAAACGATTTAAACATGTCAGTAAATCAGATTAACTAAGCTTAACAAGAATGATATATAGAATTGCTAGACCATTTGGTGGTCAACTACTGTTTATTTTAACATGGAACCGGAGCCACGACATTCCCTGGAGTTAGAAATGGCCGCAAGATGAATATAAATTGAGGGAAAGTGTACGGAGAAGAGTGCAGAATAAAGTGAGTCAGTCGGGGCCAAACTTTTGTAATGAGTAAATTTTTGTTCTTTCCTTTTTAAGAACTTCGTTCATCATCTAATTCGTTATGATTTTCCCCAAAAGTTTTCCCTTGAAAATTTTCTAAAAGGAACCCGGGGATAACTTAATATTAGCGGGTAACACCCGGTAGTAATATTTAAATATTCAACAATATCCTACATATCTGAATACTTACATATTGTATGTTACGATCCTTCCTTCCTTCTGTTCCGCTAGTGGCTTTTGCGGTTGGGTTGCTGCAAACGGGACGCAGTAACCGAAAATTTTTTTCCCAATGCAAAAATCAGGCAATAAATTTTTAAACTATTTTCAAAACTAGTCACTATTTGCCTCTTTTTTCAACAAACATCAGTTAATAATACCTTTGCTTGCTTGCTGCACTTTGCATTCTTGGTATTCATATTCCTGGGTTCGCAACCAGTGGTCAGTGACCCGCAGGCTGGTCGGCTAAAATGGCTGGCTAAATTGGCCGCCCGGTTGGTTGAAATTCTTTGTTAACCAGTGCCCAAAAATGGCAAAATGGGGCTATGTGAACTGAGAAAAACCCCCTGGTCAGTGGAAGCGACCCATGAAGTTTTAGATTTATTCTAGCTTTATTTTTGTCAGTTTTTGAATAAAGTAAACTTTTGGACAGAATCTATAACCATTGTACAGTAAACCGGACGTCTTAAAAAATACATATAAAGCTCTGTTTTGGTCCATGAATTTCCATATTATAATCGTAGACTGGATAAAGCAATACATTTATCTGTCTATATATTTATGGGTTTACCAGTGTTCCATTTTAGCCGGCTAAAATGACTAGTGGCCAAAATGGCCAAAAATCATGGTTTTTTAAATATTCCGCCGAATTCAGGGTGATTCTGTCCGTTCACATAGCCCTATTTGGCCATTTCAGCCATTTTAGTAACTGGCTAACCAAGAATTTCAACCAACAAGCTGGCAATTTTAGCAAGGACGTATTGAAGGATGGGCTTTAAGGTCAAAAGCCCCCCCTTAATTCAAGAAAAGGGGAATCTTTTTCTCAAAATACCAAAAATTTGGAAATCTTGGCGGCCCCCTCCGAAACTCAGTTATTATATACGTGCTTGAAATTTAGCCGCCATAATAGCTGACCAGCCGGCTGGTCATCGAACACTGGTCTGTAAGTGTGGTAAGGTGATACTAACTGCAAAATCCGCAAGCGCGTATGCGATGTATATTACATAAAACAATGAATTACACTCTGGGTTATTGTTAGCTTATTTCGAAATTAAACCAAATTTTATTTGAAATTTAATAGCAGTACTGGTTGCCTAGTACAACAATACAACTTACACACGCTTAGCTCAATATCCCTCTGGTCCTCGTTCATTTCATTTATCATCTTTACTCTACATAAACATAATCTTTTAAACATATAGTGGGAAATGCGCATGGAACTCTTTCACCATTCTTGTATTAAGATTTGTATTTGTCCGTAATATTTTGTAATTAATGAGTAAAAGGGTAGTATTGTAGTATTTTGTAATTAATGAGTAAAAGAGACTGAGTGTAAATTGTATGTGTGGAAATATTATTTCTGTTGTAAGGCCTTAAGACCATTTGAATTGACTTATTGAGTTCTAGGGATTGATGCCTGTATCAGATAGATAGATAGATAGATAGATATTTTATTGTGTTTCTTGAATTAACATTCATTACACAAAGAGTCAATTTGCCGCAAATTAATACAAGTATCATATTATAATCATCAATACAATAACTGTATACAAATATATTATGTTATATTATTGCGCTTAACTAATCTATACAATACAAATAAGTAAGTAAGTATGGATTGGCAATGCTACTCATTTTTCACCCAGGCTCTAAGCTTGAAGGTCCGTACCACATAATTATAAATGTCCGCTAGTACTTTTTTATCTTCAACCTCAAAAAGAGTATGGAAGTTATTTTTCGTCAAATTATTAGCGGGTATCCCTGAAAGGTTTATACGGTAGGCATTTACATATTATGTGATAAAGGTCTTCACTTTCATTATCCGTATTCTGACAGACAGAGCAAATTTTATTATAGTCTTACTTAAGTTGTATCTTATACCATTAACTACCATCCTAGGAGCAAATAAATTAAACACTCTTAATTGCACTAGCACTCTTATCTTTTTTATGGGAACCCTCCAGCGTAGATATTGCGTACCTCGTCAATGTGTAAGTGTCGATAGAGTACGCATGTTGTGGCCCTAGATTTTCTTTCTACATCATTTTGTCGTTGAATGTCTATCATCCTTAGCACCATTTCACAATAATTTTCCCAACAACAATAAGTATCAATATTCTAGGATTGCCAGACAAACCCATACCCTAACTTTTCGATATGGCATCTTTATTGGGACACCCAATTGTATTTATCTTCCCGATTATGCATTTAATCTAGGTTGAGTAACGTTTTGAATACAATTTTTGGGTATCGTTCCTCCTTCATACGTAAACTTTTAACCCATAGTCTTACGGCAAACTTAAATGCGTGAGTCACAACTTTCATTCTGCCCGTCTCTAGTCTAATGACATAATCGGGGGTATACAATGGCAATCTCAGTAGCTTCTTTAGGAATTGCAGCTGCCCTGACTCAATAATAGTGTCATCTGATAAAGCCCATATGGCACTGCTATACAGAAGTGTAGATTGGCAAATCAAAGATTTTCATTCTGGCCCCCCAGCTGTCCATCTTTGATTTTGTCAATATTGACCAAACAACACCAAGTTTTACATTCGCTCTTTTTTTTAAATCTTGGCCTGCATTCCTAAACAAACCTGAATCAGAGAAAACGACACCTAGATAGGTAAAGGATTTCACTATTTCAATTTCTTGGCTGTCATAATAGAATTTATTTGCTTTGATTAGCTGACCGTTTCTATTAAATATAATTATTTTTGTTTTGGCAACATTTACTGTAAGTTGTTTTTTTACACAGTACTTCTTGAGACGATTCAATTTTAATTGCAAGGACCTAGGTGATTCCGCCGTTAAAATTAAATTGTCTGCGTACATTAGTATGTGTACACCCTTTCCCACCCCAATTTGACTTTCTCCAAAATGCTATCGTTAAAAAAGTCCTCCATGTCGTGTACGAATAAACAATACAATAAAGGCGAACATACCTCGCCTTGCATGATACCATGTGAGATTTTAATAGAGTGAGAATACCCATCGTAAGCCCTAACTCTCATTGTGTGTCTGTCTGTAAGCCTTGCAATACAGAGACTGGAATATTTTAATTATTTTTGAGCTCATTTTTAGTGAATCCAGTGTCTGCCATAGCAAATTAAAATTTATAGAATCAAAACATACTCAAAATCTACGAAGGCAGCATAGATATTTTTGTTTCTGTACCTTAGATTGTATTGTATTATACCATTAAGAGCAAATAAAAACCCTTTCTAAAACCCGCTTGCGCTTCCGAAATAATATTGTGCGTATCCGCCCACAATGTTATTCTAGCAAGTAATATAAACGAGAACCATTTTAATGAGGTATGTAGAAGGAAGATGCCTCCATAGTTTCTGGGATTGTTTTGGCTGCCTTTTTTTATGAATAAGTGTTGTTTCAATCTCACACCGCTTATTGGGGACAGTTTCTTGTTCTACTACTTTGTTAAAAATATTAGGTGTGTGGGTCTCCATCTCTGGCGGCAGGTTCTTTAAAAATTCATATTTAGTTTTATCTGTACCAGGGCTACCATTTTTTAGTATTTTTGAGGAGCTGAATAATTCAGCCTCAGAAATAGGGGAGTCCAGTTGCTCTTCTCCATATAATTCTGGCGTATAGCATACTTCGTAATTTCTAGGCATCACAGTATCATAGAAAGTCTCCCATTCCAATTTACCCAAAATATTATTTTGATTAATCTGGGTCTAAAACAATCTGCACACTTCCAGAAGTCAGCTTGATCTTTATGGTTTGCCAATTTATCTTTTACGCTCTTGGAGTGTGCAGATTGTTTTTTGTTATACAGTACTTTAAGCTCACTTTTGATATTATTGGCATTCCGAACTGACTCAGTACAGAAACCTGCCTTTTTACATGATCTCCTTGCTCGGAGATATTCTTTCTTCTTCCTGGAACAATCGGTATCAAACCATATTTGATTTTTTGGTAGTGATTGTTTTGATAGTGGTACTCTCTTAGCCATTTTACACTACTGGGTTGCTACACTAATCCCTGTCGTAATGTAATCATATAAATAGTTAACATCATCATTTCCTCTTTCTATTACATTGTTATCACATCAATTAATAATAGATTCCTTGTAAATATTATTTTTGGGCTCATTACAGGCAGTATAATCTTTCTATATAAATACATTTATTAATAATTGATATGTCCAAATTTTGTTGACTCTTAATAGTTACTTAACAAAGGTTGTGATCTGATAGCCCAATATTATGTATTATTTCTAGGTCGATAATATCAGGGATAACATTGTTGTTCACAGAAATGATGTCATTAACACTGTTACCTTGGATAGCTGTAAAGGTAAATTCAACATGTTTGTCAGAATTGCAACGTCCATTAAGTGTTACGAAACCCAAATTTTCAAACTAGAAATCAGCTGTTTTCCTCTTGAGTCCACTTTTTGTCCCTTGATTTTCGGTTTTCCTCAATATTGGTATCCCTACATATGTTTTCATCACAGAAGACCATATTGCCTATTCTAGAATTGAAATCGCGTCCTAATAATATTTTAACATCTTTATATTTATATTCCAAATTAATTAGCTGTTTATCCTCAAAGCGTTCCAATTTTACCAGAAGTCTTGGCGAGCCCGATTAATGTGGCTTTAGTTGAATGACATTGCATGGTTTGATTGCCACTTATAAGACTTTGGACAAAAATGTCTCGACCGCCTGCTCATTTGACTTGAAATTTGATTTGCTGTAATCCAGACCACTGAAAATTATATTTATCCTCTTTACATCGGCTTGAATAATATCCGTACACTTTCGTAGTGAGATTATCTCCTGTTGCTTGGCCAATTTATCCTCCAATAATTCTACTTTGCTCTCCAGTGCTTTTGACTTTTCTTCTAGGTCACCTATAACATTAACAATTATACCAATGTTGTTCTTGATTGCATTGAGTGGAGTAATTATACCTGCAAGTCCTTGTTTAAACACACGGATGTCAAGAGGATCGTCGTCTTTCCCAGGTATGATAGGCAACTCGAAATCACTTTTTCCTTCAATTAGGTCCATATCTTCATAGACCTCCTCTCTTCTGCCCCTTTTTAATTGCGATTGGTCAGTTGATGTCGATGTTTCGTCGGACTTTTTTAATTGTTTACTAAAAATGTCGTAATATTTACTTTTTGATGTTTGGGCTTCCTCCGTTGATGAATTCGAGCTAGGCATTATCTCCGGCTGTTCTCCGGGTTCCTCGTGTGTAAGATAGGCCCCAATTTTATATTGATCTAAAGGTGTCTTAATCGTGCTTGTAGTTGAGGAATTACCAGTTTTTCAAGGAATATGAAAGGATGGGATGATTGGGGAGTATAACTGAGATAAATTGCCTTCCACAAAGCTCTTTTTATTAAAAAAATAAGAAATAAATTTGAGAACAAACTCAAAATTACACCCTGCCGCAACCAAATCTCCCGCGCCCCTGTTGATGCCTGCATCAGTTCTAGAACAGTCAGTCAGTTCCAGAGTGTGCTGCATGTTTGTTGGCCGTTGGAAATTATTGTTTGAGTTGTGGAGAGACGCGGACCTGTAAGTTTGATCCGTCTTAGGCAGTGAAGCTCTCTCAATTTTATTATCAGTTAAATTTTGGAAAAGTGTCCAATTAATTAAATAGTTTGTGTGCAATAAATTGTGTGAATGTGAGAAATTGTTGGATCTTGTCCTTTCTCATTCACTATATTGCATTTTGTAGGCAGTCAAACCTAGTAGTCAGCCATCACACCCCATAGTATTTGTAATGGCAAATCGATAGTGGATCTGCATTCGGCACCAATATGCATCTCGACACCAATTTGCATCTCGACACCAATTTGCATTTCGAGACCAATTTGGATTTCGAGACCAATTTGCATTTAGGTGTCAATACTCATCTTTACCCTCATCAACATGTTGTAATGGCAAATTAAGTGAAAGCCCTTTTAATTTCCAACAGCCAAGGGTATTTAGTCAATGGTATTGTAGTATATAATTATGCAATGTAGAATGTGAATGTATTTGTATGTGAAATAATATGTAATACGTAGTATTTATCTGTATCTTGAAAATTGTCTCCAATGAAATTGAAAGGGATCTCTGAAATTGGAAAGTTATTTTTAGACAAGAATAAGTTCCAAATTGAGTTATATTGATTTTAGGGGAAACTAATGGACACACGTGTAAATGCCCTACACGTGTGTGTAGACATTGTTCAGAGAAAATATCAGCTCATCTTTGATTGTCCAATGACAAGAAAATTCTGTTTCTGCGTATTACGCAAGTTGATATTGATCAAATTTTCTCTATGTTAAGCAGTAGGAAGAAAGTGTGTGAAAATACACACAATGTTTTAATATACACTAAAGCTGTGCGCAAACGACTTGTTACCATGTATTTGCAAAAGTGTGTAGATTTAGAAATAAGAATTTGTGGTGGGCAGGGTTTATTTAGGAAAACCAGACAACAGCCACTATTTCGGGACTGATTTGCTACTTTGTATTTGTCTTCCGTGATAGACGGGTAGGTTCTGGTATTTTGCCTCATATTATATAAGGGGACCAGGTCGGGCAAATACGGGTAGTAAACAGTCAGTTTGAAAATATTAATTTAGAAAATAAGAAGTTTATTTGATTTCCACTCCACAGAAAATTGTCGAATTGTGTTCGCAATTACTGAGTGGGTTTCCCAATTTGGAGATGCAAACTACGTATAGGTAGTAGT
Source organism: Tomocerus qinae (assembly GCA_020055645.1). NCBI lineage: Eukaryota > Metazoa > Arthropoda > Collembola > Entomobryomorpha > Tomoceridae > Tomocerus > Tomocerus qinae. Next base: position 65,298,467 of record CM034546.1, read on the forward strand.
GATTGAATTACAATTATTTATCGACAATATATTGTGTTGATATTTGAGATATTGTGTTATGTGTAGAATAATTGTAACGTAACGTAAGAAGTGTAACGGAGATAGAGTTTGTACGTGTTCATTGTAACAGGGTGTGAAAAGTACCTATTTACTACTTATCACCACCGCTACGCATAACACTGATACGGAGACACACATGTTACACATTTTGAATATCTCATTAAATGTTATTGAAAACGATATTAAACTGTTGCGAATTTAAGACTAATTTGATTTAACTGGGGAACGTGAGACGTTCTGTTTAAAATTCCCTTGTTTTCATTGGAGGACAGGGGTGGTCCTTCGAAGTTATTTGAAGCAACCCGGGGACTAGGTAAAACCGAAAACAGTATTTATTCATCAAGACACATCATTTTAGACGTGCGTTTTCGACCGGGTAGGCTGATTAGTGGCATTTCGAACACTGAGGGTAATCAACGGTACATTCGGGCCAATGCGCATGCATGAGCAGAAAACAATATTGACAGATTTTATTTGATATAGGTAAATGTTTTTCCCGATGGCTTCCAAAATACCATTTTCCTGTCTCTACATGTGGGGAATCGGGAATGTCAATGGCAACAAACAACTTTCAGGAAAAAAATCATTTTTGACCCTGTCAGTAGTTATATGAAAAAAACCTCTTAAAAAGGAAAGCAAAATAACTTTTGAATCCCTGGACGGATTTTGATGAAACTTGGTATGGAGAACCGCCATAAGTATATCTCCAGAGGTATTTTGAAAGAGCAATAACGTTCCAGTTTTTCGATTTCAAAAGACCCGGCAGAGTTTAAAAAAGTGGGTTTTTTCGGGTTTTTACCAGAAATAAAAAGTTTTTTCGAACATCTGCTCGGTTCAAATTAAAGAGATTATCAAACTACACTTTGAGGGTATATCAAGTATTTCACTGTCAATGACCCCCGCCCGGTGTCAAAGGTCAAAACTTGGTATTGTGAAGAATTTCACCGTCTGAGGTATCAATCGAAAGCTAACAAGGACCCCAATATCGATAAAGCTATTATTTTGGCTAATAATGACCTCTAAAAGAGTTTACGGGTCATATAATGCAACCATACTTCAACATAAATGTATCTGAATACTCACAAAATTGCGACATAATTCCGAAAAAACATGCACATTTCTGCATACTAAACGCAACAATCTGTCATCTAACATATCGTTAAATGTCATTTGTCACGTTAACATGCCAATCCGGGTCGGAGGTAAGTGAAATTTCAATATATAATGACGATTCATAATATCATTTCCTTCCATGCATTAAGTATACACATGGCCGGGCACGGGCCTATGCATTAAATTAGATTCTGAGTACGAGTTACTGTAGAATTAAAGGTGACTAATAACCCTAGTTTGTGAATTCGTAATAGTTACCTGCGCTTTTTTCATGTCCGAATGACATCCAAAAGCATGTTAAATGACACATGGATGGAAGTCTTTAATATGCAGAAATGTGCATGTTTTTTCGGAATTATGTCGCAATTTTGTGAGTATTCAGATACATCTATGTTGAAGTATGGTTGCATTATATGACCCGTAAACTCTTTTAGAGGTCATTATTAGCCAAAATAATAGCTTTATCGATATTGGGGTCCTTAATAGCTTTCGATTGATACCTCAGACGGTGAAATTCTTCACAATACCAAGTTTTGACCTTTGACACCGGGCGGGGGTCATTGACAGTGAAATACTTGATATACCCTCAAAGTGTAGTTTGATAATCTCTTTAATTTGAACCGAGCAGATGTTCGAAAAAACTTTTTATTTCTGGTAAAAACCCGAAAAAACCCACTTTTTTAAACTCTGCCGGGTCTTTTGAAATCGAAAAACTGGAACGTTATTGCTCTTTCAAAATACCTCTGGAGATATACTTATGGCGGTTCTCCATACCAAGTTTCATCAAAATCCGTCCAGGGATTCAAAAGTTATTTTGCTTTCCTTTTTAAGAGGTTTTTTTCATATAACTACTGACAGGGTCAAAAATGATTTTTTTCCTGAAAGTTGTTTGTTGCCATTGACATTCCCGATTCCCCACATGTAGAGACAGGGAAATGGCATTTTGGAAGCCATCGGGAAAAACATTTACCTATATCAAATAAAATCTGTCTATTTCTTATTAGATTGTAGTTGGTAGTTGTTTCACCGTATGCATTGCATGGCCACCTATTATTAACATGTTCTAGCTTTAGGAATTTTATTGTACTCAAAAAATATACTATGTAATAGGTTAGCCATATCAGAATGAACCAATAGCAGTTAAGTTGTAGCCGTTAGATATTGAATGTGAGAGTCTTTTCCAAGTGTGTGAAAATCCTTCTTCGATCATAAGTCTAGTGCCGTGCCTGCTCCTGTCAGCATCTCAATTTGTGTGTTCCTCTACTTTTGTCTGTCTAACGGCAGTTTTCGGTCATTTTCAGACCACCTTTAATTGAATTAATTTGTGATTGTAATTAGTTAGTAAATAAATAGTATTTAGACAAATACTAAGTTTACATATTTACATATTTAATTGCATTTATCACAACACGACACACATCACAAGCAATTAAATACTAGCTAGACTCGTGTCACTCATCGACCTGCACGCTCGATCTATTTATTGTAACTTTCCATTGCCCCGTGTGCAAAAATTCAGCATCTTTTACGGTCTCTCGTCTACAGCGCAGTAGCTAGAAATTTACTGATTTTAACATTTTCTAGCACACTTTATGTGCTAGGATTCTACTAGTTTACCATACTCACTCTTGTGTCTTGTATCAATATCAAATTATTATCAACATTAACTAATGCGTTGTAGTGGTCGGGTAAAGGTAACATAAAGGTGAAGTGGTGGTGGAGGGATGACGACGCCGGAGCGGAGTTCATATCTGTACTTCAGCTCCGGAGCATTTGGAGAGATTTGGAAAGAATCCAAACTCTTTGACCACATGCGCCTCTATGAGAAATTAAACGAACTTCTTGAGGAAGTTCAATCTGAAATCGGCACTTTTAACTTTTAAATGCGACACCTGGATAAGGAGTCAACAAGTCCATGAACGAAATAGCATTAATAAGCCGGCGGAGCTTGACTGTTTTTATATGGGGAGAAACTGCAAAGCAGGCAGCGCATTGCCCGAAGGGCAATGTGTGGTTTCACCACTTAGACTGCAGTTAACTACTGGTTCAAATTTTGTCAGCTCTGATTTCTCGTAAACTAGTAATTTCTGTGAAATAATGCAAGGTACGAAAAACGTAAAGCATTCTTCGGTGGGTTGCGATCCAGGTCAAAATCAGCTGTCCGGTGTCAACTTTGTCGTAGGAACCGGAAGAATGAATTTTGAAATTGTTTGGTCACCAATTTATCTCCTTGGCTACTTGTTACAATGCATCATAGTCATGGTCAATTAGGTACTGGATGGAGTGGATGGACTCATGATCATGGAACTAGGAATACACATTGAAACATTCTATTTCCTAATTCAATCTCCGTAGATACGGAGTACTGAGTGCACTGAATTGGCATTGGCAGGCATCATCTCAATAATGATAATAATGCCGGATTTAAAGATGCATATATTATTCCTGTTACGTAATATTCCCAATTCCAGAGATGGAAAATATATTAGGCTTGAGGGTACTTAAAAGGATTGTAAAATAAACAATGAGGAGAATTTCAGGGATGGAAAAAAATTAGCATTAAGTGGGATTCCAGGCATCGAAAATGTCAAATTGTAATAGCCATGCATATCTATAATGTTCATTACTACTAATACAAACATTTACGCTTTGCTGGCTCCTGCTGTGTTTTGCTAACTTCAAGGATACCAACTATTTATTTCCCCTCAAGTTGGGGTTTGGGGGCGGCATCCCCCAATAAAAAATTAAATTATCTTATTACTTGCATAATATATTAATAATTTTGCGAAAAAATCAAAATAAACACGTAGGTCAAATAACATTATGTATTAGATTTCCATATATGTGAAATTTACATTACAACCAAAGAGCTTGACATGACAACGTCCAAGCTCTTTGATTATAATCTAGGCATGGATAAATATTTCGGAAATAGGGACATAATATTAAATAGATTTTTACTCTAGTACTGTACATTGTCGTGCTCTGTATTGTAACGTACATAACTGATTTCGAAATATTCATAATTTGGTTCAAATAGATCTGGTTCAAACTTTTGTATTCGTAGTTTTATGATAGTTATAACCAGATATATCAAGAAAAACAATAAAATAAAAAATATAACAAGTAAAAACCTGGAAAAGTATACGGTGAGAATGCCAGAAAAACTCGAAAACAAGGCATATGTAGATACCAATTTATAATTAAAGCTCGTAATTTTACAATTTTCTTCAAAAAATCTCCCCGTGCGTTTACAGTTAATTTCCTTGCAAAAACCATACAACTTGCCTACAGCACTAGTATCAACTGGACTTTATGTGCTAATAACTCCAAATATAAATTTTATGGAAATGTAAATATTTAAATGAGAAGGTCCTATAATATTTTAAGACTAATATAAAAAGCAGAACATTCTTATTTCACAGTTACTTTGTACATTGCACTTTGGACAGAAGATTTCTTCACACTAAAAACATTTTTATTGCACTTTGGACATTTAGTTGACAATTATAGCGCAGTCACATCTAAATATATTTTACTGCTAAATATTGTAAATATGGAAAGATTTATACTCTTAATTGTTGCTTAATTACTATGGATACAACAATTTAACCTGGTTTTGATTTTCAGAAAATAACTTGGAGTCGTTACAATTACTGAGCGAATACCATTTTGTATACATGTACGATTAAAAAGGTGTTCCCAATGAACACTAAATGGCAACTTTAACTGGTGTTCCCTTTTTCTAAAATATTTTCCATCCCCGCTTCATAAGTTAATTGAATTCCATCTACTATATAATCCTAGAAAAAGGTGATGTATGTATGTATGTATTTATTATGATCAACTTCTCATTACAGTGTACATGAGCCCTTAAGTTGAAAAGTCACAGGTTTACATAGGTAGAAATAATATTGGTTTTTCATTTATGGCATATACATGGTAAATCTCAACTTATTTAAGACAGTAATTTATCTGCTATAATTAGGTACATTTCGTTGTATCAATAATAATACTAATGATATAAATTACACTTAATGAATAGGACTTAGATCACTTATGTTAAAATCAATGCATGACAAGTTACACTTCTTTTTCGAGTTTTGGTTATCAGTTGAGAGTTGTGTTTCGCAAATCTGTTGCTGCAGTAAGTACATTTTTAGTTCTTTATTGAATGAAATAACATTATCGTTCTCTTGAAGAGAAGATGGGAGACAATTCCAAGTTCGCGAAACAATACTCTCTAAGACCCTTTCACTATACTTATTTTTATGTACACCTTTACAAAAAATCTCATCTTTATTTCTAGTATCATAATTATGAATTGTACTCTTTTTAACGAAATAATTCTCGAAATATGGAGGACAAGAGTTGTAAATAACAGAATGTCCAAACATGAGCAAATTTTTTGTGAACATTTCATGTGGAAATAGCCAATTTAATTTCGTTGAGATTATCTCTTTAATATTCTCATACCACAACCTTTTGTAGATCATACGGCCAGCCCTCCTAAGCACGTTACCAACTATTTTTAACTCTTTTTTGTTTGCCGAACCCCATACTATAGCCATGTAGTTGATAACTGGGATAAGATATGCATTACACATAAGAATGATAATATTTTTAGGAAATAGATCTCTCATTGGGTACAATGATTTGATTATTGAATGACACCTAAAAGATATTTTATTAATTTCAGCTCTCCAGGAAAGTACTGGATCGAGAACTATACCTAACGTTTCAAACCGGTCGCTATTTATAATAGTTATGCCGTCTACTTCAATGAAAATTTCCCCAATGGTAGACACTTGCTCAGGGTTACCAATAACCATCATTTGAGTTTTAGAGAGATTTAAAGACATGCCATTTTCTATCATCCATTTGTTTACTAATTGTAAGTCATCTATTAGATTGGCTTTAATTTTTTCCAAGTCTCTTGGTTTGCCTGAAATACAAAGATTTGAATCGTCCGCAAATAGAATAGCTATGCATTTCTGTAATACCAGTGGCAAATCATTGATGTAGATAGCAAAGATAAGTGTAGAACAAATTCCACCTTGGGGACAGCCACGAGCAGTGAAAATGACCTTAGAGTTTCCATTTTCCCCCTTAACAAATTGACACCTTGCAGACAGATATGACTCAAACCATTTAGTGTCCACTCCGTACCATTTCAGTTTTTCGATGAAGAATTCTCTGACAATAGTGTCATATGCTTTCCTCATATCTAGTGCTACTATTATGTAGATGTTTCCAATTGCTAGTTGTTTGTGAATTATGTCCGTTAATGCCAAAATTGCGTGTTTTGTGGAATGACGTTTCCTAAATCCAAATTGGGCTTTGTATAGTAGGTTTTCATTTTCAAAGTAATTAGTTAATTGGATGAAAACAGTCTTTTCTATGAATTTGGATAGAAAAGGTTGGACTGAGATAGGACGAAAATGCTCGGGTAAAGTAGGATCAGCTACTTTATGTATTGGTGTCACGGCACTACATTTAAAAGGAGTCGGAAAGTAGTTACTTGAAATACTATTGTTTATAATTTTTAGTAAGCAGTCATAAACAGAAGGACAGTTGATAGAAAGTTTTATCATTATCGGACTTAAACCTGTTTGGTCAGGGTTACGTTTGTCTGTCTTTTTTAGAGAGTTGTACATGTCGAATAACTGAGAAGAGTTTATTTCCTTAAAGTACAGAGTAGTGTTAATGTCATTTAGCGAACTAGGCTTTATAGGTACATTAACTGTGTAAGGCTGGTTTGATATATTACAAAAGTATTCGTTTATTGCTTCAATATCGAATTGGCATTTGTCAGATTTCAGCTTTGGAGTAAAAACTTCTTTTATAGCGTTCCACTCATTTGGTCTTCCATTCTTAGTGATCTTATTAATAAGTGCGGTTTTTTTGTCTATTACAAGAGATTTTTTGAACGCTTTACATAGTTCTTTGTGTTCTGCTACAAGTTCAAGTTGGTTATGATTTGTTATTTGTGCATATAGGTAGTCTCTATTTTGTTTAATAATGTAAGATGATTCAGAGATAGGAAAGGAATTTGGCTTAGGAATAACCTTTTTTGTTATTATGGGAGCATGATTGTCAAATATTTCTATCAGTTTATTAGTGAATTTAACTGGGTACTCGACTATATTGCAGTCTGTAATGCAAAGCGAAACCAACTCTTCGGCCAGTTTAACATTATTTATTTTATGAAATTGTCTGTAAGAAATTTCCACTTTTTTAACTTTAGTTTTCTTGCAGGTACGGGTTATATAACAGCAGCTATGGTCGGAAAATTGTGGATCTACTACATCTGATTTTATAAAGGAAGAAGTATCATTTGAGAGGATTAGGTCTAGTCGTGCAGTCCCACGAGTCGGTTTGTCTATTAATTCGTGAACGGAGTTTCTCGTCAACATGTCAGTAAACTTCTTAACTTGTTTATCTGTGTCACTTTCCAAATGAATATTTAGATCTCCACATATGTAGAATGATTTTTTGGTGGATAGGACTTCGTGAATTACCTTCTCAAAGAAAAAGATATCGTCATTTGATAAAAAGAATTTAGGCCTATAAAAACAACAAACTATAATAGTTTTGAATTTTTCAAGTTGTACACTCAAACTAAGTTCTTCAATATATGAGTCGTGGGTTTGGTTGAAGATATCTAAAGTATATAATTTTACTGATGAGGAAGACTTATATAGTATTGCTACTCCTCCTCCATTATTTGTCCTGTCTTTACGTATGATGTTATATCCAGGTATGTTAGCTATTACTAATTCCTTGTGCAGTTTAGTTTCACTTAAAGCTAGAATATCAAAGTCATAAGTATCTACGAGATAATTTACTAAGGTTGTTTGTGATGTGCGCTATAGACGGGCCTCGCTCCAGGCCAGCAAGCTGAGCAGAGCAATAGTAAACACTTCCACATGTCAGTGGTTCAGCCCATCTTTGGTCCTGCTTAGATGTATGCTGGCAGAAGTGTTCACACTATCATGTGCTACTGTTGCGCTCGCATTTCAAAAGTAGCATTTGATTCGCATTTGACCAGCATGTCATTACTTACTACAATAAATACGACATTATATTGAAATCATCATCACATTAGGTAAGATTTGATCAATTTAATATTATCGTATTAATGTTATTATTATTGTTATTAATATCATATTAATTTTGCTGTGAGTAGTGAATAATGATTGGGTTATTATAGTAACAGTTTATACAAAAAACTAATGCAGGTTGCACAGATCGTGGCACTGCCTCTTTTAGGCACGGGCTCACTCAACTGTGTCTAGTTTTCTGTATGTCAATTACCACTATAAATAAAAAATGCTTTTGTTTCAGGTTTGCGGAGGTATTTGGCTAAATTTTACAACCTTTTAAAAGGGTAAAACAATTCTTCGGATCAGAGTAGGGCTTAGAAGGCAGTATCAATGTATAAAAGCAAAATTCGACCTCTGCCAAATGAAACTGAATGTTGGACTCGAATGCCGTAAGACTATTAACTGTTAACATATAGTCAGCTGTCGGTAGTGTTCACCTTCGAGAAAATAAGATCAGATGATTAGTATCGCATGAATATTTTGGCGGTCTTTAGTCTTACAGCGATCGGGTCCAACGTGCAGTTTCAATTGGCAGAGGTCGAGTTTTGCTTATACATTGATACTGCCTGGCTCAGCCCTACTCTGCTTCGGAGTCCAATTGCGTCTTTTACAAGACTAAATAAACAAGTCTTTTTACAGACTAAATAAACAATAGTCTTTTCAGACTAAATAAACAAAAGTCTTTTCAGACTAAATAAACAATAGTCTTTTCAAACTAAATAAACTGCACCCGTTTTCTCTCATGGACAGCATTATGTTGCAAAATCAAGGGTTACGTCCCAAGAAAATATTAAAGTTGAAATTGTCAATACGGAAGGCCAAGGGCAACATCTTCCTGAAAGTGCAAGAGTCTTTACTCGAAATGTGGTATTCAAAGATGTGTTGTAATATTTATTTTTGGTGTGGTCCAAGTGATTGGGTGAGTGGAGGGCAAGCCTTTAAAGGCATAAAATAACAAGTAGTCAATCTGTGTCACAAATAATTAATGTGGTCTAATTGATCATCGGACGAGTGAACGCTGGCTTTTAATGGCATGTAATCACAACTAATGTGTATTCAATTCTACGTCCTAAATAATTGAAGTGATCTATGTGATTGGGTGAGTGGAGGGTAAGCCTTTAAAGGCTTTCGATCACAAAAATGTATTCAAACTATAGCCTTAATCATTGGCGTGGTCCAAGTGATCGGATAAATGGAGGGTATTAGCCTGTAAGGCTTTCGATCACTATTCCCCGTCAAGTAAATAACATTAAGAGAGAATGCATCTAAAAAATACAATTTTCCCGATTTCGCTGATTCCTAGTCCCCGCTGGGGGCTTAACCATCTGGTTACTATTATATTTTCCCTATAGAATGGTTTGTTTTTACAGTCGATTCTCGACCATATGGGGCCCGACACCCACCAACAAGACTGCCGATTCCCGATCATATGGGGCCCGACACCCAACAACAAGACAGCCGATTCTCGACCATATGGGGCCCGACAACCACCAACACGACAGCCGCTCACACTGGTCTCGACACCCACCAACACGAACAGCCAACTTCCGATCACATGGAACCCAACACTCACCCACTAGATATCCGATCGCATGATTTCAATTGAACATAACGGCGTGTGCAAAAAAAACACCATCCGACACCTACTTACACAAGACCCGACCCCCACCTACAGGAATGCCGACTCCCGGCCACATAATTTCTATTAGACATAATTCCACACTTACTCCATATGTGACTTCACACTTACTCCGCACTTACTCCATATACTACTCCGCACTTACTCCATATACTACTCCACACTTACTCCATATACTACTCCACACTTACTCCATATACTACTCCACACTTACTCCATATACTACTCCACACTTACTCCATATACTACTCCACACTTACTCCATATACTACTCCACACTTACTCCATATACTACTCCACACTTACTCCATATACTACTCCACACTTATTCCATATTCTACTCCATACTTATTCCATATTCTACTCCATACTTATTCCATATTCTACTCCATACTTATTCCATACTCTACTCTACACATCATTCCACATTGATCAGAATAACGTTTACAAATTTTACACTTGAAAATTTAGTAATTTTTGAAGGAATGCAACCGTTCTGTTACTACCCCGTAAGTAGGACGGGTAACTTTACTAGTTAGCAGTAAACGTACGGGGAGATTTTTTTGAAGAAAATTGTAAAATTACGAGCTTTAATTATATATTGATATCTACATATACCTTGTTTTCGAGTTTTTCTGGCATTGTCACCGTATACTTTTCCAGGTTTTTGCCTGTTATATTTGAACAAACAAATCGTAACTTCAGAATCCATAACTTCTAACATCAATTTAAATATCTATCAATCAGTTAATTAATACAGTAACTACATCAGGATTATGTGGATATTATGGTTGAAAGTTTCTAATTCTACATGGCTTCCCTCTTTAAGATTATTTAGTGTCTATGAGAAGGAAAGCCGAATTCTATGACATATGATTTATACAAAGAGCAGTAATTCTATTAACGATAACGGATATATACATTTCTACAACAATTTATTCTATAAGATATACTACTCGTAATAATTTCATTTGCCTTACAAACACCTCAAAAGCATTTCATTCCGTTTTAAGACATTTCGACATTTCCAGAAAAGTCTTTGAACTACGTGTGTCTGGATGGCCTCTCGCTTCTCGGACACTTCCTTAGCCAATGTCAATTTGTCAATGACTCTTCGTATTTGTGAATGGATTTATAGGTCGCAGCTAGCCACTCTTTCGTATTCAAAGTATCTGGATGATCCAATTCCACAACTCTTTTCTGAACTTCCAGAACTTCTTTGAACATCCTGAGAATGTCTTTGCCCTGATTAAATCGTTCACAAGCAAAATTGAATTTTGTATTCAATGTCTTCCGATGTTTCGGTCCATTCATAATCTCATCTACTTGCAGCACGATTCGTTATGGTAATTTTCTGGTAAAATGGTAATCAGCAACTTAGATCATGATGTTACAAATGTTACAACCGTTATAACAAAACAAAATATCTTAAATGAAATGCCTACATTTATAGAGAATACATTTTCTTATAACGTGTTGACAAAAAGTCTTTGCGTTGACAAAAAAACTGTTAAAAATGTTGTTGACAAAACAGAATTGTCAAAAAGGTGTTGACAATTAGGGATTAGGGACACGTTGAATAGTCAGACAACTGAGTGCTCCACCAAGCCAATGTGGCTGGGTTATTTGAATAGCCCTTTAACAAACTGCTTATTGCGTTGAATTTTGTGTCGTAGCGTATTTCGTTTCGCCATATTTCTTGGCTTTCCTTTCTCAAATTAGCAATTTCGGCTTGTGAGTTTTTATACATATCTTTTATATTTGACCCTTCTGTCTGGGTCCATGGTCCTCTCTAAATAAAAGTTTTCAAGTAAATGTCAAATGCAGTACATTATTATGGGTTAAAATGAGTTATTAATATAAAAGATTAATCAAATTCACAAATTCGAAATCAAAAGTAAATTTTTGACAGTTTTTGTGATTAAGAACTAGAAAAGAAGGAAGGCCACAATTGTATTAACGCCCAAAAGTGGAAAAAAATGAAAGTAAAGTGTTAATCGTTGATCGTTAATGCGGATTAGTCGATTAATCACGTAAATAAGAAGAGATCTTATTTACGTTGATACTTCCAGCAACCGCGCGGAGAAAATTTTGAAAAAAGTGACCACGTGATACATGTATTAAGAGCCAAGTGGATGGAGTCCTCCATCCACTTGGCTCTTAAAACATGTATCACGTGCTAACAAGTACCGCCTACTTTAAGCTGGGCTCCTTCACTAAATATTTGTACCAAAGCGGTCAAGTAGTCTTTCGCACCAGATAGTATTCAGTATTACCAAGACGTGGAAAAAGTAAAACGGAAAGTGAAAGTAAAATAAAATACTATATTAAAATCCATGAGTTAATAGAACGCAATTTTAAGTATTTATAGTTTGAAGAAATTTGTAAACAGCATATTTATAGAGCAATTCTGGAAACTTGGACTTCAAAAAGCGGAAAACATCATGGCCAATCACTCGACTCTTTTTAATTTTTAACACCAGTTGTATTACAGGTGGAGTTGACAATTCTCCACTGAAATCATTGCAATTAATCTTGACAACCGCAAAAAATTTGGCCTCCCCAAAGTCATTAACACCCAATAGTTCTTTAGTTATAAACAGTTCAACGCTCAACGGATCTGTAGAGACAAACTTCATGTTTTCAAAATCTTGACGATTTAGCCAAAATCTGTCTCGCACACTGCATCGATACAAAAATACACAGTTGGAAAATATAGCAGGAGCGGTTTTTTCGAACATATCGTCCAATGATATTGAATTTGGGTCAGCTGGTCCAGAGAAAATTATTGGGTTACGTCTTTTCCCATTTTTATTTGTGACGTCGAGCGATATAATTTCTTCCATGGCCTCAATAGCAAATGATTTCCACACTCTAGACATAAATTCTAGTGCAAAACACACCCACAGTCTATTAACTACGTCAGGATAATTCTGATAAATGAGTGGATTCCCCACAGCAGTTTCTAATTGCTCTACAAATTTTTTTCCAGGTAGGAAAACTCTAGTTTCATGTTCGTCACTGTCAGGAGGATCTTGAATTAGGTTGTCAATAAGGGAAAATGAGAAGGGTGAATATTCGTCTTTCTTTGGTGCTATTATTACTGGATCAACCTGATCAACTACAGGTTCTTCTCTAACTTCTGATTCTGGTACTTCCACTTCACTGTCTTCACTCAAACTGACAAACATATCCATCAAGTTCATCTTTTTCTTAGTTAGCATAGCAGTTAAATACCGAGATGTTTTGATAGATGCCTGAATAAATTGCTTAAACATTTCTGACGAAGGACCACCCAATAACCAAGGTTTGCTCAGGTCAAAAGGGTCTTGAATGACTGCAGCGACACTTACTTCAAATGGGTTTGCTAAGTCTTGTTTTTTGTCCTGTGAAGAATACTTGTTTTCTATCCATACTCTATATCCTTCAAAAACAGGAAGAAGTTTGTTTCTATTTTCTGCGGAAAAGATAAATTTTGGTACAAGATTCCCAGTCAATGTACACAGAACATATTTTTCGAAATCAATTTGTACAACTTCTTCAAAAAATGATTGAGCCAACTGAAGGACTGACACTTCCAGCGATTCTTTGTCCAGAGAGTTATTTTTTGTGTAGTTAAGTCCTTCTATATCAGTATTGAAACTCACATTCCATCCGTCTACCATTAATGGAAAGTAGCACAATCGTTGTAATTTGGAAACTGGCGGAATGACATTTTTTCTCATCAAAAAGAAAAGAACTAGAAAAATTATCGAATAGTTAGTCTTACTATTGGGGGAAACAAAACCATGGAACTGAGTCCAAATTCTAATCAAGGAAACCAATGGGAACACTTTTGGGTCGATTTGCATGTAGAAATTAATCAATTCGTCCCTTTTCACAGATAAGATGTTGCTGAATTTCATATCCACAGTAATTTTCCGTCCTTTTTTGGAGTATGTTGCTAGCAAATGTCCATTTGGCTCTTCGTGAATGGCGCTAAAGATACTTCGTCTTGTTCCATCGTCCCAAATCGATTTAAGTATCTTGCTAACATCCTTTAGCCATCTGGGTACCAGTAATACTGGGAGACTATCTCCCTTTGCAGTCAGACCTTAACAAAATGAATGTAAATATTTAATTGCTATGCATTAACCATAAAATCGAAGTTTACAGATATTTAAATAAGAATAATTATAGTAAGAAACAATATTTTATGATCAGATTTACCAGGGATATCCACCAAAATATCAATACAGCTTTCTTTATTTGCAAATTTTGTAACAAGGGAACCGAACGAGTAGATCACACAGGTGGGATATGCTGCTATGACGTTTTTCCCGATAAGATTAACAATGTCGTTTCTTAGTTCTAATTCTTTTTCACTTAGCATGTTCATTTGGATTAAAGCTTTGAATTGATCTTGCAAATTTTTTTGGTCTGCTATATAAGTTAATTTCAGCTTTTTAAAACCAACTTCGGCAGAATCTTCTTCCATTCTCGTTCTACTGGTCATAATTGCTTTCAGCCCTACAAATTATAAAAATATTATACAAAAAATATTTTTTCGGTGGATAAACTATTCCCTATTCTGCTTTATATTTGCAAATTATAAACTGGATGGTAAATTGGAGGAAAAGAGTTCATTTTAAATTATAATACGATGAGTAACATGTTTTGTGTACATTATTAATCATAATTGCGAAAAACATTCAGTTTTATAATGCGTTCAATTATAGATTCTTGGTTTTCATCTAGTGGGTTTTAAATTAATGTTTTAAATATGTATTACATTCAGTAGCAGGAACTTTATCACAACGACGAATGGCAGTATTTGTGCAATATGATGGGATAATACTGTTGCTCATAATAGCTTCGTCACAATGTTTTCTGTTAAAATAAATGTCATATTGATCACAATGAGAAAATATTATTATTAAATTACATTTTAAAACATTCATAATCTATTTTCGCATACTTAAATTATCGACATATTCAAGCATTTGTATATTCAGTAAATCAGTACTTACACGCTATCAAAACGTACAACAGCTGACTTCCTAAAATAATTTGGAGCAAATTCCTTGACGTCTCCAATTTTACTTAACCTTTTTAGCAATAAATTAGCATTGTTTGCGGTTTCCCGAGGATCTTCTCCTGGAATATCAGTGATTAGAACAGAAATAGGCATCCATCCTTTTTTCCAACTCGATAATAAAGTTGTTGATTTTTTCTGGTGAAAAGTTGTGCCTAAATGAACGATCCAGGTGGTATAATCTTTAATACCGGCATATGATGGACACAAAGGACAGGCGGTAACTGTTTCCTTGATCTGAAAATACAACATAAAGCCACAGTAAATAAATTTTCAAGGTCGAATGTGAAATAAAAGTATCTGTAAATGAAAGTTAAAAGCCCTTTACTTTTTCTTTTTTATCCATCTTATTGTGTGTTGTTCAAAGAATCAAAGTATATTGCATAAGTCATCGGTCATCAAGAACTGTTTATAGACTATGTAGATAATAGATAATCAAGTTGCATGCAGAGGTGTAACAATAAGTGTACATATTTGGATGAATGTGTAACGAAGTGGCGATTTTGTCAAAAAAGTCCGTAAGCTATATATCGTGGGTGTCTTGATTTGTTGACTAGTACTATCAAAACTGCTACAACCAGCTGACAAGACGGTAAGCAGAAGCACTGACTGATTAAACTTGAAAATTCTTAGCCCTCCTTCAATTTGGCATTTAATATTGTACGATCAATAATCCGAACTTTTTATTCTTAGAAAACTGCAACTATTCAAAAAAAAGTCCCCATGATTAAAATATATTTAATACCGACAAGCAATATTTAACTCTCGACATGATCATATCATATGTTAACTTTTGACTTTAATTTTATTTATAAATAAATACATATATACATAGTCAGAAAATTTATAGACTTACATTTACTAGACCCATCAAACGTCAAACACTAACTGATTAGTGAAGAAATGAATTTTTATTTGAATGAATGAGAGGAATTGAATCCAAACTCTGATCAGTCTGAACACTGATTGATTTTCTCCGCGTTTTCCACTGTAATTTTACCAAACTTACAAATTTCACATGGAAATTTAGTTGAACTTATAAAATAGATACATTTATCTAACTCAATTAGCAAAATATTTCTACTTTAAAGACAAAAGGATCTTTTAATTTTCACACTTTCTTATTTTTTAGATTTCCGAAACTTTCAACTTCAAGCCTGCCTCCTAGAATTTAACATTCCCTGACAAACAAGTCACTCTTACTGATGTCAGTGTCACTGTATTATAATATTTCCCACGTTACCCCACTATATTCAATTGACTAATTGACTTTCTAAAAATGCATTCCATTCCGAGTTATTATAATGAAAAGATAAATGAATAATTTTATTAAAATCACGGTTAGTTATAATAAGGTTAATGTTATTATAAATGATAGGATTTTGATAGCGCACTCTCCCTCAATTCTCAAGTCACATAAAGCCCATGATTTCATTTTATTTCATTTTGCCCTGAATTTTCCATTACGAAAACCACGAAAAAAATTATTTGCTTGACTGCTTTCAATATTATATGTCATTGTCAGAATGTGCAAATATCATTGATCGCTCGCTGGACCAAAAAAGGAACATTTATTTTTGACTCTACTGATAGGGTTAGGTCAATTGGTGACGATTTCCCTTAGGGCCAGGCAGTTTTCAAAGGACCAGTTGCCTGGGTATGTATGAGTCTGCCTGACACATTAATTTATTTTACCCTGTTTAAATCTATAACTAAGTCTAAAAATGCCTAATTTAGCTATATGATAATGAATTCCTTTGAATTCCTTCTTTGTGATCTCTCTAAGTTTTGGTTCTGTAATACTCCTACCATATGGATGTTACTTACGGCAAACACTAGGTATTTAATCCTCTTTCGAATGATGTGCACCTTGTTTAGATTAAAGTTCCCTTTGTTAAGTTATTGACGTTTAAAGGGAGAACAAATCGTTTAAATTGCACATTTTTCAAAAATATTTTCTCCCTGACTTTGAACAGTGATACTGATATTTGGTATGCATCTCCTTTTAACAGTTCACTCAAAAAGGTTTTGGCTTTAAAATGATCCATATCTTGTTGAAATTGATCCAGTCGTTCAAAAGTTATTTGAGGTCAAACACTCGCCTATTATATTAGGACCACCCTGTATATATATAGTACACTACTCTTTAAAAATGGGAAGGGGCGCAGTGCCCCCTAAATCTGATTAAAAGAGAAAATTTCCCCCAAAAATAGGCCAAAAGTTTTAGCGCTTCGCGCGAATATGTCTTCCTTCTGAAACTATTTTTGGTTGCGCCCCCCTTGACAAAATTTCTGGATACGTGCCTGACCATCTGGGGTGTACTAAATCGTTTTCGGAAGTAGTAGTCGTATTTTTCGATTTTGGGACTTCATAGTGTAGTCCATCAGTCAATGGTCAAGGAAATCTCTTTTTAACTTTTATTATTAAATTACCCTTTTAATTTACGTGAGTTTTGATTTGTTAAAAGATAATTGTCCTGATGAAGACAACGGTGAGTTGTCGAAAGCTTGACCATTAGTTGAATAAATACTTATAATGTTATCCTCAAAAGTCTTAAACTTTAATCTATTAACAAACATCCGGGAATGGAAAAGTCTGAAATATCACTTAATAATTTACCGAGTAACACTCGTCCGTTCTCTAGACCTTTTTTGGTTTCTTCTTATGGAATGATACTATATACCTAAAAAGCATTACCATAAAATAAATAAATAGTCTTCAGGTTCAGGATTGAGAAAGTTACTTTTTTATCACGTTTTATTGATCACAAAATATATACTGAATATGAAAGACATCTCAGAAAATGCGATAAAATATAGCTTAAGGTATATAAGTATATAGTAAATAGTCCGTCCTCTTATCGATTTTCAACCTCCTAGCATATTTGAGTAAGCTTTGCAAACAGGGAAATATACGAAACCCACTTTCAGTTCAGAATTGATTCGGCATTGGAAATTTGGAGTAAAAGGATGCCTTGGGAAATCCTATTTGTGGTAGGCCACCCGTTATACCCAGTTCGCATGAAATGTTTACAATGAAACTTTTACCACTAAAAGTCCATAGTCTTATGTACCCATAACTGGAGTATTACATGCGGGCTCAGCTTAATTACCGAAAAAACTGCGTTGAAAGTATACACCTTTTCCCATAAGATAACATTGAAATATCATTTTATTAATTTCAAAATCGTATAAAACTGTGTTCGCACAAAATTTTTTGCGTGGTTCTTTTTTTGGTCGAAAGCCCCTAATGTGCACTATACATCAGCCAAAAATTACGTGCGGGCTCTCTTTAGGTCAACTGATATTATTTTTCTTGCAAAACCGACGAGGTATAGCTACGTATCTCTATACTATATCCTTATATAGCTTAGCTTTATAGCAAGGACAGTGGGTACATGCCTTCATTATGTCATATCATTATGCAGTATTTATGTTTCCATAGATAGACGTATTTTTGCATGTTGATAGTCTCAGCCGAGCTTGGTGCTGACCAAGGAAAATAAACTGTTTCCAGTCCAGCCTCCCTCCCCTTACCCGCATCAGGTGGGTCCAGTAGAGTGAGGTCCCATAAGAGAGGCAAAAAATATTTTTTGTTGCTAGTGGAAAATGTACCATGCAGTACGTTTTAAATGGGATTTATTGGAAATCAATTTTTCGAAATGAGAATTTCCCATTTAAAATGTACTGCAGATGACGTCTCAAAAATATTTATTACTTTTTGAGATTTTCTATATGGGAAGTTGCCACGAGTTGGCTATAACGGATGCTTTACAGATTTTCCAGATAGGGGGGGGGGGATTTTAACAACATTTTGCAATTACTGCAAAACACAATACATGAATTGAATATTACAAACAGTATGCACACAAAGAATAAAACGTTGCAAGGTGCCTACAATAGAATCGTACTCATACTAGATACTACTGCCACCCTCATGATACTTGCATGCAACTATTATGAATCATTTACCCCTCAGAGTAATTTAAAACCACGATGATGAAATGTGAATTATCTACTTATCTAAAAATAAACTGCCTCCAATTCAAAAGGTTACAAATTAATTTGTACTCCGGTCTTTACTGGTGTACTGCAAAACGAATGTTAATATTACTAATATGGGTAAATGATTCACGATGAGACTTCGTTGTTGTACGCAAGTTACGTAAGTTTTAATCTTTGTGTAAATTGTGTTGTGTGCATATTATTCATGTATCGTATTGCAAAATGTTGCAAAAATCCTCCCATGTGGGGAATCTATAACATAGAATAGAGATTATTGTTATAGCAATAATCAATCAGATTGCTGGATGTCAAAAAATATCAACCAACAAAAGTGCGTATTCAGGTACAACTCCCAAATACCCCCAAATAGCCAGTACCAAGCTCGGCTGAAACTACCAGTAATGTAAAAGTCAAAATGTCATTCAAGGTGAAGGCATAGAGAGATATTCCCCGATTTTGCACCCAATTCGAATTCTATCCATACTGCCACCGACAGGTAAGTATATAAGTCGAAAGTAACCATGGTTATATGGTTTGGTTGCCTACTTCTCGGAGTAGTAGGTAGAATACGCATTGGGTGCAAAAATCCGGTAAACCTCCTCTGTGTCTCCACCTGAAAAAACTAATAAACATACCGGCGTTAGGTGAAAAGTCAATAGGATGTTTTGTTCCCTTTCTGCAGCCAGTTAGAATAGGAAAACTGGGTGCAGACCCAGGGGGGATCGGTGGCTGTATCCACGACCACGGGCTCTTTCCCAACTAAAACTTAACTTAATTCCCCCAAACCTCAAACTGGCTGCAGAAAGAGGCTTTATTGGCTATTGACATCACCTTACGTTCCATCCATCTTGATACCGGTAATCAACTCCAAACTAAATAAATGATTACTCTTATACTGTCACCATATCAATAATTATGAGTCACTTCACCGTTGTTGAAAGAGAAGGGCCCAATCTTTCACGGCTAATTAGCTAAATTTTTGCATTCGCAAGCTACATTGCTAGGTGGCCCAGCTGAATATTTTTAACCCAAGGGGTCCTTTGGCAGAAAACGTTGTAGGTGATAAAACCTGCCAATTTATTTAAGCTCTTTCTAAATACTATTTGCAACAATTTTTAGCTTAGCGAGACTAAAAAGGGTACCTGCTCTCCATATGCATATGTAACTCTTAAATTGTTAACAACAGAGTTATTGTGTGATTTAAAAGAACATAAAGATAGGTTAAGAATGTGTATCTGTTGATGAAATAAAATGGACCAATTTCAAATCGTGGGAATCGAAAGCCTGTCATCCACTTATGCATGGTTATACTTCCGAGTGAATGCCAATTTAAAGCACACAATTGAGATAAAACGAATAATTTTGCTGCTGTTTTCAGTAACACGGCCTGGAGTAATATGACACATAACATGCTGGACGGAAATGCAAGGTAGTATATGGCATTCCTATTACGAAATACAATTTAATGGTTCCGTAATTAAGAATGATACTGAAACAAAGAACAGCAAAAAGTCCTAGTGGCATAGCCCAAAAGATGTATTTGTTAAAAATAATATTCAGAACTCGAATTTGGGTTAATGATTTTCTAATAGTTGTCTCAATTACGGTTTCCTTCAAGAAAGTATGCCGGGAAAGTAGTTTTGGTAAGTTATTAGAGAAGAAAAGTATGTACTTATTAGTTGATTCAAAATAAATTAGGCATAACGTTAGCATTAAGCTTATCATGAAGCAAAAGTATAAATGTACCCAATAAAACACAACAAAACTGAAAAAGATTAACAAATTGGAGGAAATTATGTCGATGGAAAATAAATCACGGAACATTCGGATGAGTGGACTGCCTTCGTGACATACCATGAACAACGTGAAGAAAAACGTATTGAAAACTGCCGTGGGAAACATCAGCACAACTCCCAAGCCAATCCAGTTGAATCTGCTTCTAGATATCATTTCCCCATACTTTTCTGGAAATAATTGCGTATGCAGCAAAGTGTATTGCAATAATAAATATTTCTAATTAATTAAAATGATGTAGAATAATATTATTTTTGGTATATTTATTGTTACATATTATAGTACTATGTACCTGATAAATCTGCTTCAACTTTTAATATAACTGATTAGAGTTGCTGTATCCTTTAAACTAGTTAACATTTTTGTGCTTGCTACCACAGTTCCAATATAAATTATTGTAAAGAATATGAAAAATATAATTTGGTGGACCAGAAAACCAACATCCGGTCGGAATAGTTGAACAACCAGGCAGCAAATGTATAGTATGTTAATACTATGCAGAAAAACGAATGACAAATTGTGGAATTAAGAAAGCTTAATTTACTTTTTGAGGTGATTAGGCTTTTTTTCTCATGATCCCAATTAAATGGCAAAAATTTTAAATAGTTATTCAGGTAAAAAATATTTTTCAAAGACAAAGTAAATAGCTCCATTGTATTGTATTGTAAAGGCTTAATTGTCAGACTACATGAAACTGGTTTACAGTAGAGGATTTTCCATTGTCTATAGGTGTGTACAGTGTACGAGGATGTGTATATGAGAATGTGAGTTAAAAGTTGTAACAATACACTATTTTCTAGTCGCTTGAATTCAATATTGATTTTGAGACATATTATATATTATAGTAGACAGTAGACCGTCCGTCTTCGCGTCCGTCGCTTCTATTACACCACCAATGTGTGCACGGTTTATTCAGAGTAGGATTCCAGAGTAGCTGCCGAAGTGAACGGACGCGACATTGTCGTGGTCCTCATATTTTTAAAATTTTCGGCTTATTTTTGGGCCTATTTTTGCCCAAAAAGTAGTGCTGTGCATAGAGTGAAGAGGCCTGTACACCCGGGACAGAATTTAGTGCATACGAAAGTGGGACAGAATGTCCGAATTCGGTGTTTTTTGCGTGAAGCAGCCCACTGAAATACCATTTTTTCTGTGCTGTGAGTGGAATTCCTTATCGCGGAGGACGGCCATGGATGCTAATTGGGTCTGGCAGCGGCGTGAACAGTGGCGGTATGCAGATTAGAAGATAAGACGGCCTTCGAAGACCTGTGCGGCCTACTACAACCGACCAGATTAGTAGTGCTTTTCTTACTAGTCATTCTCATGTTGGCCCTGCGACTGTCTTCTCCGCTATCAGTGTTCCAGCTATTCAGCAGGATAACAAGCAGTGTAGCATCAATAACATCGTCAAGGTATAAGGGTCGATCACTCTGTGCACAGTCTACTCATCAAATTATTGGCTAATTTACATTCTGTCTTCATAAAGCTACTCTGGAACCCGCTTATGCGTGAGTATAGGCGTAACTTCTGTATTAAGGTTATTTACATATACCTATCTATTCATAATACTTGATCTTATGTATTTCTGGTACTAACTGAGCTTTAGGTTTTCTCTTGTGTACTGGTGGTATAATTAAAGATTTCCCTAGGACGGTGCTTCCCTGTCCCATGTCTATGACTATTAGCGGTGCAGGTTTCTGTCATTATGTGAGGCTATACCTATTTTTGGCTGTTGGTTAGTTGTAATACAGTGAATACTTGGATTATTGTAATGTGTTTGTAATAATTGGCATATGAATTTGAATATCTGTAATATGTATTATTTTGTGTGATGGGCGACAGCCCGCTGGAAGCGCAAATAAAACCCCCCCTACCCTTGTAGACAGTAGACACTAACGGGTACTATAATACTTACTTTAGCTAACCAGAGCAAATGAAATATTCAGTCGTTTAGAAGGACTTTAATGCTGACAGGCATTGAAAGTAAATAAATGTATTAAAAAGTATCTTGTCTCAAGCGTTCTAACACAAAATATCAATAGTCCGCAATTGCCAATGCTTTCCCCCAAAACTCGCAAAAATATGTAATTTTATAAACTATGCTTAGTGCCTGTATAGAGAAAATGTATCACAATGGAAGTTCCGCATTTTACTTAATGTAGAGTTGATAACTGGTAGCCGATAGTCTGTACTCAACTAAATGTCAGTAGCAGAATCAGCACTTCAAAGTTATTATTCTGCTGACATATGCCTAAACTTCTTACTAAATAATTCATAATGTTATACTTTTAAACTAATAGTAGTGAGCATAATACAATCAAATATAGAAATGTGATCATTTTTAAAGCCGGTTTTCCAAAAGAAAGAATACATTTAATTGAGAGTCTGTTATAACTTTTTTACTGTATAGAAGATTAAATATTGCCAACTTGCAAATGAACGTTCTAAATGATCATCCTGAAGTGGGAATGTCCCTTAAGAAATATATTCATTTTCATCTTGGAAAATATTTTGATTTGATATTGCAAGAATTAATTTAATATTTTATTTAGGTACAATTTTTTCTCAAGTTTCCCGTAAGGTACATTTTTAATCTAATGTTTGGATCATTTTTGGAGAGCCAAGCGAAAATCGATGGAGGATAACAATATTGCATGATCATTAATCATTTTATACGTTTAATTTTGTGTAATGTGAGAAAGTATACTAAAATTGATCTCTGCCAGATTTCCGAAACACTCTTCATAAAGTCTACAAGGATTTCATTTACAAATATTTTTATTTCCTAGCTAAGATTGCTATGCGAGTGAGTGTTAAGGCTCTTATTAATTAAATCCTGATTAGCAAAGTTCAAAAATTGGAAAATGTGAAGCGATGAAATGTGCAAGCGATTATTACTATTCTACAGATTTTCAGAGGAAATAAGAAGGGATGTTACAATATTGAGACCAGCATTAAAACAGTATAAAGTGTGCTTGTGTACCACGGCACGGAAAACTCCATACCGAACACCAAAAGCCATTGTACTCGTCAGCATTTGTTTGCAATACTTGAATCTGCAATTACTAATACCATCGGTATGGACTGGTAATTCCTTTTGTAGAGCAATCAGAGTATCCAAAGAACGTTTGTAGCAGACTGAGTAAGATAGCAACAGGATGGGAACGCAAATTATAACCATAATATATATAATTGCTAGCACAATTACATTCCATGTTTCTTCTGTATTTTGCTGTATAAGAGCAAACAGAGTTACTGATCCTGCAATCACAAACAAAGATATTACAGATGGGATAAAGGGCCTGACAAGACAATCGTTGAATAACGCATTTAAAATACGTAATCCATTGAAGGTCCGGATTTTTTCCTCCAGGGTTGCTTCACTGCTCCTTTAACAATGTATAAGTTTAATTTCATTGGTTTAAATGGTTTAATTAGCTGGTTTAATTTTGTCAAAATTGGTAAAGAAATCTTTTTGATAATTCCATAAATTAACTACATAAATTACAAATACCTTATCATGTGCAAATATAAACACGTTCGTGTTGAATATATGAAAGTCAGAGTAGCAAGGATAATCAGCAAAATAAGTCCTGGAGCTGCTACCAACCAACATTGTATGAAAACCAACAAACTTCCCAACTTGTTTAGATGCAATAATGTCACATCTTTGATTCCATGCTGTACAATGTGTTTTCCCAGAACTACATAATATGCCGCATATATAGTGCACTATCAAATTGGGAATTATGAAGCTTCCTATAAACGCTTTTGATAATTTTAGCACTTCCCAATATAGGAAGGATTTTATTCCTTCTTTTCCCCAACCTGAAACATTCCAATGGTAGATAATAATTTAAACCAACTTTTAAAGATTAATTACCCTCTTAGTAAATCACATTAAATTTGATACTAAATAATCCTGTGAGCTACATCTGCATGGAATAAAAAAGGACTTTTTTTACCTTTTTTAATGTACCAATTTGCCCCATTTACTTCCCCTTTACAAGTAAATAAGGCAAAAAGGTAAAAATGACTGCTTTTTTAAAAAAGCATTTTTTTTACTTTTTTATAAAATATAAGTACCTTTTTTGATCCCTAATATATCTAAATCACATAACCGTTTTAACTTATTTACCCTCATTTAGAATTGGGTAGCCTTTGAGGTTGATTTGATTCAAGACATGTACAATTTCAGTTGATTTTGTCTGATAATTATACAAAGTGATTTCACTTAAAAAGTAGCCCAGCAAACAGATTATTATCATGACAATTTCAAAATTGACATTTTCTCCGGATCGGATGAGCAGTGCAAGTTGTATCGCTTCGTAAGCTATAAAAGCCCATGTAAGGCATTTTTGTGCTTTTAAAATAGTCAACTCTGAAAGAGCATGAAACGTTTTGGTGGATTTACTGTACTTTATGGGGATATATCCTAATGAGATATTGAAATAAAAACCAATCCATTCTAAAGTTTCCTCTCCAAAGTAGTTAGAAAGGTTTGGAATGATACTCCTTTTTATTTTTCCTGCGACATTATTCAATGTAGAAGCAAGATTGAAGAATTTCATACTGACCAGGAAATCACTCGTAATTCTATAAAAATACATTTTGTAAAATGATCCCAATAAATTTAAAAATTTTATATTTATAATGCAGATGTGTATATAATATCATAATCTATCTATACAATTACCTACTCTTATACTATGTGTCGGAATGATGGGTCCTTTTTCATTGTGGTCTCTACACACTCTTCAGAATTTACGAGGTATCTGATTAAAAGCTACCAATGCAATGGAATTGTAACTTACATTTTCGCCATGCAATTTACCCGGAAACCACGAGAGTAAAAAGTTAAAATTGTGCTTTTGGATGCAGGTAGTGTTGTTTTCACTCACAGGCAAGTTGCGGGCTATTTCCTCATTTACCTGTCGTTTGGGCAGAATTGAGTTGATATTGTACATAAAATCCTACATCCTGCTCTAATCAATAAGGAAAACTAAGTTTTATAACCTATTCTCAAGACGATTGTGGTTTCAGGAGTATCATATACAGTAAATATTCAACAAATACAATTTTGCTGGATAGTGATTAAAGATGAAAATCGATTTATCTGTATTTCAGTGAAAATATAGGTATGTATAAATTCCTTATTCAATTTAATATTAATCCGTCAATTATTATTAATCAACTAAGCCCCGAGGAGATGCTACCATACCAAAAGAAGGTATGTACGAAGGCTTTTTGGTAAAAACCAAATCTTTTGAATAAAAAACCCCATGTATGCACATTGCTGTAAAAAGTCGCAAAGTCCGGCGTCCCTAGTCCATAGCGTAGAGATATACAAATGGATAAGATAGTTACATACGTATGCAACATAGGTACAAACAGCGAAACAGCTTTACTTAATTTATAATGAATCATTAATCATTAGACTTATTCAATAAAGAAATAAATCGTGATTAACGTTGTACTAAAGAAGCTTTATATTGCTTTATATCGTAATCTTTTTATTGCTGTCAAACTGTTTATGGTTGAAAAAAGGTAAACTCTCTAAGGTTAAATATTTTTTAACTGTTTATGGTAGGAAACTGTCCAACGGTGTATGGTTTTTGCATTATCAAGGCTTCTAATATACCAGTGACGCAAAAATGTTTAATCACTCCGTGGTGAAAGCCCATATCGACGCCATTCTCGAACTCAGTTCGTCATTGTTCCTAGAAGGCAAGCTGAAAGTTTTATTGAGATTTATCTCAATCCATTTGAAATTTATAGTGACCATGCCCTTACCCACTCACTTGTCACTTACCCACAACAGACTCGAACAGACGGTAAGATTGAAAATGAAATGATAAAGCTTGCGGTTGCAAACCGTTTTTAACAAGGTTAACCACCGATCGCTTGAGATTGTCAATCTTTGCTTTAGGTGATAAAAATAACATTGTTGGCATTTAAATATTATTTGGTTACGATATTTCAGTCAGAGAACACTAAAACAAATCATGATAAGCTATTTATACAAGATTTATTATTTATGATGTTAAACATTAAGGACTACCTTAAGTTGCTGGTTAAACAAACTTTGTGCCTATGTGAGTGCTGATAAAAGTCTGATTGAATAAACTGATAAAAGTAGTAACTTCAGTTCATGCTTTAAATGCTGCTAAATTGAATTCTCATGTTTATAGTGTATATTAAGCCGCTACTGGATTATACTTATTTGAAAGTCAATTGTTAAATAAAGCTATATTTCTGAGAACGTGAATAATTGAACCCATCTAGGCAAAGCGAAGCTAAAAATAATAATGACCATATTTTACCAACCAGCTTGATTAAACCTGTTAACCTAACCTAAAAGAAATCAACATCCTATGTAGAGAATCTTAAAAGTCACGCCCTTTTTGCGTCCTGGACTCTGTGGAATAATTTACTTCCGTTCTTCGCTAGTACGTAATGTGAATACGGTAGGATCCACCGCACCGGTTCGAAAATAGCGTCTAGTCTAGCTCTGAGATATTTATTTAGTATAATATCATTCATTGGTAATGCTCCATTCGGTATAGGAATTTGCTTATATAATTTAGAAGAATATTAATGCTGCTAGAAGCCAATCCTCATATCTGCGGTGATGTATGTCAAATATTCCTTGAAATTAAAATAATAATTCATTCAAGGTCAAGTCATAAAGGTATTCAAAGGTTTCTTACTTTTACCATCTACCTTAAGACCATTAAAAGCAATTATTAGTTTCAATCTAAATGCGAGAATACGGAAATAATTTAAGTGTTGTTGAAGTATTGAAATTGTGCAAGGTCACAGCCTGAAAAAACTTCATGGGAGAGAATTGGGTCACCATAATTATCTAACAGAGAAAATGTTTTGTATTTTGAGAAATAGATGCTTTTTCCGGTAGACTCTGGTTGAGTCAACTTTATCTTTCGCCCTGAATTCGTTAGTTGTTTATAAACCTCAATAGTGACGGCTTCATAGGTATACGTACAAAATAAATTATATGATGACTGGAAAATTCTATGATTCTAATACAATATAATATGATCTTATCCTACCCATCGTCTACAAAAACATTTGCTTGGAGACTTTGGAGACATACCGTTTGAATTAAAATATATGATGTCAGAACAAACTTATATATTCAAAAGAAACATTTTTACTTCTAGCATGAATAACAACATTTTCAATTTAAAATTATATTTAATTCATAAATCCGATTTTGCTGGAAATGACAGATAAGTAGCAAGTTTAAATGTAATAATTGTAACAATTTTATTTGTCATTGCCATTAACATTAGTAAAGTCATCGTTAGTTTCTAAAACTATGAAATTAGAAATATAAAGTTGAAAGTACAAAGCGATTTTTAGTTATCTGTTAGGATGGAAAACAGCTTCAAACTTTCTAACAAAAATTAATTGGGGGATAATCATTTAAATCGTCTGTGCTAAACAAATTGTTCCTCATTGTATCTATCTTTTGACAATTAAAATGTTATTGTTTTGGAGTATTTCATGAGTATCAGAATACCATATCAAAAGATCTTTCTAATTACCAAAACATATTTAAAACTACAGAACCAGATCTAATTTAACCCATATAATATAATGTATTGGTTTCATTTACTCCAAACACTACTATTGAAATTACTTATCATTAAATCTTGAAAGCTTAAATTTAAAAAATCTACAAGAATAGAGTTACATTTGATTTTCATATTTTTAGCATTGCTTTGAGCTTTTAGCAATGATTACTCCAGATTATAATATACCCAGCAGTTATATTATTATTAGCAATACTGAATAGATTGTTATCCTAATAATAAATATTATGTAAGCATAAAGAGATTAAAGGTAATAGAAAGTATACATATTATCGGAAATAATTGCAATCATCAGGGGAATAATGTTTTCACAATTTCACTCTTTGTTCAAACTGTTTTCGACGAATTGCCACTCCCACTTTGTTCTCGAATAAATAGTATGGTGACTCTTTATCTAACAAAAGAGACTTCCGTTTAAAACTGTATTTATACCAGTTAAAATTTCCAACAGCAATTTTAATATCCGTATTTTGAAGAAATTGGAATATTTTCTCCAAACTTTTCTCATCATTTGGCCAACGCCAAACATTTTGTGTGGCGTTGAATTGTTGGAATAGTTCAATACCACTGTCTATTGAATATGAATCTAAGACAAGGGTATCAAAGGTCATACGTTCCTCAAACGCCAGTTTTATCTGTCCTTTTAACAGCAAATGTTTTATGGTGGGAGGTAGCCAATTTATTTCAGTAAAATTGTAGTTGTTTTCTCTCCGAAGTTCCAATTTTTTCAAAAAAGGGTAATGTTTTAAATCAATCCGATGTTGAAACTGTCGCGGGTAGTAAGCTAAATGCTTCAAACTCAGGAAAGTTGTGTTGATTTCAGTACCACGACAAGTAAGTTTTTCAACCGATTCTGGAATGTAGTAGCTATGACGACAATAAAAATCAACGTCTAGGTCACGCACTTGAATTTCAGGCCAGCCTAAAAACTTTGTTTTAGTCAAAATCATTTTGTCAACTTTCCAATTCGACATATCCCAGTTCAAAATGCAAGAATTCTTTAGATCCAGAAGCTCTACTTGAAAGTTCCCCATTAGGTTTAATTTCATTTCTGATTGGGAAAAAGCAACATTCCGCCGAATCCGCCTGGGCTCAAGGATTTCTTCCGGGCGATAAGTAAATCTTTTTGTTTTATTAAAGTCAATGAATTGATTAAATTCACTTCTGTCCCACATTTCTTTATAAAGAATACTGCAGGATATTATTTCAACTTCAGCTGGAGATATTTCATTATCGTCAGGAATCTTCAACTTACATCCTTCAATTCGAAAGGACTTGAGGTTAAAGAGCTTCTCCAGAGTAAAAATGAAGTTACTAGTAGGCGGACAAATGTTGAGTTTTGTAATGAGTACGTCACTACTCAGGTTGAGCATGCTGAACGAAAACTGCTTTGAGCGTCCAACTTCAATGTCACCGCTGATTGTTAATTGCTTCAAGTTCTTTCCCCATTCGTTAATTATCTTTTCTAAGGCATATTTAGACCATGGAGCTGAGTTACCACTTATTCTGGCAAGGCGTAAAGCCGTAAAAGGAATTGAAGTCTGGCAATGCTCGAATGTTCTTTTGAAATCATTTTCCGACTTTTTGGAAAGTGGGGGAAAACCAGGATTACAGAAAAAAACCTGAGATAGCTTTCTGAAAAACGGTTCACCCACATAATTCCACTCCTTGCTTACCAAACGGCAATTTTTAATGTCCTCCAGCGGCAAAAATGTAAACACGCATTGAATAATCTACAATAAATACCATTAATTAGTTCTTGAGCATTCAACAAAGGGATGAAAGGTAGAACTTGAAAATTATGTCAACAATGTAATTGTAATTCTTACCCCAGCAATTTGTAACGGGTTTTTTGGTCTTTGTAAAAATTCAACACTTTCCGCGTTGGTCAATGATCCTTTATTGGCTGCTTCGTTTCGTAACAACTCCAACATCCAAAAAGAGGTGTTGATATCCTTCTCCATCAGCAGATTAAATAGATCCGATTGGATCTTATCTTTTCCCCGCTTTGTGTTCTATAACAATATTTTTCACTAGTATTTTAATGAATACTTGAATTGAATTGAATTTTACTAGTACTGAAACCATTAGAATTTTAAATGGTTTCAATTTAAAGTTCAAGAACAAAATGTGAATAACAACGCGTTCTACATTTCCATAATTAAATTACATAATCACCTATAGTAATAATAGACGTTTCCCACAATTCAAGGATAACACAGACAAGTATATATTGGAGGAGTCATTTCAATACCTATTCAATGTTAATTTGGTGACCGGTCACCAATTAACGAATGTTGAATGTAGAATTATTGATTATAAGTCTTCTAGCGGATTCGGGACTCCTTCATCCGTAAACAACTCTTAATACAACTCTTAACTTATAATCCTACATACATTCGTTAATTGTCAATTGTGGGAAATCTCTAATCACTAATTATTAATGATGAACAACTGAACAACTTACAATAATAGCTTGTTGCTCAGCATCAGTGATGAGATTATTACGTCGCAAAGTGAGAACTCGATTTCTCAACTTAGCTAACAAACTCTTATTAGTTTTTGTCGATTTTCCCATTTCTATAATAAATTTTTATGAGCGAAATAAAACAAATACCGGTTGCCGGTCGGTCCAGTCAACAGTGAATGACTCCAGTACTTTAATTGCCAAACTGATTTGTCTCCCTCCGAATCTCTGCAAATACAATTTTTCATTTTTCCTTTCTCCATTAAAGGATTATAGTATTTACGGGGCACAGTGAGATTTAAGTATCAGACTTATGAACTTTCTTAAAAAAGAGAAACTATAGTAATAATGATAGCTGAGGAAACCAATGCCATGCACAGATAATTTAACGAGTTAAGACTAAACCCCAGATAAAGCGTTACTTCCTTTTCACTTCCTCCGCAAAGGATCATGCATAAATAAAACAAGTGCGTTGCCCCAGGTGAGGAGATTTTGAATTTTAGACAAAATTAGTAACTGAATAGTCCTATTTTCAGGAGGAAGTGAAAAGGAAGTGACACTTTAACTAGGGTCTAAGTAATAGGAATAGGTATCTATTTTGAAAAGTGAATACATTATAAAAAAATTGTAAACTCAACGCCAGTAAACCCATGAAACGCAAATCAATAAAGTAGAAATCATTTCGGGATAGACCTATATTATGTACAGATTGGATGAAAATTAGAGTAGTCAATTGCTAATTGGATCAATTTTAATAGAAATGCATTTTATTCAAAGGTAATTCACTCAACAGGTTCTGAAAAACGAAGAATGCAACAAGTCAAGAAACTTAACTGTACTTAAAAGCAAATTTTAGTTGTATTTTGAATTGAAAAAAATAATCATGCAAGTCCATGAACATTACCAATTGCTATTTGCCAGATTGTATACAACTAAATAAAATTAAATACTGGAATGATGGGGAAGAAAATTTTAACGCAATTTCGGTTCTTGAATTTTGTATCACAAAATGCATTCGAGGACCTCGTCAAACTAAGATGAAATTGGCCATAAATGTTTTGAATAATAATCAACGAAACTGATTCTATTATTGAATATAGGATTGGTAATTACAAACATGAATTTATTTATTGTTAACAAACCGAAGGAGCTTGACTCTTTTTGAACAAACAAAAATCGTAACTCTAGAATTCATAACCTTTTAACATCATTTAAATATTGATCAGTTCATTAAGTAAAGTAACTGCATCACAACTCTGTGGATAATATGAATTAAAGTTTCTAATTCTACATGGTTTCCCTCTTCAAGGTTACTTGTCCATGACCAGGAAAACCGAATTCTGTGACATAATTCATATAAAGAGCAGTAATCCTATTAACGGCAACGGATACATACTACAATTAATTCTATAAGATATTTACTACTAGCAATTGATATCATTTAAATTCATTTAACAAACACTGCAAAAGCATTTCATTCGGTTTTAAGACATTTCGACATTTCCAGAAAAGTCTTTGAACTAATAGTGTCTGGATGGTTCGGTCCAAAGATGACCACTCTCTTTTCGTACACTTCCTCAGCCAATGTCAATGACTCTTCGTATTTGTCAATGGATTTATAGGTCACAGCTAGCCACTCTTTAGTACTCAAAGTATCTGGGTGATCCAATTCCAGAACTCTTTCCTGTACTTCCAGAACTTCCTTGAACATCCTGAGAACTTCTTTGCCCTGATTAAATCGTTCACAAGCCAAATTGAATTTTGTATTCAATGTTTTCCGATGTTCCGGTCCATTCATGATATCGTCTGCTTGCAGCACTTTTTTCAAGATTTCTGTTGCTTCTTTGTACTTGCCTTGTTCACTAAGCACAAAGGCAATGTTTTTCTTTAAAGCACGTGTCTCCGGATGATTCTTTCCGTTAATTCTGCGTCGCTTTTCAAGAGTACTTTGGTACCATTTCATGGCATCGTCATCATTATTCAATTTCCATTGCGCAACGCCTATTAAATTAGCTGTCCGTAAGCAGTCATCATATTCTTCGCCGAATAAAAAATTCTGTTCTTGATAAACTGTAATCAGAAGATCCAATGAATCCGAGTAGTGCCCCAAATTTTGTAGCATCCTTCCCTTCCGAGATTTCATTGCTAATGCCCACCGATTATTGGCCCCAAACGTCCGTTCTAGAACTCTAGCTGCTTCACAACTGAAGTCGTAAGCTTCTTTGTATTTTCCACAGTTTTTATATTTATTCCAAATCCAGGTTGCCAATGTCGGATGTTTTCTAATTAGATCAGTATTTTTTACTGCATACTTCCAGATAGTATCAACGTGTACCATTTGATCCAGTGGAAATTGGTCGTATTCAAGCATTTTCAATTTTTCAGACACCTTTTTTAATGCATCGTTGGCATTTTTGCTTGAAAGATCTGTATTTAGCAATTTTG
The DNA here is from genome assembly GCA_020055645.1 of Tomocerus qinae. Classification (NCBI taxonomy): domain Eukaryota; kingdom Metazoa; phylum Arthropoda; class Collembola; order Entomobryomorpha; family Tomoceridae; genus Tomocerus; species Tomocerus qinae. The sequence continues at coordinate 65,331,782 of CM034546.1, forward strand.
TAAAGAATTCTAGTGCTGCAGCGTTTTTAGATATTGTAGTACAATTTAGAACGTCTTCTTGAAAGCGTGATTCGCCCTTAAGAAAAATAAAATGACTATGAATTACTTTGCACTATTGCTGAGGACATGACCAGTTACTGTTTAACTATTTACCTTTTCTTTTACCGAAGATTGAGTAGATGACATTGGTTGAGCAAAATCAACTGATTTCTCAAGGGTGTTTTGTCGAAGTGGAGTCTTCGTAATGTTAAGAGTTAATCCCAACTCTAAAAGAAGTTCCAAATTGAAACACAATTCTTACAAACATTGCATGCATATCACTAAACGATGAAAATAAAAAATATGTAATAAACCTTTCTGAGATAATGTAGTAGTGGCTTTCTGTGGCATAGTATTGCTTTCAGTTCTTTGCCATGGAAGGATAGCAACACTTTCTGTAACGGACGAACTTTCGGCAGTAATAAAATCCATAGTTTCCTATAACGAATAAATAGTATTTATAATTATAACTATTTTCCCCAAATGCTGATGAAAGTGATATTCGTCAAATGGCACATTGTTATTTTTACTGAAATTCTGTGGTAAATTCGGTGTAGGGTTTGAGACATATCTGTAGAAGTTTTAGAAAAACTTACACTTACAGAACAAGTGTCGTTGTCTCGTTTTATTTTGGGGTTACTTCTAGCTCCCATTATAGGACTATTAGTTATGGAAGGCGGATTTTGAGGTCTTTTACCACCTCTCAAAACTGTTGAATCGCATGTTGCTGAAACTGTATCCAAAGTAAAGAATTAAATTATCAAATATTAATCTCAAATTAGATTGCAGTGATTAAAATAAAAAAGAGAATAAAATTGACAAAGTTTAACCAACCATTACAATCTTGTTGAACTTGTGAGATGGCATCTGGTTCAACCACCACAGTTTTAGGAAAATGAAAGTTGGCTTCTGGTTGCTGTTGAGGCTGAACTTGTCTAACTTTGAAAACAGTTGTTGTTTTCATTCCGCTAGTTGTCGGGAAACTGGCTACTCCCTATGTAATAAGCACTGACTATCATAAGGTTTTATCTTACAAGATTTGGATATTTTTAGTAAAGATACAATAAAATACATACAGAGAAATTGTTGTCTCTTCGTTCGTCTAAATTATTTTTGGACGCAGTTTTCCTCATACCTGCCAAATATCAAATGTGAGTTTTCATTAATGTACGAAATATATTATACTATTTGCAAAAAGAAGCACCTAAAAGTGTAAATGTACCTAAATGTATTTTTTAATTAAATGAATAGTGTAAATAAATTAACATACGTTCAATTTTATTTTCCGCACTCGAGTCTTCAACATGGACAGACTTTTCAGTTAAATTAGTCAGATCTTCATTATTTCTTTCTGTTTCTAATTCTAATACGCTTAAAATATGTTGAAGTAGTTTTTTTGCTTCGGCGTTCAAAGAGCGGAATTCAATATAGCTATTTATCAAGCTACGCGCTGATTTAATTACTCCCTTTGTTTTTAGTTCTCGTCCCAAGATTTCTTGAACTTCCTTCTTCAGAGCTGCAATTTCGGCCTGACATTTTTGTAAATCTTTCTTTAATCCGGAAGACTCGGCTCCAGCATTTAGCAAATTCATTTTCAATAGTTTCATTTCTTTTTCTCTGCTCTGGGCGAATTCTGAAATTGGTTTAATAGAGAATATTGAACAAAATGAGAGTGAATTATGCTGATATTATTTTACTCATAAAAACGCATAATGGCAATAAATATAATAACATATTATACAAGCTCCTTCATCCTTTGCAGGCGCTTGTTAAAAATAGCCTTAACATACATAATAAAAATGTTAGGCCTAATGAGCTTAAAAAACTAAAAACCAGTAACTAGTGGACCGTAATTTAAGTTGCATAATTGGATACTATTTTGTTAGATAGGGATAGAATATCATAAATATGAAATTTTAATCATTAATGAAAATTCAAAATTATACTATTTACCGAGATTAGAACGTAATATGTCGTCTAAAATATAAGCAGACGATGTTTTCTGATTTTTATCACTCATTTCTATTCAGGGCTATTCACTTTCTAATCAAGTTTTTGACTATTTTCCCAAACTACTGATAAATAAAATTATCAACATATTCAACATGCATTCACGTACAACGTAAAGATGTTCAATGTTAAGAGTTGTGAGGGCTGTTTATGGAAAAACCGCGTTGAAGCAGCTGAGGTAGGTAAACTTTAGTTGACCTTGACTTCCAAACTTCCAGTCCATCTATCATTTCAACATTCCCAATGTCTCACAAGTCACAACTCAAACTCGCACCCATTTTTTCTGGGCTATCAGAATACCCCTAAATTGTGAACTTGTACAGGGTCCTTTCATAACAAAGCACAACTATGCAGTTCGAATGCATTTTGTAAGCAAATATTATTTCCAGCTTTCAGTTGTCCTAAGGTTCCTATTATTTCATGTACGGTAAAATTTATAATTTGGCCATTTACATTGAAATACCCCAGAAGCCCAGAATACTCACTTATCTTTATTATAATAGGACCAAGTACGTATGCAGTAGGGGGCGGGTGGGGGGGCAGCGCCTTCCCTAAATCTGAGAAATAGAAAGAACTTTTTCCAAAAAGGCCAAAAATTGCAAAACTTTTTTTAAATATACAAAGAAAGTGGTAACTGACATTGTTAACCTCCGGCTCCTTGGCCGGTTTTGTTGTTCATGTCAATTTGAAATATAACAAACCAAATGTAAATTTCGGGGTATCATGCGATTGTAAATTAATATTTTCGATAATGTACCCCAAAAAGCAGTTTACCCGAAGTCCAACACACGTAATGTGCCTTCCAAAGTTACCCGATATATATTACGTGTGTTGGACTTCGGGTAAACTGCTTTGGGGTACATTATCAAAAACACTAATAATTACATTTAGAGTTTAGAGTATTTTATACATGGATATTGATTATAAGAAAAAGTAATGACTCTCGACTCTCGCCTGTTCTCTTTGTTTTCTGCAATTTGATAATAGCTTGGATTGGAGACTTGCAATGTAAGGGCGGGAGGTTGTTAGATATATAAATTATGGCATTTGCATAATAAAAATGATTACTACTGTCTGGCTTTATAAAAATCCGAATGATGACCTCTGGTAACCCCATTTAGCCCCGCCTATAACAAATATTTTTTCTTCAATATATATTTTATTTCGGCTTAATAAATAATGTTGTTGTGGTTACAGTCAAATGTGACGCTAAAGACTGTATGGCTCCTGTAATTTGGTGTGAAGTATAGTACTCAAAAAATATTTGTCAACAATGGGGTTACTAAAGGTCATCATTCGGATTTTTATAAAGCCAGACAGTAAGTAATTTATGATAATACATTAAATATTTATTTCATAACTAAGTCGTAAGTTGACGCATGACAGTTGACAGTTTGGAACTATAAACTAAAACCACGTAAAACCTAGCCTTAGCAGTGCAAAGCAGATGAAATAGAGCTATACTATCAACTAACTATTATTAAAGTCTACAACTGACAAGTGACAAGTGCAAAGACTTCATTTGCAATATTCCACGGGGGTTGGAGTCACCGATCCTGGATAGTCATTTTTACAGGATTGCTTTCGTTTATCATTTTTTTTTCTTTGCCACAGTCTACAATTTTGAATTTTGGCAACATTCTTAAAGTGACGCGTCTATTATAAAAGTTGAATGCCATAATAGTGACCAGTAAAGTAAATTCCATTCGTTCATTGTAGCCTTTGTATCCGCTACTAAAATTTTCGTCGGTTGTTGTGGTAAGTTTGCAATAGTGCCTATTTGATCATTATTTTATCGTTTTTATTAAACATAGCATAACATTTTATTCGGTTAAGTCTAGCTGCTATGCTAGCTGTGACGCGAAAGAGGCGTGACAGTAAAAACTGGTTATATAGGTTTAATTATGTTGATTTGTAATTAGGTTAGGGTCGTTATAAATCTATTTGGTATAGACAGGTACATTTTATTTTTCAGGTTTTCGATTATTGACCTTGGGGTCTTCCAAATAATTTTTGTTGTAAATACCAAACTATGAGGAAAAAAAGCCTATAAGCATAATCATAAAATAACCCAAGGTCATGTATGACCAAAGAATCGTACTTTGTTGCGAATTTTCGTATCCACAATTTTTGATATAATTATGTCATAGCTGGGGATAAAACAATCTTCATTTTGTTCGTCCAACACTTTAGTTTTTTCCAAGCCTAAAATACCCTTTTAATTATGTTAAAATTATTGTGTATTTAACTAGCAAAAAGATCATCAAAATGCTTCCTCAGTGTTTCATCGGGGGCTGTGAAACCTGGAATGAAAGTTATGGAGTTGCCGAAGTAGTGGACCATTTCAAGACTATCCATGGAGCAGAAACAGTCAATTTGGCATCGAAAATGGCAACACTGAAATTGAAATTTGATGAAAGTAAAATAGGTGAAGATATTCCTTAACTACTACTTGTCTTAAGTATTGATTAACATTAAGCCATAGATGTATAAAAATAAAATTTTTGTTGTACCTTATCTTTGCCCTTCAACAGATGTGAAGACCAAGGTCATCAAGGTACCCTTGATAATTGAATATGATGGCATCCACTTATTGTTTGTCGTCACTCGCTGCAGCGGACGACACTATTTCTGGTTTTACTTCGTGGAAGATGGAGTTTTGTCCGAGGGAAGGCAGTTTCACGCTGAATTGAATTTGATGTCTTGCCACTCTTCTGTGTGTACCGCAGTTTCATTAATTTTCTAAAATATGTTTTACGCTTACGTCTGCCCTTAAGAAACTTGGTTGGTGTCAATTTAATATTTAATGACTTGTATAGGCGTCAATGAAAAAATCGGAAGGGCAAATCATCATTCACCCGATCACCACATCCATTGATAAAATATTTAAGGATGCTGGTAAATTACATTTCGTCGGTGACAAGGGCCTGCTTGCAAAATTCATCAAGGATAAATACTACCAGTTTGAATTTACATTAAAGGTTCAATTTTTTCACATTTCTTTTGATTGATTAAACTTAGACAATTTGAAGGCGTTAGCTTTGCTGTTTTAGGATGCTAAAGGCTACTTACTGACTGTACGTGTACCATGTACGGCACTTAGTGTTAATTCATTTAATACTTAATGTAGAGTTATATACTATGTTATATGAGTTATTATATATGCATGACAAATAACATAGATTTCATATAAATGCATGCATTCTGTCTACGATGCTAAAACAAACAATTTGCATGAAAGTCGAGTCGAATTTATCTAGCATTTAAATTAATTCTCAGTAGTAGTAAGCGTACAGTACATTACTGTCAATATAAAACAGAAGAATTACCATGCTATTCATTTTTTTAAATGTGGAAGGCAGAAAAGGAAGCTAAATGCCATGTCAGCTCTATCAGCTGACAGCTGTAATATGTATTTTATACTTACAAAAAATCATACTGTATAATATGATACGTATACATTTATTTGCATGACAAATCGTAATTAATGTTTTCAATAATGTACCCCAACGCATACCTCGATGTACTAAATTTACCATATGAAGGTATGCGTTAGGGTACATTATTGAAAACAGTAATCGGAAAGTAGGTCAGTCATCTGCTCATCAGCCTTCCAACAGTCAAAATATAGTTTAGCAGTCAACAAAATAAAAACGTTCAGTTTGCCTAATTTAGAGAAGGCTAACCCGGGTAAGTTAGCTGGTTAATTAGTAATTTAGCCCCCGAGCAAGTGATTATGTCATACATAATACTTGGCAGATTAATCTGGTTTTAGAATAGAGATTGGATGTGTTGTGCCATTATCGTCGGCTATATTTAGCGTTGGTTGTTGGGTCCCGTTACTTCCTGCACGCTGTCTACTCTCTTCCGCTTTGCTCATGTTTGTTGGACTAGCGCGAGATTGTGATTTGGACCAATTATAAACCAAAGTGTTCTGTATTTGGTAGGAACTTCCAAGAAAAGTGATTTTGCCATTTGAAGGAGAGCGTAGTGCCAGTGAAGAGGAGACGAAAAAGGAAGAGAAAGAAGACAAGGTTGTAATTCAACCCGCAGAAGTTGATAAATATCTGCTTGAAATTGAAAAAGGCGAGGAAAACAAAATTCAGGAGGAAAAAGCTGAAGTAACGCAACAAAAACTGAAAGAGATTCAACCAGACACTGAAATCTTGACAAAACCTGAAGAATCTAAAAAACTGAAAGAGATTCAACCAGACACTGAAATCTTGACGAAACCTGAAGAATCTAAAAAACTGAAAGAGATTCAGCCAGACCCTGAAATCTTGGCGAAACCTGAAGAATCTAAAAAACTGAATGAAAAACAAAATAAAGCAAACGATTTGGAAGAAAATTTGTCAGCATATCATAAAACTGTCAGTGTAGCTTGTCCGGTTTGCAAATTCGAGGTAGGTCATCATATTTTTATTTTTATTAGGGCGTTTCTGTACTATTTATTAAATCAACTCCTTCATTACAATATCAAAATTGTTAACATAGTTTTTCAAGATGTCAACAAAGGCGAAGGTGACAATTACAGTAGGAGGAGCAGTCCAAAGTGGACCTGAAGCCTCCAACAAGCAGGAAAGAGGGACAGAGGTAAAATTAGTATTTTGATAATTGTAGTTGTAGTGGCTTGTCAATGGTAATAGTACATACAATGTTATTACGTTAATTTATTAACAGGGTAACATAATCTTCGAAAGAGCTGAAACGGGTAAACCAGGCCGGCCAGCCCCTAAGGTGACTTTTGCAACCAAAGAAGCAAATACGGTGGACGATCTGGTAATATAAAATACGCTTACGTCAGCATTTAAAAGTTATAATGATATAAATATATCATTATTATTTTAAATTATAGATAATAAAATTATTGAATTTATAGGTAGCCAATTTGTCATTAATTGCAATAGCAACTACCACTGAAATTATGAAACCGAATGAACCCACAAGTGAAAAGATTGATTCCAAAGAAAAAGAAATCAAAAGCGGGAAGCAACCGGAGGAGGTTATAATTTTTACAATTGTTTCAAAGTGCAATTAATAAATTTGAAATATTTGTACTATAAATTATATTTTTATGTACACTACTAGGCTTCTAAAATCGCAGAGGCAAGTGGATCTGCAGTAACCCCAGAAAAGAAAGGCTGCAGTCCACAGTCGGTGAGCAAATTAGCAACGCGAAGCATTTATCAGGTACATATCAAAAGTTTTGTTAATAATGTAAATAATAGTTATTAAAATAGGTTTTTAGTTGTATGTATTATTTTTATTAATTTTCAGCATGACTCGCCAAAAAAGGAAGTCAGCTTTTCTGATTTATTTCGCCCAAAATTGGAACCAGTCCCTACAAGCTCAACGAAAGGAAACTTTGTAATGACTTTACAAGATCTTGAAGCTATTGAAACATTTAAGATCACTACCATGCCATTTGCATACAGTAACCCAGAACGATTCTGTCCATCGTACCGTAGAGCACCACAGGCTGACAAGGAGAAATGGACGAAAATCATTCGTGAAGAGATTGGACGTCCGGATATTTGGCCATTCAAATAATATTTTCCAACGATTACTAATACTCCATATTGGGTAATAATTACTCATTGAATTGATTGTCGTACTTGACATTGGCCTTTATCATTACTTAGCAACTTTAATACTTTGACGAAATATTTAATAATATTTAAAGGGATAGAATTACGTATAAATATTAATAAAATTAAACATTAGTAGACCCGCAGTTATTTCTATATGTAGGTACTATCTAATTTAGGTTGACAAGGATTATAGTCAATTAGAACTGTAAAGAATTGAGCAGATGCTATACATTGCCCTATGTGACCAATGCATTGTAATTGATTTATTGTTCGAGGTTGACTTTTGGGTTATGGGACCAATAAATTATAAATCACAAATATGCTAATGTTTACGACAATATTATTATTATTTGAACATTTAGTATAATATAATAACGAGTAGTAGAAATATTTCTTTATAAGAAGTCAGTCTTGATTAAGCTAAGGAAAATCCCCACGTACTAATTATCGATACCAGTGTTTGAATATTATAAGTACTATTAGGTTTCTTGGCGTGGAGTTATAATATAACATTATAATGTCCACTCCATTTAATTTGTTCCACTTAATTAGCAATGCAGTGATTGACATAATCAAATTAATTGCGTACTACTTTCCTTATTAGCATACTAATTAATCATTTGCACACCTAGGTATAATTTCATTTTGTATTTACTGTAAATATGTTATTTCATCTTGTATATATAATACTATATTCCTTCTGTGCATAGATTTATGTATGACCTTTAGTAATTCAATGATACTTTTGAATCCGCAAGTGAATTCAGTAACGACTATTATTATATAACTTTACATTTATTCCAGCAGGGTATGGCTACATGATGCTGACATTTTTAACAATATTTTTTGACTGATAAAAGTACTAATTTTTTATTATCTGTAGGAAAACGTCTACAAAATGATTTACACAAAAATGTTGGCGTTTTAAAATTGTACATCAGTTTCATAAACCATATATTGCATTCGAATAATGTCGGCCAAGTAAAATATTTAACTAAACGGCGTTTTTTTCTGGAGGTAAAAATTCCCAAATCTGTCTCTATGCTGGAAGTGTGTAGCTTCTGGATTAGGAATTTCACGGACTGGATCTAGTTCCCATTGCTGACTACGTTTCTTTGCATTACAGATTTCATAAGTTGTTGGAAGAAAACTAAACGTAAATAAAAAACGAATTATCGCATCTTTTTCTGTGGTTTTCAGAGGATTAGACATTTCTGCATTTTTAATATGCGGTTAAAATGAATTAATTTTAATGAAGTGTATCTTTACATGTAAATACTTACTCATGGCTCTGAAGACATTTTCCGTAGTAAACACTTTTAAGGGACACTGTTTGTTTCTTGGTTTTTGTTTGTCCAACAGGAATTACTTCAACTAGGTTATTATTGTTAATGTATCGGTATGTCCCTTTTTTGTTTGCATCTTCGGGAATGTAAGAAAGTTCATTTCCAACGGCAGCTTTTGGGACGAACCAGAATGCTATATTTGGAAATGATGATAATGTGAATAATATTATTTCAGAGCATGGAATGCATGGAAATCAATTTTAAGGTTATACCATTGCTTCCACTTTCCAAAGCGACAGCATCCCAAATTTGATTCGGGCTTCCTTGCCATAAGTCTCCTGCAACTTTGCCGTAGATTATACCCGACCCTGGCTTCGGAAAATGTGAAGATGCACTAAGATACTGTAGGGGTAAATGATACAAGAATACATGAATCTTAAAATTAGGACGCGCCGAACAAATTTTATTTTTCTAAAATTATTGGCACTAGTCGATAACTAATGCAAAACTTACTGCCTCATGTGGAACACTTTTAATTCGGTAAGAAACCCCGTGAATTGGTTCAATTAATTCATCTCCTCTGCTCAGTGAGCAAATGAGTATAGGCACAAGTAAAACAGAAACTGTAAACGACATACTGAAATTGGGAGATAACGCTTCCCTTCGTTCACTGACACCCAAATGACATTTGTGTCCAAAAAAATGTTATTCTATTCCAGAAATATCTATGCATGCAGATTTGATTGATAAATGATAAATTGGTTGGCACACCTAGCTAAGTGCAAAGCATACTTGTAGATAACACAAATGCATGTTATTAACATGATAAACTAAAATAATTTGTCTGTACAACATGTGTAGTGCTTATTAAACAGGACATTCAGCATGAATAAACAATTCGCTGATTATAATGAACTAATTAATATTTTTCCATATGCATAGTGAGACAGAAATGGCCATCGTCGGTTTTATATTCGACCCAGCATTTAATAACTGAAATATATGAATGAAAGATGAAAGATGTGATGTAAAGGTTATTATATGACGTCAGAGTACCCATCAATTCCATTTCGTCAGTATGCTCGCTTTGGGTCATTCATTTAATTTTTTGAAACTAATAATTTAACATTATTTTTCATATTCAAAACCTGTCAAACTGATTTTCCAATGCACACAATTAATCTATGCTTAGTCGTCCCTGCATACTAATTTAATATTTATTTCTACCTGCATGCCAATCCTAGCTGTCCCTGCATTTTTGCTTGCATGTAAGCGTAAACGCATCACCGAATCCAAAGTGCAAGATAAAATACATAATGCGAAATATTTCATAAATTTTTAAGTCCACTAGAGATTAGAGTCTTGTTCTTCAATCCGAATTTACAACCTTGGACTAGTAGGCAAATCAAAATATCATAATCATGAAACGCTTTACGGCCGAGATGAAAGGAACCCACACAGGAAATATCAAGATTTCATCAACAGCTACTTTATTTCATTAAAACTAAAACAACCTCCCCAAAACTTAAACACTACGCAATTTTTAATTTGTGAATATTGTAAATATACTTATAAATAATAGGACAGTAATAATGACATACGTATCCTGATAAATAATATACTATACAAGGTATACCCAAACTATAATTTATGACTGCTACTAATTTCTACAATTAAAACATAGTTTTCCAAATTGATCCATACTTCAAAAATACACTCTTAATATACCTGATTCAATAAAGATGAGTTAGAATAAAATTCATTAAAACACATAATATAAACTTTAAATGGACTATTCTATTTCTAATCTACCAAAATATAATAATATTATGCGATCTACCAAACTATACTTTGAAAATTTAGACATAGTAACTTATTATAAAACATTTCAAGTAGAATTGACTCCGAAAGGTTAATAATTGCGGTGTACTAATCTCCCAATTGAAGTGTGGCTCTATTGTTCTCCCTTTCTTGTCTTTGACGTTTTGGACAATATTTGATGGTGTGAGCCTTCTTTCCTGTTGCGTTGCAAACTGGACAGACGTATTTCCTGAGATAAGGACAGGTGACTTGATTTCTATTCGTTTTCAGGTGGTGGCTGTAGACAACTTTTTCACTTTCCCCATTGTTCCGGCAAAAGGCACAACCTCTGAAGATTGGAAATTTCTGGACGGCAAATGGAGTTGGATTTTCCGCAGTAGCATTTCCATCTAAGTCAAAACAAAACAATAATGATTAGCACATTTCATTTTAAATACGACAATTCACTGCCAAGAGAATTATTTACTTACAACTGTTCAAATTATCCGATTTCCATTCGACGAATTCCGGTCTCCAACCTTCAGGGAAATAAATCATCGCTGGATTTTCATAGAAGAATGGATACTGAATTGTAGACGGTAAGAAAGAAAAATGTTGTACAGCTACATTCATGAATTGGACTGATGAAGACGAAGCAGCTCCGGCATCCTCCCCAAATGAAGAGTCGGTGTTCTTGAAAGTCGTCGTCCATGGAGCATTTGAAGATGCAGCATCACCCTCAGTTAAGTTTGAATTGTCCCCGGAATCCTCTGCAAATAGAGCAGGTTCAAAATAGACATCTTCCCAGAGTGAATTTTCATTGTCTTCGGAATTCTCCTTCGATGGAGCAGAAGTATCTCCCGCAGTATAATTTCCTTTGTTCTCGGAATCCGTCGAAGAATGAGGTGACAACGACGTCGAGGATTTTCCTCCTGATGAGCTACTGGCTGCATAATGCTCCGTAGATGATGAAGAGCCAGGGTTTTCACAAACTGGGAAATGGCACGTTCCTTCTTGGCTTATTTGCTTCAGGAATTCCTTAGGGTCTTCCATGATAGGAACTCCTTCCACGGGCCCGTCGACAGGAATGACAAAGTAAGGTGAGCAATCTACTTTCTTGTAGATGGGGATCAAATCTCCGCTGGTTGGACATCTGAGTATCATAGATGGAAGGATCGTGTTGTCGCGGCTGTCAGGATTGGCTGGCCATTTGTACAGAACTGTAGATTTTTGTACTGGTAGTCGAGAAGAAAGTCTTGAGAATTTCCGTTCTTCGAAACATGTTGTGGGAGAAGAGGTCTCAGCAGTTGTTTGCCTTTCTTCTGGCTTTTCATGGTTGCTTCCTCCGAACGAAGATAAGTAGGCCTCACATTTCTCTCTCAGGGACGAACTTGCGTTTTTGTTAATTGTGATCGACATTTTCAGGCTAGGGACGCAAAGTAATAAAAAATCAATTAGCCACTAATTTTTCATCTCAAAATAAACGACAATTGAATACGCTGATTTTTTATGCTACAATAAGCAATATTATTATAATTACCTGTGTGAAATATGTCAAATTTTCCCTCCAGCGATCAGTGTGACGAATATAGCTGGGACTGGAACAATTATCCTGAAAGAAAGACAAATAATTAGTACGTTTTCATAAATTAAACACAAATTAATTGGAAAATGGCGGGTATTATTTCAAATAAAAATAGGAGTATTTATGGAGAAAATATAAATTGTGCTTACTTTGTTCAGAAGATTTTCCTCGCAATGTGTCCTTGTAAGGAGGTGCTCCGACGAGGGAATTAGTTAAGCAGGCTGTAACTCAAGAGACTTTCTTCCGAATGCGGACTGGAGAAGTGAAGTACCTTCAAAATTTCCCTCCAGTGATCAGTGTGACGACTATAGCTGGGACTGGAACATTTATCCTGAAAGAAAGACAAATAATTAATACGTTTTCATAAATTAAACACAACGTAATTGGAAAACGGCGGGTATTATTTCAAATACAAATAGAATTATTTGTGGATAAAATAGAAATTGTGCTTACTTTGTTCAGATGATTTTCCTCGTAATGTGTCCTTGTAGAGAGGTGTTCCGACAAGGGAAGTAGTTAAGCAGGCTGTAGTTCAAGAGGCTTTCTTCCAAGAGAAGTGAAGGACCTTTTGGGAGCTCGCCACGAGTGAAAATGAGGAAATTTCAGAAAAAACCTCCTTTTATACCCTCTGAGGCTCATACTGGGGGATGCAAACCCCTTAACCGTCTGTGGGATCTATCCTCTCTTACTTGCTTTTTCTCCTTTTATCACCTAATAGGACATGCGCCTCTGTCAGTTCTTTGTCCCCTCTGAATTTTTTGTCAGCCTGGGGGGTTTACAGCCTTCGCCTGTCTTCTCTTTGTACCAGCTAAAAGACAAAGAAGATGCGTCCTTTCATCCCCTTTCATTTTTTCAATTTAGAAGGGTGGGGGTTGTACCACTTTGTGCTTGTCCCTGCGTCTGTCTTCTCTTTGCACTATATAGCTAAGAGGCGAGGCCATGGAGATTCGTCCGACGCCATCACTAGTCCCTTAGAGGCTCTAGAGCTTGGATTATCAATTTTTGATTTCGAAAATTTAAAATAAATTATTTAAAACTAAGGAGCCTAAGAACAGAATGCTTCATTACTCGCATAGGACTGGTACTACATGCAGCTTTCATCTTTGAACATCTGTCAAATCATTCATGCGAGTTCATGCGGCTTTCTTGAAAAAACATGATTTATTAAAAACCGAGGGGATTAAAATAATGGGGTTATTTAAAACGACGGAAATGGTTAAAATAAATAGGTTATTTAAAAGACGGGGTTATTTAAAATAAATAGGTTATTTAAAAGACGGGGTTATTTAAAATAAAGAGGTTATTAAGCTAAGCGGCAGCGAGAAGGCACTTGTTAACTTCAAAATATAATAGCTGAACCGAAGGGGGTCAATTATTATAAACAGGGTTCATTAATTCGGAAAATATGGTATATTAACTTTGTTCCTTGTAGTTAGTGATTAGTGATTAGATATGTATGTCAGGTTGGAGACAGACGTAATCTTAAAATCTATAATTTAGCAATGTCCACCTAAAATCTTAAATCTCGATTTGTTATAATATTATGTCATTGTTTCGGAGAAAAAGGAAATAGTAGAGTCGTACATATCAATTTTTGTTGACAGTTTAGACAATAGAATTTGTGGGACCGGTTATTACCGCTGTATCCTATATTTGGTTTGAAACGAAATTGCAAAAAGACAAAAATAAATCCTATTGTAAAGTTGAGTTGCGTCATTAGGTAGTATAGGTAATTGTCATGTAGTTAAATCACAGAGTAGGACTAGTCTCCCCAAATGTTTGTTTTGTGAGCTATACAAAGGCATTTTTTGTTGTGAAATCTATAATTGTATCTAATAGCTGAATTGCAAAATGGCAGTAAAGCATGTTCTTATAAAGTAAAGTTTATCACAAAACTGTAACGACTGCATTAAATAGGGCCATTCGGAATTCGCAGTATTTGGTTGTCAGTTAGTGACTTTACAAATCTAAAATGCGTTCCCAGTTGGCAAAAGTTTTGTTAAATTACGGAAACCTTTTAGCTTTCTTTTTGGGAAGTATTCCGTTTGCTTTAGATAAGAAAACTTTTAAACTGCTCCGATCTCGTAAAGCTTTCAAAAAATGGGTCCGCAATTTAATTTGCATTTTCCTTTACACATTTTTTTCCATTTGGGAGAATTTTCGGACGGATAAGAAGGGTGATGTTTTGGAAAGACTGCTGGGCACTCAAGAATTGCTGTCTTGTATTATCTCCTGCGTAGTGGGCTGTCATTTGTTCGTTTACTTTAAAGATGATCCTTTTATGGCTAACGCAATCTGGGATTTTTTCAATTATATTGAAAGTAAGCTGAATTTCTTTTATTTTCTTATAAGATTTTTAAGAAAAATATTTCGTGGCATTTCTTAATAACAATCCACATTTAGTATAAGAGAAATGTATGTTCAGTGCTTTAATCAAATTATTTTTGGTGGCTAAAATACTTCTTTTCGGCATTGAATGCAAAGAGAATGTAAAAATTCTTAATATTGTAAAAAAGAAATACAATAGCCAAATTGCAAAGGCTTTGTGACGTAATAATAAACGATGTTGCAAATCTAGGGTCATATAACGCTGGTATCCTTTTAAACCAGTTAAAAATTATTGTTTCTATATCTTAGGTTACAAATATTAATAGGTGATCAGGAAAAGTCAGTAAACCGGCTAATAAGACATTAATTAAATGAAGTGGCATTTAATTCCTTTATAGGAACACATCGAGTTCGTGAAGTTAAAGCTGGCATAGTTGAGATTCTGATGGTATGGGTCGTTGCAACATTCATGCTACTCCCGCCCCTCTTTACAGCCTGCACATTACTAACTTGTCCCGACAGACATATGTTATTGTTCCATTTATTTCCGGATAATTTAGCCCCAGTTCTGAAAATTATTCTTCCTCTTATTCAAATGCGGATTCTTTATATTGGCTGTGGATACATTATGTTCTACTTAGTAAATGCTCTCTCCCTAATTCCCACGGTGATCAGAATTTTAAAGGTCGAACTGCGCCCAGGCCAAAAATATTATTTGGTCGGTTCTTCATTACGACAGAAAAATAATTGGCAACATACTTAGACCTAGTACCCATTACTACAGTTGAAAAGTTCCTGTGGTAGAAAAGTTACTGCTACTGCGTTTCTTATGCGTCATATTGTGCGCTACGAATACTGGTTACATTCGGCGGGGATTCAAATATCTACATTCATAAGTTGAAAATAAATAATTGGTTTTTCGCTCAAACATTTTTCGTCAGATTTTAATTTTTCAATTTTGCTACTTAAATACAAAATAGATACCAGAAAAGTATTAACACCTGATTTTACTGATTTGGAAGACCAAATAAAATGCTTAAAGTTCGCCAGCAGAGTGAATATGTTTCAATGTGAGAGCATTGAAAGGCATTGTGACTTTTTCAATTTATATACTGATTTGTTATTTTCAGTTAAACTTAATATATTAGTGGGTCATATATATTAGTAGTCATATATTATCACTTCCGGATCAAGATAAAAAAGAATTTGTTCACTATATAATGCAAAAGTATTATTCCAATCAGATATCCACAATGGAAAATGAAGTTTCGCGCCCTGAATAATAGCAGTCAACCATCATACAAGCGTAAGCCAGTAGCTGTAACTTTCTACAGCCGTAAGTTTTGTTACGTGCGTTTCCATTATTATTTTGCAGCAGTTACGTTTCTATGGCAGTCAGAAAGACAGTAATGGAAACTAGGACTTACCGAAGTTTACAAGTCATAGCGATTATTATGCAAGCATGCGTGGGAGATTTATGCGCTCCTCTACAGTGGCTGCTAAACAAGTGCACATTGATGGGCCATTACGGACTGATTCGATACCATCATGTCTTCAGTTACCCCGTGCTGGCTTTCTTGGTATTAATATCCACCATATCGTTATGGGGATGGATTGCTTGCATGCACATCTCAGGCCAGTTTTATCATCACTCAAAAATCTCTGTGAAAGAAATAAAATATTTTAAGTGGAAGAGTCAAGCAGAAACCAAAGAGATGAGTAAATTCCGAAAATCCTGTTCTCCGGTCGCCATCAAATTTGGTTTTTGCTACAATATCAAAGTCACGACGGCTATGAAATATTTAATGAATGTCATCCGTGGAACCTCCAAAATGCTTATTGCTTTCTCCTGAAATTCCTGATAAACATTTATCGAAAATTGGGTTCCTGCTTTTCACAAGTGCCAAGTACATGTCTTTAAAATTTAATTTCAGATTTTGCTATAAAAAAAGATATATTTTGGTGCTGTGCTGACTGTGTCGGCAATTTTCTTTTAATTGGGGAATTACTGTATTTAGCTGTTACCGCAAGGTTCTAAAAAACATTTTCGACGCTCTAGATAACCATAGTCTATTATAGTATATAATTTGGAACTGGAAAATTACAATTTCTGCGTTAGGTTTGGTCCCTACTCTCTACAATTATCGAAGGAATGAAGAAAACTGAAGAAGGCTGCATGGTTACTATGGTATGGAATGTCCCCATCAGCTTATCAAGGCTAAACGATCAGCGCAAAAACTCACTTGAGTAATTTGTTATTATATTCTCATGCAAGAAGCAAATAATTATAAGCTCCCATGGCGCAAATATGTGTACATATTTAACAGTCGACACTTTATTTAAGCATTATTCATTATTATTTGTTCTATATAGTCATTTCTTTTCCAATTCTCTTTGTACATGTAATTGGAAATTTGCAATAATATTATTGTAGTACTAATTAAATACAATAACAAAATTATTCATTTTCATTTAAACTGCCATGCAAGATACGATAAAAATATTATAGTTTAATATTCGGAGAGTCTCATGTATTGTGTCCCACTAGCTGTTAACCCTAAAATTGCCTTGGTTCAAAGTACCGAGTATGCTGTAAATGCCACATGCCGTAAATGCTGCACAAAAATAATGTTACGGCATGCCGTAAATGCCGTAAACATAAAAAACATCGCCAAAAATCGAATTTGTTACCTGTCAAAAACGATGTCTTTACTTAATTTACTGCATTTACGTCATATATAGATTTTATGATTTTGTTCCAACCGTTGCTTAGAGTAGATATGCCGAATAGCCTCATGGATTTTTGTATCTATCAAGAATGCATCTATCTTTATATGTAGAAAATTTCATGAAAATCGGTTCCCCAACTGAATGTTGTAGTACAACATACATTGTTCTCAGTTTATTTTAAGTAGTTTCAATTTAATTGCTGGCTCACTATTAAAATTTTCGAGAAAGCTATTGAAGTGCATAACATATTGTAAGTACCTTTACCTCTCTGCAAATTGTTTTTGAAGTTATATATGTGCATTAAATTCGATGATATTTTGCCTGATGGGAATATTTACACTTAAAGTGGAAAGTTTCAATTACTACCGTAGTAAGGTTATGAAATGTATACTTTTTAAAAACGAGAACCTTTTAAGATTGATTGAATTCATTAAATAAATAATACATCTAAAAATATTACTTACTGTAAATGTTTAACTTGTGGGCTCATCATGTCAATAACTCATCAATTTAGCTCATGAATTTATATGAAAGTAAACGTTACCCAATATTTTTTCATTTTTTGTTTCAGAAACTTCCAAAGTAGACATTTATCACTTTTGGAAGGCAAACCATATATATTATAATTACAATTATTATTATATTACACATTTATAGTTAGAGAGAATCATTGATTAATCACTTAAAAATTCATTTCTATTGAAACAAAAATGAAGCTGTTTTTCTCGATGGAATTAATAATTTTATTTAGTTACTTATTAGGAGTCCATAGCAAAATTTCAACTTCGGAGAATTATTCTGTAGAAATCGTGGGTCTTAATACCATAATAAACTTTTTTTCTCAGTTCTGCAGTGTTTATATCTACCACGATGCTGCTGCTCCAGAATTTTCCCATTTCGGCAGCAATAGTTCACCTATTCTCATTATGAATATTGATAATTAATAATGCTTCTCGAAGGTATACAGACGTACATTGGGAATGGCGAAAATGGATTTTGACGTATGCACAAATTAGCGTTTTTCAAAAAAAGATACCACAGTGGTGACCAAACCTGATATATGGTTCCTCCTGCGGTGATTTCTCGACAGTTTCTCCAGCCACCTTTTGCAAAGAAAGTTACGGATACGAAATATTTATTGTGCAGCAAATTTTGTTACTTGATTTAGTGTATAATGTTTTTCCCCGTTTCACTCGTTTGATTAATCCTATTTATTTTAACTAAAGTAACTTGTAACTAAAGGAGAAGGGAACTATTTTATTGATAAGGCTTCACTTTACTGTAGATCATGTTTTGCAAGATGTAATATTCGCCCCAACACAATGGCTTTGTTATTGGAAACGTCATTTACAATTTTGGAAAACGATGTACTAGAATATTTAGTAGAGTATATTTATACTCACAGGTTTAAAAAATTTCCCACAACTAATTACTGTGGCCAACTATTGGAAAATGGAACAGAAATAATACGTTTTAATGAAAACAACATTTTTTCATTTTCGGTAGTAATCTCACCATTTATCTCTCTCAAAAAAAAAAAAACCTTTTTTGACATAGCTATTTGGTCAGTTTTGTTAAACTTTGACTTTACAAGGGATACATGGGAGTTAGTCGGTTTCACATATTATATACGAACTGAAGATGAATATTGGAATTGGGTCACCTGCTCAGGAATACACGGAGATGATTTTTGGCGAATGTATGTAATACCCTTTGACAAAATAACCTGGCTCTTAATAGCTTTATCATTCATGTTAGCTTCACTTGTATTCTTTCATGACGTTTCTATATACAATACAAAATACAACTGCAAATTAATTCTGAAATCGCAAAATATATTTAAACTATTAAATGTAACTTTCTTATTCATAATAGTTTTACTAGAACAAGGTGCGTCCCTTCATACCAAAATGGACAAAATTAAATTGATGTACACATTCGGTATTTGGATTGTGGTAGGACTGATTTTAAGCAATGTTTATAAATCTATTATTGTCAGTCAACTGATTTCCCCCCAGGAAAATTGACAGTCAGTATAGCCATTTTAAAGATTTGGATAATTTTGCAATTTCCGTTTTAAACTATGATATGAATAATTGGATAACTGAAGTGAAATTATCAATAAATATTTCTGACCGTGTAATTAATTAAAAATACTGATATTACTTTACCTCAATGTACCGACCCAGATTTATCACACATTTTTCAATTTTATGCTATAAATACGTCAAAACTTTCTCCTTGTAATTCAAGTGGTATTATTAGTAGGATTCCTGAAAATTACATTTTAAAAAAGAGGAATGAATTTGAAACCTTTGATATCTATGGTGACAGAAATTATTTGAAATAGGAAAATGAAAAAAAGTAGATCTTCAGTGGACATTTTTAGTTCTGTTTTTCTGTGCACTTTTTTATTGTTAACTGACATCTTTGGTCAAAAAAATTCATTTTTCAGTATTTCAGGGCCCATGTGAAATAACACCAAAAAATCGGAATATGAAATAGCTCCGAAACTACCGGTCCGATTTGGATGAAACTTGGAACAGAAGTCAACAATCGCTGTATCTCGGGGTGTTTTTTGAATTTGTGAAAAATTCGAATTTCTTTCCTTTCAAAATTACGAAAACATTTTCGAAATAGGCAGTTTTTCATATAAGGAATTGTTTCATCAAAATTCTGCCCGATTAAAAATGAAGCCCTTATAAAGTTATGGTTTATAGAGGAAAAAAATATTTCAAAATTGTTGACCTCTATAAGATGTCAGAGGTCAAATTTTATTTTTCGTCAAAATATGCTTATGTAAGGTGACGTTCGCCAGCTAAAGTTATAGTAAACACCAAATAAGTACATAATTTGGCTACAGAGGGCTTCATAAAGGGGTCAAAGGTCATAACTGTGAAAATGGAAATGTCTGATGCACAAGCTATGCGGCTGTAGTGCATCCGGCATTTTAGTACGTACCAGCCATAACCCCTTTTTAACATAGGCTTGTGCCTGCTCCAGTGCCTAGATAATACATGGCAAAGTTTATTTAACCTTCCTGCCCATTCAACACTTGTGACTTCTAATGCAATCTAATGTAATTGATCTATTACATCGTAATGATATGTGTGTTGTTAATAGAAAGCTGAGGATAAGAAAATTTAGTATATCGAAGTGAAGAAGATGAGATGAATAATTGTGAATTATCATAAAAATCATAGAACTTTCTTAATATTTACCCACAATGCGACTTGTGAATGCGAATAGTATTTTTGTCGCTAAGTCACTTTAACACTGTTTTTCAAAAAGAACTTGTTGCGCTTTAAAACATTTCCAGTTTCATTCATTAATATCTCTGATATCGATTAGAGTTTAAATTGGCAGTACTAAATTAAAGTATAAATTATTTATCTCATCTTCTTCACTTCGATATACTAAATTTTCTTATCCTCAGCTTTCTATTAACAACACACATATCATTACGATGTAATAGATCAATTACATTAGATTGCATTAGAAGTCACAAGTGTTGAATGGGCAGGAAGGTTAAATAAACTTTGCCATGTATTATCTAGGCACTGGAGCAGGCACAAGCCTATGTTAAAAAGGGGTTATGGCTGGTACGTACTAAAATGCCGGATGCACTACAGCCGCATAGCTTGTGCATCAGACATTTCCATTTTCACAGTTATGACCTTTGACCCCTTTATGAAGCCCTCTGTAGCCAAATTATGTACTTATTTGGTGTTTACTATAACTTTAGCTGGCGAACGTCACCTTACATAAGCATATTTTGACGAAAAATAAAATTTGACCTCTGACATCTTATAGAGGTCAACAATTTTGAAATATTTTTTTCCTCTATAAACCATAACTTTATAAGGGCTTCATTTTTAATCGGGCAGAATTTTGATGAAACAATTCCTTATATGAAAAACTGCCTATTTCGAAAATGTTTTCGTAATTTTGAAAGGGAAGAAATTCGAATTTTTCACAAATTCAAAAAACACCCCGAGATACAGCGATTGTTGACTTCTGTTCCAAGTTTCATCCAAATCGGACCGGTAGTTTCGGAGCTATTTCATATTCCGATTTTTTGGTGTTATTTCACATGGGCCCTGAAATACTGAAAAATGAATTTTTTTGACCAAAGATGTCAGTTAACAATAAAAAAGTGCACAGAAAAACAGAACTAAAAATGTCCGCTGAAGGTCTACTTTTTTTCATTTTCCTATTTCAAATAATTTCTGTCTGGTACTCTTCAAAAAAAGATTATGTTAGATTTTTTTTTCAAAATTGCTATTAACAAAACGTAAGTGTTCAATCTTATTTCTTCAAATGAAAGTAATTCAAATTCACGATCAGCTTTGAAAAAACTTTTACAACTTCCTTCAAAATATCTCTACGGCGAATTTTTAGTATCTGTTCGTCCGAACAGTTCCATAACTTCTCAATATTTAAAAACCAATCATTAATTTTTTAAAAAATTGCAAATACAGTGCATTTGCAGGTCCTAGTAAATGGTTGGACATTTTTGAGAAATATTTATTTCGAAATATCGTTTACGTACGCAGAACGGAAAATATTTTTAAAACCCAAAAGAAATTCCCAATTCCATATTTTTTTAATAGTCATCTACTTATTCAAAGAATGCAAAGTATTATGAGCTCTGGTATTTACAACTTATTCGAAAATTGGAATTCTTACTTTGAAGAAAAAGAAGTTCGACTGCATTTCAAAGTACATGAGAACTTTTAAAGATGTTCAATAACAGAAAATTCCAAATCAGATCGACCATTGAGTAATTCAAACTTCATTTTTCCGTTTATTATATTTATATAATTGCCATTATCTTAACCATTGTCATTTTTGTTATAGAAAACTTGTCAAATATTTTTAGATATTTAAAATGCAAGATCAACAATATAAAGGAAAAATTGCGGTGGATCCTAATTCAAATGATTCTGAGATTTATTACTACTACTGTTAATTTTAAAAGCAGTCATGCCATTAAGTGAATAACAGTATACCTTAACACCAGAACATCCTATAATGAGTTAATAAATTTAATAATATTTGCACATGAATAAAATAATATATTGTTTAATGAATTATGTTATATGCATTGCATTAATAGTGCAATATATTATAATATTGAGTTTCTTCATTGATGTGTAATAATAATTGTCGCTTTATACTTTATATTTAGTGTACTTTCTTTCTGTTTGCTGTTTTATACTGCCACTCCAAAAACAATATAAAAGAAAGGTAGTAGCTACAGTCTACTTTACATACCAAAAGAAATTTCCTACGATTTCCAGACGTCATAGAGTATGGATACCTTTTTACGGGGCTTTCAAAGTAATTCTTTGGGCAGTAAATATATGTTTTGGGGCAGTTTTTTTAATTGGCAGTAACCGTTATTGTTGGAGGGCTGTAAAACAAATGCATTAGGCAGTAGAACCCATGCAAATGGCAGTAATACAAAACTGTATTTTTCATAGAATTTTTTAGAATAGATTTACTTGTCTACATAGCTTGTCTAGCTTAAGAATATTGTTAGTGGGTATTCCGATAATGAATTTAGCTAAAGGTAACGAACTTATCAAAATGTGTTATGAAAACGGATTCAGTTAGTGAGACAAGTTTTGTATTTAGTTGTTACTGTAAAGTAACTTTTATTGAACAGAGAGAGAATGAAGTTTCCAGCTCAAACAGTTGAATAATACTCAGTGCTTTTACATTATTGTCCATGGTATTTAAATACTATGCTTACATAGACAGATGTGAGAGACCCTTAATGGTTACAATAGGTATCTCTATAAAGCAAGGGACATGAGACGATGTAACAGTTGTACCCATATGCTTTCATGCTTCATTTAGACTTAATTGAGCTACAAAATCATAAAAACTAATAGTTACTACATTAAGAAGGGCCAAACGTTAAGTACTTGGACCCTTAAAATCTAATGTTCAGCTTAAATGTACAAACCAATTGTGTGAACATTTGCTACTTTACTTTCTCATGCATTTATTTAGGTTAGTATTCTAACACTATCCCTTAATCTAAATACATTTTCTTTAGGCATCATCTATTTCGATGGTTTTAGGGGCTGTAAATTTTACAGCAGGCTCAACAGTTTTCTTCCGTTTCCAAATGATAGTCATAACAACAACCAGAATTATTATAATAAGAGATAAAAAAATGATTCCACCAATCAACAAATTTAAAAACATAAAAGTAGTATTATATGAATCATGATTTTTCTTAGTTGAATCCAACATTTTTATATCTTCCTTAATTTCGTCCATGTGTATCTTCGGCTGTAATAGCCAATTAGCTTTCATCGTGAATAAAGGGTTGACCTCCTGGATATGGCTAATTTGAAATTCGCCGGCCTTGTAGAAATGGTCATTGATTGTGAAAGCTGCTGTAATTGGCAGCGTGAAGACATCAAGTGGGCAGGCCTGTTCTCTTTTTCCAATTGTTATATTATTGCCGTGGCAATAAATATAATTCTGAAAGTTGAAGTTTTTTACTTGAACGAAATCCATCGCGTCCTTTGTATGTCTCGGATGACATTTTCCCAACGAATAATACCTCGAGACGTTTGGGTAGGTCATGCTATGGTCACAATCCTGTGAAGGAGACAAAATCAAATCAGAGTATTTAACATTAACTGCATACACACAACTGTGTAATTCACTCATGATCACGTTTCGGGGTCCAGAAAACGAGATAACGCAAGTCTGGTTCTCAGTTTGGTGTATCAGGTCAAAAGGGTCAGCCTCCAGAAGGTGCAGAGTATCATTTATAAGTGGAGTAACAAAATCAAAGTACAGTTTAGATTTGTCATAAGATAATCGACATTTCTTTGCTCTGCCAAGCCGAATTGGACAAGACTCTTTACATGGCAAGGAGAAGCCAAGATAGTCAAACAATGGAGCATATAACTTCCGTTCTTCCCAATTTCGCTTCGCTTCTTTAAGTATTTGTTTGGCAGTCAGCATTCTTGATGTTATGTATGAAATTGCGTAAATAGATGCGCTCAGCTTTGCTTTCATTTGTGTATAGTCATCTTCATGTGCCTTAGTTTCTATCCGCAAAAGTTTTACATTATGTTGTAGAACTTTAATTGCTTCTTTCGCTAATTCCATATTTTTCGAAAGACTCTCTAGTTCACTCTCCATCTCAGTCATCTTCGTTTCAACAGTTGCTATTTTTCCTGCTGCTACACTGGCTGTCACCTGTGCTGAGATTCCAAGTCCAACTGGAACAACTATGGCCATGATTAGTATTCCCATTAATATTCCGAAAACAAATCTCTTAGAGCGTGAATGGACTTCTGTGAAGCTGCCTTTAGGGCACATAATTTCCAGTTCCTTCAGAAAATATTCATCATACAGTTCGTTGCATTTGTTTTTCGTATCGATGAGAAGATCCTCATGAATTGTCTCATTCGTCAAAATGTCGCAAGGGCTTTTCAAATGAATCATTAAATAGTACTCATTGTAACCTACAGTTATAGGTATGTTACTTGGCCTCCAGAGTACTGGTTGGTTTACGGTTGGGTTTGCAGTAATTGGAGATAGAAGTCCCAGCAATAGTAGCATAGTAATGAATAACTTGCTCATTAGTCCACTTATGGTTCCAGTTCCAACACCGATCTTTGAATGGGGATTGATATTCCCGTTTCCTGCACTGAGTCCAAGTTTCTGTGTATCATGCTGATGTTTGCCTTTTAGCAGTGGTTTTGTGAGTACATCTGCCTTTTGTTCTTCTTTGGGTACATGGTGTACCTCTATTACATTATTAGTTATTAGTTCTCTGACATAGTGGTAACGTACATCTATATGCTTAGTCAGTGTTGTGCAGTGGTTAAAACCACTAGTGGTCATAATGGTCAAAATGGCCCGGTCAAAAAAAATTAAAAAGTGGTCAAAATGGTCAAAATGGACAAAATGCCTGTTTGGGGTTAAGTGAGACCCCAAGGTAGCTTTTACTGCAACAGTAAACAACAAATACAACTTTTTAAAGATTGCAGTTAAAAATGATTAGAGAGTGTCATTCTGTAGTCTGATGTTAGTAGAATAGTGTTTCATTGGTTTTAGGCCATATTTCATTCTCTAAATATTTTAAATTTCATTTGCTAGCCTAAGTAACTGTATACTGATATTTTGTCCATTTTAGCCATTTTGACCATTTTGACCATTTTGACCAGTGGCCCGGTCAAAATGCAAAAAAGTGGTCAACAGTACAACACTGTGCTTAGTACGTTTATGAAACTCTGGGTTTTTTGCTAGCCGTATAGCGCTTGTATTGTCAACGAACAGCTTGGCTGGGCCGTCTTGTGGTATCTGCAGCTCCAAAAGATAGGTTTGCAGCCAAACACATTCCCTGGCTGCTGAGGAAAAAACAACATACTCTGCCTCTGTACTGGAACAAGTCACTATAGGTTGCTTATTACTGTTCCAAGTGATCAAACTATCTCCAAGGAAAAAGGCATAACCAGTGGTTGATTTCCTGTCAAGTTTGTTGCCTGCAAAGTCTGAATCCGAGTAGCCATTCAAACTCAACTCTCCTCCCTTCTTGTAATACAAACCCAAGTTTATTGTTCCTTTTAGGTACATAAGTACCTTCTTCGCTGCTTCGAGATGATTCTCATCGTATGCACTCATAAATTGGGACAGTTTTGACACTGCATAGGCAATGTCAGGACGGGATAATCTTGTGAGAAACAATAAAGCTCCAATGAGCTGTGGATAAGGCAGTCCTTTCTCACACTGCTCAGCAGGAAGCCAATCCTGGTTTGGTTGCATTGGTACAGACTGTACACTGCAATCAGTCATCTCAAATCTGTCAAGCAAGGTTTGTACATACGATGCCTGTCCCATATAAATTCCGTCTTCGCTTCGTTTAATTTCAAATCCCACGAAAGAGCTCAGTTCTCCTTTTGATATTTCAAATGTAGACTCAATTCTCTGTGTAACCATTTTTAGTGCTTCGTTATTTGGGGACACCATTAAAATATCGTCCACATATACCAGTAGGTATACAATGTATGTGTTAACAAATCCAATAAAGACACAAGGGTCGCTTGTTAATACATTAAAATTATTTTCTTTTAAAAATTCAGTTAATCTCTCGTTCCAGCATCTCGGTGCTTGCTTAAGCCCATAAAGACTCTTGTCCAACAAGCAAACTAAGTTGGGATTTTCTATAAATCCGTCAGGCTGCTTCATATAAATAACTTCTTTAACTTTCCCATGCAGAAAGGCTGTTTTGATGTCTAGTTGTACAATAAAGTAGCCGTATGTAGCTGCTATGCATATCAGAATCCTTATGCTTTCGTATCGGCCAACAGAGGAGAATGTGGCATAATAATCAATTCCATGTACTTGCTTGTAACCTTTTATAACCAAACGGGACTTAAATCTTGAAATTGTGCCATCTGGGTTTGTTTTTACTCTGTATACCCAACGGTTGTCAAGTACTTGCTTGTCTGTTGGGTATGGGACCAAAGTCCAAGTTTTATTTAATTTATGGCTATGTAATTCATCCACCATGGATTCCATCCATTCCTTGGCATTGGGTGACATAATTGCTTCATCAAACGTTGCTGGCTCTATTATTTTTGTATGAAATCCAACTTGAAGTCTGTCTATTGGCTTTAGTTTGGACCTATCCCTTAAAGTAGGCCCTGGCTTTATGTAGGATTCTATCTCCTCTTCGTCTCCCACAGGTTCACTTAACTCTTTTCTACTCTGCTCAAAGCTGTTCGCTTCCTCAAGAGAAATTTCACCTTGTACTACTTCTTTGAAAGTTACATTACGAGCAATTGTTACTGTTTTATTAAGAGCATTGTATATTCTGTAGCTTTCTCCATCATATCCAACCATATAACTCTGTTCAGCAGTATCATTCCACACTTTTCGTTTGTTTTGTGGTATGTGTGCAAAGGCTAGGCATCCAAAAATACGCAAATGTCCCATTTCTGGTTTTCTTTTTAAAATAGCCTCAAATGCTGTTATTTCTGGACACTGTGTATCCAGAATTCGGTTCTTTATGTAAACTGCTGTGGCCATTGCTTCAGCCCACAAATATTCTGGCAGTTTTGACTGCAGTAGCATACAGCGAGCCGATTCTTTCAAAGTTCTCATTTCCCGTTCTATCTTCCCATTCGATTCAGGGCTGTATGGGGCCGTGGTCTCATGTACAATACCCATTTTCTGAAAGAATGTCTGAACTGTCTTATTAACCATTTCAGTTCCATTGTCACTTCTAAAAACTTTAAGTCTTGATCCTGTCTGGTTTTCCATAAAGTAAACATACTCTTCAATACAGGCAGGGACTTGTGTCTTTTTCGTGATAAAGAATACCATACGAAATCCTGTCGAATCATCTTTCATTAGGAAGAAATAATCAGCTCCTCCAATAGAAGTAACAGGCATTTTCCCAGATAGGTCTGCGTGAACCATTTCCCCTGGCTTAGTATTTCTCTTAGTTTCCACTGTGTGGTAAGGCTTTCTAGCTTGTTTTCCCAATTGACAAGTGCTACATTCAATGAACTGTTCTCCAAAATTCCCATAAAATCCTTTCACTGCATTTTTCTTGGCCGTGTCATTAATGAACCTTATATTGATGTGACCCATTCGCTCATGCCAGAGTCTTGCATTAGAGCTCAAGCATATTGCATTTGCTTTGTTCGGTACAATGGGTTTAAACTTCATAATATACATATTATCTCTCATTACAGCTACTGGCCCTTCTAATCCATTTCTATCAATGTATTTTGCCACTCCCGCTGCTCTTATTATGGTATATCCCTTTTTATCCATAATAACTTCTGAAAAGAGATTGGCTGCTCCCTCAATATGCAGTACCTCATTCATTGTGCATTCTATCCATTTATTGTTCATGAATGCCAATACTGAAACAGTTCCTATTCCTTGGGCTTCCACTGCGTTTCCGTCAGTAAGGTATACTGACACTCGGGTCTCAAACTCTTTGTATGAAATAAAGAAGGATTTTTTACCGCATATATGTTGGCTTGCACCGGAATCTGAAATCCATACATCATTACCATGATTTGGATTGCTCATGAAGGCTGCAATTGTCTTTCTTTTATCCTCCTCACTTTCGTTGGGGTGTGTATTGCGGGCTGGGCATTCCTTATCCTTATACCAATGACCAGTCTGTTTGCACCGACTGCATTTGGTCTTTTTCTTTAATTCTTCAATCTTTCTTTTCTTGAATTCCTTTTTGTCGAGTTTCCCTTTTCCTCCTTTTTGCCTGAAACGCCTTTACTTGGCTCTGCTCCTCCTCAGTGTTGCTTACTTGTTTCAGCTCAAGATCCTCTTTTCTCAACCTGGCTAACAGTGCGGGCATTGTTTGGGATGCTGCAGGAACACTGTCCCATGCCTTTTTGAAAGCATTATGCTTTTCATCAGGAAGTGAAGACACTATCTTCATAATTGTGGTATCATCGTCAATAACCACACCCATTTGGTTTAGAGAGATTGACAACCTCTCTATCTCAGTGTATGTAGTGACAAGAGTTGTTCCCTCTTTGAACTTATAGTTGAAGAATGAAGCTAACACAAACTGTTTGTTCAACTGACTTGTGTCACTATGAATTGACTTTAGACGGTCATACACTTGTTTTGATGTAATACAACTGTGGATATGAGTAGCGTTCACTAATGTAAGAGTGGGTACAATGATGGCTTGGGCCTTTATATCAGAATCGTCCCATTTATCTTTATCAGCTGCGGCTGCACGAGTGGATGTGCCACTGACAACGTCCCACACTTTTGCAGCTTTAAGAACTAGGGTGATTTGTAAGTTCCAGAGATCCCAATTATCATTTGCAAGTTTTACAACGTGATTTGTATCAATACGTTGCGAAATACTGACGGTGGCCATTTTACTTGTCAGAGTTCAACAACTTGCTCACTCACAAATACTTCACTCTTTTCCACACAAAAAACTGACTAAGTATTTACTGATTGGACAAATTCACTAAGTTCAAAAAACTTGAATTCTTTTAACTCACAGATCGAATCCTGAATCCCACTTCTGACACCATGTTATGAAAACGGATTCAGTTAGTGAGACAAGTTTTGTATTTAGTTGTTACTGTAAAGTAACTTTTATTGAACAGAGAGAGAATGAAGTTTCCAGCTCAAACAGTTGAATAATACTCAGTGCTTTTACATTATTGTCCATGGTATTTAAATACTATGCTTACATAGACAGATGTGAGAGACCCTTAATGGTTACAATAGGTATCTCTATAAAGCAAGGGACATGAGACGATGTAACAGTTGTACCCATATGCTTTCATGCTTCATTTAGACTTAATTGAGCTACAAAATCATAAAAACTAATAGTTACTACATTAAGAAGGGCCAAACGTTAAGTACTTGGACCCTTAAAATCTAATGTTCAGCTTAAATGTACAAACCAATTGTGTGAACATTTGCTACTTTACTTTCTCATGCATTTATTTAGGTTAGTATTCTAACAAAATGTACCTGCTTTAAATAAGATTGTCTTATCATGTGTATCTTATCTTGTTTGAGTTGGCTGAATGCTGCTGTTTTATACTTCCACCTTAGTTTGAAAGCAACACTGAAACTATAAAGACTGACTAACAAGTCAGAGAATGGCTTCCCAACTTACATATTATTCTAGTGATTCCGACACGACTGACTCAAAACGTGAAAATACTAACTTAAATAAAAATAAAATTGACTGGAATCTTTTAAAAACGTATAATACAGAAGAAGACGCATTGTTCGAAATTGAAAGTGATTGGTCAATTCGTTATAACAATATTAACCATACCACAACTATTTTCGAAGAAAATTTCACCCGTGTTAGCTGCTGGGCTCGTGTAGCTCGAGCCTACGACAGTCACACAAAACCACTTTCTATAGATGCTCGAAAACAAATAATGCAAGACATTACCAATTTGCAACTAAGCCAATCCCTGTCAATTTTCAATAAAGCGAGCAAACTGTTTACGACCTAGTGGGACCAGGTTTTTAGGTACATTTTTTAAAATTCTGTAAGAATATTAGAAATAAATAACATTTTTGTGTTACTGCCAATAATATTATTTCTACAGCCTATCGCATTTGTTTCTTACTGCCCCGAAAAATTAAAAAAACTGCCAATAGAAAACTGCCTAAAAGAATTGTTTTTACTGCCCAAAGAATTACTTTGAAAGCCCCATAAAAATTAATCCTATTCTGATTGATTTATTAATGGCATAATTATGTTTTTCATTACATTTTTTTGCCATTAGCCCGCAATTTACATATAGTAGGCGTTAAAACGGATCTCTTAATCAGATACGTATTTAGAATGGGGTAAATTGTGCGGTGCCTCTCGTAAGTCTGAGTAAACAGAGTTTCTTTCCAATAACGAATCACCTAATCATCAGTCACCATAATTAAGAAGAAGGGAAGTTAGGCGTGCGCCACAATCTGAGAGTTAGGGGGAGACCCAGGTGTCCCCTTAACTCTGAAATTGTACAAATCCATATAAATACCTGTCTAAGGTTTACTGTAATGTGCAAGTCCACTTATCTTTTGTCGAAAAGTTTTTACTAAAACTTAAATGGTATTAAGACGTAGTAACAAATATTTGGTTAGAAAATGCAATTCGAAAAATGTTAATCAGGAATTTCAGGAGAAAGCAATAAGAATTTTGGAGGTTCCACGGATGACACTCAATAAATATTTCATAGCCGTAGTGACTTTGACGTTGTAGCAGGAACCAAATTTGATGGCAACCGGAGCACAGGACTTTCGGAATTTGTTCATCTCTTTTGTATCGGCTGCACTGTTCCACTTAAAATATTTTATTTCCTTCACACAGATTTTTGATTGATGATAAAACTGGTCTGAGATGTGCATGCAAACAAACCAGCCCCATAAGGTTACGGTTGCCATTAATAAAAAGAAAGCCATCGCCGGATAACTCATAACATGATGGTATCGAATCAATGCGTAATTGCACATCAATGTGCACTTGTTTAGCAGCCACTGTAGAGGAGCGCATAAATTTCCCACACAGGCTTGCATAATAATTCCTACTACTTGCAAACTTCGGTAAGTATGTTGCCAATTTTTTTTCTGTCGTAATGAAGAACCAGCCACATAATATTTTTGACCAGGGCGCAATTCGACCTTTAAACATCTGATCACCGTGGGAATTAGGGAGAGAGTATTTAGCAAGTAAAAGGTCAGGTATCCTGAGCCAGTGTAAAGAATCCGAGTTTGAATGAGTGAAATCAGAACTTTCAGATACGGGACTAAAATATCCGGAAATAAATTAAACAATAACATATGCCTGTCCGGAAAACTTAATAATGTGCAGACTGTAAAGAGAGGTGGTAGGAGCATCATTATTGTGGCGCCCGATACCATCAGAATTTCACAGATGCCAGCTTGAACTTCAGGAACTCCATATTTTCCTATATATAAGGAAATAAAAGGTTTTTAAAACCTAATATTATAGTGATCGTCTAGTTATAAGCAGTTTTGTTAT
Organism: Tomocerus qinae; assembly: GCA_020055645.1. Taxonomy (NCBI): domain Eukaryota; kingdom Metazoa; phylum Arthropoda; class Collembola; order Entomobryomorpha; family Tomoceridae; genus Tomocerus; species Tomocerus qinae. Next base: position 65,363,693 of record CM034546.1, read on the forward strand.
TAATTTAAAAAGGATTGCGGCTAGAAAAATCCACCGATTATTTCCATTTTTTCAGTGGTTTTTTGAAACCCTTAATGTTAACTCATTTTAAATAGAGATCCCTCTTTCAAGTAACCTTAGAAAGTCTTTGGAATGACGTATATTACATAGCATTACTACTTATTTTTTGAAGCTTAAAACAACTCTTTTAACTACCAAAAACAATTTTTATTAAAGCCCCAGAAATATTTTTCCTTTATCAAATGCGAATTTTTAGAAAACTAGAACGAAATATAATTTTTATTCTACGGCGTCCTCATTGTGAAATAACTAAATAATAACTTACTTTCAATGTAGTTAAAAAATCCCCAGATTTCGTTGGCCATAAAAGGATCATCTTTAAAGGTAATGAAGAAACAACAACCCGCTACGCAGGAGATCATACAAGCCAGCAGTTCCTGAATTTCCAGCAGTCTTTCCAAAACATTTTTGTTGTTTGTCTGCAAGTACTCCGAAATGATGAGCAATGTGTAAAGAAACACAAAAATGTAATTGCGGACCCATCTTTTGAAAATTTTACGAGATCGGAGCAGTTTAAACGTTTTCTTATCCAAAACAAATGGAATACTTCCCAAAAAGGAAAATAAAAAATTTCCGTAATTTAACAAAACTTTTGCCAACCGAGAACGCATTTTAGATTTGCTATGTCACTAGCTGACGATAAATTTTACTAAATAAACTATGTATACTAAAACGACAGTGGAGATGCCAGTCTTGTGCCAGTGCCAGTTTTGTGCTGTTTTTCTTTTTAAAAATATGGTTTACTGTATTTTGACTGTGTTTAATTCACCTATTAAATGCAATTACAACCTTTATACAATACTTCGATTTGTTTAATTTTCAAAAAATTATAGGAGACTATTCCTATTCCGTGATTCAACTGCGACAATACTGCATGCTGGTATAACACATCAGAATTGAACTTAGAATGAAGTTGAAAGGACGAAATTGTAGACATTAATTCTGTTTCCATTGTAATTTTGCTCCAAAATTTAAAGGTAAAGCATTAATAAAAGGTACCACAAATACAATTGTATACGTTGTAGCAAAAATTAAGTTTAAAGATTTTAAGTTGAGATTGCTAAATTATATATCTTAACTCTGTCTCCAGTCTGGATAGTAATTTTGTTTCAAAATCCGTAATTATAGTGCACTTTTATAATCTAAACCATCGTGCTATATAAACATGACATTGTCACTAACTACATTTATAATGATATATATTATTTAAAAGGAGACATTTTTGCTGACTACAGGAAAGAAATATAATTTAATTGTGACCATTTTATTTTTCATGTTTGCCTTTTGTTTCATTTCCCTATAAAACTGCTATACATTTAGATAAATAAGTCATGGTATTTATTATAAGAATTAATTTAAGCACTTTCCTTTTATGGGAATTTTAAAGAGACTATACTCAGCTCTAGAATACAAAAGAAATGATTAAAGCTACCAATATCATCATTATCATCATCATTACCATATCATTAATATCTGTGACACAAAAAGTAACATCGTCGTCAAACATTTAAGTCACGTACACGTTGACCACAGAGTATCGAGGGATTTAAAAGCAATATGACTCTTCGATACCCTAATAATTTCTTATTTTACTCGTGTGGTCTTTTCAGAACCGAAAATTATTTTTGCGACGTCGAGAATATGTACTATAACGCTCCTCTATGTTTATAATACATTTGGATGGTTGGCGTCAGAGTTACTAAACTTGCAATTCAAAACAGCCTTCCTAGTAGGTTGGAAATTTTCTATGATGCCGGGCTCAAATAATGTAAATTGATTATTAGTTAACAAATTTATTTTCAGAATGGAAATTATTTATCACTTATGCACCCCTCCGGCTCCTTTTCTATGTATACAGTGCTTAAAAATTGATTACTTTTTTGCCTTGTATATATGCTAGTAATGCTAACCCTATGACTGTAACATCAAAAGAAATTATTTATTCGGGAAAAACAACTAACCGAAGCGAGTGGATCGAGTTGGACAATATTGTAATTAATGCACTATGACTATGCAATTGTAGCAAATGTATTTAATTGTACGTAAAGTAAACTAACTATTTCCTTTATTTTATATCGTTAAAATTTTATATTATTAACACAGATCTGATTGCAGAATAAAACAACGATCAGAAAGTCTTCTAGAAATAAAGACACAAATATTATTACACATCAATAAGGAAATTGAATATTATAACATAATAGATCTATAGTAAAACATTGAAAGAATCTCTCACTTGAATTTTTAGATGAAATAATTTACTATTTGGACCGAATTGGACTCTATTGGGCCGAATTGGACTTTATTGAAATTTTAGGAGAAAGCAATAAGAATTTTGGAGGTTCCACGAATAACACTCATCAAATATGTCATACCCGTCGTAACTTTGATATTGTAGCAGGAACTAAATTTGATGGCGACAGGAGCACAGGATTTTTGGAATTTGCTCATCTCTTTGATTTCTGCTTGACTCTTCCACCTAAAATATTTGATTTCCTTCACACAGATTGTAGAGTGATGATGAAACTGCCCTGAGATGTGCATGCAAACAAACCAGCCCCATAAGGTTACCGTTGACATTAATACCAAGAAAGCCAGCACGGGGTAACTGAGGACATGATGGTATCGAATCAGTCCGTAATTGCACATCAATGTGCACTTATTCAGCAGCCATTGTAGAGGAGCGCATAAATCTCCCACACAGGCTTGCATAATAATTCCTACTACTTGCAAACTTCGGTAAGTATGTTGCCAATTATTTTTCTGTCGTAATGAAGAACCGACTAAATAATATTTTTGACCAGGGCGCAGTTCGACTTTTAAACTTCTGATTACCGTGGGAATTAGGGAGAGCGTGTTTAGCAAGTAGAACATAATGTATCCACAGCCAATGTAAAGAATTCGCATTTGAATAAGAAAAAGAAGAAGTCTCAAATACGGGACAAAAATATCCGGAAATAAATTGAACAATAACATATGCCTGTTGGGACAAGTTAGTAATGTGCCGGTTGCCAGGAGGGGTGGGAGTGGCATTATTATTGCAGCGCCCAATGCCATCAGAATTTCACAGATTCCAGCTTCAACTTCACGAACCGGATGTTTTCCTACAAAATGAATTAAAAGTTACTTCAAAGAAATAATAACTGTCTACTCATTACATTACGCTTCAACTTTATTAAACTGTTTACTTATACTTCCTGATCGTCTAATAATATTGTGAACCCAAGATAGTTATCGTGAATAATTTTCAACTGGTTGGTTGAAGTTTAGAAAAAAGATAAAAGGGCTACGACATGACATTAGATTTACAACATCGTTTATTATTACGTTACGGCTATTGCTACTTGACTATCACTTCTTAAAACCTTTAGAATTTAATTTCTTAAATGGTATTTCCATCCAATCTCTGAAAGAAGTATTTTAAGAACCAAAATAATTTTAAATTAAAGTCCCGGGCATATTTCTCCGTTATAAAATGTGGATTAGTATTAAAAACTGACACGAAATTTTTTTTAATTTGTGGCGCAATTGTAAGAAAAGAAAAATATTGCATCTTACCTTCAATGTAATTAAAAAATCCCCATACTTCGTTCGCCATGAAAGGATCACCTTTTAAGGAAATCAATAAATAACAACCCACTACGGAGCAGATTATACAAGCCAGCAGTTCCTGAACTCCCATTAGTCTTTCCAAAACATTTTTGTCGGTTGTCTGCGAATACTCCCAAATAGAGGACAATGTGTAAAGAAAAAGAAAAATATAATTTCGGACCCATCTATTGAAAGCTTTAGGAGATCGAAGCAGTTTAAATGTTTTCTTTTCGAAAACAAAAGGTATACTTCCCCAATAGAAAACAATAAGGTTTCCGTAATTTAACAAAACTTTGGCCAACTTGGAACGCATTTAATATTTGTAAGTAACTAGTTGACAACAAAATACTGAGTAAGATATGTATATACTAATGGTGCAGTTTAATGGAGACGGTAAAGTTTTGTGCTATATTTCTATTTTTAAATACATGGTTTACTGCAATTTAGCTATGTGTGATTCACCTATTAGATACAATTACAGCTTCTACAATGAATGCATATGTTTTATTTTCAAAAGTTTATAGGGACTAGCTGGTAGCCATATTTCCTGAATAAACTGTGTAAGGTAATTACTGCAAGTTGCATTGACTCACATCAGAATTGTGTTTAAAATGCAGTAGAGAGGACAAAATTGTATACGTTCGTTCTGTCTCCTTTGTAATTTTGTTTCTAAATTTAATGTTTCAACAATAACAAAATAACAGCTTTAGACAGAAATTTGTTTAGGATAATAGTGCAACCTTCGCCACAATATATATAACAACTGGAATAAGCAATTATCACAATCAGGGTTTATAGTGTACTTGTCTAATATATAAACACAGGACATGAAAAAGACCTTTTACCTTTTTGTTTGCCCTTTCGCCCAGCAAAATTATCAAAAAGGTACCATTTTGCTTTTTTGGTTATTTTAAATTGAATAAAATAAATTTAAATGTTATACGTTATAAAAGTTTTGGAAAATGTGAAAAATGTTTTGTCATGCTGAAAGAAAGTTTGTAACGATCAATAACAAGAAATTCAATCATAATTCATAATACAACTTCACATGTAGAAAATGCCAGAGCAAAAGGGCAAAAAGGTACAAAAACGTGATGTTTTGCTCATCCTTTTTTACGCCCTGCATAAACATGTCATTGTCAAAAATATAATGGCATATATAATTTAAAAAGAGATATTTAACTGAATACTGAGTTGAGTTAATGAATCATGTTGATGATAGAGTAATCCAGGAATGTCAAAGCAATATGACTTTTCGCCACTTAATAATTTCTTATTTCCTCGGGTCACCTTTACAGAACCGAAAATTATTTTTGCAACGTCGGAGAAATGATCGTTATAGTCCTATATGTATATAATATATCTTGGATGGCTGGTGTCAGAGTTACTAAATCTAAAAATCGAAAAAAGTCTTGGTACTCTGTAGTTTGAAAACTTTCTATGATGTCTGACTCAGATAACGGTAAATTGATTACAGGCTGGTGACACATTTATTTTCAAAGTGGAAATGATTTATCTCTTATGCAGCTCTCCTTCTCTATACTTATGAAATCATTTATAAAGTGTCTAAAAATTAATTCCTTTTGTCTTGTAAGTGCTAGACCTATAACAGCAGAAAGACAATATTGTAATTAATACTCTATGGATTAATTTTTATGGGGCTTTCAAAGTAATTCTTTGGGCAGTAAAAACAATTCTTTTAGGCAGTTTTCTATTGGCAGTTTTTTTAATTTTTCGGGGCAGTAAGAAACAAACTGCCCCAAAACATATATTTACTGCCCAAAGAATTACTTTGAAAGCCCCGTAAAAAGGTATCCAATCAGAATATTGTCATATATTTGGTTTAGAATAATTAAATTTTGTGTAACCGCTTTATGATTTTCTTGGACCACACAATGCTTCTAAATAGCGCAAGATGAGATAAATGCAGTATACCTTTCTGAAAGTCTCATATAATATTGTGTGTCCAATTAGGTGTTACCTGGGCCTCTAAATTATTATCTGAATAAACGAAAGGAAGAAGTTACAGTCTACTTTACATACAACTAAATATATTTGCTAAAATTTCCAGACGTCATGGAGTATCGTTGTTCCGCCTGAATATTCAATTTTTTTCTGCTTTTACAGTCATAGGCACTTCCAAGTCAATAGGAATCAATTTTAAAACAATTTATACATCATTTCATAAGTATAAAGAAGGAGAGCTTCATAAGTGATAAATTATTTCCACTGCGAAAATAAATGTGGTAGCTAGTAATCAATTTACCGTTATCTGTGTCAGACATCATAGAAAATTTCCAAACTACAGAGAGTATAGCAAAGCTTTTTTCCATTTTTAGGTTTAGTAACTCTCACGCCATCCAAACTATATTGTATACACATAATATAAGCTTAACCATCATTTTCTCGCCGTCGATAAAATAATTTTCGGTTCTGCAAGTTTGACACGAATAAATAAGAAGTTATTAAGGTAGCGAAACCTCAAGTTGCTAGATGTCCGTGGATTATTCTGCCATTATGAGTTAAATGTATGACAAGAATACTTTCTGTATGTCAGACACTATGAAAACTGTAATTATTTCCTTTTGCATTTTAGAACTGACTAAAACGTTTATTATCTCTTCGAATTTTTTCCGATTGAAGGAAAGCGTTTAAATTAAATACAATAAATATATGGTTTACACCTTTAAATGTATAAGGTGTTTTAGGAAATGATTCATATTTATATGAAAATTCAATTTCCACAATAAAATTACTACTCTCCTTTTTAAACGCAGTACTATTGTTCCTTCATATTATACCTTGGCTTTTCTATGTGTATATAGGTAATGAAAATGCCATGTTTATATACGACCGATCCACCGATCAGATAATATTATTATTACTTTGTAATTGGTTGGGATTTTGAAAAACGAGGTTGGAGACAGGCACATAACTAAGATCTATAATTTAGCAATCTCTACTTACAATCTTTAAACCTTGGTTGTCACATATTCCAGTTGTTATATATTATATTGATTGTGTCGAAAGTCGCAATCTGGAACCAGACTTACTAATTTTTGAAAAAACTTCTACATTGTACCTGTTATTAATGCTATAGCTTTTAATTTTGAAAAAAATTACAAAGGAATTAGAAATAATGTCTGCAATTTCGTCCTCTCCACTTCAATTCTAAATCGGATTATGGTGTTGCAAATTGCAAGTAATTACCGTTGTACCGTATCACGTAATCGACTAGTCGCACCAACTTTCGAAGAATGTCTTCACTGTAAAAGCTGTAATTGTAAATCCAATAGGTGAATTTCACAAAGTCTAATTACAGTAAGCCTTGTTTTTAAAATAAAAAGTCTCATGTCTCCAATAAACTGCACCATTGGTATATACATAGTTTATTCACTATTTTGTTGTCAACTAGTTACCTTACAAATCTAAAATGCGTTCCCGAGTCGCAAAGGTTTTGTTAAATTACGGAAACCTTATAGTTTTCTATTGGGGAAGTATACCTTTTGTTTTTGAAAAGAAAACGTTCAAACTGCTTCGATCTCGTAAAGCTTTCAAAAGATGGGTCCGAAATTTAATTATTGTTTTTCTCTACACATTGTTCTCAATTTCGGAGAATTTGAAGACAAACAAGAAGAATCTTTTGGAAAGGCTGTTAGGAATTCAAGAATTGCTAGCTTGTATAATGTTCTGCGTTGTGGGATGTTATTTGTTAGTTTACTTTAAAGACGATCCTTTTATGGCCAACGAAGTCTGGGGATTTTTTAATTACATTGAAAGTAAGTTATTTCACAATGAATTCGCGCCATAGAACTTTAAAAAATATATTTCGTGCTAGTTTTCAAAAAAAATCGCTGAAAAGGGTGGAAATATATGTGAATTTTTTCTGGTCGCAATCCTTTTTATATTAATAACTAACCTACTTAAAACGTTGACGCTCACTAGCTTAGGTTTTAAATAACTTTTAATTTCTTACAGGAACACATCGGGTTCGTGAAGTTAAAGCTGGCGTATGCGAAATTCTGATGATATTGGGCGCTGTAATATTCATGCTACTCCCGCCTCTCTTTACAGCCTGCACACTACTAGCTTGTCCCGACAGGCATATGTTATTATTCAATTTATTTCCGGATATTTTAGTCCCGAGTCTGAAAATTCTTATTTCTCTTATTCAAATTCGAATTCTTTACATTGGCTGTGGATACGCTATGTTTTACTTGCTAAATACGATCTCCCTAATTCCCACGGTGATCAGAAGTTTAAAAGTCGAACTGCGCCCTGGACAAAAATATTATGTGGTTGGTTCTTCATTACGACAGAAAAATAATTGGCAACATACTTACCGAAGTTTGCAAGTCATTGGAATAATTATGCAAGCATGCGTGGGAGATTTATGCCCTCTTGTACAGTGGCTGCTGAACAAGTGCACATTGATGTGTAATTACGCATTGATTCGATACCATCATGTTCTAAGTTACCCCGCGATGGCTTTCTTTTTATTAATGTCAACTGTAACCTTAGGGTGCTGGATGGTTTGCATGCACATCTCAGGCCAGTTTTATCATCACTCAAAAATCTGTGTGAAGCAAATAAAATATTTTAAGTGGAAGAGTGCAGCCGATACAAAAGAGATGAACAAATTCCGAAAGTCCTGTGCTCCGGTCGCCATCAAATTTGGTTCCTGCTACAACGTCAAAGTCACTACGGCTATGAAATATTTATTGAGTGTCATCCGTGGAACCTCCAAAATTCTTATTGCTTTCTCCTGAAAATCCTGATTAACATTTGTCGAAAATATGTTTCTGTTTTTCAAAAGTACAAAGCACATATGTCTTCAAAATTTAATGTCAGATTTTTACTTCAAAATTCAGAAAGCTGGATGTGGCCACAATTTTCTTTTTTTTTAAAGGCGTACAGGTCTGTCTAGTGGTCTAAACAGTCGCTTCTCAGGCTGAGGTCTGGAGTTCGAATCTCTGGAGCGCCTCAGGTCTAAAAGGTAGTAGTCTGAAGCTGGGAGAAGCTGTCATTGCCGTATATTCGTTATTAGCATTGATTTGCCTATCTTAGTGACAATATGATTATCTATCAATGCCCTGTCTGTAGTGTATGGATTGTTCTGTTGGTCTGTATACGTGCTACGAGTTCTACCTAGCACAAGTCTGGACAATGGGATGCACATGAGGTGATAAGGTGGATTGAAGTAGACTGCTGTAAGTGATTTGTCTGTGGTCACTGGTGGTCGGCTTACATGTCCCGGTCCCTCTCTGACTGCCCACCAGATCGAGTTGCGGGACAGTGTTGAGTCGTACCGTCTCATGGTTCAGTACTCTTCACTAAGTCTCTTCGTGTAAGTCTGTACACTTAGTAAAGTTGTTCCGGGAGCCACTGCAAGTAAGCCCTCGCGGCTTGAGCGGTAGCATAGCTATACTAATCAATAGTAGTAGCTGTGCTTTCCCCCTAACACACACACAATTTTCTTTTGCTGTCACAGTAATAATAAATACAATGACATAAAAATAATAATTCATTTTCATTAAAACTTCCACGTAAAATGAAATGAATACACTATTCGGAAAGTCTCATGTATTGTGCCCCATTAGGTGTTAACTCTAGAATTCCTATAGTGGTCCATGTGTCCACTTTATGATTTTATTCTTCTGTCATTCATTCATTCATACATCCACGGCGGTGGGTTCTTGGATCCTGTGTTAATCGGGGACGATGGTATAACATTAACTGTACCTTCGGTTCTATTCGTTGAGTCGAACAATGGAAGCGAATGGAATTTATGTTGTCTGGGACTCCTAAACAAACCAGTCCCATCGTCCTTGGCCCGATGTTAAAGCAATCGCGATACATACGAATCAATATTGTTCTCCAAATGCATTAAACTAATGTCTGTTTTTCCAGAATGATTGGTATGAGACCTGCCCAAATGACACTTTCTGTAATCAGTATGAAATATTCTAAAATGGTCTTATATGTAAATTGCTTTCTAAGTAAATTGGATTACAAGATTTAGCTATAGTGACAGTGAGGTGTAGAACCATTTTGTTGATATAATTATAACCTCTTTAGAAAAGTTTCAATGCTAATATCAGTATGTCCATTGTTACTGTTTAACAAAGACTTAACACCAAAATTTTCATGAATATTAATAACAGTCAGGAGATACTTTCTGGAATATTATCACTTGCACTACTTTGAAATACGACACATATTTTACATTTGGGTTTGTCATTATTTCAAAGTCCCATCAATTTAGGCGTTTTTTATTGTAAATTATTAATTGGTATGAAAGTAAATCATATTCAATAATTTGTTTTCCAATTTGAATAAAAGCTTTAAGAAGAAAGTAATCATTATAATGCATGCATCAGTCGTAAGTGAATTGGCTATTTCCAAATGTACTGCTCTCGTACTTAGACATGTGAAATTTACCTTTTCATTTTTGGAAGGCGTGAATATTACATAATAGTATTATTATAAACTAATTTAAATGGAATCAAATGTTGATCAAACATCGTACCTAAGTTAACAAACACATTTATCGCACAAAAACCACAATAAAGAAGTGTTAATCCATTTTGGCAAATTCTGTACTGATTTAATATATTTTAAAGTAACGAAAAAGGACCAGGCACTATCCTTATGGGAAACGTGAACCGACGGATGGGGCCCATTTCGATATATGTTTTTGACACTTATATAGTGGTCAAAAGTGAAGAAGGAAAAACTATGAATGTTGACACTTCGGGAGATAATGGGGGTCAAAGGTCAGCATTCCATTCCCTTATGACGTCCATCGTGCCGTACGTCATTCGAAAGGCCTCACTTTCCTGAGTCCAAAAATACCACACACTTGACCTCTGTGACCGATAGGTCAAAAGCTATTAGCGAAAGAGTAGACATAGTTTAGTATTTATTGTATACTAGTATATTACCCGTCCTACGGACGGGGCAAAAGGTAGGTGGGTTTATAATAATATACTCAGTGTTTGGTGCTTAATGTCACCGAAATGGCGAATGTTGCCGGTGGTACCCCGTCGGAATGTAACATTCAGTGAGCGCAAAGCATATGCATTACAAAACATGAAGTTAGTTGATAATCAACCAAGTGAAAAGTGCCAAGAGAGTGCAATTGGTCTAAAGAATCCTATTGATTCAATGACCTATGCGGGTTTTCATTTAAAACGACAAACTGCTTTGCAGCTTTTATTATCATTATTCAATTATCGTCATTTATGTACGGACTCAGACAAACACACTAGGAAAATATCTTTAATGACAAGCCTTCAAATACGAAGACGTCGGCTGGACATTTGCCACCCAGGGCAGGGGAACGTGGACCCCTCTTCGCTTGCTGCCCCACAGGGGTTGCTACAACCCACGGGCAGTACATTTGGTAAGTAAGTATAATAAGTATGACTAGATTGGGATGTATGGCTAACCTAACCTAACCTAACCTAACCTAACCTAACCTAACCTAACCTAACCTAACCTAACCTAACCTATAACTAGATTGGGATGTATAACTAGATGGGGATGTATGACTAGATGGAAATGTATGACTAGATGGGGATGAATGACTAGATGGGGATGTATGACTAGATGGGGATGTATGACTAGATTGGGATGTATGACTAACCTAACCTAACCTAACCTAACCTATGACTAGATTGGGATGTATAACTAGATGGGGATGTATGACTAGATGGGGATGTATGACTAGATGGGGATGTATGACTAGATGGGGATGTATGACTAGATGGGAATGTATGACTAGATGGGGATGTATGACTAGATGGGGATGTATGACTAGATTGGGATGTATGACTAGATGGGGATGTATGACTAGATGGGGATGTATGACTAGATGGGGATGAATGACTAGATGGGGATGAATGACTAGATGGGGATGTATGACTAGATGGGGATGTATGACTAGATGGGGATGTATGAGTAGATGGGGATGAATGACTAGATAGGGATGTATGACTAGATGGGGATGTATGACTAAATGGGGATGTATGACTAGATGGACAAGTGTATTGGATATCTTCGGCCTTATATTTCGTAATGCATATGCTTTGCGCTCACTGAATGTTACATTCCGACGGTGTACCACTGGCAACATTCGCCATTTCGGTGACATTAAGCACCAAACACTGAGTATATTATTATAAACCCACCTACCTTTTGCCCCGTCCGTAGGACGGGTAATATACTAGTATACAATAAATACTAAACTATGTCTACTCTTTCGCTAATAGCTTTTGACCTATCGGTCACAGAGGTCAAGTGTGTGGTATTTTTGGACTCAGGAAAGTGAGGCCTTTCGAATGACGTACGGCACGATGGACGTCATAAGGGAATGGAATGCTGACCTTTGACCCCCATTATCTCCCGAAGTGTCAACATTCAGAGTTTTTCCTTCTTCACTTTTGACCACTATATAAGTGTCAAAAACATATATCGAAATGGGCCCCATCCGTCGGTTCACGTTTCCCATAAGGATAGTGCCTGGTCCTTTAGCATTGTTTAGAAATAATGAAACCCGCTACTTTAATGGAATTTGTATTAATTATGATAATTAGTTACGTTTTTGGAGTAGTTGGTAAGGCTTCGACTCAAAAAGACAACTATTCTGTAGAAATAGAAGGTTTTAATACCATCATCAACTTTTTTTCCCAATTTTGCAGTATTTATATTTTCCACGATAGTATTGTTTCAGAATTGTCTTATCTTGATAACAATAGTGCACCTATTCTGATAACGAACATTAAAAACGCTTCTTCGTTAAAGTTTACAGAGGTCCATTCCGAAAGGAGGAAATGGATACTTCCATATGCACGAATTAATGTTTTTCAAAAACAAATAATTACCTGGGAATCAAACGAGATTCTTGGATCCTATTGCATTACTTCGAGTTTTTATTCACCTGATAAAATCTGTAGAGAAAGTTACGTATACGACATTTTTATTGTTCCAGTAAACCTGTTACATCTTTATCAACGAAATCGAGATTTCACCGCGTATAATATTTATCCTATTTATTTTGAACTGCAAACTGACGCGGATGGAAATAATTCCATTCAGAAAGCTTCACTATACTGCAAAAGTTGTTTCGCAAAATGTAACATTCACCCCTTTACAGTGGCTTTATTGTTGGAAATGAAATTTTCAATTTTGAAAACCGAAGTGCTAAAATCTTTTGTGAAGTACATTTACACTCATGCGTTTAAAGAAATTCCCAAGGTTAGTTACTGCCGTCAAATATTGGAGAATGGAACAGAAATTACAAGTTTTCATGGCAACAACACATTTTCAAATAGTACAGTGATATCGCCATTCATTTCGCTACTCAATCAATCAACTAATTTTGAAAAAGCCATTAAATTACTTTTATTAAAGTTTGCAATTACTAAAGACGTTGAAAAATTACATTTTGACACCTTTCATGTACAAATAGGAGAAGAATACTGGAATTGGGTTACATGCTCAGGAATACAAGAAGAAGATTATTGGCTGATGTATGTAATTCCATTCGACAAAATAACATGGCTACTAATAGTTGTATCTCTTAACTCAGTTTCATTTGTGTTTTCCTACAACGTTTTAATAAACAATGATAAAAGAATTATCAATTTCATATTTAAAAATGTATTCCACCGTTTTCATACAACTTTCCTATTTTTAATAGTCCTGTTAGAACAAGGTGTATCTCTTCAAGCAAAAATTAACTTTAAGGTTATGTTAACATATGGCATTTGGATTGTGACAGGAGTAATTCTCAGCAATGCGTACAAAACCATTATTTTCAGCCAATTAATTTCTCCAAGAAAAATTGACAGTGAGTACATCCATTTTAAAGATTTGAACAATTTCGGTATTTCTGTATTAAACATGGATATTGTGGAGTTGATGCCAACACCATCGATGAAGATTCCTAAGAGTGTCCTCGAAGAAAACGGCAAGGTGAAATTTATACCAATCTGTACCGATCCACAATTATCACACATTTTTGCATTTTTCAATGCATCGAAAAACCTGCCTTCCTGCAACCATCCTGATATACTTAGAGAAGTTGGAGAAAATTATATTTTAAAACAGAAAACTGAATTCGAAAATTTGGCTGTATTAGGCCTTCAACAAAATAGAATGATGCTATCTAATAATTTTTATAAAATTGTTTACACTAAGAACGAAGTGTACAGACTTATGGCTACTAATCAAAGTAATTCAAATTTACGATCAGCCTTAATTAAACTTTTAAGGCTACCGTCTAGACATCTCAGAGGTAAATTTGGAACGTCCTTCAGTGCTAAAATACCATTTATTATAAATAATTATGATTTTTTGAAAAACTGTAAAAATACTGCATTTGCTGGGCCAGGTACTTGGCTAGATGTTTTTGAAAAGTATTTGTTTCGAAATATTGTGTACATCCGAAGAAATGAAAATATTTTCACGACCCAAAAGAAATTTACAGTTCCCTATTCTATCAGTAATTATCTACTGATTCAAAGGATGCAAAGTATTTTTAGCTCTGGAATATACAAGCTATTTGCAAATTGGGATAGCTACTTTGAAGAGAAAGAAGTGCGACTACATTTCAAAATGAATTATAATTTCTCAACATTTTCACAAACTGAGAATCCCAATGCAAAACGACCATTAAGTTTTTCAAACGTCATGTCTGTATTTTATATTTACTCATTTGCAATTATTTTAAGTACTGCCATTTTTGGAATAGAACTAGTCTCAAAGACATTCAAATATTTTATGCATCTGTAAATTTCAATATTGTGAATAAATCTACATTTTGTATTTCATAATGGTAATGGTAATCGTTAATATAGCGTCAGTTATTACTTTATCCAACAAAATAATTTAATAATTTGTCTTAATTTAACATAAATATAAATCAGAGGAGTATAAATTGTAACATAGACTTCAACAATAAAGCTGCCTCTGCTACAACTTTCTCTATATACCATGTGTTGTTAGGTGTAAATTACCAAACCAGTTCGACTAACAAGTATAGTGGAGTAGAATTTTACGTTTGACGATAATTTATTTCCAATTGAATATTAATAAAATACATTTTCATAAACATATTTATTTATTTCTGCAGAACATTGTTGGGAAATTGCCCACCAACATTTCCAGGAGACAAGTAGTTGCCTACTACAACAGTGTAGCAACTACCATTCATAGTCGTCGTAGCCTTGCCAATTCCAACTCGACTTGTATCCTTCCAAACCACTGCCGTAAAATGCCCGGTGGCACTACTGAAGCCAGGGTTGGAAAAACTATAGGATTTTATTTCATTGTACCAAGCATCAACAGCAACACAACCATTGATACTACATCCTGGCATCAGAGCAAGATTTTCACCATATTGCCCACCCCTTGCCTCAGGGCTGTGCTGAAATGCTGCCTGGCCTTGACTTCGGATGTTAGCCGCTAAAATGTCCGCGTATCTTTGGGCTGCAGTGGTTAACTGTAAATTGAATAAAGAGTTGTCACCAAATGATAAAATTATTATTGCAATTAATATATCTGTGAAAAAGTATTAATAGCATAAAATGGATAATTTACTAGCCAAATAAAAGAGATAACTTGACAGTAATAAATGTGTGCATCCTAGTTACAGCATTATAGTATGATAATATGATAGTAATGAGTGTTGTAGTAATTATTAGGGGATGAAAATTTGTGAAGTTTTGCTAACTAATTCAAAAAGATCTCAATAAAAATCGGTTGAAGTAAGACAGTTGTTCCACATTTTAAAAATCGGTTGAAGTAAGACAGTTGTTGCACATTTTAAAAATCGCGCCATGAAATACATTAGGACATACCATGACCCTTTTTCGAGGGACCTAACCTAATTAAAACGATAACATTGATAGGTATTTGTGCTACCACTGCCTTACTTCAACCGAGAATAGTGGGTATTGGAAAAATATGAAAACAATAATATTATGCTTCTTACCGTAGCATCTTCAGTAAGGGCTGGAGCATGATGTTGGTTTCTGTAACAATTGTGCTGAGCAACAGCCTGGGGAATAAAACTTTGAGCTGGACATGAACAAGAGGAACTGGGATTAGTCGGGTTCGTTGGGTTAGTTGGATTGGTTGGATTTATTGGAGGTCCTATAGGAATAAAAGTTGGTTTAAAAATATTAGTGAAGAATCCAGGAGTAGCTTCTGCCCTATTTGAGCAGAAGATGGACAAGGTTGCTAATGTAATGATGATTTTCAACATTTTGATAAACTGATTTACCCACAGTGATTATTAAATGATTGTAATATTTCGTTTATATACAGAAATTATTGTTTGTTCTTACGCCACAGTAAAAGAGGGCTGAAATTTTCGACGCAATGATATTGTATTTTAGCAGTCGTTTGTGGTTGGCATGGCATTGTAAATAATTACACGTGTGGTTATACAAATATACGCAGATTAGGCAAAAGTAAATCAATGCGTTTTATGTACCGTTTCATAGGTGATATTAAATCTGCAATCCCACTAAAACCCAAAATAACATCCATACAAACAGGTATTCTTCTTTTGTTTACATTTTTTTATTTTATTACAACTTTACATGTTATTCGTAAAAATTACAATTTTTTTCGAAATTTGCCATTTACATCAGTTTCGTTTATTGCAATTATTGACATAATGGCAATAAGTTCACTGTCATCTTTATAGTATTCACCTTGAACTTCAACTGTTAATAATAGGAACATCCGCTACAAATGCAAATAGCAAGAAACATCTGCGTCAACAGTAGCCGTTATTAAAAGTGCACAAATGAAATACGATATACTGAATTGATTTATCTCTAAATGAACTGTGAAACTCGCTGATTGATTTCAATGGCCATTATGATGGTAAATTAATGCAACATCTCATAAAAATAGTTTTCATGTAATACCAGCTATGATATTTGTCAGCAAACGCACAATCACTGTTTGTGTCCTAAAAACATATTATACTGCTTATGAAATTTCTATATACGTCATTTTTTAAGAGGAATTAATTTTGGTCCCCCAATTTGCCCATTGATGACTACCAAGACTTAAATGCAAGTATAACACTTAAATTATGACCCATATACATATACTTATAGATATTACTTGTACACAAATATATTTTAAACTACTAATCACACTACTATTCACACTTAAAAACACTTTAAAAATGGTAACTGTTCAAATATATATTTATCATGCTTGAATTCTTCTTGAATTATATTAATACTGTTGAACCAAGATTGTTTACCACGAAGAATTTTCCCCATAAGTGCCATTACTATAGCGACAACGACCATTTTCACAAACAGCCTCATTTGACCTTCCACATGGGATACCATCCGTTAATGACGGATGTGTTTCAACTGTGACCGAGGTACGTCCATTTTTGTAGTAGTGGCATCCAAGTAGTTTACATATTCCACTTCTTTCTATTTCAGTAGCACCTTGCATTCCAGTTAATGATTTACAAAGATCTGCATATGAAACATCCTTTTTGTGAAATTTGTCATTGAGGAAGAGACGAAGTTCTCTTTGAGGTTGTTCTTCTCTCAGACATTGGCCACTGACTGATTTGATGTACATTTTCATGCGTTTGATACTACAGTTGGAAAATCTAAATTGTGTCTCATAGTGAGACATTGGATATGGATCTGTCATGATATTAAAACCTTCATTGGTTTCACAACTTTTGTCATGCCCATCGTGTAAAGCGCCCAAAAAATGAGCAAGTAAATGTGCCACTGTTTTTGCCCCTCCGAATAAATTATCATCTTTTGCTATGGACGTACTATAAGATTGTTCCAATTCTTGCATAACCACTTTCTGACTTGTGTCATAATTATAGCAAGCATTCTCCCAGTAAACTAAACCAGGTAGGTCAGCACTTGCATTAGTGTGAACATTAATCAATCTAAAACGGTCTCTGCCAGAGATAAAAACAGACATATCATGTTCTGGCAAAATATTTAAGTTGGCGTAAACCCATTTTGAAATGTTTTCCAAAATATATTTCATATCGCATCCTTCCCACGTTTGGCTATCACAATTCAACATTCCTTCCAATAGAGGCTTTTCTGCTTCTATTGAGGACATCGCTGCAATTCCAATAACTTTGAACTTGACTTTAAAATCTTCCCGTCCTGACCAAATACTATTGACAATGTGGAAGAATGTTCCGATGTAGTCCAACATTTCTTTGGGCATACTATCAAGTGCTTTGTACTTTGCATGATCTAAAATGACGAGTACTTCCGGTCTGATGTCAATAAATACTTCATCTATATTAGCGTAAGATTCTGATCCACCATATACCATTCGGGCAATGTCAATATAATCTTCGATTGCATCGCTAGTGTTCAACCTACCCAAGTAGGAAAATCCTACGTTTGCATGTGCAATTCGATCTCCTCCATTTCCATCTAGAGTAAACTTTCGTCGACTTTTTGCTGTATTTCCCTTTTTAGATTTTAATGTTCTAATTTTACCGACTAAATCACGTACGTCTTCCAATGCACCTTTTAATTTCTCTTTCGTTGATTTTGTATTAGAGTTTAACGATACATCTCCAATTACTCCACGGATTTTTCTAGTACCGCCTTCTTCACTTATTGACAATACTGAAGATTCTTCATCATTAATTAAATGTCGTTCTGAAATTTCGTGGACCTCCTTCATACTTGGCGTGGCATCTCTAATAGATAACTTTTTCTCTGTCTCATTTTCAAATACTAAGAATCTAAAGTTAGGGGAGAATATTGATTCCCTTGGCTTTGTAAATTTTATATCGTAGTTCTTGTCAAAAGTTTTGAATTTCAGTTGGTAATGATCGTTTTCTTTTATATTGCGCTTTACTCGCTTAAAAGTATAATCCACTTCCTCTTCAATAAAATCACTATTTTGAATATTATCTTCTGCAGATTCTAAAGGTTTGTGAGTTGCTATACTGGCACAGTACATTGGCATAAACTTTTCAAAAATAAATAATGTGGTAAATAATACTGAAATTATTACTCTTGTATTTAGATTACACATTTTATGTTAATAAAATTTATTAGTTGTAATGTTCACTAAGCACTAATATTTTCATGTGATATTAAATAATTTACTGACATACTTATCAATTATCATACTTCTACTTACATTGCCGTTTTAACTAAAGGCGTTTGATTGATATTTAGAGCAGTGTATTGTACATTGTATAAATACAATGTAATTAAACACAATGTCCGGAAATTGTTCAATTCGTTGAGCATTGTTGGTTGAAAAAAAATTTGTTTAGTATATTTTCTAATTAGTATTAGTATACTAATTTTATAACAATTGGATTTGGAAGGGTATTATTTAGGAGGTGTTACATATATCCTTTAGGTTATAATACAAAAGGGAATAACTCGTCTCATTCATTAATTTACCCATGACAAAAATACATATTTAGGTTCAGAGTTGGGTTGACAAAATAATAATTCCAAGTCCCGTCACAATTTTCTTGTAATAAAATTAAATTGGGAGACAATATGCATCGTTCTATATCGGATAGGAAAAATTCTTATTATAGTGTCACCTCGTTTGATATTATATATTAGAAACTACCTTGTAGAAACTATACCATGACCATATCTGAACACAATTTTACCACAAATTATAAAAACTTGCCACAACCCAATCCTTAGGGCTATAAATATTAATAATTCTATCTGTTAATGCAGAAACACTAAAATAATGAGGTTTTTATTTCAGAACATTGCACCATCTAAACGGTTAAAAAACGTAATATCTCTTTTTAAATTTAGCTCTCAATTTCAGAGATAATTTCAATGTGTAATATGGCCGATTGACCGATTTGTTTTCGTTTAGGTGGAATTAAATAGGTGGTAACACGTTCCCAAAATATACCAAGGACAAATCTGAAACGAGATTCAGTAGCTTCCATTTGTCCACCACTAGATTTTTTCTTTATCTTTCCAAACGTTTGCAATTTTCCATTTGTTACTTCAAATATAAAAATGGCAAAACTTACACATAACATAAACATTTGTAAATAAAACAAAGACATAATGTTAGAATTTGTAACTACATAGGAGTAATGCAGAGTAGATGCTTCGTTGTCTGGAATAGGTTTGTATAAATTTTGTCTGTATCTATTCTTCTGTAAAAGATTGAGCCAATCTTCCAACAACCAAAAAATTCCTGAGCTCATGAGAATTTGCATTTTGAAATTAAAAGTTGGAGCATGATAACATTTTGGTATGACTACGATATTCTGTCTCCTAAATTGGTTCAAATTATTTCCCTGTGAATACATTTGGTTTCTGTCGAATAAATATTCTTTATAGAGATTTAATTTTCTATTGGTATCTACCCAAGCTCGTTTAGAGCACGTCTTCAAAGAATTTTTTGCAACTTCAAAGTACTCAGTTGAATAAGGTTCTTTTCCTCTTATTCTAAATTCGCCATAGAGAAATCGATTCGGCAGATTAAAATAGGCAACATTTTGCAAATTGGTTAATTCTGTCCAATCCCAATATACTTCAGATGTTCGAAGACCTATATACTCAAGAATATTTTGGGATATCATTGATTCGTGGCCAGAATAAATATTAAAGTCGGATAGAGTTTTAAGGGTATAATGTAGTTCAATTATAGTTTCATTTGATACTTTTGTACATTTTGAATCAGAGGAAAAATAAGGTGCGACTGTTTTTGGAAAACTGGAATGGTAACAATTGTTTAAATCAAATACGCGTAGATATCTCTTTTTAAGAAATCTATTGGAGATTTTGTCAAATTCACTAAAATGGAATGGCACAGTCCCTATAATAACGAATGAATCCAGATCCTTGAAAGAGTTATGGAGGAAATTATATTCCGTCGGCGAAGAAAGATCGCTAACAATGATTCCTTTATAGGCGTTGCTAATAACCACTCCGAAGATAATCCATATCCCAAAAGTCAAAACCAAATGTTTCTTGTCTAGTAAATGTTGAAATTCTACTCCTTGTTCTACCAAAACAGTGGCATTTTTGAACGTATTTGATAAAAAAATTTGATACTTCAATCTTATTGGAAATGCTCTGGATATTTTTGTTTTTGGATATTTACATAAATATTGAATTGTTAAAATGAAGGAAACAGCAAGCATGGATATCAAAATGAGAATCCAGCTAATTTCATCGAACGGAGACAAATAAATACTCCATGCAGATTTTGACTCTATACCGCCACAGGTAACAAAATTTAAACTGTCGTAACCCGTGGGAACAAAATAGTCGTTTATGGATTGAACCCACGATGTGAAAGAGATGTACGGTGAGAACAAATTACTAAAGTACCTTTCCATAAAAACAAAAATTTTTTCGTCATCAAACGATAGATTTTCAGCTAAAATTGCACCAAGTGCTTCTTTAATATCCCAATCATAATTTGTAAGCTGCAGAAATGGCGATACCGTTTTAGAAGTTACTCTTTTGATAGAGTCATTGTGGCCATCAGGGAAAATATTGATTGAACCATTTTCCATGTTTATACAGTATTTGATATTCCGATGGACTTTATTGTACTCTTGGGCGTACGTTTCTTCAATAAATTTTGAAATTATAACAGGGTTAGTGTATTTCAGAGTAACGTTAGCCAAAATAGTTGTGGTTGTAGGACAGCTTGATATACATGTAGTGCAGATATGGATAACTTGGTGCACATCGGCTTTGAAATACTGATAATCAGAATCAGGGCGAAAATGGTCGTATTTTGGTAACGGCCTTATTGGGAAAATTAAGAAATCTGAATAAAATTTAACATCGTCCCTACTCAAATGATTGACTGTCAATTCTAGAGAACTAATCAATATATTATAACTCAATTTAGAAAAACGAAATCTATAGATTGATTCAAGATTTTCGAAACTCTTGGATTTGAAAATAACATGAAATTTAGCTCGTGGCAGACTCCATTTACTCCAATTGTTAAATTTTATGGAACAATAAGGTTCGAAGACCTTGGAGACGTTTATTATAGAAGTCGGAAAATTAATTTTATTTGGTGAAGTCAATATGGGTAACGCTTCATCAAATATTATATCCACTGCACAATTGGAAAATATATTAATAAATTCAGTCAGGTTACTTATTTCTATAAAATTTGTGCCGGATACAAATTTGAAGACACTTACTAAAATGTATATTATTACGCTGACAATTTTTTTCAAAAAGCTTGATTTACTTTTACAAGTTCTCATTTTTCGAAAATTTTGACAATCCACTTATTAATTGGTTTAAGAGTAAATTTAGTAAAATGTGTGATGGCAGAAGTCTTTTAAAAAATTATTTACAAGGGACTTAAAAATCCTCCTGGGTATATTCATCCGGTATTTATTCATTGCATTGCCCAATCTATGCGAAGTGAACTTATGCTAATGGAAAATGAGATGTCAATCAAATTGCATCATTATTATTCACGAAAGTATCCATTCAGAGAAAAGCCTTGTCAGAATATAATAATTGATTTTGATTTGACCCTATTTCTGTTTGGCATGTATTGTCCTCGTTGAGAGTTTTAAATTTGATGAAAGTGCGACGGTAGCCACTTCAAAATAAATTGGTAAAATTAACTGGTACTTATGATTTGCAATTGAAGAGAGAGGTCAAAGGGCTCAGAACAACTACAAATCATAATTTATTATATAAATCATCATTATATTATATTTATTATAGTATAATGTATCTCATATAATATTATTACCACTTTTTACTTTGGTATACATAGTTTTTTTCTGACATTAATCACATGCACTCGAAGTTTCAGAGTAACAATAACTAAATTATGTATACCTAAGTACTAAAGAAAAACTGGTAAATATATCATGGCCTGTGGGTATATACATTTTGCAATCTTGTGCTCCAAGTTTTTCTACATAATCATAATCAGAAGCAAATTGTCATTGTCGTAAAAATGTGACATTATTACTATATGTAGGTGTTATGGTTAAAGTGTTATGATGCGGTTCTACATAATCTAGTAATCAATCAAAACTCAAGTTTCGTTCTACAACAAGCCTCAGTCTCCAGCAGAACTAAGGAGTGTGACTAAGAATTGCTGTGACATTCGTCAAATCACAAGGAGGTAGAGATACGTTAGTTAGAAATGCCGCACATAATATACAATACATTTATAGTCTACTTAAAAACAGAAGAAGTATATTATATAGAGATGTGGAAATAGAAAAAATTGACTTGTTGAATTGAATTAATGGAAAGAATGAAATGGATTCTCATTTAGGAACAGTATACCTTTTGAAACCTTGATGAGAAATCCCTCTCCACTTCCCAGTTTGTTTCTCAAAAACGTAATATGGATGCAGCTCTTTAATATCATCGCTAGATGCACCGTAATCACTCAACTTATTAGAATCCCACCAAAACTGTCCAACTACAATAGTAGAACATTCTTTAGTAGCTGGGGAAATGAGATTAAAAATTTTATAATCCCTATTTGAATTTTTTGAGAAGAAATAATCTATGTTGGAGGTTGCAACGACTAGGTGATTGGTTTTGAAAATTTGGCCCGTAAAATGCTCAGTTTCAAAAAGGTGTCCACCGAATTGAAGTTTGTCTAGCTCAAAAGGGAAATCTCCAACTTTATTTATCACAACGTTTTCTAAAACCATTTCCATAACGCTTGGCGGAACTTTGTCTAAATTTAACTTTATATTAAATTTCCTGCATGGTGAAGACCTGCCTTTAGAACAGGCTGAATGTGATAATGACAGTATCAACATTTTTAGTTTACGGCATGCTAACAAATCAGGAATTTCTGCTGAGCTGCATAGATCCAGTGATAAAAATTCCAGATTCGGTAAATTAATTTCAGTGTGGAAATCATTATCAATTAAATGCGCTCGGAAGATAGATAAACGTTCTGTAATAGAAGATATCTTTTTCAAATCTATTGAAAACTTTAATCTTGGGTTATAAGAATGAAATTGCAATTTCATATCTTTGGTTTTGAAACCATAAAGAAACTGTATGTTTTCAGTTTCGCTACCGTCACAATTTCTGAAACGTGTTCCTTGAAGGTAAAGTTTGTTGTGCACAAAATGAAAAATCTCAAATTCGTCACAATTGAGAATAGTTACACCATTTAAGTCAATCGAACTGATTTTTAACTTGTTTAAATCAATGGACATATTTCGTCCATGTAATAAAAGATTATTGACAGATGTAAATCCACCAAAAACCAAATTCGTATTTACCATGCGTAAAAAATCGTTCTCCAAGAAAAATTTTGTATACTTCACAGAAATGTCGCGAAGGAAAATGTTTGGTTGTTGCTCTTTGTGTACAACTACGTCACAGAGCTCTAAATGCAATGTTTTAACCGACTTTAAGCATTTCAACTCAACTACATATTGTTCTCCTACCAAAATCAGAATTTTTAAATTACTACCAAAGTAATCACAAATCAATATTTTGGGAATATTTTCCCCGTTATTATCAATGAAACATATTTTCCCTAACTTTAGGAAAGATAAGCAGCTGAAGGCATTTTCAAATATCTGAACATGACAGTTTAGTAGGTATACATTTTCAGAATCTTTAAATAAAGAACTGTTTAAACGGTCCGATAGTCTACAGATAAATGTTTTTGGAATTTTTCTTCTGAAGAAAACCGTCCCATACTCATCCGTAATATGAAATAAATCCATAGTTAAAACATCCATCCATTCATCTACAGGTGCTTCCATTCCTACAGATGATACCTTGACAAAAAATTTGTAAAATAAAAGATTTCGTAAAGGGGCATCATACGTTTGCACAAAGTGCCCCCTAAAATGCCTCAATTTTGGCAAATATAACCGTTCACAACAGCCACCTACTAAATTAACTTCTAATAGAATTATTGTGTCCAAATTGACACAAGAAACTAAAGAGTAAATTAAATCTGCTCTAAATACTCTTAGTCTAACCAATACTAGTTTTTTCAGGTTACTTGAAAAACTTGATAAGTTAAGCAACTCGGTAAAGCAGTCCAAATTCGGAGTAGGATTTCTGCCAAATAAGTTTACTTCTTTTCTGTCATCAGAACTCTCCCTTAGTTCTTCATCTGTAACAATGGACATTTAAAAATGAATTTATTGTCATTGACATACGCAAAGAAACCCCATAAATAAAGATTGAAAGATAACCAAATATCAAGATAAATTATTTACCCCGGCCAACACGTTTGTAGATATCATCATTTGTTCCGAAAGCTAATTTTCTCATTTTCCCCACAGTTGTGCTTATTTTTGTACTATTGCAGATATTCCAACGCCATAGGAAAATATGCTTTCCAAAGTTGTTAAATTCAGTTGAGTATGAATTACCATAACAAATGTGCTTTTGGGTTTGGTACAATTGAGTGTACATGTACTCGTCCATATCTTTGTTATACCCAATCATGTGACCAATCAATTTATAAAACTGGTCCCACAATGTAAAGTTGGTAAATGGACTCTCAACTAAAGTGGCTGTTAATGATATCATATTTTTAGTTTGCAAAAAGTCTTTTTTAGAAAAATTACCAGCAGCAATACGACATCCAAATTCAACCAAACATTTCCGACGAGTATTCATTTCGTATCGGTGTAGACAAAGGTCTGGCCAAGATTGAAGTATCCGATTTCGAAAATAATGAGCTGTATCAACAAAGTATTTCTGAGCCATAGTGAAACATTGGCGAGTTATATGCATTTGCATGCATTCAATTCCAATAAGATACTTGTAGTGTGATGGTATCGAATGGAGTGATTCCAGAATTTTTAAATTATTGTCAGAGGAGTGGTTGCTACTCCAGATAAACTTTTCCTCGTATATATTTTCAAATATTGGCAGCGATTCTTCCAAATTTCCATTTTGCTTAAGGCAGAAAGCATAGTTGTACTTTGACGGAATATATTCACTGTCTCCAGCATCATAGGAATTGAGGAATAGTTGAGAGAGGGCAATCGCGTCCGAGTATCTATTTTTTTCCAATAAATCTTTAAGCCTTTTTTTCTCGACCAGATGTAAGCGATATCCATCAAAATATTCAATTCCCAGTTTCAATTCTTCCAATTCAATGTTGCTTAACTTCATAGCATGCAAAAATGGTGTTGCTTTGTAGCTTAAAAATCCTTTGGTTTGAAGAATTTTTGTTAACGTATTTCCTGCTTCGTTTCTTTTTAAACGTCGTATTACTTGCTGAAGTAACCGATGAATATTTAAAGCTAAACATTCGTCGCCTTGCAGTACCTAAAAATGAAAAATATGAATTAAAAATTTACCAGATCAAATCTCTACAGGTGTCCTGTATTGTATTATGCTATGAAAGAAGTTTTATAGTATTTTTCTAAGTATTGAAACAATGTGAAAACCAGGGTTGGCAAGTGAAATATTTCGCTTGAAATAAATAGAGAAATAAATGACTTTATTTCGCGAAATATTTCACTTCAATTTTTGTTGAAAAGTGAAATTAATGAAATTAATGAAATAAATACAACAAAGTGAAATAAAGTCATTTATTTCACCCGTGTAAGGTGAAATAAATGCCATGTATCCCTATTTATTTCATCTTATTTCATTAATTTCAATTAATTTCTTTATTTCAATTAATTTCATTTAATTTCATTTATTTCACTTTTCAAGACAAATGAGTCATTGAAATGTGAAATAAATGCCAACCCTGGTTAAAACGTACAAACAAAAATTAATATTATTATTTCTTTGATTAAATGTATAGGTATTTACTATTGGTACAAAACTATTTTAAAACAATGTCAAAGACCAAATAAATATTTGGAAAGCATATTTACTCAAATAATAAAAATATTAATATTAACTCATTATCAATTTGCTTCTTTGATTTAGAATGAAATCCCTGAAATTATTCTTGGTTTTCATTGAATTTTCCTGAGGAAGCTACCTTATTTGCCTACTGCTCTTAAATTAGGCAAAAATAGACATAGAAGAACGTCAAGAGCTGAAATGCACTTTTCACTTAAACAAATTGATTTAATTTTACTCACCCCAATTTTGTTAGCTGTAATGAGTGAATACGACTGCAACAAATGTAGCGACAGTTCAACTTCTTCTTTAGCACCTAAAATTGCCATAAAAAATTTCTCCGGTATGTAGTCACTGGATAAATATGCAAATGATGTCAATATCTGATCTGCCAATTCCCCTCCATTTCTGTCTGTTTTTATTTGCTCCAACGAAATCCACATAGTTGTATGTATAGATTTCTCATAGTCATCAAAACTTTTATCCAAAAGTCCAACTGAGTTTTCAACATTCTTAACATAACTTCCTAGATCCATTTTGGTTCTGTTCAGCATGGAGACTGCAATTTGTAAAGCCAATGGTAGATGTCCTAAGCAAGTGGCCAATTTTTTTATCTGAGAGTCATTATAAACTTTATCAGACAGATTATTACTAAGAAAGTCAAAACTTTCCACCGCACTGAAAACGTCTAATGGGAAATTAGTTATGCATCCAAGACCATTCGGATACCCCCATTCAGTGTGTCTTGATGTAATAATAGTATAGAAGTTGGAATTTTCAGGTGGGAGTGCGGATTTGATTCCCCTTTCTCCCAAATAACATTCTGCATTGTCGAATATGAATAGACATTTAATACCAGAAAGTTTTTCATAGCATTCGACTGTCAGATATTTCAATGCCATATTTTTATATTCTTTAACGTCCAGAATTGGTGCCAGATTTTTGAAAGCTTCTAGCAAGCTGTTGCCTTCGCAGTCTATCCATATTATTTGATCGTAATTATCTTCGAAGTGTTGGGCGTACCATTTTGCTGTTGAGGTTTTCCCAATTCCTCCTAACCCACAGATAGTAACTTTTCTGCTAATAACATGACCCTGGTTTTCTTCATTAGCCGTTAAAATATCATGCAATTTTTCTACTAATAAGCATCCTTCCCTTTTTCTTTGGCAAAATGAATTTACCAGTTCCTTTTTATCTGGCCACCATTTGCGTTTTAGTATTTTTGGTTTTCCCTTTGTATAGGTTTCGTTTTGACTGGTGACACCAGTTATTATATCTGCACAATGCTCATTGGAAGTGCATCTTAGAATATCGACGACACAAGATTCGATTCTGTCCCATCCTTTCTTATTTAACATCATCCATAAGTCGCTGTTTTTGACCAACGTAGTTTTATGTGGCAGTTGCTAATAATCCAAAGGGTTTGAGAGTTCAAGTTAATAAATTATTATGAATATTATTATTAAGTAAATGTGTAATATAGAAATTATCAAGGTAATCTTTACCACAGTTTCCTTTTCATCTTCTGAAATAATTCCTTTTTCAAATAATTGAATCAAAACGGGGTCAATATTTGTTAAATGTTTCGAAAGCAAATTTAAATTACTAATTATTCTATCTTCCATGTTATTCAATTAATACGTATTTGTCATACAACACCTCATCAACTTTCAACTGTAGCATTCAATTATAAAACAGTGTTTTCGCAGTAGTGGTTATATTATCTAATCAAACTGTTCGGATTTATCAGGAATTTTCACGCGCAACAAATAATATTTTGTTATCTGTTTTTATAATCCAATTATCCCACCTGTGACGTGCGACACGGATTATATACCTAATGTAGAATAAGTATTTAATTACGTATTTACAACAGCTTAACAAATATAATCACTAAATCAATCATATATAATAATATCAGCAGCGTCCTGCAACACTGCATGATATAAATAATGTTAAAGCTATGCATCAACATTCTTTAATATTTTGATTTGTAAGTTAGTATATAACATCACTATCATCACTACTATAATATAAACATAATCGGAATTCTTGTATGTACGGATGTTTGTATGTTGTGTGTTCGCAGTTTCAAAACAGAATGGTCTAAGTTATGAATGTTATTACTCGGCCATTGTACTTGGTTTAATGCATATACACGCTTGCGCGATGATGAAAGTCATTGTTGTGCGTCGTGGTAGTTGAAACTTCTGCATTCAATCATTACTTTACTATTAGATAAACGGCAAAAGTTAGTCACGTGACAATTCCGTTTGTATGTTAGTACTTCTCTGTGTGATAATTTTCCCCAATTCTAAAACGCAGCTAAGCACCAAACATCAAGCACAATAGCGCACTAAATTGTTCAAATCCCTACACGTCCGAACCAGAAGAACTTCAAACCAGTGTATATTTCAAAACTTCGCACTTTGCGATCAATAATTTCATAATAGATCATGTAATGTAAAAATGGTCAGCAAGGCCGCAGCGAGGGGGGGGGCACTCTCGAGGGGGGGCCGCTCTCCCCCCTAAATCGAGAAAAATAAAGAAATTCGTAAAAAAATTTTAAAAAATCGTAAAAAATCGCATAAATTTTGTTCTCGGTGCTCCCCCCATCGAAATTTTACTCTTTGGTTAGTATAGGGATTTACTCTTATTTTTCATTTCCCCCACTTCCCCTCCTGTTCTTTTCAGAATAAATTGGAAAACTACAACATTCTTCTGTATAGTGATTGATTATCACTATGAACGACTGTAGGGTATACAATTTTTTGCCAATTTATTCTGAAGAGAAAAGGAGGGATCTTATATTAAAGCAGGTTGTAGATAAAATAATTTAAAAAAAATTAGACTCCGACTTTTGATTTACTTATTATGAAATAATAAGAAGAATAATAAGAAATACAAGAAGTCTTGATTACTGTGTGGTGAGTTACTCTGACTCACCATTATGCATACTGTCAAGTGTTATTCTCTTTCATCCGACGGAGACAAATAAACTGCTTCCCCTCACTCATTTTCGTATTATGGGTCTTGTAATTAATTAATTCCAAAGGCTGAATACCCATGACTATACTTGAATCTTGGTCCCAGTATAACAGACCACTGAGACAGGAATGGTACTCAGGAATAATAAGGTCAGTTCGAAAAAAAGTCCCATATAAAAGCTCAAACTCTCTTATGGGACTTAAATTACAATCAAAACCATTCAATTTTCTAATTGATCGCTGTATTGTCAATTAAGGCTTACTTGACCTCAAAAATGTAAGGTAAAATGTAAAGGCCAAAGGCAGTATGTATAATGGTGGTTCAGAGTACCTACCGTAGATCCTTAGCCAAGTGATCATGGTGGGCGACTGGAGTAAGTTTCCAATGCCCACATTTCAATGTAAAAACAAAAGTTGGTTGAAGTAAGGCAGTGGTTGCACAAGTACTTATCACAACCACTCTCTTACGTCAACCCAAAAAGTTGATTCGGTCTTAGTAAGGCGAAGTTTTGGAATAATTTTTGACTCTCTGTCAATGTTAAATCTCTACCCCTGGCCCTGGCCCACTAATGTAGAAACCGTGATAAGGTCAATTGGAATTAATATATGAAACATCTATGCATCTGAATTAAATTCTACTTAAATCGTACAATACTACCCCGGAATACACACTAGCTTTATTTCTAACAGGGCCTGGGCCCTGTAACCGCCTAGTTATATTATAATAAGCTATATAGGCATACCATCACTATACCTCCATAATTATTACCAGAGTTTTAGTACAGATATTGAAACTACCTAAGCTTTAATTTCAAAAATTTACTTGGAAATGTATATTAGAAACCAACATTATAACCCACTGTCACTTAGTTAAAGTAAATGACTATCAGGGTTACCAGATTTTCTTCAGCCAATTTAAGTATCCTGACCATAACAAAAGCCATTTACCAACCCGCGCCCGTCGGGCGCGTCTTAGTAAATTCTTTCAAATATCATACTTATTTGGCGCTATCATAAGTGCGCAGCTAACAAATTTACGGTTTTTTGAAAAAAATGAAACAAAAATAACGTAAATAATGTATTTTGGAATTAATATTCGCGCATATTAATACAGAGATAAGTGAGAATATCATAAAAATGTACAAATTCGCGCGTAGCGCGAGAAAAATTTGAAATTCAACTTCAAAATTTATCAATAATGATTTAAAGAATTTTGTGTAATTTAGCTTAACGGCTAAGTAACATAGTTGAGGAAAAGAAGTTTGCTTTTATCCTCCACTGATTAAGGATTAATGGATTTCCATAGAAATTGACAGAGATTTTTGATAACTAAAATGGATCGATCAGCTAATAAAATTGAAATTCGCGCGAAGCGCGAGAAAATTTCGACATTTTAACTTATTTGAACGCTAACAAATTGTGTTCCTATACTTAAGGATGAAATTATTCCATTTTTACCGATTTTAGTTCATGTAAGTATAAGTATAATCTAAGTATTTTAAAATACTTGCAAGTATTTTAAGTATAGGGTCTAATTTAAGTATTATACTTGCCATTTAAGTATACCTGGTAACCCTGATGACTATATAGGAGTTATGTTATTAGAAGGTCATGCAGTCACACGCTAAGACAAATATAATGTGCTTGATGAGGATAAGAGAATATTATTCTGATTTTATTGATTAGCATTAGAGTTCTACTGTTTAATTTCTTCTCCCCCTGCTTCTTTATTATTTGTCCAAAGCTTAAAAGTATATACATACCGTGCAAAACATGTAAAGTGTGGGAGTATTCATATCAAGTATAATATTTTACTGCTATATCTTACTTCTAGTATACATAATATATACGAGTATCCATGGAGTAGGTATGTTTAGCATATCGAACATATCAATAATTCACACTTTCGTTCAACAAACCTCCAACATTTTTGATTTGGTAGATCGTTTGAGCCTCAGGTAAATATATTTTTGGACACTAAATTGTAAAAAGAGAATATTTCTTACAACAAAATCGTCGTAAATAATACTACCTTGTAATTAACTGAAATACAGTTTGAAACGAACATAATTAGTGCAAAAATAGTTTTCACAATGACTGTCCGGAAAATTGAAAGATTATTAAGAATTATTCTTATTGCTATTTTCAGCATTCAAAGAATTGTTTATGCTGGGAAATTAGAAAATTTATTTTCAACAGAGAAGGATTGCTACATCAATATAATCATTTACGAAACGTTTTCCACACAAGTTTCAGAGGTAATAGAAGAGCTGATTCAAACAAAATCTCCATATTCTCTCACGAATGTTAATTCTCTGAAAAGAGTTACATTTAAAAAGTACAAAAACATTACAAAACAGAAAATGGAATCACAAATGTATCAAAAAATTATAAAATCATTTGAATGTTCAGTTACAAAACAAAAAGTTATACGTTCACCTTATTGGAAGAACCGATTTAAGTGTGTTGTGCACTTTTCTATTGATTTGAATTCAAGTAACTCACTCGACTCGGCATTGACAAGATACCTAACTCAATATGTAGGTTTTCACTTCAGGTTTAATAAATTTAATAAATTTAAAAAACCTTATCTGTCATTTGGGAAAAGTTGCTATAATTACTGGGATTACAATTTGGAGGATTACTCAAATGTTTATTTTCTCGTTAAAAAACAAAATTTGGGCAGTCTGGAAAACCAGACAAGATTTTTGAATGATATTGAATTTCATTTTTCTGGATTACGTGGATACTATTTTGTCAGGTCTTTAGTAGAAGACGATGAAAGGATATTTTTTATTTGTGGGAAATGTCAGCATCGAATAATGAAAATAAATACAGAAAACTTAAATAAATTTTTGGACAGTTTGGTTCTTGCATATAATGGAAATGCTCCTGACGGGGCACTTTTGAGGAAAATGCGAGCAAACGCTGCGTTGAAAAGTAATTTCTTCAGAGAAAAAATTTATTCAGCTGTCAATCGTATTCCAAACCTTATACAACATTATTGTGGGCCACTATTACAAAACGAACACTTTTCTACGGCTTTCATAGGAAACAAGGTCGACGTGGCTATTGTTTTATCTTCGATTGCGCTTTCCAGTTTCCCCAATATTACAATTGGCACATATGACTGCAAAACGATTGACAGGATAAAGTTATTCCATATTATGTACGAAAATTCAATACACAAATCTATTAATGCTATAATTCCAAATAGTAACCTAATTGTGACTAGCACAGACAGTTACAATTATATATCTTGTGTAGTTCTGGAGGATGAGATTCTGTCGTTCTACGGCTACATCCGTCCGTTTAATCTCTCTGCTTGGATTGCAATTCTGTTGACA
Organism: Tomocerus qinae; assembly: GCA_020055645.1. Classification (NCBI taxonomy): domain Eukaryota; kingdom Metazoa; phylum Arthropoda; class Collembola; order Entomobryomorpha; family Tomoceridae; genus Tomocerus; species Tomocerus qinae. The sequence goes on from CM034546.1 coordinate 65,396,516, forward strand.
ATATTTATTGTCACAATATTCTTCCAATTGACTTTGTATTTGAAGCAGAATGAAATCCACCAGTTCATCTTCACTTGCTGTGCTTATGCACTCACCAACAATTGCGGATTCCCGAAGAAGATGGAGAAATATTTCTGGTTTAGAATTGTTCTGGGTCCATATCTACTGGTGTTCATCGTTCTTACATACGGCTATGCAGGAATCGTTATCACGGATTTAACTGAACCAAGAGCTGTTGGACAAATTGAGTCGTTTAAGGAAATTGCAGATTTGGACTATATTTCCGTTGTCAGTCCCCTGAAAGGAGAATCACCATTCCAACCGTGGTTAATGCCAGCAATTGAACAGAAATATATATTGTTCAACTACTACTGTTATATTTATTTAAACCTAACACCAAATGATAATCGAAGTATGCAGGTTAAAAATACTAAAATCTGCCGTTCGATTAGCTCAATCTTGAAAAATTTGACGTTTCAAGATGTATCGATAGATAATGTTAAGTCAGCATTCGATTATGCTAATCGATTCGGTCATAGTCAAACACAATTTCTGTTATTTGATGAATCAATACTTTTCTCTAAATTTGCCAAACAGCTAAATTCCATTTTGAACAAAATTAGTATCCCACTAATTTCACCAAAATTTTCTTTTCAACATTGGATTTCTCAATGCAATCGATCAGTGTTTGTAGATAGACAAAGCCAAATTCATCGATTTTTAAATGATTCTTATTGGAATATTGGGAAGGGGATCAAAACAAAAAGAAAATTGTACATAGGAGTTCCCGATGACAATACTATTACTCTTAGTACGTCATTCTACAGCACGTTTCTTTTTCTGGAAGAATACATGAAAGGAAAACTTTTTATTTTATCCGAATCTGGTCTCTACGCAAAATGGATGGATGTCTTCAATCATTTTAATTTTACGCAATGTCAACATTGTTTCGAGAGAGACCAACCACGCCCTTTGACTTTTTATAATTCTAACATTTTCACTATTTTTGCTATTTATTTAGCTTGTTTAATTTTGTTCTTTTTGGCATTTTTCTGGGAAGTTAAATATTTGTGGGGCATGCAATTCTTGTTAAGATGTCCAATGTCAATATTAGTTAGCGTTAATGCAATATTGTGGAATGTTTGGCAAAAAATATAGGGTTAATATTTAAGGGGCTGTCAAATAATTTGTTGAGGCAGAAAAATAATTATTTTAGGCAGTTTTTTGTCAGCAGTTTCAATCTTGGGTTATCATCGATTTTTTAGTTTTAATAAATTTTGTATACGCCAAGTTACCTTAAATGTTATTATAAGCAAACGAGAGATTAATTCTTTAAAAATGAAAGGTTTGAAATTTTTTGACATTTTTGCTTGTAAAGCCAATTTGCAAAGCCAATAGATGTCCTAGATAGATGGCCAATTTTTTTCTGAGAATCATTATGAACGTTATCAAACAGATTTTTACTGGGGAAGTCAATACTTTCCGTCGTCTAATACTTACGTCTAATGGGAAATTAGTTATGTATCCAAGACCATTCGGAATTCGGATGCCGATGCCGCTATTCAGTGTGTCTTGATGTAATAATAGTGTAGAAGTTGGGAATTGCAGGTGGTAGTGCAGATTTGATGCCCCTTGCTTCCAAATAACATTCTGCATTATCGAATATGAATAAACATTTAACACCAGTATCAGACTAACCTACAATCATCAATTTCAACAATTTACTTGGAAATCTATATTAGTAACCCATAATATAATATACCTACTGTCATTTAGTTAGTAAGTAAGTGACTGAGAATTATGTTATAAAGAAGGTCATGCAGTCACACGCTAAGACAAAAATAATAAATATGCTTGATGAGGCACATTTATACGAGAATATTATTCTGTTTTTATTGAATAGCAGTATAGTTCTACTGTTTCATCCTGCTAAACTTCTTTATTATTTGTCCAAAGCTCAAAAGTATATATACACCGTGCAAAACATGTAAAGTGTGGGAGTATTTATATCAAATATAATATTTTAGTGCTATATCTTACTTCTAGTATACATATACGTGTATCCATGGATTAGGTATGTTTGGCATATCGAACATATCAATAATTCACACTTTCGTTCAACAAAGGCACCAACACTTTTGATTTGGTAGATCGTTTGAGGTTCAGATAAACTTATTTTCGGACACTAAATTGTAAAAAGAGAAAAATTCTTACAATAAAATCGTCGTAAATAATACTTCCTCGTAATAGTGCAAAAATAGTTTTCACAATGACTATTTGGAAAAGTGAAAGATTATTAGGGATTATTCTTATTGCTATTTTCAGCATTCAAAGAATTGTTTGTGCTGGGAAATTAGAAAATTTATTTTCAACAGAGAAGGATTGCTACATCAATATAATCATTTACGAAACGTTTTCCACACAAGCTACAGAGGTAATAGAAGAGCTGATTCAAACAAAAACTCCATATTCTCTCACGAATGTTAATTCTCTGAAAAGGGTTTCATTTCAAAACTACAAGAACATTACAAAACAGAAAATGGAATCACAGATGTATCAAAAAATCATAAAATCATTTAAGTGTACCATTCAAAAAAGACAAAAGATTATACGTTCACCTTATTGGAAGAACCGATTTAAGTGTTTTGTGCATTTTTCTGTGAATATGAATTCAAGTAACTCGCTTGACTTGGCACTGACCAGATATATAACTCAATATGTAAGTGCTCAGTTCAGGTTTAATAAATTCAATAAATTTAAAAAACCTTATCTATCATTAGGGTTAACTTGCTATGATTGGCAGTACATTTTCGAGGATTACACATTTGTTTATTTTTTCGTTAAAAAAGAAATTTTGGGCAGTCTGGAAAACCAGACAAGATTTTTGAATGATATTGAATTTCATTTTTCTGGATTACGTGGACATTATTTCGTCAGGTCGTTGTTACAAGAAGATAGCAGGATATTTTTTATTTGTGGGAAATGTCAGCTTCGAATAATGAAAACAAATACTGAAAAACTAAATAAATTTGTGGACAGTTTGGTTCTTTCATACAGTGGAAATTCTCTTGACGGGGCACTTTTGAGGAAGACGCGAGCAAACGCTGCGTTGAAAAGTAATTACTTCACAGAAAAAATGTATTCAGCTGTCAATCGTTTTCCAAATCTGAGACAACATTATTGTGGGCCACTATTAGAGAACGAACACTTTTCAACGGCTTTCATAGGAAACAAGATCGACGTGGCCGTTGTTTTATCTTCAATTGCGCTTTCCAGTTTCCCTAATATAACAATTGGCACACTTGGATGCAAAACGATTGACAGGATAAAGTTATTCCATATTAGATACGAAAATTCAATCGACAAATCTATTATTGCTAATTTTCCAAATAACCTAATTACAACCAACTCAGATAGTTATGGATACATATCGTGTGTGGTTCTGGAGGATGAGAGTCTGTCATTCTACGGCTATATCCGTCCATTTGATCTCTCTGCTTGGATTGGAATTCTGTTGACAATATTTATTGTCACAGTCTTTCTTCAATTGACATTATATTTGAAACACAATAGAGCATATCCATTCATTCTGCTGTGTTATTCCTACGTTGTGGATAACAGCTACCATCTGCCGAAAAGTCTTGAGAAGCTATTTTGGCTCAAGTTAGTTTTGGGCCCATTTCTATTGATGTTTATAATCCTCACAAATGGCTACACTGGAATCGTCATCACGGATTTAACAGAGCCAAGACCTGTTCGACAAATTGAGTCGTTTAAAGAAATTGCGGATTTGGACGATATTTCCGTTGTCAGTCCACTGAAAGGAGAATCACCATTCCAACCATGGTTAATGCCAGCTAGTGAACAGAAATATACATTGTTCAACTACTACTGTTATATTTATTTGAACCAAACACCAAATGATAATCGAAGTATGCAGGTTAAAAATACTAAAATCTGTCGCTCAATTAGTTTCATCTTAAAAAATCTGACGTTTCAAGATGTTTCAATAGACATCGTTAAATCAGCGTTCGATTATGCCAATCGATTTGGTGATAGTCAAAAACAATTTCTGTTATTTGATGATTCAGTATATTTCTCTAAATTTAGCAAACAGCTATATTCTATTTTGAACAAGATTAGTATCCCATTAATATCCCCAAGATTTTCTTTCCAACATTGGATTGCCCAATGCAATCGATCAGTGTTTGTGGATAGACAGAGCCAAATTCATCGATTTTTAAACGATTCTTATTGGGATATTGGAAAGAAGGGGATCAAACCAAAAAGAAAATTGTACGTTGGAGTTCCAGATGACAATACAATTACTCTTGGAATGTCAATCTATAGCACGTTTCTTTTTCTTGAAGAATACATGAAAGGAAAGCTTAATACTTTGTCCGAATCTGGTCTCTACGCAAAATGGATGGATGTCTTCAATAATTTTAATTTTACGCAATGTCAACATTGTTTCGAGAAACACCAACCACGCCCTTTGACTTTTTATAATTCTAACATTTTCACTATTTTTGCTATTTATTTAGCTTGTTTAATTTTGTTCTTTTTGGCATTTTTCTGGGAAGTTAAATATGTTGTGGGGCATGCAATTCTTGTTAAGATTTCCAATGTCAATATTAGTAACGTTAATACAATATTTTGGAATGTTTGGCAAAAAAAATATAAACGCTTAGCCCTTACCATCGAAAGATGGCTCACGACAATAAGGGCGTGTTGAAACGCATATACCTATATTTTTTCTCATTTTCATGTAAGGTTAGTTTATCGGATGTCATATATTTTAGCAATTTGTAATGAATGCCAAGAAAACATATTAATAGCTAATTCATTACAGTTGCAATTTTGAGTTATCTTCAATTTTTTAATTATAATAAACTTTATAGCCCTAGTTAAATTAAAGTTAAGTTTATTATAATTTTTGTTGCATTATTGTATATTGCTGTAATGTTCGTCATTATTAAAATCGTCTATATTTTTAATGTGTGATGGAATATGAAAGGCTATCCAGTTTTGTAGCGATTTTCGTCAACGTAATTTTATAATTATTGATAATTTTACCTTTAATGTTAGACAATCTTGGACAACTAAGTGGAAAATAATTGTTAATGCACTCCCTTGTATTTACTCTTTGTTATCGATTTCCATCTACCTACACAGATATACTATTACTATTAATAAGTTAATAAATAGTACTAAATAAACGGTTTGTTCTAAAGCGATTTCAACTACATTCACAACATGCATAAAATATCATATCATATTACATCTAGTTCTAGTGCTAACGCACTCATATTAAAGTCATGCAATGTCAACACTGCATTAACTTGAGAAATCAAGCCCGGTTAGATAAATGTATATTAAACAGAAGGTACAACAAGTAACACACCTTGACGCATTACAGAAGCCAATAACCTCAGAAACGTAAGAGGATGCATGTATTGCATAGATAGTAGATTGAGAAACAAAAAATGCTGGATCTATATACAAGGTACAATTGAATGAAGTGCAGACGTAAAAAATGTTCACGAGCAATCTGATGCGTGTGCACATGGTAAATTTCCTATAGATGAGAATTGAGAGATGCTTCACTAAAAACTCTCGAAGGGAAGATTGGACTTCAGAAAGACAAAAACTCCGACAGTGTTGGCTGTGGAGATAAAACGAGTACCCATTACTGTAGAATTGGAAACAAAAGATGAAAATCGTAAGGTAATTACTGTCTACGTTGGAACAAAAACGACGTATGCTTTATTACTTTGAATGACAAATGAATTCTAATGTAGACATTGTATGCGTTTCATAATATTTTAACAGCCATCATATTATTAGCAAAACTGTGAAAGAATTTGCAACACTGGAGTAACTCACCCCTCTCTGAGTCAGAAACCAGTCACAACAATAATATGCAACAGAGATTCGCAAGTTTCATTCAGTATGTCATTTGCACTGCTATGCTGTAGGGAGATGTGAACTCCGTTTTCTCACACTAACTATTCACCCTTGATAATCATCCTTAAATGTTTGTTAAATATAACTGTAGTCTAACATTTTAACTACCCTACGCATTATTAACCGGTGAGGCAAACGTATATACATAATATTAATATTAATACGTTTACATTAATTAGTAGTTATATTAATAACTATCAAATACATATATTAATCATTGAACTTTTTTAATTGGCATGATAACGGAATTAACTTTCATATGATTTTTATTTTATACTCAGATATAACATTTAAAACTTATTTATAAATATAACCAAATTAAATGTATATATTAATTCACTATTGCACTTGGGATTAATAACTCGATTTTGTATAAGTAATTATTCAATTAACTTTTGTATTATGATAAGGTACCATGAATGGAAGAGTTGTGCAAATTCTGGGTCCAAGAGAACAATCTTTTAATTTGGACACGGATGTATTATTTGACATACTAACGAAAATCGGTTCTTGCCGTTTTGCAATTTATTCAATAAATGGACCCAGACGATCAGGAAAATCTTTTCTTTTGGACAAATTCCTTTATTACATGCAAAATACGGAAGAAAAAGACTGGTTTGAAAACTCCTTAAAGTCGAAAAATGAATTTTTTGAAACTAATCGAACACGAAGCAAAGGCGGTATAAATATTTGGTCTGAGCCAATATTCATTCACCACGAAGGAGAAGAAATTGCGGTTTTGCTCATGGATTGTAATGAAACTTTGCAAGTTGGAGATGACGAAACGACCTTGAGAGACAACTTTTCTGTTTTTGCCTGGAGTCGTTTACTAAGCTCCGTTTTCATCTACAACAGCATGAGAGGCTTGGACCAACAGGCTATGCAATCCTTTCGTGCATCTCAAGATTACTTGGACCATCAACTGACGCACGACGATAACAGGTTTTCATGTAGCATGTTACTATGTTAATTTATATCATGTATATTGTTATTTATATTTTTTGATTTAATAATAATCAAGACACGACTTGCTTTTGGTATTTTAAGTTTGCAGACAGAAATGAGGATATTTTCTCTGTTAAAGTATATAATATTATAAGTACTAGACGTTCTTAAGTCTTTTTCCAGATAGCCATAAAATAATTACGAATAACGTTGGCATAGAATATTTGTAACTTATGTTGATGCGAATTACCTATACGAAATGATAACAATATTGGTAAAGGATTACATTCTCCTTCTCAATATATCCATTTTTTGCAATATTTTTGTAAATCCTTTAAAACCTGATTTAGTACTAGTGACCGTCAGTCATTTTACTTGTTCTTACTAGTGACCCATACTATTTCTTGTACAAAGTATACCAAAAATGATATGTTAACAAAGTTATGCTTGTTCACAGTAATTTAATGCTGAATGAATTTATATATTAGATTCGGGAAAGGGAATCAAAACTGGGCGTTGCTACTTCGAGACTGGAGCTTGGCGGATTATGATTTTGGATACTACAATCCCAGGAGTTGCTCAAAACAAATACAAAATATAATTTCCAAATTAGGTTCAAGCACTTCACTCTTGCCATCAGAAGATGTGTTTAAACAAGAAAAAATAGCAGAAATGCTTGAAGATGCATCTGCTTATTTGCTTCCACATCCTGGAAACTCATTTGCTATGTATTCCAAGGAGAATAATTTGGATCCCTTATTCTCAAAATACGCAAAACAATTTGTAGAATTGATGACTCAACAATTGACGCTGAAGGAATTTAAAAATGGGTGTTTAGTAACTGGGGAAGAATTTAAAGATCAGATAAAGGTTTGGAGTGAGATTTTAACCTGCGAGAAGATTCCTTCGAGTATTTTGGATACCAAATTGACCAGGTAAATAATAAAACACTTTATGTAACAAATCATTTAATAATGTAGGTTTTTCTATGGTAATTATTTCTCTATACGTTTGCTAATGCCCTCCACAAATGATATGAATTCAGTTATTTGTATACTAATAATTAGGTAACATTTAATATATGTGAAAAAATGTGTATAGTGTTTAGTTTGTTTTCTTATAATACGACATTGAGTAGATTTTTTAATCTAAATATATACTAATGTAAAATTGACTAATAAATTTCTATCGTATATAGGGGTCCAAATAATTGTGAAGTCCACGAAAACTTAAAGAATGGATATTCAGATGAGAAAAATTCAAACGAGTTAAAACACATTGCCAAAACACCAAAATCACAGATGTCAAAAGGACAATTAAATGGACAAACACAAGTTGGTCGTAATAGGTTAGTGAAATACTAAATGATAATTTTATTTGGAAAGTTTTTGTGTCAATTTAAATATTATGGATTAATTTAGTAAGAGTCCGGTTAGCTTAGAAAATGGACATTCATCTATCAATAGTAAAGCAGTAGAAGCCGAATTTACCAAATCGCCACAAAGCTTTTCGTCATCAGTTTGTAAATCGGAAATCAATGAAGAGTAAGTAATTTAGTACTTATCAAATTCAATAATGCCACGTTTGTTTGATAAATTTGCATAAAAATTATTTTGCTAGTTCTAGTATTTTCGAAAAGGAATTTGAACTGGATGAAGAAGAAAAATTACTTTTAGAAGATTGGGTCTGCTCCGGAAAATTGATATTCCTAAAGAATTTCAACTCTCTAATTTCAAAAGAGCTTCCAATTCAAAGAGAAGATCGAAAGTATCAAAAGTCGACTTTTGCATCAAAAGTTGTAGATACGACAATAGGGATAGGTGCAGCGGCCGGCATAGCTGCGACAGGTGCAGCAGCACCATTAGCTGGGGTTATTGCTAAAGGATTGTCAAGAGTTGTTGTCGGAGGTTTGATGGAAAAGGTTGGAAATGTAGTATTGGGGAATCTTGATGAAAAGAAAAGGAAAAACCTTCTAAGTTGGACAAATACATTAAATAGTAAAGCCGAAAAAGAATTTGAAGTGATTGTTAGTACAGGAATGTCCTACATTTGCATAGCTTACAAAGATTTGTTGAAAACGGTCACTAACAACGATGACAATAAATTAGGCTTTTTCCACGATACAACTCGACGAATTTTCAACTATTTATCAGAACACGGCAGTGAAAACAAACAACTTACTCCTGAGCTTCTCTTCCAAGCATTTTTAAATGGACGCTCAACATTTCAACCTCTAAGTAAAAAAAGAGGATTGGAAATAGAGTCAAAAGAGAAGAAATTAAATACGCAAGACGTTTTTGAAGGTGGAATCCTCATTTCTGAAAATGGGATGAGCAAATTTTACATTAAACAAGATGCAGACGAAAAGAAAGTCCCAAGTCTTAATGAATTTAGATATGTCTTCGAATTTGAAAATAAAACCGAACTGCTAAAAAGGTTTAAGAAGTTTGAGGCAAATAACTTATGTATACAATTGCAAGAAGATTGGAGACGAATACCAAATGTTGTTCAAGAATTTATTTATGGTATTAACAAGCCAAAAGATTCTGATAGGAAAAACTCCGTTGATTTGCAAAAGGAGAATAATGCATTATTAAAACATATATGCGAACATATGAATCAAATCGGTAACAAGCAGGATCGTGACGATAATTCATTATTAACAGAAGAGAAACTAATTCAAAAATGGTGGCCAGAGAGAAAAGTTTTGGTGAACGCGTTCTACGAACGAAAATTGGACGGAAAAACAATTATTGAGCATATAATGGAGTTATTGTTGGCAGCTAGCAATAAAATGGTAGTAATTACTCAAAAGACCAAAGTTTCTGGTTTGGGTGGAATTGGAAAGACTATTACAGCTAAATGGTTTGTTAATTACTACCAAGACGATTACGAACATATCATTTGGATTGACAGCGGTGAAGAAAGTTTGTTAAAATCATTTAAAGACTTGGCCAGGGATTTAAAAATTAATTACCGTCACGAACTAGATCTGAAAAATTTAGCGAGAAAATGTTTCGAGAAAATGTGGGAATCTAAATGTCTGTGGGTATTTGACAATGCAGAAAGATACCAAGGAGAGCTTGGAATTAAAGATCTACTCCCGCAAAATGAATCTAATTTCCACTGCATCATTACATCAAGAAATACTGAATGGGGTAACAAAACGGGACACGCAATCACCAATTTCCAAATGGATGTATTCGGAATTAACGAAAGCTATGAATTTGTTAAGAATGCATTAAATCCTGACATACAATTCAAAGATAGCGAATTAAAAACACTTTGTGACATGCTGGGGAATTTACCTTTAGCACTCCAGCTAACAGTAGCTACCCTTAATAATGGAAAACTAGGTATAAAAGATATGATAAGCAAAGTCGACTCGTCAGCCAACATTTTTAACGAAAAATTTGATGACTACGAGAAAACAATAAATAAAAACATGCAGATTTCCTTAGATTTAATTCAAAAGGAACCAAAAGGAAAAATCGCTTTTGATCTACTCACAATATTTGGCTACGTTCGTCCAGATGATGTGGATGCGGAATTTTTGCAACGTGTTGGGAATATCAAGAAAGCAGATTTAATGGAAGCTATTGAATTGTTAGAGAAATATTCGCTGGTAACGAAAACTGGGACAGATACAAAGATGACCCACAATGACAGTTTCTGGAACAAAGTTCTTTTCCGTAGTCAAAGTGTTGAAGTTGATCTTCTGAGCATGCACAGACTTTTGCAGCAAACTATTAGAATCAATGGAAAAGACAATGAAAGAAAAGTGTTGAAAAAGATTTTGCAGTGCGAAGGCTATTTGGAATACAAAATGCAGCCTTACACTTATGCAGATGAAAAACTCAAGAAAGAATTTCGAAGCATTGGAGCCCAGTTGATTGATCAGATACAACTGGAAAAATTAATTGCCTCTGGGAATTTTGATAAAGCAGTTGCTTTGGCAAAATTCATTTCACACGAGAGTCAATCTTCTGCATCGTTGTATAATTATGCCGTTTGTCTGGAAAAATTTGGAGAGACAAAAGAAGCATTAGAAATATTAAATAATCTACTTTTGGAACTAAAGAAGAAAGACGAATCTGAACTCAGTTTCAACGAAGAGAATGGTATTGATCTAATGGATCTGAACGAAAAGCTAACGAAATCTACCGTTTGGCATAAAATAATTTCAATTCACACAAATCAACTTCACACATTATTTAATCAAAAACTATTTAGTGAAAGTCTTACACCAGCAAAATATCTGAGCAGCGTGCTTCAATCTGCAGCAGCGACTGTTAATCATGCAATATGCCTTAGCAAATGTGGTAAACCAGAAGAAGCGTTAGATCTATTAGAAAAGCTTTACCCAAAAGTTGAAAAACCAACTCAAATATCCGAAAATGTAGAATTTGATATTCTTTTGGCCCTAAGTCGATCTGTTGACAAATTGATGGTTAAAACTCAAATATTTTTTCTTCGACTTACTTCATTAGAATACGATCTAGCATCTGACGTTTTCGAAGATATTTTCGAACTTATTAAGTTCAGGAAAGAAAATCAAAGTTTACAGCTATTAAATTTGACATATCTGATTAGTATCCTCAAAAAATCAAATATTCAAGGATATTTTTTTACTTTCACTAACGGGAATGTCAGATTGGAATTAAGTAGGAACACTAAAGGGATTGAACTATGGGATTGTTGTATTCAAAAAAACGAACTACCAACCAATTTAGAAAGACTTATTTTGAATCGGGTTTTGTTTCTTGATCAAACGGCTAGTATTTTACAAATATATAGAATGTCTTCGGAAATTGTCGGTAAAAATATGCGTTATTTACATTTAAACTGCTACACGGACATTATCATTTCATTAGACGATGTGGCTCGTCTGCGCTTTCTTTATTTAAACGGTTGTACAATTTTGGTAGATAAAATTTTTACCAAAGTGACACCCAAGGAGCTTGGGTTACAAGATATCAATTTCATTCGGGCAGATAAAAACGCAGGAGAAGATACAGAATTTCATTTAAATGAGTTTTTCAATTTCATGCAAATCCGAAAATTAAAACTTAGTGGAAGCAGCAACAAAAAGAATTTAGTATTTGATATCAATCAGCGAACGGCTGTAAATGAAAATAGATTTTCTGTCCTGGCATCACATTGCAAGAGAAAATTCGCCGTGCAAGTAGAAGAAATCCCTTCGGTTGAATATCTTCATTTAAACGAGTGCTCCTTAATTTTGCGACATGGTTATCGAGTGTCCCCAAAAGAACTTCAGGTTGAAGACGTAAAATTCATTCGGTACAACGATGATGCTTCAGATGTTCACTTGAAGGAATTTGTCGATTTAAAAAATATTCACAAACTAAATCTTTTCGATAAAGATATTTGGGTTGACATGTCAGACGAAATTTACATCGACTCGGTTACCTTATGGGAACCAAAATTGTTCAATTTAGAAATTGCCAAATGGAGTGTGAAGAAATTCAGCTGCTACCAATTTCCTCTTATGTCTAAAAATCTAATGACCATCAAAGAAATGGAAATACACGGATCTTTCTTGCAGCCAGTTTTAATAAACCTCTCCGCAATTCCAGAAAGTGTAGAGGTACTTACTTTAGGGGAAGGTACTAAAGTTAAAGGAACAAATTATAGTTCTACCAATTTAAAGTATTTAAATGTAGTGAACAGAAATGCGTCCTGTTTGATTCTGTTTAACAAATGTGTTAGTTTGCTAAAAATTCAGTGTCAGTGCTTAACCGAAGAAGATATATCAGCAGTACTCAAATATTTGAAGAAACCCCATAAAACGGTGCTCATTGGAAGTTTCACCTGGAAAAATGATGCCCATTTCAAAAAGTCCCCTTTTGCTAAACTTGTTAATAGAAAATCTGAATACTACCACTTTGAAAACTCAAAAGGAGTGGCAGTGGAGAAACAGCAATTTATAGCTTATTAGAATTAGATACATACTATTACGTTACTATTACTATTATAACACGTTTATAAGCATCACTAAATAAATAAAGGCGAATTTTTAAATTTTAGGAGCATAATACTTGAATGAGTAATGAAGTTTACATTTACATGAATAGTTTACATTTAAAAATTAGTAACTGCGACTGACAGCATAAAATTTCTCTACTATAAACAATTTTGGATTTTGGGCTGGAGTTTTTGTATTTAAAATATTAAATTACACTGCTAACAAATCATACAGGCAAAATGTTACATTGTCTAAACGAAGATTTAGTAAACATTTTTATGCATAATATGTAGAAAGAAACCACGATGTAACAACAATGATAATAATCTCTATGTAATAAACACAGAAGGAAAAAAAATTACCAATAATATATCTATCTATGTATCTACTCTCGCGTTTTTTTAAACTGGACGAAAAAAATGCTGCGTCCCAGGCTTCATGTTAAAGTAGGCTAAAATGAGGCGCAGAATTTTTTTCGTCTATGGCTACACAATATATACGTATTTCCAGTAGGAGAGCCTAGGGAACCTGCATATATTGCGTAACGCAAAACGCACTCCCCCCATGTGTAATGCAAGTGCTGATTGCAACACTTTTGAGTACCATCTCCGCCCATCAACTGCACACGTAATATATGCATGTACCTTAGAAGCAAAATTCGCGAACCCAATTCCTCTAAACAACCGAAATCTTTAGTAGTTTCATCACTATCACTATCACTACTAAAGATAATCGTCTTGTTCGAGTTGCGCGGTGAAATTCGGTATGTCGGTATGTATGTCAGTATCAAGCACGTATCCAGGAATTTGACCTAGGGGGGGCACACCAAAATATATTAGTAAAATTATGGCATATTCGCGCGAAGCGCGAAAATTTTTTGGATTTTTAACCTTTATTGACAAAAAAATCGTCTTTTTCTGGTAGCTTAGGGGGGGCCCGGACCCCCCCGGCCCCCCCTCTGGATACGTGCTTGGTCAGTATGTATGTACTATCGTGCATCAAATTAATGTTTTCAATAATGTACCCCAACGCATACCTCCATGTACTAAATATAACATATATTTCATAACAAAGCAGTTCATGCGTTCTGTATGCAAATATTTCCAGCTTTCGGTGCGCTTAAGGTTGCTATTATTTCACGTGCGGGAAAATTTAAAATTTAGCCATTTAAATTGTTGAAATTATGATACAAAACAATATACAATTGCCAAGCACCTCCTTCCTGTCCGGAGATACGGTCAGTTTCCTAAAACAAAATTCCCTACACCTATCAATGTAAAATCTCTACCTCCGACGCCGACCCACTAAATGAGAAACCATGAAAAGTTCAATTAGAAAAAAGCTATGCATCTGAAATACTTTCTTCTCATCGTACAATATTGTCCCCGGAATACGCACTAGCTTTATTTATAACAGGACCTAGGTCCTGTGACCGGCTAGTATTATTATAACATCAAAATAATAACAGAAATTTACATAAGAAGGCTGAATGGTAAGTGGTGATCGAATGGAAATAATTAGCGAAAGGAAACATTTCTTAATGACCGTAATGTGGCTTATTAAATAGGATTTCAAAACTTGTAATCCAAATTGGTTCTGCTATATCGAAAAACTTATTCAACATTTTTTAGTAGAACTGGATTTACGTTTTTACTACCCTCTTGATTCTTTTGACAGTTTTGGTACACCTTTTTGTAGAATTAAATAACAGTTGAGTAACTAACTATTTATTCTTCAGAAATATTTATTCTTAAGTTGTACTCATAGAATTTGCTTTAGCTGACACCTAAACATCATGTAATACACACTACACCTACGTAGGCTGACGGCTGACTACAGCTTCGGAGCTACGAGAAGAGACAATTTGAGACACGACATTATGCTACTACTTACGTTACGACACGAGTACGAGACGAGGACGGTGCGGTAGTATGCCGTGTCTCAGGCTGCCTCTCTCCTCTCCCCCGTTCTCGTCTCGTACTATAGTAGTTGTGTGGTGTAGTGTGCCGTGCGTCATGTTGCCTCTCCTCAGTATCCTCTCGTCTCGTAAGTTGTAATGCATGTAGCCGACGAAAATATATTTTACTTGGCACATTGATAAAATTACTAACAATATTCATCAAAACAGCCATCTCATTTCTTTAAAGTATTCTTACTGTTACCATTAGCATAAACTGACCGTGTTTGAGAAACAAAATATATTTTTGTTTGCATGTAGTAGATCGTAAGCGGAATGATCAGGATATGGCTTAGAGACGTCGTAATATTATTATAGGACTTGTAAAAATGTCCTTATTGAAAAATAAACCCAAAATAATGGTGAATGGTATATTATGAATGTCCTTTTAAATTTTAGGTATGAAAAATTACAATGCTTCAAAATTACACTTTATGCCTAGGCATTAAGCTTATTTCCTGAATTTACGGATTACCGTTAACACATATAATAGGTGCAAAAATGTACATTATGGCTTTCAATATTTACTAAGCCTTTGATGAAAACGTGTTATGAGTTAACTATGCTTAAAAATGCTACCGTAAAGATGGTTTGGCAATTCGAGAATATATTTTCAATCTCAGGGACTCAGGGTATATAGATAGTGTGGATTTCAAATATTTATTAGTTCAAATTTTATCGCAAATATTCCTGTCGCTTTTATATGCTAGAAATGGGTTGGACCTTTAAAACCTTTTGAATCTAAAACCCTTTATTGATGAATCTGCCCCAAAAATAAAGTGAGTGGCATTATATAGGAAACTAGTAGCCCTCAGCCTGCCCGACTCGATTTCGAAAGGTATTTATATAATAAATAATAATGCCCCCTTGGATCAAGGCGGTAAAATTCAAATTTGCCCTACCATACATATAATACATATATAGATGGGTAAATTTTTCTCAGTCTGCGATTTTATAATAGAATGGATTATTTGAAGAAAACGATACCATTACAAGAAGAAGGGAAATTCTCATTGAGCTGTATTATTTTTATTTCCATTACAATTTTAAGGATGTACAAAATTCTAATTTTTACTACCTGTTAATTTAAGAAGCTCCGTCAAAGTAGATCGATCGAGATTCGAGATTGTAGCTTAGGGAATTTCCTACTAAGGATAGATCCACCATCCACCATAATGCAAAATCCATTATTAAGATATTAACTTCTATCACCAGAAAAGTTAGCACATGATGAATTCACTACTGTGACGTGTTTACTAACCTCTGTTTATTTAATCACGAACATAATTTCTGAATTCATTAAGACAATACTTTACATAATATTAATTACACATAAAGATTTAATTACACTTTCATTTCTTTTGTTGCAATGCTTTCGCTATAGCCTAAATTTATCAACTAAATTTAAATATTAATCAACATTAATGATTTAATGATTAGTAATTCTTAGTTTCTTAAACGAACTAATTATTAATAGCTAAAACAAGATTGAACCAACATTTAATGAAAAAATATGCAATAATATATTAGTAGGGGTAAAATCGCTTCGTATTTAACTAAATGATTCAAATTAAATAGTATTTAACTAAATGATTCAAATTAAATAGTAATTAATTTGAATCATCATGAATTGTAGAATATATAGTAACCATTCTGCCATCTCTACAATCGTGCCTTAAGGAAAAAACTATTTTCAACAGCAAATGATTTCCATACTCTAGGAATAAATTCTAGCGCAAAACATACCCAGTCTATTAACTACGTCAGCAAGGGCGTATCTAGAAATTGGATCTAGGGGGTGCTAATTTCTAAAAATGAGTATTACATAAATCAAGCAATTAGAACCGTCATTACAAGCACGTATACAGAACTGAGTTTCAAAAGGGGCTAATTCCAATAGATATTTTAATGATATTTACTCGCGCGTAGCGCGAAAAGTTTTAGATTTTTTGGCGGAAATGAGTCAAAAAAGGCCTAAAAAAGGAAATAATCGCGCGGAGCGCGAAATTTTTTGTGATTGTGAGAAAAAATGCCTCTTTTCGTTGATTTTGGTAAAGCCCATCCCTCAATACGTCCTTGCATATTAGTAAAAAAGAAAAATATACGCGCGAGGCGCGAAAAAATTAAAGATTTTTAATCTTTGTCAAAAATTCCACTTTATATCAAGATTAAGGGGCTGAGAGCCTTCTAAATATGTGATTTATCTGTCATCACCCACCCAGTTCGGCCGATTTAGTTTTAGATGTTTTAAACAAAAAACCTCTTTTCAGAAGGGGTCAATTGCTAAGCACATTTCCATTATGTAACAATATAATATAAAGAAATCTCAGATCCTAAGGTTCAATACAGGGAAAAAAGGATTCGAAAATGTTCAAACATATTCGAAAATGCTCGAAAATAAAATA
This sequence comes from Tomocerus qinae, assembly GCA_020055645.1. NCBI lineage: Eukaryota > Metazoa > Arthropoda > Collembola > Entomobryomorpha > Tomoceridae > Tomocerus > Tomocerus qinae. The sequence continues at coordinate 65,413,776 of CM034546.1, forward strand.
TATGTTATTGTGTCATATGAAAAAGAAAATATGTTTCCTCCAATTTGGAATTAAATACTTAAATATTACATAAGTGGTGAAAACGCGATAATATCTAGTGTGTTTTCAAAATATTTAGGGGGTGCTTAAGCACCCTAGCACCCCCCCTAAATACGTCCTTGTACGTCAGGATAATTTTGAAAAATGAATGGATTCCCCACAGCACTTTTTAATTGCTCAACATTTTTTCTATGTAGGAAAACTCCAGTTTCATGTTTGTTGCTATCAGGAGGATCTTGAATTAGGTTTTCAATAAAAAGTAAAAGAGAAGGGGGAATATTCGTCTAATGCTAATACTACCATATCAAAGCTATCAACTACAAGTTTTTCGTTCTCAGTGGACTACAATATTACATAACATTAATATTATTATTATATTGATAATCAAGGGCGTATCTAGAAATTGGATCTAGGGGGTGCTAATTTCTAAAAATGAGTATTACATAAATCAAGCAATTAGAACCGTCATTACAAGCACGTATACAGAACTGAGTTTCAAAAGGGGCTAATTCCAATAGATATTTTAATGATATTTACTCGCGCGTAGCGCGAAAAGTTTTAGATTTTTTGGCGGAAATGAGTCAAAAAAGGCCTAAAAAAGGAAATAATCGCGCGGAGCGCGAAATTTTTTGTGATTGTGAGAAAAAATGCCTCTTTTCGTTGATTTTGGTAAAGCCCATCCCTCAATACGTCCTTGCATATTAGTAAAAAAGAAAAATATACGCGCGAGGCGCGAAAAAATTAAAGATTTTTAATCTTTGTCAAAAATTCCACTTTATATCAAGATTAAGGGGCTGAGAGCCTTCTAAATATGTGATTTATCTGTCATCACCCACCCAGTTCGGCCGATTTAGTTTTAGATGTTTTAAACAAAAAACCTCTTTTCAGAAGGGGTCAATTGCTAAGCACATTTCCATTATGTAACAATATAATATAAAGAAATCTCAGATCCTAAGGTTCAATACAGGGAAAAAAGGATTCGAAAATGTTCAAACATATTCGAAAATGCTCGAAAATAAAATATATGTTATTGTGTCATATGAAAAAGAAAATATGTTTCCTCCAATTTGGAATTAAATACTTAAATATTACATAAGTGGTGAAAACGCGATAATATCTAGTGTGTTTTCAAAATATTTAGGGGGTGCTTAAGCACCCTAGCACCCCCCCTAAATACGTCCTTGTTGATAATAACAAATAATAAAAATAACACTCATTTTATTCACTACACAAACAACTGTGGAAAAAAGAATCATACTAAGGTAGTTTAGAATAAAATGTATATGTTTGAGTCCTCTCCTACCAAAAATGCTTCTATTTAATTCAAATAACACTAAAATTTGGCAACATCAATGCTATTATCAAATTTTAACACTAATTTGGCATTTTTTATCACGAAAAATTAGCTTTTCTCAGAATATCCAGATTACAACATTACACCAAAAACAAACCTAATTTTCAAAAACAAAAAATCAAAACTATTTTTGGCTCGGAAATCTATTATTTTAGAAATTTAATTAATTGAAGGAGCCATTTGTAGAACTTAACCATTTACCATTTATGATTTCACCCAAATATGTGTAAGATATTTACAAGATATTAAATTTATTTAAAGAAGAGGCGATGATTGCTTACTCATATTTTCAGATGTCGAAGAAAAAGCTTTGAATCAATTGTATCTGGATGTTCCTGTCCGAGGACAGTCCCTCTTTTCTCGTACACGTCCTTTGCCAATTTAAATGCTTCCTCAGCTCTTCCGAGGGATCTGTATGTAGTAGCCATCCAATCCTTAGTAGTCAATACCTTAGGGTGATCTAAACCCAATACTCTTTGTCGTACTTCCAAAATGTCTGTGAACATCTTCAGAGCTTCTTCAAATGACTTCTGACTGAACGTAATACAGGCCAAATTATTCTTTGTGATCAACGTTTTTCGATGCTCCGGTCCATTTAGTCGCTCTTCGACTTCTAGAACTTCTTCGTAGATTTTCTTTGCTTCAGCATACATTTCTTGAACACTAAGTACAACGGCGAGATTTTTCTTCACTGTCAAAGTCAATGGATGTTCATTCCCGTATATTCTTTTGATTTGTTCTAGAGTACTTTCATACCAACGCATGGCTTCATTGTAATTCTTTAAACCGTGATAAGCAACTCCAATTAAATTAGCCGTCCATAAGCAATCATCGTCTTCGTCTTCGAATAATTTTTTTTGTTCCTCGTAAACTTCCATCAGCAGTTCAAGGGAGTCTGCATATTTTCCTAGATTGTGCAGGGCACTGCCTTTTCGACTTTTAATCCGTAATATCCATTGATTGTTCGGAATCAGAGCACTTTCTAGTACACTAACAGCATGGCAACAGAATTCATAAGCTTCTTTGTACTTTCCAAAAACTTCAAAAGTATCATAAATCAAAGTAGGAAGTTTTGGAAACTTTTTAATTACGTCTGAAATCTTTATTGCGTGCTTCCAAATAAATTCAACATGAACCATGTCGTCCATTGAAATTCGGTTTTCTTCTAACATTTTTTGGACATTTTCCAGTATTTTACTAAGCACTCCACGATATTCTCCATCTTTCTTCAACTCATGTCGAGTAATTTTCTGCACAATTGGATCAACTGAAATCAGTCTGTCATGTTCTCTATTTTTTGCAGAAAAAATTTTGAATTGTTCCAAAATATTTTCGTTTAAAGAAGCTTCAGGATTCGCTTGTTGGATGATGTTAAAAAGAAAGTGAAGAGAAATTCCTTTGGGAGATAAAAAGGAAATTATCTGCATAAGTTGGATCATCCTTTCTCCATTCTCTGATGCTGTTTTCATTTTATCATATACAAGTTTCCAAATGAGACAAACTGCTTCAGGAATAGTTTGCTTATCGTATTTATTCTGTAGGGTTGTATCAAGTGCTTTTGCTTTTTCTTCAATTCCCACCAAAAAGTTTTCAGTTGCAACTTTCCAATCCCATTTTCCAATCATATCTTCGTTGATATAAGCAGCAGCAAGATGTAAAGCCAGAGGATGATATTGTAATCGCTTGCAAAGTTTTTCAATGACGTCATTTACGTCGCGACTTACACAGGTTACATTTAAAAGTTTTGTGAAAAATTTTATATCGTCGTATTTATCCGAACAAACTAAATTTGCAGAGTCTTCTGGTAAATCTACCACCACCTTACGAAATATAAAATAGTAATGAAGATTTTACTCAAGGTTGACAGATAAAGTTACTTGAACGAAAACATTGCTCGTTATATTTTCCAAAATACCTGGGGATGAGTTGACTTCGTCCCTTGAGTTTTTAATGTCATTTTGATTTTATTGGCAGCAGGCAAGCCCTCTACTCTTTTCTTCAGATTTTTTCTTTCTGAACTTAGGCTATTCGTGGCTTTCCCCTATTCAATAACCATTAGCATACATCATTACCTTTACTCAATCAGATTCAGATTTGAATATTTTTATGAAAGCCAAAATAGAATAGGTACTTACTGAAAAAGTGCTTCGCTGTAGACGCTTCATCTTAGCAGAGTTATTTTTTGGTAATTTTAGATACCGTTCACTGCGCCGCACAACAGATATTCCTTAATTGGTAAGAAACGTTAACATTTTTTCAAAAAGAAATGTAAGCATTTTGCATTATTAAATTAATTGTGTTAATAATATATATATATATATAACTTGCACATAACAAAAAGTGCTGTGATTGGAATCACAATTTCTTTGTTAAAATCTGACATTTTTCTTAATGCCGATAATAAATTTCAAACTAACTTGCATGACTATAGTAAATAGACAAAAGTACGTGCACACAGTCATATTATTAAAACCGTTGAAGTAGATACTGAAATACTTTTTTATTAGCATAATCAGTACGAAGAGCTAAAAGTACCTTTTTGATGTCTGCGGCCCAAATGGACTTCAAGGGATACCCGCTGTATAAACCCTTTTCCACATGCATGAGACCGTTCTCCAGTATGAATTTTTTTGTGCGTGTTTAAATGATTGTTCTGTTTGAAACATTTTCCACAAATTTCACACTGATAGGGTTTTTCTCCGGTATGGGTTCTTTCATGTGTTATTAAAGTAGATTGTTGGCTAAATCCATTTCCACAATAACTGCATTTAAAAGGTTTCTCCCCCAGACAGCTTAGTTTATGTGACGCCAAGTGATGACGCATTTTAAATCCCTTTTCGCAAATGTCACATATATGAGGGCGTCCATCAGAATGCTTCATCTTATTTATCTTCATCTTCCCATTTGCTTTATATTTGCTTTTTGCCCCCCCCCTCCAGAATTTCTAAGTTGTTTTTGAATGAACTTAGTCTATATGGACTACTAACTCTTGTTCCGCTTGAAATGTTTCTCCACAAAGATGACACAGGTATAATTCTTTAAATACAGAATTGAAGTGGCAAGAGTTAAGTTTATCTCTGTGTTAAATGTGCTTGAATTAGTTACCGATGTATCTGTCGATTAAATTTGTTCATCAAAAGAGAAAGCCAAAACAGAATTGGACAAAGCGATTGAACCTGGTTATGAAATACTTTATTAAAGTACTAAGTGTTCAAAATTTGCAGAAAATAACAACTATATATATTTTATTTTACGCTTGCAAACACAAAATTTAAACAAGCGACACATTCTAGCCCTAATTATTACCTCTTTTCTAAGATTTCTTTTATATGTACATCTTTCAAAAATTTCAAAATCAAATTTTTCTGATTTTAAATAGGGACGTTTTGTTAATGAAGGTAACAAATCAAATTTTACTGGGATGCGAGTTTAAAAGAATAATTTTTACATTCCATAATAAAAAGATCGGAATGCAAATGTAACAAATGTAGCCGAATGGGGGACTAATTTTTTGAAGTTTTTTTTGGAACCTCCTGGGGGCATTGATGAGATTGTCTGCCATAGTTGGTTGTATTGGTGGAAATTAAAAATCGAGTATTTCATTGTTTTCTGTATTTGATTCTAAAAATCATAGTTTTGTTATTTTGGTCAAAGAACTTCCTTTCGAGCAGATGGTTGTTGTAGCTGCAACTACATAATTTTGTCTACTGCATTGGGAAATAAAAGTGTATTTAAATTATCACATTTGCAAAGTAGACTGCGTAGACTATGCCATAAACAGAGTAAGCTAAGGCAAATAGAAATTATTTTTTTGGGATTGTTATTATTACTGGGATGGGTTGCCTGCTGAATGTTTCTTTAGTGCTAGGTTCGTCCCTTTGCTGAGTTCACTAGTTTGACTAGTTTATTACTTTATAACATGTTTGCCGGTATTAGAATTGTATGTATAACCGACGAAATTTCGCTTTACATTATTAGCGACGCTCTGTGATGGAGACTTGAACGCCATTCATTTGCCTGGTGGGCATTAATAAATGTACCAACCAACATCTAATGCAAGTGACACGAAAAAAGGTCTGTTTGTGCCTTGTATTAGTTCATTAGTTTTATTCTTGGCAATCGTATTACACGAGACCGTCACTATATACCCCGGCAACACGTATCCAGAGGAGGAGGGCCCGGGCCCCCCTGAGTTTCCAAAAAAATACGATTTTTTTGTCAAAAAAGTTAAAAATCCAAAACATTTTCGCGCTCCGCGCGAATATGCCTTAATTTTATCAATATATTTTGGTGGGCCCCCTTAGGTCAAATTCCTGGATACGTGCTTGTACCCCGGTCATTCAAATGGTCCACAGGTTGATTGGTTCGTCAGCCACGAGCAAAAGAACTATTAATATGATTAAAAATGAGCTGAAAAAGATTGCCTGATATTATGGTAATAAAAGGGGATGGCAAAATATTGACTTGTTGTCGTTGTTGTTGTACCAGTCTCAAATTTTCCACTATCATCTAAGCTCATCATTTTGCAGTTTTGCACTTATAACTTTGCTTTTATTTAATGGTTTTTGCATTTCTCCTTATTTTTCTCTTACCTTAGTCTATTTCTACTTATTTGTTCAAGACTCTTGAATCAAGAGGAGTAATTTAAATGAAAATAAAATGTTTTTATTGAAACTACTTCACTGTGTGAAGTGAATGTTACCTTAGGCTTAGTATACCATTCTGCATTAGTCTTCTGACCGATGTTAGTAAAACTATGAAGTTTGTTTTTTGCCGATTACTTACTTACGGTTCTACGGCTGCACGCTGAGCCTACAAAACTTGATGACTTTTTTGTCCTTTTCTACTTGGTAACACCACTACACTCATTTCCACAATTATAGCTTTGCTAATTTAAATTTAATACTATATGGCGTTTATATAGACACACAATGATTATGCATTATTTTATAATTGCAACATTCTCTTGAAACTTGAATTGAATTATTGATGTCATTAATCCCTCTCCGAACTCAGAAGTCGACTCGACAATAAGATTCTCTCCACTTCTGCAGTAGAAACGGAACTTTTTCAACACTTCACTGCATCCATTTTTCTTTGTATTTACACTAAACTCAATCAAAAGTAAAAAAAAGTGAATTCATTCACCGTTTAAAAATTTCAATCATGGGGAAAGTTTTAGTCATTTTGATCACAACTATTTTCTTGGGCTCCAGTCCATTCGACAACAAGTGCCAAAATTAAATCCTTTACCTATCCCAAAGCGAGAAGCCATCCTCGACTCGGAAAACTTCTTCTGTCTACGAGTTTGAATGGAAATTGTACAGTGTGAATTAACACTCGCGTATTTAGAGAGGGCCGATTGAATAATGTTTTTCACACTGGGCATGAATCAAAAACACACGGAATTATAAAAACTAAAAACCTTGTGGATATAATATGCTACTAAGCTGTGGCTGTCCTAAGCTCAGCAATAGTTCTGGGCAAATTGGCTGTTCGACATTCGACGGTTATGTAAAATCAACAACTAAAATGTGTTTTTAGTAGGGCGCCAGTCTGGTCAGTGAATTCCCATGATGATGAAGTTCACAAACACTTTCGTCGATTTCTTTTCACAATTTTTAATTTGACTTTTTAATTCATCATGAATTCGTGTTGCTTCACCCTCACTGTTGGCTGGTGCAGCTGGAGTTTTACTCAATCTTTTCCAGTATTACTGAATATTGGTTGTTAGTAACTTGCCCATATTCCCTAATGTTGACAGTTAAAAAGGTTGACGTTTATGCTGAACACCAATGGCAACTTAATCCTTTTGTCATTTGTCAAATTTCCGATTCTATTAGAATTAGGAAGTATAAAAATCAGTGGTGAGAGACAATCAATAACAAATTGGGCCAATGAGCTGCAGCTTCATCCTCCTTGAATAGACCTTCCCGGGATTTACCGACATCTAGCACTTCGTCGCGGTTGTGAAGGTATAATTTGAGAAACCGCGACGAGATGTGGGATTAGAAAGGAGCCACTTAGTAGATTGGGGAGGCGGCTGATTTGAAAAAAAACCCCTGTCCTTTCACCCGCATAATACTAGGCAGGCAGAGGACAGGGGTTTTTTTTGTTTTATTATACTATGCTATGTATGTATGAATAGTGGTATTACTTGTGTAATAATAATAATATAAAATCAGCCGCCTCCCCAATCTACTAAGTGGCTCCTTTCTAATCCCACATCTCGTCGCGGTTTCTCAAATTATACCTTCACAACCGCGACGAAGTGCTAGATGTCGGTAAATCCCGGGAAGGTCTATTCTTTCTAGAGCACAATCCAAACCTTTATATTAATTTTTTGATATTGATATTTAGTTTTACAAAATTTTTAACATTTTACGATTTTTCGGAATTAAAAACTAACAAATGATATCTTCTGATTTTTATTAGTCACCCCTCTGTCAAAAGTTGGAGTAGTAGAAATGATTTTTACGCCTGAACAAAATACAACAATAAAAAGAGTTCATCTCTGTACATTAACAAATTCAAAATATAAAACTAGCGCAATATTATCTTTCACGTAACATATGATCTGCTTACCATGAGGTTTCCGCTCTTAGAGTCCTCTTCTGTACGATAATGTATTCATAACTCTCATCATCGATCTGCATTACAGTTAGTTATTGTGCTACGAATACCATTCCGTTTTCAGTGACCCGACAGCCATAATTAGTTTTAGCCGTTAAGGTACAGTTCACCTAGCATGCAAGATAAATGACACGGTTTTAAAATATAGATAATACTTGTCCCATTTTCAATGTTGGGGGATGCTACCTGGGTAAATTAGTAACAATGACCGAGATTTTGAGCTCCTTCCCAAAACAGCGAGATGACATATTAACTCGGCAAAATTTACGGTTTACACCAAAACTAAATTGAAACAAACATTTCGGTTTATCATCGAAATGTCACCAAAAAATGTTTTTCTTCTTTCGAATAAAATTAATAAAACCAAGAAAAATTTATTGTCGTCTTTAATAAAATTTCCTAAAATGAAGTAGCATATACAACTTTTGAATTCTTGTTAGTAAAGTAAAAAACCTGAACAACCGTTCATATTTTGTCTCAATTTTCCAACCCTTAGGTAATAATAATGTGAAATATTAGAATTAATTAATTACTCTTTTAGTAATTATATAAAGTTTTATTCACTGTATTTTTTATTCAGACGGCTTCTACTTACGCGGTCACCATTATCCAACGATATCACTGAACTGTGGTCATTAATAAATTTTTTGATGTACGATGACTTTGTGTCCTACTTAAAGCTTAAGAAATGGCATTCCAACCCACCAAAAAACCTTTCTAACGAGACAATTATTCGAAAACTGCATTTGGTAAACTTTTTATGACTTGAGGTGTAACATACTACTAGTATGTGTCAGATTAAAAATCTATTTCCAACTCCATAGATCTTAAGTCCATTCTTTCTGCGAAGATTAAAAAGGGATGTTGAGAAGGAGCTGCCAAAGCGGTTACATCACGTGGTACTTTGCCCTTTGTTGTCACGCCAGAGATACCTGTACGACAATTGCATGGAGCAAGCCAGGTAATAACTTTTTGTTGGTCATTCGTCTTTCCCCGTACTATTTATGAAGAAACAGTTAATATTTTTATGCAGAGCAAATGACGCCATAAAAAAAGAAATTTCTTGGAAGTAATCAGAGTAATGATGAAACTGCGTAAAATTTGCAACCACGCAGATTATTTCGAAAGTCTCCAACCGAAATATTCATTTCAAGATCTTGGAACTTCTTGTGCTATGCCTTTGCAAGTCTGGAACTTAACTAATACGAATAAATTCATTGTAATAAATGTTCCTATGACATATGTTAAAATATAATCTACTTAATTATTATGTGAACTAAAGACAAGTTTTCCATTTCAGTGTGATGGCTTATCGATGTTTAAAACCACGACATCTGATTATAGAGGTAATGGAAAGTCCGACAAAAAGGATCAATCGTACATGGAGGATGGGAAAAACAAAGCAAGATGTACTTTTAACGAAAACGAGACGAATACAGTTACAACCAACAACTCCTTCACCTCCCATTCATGTTCTTACTGAACAGTTACACAAAGTGTTTTTGATTCAGAAGGAACCTGAGACACAGCAATCACGGCATGAGGGAGAGGAAGGAGAGGCAGCCTGAGACGCGGCATACTACAAGTACGAAAACGAAGTACGAGAGGAGATGCAACTTGAGACACGGCATGACTACTACATACGACCGACGACGAGGCCAGGTACGAGACGAGAAGCAGACAAGGCATACTCAATCAAACTTTATCACATCAACACCAAACCTATCTCACATACTCATAATAAATCAATGAATAATATATTTTCAAGAGACAATGTTAAACAGTCAGAATTCTAAATTGTCAAAGAATTGTTCAATATATTTTAGATGGCACTTTGTTTTACTTTTTAGTTTCACTTTTAACTTTTTAGTTTGACTTTTAGTCGTGAGATCGTGAGAAGCCTTTACTGTCACTGTTCCTTTTCCGATAAGAGTTTTAGGCCAAGAAATGGTTGGTGACTACGCCGTACACCAAGATCGGTCCTTTACTTTAACCTTGATGATTGTTTGACAAAACCTTGTCAGTAACAAGTCAGCATAATTCCGGCAAGTGTCGAATTCGATTATATGGTCTTCTTCGCTGCAAGACCATTCTTATTGTGGGATAAAGTAAATCAGCGCTGATAGAAATGATAACATGTCATAATTTTCTTCGTAGTGCGCCATCAGTAAAATTTATAACAGGCTGTAGAAGAGAGAATGGCGACGATGAAATAGTGAACATTTATTTTCTGTCCGGGCCGAGGCCTCACAACAAATGAAGAAATAACAGTTGCAAATAAACTACAATACATGCAATTATACACTCTACACCATGGGTACAGTAATACCCTTACGGGACAGTTACAATTAGAATTTATTATGGTATTTTTATAACCTTTCTTGACCAGTTTTTCCCTATCAGCTGTTCTATTATTCGTTCCTCATGCTTCACTGCCAACTCTATTCAGAACCAGTGGAGCGTGAGGAACGAACAGCACAACAGCTGATAGGGGAAAAAAGGTCAAGAATAGTTATTTGGGGATAGTAATATCAACTACAACGACGACAGATTGAGATTGAGAAGACTAGTATAGAGTATAGTACTATATTATAATACTGTCATCATATTATGTGATGTTTTAAATGTTAATTAAGGAGGTGCGGTAGAGGTAGGCTTTTTTATGTGTTTTCCTACTCTTTCGTAAAAATCATGGATAAGTCACCTGGGGGGACATTTGACCCCAAATGCCGGCCCCCCAGATAGAACCTTGGGTAACCCATATGTTAAAAGGTAGGAATAGACACACTACAACACAAGTGAGAAGAACTTCTTTCATATTCCCTAAACTTTCTTGACCGTCTTGGAATTAAGCTTCAACTTTAAAAAACTAAAGGTGCGCATTCTTGAGGGAAGTACCACAGAATCATATATACATAGTTGATAGTGCAGTGCAAATAGGAAAAATAAAGACATCATCCAATTTTTAAAATTTCAAGGCTCCTTTATTTTCATTTAAAGAATGCTGAGCACAAAACTTATGCAACAAATTCATATGGGATTGGCTGAAGGAGTTGAGGCTCATTGTTTTTCGTCCGGACGATGTGAGCTGGGCGAGGTTGAGTGGGCTATAAATTAATGTTAATAAAATTGCATTGTTTTCATAAATTTTATTATTAATACAATTGAAAAGTCCACTATAAATTCCAAATCACCTGTCTTTTACAAACAACTCGAACTCCTTGTTTTTTGGCATCAAGCTTTAATTTTTCATTTTCCTTGACGCGATTCAAGAAATCGGTACGGCATTTTGAATGATTGACGTGCTCAACCCTCACATTGATTCTAGTGGACCAAGACAAAATTCGTAAGTTAAAAAACAATTGGTTGTAGTAAGGAATTGAGTTTACATTAATTTACAATAATTGAGTCTCAGTTTACGTGCGAAATCAATGTTGAATTACCTTTTCGGAAGAATTTTCCCACGGATTCTTTTGTTGACAATCACTCCGAGAGCTCTTTTGGTTACGTTGTAAACTCTTCCAGTCTTTCCGTGATAATATTTATACGGCATTCCTTTTTGAACTGCCCCATGACCCTAAAAGTAAAATTGACAAATTATGTTTACCATTGTTGATTGTCAATTGTGCAATCATACTAATCAATATTGCCATTCATCACAAATAAAGTCAACTTCCATTTCATATTTGTATTTATTTATTTAAAATTCAAAACTACCTTGACGTCAACAATATCACCGACTTTGTAGACTTTCAAGTAGGTACTCATAGGAATTGCACCATGCTGCCGGAAAGGTCTTGAGAATAGATCCCGAGTACTCCGCCGATATCCTTTAGAATTAGTCATTGTCGTTTTCACCTGCCTTCAACGAGAACTAACAACTGGAAAAATAGGACAAAACTAATTTCTAAATAAAAACGACGGACGACTGACGACACTTAGGGCACGGCACGGGTCCAGAACAGCAGACAGTTGACAGTGTACTAGTTATATTATAATCTAAGAGACAGATAAGCACGAAGCAAGAGCGAGAGCAAGACTATGAATGAAACCTGAAACTGAGTAGATGGTGAGTGAGAGGTGAAGAGTGAAGACGTTGGGGAAGGATCAACCGGAGCAGCATAGAAAAAATTACATGGATGAAGGACGACAAAATCGTTGTAGAAGATGAGATGTTTTGAGAAAAAAATAGCGCGCTAGTTGCATTTTGAATTTGCGAGGGTGCATATTATTGGCTGAACACCGGTGGGGAGAGGAATGCAATGAGTGTGCTACATTTATGGTACATGTAATTATTGCGTTAGTGGTTTAGGGAGGGGGCACAGTCAAGGTCAAATGAAAGACACGTCAATTGCTTATAGGCCTGTTTTATCATTTTTTGCGCTTTGACTTTTATTTCCGAAATATTGTACCATTTTTAAAATGTTGTAATAACTGAGTAAGTCGGTAAATTGGGCTTACTATACATAACTGTCATACATAATATTTTTCTAGGGCTTTGGTCATATCATACATAATTACTTTATTTGTACCAGTTATAAGTATCAAGGGGCTGTGGGCGGTAAAGGGAATGGCGCAAAGATAAATATAAGACCGCAGTCAGGGCGCCAGTTACGTGCCTCCCTCCCCGAAATCGAGAACATTATCATATCAAAACTGAAATTTGAAACAAGCTCGAAAATTTTTTCATGCTGTAGGATAAATATGAAGCTAAATAATTTGAGAAGATAACATATTTCGGTCACTGTTGGTTTAATAACTTTTACTACACCGTTTCCCCCTTTATACTAGCTAAATTCGCTTTAAACGTGTTTAAAAATGAGTCCCTTTATTTTCCTATACATTTTACTTGATAGTTAGTGAAAAATGTATAGTGGTTTTAGTTTAGTTTTAACGTAACTCATACAGTTTCAAATGGTATTTTTTAAATCAATATCTGTAAAACCGTTTCAAATGTCTGTGTAGTAGCACCAACAGTACAATTATTTTTGGATGTAAAAATAATAATCCAAAAGCAGCATTGGATTTACGAGAGCATGCACATTGCACAAGGTTAACACTTCCGGTTTTCGAAAATAGTGTTAGACGCATTAAATCAAATGCTGGGATAGATAAGGCAACAAAAAGCAACTCTTTTCAAAAACCAGGCAATAGCAGACCAGACCAGGCAAAGGTGGGGTAATGGGGTGTAAAATCAGTGTATAACATCACAAATGAACGTTCCTTAATTGAGTTTGTTTTGAATTCACTAGACCAAAAAACATCCAAAGACAAACCGAGTTATCCGTCACCACTACTGCTACACTAGCAGTGTGACCAGCGACCAGCTGCACTTGTCTGCACTGTCTGATGACACTTGCCACACTTGCACCTGTCACTAACAAACTTCACTGCTGATTGAGCATTGCGTTTTGCGTAGCCGATAGCAGAAGACAGAAGAGGAAAGCTTAGAGGAGTTAAAAGTTAGTTTGTTTGACTTTCTTGGCTTCCTGAAAACTAGTAAACCAGATAATTTGTGTAAGAAATAAAAAATAGTATTTCCTCAATGTTTATTAATTTTTTCGTGACCAAAACATTATTGAAATGTCAAGATGCTTGAAACCTGGAAAATCGGCTTGGGCTGGGAGTAAAGGTGAGTCATAGGTACCTAAAAACCTGAAATTTAAAACTAGTGAAGGAGCTGTTGATGGCAATCACCACGGCTGTATATTGAAAAAAGATGTTTTGATTTATGAATTAGGTGGGAAAACGTCTAAGACATTTCCATCATGTCAACATACTGTTATCCAAAACCAAGTCTACGATTCTTGCGAAGAAACGCTTTCCGAATCAAGTGATGAACAAGACCGTCCTCCTCCTTCCATTGGCAGCTTGTCACCATGGGACAACGAATTGTACGAGCAATCAGCATTATTAAATGACATTGACATACTACTACTACTGTAATTGGTTGTCACTTAATTAAACTTATTGAGTGTGATTATAGTTTTTTGTGGTGAAGCAATAATACCCTATTTGTATTTGCTACGATTCTACATCGATACATTAAAGTTTTGAAATTATCAGAATTTCTAATTAGTCAAAGTCACCAAATTATTGCTTTCAATTAACGTTATTGACTGCTTTGCTTTATAATTTTGACAACATTACATTTTGAAATTATTTCTTAGAAATGACATAACTTAAGACTACCATATTACATTCTAGCAAATATAGTCATAATATGATGTTTATATGTTGTTTTATTTTTAAAAAGGGATATCGATGTCGACGCAGACAAAGTTCATCTCCGAATTCTGCAATTGAAACGTGCAGGATTATGGTCGGACAACCGAATGAGTAAGCTGGCAGAACCGCCTCTTAAAAAAGCTCCATGGGACTATACACTGATGGAAATGGTCAAGATGGCCGAATGCTTTAAAGATCGCCGATACCAAAAAGAATTTGCTGCTCAAATGGTTAATATTTGCTGTATTTTTATTTAAAAATGTAATATTATTTTTGGTTTTGATCTGACCTATACTAAATAGAGGCCACATGAATATATCATAACAATTACAATATATTTTTTATCATGACCTTTGATATTAGATTTTAGACGAGTTAACAATGCGTAAACGCCACGTAGCTATTAAACGTTACCTGATAGAAAAGAATGACCTAGTGAAAAAAGCTCGAAAAATTGCAGAAATGGTTACTGAATTTTGGCTAAGGCAGTACGAAAGAAAGAAAATGGAGATTGAAAAGAATTCTTTAGTTGTTCCCATATGGAACACCTCCCTAACAGAAAACTTTCCCAATCTGGCAGTAGAAGATTTCTCGACAGATGAAGATGAGCCTGCCAATGACAGTGAAATTGGTAATGGCAACATTTTTTATATTATTAAATAATCGTTCGTTAACTTCTTAGGACCTTAATAGGAATTATTCTTAAATAATGTAAATCAGGTAACGGTAAACCTCAAAACCGCAATAAAGAAACAATGTGGTATGGTGAGATCATTAAGGTCTTGAATGGCTATACCGGTCCTATAGGTGACAATAGTGGAGATTTTGCTTGGCTTAGATGTACGCCTACATATTTAGAGCGAAAATTGCGACCACAAAAAGATTGTGAAATTGTTTCACACTCAAGTGAGATTTCCAGGACCAGAGACAGTGATGAAGAAAGTGATTCAGAAGGAAGTAATGCGGAAGAAAATCAAACAGGTGCAGTTCATTAGTTCATTCATCAGTTTTACGCGCTATTAGGATGATCAATTATATCGTTGTTTTTAATGCTTTATTCGGATAATGACTATCAATTTATCAATGATGATAAAAACGGATTATTTAAATACGTATTTTGGTAGTAGAAAAATATGATGGAGTTAATAATATTAAATTCTGTAGATTCGAGTAATGGCTATCATTCGGAGGAATTTTCTGATGGAGATTCAGATTTCGACTTCTGGGACGAAGGGGACCCAAATTACACAGAACGTCTTGAAAGTGCACTAAACTTAGACACATCAGTGAGTACCCTTTAAATACTTTGTAATTATGATAATAATATGAAATTGTCAAGCAAAGAGCCGTAGAATTGTAAGTATAATAATAAGAACCAAATTGTGGCTGAGTTTATTGTTCAGAATACATTATCAACTATCATTAACATTTTGATTACTTGAATAGGTTGGTATTCCTGTTCCTGCAGTCCCTTGTTTGTTAAGGGGAACCTTACGAAACTACCAGCTGACTGGGTTACACTGGCTAGCCTCTTTGTACTTTAAAAATCAAAATGGAATATTAGCAGGTAACAAAATTGCCAGTATTACTGTAGTTAATAACATCTATGAAATATTTTCTGAGTCTTTTGTACATATTATGTAGATGAGGCTGGTCTAGAGAAGACAGTTCAGATAATTGCTTTTGTTGCGCATCTGGCTGTGGCAGAGAAGAATTGGGGTCCTCATTTGATTGTTGTCCCGACATCATTGCTAGACAACTGGAAATTGAACTTTATGACATGGTGCCCGGGCCTCAAATTACTTGTATACTCTGGCTCCAAACAGGAAAGGAAAACCAAAAGAGAAGGTTAACTATTAATTTGTTCATTTTAAAGCGAATGCAGTAAATTAAAGAAATGGCTATTGGATTAATTAATGCTTTTAGAGTTCAACAAGTACAATTCATTCCACGTTTGTATAACTTCCTATGAGATTTTCATTGAAGATCAAAAGAACTTACGGGGAATTCTGTGGAAATACCTGATATTAGATGATGCAGATAATATCAAAAATTTCAAACCTGAACAACCGTTCACGCCGTTCAGATTTTGTCTCAATTTTCCAACCCTTAGGTAATAATAATGTGAAATATTATAATTAATTAATTACTCTTTTAGCAATTATATAAAGATTTTATTCACTGCAATTTTTTTTTCAGACGGCTTCTTCTTACGCGGTCACCATTACCCAAAGATGTCACTGAACTGTGGTCATTAATAAATTTTTTGATGTACGATGACTTTGAGTCCTACTTAAAGCTTAAGGAATGGCATTCTAACCCACCAAAAAACCTTTCTAAAGAGACAATTATTCGAAAACTGCATTTGGTAAACTTTTTATGACTTGAGGTGTATTGTGTTACTATGTATCAGATTAAAAATCTAATATTCAACCCCATAGATCTTGAGTCCATTCTTTCTGCGAAGATTGAAGTGGGATGTTGAGAAGGAGCTGCCAAAGTGGTTACATCACGTGGTACTATGCCCTTTGTCGTCACACCAGAGATACCTGTACGACAATTGCATGGAGCAAGCCAGGTAATAACTTTTTGTTGGTCATTCGTCTTCCCCGTACTATTTATGAAGAAACAGTTAATATTTTTATGCAGAGCAAATGACGCCATAAAAAATAGAAATTTCTTGGAAGTAATCAGAGTAATGATGAAACTGCGTAAAATTTGCAACCACGCAGATTATTTCGAAAGTCTCCAACCGAAATCTTCATTTCAAGATCTTGGGATTTCTTGTGCTATGCCTTTGCAAGTCTGGAACTTAACTAATACGAATAAAGTCATTGTAATAAATGTTCCTATGACATATGTTAAAATATAATCTACTTATTATGTGAACTAAAGACAAGTTTTCCATTTCAGTGTGATGGCTTATCGATGTTTAAAACCACGACATCTGATTATAGAGGTAATGGAAAGTCCGACAAAAAGGATCAATCGTACATGGAGGAAATTTTGGGAAAAACAAAGCAAGATGTACTTTTAACGAAAACGAAACGAATACAGTTAACCCGGCCAACAACTCCTTCACCTCCCATTCATGTTCTTACTGAACAGTTACACAAAGTGTTTTTGATTCAGAAGAAACCTTCTAAAATAACTGGTACAAATGGAACAAAGAAAAATAACAAACCGGAGCAACAGTCGTCAACAAGTCAACAATCTACTCCGTAAATTAGTTTCGAATTTTAATTGAGTATTTGATAAGTATTTTGACTATTTGTGATTGTACCAATTGTTTGTAATTTATTTTTTGTGCTATTTATGCAGGAGAATAGTAAATCAGAGTTCAAATTCAAATAAAGATAACTCTTCCACTATTTCTGCCCCTGGTGTTAAAAATGAAAACGTGTTTACTCAAACGAAAAGTCTACCATTTGTAAGTTGGAAGAAATAAACACCACACAAGTAGTGTTGAAACCTTAACAATAATTAATAATAATAAACAGCAATGATAACAATATTTGATAACAGCTGACATAATTAAATATTGTCTATAGTCCGAGGTTGAAGAAAGATCACTTAAAAGCAGACAGGATTTAGGTTTGACAATAAATTCTCTAAAGAAGGATGGTGTGTATGGAGCCGGAACTATCAGAATATGCGATGTTTTAAGGGATTTTCCAGTCATGAGATATTTTGGTCGCAGACGTTGTCGACTTGGCTTTCCTCGGAAGGAACGTCCTTGTTCTGACTATGATTATGATAGACAAGGCTACTTCAATATAGGTAAAGTTTTAGACATTTCTGTCATTAATTTATGAATTACGGTATACTAAACTGTGCAATGTTGGCATTACAATGAAAGTTTAAAATGCAGAATTCGGGAATTATTAGTACCTAGTACCTGGTTTGAAAATTAGATGTATTCAAGTAAAAATGTTATTTGCCGCCTTGCCGCACAAATATATCGTCTGCTTAATATTACAATGTAACATACCAAATTATCATGGCTGCCACAAAGTAATAAACCATTTTATCATGACCGCGACAATGTAACAGACCATTGTATCAGGAGTTAGGTTTGTTACATTATCGCAGTCATGATCAAATGGTTTGTTACTTTGTACCAGCCTAGCCATGATAATTTGGTATGTTACATTGTAATATTAAGCAGACGATATTTAATTTTTTTATAATTTTGCAGGATATTCCACTGTACAGCTGACGATGTTCTTAAAAGTTTGTTCTGAGTCGTGGATCAGAAACCATCCACATTTATTATGGAAAATCACCGAAGGTTTGAAAGGTGTAATTTGGACAGTAGCCGAACAGCTGATTATGTTTGCGGATGTCATCGACCGCTTTTTAATTTATGTCCCCGCTGTATCTGTGAAGAAACCTCACATTAATTTTTTACAACCGGAAAGCACAGTGTACTACGCCCAAGTGCATAGGGATATGACTTTAGAAAACGAATTGCGATCACCAAGCGAACTATTCTATCCAATTCTATCTCGCATGGCCATCACTTCTCCACGTCCAAAGTTCCTTGAAGCGACATCTGGAAAATTACAAGTTCTGAAAAAGTAATTCTCTTGATTTTTATCTATTTAAAACTTTATTAATAATTAAAGCCAGATTTCCATTCTAATAAACTGAATTCCGGTGGTTAGTTTCCTATTCAGGCTAAAGGAGAAAAGTCACAGGGTGGTCATCTTCACTCAAATGGTTGAAATGTTGGATGTCCTCGAGAGTTTCATGAGGAAACTGGACTTGTGCTATTTGCGACTCGACGGTTCAGCCCCAGCGGAAAATAAAGATAGGACCATCCATTGTTTCAATACCATCCACAGTATATTTGGCCTTTTGATGTCTACTCGGACAGGAAACTTTATTAGAAAAATCACTGGAGCTAACACTGTGATTTTCTACGATATAGACTGGAACCCAACGATAAATACACTTACAAGGACTCTTTGTAGCAATATTGAACCATATGAAAATATTGTGAATGTCTACAGGTATAGAAACTATTTTTGTTATTCAGCGTTGAATATTTCCTTTTCTTGTATGTTATTTCATTTTTTATGACATGAACTGTAAAATTCGTTTATTCATGTATACTGTTGTGGTTTAATGCCTATATTATTGCTTTAAAATCAATTTAATTTCAGATTTATAAGTGAGGCTACAATCGAGAAAAATATTTTGCAGAAATTCAACAAAGAATATCTTCTTAAAAAACTGATCATTAAAGATCTCAAGAATTTGGAAAACATCTGCTTCGAAAATGTAAAATTAAACTTATTTATTTGCTTCCGACTATTCTGACCATTAAGCTGTAATTAAAATTGAACTGCATTGTAACACAGGATTCAATTGACAGCTTGCTGAATGTAGAAAGTGATCATGCCCTTCAAAACAGTTCAAAGGTTTTTGTCCAGTCTGTGGAAGAAAATGAAGATAAATTTGGAAGAATTGGATGTGGCAATTGGGAATTGCGTTTATTTGAACAAGCTTTAGCAGAGGTGGAAGAAGAGGCTGATGTAGAAGCAGCTAGATTGGTAGAAACTGAGGCCGAACGACAAGAATTTGAATTTTTATTCGATGAAATCCCAATAAAGGTGACATTATTAACTGCACAGACAATTTCAATTAATTATGGCACTTATAGAGGTTTATGATTCAATCGAAACAGAATGAAGCAATTTATCAGAAGACTGACACTGAAAGCCCGATTGTATCTGTCAAGGTATTTTATGTTTTAAATTGTTGTAAGTCATATTTTGAATTTTTTCTACATATTTGGATTCATGTTAAAGGTAACTCCAGTGGAAAACTATGCAATGCGTCTGCTGACTCAGCTCATTGACAATTGGCCAGTGATAGCAAATAAAAGTAGTGAGAATGTTAACATGGAGTTTCGGAAAAAGAATTGGGAGCTGGACCACTTGGAAAAGGAATTGCTCGAAGACAGAATGAAATCAGAACTCAAGGGGTTTGAAATAGAACATGATGAAGAGCCGGATCCTTTGGTCAGTTAAAAATAAATATTTTTGTAAAAAACACTTTTTATATTGACGTATATAAATATTATACAAAGTATTTTTTCTTTTCTAATAATTTCAGTTTTCGATGAGTATTTATGAAAACTTGGTAAGTAATTGTTTATATTTGCTGTAATTATAGAATACATATCTTTATTTAATTACATATATTGACATTTGAAAGTTAAATATATTTTGTGCAATTACAAACGTTCTCAATTTGAATTTTCAATAGATTTGCGCTCCCTCGTTTGACAACAACGATCTGTATGTTGACCCGTGTCTGGGTCACATATACTCCCTTGAAAGAACGCGGGAAGGTTTGACACCGCTAAATCCAGCAAGAGAGAAGATTGTTGTTGGTGACGACGGTTATATGTTCTTAGGGATTGACAACAATTACCAAGGCTCTCTGGACTGCAGTGAACATGACTCATATGAAGAACTGTTTGGGAAGATGATCTGTGACGAACCTGCGGCCAACGTGATGAAATATCCACCAGTTGACCTTTGGGGAGAGCCAAGGTCACTCTCTTTTATGTTGCACAGCCGGCGGAAAGTTCAGCAACGTCGTCAGGTTAAGGAAGAGCTTCCTCCTCCGGTCAAACACAGGTCGTACTCCGCAAATTGCCTTCCTAAAGGTATGGTGAAACGAGCACCGTGGAAACCAGAAATGACATCGAAAGGCTGTTTCGGGAAAGGTGGCAAATAGATGACGGAGCAGTTAATGTCATTCCACGTGTCGTTTATTTACTATTAGCTTTCAATTGACTTTATCTTATTTATATTTATATAAAAGCATACATTGAATTAATATCTGTCCACTTTCTTGATATATTGTGTACGTGTGTGAGTTTCAATATGACATGTATCAGTTCAGTCAGTTATCCAAAGATTTTAGTATTAACAGGTAATATTATTATTT
Organism: Tomocerus qinae; assembly: GCA_020055645.1. NCBI lineage: Eukaryota > Metazoa > Arthropoda > Collembola > Entomobryomorpha > Tomoceridae > Tomocerus > Tomocerus qinae. The sequence continues at coordinate 65,434,996 of CM034546.1, forward strand.
CGTTTTGTATAATAAATATTATAATCGTCACAACTTCAGTTCTAGTCCAGCTATTACTTCATTATTATTGTTCCAAAACATCATTTCCTCTATTTATTAGAAAGACAATGAATCATATGGCACAATACAATAGAATAATCTTAGCGTTACTATCATATGCGACAGTCGACTTTACCGCTTTGGTAAAACTTGGTGTTGGGAGTTTCGGACACTAGGTACTTACTTTCATTTCAACTTTTCATTTTCAAGTTTCAATTTTTATTTGGTTGAACTTTGAACTAGGACGTTTCTGCAAGTGTGCCATTTCTTCCTAAACATAAATACTTTTAAAACTTTTTTGTATTATTAGGAATAAGAATTGTGCTGGGGATCAGGGCATCAGGATGGGTAACCAAGTTCGAGATGCTGTTGTTGATGAAAACATTTTTCGTGATACGTCGAGTTCTTACAATGGTAAGTAAAACAGTTTATTTTTTATTAGGTTAGGTCAAAAAATAAGCAAAAATAGTGACAGGAGCCAACGGGGGCAATATATTAAAGTAATAGGTTAAGTAACTAAACTTGTGCCAACTCTAGGCCAACTCAAAATCTAATACATTTATTTCTTTTATTTAGAGATTGCCATGGACCCAGAAAGGCAGAACATAATAGATATGATAAATGTTGATTGGGTAGAAGTTTCAAGAATGAGGAAAGAGCTACAAAACTCAAAAGCCGAAATTGCCACTTTGAAAAAGGAAAACCAAGAAATTTGGCGAAGAGAAATCACCTGTCAAACGAAGTTCAACGCCATTACCAGTTTGGTAAAGGATTATTTAGATGATAATTCCTTCGACGACATTGTGAAAAAACGATTCCGGGATATTTTAAGTGTATTAGAAGCACCAGGCAACTCTAAAAAGGACGCCTTAAAGGTTACATCCAGGGAAGTGGGCTCAGGAATTCCGAAAAGATTGTCAAGAGTTCAAATTGAATCTAAAGGTGAGCGTACTACAATGACACTTTTTTCTATTTCAAAAAATTAAACAAGATTTATATTTTGTATCTGATAGGTATGGGGAACGTTGTATCAAAAAAGAAATCTTTTATGCGAAGTAGTAAACGTCGACAGCCTTCATCTATGAAAAATAATCATCATAAAGACCGGGATGATAGCACTTCCAAAAAAGGGTTTGGAAGCTTTAATGCAAAACCTAAACCAGATACTTCTACAAACGACACCGGGAAAAATAAATTGGACTCCGTTGTAAAACTTAAAAATAAAAGCTTATTATGTATATATTAATTATTAGTTACTCTAGCGTGGATATTGTTTAGTAATTTAGTTTACGAAAATACAAGTGTCATTTTATGAAAAGGTTTTTGATGAATTCTCCGGATACTTTTTAATTGATTGTATTTATACAGGATTGAAATTTAGCGCTAATCATCAAAAGATACTTGTCGTGGAAAATGAAATCAAGAATCTTCGGGATAAAGAAGGAGGATTGGAATTGCAAACAACGTGGACTAAAAGTGGTTTCAGCCGACCCTACTTACTTACCAACACGGCCATAGTAAAGAAAATTAATTCTTCTTGTGATGGACCCTTGTCGATGAGAAAGACATCTACAGACAATTCAAGCACTCTTGGTGAGAAACTTAACCATCGATTAAGTCCACCCAAGGAAATATTACTGTGTGACGTATGCGTTGAACCATGTCAACACGATTTAGAAGTCCATAAGGCAGTTCATTCAAAAACGTCCCCTCAAAATTCTGGCATGGAAAAAATTAACTGTGGACCGAAAGAAAAATTGGTACAACTCAAGATGACGGACTCTGCAAAACGTCTTCACAAATGCTTCATTTGCGGAAAAGGATTTAAACTCCGGCATCACATGACCAGACATAGAATAAGTTGTAGTGGGGAACGGCCTTTTGAATGTCATGACTGTGGAAAGAAATTTAGTCAGAGAGTGACTTTAAAAGCACATGAAAGAGTCCATACAGGCGAGAAACCATATCAGTGTGAAGTTTGCGGTAAAAGTTTCAGTCAGAGCTATGGATTGACAAGACATAAAACCATTCACACAACAAAATAACTTTAGGAAATAGAGTGAATTTTATTAGTTCTTTGTTATGAGTAAGAGTAACATTCATAATTTTTGCCTGGGATTTTTTGTATTTCACATTGACTGTGTTTAGCTATTTTTAACTTACAATTGTAAGAAGTTAATTATTAATAATTAAAGCAATTTTTTATACTCAACAAGTCTTGTTTGGCAATACAGTTGCATCCGCAGACAATTCGAAAGTTTCCGTTTTGAGAAGTGGTAAAAGGCTTTAAAATTCTCATACTATGATAATAATCCTACAGTAAAATCCGCCATTTTCAAAATAAAATGTCTACGGCGAATGCCACTTTTTTGTAATTATAATTCTTTATGACAATTTTGATTTTGACGAACATAATTTATAATAACTTCTATCAATTGTATATTCATGTAAGTTTGCTTAATTTTTTGCAAAGGAAAAAACGTTGTCGATGAAAGATGTGCCTACGAATATTTACTAATGCAAATTGTTCTGAAAAGCAAATATTAATTTTTCTATGGTAATGAAAGCAGTACTTCATTTTTCGTATTTGTGTGCTGGTATACTTAGCCATAATTTAATAATGTAATAAACTATTCAGTGCATATTTAAGTTGCCTTTGCCCACCTGTCATGATCTCCTAACGTGGCTAAGCCTAACCTAATAACACCCTATCTAAAATAAAATAATTATACCCATGTAAATGTAAATGTAAACCCATGTAAAAATCCCAGCGGCAAGTCCACCCAGACTCGTTTTTAATACTTGTATAAGGAATATCGCCAAGCAGATATAAGACTTGATATCCATAGGCAATGGCAATAGTAGATATATTATACGTATTAACAGCGTGGGGAACTACTATGGTTTTGTGTGTGAGCTTTGCCTTGAAATTTTTTTTCTAGTTAGATAACAGAAACAGGTTTTGGAACACTTCCTTGTAGAGGCTGGTCAGTTTCACTTTATGCAAACCATTGTCATTTCAAAATGAGAATCTAAACAATAAAGGTTTGCCTTTATCTAGAGGTATAGAATAAATTAAAAACTTTTTGATTTTATCGGCGGAAGAGAAACTATTTAATAATATGAAAAATACAATAAGTAGAGTTGTTTGATATACATTAATTTCTACGTCTTTAATTCTTCGTTTTGAAATTGGTCTTAGTTTGTATTATACATTTAAAATAATTAATCGATTAATTTCTGAATGTTTCAATCAAAGTACTATCATTTTTTAGTGCGAACAAAGGTTGTAATTTTATTTACTATTTACTAATACTTTTGAAACCTACTTAAACGGTTTTTCTACTTCTGTAAACTATGTAGACAATTGAAATGTCATACGGTCAAAAAAGCAACGATTATAGAAACGAAGCGGTCCTACCTTTAATTCCATGGTCAACTTAAAAATGTTACGTGTATAGGTCTAGTTCTATTTATTTAGTAGTTAATGTATATTATTTAGACGTAGAATTGTGCATTGAAAGGCAGTTGTTTGGAATGGTTATAATTATTAAGGGGATTGTAAACTGCCTACAATGAAGAGACACGACATAATTGTGATTGATTTCTCTTTGGATGTTTTCAGTTTTGTAGAACGTCATTATTATAACTATATCCACTCCAAAAAACTATGATATGGACGAAGAGCGAGGGAAAGCGATAAAATGTTTGCGGCAACTAAGGAATCTTTTAACAGGTAAAGTTTTAATTTACTATAACTCAAATGTGTACCAATAATACTAAAAATTACTTACACTAATAAAATTTCTAATTCATTTCATTCGTTATAAATTTAATAAACACATTTTGCTAATACATTTGAAGATTTATAAACTTGCTAAATAATATTGGAAAAATCAACCAACTTATGGAGGAAATATTTTCAAGCAATTTTGGCTACAATTTTCTTTTTAAAAGAAATAATATTTACAATTTCAATCTTTTTTGCAAATTTCCTTTTTCTAGAATTTAGAGTGATGGTTGGCACATTATTGATATGCTAACAGTACTGTCACTGTCTGGCTAATATTAATATGTCTGTCTAATATATAATATCTGTTTTACAATTAAAATAAATATCTATCAATTAGATAAATTGTTTGGATATAGTGTTGCTTTGTATAATTAGATGCAGAAGACTTAAAGGTGCCTATCCACGATGAAAAATTCCTGATCCGTTTTGTAAGGGGAAAGAAATATGATGCAGATTTGGCTTATGAAACGGTTTTTTTTGATTGGCATTTATTACAATTTCTTTACACATTTGTATAGGGTCGTAATTTTATAATGGAATTTTTTCAATTGAGGCTTCAAGTTTTTCGTTTTATCCTAAATGGATATGAAATTTACAGGTGAGGAAATATTACACATTAAGAAAGAAGAATCCAAGAGTTTTTAAAACAGCGTATCCATCCTATACACCTATTAAAGAACTTTTGATGAAAAATACCGTAATGAAATTAAAACATAACGACCCAGAGAATCGACCAATCATTGCCTGGAATACCGGTAACCTGAAATTGTATTTACCTAGAACAAAATTTGTCAAGTCACTTTTAAATTTGTGTTTAGGCTACTTATAATTTAGAACTACATCTTGAAAGCATCTAAATTTAACTTGGGAATGTAGAAGTACATAGTATAGTCCCTAATCAAGATGTACAGGGTGGGCCTGAATGAACCGGAATTTTACCTTTAACTCTTAATAATTCTGGAATAGGTAACTTTATTGAGACTAAAGTAGTAGCATCTGAAAGAGCATGCGTTTTTTAGTCAGAATTAAAATTTTGAACACCATTGAAACACAAAAACCGACGAAAGAAGGTCTCGAAAAAATTAAAAACGACAAAATCTTGTAAAATTTAACTTTTGTAAAATTAAATTGTCACATTTCATGTTTGAAATGAATATGGCGAAATTGACAAAAGAGCGGAAAGTGTAAGGAATGAAGAGGTAAAGAAAGTTCAAATTGAGTTTCAGCTAAAGTTTAACTTTGTTCCCAAGTTTTACACGTCCCCAAGTCGTTCCCTTAGTGTGTGGGCTGGCATTTGGTCATGAGGCATCTTAAGTCCATCTTCAAGTTGAACCGTAGTCTTCGGCTTTCTAGCATACGTTCTAAGTTCTATCCTTCATCAAACCCCATTCTGAAAAATCCATAGGGCTCAAATCAGGGGAACGCGGGGCCATGAAATTGGGCCACCTCTACCTGTCCACTTACCCGGCGAATGTTCATCCGCATTCATGCCCAGACATCCAGTCTGAAATGGGAATGATAGAAGGTCTTGCAGTAGCATAAGGTTTTCATAGTTTGGTAACGTTTGAATTGGGGGCCAGATTTCGTTGTTTAACATGTTTTATTGGCGTTACATGTTTCTGTAAAGAAAAACGGACCTAAGATACCTCCTGACCAAATGCCAGCCCACACACTAAGGGAACGACTTTGGGACGTGTAAAACTTGGGAACAAAGTTAAACTTTAGCTGAAACTCAATTTGAACTTTCTTTACCTCTTTATTTCTTGCACTTTCCGCTCTTTTGTCAATTTCGCCATAATCATTTCAAACATCAAATGTGACAATTTAATTTTACAAAATGTAAATTTTACAAGATTTTGTCGTTTTTAATTTTTTCGCGACCTTCTTTAGTCGGTTTTTGTGTTTCAATGGTGTTCAAAATTTTAATTCTGACTAAAAAACGCATGCTCTTTCAGATGATACTATTTTAGTCTCAATAAAGTTACCTATTCCAGAATTATTAAGAGTTAAAGTTAAAATTCCGGTTCATTCAGGCCCACCCTGTATATAGTTATCTAAAAGTGTAAATTGATACGGTATATGATTACAATATAATGTAGTAAAAGCTATGACAGTATTTTTTAAATATTTTGTAATTAGATAAATGGGATGTTGAAAGACATAACTTGGACCACATGCTTGGAACCACAATTTTAGTGGTTGAAGAATTGCTGCTTTCCTCCATAGAAGCCCAGCTCAATGGTATCGTTGTTATTTGTAATGATGATACATTGAGCCTTGCGCATGTAAAACAGTTTTCTCCTGGGAGGGTTAACAGCCTATTACAAATTGCACAGGTAAATCATTTTAAAACTTTCAAACTTATAATGCATACCCGAATCTGAGTTACTAACTGTTCAGCATTATGTCTCGATGCTTTAGAAAAATAATTATACTTAGATTATAATCAGCATAATTCAATAAAATAATGTTTTTATAAAATCGGAAATAGGGAAGCTACCCTTTGAAAGTCAAACAAACACACATCATAAAAGAACCAGCAATTATCGACTTATTTATGATGGCTCTCAGACCTTTTATGACCACAAAGTTTAAAGAAAGGGTAAGTAATTAATACGTAGAACTTTAATTAATATACTTAGAACTTTAACTGTCTATTTAAAAAAAACAGTATCGTTTGCAAATTCATAATTAAGTGATTTATTGTAATTAAAAAGTTAGTCTTTCATGGACACGAGTTAGAAAAATTGCATGATAAATTCCCTCTCGAGAATCTTCCTGTGGATTATGGTGGAAAATTAAAAGACGAAGAAGCATACGATGAAATTTTTAAACAAAACATGTTCAAGAGAGACGCTTACTACCAAGGTGGGTAATTCAAACTGTTACGAAATTCATAATAAGCATCAATTTATGTGTATTATGGTATAATGGCAAAATATTTCCAACAATTAAACAATATTAATATGCTCATTTAATTACAACGTATGTAGAATTGTTGGAGTACGGATATGGAGAGTGGGACGGGGATGAAGAAGATACCTACATGTAAGATGTGAAACTGCTGGAATTTCATATCCACAATTTTAGAGGGGGGACTGGAGCCCCATGCAGCCCGGTTGAATTTGGATCGTGGAATAAGTTTGGGATAATAAAATTGAGTGGGACGCAGGGCATGAAAAAGGCAAAAAGCTACCTTTTTGCCTTTTTGCCTTTTTGCTTGCCTTTTTGCCTAGCAAAATCAGCAAAAAGCTACCTTTTTGCCTTTTTGCCTTTTTGCTGTTAAATGGGGTAATGAGCAATTGACATGTTGACAACCAAGGATGTGAACAAGAAATACGATTTTAAAAGACAGCAATTCTTAATAATGTAATGATATGGGGAACTAAAATGTGCCTCCCATCGCCAACATCTTAGTTTGGCGCTGGAAGACACATTACAACTGCTCGCCTCGTTGGTATTTTCCAACGAGACGATGAGAACGTGTTTGACGGTGGTTGGACTTGGTCGTGTGTGATTGTTACTCTCTTGGCTCGACGGTGTGGATTCCCATTTGCTCTGGACTGGACAACAGTGGATTTCCCAGAACTGACGACTTTTGCCAGAGGATCATTGGACAACGACATGACGACGACCAGTTCGACTACTGGAATCGAAGACTCTCCCGGATTGTAAATAATATTTCTGCATGCTGGTGAGATCTTTCCATTTATCTATTAGCACAGTGTGATTGATTGTGCCTTTGTAATTTATTTATGTAATAATCTTTGATCTCATTCTTTACCAGCAAATAAATATGTACACTATGTAAAACTACTCCTGTCTGTGTAGCGTTTGCATGTGTCATATTATTTGCCATTGCAGTTGCCAAACAAAATCATATCATATTTCATATAAACTAAAATTCATCTAGAACTTGTAATCTTGGGATAATCATATTCCTACAACTTAAATTAATACTCACGTAAACAACCTTTGAACTATTATTACAATAGCCGTCATATTTACGTGTGATATGGCGACCGTGTGTTTTGACTAAAGTTTCGTTTTTTTGGAGCTTTGCGAATTTTATTTTCGAAAATAATTGATACATTTTTCATTTTGGCAACTGTGGTAAATCTCTTTGTGACTTATTTGAACTTCCTAATTTTGTTTTGATTAAATATTATCATTATGGGAGATCCAAAGAATTTTATTACATATATTATGAATTACATGGTCACCTATTGTGACAAATTTTTTCCCAATGCTTCCTATCTTATTCTGCCTGTACTATTGTGTATCATATTATACAGTATTTATTCCCTAATTCATCGGTTTCTTTACGGTTCATCCAATGAAATAAGGAAAAGGGAATTGGCAAAGTCTAGGTTAATGGCTAAAATTCAATCTGAATTTCCTACCATGAAGGATTCCGAAATTCAGCATATTTTGAAGGTTAGGCTGGCAGAAGTTGAACGAAATCATTTTAGATATCCGTCATTATCTGAAACAGCTGACATTCCGGAAACAATTCCAGTTTCTTCACCTAGCCCAAGATCACCTAGAGTCCGATTTTTTGAGGACAAAGATAGCAAACTTGATGGAAAATTGACATCTCACATCAAGCAATGTACTTCAGCTTTGCAAGAGCAGAATAGAACTTTAGAACAATTCCGGCAAACTATGTCAGAGTCTTTTCTGATTTTCGAAAGGAAATCAAGTCATTATGCATAAATAATTCTACTGAATTAACCGACAAAATTGAGGAAATTGATAAAACGCATTTTGGTGATTCACATATCCGTATGTCTGATGGTACATTAGTACCTATAGCAGAATATACAGTTGAAAGATTCTCTCTCCACAAGGAAAAGATAGCAAAGCTAGATGAAAAATTAATTTCATATGCTAGTACTTTTGACAAAAAATTAGTCATGCATCGTACCTACACGGAAGGGCTAGAACAGCGTATTGAGCAATTAGAAAATCACATTTCTGATAATTCCAATTTTCTGCAAAAACTTGCATTGGAAATAGCTCATCTTCGCAAAATGTCTCACAATGCCCACATTCCGCAGGTATCTGGCTTTTCTGATACAGGGAATCATCCATCTTTCTTTCCGCCTGCACATTTCTCTGAGCAGCATGGGAAAGAAGATCAACTTGATAATATCGTCTTCAACGGCGCACCAATCAGCGTTGAGCAGATAAGAGCCTCGTCTCCGTCTTCTGCCACATCATCATTTCACTCACCAACTAATAATATGCATTCTCGTTCTCATTCACCACAGGCAGACATGCACACAAATGCAAATAATTATAATCTGCCGTCTGCTGACACTATTTCTCGTGCTCATTCTCCAATAGCACATTCTATACATCCGCCTGCATTATCTCCTCAAATACCTATACAGCAACCTCATGTCACAGTATACGCAGGTACTCCAGCTATTCCTATACCCAAGTTTGACACTAAACTGGATACGGCTGATAATTTCCTCCTTGAGTTGGAAATGTACTTAAAGCAAAAGCGTATACCTGATGCTGACCGACTACTTTATCTGACTCCGGTTTTTGATAAAGAAGATCAGAAGGTATGGTGGAAACGCACTAAACTGCTAGTGCACACATGGGATGAATTCGTGTCACATTTTAAAGCTATGTATGGTTCTCTATCTGACCATAACACAGCTATAGAAAAACTTTTCTCTCGTAGACAACAGCCTAACGAGAGTTTTGAGAAATTTGCATTGGAATTAGACCTTCAATATCAAAAGGTGCATATAGGTCAGCCTATTATTCAAAGCAACGTCATTTCATTCATTGCAGAGCGAGCTTTACCAGAATTAAAGGCACATTTATTAGGATGTACTGCTTTATCCTTATATGACCTAATTCATTATGCTAACAAAATTGAGAAGCCAGTCTCATCCAATGCATCTACTGACAGTAAAAATAAATGGAAAAATAAGTCGAATAGCAACGGCAAAGGTAATGGCAACGGCCAGGCGAAAGAAAATTACCAATCCTCGTATCAGAAGTCTGCCGCCGCAGAAACTGATAAATATCCTGCTAATGAGTCTAAGTCTCGGTTAGGGACATCTGCCAATGCTAATGCTTCATCGTCTAGTCAGTCTAATACTGACAATTCCAAACCAAAGCGGTTCTTTAACAAAAATAAGAAAGATGATGGTGACAATGCTAATCAGTCTACCACCACTAAACCGCATTATACCAAAACAGCAACGACTAAATCTGCTGCCAATTCAAAGGCAAATGCAGATAAAACTGCTGAATCGGAAAACGGGAAGGACGAGTGACGGTCCATGGGATTGTCGTCACTCATCCATCAATCCAAAGAAGTCCCGACCGATTAGTACCTATTATTCCCATCCATGTAAAGCAACACACATATGACGCTTTAGTGGATACGGGATCTACATTATCAGTTATTTCTCCTAGACTCATATCATCCAATCAGAAATTACTTCCATGGCAAGAAGGTCCTATAGTTATGCTTGATGGATCTGAAATTGAACCCAAAGGTTCTATTGCTATACGTTTTCGATTAGGAAATAGAATATACCGCAGAAAGTTTTGTGTCGTTGATTCATCTACCGATTTCATTTTAGGTAGTGACTTTTTGCATAAATGTGGTATTATCTTAGATATGGCACAGTTAAGGTGGGGTTTCTCCCCTACTTGGCATCTTGAGCAATTTGATTTGGTTATTGACAAGTCAAGTAATTTTCCTATTCGCACTCTCCAAACTCTAAAAGATCATGAAAAAGACGAAATAAGGAAATTACTTGAAAAATTTCCGTCTGTGGTGGACGCACCATTAGGTAGGACCAATGTCACTACTCATAACATTGTTCTCACTGAAGAAAAGCCAAAACGTCAACGCCCATATCCTACTTCTCCTAAGAAACATGCTGCCATAAATAGTGAAGTAGATAAAATGTTAGAAATGGGGGTGATTGAGCCTAGTACATCTGATTATGCATCTCCTGTTCTTCTACGAGAAAAACCAAATGGCGAATGGAGATTTATTGTGGATTTTAGATATATCAACAAATATACTAAGCATGAAACTTTTCCTATTCCTCTAATCTATAGTCTGCTACAGAAACTGTACATGGCAAAATACCTGTCAGTTATCGATTGTGAAAAAGGCTATTGGCAAGTACTATTAGACAAAGGTAGTCGCAAATATACTGCATTTATGACGGAAAGAGGCTTATTTGAGTTCACCGTCATGCCTTTCGGTTTGAGAAATGCTAGCGCCACTTACCAGCGTCTCATGAATGAAGTTTTGTCAGGTTTAGAAGACTTTGTTTTGGTTTATCAAGATGATATTTTGATATATTCAAAAACTTACTCAGATCATCTAAAACACATAGAGGAGGTTTTGTCGCGTCTTCAGGAGGCTGGCATTACTATTAACCCTTCGAAATGCACGTTTGGAAAGACTCGAGTCAAATACTTGGGGCATATTGTTTCTGAAAAAGGCATTGAGAAAAATCCGGAAAAGGTTGCATCCATCCTTAACTTACCATCTCCAGGTTCACGTAGAGCCTTACGCAAATTTCTTGGCATGGTCGGTTTTTACCGCAATTTTGTAGAGAACATGGCAGGTGTCTGCAAACCGTTATATGCTCTGTGCTCCACCAAGAAAAAATTCACTTGGTCGGAGACAGAAGAGACAGCATTTAATCAACTAAAGTCAGCCATGGCTTCAGATCTAGTTCTTGCATATCCTGATTTCACTAAACCTTTTGTAGTACGCTGTGATGGCAGTGACACTGGTTTTGGGGCCGTTTTAGCTCAGGAAGATGAGTCAGGACATGAACGAGTCATTAGTTTCGCAAGCAAATCAATGGAAACTGCTCAGCAAAACTACTCAAGTAGCGAGAAAGAACTTTATGCTGTCATATACGCACTGGAGAAATTCCGTGAGTACATAGATGGTCAAGAATTCATACTTCAGACTGACCACAAAGCATTAGTTTGGCTAGATCGCATGAGGAATACTTCACATCGGCTGATGAGATGGGCCATAATGTTACAAGAATGGAGCCCACATATTCAATACATCAAAGGGAAGGATAACACAGTTGCAGATTATCTTTCGCGAAATTCCTTCCCTGACACGTCATTTTTAGACGAGGATAGAGATATCATGTTTCCTCCGACTCACAGATGTAATGTAGTTTTAACATGCACTTTGAGCAAAAAGAAAATTCTCCAAGCTCAAAAGGGCGAATCAGAAATTCAAAGCATGGTAGGAGATACCCCAGAAAATTTTTCTGTCGTTCAGGTATTCTCTACAGAAAAAGCGAGCTTAATCTCTTGCCTGTTATACCATTATCTTTGCGGGAGGAAATTGTTAGACAGTTTCATGATACTCCACATTCTGGTCACCTTGGCGTCGAAAAGACGTTGCATAAATTGAAAACGAGGGTGTATTTTAAAGGCATGAAAACCTTTGTCGAAAACTATATTAAAACTTGTGACAAATGTCAACGTGTCAAATATGACAACAAGAAGCCTCCAGGTCTCATGGTAGCTTCTCCTATAACTCCACCCTGGCATACTCTATATATAGATCTAATGGGACCATACGTACCATCTTCGCCAGGCAGATTTCGCTATATTTTAGTAGTCGTCGACTCTTTCACCAAGTGGATCGAACTTTTCCCGGTGAGAGTCGCATCATCGCAATGCCTAGCAAAAATCCTTGAAAACGAGATATTTTGCAGATTTGGCATGCCAAAGGTCTTGGTTTCCGATAACGCATCTAATATGCGCTCCAATTTGCTGGATTTTATGTGCAAACAGTGGCACATAAATCACATATTCACTTCGGTATACACCCCTCAATCCAATTTGGCTGAACGAGTAAATCGCACTTTAAAGCCAATGATTAAAGCATATGTGGAGGATTGCGGCCACAATAAATGGAGCATTCATATCCAACTTTTTAAGCTGGCCATAAACACAGCAATTCACGACTCCACAGGGGTTTCACCTTTCCAGCTTATGTATAATCGCGAACCTAAATTGCCTTTTGACATTGCGATGTATGATGATGTAACAGCTGAGTCTCTCCAAACGGACTCACCAAATAGCGAATACATTTATGACCGTAATTTGGCCTATACTAATTTGTGTCATCTTGTTTCTAAAAATTTACAGGTGGCTAAAGAGCGACAAAAGCGGCATTATGATGCGCAGCACAGAGACGACTCTTTTGAGATCGGAGACTACGTGGTTATGAAGGACGTCACTCTCTCCTCTAAGGAAAAAGGCGTCGTTGCAGGCTTGGCTCCTCTGTATGACAGTCGGATCGGGAGGATATCGGCAAGATCGTCAAATGGACTCTCCTATGACGTTGAATTGGAGGATGGCACTATCCGTCGTCACCTTCATATACAGTTTCTGCGCCGATACCACCCAAGGAATCCGGAGCAACTAGGATTTCTTTCGCCTCTGCCATCGGAGCGGCTGTCACCATCACCAACACCAACGGATGAGTCAAATACATCCTATACCCCATCATTACATGAATTAAGGGGCAATTCTAATTATGGTGTTTCTGATAATGTTGCAGATGCAGGCTCTCAACCAGATCCAGCTATAGCCAGCTCAAGCACTCCGAATATACCACCTCCTTCACCACCTAATATTGACACAACACCCAAATTACCTACCTCGACGAAATCTAATGCCTCGACATCGGCTCAGCGTCGATCGACTCGCTTACAAAAAGTTCCTCGAGTCAACTATAGAATTTAAATTCTATATATTGTATATTTTTATAAATATATACTTTGTACTTGCCTAGCTAATATGGATAGATTTTGTTAGCCAGTTTAATGTTTTTCTAAGGCTACAATCTATGTTATTTTCTCGTGTGCGGCATTTAGCACTTATAGGAGTTTTGTTTCCCTTAAAGGCTAAGATGGCTTATTTGTACTACGATATGTGTAATCCGGGCTCGATCAAATCCTTGATGATCCTGTGAACATCATTATAAGGGAGGGCGGCAGGATCTACACTCTAAATCTCGTATTTCATTCGAACGAATCTCCAGGTGGTCAAAAGACGCCTTTGCACAAAAGGGGAGGGCGATGAAATCGGGTGTTTTTCTGCCGAAACGGGTTTCAGTCGTAGCAAAACAGACGGCTGGCAATTCATTTCACATGCAGAACATTATTAGTAGTTGGGTCACTTGCCTTGGAATGCCATGCATGCTCTTTGCTATTTTCGCCAAACTAATAGAGAACTTACCATTGATGTCCTAGCTATTTTGTATAGTTTTATCTATCTATATTATAATGCACTAGTGAGTACATTAAACTATAGTTTTCCTACCTATCTTCCTATCCTAACCCCTGTGGGCATCTGGACTGGCAATGGCTTCATTTTGTTGAGTCACTTACCATTGCTCATTTTGTGTAATGTTTTTTTTTCCCGTAAACGGAAGCCTTACGCACTAGTAGGCTTTATTACAAGAGGGGGGGTTGTAATGACATGGGGAACTAAAATGCGCACTCCCATCGCCAACATCTTAGTTTGGCGCTGGAAGACACATTACAACTGCTCGCCTCGTTGGTATTTTCCAACGAGACGATGAGAACGTGTTTGACGGTGGTTGGACTTGGTCGTGTGTGATTGTTACTCTCTTGGCTCGACGGTGTGGATTCCCATTTGCTCTGGACTGGACAACAGTGGATTTCCCAGAACTGACGACTTTTGCCAGAGGATCATTGGACAACGACATGACGACGACCAGTTCGACTACTGGAATCGAAGACTCTCCCGGATTGTAAATAATATTTCTGCATGCTGGTGAGATCTTTCCATTTATCTATTAGCACAGTGTGATTGATTGTGCCTTTGTAATTTATTTATGTAATAATCTTTGATCTCATTCTTTACCAGCAAATAAATATGTACACTATGTAAAACTACTCCTGTCTGTGTAGCGTTTGCATGTGTCATATTATTTGCCATTGCAGTTGCCAAACAAAATCATATCATATTTCATATAAACTAAAATTCATCTAGAACTTGTAATCTTGGGATAATCATATTCCTACAACTTAAATTAATACTCACGTAAACAACCTTTGAACTATTATTACAATAGCCGTCATATTTACGTGTGATAATAATTATCTTAATCTTCAATCGGTCATTCATTAGACAATAAAACAATAGAAAACAACAAACTAACATTGTAAGCAATTTTAAAAACAGGAGGAGAAAAACAAGAACCTAGAGCTGTTCTAACCAGTACCAGTCAAATACTGGATATTTTGGTTGAGTTGATATATCTCATAATATTGTACACAATACGCAGATGTTAAACCTGGCTCATTTTTTATTATACGGTTTGTCAGTTGTCACAAATACATTATAGTTCATTTCGAATTGTTTAGTATTAGTAATAAATAATTTAATAATCAAAAAATCTAACTAGAATCTGCAATTTATCTGAATATTTGAATGTGTAGGACGGGACAGTCTACAAAAGTTAGCTTTAATGAAGTATCACAGGTGGCGGTGACCACTCCAAAAAGGCAAAAAGCACAAAAAGGCAAAAAGGTAGCAAAAAGGCAAAAAGGTGGCTTTTTGCCTTTTTGCTAGCAAAAAGGCAACCTTTTTCATGCCTTGGTGGGACGGAGATAAAAAACGATACATACAAAATTACTCCTGGAATTGGGTCATGGAATAATCTAGCGATAATAAAATTGATACTTTTTGGCTTAATTTCGTTACGGTTTTAGTGATATTATGACACTTTTATTAGCATAGTCCAAAACAGGTCATCACAAATTTCATACATTATTTACCATAAATCCATCCCAAAATTCCTATAATTCTCAACCGATCTATTATTCGATTCTTAAATATTTGACCCGATTATTAGTACATCAGTACGATATCAGCAATCATAAGATTTATTTTACTTCACTTACATTATAATAACAAAGTTACGTTGTTGACATGTTTCCAGGCTCTGATTAGTAAATTCGGTGGTTGTAAAACAATTTAAGTTTATCTAGTACCCACTACCCACCCTTCACAATGCCCGGAATTATATTATTATGCAAAGACAATATTCAATATTAAGTAATTTAGGCTTCAACCTTTGATACAGTCTGATAATCGACTTTGAATTAGGTTAAATTTCGAAATTAAAAATCGGAAAGGAGCAAAATAAAATACCTATTATACCATACCTGTTGTAATACATAATGTGTTTGGTGTATAAACTGTTACTTTCACTTTCCGCTTTTACTTTTTCCACGTCTTGGTAATACAGATAGAATACTATATGGTGCGAAAGACTACATGACCGCTTTGGTACAAACATGAGTTGACGGTTGCGATGCGCATTAATGATAACACTTTACTTTCATTTTCAACTTTTGGGCGTTAGTTAGTGCAATTGTGTCCTTCCTTCCTTTCTAGTTCTGTCAAACTGTCAAAAATTTACTTGCTAGTTTTAGAAATATTATTAGTAACTGCGCTGGGGATCAGAGGATAGGTAACCAAATTCGAATTTGTGATTTTGATTTATCTTTCATATTCATAACCTCATTTCAGCCCATAATAATGTACTACATTTGATATTTGCTTGAAAAAATTTATTTAGAGAGGACCATGGACCCAGAATGGTCAAATATAAAAGATATGTATAAAAACTCACTAGCCGAAATTGCCAATTTGAGAAAGGAAAACCAAGAAATATGGCGAAAAGAAATATGTTACGAAACAAAATTCAACGCAATAAACAGTTTGGTAAAGGGCTATTTAGAGGATGATACCTTCGACGAAAATGTGAAAAAACGATTCCGGGATATTCTAAATGTATTAGAAGCACCAGATACTGACAACTCTAAACCGGAAGCTCTAAATCGGGATGTTACATGTCGCGAATCCGGGTCAGGAATTCAGAAAGATTTATCAGGAGTTCAAATTGTATCTACCAAAGGTTGGTTGAGTGTTGCTACAATGACACATACATTTCTATTTTAAAAAATTACACAGATTTGTATTTTTGTAACTGATAGATATGGGGATCACTGAATCAGAAAACAAATCTATTATGCGAATGCGAAGTAGTAAACGTTCTCAATCATCGTCTATGAAAAATCTTCCAAATAAATGTGTTCCAAACAAGCAGCGACGAAGAAGCAATAATTCTCCTGTGGTATTTTATTGCAACGTAATTTATAGAATATTTCTAATCAGCTGAAAATGTAAAATGACAATAATAAAACTTATTATTTTTCACTAAGCAGGAAGAAATTGGAAGTTCTGCTGTTGATGCCACTTCAAATGTTATGGAGTCTGCAATAGGACTAGCTCAATGCTCTACCATTCCCACCAAATTGAGAAACATTAACAAACCTAGTAAATTGAAAAATCAAGTGCTAGATAAACAAGACGATGACAGTAACGTAGATACTGACATAACCTTGGGCAACTACTCGTGTATTGACGACGTTATTAACAACTATGGTAAAAGGGATATATTACAAAGTTTTTTTTAACATTTTCTAAGCAATGGTGGTTCTATTTTGGCAGAATCCAAGAAACTAAAGAAACCTGCACCTGTAAACGATTTAGCGACTTCAGTTATGAGAAGAAACAAAAGGATAAATGAACCTTCTTGTTCAACAGGAACACAATCTAATGAAGAGAGGGAGCATCCGACAGTGTAAACTATATCTCTATTTTATGTTCCAACAATAATGTATATTTGATACTCTGTGACGTCTGTGAAATGTAAAAAATACTTAATTGTTTATAAATAGAAAAGTGACTATACCTGCCTTATCTGCAATATTGAAGACAAAAACTGTAAGCACGCGTTCAACTTCAAATCTATTAGAAGATGCTATGAAATCTCAAGATTCGATTCCTTCTCCAACTAATGGGCAGCAAAATTGTAGGCCTAGCAGAATTGTTTCTCAAACAGGTGGGTCCTAATTATTTTATTCTTACAATGTTATAGCATCTCCGAGCTGAATCACATAATATAACAGTTCCCCTAATTACTTTGGGACAGTAATTGCATGAATTCCATTTTAAATTGGATTGTATCAATTTTAAGTATTTTAATTAAATATTTAGTGTCCAACACTGGTACAAATCAAATCTATGGAGAGTCAAGTCAACGAAAAAATTCTGCGTCTGTAAGTGTACAAATAATCGTCCTTTAAATGCCATCAATAAACTTTAACTGATTACTGTAATTATTATTATTATTGTTAAAATTATGTGTTATGGGTTAAAAAATGTGCTTAATTTGTATGTCAGGAAAGAATTGGTTTGAATGAAGACAATTCCAGTTCCATTCCATTCATTCCAAAGAATAAACCTTCAGGTATACCATTCTTTAAGGAAATGATAGGACAAAAAACTTTTAACCAAGACGAACATAATACCATTAAAAAAATATGTGACCAATTGCAATATCATCCTCTTGCCATGCAAATGGCTGCCGGCTACATCAATGCTGATTTACGTATCACCCGTAATTTGAAGAAGACAATTGCGAATTATTTGACTGGAATTGAAGAACAAGCAAAAGAACGTAGCCACAAAGTTCTAAAAGGCAGGAATGGAGATACTATTTCTGGTCCGATTTACTGTACTTGGAAAATGACGATGGATAAATTGAAAACGGAGACGTATATTGGTGCCAGCGTCATAAAAATGTTAAACATCATTTCCATTTTATCTCCAGGACATATTTCCTTTCAGTTTCTTTCGGATGTTTTTCTCGAAATTCAAAATTCTAATGACTCTGAAATTGTGGAGAATGTTATCGACCTTTTGAAGGCATATAAAATACTAAGTGGTCCGGAAAAACAGATTTGGGTCAACTATCTTGTTCAAAAGATCACTTTGTTTGAATTGTCGCAGAATGAGGAACTTTTGGAAAATATTAAAAAAATCGTAGAATGTATTGTGAAAATGCTAGATAACAACAAAATTCCTACAGCCCAAATGAGCCATGTTGAATCAATCTGGAAACATACAGCAAAGAATACAGAACTACTGAAACAGTTTGCAACATTGCCTTTTAATATTTGCTACAAATTGATCCGTTCTGGGAGATACAAAGAAGCCTTTGAATTCTGTTGCAAAAATTTGAGTGTCCTAGAATCTGCTTTGGGGGCGGAAAGTCAACTGGTATTACAAATGCAATCCTGGAAAGGAGATACACTATTATATCTTGGAAAATACTCCGAGGCTAACAAGTTGCTGAACAAAGTTTATTACCAACAAAAGAAATTATTTGGAGAGGAAGACGAAGGTTGCTTGTGGACCGCCAAATTAGTAGGCGACGCTTATCATTACTACTGTAGTAATTATGCTAAGGCCAAGATTTGGTACCAACGTACTCTTGAGAAGAGACAGAAAATAAATGGAACCGAACACGAAAGAACAATTATTGTTAAAGACCACATTGCCCATGTACTTAGTGAACTAGGAAAATATAATGAAGCAACGAAAATCTACAAAGAAGTTCTGGAGGTTAAAGATCGTTTGATGGGACCAGAACATCAGGAAACTTTGATTACAAAATTTCATTTTGCCTATTTGAAATTTAAGCAAAATAAACATGAAGAAGCTTTGAGGATGTTCAAAGACGTGTTGGAAGGGCAGGAAAGAGTTCTGGATTTGGACCACCCAGAAACACTAACGACTAAAGATTGGATTTCTTTCTCGTACAAATGCCTCGGAAGAATTAAAGAATCTTTGATTTTGACTAAGGAAGTTTACGAAAAGAGATTGGTTGTTCTCGGAGCAGATCATCCCAATACAATCGAGTCGAAGACTTTTCTTGACGGAATGCTGCAAATGGAGTAAAAGTACTCTAAACCATTTTGCATTTAAATTAGAGAAGAAAGTGTAAGAAATGAGAAGGATATTTCCTAGACCAGAATATCCGCAGACACATTTCTAGCAAAAATTCTCCGAAAAACCTCAACAATTATCAATTGTTAAAATTAAAATTTATACACAACAAAAAGGCAAAAAACAAAATTCTTGTAATTTGATATAGTTTTATCCGACAAAGACAAAGGTAAAGATTCTAAATTAAAACCCATTTTGTTGATCGTTATATAAAAACTGAGCTTTAAAATCAAATTGTTCTACAGCAGACATGATATTAAATTAAATTAGGCATGTAGAATACTTTATAGGCGGGCATTTAATAATCAAATAGATTGAATGCAATAGATAATTTGTGTTTTGTTGGGGGTTTAAATGAATTAAAATAAAGTTTTGAATAAATGCTTTAATATTGAAGTTTTACTTTTTAATTTTTAAATTAAATAATAGACACATTAACTAATCTTGCCCCTTTTAATTCACCCTATAGTATCTATTGAACTGACTCACAAATAATAGGGTGTGGTGCACTACACTGCATAATATATGTCAAAAATTTGATTATTTCTAGGAATATGGAAGTGTGAAGCAAAGATGTCGAGAGGACTGCTATTTCTAGACGTAGCAAATTGTAGGCGAGTATAACAGTTTCATTCGCCTACAATTTAATTCGTATTTTACAATTGAAGTCATTGCATATTTAACTTTGACATATTCTTAAACGCCTTTTACAATATTTACAGAAGGTGGTCATGGTCATTCCCATGGACATTAGACAAATTGAAGTCATTTTTATTCCATTAATCTATGTTGAGGATAATATTATTGCATTTATTCGAAAAAACGTTTGCCCACAATCAAAATTAAAGCTACCCTGAATCTGATTGTTACTTTTTGTGTAGCAGTCTTCTTTAATTGTCTAAACCTTATCAAAATCCCGACTATTCAGTTAATTCGGATTTCGTGTTACCATTTCAGTAGATACCTTCCATAAAAATGAAAATATTTTTCATGTTTGCGGCAATTATACAAATAACATTTAATTACAGTTATAATTTTGCGGCAAGTATAGGAGTAGGTAAAGAATATACTGTAGAAATTGAAGGTCTTAGTACAGTTATATCTTTCTTCTCTGACAGAAATTATTTGAAATAGGAAAATGAAAAAAAGTACGTCTTCAGTGGACATTTTTAGTTCTGTTTTTCTGTGCACTTTTTTATTGTTAACTGACATCTTTGGTGAAAAAAATTCATTTTTCAGTATTTCAGGGCCTATGTGAAATAACACCAAAAAATCGGAATATGAAATAGCTCCGAAACTACCGGTCGGATTTGGATGAAACTTGGAACAGAAGTCAACAATCGCGGTATCTCGGGGTGTTTTTTGAATTTGTGAAAAATTCGAATTTCTTCCCTTTCAAAATTACGAAAAAAATTTCGAAATAGGCAGTTTTTCATATAAGGAATTGTTTCATAAAAATTCTGCCCGATTAAAAATAAAGCCCTTATAAAGTTATGGTTTATAGAGGAAAAAAATATTTCAAAATTGCTGACCTCCACAAGATGTCAGAGGTCAAATTTTATTTTTCGTCAAAATATGCTGATGTAAGGTGTCGTTCACCAGCTAAAGTTATAGTACAGACCAAATAAGTATTTATTTTGGCAACCTAGGGCTTCATACAGAGGTCAAAGGTCATAACTGTGAAAATGGAAATGTCTGATGCACAAGCTATACGGCGGTAGTGCATCTGGCATTTTAGTACTTACTAGCCATAACCCATTTTTAACACAGGCTTGTGTCTGCTTCAGTGCCTACATAATACATGGCAAAGTTTATTTTGCCTTCCTGCCAATTTGTTAGTCCATATCGATATCAGTTGGCTTCTTTATCAACATAATTTATGAATTAGGGCAGGGCCGCAGCGAGGGGGGCACCGGGGCCCGTGCCCCCCTCCGTAAATAATGAAATTTTTGTCTAAAATCGTAAAAAATCGCAAAATTTTCAGCTGTTTTTTTTCACGGTGCCCCCCTGAAATTTTTCTCTGGTTGCGGCCCTGAATCAGGGATATTAATGAGTGAAACTTGAAATGTTTTAAAGCCCAACAAGTTCCTTTTGGAAAACAAAGTGTTAAAGTGTTAGTGACAAAAGTACTATTCGCATTCACAAGTCGCATTGTGGGTAATTATTAAGAAAGTTCTATGATTTTTATTATGATATTTGACAATTATTTATATCATCTTCTTCACTTCGATGTACTAAATGTTCTTATCCTCAGCTTTCTATTAACAATAGACATATGACTACGGTGTAATACATCCAGGGTTGGCAAGTGAAATATTTCGGTTGAAATAAATAGAGAAATAAATGACTTTATTTCGCGAAATATTTCACTTCAGCTTTTGTTGAAAAGTGAAATTAATGAAATTAATGAAATAAATACAACAAAGTGAAATAAAGTCATTTATTTCACCTGTCTGAGGTGAAATAAAGTCATTTATATCACTTGAAAAGTGAAATAAATGCCATGTATCCCTATTTATTTCATTTTATTTCATTAATTTCAATTAATTTCTTTATTTCAATTTATTTCATTTTATTTCATTTATTTCACTTTTCAAGATAGAGTCATTGAAATGTGAAATAAATGCCAACCCTGAATACATCAATTACATTAGATTGCATTAGAAGTCACAAGTGTTTAATTGGCAGGAAGGCAAAATAAACTTTGCCATGTATTATGTAGGCACTGAAGCAGACACAAGCCTGTGTTAAAAATGGGTTATGGCTAGTAAGTACTAAAATGCCAGATGCACTACCGCCGTATAGCTTGTGCATCAGACATTTCCATTTTCACAGTTATGACCTTTGACCTCTGTATGAAGCCCTAGGTTGCCAAAATAAATACTTATTTGGTCTGTACTATAACTTTAGCTGGTGAACGACACCTTACATCAGCATATTTTGACGAAAAATAAAATTTGACCTCTGACATCTTGTGGAGGTCAGCAATTTTGAAATATTTTTTTCCTCTATAAACCATAACTTTATAAGGGCTTTATTTTTAATCGGGCAGAATTTTTATGAAACAATTCCTTATATGAAAAACTGCCTATTTCGAAATTTTTTTCGTAATTTTGAAAGGGAAGAAATTCGAATTTTTCACAAATTCAAAAAACACCCCGAGATACCGCGATTGTTGACTTCTGTTCCAAGTTTCATCCAAATCCGACCGGTAGTTTCGGAGCTATTTCATATTCCGATTTTTTGGTGTTATTTCACATAGGCCCTGAAATACTGAAAAATGAATTTTTTTCACCAAAGATGTCAGTTAACAATAAAAAAGTGCACAGAAAAACAGAACTAAAAATGTCCACTGAAGACGTACTTTTTTTCATTTTCCTATTTCAAATAATTTCTGTCCTCTCAGTTCTGCAGTGTTTCAATCTATCATGATTTTCTGTACGTTCCAGGTTTAAGTCATAATTACTTACCTATTGTCATCATGAAAATTTCATCAAACTCTGAAACCACGCAATTAGAGTGGAGGAAATGGATACTTCCCTACGCAAGAATTAATATTTTTCAAAATTACAAAATGCAATTTCCTCAACTGTATGAGAATGATTGCAGATATAGATTTTTTTCTGCAAGCTCCAAATTTTGTCGAGATAATTACGGCTACGAACTATTTTTCGTTCCACAGGAAATAATTTATTACTTTGTTATTTACCATCGAAAGTATATCTATCCTGTTTATTTCCCCATTCAAGTAAATGCGAAGGGTCAGTATGTCGTTCAAAAAATCGTCCTGTACTGTAAAGATTGCTTCATCACGTGTAATAGGGAAGAAGATAATATAGCATTGTTAATGGAAATGCGGTTTCAAGTGTTGACGTATTATATGTTAAAGACTTTAATTGAATATATTGATACCTCCAGATTTAAAAAATTCCCCACCGCTATTTACTGCATGAAAACATTCCGAAAATCTGCAAAAATCTCGGATTTTGTGGTTAACAGCGAATTATTCAACAGCAGTACAAAAGTGTCGCCATTTAAGTCGCTGCAAATGCAATCTTTTAACTTTTTAGAAAATGCAATACTGTCTCTTGTAATGGATGCAGATTTTGTGTGGTTGACAAAATATCATTTTGTTCAATCATTTTACGTACAAACTGGAGAAGAAGATTGGAATTTGGTTACTTGTTCAGGAATACAGAAACATCTTAATTGGCATTTATATACACTTCCGTTTGACAAAATTAGTTGGATGCTAATATTTTTGTCCTTTTTCGTATTGTCGTTGCTCTTTTCGTTCAAAACTTCAAGACTCAAATTAGAAAACTGGAAGGAGCCATTTCTCACTACTGTATTAACTGTAACTTTACAATTTTTCGGAGTATTATTAGAACAAGCAGTAATAATCAAAAAGAAAGTAAAGAAAATGACACTGAAATTAATATTTGTGATTTTTATTGTTCCTGGGGTCATTCTAAGTAATGCTTACAAATCTATTATTGTAAGCCAACTCTCTTTGCCCCAAAAAATTCACAGTAATTACACCTGTTTTGAAGAAATGGATAATTTTGCTGTTTTAGTATTGAATATGGAAATAGGGCTTTGGATTGAAGAAATAAAATGGTCAGTAGATGGCTCCGAAGATATTATAGAAATTTCCGATTACATTTGCTCCGAAAATTGTACTTCCAATTCACAATCATTAATATTTCAGCGAAAGTCTTTTAAGGAAGTGCGTGTTAATAAAACGGGAGTACAAAATCTAATCGAAACAAATGAAAAAAATTCAAGTTCAGGGTTAACACTAAAAAAACTTCTGGGATACCCTTCTAAATATCTGATGGGTACTTTTGATGATTACAGAACTAATCGACCATCGTTTTTTGAACTCAATTACAATTTTTTGAAAAGGTGCAAAAATAGTGCGTTTGCAGGACCTGCCCATTGGTTAAATACCTTTGAAAAGTATTTATTCCGTAACATTTCTTATATACGGGGAGTTGAAAATATATTTAAATCCCAAACAAAAATTCTGATCCCACATCTTTTTAACAAATACCATTTGCATTCGAGAATGCAAAATCTAATGGACTCAGGAATATATTGGCTGTTCGAACGTTGGAACGTCTACTTCGACGAAGTAGAAATCAGGTCTACTTTGAAAACACATAATCGGTTTTCAGAGATACCACCAATAATGAATTCAAGGACAAGACAAACATTTGCAAACTCTAGTATTGAATCTGTGTTTTATATCTATTCTTTATTCATAACAGTGGCCATTCTTGCTTTTCTCTTGGAAGTCTTGACCATTCTGGTTATATATCTAGTTTCCAAAATTAGAAATGGTATTATAAATTATTTAATCATTCGGATACCCTTACACAACTATATTATGTTCCAAAGGATATGTTGGTGACTATATAATATATATTTTTCTATATATTGATGTCTAATAACTTTTAGAATTTAATATGAAATCGTAAAATAAATGGACATCTAATTTTATGAGGTCTTACTGACAATATTTATCATAGTTCTGACGTTTTATAATAATACAGACAGTTATTTATGCCTAGTATTGTTGCTAGTAAAGGTTACGTATTTTAGTTAAAAGAAATCTAAAGCTAGAAACAGTTATGTTGTAATAACTTAATTTTTCTTAGTGTCTCATTTAGCCCCTACATTCATCAGTTTTTAGCTCGACCCTGATGAGCTTATTGAACCGCAGTCGCAGTCTGTCTGTACTATCAAAATCAACAGAAAATCAAAATTTGTTGTTATTGATCATCAAAAGCGCGAAAAACTGTAAGTTTATACTTATATTTTATATTTATATTTTATACTGTCTCGCTAACAAACTCGATCCAAAATCTAACGGATTTCATTACATGATTGCACATAATTCACTGAAAGGAAACACGAATCAATAGTCATAACTTTTGTAGAATACTAATACAGGTAACAGCATACATAATTATAAATGCACGTTATATGGGAACAACAATGGTAATGAACAGTTGAATCTAGATATCATGCATTAATTTGTTTCCACAGTATTTAGGTAACCAGAAATTAATAAAATGATAGACAATGGCAGCCAAATAGGTATTATTATAATACTATAAGTATAGTTATATTAGAAATGACCGTGGAATAATGTATCATACCAAAAATAATTTACTATTAAAATTGACGGTTTTCTAGGATTGAATTGCTAATGAATATACAAAAAAAGAAAAAAATATTTAGTATCACAACTACTGAATTAACACTTGGACACTGTGTTAGAATATAAGTTAGAATTGCTACTTCTTACTACAAGTAAATATCTATTACATTCTACTTTATGGTTCATCAAAACAAACTACAAAATCAGAAATCATTTTAAGAGGCTTTCAATCAAATAACTATCAATACGTAATTAATTTTATTTTACTAAGAAATAGCATGTCGTGTCGTGATGTTCACCTAAATTTTGAGCTCAATAACTTTAATATTCTAAAGGCTAAAAAATTAACCACCATCAGCTCAAATGCTTATAGAAAGGATACATAAGGTTCTACCACACTAAAAATGATTTTGCGTGACAGTTGTTATAATCGCTATTCATAGTAATTAAAAATTAACTTTTAATTGATTTATTGTGGTTTATTCTAGAAAAACATGAGCATCACCCTTTGCTTTATACTGTATTTTCTTATCAATATCACCCAACGAAGGCTAGTAAAAGTATATAACTTAGTAAGGTATAATAATTTTTGATTCTCCATGGCTAAAAAATCTTATCAAAATCTTTTACTTTCTTGAAATTTGGTAGTTTCGAATTAAATATAAAATAATAGGTGGGGGACCTTTTCTTGTTGTTCTTGTTTACTAACGCCTAGTTTATAGTCCAGCTTTCATGACGTTATCAAGGGAGGATAATGCAGAAATACATTTATAATTAAAATGAAACTTGAACTATAAATTAGGCATAACAAGTAATCCTTTTGGGCATAAATAAATTTTTCCCAAAATGTTATTTTGTCCATTTGGCCAATTTTTGTCTCTTATTTAGACATTTTTCGATTTTGACCTTAAGTAGATTTAACCATGTACCAACCCTAATCAATTTATTTAAACTAAAATTGAAAGATTTAAAAGTTTCTACAAAATTTTTATACATTTTTGGTATTGTCACGGTCAATTTTAACAGCACATTATATAGGGCTAATGCCATAGTGTGTGCTACAATTAGTATATTTTTTGGCCTGAATTTATCTTTAATTTCTACTGCAAACTCACTAATGAAAACGAGTCCACCTACCAGAAGTATAAAAAACACAACCACTATATTAGAATTCGAGAATTTCAACGGGCGCACATTTTGTGTACCTAGACAATGGCGACAATGTCTGAAGTCTCCTTCCTCAAGTCTTTGAAAATACCTATCCCAATAGTGATAGACCCCAGACTGGTCTATGTAGAGTAATCTGCTTGTGAAGTACGATTTTAATAATTTAAAATTTCCGTAAGTGGTCAAGGACATTCCTGTTGTTTTTTGAAAATCTTCAACTTTTCCGTAATACAAAGTTTTTCTTGGATGCGGTCCAGTGTAAAAATTCCAATGAGAATCATTAATAAACCAATGAAGATGTCTCTGTTTGTCAATATAAATAGAATTGTTACACTCGGAAATGAATTCCTGGGGAGTGACGACAGGAAATCGAGGATTTAGTATGTGACGTTTGTGAACTGTTTCATTCAGATGGTATAATTTCGACAATTGTTTTGTTGCTTTTGTTTTAATCCATCGCCAATGAGCAAAGTGCGTTTCCAAATTTAACAAATTGACAAAGCTTAATATTTCTGATACACTCCAATTATATGATGCCAATATAGTCGAGAGTTCGGTATCGTTAGAATATGTTTTATTAATTTTAATTATGGAACTACAATTATTGTACAGATCCAATGTAATCGTGTTACATTTCATGAACGACTTTAAATATACGTATTCATATAGGTTTTGCATGCTGAAGGTACCATATAGTGAAATGAAAGGTCGTAGGACCGGTTGAAACTAGATCACTGTGATTTACTAGATCATAAATCATTTCAATTCGTTAGGTGTTTCACAGATTAAATCTGTAATAACAATTCCCTTGTATCCATTTGTGAGTACTATGAACATTAAAAGAATTGGTCCAGTTACAAGTTTCAGCCACTGTAATAGTAATTTCTCATACCTTCTGGGTAGTGAATAACTGATTTCAATAATGTAAGCATATACAATTAAGGGAAACATCCAATATGGGTCGTTTTTTAAGTACAGCACAACTAATACAAAACAGACAGTAGCAAATGAAGAGACAAATAATGAAATCCACGTCTCCAGTTCAAAGGGACGAGTAAATGCTCGGAAATTGTGAGTGTCTTGCCCTAAAATGCTGCACGAAATGAAATTATAACTCTCCTCTGTTGTAGGAATGAAGAAACCTGGAATTTGTAAATTTCCTTGTGATACATCCATGTTTAAATTTATGAAAGAGCGACTTTGTCTTGAATGTCCGAATTTTACAGTAAAATTATGCATTCCGTTTAACAAAACACATCCAATGACTTGTTCAAATGTTACTTGGGATCTTTTGTCTATTCTCACTGGCGTTTGAGTCACATAAATGGCATTATAAAATTTGTTACCAGAAAACACTTCAAGAAAGAAAGATTCCATATTGATATTTCTTGTTGTCGATAGTGTGACAATATCACTCATTGCTTTCTTTAAAACAGTCCCAGACATATCAGAAACACTAAATCTTACAAGAATGTACGATTTTAGATCTGCAACGGGACATATAAAATAAATGGAATCTTTGTTTTCTATTACATGCAAATAGAACCTACGTCCGCCTAAGTCCATCACAAACATAGAAACATACTTTCGTGATAAAAACAGCAAAACATGAAGTAAATTTTTGAAAATTCGGTCTGTATTCTTCTTATACTTGAGTTGTTTTTCTTCTAATAAAATATGAATTGATGAATAATCATTAATGTTGTAAAAATTGTTTTCTGCACAAAATCTAGTAACAAGTGTATTCCTTTTCGGCAATATTGTCGGTCGAATGAGATTTGTTGGAATGCATTTGGTGAACAGCACTTGGGCTGGACTTTTATCGTTTAAATTTATTACAATGAAGGACAGGCAATTAAATCGAGAGAAAATGTACGGAGGGTAAAATATTTCCTTTTTCATAGAAAGACTGTTTTCTATGCAGTCTTTAGTTCCACACTTCCAAATTGTTTTTGAGTAGTTTGTTTCCAAGATGTCAAATCGTGTCACTGCATGTGGAGTTTTAATCGTTATGAACTCTTCGAAATATTGAGCAATTAATGCCTGTTGGTGATCCCATTTGTGAAATATTATATTGATGTAACAATCACTGTACAGATTCAACAATTGTTCCAATTTTTTTGCTTCCCCTTGCGAAATATTCTTAATCAATAAAATTATAAGGTATAAAAGACTATGTTCGAAATACATTTTAACTCTAGAGTTTATTATTAAATGCAAAAATATGTATATTTCTATTGATTTCAGGTAGTTTATATTATAATCTTAGGTATTCGGTATTATAGGTGAATGTTATGTTAAAAATCTGATTTCAACATTTACAACCTTATAATTTATCTTTAGTCACCAGATGGATTTTGTAATTGTAAGTCTCTAATCTTGGTATCCAATCGGAAACTAAACAGTGTATATATTATATTATAATATATTGTAAGGACTAGTATACAATCCAATCCAATGTATTTACTTGGCTTTCAGTAAAATTGATTCATTTATATTGCATTGGCCATTTGTTGATTAACATCTTTTTGCACGCCTTCTTATTGTTCTAATGCTTCTATTCTACCTCTTATCATTCTTAAATATTACATAAAGATTGGAACGACAAACAAAATATTTCTATCATTTTCGGCCGCTTTATGTAAAGAGTCTTGAGTTTATACAATGCATAATAATATTAAATACGTTCTCTCATTTTTCCCCTTATTGATAAGAAAAGAAGCCATTACATTTTTATTAACAGCCATTTATTTAGTACCAAATACAGTCAGACTTGACATTGATTTAGCACCGTAACAATGATTAAAATAATATTATTAGTCTCCCTAAAACTAGCGTTACAAAATATTTTACGGATTGAAGATGTAAAATACACATGAATACAGTTACAATAACAATTATTATTATTCCACACTTGATAAGATACCATCTACTAAATATATGTCATAGTTTTAAATATATTTGGTTAATTTAAATACATTGGCGTTTTAATTTATTTACATTTTATAATTATTTTCAATCTTTTGGACTTGTAGTTGTGAAATGCATTATTTAAAATGTTAATAAATTGTACTGATGCATTACGGAAGGAAACAGCCAAAATTTTTGGATTTAGTTTATGTCTATTTTCTACCAAAAATTCAAATACAAAGACTATTGAACCAAATAGAAAAATATAAAATACAATAGCTATATTCGAATTTGAAAACTTGAGAGGTCTAGGCTCTTCCTTATCTAGGCAATGACGACATTGTCTAAATGTTTCATCTTCAACTCTTTGGAAATATCTTTCCCAATGAAGATAGATTCCAGACTGATCTATATGAAATAATCTTCTTTTAAAGTAGAATGTTAATAATCTACATTTTTTAACTTCGAAAGTAAGACCTAGAGACATTTTTAAAAGTTCATCTTTTCCAAAGTACAATTTATTTTTTGGATGCACTCCAGTAGGATAATTCCAATTAGAATCATTAATAAACCAATGTAGATATCTCTGTTTGTCAACCCGACCGAAAATGTGTCACCAGAAACACACAGAGAATTTCGGCAGAAAGATTGCACAAGAAAATTCGGACCGAACTCAGCAGACAAAGTGCAGCAGCAATTTTCCGGCTCGCAAAACAAAAAAGTTCGCTCTGCTGATTTTTTCACCAGAAAAGTGCCAGCAGAAGCAAAAACATACCATTGACAGGACTCGAACTCCTGTGTGCTGCTTTTGCTGTTTCTGTTCCTATCTTACTAACCTGTGTTTATACCAATATGCCACTACGCCATTTCTGAAAGAAGTGGACATTTTGGTTGCTTAAATGCAGTATACCTGAAGATGCAGACCTTACTTAGGACTTAGAAAACTTAACATGCGTATTATTTCTACGCATTATTACTAAATGTGGCTGCATATTCTAACGACTTAACTGTTCTAAATACGTAATTGTTTATTACGTATTATTCATAAATAAGTCAACCTTTTTAAAATGTCAGATGAGGTCAACTTCTAATGATCCCCACCCAATCATTTGATAGCTGATTTTATCATTTTTCGTAAGCATGTCAGCATTAAAAGAATGGTGCTACACTGGGATTAGCAGAAATATATTTAAAAGACTGTTAATAATTGTTTCATTGAAATTTTTCAATTGGGTTTGCATACGGTTGACCTCATTTGTCATTAAAATAGCGCCTGATTAAACCCTCAAAAGAAGACAAGAATGAACTTTATTATGAAGTAACAAATACTAAAAATACTTAAATACTAAATAGTAGAGGTAAATACTATAGTACTAAATTAATTATTGGCCAGCATTGCAGATTACTCGTTTTTCAGTGCCAGCGAGAGAAATCACGCATAAAACACCTAAAGATAGTTAACAGAACTATTATTTTTATCATAAGTCCACTGTTCTGCTGAATCCTGTGAGTTTCTGTTAGTGATTTGTCAGCAGACATTTTCACCGCATGACAGCGGATGTCTGAGCGGGGAAATGTCAGCAGAAGAATTCGATCAGAGTTTTGAGCGTGAAAATGTCAACTGACATTTTCACGGGAACACTCACAGACGAATTCTGCGGTATTAAGTTGGTAGCTGTTCGGCAGACATAATCTTTGTCAATAGTTCAACAGAAGTCTGATGAAAGGAATTAACACCAACAGCATTCTGTTGAACATTTTCGGTCGGGAATATAAATAGAATAGTTACACTGCGAAATATAATTCTGAGGAGTTACGATGGGATATCGGGGATTAATTATATGCCTTTTATGGAGTGTTTTATTTAATCGAGACAATTTCGAAAACCGCTTTGTCGTATTTAGTTTTATTCCTGGTAAGAATGAATTTTCGATTTGTTTTTCTACAGCGGCAACAAATTTTAAAGAGCTGCTACCTGCAGAGTCTAAAGTCATATTGAATGCTTTGAAAATTGTAAATATATCGGTTCTGTCAAAGGATAAAGATTTATTTGCCTTGATATTTTTATTTTTTAACTTGCACGCCAAGTATGGAGAGAAATCTTGAGAGAATAAGCTTGCATTTTTGTTTAGCTTCAGTTTATTTAAACATCCTAAATCTAAAAGGAAATCATAAACTTTATCTGCAAATAAAAAACCATTATTGGCATGGAATTCTGTTAGTCCAGTGGAAATAAGATAATCATGATCAATTAGATCATAAATTGATTCAATTCTTTGTACCGGCGGCTCGTTAATTAGATCAGTAATGACAATTCCTTTATAGCCATTTGTCAACACAATGAGCATTAACAAAAGTGGGGCAAGCACCAATTTCAACCAAATTAACTTGACATACCTTCTAGGCAAAGAATAGCTGACTTCGATAGTGTAAGCGTAAACAATTAAAGGAAAAACTGGATAAGGGTCATTCTTTAAGTAAAGCACGACCAAAACAAAGCTAATAATAAGAGATAAGACAATCAAAATTGAAATCCACGTTCCCAAATCAAATGAACGAGTAAATTCTCGGAAGTTGTGCGTGTTTTGTCCCAAAATACTGCAGGAAATGAAATTGTAACTTTCTTCTGATGTTGGAATATAAAATTTAGGATCTTCGGGACTTTTAATACGTATAAGAGCCTCTAAAGACTTGTCCAGTGTTAAAATCATACTAATCAAAGGATATTTTCTATAATCATTGATTTCGAAGACGATAGTATGGTTGGTTATACCTTCCAAAAATAAAGATCCCATGGTCTGTTCCATTGTTACAATTCTTTCTTTATGGCGTGTTTTTCCTGGCGGTGACGGATGAAAAAGGTTGGTCTCAAAAAATTTGCCAGGTGTAACTTTCAGTATAAAAAACTTTGAAGTGCCAATCGCATTGATTATGGAATTCGTTGCAAAACTTCTTAATTTTTCTCTTGTTTTGGTAATAGACGTATTTAATTTTTTAATAATACAATAAAATTTTCCCTCGAAATAAGGGACGGGGTAAATAAAATAAATAAGGTCATCGTCTTCTATTGCATGTAAATAGACTTCTTTATAGCTGAAGTCCATCGCGGTATGCAAAAATAGATATGAAGGTGCAGACAAATCCAAAATGTATTGCAAGTTAGTTAGAAATTGATTCAATTCCATTTTCGATTCGAGATATCTAACGCTTACTAAAAAATGGACGGATGAATATTCTTCAAAGTTATAGAGTCCCATTTCACGGAGAAAATTATATCCCTCGTCCTGTTTATGAAATGATGGCGAAATCAAATTTATGGATATGTAATTGGTGAAGAGCACTTGAACAATATTTTTAGCATCCAAATTTAAGATAATATGTGAGATACAGTTGAAACGGGAGAAAAAATTTGGCGGAGAGAATATTTCCTTTTTCATAGAAAAACGTTTACTTGCACATTTTGTAGTTTTGCAGTTAGTAATAATTTGTGTATAATTTTCTTCCAGAATATCAAATCTTGTTACAGCATATGGAATCGGAGTACTTGTGAGCTCATGCAAATATTTTGCGATATTATTTTCTTGTTTGGAGTTCCATTTATGAAAAATTATGTTAATATAACAATGCCTTTCAATATTGAGCAAGTATTTTAACTTCCTGCTTTTTGGAACTCCAGCAAGTGACAAAAGATTATTTGCAATGATGTACAAAAGTATTGATCGAAACAACATTTTACAAATGGAAATATTAAATTCTGATTGAAAATGATAATTCTTATATTGCTGGAAATTGAGCATCAATATTTTTCTACTGCATCTGCATATCCGGAATTCGGATTACTATTGTCAATTTCAATCAAGTTGAATAAAATGGCTACATAGATAATGGGAAAGTCAATAAGAGTTAAAGTAGAGGACATCTATGACTCACATTATACTAGAGTAGACGAGTTCCTTAAAGTTGAGTCCACAACAGTTATAATATACCACTTTTCTTAGACAAGAGAAATTCTAGGTGAAGGCAGAA
Organism: Tomocerus qinae; assembly: GCA_020055645.1. Taxonomy (NCBI): domain Eukaryota; kingdom Metazoa; phylum Arthropoda; class Collembola; order Entomobryomorpha; family Tomoceridae; genus Tomocerus; species Tomocerus qinae. The sequence goes on from CM034546.1 coordinate 65,469,027, forward strand.
AAGCCAAATGTAATACAACAGTTTAGTCCAGCAAGCCGAGGTGTAAGGGTCTCCAAAAGTGAAGGGCTCTACCTTAATACTCTGTATGCATTCACTGTTTGTAATTCATCGTTAAGATAAGTAAATACTGCATAATCAAATAGTAATTTCCCGTTTTATTAACGTGTCGTCCTTCTGAAGTTTGGTATGCAATAATTGCTGCAAATTACTCTGTGTATTGTGTTTAAGTATAAGTTATCTACATCCGGCTCTGGGCTAAACGGGTTGAGGGTAACTGTACCACATTCGGTATTCAGTTTCTGGCCCTCTTATTTTGGTGTAGATTTATCTACACAATTACGGTTTTCTGGCTACCATAATAAAGCCATGAACCTTGTCAATGTGCTACTATTACAATAGTAATAATATTTATTACATATTATTACCTAAAAAGTGCTACTAGTTATTTGTTATTATTATTTTTGTGATTGGACTATTCTTGGACTAACTAGTTAAATACGTGCTAAACAAATAAATATTTAAGGGACTCTTCTGTGTTGAACTCTGTGAGTAGTTTTACTATTATTACTACATCTATCACTATACATTCTGAGCTCTGTGTCTACTCAAAAATGGATGAAGATTGCTTGTCAAAATGTACCCTATGCTTGGATGATGTTAATGGAGGAGTACGCTGTGGATTTTGCAATAATATATATCATCACAGCTGCGCACCAGGTTTTGTCAAAAATTTCTCTAACTATTTTTGGGTATGTGACGAATGTAAATTAGCAAATATTTCCATATCTTCTCTTCATTCTCGTTTACTCTCTCTAGAAAATAAATTTAAAAATCTAGATAAAAATGATTCTGAGGATGTTTCTGAACAACTTGATATTATGACTAACGATATTAGTACAAATTCGAAAAAAATTTTGAAACTAGAACAAAAACATGAGACTGAATCACGTAAGTATAACACGATAGTTAGAGGGCTAGACTTGTCATCCACAATAAGAGAGTACATACCTGCACATGAAATAGCTGACATTTTACACGTACTTAATTGTAATATAGGGTGTGTAAAGGATATACTTGTGCTTACACATAATAAAAACAGTGTAATTAAGCTTACATTTACAAGCTTAACGGAACGCAGAAAGGTCCTTTTATCATCATACAAACTCAAAGGTCATTCTAAGTACGGTCATATTTATATCAACCCAGACCTTTCTAAACAACAAATAATTGATAACAAGGTCCAGAGGAATGGTAAAATTAGACATAGCAACAAATCTGTTAATTATAGTAAAAATAACATAACTACTGACACAAATTATGAATCTGTACCTTCCACTTCTAAAGTTAACTATGAAAATACCACTCAAATAGACATTGTAAACTCACCAATAGTTGCTGTTAACGATAAGAACATCACCATGCGTAAGAAGTCTAACCTTTTTCAACAAAGTCAAACTCCACAGACTTATCCATAGCACACATAAATGTTCGAGCACTACAAAATAAAATATTCCTTGTCTCATTGTTAATTAATGACTATGATATTGATATTTTATGTGTCAGCGAAACCTTCCTTAATGAGCTTATAATCCCTCTTAATATACCAAGTTATACCTTCTATCGCAATGACAGACAATCTATTCATAAAAATGGTGGTGGTGGAGTTGGAATTTTTGTAAATGATATGTATAAATGTACTCCGTATAACTTTAAGTGCTTACCTGACCTTATTATAAATCCTAATGTTGAATATCTAGCCCTTGTTGTACAACACAAGTTCAATAAATCTTTCATTGTCCTTGTTATATACCGTGCCCCTGATTATTCTAAAGAGTGTATTAGTAATGACATGTCTAGTTTTGACCATATATTCTCGGAACTTTGCTCGTTAAATAAGGCAATCTTTATCCATGGTGATTTTAACTTAAAGTATACCCCAGTTTATGATAAGTTTCAACACATACTAGATAGCTACAATCTAAAGCAATATGTAAATGTCCCAACTAGGAAAGAATCTATTCTTGACCTCTTTATTAGTAATGAAGATCGATTTGTTAATACAGTAAAGATATCGGATCCATATGTATCTGATCATAAATTAGTGACATCCACCATCAGAATACATAAGGAAAAGCGTTCTAAAACTACTACTACCTTTCGTAACTATAAAACCATAAATTTTAATGTACTAGCTGAAAATGTAGTTGATACTGAATTTAATTCAGAGAATTGTCCTGATATAGAGTCTAGGGTTTCTTCTTTCTGTGATAAGATAGTAAATATTTATGATAATGTTGCTCCAGTAGTTACGAAGTCTTTTATTAAATACCCAAAAAAATTGTCCTTGTCTGAAGCCACTCTCAAATGTAAAGTACTTAGAGATAAAGCCTATAAACTTCAGTGTAAACTACCAACTAGTGATAATATTAATAATTACATAGCACTTAAGAAACAGTTTAAAGCACTAGTACATACTGACACGAATAAATATGTAAACAATACAATAGAAAAGCTAGGGCCAACTAAAGGTATTAAAGCATTAGTTGATATTAAACCAAAAAATAATAATAAAGTTACACTACCAGCTAATGATATCAATAATTACTTTATCAGTATTAGTACTTATAATCCTACTTATACTTACCCACACATGCCGGATATGTTTAATGATGTTTCAAATGTTCAAAGTGAATTTATAGTAACAACCATAAATGCTACTTGTTTATTCAAAGCATGGCACTGCCTCAAAAACACTAAAGGTACATTGTGTGATGGTATGGGAATATCATCTATCATGTTAAATTATATGATATCCTCTCCTAATGTTTATCTAGAATTACTAGACATTATCAATGAATGCTTAAGTAGTGGATCCATACCTGATACCCTTAAAGTTTCAAAGATACTACCCTCTCCTAAACTACCTATTGTAACATTGCCTAAAGACCTACGTCCAATTAGCAATCAAACTCTCTTATTGAAGTTAATGGAAAAATGTGTATGTATTAAGTTAACTGAATATCTTAATGATAACGATGTACTATGTAAGCAACAATTTGGGTTTAGGTCTAAACACTCTACAGTTCATGCACAAATAGCATTAACGGACTTTTTATATGATAACATTGATAATGGAAATGTGTGTCTTTTATTATCGCTAGATTTAAGTAAAGCATTCGATAAGGTGTGTAGAAAACTTTTATTAAATAAGTTACAATTTTATGGTATTGATCCGCACTGGTTTTCCTCTTATCTTGAAAATAGAGGACAATTTGTTTTTGTAGATAATGACAACATTTCAGAGATAGGTTACACAACTTTAGGGGTCCCTCAAGGCAGTATATTAGGACCTGTTATATTCTCGTTGTATATTAATGACCTACCTTTAGTGAGAAGAAACAGCTTAAGTATTTTATTTGCTGACGACACTTCCATGGCTATTGCCGGACCTCCAAACAATATAGCAGCACTTCTTCGTACAATTGAACAGGATATGCTGAGTGTATTAGATTGGATGGTCAGCAATAGGATGGAATTAAATGTAGACAAAACACAATTTATGGTTATTGGTAGACCCCATGTTGTTAGCTCATTGGGGGCTCTTAGTTTTACTGTTAATAACATAACTGTGAAATCTGTTGATAAAATTAAATGTTTAGGTTTACTAATTGACTCGAGTCTACAATGGACTCTTGAAACTAGTAATATAAATCGTAGGTGTAATTCGATAATCTGGTCTATGTATCCCTTGCAGCCTTATATATCCATCGTAAACCGTAAAGCTATTGTAAACGAGAACTTAATGCCAATTATTAGATATATGTGTGCTGTATGGGGGACTGCTCCAAAATTTAATATTAATCTTTTAGAAAAGCTCGTAAGACGACTAGGTCGTTTTGTACTAGGATACGGCAAGTATGATTCTGTGAAATTAGATATTACTGAACAACTAAAATGGTTATTCCCAAATAATCTATACAAGTTGGAAGTACTTAAGCTTACATATAATATGTATAACAACACATGCCCTCCCTACTTTTCTAAATACCTTGATATTGATAATGTTAACACTATTACTACAAGGGCCAATACTTTTGCACGACCACAGTATGTAGGAAAATCCGAAATATTTAAACGAACTTTTAAATACACTAGTATTAATTTATGGTATAGCCTACCTGAAGATGTACGTAATTCCACTAGTATAGTTAGCTTTAAGAAAAATGTGAAAAGGTTCTTGCTACATAAACAATCTGAAGAGTGTATTCCAATTGAAAGTGCCCTTAACTACTCTTGTATTGAAGAGGTAGCTATGGGATTAATTTAATACTATAACCAACTTTTAAAAAAAATGTGTTCTATTTGACTGTCTACTACTAAACATTGTATTTGTAATACTATTATAGTATTTAACCTGCTTGTATCCTGGTATTATAACGACCTTCATTGAAGGGCAATATCTTGTAATGAAATAAATAAATAGCTTCAACAAATTACATCGGAAAAGCGAATTAGATATGTATTTTGGTCATCCAATGTCTTATTTTTGCCACGTAATTATTCCATTTCCATGTTAGATATTTCCAGGTCTTTTTAAGCGGTGTGTTAAGTTTCTTCTTCTGTATTCAACTTCCATACAAAAATCCCCACTTTTTCAGTAAGTAAGCAAAAGATAGCTAAGTATGACTTCGGAGTTCTATTTCATTCCGTTTGGTGGAATGACTAAAGTACACACTGTACAGAAATTGAAATGTAGAACTTCTTCCACAATTTAGTTCATCTAATAAAATAGAAACTCCATTAATGGTTATAGATAATAATATGTAATTAGTTCAATGGCAAAGTACGTAATATCAATTAAGCAGATTTATTATCGTAATAATTCCGTATACAAAATATAGATACATACATTATACATACGACATAGGAACAATTAATTTTATATATATTTAGTAATGACTTATATTTCTTTTCTATTTGTGGTTCGTAAGATAGGTAACAAAATCAGAAAACATCGTTGTAAAAGGTTTTATTAATCAACTAATTATACATTACTAACTTTATTTTGTTATAAAATAGCACGATATTTCTTCTTGGCTTAACCACTTAAATACTACCAATCTGCGGCGCAGATGCCTATAAAGAAGAATTTTACAAGAATATGCTAAAAGCATTATTATAAGAAATGGGGCTTTGCGCGACGGTTATTCCTAGCAATATGAATTAAATACTAATTTAATTTATAGTGGAGGCTGTATAATTGTATAGAAACATGAGAAATTTATCTTTTGCTTTATACTTTATTTGATTATGTCTATTGGTTATGACATTAACTTATTCCTATCACGAAGGATATGATAGTGAAAATTTTCTATAAACGAAGCATAACCGTAGAACCTAATACTATAACAAGGTGATACTTGGTACAAATGTAATTATTTCGTCCTGAAAAAAGCATAGTAAGACCCAAGTAGAAACTGTCATAGCCAGGAAGGATGCATGGATGGTTAGTTATGTGGTGAAGTGAACGGAAATTAATTCTCTAGGCTCTCTGGTAATTATCCTTACTGATATTGATCTTTTGCTTAAATCATAATTAACTACATTCGCATTCGTATATCGCCTTACAAAGTTATACTATAGACTATAGTATGACTTTGTAATTAATATGGTATATATGGCATTTATGGTAAGTATGTGTCTCCATTTTTAACTACCTCAAACAAAAGCAATGTCGTCCCTTAACGAAGAAAAAAGCCTCTGTCCACTTTCAGATTGGTGCAGAAGATAGCCTAGTATCGGTTAACGTTAACAAACTATTTCCTAAGCATTTTGAAATGCCCTAGTTATGTAAATTCTGTTGTCTTTAATGCAAATGTTGAAATGTTGTGAATATTTGTGTATTCAATCACAACTAACAGCTTCGTGCTGAAAGGGTGTACCCTGAACATTGTAACTTTCTCCGTAGAGAAATATGGCCTCCGATAACATGTAGCACAAAGCACAAACCACATAAAATATCTTCATGATAATAATATTATGTAGCTGCTCTAAACTTCGCGTTTAACCCTCTCGCTAATTCGCTAATATCGCTAACTACACTTACACCCCATTCTAAATTTCCTACCGTGGTGTGTCATTTGTTTTTGTTCAAAATTATTTTTACAAATTGAAGGACGAGAAGAGTCTCCCATTATTTGAGTAGAAGATGGAAGACCACAGTCAACAAATGACATCTGCCCCATTTTTAGAAGATTTTAAACAATCCAATGAAGGTAACTCAGGAAATAAGCCCTTTTTTAATTCCCGATCCTATCCTAACTCCTATGTACTACATAAATAATTTCAAATTACTTTTAGTGGGAACAGCGTCTCGGATGTAGTCAATCCCATCCGAGACGCAGTTCCCACCAAAAATAATTTCAAATTATTCGTGTATAGTACATAGGAGATGGAATAGGATCGGAAATACAAAAGGGGGCTTATTAAATTCAATTAATGATTGTAGGATTATGTCTTCTAGTCAAGGGCGTATCTAAAAACCAAAATGAGCTTAAACAAATGAGCAGATTTTTCGTATGTATAAAACTACTTTTTGTCAATTTTTGAGAATTATGTAGTGTGTTTTTAGAAATTTAAGGGGGTGCTTAAGCACCCTAGCATCCCCCCTAAATACGTCCTTGCTTCTAGTGGATTTAGGACTCAACATTAGTAAGTTCTTAGTATATCTGTGCCTGATAGATGCTGCACTGAAGTAGATGTGAATGTATAATTGTTTCACTCTCATATTGATCTCTTTGTATTCGAAAGACAATAGATCGTATTATGTTGCATTACAGTGGACCTCCCACGTTGATTTGCTCGACTAGAAGTTTGCGCTGAAGTTAAGCCTTTGTATTGCAATTGCAACATAATATATTATGATCCATTGTCTTTCGAATACAAAGAGATTAACGTGAGTGAGAGTGAAACTATGATAAAGAATCAATGTACATTTTACAGTGCAGTAGTGCATTATCTAGGGAACACAGAACTATTAAGCAGGGCCGCAGCCAGAAAAAAATTTCGGAGGGGGCCCGACAAATAAGAAAAATTTTTGGGTTTTTTAAGGCAAAATTTCTTTTCTTTTCTTCGATTTCGGGGGGGGGGGCGGGATCCCCCTGCCCCCCCTGGAAGCGGAAGTACTAAGAGTTTAGTTGTATTAAAAGTTGCATAGGGATCCCCAAATCAGCTAGGAAACTTATAATCCTTCCTACAATCGTTAATTTTCATGGAGTTCTAAGATACTATTACTAGGTCTTGTAATTTGGAATTAATTAGTCGTATGGCAATTTTCTGGGTAAGACGGTAAATGTATAGATTGTTTATTTTATTATGGAAGTACAAATCAGAATAACCCATTTTTATCCTCTCAAATCATTTCAGAACTCGGTGTGAGTGTGAGGTCAGAAGAAACAATGAGAGCATTGAGAATGGCATTAGCCAATGCTGGATCTGAATTGAAACAAGAATTGCAAAAATCCCAGGCTGAAAATGCAATTCTGAAGGGTCAAAATCAGAAAATATTTAACTTAATAAATGAACATTTGGAAGCCAGCCACTTAAACAATGAAGCTAAGCAACTACTGGAACATATCTTTAACATATTAGATTCGCCTAGCAGTACTGAAATAGCAACTAATTTAGAAGAAGAATTTACTATTAATGGAATGGATGCCGAAGCCAATTCGGAAAATCATATTGAAGGTATTTATAAATATATCATTGCTGAAATTCATGAAAAAATACTAATTTATTTAACTCAGAGATTATATTCATTGTAAATTTTGCTTTTTATAAATTTTAAGACTCTGACCAACAAGAAATGCAGTTTAAATTCACCACTCCTCCAGAATGCTCGGATGCTGACATTTCAAATGGTTTTTTATTACTTTTATTATCTCTTTTCATTTCAGGCACGTATTTAGTAATTTGTTGAAAGGGGTGCATGCAAATAGTAATAGTTTCATACTATTACATTTTCTGGCAAAGCGACAAATTTTAGTCTCCTTTTTTCAAAACATCCTCTTTTTCTCCGATTTTGGATGTTGCTACGCCTCCATTTAGATACGTGCCTGGCTAACCTATTTTCATTTTTATAGTAGGTATACTTATTCCGTATTAAAATAAATATTTGATAATTCAAATTTAACGATTTATAGTTTTCAACCCAGTTGCACCTCGTGATGAAAAGGACCAACAAAATCAAATCAGAGGGGACTGTAAGAAACAAGAGGGTAAAGATCGCAGCACAGAAGTATCTATAGTTAAATCCAAGGATGGGGTCAATGGCAAAAATAAGCTGTGTAATAACAATTTAACTGACTGCAATTTTTGTGGGAAAGCGTTCAAAAATTTTGGACGGTTGGCAGAGCATATGAGAATGCACACGCAAGAAAAACCTTTTAAGTGTAACAAATGCAACATATGGCTTTCTCAACATTTAAAGCGACATTATTTAAGAATCCATAGCGAGGAGAAACCTTACCAATGTGACTTTTGTCATAGATCATTTAACCAAAGAAATCACTTAAACGAACATCTACGTATTCACGCAGGGGAAAAGCCTTACCAATGTGACTTTTGTCATAAATCATTTAACCGAAGAAGTCACTTAACTGATCATCTACGTATTCACACAGGTGAAAAGCCTTACCAATGTGACTTTTGTCATAAATCATTTAACCGAAGAAGTGACTTAACAGATCATCTACGTATTCACACAGGAGAAAAGCCTTATAAGTGCAATCTATGTGACCAATCATTTTCCGGCCGAAATTTTTTAAAGCGTCATATAAATAGCCACACAGGTGAAAAGCCTTATAAATGTAGTCAGTGTGGTAAATCATTTTCCCAACAAGGAAATTTAAAGACTCATGCTCGACTTCATGAAGGGGAAAAGCTTTTTAAGTGTACTGTATGCAGCAAGTCATTTTCTCAACGAGGCAATTTAAACACTCATATGCGTTGTCATAGTGGAGAAAAGCCTTATCAGTGCAATCTTTGTGACAAATCATTTGTCCAGCAAACCCATTTAAACAACCACATGCATACCAACAACGGAGAGAAACCCCACAAGTGTAACTTGTGTGATAAATCATACGGCCAAAGAAGTTCGTTAGACGTTCATTTACGCAGACACAATGGTGAGAAACCTTATACTTGTAATCTTTGTAATAAATCATTCTTTACCGGAGGAAAATTAAACAATCATATACGTGCTCATAATGGAGAAAGATATTAAGAATGTGACATATGTGACAAATCATATTCTGAGCGAAGGATATTCTGGCAAAGCATTATAAACTTGGCCACAGTGACTTTACAGAAATGAGTAATAGATAGTGACTTACCCTATATTCTTGCGGCATTTTTTTGTTTACAAAACATGTAATAATAATATTATGATTTGATTATACTATGCATTTTGTAAAAGCTTATGTAAGTATAATTAAACTCAAGCTTCAAAGGAATTTCTTGCAAAAAGTCACTACAGCCTCAATTGTAAGTAATGAATTTCAATTAATTCTGTATTTAACCTTGTAAGTTTTAAGTAAAAATTAAAATATAACGTAATATTTATGATGTACTATAGTAATATATTTTTAAATAATTTACAACATTGTTGCGACACTAGATGATATTATAATTTAATAAAATTCGTTGATATGCCTTTCATAAGACAAAAATGACATTGATAGAAAAATTAACTAACGCATATAATGATGATACTTTTTAAAATCAAAAAACATATCCCAGTAGTGACATATTCTTTTGGGAAATGCAAATATTACTAAAATATACTTTGTCTAGACCAATAACACTCAAAAGTAATTTTTATTTTACATTGTCTTAATTTTGCTTTCTTCAATAACCATAGTATCCCGGCATGTATTGGGTAATTGGGTACGTGAGGTCATTCATACGTCTAGGACCTGGCTTTGAGTACAGATTTGGATGGGGTTTCACAAATGAAAAAAGTGAATTTTGTTTTTTTGCTGAAGTTAGAGCAATCGTGTTTCAGTAATAATCGATATAATTACCTACATCGAAATACAGATAATTCCCAGGCATGGGAATTATATAGAAGTTAAGCAGCCAGTGAAACATTATTTCTTCGGTCTAAACTAAAGGTATTTATTGAGGTGGCAAAGAAATACAGGAGCCGGGAATCACCGGAGGTGCGGAATTACCTTCGCTTGTAGTGGTATGGCATTAAGCTTGCGTAGATTAACTAATGCTGGAATACAAGCATGTAATACAACAATTGCTTCAATTTAATAAGTACAAATATCAATTGGTAGTATTGGTATTTGTGCATTTAGTACAGTAAGTATATCTGTACTAAGGAAAAGTAGCAAAAGCATTATTGGCATTGAAAAATAGAATAGTTACAGTCTACAACAACTCCTAGTAAAACGAGGACCTAGTGCATATTATACCTCTGAAGTTAGAGGAATATACCATGTAGAGTTATCTATAAATATAGGGAGCTCTGTTGTCTCAATGTTCTGCATTTTGAATCTGATGCATAGTTTAAATAAATCCACACTCAATAATGCTGAGAATTTCAGAAATCTCACTCCAGCAGAGCTGCGCGAGTAAATGCTATTTCCCATTTTTTGCGCCCAGTTAAGTTATTTTAAAATATAGTAAGTTCTCTGTTTGCAATCATTGTTGTAATAATCACTTTATTTATATAATGTACAGAAGTATTAATATTATGAGTCAATAAGTACTGTTTTCAGTCTCACTCAGGTAATATTCAATTGCAAAGAATACATTTATAGGATGTAAGCTGTCATCAATTATTCCAACAAAATACGTTTGTTATACTATTTATTGTATTTATATTACAAATAAGTTACAATATAGTTACAATTACAATGTTGAGTCTATATCTGTACAACTAATAAAATCAATGTTGTCGAACAAGTTTTGTATATTACAACATAAATTTTCGTTAATTTTTAATGATTAAAACAAAATACAAAAATACATACTTATACATTCTCTTTGCCTTTTCAGTTGAAGCACAGTCAATAAATTATTATTATTATGGACATAAATTATTTAGTGTAGCAACATGTCCTTATTACAACTACCAACCAATAATTTTTGCTGACTGGAAAATATTTTTTGATATTTTAGAGAAATAACTTCATGTAATTCTCCAACCCGCTATATGGAATGGATTTGCCTTTCCCATCCTCAAACAAGTAACATTCAGATCTTTTGTCAACCAATTGTGAAAACTCCGAATTGCGGAAATTGTCTTGGTCAGCCCACATAATTTTCCCAATTGCAAATTGTGTATAAGATTGTTGCAAAATACTTAGAAGGATATCAGTAGGAACGGAAGGAAGACGTCGATTGGGTCTCAGTTCCATGATAGAAATATAAAGATTGTCAGTTGCGAATTTTGTCAGAATAGTTTGAATTGACTGCCAAGAATAATTTAGTAAATGTAGCGAGGTTAATTGCCTCTCTAATCTATCCCCGATAATTCTAATGCCATCCAATTTCACTTTTTGTACAAATTGTGGTAGATTGTCTAAGTCAAACTCTAAATTACGGCCTAAAACATTTTGTAGACTAATAGCAACCAAATTGGGACAATTTTTAAATACGGGCAATAAAGGGAGCAAAGTTCCGTTGGAAGTGGGACAAGTAATACACTTTAAGTTGGGTAAGAAAATGTTCTGCTGATCTGTTTCTGATAGTAAAGTGAAATTAAGACTTTCTACTTGTTCGGACAGAAAATTGACTTTCATTTCAGCAGAACTCATTTTGATATTTTTTATTTTGGGTTTGTCGTTCAATTTCCAATAGTAGCTAATGGCAGAAAGATGTACACTTTCTAATTCGATGCCTGGGGGAAAGAATAAGGAGGTTCTCTCGTTATATTTATTGAAATTGTATGACCCATCAAAATGAATTTTTTTTGCATTTCGGAAATCAATAAAATCGTTCAGTCTCACATCGCCCATTTGATCTCCATTTGGACGAGAGAAAGAAACCGAGTCCAAGCTAATTATTTCAGGTTGAATTCTAATGCATTGCTCAGGAATGACCAAAACGCAGGAATTCAAATCCAGATATCTAACACGTCTCAGACTGTTCACGGATAAAATTATTTGGGTGTAGGTACCGTAGAACAAAGAACCTCTGATCTTCAAGCGCATGATATTTGTACCAATAAAATTGTCAATATTGCAACTGTGCACTTTACCATCTTCGTCCACAAGATCTACATACGATAATTCCAATGACGTCATCATTCCAGAATTTAAACGAAAGAAATTTGTAAAATTTGACAAGGAACAAGTAATCATTGTCTCGAACACGAAATTGTGGCATGGCACACTGTTCATTGGAAAATCTGACGAAAACTTGTCTAGTGACCGCTTTTCTGGATACATTTTAAATTCTATTTTAACTCGCTTCCTCAATAGTGGATCAGTCAGCTCTTCCCAATACTTGCACACTTGGCGACAACTTTTTAAAGAAGACAAGTCCAGCATCTCAAAAATTAATCTCAGTATCTGTAATAACAAAAATACATTAATGTATAAGATTTTAAAGGTAATTAAGGTAAGTACTAGACTAGACGAAGTTATTATATAGATTACAAATGTCATTAAAAATGTTTTAAAATATTATTTTTAGCCTGGCATTTGTTCCAATTACAATTGATTAGACTAATAGTAGAATTACTTGATTGAAATAATTCATCTATATAGTATTTATGTAAATACATTAAGATTATTTGAAAATTAAAAATTAGTTAATCATTCAGATGAAACATTTCAATACATAAAGCCTTATACAGTAATATTTAGTTCATATATTGCAACATTGCAAGAGATAAATGATAATATTATCCACTCGTTTTAATCATTCGTTGGAATTTGATAACATTCCTTACGTTTGCATAACGCATCTAAATTAACATTAGATAATAATTGGAACAAATAGAAAAATGAAACATACCAAATGATTTCTTGCAAGAGGATGACAATGTGCTTGTTCCACATCGTTGGAAAGACAATCCCCGAAATATGTAAATAGTTTTCCTTCCATTTGTGTTATTCTAGACTCCAACACTTGTATCTCTTTGCTATATTCACAAATAATAACAAATAAGTGATAAGAATATAGAATAGAATATTAATTTATTATCTAACTATATGATAAGATTATCTATATTATTCTATATCGAGTTTTAACTAAACAATTAAATCAAAAAAATTTATGATAATAACTTAGTAAAAATATTACCAATTTGGCTGTGAACTTCCATTTCCGTGAGAAGAAGGGGTATCAGCATTTTCAATTGATTTCTTTGCGTTGGATGTTAACCCTTTAAATTCTTCAATTGAGTCTCTCAACTCATTCACTAATTCCGCAAGTGTATTGCTGAATTTCATTTTCTTCAAGCAACTTAATTATACTTTATTAGAAAACACAAAGTAGTAGTAAACCTTGAGTGGTTAAATAAATGCAGCAGGAGAAGATGAAACTTCACACGCACGGTGAATGACTGAACCAATACTACATACTACAACTACGAAAAGGTCCGACTCCATGCTAAATTTATTTTTAAAAGGGTCAACAGAATTCTAACAATAGATATTTTTCTTTATTTCTACGACGCTCGTTTCTTAAGCCCTATTCTATGTAGCTGTGGGTTCTTTATTTAGATCAGGAAAGCCAAAGTACTAAATGTGAGGTACTAGCACGTAGTCCTACTGGAGTTAAAAGCATTATGAGTACAATTACCAAAAGTAGTACCTTTCTTTCTACAAATTTCTTGTAAGCATAAATATATTTATTTAGTATTTATTATATAATAGTAAGTTATGTATCTACCTATAAATATATTTCTAAATATATACTTTCCACAATTTATTTCTTGGTTACTACGTAAATCATTTTACTCATGATACTACGGATGCTATTTTACGAAATGTAATTTTACCCAACATAAGTAAGGCACTTCCATGCTACACTAATCGTATTGTTCTAAAAACCGGTACATGTAATTCAACTTGAAACTTGTACTATAAAGGAATAACACGTATTTTAACGGTCATGTTTCATCTCGGTCTTGGAAAAACAAAATACTTTGTACACTACGGGGAAATAGTGTCCAAAAAGGTTTGCCGAGCTTAAAAATAGTAGAGATGTTAATTATCGAATGCAGACCAGTTAACTACAACTGTAGTTGTAGTTGTTCCTTCCTAGAAATTATTACCTATATTTATTTGTCCGTTAATATTGGTTTGGTTGTTTTGCTTAACAAATAAAGCTACATAAGCTTATGAAAAGTTACTTCCATGAAGTCGACTTAAGGGGAATTTCCAAGAATACTTTATGCCTGTTGCAAGATCTGAAATACATACAGGCCTGATCGAAAATTCCAGAAAAATTACGCTTCCTATTTGCTCTTAATCAGCTTTAGTAAAAAATTAGTAAATATTGAAAATGAGGATACTTTTATTTGACAATGATTGTGTACACGTTTCGTTTGAAACCCATAATCGAGTTTTAATACAATTAATTATTGTTGACCTGGAAAATATCATTTGGGACTCCGACTCCAAATTTTGCCTGTTAACTTAATACGGTTTTACACTATAGTGGCGAAATGTAATGTTTTAAACTGCTTCAAAAAATATTTAATTCAGATAGTCATGTATTTTAATGACTTGATTGTTAAGTTATTAAGAGTTCAATTTTCTGCCATTTATGTTCTTGCTTGAAATATATAGTAGAACCACAACGATTTCCAGAAGTAGAAAATATGGTTTTACATTACAAGGTGAGGAATTAGAATCAATTATTGTTTATTTGGAAGTCATTTGTCTGTGTATGTGTGTTCATTATTTAATGCAAAAGACAGTGGAGTTTGTTTCATAATTAAAATAATTTCGAAAATTTAAAACGCTTGAAATTTAGAAAATATTTGGAGGTATCGAAATAAGTACATAAAAGTTTTATGTGCTTATTCCGGCAAAGGATATTATACAACAACTAATTATTTTGTATTTCCTGCAGCAAACAAAAAATGAATATATTGCGCTATTTATTTCCTTTATTTATACAAATTTCAAGATAATCAAGAACGAAGATTTGTTCCGTGACAACAATGACGCGGCGTATCCAAGAACAATAAATCATCAATATAATGAGGAATTCCTTCCGCCATGCGCCACTATGAAATATGCATGTCATGTTGCATGCCAGTGTGAGTTTCCAAAGAATCATAAGCAGATAAAATTGAACTTGGATATTAGTGAATGGGACTATGAGCCACTGCGTCCCGTGATCAAATATAATTACTTTTATAGATAACGTTTACATAACTACCGTATGTATGTATAACTTCCGAAGAATTGTTAATGATTTGCTTTTGCTTGCATCATTGATTGACTTGTAACTTGCATATAATATGACGCATGTTCTTATCACTTCTGATTTGTGAGTACTATATATACAGATCACCATCATATGCACATTTCATTCTCCTTTCAGAACTGTTTTGTAAAATTACAAAATATTTTTATACTTTTATATTTATACATTCATTCTATTATTCTGATTTTGAATATTAATTATAGAATGGAGCAGTGTCAGAAAGACCACATACGACGAAACCTGATTAAACTCATAAACAGAACGTCTAATCTCCCTGTTCTGCTTGCTTCATTATACTCTAGAGAAATAATTTCTAAGTCTACCAAACAAATCATCGTAAGTTTCGTTCAATTTCCTCTTTGTACGTTTATTTACTATTTGGTATCATTTCTGGACCATAAGATTTAATAATCTTCAAACATTTTTATCGCAAAATATATCGTATTTATGCCATTTGTTCCCTGGGTAGCCATATACCTACTTATTTAGCTATTAGCTTATTATTTTCTGATGTTGAACCATTAGACTGCTGAGAGCTTATTCTGGCGTGGTTGTAACTTTAGTTGTCGTACTATAGTTTGTTATTTTTACTGGATAACTTTTTGCTTAACAGGTTATCTGGAACGGTTGCCCCTACAGGTCAAATGTAGTACACTGTAATCAGCATTGTAAACCATGATAACCAAAATACTTTCCATTTTTAGCCAGAACCTAAAAAGCTTCTCAGATATAAATCAGACTATAATGGGTTAAAAATCTAAGGTGATATTCTGAGACACTTGGTTGCAAGCTTGCAAGTACCAACTTACAATAAGTGGTTAGTGTAACATTAAACTGTGTGTTACGCGTTATACGTTAACTTGGTATACGTTAATTCGATAACCATGGTAAAAAGCTTACAACCAAATTTGCATCCAAATTAGAAGAAATATTCAGAATAACAGTTTTATTTAGGTTATGCAATTGCAAAGCCAGCAGAACTTTGATTGTAATTTTAATCCTACAACCAAAATT
This sequence comes from Tomocerus qinae, assembly GCA_020055645.1. Taxonomy (NCBI): domain Eukaryota; kingdom Metazoa; phylum Arthropoda; class Collembola; order Entomobryomorpha; family Tomoceridae; genus Tomocerus; species Tomocerus qinae. The sequence goes on from CM034546.1 coordinate 65,485,500, forward strand.
TAAGTGGAAGACGTAATAATCATAGATCCCTGTAAATCACTGACTGACACCTAAATCTCATGACTGACTTGAGATATCATTTTATGATTTATTTCACTGCCATAATATTAATATACTTGTCGTATTTATAGGAAAGCTATCCAGACGAGTGTTCAAAAGGTTTCGAGCTTTACACTGAACTGATGAAAACAACTAAATACAATGAGATTATCGAATCCTTGATCGAAACAGAGAATCCTAAGGCTGCAGCTATTCTTCTGACGCCTGTACCTATAACTGCCTAGAACATACAGCTGTAGTGAAAACTGGAAGATATTTATTAATTTGCTAACTGACTCACTCAACTGCCTTAAATTATTGATATATGTAATATAATATGTAATGAAGTAATAATATATGATGTAATAGCAATGAAATATGTAACGAACTCAAATTAGTAACTTAGATTTATAACAACAATTTATAATAAATTGACACGATATTGAGACAGTTGTCTCACTTGCCTCGAAAGTCGAAACCTAAATTATATTTATTGACAGTACCTGCTGATCTCCAGTCAAACTAATTCTATCTGTAAACTGACACATAAATGTTAAGTACATTTACCTAAGTTTAAAGAGTAAAAGTTAAAATAAACAGCTTCAAAATTAGTCGTTGAAAATAAAACTTAATAATATTGATGGTTGACTTCGATGCATTACATCGAAGTCAACGACGCGAATACATAATGAAATAAATCTCAATTTGTAATAATAATTTCGAATCATTGAATTTGTTATTTACAAAATCGTTTGCTTAAAAAATATTTTGTATATACAACTCCTTAAATACACATTACCTACATAATTGTATTTACTAAAACTTCTACATTAAAACAGTCATAAGATTTATAAATTACAATAAAAGTGCCCAATTATTAAAGTAACGATTCATTGTTGAAATACATCTACACGGACATTGAAAACCACGTTGTATTTGCAATCCAAGAGTTTTTTTAGGCACACCAGTAAGAAAAATATAATCTTTAATTATATGAAGAGAGTTATTTTAAGGAAATAATTTCATGAAATCCTCCAATTCGTTATCTGGAATGGATTTTCCTTTTCTGTCCTCAAACAAGTAACATTCAGATCTTTTATCGACTAGTTGTGAAAATTCGGAATTGAGGAAATTGTCTTGATGAAGCCACATAATTTTGCCAATAGCAAACTTTTTATACGGTTGTTGTAAAATACTCGAAAGAATGTCGGTAGGCACAGGGAGAAGTCGTCGATTGGGTCTCAACTGCATCAACGATACGTAAAGATTGTCAGTGGTGAGTTTGGTCAGAATAGTTTGGATTGATTGTAAAGAATAATTTAGCAAATGCACCGAGGTCAATTGTCTATCAAAATTATTCCCAATAATTCTAATACCGTCCAATTTAACTTTTTCTACATACTGCGGGAGCAGATTTAAATCACATTCTAACATACCGTCTAATACATCACGTAGACTTACAGCTACCAAATTTGGACAGTCTTTAAACAGTGGCAACGTTGTGAGTAAATTTTGAATGTCACGAGAAAGAATCAAACATTTCAAGTTAGGCAGAAAAATGTTTTGTTGGTTTATCTCAGCCACAGTTGTGAAATCCAGAGATTCAACTTCTTCTGATAAAAAGTCGATATTCAATTCGGCCGAGCTCATTTTGATGGTTTTTATTTTGGGTTTGTTAGTCAATGTGTAAGTATAGTTGATAGCGGTTAGATTGACTCTTTCTATTTCAACATCTGGAGGGAATTCAATAGAAGCTCTCTCATTATAGGCACCAAAATTGTAGGATCCATCAAAATCTATATTCTTTATTCTGTGGAAATCAATGAAATCGTTCAGCTGCAAATTTTCGATATGATCTCCATTTTCACGTGTAAAAGAGACGGAGTCAAAATTAATTTCTTTAGGCTCAATTCTAATGCAATCTTCAGGTACTACTAAAATGCATGATTTCAAATGCAATGTTTCAATACTTCTCAATCCATTCACTGATACAATAAATTGAGTATCATGACTAGAATAACATGAACCGCTGATCTTCAAACTCACGATATTAGGACCGAAAAGACTTCCAATGTTATAACTGTGTACTGTACCATCTTCATCTTTAAGTTGAGTATGTGACATTTCTAGCGACGTCATCATTTCGGAATTAAACCGAAGAAAATTAGTAAATGATTTCGAAGAACATTTACAGAATGATTCGAATACAAAATTATTGCACGACACAGCGTTCACAGAAAAATCCGATGAAAACTTTTCAAAGGATTTGATTTCAGAGTATCCGATGAATGCAATTTTTACTCGCTTTCTGAATATTGGATCACTAAGTTCTTCCCAGTATTTGCACACTTGGCGACAGCCTTTCAAAGTTGGTAAGTCCATCATTTCAAAAATATATTTCAACAACTGTAATAGAAATAATTATTTCGTTTTAAACATAAATATTATCCATTATCTCTGTACTTTGCCATTTCTGGCTATTACATATACGATTTATTATAAACTGCTCATCATCAATTAATAATAAATATAAGGGTTAAAAATTGGACTGTTACACAACTGCATGAAGAACTTATTAGGGCACAACTAGCTTTATGTAGAAATTTTTAGTTAAAATATCGCTTTCCAATTTTTTGCTCTCTGATGTAATGAGTAGGGAAACATTCTTAGCCCTCCATTCTGACGCAGTAAATAATTAAATTGATGTTTCATTATTATGAACATACCAAATGATTTCTGGCTAAATGATGAGAATCTGTTTGGTCCACCTCTTTGCTAATATTTTCTCCGAAATGTGTATATAATTTTTCTTCCAGTATTTTCAGTTTTGCTTCTAACGCTTCAATATTGCTACTTATTTAATAAAAATAATTATTATTAATCATTATACTTTTTATTGCATTCAATTAACCAAATCTTGACCTAATGCAAAACTCATATAATTAGTAAACGCAAAATAAGTAAATACAAAAATTACTTACCACCCTGCCTGCTGTTCTCGCTCATTTTCAGCTCCGTTTTCCTGCAGGGATTTTCCCGTATCATGTTCAACAGAGGATTTCTTTACTTCATTTGTTATCCCTTTAAACTCTTCTATCAAGTCCTTGAGCTCATTTACTAATTCCGTGACTGTGTTCTTGTATTTCCTTTTCATTCTTTACCAGACAACACGATTTTACCGTTGAAATTTGGGAGTTTTGAATACTAAAAAAATAATTACCAAAAATTAACTACCACACAGTGGTTATAAGTAAATTAACAGAATATAAGGTACCAAACCGAACTATAAACTAATCCAGCCTGCGTCAAATAATATTTCATTAATTTTGAAATTGAATATGAATAAAATATATTTTGTATTTTGACTTTGTACTTATTTGTTGATGATGGAGGCAAATGACGGTTTCAATTTTCTCCTTGTTACCGAAATTTTCTGAAGTATGTTACACAGCAGGTGACAGGTAAGTCTCTTTGTCATTTGTATAACTTTCACTTTTTAACAAGGAAATTTTGTCAATAATTCTGTCACTCTTCTTTGTTTCTTTTGTTCTTCTTAACTTTGCAAATGTAAAGATTTTCAAAGGATCAACTTTGGCGGTAGGGCCGCACAACAACTCAACGCAGTTGAGACTTATCATGGAAAGATGTGAAAGTGAGACTGAACTAACAATGCCCCATGGCGATGCCGAGCGAAAATATAATTATAATATAAAGTTATAATTATATTATAATTATATTATTATAATATAATATATATTATAAGTTTGAAATTTGATAACCCTTTTTTTACAATTTAATGACGAATAAAATTAAGGTGCACGACATGACCATGTAAATAAATATTGCACAAACTTTTTATTAAAATATAATAAGAAGGAAAGCATCTTGGCACTAATAGGGCAATAAAAGAATTCAAAAATCAAAAAAAGTCACTTGCTAGTTATGAAAAATATTCTTTCGCTTATGAAGGTGAAGACATAACGGTGTCTTGTCTTGGTTAGACGTTGCACTAGTCACTAGATAGTAGTGTAAAGCCTTGAATGCAATTGGAAATATGCGAAACTGAAATAATGACTGAGTTTTGATTACTCAACGAAAAACTGTGTCCAGCATGTCCTGAGTTTCAAAATGTACTAAAAATATTCATCAGTCATTAAATTTACAACGCACAACTAGTAGAGCAGAATTCAATACATTTGTGATTTCCTGGTCTGATCCGTTACTCCACCCACTTGGCTTCAAGAAATAGAAATAACAAATTGTTATAGTCAAAAATAGTAGGTCATCAGATTCAAATCAGCAGCAGAGGTTATGTTAGTAAGACTAACTTATAGCTTTCGAACCCATGACTACGAATTGTGCATTAGAAAACTTTTGTCCGGAAATAAAAGCTATATATCATCAGTTAATCAATATTAAATGAAATTCACACACAATTACAACTTTTTTGTTTTGAAATTGCGGTTTTAATTTTTCTTCTTAGCATCAAATGATATATTTTTCGGTTAATAACCTAAACTATTTTATAGTATTAAATAAAAATGGCCATTGAACGCCAATGGTAGTGGGACAAGTGAGATGATCGGATCGTTACTCTAGTATCCCGCTTCGATTAGATAATCTCCAAGTTTCTCAACTACCCTTGCTGCATTTCCAGGTTGTTGCTGTCCGTTGTAAACTCCAATAATAACGGCTACGAATGAAATCAAATTTGTGTGGTTAGAATTGGAAGTTGATTAACAGGGGTACTACGTATAATTAAATTTGACCCCATGCTTAAAAAATATTTAAAGTATTTTAATATACTTAAATTAGATTACATATATATACTCAAAAATCCAATGTATCTAACTATCATTTAACTAAAGTCGAAACGATGAAATTTTCTCGTTTTTCTTACAAATGCCCATTAAGTATAACTGAATCATACGAAGATAATTAGCAACCATGGCAATTTCAACTAATAATGGCATAATATAGGCGTATAGCTATGAATTAACTAGGTCTCAAAAATTCCACACTTACTGCAATTTAAGGCTATATTTCAAAACATTCTTTTGATCAAATTAGATGCGGCTGGATGACATCTATCAGTAGATTTTAACCCAACATCGCACTCAGGGCATTAAAAAAAGGCTCCTTCCTTTTTGCCTTTTAGGTTGCCTATTTCCCCAGCAAATTTAGCAAAAAGGTTCCTTTTTGCCCAGAAAAATTAGCAAAAAGTCTACTTTTTACCTTTTTTGCTTCTTGGTTATTTAAAATAAAATAAATTGAAAGAATGTTATACGTCATAAAAGTTATGGAACATCTCCAAATGCAATCATAATACATCTTCACATGTAGCAAATCCCACAGCTAAAGGGAAAAAAGTCTCAAAAGGGTAAAAAATGACAAAAAGGTTCCTTTTCGCTTTTTGCTAGGCAAAAGGCAACCTAATTAATGCCCTGTTCGCATTTCATACATCTGTTTATTAGTTACCATTTTAAGTAACCGCTCGAGCGATATCATAGCTGATCGATAGTAATGTTGACTTACTTTGTAGAGTCTTGACCAAAACAACTCCTGCACCATATTGCTTCCCATAAATAGATCGATCGTCTTGCTTAATTCCCAAATATTTGACTGAATTAACAGTAACTCCATTTGCAAACACTGCCGATGGTATCTTAAATAGTTCAACGATTCTTTTTCCTTCCCCAGCTTTGAGCTAATTGGAAATAGTAAGTCATGACATTCGCAATTTATTCCCATTGCTGTGCTTCAAAATTAATGTTTACTAATGATGATATCAGTTTTTATCTCACCGAGAAACCAGGAGTTGCAGCCCAGATGCCCCCATCCAGACCTATAATCATACCCTTTTCGATGTGGCCAGTGCCAACTAGCTGGTCGTCCACATAAGATTGCCAGCTCCATCCGGATACAGTCTATTACATTCAAATCCCATGTATTAAGCAATTCTAAAATAAAATAAAAAACAAAAACTTACCTACCTTTACCGAGACGAGACCCAGAATTGCTGCAATTGTACAAAATGTCTTCATTTTTACAACTATGGTAGAAATTTTTCAACTTTGTCTTTTATTATCGCTTGTTGAACTTCGTATGGCATTAAAATTACAATAATTGTCTCCCCTTTATATAGGTACTAAAAGACTTGCATAAATTTTATCAAAAACCACTACTATAGCATAACGATAGTATTGTTAATTGACTCCATTAATCGCCAGTAAACAATTAAATACAGATTAAATATAGTATTTTCCATGCACTTACAATTATATTTACCACGACTAATCATCGTTTACTTTACATAAATTATATAGCTGTTTAAATGTCTTACCTTGACATTGACATTAAATGCGTACTCGTTGTTGACATTGAAAGGCCTTTTTTATTTACGTTTGTACTGAAAAATAAAAACTCGTCATGAGCATGCTGCTATATTTTATGGATACATCTTGTATGGGTACAACTCAAATGATGGCTCTATAGGTTCCATTAATAAAGCTCATTTCTTTGGTTTGTAACTATTTGTAAGCGAACAAGCAAAATGAATCTTAATTTATTTTATAAAGTCTGTTCTGCATCTTAATTTTTGATTTCATCAAAGCAGCTCAATGCACCAAAAAGCCATGGCATAGAAATTGTGATTTCAATTTGTATGTTAACAATACATACTTATATATTTTTTTGACAGGAATCTTGGTTTTAAATCAAAATTCACAACCGTGGTTAGTGGCTACATCGGATTATAATGATAAGGAAATACTCTTTTGGCGACATGGATACCAATGGTATGATACCAATGGTATGATACCAATGGTATGATACCAATGGTATGCAGGTATTCCACACCCACATGCCCACATCCAATAATTTCCGCTGTGTTGATGTTTTGATGAATCCAAGTAAATCCTTTATTGAATTTAATGAAGTTTTTAATGAAGAAACCAATATTCTCTATTACGAGTATAATATTATTAGTATATAACATACAAGGTACAAAAATAAATCCTTTCCTTATTAGGATCGAAGCTTTGCTTAGTATCCTTATGAATTTGTCGCCGTCACTCTGCCGATCGTCTGGTCGTCCGATCGTCCACTATTGGCAAGGAGCAAGTATATCTTTGCAGTGGCATAACTTATTTCAAATCTGTTTTTTGGATATGGTAGCAAATGTATTCAGGAGCAACCAGTTATCATTAGAATTTAAATTTGATGCATCCCCTGGTTTGTGGAAGTTATATAAATACAGAAGGTGAGGCAGAGAGTAGTAGTACAGCAGGTGAGACAGACAGCGTAGTAGCATAGAGGACTGTGGATGAGCTGTGCTATCCAAGAGACTACACACCGCGCTGGTTATAACATGCTCTGTAACTGCGGGTAGACAAATGCAATATAAAATAGCTTCTCCTTAGTGCAACGATTAGTTGAATACAATTTTCGTTTCATTGCAACAATATTGTCACTGCATTGTAACCCAAAAGTGAAAATTGGCTAAAGAAGAGGATTTTTGTCCATTGTGATTAGTTAAATACAAATTGAAACATTTTATCGTAAAAATTGTCAAAATAAAATGGAAATGGTTTTCCATCTTCACTTCATTATAAATACACATGTGGGATTCATCAGTGGTGAGTGCAGTTAACTACAATTATCACAAATCATTATTTAGGTATTGTTTAAATCACAATACTATATTCAATTTGCATTGCAATCCAAAAAATTATTAATCGGGTATAATCCTAATCGTGACCCTCGATTCTTTCCAGCTTTACAGTCACCTGGTGCGGAATTGATTGAATTTTGCATGCTGACACTCACATGGTGAATTTTCATTAATTGGAATAAACATTTTACCATGGAATCTACAGTGAAATCAAGGAAGATAGATATAGTAGGTTAACCTGGAAGAATAATAGTGTGGATGGGACGAGAACAGTAGCGTAGCGGAGGTGCAACACCGACATTTCCAAATAGAATTAAAATCTTGGCAGTTGACAGGAGAATTAATTGGCCCCTCCTACTATATAATATCTATCTCATTGACTCACATTATTGGAGTATCCATATAAGTTTGAACAATAAGATTGAAGAACAATAAAACCGATAAGAAAATGTAATAGACGAGTTCGCGTTTCAGTGAGCACGAACAATAGGCGAGTCGCGCATCAATTGTTCATGCTCACTGAAGCGCGAACTCGTCTATCATATTTTCTTATCGGTTTTATTGTTCTTCAATCTTATTGTCCAAACTTATATGAATACTCTAATACCAATACCATTAACTCCCGCCCAGACTGTTGGACCAAAGACTCTCCTACTATAACCCTAGATTTTAGATGGCGTAGTGAGTGGAATCTACAAAGTCAACAAGATATTACTATTTAGGTATTGTTTAAGTCACGTTACTATATTGAATTTGCATTTCCAGCTGACTTGCCGAATGCATCTCTACTCATTATTAAATGGCATATTCCACTCTTTCCAGCTTTACAGTCTACTAGGAATTGAATTGAGTTCTGCATGTTGACACATGGTGAAGAATTGAAGTTCACTATTTGGAGTAAACATTTTATCGTGGAATCTACAAAATCGACAAGATATCACTATTTAGCTTGGTGTTAATTGACTCCTGAAGGTCGGATATTCATGACTACCAGCAGTTTGATCTGGGACAGGAATGGGATTCCGGAATGGGACTAATTCAAAAGAAAGTCCCATATAAAAGTTCAAACTCTTTTATTTCTTATAGACTTATAGATAAACTTCTTATAGACTTTCTCTACAGAACCCTGCTGATACGGGCAGGGGAAGGGGCGGGAATCTGTCTATTTGCCTTGATTCTAATGATAACTGATTTTGGCTGAATACATGTGCTATCATATGCAAAAAGCAGATTTGAAACAAGTTATGTCGTTCCAATAATATGCGTGCATTTTATTATCGAAGGACAACCAGAAGACCACCAGAATTTATTTTTAAATCTCCCACTTCGATCCTGCGTATACGCCTGTTGCCAACAGTTTATTAAACATTAATTTCCGATAGCTTTATCAATGCACCCCTGCACCTTTTTGTAAGTGAGTGAGTGTATGGTCACAATAATTTTCGAATAGATTAAGATAACTCAATGAAACTTTCAGAATATGCTCTAAAGGACAATAAAAACCAACGAGTTCGAGAATGGGGTGGATATGACCTTTCACCTGGGAGTAATCAATTGTTTTCTTCCTCGTCATTAGTATTAGAAGTTTAAAGTTAGGATACGATTATATTCTACTCTACCGATGCTATTTTACAACGTTTACCACGGTTGACTAGTATAGAATAGTTGTGTATTGTATAAGTTATAACAGAAGGCAATTAGCTAAACCAAGAATCTCCATAGTGGCGATTAAATATTGGCCCTTAAGGTATCTATATAATATATACGCAATATGGAATCTCAGGTGGTATGATTATGAATGGTATCGAAAATTGGGCCACGCATATTTACAGCTTTGTCGAAAATAATTACATAGGATTCCATTGCTAGCAAAAGATATTTATGAAATATAAAATGCCGGAGCTATTGAATTCTAGTGTTTACGTATTTGATAAGGGAAATGAAAATGGAACCTACAGAAAAGGACTCGCTTTAATAGATCTACGGCTGAAGCTGCTAATAAATTATGAATGTCCACCTGAATCACCTGAATTGTTCGACATTGATAACATAAACTTTGTCAAGCATTTTGGTTTCGTTGTTATTATTGGCATTGGCATCTTCGGATTGAGTGTTTGAGGCAACTGAAGAAACATAAATTGAAATACCTTTTTCACATAAGTTCTTTGGCGACTGTCACTCCGATTTAAAGAAAGAGCCAGAAATTGCCACGTACGATTTGAGCCAATGGAAGACGAGGAGGAGAGTGCTACGCGGCTTTCGAGAAGGGACGCAATGAGGAAGAAAGAAAAGCAAGCAGACCGCAACGAGAGAGCAGAGAGAGAGGACGTTCATTTTGATATTCCACAATAATCTTGATCAATTTTAAAGTCTAATTTGTGATTCTGATTTACTGTCGAATAAACGAGATTAATAGAGAACCCGACACTGTTATTAGTAAAGTTAGCATAGTCTGAAATATTGCAAATTCATATCGAACAGAAAACTGAAATCCCAAGAGGGGATAGAACTGTAGTTAGTTGTCAGGCAAGGTTCAGGCATCAGCATACAGTCAGTTTCATGGTCCTTCGTAGTCGAATTTTGAACAGTTCTTTGGAGCAGTGACATTTGTTTTTGTGATATCAAGACTTTGACTTCCTTTCAAAATACGGTGACAGCTAGATGGCTGAAAGAGAAAGTAGACGACTTAAGGGCTTGAAGCCCGAATTTGGGTACCTGTCGACGACGGTGGAAAAGAAAACCGTCAAAGGTCAAGAATGGACAAGACATACGAAAAGAGTTGAAAGTGAACAATCAAGTAGTTCATCATCACTCATCGACCTGAACAGTGTTACAACACACGATGCCGAAAGCTGGTTGCAGAAGCCTCCAGTCTCTCCAAAAGATCAAAGGTCAGTCCGGACCACTTCATCCATGGCTAGTCAAAAGCGGTTTGAGCTGGAAATAACGGCAAAATTACGAGAAACTCAGCGACGAATGGAAGCCGAATTTCTTCGCAATAAAATGGAACGAGAACGAGAATTGGCTCGTCAGAAAATAGAACGAGAACAAGAATTAGCTCGTCAAAATGTTGAACGTGAGCAGGAACTGTCCCGTCAACGAGCAGAACAGGAAGAAGAATTAGCGCGACTTGAATTGAAGCACAAAATGGAAGAAGCTGAATTCAATGGTGAGTTAGAATTATTACGACTCCTGGAAGAAAAAGAAAATTCTCAGTATCTAGGAAGTGACGATGACGAGGAACGCAACGTACTATCCAAGATATTCGACAAGCCCGAAATGGATTGGACTGAGAGGAACGGGAACGCAAAAGTCGACCCACTAAAAACTTCTGTGGTAAATCCAACAACTAAAAAATTTAATTATGAACCAAATTTTGAAGCTATTGACTCCAAAAATGAAAATACATGCGAACCGAATATTGAACCGAAGACGGAATCGATCACAGAAATGTCAGCTTTAACAGCAGCAATTACTGGTGCCTTCAATAGTATTGCTCTCGCGAACCAGACCAAGTTACCGACGACGCTTCCCGACATGGACACTTGGATGGCTAGACAAACATCACAGCGGAAGCTTACGCCTTTCTTTGGTGAACCCGAAGAGTGGCCAAATTTCAGCATTGAATTTAATGAAGTATCATCTCGCTGCAAATGGACAAATGGTGAGAAAATGTCGAAACTTAAAGAAGCTTTGAAAGGAGAAGCAAAATCGCAAGTTCAAAGTTTATTTAGTGTTGCGGACAATGTTGACAAAATAATGGAAACCCTCGAAATGTGCTTTGGGAGACCCGATCAAATTATTAAGAGCCTTATCTCCAAAGCAAGAAGTACTCCGAATCCAAAGGAGGACAAGCCAGACACCATAATAAAGTTTTCTACTGCGGTGAATAATTTGGTGACTACTGTAGGTACGTTAAATAAAAACAGTCATTTATCTAATCCCCAGTTAATCGAAGAATTGGTAGATAAACTCCCGCCATCGTACAAAATGGAATGGGGTTTGTTTATTTCCGACAAGCAAGATGAACCGAGTCTATTGGATCTGAATGAACGGCTGAGAAAGTGGGCCAAGGCGGCTAGTTTTATCAGCACACCTGTGAAGACACCAGAAAATAAGACGCGACAAAGTGAAAAGTGGGATACGGAAAGAAAGCCAAATAAGCCCAAATCAACAAATAAAGTACAGTGGAAGGATCCCGTGCTTACCACAATGGACTCAGAATTGAAGAAAGAAGAGACAGACACAGGTTGTTTATTTTGTAAAAAATTTAATCATGAATTAAAAAACTGTAGTCTATTCAAAAAAGAAACCAACAATCAGAAGTGGGCGTGGGTGACTGAAAACAAGCTATGTTTCTCCTGCCTTAGTCCGGGGCATAGAACAGCTGATTGTGATTCGAAAAGGATCTGTGGTATCGACGATTGCAAGAGCTACCACCATCGCCAATTGCATAAAAAGATTACTAAAAAACCACAGGAACAGACTGAAGTCAACCTCAACGGACATACAGATGAAAACAAATTAGGCGGTAAAAAGAAGATAATTTTGAAAGTACTCCCTGTTATTCTGAAAGGACCAAGAGGAGAAGTTTCAACATTTGCCTTACTGGATGATGCATCGACCGTCACCCTAGTGAACTCGAAATTAGCTAAGAGTATCGGAGCAGTCGGCCCAGAAGTACCCTTAGATCTAAAATGGATTGTAGCTGGATCAGCTAATCACAAATCCCATCAAGTGAAAATAGCAATTAGTGACATTGACAAGAATGAGACATTTTATTTGAATGATGTGCGAACAGTGGACAACTTGGATCTCCCAGTACAGTCATTTAATGCAAAGGAGTTTTCCAAGAAGTGGAATTACATTCGGAAGGCTACAGCTGCCAGTCTTGTGAACGCAAAACCCATGATATTAATTGGACAGAACTATCCGGATTTAATAGTGTCAAGAGAAATTATTGAAGGTCCACCGACAGCACCGATAGTGTCCAGAACGAAACTAGGTTGGGTAGCACACGGAAATAATAGTGCGACTCAAGGTGACAAGAATCCAGAAGTTAATTTCCATATATTTCAAGAGGATAGTGGATTGAACTCTCTCCATGAAATAGTGAAGCAATCATTCAACACTGACGCCTTCGGAGTGAAAGCTCTCATGAACGAACCGAAAGGCAAAGAACATTTGAGAGCAGAAAAAATTATGCAAGATACGACACGAAGAGTTGGGACTCATTTCGAAACTGGATTGTTGTGGAAAAAGGATAATGTTAAATTTCCTTCTAGCTACGCCTACGCCTTAAACCGACTACGAAACGTTGAGAAGCAAATGAGCCGAAAGCCGGAGTTTGCAGCCCAGTACACTCAACAGATGAACGACTATATAAGCAAAGGGTATGCTAGAAAACTTTCACCTGATGAATCCAAATTGGAAACTGAACGGACGTGGTACCTACCCCACTTTGGAGTTACGAATGTGAATAAACCTGGAAAGATACGGATGGTTTTCGACGCAGCAGCGAAAGTAAGCGGTGTTTCTTTAAATGATGAACTAATGAAAGGTCCAGATTTACTTTCTCCATTAGTATCTGTGCTGCTAAACTTCCGTATTAAGAAGATTGGATTCTCCGCCGATATTCGGGAGATGTTCCACCAAGTTGGTATACGAAAAGAAGACAGAAACTCTCAAAGATTTCTATGGAGAGATATGGATAGCAGTAAACCTCCAGAAGTTTTTGAGATGGAAGTAATGACGTTTGGGGCTGCATGTTCTCCATCCCTAGCGCAATACATTAAGAACAGGAATGCTGAGGAAAGCAAAGCAGAATTTCCGGAAGCTGCACAAGCTATTATTGAAAGACACTATGTGGATGATTACCTCGATAGTGCCAACAGTGAAGAAGATGCTACAAAATTGATAAAAGATGTGATCACTGTGCAGAGTCGTGGCGGATTTGACCTACGAAATTGGATGTGCAGTAGTCGACAAGTGTTAGCTGAACTACCTGCCGAAATTATATGCCCTGGAGGAAGAAACCTTCAGCCTAAAGACGACATGCCCATTGAAAGAGTACTTGGCTTGTACTGGGACCCCAATTCGGACAATTTTGCTTTCACTTGTAATTTCAAGAAAGTGAAAGGTGAAATTCTACGAGGGGAGAAACGACCGACAAAGAGAGAAGTTCTTCAACTTGTTTCTTCAATTTACGACCCACTTGGCTTCATTGCTAATTTTACTGTGAAGTCAAGAATTCTCCTACAGCAAATCTGGCGATCCGGAATTGGCTGGGACGACGAAGTTTCAAATGACGTATTTGAAAAATGGATGTTATGGCTAAACGAACTTCAAGGAATTACAAATGTTCAAATTCCCCGTTGTTATACTCTACTATTAAACCAACCGGAAGAAGTACAACTTCACATCTTTGCAGACGCCAGTGAAGAAGCTTTTGCCGCCATAGCCTTCCTGAGAGTAAGCAAAATGAATAAAATTGAAACATCATTTGTTATGTCCAAATGTCGTGTAGCTCCTTTACGACCTTTATCGATGCCGCGATTGGAGCTGCAAGCTGCAGTGATGGCCAGCAGGCTCGGAGTTACCCTGCAAGAAACTCTTGACGTCAAAATTGACATAATCCATTATTGGAGCGATTCGATGACAGTTCTGTGCTGGCTAAGATCCGATGCCAGAAACTACAAACCGTTTGTAGCCCACAGACTTGGAGAGATCGACGAAAATTCGAAGATTGAAAATTGGCATTGGGTGCCAACCAAGATGAATGTGGCAGACGATGCCACTCGAGCCGACAAGGAGTGTGACCTTTCTGGGGAAAGTAGATGGTATTTAGGGCCGCCCTTTCTAAAATTGCAAGAGTCGGAGTGGCCACGTGAAGAAATTAAAATTAATCAAGTAGAGAAAATTGGAGAATATTTGGTTCTCGTTGTTAACAATCCCGCTGTAGTGAAAGTAATCGAAGTAGAAAATTTCTCGTCTTGGAATAGATTAACACGAGTGACTGCATGGGTGAATCGCTATATTTACAATCTGAAATGCAAAAAGCCAGATCGTAATCTTGGAGAGTGCTTATCTCCGCAAGAAATCGAAGATTCAACTTTGGATCTCGTCCGATTAGCGCAGAAAGAATCTTTCGGGGAAGAAATTGAATTGTTGAAGAAATGCAAACCAATCCCTGTAAGCAGCCGCATTTACAAACTTTCGCCGATGCTTGATGATGGAGGAATTTTAAGAATAAAAGGAAGAATCCAACGTTCAAGTGAATTATCTCACTTTACGAAGAATCCTATTATGTTGGATGCTAAGAATGCTTTTACGTGTTTGCTAATTCAGCACTATCATGAGAAAGCTGGTCATGCTGGAATGGAAATGGTCGCCAACGAACTGCGACAGAAATTCCACATTCTGAAATTGAGAAATGCTGTAAGATCAACCTGGAGAAATTGTCAGCAATGCAAAATAAATAAAGCCCAGCCCAAACCACCTCAGATGGGATTGCTGCCAGCCTGCCGTGTGAATAAACAGACAAGACCCTTTATGGAAACGGGAGTTGACTATTTTGGCCCGATTGAAATAGTGGTTGGACGACACCACGAAAAAAGATACGGCGTTTTATTTACGTGTATGGCCACCAGAGCCATTCATTTGGAAATTGCTGCGTCGCTATCAACCGATTCTGCAATAATGGCTTTACGTCGATTTATTGCTAGACGAGGATGTCCACGGAAGCTTTTTAGCGACAATGGAACTAACTTCCGTGGTGCGGACCTGGAGTTACGTGAAGAATTAGCCAAACTCGATCAAGAAAAAATAACTGATACGATGACGACTGCTGGAGTGGAGTGGAAATTCATACCCCCCTCTTCCCCTCACATGGGTGGGGCCTGGGAAAGGAAAGTGAAATCAGTGAAAGTTGCGTTGAAAGCAACTTTAAACTGCAGATATCCGAAGGAAGAAGTTCTTCAAACTTTGATGGCTGAAGCCGAAAATATGGTGAATAGTCATCCGTTAACCAGAGTTTCAGATGACCCATTTGATGATGAGTGCTTGACTCCCAACCATTTTCTTATTGGTACGTCAAGCAATGCGCCAATACCTGGAATTTTTGAAGAGAAAGATCTTTGTCTCCGCAAACAATGGAAAACAGCGCAATGTCTTGCCGACATGTTTTGGAGACGCTGGCTAAAGGAGTTCCTGCCAACTTTGACTTGCCGCAAGAAATGGCATATGAAAACAGATCCAGTAAAAGTTGGAGACCTAGTTTTTATTGCGGACGGCAATGCACCACGAAACCAGTGGCCCAGAGGACGCATAACTGAAATATTTCCTGGAGAAGATGGAATTACGCGTGCTGTTGACATACAGACAGTCTCCGGAAAGTTTCGTCGACCCGTGACAAAGATTTGTATACTTGATGTAGACCAGACTGAGACCCTAAAGGCTGTGGATTTACCGCGACAGCAACTTCCACTAAAGGGAGCTTTAAAGAAGAAATCGGAGACAGAAGTAGATGTTGGTCGAACCCGGATTCAACCACCGAGGGGAGTGTCACTCCGATTTAAAGAAAGAGCCAGAAATTGCCACGTACGATTTGAGCCAATGGAAGACGAGGAGGAGAGTGCTACGCGGCTTTCGAGAAGGGACGCAATGAGGAAGAAAGAAAAGCAAGCAGACCGCAACGAGAGAGCAGAGAGAGAGGACGTTCATTTTGATATTCCACAATAATCTTGATCAATTTTAAAGTCTAATTTGTGATTCTGATTTACTGTCGAATAAACGAGATTAATAGAGAACCCGACACTGTTATTAGTAAAGTTAGCATAGTCTGAAATATTGCAAATTCATATCGAACAGAAAACTGAAATCCCAAGAGGGGATAGAACTGTAGTTAGTTGTCAGGCAAGGTTCAGGCATCAGCATACAGTCAGTTTCAGCGACTGTTATAGATATATCGGTTTCAAAGTATTTTCAACGAATGATGGAGAAATGATTTTAGATAACTGGAAGGAACGTGTTTATTATCGAAAGTAACTACCTAACCTAACAGAATCTCCGTTGCAAACGAAAAATATCGTAAAGAAACGTCGTTCTCAACTTAGAGAATTCAGCCTCAGAATCAAAATCAAAATACATTCAAACATTTTGTGCGAATACATCCTAATTGGTGACATCATTACTTTTTGTCGAAAATGTTTGGCCTTCTTCATGTACATTTCTAATTACATTCGACTTGGTTATATCGATTTTAAAGGAATCCCACACAACGATTATTTATGCCACACAATTATTGCTTACTATTACCGCGTGATATATTTATTCTGAAGTGGAAAATATTTTTGGAGTTGACTCTACCCTATAATACAGGTGGATTTGACGATGCGACGGGAAACGACCCTGGGTAAGGTTATTTCTACTCATTTGACACTGAAGTAGACAGTAGAGATAGATTATTACGCATTTTAGTAGAAATAGAACTGTGGTCTCAGTCACTTCTCTTACTGTATGAAAATAGTTAACATTATATAATAACTTGCACGTTTGTAATAAATAGGACTATTTACTAGTGAGCCATTGCATTATCTGCAGTAACTAGCCAAAATTGCATGTTCAATCAACGACACTGTACTTGCTTGTAATTCAGTTTCAATTATAATTATGACGTTGTAATAATTGGCACCTTTTGGTACTTTAGGTACACTTTGCATAACAAATAATTTTATGCAATATAGGCTAGTCCAGTCTAGCAAATGATTCTACATAATATTATATTATTGCTTTTCTAAGGGGTGCTTGAACATGTGACAAAAATTTTTCTTATGCATAAAATACTTTTTTATTAAATTTTGAGAAAATATTTAGTTTAATTTGGGAAGGGGGTGCTTAAGCACCCTAGCACCCACCCCCCTAAATACGTTCTTGGTGACTTTTACCTAATGAATTTGTTATTTGTATGGAAACTATGTATGGTGATAGTTTTTTATAAGCATGCATAGTGTATATAATATATCACCATAACATAGGTTGGTAAATTTATTCAAGTCTAAAAATATATTGTAGAATGATAAGACCCAAGTAGAAACGGTGACTTTCTAGCAAGTGCTTGGGAATCTATAAGGGGTGCTAGAAAGTCCCCGGGGACCTTCTAGCACCTGCAGATGCTAGAAAGTCGCCTAGATTCATTTTCCAATCTGTAAATTTCCTCTCCCCTGCATTTGTGTTTACTTTATTTTGTTAAAAATTGCTTGCATGTAAATACAACTACCATGGCCGGGACAATTTACCTATATGTTAATTAACTTAATATTGCCATACAAAGTCATAAACCGCCATACAAAGTCACACTATCTATTTTTAGCTCCCCCATACAGAAGTCATGGGTGTGCCATACAAATTCCTATTTTCCCCTTTCTAAGTAGCTACAGCTACATAATATTATCGTTTATCGTAGACAGGAATAAATAATACAATATATAGCTGCTTTCTACCTATGACCTATGAATAATAATTTTTTGAAAATAGAGGCTAAACCCCGCATTAGTAAATCGTTAATTAAGTATGTTGCATCAATGCTGAAATGGATATTTTTGTTAGTAAAAGTGAGAAATCGGAGATTTTGTATTCTAAAAAGTGCACTTTAGTTAAAAGTGGATAAAAATATTTCAAAATAAAGAAAATCTCAAATTATAAATCCATTGATCATTTATTGACAATTTATTAGATGCTATTTACTTCTTTAAAGACTTGATTGCATCAGTATATGAATTCTTAAACAGTTGCTCAATGTCATTGGCCTGAACCATCCTCAAAGGACTAACCTTTAGCGTATTTAGCGCGTTGTCGGTCTTTATGGAAAATGTTTTTAGTAGTTTTTTGGAAGATTCATTTCCCTCCCAGTTTTTGCCGAAATTGTTGTACGGATTAGCTGGGTCCAACACCAACGGCACTTGTCCCTTTATGTCCAGAGGAATTGGGTGACGTGTGGTTATTTCATCTTCAAACAAGATTTTCAGCCCATCAAAATTTGCGAGAAGAATGAGGAAACGTTCAAAGCATTTCAAGTATGATCGATTGCCTTCCACACGAACAGAGTGGATCATCACCAATTCAATCATAGATTTGGCTCCAGAAATGTTCCCAGGAAGTTCACCCAGAGTTTTGAACCAATACTTGGCCAGGCGAACCATTTCATTGACAAAGCCTTCTTGTTTAGTGTAAAATTGGGTTGTGGCTTCAGCCAAGCCTCCGCTGTACATGTAGCAGTTCTTATCTGGATTTTGCTTGATTATGTCCAGGGTTTTCTCCTGCTGATCGTTAGTTAACCCTTTTGGAGAAATACCTTGAGTGTTGCTGACAAAATTTTGTGCCGGCAGAAGATCAAACTTAAAAGCATCCACTTCAAACTGAATCGAAAATTTTGTCGTTTTAATGTTCTTCAAATTGATTTTGCTTTGAGTGCTTGAAAATTTTTCCAACGTCTTTTTAAAAACGTAGAGAACTTCGTCGAATGGAGGTCCTTGGCAGTTAACAAACACCACAATATCAAAATCAGAATCCTTGATGTTCGTGTTCTTTCCATTGCTTCCAGTATGATAATGTCGTCCTATGCTGTATTCTTTACAACGCTTGAGGACATTTACCACCTGTGAAATTTCGTTTGATAATTAATAAAACTTCAATCTCAATATATGATTACCTATTACATTTTTGTTAGTAGAAGTTCAAGATTTCTAAGACTAGTTTTCTATGGTATTTTTAACAAGGCGTAATTATTACTACTTGAATATAGAGTGTAATATCACAGAAAACAATTAAGTTTTGATCATCTACTTTACCTCTTCAGCTATCAACGTCCCTTCTTTCAGGTATTCCTCGCTCGGTAATATATCTTCGGCTAGTTTTGCAAATGCCGTGTTCAATTGAAATTCCATAATTTCTAGATATAGTATAAAAATAAATTATTGATCATTATTTAAACATACAGAACTTTTAATAGCAGCAGCTATCCATTTTGAAAATCCAGACTCCAAATATTTAGAGTATTCGATTATTCAAAATGTCAGCAATAGATTCTGTGTTATTCTCGCACACTCTTACTTCTTAAAAAGTGCATAATATAGATATGCCAAGTATTTTATTTAATTGAATTTTAGTATTTATGAAGTGTCATTTTTGTGGTTGTTTTATCTTTATATTTATCTAGGTATATAGTTTCAAATTCGACATTGTTTGCTCTATTATAGATTCCAATCCAATAAGACTAATTAATAGTTATGGGAATAAAATATGAAATTTTCAATGATTTCACGGTTTTAAAGCATAGTACATTTTCGTCTTTTTAAGCCTAATAATTTTTGCAATTTTAAACATCTATTTCTCTTTTTGCGGCCCTGCCAATGCAATGAATATTACAAACAAACAATGTACTACTATCGGGGCATATGAAAATTAGAATGATGACTTTTATAGTAACTCCACTTATCCCGGCTCAAAATCAATAACTTAACATATTTTCACATAAAATAACAAATAACATAGCAATCGTGTACTCTATTACTCTATAGATTTGGCTCCATAGGTAAATTCAATGGGTTAAAATTATCATTGTCATATTTCGAAGTTGAAACCCAGACCTATGCAAATATTGAATGAAATGTTTTGTAAAATTTTTAAAATTTTAGTATAGACGTGTCCCACAATTCCAGAATAACACAGGCAGGTACTGTAGTCATTTCAATACCTATTCATGTTAATTTAGTGACCGGTCACCAATTGTGGGAAACGTCTATTGTTATTGTTGGCCTAGCATCATTATATTAATTGTTAGTTTGAATTTTGAATAAATGAAATTATAAAGCAACTTACCACGAAGCCGCACGAATCTAAAAGGGACAGCAAGAAGACCTTAAAACCAAAAATTTGGAATTTTTATGACGAAAGATTTAAGAAAGGTTGCACAGAAAACAAAATCTAGAACACAATGTAGAGTAGATTGTAATGGCCCGCGCAACTGTTTACTTGCCGACGTGGGGTAGCAATGATTTTCCTTTCTGGTTGTTACGCTTAGTAATGCGTTCATTGCATACGCGCATGCTATTAAATCTAAAAGGCTACTGCGGTGAAACTAATAGTCTACCGCAAAATCCTTGACTTCAGTTGCACACTTGCACTTGGTACTGTTGCATGTTGGTACGATAATAACCACCTTCTAATAAAAATTATACCAAAAAAATAAATAATAGGTCGCTGTGTTATCCTTATGATCGCAAAGTAAATAGCGCCTTCCCCGCTCCCTAAGTCCCAAGAAAATAATGATTTTTTTCGTCAAAAAAGGCTAAACATCGAAAAAATTGTATTTTTACAAATACTTTATGGTGAGCCCTCCTTTGAGCAAATTCCTGGATGCGTGCCTGATGCATTAGTGCACTGCATGTATTGTGCTGGAGTCTTTGATTTGAAGTAATAAAGGAGGCCGTGATTCGTGATGCTTTTTGATCCCTTTTCCATTTCCTAATTACCCGTGTAAAATTTTGCTAATAATGATTTGAAAAGCTATTAAAAATATATTCTCATTTTGCTGCAAATCTCGCCAAATTTTTTTTGCGTTGATGTTGATGGAGCTACCCCTCAGATGTGGGGTAGCTCCATGCATGCGCAGAGAAAGCCAGCTGAGTGGGATCAAGCCTTCTAGCCCGGAAATCCACAAGTATACCACTACTATCCCACTGTGAGAAAGCTGTCATCCAATGTGGAATCGACTGTCAACAACATCGCCAAATGTTATGGCTTGCATTTAAACTTTAGGGAGACATTTACCCCAACCTGGTATAGTAGGAAAATGAAAAGTTGATCGACAAGAATTAATTATGACGTAAATACGCAGTGTATGTAAAAGTTCGGCATAGATTTTTGGCCTCAAAAGAGGAAATGAAAGTTACATGTTAAATCACTATGAGTGCTCCGAAATTCCCCATGCGGTATGTATATGTGTGGAAGCATAAAAGGGAGAATCGAGTAAAAATGAAACGAAATCGACGGCATACACCATCAACATAACAACAGACATGAATAATGCATAAAATTTAGTTGGTGCTATGCTGGGCTGGGATGCTTAAGCAGCAGGGCCTCGGGTCCCCTGGTCCCCTGGCTGCGGCACTGTAAAGCAGAGCCTAAATTTCCAAGAATTACATCAGACATTTTCATAAAATGTAATAAAATGAATTTTTGTACTTAAGAAAATTCTCGTTTTATGTTCAAGCACTCCCAATTTCTTTTCTGAATACGCCCTTGCTGGATCTGACAAAATTCTTTTCTGTCGATATGAACCACTCGTCCACTTAGCATTCCAAGCCCATGTGGTTTATTCAACAATTTGTATCTAATGATCTGATGGACCCAGATAAATCTTTTATTGAATAACTACCCAAGTCAAGATGAACTACTTTAGTATGGAATGAATGGCCATTGAACACCAATATGGTATATTGGGATGATCGAATAGATCGTTAATTCTAGAATCCATATTGGCGGAGATAATTTGCAAGTTTTTCAACTGCATATGCCGCTTTTCCAAATTGTTGTCGTTCATCGTAATAAGAATGCCTACGAATGGAAATAAATTTGTGGTTATCAGAATTGAAGGTTACTTATCAGAAAACGAGAAAAGTATGATGTAATACAAGATGAAAGAAACAAAATTTTCTTATAAAAGACAACCCGTTTTTCTAGTTTCACTTATTGGGGCAAAAGTTGCATTTTGCAGAAAGCAAAAAGCAGCATTGTTATTTTTTCCGTGGAAAAATGTTTCTTTAATAGTAGGAAAATTCCCTTTCGTAAGGGAAATGGGTTGTTCAAGCGCATTACTGCCGATTAACTATTAACTAGGTTAATTCTCACCTTCCGTCAATGTGTGTAAAGCAAATCGAAGGGAATAGCAAAAGAAACAATGTAATGAAACAAGCATAGCAGTGGGTGTGGTGGCAGCAAGAGAAATGTGTCAGTATGAGTTCGATACCTGGGCAAGGCAAGACACATAATTATGCAAATTTTCAAACGAACAAAGAGCATATGATTTCATTTATTTTAAGGGAGGATTTCCTTTTGTTGAACAATATCCATAGCTTGCATATTCTATACGGCGGAGAAAGATGTACACGCTATAAAGGGAAGATGTGTCAAAAATAATTTTCTGGGTGGTAGGGTTTCTATATGTGGTTAAACTTGACCCCATGTAAAAAATATTTCAAGTATTTTAATATACTTAAATTATTCTTAAGCATTTAATGTTTCCTAGTAGAATGCTTTAATCAAAGTCTAACAATGAAATATTTTAGCTGTTTCCCTAACAAATCAATTAACTATAAATAATGCGAAGCTAATTAGCAAACTTTCAATCTCGGTGGCAATTTAACTTGGAAATTAATCCCAAAACATTCGGAAATACAAATATTTATTAAGTATAGTGAAACTACCAGATTAGATATTCTTTTCTTTTTCACGCGAGTGAATCTTATAAAAATTAGTCTAAATTTATCAAATAGCAAAAATATCAAATAAAATTGCTCAGTGAATATAGATTTTCGTTTTTAAACAATAAAATGACATATAAGCTAATACGTAAAGCAATGAATTAGGTTAAAAAATCGTCTAAATAAAAGGATACTTTTCTGACTGTGCTGGATCTTGATATTTCATCTGCTTATTTATGGGACTAACTATTTTAAACCATGCTAATTGCTTACCTGATTTGAATATTTATTTTATGTTCTTGAAATAAACTGGTGTTGTCAAAAAGGAGATTGGTGTTGACAAAAAGGAGATTGGTGTTGACAAAAAGGAGATTGGTGTTGACAAATAAGAAATTTGTGTTGACAAAAAGGAGATTGGTGTTGACAAAAAGGAGATTGGTGTTGACAAAAAGGAGATTGGTGTTGACAAAAAGGAGATTGGTGTTGACAAAAAGGAGATTGGTGTTGACAAAAAGGAGATTGGTGTTGACAAATAAGAAATTTGTGTTGACAAAAAGGAGATTGGTGTTGACAAAAAGGAGATTGGTGTTGACAAAAAGGAGATTGGTGTTGACAAAAAGGAGATTGGTGTTGACAAAAAGGAGATTGGTGTTGACAAAAAGGAGATTGGTGTTGACAAAAATGAGATTTGTGTTAATAAAGGAGATTGGTGTTGACAAAAAGGAGATTGGTATTGACGAAAAGGAGATTGGTGTTGACAAAAAGGAGATTGGTGTTGTCAAAAAGGTGATTGGTGTTGACAGAAAAGAAAGTGGTGTCGACATAACGATTTTTTGATTATTATGTCTGTTGGCGATTTAGTGTTGACTAAAAGGTTGTGAACCGTGAACCTAATAAATATGTATTCTATCGACTTGTGGCAAAATCACTTAGTACTTTATTGACATTCCATAAAAATAAAAGGTTATAGAAATAGTAAATTGTCCAAATTCACTCCGATTACATTACAATTAATTTAACGCATTTATAACAACGCTAACGTAGAGAAACTACAATATTTTAGGCCGTTATTATCAAGGCAGGTAAAATTTTAGATTGCATAAAATTACCTTATGTCACATCATCTTGTGACAATCTAAAATTTTACTTACCTTATTGGTTATTACATTAAGTAATTTATTAATAATTCGAAACATTCTTATCCCGGTGTAAATTTGTTTTATATGTACAACTAGGCCATCAGTATAACTAGTGTAGCTCATTGCTTTTTGTAATATGCATTGCATAAACGCTTGCACATTTTGTATTTGGGTTCACCCTACCACACGTATAGACATAGGTAGATTGGTAAAATGGTTTTTTCAAGTCTACGATTATAATATAGAGATATGCATAGTATAAGCGCTTTCGCATTTAGGCTCTCCTATCAGACATACATAGTAGATAATTTATATAGATGCACAGATTGGTTGGTAAATTTATTGCTTTATCTCAGACTGTGGTTAAATATATGAATTGTATAATACATATATGATTTTAACATTGTGATTTTAATTTGCTTCACTATTTTAGTATGAAATAAAAATGGCCATTGAACACCAAGGATATTGGGATGACCGGATCGTTAATTCTAGTATCCATTCTCGATGAGATAATCTCCAAGTTTCTCAACTACTAATGCCGCATTTCCAGGTTGTTGTCGTTCGTTATAAACTCCAATGATAATGCCTACAAAGAGAAATAAAGTGTAGTTAAATAACAGGGTTTAGATGTACTTAAATTTGACCCCATGGTTTAAATATTTCAAGTATTTTAATATACTTAAATAAAGATACCTAAAAATCAAATGTATTCTAACTATCCTTTAATAATTAATGTCGAAACATGAAATCTTCTCGCATTTTCCCTATATATATAACGAAATTATGCGAAGCTAATTAACAACCATGCTAATTTCGCTTTAATAACCATTCACCATTCAGATTAAATTGTAATAAAATCCGAAATACAATTATCAATTAAAGCTGTATTTTTCGATCTTGCTTTTCAGACGCGAATATGTACCTCGTACAATATTACATTTATCAATTAAACCTAAAATGGAAAAACATTTTTACACTCTGACTCTGAATACGCATTTTTTTAACTAATAAAATGGCACATATGCTATTGCGTGTAGCTATGAATTAACAAAGTGTCAAAAAATCCACAGATACAATTTAAAGTTAAATTTCAAAACATATTTTCATCAAATTATATGTGGCTATATGATGTCTCAAGTGCCTTTAACCCAACATCGCCCTTCAGAGATCTGGCCAGAATTCTTAAATTCGTGAATCTGGTATCTCTGTTGATTGGTTTTTCTTTATGTAAATTCTTACCCAATACCAATATCTGTGTGATCAATATTAATGTACACTTACATTGTGTAGTCTTGACCAAAACAACTCCTGTACCACCTTTCTTCCCATAAATAGATCGATCGTCTCCCTTAATGCCCATATATTTTACTGCATTAACAGTAACTCCTTTTGAAAAAACATCAGTGGGTGAATCAAATAGTGTAACGATTGCTTTTCCTTCTCCAGCTTTGAGCTAATTGTAAATTATAAGTCATGACATAAACCATTTATTCCTAATTATTATGTAGCAAAATTAGTGTTTACTAATGATGATAATATTAAAGTCAATTCAGTTTTTATCTCACCAAGAAACCAGGAGTTGCAGCCCAGGGGTTCCCATCCAGACCTATAATCATACCCTTTTCGATGTGGCCAGTGCCAACTAGCTGGTCGTCCACGTAAGATTGCCACGCGGATACAGTCTACATTTAAATTTCAATGTATTGAGCAATTCTGAAATAAAAATTAATAAGACTTACGTTTACGAAGAAGATACCCAGGATTGCTGTAATTGCACAAAATGTCTTCATTTTTACAACTAGAAAATTTTCAACTTTATGTCCTTTATTATCGTTTGTTGAAAGTCTTATGACATTAAAGTTGCAATTGTGTTCCCTTTATATAGGTACTTGAAGACTTGTATACATTTTGTTCTGCTACGATAGCGTTAATAACGACAGTGTTGTTAATTGATCCCATTAATCACCAGAAAACAATTAAATACAAATTAAATAGTATTTTCCGTGCCACTTGAAATCATATTTATCACTACTATTCATCTTTTACATAAATTATAACTGTATTACCTTGACATTGGCATTAATGCGTATTGTTGACATTAGAAAACCTTTAATTATCTTTTCTTTACGCTTACACTGAAAAATAAAATTCATTATATAAGTATGATGCCTGTATTTTATGGATACCTTATTATGATGATTGCAATTCAAATGATCCCTCTAAGTTCTTCTATACTAAAGCTCATTTACTTTGTAAGCGAACAAGCATAATGAATTTCAACTTATTTTACAGTCTGCTTTTGCATCTTAATGACTGTCCCAAAACAGTCCAATGCATCAAGAAGTCATGAGTATAGAAATTGTGATTTCAATTTGTTTGTTAATAATACTTCTATCTAATTTTTATTTATACAACCATGGACAGTAGCTACTAGTGAACCCAGCTAAGGGGCAAATCTACCACTCAAAAGAAATTCAGCAGGCCACCCATCACAGTAATAAAAACATCCCATTAGGTTATTATGTTAATTTTGTAAATACAAATTATATTTTAATTAATATACTTTTATTTTCTGCAGTGGCAAGGCTGTATTGAGGGGGGCATAGGGAGCAGCCACCCAAAATCCAAGAAAAGGGAAAATTTTTTCTCAAAATACCAAAATATTTCGCTTTAGGCTATTTTTGACTCATTTTAAACAAAATAAGCCAAAATTTTTCGCGCTTTGCGCGAATATGCCAAAAGCATATAAGTGTATGACGTCATTGCCCCCTCCAAAATCGACTTCTAAATACGGTGTTGTACAGTGGTTGGAAAAATTAGCTGCAGCCCCAACTTCCTGATAAAAAGGAATTTCCTACACCAAATTAATAACTGTAGTTCGTAGAATCAAATACAGGGAACAATGAAAAACTCTATTTTCGAAGAAACTCCCACAAAGTTACCAAAACGTTTCCCATTCAAAATCAAATAAATAAGATTCCCCGTGGGATTTTGGAAAACCGTACAAATCCCATGAGTACAAACTTACGAATAAATATTTTTATAGAATAAATCGTGGCTCTGGCTCCCAGTACTGTTATTTCATTCTACAAAAAGATGGTCCAACTGGCCCAATGGAATCAAGAGGGTAGTAAAAAGTATACCCAGCTCTACTAAAAAAATTGAATAAGTTTGTCGATATAGCAGAACCAATTTGAATTAGAAGTTTTGAAATTCTATTTAATAAGGCACATTACGATTATTACGAAATGTCCCCTTTCGCTAATCATTCCCATTCCATCACCACTCACCATTCAACCTTCTTATGTAAATTTCTATTATTGTTTTGATGTTATCATAATAATATGAAACGACTCATTTTGGTGGTTTAGAGGAATTGGACTGTTGGACTTGCGCATTTTGCTTTTAAGGAGCCTGCATATATTACGTGCGTAGTTAATGGGAGGAGGAGGTATTCAAAAGTGTTGCAGTCAGCACTTGCGTTTCACATGGTGGGAGTGGGTTTTGCGTAACGTAATATATGCAAGTTTCCTTGGTTCTCCCTACCACACGTACATATATATATATATAGACAGGTAAATTTATTGCTTTATCAAGTCTGCGATTATATATAGAGATACCTAGACATCGGATTATAACAAAATACTCTTTGGGCGAAAATGCAACATGAAAACCATAGCATTCCACACCCATGTGATTTGTCCAACAATTTGTGTGTTTGTCTTGGTTCTTTTCGTATGATGATAGTTATAGGTCACGGGCTCGGTATAGTTTGAGTAGTTCTATATAACATTAAGTTGCAACTCGATCGAGCCAAATGGTTTTCAGGATAGTGTAGTGGGACATACCAACTACCATTTTATGAAAAAACTGCACGTTTTTGTACAATATTTTTTAAATGTTCAAAATGGGTAAAATGAAAAATCTGACGTCGACATTTTATAACAACCTTAGAAGTGTGATGCATCACCTTAAAGCTGACATTCCAAGCTTTTTGAAAGTACTAATTTCATTTCTCTATACGTCTTTTAGTTTCCGAGTTATTATTAACCGAACATAATAACTTGTAGTGCCAGTGCATTGTGCGTTGTATTATATGGCATATTTTGGTGCACACTTTACAATACAAATAAATATGTAATGTAATAATAGACCACCCCAGTAATCCTGCAAACGATTCTAAATATTGCATTTTAAGTGGCTGCATGCTGATTTGAAGGACAATAATATATTGTTATCTTTTATCGCAGACAAGACAGGAATAAATAGTTTTGATGCTTGCTACCTAAGAATAATGTTTTGAAAATAGAAACTAAACCACGCATTAGTAAATCGTTAATCATGTTACAGAAATACTGAAATGGAAATTTTTGTAAAAGTGAAAAATCACAGATTCTATTATTATTCTAAAAAGTAGGTATTAGCTAGAATAGGAAATAAAAATGTTTTAAAATAAAGAAAATCTCAATTTTTAATCCATTGATCATTTATTGATCCTTTATTAGATGTCATTCTCATCTTTATTCATAATCTGAAGTCAATCGCATTTGGCGTCTATAGAGTAGCAGATGAATTCTTAAATAGTTGTTCAATGTCATTGGCCTGAACCATCCTCAAAGGACACACCTTAAGCGTATTTAGCGCGTTGTTGGTTCTTATGGCAAAATTTTTGAGCATATTTTTGCAAACATAATTTCCCTCCCAATTTTTGGCAAAATTGTTGTACGGATTAGCTGGCTCCAATACTAACGGCGCTTGTCTCATTATATCCAGAGGAATTGGGTGCCCCTTGGTTATCTCATCTTCAAATACGATTTTCAGCCCATCAAAATTTGCGAGGAGATTGAGAAAACGTTGAAAGCATTTCAAAAATGACCGATTGCCTTCCACACGAACAGAGTGGACCATCACCAATTCAATCATAGATTTGGCTCCAGAAATGTTCTGAGGAAGTTTAACGCTCAGATTTTTGAACCAATGTTTGGCCAGGCGAACCATTGCATTAAAAAAGCCTTCTTGCTTAGTGTAAAATTGGATTGCGGCTTCAGCCAAGCCTCCACTGTACATATAACAGTTCTTATCTGGATTTCGCCTGATTTTATCCAGGGTTTTCTGCTGCTGATCGTTAATTAGCCCCATTGGAGAAATACCTTGGGTGTTGATGACAAAATTTTGTGCAGGCAGAAGATCAAACTTAAAGGCATCCACTTCAAACTGGATCGAAAATCTTGAAGTTTCAATTTTCTTCAAAAGGATTTTGCCTTGAGAGCGTGAAAATTGTTCCAACGACTTCTTAAAAACGTTGAGAACTTCTTCAAATGGAGGTCCATGGCAGTTAACAAACACCACAATATCAAAATCAGAATCCTTGATGTTCGTATTCTTGCCATTGCTTCCAGAATGATAATGTCGTCCTATGCTGTACTCCTTACAACGCTTGAGAACATTTACCACCTGTGAAATTTCGTTTGATGATTAGTAAAACTTCAATATATGATTACCTATAGCATCTTTGTTAGTAGAAGTTCAAGATTTCTAAGACTAATGTAATGCAATAGTTAAAAACATATTAGGTAGTCTAACAGACCGTGTCTTTGCACATATCTACATAGTCAAAGGTAGCCTGCTCTAAATCAAATGTAAAAAGTATTTTTTCCAAGGAAGGTTAAAAATCGTAAAATCGTTTTTTCCAAGCGTTATTAGTTCTTATCAGTGTCATTTTGTCGCCCCTCATCCGCCGGCATTAAATTCTAATCCGTCGGCATTTAATTCCTTTTCTATTTGTAGTATTTTATAATAAGGATATATACCTAGCTAATCACCCTCAATATTTTAGTTTTATATAGCTGATAGTATTTTTATCAAGGTGTAATTATTACTACTTGAATATAGAAGAATATCATAGAAAACAATTAAAAGTTGTGATCATATACTTTACCTCTTCAGCTATCAACGTGCCTTCTTTAAGGTCTTTCTGGCTCGGTAATATTTCTTCGGACAGTTTTGCAAATGCCGTGTTCACTTGAGATTCCATAATTCCTAGATAATAGAGTAAAAAATAATTATTGATCATTATCCTTATTTAAACATACAAAACTAATAGTCGTTATTCAATTTGAAAATCCAGACACCAAATATTTAGATTATTCGTTCATTCAATATATCATTCCCGCACACTCTCACTTACTAAAAAGCACGTAGTATGTATTTGTCTGGTATTTTATTTAAATAAATTTTAGCATTCATGAACGTGTCATTTTTGTAATTGCATCATTTATCTATTACAGTTTCAAATTCGACATTTTTATATACTCCATTATCAATTCTAATCCAATAAGATTAATTAACTATTAAGGGAATAAAATATTAAATTGTCAGCGATTTCAAGATTTTATAGTATAATAGGTCGCGTTTATTTTAGGGTCTCAAAGGGCATAATGCTTCATTAAGCATATAAGTAAATTCAAGTATATTTTAATGGGATTATATTAAATTTTGAACTTACCTTATTAATTTTCGCGAAATAATTTGTAATGAATAAAACAATCAAAGTATATTTTTCTTCTTTCAACTCAATTGCTTATGCTAGAGACTTCGGAAGTAATGAAAACTAACATCAGCAATACCAAAATCCGTCAACGTCAACTCACTACTAAAACATCCTTAAAGCTTAGCCTTGTTTTATATTGTATTTATTATGTCCCGAGTATCTGAGTCACGACTTCGAGAATATTCGAGATTATTCGAGAATATTCATAAAAATAATGTTATCATATTTATCATACTATCATAATACTAGCTGAGTCACTACACCATAATCACACTATGCTAACGGAATATGATTATGGTCAGGTCAGGCCCGGTTGTGACGGTTGATTGAATGATTATTGAAGTAAAGGACAGAGACCGGTGGCGATAAAAGACGCAGTTTTTGGTATTAATATTTATTCAATACATTTATAGCAGTTACAATGCAGGGAACATATCTCCTGTCTCTGAATGTCATTAAATTAGATGTACATTTTGATCGTATTTTGGAATTACCCGAATTGAAAAGCTATTCAGTCTATATTGAAAATACCACTCTTGATGCATTTGTATAAATTTAAGTATAAAATTTTGTATTAAAATTGAGAAATGGTTTTAATAAAATTAAAATAAATATTATTAAAATTGTGTTGGTAAAATTAAAATGTAGAATTTAGGGGATACTTTAATTTTATGTAGGCCATATCAACTATAGGGCCGCCACTGATCACGTCAGGGTCATGCAGTAATGAATTTATGATTCTGTTTACTAAATATACATTATGCTGATTTTGCAGTCTTCACTGGCTAGACTTAACAAAGTGTGAGAACATTCCTTTTGCAATGCGACACTTTTTATTTAGTCAAAGCAAAAGGATAGGATTAGTTTCAACATAAATATAGAGTAATTATTATTCACTTGAAAAATATCACTTGGAGCTTCCGACTTCATGAGGGAATATATTTTACTGGCCATGTATTCCATATGAGCCCCAATGCTGAACTTGGGAAAGTGTAATGTCACTCCAGCCCCAGCCGAAATAATATACAAAATAGGATATGGTTTACGTTATTTTATCAGTTTATCTCTAAACATTTTTGAACGATAAGAGAATTTAAAAATTTTGTGGCAATGGTATAAATATTTTTCAATACAGGGAAAATATTTTTTACTTTCTGAATGTATTTCTCTCACATATTCCTTACTCTTACAGAGTTATAATTTTCAATTAAAAGTAGAATCTGAACTCTGCACTTATTAACTGAGCTGAGATAAGATGTATTTTTGTTTGAAATTAGTTAACCCTTTTTGACATACATAGTAGGGCAAGGGACGTAAAAATGTTCTTTTGCTCATGAATTAAGCTAAAAGTAAAAAAAATAACGCAAACAGTGTCCTGTTTGGACATTGTACTAGTGTAAAGCCTTGCATGGGAATTGGAAACAAGCGAAACTAAAATGGTACGACTGCGAATTTTGATTATTGTTCTAATAAGAATAAGGTTCACGGGTTTGAGATGCTGAGTTAATTTATTTTAGTGTAGTGTACTTCTCTTGTACAAAGATCATTACAAACTGACTTAATAAAAGATGTACTTTTAGCTTAATCTAATTATGTTGTACACATATAAATGTTTACACCATTACACCTACTTATATGACAACTTATTGCCCTACTTATTGTTTGCTGTATTACAGCTTACAGACAATTTCTCATGACCTGTCAGGTCAGCACAGCAATATAATGCCTATTTCATTACATTTAACATAATATTAACTAAACTTTACAATTATTCCACGATAAACTATGTCCAACATGGCCTGATTTTAAAAATGTACTATGATTATTCTAAACGTCGGAAATGTGTTTTGTATCATTCTACTAGTACACTACAATTACTATAGTGTGATGGTATAATGGTCCAGATCCTAGACCCCGGCATTTACAGTATCGGGGTAATCAGAGAACAAAAAAAGTACTCCTTTTTTTACACAAAAGGGAGAAGGTACTACTTTTTCTAAAAAAGCAGTATTTTTTACCTTTTTTACATTATTTACATGTAAAGTGGAAGTAATTGAGCACGCTGCTGCTACATCAAAAAAGACAAAAAAGGACTAAAATCTTACTCCTACCTATTTTATAAAAAAGGCAACAAAGGTGAATCCTGATACTATTTTATTGCTTCTCTTCAAACAGGACAGCTTTTTTATCAATACCTTCCCTGACAGGAAATTTACTCTTTGTTATAACTTTTGTGGTAGAAATCCCCGAGAAAAGATATACCTATAGATTGTAGAGTTTATATATAATAATGTTCACGAGTATTTCTACCAGTAAGAGTAAACAAACGAAACTTGCAGTCTACTCTAAAGTTTTTGTTTAGGTACAGCTCAAATGATGGCTCTAAGTTCTTTTACTAAAGCTCATTCTTTTGTTTTGTAAGCGAACAAGCAAAATGAATCTCAACTTAATTTGTTAGCAACTTCAACCGTAGATCTATTAAAAGCGATTCCTTATCTAAAGGTTCAATATTGCTTATCAATTACGTAAACACTAAAATTCATTCGCTCCTGCATTTTATACAGCATAATAAATATCTGCAAATACGATTTTTTATTTACCGGCAAAATAATCCTATAATTATTTTCGACCAGCTATAAATATTATGCATAGCCTGAAGATGCATATTGTGACGATTGAGAAATTAAACTTACGAAAAACGATATTGTGAATCATAATGGTCAAGGCTAATCTTGACGTATAAGCATAATAATATACAAAGTCAAGTAAAATGTCGCAGTTATGAAATTTACTAATCTTTACACACATTACATAAATCATACCCCAGACTGGCCCTAGCATAATAGGGCATAATAATTGATCCTAAACGTCACAATATTACTTGCGCATTATTGATGATAGCTTACTTAGAATATTATTCTTAATTAGAATAAAAGCGTTTCATCTATATAGCTAATAGCTGGGTGGAATGTTTCAATAAAATTTATGCATGTGAACAACAATAGATAAACGCAAGTCCAATCTGAGATCAATGTTTGAAAACCTATAACATATATTTTCAAATTGGCAATACGCGATTCTGAATTTTTATTTCGGTTAGGGATGAAATGAAACTGATATACAATTAAATAAAATTTCCATACAAGCTAATGATTTTGATATTGCAACTTTAATTTGCTAAACTATAGTAGTTAATGAACATGACCATTGAACACAATAGTAGTAGGATGATCGGATCGTTAACTCTAGTATCCATTTTGAATGAGGTAATCTGCAAGTTTTGCAACTACATTTATCGCCTTTTTAGGTTGTCGACCTTCATCGTCTTCCCCCCAAAATGTGGCTACGAACAAAATTAATTTTGTGTGGTTAGAGGTTGCTTACCAGGATTATCAGATATTATGCTTAACTTTAACCCTATGCTAAAAATATTGTAGGTATTTTAATAAACGTATATCAACCGAAACATGCACAAAAATCCAATTTTTCATAAGCTATCCTCAGGACCGTAGCCAGAAAAGAAACAAAATTTTTAAATACCATTTTACCTTTTTCACCATTTTTAAAATTTTTTCGGGCCGGGAGGGTGTCCACCCTCAGTCTATCCTTTAATCAGAGTCTACCCACAGAAATTTTCTAGCCCTCCCCCTTAAAAGTCAATTAACTATAATTGATGCGAAGATAATTATAAAATGTTTTACTCCTACACGGAGCCAATTTTACTTGGCAATTACAATAGTAGTAATCAAAGGTAAAATCGAATCGGATTTGATTTAGATTCAGATTGAAGAAAATGGATCAAATCCAACATAGCTTTTGAGTGCTCTGATTAAAATAAGTTGACAACTATGACGATTCAATAACAAAAGTAATGATATTCTACAGCTTAGCCAAGGTGAGTGAAATTGTCATGGTAATTGTCCCTATAACAATTTCACGCTTAGCTAAAAAGTGTTAGGCCAACACTACAACCTGCGATTTTCCAACCAAAATCTTTCTAATCCGAATCTAAATCGTCTCAGGAGACGATTCGAAAAATTCCGATGAGAACGATACGATTTTCCTGTTCGCGCATGAGCAGACGCAGTTTTGATGCAAAAAAGTAAATCAAATCGGATTCGATTCTACTTTTGATTACTACTAATGAAATGAAATCGCAAAAACATTCGGGAGAACAAATATTAAGTACAGCAAAATTACCATATCGTCCCTTAAGGAACCAAATAGCCTAAACGCCATGTAGCCTAAATGCTGCGCCATGTATGTAGAGAGTGTCTAGGCTATGGAGATAGGCTATTTCGTCCACAAAACGAAAAATGGAGATAGGCTATTTCGTCCACAAAACGAAAAATGAATTTAGGCTATTTCGTACACAAAACGAAAAGTGGAGATAGGCTATTTGGTTCCTTAAGGGACGATATGTTCTCGCCTATTGCACGCAAGTGAGTCTTTTAAGTCTTGTATCAAATAGCTATATCAAATTTTAACTCGGTTATCGACGGATATGCAGTTTCGTTTTTAGCTAATACAATGATGGCTAATACGTAGAATTATTTTGAAAAATTGTCTAAGTTCATGTAAATATTAAAAGGTTTCATTTCTGATGATTTTTGACCTACAGCCTTCAACTTTTCTTGATTAAATGTGTCAAAAATGCTATGCGCTTTGTTCAATCGTTCTCAATGAAAAACTAATTTCGAAAAATATTTATTCGAATTAGTATTGACTATTTGACCCTGTGAATTACATTTTCATTTTCATGGAAATATTCGCCCAATCCTTATTTCTGTGGTGATAATAATCCTGTTCACTTACTGGAACGAGTTTTGACCAAAATAACTACTATAGTACTTTCTTTCCCCAAATAGATTGACCATCTACCTTAATGCCCATGTAATTTACTCTACCAATAGTTACTCCTTTTGCAAAACCTGTCTCTAGGTTTAAACTAATTGTAAACAATAAGTCATTGGTCATAAGCCATTTATTCCCATCAATCATTTATAAATGCAACAAAAAATTAATGTTTACTCGAAGATGATTATTAATATCAATTCAGTTTTTATCTTACCATTTGATCTGATGCCACGGTGCCCTCATTCTCAAAAATAATAGGACCTTTTATGGGGAGCACATAACCTTCTCCCCTCGGAGGAGAATGCGAGTATCCAGATACAGCCTACTCAGATCGTAATTGTGATACATCCTCAATGAAATAAATAATAAATAAACGTAAAACTTACGTTTAAGAAGAAGATACCCAGGATTGCTGCAATTATTATACAAAATGCCTTCATTTTTACTACTAGAAATTTTTCAACGTAATATCCTTTATTATTGCTTGTTGAACTTCGAATGACATTAAAATTGCAATTGTTTCCCCTTTATATAGGTACTAGAAGACTTTACAAATTTTATCCAAAACTACTGTGATAATTGTATTGATGTTAATTGATTCCAATAATCACCACTAAACAATTAAATACAGATTACTAAATGGTATTTTCCATGCTACTAAAAATCATGTTTTTGCCTACCAATAATCTTTTACATAAATTATAACTGTTTTACCTTGACATTGACATTAAATGTGTATTGTTGACATTGGAAAACCTTTAATTATCTTTTCTTTAGGTTTGCACTGAAAAATAAAAACTCATTATGAGTATGCTACCTGTATTTTATGGATACCTTTTGTATGATTGCAACTCAAACGATTGTTCTAAGTTTTTCTACACTAAAGCTCATTCACTGCAGTTAGTTTTCTGAGTACTATATTCATTATCACTATGACTATTACAGCGTCAATGCTTGAGTTGGTGAATGGTGAATAATAAAGTATAGTGTTCAGAAAACTAACCGCAAGACGGCAGTTTTTGTCGCATCGAGTTCATTATTATTTTGATTCGCCTCTAACTATTCTGATTTAGCGTAGATAGTTCACCACAGTAGTATACAAATACATAGGATAAGCACTATGTTCTTAACGAAAAATTTAATAAAGGCTTTAAACCCTATTTTTACACTGATGGAAAACAACTCCAGATAGTTTTCATATGCAAAGTATATTTTATAATTAAATTAGTAAAACGAGAGAAGAATAATGGTCTAGGAAGTTAGTGTGTCCCTATCTCCTGATACAATGGTTTTTTACATTGTCGCAGTAATGATAAAATGGTTTGTTACTTTATGCCAGCCATGGTAATTTGGTATGTTACATTGTAATGTTAAGCAAACGATATTATGGTTCTTGACGAATTCACTAGCCTGTTATTCTTTACAAATCCTTTCTTTTCAATCTGTCAATCTTTTACAAATCAGTAAAAATGTTTTGTTAAAGGGGCACACCCCCCGTCGAGGTATCTAGCGAAATTTGGCATGAACTCGATGTATTTAAATTTGAGTTGAGCAAAATAACATTCAAATTTTACTTTTTTAGGAAATCAAAGAAAACTCAAAAGCGCTTCGGTTTTCAATCTTGCTTTTTTACCTAATATTCGTACAGGGTCCTAGAGGGTCACATGTTTCCGTTTTGTTCAAAAAGTCGTTTTTTATTATTTAAAAACAATTATAAACCTATCCCGCCAAAACTTTTTGGTAGAATGGCCACTATGACCTTTTTAGGTTAAAATCATAAAATAACCGGGTTTTAAGATTTTACCTACCCGTTTGATAGCCAA
This sequence comes from Tomocerus qinae, assembly GCA_020055645.1. Classification (NCBI taxonomy): domain Eukaryota; kingdom Metazoa; phylum Arthropoda; class Collembola; order Entomobryomorpha; family Tomoceridae; genus Tomocerus; species Tomocerus qinae. Next base: position 65,523,062 of record CM034546.1, read on the forward strand.
AAACCCAACCCAACAACCAAAAAAAGCCAAGTTTTTGGGTTTTACATGCCCTTTTCGGTTGTACTTAAATCTTACTTTGGATGCAACAGGAAACTGACATGCATACAATTGGTTTTAGGTGAAAATAACAGATGTTAAAGTTTTCGCTTCTGAATTGCCATCTAAAAGACCGGCGATTGGTTTTACCACTCCTGCTCAATTCAAATGTGGTCCTCATAAGCCCCTTGAGATTTCTGAACTGCTGGACTGAGCTGAATTTAATTTTAATTTTATTTACAGTCCTATGCAATTAAGGGACATCACGGTAACAGCGAAAGATCTTCTCAGATGGTCTCATCAAGTCTCTAGAGCCTTGGAATATTTAGAGCTCAAAAAGGTCTAAACTTGTTGAAAATAATTAAAAGGAAAATAATTGCAATGATATACATTAAAAATACAATTTTATTACATAATCTGCAAAAATTAAAAAATAATAATTTAAATGAAAAGGTTATTCATGGAGATTTGGCATCGAGAAATGTTTTATTATTTGAAAATGACATAATAAAAGTTTCTGAATTTGGACTAAACAGGTAGATGCAGCAAAATTTGAAAATAATTATAATCAATTTATCTTTTGATTCATTTGATTTAAATAAGAATTCATCGACAAGGAACCCCTTCCATTTCAATGGATGACTATTGAAGCTTTAAAAGATTTGTCATTTCCCCACAAATCTGACATCTGGTCATTTGGAATCACAATCTGGGAAATATTTTCTCTTGGCGAAACTCCGTATTCTGGGATATCGTGGACAATTGATTTTGTTGACAGGCTTTCTGATGGTTTACGAATCCACAAACCGAAATATGCCACCACATCCCTGTTTGTTCTATTTTAATTGTTTCTTTAAGTTTATTCGTTATGTAAGGAATTTAAAATTCCTCTTAATGCTCGATTAGAAATGAGAACAAAAATGATATCCATAAAATGACAAGGCTTGCAATTGGAATGCAAAACCATAAATTTAAGTATAAAGCTTAAAAATAGCAGAGGTTTCGTTACTTCAACTGATAAGCTGTCCTTTAAGTTGGCTACATTAAGCAAACACGCAATTATTATTTAAACATAATACTTTATTTATATTGTACAGATACAATATCCTTGAAAGTTGTTAACGTTTGCAGAAAATACAAAAAATATCTACAAATAAAATGTGCAGGTCTATTGTTTTCCATATTTTCAAATTCTAAAGTAAATATAATTTTTTTAGTTCTATAGAACTATCTTACATTTCAGATGCAGTCTGAGTTTTGGGCCCAATTTCATTAAAAAATGAGAAATCCAAATGTGAATAAATTAATAGGTGTGAAAATGTCTTTACTTAGGCGTCTTCTTCAAATTACCATAATGACTATAAGAGGAATTCATAATCAACAATCTACTAGATGAAATTCTCTATAAAGATATTAAATACTGTATTACTAAAAATTAAATTACTAATAAATGCATCCCTGTGCTATAACAAAAACCTGAGATAAAGCAATTTTACCCACCTACTTTAATTATCTATCAAACTGGTCTCGTAGTGCATATGTCCACTTCCTTCCTCTAAATTATGTCACATACGACATTGAATTAATGTTTTTAATGATGTACCCCAAAGCAGATTACCCGACTTCAACACACACGCAACATGCTTTTGTCGGGTGCCTTCCGAAGTTACCCGACAAATACACTTCTTGCTAATAGTGGACTTCCGGTAAAACTACTTTGGGGTACATTTTTAAAAACATTAATTCCACTCTTCTGGTTAGTATTAGCATATTTCTAAAGTAGACCAAAATTTTGAAATATTTCGTCATCTTTTGCATTAAATCAAAATGACTTGACTATGTTCTTCTTTTTTGATTATTTACTTACCTTGGTATGTAAAAAATTCGATGTAGAAATCATGACGTAATCCCATTGTGAAACCAGAAAAATGGGACAAGGTTAAAATCCTAATCCTGGACACCAAAAACACAGAATTTAATTCATACAGTCTTAATACAGAAATTGTTTCTTTGACTTAATAATTTATTTCATGACCTACAAATATTTAATCATTTTGTTTAGACAAATGTGTAAGAGTTGTCATTTTACGTACATTAGTATTTATTGTCTTTCGTTTCACACTGTACTGCTTATTCGAGAGTTAGGTATTTGACTCATCTGGTATATGTGGCTCATTTACTTTCATTGATTACAAATCATTTCCAAGTACGTACTTATATATGTCAATGATTCATATAATAGACATTTAATAAACGATAAACCGCTAACTAACGTAAAACATTGTTTTGATAGAATACTTAATATTGTGTTTCTACTTTCTGTGTCATCATAACATGTCGTATTATATGAATATGCATTTCACTAAAATAATAGTAATGATTATTAAAATAAATCTAATCTAACCCTGTTTGTGTCTTGCCATGTATTTTAATATTTAGATGTTTATTTAGTAACATTAAAATGTACTCTTTCTGAAAGACATGACGAATTGTTGACTTTTGTGGCTTTCCGGTTGACTAATTGAAAATACGTTTCTTATACTATTATCACAAAAACATCGTCACAGTATTTATGAATATTTCATATATAATACAAGCACATCAGAACTGAGTTTCGAGTGGGGGGGGGGCAAACAATGAAAAACTTTGGCTAGACGAAAATGAGTCAAAATGGCCTAGTTGCGAAATTATTTGCTATTTTGAGAAAAAATTCCCCTTTTCTTGGATTTCCGGAGGGGGGAGGGCTTCTGCCCTTAAAGCCCCCCTCAATACGTTTGATATAATATATTATATATATTATATTATATCTTATAATATTTAAGTAGAACAAAGGTATCATGATATTTTCCACTGACTTACAATTTATTTCTGAATTACTTGAAACAAATCAATGGTTTTTTGCTCAAGGGTCTGCTATAATTATTGGAAATATCATATTTAGGTATATTTATATGAGAAACCTATACATATTATAGATACATTGGTGGTTGTACCATTAGTATCTATTTACATTTTGTAACTAAATTTTCGGGAATAAAATGTTCCAGATGATGGTTCTACAAATAGAAATGTCTATTATGTAATAAGGAATAAAAAATTATTTGTTATTAGTAAACGTAAAATCAAATGAGTGTTTATTTAATTCTTACAGTTCAATATATGCGAAACCTTGTATAGTGTTGAGAGTGTTGACTTATTGTACACTGACGATTGATTCTTAGAAAGCAAACCCACTAGCTCAGATTGCTCAACACAATACTAAGTATTTGCATGATATCACAAGTTTTCTTTATCTTCCTAAGCCTTTGGACTTTCATTATTATTATTAAGTTTAAATTCTACTACTTGTGTGTAACTCATTCAGTTTTAAATCTGAGCTGTACTTACTGTGAATAGAAATGACGAATTATTCTGCAATGAATTCAACAAGTTTTAAAATTTCGTTTATATTGGTTGCTTTTGCGGCCTGTTTTTCAAATTCAATGGAAGTGAACAATATTGAAGAATTCCAACAATTCTTTGACATCTCATCTGTTCCTATAGACAAGACAAGTAAGAAATATTTTTTTGTTCAGTCAAAATTTACATACTGTTTGATCTACTCTTATAAGTTCATTTTGCAATATTTGTATGAATTAAACCTTAAAATTGAATAGTGACCAACAAACACGGAAGCTATGTGGTTTGCATACTAAATTCTTGGGCCTACCGGCGAGAGGGTGAGGGGAAATTTGATATTGAAAGACATTATGATGGACGTCTATGCACACATCTTGTCTATCGTTCTATTTTACTGAACAAAGGGACATTGGGGCTGACGCCTAAAGACTATGATCTAGACATTAAATCTGGTATGCTAATTTATATCCAGTTCATCGATAAATAATAAATAATTTATATCCAGTCCATCGATTAAATAATAAATAGAGACTTTCCAAATGACATTGTATAATCGTATATCAATGTTTGCATTTTGTGGTGTAGGATATTTCAACAAAGTAGTCAAAATGAAGAAAAATAATCCTGACCTGAAAGTCCTACTATCTGTTGGTGGTTATGACGAAGGAACAGATAATTTTCTTCGCATGACTGGTTCAGCCGGATACAGAAAAACATTTATACGAAATGCAACGGAAACAGTAAAGTACGAAATGATATCACTTCACAAATCTTGGAACCATTTTAATTTGAATCAATGACTTTCGTTTAGATCATTTGGATTTGACGGTCTTAATTTAGATTGGGAATATCCACCAGAAGGTAGTAAAAATCATTTCACAACCCTGGCTGAGGTAAAGATACCACATTTAGATTTATTAATTTACTTATTATTAATACGTCATTAATAAGTTATTAATAAGTCATTAATAAGTTATTAATAAGTCATAATAAGTAATAATAATAAGTTTTGATATGATAAGTTAGTATTACATCAGAACTGAGATTTCTAATTTCCATCCACACTTTAGTGATATTTTTTGATATGTTTATCATTTAATAATTATAAATACGAACTTTAATAATGAAAGCATCGAAGATAATTTCTAATCTAATTTAAAATGTCATTAAAGGAATTCAAACAAGAATTCCAGAGGTCTAGACTAATTCTTACGACGACCATTTCTGGGGATTTGGATATAACAATATCTGGTTACGATGTCCCTAGGATTTCTAAGATATTTGACCTTATTCTCATTATGGGATTTGACTACAATGGCCCCTGGGGAAGTATTACAGGACACAATGCCCCCTTATACGAAATTAAGAGTATCTCAAAAATTTTAAATTATCTTGTGAAGGAAGTTAAAGTTAACCCTCAGGTTTTAATTCTGGGCGTTCCATTGGATGGAAGACCATTCCGTCTCCAAATGCAGAAAAATGCTTTGCACGGATTGGCATCGAGGACTACAGGTGGATTTCCTGGTCCATTTGCGTCAGAGAGTGACATGTGGGGATACAATGAGGTTGGAGTCTAATTTTTTTAATTCTACATTATATACCGATTATGTAGTTTCCAAAATGTAGACCAACGACAATGGACAACCAAAAATAGGGTTGTTATTGTCATTCAATACGAATAAAGATAAAAAATTGTATTAATTTTAATGTTAGCAAAATTAAATCAAAATTAATTAATTTGAATTACTGAAAAGATTTGCCCACTGCTTAAATCGGACAAAAAATGGAAAACTTTCTGGGACCGATCGAATTTAGTTCCCTTTACCACAAATGGCAGTCATTGGATCAGTTTTGATAACCAGGACAGTATATTTGCAAAAGTATGGATGGCAAAGGAATATAAATTGAGAGGAATTATGGCTTGGAGCATCGACACCGATGACTACAATGGAAAGTGTGGAAAGTACAAGTATCCTTTGTTACGGACTATTAATTACGCTCTGCAAATGGATATTCCACAAGATAGCCACTCTAAAATGCCGTCCCTATGCACACTTTACAAATCAACAGGGAGTCAACAATTATTCAATCTACTCAAACCTAAAATTATTGCCACCAACAACACGACGCCACTTCATAATCCTACCAAAACGTCAAAAGTACGATGTTCTGTGCAAGGAAACCCTCGTCCACGGATTCGATGGTTTAAATCAAAAGAGGTTAGGCTCTTTTCATCCACCATTTCGTTATTTATTGGTTTTCATACACATACAACTATAAAGTATGGCTTTCTGGTACCGGTATACCTATACCTTTGTGATTATACAACTTCTATTTAGCTTAATTGACATATCATTTCACTCTAAAATAGTTTATGCTGTAATGTTATATAATTTTATACAATTTTATATAACTTTATATAAATTTATATATTTTATACATTTTTATACAATTTTATACAATTTTATATAATTTTATACAATTTTATATAATTTTATATAATTTTATACAATTTTATACAATTTTATATAATGTTATATAATTGTATGGTGAATGGTGTATTAATTACACTATAGGAGATATACAGGTATAAAATTCAATATTTTATTATTTGTGCAGGGTAAAGTCACTATGGATGTCGAGGTCTTCAACACCAACCACCATGGTAGTCCAAGTTTGGGAAGCCATTCAGAATTAAGCAGTCCTCTGTTTAATTGTGGTCCCCACAAGTCCATTATAGAAACTCAGGAGGCCAAATTCACCTTGAATGACAGTCGTCCAGGAAATTATTTTTGCCAAGCAGATAATGTTTTTGGAATGGATAAAAAGTATTTTGTATTGTCAGTTGGAGAAACCAAACCAACTAAAAAAGGAGGCCGTGGTGTTCCTTGGGTTTGGATAGGAGTAGGTTTAAGTTTTATCGCAGTCGTAATCGTAAATGTATGCATTATTGTATACTGCTGGAAGAAAAGGTCACAGAAAAAACAGGTACGTGATAAAAACATGCAATTAAAATATCGGATCACATTAAAAATTGTAAAATTGCTATAAATAATCCTTTCCCAACCAAAAATTAAATGTTTTAAAGTGAAATCGCATTTTGAATTAACTGCTGTATAGCTACATAATACAAATTTGAACCTTAATTGATAAATTCTTTAGGAGGTTCTCACTCAACGTGAACTCAGAGTGTTTTTCAGAGGTAGTACCAAGAAAAGACCTGGAGCTCAAGATATTTATGAGAATGGACAAGTTGCAATTGAAAATATTCCTTACTATTCTTCATACGAGATTTTGAAAGATTATGAAATTGGTATGATATTGGCATTTACAATATTTATAGTAGTAAATTATTATATAGATTATGGAAACAAGAATATCTAAACTACCATAGACGAAACAAACTGCTATATTAGTTTATTTTATTTGCTACAGATGAAAGCAGAATTTTGGGCGATGGAGTTTTCGGCATAGTCTTCTTGGGTAAAGTAAATGGAGAGTCTGTAGCAGTAAAGTCTACAAAGGAAGGGGCTGATAAACAGTATCTTGTTGCCTTGTTATCCGAGTTAAAAATACTTATCTACATTGAAAAACACCCGAACATTGTTAATTTAGTGGGTGCCAGTACCATCAACTTAAATAAAGGTATATATCATTATTTACTGTCATTACTGCGACAAGTCTATTTAAAAAAATACTATTATTAATCATAATAATAACAAGACTGCAATAAATAGATATGGATATATTTCAGGAATGCTTTACATATTTGTGGAATACTGTCCTCTTGGAAACTTGCAGAACTATTTAAAAAATAACTGCCGGGATTTGTTAATTTCACTTATAAAGGACGATCAGTGGAATCAAAACTTAAGGTAGCTGCATATTATTGTGTTTCAACTTAAGGACGTGTGTGGACTTTGGTTGCCATGTTAGCGAGTAATTTATTACGGGAAGCACAACAATAGATGCACACCACTGAGCTCTTGCATCGTGGGTGGTTTCTATTGTCTGACGTCCCGTAGTAAAATTGCAGTTGTTACCATAGTTACCAAAAAGTTCGTAAATAAAATCAGAAAAAAATGATTCCGTGGTTTTGGTAAGTCGTAAAATTATAATAAAATTCAATAAAAAAGAGGAAAGAAAATGAGGGCGAGCTTGTGTTGGGCGAGTGTTGGCAAATGTGACCAAAAATTCAAAATAATATATTTCTTTCATGTTTTTCCCTACTCTTAATCAAAATTGAATTTTTGATGATTTAAAAAATGATTTTCGAAAATCGGGCTTTCATGCTCGTCATAAAAATCTTGGTACATTTTGATTCTGAAAACCGCATTACTGTACGTTTAGCCGATTTGCAATTGCATTTTACATTTTCTAATTAGAAATGTGTTTTTAATTACTTTCAAAAATAAAGCCCTAAAAACGTGCCGGAAAACATGACAACAACCAAGGACCTTCTTCACTGGTGCCATCAAATAGCCAAAGCATTGGAATATTTGGCTTCGAAAAAGGTTTATTGATAATATTAATAATTCTAAAATGTTAGTTTCTTCATATCTCATGAACCCTTAAGTTAAAATTACTAAATGACGCAAATTTTGCTCACATCAAAGGTTATTCATGGGGATCTGGCAGCAAGAAATGTTTTACTTTTCGAAAAGAATATAGTAAAAGTTACTGATTTCGGACTATCACGCAAACTGTACGATTATTCCAACTACGTAAAAAATAAGCAGGTAGAAATACGATTTGAAATTGGGGTTGTCTCATTTTTTTCTTATTTCATCTTAACATATATTAATTGACAGGAACCCCTTCCGTGGCGATGGATGGCTATTGAAGCTTTAAAAGATTTATCATTCTCCCATAAATCTGACGTTTGGGCATTTGGAATCACAGTCTGGGAAATATTTTCTCTTGGCGAAACTCCTTACTCTGGAATATCGTGGACGACTAACTTCTTGGACAGACTTATCGAGGGTTTACGATTACACAAACCGAAATATGCAACCACGTCTTTGTTAGTTTATTTCTTTTACAATTCAACTTTTAGAATAGAGCTTTAAGCTGGCTGTGATGGTTTAAATCGAATGCCTTTTCAAACATCAAAATGGCTTTTTGTTACTTTATTTGAATTATTTAAAAAACGTAATGCTCCGAAACAATCTATACTTGCAATTAGTTGTCTTCACTGTTTACCGAATTTCATAAATAGGTAAAGCCACATGTCAAACCATCACAACGTTGTCACCAATCCTCCGTGTACTAATAGTTTTCATTTTTGTTCAGATATCATTTCCTAGCCAAGTGTTGGGAAGCAAATCCACAGGATCGTCATAACCCTGAAGATCTACCTCATTACTTCGCTAATCTACTTGAGGAGAAGTTTTCAAAGGTGGCAATTTAATCAGACTCTTTATACTAATTTTCATTGAAATTATGTTATAAATGTCCAGGATTAAAAAATTGTTATATTTTGTATAGGACTATACTATGGTAACGGTCCAAGAACCAGACGACCTGAACACATTGCTTTAACTTGGTTAGTAAATCCTGAAATAATCTGAAGTCACAAAATCAGAGATCAGTGATTGTACTGGAACTCATATTGATTGTTGGTTACTTAAGTAAGTATGCTCTCTGAAATACATTTGCTCAATTCTATATTATAATCGCAGTCTTAAATAAATTTACCAACCTATCTATCAGTATGTCTGGTAGGAGAGCTTAGGAAACCTGCACATATTATTATTACATCAAAACAATAATAAAAATTCACATAAGATGATTTTTGGTGATTAAATGGAAATTATTAGCGATAGGCGACATGTCGTAATATGTGTACATTAATTAGCATAACATCAAATCCAAATTGGTTAAGGGCTATGTCGACAAATTTATTTAACATTTTGTAGTAGAGCTAGTGCTACTTTTATTGCCCCTTTATTCATTTGTGCCAGTTTGCCCACCTTTTTGTACAATTAAATAAATAACCGTAGCTGTAGTGGTGGCCACAAGTAAGATTTACAAGCAATGACAAAGTTAATGCAAATCGTAATTAAAACTACAAATTCAAAACAATTAGTTAACTGTTTAATTAAATCTCTGTATAATTTACAATGTTAACTTACAAGTCAATACCAAACATTTATGTCATAATATGAAATAAATATCGCAGCAACACTTGTTGTTCTATAAAATAACCAGTGTACAAAATACCATTTACTACTTACCAGTGGTAAGTGGTTTTTAATGGTATTTAACGTTAAATACCACTACCTAAATAGTAGTGGTAAGTGGTATAAATGGTAAAAATGGTAAAAAATTGTTTCATTTAAATTTCGTGTTTGAATTTTGAATAAAATTCGGTGCCAAAGTATGAAATAGCTTAGCAGATGATCATTGTTGTCACAAATTGATAAGCGTTCATCAATCAGAGTAGGATTCAACCAATGGGGGCGATAATAATCCATGCCGATTGAAAAAATAATTGCAATTAAATTAGCACCAATTTTAAATGGGCGATACCAAATACAATCTTTTTTTTCATTTTTTTATAACATTTGGTGTATAATTAAATAAATATGATTAATTTAATTGATTAAAGGGCTAATTGGAAATGTTTCATAGAAAATAAAGTTTTAAAACTTATATTTTAGGAAGTCTAGTGTATCTGTACTCAGCTATCTAATCAATCGCTAAAATTTACCATTTTTACCATTAAATGCATTTTTACCATTAAGTGCATTTTTACCACTGTGATGGTAAAAAAGGCTAAAAAGTGGTAAATTTTGTACACTGAAAATAACGTCGACTAGAACTTTTACTGTTTTCCAATATTTCTTTTTAAGAAAAGATTTTTTACAGATTTTGCAATAGGTGTTATCTTATTGAAGTCAAGGGTACTTGCGTTTATATGAAACGAAAAGTGGATTGAGTGTTTTGGTCGTATACAAAACATAGTGAATTAAGGACTAACGTTAATTGGCTCCGTAAGCGATTTTAGAATACAATTTGATCGTTCCAAAATTGCATAACAAATTGAATGTTAATGTTGAGAAGGTCTTAAAATACCGAATAGTCCAAGTTCGAATGCTGCATGCAAGATGAATTGTATTATTAACCATCAGCACTGAAAAGGCAACTGATATTGTTAACTCAGTGAAAGAATAGCTGTGCCCATAGTCCATAATAAATTAGTCCAATAATAACTATTTTCTATTACCATTGCCCATAACAAGTTTCTATACATTCTTCTACGTCTGATATAAACAGTTTCCTTGGATTTAAAAAATAATTGGCTTCTGTGGGGGAATACACACATAAGAAGATGGCTACTAGGCTCATCAGAGCTCAAAATAAGGACGTTTCATTTCATTCATCGTTCAAAAAAGAACAACTTTTATGACTTTCCTTGCCTTTCAATCAATTCTATCAATCTTCTCATGACATTTTAGGTGCAATTTTTGTTTTCAACTTTTAATATCAATGAGTGAATTAATGTATGAAAAATGAATTTTTATTTGTTGAACAAATTTTTATTTAATTCCATAAATGTGGACATTTATAATACCTTCATTGGGTCCAGACCTAGCCAACCATATTTGGTGAACTCAGGTGGAAAAAAGGGTCTACAATTTTAACAAAAATCGGTCTACCCTTCAGTGATTTCATTCTAAAAACATTGCACTGTCGCAGATAAAAACACCAAGAGCGAATATAGTGTAAATTATCCAACTTAAATTATAGTTTAAGGTAAAAATAATTAATAACTTTCAAATTAGGAGTTAGGGGAAAAAAGTTTTACCATATGCACATTTCAATAAACAGCGATTAAAAAATGGTAACACTACATTAATTATCCGAAGCCGAGTTTTACTTATATTTCTCCAGGAACTGAGAATGAAAGGCTTTAAGTTTTTTCAGCATACGAGCAAATTGTTCAGGTTGAGGCAAGTTAGAAATTCTAGAAAGAATGTTTAAAAAGTATATGTTTTAATTTTTTATATTGTATAGTCAAAATATTCTATAGCTGCGGGTACGGATATGCAAGTCGTTAAACTGCCGATCTTAGTATATGACTACTACGACTTATATGGAATAAGTTTTTAATTTAAAACCTGAAATGGTAGGTGTTTTTTTGAGGCTGTCCAAAGTCGGATCCTGGAACAGTACAGACTCCAGTATTTTCGAGTAGTTCAGAAGCATAGAATAAATCCGGGGACTGATTATTGGCTTTTGCGGCTTTTATTGCCTTTGGTGGAATAGTTATCTATAAGAAAAGCAATTTTTATAGATAAAAATTGATATTCTATTTTTATATGTAAATGCTCATTTCAGATTTCCGTTTCATTTCACCTAGTTTTACTTACCTTTGGAAAAATAGACATGGAACCATAAAAAGGAGTACATGTTATCCCCGTCATATTATTTAATGTATCTCTTATTGCTTTTGCACGTTGGGCAAGAGACTTAATGATTGCAGTCTTCTCTTCCATAAATAATTTGTAAGAAGGATCACCCTTTACAGGAGGTTTAGTAACACAGGAAATCATGGCTTGTCCCAATACACTTGGCGAAAATGTAGTAGAAATACTTTTTTCTATCAACACTTTCAATTCATTGCTAAAATTGACGAGTTCTATAAATCCAGCTCTCACGCCAGCTTCACCCATATATCCTAAAGTAAAAAAATAACATTGGTATTTACTTTTGGTCAAAAATGACATATTTTTTCGTATTTAGAATCCTAGGTTTTTAAAATTCCTACAATTTTAGAAGGTTGAATAGATCACAAATAATTATAGTCAGGATACTCATTAAATTCGACAAGATACCATTAAGATTTTATTAAAGGATTGAAATTTATTTATTTTCTCATCCACAATATCCGATTAATAATTTAATTAGTTCTTTTTTAGATTTTGAGTCATTAATAAAAAAATTATTTTGAAGGACAACGTATACTTACCCTTAGATGTGGAGTGAATTGAAATCAGTTGTGTTTTGTTGTAGGGATATCCTAATTCATACAGAACCTTTCTGAATGACACAAACGGACGTTCCTTTGTGTAAATATTATCTTGATATACCTAAGTATAAAGTCAGATAACATAAAATGGAATTGTTGTTATTTTTCTGTGATTAAATATTAAATTCTAAGCAATAAAGTAGATGAAAAAAAATCTTCTAGCCTCATCAGCCACAATTAAGAGTTTTTTCTTGTTCGCAAACTTGACAATGACTTCGATGTTGTCTCGCGTGAGAACTTGGCCTGAAAAATTAAGTTTAAATTGCTATTTTCCTCTGGGCGTCACTTTAGCTTTATTCACCTCATAAAAGTTTACAAATATCTGTGCATTTTGCTCATAACCGATTTTAAATTAAACTTTAAATACATTAATTTACCAGTTGGTTGTCCTGGGTTGACTATGAATATTATTCTCGGCTCACTGAAAAACATTCCATTTCTGTATGCTCTGTTTAGTTCATCCAACTCTATCTCCCAATCCTTTGACTCATTCATAGAATAGCCAATCTAGTAATAGTAGAATTGGTTTTTGATGTAATTTGATATTTTAAAGTGGAACAGGGAACAGAAAATGACCTTTCTATAAAAAGGTAGGAGTAAAACTTTTAAGTTTATAAATTTAAACAAAAAGGTCAGCTTTCTAACAAAGGTAACCTTTTTGTTAATGAGAGTTTAATGTTTGTTCCCTGATGTGGATATTTATAAATATATTTCTGTAATTGGTACCTGATGGATTCCATTTTCTTCTGCGGCCGCACTGAAAAGAGAGTACAGTGGAATTGGCAACATAACACCTGCTTTCTTGGGTCTGCATTTATTCGCAAAAAGGTTGAAAATAACCTAAATAACATTAAAATAATACCAAAAATGTAATAAAATATCTGTGTAATTTTTATAAGCAATACAATACACTAAAAGAGGTCCATTATTTGTGTCACTTTTAAATTAATTATTCGTCAGCAGTTTTTACCCTAACTCCGTTTACCGAGCCAGCAACTAGAATAATATTTTCTTTCTTTGATGGAACAACTTCATCACGCTTGGTAATAAATTCAGCAGCGTGTGTTCGCACTAAATCCAAACCCACTGTATCAGTATATGACCCTAGATACAAGATATACACAAAATCGAGCCATTAATAAGTAATAAAAAAGAATACGGTGGATTAATCAGCATTTTTATATTAATAAGTCATTAGAAAACATGATCGTGTATTTCATGACCAATCAAATTACTATTTCCATGAAAAGATTAACATTTTAAGATTTAAGACATGCTCTATAGAATACTTTGGTAAAGCTATGCATGTATGTTTATAATTAATTTTTGGTAGTAATTTGAAAAGCCACCCATTGTGGCCTAAACCTGTCAATGAATTAAATTTGTTATTAAATAGTTTTATTTGCGTTTGTCAAAATTCAGCTTACCTGAGTTCCTTGATGTACAATCATTTAAAATATCTTTCGCTCTTTGTTTTACATCCGAAGGGAAGTCAGTGACATTCATGAATTCTGGATAATGAACAAGAGCAACCACCTGCAATCGTTTTGGAGAACAGAGTGATAAAATTTTAGGACACTTCGTCTGCCTAATACATGCTGTTAGTAGCTGCAACTGTCCAATTACTGTTCATCTGATTTCATTCCAATTTTATTCAACTTAATTAATATTTTTTTGAATAAGTATCATATTTGCTCAAAATGAACCCTATGTGAATGTAAAAGGTAATTGTTTTTGTGTTAGGTTATGAATACCTGTGACTTACATGTATTCTATACACAGTTGCCCCTGGCCTTTAGCTGTCTTAATTTAGTCAAAAATATTCTACAGATTTATACGTTGCTTTGCAAAAGTCTCAATTTCCCCAATTTGGAGTTAGGCTCATCTTACCTATACACTTTATGATTTTGCATCCTAAAGGTAGAAACTTTAGATTTTATACTAACGATTTCATGTACTTTTTGAGTAGCTAGGTTATAGCATTTCTCACTCTGCGCCTTGTAAATAATCTTGTAGGTAAATTTGTCTTACTTGCTTAAAGAAAGTTACAGGTCTCTGTCCCAGCCCTTGAAGATCACTGTCATGTGCTCTAATAACTTCAGTAAATGGAAACCATTTCCCCTACGTATATTAACGAACATATTACTAGCATCTCTTAAGGAGAAAAATTATATCATTGCAACGTAACGTTGTTACCATGGTCTCCTTTGTCCTTCCAGAAAATCAATAGAGAGGGACAAACATCGCATTGTCTAAAACCCGGAATGAGGAAATGCCTGTAAATCGATTTTTACTTCATTTCCATGAACCATGCAAAACCAGCTGCGATTTAGATTTGTTTACTAAAAATTAAATGGAAATAGATTTACAGTCACTCTGGGTTTTGGACGATGTTTGCACCTCTCTACAAGTGAATCTGGTAGGGGACTATGGTAACAGTCTACGTTCCTTGATTATTGCTTTGGGGAAATATCTCCATAAAGGATCATCTACACAAATTGATTTTTAAAAAGAGAAACTAAATCGAAAAATACGAAAAACTTTTATTTTATATTTTAATAGGGTTTTTAAAATATTACAGCGGCGAGTTCCTTTTCAATTTCAATAGCTCGTGGTGCCAGAGAGCCTCCAGGGATATAATTCATATTTCTTATATATGGGTTTATATTTTCGTCATTTAAGCCATCCGTATCAATTTCGTAAAAATGGTTTATTTCAGCCACATTTGGGGCATCTACAAAAATTTGTAATATTCCATTAATAGTTGGTTAATGATAAATGATAAATCAGTTTCAAAAACCTCAACAGGTCATTCCCCCAATGAAATTTTAATTTGAAATTATTGAATTTACCTTTATTTTCGAAAGCAAAAACCGGGAGAAATTGAACCATCCAAAAGAACTGTGCCAGCTTTAAAATGTTGAAGCAGAGGGTTTCCATTGCTTTCTTTTATATTATTTTACATTAAGGACATAATAGCTAAAAGCCTCTTTGATTTCTTGTGTCCTAAATCCAAATGTGAAGGAATGTACTAAATATTTCACTTGCCTGTCTGAATGGTGTTTTGAAATCAACTCTGTATCTTCTCACTGTTAAACAACTGTTAAATAAACTGTCGTTGTTAAGCGGTGGATTAAAAATATTCTATGTCGGCGATTAGTCGAATATTTAATAAAACTTTTTTGAAAATATAATTTTTTGGCAGAATATGGGATTGTTCCATAAAATTTTGTTAAGCATTTGACTATTCATTAAAATGTTTAGGAAAATATTCGACTATGCGACAAAATTTATTGCAGAACATTCGACTATTCGATATTAGTATACCGCTATTAGCTGCACCCCTAAAATGGAAGGTTAACGTTAAAATAGAACAAATTATTTATTAAAAAGTGTATTAACAGAGCACATTTTTAGTCTTCTATAATTATTACCAGCTGGAAATGATGATGAATTAAATATTTGTGAAAGATGCAATGATACCGGACCACATTAACTTACACTTAGGCCTATTTTCATACTTTTATGAGAGTCGTTTCCTAACTTTTCCCATATCCAGCTTTTGAACTTTCAATTGCCAGGCTCCGCCCCCTAAACCTCCCCCATTTATAGATTTTTGATGCCTGTATGGAACCTACGGCTGTCTTAGTGGAGTTGTGCATTCAAATCTGGACTATTATAAAAAAGGGTAAAGAATTTTGAGTGCTAGCTGACAAGAATGTGATTGTTTTCTATGGCAAAACTCTGTAAACAATCAACCTCTGTGTATGACGTCTACCTAGTCTATCATCTATAAGTACCTGGTCTACTAATTGCTCGTTAAGAAGTTTTTAAATATCTACTACTCAGTACTCAGGGAAATTCCTAATTTAATATTAAATCGTTTAGCAGAAAAAGGTAGTTTAAGCAATTGATCCAATAATAAGAAAAACTTTGTTAATTGCTGCATTGTAGGTAAAACTGCCTAATCGTCATAATCGTTACTTAATGAGGGCCACGTGTAACATGGCAGTATTCAATAAAAGTGAAACAATTAATTAGTTGGTAAACAGTTGGTAAATGCTCTGTGGCAGACATTATTGAATTGATAATCGTTACATGGCCATGGCCACATATGGAGGTTATGTTAATATTCACTTCCTGTCTGTTGTTTGTGACTGTGACCCAATTGCTGGTAAGATAATATTTTTAATTACATAGCCAGAAGTAGTTACTGATTTTCTGTACAGATATTAAGCTATGAATTTAACAAGTTTTAGAGCTGCATACTTTAATAATTAGTAACCTTATACATTTATTTTTTTGTTGCTCGATTCAGCCTGCAGTTTTCAACAGTTGGCCCGGTCTTTCCTGCTTGATTACATAATTTACATATTATTATGATTTCTAAGATAAGTATAGTATATTGTATTACTGGTTTAGTCACTATAATCCCACTTTGCTAACGGAATATTAATATGGTCAGGCCCGTGTTGTAGCTGTTGATTGAGTGATGATGATTGCATAGTAAACGACAGAGACCGGCGGTCATAAAATATGCAGCGTTTTGGAATTAATATTTATTCACTACGTAATAAAAATAACAGACAGTTATAATAACAGCAGTACCTCTATTATCTGTTTTCTGTCTCTGAATCACAATTAGATTCACATTTTGATGGTATTATGGAATTACCCGAATTGGGGAGACATTTAGTCTATAATATGTCAAATGCCAATCTTGACGACAAATTTTTATGAAATGAAACCGATGTAAAGTAAAATATTTTTAATATGGTTAATTTAAAATAAAAAGTAAAAATTTCTATAAAAGTTTATGGTTTTGACTTTGCGATTTTAATTTACTTAATTACTTTAGTATGAAATGAAAAATAGCCATTGAGCACCAATGAGGGTAGTAGGATAATCAAAAATTTAATTCTAATATCCATTTTCGATGAGATAATCTGCAAGTTTTTCAACTGCATTTGCCGCATTTCCAGTGTTCTTTATCAACTGTTGTTTAACTTCTTGGGAATGACATTTAGGTTGCAATTGTGATTGTGCCCTGTTTATATAGGTACTAGAGGACCCAAATTTTTATGTAAAACAATAGTATGATGGTATTGAATTATACTTTGATTACTTGTTCCCCCTTAATCACTTCAAGTGAAGAGAAATTGTATTTTTGGTGCTTTTTACAATACAATATGTGTAGGTATCTATTTATTACTTGCACGAACTTTAGTATTTTTAATAGTTTTAAAGAAATTTATATTTAGAGACGTACTTAGGGATTTAGGAACGGATGTTAATCCGATAAGCCGTTCTTCTGCGGAACATAGGAATTTATAATGCGTATACATAGTGTTGACTCAGGATGACTGTTATTTACAAGCACTTCTAAAACCTGATAACATAACACGGACATTTTATGGGTATAGGTTTAAATAGACTGGAAGTATTTCACATGAAATAAATACTTCATGCAGTGAAATATCAGCCACGCTTAGATAATGTGTTTAATTTTAAATAAATAAATATAAAAATTCAGCATTATGCTTAAACTATGCTGTACATACATTTGGACGAAGGCTTAATATTTTTATAACCCCTGTTTTATATAATGATACTCTATTGTCGACAAAGCACTATTTCATAGTCAAATCCTAAAACTTAGTGGCACAATCGTTAAAAGATTGTTTATAATGATTCTGAGAATAGCATTCTTTATATATTCAGGGGCGATAAAGAGATATATTAAGTCATTTTAGAAATATAAATCTATTAATAAATAGGTAGAGTAGAGGCCAAGAGTCGCAAGTTGTCTTATAAAAATGAAGAGGGTGCGGCACGAATTGATATGCTATCAACATATTGTAAGAATACAAACATCTCCACAACGGATGTAGACTCAGAGATATATATAGGCTCCTTGCCCCTTGCTCGAAAAGAATATTAATAAAACCCAATCAATAAATATATAAGGTAATGTAAATAAAAATATAACCAGTCGTTAGTTTATTGGCACCTTACTTTTTATTTTTCCGTCCCCCTGCAGAAAGAGTCATTTAAGGCATGAAATACGCAATGCATTTTCGGGCAATGCATATATACCTAATAATTGTACCTTACGTATTGAAACTTAGATAGAAATGGGAAAATAATTTTTAAAGACTATTATTTTTTTCTTGAGAACGATTAAAATCGTTATAGTTATCCAGTTGGGAGAACTATTTCAATATGGAGAATTAAATATTATTATTATATTAATAAAAAATAAAGTAGTTAAGTTTTATAAAATAAAACCACCATACAAATAAATAAAATTTCTATTTAAATTTTGAAATGATTTTCCCGAGACTTACAACCATTATAGATATCTATTCATCATTCACATTAATTACAATTCATAGTCTAATTTAACTATGACAGAACACTGCCCTCGTAGTTTTATACTTTAATGTTACTTGATTCAAAAAAAATGTTTGTATTTAAATAGTAGTTGATAATAGGAGTACATTATCAGTTCCGAATCAGAAGATTTCTAACCAATGATTAAAACTCCTTCTCCGTAATAAAACACCAGGTAACAGAAAAAGGCACTTCTTTTTTAGGAAAAAGTAAAAACGTTCTACTTTTTTTTTAAAAAGCAGTCCTTTTTAAAAAAGTATACCCTTTTTACCTTATTTACATGTAAATTGGAAGTTAATGGGGCAGGCTGAAACATCGAAAACGGTAAAAAGGCAAAATAGGACTCCTTTAAAACAAACTTATTCATACTTTTTTAGCTCGCCTGAATAAGGCAGCTTATAGAACCACACACAGTCTGTCCGTACGTCTGAACGTCCGTACGTCCGTCCGCCAACAACACTGTAACTTTTGAACGCCTTCATGGAAATTGACCAAACTTGCCAAAAGCAATGCCTAAGAACCTGTAACGAACCCTATTCATTTTGGTTTAAATCGGTCGATAGGTTGCTGAGATACTGTGCGCTCACTTTGTCTAAATTTTCATAGCCAAAGCAATAAAAAGGGCATTATAAAGTTGAATTGCGTTTCCTATAAATTGTTAAGTAACATAGTATAAAATATTTCATACTTTCTAACGAACTACGTTAGATTTTATAGTAAATCAACTACAACCAGAAAGTATCGGTTGCAAGAACGAATTCAATCTACTTTCTATTTCTTTTGGTTTTGACAGTAAGTATTAACCGATGTTGATTTCCTTTTAATTTTGATAGTCAACATTACTCAATTATAATTTTTTGTTGATTTTGATAGTAAGCATCAATCTAATTTCATCTTTTTTTGATTTTGATAGTAAGCATTAATTTTTATTTGATCTTTCGTTGATTTTGATAGTCAAAGTTAATCTCTTTTGACCTTATGTTGATTATGACGGTCAAGATTAACCTATTTTGATTTTCTAGATTTTGAGAGTCAATATTAACCTATTTTGATTTTATGTTGATTATCACAGTCAAGTTTAATCTATTTTGATTTTCTGTTGACTATGATAGTCAGCATTAATCTATTTTGATTTTATGTTGATTTTAATAGTCAACATAAATCCATTTTGATTTTCTGTCAATTTTAATATTCAATATTAATCTGTTTTGCATTACTAATCATTTTAGCAATCAAAATAAATTTTTTCGCCATTGTTCTACCAAAAATGTACACACGGTCCCCATTACTCAGGCGAGCTTCTGTTACGGCTTGCTGTGGGTTTTATTAAAAAGGTTAAAACGGTTTTATTTTGTTGTTCTTAACACCCAAAAAAGGAAGCAACAAGATCCTGGGATGATCGGATCGTTTTACTAGTAACTCGATTCAGTGCATGGTTAGTTCCCATTTGGATTAGATCATTTGCTGTGATTTCTACTTTCCTTCACCATTGCTAAGATGATCTGCGACAGCATTTACTACACTTGATGCCATCTCAAATTGTGATTGCTGATAGACTCCAATAACAATGGCTACAAATAAAAACAATTTTGTGTGGTTAGCATAGGAGACCTTTCTATTTTTATCCCACCCTTTGATTTCTGTATTGATAAAATGTCCACTTACCTTGATTACTCTTGACTAAAACTACTCCCGCATCACCTTTCTGCCCATAAATAGAATGTTCGTTTGCTCGAATGCCAATATATTTTACTCCACCAACAGTAACTCCTTTTCGAATTAAATTTGGGTTCAAAAATATTGAAACGATTCCACTTGTTTCTTCTGTGTTGAGCTAATTGAAAATGATAAGTCATTACCCCTTTATTCTCAATGGCTATGCAACAAAATTAATGTTTACTGAAGATGGTATTAATAACAATTCATTGTTTATCTCACCGATATACAGTTACATACTGCCAAGATTTGGCCATCATGATCAATAATAGCAGCCTTCTGGAGAAACCCACTGCCAATTAAATCATCATCTACATAAGATTTCCAGCTTTTTCCAAAGGCACCCTAAAAAGTACAATTCCCATCATTGATATAGTATTATGCTTTTGTAATTAAAAATCATCAAATGCATTTTAGAAAACGAAGGGCTTACGTTTACCAAGGCGAGACACAGGATTACCGTAATTGTAAAAATTGACTTCATTTTTACAAAGTAGGCGTACGAGAAAGTTTTCAATTTAATGTCGTTTATTACGGCTTATATTCAAATTAATTATGACATTTAAATTTCAATTGTGTCCCTATTTTATAGGTGCTCAAAATTTCAATCGACATACTTACAATAGCGTAGTATTAAACGATGGAACTGTTAATTGATGTCACTACTCACTAGTAAATAATTAAAAAACGATTAAGAGGTGTTTTCCATGGTAGAACTTAACTAGGTATACTTATTCAAGTATAATATTTTCTTATTATTATATAGTGGAAAACATCATTTTCATTAATCATATTCATAACAATTTTAAAGCTACCTTGACATTGAAATTAAATTCATAATCACTGTTGACATTGACACATAAAAAATTAATTGGATGATTAGAGATACATCCATATAAAGCTGGGTGTAATTTAGTAGTATCGAATAAAATATAGTATATGTCGTATATTATGTAAGTCTGATATTATATATAGCCTTCGGCAGCAACCAATCACCTATTCAAATTTGTAGTCGATAAATATTATAATTATATTTTACACTTGGGAGCGCCATAACCTTACACCGCCCCTTGAACCATTTCGCCTATATCCACCTTTTGTTTTGTGTAGGAAATAGCCTAAACGCCATTTACAAAAGGTGGATTTTTCGTACACAAAACCTAAAATGGGTATAAGTGAAATGGTTCTTTAAAGGACGACATAATTCCCGTCTGAACAGACCAAGTTGTCATATTATAACCAAAATCATTGCCACTGCATCCTGTGCGCGGGGTGGCAGGCTGTCATACCTTAGCTAGATGATCATTGATAACCACAATTAGGGGACATCGATTTAAAAATAGTGGTTTGATATGGGAACAACAATAACATTTATTAAGATCGTTACAAAAGTGTGCAAATCTGTAATGAATTTGCATTAAAATATATTTCTCTGTAGCGCAATTATCTTTCTTATTTTGGAATTTAGGCAACTAAAAATGTTTGAGAGGAGTTCTATTCCAAAAATGACAGTACTTAGAAATATAAGAATTGCATAAATATAATAAACAGATACAACTTTTAAATTACTTAATGGTTGTTTTGAATTCTCTATTTGTGAAAATCTTGAAAAATTATAATGACTCTTGAGATGTAATCGAACTTCTTTTTCTTCGAAATAACTATTCCACTTTGCAAATAGGTTATATATTCCAGAACTGAAAATACTTTGCATTCTTTGAATCAATAAAAACGTATTGAAAGTATATGGAATTGCGAATGTCTTTCGGGCGGTATAAATACTTTCGGTTCTTCTTATGTAAACGATATTTCGAAATAAATATTTTTCATAAATGTCCAACCAACTATCGCGGCCTGCAAATGCAGTGTTTTTACAATTTTTCAGAAAATCATAATTGTCAATAAAAAGTGAAAAATGTCGACCAAGTTTTAGAAAATAGGGTTTGAGATGTTTTGTGGGTAGTCGTAAAAGAGTCTTTATAATTAATCGCGAGTCAGAATTGGTTTGATTAGAAACTAGGAGGTCCTGCAAAATCAAATTGTCAATTGTAACTTTTGTGAAAGAATGTTCAAGTGTCAACTTTTTTGAAATATGGTAGCTAAAAAGCTTTTCATACGAATCTACGTATTCTAAAATTTTCTTTTCTTGTGCATCAGATTTTTCGCAGGGTAAAAATTTTGTTGTATCCAGTTCAAAGTAGTGAAAAATGTGTGACAACCTTGTATCGGTACAGCGAGGCAATGTTGTAGAGTACGAATAATCTTTAATAATGCTATTAGAAATATTTTTTAGTAATATGTTCAATCCAAAAATCCAGTTGGTCATTTCAGTATTTAAAAAGGAAATAGCAAAATTGTTGAGATCCTTAAAATGCATGTACTTGCTGTCAATTTTTCTTGGTGCAAACAGTTGGCTAACAATAATAGATTTATAAGCATTACTTAAAATAACACTTGCCACAATCCAAATGCCAAATATTTGCATCAACTTTAATTTGTCCATCTTTGTTCGAAGAGTCACACCTTGCTCTAGTAACACTATCAAGAATTGAAAGACTATGTTTAATAATTGCAATAAATTTTGCAACCCAAATTTAAAATAGTTTTTCACAGAGTTTTTAGAAACGTTGTAAAATAATACAAAAGATAATAAAATAAGGGACAAAACTATCAAAAGCCAAGTTATTTTGTCGAATGGAATTACATACATTTTCCAATAACCCTTAACTTGAATTCCTGAGCAAGTGACCCAATTCCAGTTTTCGTCTCCAATGTGCACATAATATTGGTCGATGTTTAAATTATTATCCTCTATTGTCTTATAATCAAAGTTTAATAATATCGACATAATAACTGATTGAAATGTTAACCCCGCAGATTGATTTCGTAGTAATATAAATGGTGATGCTATTACAGAACTGTTCCATAAAGTGTTGTCGTCATAAAAGTATAATAATTTTTTTCCATTTGGCATTATTTTTTTGCAGTAACTAGTTGTGGGAAATTTTTTAAATTTATGAGTGTTAATATATTTTACAAAATTTATTAGAATATCATTTTCCAGAGTTTTAAATGTTTTTTCAACTAACAAGGCTACAGTGTAGTGATCATGGTTACATCTAAAAAAACAGGTTTTACAGTAAAGTGAGGCTTTATTAAGAAAATAATTGCCTTCCCAGTCAGTTTGAATTTCAAAATAGATTGGATATATTGGAATGCCAGCAGGGTAGATGTGTCGATTGTTTAACATGATTGGGAAGTTCTGTGGCACTATAAAAATTTCGTACCCGTAAATCTGTCTGCATAATTGACGACGACGAGAAAATGTTATCCAGTGACCAGCACAATCAATTCCATAACTTCCATCAATGTCCCCTGAATTCTTTTCGCCTATCTTTTCTTGTATTACATTAATTCGTGCAAACGTCAGAACCCATTTTCTCCATTCCCAATGTACCATTACGGCCTTTGCTGTTGTAGCATTTTTAATGCACATGATGACAATAGGTGAATTGTTGCTCATAGAAAATAAAGGAACAACAGTTTCGTAATAAATATAAACACTCGAAAATTGAGAGAAAAATGTAATGATGGTATTAAGGCCACCTATTTCTACAGAATAGTTTTCTTCTACTGTCGAAATTCTGCTATCTGCGACTGTGATCGAAAAGAGGCGGATTAAAATTACAAAATACTTCATTAAATTAAAGAAATTCATTTTCCGTTCAAAATAAATTTTAAATATAATAATTTCCCTTTAACATATTGTAACCTTTATGATATTTTACGATTTTGTGTAATGAAATGGAATTATATTTAGGCACGTTTATTAGTCTTAGTATTTCTTACGAAAAGACCAAGTAGTATACTGATTATTTAGTCTTGGAGGTTTCTAATCAAATAGAAAGGGGAATTATTGATTTCTGAGTATATCTTCACTTTCAAATAAAATATGAATTTTCTAAATAAACCCATTGACAAACCCAAATGTCAAACAAGGTTAAAAACTTCAACATACGTAATACAGATACACCCAAAATTCGGATTAACATTATAAAGGTTACTTTAAATTAAGATAAAATAAAAAATGTCTGTATTTAATTTTTGGGTGTGAAATTAAAACATTCTGGAAAAATTAATTTGAATCATACCATTTACAGGTATTACTTTTCACTTCTGTAGTTACTCGTGCTATTAACCTAAAGAATCATTATACACCATCCTTACCCTAAATGTGTCTACAGCTGGTCTTTAAAAATAGAGTTTTAACACCTTCTTCTTTATTGGAGCATTGGTGCTTCCTTGGTACATCTAAAACTCCTTTTAATGTCATTTCAGTAGGTGGTTTAGAATAATTAAGCAAATTTAATTGAAAATGTTAACTTATGCGACTATTTTCCGACACAGATAATTTTAATTTAGCAGTTTGCCTCAGTATAATATGTATTAATCATACACTAAATATTGGATGTAAGTGCAGTGGTGTTAATTAAAAATTTATAGTCTGCATTTATTTTATAGGACAGTTAAATTATTTATTTGTAGAAATAAATTTGTATACAATGTTTTAAAGGCATTAAAATGTTTAAGTATTTAAAGACAAATGCAATAGGCTGTAAACTCAATACTAATGGCATGTTATTTATAAATAATTGTATAATCCATTGTTGCCAATTGAAGAGCAACATTATCTAAAGATCCTCCTTGAGACAACTTGATTGCAAAACATAGTTATTAAATAAATGAAAATTCTTTAAAAAATGAACTTATTTAGTGGAGATATTGCAAACCTTTTCCTGTAGACTTTCTGCGCCATTAAAATCTGCATAATTGAAAATAATTTTCAAAGATGAAAATTGTGGACGCTCTTCAGGACACAAATTCCAACACGCCATCATAATTCCATATCTAATATATAAATTTCCTTTAAAAACTCATTCTAAGTTACAATTACAATGTGGAACACATTCCTTTCTAAATGCGTCATTAGCAAAAATATAATTTAATCTATGAATGGTATATTCAGTTAAAAATGTATTACATTTCGTTGGAGGCCAACTTGGGCTTAAAATTCCTCAGTCCGTCCGCCAACTCTTGAACAAATTCCATAGTGGGAGACATTCCTGGATATGGAATATCCCCTAATGAAAATAATTCCCACAAGGTGATTCCATAAGCCCAAACGTCCGACTTTACTGAAAAGGTGTTAGTTCTAAGGCTTTCTATTGCCAACCATCGCCAAGGCAAAGGATCTTTGGCCGTCTTGATGTATTCAGAATAACTATAAGTGCGTCGACTTAGACCGAAATCCGTCACTTTTGCAATGCCCTCTCTGGTCAACAGAACATTCCTCGTCGCCAAATCAGAATGGATGACCTGGGAAATATTATTTACATTAAACCAATAGAGAAGCACTAACAATAATCACCAAATAAGCTACAGATCATAATATACCATAGTAATAGTACAAAATCATAAAACCAGTTAGTGAATCAAAGAATAGGAGGTAAACAATTTTTTTGCCGCATTTGCATAACTACTACAAAATTTGACAAACGTTTCCACAAGAATTGCAACGAAAACGTTTTAGTTTCAAACACTATTAAAGCTTAACTTGAACGGCTAGGTTCTATGGTTCTATGATATCATCTTCACTAAACTGTGGTTTAACTTATGATTTCAATTATTACACTATAGTGAGTATTTGTTTGGCAATTCTAATTAATAATGTCAAACATTTTTTGTTCCAAGATATTCCATTGCACTGGCAATATGTGCAGACCACATCAATAAGCTTTTGGTGTTACACAGCGACTGAATGAATTCATCTGCAGATTGTTCCCTATATGGAAAGTAAACAAAATATCAAAATTTATACTTTAGTTTTTCCAACAAAAGCATATCAAAATTGAAAATGTAATGACTGTAATAAACTACCATTGAATCATTTTTTGTGCCCTTGCTGTGTTTGCATCCGCATTTTCAACCAACTGATTTGAGGCCCAACGGTCCGTAAAGGAAGCCTTGTTTTTCCTTAGAAATGATTCCAATGAACCGAACTCGCAAAATTCTATGGCCAGATGCAGAATTCCTGCAAAGATTTGGGAATTCAAAGTCATTAAACACTAAATGTGAAAACGAAAAGCTTGTAACAAAAAATTTCTCAGATTTTGTTATGTAACCTCCACAGTGGGATTTAACACAAATGTTTTACTTATAGGGTTTAAAGAGTAGCTCATCTCCCCCTTCCGTAAAAGACGCCTTCTTAAATGGTTAAACACATATACTCCCACCACCACAACCTCCTCAAATGCACAGATTTATTATGTGTATTGGCTTTGAGTGTTACGGGTATTATTCTGTCTGTCTAAACCGTGCAATGCCATCAGCAGTGCACAGACTGAGAAGGACCACCAGTTTCAAAGTATAACTCAATGCGGTGGAACTCTCGGAAGGGAAAACAGCTATGCAGAGGAAGAAGCAAGTCAGTGCGCCAGCCAACGAACGACATCTCTATTCCTGGGTCATGTTGACCAACAGTTCTTTCATAATTTGAAGTTCTAAGGCTAATCGTGTACTTATACAGAATCATTCAATTCTAATTAAACCTGATCATTTCAAGAATCTAACTATTGTCGTTTCACGCAACACTGAATTACTCTCTTGGCACTGATTCTTCATATAGGGAATGGTAAGGCGAGGAACCACTCTCCGATTAATATAATTGCAAAACATATTTCATTTATCAAACTAAACACTAACATAATATTGGCATTGATTCATACTATTCTCACATAATATACGTATGATACATATTACTCCTGTAATATGAGTATTTGTGGTTATTATGTGGCAGTGATGATAATTATAAGGAAAATGTATTTAAATATTTCCAATTAATTATAAATGACCTTATTAAACTAGGTGTGGCAACTGTAAACAAGAAAACAATTTGTGCAGCTTGAGGAAAAGTTGAGACAAATTATTTGAGTCGAGTTGAGGCAAAGTCAGATTGTTGTTTTTACTAATGTTGGGTGCACTCCCAAGCTATTACTAATAGAACCATGCATGGTGGAAGAGAGCTAATGCATTGGAATGGTTAGCCTTTTATTAGCTTGTATACGAGAGAGAAAGAAAATTTAAGCCGATCCAGTGCGAGTAAGTAATGTAAGAAGACATTAAATGTTGGACTCGACGGCACTAACTAATAAATGAAAGACGGAAAAAAGATTCTGTCTTGCGTTATGCCTCTAGTTGATAGTATGCATATTTCTTTAGTTCATAATAAAAATTGAAAAGACTTGACATGCGACCAGTAACATGCATTAACAGAGGCAACATTGTACATTTGCAGTTTTCCAATCATCAATATATTGTATCGTCTGCCTAATATTACAACGTAACAAGCCATTTCATCATGACTGCTACAAAGTAACAAACCATTTTATCATGGCTGAGACAAAGTAACAAACCATTTTATCATGACCGCAGTTAGGTTTGTTACATTGTCGCAGCCATGATAAAATGGTTTGTTACTTTGTCTCAGCCATGATAAAGTGGTTTGTTACTTTGTAGCAGTCATGATGAAATGGCTTGTTACGTTGTAATATTAGGCAGACGGTATGTTCTTTAAGGCCGTCGGGTAACTAATTAAATGGAAAATATAGATGATTCAAACGTTTTTTGATTTTACATTTCTCAGTACTTGTTCTTAGTTTAAATGAATAATAATAGCTAAGATAATTACCAGACATGATTTCTTCTCGGTAGACTCCTAATAGTGTGACCAAATGTTCGTGTTGTCCAATATACATCATTATTTTCGCTTCGGAGACAAGAGCCTTCAAAGTTCCCGTGCCACGGTCAGAACGGACAGTTTTGAAAGCGACGGTTTTATTAATTCCATGCGCTAATCCCTTGTATACTTCTCCAAATTCCCCTCTTCCAAGTATACAATTTCTATCTAAAAATATCGAAGAAAGTTCAGACAACATAATGATACTATGTCTAGTCTATGTGCATAAAATGAGTACAGGGTGTCAAACTAGGATTCAGGCCCTATGTATCTAAAGAACCGTAAGTAGCACGACAAAACCGTTGATACCAATCGAAAGCCCGTGCAAAGTTACATTGAAACACCGGTTTTCATTAACTTATTCCTACGCATTCGCTTACACCAGCAGTTCTCCCAAAAAAAGTAGAAAATATAAATAAATTACTAGCTAATTCGTGACCGAATCTCTCGCGGAGGCTGAATTTAGGCAGCGGTACTGTGTTGGTTTCCGCTGTTGCCGCCGTTGCCGCTGGGAGGTATGGGGGTAAGCGGCAACAGCATTATAGCGGAGACAGTGGCAACAACGGCAACAGTGGCGACACGCTAGAACCCTTGGCGGCAACAGCGGCGACACGCTGCAACCACTTTCGGCAACAGCGGCGACACGCTACAACCACTTGCAGTAACAGCGGCGACACGCTACAACCACTAGCGGCAACAGAGTCACATTAATCTGATTTCCTCTGTTGCCGCTAAACCTAATATAAGCCAGTGCACTGTTGCTCTGAGCTCAATGCTCTAAGAAAAGAGCAACACAGAGGAAACCACCCTGTACTTTGGTGAACCTCGCCCAGAAAGCATAGTATTGTAGAGCAAGCCAAGTAAACAATTCTGAATAAAGCTTGTTTCTTCCAAATTTTGAAATTAAATTGCATTGATTCAATAAAATTTCATGGACAGCTTTCAGGAAAATGCAATTTTATATATTTAAAACAGATACGGATTTATTAAACGGCAAGACTACACATCCCATTCAAGGGTCGCCTGTAAGGCGCCCAACCCCTTCTTATGTTAGGTAGAATTATGATAAATTAGGTTAAGTTTTTAGGTTGTTTTGGTTTATTTAAGATACGGAAATCGTAGCAATTTATATTTTCTGAAAATGATGGTCATGAAAGCTTATATTCAAAAACTGAAAAGCACTTAAGAAAGCTTTTTTGTAGCAAATTAAATATTTACAAATATTTTTGGTATAAAAATAAAGCTAACGAAAGCGATGCCAATAATTAATTCCAAGCACATTTTATGGTTCATATTTGGGTTTTGGATGGAGACGGTAATTATTAATTACCCATACTAAACTAAATTACTCTAGGGCTATCTCCCATTTTGATCAGAATTTATTCAATTTGAAACTTATCTACAATATATTCTGCAATATTGCGTCTTTAACAGATAAGAGAGTTATCCTTGGTAATGAAATAAAAGAACATTCCTTCCAAATTAAAAAATAGTTACCTATTATAAAGGAATTCTTTTTCATTTCATAATTTGAATCGAACAAGAAATGCAATGGATCATCTTCGTCACCTTCATTAGTTTTTCTTCCATTTAGTAAATCAATAATTTCTTTCATTTCACGTTGTCTTTTCGTCTAATAAAGTTAAAAGAAAGCATTCGTTAAAGATATTTTATATCAGATTATAGTATGCAATGTATAGTTAAGTTATATATTTTATCAACCAGCACGACCGTCAGTTATGCAACTTATATTTGATGAAAAATTGAGATCATGGTGAATGAGCCAAATATCAATGTTGTATAAATTAATAAAAATGCAATAAATTTACTTTACTAAGATCGAATTTAGTTTTACCTTTTCGTGAGTCAAGTAGATGATAATGAGGACAGAGAGAATTAAGAGAGCTGCGACAATAATGAAATAGTGAATTTGATTAGAACTACGAGGACAAAATCTGAGTTGCAGTGTGTCCAAGCCCTTGAGCAAAGGTTCGCTCTTGTTGTCAAAGATACACGTCATTTGTCCAATGATCAAGCGACTTTCAAATCTTCGCAACTCTTCTTGAAACCCCAGGCAGTCGTCGCATAGAAAAAGATTATTTGCTAAGGAGAACTTGGTTTCAGAATGGTTTATAGCATGAAGAAAGGACAGCGATGTTAATTTATTGTCTGAAAGATTAACCACATCTATCTGTGGAGATAATCTTGAAGCGTATTCATTACTTAATTCTGTGATGTTATTTCCAGAGAGATCTAATTCAAATTTCCAATCAGTTCGATTTACTCTTGTGCGGGTTAAATGGTCTAGTAGATTTTCTATGTTCTCTCTCAGAGGAGGTCCAGAAGATAAGTTGAAATCCCTTCTTGAACAATCAATCAGAACTGTAGAATCCGCAGGACGTTGCCAACAGTCACAACCAACTGGGCAACCGAGTTTTGCCTTACATGTGAAGTCTTTATCTTTAACACTGGACAGTGGTAGAGAATCATGAAAATCTCTACAGAAAATATTTTGTGATTCAATTTTGAAGTCTTTGGAATGAAAGTTTTTCAGATACAGTGTTCGACAGTCACAAATAGTTTTGACATTACCTAAGATTATATTCACTTTAGGTTGAAGATCAGTGTCAGCAGTAAGTTCTTCTGTGTTATTGTGAAAGTAAGAAGCAGGATGTACCAATTCTTTCACCATATCGATATCTGATATCGGATTGTCCTGCAGGAGAACTGAAATATTTGTCTGTGTAAACGAAAACTTTTTTGCCGAAAGATATTGTAAGTTGTTGCTTCGCAAATCAAGTTCAATCAAATGATTCAATGAGATCCTCCAACCATCATAAATTGACTCAATCCTGTTATTTCTTAGACGTAGTGTTTGCAGTTTCAGGTTACGCTTGAAAGGATCTGAATCCAATTGTCCTAACCAAATCTTATTATTTGAAAGATCTAGCCATGCAAGATTAGAGAGAATTTCGAATGTTCTATAATCTATTGAACTAATGCCATTGTTGGATAGGTTAATACGCACTAGTTCTTTAGTTTGAACAAAAACCTTTCTCTTTAAAAATGTTATCTGGTTTTCTTGTAAGTCAAGATCTGTAATTTGTCCAGCTCCAAGGGAAACCAATTCGGCCAGGCGATTTTTACTCAAATCAAGCTTTTTCAGCTTCGGAAATTGAGATAAGTATTCATTGGGAATGGTTTTTAGCTCATTCTGTGACAAATTCAATTCCAATAGATTTGAAAGGTTTTTCAGTTTTGGAAAATCTGTCAAGCCTAAATTCTGAATGTGCAGTTGCCACAGATTTGACAAATCTCTTATTTCTACCGGAAAATTTTCATGCCATTTGTATAATCGCATTATATTTAACCGTTCCAATTTCACTAAGTTTACTAACTCCGGAAATTCCGTGAAGGAGACAGATTTTAGTGACAATTCCTTTAATTCCAGTAGGTCATTGAATGCATTCGCTTTAAGATTATACAAAGTGTTATAATCCAAATTTAGAAATTGTAGATTCGTAAGACTGAAAAGCGATTCAAATGTCAAAGAAGTTATTTCGTTAGACGCAAGATTAAGCCTAGCCAAATTAAGGGGGAAGGAAATATTTTCAATATCTTTTAGTTTATTTGCCCTCAAAGATATTTCCGTGAGATTTCTATTATTTGCAAATGCATCTCTTGGAATACTGATCAGTCCATTGGAATCCATTTTGAGCGATTGGAGTTTCTCTAAATTGTCCAAATTGGGGAAAGTTTCTAATTTACTGTCGGTAAAGTCGAGTGTCTCCAAGTTGAACATTTCTTTGAAAATATTTTGTGGCAGCCAATTTCCCTTAATTGTAAATGTCTGTAATTCTGATCCATTTATATTTATCCGCTGGAAGAACCCAATGAACCCGTCGTCGATTGATTGAAGGTCACAATATGCAAACATCAATTCTGTTATCCGAATACCATCTATGTTCTTATTTTTTATTTCTTCCCATCTAAATGATTCCCGATTACAGATTACGTGTAACTTATCTCGGTAGCGTTGATAGTAATGTTGTGACAGAAGAGGTTGAATGGTTTTCACATAAATTTTGTTAATATTGCCGCCAGTAGGGCATCGTAATAATATTATTATGCATCCGAAGGTATAGTAAAAATGGATTTCGGAAAGATACATTCTTGTACGCGCTTCAAAATGACACCAATACAGTAATAAGTTAAGACAGTATGGGATTTTTATATGTATTTTAATTTCATAAATTTTGTAAATTCTTTGTTATCCTCCCCCTTTATTCGGCTTTCTAAGTAAGTCGAAGGTTAAAGATTTGCACCGGGGTAATCCTTGCAAGTTGTAACTTCTGCTACAAATTCTTGCATTCAGTTCAGCAATGTCTTGAGGTCTGGTTTCTTAAATCGGTGACTTAAGAGCAGGGCCGCAGCTAGAAAAAAATTTCGGAAGTGAAACCGAGAAAAAATTAGCTAATTTTCGCTTAGCGATTTTTTGCCATTTTAGACAAGAATTTCTTTATTTTTCTCGATTTCGGGGGGGGGCACGTGCCCCCTCTTCCCTGCGGCCTTGCTTAAGAGGGCTCCAAATGAAAAATATCAATGTTCAAAGACGACAATTTTTGATAATTCACATTTTTCATTTGGGGCCATCTTAATTCATCGATTTAGGCAACCCAGACCTCAAGACATTGCTGAACTGAATGCAAAAATTTGTAGCAGAGATTGCAAGGATTACCCCGGTACAAATCCTTATTGAGAAAGCCGAATAGAGAAGGTGGTAACATAGAGAATTTACAAAATTAAAATATGAAATATGAAATTAAAATGTATGTAAAAATTCCACATAACCTGCAGTTATCGAGAAACTTAAATCACACGACTGCCCAATGCTGGGACGACTAGAAATACTAATACTCGCCCATAAATGAACTTTTGTGAACACCAAATAGAACAAAAGTAGTTTTAACATTTTGAACTAAAAAAGGTTCTACAAGTAATCTACAATTTTCAAAGGAAGTACCTGGTTGGTTTAAAACTTAATTGCATTGATTCAAACGATTTTGGGAAAATTATTTCAAGTCTACGTTTTGTGAAAGGTAGTAAGTGTATTTAAAATCTACAAGCTATAGAGAATGTTTGACAGGTCAATGAGGAAAATTTGGATTACGAAGCTATGAAAATGTACATGAAGTTGCTATTTTTAGTTTTTAAAAAGCAATAATAGTGAATAGTAATACTTTAGATTTACTTTAGATGTTAGAAGTTCGTGGTTTTTCTGTCTTTTAAACAAGGAAAATAGGACGAAAAACAAAATTGTGGTAGTGGGCTAGATAGGTGAAGTTGATTTCATTACATTATACTCAATTACAGACAGGGTTGTATTTTGTATTTTGTCCGAAATACAGACAACTATAGTGGAGTCCAGATAAAATTAATTTTATTCGTTCCTGCCTAGGAAAGAGTTAATTTTGTCCGATTTTAACCAATCATCTTTTCTCATTGTAACTCTGAATTAACTCTGCTGATTACAATTTTTAGGTAGCGATATTGATATTCCAATGAGGGGATACATATTAAATAAATAATCAGCAGTGATATAGACTACGCGTGTTATGTATTCCTATACTTAAGCATTGTAGACCGAAATTATTTGATAGGTAGGTAAATGGAAAAAAAGTAGTACATCAAACATTCCAATTTTTGCAAACATGACCTTTGACCAACTCATAGGGTCGACGGCTGCAAAAATAGATAACTATTTGGCCTTTATCCCATCTTAAGCTTCAGAATAACGCGTCACATCGACATTTTTCGACGAAAAATAACATTTGACCTCTGACACCTCGTAGAGGTCAACAATTTTGAAATTTTTGTCCTATGAACCATAATTTTATAAGGGCTTTATTTTTAGGCAGAATTTTTATGAAACAGTTCCTTATATGAAAAACTGCCTAATTTGAAATTTATTTCGCAATTTTGAAAGGGAATAAAATCAATTTTTTACAAATTCAAAAAAAACCCGAGATACAGCGATTGTTGACTTCTGTTCCAAGTTTTATCCAAATCGGTCGGGTAGTTTCGGAGTTATTTCATATTCCGTCTTTTCACATAGACACTGAATTACTGAAAAATGATTTTTTTAGCCATTTCAGTCTGCATGGTAAGGGGAGTTTTTTGTAACAAGGATTCCAACTTTTGCATGGTCTGTGCTCTTTTAGCAACGGGTGTAATTCACAACCAAAGATGCTACCATTGCAAAGGATTGAATAACAACAAATTTGTGAGGCATTTATATTTGTCATTGTCAGTTTATTTGTTTGTGTATTTGCATGCAACCGTGCATGCAATCATGAAAATAATATTAAGCAAACTGACATGAGCCCACAAATGCAATTAATGTTTAGACAGTTAAAATCAGAATTTAATTCTGGACGTTTATGGTATAAACATAATCAATAGCACATAATAGGATTACCTAAATGAGGATGTTGTATAAAGTACAGATAGGCATTACGGTTTGTATAGTAGACATTGACATGAAGGTGTTCCTACAAAGTATGGTTTATGTGGTTTTGGTGTTTGTGGACCTGTAGTTGTGGCCTGGTTGTTATTATTCTATTACATATTGGCATTATGGCTATCGATTCGCACAAAGGAGTCAGCTATTATAAAGGTTTCTGCTTAATGTACATGTATGTGTTAAGAAAGCACACAACCAAGAAATTATTGTAATAAATGTTCGTTACTATTTAAATATTCTGTTCTCTTTCTCGAGCTTGCCATAAATATACCCAGATGTAGTGTATAATATAGTGGTCGATATGTAGAAACTGTATGTATAATTGTATAAAGATAGATTGAGTTACAAACACTTCTCATAACTTTTTCACACAAGGACCAAACAACTACATTTTTTGTGTTTTATAAAAAAGGAAGAATAAAAACTTTAAAAGCAATATTTTTTGCTTTTCTGAAACAAAACTTCGTATTCATTTTGACATTTATTAATGAAGAGAATTAATTTGGAACCTTTATATAAAATATAATATTTAGTTTACTTACATAAATGAATAGCATGATAGAATTGTGCTTGTTGTATGTATTGATGGAAATCAACAGATGTTTAAATAAGTCTTTTTTAAAAATTTATCTGAAGTAACCTTCAGATTGCTATCTGAATATCAATCTGATTGTTTTGTGGAGGATCAACCGCAAAAATTTATCTGAAGAAGTTCTGCCCACTATTTGCTGTAATACAGGTGACAGGTTACGTCTTGTAGAAATCTTAAGTTCCACTATGCTGTTTCACAACCCTCTACAGTTAGTTTTTTCCTGTAATGAATTAGGACGAATTAGTTTCAGAACTTTTCATACAATACATGCTAGAAACTATTATTCGGGTAACCAACAAAACCTTGGTACACCTTGCAGGTTAAGTGTATATTCAATATTCTAATACATAACCCTATTCTAACTAGGTAGCTTGCTATTAGGGGTCAGTGTGTCGCATATTTCACCTGTTCCTAGGAAACCTATAACAGCAAGACAGCAACACACTAAATTGTAGAGAGTTACTTTATTTAGAACATTACTAAATAGTATTACAAGTATAAGTTAGTTACTGATTACTGGTAATAGAAAGTTATAATGTGCGCATTTTCTACCTGAAGACTAATTAAAAACACCTTAATTCACCACAATTTAATTTGAAATACAATTTAGGCAAGAAAAATGTGAAGATCAAATGTGGAAAATTTTTTCTATTGTCTCTACACTTCATATCTGATTGTATTCCAGTGTCTGTCACAGACAGGGTCACAGCCAGAAAACAGTAAGGGGAATCATTTTTTTCTGCCTTTTTGACTTTTCGTCCAGAATCTTCTTTTTTCTCTCCTTCCTCTAATGGTAACTGTCAAAATACGAAGGCAAAGCAATATTATTTTCTCAGGAAAACCCCTAACATAAAAAGTTTTTAAAGACAGAACAAAGACTATTGCATTTATTTGTGTTGTCAATAATTGTCAATCACCGAATCCGATTTTAATTGGTTTTAAAAATAATACATAATATTATGTTTTGCCAAACAATAAGTCATAAGTAGAAGAACATTGCCTGCAAAATGGGACCAAATAGGCAAATGTTTGAGCAACATTAAACTTTTCCCCTCGAAACTCAGAAATATATATTATGTACATTATATAACATATAGTCGATATTTTTAACTCAACATAATCTGACATCATTTATTAAGATTTAAATAAAAATGATTCAAATGTTTGTGATAGTTGTGATTTTCCCTGGATTAGGTTTGGGATGGGATTTGAAAGATGTTTTGAATTTAGAAAGAGAGTGCTACGTTAACCTTCTTTTCCAGCCAAAAGTGTTTACAGAAGTTTGGGAAAGTTCATTAATTTTCCAAATGCAAGATATAGAAGTTCCTTTTGCATTTACGAAGCTGGAAATTGCAAATGGAAACTGTACACTGTCTGACGTAATGAAATTTAACGATCGTCCTTACTGTTCACACAAAAATAAAAACCAATCCTACTTTTTCTCC
Organism: Tomocerus qinae; assembly: GCA_020055645.1. NCBI lineage: Eukaryota > Metazoa > Arthropoda > Collembola > Entomobryomorpha > Tomoceridae > Tomocerus > Tomocerus qinae. Next base: position 65,559,995 of record CM034546.1, read on the forward strand.
TCCCCACGATTTATGACCCGTGTCGTTTGTATAGTTTATATAGCTCTCAATTTCACAACTCCTTCCTTGAATGAAATGAAGTTAATTAATTACATGACCGAGACCTTTTCTAACGTCGGAGTAAACGATTACATAGGTTTAGCAGGTTGGTCATCTATAGCAAAGTATAACTTCGAAGAGCATACTTCTGTTTACTTACTTGTGGATAAAAACATATTAGAATCAGCGAAATCAGGCCATAATATATTTATTAATGCAGATACTATTATGTATCAAAAAACTTCTATCTATCGTCTTTTGTACCGTAAATCTTGGTTTCTACTTTCCTTGAACTGCTCAGACGACCCATTCGTCTATTTTCTAAATGCACAACGAGTATTAGACGTTAGTTTTCTATTCACATACACTATGGTCCCATTGTGTTCACAAAACAATTGCGTTGGCAACCGAATTCGGCGGCTGGCAATGGAACACTTCACTTTGGAGAGCAATATTATACAAACAGCAGCGGTAGTGGTTGATGACGAAGAATTGTTTCTTAACTTGGGTGTAAAAACGCCAATACTCTGTGAACGACCGATTCTAAAAACGTCATTTACCAATCATTTTCCTCTGGACAGCTTTGGCGCTTTAATTCCTATTACCTCAATGATGTTCCAAAACTATCCAAATTTTACAATAACCACTCTTGTTAGTAAAACTTCCAGAGATTGCAGTGTGTTTTTCTCTGAACATGGCGCTTACGTTAAATTGGGATTCCAGTTTGATACAATTACAATGTCAATGTTTTCCTATTATGACGATATGGCTACAACTCACTACACATTGATTCCAACAATGGAGGATTCTATCAATTTTATTTCCTGTGTCGTTCTGGAAGATGAAAGTCTTTCTTTTTATGCATACATTCAACCTTTTCAATTCCACGCGTGGATCTCGTTACTTATTTCATTGGTCGTTCTAATTGCTTTCGTTCATTGTGTGTCATTCTTCAAAAAAGACAAGGGCTTCCCAGCTACTATGATTGTATGGGCTTATTTATTGGAAATCAGTTATTCATTGCCACCACAGGCAAATAAAACTCTTTGGGTCAAAATGATAATCGGTCCATTGCTACTCATGTTCATTGTAATAACAAACGGGTACAAGGGAATTGTCACTACAGATTTAGTGGAACCACGTCCAGTGAAGCAAATTGAATCGATTGAAGATTTGGCTAATTTATCCGGAATTACAGCCCTTGCACAAATACGCGGTAACGATGGCAATGATCCTTTTTTCGTTCCTAATAGAATATTAGATTGGTTGATTTGGTATGCGAAATCTTATTACACTAACAATTGCCCAATTTTGAAGGACATTACTTGTGAATACATTCAGCAGTTTAACGGAAATTTTTCTTTGGGAAATGTACAAAAGCGTGGTGTTGACGATCCAATTATTCATTCATTTAATAATGACTCATATGGTATAACTCTCGAGTTTTTCTTTAGTTTGGCCACTTACTTGGCCAAACAAAGTCAGGATTACCAAAAGACGACCCTCAGTTTAAGAATGCCCTACCTTATTGACAGAATTGTCGAAAAAATTAAACTTCCTGTTGCATTTACTTACACTAACCCTCATAAGTGGATTTCGCGGTGCAATAACTCTGTATTTCTTCTCAGAAACTCTCGCTTGCATCGTGCCTTTAATGACTCCAACTGGAATCCACAGAGCGGAGGAGTTCGACCAACCAAAACATTATACCATGGAAATGATGAAACTCCTTTTGTTCCCATGCATATTTCCACATTTGTTGATAGTCCTCGAATTCCTATGTTCACTACCTTCCTAAAGGAAAAGTTGTTTGCTGTAACCCAGTCTGGACTTTTCAATTTATGGCTGCATCATTTCAAGACACGTAACTACACTAAATGTAGAAATTGCTGGGACAGAATTCCCCCACGTCCTTTAACATTTTATAACTCAAACATCGGCACAATATTTTACATTTTTTCTTTTATGGCAATGAGTTTTGTTGTAGCGTTTACTTTTGAAAACAGAAATGTAATTAAGAACAAAATAATTCAGTTTTGGACTTATATCTCTGAATTATCAGCAGCCGATGGCATTTGGCAACTTTTGGCTGTCAGGACGATTCAAGTTCATAATAGTAATGTGGAAAAGTAGGTCTCCTCAATCTATGTTGATCCATAATGCATGTATATAAGAAATCGAAAATGTTTCTGAAACTTTTTAAAAATGAGTACATATGCCCAGTACAAAAATGTTTGTTCATGAATTTCATTGGCAAAATGTTGCATGCCTATGCATTCATTCATTTGCCAAAATCCACCAAACTAATGTTATAAACAATCAAAATACTTAAGCTACCATACATTTTCTGCAATTCTTTCAAAACCTAGTTTTTTTTCATTTTGTCCGTCTACTGTTCGCCTAAAAACAAAGCTCTCAATTGTAAAAAATAAAGAAACGCTGCCAAAGCCATGATAGAGTCTACAAGGCAAGGAGCACAGCCATTAGACCCCTTAGGGGTTATTAGGGTAAAATGGTCATTTGTTAACTTTTAAAGTAGTACTCCATTAAATACAGCTATTTGCGTTTTGTTGTTATTGTCACACCAATTCAACTTTGTCCAGAAGTTTGTCAGAAGTCGAATTTATGTCAGAATTTTCACATTCATCTCACTCGTAGTACTTAATTACTTAATCCCTCCGTTGTAATTCATTGGTCGGCTTGGCGTAAGTGTTATAGTGTTATATTCTCAAGTCGCCCCTTATTTGTACATTGCGCATTTTCGCTACCAACCTGAAGATGCATGCTTGCGCTTTTGATAACTTAAGGTGCGATATATTACATTGCAATGTAGAAAAAAAGTGTGAAGAGTTAAATAAATGTTTAATTATTCAAACACATTTTAATTGCTTTCACTTAAATAGGTAATTATATTTTATAAATTATACTTATTTGAGCACTAAACTAAATTATACATTGTTCAGTTGTCATCGTTTCGATGAGAAGTCGCGACTTTAGAAATGTTGGCCTGACACCTGAAAAAGGAATAACACAGCTCTTGAAATCGTTACAGAGTGCATGTATAAATCTGAGGTGTATTTGGATTACCTTTGGCAACCAAAGATTACACAAAATTAATTTCCCATATACTATATTCAATTCCAAGATAACAACCCTTTCTTCAATCATACACATAAACCATCATCATATCATATCTGTATACATCATATCCATTGAAAAGCACACTATCTATTTTTAGTTATCCTATACAAACTATGTATGCGAAATACATTTTCCTATTGTGTAAAACAAAAACAGCTTTCGAAATCGTTATAAATCTGTGATGCTTTTGGATTATATTATGCGTTTCTGTATAGTTGTGGTGGCGTCAATGAGCAGTCACTGCATTAAAAATAGTGGTTTGATACAGGAACAACAATAACACAAGATCGTTACAACAGTGTGTAAATCTGTGATGCATTTGGATTAAAATATATTATACAGAAATATATTAAGAAATATATTTCTGTATAGCGAAATTATATTTCTTAATTTGTAATTTAAGCACCTAAAAATGTTTGAGAGGAGTTCTATTCCAAAAATGACAGTACTTAGAAATATAAGAATTGCATAAATATAATAAACAGATATAACGTTTAAATTACTTAACGGTTGTTTTGAATTTGAATTCTCCGTTTGTGAAAATCTTGAAAAATTATAATGACTCTTGAAATGTAGTCTAACTTCTTTTTCTTCAAAATAGCTATCCCACTTTGCAAACAGGTTATATATTCCAGAACTGAAAATACTTTGCATTCTTTGAATCAGTAAAAACGTATTAAAAGTATATGGAATTGGGAATGTCTTTCGGGTGGTATAAATACTTTCGGTTCTTCTTACATAAACGATATTTCTAAATAAATATTTTTCATAAATGTCCAACCAACTATCAGAACCTGCAAATGCAGTGTTTTTACAGCTTTTCAAAAATTCATAATTTTTAATAAAAAGTGAAAATTTTCGACCAAATGTCATAAATCTGCTTTTAAGATATTTTGAGGGTAGTCGCAAAAGATTTATTATTGCTAACCGCGAGTCAGAATTAGTTTGATTAGAATCTAAGAGGTCCTGCAAAATCAAATTGTCAATTGTAACTTTTGTGAAAGACTGTCCACGTATCAATTTTTTTGGAATATGGTAGCTAGAAATCTTTTCGATCGAATCTATACAATCTAAGATCTCTTTTTCCTTTGAATCAGTTTTATCACAAGGTAGGAATTTTAATGTATTCACATTAAAGTATTGAAAAATGTGTGATAACCTTGTGTCGGTACAAAGGGGTAAGCTTGTAGTGTACATATCATATTTAACAATACTATTAGAGCTATTTAGCAATATATTCAGTCCAATCACCGAGTTGCTCATTTCGGAGTTTAAAAAGGAAATAGCGAAATTGTTCAGATCCTTAAAATGCATGTACTTGCTGTTAAATTTTCGTGGTGCAAACAGTTGGCTTACAATAATAGATTTATAAACATTGCTGAAAATGACGCTTGCCACAATCCAAATGCCGAATATGTGCATAAATTTCCATTTCAATTTGTTCAATTTTGCATGAAATGTTACACCTTGTTCTAATAAAACTATTAAGAATTGGAAAACAACATTAAACAGTTGCATTAAATTTTTCATGCGAAAATTAAGAAACCAATTGTCTTCCGTATTGCTTTTAGAAATGTTGTTAAACATTACAAACATTACAAAAGATAGTAAGACAAGCGACAAAAATATCAAAATCCAAGTCATTTTGTCGAATGGAATTACATATAGCCGCCAATAACTTATTTGTTGGATTTTTGCGCAAGTGACCCAATTCCAATTTTCGTCACCAAAGTGCACATAATATGAAAAGAATGTTTTACTTCCCATTTTTGTATAATCAAAGTTTATTAATATTAACGTAATAGCTGATTGAAAAGTTAAATCCGTGGATTGATTTCGTAGTGACGTAAATGGTGATACTCTAACAGAAGAAGTATTCCAATAATTATTGTCGTCATAAAACCTTAACATGTTCGTTCCGTTTGGGAAAATTTCAATGCAGTAGCTAGTAGTGGGAAATTTTTTAAATCTATGAGTGTTAATATACTTTACAAATTGTATAAGCGTATCATTTATCAGAATTTTGAAACTCGTTTCCATTAATAAGGCTACAGTGTAGGGATCACTGTTACATTTTACGAAACAGGTTTTGCAGTAAAGTGAGGCTTTATAAAGAAAATGATTTCCTTCCCAGTCAGTTTGCATTTCAAAATAAATTGGAAACAACGGAATGAAACTAGCCCATACTAGGTCATTTGCTAAATGAGGAAAGTTCTCCGGCACAATGAAAATTTCGTACCCGTAAACCTGTCTGCATAACTGACGATGACGCATGGATGCTACATCGCTACCAGCACAGTCGCGTCCAAAAATCCGCGAAGGTCTCCAATTCACTTCCTTCTTTTGTAAAATAGTGATTCTGGCAAATGTTAAAACCCATTTCCTCCATTCCCAATAAACTCTTGAGGCTTTTGGTGAAGTTACATTTTTAATATTCATGATGACAATAGGTGAATTATTGTTCATGGAAAATAAAGGAATAACATTTTCGTAGTAAATATAAACACATGAAAATTGAGAAAAATATGTAATGATAGTATTAAGACCACCTATTTCAATAGAATAATTTTGTTCTACTGTCGAAATTTGGATATTTGCTTCTGCGAACGGAAAGAGACGGAATTTTGTAAATAACTTCAATAAAATGAAGAGTTTCATTCTCATTTTTAAAGTAATTTACTATTTAAAATAATAAAACACCTTAAAAATTTTGTAAACAACTTTTGCGATTTTTGATAGTGAAAGGTAAATATATAGGTACGTTATTCAAGTCTCAGTAATATTACTGATCATTCTATCCTGGACGTTTCTATTTAAACAGAATGGGGAATGATTGGTTTTAGTTTGCATTGCCCACTTGGCTACTTTCAAATAAAATGTGAATTTATGACTACATGACAAACCCAATTGACAAACAATGTTGCACACTTCATGATACTGTAGTAGACACACACCCAAAATTTGGATTTACATAATGAGTTTCCATAAACTGTGATATTTGATATTATGGTAAAAATGTGGTTCAAGGTTTGGGTGCGATATTGAAAAACTGCGTCCAAAATACAAGTGCGATTGTTTTGAAACAAATGTATATAGGACAAATCAGGCACGTATCCAGAAATTTGGTCAAGGGGGGCACAACCAAAAATAATGTCAAAAATGAGACATATTCGTGCGAAGAACTTACTTTTACGTTTTGTAGTTCCTCGTTCAATTAGAAATATTAAAGTTATGTTGACACTGCATGGCCTTACAATACTTAACAATGATTTCAACAACACTAAATGGGAACACTTTAGTACTTTCTGCCTGCCACATCTAAAACTTGTCGTTTCAGGGGCGCACTAATACAATCAATTGAATTGATTGGAAACTACCAACTTACACTGTTGCTCTTGTTTTACTACATTAATTATTGTTCCCCACTTTGCCTCTTAAATAGAATGTACTATTTGAAAATTAAATATTGTTGGGAGTGTGTTCAACTATCAAAAATTCATTCGTCGTTTATTTTTAAACTTTACCCACTTTTATATGTAAATAAATACACATTACAAATGAAAAATATCAAATTGGCATTTTGTAGCTTTTTTAGAACAAAATTTTATTATTTACAAGGTATTCGCCATTAGTAAATTAACTAATTCAATGTGTCAAATTTAAATATTAAAGATATTCATTGTTAAATTGCTTTATGCGGCTGTGGCGGAATTTATTTATTCTATTTTGAAACTGTGAGCATGGATTTAGTGATGTTTGGTAAAAATTGAGGGCTATTATGAGTAATTATTACTGATTTCAATTTGTATAATTGAATCGGCTGTTGTTGTCTCTGAAATAATAGCAGATAAACCAATTACATTTATGCATTCTGTACAATCAAGGCCAATAAGCAATAGAGAGATAAAACTTCTGAAACTAGACGCCTCAATTATTCCGGTTCCCCCTCGACCAATTAGCTACATACTTCTGTCTGCCAAGATCGGTCCATGATTCGCTATATTATTATAACCAGTTTAATGTTAATGTAATATGAGCCAAAACATGGAAAATGTGAAGAAAATAAAGATTAAGCGCCACGGTTTAGTGTTTATGGAGCCAAAAAATATTTACTTTGGCAGTAGAAATAACCACTTTTATGCAGTTTTTAAAGGCAGTAATATTTATTTTAAGGGTAAGAAAGCAAATGCGATAGACTGTTGCGTAGCCTTAATACTAACGACAGTTGAAGTTTAAATAAGTGTAGTATAGTCAACTGTGGCAATTTGAAGGGCAATATCATCTAAAGATAGTCCTTGAGACACCTTATTATATAATTGTAGAACAGACAATTATTAAAACCACACAAATATTTAAATATTGAAAATATTGTAGTAGATAGTATTGCAAACCTTTTCCTCAAGACTTTCTGCGCCATTGGAAACTGCATAATTAAAAATAATTTTCATCGATGCAAATTGTGGACGCTCTTCTGGACATAAGTTCCAACACGCCATCATAATTCCATATCTAATATTATCAATTTGCCTATATAATCTCAGTCAATAACGTAATATCGAACGCATTTATTACCAAATGCGTCCTTATAGCAAAAATATAATTTATTCTATGAATGTATAATGTTAAAAATGTATCACATTTCGTCAGTTGCCAACTCGGGCTTAAAATTCCTGAGTCCTTCCTCCAACTCTTTAACAAATTCCACAGTGTGAGCCATGCCAGGATAGGGAACGTCGCCCAAAGAGAATATTTCCCACAAAGTGATTTTCCGTAAGCCCAAACGTCCGACTTCACTGAAAAAGTGTTTGTTCTTAGGCTTTCTATTGCTAGCAATCGCCAGGGCAAAGGATCATTGGCCGTTTTGATGTATTCAGAATTATTATAAGTACGTCGACTTAGACCAAAATCCGTCACTTTTGCTATGCCCTCAGATGTCAACAGAACGTTCCTCGTAGCCAAATCAAAATGGATGACCTAAGAAAAAATTATCAGCTCTATTTTTTAATTTGTAACTCTAGAAGCTGTAGTCTTTAGTATCCTTAGATAACATTTTATCATTTTTTCGCTTTGGTTTAATTTACTATTTTAAATAAAATACAATTAATTAATAGTAATATCCAACATTTTTGGTTCCAAGATATTCCATTGCACTGGCAATTTGTGCAGACCACATTAACAAGCTTTTGGTGTTACAAAGCGACTGCTTGAATTCATCTGCAGTTCGTTCCCTATTTAGAAACGTTAAACAAAATCAAAGGTTAATTAGTGCATTTCAAGAAAAACATATGGATCAAATTCAAATTGTAATGACTATTATACCATTTGATAATTTTTCGTGTTTTTGCTGCATTTGCATCCGCACATTCTGACAACTGACTTAAGACTGGACGATCCATAAAGAAAGACTTGTTTTTTCTTAGGAACGATTCCAAAGAACCGAAGTCACAAAGTTCTATTGCCATATAGAAGGTTCCTAAAGTAGTGATATATTTATATTATAGTCAATGACTCTAATCGAAGTTTTTACTTGATTTCCCAAATTTCTGAAAATTTGTTTTGCTATTAATTATAATTGGATAATAAGAATAACTACCTGACATAATTTCTTCTCTATAGACTCCTAATAATGTAACCAAATGTTCATGTGGTCCAATGTACATCATTATTTTCGCTTCTGAGACCAGACTCTCTAAAGGTCCCGTGCCACGATCAGAACGGAGAGTTTTAAAAGCAACGGCTTGAATAAAAACTCCATTTAATAGTCCCTTGTACACTTCTCCAAATTCTCCTCTTCCAAGTATGCAGTTTTTGTCTAAAAATATTATAAACATTTAGTGATCATTAATTTTCGTTAAGAACACAAATAGGACCCTTTTTTATAGCTACCTGATATTCGGACCCTCAACCTCAAACCTCACCTCATCAGGAGGATTGTCATGAGGTGATGTGATATAGAGAGCTTTTATACTTTTACGAATAGTGATGTGAGGGGAACCCTCTCAGTATGTAAATGGAAATTGGGTGAGGTTTCTGTGAGGTTACTCAGTTGTATTACACAAATAGTAAGGTTGGTATTCAGACATAGATATCCAAAAACAGTAGATAAGAGTTAATGGAACTGTTACCCACACCTCCCTTAGAATAAAATAGGATGGTTCTCTCAAGTTTTAAATATTCATGACATATATTAAAATATTATAACCTCTCCTTATAAGGAAGGTGAGGCTACACGTTGAATACAAATTCATACTTCTTCGAAATTAACAATATCTTACCTATCATAAAAGAATTCCTTTTGATTTCATAACTTGCGTCGAATAAAAAATTTAGTGGATCGTCATCGTTAGCATCGCCTTCATTAGTTTTTTTCCCATTTAGTAAATTGATAATTTTTTTCATTTCACGCTTTCGTTTAATCTAAAATTACAAAAGCAATTTTATAAATTACAGTTTTATTCAGAATTAGTTAATATTTTATTTTGTATTTACTTAAATATTTTAACGAACTTTCATAAAATATTTTCAAAAAATGCTTTGCGTTTATAAAAATAGAAACAATAGTAATCTAAGTAGAGGTTTTACCTTTTCTTGTGTTAAATAAATGATAATGAAGACTAGGAAAAGTAAGAGGAATGAGCCAATAACGAAATATTGAATTTGATTAGAACGACGAGGACAAAATTTTTGTTCGAGTGTATCTAAACTATTAAACCAATATATTGGTTCACTTTTGTTGTTGGATATGCACGACATTTGGTCAACATCCAAACGACTTTCAAAATGTCGCAAATCTTGTTGAAATTCCATGCAGTCTTCACAGAGAAAAGGATTATTTGCCACGGAGAAGTTGTTCGCAGAGTTGTTTATAGCATGGAGAAAAGACAACGATGTTATTTTATTGTCTGAAAGGTTAACCACATCTATCTGTGGAGATAATCTTGAAGCGTATTCATTACTTAATTCAGTGATTTGATTTCCAGTGAGATCCAATTCAAATATCCAATCCATTCGATTTATTCTTGTGCGAGTAAGATGATCTCGAAGGGTTTCAATGTTTTCATTTAGAGGAGGTGCAGAAGATACGTTGAAATTTCTTTCTGAACAGTCGATTAGAATTGTATAGTCTACTGGACGTTGCCAACATTCACAACCAAGTGGACACCCTTTTATTATCTGACATTTGAGATCTTCATCTTCCATCCTCTCCAGGTAGTACACCATTCCTCTTTTTCTGTCAGCAGTGTTACAGATAATTTCGTCTATATCAATTTTGTAGACGTTGGAACGAAAATGTTTCAGATATAATGCTTGGCAGTCACATTCAACTAAATTTAAAATTATGTTTACTGTAGGTTTTAGATCAGTTCCAGTGTAAGGAGTAAGTCTAGGATTGTAATTAGGTAAATCTACCAATGCATCTACCATATCGATATGAGATATAGGATTGTCCTTCAGGAGAATAGAAATATTTTTTTGCGTAAACGAAAAGTCTTTGGCAGAAAGATTTACTAAATTGTTTTTTTGCAAGTCAAGTTCATTCAAATTATTTAATGAGATCCTCCAGTCATCATAAATTAATCGAATTCTATTGTTTCTTAGACGTAGTGTTTTCAGTTTTAAGTTATTCTTGAAAGGAGATTGCTGTTTCTCAATATTTGTAAGTTCAGATTGTTTGTTGTCAGTACTTAACGAAATTTTATTATTCGAAAGATCTAGCCATGTAAGATTTGGGAGAAATTTGAATGTTCCATTTTCTATTGAATCAATGATGTTGTTAGCAAGATTAATTTGTACGAGTTCCTGTGATTTGACAAAACAATTTGGATTCAAAGAAGCTATTTGGTTGCCTTGTAGGTTAAGATAGGTAATCTGTTGAACTCCAAGAGAAATCAGTTCCGTTACATGATTTTTGTTCAAATCAAGCTTATTCAGTTTGGGAAATTGAGTTAAATGTCCATTTGGAAAGATTTTAAGCTTATTCCGCGACAAATTCAATTCCAAGAGATTTGAAATGTTTTTTAATATCGGAAAATCCATCAAGCCTAAATTTTGGAGTTGTAGTTGCCACAGATTTGGCAAATCTTTTATTTCAACAGTGAAATTGCTAAATTCAGAACTTATCAATTTTATATTTAATCGTTCCAATTTAATTAAACTTGTTAACTTGAGAAATTCTTTTATAGCTACTTCTTTTAGTGATAATTCCTTTATTTCCACCAACTCATTGAATGCATTCCTGTGATAGTGCAAAGAGTTACTATCCATATTAAGAAACTGTAGATTCGTAAGATTAGCAAAGGATTCAAGCGACAAAGAAGATATTTCGTTGTACGCAAGGTCAAGCTTAGTCAATTTGTAAGGGAAGAAAATGTTTTCAATGCTCCTCAGTTTATTCTCCCTTAAAGATAATTTCTTAAGATTCCTGTTCTTTGCGAATGCATTGCTTGGAATACTAATCAGTCCATTAGAATTCAGATTGAGGACTTCTAGTTTTTCTAATTTTTCTAAATCGGGGATACTCGTGTTTAATTTATTTCGGGATAACTCGAGTATCTTGAGGTTAGGGATTTCATTCAAAATATATTGCGGCAACGCATTTGAATTTGGATCACCATATTGGCAATTTTTAATAGTTAGTTGTTGTATATCTGACCTATTTATGCTTATCCGGTTGAAGAATGCAAGGAAACCGTCGTCGATTGATTGAAGGTTGCAATCGTCAAATGTCAATTCTGTTATTCCATATCCATATCTGCTCAGATCTACACCTTCAACTCCTTTCCAACTAAATTTTTCACCGACACCCGAATCACATAGTACGGATAACTCTACTAGATGAGAATATGGGGGCAACAGGTTAATATGTAGTATTGCAGCACTAGTAGCAGTTCCCTTATTTGTAATGTTATCATAAGGGCATTTTACTATCCATCCCAATCTACTTTTCGCGCAAGTACACATTCCTGCACTACGGACAAAACCACAATCTATTGCCATACACAAATTAATTTTGGTGATGATCACCAGTAACAGAATCAAGAATTTTAACATTTTGAAATTACAGATTCTGTACAGAAAATTTTGTATAACTTACGGCCAGAATGATTTAGAGGAACTTAACTTGTAATAACTCTCCTAACTAATTGATTGATTGAAATCCACTACAATGATGCATTAAATGCAAATGGTAATTACAATCTCTATTATATTGCAGAGGCTATCTAATGTGGTCACTGTTCATAGGAAAATTCAGAGTGCAACCTACAGAGTACAACCACAGGATTATAATTATTAAACAAAGGAAATGGATATTTTTAACGTCTATTTGATTTGTTCTCACTTGGTTTAAAAGAATGGGGATATGGCCAGTTTGGCCAAACTTAGCCGACGCCCGATTCATTCCTGGCCGACACGTCCGAAGCCAGAATTAAGTTCTGTAGCCCAATTCCTATGTCAAAAAAGTATATAAAATCGACATATCTTTATATCCCAAGACCTCCTTCGTCTTTCCGACGCCCGACAACACGCCAGAAAACAAAAATATTGGTATTTTATATAATTGAGAAATAATTTTGTTAGCACTAACGACGAAATTTTGATTTTATTTGCTGTAGACATTTCTAAAAACAAAATTTGATTTTTGACTTTCTTGGCTGCTATGCCAGTAGATCTCGCGAAAAAAAATTGACAAAAGAAGTCAATTTATTCGGCTATCAAAAGTACAGACTGACTTCCATATTTTTTAAAGAAGGTCATCAAATCTCAGTTCACTCTTTCGGTCCATGACTTCTATTCGCTCAGTGCTAACCGCAACACTACTTCTAAGTTTGCTATGCTTCTAATTTATTTATTTTTTGAACCAGCTAGCAGCTAAAGCCGCAATGAAAGTATTTCATTATACGTGTAATAAACCGTATACGTCAATTTAATTAGGCAGAAAATATTTAGAAAAGGAGTTTTGATTTGTGATGATTGAGTCATTTAATATTTATTGATCATGTAGCTATGTAAATAGTGAGTATTATATTATACATATATTATATATGATATCCAGCACTTAGAGTTAGTACAGATGTATTACAAATATTATTTATATCCAATAGATAATTCGTACACAAACAGTAGTACCTATCGTGTTTCATAACACGACACGAATGAATGCTTTTATTTTTCGAAATCTTAAATAACGGATAAAGCATAAAATAAAGCAAAAAAATTTGGGATAGTAGTTTCGTTTGAACCGGTGAAAAATCTGCAATGATAACTATGTAAAAAAGTTGTTTTATTTGCAAAAAAAGAAGCCTCCCCGGCGGGGAATCGAACCCCGGTCGTCCGCGTGACAGGCGGAAATACTCACCACTATACTACCGAGGATTAGCTCATGCTTGACTCTCTCCCAAAGTCCAACCATTGCTCCAAGCAAAACATAAGCGAAAATCACTCGACTCTTAACTGCAAATAACTAAATCAAGTACGTCCTTGCATGCATCATTCATTAATTAATGCTTATCGCCAGTATTCGGCATGGAAACCAACAACTTTATGGTTTAACTTTTAACTGATTTTTCTATACAAGAACAAAGAAGTAAAAGTTATTTTTGGTTTAAATCTCAAATTGCTACTCTGATACATTATAATTATACGTTCCCCCATCCCCTAGATATAACTCACATAATTAATGCAATAGTAATGATCCTATTCTCGATATCTATAATCTTCAACTTGTGCTTTTTGATAAAACAAGTGAAATTCGCTGAAAAGTACAACTAGAAATAAAGTTCAAATTGCGTTGTTTCTCGAATTGTGATGAATTAGATGCTGTAATTAGAATGCGTATCAGCGTACTATAAAATGTTATTTAGAAATGATATTAGTAACATAGTCGCATTAGTAATAAAATAAATTTATCCCAATATGATGGTGTTCGTAATTACAATATATAATTATTCTGAAGATACATTTCATTACATTGGTCATTTTGAAAATTTGTTCGCAGTCTTGGGCAAAATTTTTTCAAAAATCATCATAATAATTAATTAAAGCCAAAAAATTATTTTATATCGGTTTATGCAATTTCTGTGCAATTTTGTCTCATTTTGGACAAAAATGTCCTAAATTTTTCGCGCGAATATGCCACTTGTCTTTGACCCCTCTGAAATCAACTTCTAAATACGATTCTAATTTCTGACACGATGCTAAATCGATTTTAAGCTGAAGCAAAATTCAGAATCTATATTTCCCAAGTTGCCCCAGTCAGAACATTACTAGTAATATACAATTACAATGAATTTCGGTACAAAGGCAAACGACTCTGGATTATTAAAATTCCTTATCTGCACCGATGGAAAGAGTTTGCGAAATCATATATATAATTCCTTCCATGTTATCGTTTTCTTTTTCTTACATATTGCCAACTAATATACAACAATAACAATATTAGTAATCCAATCCTGTTCTATAATATGTATAAATACGCAGGTAGTATAAATGGGTCGTCGTAGCGTCGTAGGCCACTACTTAATGAAAATTTACCTATTTTGGTTTGAGCCTCCACAAATGCTTTTCTGAACGGGATAGGAGATTGATCTATAAAACATTGAGTGAGAGAATTGATGAAGACAAGTTAAGTGTATTTGTATTTAGCATTTTCTTTCTCTATTTGTACTTATTCATATCAGTAACATTATTTCTTATACTTATAATGTAAGCTTTACATTTTACGAGGTTTACGTGTTTTTGTCGAGTGAGGTTGATGCTGCCCTATAGACTTTCTTCCCGGAAATCGAGAAAATTATGTTTTCCCGTGTATGTGAATAAATGTAATGCTCCAATGTTCCACGTATGCATATGTGCTATATAGAGTAAATTCAATTAAGTTATATTATACTAATAATAATAAACTATATAAGGATTCTACGTATTTACATAGACATGCCTAAATAACAAAAGTAATTTAATAGGATGATATAAACATTTACCTATGGATAGTACCTATATATTGCTATTTCCTCGTAGCACTGCTTTGCTAATGGACAATAATATTCCTGGAAGTTGGCAATGATTATTCTGATAATAAATAGCAATTTAAAAGCATAATTATATTATATATAACTGGCTTTCCTATATATCTTAGAGTTGTCATATCATAAAGCCCAATAAAAACTGTTGTCTCATTCGTGTCTAAACTTCCTTAACAATAACTATCTAGTACAATTTAAGTGAACAAAATGGGTTCCATATTTTTGGAGCTTTTCATTAACGTAGAAAATTTTTTCTACATTTACGTAAATAAATTGTACGCATCGTTAATTAACTGGTCTCTGGAAACAAAAACTTTTTACTTAGTTTCCGAAAAGAAAAAATTATATGTGTGGTGGTTTGGTTTCGCTAGTGCTTCTCTATTGAATACAATCATGTCTGGAAGTCTGCTAATGCAAATATATTTACCATTCTTTTCTGTTGAACAAGTGATCCTGTATTTAATCATGGTGATATTTTGTTCATTGTCTCAGTTTTTCAATTGGATTTTATTTCTTCAAGGGAAGCATATTTGTTACACTTTGAACAGCGTGATAAAATTAGACAAAACATTTACTGGTAAGTAATGATGGCTTATTTGTGTGGGATTGAATCACAATACTGAATAACATTGAAAAAATAGACTGTACAAATTAATAATAAATTATTTTATTATGTAGGATAATGCATAACTCAAATTTTTTAATACAGATATACATCGACATCCAATGGATTCATGGAATTTTCAGGAATTTAAAGCCCTTGGAATGATTTTTAAGTTATTGACTGCAATGGGGACAGGAGCAGCGCTACTTGGATCAATTACAGCAGTGACAGTTTCTTTTAGTCCAGTAGTGTATTTTCTGGAGTTGTTTAAAATAGATTTCATAGTAGTAAGGCTACTTTCAATACCTTTCATCGTAATTTTCTTAATGCACGTTTGCTTTCCGATTCTTTTCATGTTGTATTTAGCAGTAATTTATGCGGTTACAGTTACATTTTGGCTGAATTTGATAAATCCTCAAAAATGTAACAATGGGGCATATTATCATACTAAAGCTTATTTTCAGCATAGGCCATTGACTAGTTTACAGGCTTACAATGCTCTACGAATTCTTAACTTAGATGTAAATTATTTATTAGTTTATCCTGGCTCACCGATGATTTTATTTGTTGCAGGTGTTATGAATATAATATGTAATTTTGGTACTGTAAAATTTTATGAAATAATTCCAATTCGTGCCTATATAATTTTACCGTTATTGAGTGTAGCAATTTTTTTGGCAGAAGCAATCTCAATCCCTATGGCTGCTTTGGTCAATACTAAATCAATTAATTTTATTCAGGGTTGGAAGAAAACCCAAAATAGAGTTGTTCGAAAAATTTTAAAAAGTTGTAGGCCTATGAGGTACAATGTTGGTCCTTTTTTCATTGTGAAAAGATCAACAACATTCACTTTTTTGGAGGTTGTGGCAATACACACTATGAATATGGTACTATCTGTGAATATAAATCAAATTAAATAAATGTATATTGTAAATATTTATAATCGCTTTACCAATCTATCCAAACTATTATGTTTGCCATAATGTATATTGTATATTATTTACTGTTTACATCCAAATAAACATTCTGAGAGTCTAAAGTCCAATGTAATACATATAGTTTAGTGTCTTCAATTCAACAGTCGATTAATTTCCTCTTATTGTAAAAATTGTCATTACTTCTTCGGTATCACTTCATCGCTATTACATTAAAACCTTTATAATATACTACCTAATGCGGCATGACTGTAAAAATAAAAAATAAATGTTTTTATTATACTGTAATTGTTTAAACTAATTGAAATAAAACTCTGTCGAAAACATAGAAACAATAGAAAGTCTATAGACATCTATACACACCATTGTACATAATAATATACTACCTTAGTTGACAAATTATAATCTTTCCGAAGAAATAAAACATTATGGGTATCATAAAAGTGTTACTCAATATATTAATTTAAAAAATAAAGATTCATAACTAGAAATAAAAACTGCTATAATAAAACAACTTTCACAGAGGCTTGAGACTTAAACAACAGTATACTACAATACTATACGTCGTTTAAGTGCAATATGTATCTCCAGGTTGGTAGTGAAATAGTGAAAATGCGAAATATGCATAAACAACAGGTATACAGGAGAGAGCATGAAACACAAGTCTCCTACAATAAGTTTAGTTAGACAATAATATGATTTTACAACATCACAAACTTTAAAACGTAGTATTTTATGCTATGTCATTTTATCATTAAATCTCACTTCGCCCCTTAATTGTATATTGCGTATTTTCTTTACCAACCTGAAGATATGCATAATATTATTTATCTTTTGATATTTTGAATGCTGTGTGGTACTGTAGTCTAAGGTATAAGGTATTTCGCAGAGATTTTACTTAAATCTATGTCTGTCACTCTTCTGTCAAATTATTCAATGCGTGTTTACATATTATATGTCGTTGGAAGACATAAATTGCATTGCCATTTGATAACCAAGGAGTGGAATTATGTGAGTGAACCATTTCTCAGTAAGCTGTCTCAAGTTTCATTCAGGTAATCCTTCTCTTCTCCCACTTTCCAAAAAGTCGAGAAAAGATTTCAAAAACGCATGCTGAAGATCCTGATCAAATGTCTGGATATAATACCTGGCAGTATTCTGTACAAGGAAGTGTGAGACAACCCTGAATTTAAACAATTCATTGATATTAATAGAGAAAGTGCAGTACACATATAATATTACACCAATTGCAACTCTGCTTGAGAGGGTTGGCAATGTCAATAGTTACCACATTATACCTATAGGTATAAATTTTAAATGCTAATAACATTTAGCGTTGCAAATTGCTGTGAATCAGACTAAAAAGCATTTTACTCTCGGTTTCCCAGAATTATTACACCCTGAGACTGTCCAACATATTTTGTAATACGGTCCTATGTATATGCATAATTAAACAAAATAATAAAGACTGCCTACTGCAGTGAGCAGCCTTCATTTTGCAGAAGTGCATTAGTGCATAGTGTACCTGTGGAACGGCTGCAATGGGAGTCACCGTTGTGGCAGTAGGACAAATCGCCAGCATGAAAAAATTCTTCCGCGACTTTAAGGACACCAAAAAGTAGGTCCACCTACGTCCTACGCTACGTCCGCTAGAATTTTATGGGGATTCGGTTGCAGCAATTAACCTGAATGTATAAGCGTTTTATTCTCGGGCCCACTAGCACCAGATCCCTATCCCTACTCCAAAGTCTGTAGTTGAAGTAATAAAATGACTGCATATATTATTATTGGACTGTCTATATATAATATTATTGGACTGCCTATATAATACTATTGGACTCCCTATGTCTGGTGCATATGTACGTCCTTACTACTGTAATATTACTTACATATGGATAAGTCTGTATATATGTTACAGGAAATTTGTACAGACTGGAAATTTTTATTTTTAACGAACCTAACCTAATAAAATTTAAACTTAATTATTGTTAATGTTTAAAAAGGTAGCACGACAGGAAAATTTTTTACCGTTAAAATATTTGCAAAATATAAATTTCGGAAATTTTTTATCGTATTAATTTGCGACATACAAAGGTCAAATTCGAAATACTGCAGTAAAGTATGTTGTGATTAAATTAGTGCCAAATGTCTAACTGCAACTACGAGGAAATAAAAATTGTCAAATCAATTGTTATTAAATGTTCAGAATACTGTTTGAAATTTGAATTTTAAATGACAAACGAATTATGTAGGAAAATAAATGATTTAATATTACTTAGAATTCATTTTAGTAGCAGCGAACATATTTTAATACGCATAATTAATAACATAATTATTTACGCTGTATGTGCCTGTGCGTTGTACATACAGGCTTGTTCATAATATTATATTGTACGTATTTTTAAGACAAATATAATAATAATAATAGTATACTGTGCTGCCTACCAAGGCGGTTGAATTATACGCATATTGCATTGTATTTATTGCCACATATCATATACATACGAGTTGACTCTACGTATACACTCCCTTTAATATATTTATTAAATATTTTTATTTATGCGAGTCTTTATAATAAATATCAGGCTTGCTACATGACTAGGGATCATTTAGACATTGGTCTTATCGCATGTTCTAAAAATAGACTGAGTCCATTTAAGAATATAGGGATGGCCGGATGGGGAACAATGAGACGGCAGAATACATGCAGATAAGATGATCTGATAAAGATCTTAGCGAGCACAGGTACGTAGGCAGAACGTAGCCTTCCAAATGAAAAGTTCAGCCCGTCATTTTGGAATTAGATTCTTTCCAGTGCAGTGCATTTTTGAATCTGTCTTAAAATATAGAAAAAATTAACAGAAAAACATAATGTTTAACCGGTATGGTGATTTTCCTGCCAGAGGCGTCTATGATCTGAGAAATAGGGTGGTTTACAGAGGTAAGTATTATTTTAAAGGTTTAATTTTTTAATTCTTAACTAGCAGACCCCAGTTTGTGTGATTCAATTTAAAAATGTAGGTATATTATTGTATAAAGAATGTTACAGCATTACGAAGTTCAAAGTTCGTTTTCGTAATATGCAATGTAAATTAGATGGTACGATCAAACATATTATATGAACGTTGAACAAAAATATTTTTATACATAAACTAGGGTGTTAAAATATTTATCAACCAAATAGTTCTTTCCCTCTCACTTTTCCCTTCTTAACTGTCAATGTACCAAAAAAGTACACAGGTTCACAGGTTCACTGAGTAATACAATAGAAATAGATTACATAACTGAAATTTGAATGCATAATGTATT
The DNA here is from genome assembly GCA_020055645.1 of Tomocerus qinae. NCBI lineage: Eukaryota > Metazoa > Arthropoda > Collembola > Entomobryomorpha > Tomoceridae > Tomocerus > Tomocerus qinae. The sequence continues at coordinate 65,580,043 of CM034546.1, forward strand.
AATTAAGGAAGCAGCCACCTACTTACGATATGCCAGCGATTAAACGCCCATTAATGTAGTAGAACCAATTAAGAATTTAAGTTCAGCATTTTAGAAAAGAAGTACTTAATTCTTGAGTTTTATTCTGACTATACCCACAACAAGAAAATGGGAAACAGATAAAAGCATGTCGTGGATTTTGCAGTTTCAACAGAGTTTTAAAAGGGAAAAATTTGATAGGTAAAGGGAGTTTTACCCAAATGGTAATAATGAGCAGCATAATAAGGGCGGAGTGAGTTGGCTCGATGTCAGTAGAATGGTTGTTGTTCTGAAGACCCTCAGTAATATGCTGAATTTAAAAAGGGTAATGAAATAACAGATATTTCAAATTACGAAAGTTTAGACTTCATAAAAATCAGAATTTAAAAAAATTGAATCTCAGGCTATTAATTTAGTATATTATAATTAATTTAAATTCATACAAATAAACTTTTTGTAGGAAATCCTCCTCCTTCTCCAGCATTTTCTTCAGCATCCTCTGCAAGCGATTCGCCAAGAAGAGAATGGAAACCTGACCCCTCACCATCACCCGTCAGCTCATACACAAGTTCGAGTTCGGTAGCATCTTCGCCAGGACGACGCTACATATCTTCATCCAGTGATGAAGAATTCTTCTTGGGACGTCAAAGTAACTAAATAACTAACTTATTTAAGTAGTACGCACGTATCCAAAAATTTGGTCAAGGAGGTGTGCAATAAATAATTATGCCAAAATATAACATATCACAAATTCTTTTGCAATTTTGGGCCTTTTGGGGAAAAGCTCCTTTTATTCTGAGATTTATGGACTTATTGTTAAAAATGCACTTAGGTCCATATTTTTAATAAAACACTCGCACTCTAATTTCCACTCTTGCGAGTGAAAGATACGTATTGAGGTACCTTTCACCCTCGAAAAAGTGTGTAATAACTGCGTGAAAGTGGTAGTCGAATCATTAAAAATATGGGTCTTAATTCTAAAAATGCACTTAATGCTAAAATTCGTTAAAAATTCCTTGATACTCTTTAAGCAGTGTACAAAATTTACCACTTTTTAGCCTTTTTTACCATCACAGTGGTAAAAATGCACTTAATGGTAAAATGGTAAATTATAGTGAATAATTAGCAGAGATACACAAACACAAAATACACATTAAAATATTTTTCATACTCCATTTTCTCTAAAATACTTCAAATTAAGATTTATAAATGAATGTTCACTATTAGCGGCGAATTTTATTCAAAATTCTTTACGAGATTAAAATAGAACAACCTTTACCCATTTCTTACCATTTATACCATTTACCACCTATTTTTGAGTAGGGAAAATAATATTAAATACCATTAAAAACCACCACAAATGGTATTTTGTACACTGACTGCAAGGCATTTAAATATTAATAATAATAACGGAAGATACACATAATAAATTGTCCTAATAATAATTGTAGGACGAATCCAGCCGCCGCATTCACCAGCTCACTCCTGGACATCGGACAATAGCATTGGGAGGGCTCCAACCCCATTGTTATTTAATCAGAACCTCAATGAAGGACCTGCAAACGTTGTGGCTCCTTCCCTACAAGGAGTCCGTCGAGGAAGTCAGGTACCACTACAGGAACAGCAAATGGCTCAGTGTCCCACGGTAAGTTAGAAAGGCTAAACCCAATAAAATCTATCCTAAGCTCAAATAATCCTACCCATATAAATGTACATACTCTCAGTCGGCAGTCTTGCGAAACTTTTCTCTTCTTTATTGATTTTATAACAGCGATGTCCTAAAATATGTATGTAAATAAATTAATATTGATTTTTGTACTTTTTGTATTATTATAGGTTTTTCAGGACCAGACATACACACAATTCCGTAAGCACATTTTTAAAAGGATTTTATTTATATCTTTGAAATTATTTACTAAATTTTTAAATTGATGACTAATACCAAATATCTTTTACTCTTCTTACAGCAACAGAAGCCTCAACTAATTTTCGGGATATTGGTGGAGATTGGGTGAGTTGTAAATACTGCAACAAGGTTATGAAATTACAAACGGCTCAATACTCTGAGCATCTGCAAAAATGTCCATTGGCATAATAAGAATTTCACTCTTGTTCCCTATCAGTAAAATACAAATACAATGATTAACTATATAATAATAAGTTTAAAGTTAGGGAAATTATAAATCTTTTCCAAATTCACCAGTTCTGAGAAATGTCATCCAAAATGAAATGTCAACTCAATAATATAAAACACGAAAACTAGAATTTATTTACTAAGTAATTCACTTCAAAAATGACCATTCTATAAATGTGTACTATTGTTTTTTCAGGCAATCCTCTTGATAAAAATAAATGTAATTTGTAATTTTGTCATAGTTTTATACTTCTTATATATAGCATTTTCCATTGCATTCAATGTAATGGTAATATTTAAATTACTGTGTAATTGTTATTTGCTTAATAAAGGGGAATTCGGGAATTTCTTTTGTTCATCTGAAAGTAAAACAATTGGTTTTCATTTCACATTAATTTTCCTAGTCTTATGTGGTTTACATGAAACGAAAGGCACCAATATGTAATACACAACAGAGGATATTTCACTACTACCTCTAACATCCAGTGAAATTACGTTAATTTAACCACGTACATCAGGGTAATAAATATAAGTCAATTATTTATAGATTTATTATGAGCTCATATGTGGTCAAGGTGGGTGGTAATTTATTGTAGTATTGCTTTCTGAGTGCATTTTAGATCAGGTATACTTTCAGGTCAAATGTTTTAATTTGAATACCTATATAGGTACCATAAAATTTCCCTATATCATAAAATTTGTGTAGTACCCTAGTACCCCTATGACGTAACTTAGACTACAATAGAGGAGCCAAAAAAAGACAAAGCCACTTCATACTCGCTCAACCGTGAAATCGCCTTTTATCATTTCTTGGTTTTGCCTCCTCTATTGTAGTCAAAAGTTACGTTAGAGTGGTATTATATGTGGGTCATAATAATTAAGTAAATGAAAATACAGTTTCCGCTGCTTTTACGCAACTTTAAATAATTTTATTACACTTTTTTGGTGCCCTCGTTGTATCAGAAGAATCGCTACCTTCTTCGTGTAAAAGGTAATTATCATACTTAACATTGATAAAAGAATATTCCCAACAATGAGGTGTATGTCTTTTAGAGCTGTGAACAGCACCTGGATTAATTTCGTATTTGTAAGGTCTTAGGCCCATTTCTTCTAAAGACTTCATCCATGGCTTTAGTATTTTAGAGTAGAGATTTGGTGTCGGGTCGCTGGGTATATGGATCTCGACAACCAGTTGACCAAACGGGGGTCCATCTGGAAATTCTACATTAAAACTTGGAAGGATTTCAAACTCTTCTCCTTCTATGTCCATTTTCAAAATATCGATGAAGGTATGTCCGTTCTTCTTCATTTGTGTTTTGAGAGATCTTGAACTATAGGACACCAGCTTCACTCCACTTGCAACCGAACCATTCGTAACGGTCTTAATAGTTTCATTGTCACTAGTTCCCAGGCCTATAACTTCTAAGAATGCTCTTTTTGGAAATTGTCTTGGAAGTGGTATGAAATTTGGATTTACAGATGGATCGTACATATAAACCGAGCAGTTTGAACGTTCTAAAATCTCCCGATCAAAGCTGTATTCGTTATAAACCCCGTAGGAATAAACAATACAAGGATGAGTTCTAGAACGTCTTGCAATGTATGGAAATCCGCATATCCATTTTCCACCGTCTCCAGACCGTCCGACTCTCTGTGAAGTGTGGGGACAGTCAAAGCTCGGATAGAAAAAATCCCAGAAATTAATTCCTCCTCTATAACTCCATTGGTCCCTCTCGTCTAATGGATGTTGACGTTCTAAATGTTTTCTGTACTCCAGACTTCTCAACCAATTCTCGTTGGATTCCAGTAGTCTCTTTTCAACAGAATCCAATTTTGATTCAACGCACTCTAAATATCATTTGAAGAGCAATAAATGTAAAAGAGTAAGACAAGAGAGACAAAAATCGTAATGTTGCAAACTCGTTTGACCTCTGTGCGGTGAATGAAATACGCGTAGATATTATTGAAAGTCAGATTAAATGTGAAAACAGTCGAATTATTCGTAGTGACCGTCAGATTTACTTTTCTCTTACAAACCAGAAAATTTGACATGTTAATTTTTATTAATCTAGTGCATAACTATTCTGTAAAAGTCAATCTGTAATTTAATAAAGATTATAGATCTGACGGCCGACTACTTTTGGTGGTTTGACGATATTTCCTATAGATATCGAAATTTCAGCTTTTCAAAAGAAAATATAGTGGCCGACAACCCAATTTCATTCTACAGTAGATCGTTTTTATTTTATAGCAGTATTTTTCTTCACCATAAGTTGTGCGTGCTGTGTATTTCCATCTGTAGTAAAAAATGCCAAAAATTGCGGCAATTAATATTCTTAAAGTTACCAGAGAATTACACAATTTCCTCATGACTATTAATGCACTAATCACATATAATTAATACTTGATAAATATTAAATGGATGCTTTGAACCAAAGTTATTAATCTGAGGGGATAATAGAAATGAAAAATACTTACTAATATTATGTATGTGTACCAATTAGATCAAATTATCCTTGGGGTCACAACCTTTAACAATTGAATATGCACACGTCGTATGAACTAATACATGTAGTGCATTGACTCATTTGACTTTTATACAACAGTACAATATCAAATATACTTCCTGGTTCAGGCACGTATGCAGGACTGAGTTTCGGAGGGGGCTAGATTTCCAATAGATATTTTAATTTTTGACATTTTTTGAAGGAAATGAGTAAAAAACGCGAATTTTTTTGCTATTTTGAGAAAAAAATCCCTTTTCTTGGATTTCGGGGGGGAGGGGGCTTCAGCCCGTAAAAGCCCATCCCTAAATACGTCCTTGTCCTGGTTCAATATTAATAAAATTTACATCGCCTTTATCCGACAGCAATTACTTCTCTACTTCATAAGGCACTATAATAGGCACAACGAACTAGGAATAATACAATCCAGGATATCTAGTGTATTCAGGATATTTGTTTCAGAATTTTTCTTTACAATAAAGAGCGGTAGTCAGTATTTTCCGTCGGAACATAATTTATCCAGGGGGGACAAAATGGTTTCTTCAGAAAGGGAGGCACCAAAATAATAAAATATTGTTAAAATGAAGAGATATTCGCGCGGAGCTCGAAAATTTTTTGGATTTTTAACCTTTTTGACAACAAAAATCGCCTATTCTGGGGCTTATGTAATTTTAGTTTGGTTTTTGGAACATTTTTAGGGGGACATGTCCCTCCTGGCCTTATTCTAGGGGGGACATAGTCCCCCGGTTCCGACGCTTACATGTAAATCCACTTAAATCCAATATAATCCAATATGCCTTGATGACAATGTAGTTGTGCCACTGCACAATTGCAGAAATTGAGAGTAAGGCTTTTAAAATTTGTGGTAGGTAATTTACACTCATATTAAACCCCTGTCATAAGTGTAATCTCTATTATAATCTGTAATATAATCGTAGGCTTGCAAATATCCACCAATCCTATATACAAAAGGCAAAACACAATTCCGTTTGTATGTTTGTACTTCTGTGTTGATTTGCCGCAATACTAAAACGCTGCTGAGCACACAAAAACGCGCATAATGAAGCAAATCCCAAAACGTCCGAACCTGAAGAATCTATCTATATTTGTCTAGTAACGCAAATGTTGTGCTGACTGCAACACTTTTGTGTACCTCATCCTCCTCCCATCAACTGCACACATAATATATACACGTAATTTTTTGTAAAATAATTAATATAATTAAAATAATAACTACAATTAAATGTAAAACTTAAAATGCGAAAAATCTGTTATTTATTTATTTTCACTCACAATTGACCCGAAATTCACAAACAACATCTTCACGCGAAGCGCAAAATAATTTTTTTGATTTTTACCAACAAAAAATACTCTTCGTCTTGGGTGTTGGAAGGGGGGCGCTAGCCTTGGTGTTGAAAGGCGTAATATGAAAAATGTCTAGAAGTTGTCCAAGGGTAAGGATCAACCAGGAGAAGTCTGTATTCGGTATGATTTTGATATTACAATGATATAATGAAGATATATTTGGGTATTAAGGCTCGCGTAATATTATTGTCTTTCTTGGAATATCACGTAGATGCTTACATAAATATTAGATGATCGAATCGAATAAGTAGGTTGAGTGTATGGTTCCTGCCATACTTCCTGTATATTCATTCCTAATCCCTACCACTTCAAGCTAGGTTCAAGCCATAGAATACCGATAGGTCCTTGGTTCAAGCCATATCTTGCCCATCCCATGGGTCATATTTGGATGACTAAAGGCTATAGTAGAGAAGACGCCCACCTATGCTTCTAATTGCCTGCTATCCAAGTCTAAAGACCCGATAAAAAAGTAAAAGAACATTTTTTTAACCGGTGGAGTGACTTTTATGGGTCATAATTATAAAATATAGCGTGACATATCCTAGCTGGTTAACATATCTTCATCATAAGGTCCCAAATGTCCAAATTGACCCCAAAATGGAGGAGTTATTTACGAAACAATGGTTTGGGAAAAAACATGTAAAAGGGACCCCTAACGACGCGACGCACACGTTGAAAGTCCAGCTTGAGGTTCAAGCACACAATAACTATATGCTGTGAGTCGTGCTTATTTCTTTGATTCATGCGGTTGAAGCCGGCATGTTTAATTATCCTTTCTGTGTGTCAGCTATTGCCTTTGGAAGAGAGAGTCGACCGACTCGAGGCATTAAAAGTAAAAGTGAGTTTTTGATTCGTGGACCTTATCATAAAGTTTGTTGATTACCGATAATAATATTTTTAAGTTTTTAGTGGAGTTTAGGAAGTAAATTTTGACTTATTTTACCCACCACCCATTCACTAGTTAGGAGACAGACCTAGCGATATTTAAAATCCCGCTAAACAAGGTGACTTTGTTTTCGAAAATAAACGCTAGACCTAGTTAGTGATAAGGGGGTTCCCTTTACTATTTTCGTCTCAGCGCCACTATAACAGGAAAGTCGAGAACAAGTTGGAGGCAGATTTTGTCTCCCGGAGCCAAAAATTTGGGTCACAGTCCTTTAACTCTTATCAACAGCTCACCCCGTGAAGCGAAAAGTTGGTAAGAGTATAAAAACTTTAACTACCCATTCACCATTTGAAACAACTGTGTATTGTGTGTATTTTCAATTTTTACATTTGAATTAATGTTTTCGATAATGTACCCCAAAGCAGTTTACCCGAAATCCAACACAAGTAATGTGCCTATGTCGGGTGGCTTCCAAAGTTACCCGACACAGGCACATTACGTGTGTTGGACTTCGGGTGAACGTAGTTAAGATATTTATACTCATTCGACTTTGCGTTTCACGATGTGAAACAGTGAATGAGTTAGAGTCTCAGGTCCAAAAACTGTCTCCGGAGGAGCAAATTCTGTCTCCACCAGGCTTATATATTTTCACACTTCATCAGCAGCGCCACAGCATAGAGTTACAAACCGACAAGGGAAACCGCTTCGTCAAAGAGACGGATAGTTAGACACTGAGGCGGGGAAGCCTACAAACATTCGGCTAAGTGTTTAATTGTTTTTCCCAAAAATAAGGTATACCTTGCTTTGCGGTTAGTTTTAAATATCAGTCAGTGAACCCCTAGACTAGGGTGAACGGGGTACATTATCGAAAACATTAATTGCTTCATTGCTTCCATCATTAGACATTTTGTATTATACTTGACGATTCTTATTTTACAGTTGGAGATCATGTCAAAATCCAGTGTTTTGGACGATATGTTAAATAAATTGTGTCCCGCTACTAGAATAAATGAAAAGAGCAAGTGCACTTCACCATTAACTCCTTTTTATGAGCGCCAGCGGAGTTATCTTGCATCCATTTTGAAGGATGTCGTAATTGGAAACAAAAATGGATTACAAGACTCTACCTTCAACCAGAGCGTCGTCAGCAGCTGTTGGGGGTCGCTGGGGGGCCGCGTGGCCCCCCAGCACGTGAACAACGACCCCCAACAGCTGCTGACGACGCTCTGGTTGAAGGTTTGGGTTCTTTTGAGGCTTTTAGGCCCAGGGAAATGTGGAAAAAGGAAGAAAAAGGCAACAGTGTTGAGCTGTTTTGTCCCGAGGCCTATAAAAGCTGGTTGGGGGGCTGCCCCCCCTCCCACAAAGATCATTGACCTTGTTCAAGGAGCCTCAGAACGTCGGAGAATCGTTGGGGTGTATCAATGACCTCTATCAAGGACGGACGCTGCTGACGGAAAATCCCGAGGGTTTCTCCTGCGGCGGTACAAACAGGTTCTCAGGACGTCCGAGAAACGTTGGGAGGAGGTTATAAAAGGAGGTTGTTGGGGTTTGGAGGCTCATTTGCTGTCAGCCTTTCAAAGTGTCAATAGCTCCTAAAGTTTCCCAGAGATTATATTAATTTAAGAAGTGATAATATTAAGAAGTGCTCCGATAATTATATTAGTTCAGAATTTCTAATGCAGTAATTTTATTAATTATTGCTAGCGGTTTCTATCAAAATTATTTTAATATAATTTTATGAAATTATGCAGTTTTCTTATAGTCTTGATATTTCCTAACAATGGGAAATAATTAGAATTTTGTTAGATTTCAAACATTTTATTATTACACATTTTTAAGGAATATATTCAATTTTATATGCAGATTGCATACACGTTTCCAATGCCATGCGTGTGGCGTCTTCGGAGGTAGGGTAGAAAAATTGGGAAGAATACTTTATCCCATGTCCATAGGATATGAAATCATATCCAGATGAATAACGATCTTTCATATGCCAAAATCGTGGATATTCCCAGGGGTCATTTCCTACTTGAATGGCAGGAAAATATTGGGTATCGCAGCAAAATATAAAATTCTCGCTATCCAAATTGCAGTTTGGGTGCGTAGCAGGATAGTAATATTGTTTAGTGGGTGAATCCCAGAACGGAAGCTCCCTGATAGTATTTAAAGGGTTGGAACTATACCGTGAGCAAGTTCCATCGCACAAATGTTGTGGATTGCTCATACATGGAGCAAAGTACCACCTGTCGACTTTTCGGTCGCATTCAGAATTCCAGATCCTTTGACGAGCAAAGCAGCGGCTTTCTGTCCACACTCGACCGGCGACCATACTGTGAGACTGGATTAACAAGGTAATGTGAATATTTTATTTGTTTATTTAAACTTATTAATTAAATAATTATAAAGGGCATTTTGGATATAATCAATGAAATTATTTCCAAAGCTGTGAGACTGGAGTGCCAAGGTAAATTCTTATTTGTTTCTCATAATAATTATTTGGAATTATAACAATTTATTTTGTGAATATTCAATGAAATAATTACCAAATGAGATAATAAATACCAATCTTACCATATTGAAATAGAGGGAAAAGTTGTTGGAGATTTATTTTGCAATTGTTAGCTAATATAAGCATCGCATTGTATTTATACATTGCAAATAACAATGTATCAACATATTCCCGCTCCATTTTCACCTTAGAATACCGTCCAGTGCATTCTCCGTTAAAATGCATGGCAATACACTGACATAGTAAAACGAGAAAGCATTCTGTTTATTTACATTTTTAAAGTCCAGCAATAGATCTCTAGCTATTAGTCAACAGGTACACACAGAGCATTGCACGACTAGAGAATGATTACACAATAGCTACTGATCTTCTTATACTACACACTCCGCTCTGTTACACTCCGCTCTGCAAAAAACTCTTGTATATAGTGGCAGCAGCGGCAGTCCAAACCGGTTCTCAGGCAGAAAATAAATAATATTCTCTTCACAATTCTCTTTGCAAATAAAGACTAATGTCTCCCATTCGACACAAACGATTTCAAAACGTCATATTTTCTTAACGGACAAACATTCCTCATTTTTGACACCGGATTCAAAATGGCCGCCTCAGAACCATTCTGACGTCACCAAACAACAAGACACTGCTGTTTTTTGAAAAACTAGCCAAAATTAGCCTCATTTTCATAAAAACACATATCATTTCTTTTCGTAAGGGGGAGTGGCCACACCACCCCCCTTATTAGGCCTCGGGACAAAACTGCTCAACACTGTTGCCTTTTTCTTCCTTTTTCCACATTTCCCTGGGCCTAAAACCCTCAAAAGAACCCAAACCTTCAACCAGAGCGTCGTCAGCAGCTGTTGGGGGTCGTTGTTCACGTGCTGGGGGGCCACGCGGCCCCCCAGCGACCCCCAACAGCTGCTGACGACGCTCTGGTTGAAGGTTTGGGTTCTTTTGAGGGTTTTAGGCCCAGGGAAATGTGGAAAAAGGAAGAAAAAGGCAACAGTGTTGAGCTGTTTTGTCCCGAGGCCTAATAAGGGGGGTGGTGTGGCCACTCCCCCTTACGAAAAGAAATGATATGTGTTTTTATGAAAATGAGGCTAATTTTTCAAAAAACAGCAGTGTCGTATTGTTTGGTGACGTCAGAATGGTTCTGAGGCGGCCATTTTGAATCCGGTGTCAAAAATGAGGAATGTTTGTCCGTTAAGAAAATATGACGTTTTGAAATCGTTTGTGTCGAATGGGAGATATTAGTCTTTATTTGCAAAGAGAATTGTGAAGAGAATCTTATTTATTTTCTGCCTGAGAACCGGTTTGGACTGCCGCTGCTGCCACTATATACAAGAGTTTTTTGCAGAGCGGAGTGTAACAGAGCGGAGTGTGTAGTATAAGAAGATCAGTAGCTATTGTGTAATCATTCTCTAGTCGTGCAATGCTCTGTGTGTACCTGTTGACTAATAGCTAGAGATCTATTGCTGGACTTTAAAAATGTAAATAAACAGAATGCTTTCTCGTTTTACTATGTCAGTGTATTGCCATGCATTTTAACGGAGAATGCACTGGACGGTATTCTAAGGTGAAAATGGAGCGGGAATATGTTGATACATTGTTATTTGCAATGTATAAATACAATGCGATGCTTCTATTAGCTAACAATTGCCAAATAAATCTCCAACAACTTTTCCTCTATTTCAATATGGTAAGATTGGTATTTATTATCTCATTTGGTAATTATTTCATTGAATATTCACAAAATAAATTGTTATAATTCCAAATAATTATTATGAGAAACAAATAAGAATTTACCTTGGCACTCCAGTCTCACAGCTTTGGAAATAATTTCATTGATTATATCCAAAATGCCCTTTATAATTATTTAATTAATAAGTTTAAATAAACAAATAAAATATTCACATTACCTTGTTAATCCAGTCTCACAGTATGGTCGCCGGTCGAGTGTGGACAGAAAGCCGCTGCTTTGCTCGTCAAAGGATCTGGAATTCTGAATGCGACCGAAAAGTCGACAGGTGGTACTTTGCTCCATGTATGAGCAATCCACAACATTTGTGCGATGGAACTTGCTCACGGTATAGTTCCAACCCTTTAAATACTATCAGGGAGCTTCCGTTCTGGGATTCACCCACTAAACAATATTACTATCCTGCTACGCACCCAAACTGCAATTTGGATAGCGAGAATTTTATATTTTGCTGCGATACCCAATATTTTCCTGCCATTCAAGTAGGAAATGACCCCTGGGAATATCCACGATTTTGGCATATGAAAGATCGTTATTCATCTGGATATGATTTCATATCCTATGGACATGGGATAAAGTATTCTTCCCAATTTTCTACCCTACCTCCGAAGACGCCACACGCATGGCATTGGAAACGTGTATGCAATCTGCATATAAAATTGAATATATTCCTTAAAAATGTGTAATAATAAAATGTTTGAAATCTAACAAAATTCTAATTATTTCCCATTGTTAGGAAATATCAAGACTATAAGAAAACTGCATAATTTCATAAAATTATATTAAAATAATTTTGATAGAAACCGCTAGCAATAATTAATAAAATTACTGCATTAGAAATTCTGAACTAATATAATTATCGGAGCACTTCTTAATATTATCACTTCTTAAATTAATATAATCTCTGGGAAACTTTAGAGCTATTGACACTTTGAAAGGCTGAGGGCAAATGAGCCTCCAAACCCCAACAACCTCCTTTATAACCTCCTCCCAACGTTTCTCGGACGTCCTGAGAACCTGTTTGTACCGCCGCTGGAGAAACCCTCGGGATTTTCCGTCAGCAGCGTCCGTCCTTGATAGAGGTCATTGATACACCCCAACGATTCTCCGACGTTCTGAGGCTCCTTGAACAAGGTCAATGATCTTTGTGGGAGGGCAGCCCCCAACCAGCTTTATAGGCCTCGGGACAAAACAGCTCAACACTGTTGCCTTTTTCTTCCTTTTTCCACATTTCTGGGCCTAAAAGCCTCAAAAGAACCCAAACCTTCAACCAGAGCGTCGTCAGCAGCTGTTGGGGGTCGTTGTTCACGTGCTGGGGGGCCACGCGGCCCCCCAGCGACCCCCAACAGCTGCTGACGACGCTCTGGTTGAAGGTTTGGGTTCTTTTGAGGCTTTTAGGCCCAGGGAAATGTGGAAAAAGGAAGAAAAAGGCAACAGTGTTGAGCTGTTTTGTCCCGAGGCCTATAAAAGCTGGTTGGGGGGCTGCCCCCCCTCCCACAAAGATCATTGACCTTGTTCAAGGAGCCTCAGAACGTCGGAGAATCGTTGGGGTGTATCAATGACCTCTATCAAGGACGGACGCTGCTGACGGAAAATCCCGAGGGTTTCTCCAGCGGCGGTACAAACAGGTTCTCAGGACGTCCGAGAAACGTTGGGAGGAGGTTATAAAAGGAGGTTGTTGGGGTTTGGAGGCTCATTTGCCCTCAGCCTTTCAAAGTGTCAATAGCTCCTAAAGTTTCCCAGAGATTATATTAATTTAAGAAGTGATAATATTAAGAAGTGCTCCGATAATTATATTAGTTCAGAATTTCTAATGCAGTAATTTTATTAATTATTGCTAGCGGTTTCTATCAAAATTATTTTAATATAATTTTATGAAATTATGCAGTTTTCTTATAGTCTTGATATTTCCTAACAATGGGAAATAATTAGAATTTTGTTAGATTTCAAACATTTTATTATTACACATTTTTAAGGAATATATTCAATTTTATATGCAGATTGCATACACGTTTCCAATGCCATGCGTGTGGCGTCTTCGGAGGTAGGGTAGAAAAATTGGGAAGAATACTTTATCCCATGTCCATAGGATATGAAATCATATCCAGATGAATAACGATCTTTCATATGCCAAAATCGTGGATATTCCCAGGGGTCATTTCCTACTTGAATGGCAGGAAAATATTGGGTATCGCAGCAAAATATAAAATTCTCGCTATCCAAATTGCAGTTTGGGTGCGTAGCAGGATAGTAATATTGTTTAGTGGGTGAATCCCAGAACGGAAGCTCCCTGATAGTATTTAAAGGGTTGGAACTATACCGTGAGCAAGTTCCATCGCACAAATGTTGTGGATTGCTCATACATGGAGCAAAGTACCACCTGTCGACTTTTCGGTCGCATTCAGAATTCCAGATCCTTTGACGAGCAAAGCAGCGGCTTTCTGTCCACACTCGACCGGCGACCATACTGTGAGACTGGATTAACAAGGTAATGTGAATATTTTATTTGTTTATTTAAACTTATTAATTAAATAATTATAAAGGGCATTTTGGATATAATCAATGAAATTATTTCCAAAGCTGTGAGACTGGAGTGCCAAGGTAAATTCTTATTTGTTTCTCATAATAATTATTTGGAATTATAACAATTTATTTTGTGAATATTCAATGAAATAATTACCAAATGAGATAATAAATACCAATCTTACCATATTGAAATAGAGGGAAAAGTTGTTGGAGATTTATTTTGCAATTGTTAGCTAATATAAGCATCGCATTGTATTTATACATTGCAAATAACAATGTATCAACATATTCCCGCTCCATTTTCACCTTAGAATACCGTCCAGTGCATTCTCCGTTAAAATGCATGGCAACACACTGACATAGTAAAACGAGAAAGCATTCTGTTTATTTACATTTTTAAAGTCCAGCAATAGATCTCTAGCTATTAGTCAACAGGTACACACAGAGCATTGCACGACTAGAGAATGATTACACAATAGCTACTGATCTTCTTATACTACACACTCCGCTCTGTTACACTCCGCTCTGCAAAAAACTCTTGTATATAGTGGCAGCAGCGGCAGTCCAAACCGGTTCTCAGGCAGAAAATAAATAAGAATCTCTTCACAATTCTCTTTGCAAATAAAGACTAATGTCTCCCATTCGACACAAACGATTTCAAAACGTCATATTTTCTTAACGGACAAACATTCCTCATTTTTGACACCGGATTCAAAATGGCCGCCTCAGAACCATTCTGACGTCACCAAACAACAAGACACTGCTGTTTTTTGAAAAACTAGCCAAAATTAGCCTCATTTTCATAAAAACACATATCATTTCTTTTCGTAAGGGGGAGTGGCCACACCACCCCCTTATTATTCGGGACAAAACAGCTCAACACTGTTGCCTTTTTCTTCCTTTTTCCACATTTCCCTGGGCCTAAAAGCCTCAAAAGAACCCAAACCTTCAACCAGAGCGTCGTCAGCAGCTGTTGGGGGTCGTTGTTCACGTGCTGGGGGGCCACGCGGCCCCCCAGCGACCCCCAACAGCTGCTGACGACGCTCTGGTTGAAGGTTTGGGTTCTTTTGAGGCTTTTAGGCCCAGGGAAATGTGGAAAAAGGAAGAAAAAGGCAACAGTGTTGAGCTGTTTTGTCCCGAGGCCTAATAAGGGGGGTGGTGTGGCCACTCCCCCTTACGAAAAGAAATGATATGTGTTTTTATGAAAATGAGGCTAATTTTGGCTAGTTTTTCAAAAAACAGCAGTGTCTTGTTGTTTGGTGACGTCAGAATGGTTCTGAGGCGGCCATTTTGAATCCGGTGTCAAAAATGAGGAATGTTTGTCCGTTAAGAAAATATGACGTTTTGAAATCGTTTGTGTCGAATGGGAGATATTAGTCTTTATTTGCAAAGAGAATTGTGAAGAGATTCTTATTTATTTTCTGCCTGAGAACCGGTTTGGACTGCCGCTGCTGCCACTATATACAAGAGTTTTTTGCAGAGCGGAGTGTAACAGAGCGGAGTGTGTAGTATAAGAAGATCAGTAGCTATTGTGTAATCATTCTCTAGTCGTGCAATGCTCTGTGTGTACCTGTTGACTAATAGCTAGAGATCTATTGCTGGACTTTAAAAATGTAAATAAACAGAATGCTTTCTCGTTTTACTATGTCAGTGTGTTGCCATGCATTTTAACGGAGATTGCATTGTAAAGCCGTTTTAAGGTGAATATAGAGCGGGAATAAGTTGATAAAAAGTTGTTTGCATCTCTGTTTCAACATGGTAATATTTGTATTTATTGTCTCATTGGCAATTATTTCATTGAATATACACAAAGTGATTTGTTATTATTCCAAATAATTATTATGAGAAACAAATAAGAATTTACCTTGTCGATCGAGGTTTAAACTGCAGTATAGAAATATTAGGTTCCCAAAAGCATTATAATATATATTTGTTTGTAAAATGTTTATAATACTCACTTTATGTAGCTGCTTTGAGTTTATTCACTTTGAAAGTGAGATCTCCTTCCACTCAAGGACAACTGTCTGTCCGATGTAATTTTGCTAGCCGAGTACATGTAGCCCAATCCACGACAATGCCGTTTTCAAAGTCAGCATATTGCATGACATTCAGCCAACGATTGTCGATCTGCCTTCTTAGGTTAGATAGGGCTTGTTTCTCCTTTCTAGAATGTACAATTTTATGTACAATTTCTATAAGATTTAAAACAACTGAAGACCAACTTTTTGATTTGTTCTCCGCAATTGCTTGCAGCAAAAGCATTCGATACAAATCATTATTGTCTTTTACTGCTTTCACTGAGAACCATTTTGATTGGCTACGTGGTAGAGCTGTTAACGCCAAACAACGATATTTCGTCATTTTGCAAATGACGCGTATGTGGAAAATCTGTATTATACAAAATCGAAAACACGGCACAATTTTCAAATTAAATGTTCTTCAATAATTAATAATTATTTTGTGAAAATATTATATTAAAAGTATGATATTTCACAATAGATTGTAAATATCCAAAACCTAATTTTGTAAATATTTAGAAATATATTAAATGTTTCCTTACCAAATGTCCAGATAAATAATCCAATCAGAAATAACGCTATGATAAGACATATAATGTCCACCAAAGTATACATTCAATATCCAAAATGTGTAAATTGATGGATTTTAAATGTTTTGAATAATTGTGAAGGATTATTGCGTATTATTATTTCGAAAAATTATTTGAAATAATATAATCTCTGGGAAACTTTAGGAGCTATTGACACTTTGAAAGGCTGAGGGCAAATGAGCCTCCAAACCCCAACAACCTCCTTTTATAACCTTCTCCCAACGTTTCTCGGACGTCCTGAGAACCTGTTTGTACCGCCGCTGGAGAAACCCTCGGGATTTTCCGTCAGCAGCGTCCGTCCTTGATAGAGGTCATTGATACACCCCAACGATTCTCCGACGTTCTGAGGCTCCTTGAACAAGGTCAATGATCTTTGTGGGAGGGGGGGCAGCCCCCCAACCAGCTTTTATAGGCCTCGGGACAAAACAGCTCAACACTGTTGCCTTTTTCTTCCTTTTTCCACATTTCCCTGGGCCTAAAAGCCTCAAAAGAACCCAAACCTTCAACCAGAGCGTCGTCAGCAGCTGTTGGGGGTCGCTGGGGGGCCGCGTGGCCCCCCAGCACGTGAACAACGACCCCCAACAGCTGCTGACGACGCTCTGGTTGAAGGTTTGGGTTCTTTTGAGGCTTTTAGGCCCAGGGAAATGTGGAAAAAGGAAGAAAAAGGCAACAGTGTTGAGCTGTTTTGTCCCGAGGCCTAATAAGGGGGGTGGTGTGGCCACTCCCCTTACGAAAAGAAATGATATGTGTTTTTATGAAAATGAGGCTAATTTTTCAAAAAACAGCAGTGTCGTATTGTTTGGTGACGTCAGAATGGTTCTGAGGCGGCCATTTTGAATCCGGTGTCAAAAATGAGGAATGTTTGTCCGTTAAGAAAATATGACGTTTTGAAATCGTTTGTGTCGAATGGGAGATATTAGTCTTTATTTGCAAAGAGAATTGTGAAGAGAATCTTATTTATTTTCTGCCTGAGAACCGGTTTGGACTGCCGCTGCTGCCACTATATACAAGAGTTTTTGCAGAGCGGAGTGTAACAGAGCGGAGTGTGTAGTATAAGAAGATCAGTAGCTATTGTGTAATCATTCTCTAGTCGTGCAATGCTCTGTGTGTACCTGTTGACTAATAGCTAGAGATCTATTGCTGGACTTTAAAAATGTAAATAAACAGAATGCTTTCTCGTTTTACTATGTCAGTGTATTGCCATGCATTTTAACGGAGAATGCACTGGACGGTATTCTAAGGTGAAAATGGAGCGGGAATATGTTGATACATTGTTATTTGCAATGTATAAATACAATGCGATGCTTCTATTAGCTAACAATTGCCAAATAAATCTCCAACAACTTTTCCCTCTATTTCAATATGGTAAGATTGGTATTTATTATCTCATTTGGTAATTATTTCATTGAATATTCACAAAATAAATTGTTATAATTCCAAATAATTATTATGAGAAACAAATAAGAATTTACCTTGGCACTCCAGTCTCACAGCTTTGGAAATAATTTCATTGATTATATCCAAAATGCCCTTTATAATTATTTAATTAATAAGTTTAAATAAACAAATAAAATATTCACATTACCTTGTTAATCCAGTCTCACAGTATGGTCGCCGGTCGAGTGTGGACAGAAAGCCGCTGCTTTGCTCGTCAAAGGATCTGGAATTCTGAATGCGACCGAAAAGTCGACAGGTGGTACTTTGCTCCATGTATGAGCAATCCACAACATTTGTGCGATGGAACTTGCTCACGGTATAGTTCCAACCCTTTAAATACTATCAGGGAGCTTCCGTTCTGGGATTCACCCACTAAACAATATTACTATCCTGCTACGCACCCAAACTGCAATTTGGATAGCGAGAATTTTATATTTTGCTGCGATACCCAATATTTTCCTGCCATTCAAGTAGGAAATGACCCCTGGGAATATCCACGATTTTGGCATATGAAAGATCGTTATTCATCTGGATATGATTTCATATCCTATGGACATGGGATAAAGTATTCTTCCCAATTTTTCTACCCTACCTCCGAAGACGCCACACGCATGGCATTGGAAACGTGTATGCAATCTGCATATAAAATTGAATATATTCCTTAAAAATGTGTAATAATAAAATGTTTGAAATCTAACAAAATTCTAATTATTTCCCATTGTTAGAAATATCAAGACTATAAGAAAACTGCATAATTTCATAAAATTATATTAAAATAATTTTGATAGAAACCGCTAGCAATAATTAATAAAATTACTGCATTAGAAATTCTGAACTAATATAATTATCGGAGCACTTCTTAATATTATCACTTCTTAAATTAATATAATCTCTGGGAAACTTTAGGAGCTATTGACACTTTGAAAGGCTGAGGGCAAATGAGCCTCCAAACCCCAACAACCTCCTTTTATAACCTCCTCCCAACGTTTCTCGGACGTCCTGAGAACCTGTTTGTACCGCCGCTGGAGAAACCCTCGGGATTTTCCGTCAGCAGCGTCCGTCCTTGATAGAGGTCATTGATACACCCCAACGATTCTCCGACGTTCTGAGGCTCCTTGAACAAGGTCAATGATCTTTGTGGGAGGGGGGGCAGCCCCCAACCAGCTTTTTATAGGCCTCGGGACAAAACAGCTCAACACTGTTGCCTTTTTCTTCCTTTTTCCACATTTCCCTGGGCCTAAAAGCCTCAAAAGAACCCAAACCTTCAACCAGAGCGTCGTCAGCAGCTGTTGGGGGTCGTTGTTCACGTGCTGGGGGGCCACGCGGCCCCCCAGCGACCCCCAACAGCTGCTGACGACGCTCTGGTTGAAGGTTTGGGTTCTTTTGAGGCTTTTAGGCCCAGGGAAATGTGGAAAAAGGAAGAAAAAGGCAACAGTGTTGAGCTGTTTTGTCCCGAGGCCTATAAAAGCTGGTTGGGGGGCTGCCCCCCCTCCCACAAAGATCATTGACCTTGTTCAAGGAGCCTCAGAACGTCGGAGAATCGTTGGGGTGTATCAATGACCTCTATCAAGGACGGACGCTGCTGACGGAAAATCCCGAGGGTTTCTCCAGCGGCGGTACAAACAGGTTCTCAGGACGTCCGAGAAACGTTGGGAGGAGGTTATAAAAGGAGGTTGTTGGGGTTTGGAGGCTCATTTGCCCTCAGCCTTTCAAAGTGTCAATAGCTCCTAAAGTTTCCCAGAGATTATATTAATTTAAGAAGTGATAATATTAAGAAGTGCTCCGATAATTATATTAGTTCAGAATTTCTAATGCAGTAATTTTATTAATTATTGCTAGCGGTTTCTATCAAAATTATTTTAATATAATTTTATGAAATTATGCAGTTTTCTTATAGTCTTGATATTTCCTAACAATGGGAAATAATTAGAATTTTGTTAGATTTCAAACATTTTATTATTACACATTTTTAAGGAATATATTCAATTTTATATGCAGATTGCATACACGTTTCCAATGCCATGCGTGTGGCGTCTTCGGAGGTAGGGTAGAAAAATTGGGAAGAATACTTTATCCCATGTCCATAGGATATGAAATCATATCCAGATGAATAACGATCTTTCATATGCCAAAATCGTGGATATTCCCAGGGGTCATTTCCTACTTGAATGGCAGGAAAATATTGGGTATCGCAGCAAAATATAAAATTCTCGCTATCCAAATTGCAGTTTGGGTGCGTAGCAGGATAGTAATATTGTTTAGTGGGTGAATCCCAGAACGGAAGCTCCCTGATAGTATTTAAAGGGTTGGAACTATACCGTGAGCAAGTTCCATCGCACAAATGTTGTGGATTGCTCATACATGGAGCAAAGTACCACCTGTCGACTTTTCGGTCGCATTCAGAATTCCAGATCCTTTGACGAGCAAAGCAGCGGCTTTCTGTCCACACTCGACCGGCGACCATACTGTGAGACTGGATTAACAAGGTAATGTGAATATTTTATTTGTTTATTTAAACTTATTAATTAAATAATTATAAAGGGCATTTTGGATATAATCAATGAAATTATTTCCAAAGCTGTGAGACTGGAGTGCCAAGGTAAATTCTTATTTGTTTCTCATAATAATTATTTGGAATTATAACAATTTATTTTGTGAATATTCAATGAAATAATTACCAAATGAGATAATAAATACCAATCTTACCATATTGAAATAGAGGGAAAAGTTGTTGGAGATTTATTTTGCAATTGTTAGCTAATATAAGCATCGCATTGTATTTATACATTGCAAATAACAATGTATCAACATATTCCCGCTCCATTTTCACCTTAGAATACCGTCCAGTGCATTCTCCGTTAAAATGCATGGCAACACACTGACATAGTAAAACGAGAAAGCATTCTGTTTATTTACATTTTTAAAGTCCAGCAATAGATCTCTAGCTATTAGTCAACAGGTACACACAGAGCATTGCACGACTAGAGAATGATTACACAATAGCTACTGATCTTCTTATACTACACACTCCGCTCTGTTACACTCCGCTCTGCAAAAAACTCTTGTATATAGTGGCAGCAGCGGCAGTCCAAACCGGTTCTCAGGCAGAAAATAAATAATATTCTCTTCACAATTCTCTTTGCAAATAAAGACTAATGTCTCCCATTCGACACAAACGATTTCAAAACGTCATATTTTCTTAACGGACAAACATTCCTCATTTTTGACACCGGATTCAAAATGGCCGCCTCAGAACCATTCTGACGTCACCAAACAATACGACACTGCTGTTTTTTGAAAAATTAGCCTCATTTTCATAAAAACACATATCATTTCTTTTCGTAAGGGGGAGTGGCCACACCACCCCCCTTATTAGGCCTCGGGACAAAACAGCTCAACACTGTTGCCTTTTTCTTCCTTTTTCCACATTTCCCTGGGCCTAAAAGCCTCAAAAGAACCCAAACCTTCAACCAGAGCGTCGTCAGCAGCTGTTGGGGGTCGTTGTTCACGTGCTGGGGGGCCACGCGGCCCCCCAGCGACCCCCAACAGCTGCTGACGACGCTCTGGTTGAAGGTTTGGGTTCTTTGAGGCTTTTAGGCCCAGGGAAATGTGGAAAAAGGAAGAAAAAGGCAACAGTGTTGAGCTGTTTTGTCCCGAGGCCTATAAAAGCTGGTTGGGGGGCTGCCCCCCCTCCCACAAAGATCATTGACCTTGTTCAAGGAGCCTCAGAACGTCGGAGAATCGTTGGGGTATATCAATGACCTCTATCAAGGACGGACGCTGCTGACGGAAAATCCCGAGGGTTTCTCCAGCGGCGGTACAAACAGGTTCTCAGGACGTCCGAGAAACGTTGGGAGGAGGTTATAAAAGGAGGTTGTTGGGGTTTGGAGGCTCATTTGCCCTCAGCCTTTCAAAGTGTCAATAGCTCCTAAAGTTTCCCAGAGATTATATTAATTTAAGAAGTGATAATATTAAGAAGTGCTCCGATAATTATATTAGTTCAGAATTTCTAATGCAGTAATTTTATTAATTATTGCTAGCGGTTTCTATCAAAATTATTTTAATATAATTTTATGAAATTATGCAGTTTTCTTATAGTCTTGATATTTCCTAACAATGGGAAATAATTAGAATTTTGTTAGATTTCAAACATTTTATTATTACACATTTTTAAGGAATATATTCAATTTTATATGCAGATTGCATACACGTTTCCAATGCCATGCGTGTGGCGTCTTCGGAGGTAGGGTAGAAAAATTGGGAAGAATACTTTATCCCATGTCCATAGGATATGAAATCATATCCAGATGAATAACGATCTTTCATATGCCAAAATCGTGGATATTCCCAGGGGTCATTTCCTACTTGAATGGCAGGAAAATATTGGGTATCGCAGCAAAATATAAAATTCTCGCTATCCAAATTGCAGTTTGGGTGCGTAGCAGGATAGTAATATTGTTTAGTGGGTGAATCCCAGAACGGAAGCTCCCTGATAGTATTTAAAGGGTTGGAACTATACCGTGAGCAAGTTCCATCGCACAAATGTTGTGGATTGCTCATACATGGAGCAAAGTACCACCTGTCGACTTTTCGGTCGCATTCAGAATTCCAGATCCTTTGACGAGCAAAGCAGCGGCTTTCTGTCCACACTCGACCGGCGACCATACTGTGAGACTGGATTAACAAGGTAATGTGAATATTTTATTTGTTTATTTAAACTTATTAATTAAATAATTATAAAGGGCATTTTGGATATAATCAATGAAATTATTTCCAAAGCTGTGAGACTGGAGTGCCAAGGTAAATTCTTATTTGTTTCTCATAATAATTATTTGGAATTATAACAATTTATTTTGTGAATATTCAATGAAATAATTACCAAATGAGATAATAAATACCAATCTTACCATATTGAAATAGAGGGAAAAGTTGTTGGAGATTTATTTGGCAATTGTTAGCTAATAGAAGCATCGCATTGTATTTATACATTGCAAATAACAATGTATCAACATATTCCCGCTCCATTTTCACCTTAGAATACCGTCCAGTGCATTCTCCGTTAAAATGCATGGCAATACACTGACATAGTAAAACGAGAAAGCATTCTGTTTATTTACATTTTTAAAGTCCAGCAATAGATCTCTAGCTATTAGTCAACAGGTACACACAGAGCATTGCACGACTAGAGAATGATTACACAATAGCTACTGATCTTCTTATACTACACACTCCGCTCTGTTACACTCCGCTCTGCAAAAAACTCTTGTATATAGTGGCAGCAGCGGCAGTCCAAACCGGTTCTCAGGCAGAAAATAAATAAGATTCTCTTCACAATTCTCTTTGCAAATAAAGACTAATATCTCCCATTCGACACAAACGATTTCAAAACGTCATATTTTCTTAACGGACAAACATTCCTCATTTTTGACACCGGATTCAAAATGGCCGCCTCAGAACCATTCTGACGTCACCAAACAATACGACACTGCTGTTTTTTGAAAAATTAGCCTCATTTTCATAAAAACACATATCATTTCTTTTCGTAAGGGGGAGTGGCCACACCACCCCCCTTATTAGGCCTCGGGACAAAACAGCTCAACACTGTTGCCTTTTTCTTCCTTTTTCCACATTTCCCTGGGCCTAAAACCCTCAAAAGAACCCAAACCTTCAACCAGAGCGTCGTCAGCAGCTGTTGGGGGTCGCTGGGGGGCCGCGTGGCCCCCCAGCACGTGAACAACGACCCCCAACAGCTGCTGACGACGCTCTGGTTGAAGGTTTGGGTTCTTTTGAGGCTTTTAGGCCCAGGGAAATGTGGAAAAAGGAAGAAAAAGGCAACAGTGTTGAGCTGTTTTGTCCCGAGGCCTATAAAAGCTGGTTGGGGGGCTGCCCCCCCTCCCACAAAGATCATTGACCTTGTTCAAGGAGCCTCAGAACGTCGGAGAATCGTTGGGGTGTATCAATGACCTCTATCAAGGACGGACGCTGCTGACGGAAAATCCCGAGGGTTTCTCCAGCGGCGGTACAAACAGGTTCTCAGGACGTCCGAGAAACGTTGGGAGGAGGTTATAAAAGGAGGTTGTTGGGGTTTGGAGGCTCATTTGCCCTCAGCCTTTCAAAGTGTCAATAGCTCCTAAAGTTTCCCAGAGATTATATTAATTTAAGAAGTGATAATATTAAGAAGTGCTCCGATAATTATATTAGTTCAGAATTTCTAATGCAGTAATTTTATTAATTATTGCTAGCGGTTTCTATCAAAATTATTTTAATATAATTTTATGAAATTATGCAGTTTTCTTATAGTCTTGATATTTCCTAACAATGGGAAATAATTAGAATTTTGTTAGATTTCAAACATTTTATTATTACACATTTTTAAGGAATATATTCAATTTTATATGCAGATTGCATACACGTTTCCAATGCCATGCGTGTGGCGTCTTCGGAGGTAGGGTAGAAAAATTGGGAAGAATACTTTATCCCATGTCCATAGGATATGAAATCATATCCAGATGAATAACGATCTTTCATATGCCAAAATCGTGGATATTCCCAGGGGTCATTTCCTACTTGAATGGCAGGAAAATATTGGGTATCGCAGCAAAATATAAAATTCTCGCTATCCAAATTGCAGTTTGGGTGCGTAGCAGGATAGTAATATTGTTTAGTGGGTGAATCCCAGAACGGAAGCTCCCTGATAGTATTTAAAGGGTTGGAACTATACCGTGAGCAAGTTCCATCGCACAAATGTTGTGGATTGCTCATACATGGAGCAAAGTACCACCTGTCGACTTTTCGGTCGCATTCAGAATTCCAGATCCTTTGACGAGCAAAGCAGCGGCTTTCTGTCCACACTCGACCGGCGACCATACTGTGAGACTGGATTAACAAGGTAATGTGAATATTTTATTTGTTTATTTAAACTTATTAATTAAATAATTATAAAGGGCATTTTGGATATAATCAATGAAATTATTTCCAAAGCTGTGAGACTGGAGTGCCAAGGTAAATTCTTATTTGTTTCTCATAATAATTATTTGGAATTATAACAATTTATTTTGTGAATATTCAATGAAATAATTACCAAATGAGATAATAAATACCAATCTTACCATATTGAAATAGAGGGAAAAGTTGTTGGAGATTTATTTTGCAATTGTTAGCTAATATAAGCATCGCATTGTATTTATACATTGCAAATAACAATGTATCAACATATTCCCGCTCCATTTTCACCTTAGAATACCGTCCAGTGCATTCTCCGTTAAAATGCATGGCAACACACTGACATAGTAAAACGAGAAAGCATTCTGTTTATTTACATTTTTAAAGTCCAGCAATAGATCTCTAGCTATTAGTCAACAGGTACACACAGAGCATTGCACGACTAGAGAATGATTACACAATAGCTACTGATCTTCTTATACTACACACTCCGCTCTGTTACACTCCGCTCTGCAAAAAACTCTTGTATATAGTGGCAGCAGCGGCAGTCCAAACCGGTTCTCAGGCAGAAAATAAATAAGAATCTCTTCACAATTCTCTTTGCAAATAAAGACTAATGTCTCCCATTCGACACAAACGATTTCAAAACGTCATATTTTCTTAACGGACAAACATTCCTCATTTTTGACACCGGATTCAAAATGGCCGCCTCAGAACCATTCTGACGTCACCAAACAACAAGACACTGCTGTTTTTTGAAAAACTAGCCAAAATTAGCCTCATTTTCATAAAAACACATATCATTTCTTTTCGTAAGGGGGAGTGGCCACACCACCCCCCTTATTAGGCCTCGGGACAAAACAGCTCAACACTGTTGCCTTTTTCTTCCTTTTTCCACATTTCCCTGGGCCTAAAAGCCTCAAAAGAACCCAAACCTTCAACCAGAGCGTCGTCAGCAGCTGTTGGGGGTCGTTGTTCACGTGCTGGGGGGCCACGCGGCCCCCCAGCGACCCCCAACAGCTGCTGACGACGCTAGGTTGAAGGTTTGGGTTCTTTTGAGGCTTTTAGGCCCAGGGAAATGTGGAAAAAGGAAGAAAAAGGCAACAGTGTTGAGCTGTTTTGTCCCGAGGCCTAATAAGGGGGGTGGTGTGGCCACTCCCCCTTACGAAAAGAAATGATATGTGTTTTTATGAAAATGAGGCTAATTTTGGCTAGTTTTTCAAAAAACAGCAGTGTCTTGTTGTTTGGTGACGTCAGAATGGTTCTGAGGCGGCCATTTTGAATCCGGTGTCAAAAATGAGGAATGTTTGTCCGTTAAGAAAATATGACGTTTTGAAATCGTTTGTGTCGAATGGGAGACATTAGTCTTTATTTGCAAAGAGAATTGTGAAGAGAATATTATTTATTTTCTGCCTGAGAACCGGTTTGGACTGCCGCTGCTGCCACTATATACAAGAGTTTTTTGCAGAGCGGAGTTTGTGTGTGTGTATAAAGGAAGTATTATGTACAGAATACATACTTATTATATTTTACAGATTGACAGAGTACAGATCTATTTACATTACTCTATTTACCGTAAAGTTTTCGGAATTATTGTGATACATATTTTCTGCATTAAAAACATTAGCAGTGCCTTTGCTGTCACAATGGTCATGAGAAACGGCAATGGTGATAGCTGTTTCGAACATTAGATCAACACACACTTTAACTTCACTAGTGAATAAATCCATTAGATCACATACTTTAATGTATGCAGGGGCATAGCTGGGTGGATCCATAACAGCTTCAAGTTGTCGTGAATGATACCAGCGATTAGCATTTGTTCCAGGATCTGGTCCCAATCGATAATTATCAACGTTTATGGTGTTTAAATTCTTAAATGGCGACACATCTGGTTTCCATTCTCCAGGAGTATCGCTTGTTTCATGTAATCCAGATCCTAGGTTAACCCATCCAGCAAAGAATTGTGGGGCATTCTGAAATGGCTTTTCTAGATTTGTTATTATAGAATAACATCTTCCAGGTAAGGTAGCACCAGCTTCCCTCAATCGGCTGCTTTGGAATTCAATTCTGGGAAGAAAAGTTGGATAGCCTTTTGAGTTCATAATTTGGCTCATTTCTTTTTGATTGCTGTTATCAACAGCACTTCCGTTGTTCCAATATCTTGCTCTGTAACCAGGTAGCAATCTGTTATTACGGATAAATCCCAAAGACACATTCATTGGGCCCCCAATAGTTCTAAAGTCGACATCAGTATTTTCCATCACAGTAATGTTGGTTTTCATCATTTTCCAGCTCACATTAAGGATTTTAAATGCTGAGAATGCCTTCAGTATATTTCTTTCAGCAGAATCCGTGTAGAATTGCAAAGCATTATCAGGAATTTCAAACCAATTTGAGTCAGATTTGTAATATCTTGGTGCTGCACTGCCTACTGTTGTACCAGCAACCCAGCCGTTGTCCTTGCAGCTTTTTAATCGCCAATAAGATCGGGATTTGAAATGTAGAGTGGTATTTAACATTGGCAGTGGTCTTAAAATAGTAGACACAACCGAAACATTAAAACCATTCAGATTAGTTCCACCGCCTTTCCCTTTTGCATCGCGTTTAGTAACTTTGGTATCTTCAGGTCTTTCTTCTGTAGTGGGTGGTTTGGTTGTATTATCCTCAGCAGCATCGATTTCATCAAAAGTCCGCTTCAATTGTGGGTATCTTCGTCCATTAACCTCAGCAAGCGACTCAGAATCCATGATGATAATTAATTTCCAAAATTATTAAATACTTGCAATAATTTCTGAAAATATCAATACTTGTTGTCTCTGCGAATACCAGACAGCAAATGAGCCTCCAAACCCCAACAACCTCCTTTTATAACCTTCTCCCAACGTTTCTCGGACGTCCTGAGAACCTGTTTGTACCGCCGCTGGAGAAACCCTCGGGATTTTCCGTCAGCAGCGTCCGTCCTTGATAGAGGTCATTGATACACCCCAACGATTCTCCGACGTTCTGAGGCTCCTTGAACAAGGTCAATGATCTTTGTGGGAGGGGGGGCAGCCCCCCAACCAGCTTTTATAGGCCTCGGGACAAAACAGCTCAACACTGTTGCCTTTTTCTTCCTTTTTCCACATTTCCCTGGGCCTAAAAGCCTCAAAAGAACCCAAACCTTCAACCAGAGCGTCGTCAGCAGCTGTTGGGGGTCGCTGGGGGGCCGCGTGGCCCCCCAGCACGTGAACAACGACCCCCAACAGCTGCTGACGACGCTCTGGATAGTATTTGGCCCACCAGGGTGTGGCAAAACCACTGTAAGTTTCGTTACAATTTACTGTAAATTATTTTGCATTGTAAGATTAAGTTTTTGTTTAATTAGGTTTATATGACCTTGTTCCTAGCTGAAAATATTTTTTCATATATTGGCTGAATATAATTTAGTATTATAATGTACAATAAATGCTATATGATCTAACTTTTGTTATTTGTAGCTAATTGAAGGAGTCGTTGCTAATCTTCATGAACAACATGAGGAGAAATTTTTTAATGGATGTGAAGTCGTGCGCTTAAATGGGTACATTTGTTCAACTTGGAAAAAGTCAGTACGAGAGATTTGCCATCAGCTAAAAGTAAAATCAATTTTGAAGGAAGATAACAATGACGGTGGAAGTGGTGAGTCAATTTGCAAAAGTGATGGTATGTTGCAGGAAATTCGTTCAGACCGCACATATGCAAATTGTAAATTGTCTACGATATTTGTGTTTTCAAAAACTAAAACTTCTCTTTTGAAAGAGCCCCGCGTAATTTAAATCCATCTAATGTACATGAAAGTACATTCGACATCCAAAAAGTTGTTTAGGCTACGTTTGTTAAAAATCAAAAATTGGTTTTTGAAACCACAATTATTCTAGGCATTTTGCATAATAGTATGTCTTGTATGTACATATTTCGTTTAAGTTTTATATTTAAAAAATTATTACATGAATTTTATATGTTATTTTGGATGTATTACATTTGACGCTATTATATATTATATGGCTCCTGGTTTGTAGACGACCTTGGAAATGTATTTATTTTGTTGAAAGAAAGTTTTTATAAACTTAAAAAAGCTGTGGTTTTTATATTGGACAACTTGGAGTTATTTGTCGACGGGAATCAAATTTTGTTGTACAATTTATTCGACCTATCATCTATAAACAGCACAATTCACATTTGTGTAATTGGTTTAACATGTCGCGTGGACGTTCTTGAGTTGTTTGAAAAACGAGTGAAGTCCAGATTTTCTCACCGTCAAATAAACCTCGTCAATCATTTTGATACTTTTGAGAACTACAGCCTTTGTGCTAAGAACTTACTGGAACACCCAAAGGTAAATTTTTATTAACATTTTTATAAACTTCTTTTTGAGATGACAAATTGTATTCAAATAAAATAACAAAATTGAAATAGGACGGAGCTTGGAATTTGGATGTACTGAAGATCTTTGAGTCTGATAAAGTAAAAAAACTGCTTAAAATGATGTATTTTAACAACAAATCTCTTGCAGATCTGGTAACATATCTGGTAAGATTCCACATTACTGAATCCGCTTAAAAAAATTAAATATCTTAATTACCCTTACATAAAGTAGTCGACGAAAGTCATCAGCATCGGAGTTGTTTCAACTTCTATTCTAGATGTGTGTGTTAGGGGGAGAGCACAGCATCTACTATAGTAGTAGAGCTTTGCTACCGCTCAAGCCTGGGGTGGCTTACTTGCAGTGACTCCCGGACAACTTTACTGAGTGTACAGACTTACACGAAGAGACTTTGGTGAGGGGTACTGAACCATTATGTGGTACAGCCCTACACAGTCCCGTACTCTACCTATCTGTGCTTAGGTGGCAAGGTTAGGTGAGCTGACCACATTAGGTATGACAGTCATCGCAACCTCCCGCATCCCTTCGCATGTGCTCCTCAGTCCAGTATATCACTAGGTAAACTCGTAGTGTACACCTAACCAAGAGAGCAATCTGCACACTGCAGACAGGGTAAGGAAAGATAGTCATATTGTCACCAAGATAGGCAAATCAATGCTAATAACGAATATACGGCAAAGATAGCTTCTCCCAATTCCAGACTAACTAACACACAACCTGAGGCGCTCTTAGGATTCGAACCCAAGATTGCAGACAGCCAGCCAGGTTTTTACACCATTAGACCGTCCTGTACGCCTATTCTAGATACTCAAACTGTCTCAAACTACTTGTTATCCTGTTAATTACGATTTGCAAAATTGATTTTTAAAAAAACTTGATAAGTTCTGTGCATTTATATAAAAAAGAATTTAACATTATTTTAGTATACGGTGCTACTGGTGACTGACCGGAATCTGAAAGTTGCAGACTTCCAAACGGCATTTAAAAATATGTTTCCGCAGTCTTCTAAAGTTCAAATGGTATTAGATTTAGCTGTCACCGACCTACTTCCTGTAAGTTGTTTTCAAAAGTAGTAATGCAATTTTAAATTGTTACCATTTTCATAATTTTATTATTTCTTTCTTTGGATTTCAGTTGATTGCCATATATAAAAATATACAAAGTAACACACAACGGGCAATGAAGCCTAAAGATTTATACAGCATTGTAGCCAAAATATCTTTACGATTTGGACTAAAACGAAAGGATTTTATGAACTCAGTGTCAAGAATCCATGTAAATGCCGTTATAAAAATTATGTTTAACAATTATTTACTTATTTGATTCCGAATTGATAATTAATGATATTTTGGTTTTTGATCACTATGTTACAGGAATTGAAACTGATAGAAACCATTGAAAGTACCCGAAGAGTGGGCGAAATTATTGACTTTGATACGAATTTCAAGACGAACATAAGCTATTTGGAATTCAGAGAGATATGGTCTACTTACCCTAATCTTCCGACAGACTATTTGGAAATTTTGTAATTGTTATAATTGCTTTTCATATTAATCAATTTTTCACACTTTCTCTTTTTCAGTAATTGACTTTAAATTGATTGCTAAATAGTTTTTAGGACACCGTTATTTACTACTAGTTACTGTAGTTATAGATGTTTAATAGGTAGATAAATACTTAAAAGGTTAGTATAAGTGTTTTTTCTAATAATTCTTTGCTTTTCTTATAACATGATACTCTGAATCTGATTTAGAATATAAATATAACATTGTTTTATCGTTTATGACTAATTTCTGGGTACATGCTTTAACGTAGTGACCGTTGACTGTAGTTGTGGGCGATTTATAAGTAAAATGAAAATACATATATGATATTACAATATTAAGAAAAGTAGTGCGTATGTTTATCAATATCATATATCATTTTTTGAATAAAATTTATTAACATGTCAATTTTTAGATCCACGTTTTACATGTTTGATAGTAAATATGTTTTAAATTACAATATTATTGCCTCAGAACACCATTCGTCCCTAAAGAGTGGGGAAAGCGTGCATTCACCCTCAGTTTGGTACAGTAAATGACCTACATCCTATCCCAGGCGTATGTGTATTGACCATTTGCTCTAACCAAACCGAAAGTGGATACAGGTTTTTCCATCTTTAAGAGACGCATTAAGATAGTTTTTCAAACAATTTAAAATTTGTCCTCTAATGCCTCCCCAGCATTGGAAAAAGCTCGATTCCAAATGCTAAGATACCTGTGGTGATGGCAATAAAATAAATATAGAATACAGATGCAATACTTGAATTGCTAAATGATTCATTTGTGTTCGAATGTCGAGAAAACTCTGAAAAATTCTGATTAATTTTTAGATAGGTTCTGATTTCCTTTTCTTCAAAGTAGATATTCCACGTTTCAAAGAGCCAGTATAATCCTGAGCTCATTATGCTCTGCATTCTTAAATTCAAATGATACCTATTAAAATAATGTGGAATATCAAAGACACTTTGAAATTTAAGAATATTTTCAGTCTTTCTTTCGTAAACATTATTTAAAAACAAATATTTAGAGAAAATGTCCAACCAACCAGAGGGACCAACAAATGCACTGTTTTTGCAATTTTTCAAAAAATTGCGATTGATTGTAAAAAATGAAATTCGATTCTTTTGGTAATCACCAAAAGTGCCAATGAGATATCTAGAAGGAAATCCACGTAGAATTTTAAATGCGAAAAGTGAATTATGATCACTTTGATTCTTTTCTATACGGATGTTGATTTCATTTTTATTAATTTTCACATCTTTAAAACTATGGATTAGCATTTCTTTGTTTGGGATATTCCAGCTATTAAAATTATCCAGTTGTAACTTCATTTTCTGAAGATAATCTACTTTTAATTCACTCGTATCATTGCAAGATTTAAGGTTGGTTATATTATTTTGCCCAAATAATTGAAAATACTGTGACAATTCTGGATCTGTACAAACAGGAAATAAAATGAGGTAAGTTGCATTAAAAATTCCTGGTCGAATGCCATCTGCTTTAGATAATTCCCAATTATCAATTTCGCTACTAAAAGCACTAATTGCGAAATTGTTTAGATCTTTATAACTAGTGTATTTACTTTCCATTTGCAATGGCGAAACCAATTGGCTGACAATTATAGATTTATAAGCATTGCTAAGAATAAGTCCTGAAATTGTCCAAAGCCCAAATGTCATCACTAACTTCATTTTGTCCATCCGCTTGTCTCTTGATACTCCTTGCTCCAATAAAATTTGTAGGAATTGAAAAACTGCATTTGAAAACAAATACAAATTTTTTATCCACGGAGTAAATATCCCATAATTGTTTCCATTAAATGCCACAGCCCTGCAAAATGATACCAGGGATAATAGAAACAAGGACAATATTATTAGTGTCCAACTTATTTTGTCAAATGGAACTAAATACATTTTCCAATTAACATGTTTCTGCAATCCTGAGCAGGTAGCCCAATTCCAATTTTCTTCTCCAGTCGCTACATAAAGTAATGGATCGATAGATGATTTGTAAATGTGTTTTAAATTAGAATCAATAGAATTGAGTAAGATTGTCCTAATTACATTCCTGAAACTTAATGACTGATTTTTTAATGGTGTGAATGGCGATATCTGTCTGTTGGTACTGATATTGATTGAGATGTTGCTTTCATAAGAACTTAGAATTATTTTTCCCGTCTCATACTGTAATTCAGTGCATTTACTAATTTCGGGAAATTGTTTAAATCGGTTCACGTAAATATATCTTTCAAACTCAAGTAATAAATCAGATGTCAAAATTTTGAATTGGGATTCCTTCAACAGAGCGATTGTGTCTTCACCTTCGTTGCAACTTATTAGACAAGTCTTGCAATACAAAGACATTTCCTTGATGGAGTATTCGCCTTTGGAATCTTTATCAATCGGTAGATAAATTGGATACACATTTGGAGACAACATAAAATATCGAAGGATACCAAACATTAATGTTTGTGGAAGGATAACCAGTTCGATTCCGTAAGCACAAAATGACATCAAGGACGGAGAGTAATTGCCTGTCAAACAGCTCACTCCGTAAGTTAGGTAAGACTTTCCAATGTATTTCATGGTATCGATATCAAAGTTTTGGAAAATAGTAATTCTTGTGTAAGGGAGTATCCACTTCCTCCATTCTAAATGGATTTCCGATTTTGATTTTGATGCCTGTTCCAAGCTTGTTATCATAAGTGGTGAACGTATTTCCCCAAAATGAGACAGAAACGGAGCCGATGTATCATAATAAATTGAAACACTATAAAGTTCATTAAAAGATTCAATTATTTTATTTAAACCTTCTATTTTTATGTATTCTTTTGTGACTGTTCTATTAACTTCACTGTATGCTAAAACTGTTCCTATAATCACAAATAAAAAATTCAACTTCATTTTTGAATTTTCAAAATGTGTTGAGATATTTAAGATATATTTCTATACTATAGTAATTGGTAAAAACAATTTTACTTATAAAAATTAAATATTATCACACAGAAAACTAAGATATTATACAGTGACGGTAGACTTACTGACCTGCTAAAATCTTTAGGCACGTGTATACGCTATGTAGTTAACAAAATTATGTATAATCGATTTTTGAATGGAATTTACAGCAAGATTATTAAAATTTAAACGCATATGAGATAAAAGCGGCACTAGAAAATCCACTTAGAAATCAATAGGTTAGGAATATAATTTGTTTGTTTAAGGTGGTGGTGGTTTTGTACTAAAAGCTGTTGAGACGTAATTTCTAACCGAATATTAAATTTATGGGAGTTTATTGTTTATTATAATATAACCAAAAAATTATTAGAATATGGATACCTAGTCAAACACTTTAGAGTTGTAAAACAGTAAAAAGTTATAATCAATTTTATTTTCTAGAGATTAAAATTCTTATTAAAATGAATATAATGTATTATTATATATACAACCTTTTTTGATGGTTTTACTATAAAATCTTTGACTATGAATCTATATTCTATATAATCTATAAATGCATTATTAGATAGTGGCTTCTTTACGTCTTCGTTTGATTTATGTATTTGGCATGTTAGTAATAAATTAATTTTCTCATTTTTGCTAAATAAAATTGCGTTAAAAATTCCTTGATACTCTTTAAGTAGTCATGATATATTTTAATATGACTTGAGATATTTGGAGGAACTTTGTAATATTTCTTAGGGGTAATATTCTCGATAGGTTCATCATGGAAAATACAAGCTGATAAATTGAGACAAGTAATGCCCTTCCTCAAGAAATAGTTTTCAAACAACTTAGTACGTAACAATAAAAACAAGGATATAGCTAAATAATTAGAATTAAGCAAAAAATACAATAATAAAATAATACTTAATTAAGAACAAACATGCCAAAAATTGAAAAACTAGTATATATTTTTAATGTGATAACAATGGTAAACCAAAATGTCTATTAAAAACAGATATACCAGATTAGAAATGACTAAAACATAAATATCAAGATGTTAGTATGAGAGAACGAATCAATCGCTAGTATCAGCATCAATATCCTTTGATTTTGATTCGTTTTCTCTTGCCTTGACTTTCTCATGCCATTTCATGTGACCACCGAGGACATCTTTCCGAGCAAATGTTTTTCCACAAACTTCACATACGAATGGCTTTTGACCCGAGTGCTTGGCTTCAATATGAAGATTAAGATGCTGCTTCAATCTGCATAAGTAGGGGCAAAATTCGCACTGAAATTTCTTTTCTCCATGAACGACGTTCCAATGAGCTTTCAAGATGTCTTTTCCAGAAAAATATTTGTCACAAACATCACATTGATATTTTTTCTCAGAATGGACTCTATCTATATGAGCTTTCAGATTACGTTTGGTAGGAAATTTTTTGTCGCAATTTTCACAGGGAAATGGTTTTTCTCCTGTGTGTGTGCGCAGATGCTTATTAAGACTGAAACTTGAAGGAAAGGTTTTCTGACATAAATCACAAGAGTACTGTATTTCTTTGGTATGCACCACTTTGATGTGATCTCTAAGTCTAGTGTTATCATAGAATTTTCTCGTACAGAACTCATAGGTACATTGGTGTAAAGTTCCTTTATGCTTTTTTAAATGTACACGTAAATTGTCAGAACTTGCAAATTTCTTCCCGCACTCATCACAGGAAACAGGATTTCGGTGGACCCTGATAATATGTCTACTTAAATAAGACTGGCACTTGAATTTTGCATCACATAAGGTACATGGAAATGGTCTATCATCACTATGAACAGATAGTTCATGTCGTTCCAGTTTACCTTTCAAATTGAAAGAAAGGTCGCAATGAGTGCATTTGAACTGTTCGTCAGTCGAGTGAGTCTTCACATGGACTGCTATATACTTTTCAGTTTTAAATGTTTTGGAGCAAATGGGACATGGAAACGATTTTTCTTTCGGTTTTTCCTCAGTTTCAGTTTCAAGATATTGCTTGTGGCATTTGCTTAAATTGTCGTATTTATAATAACGTTTTTTGCAGACGTGACATTGAAATAGTTTTTTATTAATATGGCGTTTTTCTTTACTGTGGTAGTCTAGTTGATTTGATCTTGAAAATTCCAAACCGCATATGGCACAGGTAAAGCCTCGATAGTCCTTCCTTCTGAAATGATTGATAATGCAGCTGTCCCAAATGTTTTCCACGAAATGAATTTTCTTGCATCCAGTACATGGATATATTTTTCTTATCTTACTCTTGAAATGTGTCAACCGATGTCGCGTGAATTTCAGTTTGCTTGAAAACGTTTTAGAGCATAATGAACAATTATACTTTACTTTATTGTGCTTAGAATCAACGTGTAGCTTCAGAGAAATCCTCCCAATAAATTTGTCATGGCAGGATTCACATTGAAAGGATTTTCCTGTATGTACTATCTTGTGTCGACTAAGATTCAGTTTACGAAAAAACGCTTGGTTGCAAATATCACATTTGTACAATTTTTCGGTGTGGGAATAACGGTGATGAATTTTCAAGATTTCTTTCGTCTTGAAAATCTTCGGACAAGATTTGCATCTGAAGGAACTTCTTTTGTGATAAAATTTTACATGGTTTTTCAATTCAGTTTGGTTAAAAAAGTTTTCAGGACAATTTTTATCACATTTGAAGATTTTATTGTTGCTATGGCCTGACTTAGAACTGTGTGACTTCAACTTCTTCGTAAAGTTGAAAGATAATTTGCATGATTCGATTTGGCATCTAAACCGTTTGGCTACTTCAAAAATTTTTGTCCTTTGGGAAGTTTTGAATTTAAGCTTTTCCTTCCTTCTATCCACTAATTTCTCGCTACTGGAAGCATCTGAGTATTCGGAATCACTTTCGCTTTGACCGCTTAGAAATTCTGACGCCCATTTTCTGTCATCGCAGACATTTCTAACAGTCAAAACTGATTTTCTCTTAGACCGAGGACGATCTTCTCTTGCGCCTACAGTTTTAGTGCTTTCAAAAGGTTTTTGTGAATCGTTGACAATTGTTTTCATGGACGCACAAGCTGCCAGAGCAGCTTTTCTCCTAGGACGGGCACCTTCCTCCGATTTTGATGTTGTAGATACTTCTGAAGAACCTAACTCCAAACCTTTAAATAAAGTTAAACGTAAATTGTAAACTTTTGACGATTAGAGCATTACATATTTACAAAAGAATCATTGTAAGTAGTAGTATTACGAGTAAGAATAATTTTCAGTTGCTTAAGATGGATATTTGGGTATTGAAGTGAGTAATCGTTAGCTCGAATATGATCGTTAGAATCTGAAATAATAAATAATAATACAGCATTAATTTAATAATTTCATACTTTTGTTATTATTATATAAGGACTTACATGAAATCGAGTTAGATAGTCTAAATGCTAATATACAAATTTAAAGACGGAAATTAAATAAATGGAAAGCAAAAAATCTTTAAGCCACAAATTATTAATCATTATGACGTATACATTCAACATTATAACTATTAACAATATAATTATCAAACATCTTTTACCTTTTCTACAACAATTGGTTAACTCATTATCTTGATCTAGCACATCAAAGTCGTCATCGAACCCAAAATCAGCTTCGTTTTCCGCACTGTTATCCGTCAGTAAATCTGCATCTGTTACTTCGTCAACGATATAGTCGTCTTCTTCTTTAATAATGTCAATATCATTGTCTGGTTCATGTATAGTTTTAGTAGTTTTTTCATCTTGCGACTTATCTGAATCATTTTCAGTGGTAAACAACAGCTTCAATTTGTTGTGACGACCAAGGACTTCACATGTAAAAGAGTTAATCACTTCTTGAACCGTGCTATGGAGTTTTTCAATCATTTCGTGAATTTTGAATATCTTTTCAATTGACGAATAGCACGAAAAGCAAACAGGTGAACTTCTTTGTTTGATAAAATTCCACTGAAAAACACCTTCAAAAATTTCAGAGCTTAAATATTTTGAAACTTTGCCAAATACATTTTGCAGATGTTCCAACGCTCCATCATCACAGTTTATGTTTTTATCAGTGTACGTCTGTAAACAGATTAAACAGACATCTTCTCCTTCGGACACTCCCGACGGTAAAGAAGCTATAGGTTCTTCCATTATTGTTGTCTACTCTCTACTATACTGGTGGTCACGCACAGCTGACAGTGGCATACTCTGATACAAATTAAAATAAAAACATTGGAGTTTGTTTCAATTTCATGTTATGTTATGTTTTTTATGTTAAATTAATCAATATAATATATAGCATTTATTGCAAAAAAGTTCGAACAACACTTACCTTATAAAACAATGTAATAGTAAATAAACATTTTGAGACAATTCTGGTACACAAATGAAATATTTATGCCGACCTTCAAAAATGAAAATCAAAAGGGATAAAAACCAAACACACTATTAAATCATAAATAGACGGATAATAAATAATTTATTTGCTTACTTCTGTCAGCTGCTGCTGAGAAGGACTTTCATAATATTTCCCTTTCCGCCTATTTAGATACCTAGATTGCCTTGACAGTATATAGTTACTTTTCCACCCCGATTCAACGGTTTGAGTTAGACCGTTGAAATTTTCAGGGTACATACAATCGTAAGGTACAAAGGAATGTCAGGTTCGTAAATTGGTAAGATGGGCCAAACCCCCTGACAGGGGGAGGGGTTCAAAAATTAAAAATATCTAAAATTGACGTAACTTCGGTTTTATTCATCATAAAAAGTCGTGCAATAGTTAGAATGAAAGCTGACATGTCCCAGGACACTGTTAAATAGGTTACAATCATCCCCTGACAGGGAAAGTGCGTGAAATGCATAAAAATAACTGAAAATCGTTTCAGCCCCAGTTCTATTCGTACTACAAGGCAAGGTCGAGTAATGGCTCCATTGGAAGCCAACATGTCCACCGATTTCTTTTGTGGTTCTGCATTTAATTCCCACTTGAAACGATAATTGATATTAGTTTAATATGCAATTTTGAATTTTTACTTCGTCATTGATTTGGCGTTTTATTATATTAGGGTCATTTGCTGATGAATTTCGAAATCTACCTTTAGATAGGAGAGCAATCAATATCTTTTGATAAACTAAATATGAAAGTCATCTAGACGACTTTGGAAAAATTTTCCGGAGTCTTGGATTTGGTAGACCATTGAGGCTACTGATACAGCAATAGAGATGACCAAACCTGTCCCAGATACTTTGAATTCGTGGATGCTGACAGGATTTTCACTGAATTCGGTGTTGGGAATCTGAATTACTCTCAACCCTCAAATGCTTGAAACATTTCGGCCATTTTTCATCTACTTGAATTTACCATTCTCAGTTGTAAAAGGGGAAATACATAATCTGCAAGTTCGTTTGCACAACTATTTATATGAAGAAATAACTGGAGTCGTAGTTGTTAAGAACGAAAAGAAGGAATTCAATTTCCTGGAAAGGAAAGCCATATTTGACACCTCGATACAGAAATATATAAATTTGTTGCCTCACGAAGTAACGTCAATGACAATTACAATAGTTCCAGTTAAAGAAGAAGAAATCAAATTAGAAGTCGAAGCTAGAACAACGATAGCCGGAGATGCAATTTCTCAAATCTTGACAGTAAAGCCACGTGGAGAT
This sequence comes from Tomocerus qinae, assembly GCA_020055645.1. Classification (NCBI taxonomy): domain Eukaryota; kingdom Metazoa; phylum Arthropoda; class Collembola; order Entomobryomorpha; family Tomoceridae; genus Tomocerus; species Tomocerus qinae. The sequence continues at coordinate 65,619,292 of CM034546.1, forward strand.
AAAATATTGAAAAATACAGCCTTCTTGCTTGATATCCGACCTGGTATTCCAAAGACGATGCAATTGTCTCCAGTTTTCCACAAAATTAGAGTAGAGGGTAGGGACAGTGTAAGGTAGGTAAGTGTCCTTTTGACCTTTCTCAAAACAGTTAATTTTCCCGAGTATAGAATAACTATTGAGAAAGCTGTAGCATATCTTTGAAATCAACTTCCTGAGGTGGACGATCCTTATATCGTGTGTTATGCTTTACATTTAGCCAATAGTCAAAACAAAGATACAGCCTTTAAAAAGATGGAAAAGCCATCACAAAAATATGTATCTGGTGAGAAAGTTTTTTGGACGAACAAGATAAATAATAATTCCTTTAAAACTTCATTATCAAATATTTCGTGATCAGAAGAACAGTGTCCTGTTTTGGTGGAGATGACAGCTTATTGTTTATTACGTCTTAAGAGATGAAGTAATGGAAGGTAATAAAATTGTAAAATGGCTTGTGGCACAGCGAAATTTCAACGGTGGATTTCTGTCTACCCAAGACACAATTATTGGGTTGACTGATCTGGCAGAATATGAAAAGTTGCTCCGCAATCGTCGCGCACAGTCAAACTATCAACTGCAAGTTATTCTAACCTACAAAAACGGAACACAGCTAGTTGATGTCACTGATGACAGCAAAATGGTTTGCAAGAACAAATTTACCGCCTGAGACCACAGAAGTAACTTTTGGAAGGGGATTGGCTATGACTCAGCTCAATTGGAATTACTACCTAAACAGTGGAGTTGCATTGCAGTTGCAGGACCTTCATTTTCTATACCTCCACAGGTAACAATTAGAACTTCTAAAATAAAACTATTGTTTAATATGAAAACGAAAATATGTTTCTTCCAATTTGGAATAAAATATTAAATAAATGGTGAAAACGCGATAATATCTAGTGCGCTTTCAAAATAGTTAGGGGTGTTTAAGCACCGTAGCACCCCCGCCCCTAAATACGTCCTTAGTCCTTGAAGGCTATTTCGCCTACAAAGCAAAAAATGCACTAAGGCTATTTCGTGCACGAAAGAAATGCAATAATATACTGGAAAAACTTTTTTCAGCTTTCTTGTCAATTTAACACTAATGCAATTGATCTGTAGCCTCGTAATATGTCTGTTGTCAATAGAAAGATGTTTTAAGTATTAGGCCATGTATTATGTAAGCACTCGACAAGGCACAAGCCTATGTTAACAATGGGTTATGGCTAGTACGTACTAAATTGGGATGAATTGGCATTAATTGGATTTAATAGCTGTTAAAAAATGGGTAATACGGTTCATGTCAAGTAGGGACAGACTATATATCTTCTACGAGAAAAAATAATAGTTATTGCTTAAAAATATGTATGATTTATACGGGCTTAAATGAATTTAAAATCCTTGTCCATAAATATATGCATGCTTACATACCAACATTTAGTGTAATATTTAAAAATGAAACACATTGTGTGCAATTTTGGGGTGGCCACGCATTCTGCTATCAAATCAATTACCTACCACATCAAGTCTATGTAAATAGAAAATTAAAAATTAGTAATGGGTTAATAAATGAATTTAATCAATTGGTTATTAAAGTTCATCTATAGATAAAAATTTAAACCAAAAAGTCATTAAAAAATTGATGCAATTGTAGTTAAATCAATAAGTGTATATGCATTACTGTTTAATGAGACTAAATCCAATTTCAATTTCAACAAGTGGTCAAGCTTACCGTCCGTAATATTATAGCTATTATTAATATATATTATAGCACTGAACTAATACACAAGTAACACATTGTAAAAGTAATGTTATAAATAAATAAGAATCTAATACCCAGATACTCGGTTCAATTTAATTTTAATTTCCTCATTAAGTTGTATAAAATCCATAACACTAAAACTTTTTACTGGTTACTGTAACTAAAACTATAAATCTTTTCAATACTTTCCAAAGTATTAACGGAAAAACTTTATAAGACGTCAATCGTAATGAGGCTCATTTCACTTCAGTAGGTAACTGAATTTCCAGAATTGAAGGATGGCCTCTGTTTGGTACATAATCTAATCAGGGCAACGTAGTCACAAAACTGTCCTTGTATTATATCTTTTCCAAAGTATCGAGTGTGCGCTAAATTAAATTTACTACCGTTTCTAATGGCATATTTACTGGATGTCGTCTTTTATATTCCGACCTTTTCATGTCATTGCATTCAGTAATTGTACATGTATTTATATTATAGTGTTTACACGTGTTTATATGAAATGTAGGCAAGTACCTAAGTCATTAAGGATAACATTATATTATTATTATGTTTCTGTATCAATAATTAATGCTAATTAGTAAACTAACTTCGGAGTAAAACCCCAAAGATAGGTTTATTCTAGTTATAATGTATCATTACATTTATACTATTCTGCTAAACTCAATTTCGTCATACATAGTCATTAGCCTATCAGGTTATTAATTACATGTCTACGTGCATTTCATTTCTGCCTTGACATAGAAGTTGTGGTCACTAAACAAAATATTTCAAGTGGTTGATTCAATAACTCAGGGATAAATATGTTTACAATGGCGTAGAAAGTTAAGGATAAACAAGAAGTACGTCCCGTCATAAAAGTTATAGTATGTATGGCCATACAAAAAATGCATAATTTTTGTGAGGTTTGAGCATTGAAGTTATTTTCCTGTAAACTTGCCTACTAACTCATCATACATTGCATTCTCCACAGTGTCATCCACAAAGTTGTAAATGGTCATTTCGATTACATCTTAATTATTATCCCTGCCATTTTAATAAAGTGGTACACAATAGTACATAAAGGTGCACAAAAGATAACTAATTAAAATGGATACCATCAGTAGTACTTTAATTTTTACTATGACTCTCACATTGTGTATTTGTGTCTTGGGACTTCTTGGAAATATCTTAAGTGTAATTACATTGATTCAGAAAGAAATGAGATCTGCCACAACATACTTTCTACTCGGACTTTCGATCTCAGATATCCTACTCCTCACACTGAGTTTCATACGCACTCTGAATCACCTTTACCCTCTGTACCTGGACAGTTCTGTGGGCCTAATAACATTCATTTTCTTATGGGATTGGATATGTAAGATTTGTAACATTTTTAAATCTATTTTATATTATCCATTACCTAATTACCTTCAGTTATTATAACCTACCAATAATATTAAATTATTAATTATTACCTACGGACTTTGGGTTTATCTTTATGCTTATATTTGATTTTATAATGCAAAAGAATGAATGATGCTTTATTTTAATCACATTTTAAAAATTTTATCTTGAATTACAAATCAAACTAATTATATTTACAAATCAGTTAAGTATTTATTTCTACTACAATAATAATAATTTTGAATAACTAAAATTAGTAATCGTGGATAATGGGTACCGATACATTTGCCATTCATTAATTTATTACATATCAAATTTATTGTATAGTTATTGGCAATAATTATTAAAATTAAAAAAAATGGCCCTACAAGTATAATATTATCATACAAGTTGTGCACTCAGGAAACAATACAATATTACCACCCACCTTACCCACTTATTTGGCACATAAATCTGTAAATAATATCCTCACATTTATTAGTCTCGGCTACTTGTTTACTTAGTAGATTTCATATTTCAGCGAAATTGGTAGGTTATCATACACCCACGTAATTTTCACTAGGTATTAGGTAGTATAGTAGTGCAATATTTTCTGTCGTGTGTTGCATACCTACGAATACGTGCTCTTCGTTTCATGTAAACCACATAAAAGTAGGAAAACCAATATGAAAAGGAAACCAAATGTTTTGCTTTCAGATGATCATTTCACCTATTCCCCATTAACCACATAAATAATTATTACACAGAAACTTTATCATGACATTGAATGCAGTGGGAAAGCATTAAGGAAAAATTATTATTATTATTCAATTAGCAGAGTTCAGATTTAGCCGGCCAAAACTATTTTGAGCCATTCACTCGGGAAAAAGGGGCAAAATGGTTAATGGGTAAGATGGACTTTTGCCCATTACTTTTGTAACTAAAGTCAAACTTTTTGCGTCAAATTTTGCATCATTTAGTGTATCTGTTAGCCCCATTTTGACCTTTGCCCATTTTCCCCACTAGCCACATCTCAATTTACCCGCCTACTAGCCATTATAACCTTCTAGCCACTACCCACTACCCACCGGCTAGTTAAACTCAGGCTAGTGATGCGATACAGATAGACATTGGGCACAAATTATTTATATGTTGTGTATTTACATTAAGGTACGAGTGGAACGAAATACTTTACCGTGGCCATTGCCTTGGAGCGTTACATAGCGATTTGCCATCCCTTTAAAGCTGTTGAATGGATTAGTGACAAACGAGCAAAAGTTTATATGTTATGCACGTTTTTGTTCATCCTAATCTTAGCTAGCTGGAGTTATTTTTATTTCACGTATATGCAATCTTATGGATATGATGTCTACGTAGCCATTGTACTCCATTTTTTGCCATTCCTGGTCGTACTGGTTTTCAACGTCCTCATCTATCTTGGGGTAACAGAATCAATTTACTTTAACATTGTTTAAACGACCACTTTTAAAACGTGCTAAGTGCCACTACTTTTAAAAGTAGTTAATTAAATGCTAAGTTTAACAAAGTCTAACTTAAATGCTAAAATATAGAAAATTAAATAATAAAAAAAAATGCGTTAAAAATTTCAGCTGCGAAATTTCCAAAAATCTCGGAAAGAAATGACCTCGGCGGATGCCAGTTTAGTAGCAGTGACAAGAATGCTTCTCTGTGTCGTCTTTGTTTTTGGATTTTGTTACTCCTTCGAATTTATGCGAAGAATATTGAGTTATACTGGATACTTTGCTTCGAAGAAATATGAGTATTACGACTACACACTGAATCACTTGGCCGACATTTTCTACGTACTGAACTCGTCAGTCAACTTTATAGTTTACATTTTGATGGGAACAAAATTTCGAAATGAATTTATAATGCTAATGAAAGGTGTATTTAGGCGCTTCAGAAAGCCTTCTAGGGACAAAAATAGTCCAATTACTTCAAATGAAACCTCATCATCTTCTTTTTAGCAAAATATTGACTTTATAATATTAGAAAATAACCTTTAAAAATGTAATAAAAATGTAAATATATGGATATTTTAATTTTTTCACAACTGATTGACTTTATGAAATACAGATTTATTATGGTTGGATTTTAAACTCAATTGCGTTCTACCCAGACACGTTTTAGAAATTAAATAAATATTCCCTAGATATAAAAAATATTGTATTTAAAAAACCATGAATTAATTAATAATTGTATTTTAAGTATAGGTTACCTAGATGATATTAAAATAGTCAGGGGTATAGGTACTCTCGCTAGAGAGAGACGATGGACTACTCAAATTCAGAAAGATTTTCATGTGTGGATATTTTTTTGTCATTAGCCAATAAAATTACAAATATTCATAAAAAATTTTGTATGATTTTACAAACGATCCCAAGGGGTGACATTTATTAACATAGTGCGTTTTACTATACTCTGAACAGATTAAATAGCAACCATATCCAGCTTGATTGAATGTGTGATATATTAAGGGCGGATTTGCTTTGAGTTCACTACATTTACATATTTAGTTGCCTTGTCTTTCAAAAACTGTGGTTGGATAAATTACTTATCATATATTAATATGCTCTTCACTTGCGGCCAGACTAAAATGCCTCGTCTGCACCTTATTATGGAGCACCCTAGACACCATCATTATAAGTCTACTGCTATGTTTACATTATTTAGCTTGTTATTCCAACTTTTGTATTGGATTATTCTCAGATCAGTTAGGCAGACGGGTGGTGGAACTAAACAGCAGACTTAATAAATAACAAAGTAAGAATAGGTTTACAAATAAACACATTATTAAGCTTCATTCATTCCAACATCCATGTCTGCCTTGGCTTATTCAATTGTCATTTGCAATATTATAGCCCTCGTTATGTTTAAATAATTTAATTTTGAGGGACAAAGCGACGAAATGGGAGTGTCTGGCTCCAGTAGTAAAAACACATTCGCATGAAAAACCTAATTTATAATTTAATATCTCATTTTCAAAGTAAAAGCACCTTAAACACGACTAGGAAATGAATACTACTTGTCTCGTTTCAACTAATTTAAATATGTAGAGCGACTTAAAGATTCATTTCAAAGCTGCCAAAGTAACTTGAGGAAAATCAATTTCCCATTTCAATAGTGACATTCCACCATCTATGTCAACGAAAAAGTTGGTGGCCATTATCTATAAAATACAATTTTACAATATTGAAGCATTATAGTTAATAAAATGTACTGATAGTCGATAGTAACTGTACATGTATTCATCTACTTTTGAATTTGACTTTATAGAATTACTATCAAATTCATAGGCAGAATGGTATTCACAACCCTTTTTCCACTTTACAGAATTTCTCAAACAGATTGAAAACTGTTATTATTCCGAATGTAGCAAATTATTCTGGAAGTGAGATTTTAGATTGGATTGGTTTTTATTTTAACATGACATTGATTTACATCCCAATAATAATAAGTCGACGAAAACATTTTATACCACTTCACAGTCAACCATGTTAAAAGTGCAAAAAAACCTCACGTGGGCTTTCACATTTTACGAAGTGATGCAATTCGTACTTTTTCTACGTTCCGAAGAGAATATTAACACTAACACCAAAGCTGTCATGTTTATACTTTTTGTGATAGCATACACGATATTTATAACTCTTTTGCCCAATTTTCTGACTAAGACGTTAGAAATTGTACATGTTTTAAATCAGCTCAGTTTGAAAGGATACCCGGTTTTAAATGAAGGTAAATAAATTAATATTGAAATAGTTTAAAAATTATTCATAATAAGAATTCATACATCTTTTGTTTATACTCTTTAATGGTTAAGGTTGGCAGAAACCAGGAATCAAAACCTTCATTTATTGGGAAGTGGTATTATCGAAATGGCTTATAGGAAGCTACATCATTCCCATTTTAATGATTGAGTATTTAGCGGTTTACGTTATTGTGGGGAAACATGTCCTGGCGGATGTCATTAAAGATGTAGATTTATTCCATCTGGACAAATTAGAAAATCCGCTGAGGTTCATACAGTGTTGGTTCGTAGGTTCCCCAGGAATATTTTTACTAACCATCCTTGGTGCTCTGACTTTCACATATTCAACAAGAACGTGCTTGTATTTGCACATGATAAGGTAATCGTCACAATTAAATAGAGATCCATTCCAAAAATAGCATAACAATTTTATTAATTTTTATCCTGCAAAATGGAAATCCAAATTTTAGTAAAGGATAATTTTATTGATTACATTTTTTAGAGAAAGTGAAAGAAGTCTGGAAGAAAAGATCAAGACGTTTAATGGCTTACGCATTCTAAATATATTACTCAATGATAGTCTTGTTCGTTCATTTGTCCCTTGTTTAATATATCTCTTGGTGATTGCATCCTCAATTTCTTTGTTTGCCCTAATGAAGCAAAATACAGAAGAAGTTGGCAACGTTGTATTTTTAATAGTATTATTTGTCTCTAGCACAATATTTACCATTTTTGTGTTGTTCTCGTACGCTCTGTGCTACAAAAGTTCCTCCGAAACTCTTAATGCTCTAAGTAGGATGGAATTGCCAGTCGATGTTCATCGTAAGAAATATTGCCAGCAAATGATTGCCAGTACATCAGCCTTTGGTATTCGGTATGGAGTTTTTCAAGTAGTGAAACTTAAACACACTTTGGATTGCTTTGACGCTGGTCTCAATATTGTAACATCCCTTCTAATTTCTTCCAATAGTTTATAAATAATTTGTACAATTTCATTGATTTTTTCCTGACGATTTTTACATTCCTCATTTTTAGCCACCAACAAGTGTATGAACCCATTTTGATGTATCTAGGCGTGTATACTATATATGTAGTCTATATTCTACCTCGAAATTTTTCCGAAATACGCCAAAATCAGGGTTGGCAAGTGAAATATTTCGCTTGAAATAAATAGAGAAATAAATGACTTTATTTCGCGAAATATTTCACTTCAGCTTTTGTTGAAAAGTGAAATTAATGAAATAAATACAACAAAGTGAAATAAACTCATTTATTTCACCTGTCTGAGGTGAAATAAAGTCATTTATTTCACTTGCCCAAGGTGAAATAAAGTCATTTATTTCACTTGAAAAGTGAAATAAATGCCCTATTTATTTCATTTTATTTCATTTATTTCAATATATTTCTTTATTTCAATTAATTTCAATTAATTTCATTTATTTCACTTTTCAAGATAAAGTCATTGAAATGTGAAATAATTGCCAACCCTGGCCAAAATATACGAAAGCAGATAAAATGGCAATTTTGGCATTTTAATTTTCTTCATCAAAAATATTTGATTTCTTAATGTTGTGGAAATAAGAAAAAGAAAACTATCTGAATTTTGACTTAACTAAAGGTTTAATTTCGTTAACAACTCAATTGAGATCGAATAGAGTGATATTTATTTATTGTTAAAGATTTTGTCGAATTGAGATGAACAAAATCTAAATGTGTAATGAAACCAGGGTTGTGGGTCGGGTTTTTTATGGGTTGGGGTTTTTTGGCAAAAAACCCACCCCGCTTCACTTAAAAACCATGGGTCTATTGAGGTTTTTTTTACAAAACATACAATAATGTGCACTAGATAAGATAAGATGTCTAGATAAGCAAAAACTCATAATTTTCACATATTTCTATTCAGAAATGTAAACAAATATATAATCAGGTGGAAACAAATTGTAGCTTCTACACTTTTACGTGCAATAATTGTTTCTTATAGAGATGACTAGGTTTATTATATTAGCTTTATTTTATGTAAATTTTAATCGTTGTGAAGATTATATTGTTGTATACATTTTGCTCGATTTTAATTAACTCCTTACATTTTGAATTCATTGCTGTACTGCTTCACAATTAAAGCTCCAAATTAATGAAGGAATTTCAAGAAGTCAATTTAATCAGTAAAATATTATAATGAATAGTTATTCAGTAGTGTTATCAAAGAGTAATAATAGTATAGATGTTCAAAAAAATTGCATGTTTGCTGTGTTAAAATATGTTAACAATCAAACTTTTTGTGTTTTAATTTTTGTTTAATAGCAGTTGTAACATTACACAGATATGTTGTTATTGCCAGCTGCAGTTTTCTATATGGTATAGTTATAGTATATTATATGCTTGCATTTATGCCTATAGTTATATAAAAAACCATTAAACCCAAAAAACCCTAAAAAACCCGGATTTTTCGATACCTTGATGCAAACATTGTACTACTACTGATAACAACTTATGGTATATGCCAATTTTTTAAATCACTATTCTACCCAAGTTGGAGTACCACAGAGGATAAAAATGGCAAAAAGGTTACTTTTCTGCCTTTTTGGGTGCCTTTTTGCGAAGCAAAATTAACAAAACGGTAACCTTTTTTGCCTTTTTGGTTATTTTGAATTAAATGAAATAAATTTAAATTTCTGTTTTACGGTATTACAGTCATAGAAAATGGCAATTTATGTCATGTAAATAGGAGGTTTGTAACAACCTCGAATTTAATTATATTTCAGCTTCACAGGTAGTGAATGTCATAGAGAAAAGGCAAAAAAGTACAGAAAGTACCTTTTTCATGCCTTGATGTACCAAATAGTAATAACATAATTGACGACAATTTTCATACTTATTTATTTAACCACAGCAATAATTGATGTTGACTACCTTTTTTACGGTATCGAAGAGGGATTTAGTTTCAAGTTTCAAGATGTAGATTTTCATGGTGGTTGACTGATAGAAAATCGAATTTGGAATGTAGAATAAAAAAAACGCTTTGCAGCTCCGTAGATATTCATGTTATTTACAATTTATAAGGAAGCCAGTCGCTAATCTAGTTGCCTAGTTCTCCGATAATACACTTACTGACTTACTAAATACTAAATGAATGCTTGTGGTTAAAGTTCTAGATAGGTAATGCATGTTATTACAAGAAATAGACGTAGAAAGTATTCGTTGTTGCCATGAATGTCCAGCATTTAAGATAATTATCCCCCGCTTTCGACTACAAACCATCTTGTTTTCTTCGGATTAAATATTATAAGACGTCTACTTAGTGATGATATATTTAAGATCATGAAGAATTAAAATGAAATTAAGGCAATGTCTAAGTTTGTCAAGTGTCATTCTATCAATAACTGGAATTTAAATTATGATGCTTCTAAATCATGTACGTAAATTAGATTAGCGATACTTCTTGCCACTTATTATTCGTTGAGTCATGCATAGCGCGAGTGATCGGATATTCTAAAGTCGTCATTCTTCAATACGCAATATTGCCTGTATGGACTAGTTTTCATGACTGAATTGTTTACATTAGGTTTCTGTACCTATTTTAATGCTAAACTTTCAAATGATTAAGTAACGTTTTTAAGTTCGTTGCTTCATACTATTTGTATATTCAAAAACCGTCATTCTTTAATAGCCAAGTCAATGCTGTCTATGGACATAAAAGAGATGGGCATGAATCAACATTTCCTTGGAATATCGAATATCTCGATTCATTAAGATAATGCATTTGTTAATCATATTTTCACTTTCAATAGTCATTTGCTCTTCTATTAGAATGTATGTATTAAGTAATGAGCCAACTTTGATTTGCGACTGCAGATTGATTCCGAAGAAAAATTATTCGCAATTTAAAATCTACAGCAAGCCGTACCATTCGTACCAGATTGGCGCGCGTTTTAGCGCAGCCTAAAGCTGTCTAATGTAGCACTACCTATTTTTTAGTAAAAATTGACGGAAAAGTAACTTTTTAACAGTAAAAACATTATAAATATATCCAGCAATCGTAGGTCTTACCAAATTCGATCGAAAACAGTAACCATTAACCACCTGGACGTCAAATAAGCCTAATTTTTATACTGGTTGATGGGCCTACACTTACACTTGTGTAGTAGGATTTGGTGATGGGGAAATTCACTGAACACGCCCGTCAATCTCGCACTTGATTCACCTATTGCAGGCAAGTAAATCACTAACCATACCACCATGGAAAATGAGAATAAAATAAAATATATATAACAATTGTTGCGAAGTCCAATCATCCTAAATAAAACAAAAATTTGACAAAATGATTTTGAAATACTCGAGGGACCAACTTTACCGCCTAAGGGGAAACGTGAGAATACCACCGATTGAGACGAGAATCTACAGACACAGAGGCACAAGAGCTGGGAAGGTAAACCAATGGAAGAAAACATACAAATGGGCACACCGCACATACGGACAACTCCAACGAGTGCCATGTTACACCCAAGTAAAAATAAATGCAGATAACAACTACACGTTTCCAAAAATATATTTAACAAACGCCACATCACTAAACAACAAGAAAAATGAACTGGAACTCCAAATGAATGAGAAGGAAGTAGAAGTGGCCATCATTACAGAAACCTGGGAACACGAAACATCCGATTTAAATATAAGCAATTACATCCGGTATGAAAACAAAAGACAAATCAAATCTGGAGGAGGAGTATCCATTTATGTCCACGAACATATTTCAAATAAACCATTTAGTGATATTATAGTCCCACCTAACATTGAAGCTGTGTGGGTATACTTACGACCCAAAAAGTTGCCAAAAGAAATATCCGGAATTGCAATTTGCGGGATCTACTATCCGACACCGACCGCTAAGAAAAATCTAAACATCGAAAAAATCGAAGAACGTTGTTCATACACTGAGTTAAGGGAATTTATTTACTATGCTGTTGATAAGGTACGTACAAAAAACCCAAATACTGCAATTATAATAGCTGGAGACTTCAATGATTTTGAGATTAAGAGTTTATGTAGTAATTGTAGCCTAACACAAATAATTAAGTTTTCAACGTTCTATAAGAATAATGGTTCTATGTCTGCCCTTGACAAGGTTCTAACTAGTTTGCCACATATTTATAACAATGTACAGGCCCTCCCACCCTTGGGAAACTCAAGGCACATATCTATTTTATGTCAACCAAACATTCTAAAATATTACCCAACCAAACCAAACAAAATTGTAAAATATAGGCCAATAACAGAGTCAGGCAAAAGGTTACTTGCAGAATTATTAAGAAATGAAATATGGGAGGATGTACTTAACACTGAAGATGTCAATGAAAAAGCAATAATATTTTCTAGTAGAATTCAAGAATATTTCCAACAATGCTTCCCACTTAAAACTAAAATCGTTAAAGACAATGACAAATTGTGGATGACTGGAAAAATTAAAAAACTTATCAAAAAGAAAAACGCATTCTACAAATCTAATGACTGTAGGTGGAAAATAGTACGAAACGAGTTAAAAAGAGAAATTATATTAGCAAAACAAAGAATTAGATCCCAAAAATCTGAACAGATACTTAATTACAACGGGTCGTGGTACAAATTAGTCCAAAATTTATGTAACGTTAAATGTGATCCTGGCGCTCTATTTAGTACAATAGCACTAATTGTTGACGAAGATAACCCTCCAAACTTAAAGGAAACATTAAACATTGTAAATCAGCATCACACAAAAACAGCCAATACATATCCAGGGTTGCCACATGAATTTTTGCCAAAAATAAGAATAGAATCTGCCCCACCTTCAGTAGTAACAGATTATGATGTATATCTGGCTATGCTTAAACTGAACCCAAAGAAATCAGTGCCACCAGACTCAATACCTATAAGTATAATAAGGGAATTCGCAATTGAAATATCTGGGATTGTAGCTCATATTATGAATGCAAGTTTTGATACGTGCATTGTACCCAGTGTTTGGAAAGAAGCAACAATCTCATCTTTACCCAAAGTAAAGTGCATTAAATCACTGGACGACCTAAGACCATTATCTATCACTAGTCCCTTTGCACACCTACTAGAAAACGTTATGTGTAACAGACTGAATAAAACACTTTTAAAAAACGTAAGCAATGACCAGTATGGTTCCCAAAAAGGTTGTAGCACTAGTCATTATCTTGTCAAATTAATGGAATATGTATTGTCAGCACTGGAAAAAACGGGTACAATAATAGTTCTGTATATTTTCGACATTTCCAAGGCCTATGAGCTCGTGGATCACTCCTTGCTAATTAACTACTTATATAACGAATGTAAAGTGGATTTATTCACTATAATATGGTTCACAAGTTTTTTGAGCAATAGGACCCAAAGGGTAAAGTGTGGGAATAATATTTCTAATAGTCTTTCATGTAGTTGCGGGACGCCCCAGGGAACAAAATCCGGAGGCCTGTGTTTCGTTGCGCAAATTAACCCGGTCCTTAAAAAATTTGAGGAAAAATACAGTAAAGAAAATTTTTCCATCTATGGTTTTGTTGATGACACAACAGTAGCCGAAATAATAAAAAACAAAACTACACAGGGCCAATGCATGCTAAACGACATGGACAAATGGGTGAAAGAAAGAAACATGAAATTCAATCCCAAAAAGTGCGGGTTTATGGTTCTGGACTACTCCAAAGACAAGACTGAAAGTGACTCTTGGCGTTTTGCAATAGACAAGGTAGAGATACGACGAATGACAAGTGTTACACTACTAGGTGTAACCATTACCGACAAATTAAAATATGACACCCATGTGGAAAACATCATTAAATATGCCTCATCAAAAATACATATTGTGCAAAAGCTAAAACGATATGGTTTTAGCGAAAGTGAACTTTTACATGCGTATAGATGCTATGTGAGACCAACACTCGAATATGCATGTGTAGTTTGGGGCCCATCACTAACCGTGACGCTTAGAGATGACTTAGAAAATGTGCAAAGAAGGGCATTCTCAATAATTAAGGGACAGAGAATAACAGAATCCAAGTACGACCAATGTTGCTCCCAATTAAATACAGAAAGGTTAGACCACCGCAGAAATATGCTGGTATTACGATTTGGCCTCCAGATAATAAATTCCGAGCGATTCAGGGATATTTTGCCACCTTTCTATACGGCAGAAACTAGACAAACGAGACAATCCAAAAAGTACTTACTTAAACCCCTGGGGGCAAAAATTAAAAAAAGATATGAAAATTCGTCGATCCCCCAAATTATAACAGTACTAAATAATATGTATGACCAAGGTAAAATTCGTGTAAACAATAATCTAGTATATAGAATATAATTACTTTATAATAATACTGTAAATCTTTTAATCTCTCTGTATTCATGGTACTATTCCAGCTGTAAAGCTGCCTGTAACCTTTCTGAAAATAAATACATTACATTACATTACCAGAAGCTCGCCTGAGTAAAGTGGATCGTGTGCACATTTTTGGTGGAATAATAATAGAAATAGATTTCAGTTATAGTAGAAGTGGTTTAAATGTTTATACTGATTAGCTATCAATAGAAAACGCAATTTTAACTTTCAATGTTTCAATTACAGTAGAATGCATGTTAATTATCAAATACACACGGAGAAGTTGAAAGTAGATAATTGATTACGAAATTCAATAAAATTTCAAAGTTGGTTGACATTGGCTTTTAAATTTAACAAAAATCCAAATCTGTTAAAATTGACGGTAAAAATAAATGCTAAATCAATATATAATAAATATTGACTATCAACCTACCTAACCTAACATCTAAGACACAATATTGTTAATTCTACTGTGTGTGATGCTTGCTATGCTTACATTATTTAGCTTGTTATTCCAACTTTAAAACTTTTGTATTGGATTATTCTCAGATCAGTTAGGCAGACGGGTGGCGGAACTACACTAACAGTAGACTAAATAAATAACAAAGTAAGAATAGGTTTGCCACTATCAACAAATAAACACATAACTAAGCTTCATTTCTTCCATCATCTATATCTACAATGGTTTTGTTGTGTCGATTTAGACCCTTAGTTTCTTCTTTGACTGGAAAGTCGAAGGACCAGGCCGGTATTCAAATGAACAGTAGGGAATTTAACTTCTTTAAGTTTCAACAGTAATCAAATCAGATTTAATCATTTAATGTAATATCGAACGGAAAGTGTCTGGTTTTATTTATTCAACTCAAATTTTCAATAACACAGCGTTCATGAAAAGTCATGGATTCTTGTATAGCACATGGATTATTCGACATGAAATTCCAATAAGACATTAAAAGTTCTCAATTTAATATTCCCAATGTGGCAATGCTTTATTCAGCTAATACAAACCCAATATAAATATCCAGTGATATAACAAGACAAAACAAATAGCCTGCGCAAGGTAAATATAAACTAACCTAACCAGGAAGCCTTTTGTCATAATATTTCAAATAAAACTTTTTCCTCGATAATGGCAGTGCGTTACCGTTACACTACCGTAACTATGGTCCCCTATTCGCGGTCCCTAACTGAGATACGAATGTTGGGATCAAAATGGCGTTTTATTCCCAAGAAAGAAAAAAATAATTTTTATCAGAAATATTACGGCAAAAGAGTACCTTCGTTATATATAATGATTAAATTATTTGATTTATAGGAACAAAGCGACGAAATGGGAGTGTCTGTCTCCAGTAAGACACCTTCACCCGAAAAACATAATTTAGTACTTAACGTGTCATTTATAAAGGTAAAACACGTTAACCACGTCAATGATATGAAATGAATGATACTGCCTTATTTTTCCAGTTTAAATTAAATTAAATATGTAGAGCATCTTAAAGATTCACTCCATACTTGCCAAAAGTAGTGATGTAATATATTATATTATTGACAAGCCGGTCACGGGGCCCAGGCCTTGTTGTAAATAAAACTAGTGAGTATAAAGACCAAATTGTATGATGGGCAAAAGCGAATCGTTTAATTTTGCATGTATATATCAAACGGAATAGTTAGCCACCCTTCACTATTTTGCCTCTTTTCAGAACTAAACGCTGATTTATAAAATTTTTGGTATAATTTCGAAATAAGCTAATATTAACCCAGAGTGTAGTATATTGTTTTATGTAATACGCATATCATAAGCGCTTTGGTATCAACTACCCTACCTACCATACGTACAGACATATATATATATACATATATAAACAGGACAAATTTATTGCTTTATTAAGTCTACGATTACAATATAGAGATAACAATATTTATAAAAAGATAAGTGCTGCCGGTTGGATCCTAGAAAGTCGATCTTGGTTATGGTGGGAGCATTTTCGGAGGCGACTATTGTTAAAAATTTAAAAATATGTAGGCACTTTTTTCCTAATTTTCTGCTTGGAGTTTTAATGTTGAATGTGGAGGTAAAGACTCACTTCATTTTTTGAAACTGAATTTGATCCATTACCGCTTCACTCTTTGAAATTCAACTTACCGGTGAGTCCTTGTTGATAACAGTGATGAAGTCAAAAAGTAATGGGTGGCAATACGCAGTTGACATATAAAATCACAAAATTTAGCAGCGATTTCATTTTCCCATTTACAATGTTGTCAAGAAACAAAAGCGAATCAAAATAGGAAAATATTAAATGGTGAGATCGGCTAAAAAAACAAAAACCTCACCATCATATCTCACAGCATTGAAAATACCACACATTTAGTTGTCATGAAAGCGAAAGAGGAACTGCACACAAAGTCACTCACGACACTACACTATTATGAAATACATAGTAATAACATACCACAACTCACAACGCATACCTTCATTGTTAAATTTAGTGCATGGAGGTATGCGTTGGGGTACATTATTGAAAACATTAATTTGATAAACGATAGTACATACATATTGACATAAATACCGACATTTCAAATTTCACCGCGTGACTCGAACAAGACGATTATATTTAGTAGTGATATTATATCATATATGATAAGGTTATCAATACAGACAGGATATCATAATATCAATATCGCTGTATATCTTACATCCATATACATATCCAAACACGTAATATACACATTAAACAAACATATTGAGGTGACAAAATAATAAAATATTCTAAGATATAATCCAAAATTTACACATGTAGACCAAGAATACCATAATTATATATTTCTTCTACAGGTTTTTAGAAGAAATTAGGAGTGATGTTACGATATTCAGACTAACATCATAGCAATCCAAAGTGTGCTTGTGTTTTACCGCTTGGAAAACCCCATACCGAACACCAAAGGCTGGTGTACTTAACAGCATTTGCCTGCAATATTTTTTATTGTAATTTCCGACGGGTAATTCAATTTTTAATGCTTTCAGAGTATCACTCGAACTTTTGTAACACAATGAACAAGAGAACATTGTAAGGGTGAGTGCAGTTGTACATGCGCAAGTTATCATTGCTAGCATAACTGCATGGGCTACATTTTCTGTGTTGTGCTGTATAAGGGCAAACATAGACAATGATTGCACAGCCACAAAAAAATATACACAAGATGGAATGAAAGATCTGTTGAGACAATCATTGAATAATACATTCAAAATACGTAATCCATTAAAGGTCCTGATTTTTTCCTGTAGACTTGCTTCACTTTCCCTGAAAAAATTTTTACATTGTATATTACAAATTTTACTAATAGAGACGAATATTGTTGTTCAATTTTAATCAGTCAATAGTAGACTGAAATTATTTGAAATAGGAAAGTAGAACTTTAGTGGACATTTATAGTTCTGTTTTTCTGTGCACTTTATTATTGTCAACTAACATCTTTGGTCAAAAAAATTCATTTTTCTGTAATTCAGTGGCTATGTGAAATAACATTAAAAACTCGGAATATGAAATAACTACGAAACTACTGGACCGATTTGGATGAAACTTGGAACAGAAGTCAACAATCGCGGTATCTCGGGCGTTATTTCAATTTGTGAAAAATTTGAATCTCTTCCCTTTCAAAATTACGAAATAAATTTCGAAATAGGCAGTTTTTCATGTAAGGAATTGTCTCACCAAAATTTTGATCGATTAAAAATAAAGCCCTTATAAAGTTATGGTTTATAGATGGAAAACATATTTCACAATTGTTGACCTCTACGAGATGTCAGAGGTCAAATTTTATTTGTCGTCGAAAAATATCGATGTGTCGTGTCGTTCGCAAGATAAAGATATGATAAAGGCCAAATATGTATCTGTTTTGGCAACCAATGAATGCATAGAGAGGTCAAAGGTAACAACTGTGAAAATGGGAATGTCTGATGCACAGGCTGGGCCACTAAGTAGTGCATCCGGCATTTGAGTAGGTACTAGCCAAACCCCATTTTCAACAAAGGCTTGTGCCTGCTTTCTCTGCTCAGCAATTGCTTACTGAAAAATGAATTTTTTTGACAAAAGATGTTAGTTGACAATAATAAAGTGCACCAACAATCAGTCTTAGTAAGCTCATTCACATCCACAATTAAGTGACCAGCTATGTACTCTAACCCATTTTGTCTACACCACTTTTTCAACAAAGTCATATTTGCAATCAATTTTTGTTGGGAGCCTGGTATAATGCGTGTAAACAAAAATGATCTTTTCACGACCTTCCAATCTACTTCAAAAATGATTTTGTCACTATAGTCCTCCTAGCATGTATAAATTCTGGGATGTGCTGCAAAAAAGCAGTACAGAACCAAAACCACGATCATTAGGCGACACAATATTCTAAAATTTTGAGCATTTATTCGAAAAAAAAACTAAAAATACTAATTTTTTTTGTTTGCTAACAGTGGTGTTGGCAAGAAAATACTTATTGTTGACAAAAAATAAAATAGTGTTGACAAACGGAGTCTTCGATATTTTTTGCTTTGTTAACAAGGTTATGGTAAATTTTATTTACAAAAATATGTTTTGGGGTACAAAAGTGGGAAAATGTATTACCTGATCATGTGCAAATATAAGCACGTCCTTGTTGTGTATGTCATAAGCACAGACCCGAGGAAAGTAAATAAGACTAGTCCTGGCACTGTTACGATCCAACATTGTACAAATGTCGACAAACTGTCCAGTTTGATTAGATGGAATAATTCCAAACCTTTGACACTTTGCCCCACAACATGTTTTCCCAGAATGACATAATACAATAAATACGAAACTAGGGTATTAGGAATAAAGTAGTTTCCTACCATTAATTTCGAAAAAACCACTTCCCAGAAAACGAAAGTTTTAATTCCTGATTTCTTCCATCCTTAAAAATTACAAAAGTATTACAATTTCTACCAATCAAGCCATATAATATTCTTTATTTTCATATTATTGACACAATTTTAACTTACCTTCATCAAGGATTGGGAATCCTTTCAGACATAGTTGATTTAAAACATGTACGATTTCAGAAGACTTTTTTATAAAATTATTGAAAATATTTGATAAAATTCCAATATTTAACAGACACATCAGAATCAGTATAGCTTCGGTGTTGATATAATTTTCTTTGGAGCGAAGGAATAGTACAAATTGTATCGCTTCGAAAACCACCAAAGTCAATGTAAAATATTCAGTCACTCTTAGAAGATGGGATATTGGGGTTGTATAAAATGTTTTCACCGATTTGTTGTATTTGATTGGCAAGTATCGCTTTAAGATGTTGAAATAAAATCCAAGCCAATCTAAAATTTCATTTCCACAATAGTTTGTGAGATTTGGAATAATACTTATTTTAAATTTTATGAAGACCTTTTTTAAGATATCGAAGAAAGATTTAGTTTCAAATTTCAAGATGTTGAATTTCATGGTGGTTGACTTTGTAACAACCTCGAATTTAATTATATTTCAGCTTCACAGTTAGTGAATGTCAGAGAAAAGGCACAAAAGTTCAGAAAGTACCTTTTTCATGTCTTGATGTACCAAATAGTAATAAACATGTAGATATTTATAGTGGTTTACTGAAAGAAAATCGAATTTGGAATGTGGAATAAAACAGCGCTTTGCAGCTCCGTATAGATATTCATGTTATTTACAATTTATAAGGAAGCCAATCGCTAATCTAGTTGCCTATTTCTCCAATAGTACACTTACTCAATACTAAATGAATGCTTATGATTAAAGTTCTACATAGGTCATGCATGATATTACCGAAAAATAGACGTAGAAAGTATTCGTTGTCAGCATGAATGCCCAGCGTTTAAGATTATTATCCCCCGCTTCGGACTATAAACCATCTTGTTTTCTTCTGATTAAATATTATAAGACGTCTACTTAGTGATGATATATTTAATTTAAGAGCATTGAAGAACTAAAATGAAATTAAGATAATTAGATAATGTCTAAGTTTGTCAAGTGTCATTCTATCAAGAACTGGAATTTAAATTATAATGCTTTTAAATAATGTATATAAGTTAAGTTAGCAATACTTCTTGCAACTTATTATTCGTTGACTCATGCATAGCAAGAGTGATCGGATATCCTTAATTTGTCATTCTTCAATACGCAATACTGCCTATATGGACTAGTTTACATGACTGAAATGTTTACATTAGGTTTTTGACTTATATACTTATAAGTTTATAAACAGTTGATAAACTTAATGCTAAACTTTCAAATGATTAAAAAAATGTTTTAAAGTTCGTTGCTTATTACTTGCTGGATATTCAAAAACCATCATTCTTCAATAACCAAATCAATGCCGTCCATGAACATAAAAGAGATGGGTATACGAATCAATATTTCCACGGAATATCAAATATCTCGGTTCATTAAGATAATACATTAATCGTATTAATCATGTCACATTAAACATCCAATAGTCATTAAATTTGCTCTTCTATTAGAATGCCTGTATTAAGTAATGAACAAACTTTGATTTCCGACTGCAGATCAATTGCGGGGAAAACTAATCACAATATAAAATAATACTGAAAAAACTTGAAAACTCGCAATTATTTCAACTAAAAACAAGCTATCACTATCAATTAAATAACCCATTGCCATTGCCAGCGTAATGATATTGTATTTTTAAGCATATTATAACAAGAGAAGGTAATAATTCAGGCCGCCCATTATTATTATTATGAAAAATTACAGCAACAGTTACTCAAAGGTAATGTTAGTGATGTAATATTTACATAGCTATATTGTTATTGACTTGTTGGGATTGCATATTTAAAAATTGTGGATTTTGAATATGTTGGCATTTAGATTTGAGTGAAACTGAATTAAATATGAGCTAATCACAGAGTTAATCAAACAAGACCTTTATTTTAAAAACAATAATGAAACTTTATGACAGTTCACGTACTACAAAGAGTTACAGCTTAAATGTTATTATGATTTAATTGTAATGTGAAATGTGTCTACGTAGCCTCATCTCCACTAGCCATAAAGTACACAATCTTAGGTAACTGTCACAACACGTTTAGGTAAATATATCTTTGTATCAGGGTGAAGTATATTAATATTTTAATAGCACGGCTTTACTTTACATATCAACATCACCAAGGAATGGAACCCATACTCACTCTAAAGGACGTATTTAGGGGAAGTGCTAAAGCACAGCCTAAGTTTCACAAAATACGCTAGAAACTTCCCCAAATAAAAAATATTTTTATGTATAAGAAAACTATTGTCGTGTGATTAAGCACCCCCTTAAAATGTGTTATAGTTGCGCCCTTGTTCACTCTAGTTGCAATATTATATTATTTTGAAGAAAAAGCTGAAGGTGCTGACTTAATTATTATACCTGATATTTTACCCTGTGCTTTTGCTGGAAGTGGAAACATTCCGCATAGAAGCAGGCTGAGGCACCATTTCGACCAAAAAGTTAGAGCCTATTTTTGCTAACCGCTGCGCGCTGCTGTGGAGAATAAAAATATTTTTTAATTATTGTATTTACTAGTTAAATTTTCCTAAACGGTAATATTTCCATATTATCGTAGCGGAAAATATCATTAAATTTAAAGTATCATATTTCTGCACTATACCATACTTTAATTTAAAGGCTCATTCATTTAAACTACCGGTTCATTAAAAAAAGTTGTTTAAAATTGAGATAATTAATTGTTAATGATATTTATGAAAGTATTAAAATGAAATAAATTGTATGCCATTTCAGAAATAAATTACAGCGACTTCAATAATAAAAACCTCTTCCGATTTTCAGTTTATAGCCTATTATGACTGTGGAAATCTCCAGCATAATCGTATGTAAAATTGTGTGCTAGAATGCTTAGGATCATACGATGTCTCCTATCATCTTTTCATGAACTTTTGTCCTACTTTTTCTGTAAATGAATGAACAGAAGTCCACTTCCAGACACCAAATTGCATAATTGGTACCTGGAAGCGGACTGTCATTTCCAATGTATGAACTAAAGGTCGGACCCTATCTAGATTTGGAAAGCTAAGTATGTCAATGCTAGGTTATTTAAACCTGCGACTTACCTGTAATTTCAATTCAGTCGACTCTGGTCTTTACCTGTATACACATCTCTCTTCTCTGTAAATAAACTATTTTAGAGTTATACGTTCTCTCTGACCACACAAGTCTCATTTCGCCCTTATCTAAAGTAGGCACATCTTTGACTTAGACTTTTTAACTCTCACATCTTCAAGAAATTCACCTCCTACCGATTCTCAAGAACTTGTGTTCTCAATCACCCAGCAAAGGTTTTGCAAAATTGAGAATGACGGCTTCAAATGTAACCGCTATAACCAATTCGTAGTTTTTAAAAACTCGGTAAATCCGGCTTAATTATGTAACATATCCACCATTACAACGGGGACAATATTTTGGCAGTTTTGGTTAATTTGGGTACTACAGAACTGAATACCAACATGAATAATGAATACTAAACTATGACATGGGTTACCAATAGTAAGTGGTAAATGCTATTTTGTACACTAGTTGGCACATATTCACTGACTGGGTACAGATGCACTGGCTAAGTGCAGATATACTGATTTGACTTGTAAATGGTTATTATGCCTTTAATTTGGGATTTTAGGGTGGGTAACTATTTTGATAGGTGGAACTAAGCATTTGGAGAGCCATATTTTCACAAATTTATTTATTTAGTTCCCCAACTGGGAAATTATTGCGGTAAGGGGGACTAAATCGATTAATACGGTGTGTTGAATTACTGTATACTTTAGAAATTAAAATAAATCTACTTCCATCATTATTCTACCAAAATTGTGCACACTGTCACCTTTACTCAAGCGAGTTTCCGTTACTGCTTGCTGTAGGTTTCTTCTAAATTTACTTCGTGTCGCAATGGCATCATATAGTTTAAATTATTTTTCTTTAAGCTTTTCAGATACAGATCCACTCCTCTATTGCCTTGTTCAGGCTCTCCCATGTCTTCTTCTTTGGCTTTTGATTTCAAGTTTACACGGAATGTCATTATGAATAATTTTAACTAATTATTTTGATAAGTGTGATTACAAATCACTTATTTAATTATATCTGAAACATTACAATTTTAGAAATTTGTTTAAAAAATTGGAGAATAATTCTACAGCTTAAAGATCTAAATTTCCCGCGAAAAAGGGAACCTCGCAGTTCTTACGTGGTCATAATTAACAAAACAAGAAAATATTGTCTATCATATGAATAAAAAGAAAAAAATTGTTGTGTGTGTATGTGTGTGTGTGTTAACATTTCAGAGCCTGAATTTGGCTCAGTGGCGTTGGAATGTTACAAACAAATCCAGGCTCTCAACACACACAAATCACACAAAACAATATCTCAGCTCATTCCACTTCTGCTGCTCTTCTCTCTCGAAGCAGGACAGAAGTGGAATCCAACGGAGCGAGAGAGAACCATTCCAGACTGGCACACACAGCCAAGTTTTGAAATGAAACGACTCTGCTCCTTCTGCTGTCCATTGTCAATGGACGTTTCTCACAACTCCAAGATAACACAGACTGGAGGCATTTCTATTCCTGTCCATGCTGATTTGGTGACCGTCCACCCTGTCTACTGTCCGTTGTGTCGTATCTTTTTGGGTAAGGAAATTTAGGGTGGGGTATTGTTGTCGTAGGACACGATACACTATCCTCATGTAAACAGTAAATTATTGACTTTTGTCGAAGTCAGAGCGGTTGCCCGTAAGGTCTATGCTAAAACGGGCGACCGCTCTGACCGCGACAAAAGTCAACAATTTTACTATTTACATATAGCTCTACCAAATGCATTCTGTTTGCAACATACATTTTAGCACGCGTACTCAACTCTATAAATAATACAAGCTATATTTTTTTTAGATTAACTTTCGAACTTCTCACAACTCCAGGATAACACAGACAAGTTTCGGAGGCATTTCTATTCCTGTACATGTAATTTGGTGACCGGCCACCCTGTCTACTGTCTACTTACTCTCCGTTGTGTCGTATCTTTTTTGGTAAGGAAATTTGGGGTGGGGTATTGTTGTCGTAGGCGTCACACGGCGACATTTCCTATACATTTCCATGGGGCAGAAAAATGTTTTAGACAAAATTATACGAATTAAATACAAATACGAACAAAATTTTTTGACATGTACTTTCACCATGGTAATGCCCCAAGCAAATGTATAGGAAAGTCGCCGTGTGACGTCATAAATCGGCTTACATACACAAAAATTCAGAAGTGCCTGGGAATTCCAAACCTATTTTACTTCTACTAGCCTTGCAAAATGCCTAGGGTATATGTAAAGTGGTGAGGCAATGATTTTTAACGATTTTGATTTTGATAGCCAATATTAAGGGTGGGTTCATGTTTTAAAATTTAAGGGTTGTTTCATATTTTAAATTTTAAGGGTGCGTCCATGTTTTAAAATTTAAGGGTGGGTTCATATTCTAAATTTTAAAGGTGGGTTCATTTTTTAAAATTTAAAGGTGGGTTCATATTTTAAATTTTAAAGATGGGTTCATTTTTTAAAATTAAAGGGTGGGTTCATATTTTCTATTTGTATTTTAAATAAATTTTATATTTATTAATGATTATAGTGCTAAAATGAGTTCCGAGAGAAAACGTGCCTGCGCGGGAAATTCTTTCCAAAGAAAAAAGGAAGAAATGATTTCTCTAAACGACTCAGATCCTGGAAAACTGCCAGTGTCAAAAAGTAAACGATTCTGCTACAATTGTAGGCTGGGCGTGCGTAATTATTACGTTGAAGGTTAAGCTAATTCAAGAAAAATGTTCTTTGTAATTTTAATTAACAAATCAAATAAATCATAACTGTAAATTAAAATTTAAAAATATAAATATAACTTTTTGTGTAATTTTAGGAAAATGTACTAACTGCAAAACGGTCTTCGATCTCGAAATGCCAAAGTTAATTGGAAAGCCGGAAGAGGAATGGACCTAATGTGCTGGGTGTAAAATAGCCCCTGTTGAAAGTACGTACATGTGTTGTTTAATTTGCAACACCCCGACTGCTGCGGGGTTAATTATACTTGCATCTCATGCGGAACATCGGAAAAAGATGGAGGAAATGAAACTAAAGTTTCAGCAAGATCAAGAGAATCTGAAGCTTTCATTGCGGCAGGGAAAAAAAGGAGTATTGGAGATACTCCGTTGCCAAACGAAACCGCTCCGATGTCAAATGAAACTGCTTCATTGCCAATTGAGACAGCTCCGTTGCCGAAAGAAACCACTCTGTTGCCAAATGAAATCACGCCGTTGCCAAATGAAATCACGCCGTTGCCAAATGATACCGCATAAAGCGCTGTTGTCTCATAAAGTATTCTGTGTAATGAAGTTTTTAATGAGAAAATAAATTTTTAATTGATGTATTTTAAAATTTTATGAAATTTCAAGCGCCCTGTTACTGCCCCGTCCGTAGGACGGGTAACCTTACTCGTAATTTATAAGTTCCTTCGATTTATTTTATGTTGAGTTCGAAATATTAGCAATACTAGCAAAAAATGTGGAATAGAAATTTATGTTTGTGATTTTGTTTGTGAAGTTAAAAATTCGTGCTGTAATCTCTGTGTGCTAGGGAAATAATTGAATAACTTGTAGCAATAACTAGTATATAAATAATAATTCATGTGGTCAACTTAATACGTTAAAGACATATTATTATTCATCCGTTATTATAGATTAAACACTATCCAGAGGAGTATGAAAAGTCTCGAACCCCCTAAATTCCCAGAACAGAGCGATTGTTTTCATAAAAGGTCCAAAAATGTGTAATGATAAAATTATCATGATCATGACATTGAGGTAGTCTATTATATTATGGATATTATATTTTATATGATAAAATTATCATAGAAAACAGGATATCATAACCTCGCTATATCTTACATATTATGAATATACAATAACATTGAGTTGACAAAATAATGAAATATTCTAAGATATAAACCAAAAATTGTACTCCATACTAAAAATAGCACAAATTATGTTTTTCTTCTACATGTTTTTAGAAGAAATTAGGAGGGATGTTACTATATTCAGACTGGCATCAAAGCAGTCCAAAGTGTGTTTGAGTTTTACCGCTTGGAAAACTCCATACCGAATACCAAAGGCTGGTATACTTAACAGCATTTGCTTACAGTATTTTTTATTATGATTACCGACGGGTAATTCAATTTTTAATGCTTTCAGAGTATCACCCGAACTTTTGTAAAGCAATGAACAAGAGAACAATGTGAAGATAAGTGCAATTATACATGCGCAAGTTATTATTGCTAGCATAACTACTTGGGCTACATTTTCTGTATTGTGCTGTATAAGGGCAAACATAGTAATTGATTGCACAGCCACAAAAAAATATATCCAAGATGGAATTAAAGATCTCTTGAGACAATCATTGAGTAATACATTCAAAATACGTAATCCATTAAAGGTCCTGATTTTTTCCTGTAGACTTGCTTCACTTTCCCTGAAAAACATTTTTACATTGTATATTACAATTTTTACTAATGGAGACGAATAATGGTGGTGAATTTTAATCAATCATTAGTAAAGATATACCATTAGTCAATCGTAATAATGGTTATCAACAATCAGTCGTAGCAACCTCATTCACATCCACAATTAAAGTTATCAGCTATGTGCCCTACCACTTTTTGTATACACCGCTTTTTCAACAAAGTCTTATTTGCAATCAATTATTGTGAACATAAAATTAAAAAAGAATTTTGGGACCTTGGTATAATGTGTGTATACAAAAAATTATCTATTCACGAATTTCTAATCTACTTCAAAAATGATTTGGTTATCAGGCGTCCTAGCAATTCTGGGATGTGCTGCAAAAAGAGCAGTACAGAACCGAAAACACTATAGCTAGGATAATAATAAAACAAAAAAGATCATTAGGCTACACAATATTCTAAATGTTTAAACAATTATTCGAAAAAAATTGAAATGACATGTTTTTATTGATTAACTTTACTAACAGTGGTAAGAAAATAATTATTGTTAACAAAAAATAAAATAGTATTGACAAACGGAGTTTTCGATATTTTTTGCTTTGTTAACATGCTTACTTGATAAATTTGATTTGCAAAAATATTTTGTGGGGTGCACAAGTGGAAAAATTTAATACCTGATCATGTGCAAATTTAAGCACGTCCTTGTTGCGTATGTTCCTATTACTGCCCCGAGGACAGTAAATAAGACTAGTCCTGGCACCCCTACGATCCAACATTGTACAAATGTTGACAAACGTTCCGGTTTGATTATATTAAATAATTCCAAACCTTTGACACTTTGCCCCACAACATGTTTTCCCAGGGTTACATAAAACATTATGTACACAAATAGTGTATGAGGGATGAAGTAGTTTAGTACCATTAATTTCGAAAAAAACACTTCCCAGAAAACGAAAGTTTTAATTCCTGATTTCTTCCAACCTTAAAAATTACAAAAGTATTACAAATAATTGCATTATACCTAGGTTTTCTACCAATCAAGCCATATAATATTCTTTATTTTCACATTATTAACACAATTTTAACTTACCTTCATCAAGGATTGGGAATCCTTTCAGACATAGTTGATTTAAAACATGTACGATTTCAGAAGACTTTTTTATAACATTATTGAAAATATTTGATAAAATTCCAATAGTTAACAAACACATCAGAATCAGTATAGCTTCGGTGTTGATATTTTCTTTAGAGCGAAGGAATAGTACAAATTGTATCGCTTCGAAAACCACCAAAGTCAATGTAAAATATTCAGTCACTCTTAGAAGATGCGATGTTGAGGTGGTATAAAATGTTTTCACCGATTTGTTGTATTTGATTGGCAAGTATCGCTTTAAGATGTTGAAATAAAATCCAAGAGAATCTAAAATTTCATTTCCACAATAGTTTTTGAGATTTGGAATAATATTTCTTTTAAATTTTATTATGACCTTTTTTACGATATCGAAGAAAGATTTAGTTTCAAATTTCAAGATGTTGATTTTCATGGTGGTTGACTTTGTAACAACCTCGAATTTAATTATATTTCAGCTTCACAGGTAGTGAATGTCAGAGAAAAGGCACAAAAGTACAGAAAGTACCTTTTTCATGTCTTGATGTACCAAATAGTAATAAACATGTAGATATTTATAGTGGTTTACTGAAAGAAAATCGAATTTGGAATGTGGAATAAAACAGCGCTTTGCAGCTCCGTAGATATTCATGTTATTTACAATTTATAAGGAAGCCAATCGCTAATCTAGTTGCCTATTTCTCCAATAGTACACTTACTCAATACTAAATGAATGCTTGTGGTTAAAGTTCTACATAGGTCATGCATGATATTACCAAAAAATAGAAGTAGAAAGTATTCGTTGTCAGCATGAATGCCCAGCATTTAAGATTATTATCCCCCGCTTCGAACTATAAACCATCTTGTTTTCTTCTGATTAAATATTATAAGACGTCTTTAGTGATGATATATTTAATTTAAGATCATTGAAGAACTAAAATGAAATTAAGACAATGTCTAAGTTTGTCAAGTGTCATTCTATCAAGAACTGGAATTTAAATTATAATGCTTTTAAATAATGTATATAAGTTAAGTTAGCGATACATTCTTGCCACTTATTATTCGTTGACTCATGCATAGCAAGAGTGTTCGGATATTCTTCGTATTCATTCTTCAATACGCAATACTGCCTATATGGACTAGTTTACATGACTGAAATGTTTACATTAGGTTTTTGACTTATATACTTATACGTTTATAAGCAGTTGATAAACTTAACGATAAACTTTCAAATGATTAAAAAATGTTTTAAAGTTTGTTGCTTCTTCGTAGCTGGATATTCAAAAACCGTCATTCTTCAATAACCAAACAATGCCGTCCATGAATATAAAAGAGATGGGTATGGGAATCAATATTTCCACGGAATATCAAATATCTCGATTCAGATAATACATTAATCGTATAATTAACATCGTACATCCAATAGTCATTAAATTTGCTCTTCTATTAGAATCCTTGTATTAAGTAATGAGCCAACTTTGATTTCCGAATGCAGATCGATTGCGGGGAAAACTAATCGCAATTTAAAATAACACTGAAAAAACTTGAAAACTAGCAAGTATTTCAACTAAAAATAAGCTATCACTATCAATTAAATGACCCATTGCTATTGCCAGGGTAATGATATTTGATTTTTAAGCATATTATAACAAGAGAAGGTAATAATTCAGGCCGCCCATTATTATTATTATGAAAAATTACAGCAACAGTTACGCAAAGGTAATGTTAATGATGTAATATTTACATAGCTGTATTGTTATTGACTTGTTGGGATTGCATATTGAGAGATTGTGGATTTTGAATATGTTGGCATTTGAACTTGAGTGAAATTGAATTAAATATAAGCTAATCACAGAGTTAATCAAACAAGACCTTTATTTTTAAAACAATAATGAAACTTTATGACAGTTCAGGTACTACAAAGAGTTACAGCTTAAATGTTATTATGATTTAATTGTAATGTGAAATGTGTCTATGTAGCCTCATCTCCACTAGCCATTACATCTATAAATTACACAATCTTAGGTAACTGTCACAAAACCTTTAGGTAAATATATCTTTGTATCAGGGTGAAGTATATTAATATTTTAATATCACGGCTTTACTTTACATATCAACATCACCAAGGAATGAAACCCATACTCACTCTAAAGGACGTATTTAGGGGAAGGGCTAAAGCACAGCCTAATATTCCCAAAATACGCTAGAAACTTTCCCAAATTTAATAAAAAATATTTTTATGTATAAGAAAATGCTTAAATGTTATTATGATTTAATTGTAATAGTGTCTACGTAGCCTCATCTCCACTAGCCATTACATCGTGCGCGCTGCTGTGGAGAATAAAAATATTTTTTAATTATTGTATTTACTAGTTAAATTTTCCTAAACAGTAATATTTCCATATTATCGTAGCGGAAAATATCATTAAATTTAAAGTATCATATTTCTGCACTATACTACACTTTAATTTAAAGGCTCATTCATTTAAACTACCGGTTCATTAAAAAAAGTTGTTTAAAATTGAGATAATTAACTGTTAATGATATTTATGAACGTATTAAAATGAAATAAATTGTATGCCATTTCAGAAATAAATTACAGCGACTTCAATAATAAAAACCTTTTCCGATTTTCTGTTTATAGCCTATTATAACGGCTTCAAATGTAACCGCTATAACCAATTCGTAGTTTTTAAAACTCGGTAAATCCGGCTTAATTACGTAACATATCCACCATTACAACGGGGACAATATTTTGGCAGTTTTGGTTAATTTGGGTACTACAGAACTGAATACCAACATGAATAATGAATACTAAACTATGGCATGGGTTACCAATAGTAAGTGGTAAATGCTATTTTGTACACTAGTTACTAGTTGGCACATATTCACTGACTGGGTACTGATGCACTGGCTAAGTGCAGATGGTATACTGATTTGATTTGTAAATGGTTATTATGCCTTTAATTTGGGATTTTAGGGTGGGGGACTGTTTTGATAGGGGGAACTAAGCATTTGGAGAGCCATATTTTCACAAAGGACGAAATCCACATTTTTGTGTAATATTCGGCCCTACCTTAAAATAGGGACTGCAAAGGAATATGAAGTTGAAATTTTGCTGAGGTGTAGATTTAATTCCCTATTTTCAAAACATGCAAGAACCAGAGTGCTGCACCCTCCCAAACGAGAGATATTAATTATTTTGTAGGCACGGTTTTTACATGTAATTAATAGGGAAATAAAAATTTCTTAAAGAATTCGGTATAAAAACGGTATACTGCAAACTCCAAAAGATATGAAATTCGGGGACATAATTGATTATATATTGGAGCACATCATATGCAAAATCCAGCGTGCTGCACTTCCTACTTTCGACGTTTCAGCAACCGGAAGAACGTTTTTCGATTTTTATGCTACTTTCTTTGCTACCATAGAGTATGACGTCATATCTGATAAGGTTTTCTATGATGGTAACTATGGACATCTAATATGCAACAATCCTTTCTCGGCTGTTTGGGTCAACAATATTAATGTCACCAAAATTGCACTTTTTAACCAGCGGAGTCTACTTTATGCCTACGTCGCTTGTCTGTCTGTCTAATTTTTAGTGCCTATAATAATCAAGTGTGTAAAATCGGTATTTTGTAAATTGTTTTTGAATAGTTCCATGATAAATTGGAATTGTCAAAAGTGTCTGGTTTTTGATTGTAAAAACATTTACACATCATTTTCTCAGCACTTTGAGGTTTGCAACCAAAAATAGTTTTCAGATTCGGAAGCTCGCAGCAAAATTCCCAAAATACGAATTACTATTAAATTCACAATATTTTGACAAAAATGCAAAACCCGCATCTATTCATTGTTATCTTTTTCCTTTTTCAGTCTTCTTTCTTTCCTTCGAATCGAACGAAATCGAATCACAAAAATTCGTTTTCGTAAATGGGGGTTTTGATGAAGGCTTTTACAGCCTTGTGTAAAATGTGTACCAAGTGCCAAGGTAGGTAAAATTTTAGATTGAAGGGGACAACGACAAGGGTTGAGGCAATTTCATGCTCAAGAAACAGGAAACTGCAGGGGACAAAGGGGAATATCCCCTCAATCGTGGTTGCAAAAAAATCGGTTCTTCAAGCATGAAATTGCCATTTGTCACATCACTTATGTTCTTGTCACAAATGGGGATGTTGCTAGATGACAGCAAAGATTATGATAGAGGGTAAATATGAATCGAGATACTTTTTTGGAAATTCCCTGAGACCACTAGTCCTACAGTAAATTAAAAATTCTTTTTTAAAAACTATTCTACAGTTATAAGGAATATTTCACATTATTTTGTTCGACATCGTTCGAAAATATCATCGGTTGAAATCAAATGTTTGTGTACTTTGGGTATTTATAACCTCAAGTGAGAGACAAAAATGTGAAATTTTCCTTATAACTACTATCACCATTTTTAGCGGTTAACAAAGAGCTAAGACGCCTCCATTACAAGGGCATAGAGGGATATTCCCTGATTTTGCACCCGATTGGAATTCTACATATGATGTCACAGAGATGTAAGCACCTAAGACCAAGTAACAATGATTATTTGGTTGAGTGGGGTGCCTACTTCCCTGTGGTAGTAAGTGGAATACGAATTGGGTGCAAAAATCAGGAAAACGCCTCCTATGTCTTCACCTTGTAGTGGTGTTGATGATGTAAAATGCGTTACTAGAACAACAAAATCGACGCATCTTGGTGATGTATGTTAGGTAAAGCCTTGGGTAATGCCAATAATTAACTACTTATTTTCAGCATCTTTCTGCAGCCAGTTTGAGGTGTGGGTGCATTCAGTTTGCTTTTAGCTGAGAAAAAGTCCGTGGTCACGGATACAGCCGCTGATCCTCCATGTGCCTGCACTTAGTTTTCCTGTTCAAACTGGCTGCAGAAAGAGAGCAAAACATCCTATTGACTTCACCTAAAGGGGGAGGGACTGTCATAGTTACGTTCGAAACACATTGGTATAGTATGTGTACCAAGCAGGTTCGTCCCTTGTCGTTACCCATTTCTAAAATAAAAGATCTTGTTGCTATAGCCCAGAATTTTGAAAATATGACGTCACTATTGAAATATCTGGGGCCGAGTACCCCTGATCTAATTTATATTCAAATTTTATGGCTGTGGGGCCGGGGTCACCGCGGAAATCAGATTTGGTTCTTTATTCATTTAGTTCCCCAAATGGGAAATTATTGCGGTAAGGGGGACTAAATCGATTAATACGGTGTGTTGAATTACTGTTTACTTTAGAAGTTAAAATAAATCTACTTCCATCATTATTCTACCAAAATTGTGCACACTGTCACCTTTACTCAAGCGAGCTTCCGTTACGGCTTGCTGTAGGTTTTTTCTAAATTTACTTCGTGTCGCAATGGCATCATATAGTTTAAATAAATTCATCTTTAAGCTTTTCAGATACAGATCCACTTCCACTCCTCTATTGCCTTGTTCAGGCTCTCCCATGTCTTCTTCTTTGGCTTTTGATTTCACGTTTACACGGAATGTCAACTATGAATAATTTTAACTAATTATTTTGATAAGTGTGATTACAAATCACTTATTTAATTATATCTGAAACATTACAATTTTAGAAATTTGTTTAAAAAATTGGAGAATAATTCTACAGCTAGCTGTAGAATCAATCAAAAAATCAAAAGCCAAAGAAGAAGACATGGGAGAGCCTGAACAAGGCAATGAGTGGATCTGTATCTGAAAAGCTTAAAGATAAAATTATTTAAACTATATGATGCCATTGCGACACGAAGTAAATTTAGAAAAAACCTACAGCAAGCAGTAACGGAAGCTCGCTTGAGTAAAGGTGACAGTGTGCACAATTTTGGTAGAATAATGATGGAAGTAGATTTATTTTAATTTCTAAAGTATACAGTAATTCAACACACCGTATTAATCGATTTAGTCCCCCTTACCGCAATAATTTCCCAGTTGGGGAACTAAATGAATAAAATTGTGAAAATATGGCTATCCAAATGCTTATTAGTTCCCCCCTATCAAAATAGTTCCCCACCCAAAAAGCCCAAATTAAAGGCATAATAACCATTACAAATCAAATCAGTGAATCTGCACTTCAGTGCATCTGTACCCAGTCAGTGAATATGCGCCAACTAGTGTACAAAATAGCATTTACCACTTACTATTGGTAACTCATGCCATAGTTTGGTATTCATTATTCATGTTCATGTTGGTATTCAATTCTGTAGTACCCAAACTAACCAAAACTGCCAAAATAATGTCCCCGTTATAATGGTGGATATGTGGTATTTATAAGTGTTCAATTTGCCACCAATTTGTTGAATACCTTACCTTACATTTGGATGCCATTAGATACCAAAAACCATCCAATACCTTGGTTAATTCTGTTTTGAGTGCATGGCAATGGCTACTGTAATTACATTACAGTGGATTTAATTTATGATTTAGTTTTTGATACTTATAATTATTTGTTAATTTTGTACTTTTATATCATGTGTAAAAAGTCTACAAGATAACTTTTTATTCCAGTTGCATGCATATAATAGTAATTAAGCCGTTACCGAGTTTTTAAAAACTACGAATTGGTTATACAGCGGTTGCATTTGAAACCGTCATAATAGACTATCAACAGAAAATCGGAAAAGGATTTTATTATTGAAGTCGCTGTCATTTATTTCTGAAATGGCTTACAATTTATTTCATTTTAATACGTTCATAAATATCATTTACAATTAATTACCTCAAATTTAAACAACATTTTTTAATGAACCGGTAGTTTAAATGAATGAGCCTTTAAATTAAAGTATGGTATAGTGCAGAAATATGATACTTTAAATTTAATGATATTTTCCGCTGCGATAATATGGAAATATTACTGATTAGGAAAATTTAACTAGTTAATACAATAATTAAAAATACTTTTATTCTCCACAGCAGCGCGCAGTGGCTAGCAAAAATTAGGCTCTAACTTTCTGGTCGAAATGGTGCTTCAGCCTGCTTCTATGCGGAATGTTTCCAGCAAAAGCACAGGGTAAAATATCAGGTATAATAATTAAGTCAGCACCTTCAGCTTTTTCTTCAAAATAATATATATTGCAACTAGAGTGAACAAGGGCGTAACTAATAACACATTTTAAGGGGGTGCTTAATCACACGGCAATAATTTTCTTATGCATAAAAATATTTTTTATTAAATTTGGGGAAGTTTCTAGCGTATTTTGGGAATATTAGGCTGTGCTTTAGCCTTTCCCCTAAATACGTCCTTTAGAGTGAGAATGGGTTCCATTCCTTGGTGATGTTGATATGTAAAGTAAAGCCGTGATATTAAAATATTAATATACTTCACCCTGATACAAAGATATATTTACCTAAACGTGTTGTGACAGTTAACTAAGATTGTGTAATTTATAGATGTAATGGCTAGTGGAGATGAGGCTACGTAGACACATTTCACATTACAATTAAATCATAATAACATTTAAGCTGTAACTCTTTGTAGTACCTGAACTGTCATAAAGTTTCATTATTGTTTTAAAAATAAAGGTCTAGTTTGAGTAACTCTGTGATTAGCTCATATTTAATTCAGTTTCACGCAAGTCCAAATGCCAACATATTCAAAATCCGCAATCTCTCAATATGCAATCCCAACAAGTCAATAACAATATATAGCTATGTAAATATTACATCATTAACATTACCTTTGCGTAACTGTTGCTGTAATTTTTCATAATAATAATAATGGGCGGCCTGAATTATTACCTTCTCTTGTTATAATATGCTTAAAAATCAAATATCATTACCCTGGCAATAGCAATGGGTCATTTAATTGATAGTGATAGCTTATTTTTAGTTGAAATACTTGCTAGTTTTCAAGTTTTTTCAGTGTTATTTTAAATTGTGATTATTTTTCCCCGCAATCGATCTGCATTCGGAAATCAGAGTTGGCTCATTACTTAATACAAGCATTCTAATAGAAGAGCAAATTTAATGAATATTGGATGTTTAATTAATGTGACATGATTTATATACGATTAATGTATTATCTGAATCGAGATATTTGATATTCCGTGGAAATATTGATTCGTAAGTTCGACTTGTCGCTTCTGATTGTGTGTGTGGGGATAGGGTCGGCTCACATGGGGTGGCAGAAGAGCAGTTAATGACAGAGTCAAAAATAAAAAATACGGGGGCTGGTCTGTGTATAGGCATAAGCCTGAAAGCACTAAAGAGCTCTACTTTACTTTACTTTACTTTATTGATTCGTATATACCCATCTCTTTTATGTTCATGGACGGCATTGCTTGGTTATTGAAGAATGACGGTTTTTGAATATCCAACTAGTAAGAAGCAACAAACTTAAAAACATTTTTTAATCATTTGAAAGTTTAGCATTAAGTTTATCAACTGTTTATAAACTTATGAGTATATAAGTCAAAAACCTAATGTAAACATTTCAGTCATGTAAACTAGTCCATATAGGCAGATTGCGTATTGAAGAATGACGACATAAGGATATACGAACACTCTTGCTATGCATGAGTCAACGAATAATAAGTGGCAAGAAGTATCGCTAACTTAACTTATATACATTATTTAAAAGCATTATAATTTAAATTCCAGTTCTTGATAGAATGACATTTGACAAACTTAGACATTATCTTAATTTCATTTTAGTTCTTCAATGATCTTAAATTAAATATATCATCGCTAAGTAGACGTCTTATAATATTTAATCAGAAGAAAACAAGATAGTTTATAGTCCGAAGCGGGGAATAATAATCTTAAATGCTGGGCATTCATGCTGACAACGAATACTTTCTACTTCTATTTTTTGGTAATATCATGCATGACCTATGTAGAACCTTAACCACAAGCATTCATTTAGTATTGAGTAAGTGTGTTATCGGAGAAGTAGGCAACTAGATTAGCGACTGGCTTCCTTATAAATTGTAAATAACATGAATATCTACGGAGCTGCAAAGCGCTGTTTTATTTTACATTCCAAATTCGATTTTCTATCAGTCAACCACCATGAAATTCAACATCTTGAAACTTGAAACTAACTCACTCTTAAATATCGTAAAAAAGGTCTTCATAAAATTGAAAAGAAATATTATTCCAAATCTCACAAATTATTGTGGAAATGAAATTTCAGATTGGCTTGGATTTTATTTCAACATCTTTAACGGGTACTTGCCAATCAAATACAACAAATCAGTGAAAACATTTTATACAACCCCAATATCCCATCTTCTAAGATTGACTGAATATTTTACATTGACTTTGGTGGTTTTCGAAGCGATACAATTTGTACTATTCCTTCGCTCCAAAGAAAATTATATCAACACCGAAGCTGTTCTGATTCTGATCTGTCTGTTATACTTTGCAATTTTATCATATATTTTCAATCATTTCTTGGAAAAGTCTTCTGAAACCGTACATGTTTTATATCAACTATGTCTGAAAGGATTCCCAATCCTTGATGAAGGTAAGTTAAAATTATGTTAATAATGTGAAAATAAAGAATATTATATAGCTTGATTAGTAGAAAAGTTAGGTATACGGCAAATATTTGTAATACTTTTGTAATTTTTAAGGTTGGAAGAAATCAGGAATTAAAACTTTCGTTTTCTGGGAAGTGTTTTTTTCGAAATTAATGGTACTAAACTACTTCATCCCTCATACACTATTTGTGTATATAATGTTTTATGTAATCCTGGGAAAACATGTTGTGGGGCAAAGTGTCAAAGGTTTGGAATTATTCAATATAATCAAACTGGAAAGTTTGTCGACATTTGTACAATGTTGGATCGTAGGGGTTCCAGGACTAGTCTTTATTACTGTCCTCGGGGCAGTAATAGGAACATACGCAACAAGGACGTGCTTAAATTTGCACATGATCAGGTAATAAATTTTTCCACTTGTGCACCCCACAAAATATTTTTGCAAATCAAATTTATCAAGTAAACATGTTAACAAAGCAAAAAATATCGAAAACTCCATTTGGCAACACTATTTTATTTTTTGTCAACAATAATTATTTTCTTACCACTGTTAGTAAAGTTAATCAATAAAAATAAGTCATTTCAGTTTTTTTCGAATAATTGTTTAAACATTTAGAATATTGTGTAGCGTAATGACCTTTTTTGTTTTATTGTTATCCTAGCTATAATGTTTTCGGTTCTGTACTGCTCTTTTTGTAGCACATCCCAGAATTGCTAGGACGACTAATAACCAAATCATTTTTGAAGTAGATTAGAAATTCGTGAACAGATAATTTTTTGTATACACACATTATACCATGGTCCCAAAATTATTTTTTAATTGTATGTTCACAATAATTGATTGCAAATAAGACTTTGTTAAAAAAGCGGTGTAGACAAAAAGTGGCTGGGCACATAGCTGATAACTTTTATTGTGGATATGAATGAGTTGCTACGACTGATTGTTGATAACCATTATTACGATTGACTAATGGTATATCTTTACTAATGATTGATTAAAATTCACCACCAATATTCGTCTCTATTAGTAAAAATTGTAATATACAATGTAAAAATGTTTTTCAGGGAAAGTGAAGCAAGTCTACAGGAAAAAATCAGGACCTTTAATGGATTACGTATTTTGAATGTATTACTCAATGATTGTCTCAAGAGATCTTTAATTCCATCTTGGATATATTTTTTGTGGCTGTGCAATCAATTACTATGTTTGCCCTTATACAGCACAATACAGAAAATGTAGCCCAAGTAGTTATGCTAGCAATAATAACTTGCGCATGTATAATTGCACTTATCTTCACATTGTTCTCTTGTTCATTGCTTTACAAAAGTTCGGGTGATACTCTGAAAGCATTAAAAATTGAATTACCCGTCGGTAATCATAATAAAAAATACTGTAAGCATAGTTTCGAGTGGGAAATGAAAGAAGTCGGACATTTCCCATTTCCCAGTGGGAAAAGTGGGAAACAAAAAGGCCTAGTGGGTGGGAAAATGGGAAATACAAAAATTAAGTGGGAAATGAAACTTTAACACACAGAGAGCGTAAAATCTGTGCGTTTAAGGAAAGAAGAGCATATTTTATCCTCATTTCATGTAATCATTAGGTGATGCTTTTATTTGTATGGGTGTGCACGGATTAATATAAAGGTAATATATATACCTAAGCAATTATTATATTAATAGCTATTTTAAAATCAATTCTTTGGGATTCATGCTATACTTATAATTTTATTAGTACAATGATTGTAATATTAATACTGAATTAATACGTTTATAATAATTTGGTTTGTTACAGTTGACAAGATTATTGTTTTGCATTTCTGTTGTTTAAATTGTGGTAAATAGTACACAGCATTTTTGCCTTATCAATACCAAGTCTGTTACGGGTCTTAGATAAAATCTTGCTCATTGTAGATAGTTTCCTTTCTAGTCCAGCAGAACTTGAAGGAAGTCGAAACAAACTATCCAAAATATCCAAGAGCTCTTTCGGAATACTTGCGTTTCCTTGAGACACAGCAAGCCACCATTTTAAAGGGGGCATTATATTGCAAATTTCATCTTTAAGAAAAGACTCCGAAAACATTTCTGCATCTTTCAGACTTAATCCAGAGGCTACCACAACAAAATAATCTTGTTTATTGCAAAGCCATCTTCGTCCACGCTCTAACATTTCCTTTGTCAAATTTTTACCTTCAAAAACGTATAGATTAACTTTAACTTAATATCGTAACTGATATCCACAATTATTTAATTCTTACCTTTATACTTAGGATGAAACATATATGCAACAATAGCAAAATCCGTTATTCCAAGTCCTATATTCTTCTTAAAAACTTCCGATTCAGATTTTGCTCCTAAAGAGGTTTTGAGTTTCAGCCAGCAGTCTACAGCATCTGCTAAAGTAGATCTTTCGTGCTGCACCTAATTTAGGAAAACGAGTTTTATTAATTCAAAAACGTATTAATTTACAACGTTATTTTTAGAAAGCCATTAATTTGAGATAAAACATAAAAGACAAGACATTGTTATAGATTACCGAATCCAGTTTCTCAGCTATTGGAGTAAGTTGTTGGGTAACCGATAGAAGTTCATCATAAAGTTGGTTGCTTTTTATGATGGTTAATATTTCTGAATTCATTTGACATTCTTCCATTCGACTTATTTGTAAATACTTAGGTTGATTTGCCAAGAAAGATTCGAATGTGTCAATTTGACTATTCCAACGTGTATCCCCGGGATAATTGGCCGTAATCCTTTAATCTTTTTTAAGGCGGCAGAAGGGAAGTCATGATTGCGAAAGTAGTTTTGCACCCTAACTACTTCGTTTTTTAATATTTCTGGAGTCAATCCTTTTCCAACCAGATTCATAAGATGGGCGTTGCATCCATATACATATAAATCCGGTCGTTTTTCTTTTAACTTTCGTTGCATTAATCTCATTGTGGAGCAGTTGTCAGTTACACAACCAATAACAATTGCACCAAACTCTTCTTCTACGTTTTTAATAACAGTTTCTAGCAGTCCAAGGCAGAATTCAGCCGTTTTTTTGTTTGTATCTGAACTCATTGCGTCGTAAAAGTATGTATTTTCTCCTGTGTGAATGGTGTGGACAATAAGTTGATCATTGTGAAGTGCAGTCCAGCCGTCCTGAGCAATAGTTACTTTTTTTCCCGGCTAACTCCTTTTTGTGTGTCGTTTTCGTCTCATTGTAAATCGATTTTAGCAACTTGTTGCCAATCACTTCGTGTGAGGGGGGTTCATATCCAGGCTTCAGCTTACTTGCAAATAGTTTGAATTCATAGTTTTCGACTATGTTAAATGGCATGTTACAGGAAAATATAAACCGGGCAAGGGCGTTATCCATTTCTTCTTTTACTTTTGGTGATAAGAAAGTACCAAATGAAGCCTCCAGCTTTTGTTGTCTTAATTTTGGAATTTTCGGTGGAGGACCATTAAATAATGTTTCCGATTTCGAATTGTTCTCTTCTACAGACACATCTTGCAAAGATCGTCTTCGCTCATCTCTTAATCTTTTGTATGTTTCTTGTTCGTCACATTTTGACTTATGTAGACGCAAACGATCTGCCTTTGAACTGATTACCTTCTTACACACCAAACAAGTGGACGTCTTCTTATTGTTTACTTCAATAACTTCAAAAAAATTCCAAATATCAGTTTTGGCTTTGCCAACTTTTGGTGCCCGTTTTTTCTGCTTTCTCTTTCTGGTTATATATTCTTCTCTATCTTCTTCACTTTCTGGAGATTCACTTTCTGGAGGTTCACTTTCAGGAGATTCACTGGAAGCTGCATCATTGTAATCCGAGGCATCAATCAAATCGGAAGTTGGCACAGTTGGTGACGATTGCTCGATTTCAATGGCTTCATATCCTTCTAGTTCTGATTCTTCCACTATAATACTCACAGAATCCTCAGACAGCAGTTCCTGGCCTAATTATTTTCAAAATAAATAAACTTTATATTTCAGACTGGTAGCATGCAATGCAAACTTTGGTTCAGGTCACCGATTTTCCTGCACCATTACAAGAACATCAAGTGCTTGTAATGGAAGTACTTTAAATGATAAAGGTTCTACACAATACAATAAGGTTTTAATTCGAATTATGGTATTGCACCCACTTAATAGTATTTAAGGAAACTAATGTCAAAAGTTTGCATTACCATTAATTTAGTTACTTAGTTAAGTAGGTAAGCCTTTCATTTGCTTACTTGTTGTATTATCCAAAAAATTTTGAAGCTCGTCCCGATTTAGTAATTGTGTTCTTCTGAGGCTATCCATTTTCCACAAACAACATGCATAATTTTCGCCTTCGCTCAATTAAACTTTACACAAGTTAGTTAGTTTTGGTAATTAAAAATTAAAATCTATTGTGGCTCCATCAAATTATAGTTTTTTTCTTAATGGAAATATCATTATGAAAATATTTACTGTTTACCTTTGACTTACAATCACGTTCTTGATTTGTTAGACAACGATAAAAATATTACACAAAGGACAGAACACACAATAGCATAGTAGTCAGTAGTGTAGTCAGTGTAGTATCGTGTGATGA
This sequence comes from Tomocerus qinae, assembly GCA_020055645.1. Taxonomy (NCBI): domain Eukaryota; kingdom Metazoa; phylum Arthropoda; class Collembola; order Entomobryomorpha; family Tomoceridae; genus Tomocerus; species Tomocerus qinae. The sequence goes on from CM034546.1 coordinate 65,661,317, forward strand.
GGTCTGAGTGTCTAAAGTGAAATTTGTGTTGAAATGTAAATGCCGCGCAGAGTTCGTCATCCAATCATTATCATTTCCCACCTAGCTTTTTCATTTCCCAGAAATTTCCCATTTTCCCACTTTTTCCCACTTTTTCCCATTTCCCAGGTGTCCATCAAAAATGGGTGGGAAATGGGAATATACGAAACTATGACTGTAAGCAAATGCTGTTAAGTATACCAGCCTTTGGTATTCGGTATGGAGTTTTCCAAGCGGTAAAACTCAAACACACTTTGGATTGCTTTGATGCCAGTCTGAATATAGTAACATCCCTCCTAATTTCTTCTAAAAACCTGTAGAAGAAAAACATAATTTGTGCTATTTTTAGTTTACAGTTCAAGTTTTGCATTATATCTTAGAATATTTCATTATTTTGTCAACTTAATGTGTTTATTTATTATGTATTGCATTGTTGTATAAGATATAGCGAGGTTATGATATCCTGTTTTCTATGATAATTTTATCATATAAAATATAATATACATAATAATATTATATTACCTCAATGTCATGATCATGATAATTTTATCATTACACATTTTTGGACCTTTTATGAAAACAATCGCTCTGTTCTGGGAATTTAGGGGGTTAGAGGCTCTTCATCCTCTTCTAGATTAAAACACGTTTATGAAATGAAATGAATGCTACTATTTTTCCCGTTTTAATTAAATTAAATATGTAGGGCACCTTAAAGATTCATTCAAAGAAAGAACATTCAAATATTCATTCCATAGCTGCCAAGAGTATAACTTTCGGAAAACAATTTCCCATTTCAATAGTACAGTCGCATTTTACGAAGTGTTTAAAATTGCAGTGTCGAATTTACACTGCTTCTTCGTTCCAAAGAGAGTATTAACATCAAGGCTTTAAATGTCATGCTTCTACTTTGTGTGATGGCATACACAATATTTATAAATCTTTTGCCCAATTTTCTGACAACGACATTTGAAATTGCACATATTTTAAATCAGCTTAGTCTGAGCGGATACCCGGTTTTAAATGAAGGTTTAAATAAATTATAACAATATTGCAATAGTTTAGACTTTTAATGTTTAGGTTGGCAGAAACCAGGAATCCAAACCTTCGTTGATTGGGAAGTGCTATTATCGAAATGGCTAATCGGAACTCGGAAGGTACATCATTCCCATTTTACTGCTTGAGTATTTGGCGATTTATGTCATCGTGGGAAAACATGTCCTGGTGGGTGTTTTTAAAGATGTGGAGTAATACCATTTGGACAAATTTATTCCATCCATTTATTCCATAATTCTGCTGAGGTTCATACAGTGTTGGTTCGTAGGTGCCCCAGGGTAATTTTTATTAACCGTCCTTGGTGCTCTGACTTTCACATATTCAACAAGAACGTGTTTATATTTTCAAATGATAATGTAATCGTCAGAATTTAAATAGGTGTCATTGCAAAAATAATAGCAATTGTTGTTGATGATTAACTTGGATTGTTTCATGATGGTTAAGAAATAATTATAGTATATTATATTTGATTCCGATTAATGGATTAATCCCTTACCTTTAGGTTAGGTTAATTTTAGGTTAGGTTACCCTAAGGTCGACCATTAACTTATTTATAAGCAAATTATTTTATAATTAATTAATTATTTAATTGTTAGGTCAATTTAAGTTTACGTCGACGTATGACGTGTATATGGTATTATTGATTAAATAAGTGAGTAAGTATTTAAGTTTCATAATATTTAACCAAAATAATTATTGCTCCTCATTGGTCGACAGATAGCTTACTGAGTGAAATATTGAAATCGTTCATTTATTTCAGTTAGCTCATTAGTTAGTGTTTCTACGACTGAGGTAGTAAAAAACTGTTATAGACTGATTGTTGTAGTTAATTTAGTTAAGTATAATTAAATAGAAATAAGTTAAATGCATGAAACTGTATTTAGGATTACTGATTAGTGTACTGATTCATGATTAACTAAATTTGATTGATTTATATAGTAAATCATGAACATTTGATTAATTGAAATCATGATGATTAAATATGATTAGTAATATTGTACGATATTTGTGTATCGATTACTTAGTGTAATAGTGTTTAATGTTAAGTTTGTAATCATTTTTTATGAGTGAATAATTTAAGTGAATTGAATAATGGAGATAAATTGTTTATGTAAATAATCGATATGAGCAAAGAATATCCAATCACACAAAAAAAATTTTAATGCTTTAGCAGTCAACCGTTTAAACTAAGGAAAATCTATTATTTGGTATGTACATACACCATAATTGTACCACGAAATTTTTTCCTAAATACGCTGAAATATACAAAAACAGATAACAAAACTTTGGCATTTTAATTTACTTTATCAATATTTTATTTTTTAATGTTATGGAAATATTTCTAAACGTTTGTAACTCCAGTTAATACTAAAATTAAAATTCCTGTTTTATTTAATCTATCTTAAGTGCAGCCAAGTCATAAGGGTTCTCGCTTCTGACTTACTTTTTACTAGGTCTCCCTTGAGCATGCGGGCGTCGCTATTACAAATTCCTATTTCTCTCAGCTAAATTACAAATGATGTATGAAAAGCATAATGTCACAAATGTTTATTTTCACATGTGATCAGGAATTTTGTACACGTAGTTTCAGAGTATATAATTCAAGGAACATGTATTTTAACTGAGTTTCAAAGTTGTCATTAAGCTGCAATGCAAACTTTTGATAATCACATATCTACAGATAGGTAACTGAGAGTCGAATCCACACCTGCATAATACTTACGGTGCAAACTAAATACGCCATTTGTAAGGGATTATAGGCAATGAAATTGGTAGGATTAAATTAAGTCCAATGGAAATTCGGTTGTAGCATAATAATATGCCATTATTATCCCAGATAATAAAATTACGGTAGTAAAGCCAAGTGATATAAATTTAACTCAAAAAATATATTGTATGGTAAAAGTAAGTGCAAAATGGCTGTTTGAAGTTACATGTTAGGCAATTATGGTAAATTAACACAATTGTGCAAATTTTGCATAAATGTTTGAATACATAATTATCTGCAAGACAGAATTCAAAACCAAACACATTATGAACCCCAAAAATCAGAATAAGAAATGGAAAACTATCTGAATTTCAACTTAACTGTAGGTTTAATTTCGTTAATAGCTCAATTGGGGTCGAGTCGAATATAGTAATTTTTATTAAATTGTCGACGAATTTGTCGAATATATAGAGATATAAATGCAAAATAAATCTAAATGGATGCAAATATTGTACTGCTACTAATACCAACCTTGACATGCCAATTTTTTAAATTACTATTCTGCACAAGTTGGTGAAGCAACCAAACAATAATAATATAATTAACGAAAATTTTCTTACTTGTTTATTTAACAACAGCAATAATTATTGATGTTGGCTATACCATATCCACAGCCACAGATATTCTCATCGATGTACTTATTTTCTAACCAATATGCACATAATACAATTACTGAGTACAAGTGTGTCGTTGTTGTAAGTAACTGCCACATATGCTATAAGTTCACTTAACGTATAATTGAATGTTTAATTTAACAGGACGCTGTAAAAATTATAAGCTATCTGTATTGCAAACTAATAATAAATACTGAGTTTTTATAATATCACACCTCTTTATAGTTGCTTACAAGTCTTGAAAAAAAATAATTGGTAGTCCTTAATAATACAGAGATGATAGTCCTCATACAAAGTAATATGATAAAAATTATTAAGGGTATTTTTGTACTTAAATTAATTTAATATTACTATAATACGAATACGGTGCTGTCTTATTGCAATTTAAGACGTGCAGTTAACTACATGTAAATGTTATTATCTTAATTGTAATTATATTATGTTTGAACGGGGTACAATATCGCCAAACGAAAAATTGGATTTACGCTATTTCGTACACAAAACGAAAAGTGGAGATAGGCTAAATGGTACCCTAAAGAACGATTTGCTGGTATGGTAACAAAGGCCCTACACGCACACCCTTTCTTAAATATTTTTATGCTCGCTGGTACTGAAAAGCTAGTTTTAGTTACTACTACCTACAAAAACTACGCACCCCAAGTATAGGTATACACATACACATATACAACGTTCCTACTCGACGTCATAGAAAATCCTCTCGCATTTGTGACAAATATCTTTTAAAAAGCAAGGAGAAGATTTACCGTATAGATTGTAAGAAAACCAAGAAATGTCATAACAGTTGATCTTTGCATGTAACAGAAAGGGCCTATATTTATTCTCAGTGTTGGACTGCCAAGTACCCATCTTCTGGTGTAGGCATCTCCTGACAGGGGCCAGTTGTTTCTAAAATCCGTAGAAACAATATTTATATCTGAAGAATTGGTTATAAGTAAATAATGCATAATTAAAAGATAAATACTTGCGATGGGGAAAAATAAATACATCGAGATTTTTACAATTCCATACATTTTAACAGTGCAGAAATGGCATACTAAGCTAACTATAAATCCGCAACCAAGTCCAGCGGGGAGAATGATTTCAGTTTGTTCATTACCAATCTTTTCTAGAAATCTGAGGATGTCGTAGGCTTTTCTGACACGCATGCAAGTTTCTCGCGTCTGTTTTTTATTGTTTTTCCAACAGATTTCATAAGTTAGGTATCTGAGCCAGCACTCGATTGAATACACTGAAATTATAGAGACCATGTTTACAAATGTCAAAATGGATATTGAATATACCGCAACGTAAAATGCTGAACTGAAACAGAACAACTGAAAGTATATATTGGACTGGAGCAAAGTTAAGAAAAATTGTCCAATGATTGGAGTTTCATATAAGATACGCCAAGCGGGAGAATTCCTGCTCCATGTGACAAACGCAGCACCAAATAAACTTAGAATCAGCCCTACCGGGGTAAGAAGACAAATGATATTTCCCATCGTTGTGGCATTGTCGAAAACTTTAGGCTTTGTCTTTTCGTATTGAAACATTGCTGCAACAAATACAAGAAGTGCATATATATTCAAGCAATATTCAAGAAAATTATAATACTCAATGACTATTATTGTAATAGATTAAAAGATATTCAAAGAAAGATACATACCTTTTAAATACTTGTCGATGTCAAATATGAGTGTGGTAATTTTAGCAAATGCTGGGTTACTGATAAGAATTATATTACAAGCCAAAATAAAGGTTAATCCAAGCAGACATGAAATGTACATCAAAATTTGTTGAGGTTCAAAATTTGGAACAGGATAAAATAGCTGTACAATTAGTCGAATAGCCAAGTATAGACTTCCACATGAAATAGTGCAGACCCCCAAAGTAAATATTATCGACTGCAACTTCTCCTGTGTACTCGATAACACCTTTTTCTCTGAATCCCATTTAAACGGGAAAAACTTTAAAAAACTGACACATTTAAAAAAAATTGTGATGCCGAAATACATTCGCTGGGTTATCATTTTTGTTCCCTTTCCACTCACCTCTCTCTTTGGAAGTATGTATCGAATTCTTGCGAATTCTGGAACATACAAGCTAAGAGTTAGGCTCAATTTTACTAGGATATGTCTATTTGCTTTGTGTACTCACACCCCTGGGGATTAATGATTTCTCTGCTGGTGAGTAACGTATATACGAGCATGCTTAATGCTTGCCAATTTAAAACATTAAGCTAATAAAGTACAGGTATTTTCTACCAAAAAGTAATTTCTGGGAACAGGTTGCAAACAAAATTGGACGATAAAATTGTTCTTATATTCTTAAGTATAATCAATACGATCGATTTATGGTAACTGCTGCTCCATTGCTTCAGGGACAATGGACAAAAGAAAAATGCCTTTTTACGTTTTTCTTTTTATGTAAGCCAACCCTATTTTATCCATTCCAAATTTATTATTTCCTCGTAATAAATATCAAAATCAAAACGAAGAGTAATTAATTTGGTGTTGCATTGTAAAAAGAGCAAAACTTGACTCCATTTTAAAAAATTTACTCCCATTTATTCAATACATTCGCAAAAAAGGAAAAAGTCAAAAAAGGTCATTTTTCGTTTCCTGGAACTGTAGAGAGTCTTCTGAGAAAAGTTGGGGTCTACTGCTACTAACATAATGCATCCATTTGCATGGGCTATACTGTGTTTTATTTTGTAAAGCTATTTATTCTATTATAGTGCATGGCATGTATGTAACTTTTTTGGTATCGATCAGAAATTTTGTACCCGTAGTTTCAGAGTATATAATTCAAGGAACATGCATTGGGAGTTGAGCGTCATAAAATAATGTGTTAATTAAATAAGTGCAAAATTGCATAGTTAAATAAGTTTGTAAAACTGCCGACAACGTGTATATTGGAGTGAAGGTGACTTTTATTTTACAGCATTATTTTTCAAAGCTATATAATTATACTAACCTATATAATATTATGTACATATAGCATTTAGACACTTGCGAACATTATCTTAAAACTTTAATATTGGCATCTATACAAAGTTTAATTCGTATAACGCACTTTCTTTGATTTCTAAACTATAATCTACAACTGACAGTATTTTACCAATTTACGTGACACCGAATCATTGACCTCACTTGATTAATTATGGTAGGAAACTACTAAAACCTTTTGAGAGTTTAAACTTTTATGTTGTTGTCGTACATTTCGAAACAATGCATTATAAACATGACAATCTAATTTTGAAAGCAAATTCATAATGGAATGAAACAAAAGTTGTTTAATTTCCCAGAAAAATGCCAGAAAGATCATAATTATACAAGCAAAATAAATGGCAAAAATAGTAAAAATGTTTGAATTATAAAATGTCAAAGGGCATGGTTGGTCCCTATCGAAACAGTGTTGACATTTTGTGAAATTGAAGTGATTGAAGACATCCATCCATTTGGCATAGAGTCCAGATTGAGACAAAATAAAAGTTTTCCTTTTATGTATTCTTTAAGAAAAAGAAACGGGCTGTAGACTGACATTATAAAAGTAATAGTATTATAGTTTGGATTTCCAATGTACAGTTTTCGTTTTGGTTTAATCCCCTTTTCAATATCCCAATGAGAATCGTTTAGAAATCGATGAATTTGGCTTTGTCTATCCGCAAATACAGATCTGTTACATTGAGAAATCCATTGTTGAAAAGATAATTTCGGAGAAATCGGTGGGAGACGGAGTTGATTGTTCATTGTATTCAATTTCTGACCTAATTTTGGAAAAAGTGATAAGTCTGCATTGAGCCGAAAGTATTGTGTATTGGCTAATGACTGGGAATATTGCAAGGCTGACTTCACAATTTTGATAGGAACGTCTTGAAATGTCTGATTGTTCAAAATGGAAGTGATATATCTGCAATTAGTACCATCAACATTTTGTGTTTGATTCAAATATACATACAGTTGTACTCAGACAGTATCACTTTCTGATTATCAGTTGATATTAACCATGGTTCGTATGGAAACTCGCCCTTGAGTGAACTAACAACTGAAATATTATCCAATGATGCAATTTCCTCAAAAGATTCAATTTGTCGTGCAGCTCTTGGTTCAACTAAGTCCGTGATAACGATTCCAGTGTAGCCATTTGTCAGAATTATAAACATCAATAAAAATGGACCCAAAACTAATTTTAACCAAAAAAGTTTCTCAAGACTCTTAGGCAAATGGTAGCTATTATCTACAACGTAAGCAATACATAATAAAATAAATGGAAACGTTTTATTATGCTTGAAATATATTGTCAGTTGGAAGAATAGAGTGACAAAGAATATTGTGGACAGAATTGCAATCCAAGCAGAGAGATCAAATGGACGGATGTAGCCGTAGAACGACAGACTCTCATCTTCCAGAACCACGCAAGATATGTAGCCGTAACTATCTGAGTTGGTTGTAATTGTAATTGGACTATTTGTTGTTGCAATAATGCTGTCAATGTCTATAGAGTATTCGTACTTATATAAATTGGTATTTCACTATTATCGAATGTATCACATGCAAATGTTCCAATTTTTATACTTGGAAAATTATGAAAAACAATCGAAGATAAAATAAAGATTACGTCAATCTTGTTTCCTTTGAAAGCTGATAAAAAATTTTCATCAGGTAATAATGGTCCACAGTAATCTTGTATTTTTCCTGAGAAACGGTTGACACTTGAATATAATTTTTCTTTTGAGAAATTACTTTTCAATACAATATCTGCACGCATCTTCCTCAAAAGATTCCGATCAAGATTATTTTCTTTTGAATTATGTGCCGAAATCAAATTGTCCATAAATTCATTGGATTGCTCGATTATTTCGTTTTTCTTGCGTTGACAATTTCCGCAAATGAAAAATACTGCACTATCTTCTTTATATAGTGAATGCAAAAAATAATGTCCTTCTATCGATTTAAAATAATATTCCAAGTCTTTCAAAAATTTAGTCTGGTTTTTCAGGCTATCCAGAATTTCTTTTTGAACGAGAAAATATGCATTTGTGTAATCGTCGAAACTGAACTTTCGAGCATAGCATTTTGTTCCCAATGAAAGGTAAGGCTTTTGGAATGTATTGTATTCTGTGAAAGTGAAGTGAACTCCTACGTATTGAGTTATATATTTTGTCAACGCAAGATCAATTGAGTTACTTGAATTCAAATCCACAAAAAAATGCACGAAGCACGTGAAACGGTTATTCAGGTAAGGTGATTTTATATTTGATTTTATTTGGTAGCAGTCGAAGGATTTCATAACTTCTTTATAAATTTGTGACTCCATTTCCTGTGTTGGCAAACTTAGATATTTTAGGGCTAATTTCATTTTTATGGAATCAGCATTAGTGATAGAATACGGGGTTTTGATAAGCTTCAATTCTTCTAATATCTCAGTTGTTTTTGAGAAAAACATGTCGTAAAATATAACGTTAATGTAACAATCCTTCTTTAATGAAAACAAGTTTTCTAATTTTCCAGAACAAAAAATACGTTGTGGACTAAAAATAACAAAAAGAATTAGTTGTACGAGCCCCCGTCTAGTTGAAATAATCATTGTAGATGTTATTCCAGCATACGTAACCAACTATAATATTTATTTGTAGGATGTAGATATGAACGTCTTGGTTGTCTACTTTTGATAGACCTTATATATTATTATAAAAGATACTGTTCAGTAACGACCATGTTATAATAATATTCAGATTGTCGATATATCTCTGGTTAGAACAACAATGAGTAAGACATTGGGTATGCGAATGTGCTACTGAATAATTGTAAAAATCATTTATGTGCAAGTTAAACTTATATTATATAGAATATACTGGCTTTTGCTGTTTACCTTGTAAGCTCCATAATTTATTGACATTATCAGTCTGTAATTTATCTAAGTATTATATTATAGGACGGATTGTAAGACGAAAGCTTCTCTACAATTTATTAACATTATATCAGTCTGTAAAATCCGTATATAAACCATATTATGCCCATAGTTTAGGACGAACGGACGAATACTATTTATATTTGTTGACTTTGTCGACGGTTTGTGCTTTGGATGAAAGGAATATATTTATGCTACCGAAAGCAAGGTCAGGTTCTTAGTCACGCAATTCTTGCCATACTATGCTGGACAAAATAAAGTTTTCACTTTCATAAACGTTAACAATCACCAGAATGTTTCATGTCGAATCTTATTTTAAAGGTAGAAGATATTTGACTATTATAAAACTGGAAACATCTACCGTGGAATAAAAATTACAAGTTAGGCGACATCGTATGAAGCAAATAGACCTTCGCTTAGATCTAAATTATTTAAAAGTAATTAAAATCAATAACCGACGTTTGATTTGTTTGAATGTTGTGAAAGTTATTTTTTCCGTTTCTTATTACTTGTGGTGCTCTACTAATGAAACAAAAATTAACAAATGAATACCATTATTCAAATAATAATATAGATAAAAAAGTGCCGCATCTTTTTAAGGGAACGTTTTACACGAATACAAATGTTACATAGAGGATGATTATAGGTTATTATATCTATAGTTATAGTTAGTGGGATTAAATGACTGAATTTCGAAAGGTAGCAGATAGACATCCATTCCATCGCAATCTCAGTAAGAAAGAAACTCGGCGATACCAAGCATAATATTATACGTTCATATATAACAATAATTGTATCTACAATCATACGTAGAACAATATTTATCAACAGAATGCGCATATTATTTTACAGCTATATTATTCGCTTTAGTTTACCAAAATGCTGAGCTTAACTACGAGTATTTTACTCTCTGGATTGACTTTTAGAATGGGCACATTAGTGATTCACCTATATTATATTGGTACGAGACTGATATTTGCCTACCAGATCTCATGCGTTAATGTTCATACAAATGATATACCATCACGGCATATCGGTTGAGTTCAGAAAGGTTTGTTTTGACCGGGATCTCGTTTCAGCAGGTGCAGATGCTGAAACGAGATTTTGTTCAGTTTCAGCACCTGCTGAAAATAGACCTAATCTCCTTTCAGCACACTGCTGAAACGAGACAGAGAAAATTACAGCACCTGCTGACTTTAGACCATTCTCGTTTCAGCACCTATTTTTAAATGATTATAAAACATCCAGAGGCGGCTTTCCCAATGGGCAGACTGGGCAGTTGCCCAGGGCCTCGCGCTTTTGGGGCCTCGCGCCGGGCTTTGGCAAAGAAAGAATTTCAACTTGTCTGTGTTGATTTCACTTCAGAAATACTGGTTTTGCATTTTGGTTTAAGTTATACGTTTTGTTACAGCTTTATTATAGAACAATTTTTAGAATTCAAGGAAGAAAAGTATACCGAAAGTAGACATCGCGCAATCTAGTAAAAACATACTGGTGGCACGAAAGCAGCATCTCTCAGAATTATTATAGAATTACATTATGCATATCAATTCAAATATTTGTAGCATTTTGCGATACCAAAACTGCATAATTGCAGTAGATGTAGACAATTATGTTTCCATTAATAGTTTTTTTAATTTTAAAAGAAATAACGAAATTTTCAAAAAAATTAATAAAATATTCAAATTCTAAAATGCCGCATAGCGCCTACATACCGTAAATATCGATATAGTTCCGCCTACTGAAATAATTCCGCGTACGCGGAATTATTTTGATTTTACTTAGCTTTTTAGGCCGTTCTAGCAAATAATTCCGCGTATCGAAATAATTCCGCGTACCTTTACCTGCGTATTCATGTTAGTGTAGGTAAAAGGCAAATTTAATTATAAGATAAAATAAATACGTGCATAATAATATGTACTAAGGAATTAAGAACATTGACTTGAGTGAAAGGTTCTCAGAGTACAGCATGCATGATGGTAGTTTAGTTGCAGTCTGCATTCACTCTGAAATCGCAAACGCGGAGGAAGAACGAGTATTTTTGACTCCAAAAAGACCATATTCCTATGTGTCAAGAAAATTGGCTTTTAAGATCAGGGCTATTAAATTATGTGACGAAAGCTCGATGACTAAGGTCAGCAAACAGTTAAATGTTCATCGAAAAACTCTAAGTGAATGGAAACGGAAAAGGCTGGAGTTTGAAACTTTAGCTGAAGATGGTAACAGTTTATAATAATAAATTTATAATAAATTTATATAGTCTTTAGCAGAGTTTAAGGGTCTTATTTTGAATAAAGGACGTATTGAGGTGGAAACCCTTATCAAGCACGTATCCAGAGGGGGGCCGGGGGGCCCGGGCCCCCCCTAAATATCCAAAAAAAGGCAATTTTTTTGTCAAAAAAGGTTAAAAATCCAAAAAATTTATTTTGGTGGGCCCCCCCTAGGTCAAATTCCTGGATACGTGCCTGACCCTTATAGGCTGAAGTCCCACCTCAAAATCCAAGAAAAACGATATTTTTTCTCAAAATACCAAAAAAATTGATTATTTGCCATTTTTTGGCCAGTTTTGACTAATTTTTGTCAAAAATTGACAAAGTTTTTCGCGCTGCGCGCGAATATATGTAATTGAGATATAAGTGTTACATAATTATAGTCCCTTCCGAAACTCACTTCTGTACACGTACTTGTTTTTTTTTCAATAACATTCAAAAAACCATAAAAAATTTTCACGCTAATTATTCATATGCAAAATTCATTTAAAAACGGAAAAAATTCGTAGATTTGAATTAATATAATAATTTGCATATTTGTAAAGTAATATTATGGGGCCTCGCGCGAGCATTTTGGCCAGGGCCTCGCAAATCCTAGAGCCTCCACTGAAAACATCATACCTCACTGTTAATATATCATAAATGATTGCGAATCATAATTAATTACTATAAAAATTATAAATGCATCTTAATCACCATAAATGCATCTTAATCATAATCATCATAAATGCATCTTCATCATCATAAACGCATCTTCATCATCATATATATATTTTTATAACCTTGTCTGTCGAATATGCGATGGAACTTCCCAATAAGGACAGAAATTGTACAGCCATTTTTCTTCGTCGCAGTTATAAATATTATAATGTGTAATATGTCATACATATTGTAAGAAATGTTACAATTTAAACTAACTCGTTGTACAATATGAAAAATTTTTTATGGGTATGAAAATTTGACAAACAGTAAAAACAAATCTACGGTTATTAATCAAGAAACCGCCGTCTTGGAAATTGATAAAAATTATGACAAACTTATAAAATTACAGCCATTTTCATTCTTGTTTTTTTTGTATTTTATGTTATTATCATATAATTTACTGCCATAATACATTAGTAGATAATAAAAAATAGCTAGCCTAATATATAACATACTAAATTTTTAAAGCTAATTAATATTGTCTTTGTAAGATATTACTTCAAGTTATAGGAGATTACAGGACTTTAATTCGTTTAAGGTTTACGGTCCCCAATTCAGGGGAAGTTACATTGACTTTGAAATCCCATGTTAAATGTCTTTTGGAGAACTTGTAACTCCTCCGAGAATACTGGTCGTAGAATAACGAAATAGGTCTCTAAATTCGCATAAATGCCTGTTTGAGGTCTGGTACACGGCGAATCTTCATACTCATCTCTGGCGTCAAGATATTAAGGTTTTAATAATTAATAAATAATTTTGACATTTAAGATTATAATGATTTATAATCATTTATAATTCATAATAACCATTTATAATTCATTATAACCGTTTATAATTCATTATAACCGTTTATAATTCATTATAACCGTTTATAATTCATTATAACCGTTTATAATTCATTATAACCGTTTATAATTCATTATAACCGTTTATAATTCATTATAACCGTTTATAATTCATTATAACCGTTTATAATTCATTATAACCGTTTATAATTCATTATGACCGTTTATAATTCATTATAACCGTTTATAATTCATTATAACCGTTTATAATTCATTATAACCGTTTATAATGCACTATAATCATTTACAGTTCATTTTAATCATTAACAATTCATTGTAATCATTAACAATTCATTGTAATCATTTACAATTCATTATAATCAATTAGAATTTGATGATTAAGATGCATTTATAATTTTTATAGTAATTAATTATGATTCACAATCAATTATGATATATTAACAGTGAGGTATGATGTTTTATAATCATTTAAAAAAAGGTGCTGAAACGAGAATGGTCTAGTCTCGGCAGGTGCTGCAATTTTCTGTCTCGTTTCAGCAGGGTGCTGAAAGGAGATTATGTCTATTTTCAGCAGGTGCTGGAACTGAACAAAATCTCGTTTCAGCAGGTGTAGATGCTGAAACGAGATCCCGGTTTTGTTTTGTTATCTCATTTCAGTGAACATAGTAGTCTAAACACAAAAAACTTATCATGTCATAGTTCGATAACAAATGTCCACGTCGTCCTCATATAACAAACACAGAAAAATATTAACAACTTTCAGTACAGGCAAAATTACGTAAGTAAGGTGTGCTTGATATATGGTGATGTTAGTTGCAATTAACATTTAATACAAAAATGGCGGATGAAATAACAAATAATTTCATTTTCTTAACGAAAAATTTAACGGGCTTACAAGAAGTTTTAGTTCATTGTGTGCAAAATAAAATCATATCTACTGATGAATGCGAACGAATTGTAAGTTTTTCCTTTTTACGACTTCCATTCTGTTTCAATTTATATGAAATAAATTTTGGCATAATTTATTGACTTCTGCCTCTTATAACAGATAGCAGGTGAAACATCCTTGGACCGAAATGTGCGGTTTTTCAACGAGATGAATAAAAAAGACTGGAAAAATATAAAACCTTTAATTGTCACCATTTTAAGGGAAACGCTAAATGAACAGTGCGCCAATAAATTGGAAGGTGAAGAACCTCCACCGCATAAGAAGTCAAAAGAGTCAATGCTAATCCTACCAATACGAAAAGGAAAAAATATTTTTGACCCAAAATGGTGGCCAGAAGTAAAACGCCTTCCATTGGTATTTCTTGAAAGAAAAACGGAAAACATCAAATTAGTTGACATCCTAAAAGAAAATTTGACAAACAGTAAAAACAAATCTACGGTTATTAATCAAGAAACCGCAGTCTCGGGAATGGGAGGAGTAGGAAAGACGACGGTAGCAAAATGGTTTGCTGTTCAGTTCCAAGATTCTTACGATCATATTATTTGGATAGATTGTGGCGAGGAAAATCTTTCCACTTCTTTTACCGATTTGGCTAAAAAATTGAAGATTGATACAACTCTTAGATTAAACTCATTGGCGAGAGAATGTTTTTCTAAGTTGGAAGAAGCTAAATGTCTCTTCATTTTTGACAATGCTGAATGTTATCAAGGCCACCAGGGAATACGAGATGTTCTTCCAAAACACAATAATTTTCACACCATAATTACATCGAGGACAAAAATGTGGGGAAGTAGTTCAGGAGACGGGAAAATTAGAGAGCTTCACCTTACTGTCTTTCCACTAAACGAGAGCGTTGAATTTTTAATGAAAAATTTGGAAGGTCGAATGTATACAGAAGACAAACTAAAAGAACTGAGCGAACTACTTGGCAATCTTCCACTGGCTCTACAAATTTCTGTTACTACAATAAATACCAAAAAATTATCTATCAACGAATACATTGAAAGAATTAAGCAAACTGATAATATCATTAATGTAAAATTTGATGATTACGAAAAAACAATCAACAAAACGATGAAAATATCTCTTGACATCATAAAAAATCACGAAGAGGATCCCAAGCAAACAGCACATAAAATTTTACTTATATTCGGCTATATTAAACCCGATATGGTTGATATTAAGTTATTTCAAGCCATTGAAAACTTTCCAGAAATTGAAACAAAAGAAGCTATTGAATTACTTGAAAAATACTGCTTAGTAACAACAGAGGTTTTAGGACATTGCAGCGTTCATCGATTATTACAACAGGTAATTCGTCACAATACCAAAGAAGATTCGAAAATCACTTTAAAGAAGATTTTGAGTGTGAAAGGATTCCTTGACTATAAACTTCTTCCTTACTTGTACGCGGACGAAGAAACTCAAAGTCTGTTTCCCCAAGTTCGAGCACAGTTAATTGATCAAAGTAATTTAGAGAAGTTTCTGGAACACAGGAGATTCGGAGAGGCACTAGAGTTATCACGAATGATTAAAGACACCCTGAAAACTCCGATGGCTGAGTATAATTACGCATTGTGCCTGGAGAAGATGGACAAATTGGCTGAAGCTACTACCATTCTTAAAACGCTACTTAATGATCTAAGTATTGACGGACGAAATAACAAGTCAGAACACATTGAAGAGTATCTCTCATTCCGTGACCAGTTAAACTTGGCAATAGGAAAGGTAGGGCGTAACATCAGTGAAAATGGAGTTTGGAATCTGGCAGTACAAATTGGACGTGAATTAGTTAGTGGTTTGTTGTTCTTAGTTTATAACAAACTGGAATTGAAAGATGCAGCCAATGAAATTATTAATCAAGATTGCAAATTGCTAGCCATAAAGTCTCATCAGAATTTGGACAATGTGATCAAATATTTGAAAAGTCCTTCAATTGGCAATTACCAATTAGAAAATGGCGACAAATTCATCTTCCTCAAACTTGGAAACAATTATGGAAAGATAATTTCCCTCGAAAATTGCAGTCTTAGTGAAGATTTTCCAAATAATTTGAACCATTTGAGTTTAATGTCGAAATGCTAGATGGTGAAAGCCATCCTATCTTGTACTACGATGTAAGCAGAATCAATTCATACAGCTTGAAGAACCTAAAAATAAAATGCATCGATTCAACAGAATTTGCAATTAAAATGAATGACAATCTCCAGTCTTGCCAATCCATCACTTTAGAAAACTGTGTCATACTTCTCCAAACTGGGATAAAAATTTCTCCCACGGAAATGGATTTACGAAGAGTTTCCTTTCGACAAAGCGAAGAAAGAATTGAAAATGTTAGCCTTAACGATTTTATTGATTTTCAAAAAACAAACAAATTGACTCTATACGGCAGCAATATATCAGTGAAATTAGACGAGTCACTCAGCATAGCAGAAATTTTCCTCCATGACTGTAACGGTTTGAATTTGAAGAATTATAATTGTATTGTCAAACAGCTCTCTATTTATAATACAGTTATTTCTCACTTCGACAAGAATATCTCACTACGTGTTAACACTCTACTTCTGAAAAACTGTTCTATCCACCTGACGTCACTTTTCTTTCTATTACAGTGTGGAAATGAGATCGACATTGACAATGTTACTATTGAAATCCAAGAGGTTTGTACCGAAAGGAAGATCGGAATTTGCGCTACTGAAGTGAACTTGAGAAATATAAAACTTATTCAGGACTCTGTTGAAGTGACTGAAATCTTCCTTGACAAAATTCTGGATTTGACAACAATAAAAAAGCTTAGAGTATGGAATACAGAAAACAAGTCGATTACTTTTGACTTAAATCAACAATTTAGTATTGACTATTTATACCTACAAGAAGTCAAATTAGTAAATTGGGATGTTTCAACAAGTAGCGTCAAATCTCTGGCATTAACTTATGCTGACGTTCAAGACATTTCAAGTTCTAACTTTGCAATAACAGAGACTTTACATATTAACAATTCTGTGGTCGATGTCAATTCTCTTAACAAAATATCAGGGTTTGCCAAAACAGTAGTCCTCAATGCTACGTCAATTTCTTTGGATGTCAATGTTAATAGAAATAGTCAGCCACTGTCACCCGCATCTCCAAACATCAACGGTAACGTCAAGGAAATCCATCTCAATAACATTATGGTCTTTAAAGATGGAGTAGAAATTGAAAACCTTGTAACCAACGACTTTGTAAATGTCTCTCAACTAAGTAGTTTGACTATATGGACGAAATACCTTGGAAAACGGAGTCGAATTACTTTGAATATGGAAAACATTTTATTATCCCTCGAAAATCTGTCATTGGAGAATGTCACGGTACTTAATTGGGACAAAGCAAATGGGCATGTCAATAAAATGAGATTATTGGGCATTCCGTTTAAGACGAAAAGCAATTTAAAATTTGATTCCTTGGAGTTTGGAGGCTCTTCTATTGATATTTCATGTCTTCCAAGCAATATTCAACGAATTCAACTAGAGTGGAGTATAGCTGTAACTTGCAAAGACCAAGTCGCGTTTGGTGATTTAAATTGCGTCATCCTTCACCGTAATCATTCTATACTGAAGTATTTTTCTCATTGCCCTAATTTGACCAGCGTTGAGCTAATCTATTGCCATGATGATGACTTTCTTTTAAACTTACAATGGATTCCAAAAAGTACCAAAACGCTTAAACTAAACCAGGGAGTATACACCCCTTCTCCTCCTCCACTAACAATCACAAACGTTACAATTTGCAGATTTAAGTTGAAATCACTAATAATTGAGAATTTCCTTCTGCCTCAAATTGTATCTACTGCAAAAATACTGCAACCCGAAATGGTCATAATTCAACGCAATGTCGTGTTTTTTGGATGCGCCAAGTTGATAACAAAGACTGAGGTTGATCATGTTGTTACATTATACGAGTCTTACAAATCGATAGCTATTGGTCAATTTGAGTGGGAAAGTGATGAGCAGTTTCAAGGTTGTTCTCTATCCAAACTGGTAGATGAAAAGGGAGAATGTTACATTTTTGAAAACCGAAGAGGAAGAGTTTTACAGAAAAGCAAGTTCGACAAAATGAAAACACTCTAATTTCCAAATTCAAACTAACTATAACTGTCAATTAAATTCAATGTTTCTTCAGTTGATTACTCATCTCTATATGATTTCAGGTCTTCGAAATTGACCTTTTTTCAAGGGAAGTGACGTCGCCTCACATTTTCTTTGATTTTTGTCAAATATATTTCTATTTGTTACAGTTACAGTATAAAAGCGACAATTGTATAGTGGATAGTTATCGCCTGACCTAACCATTACTCGTTAAATCGAAATTGGTAATGTTTTGAGGAAATCATTAAAAGCTTAAAATTTTACAAATTCTTAAATACGTCTACTATTTTTACTCCACCCTATTACCAATGTAAAATATATCTAAACATTTACTAAAGTATGAAATATTGTCTTTCCTCGACGATCGGTGTAGCGAGTGCTGATCGAGGAGTATTCACTTATGGAATGTAAGGGCCACCGTTCATATCATTCGGGCAAATAAATAATAATAGTTTATGTTTGTCAGACAATCCTGACTCAAAGTTAAGAAAGTAATTCCACAGGTTGAAGACTTTATATTGTTTCATAAGGCCGGTTCATGAGCAGCGTTATAAACTCGGATCGGAAAATATACAATAAAACTAACAAATTTCATTACAAAAGAAGCACGACCAACGTATTAGAGCCATTAAGTGAACCTTTTCTCTCATTATAAGAAATTGTAACAAAAGAAGTTGAAGTGGAAATACGTAACGCTGAAGTTGTACTAAGTAAAGGTCTGGTATCTAATAAAGTTAATAATACAAAAGATACATAATAAAATGCATTAGAACATGAAGAAGAACACAGGGTTTTCGTTAATTGATACCCAAAAACCCGGGTTTCGTGCCTTGTAAAACAAACGTTTAACCTAATTTGAACTACGTCATGTCCACATCTATAAATAAATGATTTCGAGCCTTTGTCTCATAAACGACAAGTATTACAAACAGAAACCAAATTGCATGCAAAGCATCAATGCCGATTATTGAAAAGACACAGTTATGTAGGAATAATGCCGTCATGAATATTATGATTAAAATTTGGTATTATTAAAATAACAACGTATAGTAATCAATTTACGTTGTGATACTTATGCATCAATGCAGAAAATGAATTGACATTATTGTTGTTGCGAAACGGAAAAACCAATTATTCGTTGTGTACCTTAAAGGAAACCGCTAATTACTTTAAAGCTTACTAAAGAGCTGCAATTAATTAAACGATTACGAAAGTTCACAATTACCCCATATAATATAATGAAATGCTTTTGGAAACGAGCTACAACATATCGCCCTTTAAGGAACGAAAAAACCTATATCCATTTTTTGTTTGGTGCAGGAAAAAGCCAATACCCATTTTTTGTTTGGTGGCGGAAGGAAGAAGCCTATATCCATACGTTTGTTAGTGGAGTTAGGCTATTAGGATGGGTGGAAGGAGGTACTCAAAAGTTTTGCAGTCAGCACTTGCATTACACATTAGGTAGGGGGTTTTGTGTTACGTAATATATGCAGGTTTCCTAGGTTCTCCCTACCACACGTACATACATATAAATATATATAGACAGGTAAATTTATTGCTTAATCAAGTCTACGATTATAATATAGAGATACCAAACCGCAGAAAATGTATTCAATAAAGACTTAAGACTTAAGGCAAATTTGCAAATTATAGTTAGGCGGCCAATTTTTCTTATAACATTGAACTAAAATCGAATACTTCTTAGTAGACGTATGTCAAACAATCCTGACTGATATGTCATTGATATAGTTGTGATATGATCGTAGTGATATGTTGATAAACTAACCGTCCCTTATATGGATGGAAAAGACCTTAATCCTCTTTTCGTTTCGCAACTTTTTATACAATAAGTTGGATTAAGGTCCTTTTCACTGCTCAACAAAAAGTGATATTTTGTATCCTTAGGGGACGTATATGTATATACGTATATTGTCGAGGATTTTCTATAATGGTAGGAAACTATAGGTACCGGAAAATAAATAAATAATAGAACTAATAAATATCATGACAAGAAAGCACATCATGTATTAGAGCCATTTAGGTGGAAATTATTTCTCTCAAGTAAAATATAAAATACATTACGTTGTATAGTATCCACAGGCTAAAATAACATTGAAATAACATGCTATACCCATTCTCTCATTTTGAACAAATTGTAACAAAAGAAGTTGAAGTGGAAATACGTAGCACAGAAGTTATACTATCGAACAGCTCTGGTGTCTAAAGTTAATCATCACTATATGACATGAAAACCCCAGGGTTTTGGTTATTTGACACCCAAAGTCCCTGGTTTCATGCCCTGCAAAACAATCGTATAACCTACGTCATGTCCTCATCTATAAATGAGTCTCATTAAACACAAGTAACACAAACAGCAGCCCAATCGCATACAAAATATCAATGCCAATTATTGAAAATACATAATTATGCAGAAATAATACCGTCATAGATATAATTTGATGTTATTGAAATAATAACTTACGTTGTGATTGTGATAATTATCCATCAATGTAGAAAATGAATTGTTAACATTGTTGTTGAGAAATGGAAAAACCAATTATCCTTTGTGTACCAAATATAAACCGCTTATTACTTTAAAGTTTACTAAAGAGTTGCAATTAATTAAACGATTACGGAAGTTCACAATTAAACCATATAATATAATTAAATGCTTTCGAAAACGAGCTCATTCTTCTGAGAATGCTATGCCTTTAAGAATGTTTGGTATCCATGGTTGGCGATACGTAATGAGCTTATAGCCTATAAATACGTGGAGTTCAGCAGGACGTTAGTATTTATCAAAAACATTTGATAATATCTTTTACAAAGCAACTATTATTTAATATATAAATGTTAAATTCTGCAAGAGTCATTTTGCACTGAATAGTATGGAGACAATTACCGATAAAAAATGATTAAACTGGAATCTAGGGATTAGACATTAAATTAGTCAAAAAATGACTTCAATACTGTTTATTATTTTTTTTAGTGCATCATCTTCTGGATGGGAGTTAAAACATGTGGTGCAATTGGAAAGCAATTGCTACATTAACCTTCTTTTCCAGCAAAATCCTTTCAACAAATCTCGTGAAGAATTCTATAACAATGAATTACAAAATATCGACATCCCTTTTGCGTATACGAAATTACAAATTGTCAATGACAGAATACTCTCTTCCTGTACCCCCAATCACACACTTCTTGGTTCCAAACATATTAGATTCTATAACTGTATGCGAGGATTAGATATATGGAACGCTAATGTTTCTACTCCACGGGCAGCGAGCCGAATTGTTTGTGTAGTGCATTTTGTAGTCAATTTTAATCCAAGAATTTTCATGGATGTAATGTCAATTAATCACATTAGTGCAACATTTTACAAAGTGGATAAATATCCTTCCTGGCAAAGGTGGCAGAGTCGGTATAATTTTTGGGAGCATTCGTCTGTCTATTTGTTAGTCGAGAAAGAAATATTAGAAATGGCAAAGTCAAATATCAATTTCTTTTCTGACACGAAAAAAATAAAAAACGGAGATTGGAATGTTGTATATCGTCTATTCTGGTATAAACCCTGGCTAATGCTCTCTCTGTCAGATAAACATGATAAAAGTGTGTATTTATTATGTCCACAATATAATTATCATCAGAATTTACTAAAACACCAATTTGCTTACACAACAGTTAAATTGTGCCCACGAAACAAATGTTTTGGTCAACTGTTGAGACCACTTGCATTGAAAACTATGGTTAGGGAAAGTAACGTTGGAAAGGACTCTGCTCTACTAATACTTGATTATCATTATTTCAATGCAACAAATCAAATGTTTTACTGTGGACCACCTAAAAGAAATAAATATTTCACAAATACAGCTTTTGAAACCGAAAATGACATCTCGACAATCATTTCCTCCATCGTTCTCCAAAATTTTTTGAATTCTACTGTTGGAAGTAAAAGATATTGTTCTGAGAAGCGTGGAGATTGGTTTCAACAGCGTCAACTTTATTCAGAATTCAGTTTTCGACATATTGACACTTTTGTCTTCGTGAATGGTCCTAAGAATCCTTATCTCTCAGCCATTGTCACAATGGAAGACTCATATAACTTTATTTCCTGCGTTGTCCTTGAAGACGAAAGTCTTTCTTTTTATGGATACATTCGACCTTTTCAATTCCACGCGTGGCTAGGCATCATTATCTCAATTGGAGTAACAACTAGTTTTATGTACATTGTGACAATTTTCAAACAAACTAAAAATCTTCCATTTATGTTCATTTTCTATGCCTATTTACTAGAAATCAGTTACTCCCTACCACGCACGTATTTAGTAGGGGGGCGGGGGGGCGCAGCGCCCCCCCTAAATCTGAGAAAAAGAGAATTTTTTTCTCAAAAATTGCAAAAATATGTCTTATTTTTGGTATCATTTTTGCTTCCGCCCCCCCTTCAACAAATTTCTAGATACGTGCCTGCTCCCTACCATCACGGACTTATAAATCCATCTGGTTTAAATTGATAATCAGTCCCTTGCTTCTCATGTTTATAATATTGACAAACGCTTACAGAGGAATAATCACAACGGATTTAGTTGAGCCTCAGCCGGTGAAGCAAATTGAATCAATTGAACATTTGGCAAACTTACCTGATGTTACTGCCTTAAGTGAAATAATGGGTGCAAGCGAAGTGGACCCACTTAATGTTCCAGCTAATTATCAACTAGGCATACTTTGGCAATACATTCTTAACAAAACAAATGAACACTATAAACCAAACTGGAATTGGAAACGAGACCAGGACAACAAGAGTACATTAACCTCAGCTTATGAATTATAACAGGCATTCAGGAGATTTGTGGTATATTTTTAAATTAGTGCATTCATTTCAATACAATGAGATATCCACTGGTTTTTACAAAGGAAAGAAAACTTCTTCAAAACAGCTAGATTTGCAGGAAAAACTGGCGAGGACCATTCGATTTCCTCCTGGATATCCTTACATCAGCCCTTAAAAATGGATTTCGCGGTGCAATAACTCAGCCCTGATTCTTAGAAGTTCAATTCTACACCGACTACTTAATGACTCCCACTGGAATCCACAGAATGGCGGAGTTCAACCTATCAAAAGGTTATATAATGGAAAAGAAGAAAATTCATTTTTACCAACAAACATTTATACTTCTATTACGAGCAGCGAAATTCCTATGCTCTCTGAATTCTACAGGGAGAAATTGTTTGTGCTTAGCCACTCTGGGATTTTCAATATATGGTTGGCATATTTCAAATCGTATAATTACACGAAATGCCGAACATGTTGGGTGAGAAGTCCACCTCAGCCATTGTCTCATTACAATTCCAATATCGGCACAATCTTTGCAATTGGTGCTTGTACTCTAAACTCTAATGACATCATTGTTGATTTTCATTTTGGAAATTTTAAGTCATTTGAAAAGCAAAATATGGAAACTTATTACTAATGTTAAATCAATTACCAAAAATATTACAACAGGTATCATTAAGGCTCTTTATGTAATTCATCGCTTCACATTTGGAAGACCCATGACACTATTAAGATTTGTTGTTAGACATTCAAAATAACTGTGGAAGAATTATGTTTATTAGTTTAGGTATTTCGTATTGCTATTTATATTAGTAAGATCTTATGTTCAGGGCATGGAACAGGCAAAAAGGCACCTTTTAGCCTTTTTGGTTGCCTTTTTGCGCAGCAAAATCAGCAAAAAGGTTACCTTTTTACATTTTTGCTGTTAAATGTGGTAATGAGCAATTTCGACATGTTGGTAACCAAGGATGTGAACAAGAAATACGATTTTAAAAAACAGCAATTCTTAATTCTCTTCAGTTATTCGGTCATTCTTTAGACAATAAAACAATCGAAAATAAAACGAAGCTTACATTGTAAGCAATTTTAAAATACATATAAAGATTATTTTCCGCTATGAAGAAAGTTAATAGAGAAACGGGAACACAAGAGCCTATCGCTGTGCTAACCAGTAAACGGTCAAACATATATTTTGAGTGAGGTGATATATCTCATATATTATTGTTCACAATACGCAGATGTTCGACCTGACTCATTTTTTATTATACGGTCTGTCACAAATACATTATAGTTCATTTTAAATTGAGTAGTAATAGTAATAAATAGTATGAGCATGATAATCAAAAAAACTAACTAGCATCTGCAATTTATCTGAATATTTGAATGTGTAGGACGGGACAGTCTTCAGAAGTTAGCTCTACAAAAGTATCACAGGTGGCGGGCTACTCCAAAAAGGCAACCTTTTTCATGCCTTGCTTATGTTATATTATCTCTATATTATAAACACAGAAGGTGAAAAACTTACGTAATGCAAAACCCCCTCCCCCAAGTGTAACGCAAGTGCTGATGACTGTAATACTTTTATGTACCTCATCATTCTATCAACTGCACACGCAATATATGCGCGTTCATTAAAAGCAAAAAAGAAAAATGTACATGTCCACTACCTCTAAATCACCGAAATGGTTTCACAATATTATTACAACACCAAAACAATAATACAAATTTACATACGTCGATTATTGGTTACTGAATTGATGATGATTAACGAAAGGGGACATTTTGTAATGGCCGTAATTTGCGTATTAATTGGCGTTTCAAAACTTCTACTAATATTCTGCAATATCGAAAAACATTTGTTAGTTGAGTTGGTGTTAGCTTTAGCTTATACTGTCCCCTTGATTTCTTTGTGCCAGTGTGCCGTGTGCACACATTTTTGGATAATTAAATAACAGTATAGGTTAAAACGGAAATACCAATGATTTTTTTTACTTGTTTTTATTACTGTGGCTTGCTGAAAATTTCTTGAGTGCTTGGTTCGGCCCTTAGCTGTGTTCACTAGTTATGTGTATGTAACATCCAGATATATAATAAGAAACGTTCATTTATAACATATCGTCCCTTAAGGAACCAAATAGCCTATCTCCACTTTTCGTTTTGTGTACGAAATAGCCTACCCCCATTTTTCGTTGTGTGGACGAAATAGCCTATCTCCATTTTTCGTTTTGTGGACGAAATAGCCTATCTCCATAGCCCAGACACTCTCTACATACTGTAACGACTGATGTAAGGTTTAAGGCTATTTTTCGCGCAAATGCTCTTAACCTGGCTGCTGTGCTAAATGCTTAGTGGTTAAAGGCAACCCAACACGGAGAGCGTCACTATTGGGTTATCACTAAACCTCACACGAGTCCTTTTTACAATAAAGAATGAATGGCAAATAACTTCGTATAATAAATAGACAAAGAACACAATAGAAATACAATACAAATATATCTAAGAGCTTTGACCAATATCCAAACAACTTACATTAAGCAAACCCACAATACGATAAACTGCCAGATAACCGTTAAGAATTATAACCATACAATACGATACAAGCCCACGATAAATTAAGTAAAAGGTTAGAGAGATTCTCCCAAATAGTAAACCCAGGAAAGCTAAAGGGTGCGACGAGGACAAATACGAAAGACCGAATTCAGCCGCTTCGTATACTCTGCAAGGATCCGAATTCAGAAGCCAAGCAGGAACCCAACACGTGGACCCGAATTCAGAAACCACGTGTTCAGTCGAACACTGAACTCAGCGACACACTCTTTCTTCCAAGGAACCGAATTCGGAAGCCAAGGAAAAGTCACGACACTTACAACCAACAGTCTCAAGCCACATCAGCTGACTGCCAGAAGGAACACTAGACGGTAGTCACAGCAACATATCCCAGGAACCAAAGAAGTCCAAGATCCCAGATCGGAATTCCCAATCACTAGAATTACACTTAACCTATTTTAGCTGCAACTAGACCATTGCAGCCGTTTATTCACCAACGACCTTCAACTACTACGGTAATTAATTCCATTGATCCTTGACCTAGGATCAACACTAAACTATCCATCAGAATCAGGCCTTAAAGCTCTTTCTGATTTTGCATTCATAATGACCAAAATGTCATTGCAAATATCCTTTATTTAACTTTACCACTTAAAACTATGTTTATTTCAAGTAAGCTCAACCTCAGAGCTTACCAATTACATTGTACTTCAACGATTACACTTAAACCTATTTTCCCCCGGCCGTAACTCAGCCTTACAATCTATTCCCATAGCTTCATAGATATATAATAAGGTAACCTTCTAGATGCGACGTTACGCCACGTGACAGAAATTGCATATGGCCCCCAAATATGGACTTTTCGCGGGCAGAATAAATGTAATGGTCGTAGATGCGTAGAAATTATGTATTATTCTTTACAACAAGATTCTGCTTCTATTTTATTTACATTTCTATAACTTGTTCCAATTTCCAACAAAAGTCACAACAATTACACGCCACAAAAATGAGTTATTTTGTTATTTTGATTTCGTACAGAGTGAGGAATTTTATCCTGTGTTACAACTTTTGCGCTATAATGCATGCGAACATTACAATAAGTTTTGGATATTAGATGAATTAGTTGGATAATATGATTATCCAGTACGCTTAACTCGGTGATATGCTCATTTAGACAATTGAACAAATTTTTGTCCATTAGCAAGTATCCCTTGACTTCGTTTAAAATGATGGAATTGTTGAAGTTTTTACCAATAGTGTGGCGTCTGTATACTTTTTCAGTCATTGCACACACTTTGACAACATCAACGGAAGGCACCTTTAGTCCCCCGTTTTGTTTTATCTTAATTAATTGGTACTCATTCCTCATGATGTCCTCTTTTGTGTTACTTTCTAGAGCAAGACTGCATTTATCACATTTAATGCTAAGTTTTATCTTACGGACTACCCAACCCGCAATGTAAGCCACTATACATTCACTAAACATAGAAAGATTGCTTAAAGCTGCATTTAAAATATTACTAAAATTGATCTCATCGCATTCAGAAATACTGTCTGATTTGTTGATTAACATTTTTGGCTTAGTCTTCCTCAATAAAGTCATTTCAGTACTGTCTTGAATAACAGAGTTACCTGTAGAGGGGGGAATAATTTTTGTACACAATACTGCTTTTAAAGCTGATTCAAATTGCTTAACATTCGGGTTATTGTTAAAACCATGTCGTGCTCTTATCACGCTGAAAAATGTTTCTAAATGATCTTGACTAAATTTATACGTTAAAATGTATATCAGTCGCTTTGGAGTGCTAATTATGTAGTCGTTGTACATCCCTTCGAAACTTTTCATACATATAAGAAATCCCACTAACGGCGTTTTCTTTTGACTTCTTATTATTACCTCTCCTTTCGGCGTTTTCATTTCAAGAAAAATTTCTGTGGCTTTCTTAAAAAGTGGCTTCCAAAAGGCTTCAGTTTCCGCTTTTATTGGTGAACGGTAGTTTTTTGCCAGAGAGTTTTTTGAGTTAAGACAATCAAACAACCTTGAGAATCAACATTGATGTGTTTACAATACATTATAATTTTAAGACTATATAGGAATATTTAATAATTACATATTCACCATTATTACTTCTGTGGTGTTACCTGTCAATCAATTCCAAAAAGTCTGCAGTGTGTAAGCAATCTTCATCCGTGAATCCTGGTACTCCAAGTGTGTGGCACAGTCTTAGTGAATTTGCAGCTGAGCTACTGAATAGTTGGGCTGCTAAGCGTACTTTCATCTTTTGCTTTTCAAAATTTAAATGTCGTTGAGTAAGCTTATTTGCCGATCTTAACCCTTCCTCGTGTTGAAGCTTTTCTAATCTCTCAATGTATATCCAGTTCAATTTCTAAATATTCACAAAGGAAACTTCAAATGAAGAAATGTATCAATATAATTATTTACTGAAATCATATTCACCATACTAATTATCTAGTAATAAACATAAGTAACAAATACCTGCGAACCGAAATGTATGACACCAACTTTTTTCCATAAGTTTCGCAGCAGTTTTAACATATGGCATACATCAGGAATAACATATGTGTTTTCATTTCCACACGGATTTTTAAAAAATGGACGCAAATTTTCGGGAGATAAACTAGCTCCGAGTAATTTTGCGGAGCTTAGATTTGATGCCAATCCATCATAAGTGACAGCCATGCAATTGATATTGGCTTGATAAAGTAATTCGATTGACCGATTTATGATCTTAGCTAAAAACTTAGCAGGGCTTCCACAAGTTAAGAAGTAAGCATAGGGACTTTCCAGTAACCATTCACCGCTACCGCCATTACCACCAAACCATTCTTGGCTATTTGATTAGTCTCCGTTGGATAGTGGAATTCTCCATAATCCACATATCCATCAAATGATGTTCCGTTAGAAATTATTTGTTGCCGAATACTCATTTCATCAAGTGTTAGGTTGCAGAATAATTTGTAAGGTGTGTTTCTTGCTTTGTCTTTTAAACATTCCAAGCAATCTATTAGAAATCCTGGTTTGATCACCACATGTTCATTCCATCTTTGTATTTGTCGATAATATGGGAGAAAGTTATTTAAACGGTTTCTCACAAAATCATAGGCCCTTGAACTGTAATAGTGAAGTGTCATGGCAAATTGCCTTACTTGATCATCATATTTTCTTTTGCCCTTCATTCTAGATATAAAGATGGACATCAGAATGTTTTTTGATTTTAACAACTTTTGGAGTCTGCTGACAATAGACTTTCCATCGTTTTTTGTTGCAACTTTTGTTTTGAGACTAGATATCTTTCTCTGACTAACAAGGTTCTTCTGCTTAAGTTGACGAATTAGTATTTTCTGTTGTTCTATTTGCTTTTGTTCATCAGTCACGTCTGTCTGAGTAGATTTTGAAAATTGTCTTCTATTCTGGTGATAAGGTACATTGCTTTCACTTATTGTACCCTTAAACATAAATGGAACATAAATATTAGTTTTGTATCACAATGTTTAATTAAATTTTAAATAAGGTTAATTTTACACTTCTTCAATAAATCAAAAAATTGCATTACTGGAAAGGACGAGGTTGCTTGTTTTCCTACAATGATGCCTCCATGACTTACACAGACATTTGGATTGTTGACAATTGATACCTCATAATTTGCATATGAAAGGGTCTTTTTAATAATCACTGGAGCCTCAGCTGGGTTGTAAATGCTTGGATTGGTTAAAATGGTTTTTCTTTGAAACTTGGGATCCTTGAAATGTAGAGCGCAAACTTTTGCCCCTTTCTTAGGCATCCAGGTTGGTCCTCGATTAACGAATTTTATCCATTTCGGCAATCGGTTTTCATCGCCAAATGGGAAGCTGTATAAAAAATTGAAAAAACGTTAATAAGTAATTTAGAGAAATAAACTACTACGCTTTTTAAATGAACGGCAGAAGAAGGAAAGAAGTCTGACAATTCGCAAAATAAGTGTTCACTATTTTTTTATTTATGATAAAATTTAAAGCTAAAAAGTTTATTTGAACACCAGCAACTTACCTGTACAGTTTAACTCCTTTTCCACGGTTCTTGCATTGATATACTTCACACTGGCCAGGCATTTTAATTACACAAGTTTTTCGAAATTTTCACAAAATCATTTTAAGTCTGTTGTAAAACAACAAATTATACGACTACACTGAAATAAATCAAACTTCAACCAAAAGTATCCCTTTCCCGCTAAAAGTCCATATTTGGCGGCCATGTCAGCATCAAAATGCTAATGCATTGAATGAATGGTAAAGTCGAGTCTGTAGTTTCCTAAGTCTGTGCATAGCTTTATGGCTTAAACTTATGCCTAAAACCCAGATTCCCTATAATACATGGCGCAGCATTTAGGCTGCATGGCGTTTAGGCTATTTCGTCCACAAAACGAAAAATGGAGATAAGCTATTTCGTCCACAAAACGAAAAATGGAGTTAGGCTATTTCGTCCACAAAACGAAAAGTGGAGATAGGCTATTTGGTTCCTTAAGGGACGATATGTAACATCCGATCATAAAAATCGCAATTTAGCATCCTACAATGTACCGTAAGGTTTTTATTTATAGCCCCCGATTATGTCATTTTAAATTTTTTTGCTGTTAATAGTATACTAGATGAACATGTACTTAGTACTTAATAACTTACAAAAACAATTGAAAAGCAATTATTAGCAACACAATACAAACTATCCAATTAGTTAGAGACAGAGTATTTCATTGTTTCCATTTCCATTCTCTTAGAAGTTACACCGAATTAGTAATGCTCTGTTCTGTATTCTGTACTCTCCCACACTCCCGCCAAGTCTCGTCCGCGTCGGTTGAATTTGCTGTGCGTTGAAGGAAGTTGAGGTGGACGTGACTCGCTGGTCGCTTACTACTCTTGGAACTTTGAACTTAGCTGTTAGTGTCATTTTTATTTCGACTTAATAACGCCACTTTCAACTTGTCAGTTGTCAGTTGAATCCAGTTGCAAACGACGATGACAAATTCTAAAGGATATCGGCGGAGTACTCGGGATCTATTCGCAAGACCTTTCCGGCAGCATGGTGCCATTCCTATGAGTACCTACTTGAAGGTCTACAAAGTCGGTGACATTGTTGACGTTAAGGTAATTTCAAATTTTTGATTTTCAAATTGTAAACCAATAATACAAAACAACAAAATAAAAGTTGAGTTGACAAAAGGCTTTTTTTTATAACAAATGAAGTAATACTGACAGCTGAGGCTGAGGGTGAGGATCGGCAATGTTGATCAATTTTCTGATGATTTAACTCATCAGAAAACTTTTCACTTGTTAATTATATAATTGGTTTGATTTTTTGATTTTAGGGTCATGGAGCAGTTCAAAAAGGAATGCCGTATAAATATTATCATGGAAAGACTGGGAGAGTTTACAATGTAACCAAAAGAGCTCTCGGAGTTATTGTCAACAAAAGAATCCGTGGGAAAATTCTTCCGAAAAGGTAGTCGAACGTTAATTTTACTCGTGAACTCAGTTTTAATCAAGATAATATCATTAATAACTTCAAATGTTGAATATTGAATGTCTGATAGTCTGATCATCGATTCGATAATTGGTTGATAGTGTAAGAGTGTAGTAGTGCATTTATTTTAATCTCTCTACGTTTCCTTATCTTATTGGGTATCGGAAATTGAAATTAAATGTTTAACAGCAAATGGCAAAATTATTTGTTTTTTAATGGCTTTTGTCTTGTCTACTATAGAATCAATGTCAGGGTTGAGCATGTCAATCATTCGAAATGCCGTACCGATTTCTTAAATCGCGTCAAGGAAAATGAAAAATTAAAGCTCGATGCCAAAAAACAAGGAGTTCGAGTTGTTTGCAAAAGACAGGTGACTTGGAAATTATAATAGACTTTTATTTTGTATTACTAATAGAATTTATGAAAACAATGCCATTTTATTAAAATTAATTTAATTTACAGCCCACTCAACCTCGTCCAGCTCACATTGTCCGGACGAAAAACAATGAGCCTCAACTCCTGCAGCCTATCCCATATGAATTTGTTGCATAAGTTTTGTGTTCAGCATTCTTACTTTGAATGAAAATGAAGGAGCCCTGAAATAAAACATCGTAAGATGAAATTGTATTTTCATTTATTTATTCAAGTGGCGTCATAGTAACTCTAAGTCGGTAAATGTATCTACATTTATGTAATTTGAAAGGTTGTTTGCATTGCAATAAGTTCGAGTGATTGTACAGTTATTTTAACCAATTCAAAATTTCAAACCCCAACATTATTATTATTAGTTGAAATATTTTAATCCCCCACCAATATATTCATTAAATAAATATTTAATATAATATACCAATCGTTCCTTAAGGATGCAAAAGGCATCAATCCACTTTTCGTTTGGCAGTGGAAAGGGCCTCCCTCCATTTTTCGTTTGAAAGAGAAAAAGACCTTAATCCAACGTATGTATATCAATGGATTGAGGCCATTTTCACTGCCAAACAAAAAATGGAGGGAGGCTTTTTTCACTGCCAAACGAAAAGTTGATTGGGGTCTTTTGCATCCGTAAGGGACGATATAATCCTTTAAGGAACGAAAAAGACAAAATCCATTTTTTGTTTGGTAGACGAATAAGCCTATATATATCCATTTTTCGTTTAGTGCAGAAAATAGCCTAACTCCACTAACAATCGTATAGATATAGGCTTTTTTCGCCATCAAACAAAAAATGGATTTTGGCTTTTTCGTCCTTAAAGAACGATATATAATAAACAAAAATCCGCAATTGGGTGAGAGAGTGAATTCCATGTCATGCCTTACTATTAGTCTACTTCCATGAGTCAGAGTCACACCTAAAATAAAACACGATTAAACTAAATTTTATAATTGGCAGTTGGACATGAATATACTTTCACTTGATTATTGCGTGCGAAATAACTAACAATATTATATACCCAATCATCTACTAATTGTACATGCTTCCACATACAGGCTCTCTATATGCAACATTTAAATACGTCTGCTATTTCTACTCCATCATGTTACCAATGTAAAGTATATTTTATATACAAACGCTTACTGAAGCATTAACTATGATTAAATGTAAGACAATATAACTTGCGCGATACCTTAGTTATTGTATTATTTGCTTTATTAGGTATATTATTTGGTACAAATCACCTATAAATTTTAACGATTCTTACGACACGGCTTAAATTATTTTCTTTATAATAATATTAAATTATGATATATAGATTAGATTGATAATCTAGGTTCATCCACTTAACTAAATATACAAGACATACATGACATAAAGATATATATAAGGAACATTCCTAGTATACCGACGCTCAACGGAATAGACCGATATATAGCTCATTCGAAAGATCTCGTCGAGTACATCACGAATATGGTATTGGTTTTTGGGGGAAGCCCCCAAATAAGAAAGTTATGGTCGGTCAAAGTTGAAAATATGACTATTTCGATGCCTATTTTTTAAGAAAACGAAGAGTTACAAGTTCTTTAGGACATCGTTGTTTTGCTCTTCATGTTAAATTTACTTGTAACTATGGCAACGTAGCTAATGAGGTTATGTAGGTTTGGTTTTGTAAAATTTTAAATTGCATTTTAACTTCTATTTTGGGTTTCTTCATTGTTCTAACTTGAATTTTCGTCATTTTTGATTTGGTTAGTGGCACGCGGTCACAATTTGCATTTTTTAAACCTGACCTAATTAATTTTAATGGAAATTGAACGTGGGACGTGGTCACAATTTGCATTTTTTAAACCTAACCTAATTAAAATTGATGGAAATTGAACGTGGGACGTGGTCACAATTAGCATTTTTTTAAACCTAACCTAATTAATATTAATGGAAATTGAACATGGCACGTGGTCACAATTAGCATTTTTTAAAACCTAACCTAATTAGTATTAATGGAAATTGAACGTGGAACGTGGTCACAATTAGCTTTTTTTTAAAAACCTAACCTAATTAAAATTGATGGAAATGGAACGTGGGACGTGGTCACAATTAGCATTTTTTTTAAACCTAACCTAATTAATATTAATGGAAATTGAACATGGCACGTGGTCACAATTAGCATTTTTTAAAACCTAACCTAATTAATATTAATGGAAATTGAACGTGGGACGTGGTCACAATTAGCTTTTTTTTAAAAACCTAACCTAATTAAAATTGATGGAAATGGAACGTGGGACGTGGTCACAATTAGCATTTTTTTTAAACCTAACCTAATTAATATTAATGGAAATTGAACATGGCACGTGGTCACAATTAGCATTTTTTAAAACGTAACCTAATTAAAATTGATGAAAATTAAACATGGCACGTGGTCACAATTAGCATTTTTTAAACCTAATCTAACTAAAATTGATGGAAATCGAAGGTAGCATAATGAAAAAGCCTAATTTAAATTCGTCAAAATTTAGAATTTTACAAAACCAAACCTCCATGTTGTTATTAGCTACGTTGCCATAGTTACAAGTAAATTCAACATGAAGAGCATAACAACGATGTCCTAAAGACTTGTAACTCTTAGTTTTCTGAAAATATATGCATCGAAACAGTCATATTTTCAACTTTGACCGACCATAAACTAGGATTTAGCCATATATAATAAGCATATTACTATGTACTCACAAATATACATTTACTGTCAATATCAATTCAACCTTTATCTAGTCACATTCCTTTCATAAATTTACTACATCTTAGCATCACAGAAGTTGCATTTCAGAATTTGCAACTTTGCCACGTCAAAAAGGCGAATTCATGGACTCGTGTTCACTTCACAGTGAATTCACTCTTCAATCGATCACATGATGTTGTCTGTGAACCCTTATCTATTTTCTTGTCTTGCCATTTGAATTGAAATTTAGGTTAGATGGCCACCGAGGCCACCGTCGGTTTTTAAATTCCGAGAAAACAATAATGTTATCAATCCTTGGATATTAAAAATATAAAGTTAGAAGATCAATGCTCCACATGCATAGGGAAAAATAAGTGCATCAATTGGCATTTTAGCGATCCGTACTGAATCAGTCCAGAATAAAAATGAAAATATTATACTAGTAAAAGCTTCACCAAGCTAGCCCAGCTGAAAAATAAACTCAATTTGCATATTGTCATAGTCGCTTTACAAAGGGATGTTCAGGGATTGAACAGTAGTGTCGTCAGTCATGTATAATATAAGCCAGCACTTCCGCTGGTATTTCTACTAATCATGATTAGGGCATAGTGAGACACATTTTCTATAGTTTAAAGTTCAAATGTGACCTCGGCTTATTTTGAAGATTGTAGCAATTTTATTTATTGGAAATTTGGTTTGATTTTAGGAATGCAATGTACATAAAATAACTTTGTTAAATTGTTGGCTAATTTAAGTTTTATTGGTATAAATGATATAATATGGGGTAATACAAGTATTTACGTAGTTAGTTTTAGTTTAAATTAAATAATATTTAATGGGCCCATGCAAACCTCTCTTGGTTTTCTGGTCTCTATATTTTCAGGATTTATTTTTCTATTTTCTATATCTTCAGCTTGGTATTTTATGCCACCATTCATTTTCATTATTGACATGTAATATTACTAATTCGCCGTAACTGTGCGTGTGTGTGTGTGTTAGTGGGAGAGTACAACATATACTATTGATGAGTATAGATGTCCTACCGCTCAAGCCGCGAGGATTTACTTGCAATGACTCCCTGAACAGCTTTACTGTTCGGAGAAGCCACTCATTCGTCCTGCAGACATACAAAATGAAAGCAGAGACGACAAGGGCAACCCCGGTAACTCATCCACATGAATTAGAAACTTGCTCAGGTGTTTGAATCTCAACTCGCTCAAAGCTGGGCATTCAGCTGCATGGTGGACCGACGTCTCGACGCTTAGTGCGCACAGAGGGCATAGCGGAGACGAATGATTCCCCAATTGATTCTGATGCTTGGCCAAGGAGGAGAAACCAGTGATTAACTGAGTGAAGACCCTGAGCGTTCTTCTACCCAAACTTGTGAAGTATTTGCTTTTAATGTGTGAGGGTGATGGTAGGAATAATTTGGTGTTTTTACAGTCCGTACGCTTTTTCCAATTACGTATGTTAAGTTTGTTAAAATATTTATTGATAGCGGTTTTAGCACACTGTGAGGAATAAGGCAGTATTGGTTCAGGACCAAAAACAGCCATCTTTGTTGATTCTTTGGCCATAATGTCAACATCTTCATTTCCTATTATACCAGTGTGGCTAGGCACCCACTGCAGTGTGACAGTTGCTTTTTCAGAAAGCTTATGCAGAGCGCTAAAGCATTCAAGGATCAATGAAATGATCATGATCCGACACCCACCAACACGACAGCTGATCACAAGTAACTCAACACCCACCAACACTACAGTCGACTACATGGTACCCGACATCCACCAACACGACAGCCGACAGCTTATATGCCCTCACATAGAAAAAATGGGGCCAAGTGAGTCCTATTCCATCCAGTTACCTACCTTTAAAAAAGATTTATCGAATCCTATTCATTTGGAAGTTATTTTGACATCTCAAAGTCAAAGACAAAAATGTGAACACCAACAATGAATAGAGATCGACGAATCCTTTTTAAATTTAAAGCAATGATGTAGGACTAATGGTCTCAGATCCTTAGAGAATTTTCTAAAACAAGTACGCATAGTTTTCATAAAATCCTAATTTACATTTACCTTCTATCTCTATGACAATGTTTGATTGTCACTTACTTGCTGAAAGTCTTTTAAACACACACCATTTCCTTAATTGGTAACTGTTAGAAAATAATATTGTCCCAAGCTTCTGTACCCCGTTCCATTTGCTGATTTGTCAATTAAATTGCTTAAGTGGAAACTATCGATTAGTCCAGTTAAAACTCGAGAATCAAGTAATGTGTTTGCGTAATCGTGAAATTAAGTTTGTACTTCTTGTACAGGATATGGATGTAGGATTGCAAAAATGTAATTCAACTAATAAGTTCTTCTCGTAAATTAAATTGATAATGATAATAGTATCTTGCACTTGACATAGCTAAAATACCTTACAATATTGTCCATTACAATGTACGAAAAAAACCCACTCGGCCAATCTCACATAATTTATTGCTATTATACTAATGGTTATCAATGTACATTTCCTGGTGGTGATTAAAATGTATGCATATAAGAATATGACAATCAAAATATATATTGCCACAAATAACGTAGCCTGGTTTGAAATATAATAGAAAACACTTTTATAAAAGAGTTGGCTACTTACACAATTCAGTTATATACTTCGTAAATTGGTTAGTGCAATAGAAAGCAAGATGTCATTACAAAACATGAAACAGAAAATTAACCCGAATTTATCGAATTTCAGCAACAAAAAAATCGAATTGAAGCCACAGACTGACTCTGAAATTAGTGTAGACCTAATTGATTTGAAACAATTAAAACGTAGTCCATTTTACATTGCAATTGCTTTAAATTTCGGTTATTACATCCTTCTTGTTCCTTTCAAAGTCTGTGTTAGGGGTAACTCCTATGTCAAAATAACTAATCGCTTTCATCAGGTTATTAAATAAATTGCATACATTATTATTAAACAATATTACTAAAATAGTCATTCCAATTTGACCATAATATATTGTTCATAATTATATATCAAGTTTCAAGCTATTTATTTATTGTATTTAAAACATTTAGGAACTTAATTAATTTTCCCTGAATTATGGTGTTTTACAGGAATATGAATTCCAAATAAAGATGATGCTTTTTAAAAATTTCAATGAATTACTTGTAGGCATGTTGTGCTATTCTTCATCTGGGAATAGTTGTAATTAGCAGTCTTGGGATCCGAAGTGAATTCAAACAAAAGATCGTAGTTAAGCCGGACATTTTATTCTCTGCTGGATCCAGAGTATTGAGCTGTTCAAATTGCTGGATTTATTTTTATATGGTATGGTTTAACAGTCAAAAACTTTTACTTGTTCTGAATCATTCAAAACCTCAGGACACTAAGGGTGAGAGTTGTAAAGTAAGTTCATCTATTATGTTAATCGGGATTAATTGAATTGCTTAACAATAGTTAATTTTTAGAAAATAAACATAAAATTAATGATTCAGCGAGTCATTTTAATATGAGGATTATGAATTCATTTAATATTTTGTACAAACGTACAACTTCTACGTCTACCATCAATACAAGATGATACAAGTGACCAGGAATTATGTTACATTAATTCATATAAATTTTAAATTATATTCAAAATGAGTTTTATTATATTATCTGATCATATTTATTTCTTTGGTCTGCAGGTCAAATATGGATCCAATATTTTTGGTTCAATATTTTTGTTGTTCAGTATTTACACATACCTGTGGTATGATAACAATTCACTGTTCACAAATGATAATATCAATTTCGTAGAGGAGAACATCAGCAGATTATTCTACGAGCTTCATCTCCGTCCTTTCAATAACACAGTTTCTAAAGAAGAAGTAACCATCGGTTTACAAATTGCTGTCATCATTAGAATTTTTCTACGATGTGCTCAGTGGATTGCTGATGATTTTGTGTGCTGGTGTCTTTTAC
Source organism: Tomocerus qinae (assembly GCA_020055645.1). Lineage (NCBI taxonomy): Eukaryota > Metazoa > Arthropoda > Collembola > Entomobryomorpha > Tomoceridae > Tomocerus > Tomocerus qinae. The sequence continues at coordinate 65,699,530 of CM034546.1, forward strand.
ATTTTTGCTTCGGTACTTTTCGATGCTGTCAAGAACTTCATCGAAACATTAAATTATTTGGACAGTATAGTAAGAATCAGGACCATTTACAAATGCAGTTTGAGAAAGTAAATATTCACCTGCCCTTTTCTATTATACAATCGACTCATAGTACCACGCGAGATAATGACCTAGGAGATGTTATTGCATCAGATAGGCTGATAGAGCAAAACAATTAAAATTCAATTGTTTTCATTTTGGTACAAAATTATGGAATTTTGTGCCAAAGTAAATGTCAATGAACCAATTGTTTGCCCCTGACTATTAGCCTACCTCATCCCAGTCATCTCCTTGGTAATTATCTTGAGTACTACGTATATAATATTATACTTAGATGATATTATTGCATCAATGCGGTGCTGTAATTTTTTCAAGGAGTCTGGGAGGTCTCCCGCACCATGCTAATTTGGGTACCACAGGCGCCTGAAAATCGATATTTTTTTGGTCACGGATTAAATCCACCAAAAAGAAAGCTTAGGGCGCATGGCCACTTGGCCATACCCTTCAATCGTGTCCGGCGAGGTGGCCCCATGGAAACTGGCCCCCCGGACACCTGGCCCCATGGCAAGTGGCCCTATGGATAGCTGGCACCAAGTGGGAGGAGCTTCCGTGTATAGTCCGAGCTTATCGACGAGATCGTTAACTTCCCTCAATCCCATTCCCAATCTATGCACTGGCCCTCAGAAAGGGCCATCACGTCGTCCCATGCTAAGTCCGTCGGTTCCCATGCTAAGTCCGTCGGCCCATGCTAAGTCCGTCGATTCCCATGCTAAGTCCGTCGGTTCCCATGCTAAATTCGTCGTTCCATCGATTCCCATGCTAAGTCCGTCGATTCCCATGCTAAGTCCGTCGGTTCCCATGCTAAGTCCGTCGGTTCCCATGCTAAGTCCGTCGATTCCCATGCTAAGTCCGTCGGTTCCCATGCTAAGTCCGTCGGTTCCCATGCTAAATTCGTCGTTCCATCGATTCCCATGCTAAGTCCGTCGATTCCCATGCTAAGTCCGTCGGTTCCCATGCTAAGTCCGTCGGTTCCCATGCTAAGTCCGTCGATTCCCATGCTAAGTCCGTCGGTTCCCATGCTAAGTCCGTCGGTTCCCATGCTAAGTCCGTCGGTTCCCATGCTAAGTCCGTCGATTCCCATGCTAAGTCCGTCGGTTCCCATGCTAAGTCCGTCGGTTCCCATGCTAAGTCCGTCGGTTCCCATGCTAAGACCGTCGGCCCATGCTAAGTCCGTCGGTTCTCATGCTAAGTCCGTCGGTTCCCATGCTAAGTCCGTCGGTTCCCATGCTAAGTCCGTCGGTTCCCATGCTAAGTCCGTCGGTTCCCATGCTAAGTCCGTCGGTTCCCATGCTAAGTCCGTCGGTTCCCATGCTAAGTCCGTCGTCCCATGCTAAGTCCGTCGGTTCCCATGCTAAGTCCGTCGGCCCATGCTAAGTCCGTCGGTTCCCATGCTAAGTCCGTCGTCCCATGCTAAGTCCGTCGATTCCCATGCTAAGTCCGTCGGTTCCCATGCTAAGTCCGTCGGTTCCCATGCTAAGTCCGTCGGCCCATGCTAAGTCCGTCGGTTCCCATGCTAAGTCCGTCGGGTCCCTTGCTAAGTCCGTCGGTTCCCATGCTAAGTCTGTCGTCCCATCGATTCCCATGCTAAGTCCGTCGTCCCATGCTAAGTCCGTCGGTTCCCATGCTAAGTCCGTCGATTCCCATGCTAAGTTCGTCGTCCCATGCTAAGTCCGTCGATTCCCATGCTAAGTCCGTCGGCTCCCATGCTAAGTCCGTCGTCCCATGCTAAGTCCGTCGATTCCCATGCTAAGTCCGACGGACTTAGCATGGGACGACGTGATGGCCTTTCTGAGGGCCAGTACATAGATTGGGAATGGGATTGAGGGAAGTTAACGAGCTCGTCGATAAGCTCGGACTATACACGGAAGCTCCTCCCACTTGGTGCCAGCTATCCATAGGGCCACTTGCCATGGGGCCAGGTGTCCGGGGGGCCAGTTTCCCTGGGGCCACCTCGCCTAACACCCCCTTCAATTACATCCCCGCATCAAAGTTGCATGAACGAGTACAGATAGATATGACAAGCTACTTACTATTTAGTGCATTTATGGATTAATGCAGGGCTATGTTATAAGATGAAATTTCCTTTGAATTTGGAAGAAAACTTGAAAATTCTTCATGCTGTTTAAAATAAACTGAACGATTATTCAATTGCATCGTCTGACTAACCCTAAGCATTCCGTCACACAGAGTGTGGAACAGGACGAGTATTCTAAAATGTGACTAGCCATAACAATGTTTTAATTATAGGAATATTCAAAAAGAAACTGTCATTCTTTCGCCATTAAATTTTAATCAAAAGTGGGGCCTGTCATATTGTAGGACTAGTGATGAAATTGCTTGTTACAATGCCGAATGACGAATCCTCTTGGAGAAACATTTTGGAAAAATTAGGAGTTAATTTTTACGGGGCTGTCAAACAATATCTTGGAGCAGTAAAAAATAATTCTTTTAGACAGTTTTTCATCGGCAGTTTAAAATTTTTCAGGGCAGTAAAAAACGAACGGGATAGGCAGTAGAACCTAAACTATTTGCAGTAAGACTAAAATGGTATTTATTTAGTCAAAATGTAAATTTAAAAACGACCATCGTAAGCTATCCCACTTGAATGAAACGATTTTTTCGGTTTGTTATTCCAAACAAAAATACGGGATAACCTTTTCGGTTTTTAGTTTATATCAGTGTGGACTTGTTTTCCATTTGTGGCGAACTCTAAAAGTCTCTTGGTAGACATAAATACCCTAAAAACAGGTTATCTTTGTCATGAGTCCACGTGTAGTTCAGGGTGGGTGTAAAAACACCTAAAACGAAAACCCAAATTTACGTATGTAGATTATGCAATTGTCGATGTACATTATGCAACGATAAAAGGAGATAATGCAAAGACATAAGTAGAAAATGCAAAGACTTAAGTAGATATTTAAATACACAAGAAGTTCTTACAAAGATTGTTGATTATGATTAAATGGTCAGTTAAATTGATCGGTCAATAATATTGCGGGTCTATTCGTGTATGCGTTACTACTAAATAAACAGAACGAAATTTAAATGTCCAGCTATTTGCCACCGCTAACTTTGGAGAAATATGGTGTACGTTATGAATGGTCTGTGATTTCATTAGCCTTTGTCCCTGAATCTGACATTAGGACCACATTTTTAGATATGATTTCAAACATGCATTCTGTGCTAAGTTAGTCTCTGTCTACAATTTCAGTATTGGTTTCAAACAGAATTGGAAGTATAAAACAGCAGCATACATCCAACTCAAATAAGAAAAGAACACATAATAAGACAATCTTATGTACATTCCAATAAGTTCGTTACATTTAGCTAAATTCATTATCGGAATACACACAAACAATATTCTTACGAGTTTAAGCTATAATATTTACGTAGGCATGTACTTACAAGTAAAACTATTCTAAAAAATGTAAAATACAGTTTTGCATTACTGCCGGTTCAACTTCCTAATGTATTTGCTTTTACAGCCCCAAGAAATACCGCCTACTGCCAATTACAAACAAGCCCTAAAAAAATATCTACTGCCACAAGAAATTATATGACAGCCCTGTAAAAAGGTACCCAAAAAATTAGTAATTATGTATAAGTAGTCGCTCAATTGCCACACTGTTCCTTCAGTTGCACTGGATTGTGATTATTTTTATTATTTCATGTTTTTCTAGATTTACTACAATTATTCGAGTATAAAATCTTTCACCAACAAAATGAATGATGTGGTAGGACCAATATTCCTCGTTGTTTTTACGGGTTACATTTCTTTCACTGCAGAAAGAGTGATTAACATATTGGACGCAGAAGATTGGAATTTTCCTTTGCAAATGATAATTTATATATCCGCTTATGTAATTACACTTTTGTTTGCTGCAGAAGCAAACCATCAGGTAAATACGTTTTAAATGTTCATAATATTATGTTGTTTTTACATAGTATCTGTACAAATGTCCGTGAAGTTAACATTACTTATTCAGATTAGTCAGTAATGATCTACGTCGGAGTTGGGTTTTCGCCATCAAATTTTCGGGTTTAAACCTAGTCATAACCAGTGAACAAAAAATGTACTCCTTTTTCACAAAAAAGGTAAAAAGTACTACTTTTTCTAAAAAGCAGTCCTTTTTACCTTATTTACATCTAAAGAGGAACTAGTGGAAGTAAATGGGGCAAGTTGCTACATCACAAAAGGTAAAACGGCAAAAAAAGACTGCTTTAAAAAAAATAGTAGTCCTACCTGTTTTATGAAAAAGGCAAACCTTTTTTGTTCCCCTGGTTATAACCAGGCGAAAAGTGGCTGAAACTATACTTTATTTCAATTAGATAAACTATGCAATTAAAATTCTCAAAACCGTTTTTTTTTGATGTCGACTGCTTAAATACAGGACGTTGGACGTCGGTAAATATATCGGACGTCTGCTAGAAAGAAATTAGAAGTCGGCAAGAATATGACTCGGTTATAGCGTTTGGGTAAAAACAACTTTAAACTGTTCCAAATAATGGGAAAATGTGTTTTGTCACAATTGAGAGTTTCATCCACTTTAAGCCAGTTTTTGCAACTAGGTTTATGCCGCAGCCGGTTTCAGTCATGGCTATACCCGGTTATAACCAGGGTGGTTAAAACCAATGGCCAACCCTGATACGTATATGTTTTAGCAAAATTTTGGCAAACAAAACTTATTATATAAAGAGAAATTTTTCTGCTGACAGTCTCGACTATTTTATAATACATTGAAAATACAACATGTTAATTACTACAAACTACAAATATAGGGAAAATAATTTCTTTTCATATACTTATTTATAAATTTTGACTAACAATATATAAACGAAATAGATAGTGGAATAGGTACCAAGTGAAACTCATTTAATTTTATGGGTGGTTAATAAGCAAAACCTTCTACTTCATAAACGTAGTGTTGACCGATGTATGTATCTCCGTATCGTTTTGTAATTCAACGTTGTATTGCAATTGGTATCGCCAATTTAAAACTGGTATGAATGTGGCAATTTAATTGCTAATTTCTCAATCGGGAAATCAGTCAGGGCGACTAATGCCCTCCATTGGGTTTAAGGTTTTTTATATAATTGTAGGCATTCTACTAATACATATAATTCTTAGGCATATACTAATTGTTCTACTAAATAATCAACAGTCTATGAAATTATGGCCAATACGCAGTCGCTAGGAATTTTCTTATTTCAACGTTTTTCTAGCACACTTTATGAGCTAGGATTCAACTAGTATCTATAATATAATCCTAGACTTGAAAAAAATTACCAATCTATCTATGTTTGTCTGGTAGGAGAACTTAGGAAATCTACATATATTACGTAATGCAAAATCCTCTCCCCCATGTTTAACGCAAGTGTTGACTGTAACACATTTGAGTACCTCCTCCTCCCATAGACTGCACACCTAATATATGCATGTTCCTTTAAAAGCAAATGCGCATGCCCAATTAATGTTTTCAATAATGTACTCCAACGCATACCTTCATGTGCTAAATTTAGTACATGGAAGTATGCATTGGGGTACATTATTGAAACCATTAATTACTGTAAACAACCGAAATGAGTCGTTGTCGTTTCATATTATTGTAGCATCAAAATAATAGTAGTTTACATGAGATGGTTGAATGGTGGTGATTCGTGATTGAATGGAAATGATTAGCGAAAGGGGGCATTTCGTAATGATCGTAATGGGCCTTATTAAATAGTATTTCAAAACTTCTATTCCAAATTGGTTCTGTTATATCGACAAACTAATTTAACATTTTTTTTAGTAGAGCTGGGTTTACTTTTTTACTACCCTCTTGATTCCTTTGGTAGTTGGCACATCTATTTGTAGAAGTAAATAACAGTACTGGGTAACTAAATATTTATTCGTAAGTTGTACTCATACAACGTGTACGTTTTTCCAAAATCCCAGGGAGAATCTTATTTTTCTGATTTAAAAAGGGAGCTTTTTGGTGACTGTGGGATTTTTTTCAAAAACGGAGCCTTTCATTGTTCCCTCCTGTATTCGGTGCTACGATCTACAGTTATTATTTTGGGACGTAAGGGATCTTTTCAAAATTGTTTTTATGACTGTGTTGGGTGACCTGCTGAGTTTCTCTTGAGTGCTAGGCTTGCCCCCTTAGCTGGGTTCACTAGTAATATATTATTGTTATTGTTACCACGTACCACATTCACTTATTTTTATTTACATTGCATATTGCATTGCTTATCTATACGTAGTTATCAAATGAAATTATAAATAGCATAATTTAGAAATTTTTCACAGGCAAATCATTTCAAATCGTGGCTTTTAAATCCAAAAATTAAAGAAAACTCGATTTCAACCAGAGACATACTTCTAGAATATTTAAATGCAGTTAACGACCCAATTGGAATCAAAGCCACACGCTTCTTCACTATTTCTTATGGATTTTTGGGAACGGTACAAGTCAATTAATTTTTTTCGTAAAAGTGACCCCTGAAAAGTTTGGTAATTTATATTGTGTAATATTTTGTTATTTTGCGAAAGGCTTTAAGTGTACTATTGAGTTACTCCATCATCATAATCCAGCTTCAACAAGGAAAGAGTGGATGAAAATTGCTTAGGTTCTAAAACAATAGTAAATACGGAGCAAAATGCTATAATATATTAAATTGACTTATTATATAGATTGAAATTAATTAATTAAGGAAAACATTAATATGTATTTAATAAATGAATTTCAATGAGTGCATTTTTACTCAAAACGATTGGGCAAAGTTGTAATATCTATTAAGACCATTGTATACTAAAATAACAATAAACTAATAGCAAATAAAGTCTTTGGAGTACTAATGTAATATCGTCTGCCTAATATTACAACGTAACAAGCCATTTCATCATGACTGTTACAAAGTAACAAACCATTTTATCATGGCTGAGACAAAGTAACAAACCATTTTATCATGGCTGCGACAATGTAACAAACCTAACTCCTGATACATTGGTTTGTTATTTTGTCGCGGTCATGATAAAATGGTTTGTTACTTTGTCTCAGCCATGATAAAATGGTTTGTTACTTTGTAGCAGTCATGATGAAATGGCTTGTTACGTTGTAATATTAGGCAGACGATATGATATTTCAACATGGTTCCTTCTTTCCTAATCAGAGAGCAAAAAAAGTACTAAGTTTTTACAAAAAAGCAAAAAAGTACTACTTTTTTTAAAAACAATACTTTTTGTCTTTTTTACCTTTTTTGATTTTATTAATATTACATATAAAGTGGAAGTAAATGGGCAAACTGGTACATAAAAAATTAAAACGGCAAAAAACTGCTTTTAAAAAACCTTACTCATACCTTTATTTTATTATAAAGAACGCAAAAATTCATTTTTATTTCCCTATTCTTAGTCAAGGTATCGAAAAACCAGGTTTTTTTTGGTTTTATGGGTTTTTTGGGGTTAAGGGTTTTTTATATAACTACAGGCATAAATTACAAGCCTATACTATACCATATATGAAAACTACAGCGGACAATAACAATAGCCGTGTAATCCTGCAAATACTATTATTTAAGTCTATGGAAACAAAAATTAAGGTATAAAAATTAAATTTTAACATGTAACACATCAAACAGCAGCGCAGAAGTATTTTATGAAATTGACCTTATAATAAATGGACTTTATGAAATTATTCCTTAGTTAATGTGGAGCTTTAATTGTGAAGCAGTACAGCAATGAATATATAAGTGATTAATTAAAATTGAGCATAATTATGCGTACAACAATCTCTATGTTATAACCACAGACTTGTAAAAACATTTAACCTTTGTATGTTTCTACCTAAATGTGGTAGGTGAAGCCAAAATGCGCAACGGTTATGTGAAGCATATTGCATAAAACAATTAACTTCACTCTAGGATATATTAGAATGTTTCGAAATGAAACCAAATGTAGACGAATCTTTTGAAATTGAATAACAGTTATGGTGGTCCGGTAAGTTATAGAGTTAAAGGCATTGTTTTTTAATTTAAAGGCTCATTAATTGCCAGCCATTGTAAATACGAATTCTGCAATAGATAATTCAGACTTAACCCTAGACATGTCCCAAATGGGATTTTTCTGACTTTGCTGTGCTCTAGCTTTGAGCAGGTATGCCGCATAACCTCGTGGATTTTTGTATGTGTCACAAATGCGTTTCTCTGCTTATGTTTTTAAATTCAAGTAATTTTGACCATGCATGTCATTTCGAAACATTGTGCATTGAGGCCGCGGAAATCAATCCCAAATGGGACTAATAACTAATAATAATATTATTATTTGTTCATTATTATTGTAACTTGTATATTATAATTGTATTTTATGATCTAATCTCTACTCCACGCCCGAGTGCATGGAATTGAATTTTAGGATGAATAATGTCTAATTTCTCGTCATTGTCTTAAATCATAAAGAAATGAAACTTTGCTCACTAACAAATAAATATTTAATTGATTTAGTGTATATCAATGTTAAATTGTACCTAAGAATGAGTTAGCTACAATAGGAATTAACATGGACAATTGAAACAATTCAATTATACAATAATTTGGAGTTAAGGGTAGTTCCTAACAATGTATTATTGTATCACCTTACAGGTTTTATAAATATATTCGGGGCTAATTATATAACATTACAAAGTAAAAGAGCTTTTGTTCAGCCCATATTATTTTCATGAAGTATTACCTAGCTACACCTTTTTATGTGTTTATTGACTTTCTTTCTAACGATGTCTCGTCTATTCATAATCTACTTGCTCTTATTTTTTGCTAACATGCACAAATAATTTCCCTTTTCCAACGCTACCTTATGTTTTTAATTTGAACTTGTATACTCGTCTACTCAGTCATATGAAAAACTTCCAAAAGGAACGGCTAGAGCATATTTAATGCCCACATACGATAATTGGATTTAGGAAATATGTTCTTGTGACTCAGTATAGTCATAAAGTCTATATTACATTTGCAGGGCTGCGATAAAATGTCAGGGTATTGAATCGACTTGTACTACTTAGTATTATTCAATTGGATATTATAGTGATGTTCTCTAGCTCCATGGCAAAGCATGGCATTTCAACGTGGAAATTACAGCTATTGTACGAAGTTCGTCCATTAGCATATTACTAGGAAATTACCGATGCGCCAATGTATTTACATTTAAGAATTTTAATAGGATTTAATGTGATTTGTCATTTTGGAATTTGAATATTCTCTAAATCTGTAACAATTAACTAAAGTTTCGAACATTAAAATTTTGTAGAAAATAAATATATACCCAATATTGTAACTCTTGGTATATAGTAAATAGTGACTCTTGGTATAGTATAAACGGTAATAACAAAAAGGGCTTTAGGAATATAGAATCATCGATGCATTTGTTATAAGAGTTAGATTGACTACTTAGTTTTTCTCGATATAAAATTGGCAATGTATTAGAGCTCCAATATCAGAATGGTTGCCAGTAGGCACTTGTAAGGGGAGAATGAGCACTCGTAGTGTTGAGTCCCATCTCCTCTCCATTACCGACTTGCCTGAGCAGCTTCAGCATGCTCACCGGTTTCGGGCATGGTCAAGTGGGTCAATCCCGGAGTGTAGAGAGTAGTCTGGCACTCCTGTGCCAGACTGATGCTCGGGTTGTGCTCTATGTATGATTGTATGAATGAGATGTGTGAATGATAATGAGTGAAAGAGCACAAAGTAAATTACGGAGCGAATGTTTATTTGACCAGAACTTTGTCTCCTGGTCAGATTCGGAATGGATGCAATTGACAAATGTCTTTGTGTATATAAGATTGTGTGTGTGTGTTGTATGGGTGGAAATAGGTAAGTACATAGGTAAGATATAGGTTAAGGTGTAAATAGGTATTAGGAATTAGATAGGTAGGGAGATGAGGATGGCGACATGCAGATCGCCGAAGATAAAGAATGGTGATAATCTGCAGAGACATGAGCATGCATGCCTCCTGCACACTATACCGTGTTTCACCCAAACTAATCAAAGCTTACCTATTATAGTTATCTCTCCTTCTAAAATAATGTGACGGAGTAGGCACTTTACATATTATATTATATATCGATTATGCTCAGGGTTGTATATTGTCCAGGCGAAATGAAAACTCTCTGGGACGAAATTAGTTTTATCCGTGGACGAAATTAATTTTGTCTTTTTTGTCTTGGAAAAAACTAATTTTATCAAGGAAAAAATTGATTGTGTCCATTTTTAACCAACCATTATTTGAATTTCTTCCGCCGCAACCTTGAATTCTGGGCAATGACATCTAATTTACTATAACCACGTATATGGCCTGCAACCTGCTCATGAAAATGACTTTGGGAGTAGAATTATATTCGAAGAAATTTATACACGACAATAGATATCTCAAATGAAAATCTCAAATTAAAGTAATATTGTGAATGTTAATTATTTATTTATTATTTTCATTATCTGAAGTAATGCGACGCTGACACACTAACACTCAAGCATTATTTGACAGTGATTAGGATTTTATATTCTAGTCTTGTTTAAATCATGAAATATATAGATGTGCCATTTATATATATGTGCTTAGTTTATTTACATGCTACATACATTTAGTACATACTTAACAGTAATTATTTTAATACATACTATCATTGTGTTGCAGAATTTATTCAGAATTTGCAGAGAATGTGTATTTGTTAATTGTATAATATTTGAGACAGTTGTTTTTGCCAACATTTTAATTTGTGTTACGTTATTCAGAATTATATTTATCGTTGAGTGAATTGCCCAATTAAGTACAATTACCCAATACAATGAAAGTTAGAAAATGTCCCCCATTTCAACTGTTGACATACTGAGCAGTTTCATTGTACCCCTGCTAATGCTCAGAACAAATTGTGGGACGCTTTGAATAGTTACAGGGTCGTCTAATCCTATTTTAAAATGAAATCTCTTGCATGCCAATTGGAATTTTTTGATGTATATGGTATCTGCAGAATTCTGAAACGTCTCCTGTTTCAAACCATCGATGCAGCTATTGTACGATTCCGATATTTTATTTACTATTATTAGCATTATAACCCAGAGGAAAAAGCCACTAACCCAAAGGAACCCTCCGAGTACTAATATGACTGGGGGAAGTAAGTTGTGGTGTTGGATCAATAGAACAGGAATAAGGATTAGTGTTCTGGTAAACAAGGATTGAACTGGTGCCAAAGCGAAGCCAAACAATTCTTGGAAATACTGTAAGTAGTATTTCATCTTTATACATCTTTTAACTATGACAACCGGAGATCTGTGAGCCTTCTGTTCACCTTCAAGTCTTCTGGCTTCAGATCTGAAATTCAGAAGTCAATTAATGTTTCCAAAAAAAATATTGTATTATTTGATACATCAATAAAAAATTACTTGGTTGCTACGGCAACTTGGTAACCAATTAGTAGCAGAGTCACGTGAATTACGTGTAGGGTGTTAACACCAGCCATCATCCACCAGCATGCGACTGCAGCGAAAATTAGAAGTGAAAAATGCTGAAACTTTTCAGGGAGATCTGAATAGAAGAACACGGGTTCGGTTCGCAGAATCATGATTGCAATTGGCAATAAAATGGAAACAATGAATGGAATGATGTAAACGCATCTCAGTATGGTTTCCAGGAACCTGTTGACAGCCTTGCTTTGCTTGTCGATTACACAGTGCTCTAGAAAAGGAAAAAAATAAGGTAGGTACACAGAAGATCCAAATTTATGTGAATTTTATTACTATTTCTTATTTATATTTTAAATGTATATAATACTACTACCTTCAAATAGCATCATATCATGTAGAACATTTGTTATTATCACGGCTCCATGTTCCCCGTATATAATGTACGCGGCTTGCAGAAGGAACTCCGTGAATGTCAAAACAGTACCTAATATGGAGATGATGTATGACAACGACATGTTTCCTTCGATTGAAAATCGAGCGAATTGACCTGCGAAATATACAGATATTAGGAACCACCCAAATGTGCTAATACAGAGAAGATACGCAGGCAATTCCTTTTTTGTAATCTTTATGGAATAATCATCCCTGCACCACTCGTAAGGAGATATTCCCAACAAATTCCCTAATCTGAATATACGCTCCACTTCATCAAAAACTCCTTGAGGAATTGAGTGAATTATCTTCTTCTCTCTTTTGCCAGTTTCTAGTGGTACCACAGTACAATTTATGTGTCTGTGTCCTTCCATGTCTAAATCTAGTGTAAATAAGTTTTACCTCTACATACCACTTCATATCTTAAATTTAAATTGAGCAGGCAGACAGACTCCACTTTTCTTATGCAATATAAATATCATCGTCTATATTTTATTGCTTCACAAAATTACATTTGTGAATACCTATAAGGTCATGTAACTCAATTATTTTTATCGACTTGATGACGCTGAACAAGGGAAAACTGTTGTTGTATAATATAAAAGTTTATATTATAATATTATAATACAACCTTCTTATCATATAATATACATTTCATAATACGTACGTCCTTATAATGTTTAGACATTTCTTAAGCTTTATATTTGAAGGTATGCCTCTGTCGTATACAAATGCAGCCCAAATTAAATTAAAAGCATTTTTCTTTAGCTCCGTTGGGAAAATCTTTATACGTTCCATGGAAATGGAACCAGTATTGTACTAAATATTATGATGAAATTATGTATTTCTAGTCTATCAACTATTATGTCGTATTCCAATGAAAAACAATTGTATACTTCGCCTGTATAATATTTATCAACATTGCGGATCGTAAGGAATCAGGACAGGGAAATGTTTTTGTCAACTTTCTTCTAAATGCTTAAAATTATTAATACACACATACTCTAAAATATTCATTCTCCTCGTTCTTACCTGTATGGTCTAATCTAAACTTCCTATAGTTATTTTATACCTCTTTTAACTATATATTATAGGTTATCCGTAGCGAATGTTTCTCGAATTGGCATTTGTTATTTTCACTTTGGACCCAAATCTTGCGGTTGTGGATATATTCACATGTCGGTTCTACAGATGCCTTTATGTAGTGACTGAAGACACAAAATCGTAAGATTTGTGTACACAGTAAAATCAGTAATTTCCTATTCGTGTAACATCTGTTAGGGATAACCTGGGTAGAAGGGGCGCAAAATAAATATACTATCCTTGTATATGGTCATATTATAAGTTTTTCTTGTTTTTAAGGACTTGGCGGAGCCAAGAGGCTGACATTGACAACATATCAATACAAATTCCAATTATAATCCAATGTTTTCATTTGTGTAATATACTCTCTATTGGCCTCTCAGCTACTTAAAAAAGCTTTGGTTCTCCGAAATGTTTTCTTCAACATTCTTCTAAATGTGTTTGTTTATAGTATAAATGCATTACTTATTTATTGCGCAACTACCTTCTCCTCGTGCATACCTATATGGTCGTGTAAGTCGTAATTGTTTTCAACGATTTGGTGGAGCAAGGGGACAGTTCACTATGGTATTGTAAAGGTGAAGTCATAATTTCCTTCCCTAGTGTAATAAGTTCCAGCTCTGTGCCTATTTATTACAATGCTGAGAATTATTTTCCTCAACTTTCTTCTAAATGTGTTTATATGTATAGTATCTTTGAATATTCTATGTACCTTAGAACAAAAATCTCCTCTGTTGCGTTACAAACTTTTTACAGCAGAAACATAAAACCTGCACAAAGTTTCCCAAACGGCTGGTACTTCGGCTTCTTAGCTTCAAATGCTTTTCTGGAATTGGTGTAGGTTGGATTGTACACAAACAAAAATGACAAAATGGTTAAGGAAGGTATAATAAAAGCTCTATATAAGGATAGACATTATTATTCTAAATGCAAAGCCATAATAAAGGCAAACACTAGGTACTAAATACCTAGTGCCCCGCGTCTAAAGAGGCCCCGCGTTTAACAGATTCTACACATTGGGCAGGCCTGGGCATGGAAAGGATGGCAATTTTTGACAATTGACATTATTCCTTTGGAGTAGAGAGTTGCACGGGCAGGCAATTTAGTGCCCGCCCGTGCTCGTCTAAACTGAGACCATGCCCGCCCGTACCCGCCCGTAAGTATCCTTTATCAGCTCGTGCCGGCCCGTGTCCCTAGCAAATGAGCCCTCGGTTGACCTTTGACCGAGATATTGACCTTTTACTTTAAATACCCGAATTAGAATATTAATGAACTACCAATAAAAAAAAAGATTTTGAGATGTTTTTCTAGTCTTAATAAGCCGGTTTACAGTCAAATTGATCAAAATTGAGCAGTAGGAGTTTTTATTTAGAATTCGACCATTGTGGACGGGTTGCGTTGCGGTTCCATCGTTTTGCACTTTAAGATTGAAAGTTCTATTTAAATAAACAACTTTCCGCACCTTTATGTATGTCCTATTAAATTATGTATTCATACTGCTACTGAACGTAAAATCCATAAATTACAAATAGAATCATTTGTAAAATGAAATTATAAATTGTCATGTTTTCATAAAGTGCAAGGTGCTTTGAAATATCTGTCTACAATTTTTAGATTTACTAGGATTGTAACTGTAAGTACAAAGTTATATCTATAATAACTATATCTATAATATTCAGCTGGATATACCATTGAACAATTTGCGTAGACTGTATGGTTTTCTATACCCAACACTTATTTTCTTACCTAACTAATGTTTCGAGACATTGAAAATTCCTTATGTGGGTATAATAATGTAATATGAACAAATTATGAGACTTAATTGACCAAATTGCATGGTTGAGACTGATTATTATGCATGCATTCACTAGTAGTGAATCACTACATTGCATACCGGACCAGGCACATCAAGATCAACACCTAGGACGAATCTTCATTTCAGTTTCCTTTAGCTTCAACCATCCAATAGAAGGAGCCCTCCAAACTATTCCTTCAGGACTGTTTGCTGACATTGTTTCAGGGTGATGACCACTTGGGTACATCCCATTCAGATTCACCTACAAAAGTTTTATTCAATTTTACCTTTTGATGCCACTCAAATTCATTGGGTAAGTTATAAGTCATTTAGCACGGGCATATGCACAAAAAATCGAGGGCGATTAATCCTGTTTCTATTTATATTAGAATAATGTCGAGTTTACATTATGAAATGGCAGTAATAGCATGTTATTATTTTTAACTAATTTGTCACTATTTGGGAGAATTTTAAGTTGGAATTTTATCTTTGGAGAGCAATTGGAAAAAAATTTATGACATGGTTAAGGACTGCAGTAGATAATGGATCATTAAACTCCACTGCTACTGCTGAAATCCCTCTTTTTACTATTTACTATATTATAGGTAGGCAGTAAGGCAATTGACATGATTTATTATGTCACTACTTGCCATATCTCCATCTAATTTCCCGTTTCGTCTTAATTCCCATCAATTGTAAACTGATAAGAGTGTGTCTTTACCAACTCTTTGTTCGAGAAGGGCGTACATTGATTACTAGGAATGATTACTATAATACAGCCGCCATTATTCCTCTACAATACAATAATTGACATCGTCCTTGTGTAATTGATGTGGGGCGCCTGCTATATATCATTTTGTCTAATGAAACATTTTAGGCAGTTTAAAGCAAAACTTACAGTAAAGCAATGTTTGAACCAAAATCCATTAGCCTTGTGAAATACTGAGCAATGTCCCCCAGCAGAATCATTGTCTCTATCGATTGTAGAAAAACTTTCGCCGTTATGCCATGTTAATTTATCTGGCAATGCTGAAATTAAATAATTTAATTAATTGCATGACGTCAATATACGGACGGATTGTATATATAGGTAATAATGATTATGGGAATTACTGGAATTTTCGTTGATGTATCCATTGATTGTCAATTTGAAATTATCTTCCTCTGCCGATATTTTGAACGTTGAATAGTATGCTTGATAAAATGTTCCGTTGAGATGTGTGGCTGTGATGAATAATTCGTGATGACAATGTTTAGTAAGCTGGTAAATAGTCTCTAGACCTACAAAAATAATATTTAAATAATTTTGAGATATTTGCGATTTGAGAACTAGAACAAATTAGACATTTCTCTTGTATACTTATTGATCCAGAATAATATAACCAAAGATGATTATCTCTATTTATAAAATTACTCATACTTTTTAAAGTTTCTATTGATTTCTATACATACCTAACCAATAGTCATATCGAGGGTCACCAAATCCGCTTTCATATTCATTCCAAGTTTTGTTAAACAAGGCGGAACGTTCAGCTTCGGTCAATTTGTCCGATGTCCCTCGTCTTTGGAAAACTGTCCAGCCGCCGTTATCAAACTCCATATCACAATAGGCATTTATCGATTTTTCGAATTTATCATTGGCAAAAGGAAAAATTTCATACACTCCATTAGGTGAGGTATTCAATTCTTGGTTGATTTCAAAGCATGACTTAAATTTCCTGGGTGATGGTTTAGCTTAAAATAACAATTTTAGATCCTATAAACCAAGTCCGAAAAGTACTATATTTATAGGTATACTAATTTAATTTGTATCTTACCTTAACCTCGTCAGTAATTTATTTATTTTGATATTTGTTAACTTTGTTACCAGTGGTCGGAAGAATTTCCTATAATAATGAAACATGTGCAATGACTATAGAATCGTTTTTTATTTCATTTTATACCATGGTCAATATCAACGCAGCAAAACAAAAAATATATTACCTCAGGTGTAGAGGTGGTTGAGGTGCTGGAAACTATTGACTGCTCTTCAGATTGTTGTTTTAGCTCCTGTAATTGTTTTTCAGAAAAGTTAGATGTCATAATAATTGAATCCACCTTAAACATACAAAATCATATTATTGTGTTAGTAACCAACATTTTAGTAAAACTAGTTAGAAAAAGGTGTAATTAAAAATTAAATTCACTGAAATATTTTCTGTTCTCGAGTCAATGATTTCTACTTTGGCTTTAATGTAATTGAAATTCCCTTCTAGGATTTCCATCTTGTCACCAACGCTTTTGCTGATATATGTTTGCATATTTTCGGTATACTTTCCCATTGTTTCTTCCCAAGTCATGAGTAGTGCTGCTTCTGCATTTCTCGATTTTTCTCCCATGAAGTCCATTTTTGTACCCATTTCCGCCATTTTGGATTCCAAGGATCCAATTTTAATGTCGATCTTTTCAAATACGCTATTAACAATATTTGTGTCCATTTCCGCTATTTTTGACTCTAAGGTTCCAATTTTTTTGTCGATCTTGTCAAATACACTATTAACAATATTTGTGTCCATTTCGGCCATTTTGGACTCTAAGGTTCCAATTTTATTGTCGATCTTGTGAAATACACTATTAACAATATTTGTGTCCATTTCCGCTATTTTGGATTCCAAGGTTCCAATTTTAACGTCAAGCTTGTCAAATACGCTAGTAGCAATACTTGTGTCCATTTCCGCCATTTTATATTCCAAGGTTCCAATTTTAATGTCAATATTGTCAAATACACTATTAACAATCTTTGTATCCATTTCAGCCATTTTGAATTCCAAGTTTCCAACTTTAGCTTGAATTTTTTCCAATACGTGGTCCATTTGATTCTGCAGTTGAAGAATGGCCCCAATAATGTGGTTATTGTTGATTCCAAAGCTATATAAAAACAATTACATTAATATGATGTCATTTTTGGAAATAGTGTAATATTATGAATAAAGTAATATTATATTTATGTATATTATATTACTTTATTCATAATATTATATATATTATTATTATTATAAACTGTAGTCTCAGTGATATAATAAAAGAAAAAAATAGATAGTATTAATTACTTGCATTAAAAGTCAATTCTGTTGAAAAAATTATTATTATTACACAATAAGAAATGGTTTCATATATTGAAAATTGCAAACTCTATTTTAATTAACTCAATAGTTATAGTATTACGTATTTTGGTTGGTTGAGATTGAAAAGTAGGAAATAGTAAGGGGATTGAAAAACGAGTGGGAAATATGGGTACTAAATCCTATTATGAGCACTGAGCAGAACAGAAAGCAACGCTCGCTATTTTTCTGCTTATTGCTTCTCATATCTCAACATGGTCTGTTCATAGCTAAATTTTAGTGTTTGAAATAATCCACTCAATCCTTTTAAAAATGGTCAACACTTTAGTGTAACAACTTTTAATATTTAAACGTGAATTCATGAAAAACTACTTAAATAATTGATAATGACAATCAAAGTGATTTGAATGTTTCCAGGGCTCCGCCCTCAGGGACAAAGTGACGACATGCTCCAGAAAACTGGTTTCCCCCAACCAGTTCTCCGAATCGAAATCGGGGGTAAAGTGGTTGGAAAGAACTGGTTGGGGGAAACCAGTTTTCTGGAGCATGTCGTCACCTTGCCCCTGAGAGGCGTAGCCATGGGACCAATCAAGGCATCTTGATGACAATAATAATTTTTACTTCAATTCAGGTTCAGGGTTTTCGATTGAAATGTCGTTGCTTTGATCCAGAGTTGAACCCGAAGTCCGACTTATGTAAATGTCAATGCAAATCACAAACAAGATTAATTCTATGGTATTTTTCATTTTAAATTTCAAACTAATGTATTATCCAGAGGAAAAATCTCAATTTTAAATTAAAACCACTGCTGCACGTTTAGTGTTTCGCGTGTTTCAATTAGTTCAAGTAGAATTTAAATATTTCGTAAAAATGAAGTGACACTATGTACACTGTATTTTCCTAAAGGAGTTGCAGCCACTTAATACATAATATGGTGTAAATTAGGCCAACAAAGTCAAAAGTATGTTTAAAAAATGTCACCAAAAATGTCTTTGATTGTATTGGAAAATGTTAAATGGAAACTTCTGTTCTCCAAATTCGACCAATAAAGCAGTATAATGTTTAGATAGTTCAAATTATAAATGAATAGAATTTTAAAAAGGTTAAGGTCTAAGAAAAATCTTCAGGAAACCACAATTTACTAATTTAGTTAGGTTAATTTAAACCATATATTGCCACCAGTGCCACAACTACGTAATACATAACTTTAAAGGGTTAACTTAACTAGTAGTTTAAACCCTCTAGTCTATACCACACGGAAGGCTTATATAGTAGATTAGGTATATGTATATTCGTAATAATTTCTTCATATAAGTAGTTACATTACATGTATTGAATAATATTATATATACTATATTTAGATATTTTGAGACTGCTACGTTTACTATAAATATAAGCTCTTGGACTCGGGAGTAATAAACTGTAAACAGATAAATACATACAGGTCTTATTCAGATATGCAATTTTTTGTATCCATAAACTTATAACGTTTTAAATCATCATGTATTCATATTATTTCGTGTAAATAAATATTATCCAAACTCAAATATAATAGTAAAATGAAAGATGAAATCATGGATATTATATCGATGCATGAAATTTACTCACCAAGAAAGCAGTCAAGTTTTTATAGCTCAAAGTACAACTGATAACAGATCCGATGACGACGACTGTGTCATGAATCTGAGCCAGTTGAGTGATGAAGCCATTGGAAGTAACGATCTGAACCATAACACAATCAAATAATTATATACATAAAATATTCTTTCTGTACTAATAACATGATCATCAAAGTATTAAAATCAAAACCTTATATTGGGCTATATGTATTGTACAATGCAATAAGTCAATAATATTATAAGATAACTGTTTGTTTATTACAATGCATAAATAAATCTTTCAAATATGTTTACAAGAACCGACGACCCCATGTTTTCAAGATAACTTGTTTGAGTGGACAAGTGAATGAACTGTGAAGAAAATAGTCCAATTTGACGTTTAGGAAGTTGAATCTCTGGTAAAGGTGGTACCACCTAGTAAATTAGCAAAATAAAAATAACGTTGACGTTGAGAATAAATTCCTAAATTGTCAACCTATTTTACCACTTTCATCTATCTTTTCCAGCTCATTGTTTTATTCTGTATTTTATAAACAGATTCACTACAAAAAAAGTTAATTTACTATCTGCATATTGTAGCACACGTCGTTTATTTTATAGTTTATACATAATATTTATATAGTGTGCAAATATATTAAATAATGGTAGGTTATTTATTATAAACAACTTCATATTAATTAGTAATGTTGTTTATGAATGAACTCGTATTCCTACCTGAAATGATATGCAGAACGTGTTCAGTACTGAATTTCAGAGAGTAATTTGATTTACCTACATATTTGTTTAGATCTTGATACTTTAGATAAAAAGGACAGTATTTTATTTCAAATCATTTATCATTATACTTGTTCAGCAAAACGTTAGTTCCATCAAATATCTTAACTACCAATGCTACCTAAGAGTGAGTTAAAATAAAATGCTGTTCCTTTCTTTACTTGCAATTATATCAGGTAAATTTCCGAATATTAAATTAAAATTTCATACATAGCTTAATGGTTCCAATCATTAAAATTTTAGTTAAATTGCATTATAAAAAGGAATAATTTGTGATATAGGTTTCCTGTCACATTTTTCAAACTGTTTACAAAACTCAGAAACAGGAAGTGGATATTCGTGGAACAGATCAGCACTAATTTATCACGATTACACTAATAGCAGAAATGAAAACAACTGGGAACGTCACTTGGTTAGAATATCAGAGGATGGATCTTTCACAGATAAATGGTTGTTTGATCATGCAATTTTTACTTCTGACTACAGTATAATGGTAAATGTTGAAAGTGGTGAAAGTTTAAACAATTTGTTACAAACACATCTTCAAGACGCAAAGATTGTGGACTCTACAATTGCTTCACTTCCAAGGAAAGAGATTTCATTTCAAATTTCAATTGCATGTCCATATGTACCAAATTGGGGTCCAAATATCACTTTGGATGGGAAAGTCTATTACCCTAGCAAAATGGAAGACAGATTGGGTATTATGAAATGGTATATTAAAAAAGTGAACGATTTTAGACTATCCAACGTTTTGCAAAATTCGAAAATATTTGGAATGTATTACAATCAAGAAGATGTAGTCCCATCTGATATTGTTTTAGTTCAAGGATTTAACAGCTATGTACATGAATTAGGAATGAAATCAATTTGGGTTCCATACTATACTGCTCCGAGTGCTTTTGAAGGGCGTACAACAATGGGATTTGATGTAGCTGTAATCCAGCCGAGTTACGCATTTGATTCAACTACCGACGGAGGAACGGTGAAGGCAGATCGTTTGTTTTCTTTAGGACACAAATCAACAGAAATTAAACAATGCTACGAATTCGAAATACGATCATTTGGAGAACGTCACTTAGATTATTGGTCAGCCCATCAATATTTAGCGATTGCTCAAGAAACTGGAGCTTGGAAATTCCCTCAAGTATTTTTTCTAGGTGGATCGAGTGATATGCTTGATAAATTGGAAAATAAAGCCATTGCTGACAGTACGTATGGATTAGCTTGGCTAGCTTATACAGATTTGGCAAACTATTTAGATGGTAAGAAAATCAACAATTTGGAGATGAAAATTCATCTGAATCCAAGTAAGAAAATACGCATAGGAGGAATGGATCTTTGGGAAATATCTTGGACCGTGACACAATCCTATAGTGGACTATCATCTGTCCGTTTAGATTTCGAGGATAGTACGGAAAATTGTTGGACACGTTCTGTGTATGTTTACATTGAACGACCAGATGGAAGCTCTGGATCATCATTTACGCACAGAGCTGGCCCTGGCTTTATAATTCCCTCTTTGAACTCCATACTGGTTCCCCTAGCGGATAAAAATGTAACCGAAGGAACAATTTTGACAATTGCCATTCAAAAGTCCACAATGACGTCATGGCCTACTGTTTTACAACAGGTGGCTGCTAAATACGAACCTTTGTTTATACCAAACCCACTTTTTGAAGAAATATCCTCGTCATGAAGGTCATGTACAGCAAGTAGGTTTACTGATAGTGTACAAAGTCATAAAGGGTATGAGCGAGGGAAATTTACCGATGGAAAAATTTCTCCAGAAGGATGGGTTGGCGAAAAGAAGCCATTGGTTGGCATAAAAATCCATTTTTTGTAACTTTGGATTTAGGAAAACTTGTTACAGTATCAAAAATTAATATTTAGACATATGATGGATCTGGTCATAGCTTACCGATTATTCTCGTTGGGTTAGTATCATCTTCTTGTGTTCCCCATATCACTGGCACGACGGAATTATGTTGCATTGCAGATGCAATTAGCAGTAAACCAGAGATCGCTATTCCTAACAATCCAAATTATAGATTAGTTACTTTACCATTTTTAGAACCTGTAAGAGGTCGCCATGTATCAGTCTCTGGTAACATGCAATGGGATGGAGTACTGGATGAAATTCAGGTTTACGATGATAATAATGTAGTCATTTCAAACGGTAGCTCGTACAAGTTAAATCCTATGCCTGGTGTTGATTCCGGTGGTAGTGATTATTGCGACAATGCAAGACGATTGACAGATGGAGTTGTCGTTTCTGAATGCAATTTTGCATTAGCTCCCTACGATGGAATTCAAGGAAGCGATCAATATGTGGAAACTTTATTGGAGTCTCCCAAACCAGCAAAATTCGCAATTATTTGGATGCCCACATCATACATTAGATATGGCGTTTTGACACCGTCTTCCGTAAATATCCAGTGGCGAAACACTAACAATGTTTGGAGTGGGGGAAATAATGTAACGTCTATGAGTGCAGAACAATGCGGGTCAACGCCTTGTGCAAAACTTGAACTTCCCAGCAATACAGTATTAACCGGAATAAGGGCAACTTTTCCTGCTACTACTGGTGGGTGGTACATGATCACGGAAATTTCCATTGCTTAATCAATTTTAAGCTGCGATCGAAAACAACTAAGCAATACATGTTACAGCATTAATTCATGTAGCATTTCAACCTAACCTAGTTTTAAACATTTTATTGCTACATTGACATTGAAAATTGATAATAATTAATTTGTCAAGTTTAAGGCTTTCTAATATTAACTAATGTAAACTCGTTTATCTTCCGTAATAAAAATAATAAAGCAAATCCAAACAGGAAAATTAAAAAATTATATTAATTTCATCATCATAACTAAATTATTACATCATAACCTGTATGTTTTCTATGCAACCGAAACAATTTGTATAGTTATTTGAGTTTATAGTTTATATATCTTAATCTACATTTAAAAAATATCTAGGCGCATAGCGACCCCTTTCTTTACTAAATAAGCCTCTCATTGCAAGGCTCTTTTCATAGAAAACTTTTAATTTTTCAATGATTAAAACATAAAACTATTTTACCAATTTGGTTGGCAAGACACCTTAAAAAATTTAACATAAATTATTTAGACATTTTTTAAAATATGTTGTAAATGAAATAAATTGATACAAAGAAACCAAACGATTCAAAAGTTTTAATGTCGCTAAAGATACAGTTAATGGTTTATTGCATAAACATGGCCATGATTTCCTTATTACGTTGGATATAGGCAGGTCAAAAGTACTAATATACCATAAGACTTATTTATTGCATTTTATATAATCAGAATCGATTAATATAACTAAGCGTAATAAATATTTACATAGTTAATTTATTTTAAACTTGTACATGGACATAGATGCAGTTGCATGAATTATGAGGCAACACACGATGAGCATGTACTGCACTATTTAAAATATAAAGCAGTAATATACTACTACAACGAATTGACGTTTTAACATTCTAGTGAGTAGACGTAACTTTCATTTACTTCATAAAATTTTCCGATTTTCATCTTCACAATCAGAAATACTCCGGATCTACTAGCAGTTGCTTTCTTTTCGTTCGACAACATCCGTAACTGAAGATTCTTTTTCAACAGTCTCATTTCCGTATTCAAGTCCAAATTTTGGTTCTTTACTTTTTGGAAACACGCAATTAGACACATCTGAAAAAAGAAGAAAGTCCATATTTCATTGACTATTTATGATTACACTTACACTTTGTGTTATTATTTTGCATAACTCAGTAGAAATTAACGTATGTATGCTTCGAGCAGAAAACATCTAAAGAGAACAACACTGCGCTTTTAAGTAGTATAGCATTTTGAAGTTGGCGTACGTAATATGATGAAAAATACTACAACACAATGCACAAACATTTAGAAACTTTGTTCGGATTGTTATTTATAGAATTTTGGAAGGTGGGTGGATAAACAAAATATTTATTTTTGGAATACTTTAGTATAGTGAGACAGTATGTACATTTTCATCCTTGTGAAAAGAAGAATACAAGAAAATTTCAATGTATTTTATAGATTCAAAAATTGTGACCACTATTATTAATTTTATACTTTCTTGCTTAAGTTAATATTTTGGAATAATTGTAAATATTTCTGGGTTCTGTTTTAGTTGCTAGGTTATCGTGAATAGGGTTTCTATTGTTACTGTTTAAGAGAACTCAAAAATTGGTTTGAATAGGAACGTATTCCGTTTTAATATGTAATGGAAGGACCCCAAATTGTCAATTTTACCTTTTTGTCAACACAATTACTACAAGATTTGACAAAAAGGTGTTGACAATTAGCAGTTCTTCCCTGAACCTATCTTGAGTGGAAAACCTTTGAAAGACATAGTATATAAATTATGCACTAAAAAGGGATTAACTTGGATTTTTCAAAGACAAAAACCCAAAATAGTAGTAAATAACTGTAAATTGTAAAACCTACCATGTTATGGGTATTCATGAAAGGAGTTTTAAAGCTTTTTCATTTTATTTTTCTGCTTAATTTATACACGGGCATCAAATAGTGGATCCGAGAGTAATGAGAAGCAGAAACAATATTTTGGATGAATCAATACTTATTTATCCCATCTTTAAAGTTATCAGAACTAAACTAAAGAATAACTGTCAAATATTCAAATACCGTTTTCCTGCTTTAAAATTGGTGTAAGTGGCACATCTTTAATTACAGTCTCAACTCTCCTTATCTCTGAAACAGGAACTGTTAATTTCACAATCACAGTGACATCCGCAGTTCTGTGTTCTTCAGTTCTATTTGTGGAAATCTCTCCGTTGCACATTATATTATTGTTATTTCGGTAGCGGTTATCAGATGAATTCCATGGTAATATTTTATCCAGGCAGGTGCTACTACAGCAAACATAGTAGTCTTCCCAGTTAGCACAAACAACGCCCTATCATATCCCCACATTAATAAAACATTTAGAATATTCAGCAATTATTTATAACGCAATAATATGCATCTAAAAACATATTTCTGAAACAATTATACAATTTGACACAAAAATTTTATTTAAAAATTGTAAATCTTAGAACAGAATTAGAATAATTGGTAAAGATTGTTATTTAAATATATTATTATATTTAAAAAAGTTGATTAAAAGTTTTAGGTCTTATATTAGAAATAGGTTTAATTAGTGAAGGCATTTTTCCATAAAAAATAAGTTTAAATTTTAAACCGTTTTCATATCAAATACAATAAAAGCATAATATTATTTTTAATTAAAGACCTATTACATCGGTACTTACCATGAAACACAACAGTAATATAAGGCAAATGCCAAACAGGATACACAAATTGAAATACAAATTCATTTCGTTGGATTTGTAGCTTTGCTTGTCTGTTGTACAGTTACTTACGTTTCTAAACATAATACCTAATGAGAAGGAAGTAATTTATCTCTACTGCTTTTACATATTATAATATATTTTCTATTATATTTCTTCCCATTTCAAACATATTTAGTATTTTGCACTAATTTCACAATTTATGTCCAGATACTTGTAGTAATTTACTGATTTTAAATCACTTTCTACATTATTATTGAAACAAACTTCCTCAGAGTTCAACTGCTAAATAATATTGTATAATAAATGTGCCGCACCAGCGGTAGTGATAAGTAGTTCTAAAAATCTTTGCTTGCAGATTACCTCACGTTCACTCACAGTAGCACGCAACAATAATAATACGCTTTGGCATTAAAACTTGCAAGGCGAGTGTGTTCCTATTCCACTTCACAATCATTGAACATGAACCGTAGCAGTATAATTAATAACATTTTTGGTATTAACTTTTATTTAAGTACATTGGATTTAGATAACAATGTCTAACTTGGTTTCTATTCTCTATACTGATAATAAGTGAGTCAATGATTCTGCTCGTATTATATTTCATTCAATAGCTCCTACGTTACGCTGTCAATTTCTATTAAGAAGTATAGAAGGGGTTGCAGCTATATATGCAACGGCGTACATTAGGAAATTCACATCCCCTTTTGATTTATCAATTTGTTTACTTTTTTGTTCCGTCAGGTATATTACGAAACATTTGTTGGGCTCTGATTGAAAAATCTTATTAGGAAAAGTACAAAAATGTATATTATGGGGTGGAAGTATATTTTTGAGCTAGATACATAAAAGAAACACGATTATACGAGAAACTTTGACGACGTACAGAATTACACCTTATTAATGATTACACATTATGCAGTAGTGTACTGAGGTGTACTTACAAGATAGGTACAAAATTAACACTTAACAATATTATTGTAGCACAAGTAGAAGTGTGAATGAATACGCAATTAAGACAGCATAATATATGTTCCTATAGTATTAAAGATGACCCATTTGCTCAAATAAACAAATCAGATTAACTGGTGAACATATTATTAAACTCAAATATTTTACAGAATCAACTATATTGGATTAATTAATGGTTTTTGCAAAATCCTTTTTATAAATTTATGTCAAGACATTTAAGTCATTTCATTTCCTGTCACAGTAAATTTATGAAATTCAATAAAAATTGAGATATATTACACTGTGTATTGAAAATAAGTGTATTTTAAAACACAGGAACACCTGTGTGAATTATAATTAAACCTCATGATTTTTAAATGCATACCAAGTTATCAAGATATATAAGTTGTGGTTCAATAAATAGACAATTTACCATCATTAATTTATTGAATATTTATTTATCACGAAAATCTAAAATCTAGAAATATGTTGATTAAGCATACAGCCTTTTAGAAATCACGTCTTCGAAAATTCTTTTTCTTACTTCCAGCTTTGGCCACTGTAAACAAAAGTAGAATTTTTATCTTAGATATTTATTTTGGGATTATTTATTCAAAATATGCAAAATAATATAATTTTCTGTCTCACCCAATGAAGCTTCCGTCGTGTTGTTTGGAGTTTTATGGGAAATTGAAACGACTAAATCTTTACAGGCCACCCAAATTCCCATAAATAGTCCGAGTAAGAAAGTAACCAAAAAACTAATATCTAGAAAAGTATATAGCCGATTTAGGTAAATTACAATTCAAATTCGAAAGTAACACTACATTTTAACAGTGTGCAGCATCTAATCATAATCTGTCAGCTAGCAAGTTTTTTCAATTTGTATTTTATATATTATTTATTTAATTCTTGACGTTTTTATCTACAAAAGGAATTTAGTTATATCTTCATTCTCAAAATGATTATGCTTATACCATAGGACTTGAAAAATTTAATAACTAACTGATATGACATTTTATTTTTAAATTTGAGAGCCAGTATTTTATGTTGTATGTAGATTGTTTCTTTGTTATTAACAAAAATTAA
The DNA here is from genome assembly GCA_020055645.1 of Tomocerus qinae. Taxonomy (NCBI): domain Eukaryota; kingdom Metazoa; phylum Arthropoda; class Collembola; order Entomobryomorpha; family Tomoceridae; genus Tomocerus; species Tomocerus qinae. Next base: position 65,727,263 of record CM034546.1, read on the forward strand.
CTGTGAAAATTGGCAAGTTTAAAAATACACACCTGTAATTACTAAATTCATTATTACAATTTATTTCTTACATTTTCCGGAATCCATTTATGATGTATAAATTATTTGTACAAGTTTGCTTCCTCTTTGTATATTAGGACAATATAAAAACGTCGTTCACTTGGTTCGGTAATTTGGTTACTATTAGCACTATTTTCAATATTTTTCAATGCTAAAAAGTTTATCGGGTCAGATGAGTGTCAGTTGGTAATTCCTGCAGTGTATCTTTAAAAATTGCGCTGTAAACCATACCACACAATGGTGACAAAGTTTTATAATATTGTTCTACATAATATTATAAATATTACATAGTCCTATCTTGAATGTCTTGTCAGTACTCAGTACTAATAGATATAACTATAAAATATAGGAGCAACAAAACAAACATAAAGCGATTCTAATAACGACTTAACCACTGACTGCATTTCGCATTTGTTTTGCGGTTGATCAAGGTCAGTTGCCAGAACAGATTACACCATATAAATGGTCGGTTGACGCACATGCAAATCATTTATATCGTATAACTAACGATATCACTCCTCCTACACTCGGTTCATTAATTTGACAAGAGATATTCCGCACGTATATTTCTGAGAAATCTTTATCTTAAGATGTACTTTATTCAGTCCCCTAGTGGTATCAGATATATTTAAAGCGTAATGCTGAGATAGATTTCAGCAACCAGAGATTGCTTAGGCAATGGAGATACACCATTTAGAAAGTTCATTTTACTTAACATACAAGAGGAATGTTTGAATTTGCCAACAATCAGCAATTTCGAAAAAATTTTGCAATTTTTGGCTTTATCAGGGAAAAATTTCCTCTTTTTTCAGGTTTTAGGGGGGCGCTGCGCACCCACCCCCACTCCCAACTGGATGCGTGCTTGCTGATTTTTATAAATCACAATGTCAAGAGTTTAAAGTCGGTTTCTGAATACATTTGCCATGAATTTCATTTATTACACATTTTGTGCAACATTTATTTTTGACCCCACATGTTCCTAGTGTTGCCATATGGTAACTGGTATTATCTCGAGGGCTTTGCAGATTTTAATAATATGATCAATGTAAAAAATGTTTCTCTAGTGTGGTCCTGGAATATCAAATCCGAGGCTCAAAAAAAATTATTTCGTAACGGATGGGTTAACCTGAGTTTAAACACGCATGCCAGAATTGTCTACATTTTTTAGTCACTCCTGCTTAAATGTGGAACCAGGTATTCATGTTAAAGCTGAATTTCCGTCCTAATGCCATCATAGTTAATTGGAAATTCCCTGGAACTCATAGCTTATTAGTTCTTCCGTGCCACTTTTTGTTAGATTGTACTTAATTATTCAGAGCCGTTTTTAAACATTTCAGAACAGCTATAGTCGAGATTCGAGACTGTTAGAGAGATCTATATCTGCTGTATACTGTTGTGGCTTATGAGATGACCATCATTGAAACCTGTGAGCAGAAAACTTTTTTGAGTAAAACATCGTGAATATGTGCATTTAATAGAGTAAAAATTAATGGAATATTTAAGTAACACTGAGGGTTACAGGAAATACAGTGGACAGAGAAATGAACAAATTATGAATAAATCATGGAGACTCATAGCATAAATTATTATATTGATAATATTAATACCTATGAATCAAAGTTGCTGCAGTTTTAGCTAGTAGTCATAGTGAGACCGATGTGTATGCGTGCTTTAGTAAGGTTGTCTCAAGCGGATATTTGAATATTGAAAATTCGTTTTTTTCACTCGTGGATCTGAATTTGACAATTTAGATCCACAACAAATTATGTCTTTGTTTGACCTATAGTACTTGGCTCTTGGTCCTATAATAATTTATGAATGTTCGTGATACATAAATGCTACAGTGAGTTTGTGAGAGTAAAATCTAGTACTTACACGAACTGCAATTGTAGTTTTGTTCAAAATGTCACACTGCGATATCAAAGGATGTCTGAATGCCTGAACAATCTTAAAACACTAATAGGGAAGAATTTGCCCTTCATTGTATGACTAGTTGCAGTTTAGAAGATAGAAGAAATAATATTTGTTCTAAAGAAGGAAATATGTTTAAAGGATTTTTCATTCAATCAGAAATTAAATATACTAAAAGTTGCAACAGAAATACGAAATCATCACTTTTACACAAATATCTATAAAATATCGTCCCTTAAGGATAGAATAAGCCTGTATCCACTTTCAGATTGGTACAGGAATAAGCCAAAATCCATTTTTTGTTTGGTACAGGAATAAGCCTATCTCCAATTTTCGTTAGGTGCAGGAAATAGCCTCTGCTGCTGCGGCTGCAAGAGGATAGAGGCTATTTCCTGCACCAAACGAAAATTGGATTTTGGCTTATTCCTGTACCAATCTGAAAGTGGATACAGGCTTATTCTATCCTTAAGGGACGATATACTATATACTAATTTATAAACAGTATAAATAGTTATGTAATATAACTTTTGATTGGCTACTCTAATTCCATAGACGTTTCTCCACTCCCATTAGCCAGCATATCATTTTCACTGACCCCAAACAATTCGTTCCAATCTTGCTGCATTTCTTCTTCAGTCATTAATTGACTTTCTATCTCGTTGATATTTTCGGCATCAGGGACGTGCGACCGTAAAAAATGTACAACTTAATTTCTCCGCTGCATCCGTTTTGAATTGAGTTGCTTATTCACATAGTTAATTCTAATGTGTATTCTGGTTTTAGCATACAATTTAACGATTTCCTCCGACACATTTGAGAACAACTCTTTCAGCTTTTGAATTAAAGTTTTTAATACATTTTCACCACGGTAGATTCCAAACTTGTCCCCCTTTTCACAAAACAAGTGTAAAAAAACATTTTCAAACTCCATGAACATATTGAGGAAATCGTAGGAAGGCACTGCTAATGATCCTCTCGATAAATTTTCGGTAAAGCTAGCTGGATTACGGTTTTCACTTTGAAACAGTTGAGGATCCTTTTGTTTCAGTTTACGGAGTATGTAACCAGCAACATATTCTTTACCGTAGAAGGAGCACTTTTCTTTATTCGACATGGATGTCACTTTCTCAGTCCAATTATCAGAATTAGTAGAATCAAAATCAGACATACTTAAATCTTCAAAAATATCATCAGTGGTATTGTCTTCATTGTCATTTTGACTGACCATAAGGGGAGATAAAAGTTTATATGACAAGAAAGGGTTCTCCTCTTCTGTTTCGACTGGAGCCGTCCTAACTTTTCCAAACGTCCACCCAAGTAAAAGATTCTTAACTCTATACTTGGCATCTACCGCATTAGGTGTTTCACTTGTACCTCCATTTGCTCGGATCACACTGAAAGCGTTTTCCAGCACATCTTGATTCAGTCGATGTGTAAGAATGTACTGAATTTTGAACTTGCTTTTCATTTCTTGGTACAGACCTTTCAATGATGTGATATTATTACATGACATTAGTTTCACTGGGATCTCTGGAGTTCATGATATCAAAACTGTCATTAACAAGCTTGATAAAGTCCGCAGCAGCCTTTTTGTTAGGAAAAACTTCTAAAAAAAGCAGTACTTGTAGTTCCAGATAGCAATTCGCAAGCTGCCCGGACTCTCTGCCTTTCTCTGCCTTTTAAATTAATATGATAATCGGTCAGCTTATGTTAGATTTTAAATTCGTTACTGTCTGCTTTCAAAAGCATTTCTAGATCCTTCCTTTCAATTTTTTCTTTGCATGACAATGTAAATCCGTAGTCCACAAGATTATTTCTTAGAAGTTTAATTAAATGAGGTCCATCAGGAGAATACCAAACCTTTTCGGATGTCACGGGATGGAGAATAAAAGTTTTGTCAACGGTTATCCCAAGTTGATTCAATATCCCTCGATTAGTTCCTCCAAGATCACAAACAAAGCCTTTAACTATAACTCCAACTGAATAGCATTGTTTGATTATGTTATAAATGGTTTCCACCGTCATTTGGTCAAAACTGTAGTAGACTGGCTGCTTCCACTTTCCACATTGAGCCCTTATTATTCCCAAATTCAAGTACTTTTTGTGCCCATAAACTTTATCCTCGTGTTTGTCATAACAAGCCGATGAATCAATACACATTTCATCAAACGAGAAAACTGCCTGTCTTTTCAGCTCGCTGAGTGAAGCAAACTCATGTTTTAGTAGATTTAAGACGCTCTGCTGGATTCCAGGTTTCATTTCTATTTTCTGGCAGAATCGTTGAATAGTTGACACTCCAGGTAAGGGAATGTTAAACACTTCTCTGACAAACCGGTAGCATCCTGTTGATTTCGCTCGCAAAGAAATGGCTCTTGCGATGTCGATTTCCGTCCACATAGCTTTCTTTTGCTTTGTTTGAATTATTTTCAATTGTGTCGGGGTAAAAATATGAGAAAACTTCTTCAAAATATTTGACTTCCCTTCTACACGTAGTAATTTACATTCTTTCCTTTTCATGGATAGATTTTCTTTAAGAAGAGTCACTTGAGTTTTCAGTAGTTGGTATCGGTTATTATTACGCATTCTCTTTTGGTTTTCCTTTTTATTCTTTACGGCTTTCGCTTTTCTGCATTTTTTTATTATTTCACGCAAATGCTTGTTTCTGTTAACCAAACGTTGAGTGAATGTAGGGTCATCAGTCAATCTCTCTGGTTCTATCTCATTTTGAATTATTTCTGTATAACCGTGTAACAATTTCGGATAGGCAGAAAGTGTGGTTGAAACATCAAATCTATACAGAAAATTGTTTGTGTTAACTGTCCTACATTAAGGAATTGATATTTTCCTAAAATATCTGTTTTAATTATATGTACGTGATTTTTATGACTGTTCCATTTTCCAGTCTTGCCAAAAAGAAGTTATTATGTTTCTTCCTTCCACAATCAGGTAGTTTAATAGTGTACTGGTGTTGAGGCAGCATTTCTAATAACATTAAATTAATGGTTAGTGTAAGTCGATTTTCCCGGAATTGTTCTGCTTATTTTCAATTACAATATAAATACCTGGAAGATTTTGAGTAGGTACAACTCTATCTATGAGTTTGGTACGACCCTTGGAATCTTTCATGAAATCTCGAGTTTCAAAATGTCTATCGCATATTCTGCGATTATCCTTGCCATTTCCCTTATCTTCTAAACTGCAATTAGATAGCCATATGGAACGTAAACAAGCATCCATCGGCATACGATGAAGGGTAAATTCCACCCTATTTTCTTTGGTTTGTCGATTGTTCAAACAACCCTTGATATCGCAGTGTGACATTTTAAACAAAGCTCCAATTGCAGTTCGTGTAAGTACTAGAATCTACTCTCACAAACTCACTGTACTGTAGCATTTATGTATCACGAACAATCATAAATTATGATAGGACCAAGAGCCATAAAGTACTATAGGTAGTCAAACAAAGTCATAATTTGTTGTGGATCTAAATTGGCAAATTCAGATCCACAAATGAAAAAAATGAATTTTCAATATTCAAATATCAAAATTCTTGAGACAACCTTACTAAAGCACGCATACATTCAGTCTCACTATGGCTACAGGCAACTTTGCCTATGAATGTTACATACCTGCTGTTAGCGGTGACATCCTTCCATAGAGTGTATGCGACACAATGGGATAATAGATCAAATTAAGTTTTCTACAACGGATAACTTTTCAATAATCACTTATGATTTTCAAAATGTCAACTTTTTTGCGGTCACAGTGGAGCAATGCAAATGTTTTTCATTTAAAAATACATTTTATTATCCGTTATGTACAGGATTTGTACGATGAATATTTTTGATAGCTACACTATTTAAAAGTCCACAATATTATACGCATCGTGACTTTTGGTTGACATGATCCTAGAATTCCGTGTCACATTTCACATTACTGAGTCAATAATAATAATATAGCTTTCTATGTAATTAAATGCTATCTATAATTATATAGATGGGTTGATTTTCCAACTATTTAAACCAGCAATCCCTAAAACGGGTATAAAGCCAAATTTAGAATACTAAGTGGAAACATTAATCATCAAAGCTTTGTCTTACAATTGATTCTTCTTCAAAACGAATTCAACGAAATTATTACTACTATGTTAATTTACTTAGGGACTCTTTATATACATAAAATATTACACTTAAATCTGCCTGCTAGCTCCTTATAGAGGGAATTAAAGCTTTTCGAGTATCTAACTCTGTATAGGTATTAAATTAATTGTAATGTCCACCATAGGTTTTTGGTATTTCGTAATTACAAAGCAGAGTTGTTCGGAAAGATAAATTAGTTAATAGCATTCTCTTAATCACTCACCTTAGTAGACACCATTTTATTATCATGGAGCTATACAGGACTACAAGAAGGTGTAGGAACTTTCAGAAAAATCGGCTCAACGACAGCAAGATATTATGCGATTTTCAGTTTTAGAATCCACCAAATCACCAAGATTTTTAAGACGAGCATAAAAGACTTACTGAAAAACATGTTTTAAGTCGTCAAAAATTGAATTTGAAAATTTGGATGTACTGATATTTGAAGAAGTTGTTCATTTTACCCTATTCCACAATACTTGTTAAAGTGCAATCGCAATTTGGCGACAGAATGCATTTTTGTTTGCCCCATAATTTTTTGAATAATATAATTTCCGACCACAAACATGAATATGATTACAAACCAAGCAAGTTAATGCATTTTAATTATTTATTTTAGCTAATATATAAAGGCCCTTCAGGTTCATATCGCATGGATATCGTGCATTTAATCAGCTTATAATTAACATAATTTATGGCAAAACGGTTTTTAACATTTATTTATATTTATTAATTGTTTGAATGATATTTTATATCTCTAATTTAGTTTATACTACAGTCAGAAAATTTAAACTGATTACCAATGATTTCTGATTACATGTGACAATTTGGTAATTGGGTAGTATGAATACATGAAAAAGACTTTAAAATAAAAGTAATGAAATATGAAGTTAAACAAAGGTTTGTTTAACTTTGTTCACGGAAAGCGTTACCAATACAAAATGTTTTATGTTGCCAGGCACACAAATTATCTTTTAAGATGCTATGATATTATGTATTACAATTTAATTCAAACGATTGCCAACTCTCATGGTTTGAAAAACTTTTGAAATAAATGTTGTAAATCTGAATGTAATCAGCATTCTAAAACGTAACACAAATTCCCAAGCAAAAACAATTATACAAATTCCAACTAAAATAGAATAAATATAAAACCCAGAAACGATATTTGAACTAAGAGACAAAACAATGATGCTACTGACAGAATTTTTAAAGCGCAAGCTCTCTTTAGATAAATTAAATATTTTGTATAATTCCTTCCACCAATAGAATATTCCAGACTGTATCAATTTACTGAAGAGCATCGCCGTTTCTCCGCCATCTTTACGACCAATGACCCATCCAAAATTTGTAGCCAGAATTGCTTCGTTTCCCCTTCCAAAAACTTTACGTCTTCCTTTGAAACGTGGGACGAATGTATCCAGATGGTCGTCAAAATCGATGAATGCACTTTCAGAGCACTTTGAGGTGATTTCTTCTGATGATTTGTTTTTAGGCAAAATCAAACGCTGAGTAATAAATCGGATTGTTTTCTCATCCACTACACTTCTTTTGGTTGTGATTTCAAAGTTTTCCCTAGCATCTTGCATAGTGTTTAACAAATTATTTAATCTCAATCCAACATCAAAACACATATGTGAATAATTTCCCACACAGACATCATGGGATTTAGACAATGTTCTGGAATAAAATTGAAAGTTTTCAATTTCCTTAAAAGTCACTGGATAAATGTTTGGAATCGGTGCAGTAATTTCTGTAGTTACAATTCCAATGTATGCATTGGACAAGACTACAACAGCCAACAGCCATCCTGTACTAATGATTCTGAATTTAGCTGAAGAGCACTCTGGAATATTGGGCAGACACATATTGTACATAAATGTAGATGCGACGAAAATAACAGATCGAACAAATCCCAATTTCCTGAACATAAAATGCACAGCAATGACCAATATTGTTCCAGATGCCAAAATAGCATACCATGATTCAACTTTATAAGGCTTAATATACATTTCAAAGGAACCATAGTCAGCAGTTAAAGAATGGCACGTGATGAAATTAAATCCTGTCGATCGTGTCATAGAAACGGAAGATTTTAGTACCATTTGTTGCATTTCTACAGGACTATTAACAAGAATAGTGTTAAATAAACTTGACATAGGACGTTTTAGATCAGGGATATACAAATCTCTTTGGCCAGTAGCCACTATCGATTCATTTCCCCTTTTTGACATTGATTCCGCCAGAAAAAGCGATATCTCACTTAAACTCTTATCTCTGAAGGGGTTGAAACTGTAACTTGGACTATATTGCTGTTTGTATAAAACAGCTTTTGCATCTTTCAAAAATCCAACCTCATTTACTGAAGCAATCCAGTTCACGACTTTTCTGTTTTGAAATTGTTTTGCTCTTATCATCGTTTTTAAACAGTCCGTACGTTTGTCATTATGGCGACAACGTAAAGTTATCCGTTTAGAATCTCGACAATTGCCACATACTAACATTAAATACTCCTTTATATCACCGTTTGGCCATTTATCAAATGTTATTAACCTCAGATGTTCAAAGTGTCGAGCCAGGAACTCCCAACGTTGAGACAAATAAATGTCCGCCATTTCTTGCCTTAGACTTCTATGGAAATTTATTGCATCTGTGTATCCCATAATGACATCAATATACATTTCACTATAGGATCGCAATATTTCATGAGTCAGGAGTGACAGCATGGCTATAAGGCCATTTGGTTGATAAACTCCTCCGTTTTGAAAAGTCAGGGAAATGCATTGAGATTTTGCATGCGTCGTGTTTGAATAGTGTAACCAGTTGCCTTTGTCTTTTGGGTCGGGTGTGAAACTTCCTTGACTAAGATCGTAACCTAAAATCTGAGTCAGCAGTCCTGTATGGCTATAAACGAATATTGGTCTCGTCACTGGTTCAAGTCTCAGTTCCTCTTTCGACATTCCGTGCAGGATTACATACGAATAACAATCTTGGTGTACATTCAGCCAAAAATTTAAAACTGACGATGCAGTCCACAAACAATTAAATTGCACAAACACTAAAAGGGAAAAAACTAAACCAATCGAAAAATTCATTTTGAAATTTCCAGGATTTATTTAAAATTGAAAGAGATGTATATTTTGTGCCAGTCGTAATAAAATCACTAAATAACAATTTCATATTATAATAACAATCCTTCCTGAAAATGAATGGCTGAAATGCAAATTTATTGCAATTTATCTGCTGTAATATATCTGACTACTATGACTGAAATACGCTAAAACAATTGACAGTAGATTTTCTCCAAAACTATAACGACTTTAACTCTCAATTCGAATTTTAAAAAATCGTACTTACTATACTTGAATGTGCCAACAAGCTACTGGAACTATAATTTTTATATTTGACTAGCAACTTAAATATCTGTTAAACCAAAATAAATGTTATTTATTGATTACATCCGCTTCGTAGTTGGTATAATATAATAGGTGAAAAGAAAGTGTATTAAGGCATGTTGTTTATTCCATTGAATAAATAAGTAAACTACACTTTCTTAACAATCTAAAACATTATAACTCTACTGAGAACTGTGAGCACTAATTAAATGGTATTTCTACTTGAGCCAATTAATGAACGACACTTTATGCTATATATAGTACAATATAATATACATATAGTTATATAACCACATGTAATTTCTACAATTATACTAATGGATGGAATATTTAATAATAGTATAGCTATACATCCATAGATTTTTACAGCTAATAAGTACACATTAAGCCATAAATTTACAACTGACAACGCAGTGCACAAATATGAAAATTACTGAAAACTAGAGAAACAAAAAAACGGAGCCAGAAATCTGTCTTAAAAGTTCTTGTATTCAGAATTCAAATTTTTAAATGCTGTGTGATAAATTGGACCCTTTCACAGTTCTGAGAACTGCATAATACTAGATTTTGTATCATTTAAATTTTCTAATTGGTTTGTGTAAAGCGCCTACTCAACAAATTTGATTTTTCTGCAAAATGAATTCAAGGAATTCATCACTATGGTGTGGTGATGACCGTCTGGTACAAGACGACCAACGATTACTAATATAATATCGTCGTCTATTTTATTTTGAGCTTTTGACATATTATATTATGATTATGTTGTATCTGTATTATACATTTATTAGACCGTACCACTCCACTGTGCTATAGAAGAACAGCAGACATCTGACACGAAATATTCTTTGTATTCCTTAGTGACAAGAGCTGACTAATAATAATTAATTTCCGTGGCAATAAATCCATAGGAAATAAAAATGCATTTTAAAACTGTAATATGGAATGATTATCATTAATCGGTGATAATTATATAGATTGTGATATTTTATTATATTACTTTAGCCCTTTGTAATTGTAATAATGTTTTAAAATGTATATTTTGATTGCATCTTGATCTGTAGTAACTTACTAACTCACGGGTGTTGTAGACCATGTAAAATTAAGTTAGAATTTTGTGATAATTATAGATGCGGGATGACAGAGGAATATACTAAGTCGTGTTATATTGGAAGGTTGCTATATAGTTGATCCACACTGATCTGCTTTGGATGTCGTATGTAATTGATAAGCTGTGGAAGCTCCTTTACTTATACCGTCAGCACACATCCTTCACATTAAAATTTAAGTTTTATTCTAGCTACTTAAAGAATTAGTAATAAATAGCTAAATACTTATAGACGTTGAACCAACTCGGAATGGAAATAGTATGCATCGATTTATGAAATATTAGAATATATGATGGAAAATAAATATGGATTGACCTTCGCGTAAATTAAATAGAATGGCGATATGACTATGACCTCTGCCACATATGAATAAAAGTAATCATAATGTTGTACGTTACACTGCCCTTTAATTACTTCATTTAATTAAACATGTATACTAAAGTTAACTTCATTATAATATTATATTAGTTTGTAATAATATATGTATCAATGTTATATTAGTAATTGCTCCAAACATTAAGTATGTCCATAAATTCACTATAATAATCAAACTCATATACTATCTATATCAATCGTAGGTATTATTACTAAGAAACATTTTACAGATGTAATAAACTTAATACGTATAAATAAATCATTATTTCTGGTGCTAAACTTCACTAATATATCAATTGCAAGTAGTCAAGTCAATTCTTAAATAAATTCTTCCTCTGTAAAATAAACAATAAAAAAACTAACTATATCAACTAAATAACATCAAAGTCATAAAGAATTAATTCTGATCCATGAAATAATGTACAGATTAGAAAAAATAGCTGCTCTCCATTGTACTCACGGGATTATTGATAACGACGGTGATGGAGACCTGAACTGTCGGAGTCGCAGACAATGGACTTGTTTTCTTCATTTCCGACCGATGCGTATCTCTCAGGTGGATAAGGCGACTCAAAACTTTAGGATCCTGCACTGTTTTCTGCGATCAAATCTTGAGAAAGTACACGGCAAATGGCATCTGATAAGTCACTTCTGTATCCAATGTTGGCTTTCTTGATTTGGTTGTTGTCTTTGGCATCCATCAACACTTTTGCAAAAAGCTCCAAATAAGGACGTCCCATGAAGATGTCATCGTACTTCATGCACAGGTTGTTAAGAGTGTTGACCATGATCAAACCAAATCGGATCATTTCCCTTTTCTCCCTCAGGTCCTCAGCACTAGCGGGTGGAATTTCTTCTTCAGCGGATGAATTTCGTGCTTCATTCTCAGTAAGACATCCGTACTGATCGGAATAGTAACTAGTCAGTCTTCGCTTCTTCGGATTGTACGGGGATTTCTTTGGACTTTGAATACCTGTCATTGTTTTAAGAAAAAGTAAAAATTTCAATCTCTTGATATGGTCAATGAAGTTTTAATAGTAATTATCAACTTACGAGAATCATAAGGATTCCGCATCACAGAAATTTCTTCATTCCAGTAATTAGTCGAATCTTCTCCAAGTGGATTTGACCAGGAAGATCCACAAGTTGTCTGCCCTTCAGGTTCATCTTTGCAAGTATTCTGATCGACTGTCTCTTCATCCTCTATCTGGGCGTCCAAATCAATTATCAGAGATCCACTGTGGTCTGATTCACTCGAATCTTCATTATGTAGCTGGGGAGTTGGGGGGCGGATTACAATGTAGGACTTTGTCGAGGAACTCATTCCCGGAGATACCAATGGTGGACAGTCTAAGCGATTCTGTTGATCTTCATCATGGCAAGAATTCAATTGATTTTGATTTGGCGAATTGACGGCGTCTTCATCTGGTGCGCGATGGAAAGTCATCGATTCCTTTGGAGACAAATGGATTGTTACCGATTCGATTGTCGTTCTGGAAAGATTTATTGCTGGCTTTTCTGCTTTGTTGACAATTATTACTTCCTCGGGTGTTTCGGGAATAGATTCATTGGGCTCCCTGGAAGACGATTTACTTGGTTCACGGGGAACAGATTCATTTGGTTTGGCATTACTTCGTTCATTGTCAGGATTCTAAAATTGAATAAAATAAATAATTTATATGCAAAATTAGATTTTGAATTCTGATTATGTTTTACTTATATTATATGTTTAGGTGGGTATAGTATACTCTTTGAAAATGTATATTAAAAATAGCGTTGGTTATTCATTAAATATTCTTACCAGGAATGATACTACTGGTGCATTTTCTGCATCGTTGACAGTTAAAAATTGTTTTGATGCTCTGGCAATGGATTTGCCGTGTCCTCTGTAACGACGTTTTCGCTGTCCTCTGGAACCCGATTTGCTTTGAGCACTGGGAGTTGATTGATATGGTTGGCGAACACTTTGATCATTATCAGAATTCTAATATCAAAATTATAATAAGAATTAGCTACATGGACTAATATTGTGGCTGTGTTGAAAGATTTGGTATTAAAATATATGTTCAAAATGCGAGTTTAATTTTAAATTATAACTAGAAATAGTTAAATAATCTTACGGGCAGAGATATCCATTTGTGATTCTTAATCCACTTCATGACATGCTGCATCCCAACTTTGTCATCTTCCAGCTGTATAAATGCCAAAAGTTGTAGCGCCCAACGTATTGATCCAGGTGGAAGATTTCCCTCACGACCAAAAGGGTACAGCCTCTTCCATTCTTCGATCCGCGACTTTCTTTTCTTACTCAGAACGACTGCTACGACTCTTTCTTCCTTTTTGGGGGACTCATCCTCCTTCGGCTGAGGCAATGGCAATATTGGACGGAAATAGTGACTCGACGGTGAAGAAGGACGAAGCGGAGCCAAAGACGACTTACAACGACGGGACGGACCTTGCTTCTCAGATGAAGATTCCGACGCTGAGCTCTTTGAAATGGCTGGAGACGGCGACTTGGTTTTCCTTTCTGCATGCCAACTGCGTCTTGATGGAGATGAGAATATTTCCCTACATCTAAAATAATCAATAATCACCAGTAAAATGATCAGTTTTAAGCCGTGTAATGCATAATAAATGGTAACTTGTATATAGTTATAAAGTTATTATTTTATAATTAAACATATTATTACCTTTCAACGCTTTCATATTTGGGTCTCAAATCCATTTCAATGTTCGTTTTGTCTCCGCTACCTTCAAGAATTTAAAATGGCTTGGGACTTTGTTGTCTCAGTTACAAAAAGGGAAGAATTGTTTTAGAAGAAGTAGCAAAATCACTTGAATGTTGTCAATATTTTCTGGGAACCAGCTTGAGCCAGAGAACCTGGAACCAGAGAGAAGTTACCAGCTTGACAGTCTGCAACCAATTAACTGAATACAAAAGGCTACCTTCCCATTTAACATATTATCTGTAAAGGGGGTGACAAACTAGTCCTATCACAGTTACCTTGAATGTGCCTGGTGGATCTAGGGGCTCCTCGGATCATGATTCCTGACCCCTTAAAAAATGTTATAAAACACAAAGAAAAGCCTTTTGCGCCTGTGCGCTTTTATAGTTTCGAATATGCATATTACAGGTAAGATAAAATATTCAAATGTAAATTATTTTGTTTATTCAGTGGACTTTGAATTCGCTTGTTAAACCTGTAGGACGCATGTCGCCTTATTTATTAAATAGAGAAGCCCTTTGCGCCAGTACAACGTGGAGATGGACAGAGCTCCCCTACAGTCTTCCCCTTCCAAACAAGACCTAGAGGTACAAAGTTCAATGGGATTTGACAGTCCAGGAATATTCCTGTTTATATTTTTACCAAATTCAAATTAACCAAGCCATTCTAAGGGCTATCCACAATTTGCATTTAAACTAAAGGCAGAACAAAGAAAAATTTGCATATTGTGGTTCTTTGTTAATTAGGTGGACAAAGACCTTCTAGAGCCATCGTTCCAGATCTTGACCTAAAGGTGCAAAGTTCACTGAGGTTCTACAGTGCAGCCATTGCATGAATATTCATGTTACTATTCTTACCAAATTCAAATTATAAAAAAGCCATTCTACGGACATTCGTCAATTTACATTTAAATTAAATGAAGAACAAAGAAAAAATTTCCATAATATTGTGGTTCTTTTTGTTAATTAGGTGGACAGAAATCTCCTAGAGCCATCCTTCCAGATTTTGACCTAAAAGGAACAAAGTTCACTTGGGTTTGACAGTGCATGAATATTCCTGTTTCTAGTCTTAACAAATTGACCAAACCATTTTACGGGCAATCGACAATTTGCATATTTAAAGTGCAGAACAAAGAAAAATTTACATATGGTAGTTCTTTATTAGTTAATAGTTAGATAGACAGAGCTGCCCTAGAGCCGTCCTCCCAGGTAAGACCTATGACCTAAATGTACAAAGTTCACTTGAGTTTGGCAGTGCAGGAATATTCCTATTCTTACCAAATTCAAATTAACCAAATCATTCTACGGGTTATCCACAATTTGCATTTAAACTAAATGCAGAACAAAGAAAAATTTACATATTGTGGTTCTTTGTTATTTAAGTGGACAGAGACCTTCTAGAGCCATCGTTCCAGATCTTGACCTAAAGGTGCAAAGTTCACTGAGGTTCTACAGTGCAGCCATTGCAGGAATATTCCTGTTACTATTCTTACCAAATGCAAATTAAACAAGCCATTCTACGGACATTCGTCAATTTGCATTTAAATTAAATGAAGAACAAAGAAAAATTTACATAATGTGATTCTTTGTTAGTTGGAGATGCTTCTGCGCAGTTGATTACCTTTGTTCTCGGTGTCTTTTCTCTAGGATGAGTGCATGTTTCCTATAGTTACAATTTTTCATGACTTTCTTCGAAAAATAAATTCAGTGGTCATTCTCGATCAGACTGCTCCCTAAGTTGGTCAATTCGAAAATCCGTCTCTTCAAAATCAATTTCTCTACAGCCTCGTAGCATTTTTCAAACCGTGATAAAATTGAAAAGATTCTTGTCTGCTGTCTTTCCATTGGAGAAAATCGTACGTATAATAATCCAAAAAAACCTCAGCCGATTGTAATTTTAGTGATAATTTCGAAAGTCTGCAAATACTAATTTGGTTTTTATTCCTTGTCCGCAGTAAACTTCCTTAATATACATCTCCTTTCTGGATTCTGAGTTCCAGCTCACACGAAAGCTACAACTGTGGAAAATCTCAGGAACGAAAAACCTTTGCAGAAATGTATAATGAAAAACAAAAACCAATGTAAGTTGAAATTACGGATGAAATGTGTCTCTTTTTGTTATGAACCTTACTCTGCAATATTAAGTATCAATTTTCTCTGCTTAATTTCAGAACAAATTATTGATTGTGATAAAAACGTGATTTTTTCAGGCCAACCTTGTCGACTCTCCGAAGACAGAAGATACAGT
This sequence comes from Tomocerus qinae, assembly GCA_020055645.1. NCBI lineage: Eukaryota > Metazoa > Arthropoda > Collembola > Entomobryomorpha > Tomoceridae > Tomocerus > Tomocerus qinae. Next base: position 65,743,222 of record CM034546.1, read on the forward strand.
TCTTCACCCAACAGACTGTTGTAAATCAATCGTCCCAGTACGGAACTCCCGGAAGTGACAGCTGGATTAATGGAGTCGTAAAATTTTTAAATTGTGGAACGGTCACTCCAGAGGTGGTCAAGTTTTGGTTGGCCAGGGAACCTTCTCTAATTAAGGTAAATATTATTTCGTCATTCTGTCTGGTTAATTTGCTAAGTTAAAGACACCGGAGGTTTCATTCAAATTTAGAAAATTCAAACTTTCTTTATATTATTATGTTTAGGCATCTCCAGATCGAGCCGTTACCAGAATGAGAACCAATACGCCAATCACCCCGAGCCGCAGATATGGAGATATCCTGAACCTCGGCAGCAGAACGTCTTCCGATGAGCCCAGTTATCCCGAATCTTGGTACGCCTTCTTCAAGCCTAGTGCAAATCAAAATATTCCACAACCCTCCACCGCAAATAATTCTGATGCCGGAATTTTCCCTGCCTCATCACTGACTGAATTGCCCGACCTTGTGGACTTAACTACTCTGGATCATAGTTATTCGACACAAAATGTCATTCAACCCAAGAAGACTGATGATATCTCCCAAGAGGCACTGGATGAAGATATCCTCCGAGAACTAAAGGAAGACGGTATTCATTTAGACGTAGCAGAGGAACAGATCCGTCAAGAATTCCAAAAGGAAGGTATATGCTTAGACAGTCTAATGGACGAACTTCTCCTAGACCTCTGGAAGGAAGATTTTGTCTTAAAAGATAGTTGGTAGATAACTTTCAGCAAATGCAGTAAAAGTGTTAACTTTGATTTATCGAGGCACAGTTTTAGGAAAATCAAGGATTAGGTTTTCAAGTTATCTAGAGGATTAAATTAGTATAACATATTTTTAAATTGGGTGGAAATTGTGGAAAATATCAATACAGACTTCCCCCATTAGTAATAATTAAATTAAGTGACTTTTCTTTCTATTTTCTCATCTTTTCTTATGTTAATTAATTCAGCTTTCATTAGCCATTATTATCAAACGTTGAATTTTCCAATTAGTAATTAAGTCGTAGCTTAGACAAATAATTTAAGTAGGTAGTTCGTAATTTGATAAATTCTATACTAATGAATTATATAATAATAATAATATGATAAGGCATGATAAGATAATTTAGGTTTTCTTCGTACTATGAGATTATAATTTACTTCTAAATGAATTTAGTTATTATATTAATGTACACACATCTTGACTCTTTTTTGTTCATTCGGTACTTACATGCAAATTAAATAATTTAAGTAGGTAGTTCGTAATTTGATAATTTCTATATTAATGGATATAATATTAATATTATATTATAGGTAAGGCTGTAAAATTTGATTTTTTCATACTTCGAGATTATAATTTACTTCCTGAATGAATTCATTAATGATATTAATGTACATATCTCTTGACTTGACACTTGTGTGTTCATTCGATACTTACATACATATTTATTGTATATCATGTAGATAAATACCTATATAATTTTTGTAGTGAATAAAATCCCGTTCTAATTCGTATTAATATGATTTAAAATTTGAAATATTTAATAGGTAATCACTAACCATATTGCATTCACTTCACTTTATGTAGAAAGCCAAAGTTCTTCATCATTCTATTTCCTTCTACTCTTGTTATCAGCTCAACACATCATTTAACATAATATGATAGCAGTTTCTATAAAAGCATGTGACAAAATGGCAACCCACAATTTTATATAGTATAGAATAGCTAAACAATTTTATGTCATAATTTCTTAAAGGGGTAGCAAAATATTCTGGTTAAATCGTGACATTTACCTTTGTGTTTCTTCTGCACACATAATAGTATTTAAACAAGGATGTAAGTTATTTCAAACCATGACTATTTCACATACCTAAAAAATTAGCTAGATATATATAGCAAGACTAGGACAACATCCTGTTACCTATGACGAGTTCGGTTCGTGGTCTTTATACTATGGCCACAAGTATGGATAGCGAACATAAACAAAAGCTGTACCATTCATTCTATAAAAACAATATGGATAATGTGGCATAAAACAATGACTGGATTAGGTATACTGTTTTTCAAAATTAAACTAAATGTTGATATCTACGTATTTTGCAATTTAATACAAGTAAGAAGGGTGGACTGTACTGTAGATAATTAAGACTATTTTAATATCATCCTTTGTACATGTACGCAAAGTATTACAATTTACTCTGCCTGCTAGCCCTTTAGACTTAGACCAGGGATTATAGGATTTCACTTACCTAATTGCTAATTATCTAACTCGATATAGATATTAAATATATAGTAATGATCACTGTAAGTAAGTTATTGATATAAATGTACGTTATATAAAGCAGCAGAGGCAAAGTTGCAGATATATAAATACCTAAAAAAGCTTTTCTTAACGACTCTAATTTATAAACACCAATTATCATAAGGTTAATGGATTATAGGTGCTTACGAATTAGAATAAATTAGAACATGTTTTTGTGAACACTTTACGATACCTATTTACATAAACGGTGAATTTTAAAAAATTTCTTTCTTTTCATGGTCCGCAAACTATATTGAATAAATATTTTAAACTTGGTTACTGCCAGCATCCTATAATGTACCATAAATTCCAAAACAAATACGAAAATGCATATTCCAATTAAAATGGAATAAATGTAAAATCCGGAAACGATATTTGAACTCAGTGACAAAACTATGACGCTGCTGACAGAATTTTTAAAGCGCAAACTATCCTTGGATAAATTAAATATTTTATATAATTCCGTCCACCAAGAGAATATTCCAGACTGTATCAATCGATTTAGTAGAAACGCCGTCTCTCCTCCATCTTTGAGACCAATTACCCATCCAAAACTTGTAGGCAGAATTGATTCCTTTCCTTTTCCAAAAGTTTTGTGCTTTCCTGCAAAGCGTGGGACGAATGTATCTAGTTGATCCTGAAAATCGATGAATGCACTTTCAGAGCACTGTGACACAATTTCTTCTGATGATTTGTTTTTAGGCAGGACCAGACGCTGTGTAATAAAGCGAATAGTTTTCTCATTCTTTATACTTTCATTGGTTGTGATTTCATAGTTATCCCTCATCCCTTCTATTGTGTCTAACAAATTATTTAATCTCAGTCCAATATCAAAACACATGTGTGAGAAATTTCCCTCACATTGATCATGAGATTTAGAGAGCGTTCTGGAATAAAATCGGAACTTTTCAATTTCCTTAAAAGTCACAGGATAAATGTTTGGAATGGGTGCAGTTATTTCTGTGGTAACAAGTCCAATATACGCATTGGACAAGACTACAACAGCCAACAACCATCCTAGACTAATGATTCTGAATTTTGCTGAAGAGCACTCTGGAATTTTGGGCAGACACATATTGTACATAAATGTAGATGCGACAAAGAGAATGGATCGAACAAGTCCCATTTTCTTAAAAATAAAATGTACAGCAATGACCAATAATGTTCCAGAAGCCAAAATGGCATACCACGATTCAACTTTATATGGCTTAATATACATTTCAAATGAACCATAGTACGCAGTTAACGAATGGCAAGTGATGAAGTTAAACCCAGTCGACCTTGTCACAGAAACGGAGGACTTTAGTACTCCGTGTTGAACTTCAACTGGACCATTCACATAGATAGTATTAAATAAAGTTGACATTATATAATGTGATGCAGGGATATAAAGATCTGTTTGACCATTAGCCACAATTGATTTGTTCCCTCTTTGTGACAATGATTCCACTAAAAATAGTGATATCTCATTCAAAGTCTTGTCTCTAAAGGGATTGAAATTGTAATCTGAATTGTATTGATGTTTATATAAAATAGCTTTTGCAGCATTTAAGTCACCAACCTCATTAAATGAAGTAATCCAGTTCACGACTTCCCTGTTTTGATCTTTTTTTAATTTTTTGATTTTTTCCAAGCAATTGTGACGAACATTATTGACACGACAGAGCGCAGTGCGTAGCCTGGGTTTTCTGCAATGTCCGCATACCAGAACTAGAAGTTCCACAATCTCACCATGCCGCGATTTACCAAACGTTATTAATCTCAGATGTTCAAAGTGTCGATACATGTACTGCCACTGTTGGGACAAATAAATAATCGCCATTTCTTGTCGTAGACTCCTGTAGAAATCCATTCCGTGTACGTATCCAAAAAGGACATCAATATACATTGTCCCATAGGATCGAATTATGTCATGAGTCAAGAAAGATAGAATTATTGAAAGCGTGCTTGGTGGAAATATTCCTCCGTTTTGAAATGTCAGCGAAATGCATTGAGATTTTGCATGGGTCGTGTTAGAATAGTGTAACCAGTTGCCACTCTCCTTAGCATTTGGCTTGAATTCTCCTTTACTAAAATTGTAACTTAACATCTGAGATCCCATTCCTATATCGCTATAAACGAATATTGGTCTTGTCACTGGCTCCAGTTCCAGTCCATTTATGAATATTTTGTTGTTAAGGATTACATACGAGTAACAATCTTGATGTGCATTCAGCCAAAAATTTAAAACTGATGATGCAGACGAGGCAGTGCACAAGTCAAAAAATTGGAGAAAAAGAAGTACAAGGGGGAGATAATAGTAGGAATGATTCATTTTTGTATTCTTCGATTCTCAAAAAATAAATAATTAAATAAATTAACGCATTGAGTTTTGAACGTGCACAATTATTTAACTTTATAATAATAGGAAATTTAACTAGATTTGGTAGAATGTCTGGATTTTATCCTTTATTAGTAGTCTCCTCTTAAATGAACCGAATATAATTATTCATAATTAATGTAATAAATATATGATTTACGAAATGACCGTAGTTGATTGGAATATTCGTGGAACTCGTAACTTAATTATAGCTGTATCTCTGTCACTTTATTGGGATGTAGTGAATTATTCAGGTCAGGCGAATGTAATTTACACGTTTAGAAAATTAGAAGCATCCAAATCATTTAGACTCTCCTAAATCTACTCTGAACTATTTCGAATTATAACATCAAAATCAAAGCAAAAAATAGTCATTAACAAACTATGGAACTATTAGAAATTATCTTCTTTGTATATGAAAAACCGTGAATAAGTATAAATTAAATGAAAAAGGAGTAGCTGCCTACATAATTGTATTTTAAGTATACGAAAGAAGAAATCAACCCCCAGGGGAATCAAAAGTTTAAATAATTATCTTCATCTTATTATCCTTTTTTTAAGTTCACAGTGGATAGGTGCCAATGCAAATAGCTGCAGTGCTGGCAGATGAAACAAAGTTTGCTGAAGCAGAGTGGAAAGTATTGATTGATTTTTCTTGTTTCGAAGCGAATAAATGTTTCCGATGCTTGAGACACATTTTCTCATACGTACATGATATTTGAACTTGTAAGGAATACTTTTTTATCTGGAATACTGCAAGGACGACTTACTATCATTTACGTATCGTGACTTTTGATTGACATGTTCTTATATAATTGCGTGTTACATTGCCGGGAACTAAAACATTGCTTGCTATATAATTTATTATTGTGTAGTAGTGGTATATTAATAGTATATCAAAGTAATATATTATTTACTACTAAGGCACTTTACAAACCTTGCAAATGAATCCGAGTGGCGGAAATTGTTCGCAAGTAACATTAATACATAATTATTCTCATACTTTGCTATACTAAAGTCTTTGGGATAAATAGTCATGGATCGCACAATCAAGATGACTTTAATTATGTAAAGATAAGGAATTGTGTGAAATAAAAGTCATGGAACATGAAAGCAATGAAATGGTAAACTAAGGAAAATCAAGTGGTTTTATTTATTTTTGACTAAACATTTCTACCAATCGAATTTATCACTTTTATTTAAAAATTAAATATTATTTGAGTTATATTTTATACTCTTTTACCGGAATAATTTCCTGACGCTATAATATGCGTATAAAGCCTCAATTTTTATGCTATACAAAATTTCTGGAATATTTTCATTCTGATTACTGTAAGCCTTCTACAGCTTACCACTTTTTCTAAGCCAAACACAATTATACAAATTCCAACTAAAATAGAATAAATATAAAATCCGGAAACGATATTTGAGCTAAGAGACAAAACAATGATGCTACTGACTGAATTTTTAAAACGCAAACTATTCTTTGACAATTTAAATATTTTGTATAGTTCCGTCCACCAAGAGAATATTCCAGACTGAATCAATCGATTAAGTAAAACTGAAGTTTCTCCGCCATCTTTGCGACCAATTACCCATCCAAAATTTGTAGGTAGAATTGATTCCTTTCCTTTTCCAAAAGTTTCATGTCTTCCTCTGAAGTGTGGAACGAATGTATCTAGGTGATCGTCTAAATCGATGAATGCGCTTTCAGAGCACTGTGACACAATTTCTTCCGAGGATTTGTTTTTAGGCAATACCATCCGCTGAATAATAAAGTGAATAGCTTTTTCATCTTTTTCACTTGTATTAGTAGTAATGTCATAGTTATTCCTCGCCCCTTCTATTGTGTTTAACAAATTATTTAATCTCAATCCAACAACAAAGCACAGGTGTGAGAAATTTCCCTTACAGTTAACATGGGATTTGGAGAGTTTTCTGGCATAAAACTTAAAATTTTTAATTTCCTTAAATGTTGTCGGGTAAATGTTTGGAACTGGAGCAGTAATTTCTGTGGTAACAATTCCAATGTAAGCATTAGACAAAACTACAACTGCCAACATCCATCCCAGGCTAATGACTTTGAATTTTGCAGAAGCGCATTCTGGAATGTCGGGCAAGTACATATTGTACATAAATGTAGATGCAACGTAAAGAATAACACGAACAAGCCCAATGTTCTTAAACATTAAATGAAGAACAATGACTAATAATATTCCAACTGTCAAAATAGCATACCATGCTTCAGTTTTGTAGGGATTAAAATAGATTAGAAATGAACCATAGTCAGCATTTAAAGAATGACATGTGATAAAATTAAAACCAGAAAATTTTGTCACTAGAAAAGGTTGATTTTAGTTTGTACATTTCAACCGGACCATTCACATAAATAGTGTTAAATAATGTTGACATGGTATATCGTTTATCAGGAATATACAAACCTCTTTGACCAGAAGCAACAATAGATTTATTTCCTCGTCGTGATAATGATTCCACCAGGAATAACGTTATTTCATTAAAACTCTTATCTCTGAAAGGATTGAAATTGTAACCTATTGGTGTTTATATAAAATAGCTTTTGCATCTTTCAAACTACTAGCTTCATTTATTGAAGCAATCCAGTTCACGACTTTTGGTTTTGAAATTGTTTTGCTCTTATCATAGTTTTCAAACAGTCTGTACGTTTGTTATTGTGGCGACAAAGTAAAGTTATCCGCTTAGAATCTCGACAATTACCACACATTAATATTAAATATTCCTTAATGTCACCATAAGGTGATTTATCAAATGTTATTAGTCTCAGATGTTCAAAGTGTCGATGCATGAACTCCCAACGTTGAGACAAATAAATGTTCGCCATTTCTTGCCTTAGACTTCTATGGAAATTTGTTGCATCTGTATATCCCATAATGACATCAATATGCATTTCCCCATAGGATCGCATTATGTCATGAGTCAGGAGAGACAGCATGGGTAAAAGCCCATTTGGATGATAAATTCCACCGTTCTGAAATGTCAGAGAAATGCATTGAGATTTTGCATGGGTAGTGTTTGAATAGTGTAGCCAATTTCCTCTGTTTTTAGCGTCTGGCGAGAAACTTCCATTGTTAACGTCGTAACCTAATATCTGAGTCAGCAGTCCAGTATCACTGTATACAAATATCGGTCTTGCCACTGGTTCCAGTGTGAGTTCCTTTTTTGGTATTTCTTGCAGTAGTACCACATATGAATAACAATCTTGATGTACATTTAGCCAAAAATTTAAAACGGATGATGCAGTGTTTAAATGAAAAAATTGCACACATGTAATGAAGAAGGAAATAGTAAAACCAAGTATGAAATCCATTTTTTAAATTCAAAATGCTTCAATCTCTAACTTTTCCAGTCGTATAACGAATCACTACTTAAACTAATTTACAATTCTGTTAAAAAGTAATAAATAGTATTAGGAATGTCCAAGTCGTTTTTATTGTACTACATTTGTCTCGTTTAAATTTTCTAAATGTTACAAGCGAAATATATGTAAAACGACCAAAAAACAATCTGACTTTTAGTTAAAAATTTAAGTTGACTCTAATGCATACACTTATTTCACTTTACACTGGCTGAAAATGAAAGCTACTTGATTTGGGTAATAAAATATGATTAGAACTATTTCTAAGTCAATCACGGAGGCCTTTTTATATTTAGCAATACCTAGCCACTTCTACAAATAATAGATGGGACATTTACACGTGTAGCTCAGATACACACACAAATTTTATAACTAATTAAAATATATTTATAAGCATGTATTAGCAATATCTTTATGACTAAGTGTAAGGTTTGCTGAATACTTTAGCGCTGACATGAAAACCTAAAATGAAAAACATTTAAATAATTTAGTGATCTATGCAATTATAATGAAGGATAGAAAATTTTCTCAGAGTTTAAATCAGCCCCAATCTTGGCCTAAATCTGCTGTGGAAAACATGACACGCAATAATGAGAGTAAGTCACACAACATCATTTTAATTTTTCATTGCAACAAAATATTGTGATAATTTATACGAGGAACGGGTCACAAAATACACCATTATGAGGGAAATGAGCTCTGTTTGTCGTAAATGAAAATGATGACTGTCAAAAATTTCAAATTATCGAGTCGCCAATTATTCAATCAGCTTAGAGACCGAAAGTATGAAATTCTCAGTGGCAGTGGCTAAGCACGCGTTAAATGTTGTATTAAAGATGTAGATGTCGGCTGACAATAGATACCCAACTTTGTCGGCAGCAGCCATTGTATAGTAAATGACGGAAGATACAACTGGGTGTAACATGTAAAGGATATATTGTAAATGTAATCAGAAAAGATTTGGGAATGATTTGTATGAAGAAGACTTAATAACAGCACAGACAAATATAATATTCTCAATAAGCATTCTGAGATATTTAGAGAAAACGCAACCTATCGACTCTTCTAAATATTGCAACTAGTTATGACAGTCAAAGACTCAAAAGACATTTGTACATCAAAGTTTATATAAAACTAAAATATTAGCACAAATAAGACGGAGTTAAGGTGTCTTTGGAATGTGAACATATCCTTTGTATAAGAAAGCAAATGCACAATGTATAACATGGGCAAAAATGGTCTTTTCTTCATTCCAATGGTCCTAGGAATAATGTGGTGGGAATTCAAGTCGCAACTTTGAAAATACTTTTATTTATGTAAGTATAAATAACTGACATACACACAATTTCTAGGATTAACTAACAGTTAATTAAAGGTAAGTTAATCAGGGATCAGGTACACATGTAACTTTAACTAGCGCACTAATTAAGGATGTAAACCAGCACAGAAATCTGCATGTCTCCTTCAGGATTCGTTCCAAACGTTTACGAATAAATGCGCGCTTGTTTGGCATTGCTTGAACGAAGAAATGAGAAATAAAGCTATTAATCATCGAATTACCTTTTCGTCCCTCTTGCATTTGTTATTAGCAGTCTATAAATTGCTGATTTTGCATTAAATGGTAATCTACGTTGGTGGGAACTTAATAAATTACTGTGTATTTAAGTAACGTTACAACCTTTGATGAATTTTATAAGGCTTACAGACCCAAGGTTGTGAGAAAAATCCTTATGACATGTTGACATAAAGCTTTTTATTTGTTGACAGAAAATCGTGCAATTATGATGTAGACAAAAATGTTATTGCTGTAACATTGTGACTAATGTTTAAATTAAATATTATGTCTGAGGCAAGGGAATAATGTATTATGTTTTGATATTTCTGAGCAAATTGACAATAAAGCTTCGATTTAATTGAATATCGATGAAATTATTCACTGCGTTATGTTTCACTTTGCATTTAAAGAGTGTACTAAGTACTAACTACCATTTTATTTCTGACTTGCGTTTCGATGCCCAAGTTTCATGGTGTAAAATATATTTTTGAAATATTTTTGAAATAAATATTTTACACTTGATTGTTATCAGCATCCTATAACGTACTATAAATTCCAACACAAATATGAAAATGCATATTCCAATTAAAATGGAATAAATTTAAAACCCAGACACAATATTTGAACTCAGTGACAAAACAATGATGCTGCTGACAGAATTTTTAAAGCGCAAACTATCCTTGGATAAATTAAATATTTTATATAATTCCGTCCACCAAGAGAATATTCCCGACTGAATCAATCGATTAAGTAGAAAGGCCGTTTCTCCTCCATCTTTGAGACCAATGACCCATCCAAAACTTGTAGGCAGAATCGATTCCTTTCCTTTTCCAATCTCAGCCCAACAACGAAACACAGATGTGAGTAATTTCTCTTACAGTTGCCTTAGGACACAGGAAGTTTTCTAGAATGAAACTGAAACTTTTCAATTTCCTTAAATGTCACAGGATAAATATTTGGAATGGGTGCAGTAATGTCTGTGGTAACAATTCCAATGTATGCATTGGACAATACTACAACAGCTAACAACCATCCTAGACTAATTACTCTGAATTTTGCTGAAGAGCACTCTGGAATATTGGGCAGACACATATTGTACATAAATGTAGATGCGACAAAGAGAATGGATCGAACAAATCCCATTTTCTTGAACATTAAATGTACAGAAATGACCAATATTGTCCCAGATGCCAAAATGGCATACCACGATTCATTTTTATAAGGCTTAGTATACATTTCAAATGAACCATAGTTCGCATTTAAAGAATGGCATGTGATGAAGTTAAACCCAGTCGATCTAGTTACAAACGCGGAGGCCTTTAATGCACCTTGTTTAATTTCAACAGGACCGTTTACATAGATAGTGTTAAATGAGGTTGCCATTATATATCGTGATGAAGGGATATTGAGATCTGGTTGACCATAACCTACAATAGATTTATTTCCACGTTGTGACATTGATTCCACTAAAAATAGTGATATTTCATTCAAAGTCTTATCTCTGAAGGGATTGAAACTGTAACCTGAATTGTATTGCTGCTTGTATAAAACAGCTTTTGCATTGGTCAAACTTTCAACTTCATTTATTGAAGAAATCCAGTTCACGACTTTTCTGTTTTGAAATTTTCTCATTTTTGTGATCTCTTTCAAACAGTCTGAACGTTTATCGTTATGGCGACAAAGTACAGTTATCCGTTTGGAATATAGGCAATTACCGCACACTAAAATCAAATATTCCTTAATGTCACCGTTAGGCAATTTATCAAATGTTATTAATCTCAGATGTTCAAAATGTCGATGCCTGAATTCCCACATTTGGGAGTTATAATAAATGTTAACCATTTCTTGTCTTAGACTCCTATGAAAAATTATTGCACTCGAGTATGGCATAATTATATCAATATGCATTTCTCCATAAGTGCGCATTACGTCATGAGTGAGTAGAGACAGCATGGGTAAAAGGCCATTTGGTTGATAAACTCCGCCGTTTTGAAAGGTTACGGAAATGCATTGAGATTTTGCATGGGTCGTATTGGAATAGTGTAGCCAATTTCCTCTGTTTTTAGCGTCGGGAGTAAAACTTCCGTCATAAACATCGTAACCCAAAATCTGAGTCAGCAGTCCAGTATCACTGTACACAAATATCGGTCTCGCCACAGGTTCCAGTGTCAGTTCCTTTTCCCATATTTCGTGAAATAGTATAACATAGGAATAACAATCTTGATGTACATTCAGCCAAAAATTTAAAACTGATGATGCAGTGCTCAAGTAAAAAAGTTGCATACAGGTTAGAAAGAAATAAATGGTAAAACCAAGTGTGAAATCCATTTTTAAATTCAAAATTCGAATTTTTTAAATCTGTAATAGTTGTTTACCTTTCCAGTTTCCAATTACATTACAGTTTGTTATGTTACTGATTTTTGCATTAAAAATTGAAATTATATGTAAAACAAACACTTTCCTGACGTTTAGTTGACAATTGGCACCACCTTTATTTTACTCTGGCTTAAAATGAAAGCCCGTGCAACTATATTTAATACGTATGGCATAGTTAAACTTCTACAAATTTCTAGGTATTTTTACAAATTGAAATGGATGACACATTTACATGTAAAGCTATAATGATACACCCACAAATTTCATAATTTATAAAAATTTAGAAGTCGTGGGGCTAATGAATACCTTTATTATTACGTGTCAGGTTTGCTGAATACTTTAACACTGACATTATCACATTAAGTGAAAAATATTTTAATAATTTAGTAGGTCATAGTCATCTAAAGCAAACAAAATATTCTCAAATCCCGCACAGAGTTTAACTCTGCCCAATCCTGGCCTAAATCTGCTTCACCAGTTATGACACGCAATCATGGGGGTATTGGACAAACAATTTCATTTGAACTTTTCATTTGGACAGAATAATATTACATTATGTAGGATACGAGGCACAATACACACAACTGGGGGAGTTGAACTTTATTTGCCATTTTGTCATGGAAGGATGTATACATGTCAAAGGAAATTACATGATACAAGTTATGTCTGAAAAACTATGACCATGGCAATATATTATAGCGTTTCAAATTTTATAAAATTGTACACTACGTATTATGCTTATTTATATAGGTATACAATTATTTATAACATATAAGTTTGCCCATGATAATCTTTCATAGTAAATAATTTGATTGTGTTTTTTTTGAATATATGGTTATAGATCTTGGAAACAGCACTTAAAAACAACGCGACTGTCATAGATTACGAATAATAATATTAAACGATAACGAAAACCGTCAAAAATTTCAAATTATTGAGTAGCCAATGTGCGACCAGTTTATTGATGGAGTAGAGATAGAGTAGCTAAGCAAATTTTGTATTTTACAAATACTATCGATATCAACTGACAGGATACCTTACATTTGCTTCAGGAATTCTGTGGAAAGCAGTCATATAGAAAGTAACCCAAGATGCAACTGTATAATATACTATTATTGGAAATATTTTTTAGGTAACAAGAAAAGATCTATGGGCGGAATTTGTCTGTCGAAAACTTGATAACAGCAAAGACAAATATTATCGATAAGTTTTCTGTGATATCTAGAAAGCTACTTACGTAACACAGTACTAATACAATTAAAATAATTACAATACCTAAATAATTCATCTGCGTTTACATAATCAAACCATTTTGAAATCACGCAAGCTTAATTCTACAGAATCGACGTATCCAAGTGTTAAGTAATTGAAATGGTTATATAACCGTTTGGTTGAATTTTCTTTTTATTAGTCAGCATTGTCAGCAACCAGAATAGCCAAAACTTAAAAATGGGGCCATTCGGAACAAGAAATCCGCCCTTGATATGCTTTAAAAATACATACATTTTGGCATTTATACCCAGCAGGCGCGCAGGCTTGTGAAACGTACTTTTAAAAAACTAACCATAAAATGACTTTATTGGAATCAGAAAAGATATCATTTAGATTCTTAATTTAGGCTTAATATTACCACTGGTATTTCTCCTTTTGTTTGCAAGTCGCAACCTTTGAACGAAACCGTTTACGAATCCATAACCAACGTAGAAATTGTATCCTCTGCCAATACAATCCTACCATGCACATATAAAATTTCATAGTACAATTCTTCTCTTAATAATTACAAGATATTTGTTTGATTGGCAAATTCTGCTGAAACAAATGATTTTTACGTTTTTGTATTTACCGGAAATCCCTAAAGAAACAAAGTATTTCAGGATTATGCTTTTTGTACCCAAAAAATTAAATTTTCATTAACAATCTCGATTCTTTATTCTGAAATTCTGATTTATTAGATAACAACGTACGACTCTGTCACCATATTATAGGAGGGTATTAAATGAAGACGTCATAGGAAATGTTCAAGTATTATGAAGAAGATATTAAATGAAGACGTCATAGGAAATGTTCAAGTATTATGAAGAAGGTATTAAATGAAGACGTCATAGGAAATGTTCAAGTATTAATTTACACATAAATAACTGTCCTCTATATAACACTACCGTACCACCAACAATATAGGTACAAATATTGCGCAAACAGAGGTAATAATTTAATGTTTACAAGGATTCTTATTACATTTAGATTTACATTTATTATCCGTGGTATACATTATACAGTATGAATTGTGTAGTGTCAAGATCCAACTCGGCACTAAAATTCTAATAGCATTTTTAATGATACAGTTGACAATAACAAGTCCGCGTAAATATTATTGAAAAGTCGATATCAATTAATTATCAAATCCATTACTTTCCTCATCAAGCATTATCCCTTCCCTACTATAATATATTCCTTAAACAACAATTCCAACATCACATTACTATCATCGGGAAATGAAACAGCAATATTAAATGTAGGCAAGTCTTGTTATTTAACATTTACCCATTTGAGTCCATCCAATCTAAATAAATGGTTAATAATGCGGTCAACACGAAGGATTGCGTGCAAATGCCAATAAAACTGGGTATCTTATATTATTTATGAAGTTAATACACTCAGACTTGCTTTTCCAAGCACCACTACTACTACTATCAAATAAATAGTATATTGGTTGTCATCAAAAATTAATACATACACAGGAGTGAAACTGTTTGATCAATTATTACCATGAGGAATGAAATGAGAGAAGCTCTTTCTAAATAGTAGAAATATCCGACGTGAAATCGAATAGGGAAACAAGATAGAGCTTTTCTCCTCAAATGCTTTTCTCTGACTGTATTCCCTAACACGTTCATTTCTTCTTCCGTAGCTAAAAATAGCTGGTCATGAATGACTAATTTTTCGTTTTTGTGAACAAAATCTTCAACTTCAGAATTATTTTCAGGAATATTTTCTTTTGCAGCGTTTGGCTCTTCATTTTTCCTTGGGACAGAATTTACAAGTATAGCATTCCCAATGATCTTGGGTATTTCCAAAAATGTCGATGCAGCCTTAGATGCAGATCCATAGACAAAGACAATGGGTACCAAGCAGCAGGAGTTGGTCAACGGGAAGAGTAAAAATGATGGCATTGTGATCACACCGTTGAACTTCAAGGATGAAAATGTGCAGACGACGCACATTCCAAACAGCATAAATGTATACGCCGGAAATGTCGGAGATCGAATACAATCATTATATTCCACGTTTAAAATCTGCAGTGCTCGATACACTTCAATAACATGTTCTGCTTCTTCGACTGTTTTTACTTCTTTGGCTGCTTCCCTATATAAATTATATTTATTTTAAAAATTAATATTGTTTAAAATGATTTAAAATATTTTAGAACTTAATAGCAATAAATTAGCATCAAAATTAATTACTCTAAACGCTGTGACCAAAAAAGAAAGCATCCATTTGATATGACGATAATAAACGCCACGACATAACAAGTAGTCCAAGCATGAAGCCACAGTACGTATTCATGAGGTACAAACATCAGCTTTTGCCAGAGAGGAGATGAATAGCAGTCTTCTCGAGTACCTCTTCCAAGTATCCAGGTTGAAATGTAGTTTGTATTGCATGGCGCCACAACATACACGCCAGTTGCAAGAATTGGCATCAAAAAACAAGTCGGGCCAAAGGCAATCATGAAAAACAAACAATTATCCCAGTACTTCTTTGGTTTGGCATTTTGAAACACTCCTGAAAAAAGGTATTTCGATGTCAAGGCCTTAAGGTATGTTAAGAATTTAATTCCGTGTTGCAAATATCAAAGATCAGTTGCAAATAAAATATAAACCTCGATTTTACCTGAGATGTTACACAATCCTGTTTTTTTTATTTATACTTTCGTCATCATACATTTTACATATTTCACCCGAGGAGAACGAGCTAGCTTATAGATTCACACCAGTCTGAACATTCTTCCATTGTAACGACAACTCTTGAACCAATGGACAGAAGTCGGCCAAACTTTGCAAAACCATTAACTATGGATCGTTGTACCCTATTGAAAACGGAGCAAATCAGTTCATTGTTTGTCAAGGTACTATACCTACACCTTCCAGTCAAAGTCAAGGTGCTTTGCACTGAAAGTTAACCTGCGCTTTTTTCAATTCATATGACAAAGCATTTTAACCGATATTTTTATTTTTTATTTAGCTTCAACTATTGCTTTGTTAAAATTACGAAATAAGACATACAGCTTCTACAAAAAAATGGCTTATAAAAGCTGTATTGAGGGGCTGAGGGGGCGTCGTTGTCAAATGAAGCCCCCCCACGAAATCCAAAAAATATTGAAAATGTTCGAGCTTGGCGCGATTTTATGTGGTTTTTTGGCTATTTTTGATTCATTTTGGACAATATAAGCCAAAATGTTTCGAAATATTATTCGAAAATATAGAAGTAAAATGGAATATTCCCAATGCATCTGGCTTAATGACGTCATTGCCCCTCCGCTCCGTAATCGACTTCTAAATTCGGTTGTATGCTTGTATAATGTTTGATAACCATTTACAGGTATCTGCCGGATGCAACATTTATTTTACTTCGAATTCGAATTGAAACTCATTCTAGTATCAGAATCGTGAAAGGCGCCTGACTATGCATTAAATTGTCGCGCAGTAATGATATGAGTTAATTTTTCATTAGGTACGAAAATAGATTTGATATTGTATAAAGAGTAAACTATCATTGGGCTTTGGAATATTCAATACCTCATAAAACATGTATTAAGCATCTGCTAAAAAGTAAATAGTTATAACCAGTAGTTAGTAGTAAAGTAGTAAGTTCTGTAAAATTTCCAATTTTATGGGTGTAAAAATTTAAAAGTTACTAACCTGACCAAAGCTTGTCAAATCTTAGTAGAGAATTGACGTATTGAACAAGTTCCTCCGTCTTCTGAATATAACAGAGTTGACAAGCACCGACCCAAATACATGCCAGAGCGACATAGCCATTCACAATGCGGTCCACAATGCCGATGTCATCCTCAAATTTGAGGGAGTAAATTGGGAAGATCAGTGTCGAGGCATAATATACAAAATGCCAAAAGTCAAGAATCTTCCACATGGTGAGACAAAACTTGGACTGGATTAGTTCAATTTGCTGAGCTTTATTGTTCCACTTATATGGAGCCATAAGAGTGAAATGAGCTATATGAATGTACATGCTAAATATCTTTTTAGTCAAGTACGACAACATGTTGGCGGCTAGCTTACTCGTTGACTGTGGCCGAAATGATGAAACCGAGAGCATTTGCTCATTATAAGGACCTAACTACATTAATTATCGCCCAATGTTTATCTCAGCAATTCCAATGACTAAATAACGTAACTGCCACATTTACATGCTCTTATAGCTCATCATCAACATTTCACAACCCAACTGAGCGATTTTATAAAACATTTATCATCGGGATCCTAGAAATTCACTCTCATATACTATGGCCGTGGTCCACAGCCATTTAAACAGTTGTGCAGCCAGTTGTGTGGTACAACGTGGTATAATTCTCTGAATTTCAATAAAATACTAAGTACTAGCCAAGAATAGAAATATTTATCAACATTCTCGTAGTACCGTATATTTTACCTATTCATGCGTTCCCAGTTTAAGTATTGCAGCAAAAGTTCGTCTTAAAATTGTCTAGCATTTTAAGATTGCCTTACTCAAACCAATCTTAAATATACGGCAATTGATTTGTCATGTCATACCACTATAAAATTGATTTTAAAATTGAGTTGATGATATTGTGATTGTAATTTTTAGATTAATTTTTTCAGGGACGACTTCTTTCCCATAAATGTCTTCTAGAATCGTAGTAATTTCTGTTTTATTGGAACATAAAAGCTTTTTTTGCATTAACATTGTCAGGTAGCAATTTCAGCAAAATGTTTTTTTTGTTTTACTACTACATGCTGCATTTTATAGCCATATTATACATGTCATGATGGCAAGATGTAAAAATAGACACTTTATTACATTTTACTGTCCCAAGAAATTGAATGTGTGATTATTTGGATTTGGTAAATATAATGGTGTTAATTGTAAACATTTCCACTCAAGCTGTAGGTACAAAGATAGAAAACTATTAGATGAAACCAGTGAAAAGGAAGGATCAAAAAATAAACTTCTAAACTTTAAACACGGTAACCCACAATTCTCTCATACCTGGCAATTGAGACTTGAATGCTGAAGTTCTTTACCATCGCAAAGCTACTAAGACATGCATACATTAATATATTTGTAAATATTCCATTTCCGAACATTACAAACCGTAAGCGTAAGGTTTTAATTACCCTCTTTCCCTCTTTGTGTAATTTATGTGGACGTTGTAAAGAATACCATTAAACCATTTTCACAAGAAGACCTCGTTAATTAATAATTGGCACGTTTAATTACTTTTGTAAAGTAATAATTACATTCAGTCGTTCTCTTTGACACTCCCGAAACATAACCATACCTGCCATACCAAACCCAAACTGAGCTATTAATAATTAATTTTATTTCATAAATGTATTATAAGCAGTTTGATATCGTCTCCCTCGCCTTCTGTTAGAAAACTCGACTTTAAATTTATGGATAGCAGCCCATCCGTTGTTAATGTCCTTAGCCTAAATGTCAAGGAGTTCCTAATGTATAATACATCTAAAGGTTCTAGATTTCTGATTTTAATAAGAAGAATATCATTAGGAGGTAGGTACGTAATTTATATTCCAGTGTAACTGTATCGAAACTGCTGTGAATATATAGAGTAGAGGGTAACGTTAGTCAGTCATTTAAAATGTATTACCAGTAACAGACCTTTTTGCTATCTCTCACAGCTTGATTATTACTAACAACACTGCCTTACATTTCTCTTTTCTTTGTTTTAATTTCTAATAAAAACCTTGCCCTGTTGTATTAGCACTGTATAATTCACGTTTATTGGAGCCAGACAAAATGATACTTCTTCGTCGCGTACAATTTTTAAGGATTTTTACACTCATCTACGTTATATCAAACGATTTTGATGAAATGCTATCCGACTTTACGACTTAAAACATCTTTACAAAATCATTTCCAGGCACTTCATTCGATTTGTAATATTGTACATTTTACCAGTACCCGTTAATTCAAATTTTTGAGTATTTTGTTTCAAAATGAAACAACTTAATACAATATTTATAGACCATTTTATTCTTACCATCGTATATACGTTTTAATGATTACGTAATTTTTGATGTTATTAAATTAAATCTTTTACTCAGCTGACTTGTCCTAATATCGAACAAGATGTTTATCTCCTTTGAACAATACTCATTCTGTGAATTTCTTGTACATGTAACATGGATAACTTATGAGCGCCGAGCGGTTTCGTACAATCTACCGTGAATAGGGAGACCGAGTCAAAATCGGTAGTACCTTCTGAACGGAGGACAGGTTCAAAAATTAAAAATAGGTTAAATTTGGTTCTTTGCATCGTACAAAGTCGTGTAATAGCTCGTTCGCCAAGGACGCTGCTAAAGTAGGTCCGAATTCCGCCATCATCCATTACTCCCTGCTCCTTTAAGGATGAGGTTTACCGTTAGGCAACCAGTTTTGTTCAAATTGAATCTAAACTTCTTGTCTTTCTGCCGTTTGACCCTATAAAACCAGACATTCAAAATTACTTAAAATTTATTATTTTTCCTTTGGTAGTAATCACAATCCGTTTATTACCCCCACCTAATTGTGCGTCGATTATGCTAATTAATGACCATGCCTATATCTTAAATTAATTTACTACAATATTGTATTAAATGATAAAAGGCAGAACTCTTGGACAGTATTTAAATTCCAGCTTCTATTCGAATACCACCAAGACCACCATTCTATTCAAATTTGACATTTCAATTCTACAAATCTGATTGTACAGTCATTATACAATAGTATAATGTTTATTAAAATGGAAAAGTGACGTCAAAGTTAATATAAATGGTTATTTTAATTCTTACCTACCAGCAAGCTTGTTTAAATTGAATCTTTGACTTTTGGACAATTTCAGCATGTACAAACTATTTATCGCATTACACTTCTGGTTGGCAGATACAATTTCTTACGTTTTACTTTAGTTACACCATGACATTAAGTGCACACTTTCAGGGTAGAATTATTGCCCTTCATAAAGCGTTTCCAATCAGAAGGTTATAAAATCCAAATATGGTCTTATATCCTAAGCTACATATTAATTAGTTATAATGTAAGAATTTAATTTGATAATACAGTTCTTTGTTATAATCAAATCGTTCGTATTCTTTCACAGTAAGTTAATTAATCTACATATTAGATTGAAATTGATACTCCATTAAATAATCCTAATCAAATACTCTTATACTACTAATAGATAATCAGTGTAAGTGTTTTCTATGGACTCTAATTTTATAGTTAACAACTTCCTATTAGTACTTATAATTAGTGACTTACTGACTTACCAGCTTTAACATATTTGCAATTTGTTATAACCTATTTAGTCTACTAATTTTGTGAACCAAGTAAAGTTATTTCTGTCCTGTAGTTTTAAAACAAATAATTTATTTATATTTTTGTCACCAAATTCGTAATTTTAATTCGTGATCGTAATTCTTACTTTATGTAAACGTGCGCTTCATGTCTCGATATTTCTAAGAAAGTTCAGATGGAGTTATAATAATATATCTGCTAAGCAGCTAAGTCTTAATAAAATGAAACCAATACTCTCTGTGTTTTTCCTATTTTTGTGTTTGAGTTTGACTTTCGGTTGGGATTTGAAGGATTTAGTTGAATTAGAACACGAATGTTATGTAAATCTGTTATTCCACGAAAACAATATGAGAAATCAAATAAAAACAGAAGGATTTCTGAATAAACTAAGTGACGTCAATTTCCCTATTGCTTTCACAAGACTGCGAATTCAAAGAGAGATTAATTGGCACTGCTTCGAACAGTCTTTAAGGCTTGACGTATTTGAAACCCATTTGGATAGAAATTGTGACAGGCAAATAACTGAAAAGAATTTATCAATCAGTAAATTTTCATCACCTCGTTTACCATCCAAAATAAATTGTGTAGCCCACATCGTCGTAAATTTGAATCCTAAAAGTTTCCAAGAAATGATTTTCACCGACAACGTTACTGAGACTACATCAGACAAGAAAGAGAAATACGAAAAAGGTCACCGCTTTGAACGTACATTCAGGGCTTATCACAATTATGTGGAACATTCATCTGTGTACTTGCTAATGAGTGAAGAAACGTTAGAAAAATTTGAATCTGGCGACCTTTTCCAAACGCAAAAAAGATACAAAACCAGTTATGGGCAAAACCAATTCGCATATTCTGACGTTTTCTTGAGGAAGAAGACATGGTTCCTGGCTCCGATTGGACACAACAGAAGTCAAATAATATATTTCTTATGTCCACAGTATAAACATTATAAGTCTGAAGAATCATTTCGACGATTTAGTTATAAAGCATTGTCTTTAAATGTTTCTAGCACAGAATTGACTTCGGGTTTTACCCTGAGAAGAAAAGCGTTTGAATTATTTCTGCTTCATAGCAGCCTTTTAAAAAATTCCGATTTGATTTTTAAGATTTTAGTTTCGACTTACGATAATAACGATGCTTATTGTGGGCCTCCAGTCCAAAAGAAATACTTTACTAACTATTTCACCCATGAAAACTCTCATGTGTCAATTATAATTTCGTCACTGTTTCTTGAAAAATTTCCTAATACTACAATTTGGTTAGGAGATGCTTTAAAGTGTCATTTTGCAATTAGTCAAAGAGCCGTCGCAGTTAATATGCATTTCCAAATGAAAAATAGTTGGAGTCGGATTGAAGAATTTAGTGCTTTTACAGAAACTACTGAAGAATCTTTTAATTTTGTTTCCTGTGCTATTTTGGAAGACGAAGGGATCTCTTTCATGGGATACATTCGACCGTACACATTCCCAGCTTGGGGAGCTATTTTTGTTACAATTGTTGCAGTAAATGCTTTCTTGCACGGCACAATATATCTCAAAGGAGATAAAAGTTTTCCCTTTATTCTTATTTGTTATGCATATTTATTAGAAGTTAGTTATTCATTATCCAAGCAATGTAATAATGCAACGTGGATTAAATTATCAATAGGGCCTTTGCTTCTTGCATTTATCGTATTGACAAATGGATACAAAGGAATTGTCACTTCAGATTTGATTGAGCCACGCCCAGTGAAAAAATTTGAGTCGATAGAGGATTTATTCAACTTGACTGGGATTACAGCTTTTGGTGAATTTAGATATAATAACAATGATGAGCCAATTCGTCTCAAGGAGAAAGACCAAAAACAAATTATGTACGATTATACTATTGCTACTTGTTAAATAACAAAACTTACTACCCAACAAAAAGTAGATTTGTGTTTATGTCAGATCCTAAATGCAGTTCAAGCATGCAAAGTAATTGGCTCTCGAAAGAAAACGTCAAAACATTTGCTCAGGAAAAGCGAGAAAATGTAGAAGCCGCCCTACAAGCATACAATCTTCATGCTTGGGAAATTCGCCATTATGCACCATTATTTAAGATTATGAATGCTCTAAATGATTTGCGAAAACACATTTATGACAAAACAACCAAATGGTCTGAAAGAGAATTTGAAAAATTTCAAAGTATTGGGAAATTTATTCGGTTTCATCCAGGATATCCTTATGTTACTCCACAAGAATGGATTAGCCAATGCCAACATTCAATATTTATAGACCAAAGTTCTCGGATTCATCGGTTTATTAATGACGTTCATTGGAATACAAAGGTTCAACCAAAACATAAACTATATTTCGGAAAATCAGGGAATAAGTTCTTGTCACAGAAAATTGGAATCACACTTCAAAATTCATTCTTTTACATTTTAGCTCCATTTTTAAGGAGTCAATTGTTCTCTGTAGTCGAAGCAGGACTTGTCACAATTTGGCAAGACGTTTTTAACCGACATAACTTTACCCACTGTAAACGATGTATGAAGAATGTAGAACGTAAGCCCCTTACATTTAGTAATTCTAATTTTGCAAGTATATTCTGCATTGGCCTGGCTATCATTGTGGTAACCTTCGCCGTTTTAGCAGCAGAACTACAGATCCTCTCTAAAATCAGAGTAGTCCTAATGAAAATAAGATGGAAAGTGCTAATTGCTCGTCAGAAACAAAAAATACTTGATCTTATCACGAAAATTAAGAATATAAAAACATTTCTTATTAAGCGACGTGACGTGGAAAAAACAAAAATCAAATTACTGCGCGGGAAAAGAAGGAAATTCAGACCTCTCAGAAAAATGGCATGGTAAAAGTAGGTATAACACTTAGTTAAATCGCTTTTTTAGTTGCAAAATCAATGCTATGTTAGGCTGAGACTTTAAACTATTTTTAAATTCCTTATAGAAGGACTGTACATACTACAGTCGTAAAGAAATGATATCATAAAATGTCACTCTGATTTCTAGAAAGCTGCTTTAATTCGACGGATTTCAATATAAAGTACCAATCAAGAATAAAAATATTTGCGAAAATTATTTATCGTGTTTAATAAATTCGAAATAGTTCGAATAAATTCGAAATAATTCGAATAAATTCGAAATAATTCGAATAAATTCGAAATAATTCGAATTCGTTCTAATAAATTTAAATACTTTCCTTGCAGCTATTATTACCAAGTAGTATACCGTTCGAAAGCTTGTTTCAAGCACTATAAACTGACATCATGATATTAGACATTTTCAACTGAAAAATAAAATGACGCCATTTCTTGTGAGACATGTTTTAATTTGATTCATTGTGATATTATAAATAACAAAAAGTTATTTTATTCTATTATTACTTAATAATGGTTCCGTTCATAAATATCGTTTATCTATGGACTATGATGTGTGGCCTTGGACAAAAATCCGTCAGAGGACTCAGACATATATCGCAACGCTCTAATTAGTCATAAATGGATTGTCCAGTGCAAATGAAGATTTGAATCCGATGGTTGTCATTGTCCACCACAAGAAGACCATCTCCAGCACAGTCAAACGCAATTGGACGGTTCATCTCCCCATCACTACTCCCATGAGATCCGAATCGGAAATCAAATTCTCCATCAGGACGGAAGATAATAACCTCGTGCTTCTCCCGATCACAGTTCTCCAACTGCAATCATCAACAAGAAACATAATTTAGTTTTAAAAAATATTTAAATAAAATCTCCCCAACAAACAGTAACTAAATCTACTAATAATATCTCATTAAATGGTATTATTTATAAATAATTCAATAAAGACTTAATTACCTATTTAGTGAGGATAATGGTGGCGACTCCCCAGGGTTTTCGTTTATTGAGTTGTCCAGTCGATTCGTCCACTTCAATATTCAGGGAAACCACAGGACTAGAGTAATGGAGCCCCGTCGAGTAGTTTCTGGAAACATGGAAAGAGAGACTTTGTATGTATTTACTTCTTAAATACGGAAATTATGCTGAAATCAGCAGACTCCAATTATAATTATATTATCTAGTTTAATTGTCAAATTCTGTACATGGCAAATATTATGTCGTATATGACTATAATATGTATACCCTGATATCCTAAAGACCTTCCGAGGAAGATATCGTCTGCTTAACATTACAAGGTAACTTGAAAAATGTAAAAGGCAAAGGCATTAACACAGTATGATATCTACATGGTGATGGTGGAAAGAGCGTTTGGGGTACAAAATCCTTGGAGCTTCTCAAGTCTGAAAATCTGTAGTTGGATTGGGAAACGATACGTTCATATTTAAAACATACCGCGTTGCTCCTCAGAAAATTAAACTACATTATAATATATATCATTTTACAATAAGTGATATTCCACAAATATGAGTCAATTTTGTGTTTACGTGCATCTTTTTGTTGGATTAAGCTCCGCATGGCATTTAAGCGATGTTGTAAGTTTCGAAAAGGATTGTTACACGAATCTTTTTTTCCAACAATCTCATTTTGACGTCCACCAGGAGAAATTGTTTGATCAGGAAGTTCAAGAAATCAAAGTTCCCTATGCAATTACAAAGCTAAAAGGAGAGTATCTGATAAGATGGGCAACGTTGGCTATAAACCACTGAAATTGAGGCAAAAATGTTGGGCTGGCCATTTTTCAATATATCGTAGAATTTTGTTCCTAAGATACACCAAATAAATTGCCAATAGTTGTTAGTGTACAGTTCATAATATTTAGTCGTGTAACCATTTCAACCAAGGTGATTAGAAATGACACCACCACCACAACGAGCAACACCAGGTGACAACAAAGTATAGTCCGGTTAGCCATGGCCATGTGGATCAGGATTAGAGAGCTGCCCGTCCCAAGTTTCCGTATGCCTGCCCGTGCAACTATCTAAGAGAGTTCACAAGAAAACTGTGCCCGTAGGGCATTAAAATGTCTGCCAGTGTAACTCCCTAATCACAAGTGGGTGAATTAAGGCTATTTTGTCGATGCGCAGAACATTGATAACACATCCCCGTGGGGAAAAAAAGTCATATTAAAAAATGTTCTTGTTTTGAAAAACCACATGTTTTTTGAGGGCTTATTGTGGCCTATTTTTCCAAAAAGCCCCTGTATTTTTCAAAATTAAATAGTTTTTGAACTGGAACGATTTCCCAATTTCTAAGTTTTGACTTGGCCATGCTCTCTTCCGTAGCATGACAATCTATTGGCTTAAAATCTTACGATTTACTCTCAAAGTGGGAGGGAATTATTTGAGCCACCAAGATTTTCCAGTTACCGAAAATTCGGGATGGTTGAAGTAAAGCAGTAGTGGTTGCACATTTTAAAAATCGCGCTATGAAATACACGGGGCATACCAGGACCCGCTTTCTAGGGATTTAACCTAACCCAATTAAAATAATAACATTGATAGGTATTTGTGCAACCCCAGAGTGATTTGAATTTGAATGTTTCCAGGGCTCCGCCCTCAGGGACAAAGTGACGACAAGCTCCAGAGAACTGGTTTCCCCCAACCAGTTATTTCAAACCACTTTCTCCCTGCTTTCGATTCGGAGAACTGGCTGGGGGAAACCAATTTTCTGCAGCATGTCGTCACTTTGTCCCTGAGGGCGGAGCCCTGGAAACATTCAAATCACTTTGGTGCAACCACTACTATAATTCAACCTTCAGGATGCCTGATTCTGGGATACCTTGTGTTGACCTTGGTTAAGTATTTTGAGATACCTTGAGTTGACCTTGGTTAAGTATTTTGAGATACCTTGAGTTGACCTTGGTTAAGTATTTTGAGATACCTTGTATAGTTGACCTTTGGTTATGTATTTTGAGATACCTAGTTTGGTTGACCTTGGGTAGTATGTTTGATCTAACAAAAAATGATCATCAATCCCCAATACAAACAGTAAAAGCACATGGTAACCGGTATAGCGTCAATTTTAGATGCATTCATATCTGAAAAATCTTTTTTCAAAGGGATTGAGGTAATTTTTAATTTTTGAACCAATTTTGTTCAAAAACAAAAAATACCTCAAACTCCAAATTCACATCATAATTTTTAAACAGTTTGAAGAACTTATGGTAAAAGTTTCAGATTTGTAGAGTTGTGTGCTCACAATTTTTTTGGCATTCAAAGTCTTTTCCCCTGTATATAGATAGGGTAAAGGACTTTCACAAAGACGGGTATATCTCAGAAACTAAAGATACCTCAAACTCAAAAATCATAAATGATGTTCCCAAGAATATCATCTATGAATTCTGAAAGTTTGAAGTTTCTAAACTAGTGTGCTCTATAAAAAATGGTCAAGCGAAAATAGCCAAGTGAAGTGCCCTTATCCGGAAACCCTCCTTTCATAATAAAACCCGCACTTATTGCATACCAGAACAGGTAATTAATGACATGAAGCATTCTTCTCGTTACAATAGTAATGTTAAATGCATTAATGAATTGAAAAGAAGTAAGTTAAGTATTTCTTCGCCACGTCTACGAAGCCGTTTTGTATGTGTTACAAATATAGTAATTAATTTTAATCCAAGTGTATTTATGGATTTCATGTTGATTCATTACATCAGTAACACATTTTCAAGCGGACATGAATTTCCCCGGCGTGGTTTTAGTTTTAAAAGACGTTTGTGGGATTGGTACAACTACGCAGAACATTCTTCAGTTTATATGCTGCTTAATACAGGAATTTTAAATTTGGTGAAATCAAATTCCAACAAAAAATTCTTTCTCGACGTGCCAGAAAGAAAGAACAAAGAGACCACAATTTTAAACCGTGTACTTTTAGATAGACCTTGGTTCATCTTGTCTTGGTCAAAATCTGATGACTCAAATGTGTATTTTGTCTGTCCAGCTGACCCAGATCAAAGTGTCAGTTATTATGCAGTAACATATAGGTTTATCTCAATTTGCTCCGGAATCAATTGCTATGGAACAAATATGCGCCGATTAGCAATTAAAAACTTTACTAGAAAAAGCAACATTGCAAAGAAAATATTGCCACTTATAACGGATGAAATTAATAAATTAGAGAACAAAGATTACTGTGGTCCACCTTTGCAAGGCGATTATTACAGCAAGTCTTCTTTCAGCGAGAAACAAAGTCTTTCGGTCCCAATTACTTCGATAATATTTCACAATTTCCTTAATTCTACGATAGGGTATGAGGGATATCCTCACAAGTGCAAATTTTCTAGATACTCTAATTTGGTGTTGTCTTTTCAGTTTCAACGAGATAATTATCAATGGCGGGATGGAAAACCTTATATAATTGTTATTCCAACAACCGAAGATTCCTACAACTTCATTTCTTGTGTTGCCTTAGAAGATGAAAGTTTATCCTTCTATGGCTACATCCGACCTTATCATATTGAAGTTTGGATAGGCATAATCATTTCCATCTTAATAGTATCCGCCTTTCTTCATGGAGTAACATTTTACAAAGGAGACAAAAGCAATCCATTCATTCTGGTCTTTTATGCGTATTTGTTGGAAATTAGTTATTCGCTATCAACACAACTAAATAAAACAACTTGGATTAAATTAGTTATCGGCCCTTTCCTTCTTATGTTGATTGTATTAACAAATGGATACAAAGGTATAATTACTACGGATTTAATTGAGCCACGCTCCGTAAAACGAATTGAATCTATGGAGCATTTGGCAAATTTGACAGACATTACGACGTTTGGTGCTTTGGTGAATACTGATGAGTTTGACCCTTTTCACGTTTCAACTCAACTACAATCCACTATCCTACAAAATTATTATCATAAATATTTTACCGAAAAGATGTTATTATCGTTTAAAGATCATAATAAAACTACAATCCTGGAAGCCATAAAACTTTTCAATTTGGAAAATCGAAAAGCGAACAGATATGATAATGTGTTTGACAACACTTTTAAAGTGATAATTTCACATCGACATCAGCACGATCACTGCAGATACAATTCATTCAAACGACCTGTTCTGCTTTCTAAGATCCGATTGATGGATAAAATTGCCAATGCTCTTCAGCTTCCTCCTGGATTTCCTTACATTAGCCCTTATGAGTGGATTTCACAATGTAACAATTCTGCAATGGTTCTTCAGAGTTCTAGTCTGCATAAATTTTTCAATGACTCCTATTGGAATCCTGAGAGTGGGGGAGTTCAACCAGTCAAGACATTGTACTATGGAATGGAAGAAAATTCCATTTTCCCAATACTACCCTTTTATATATCAATTGAAACTAATGAAATTCCCATGCTTACTTTAACTATAAGACAGAACTTGTTGTTTGTTAGTCAATCAGGACTTTTAAATTTTTGGTTTAATCACATAAATTCACATAATTTTACCAGATGCCGAACATGTTGGGTGAGAAGTCCACCTCAGCCTTTAACGTTTGCTAATTCCGATATTGGTACAATTTTTGTAATTGGTGGGTGTACACTACTAACGTCTTTGACATGTTTCATTTTGGAAATTCTATTCTACATAAAAAGCCGAACACGTATCTCTGTATTTTATCAGCGTTAAAATCATACATCATTATCTTTTTATATTCACGTCGTTTCGTATTTCTAATACATACCTACACCCTACAACTATATATTATGTAAACCCAAACACCACTCCCCCAACTTTTCTTAGTTAGCCAGGTGTAGGTTTACTATATACTAGTTACATACGAATGACTATAATAATATTATATTGATCACATATAAAATTTAGTTAAAATTTTATTTTTCTCAACATGTCTTGAGTCTTGAGAGATTTGAGAAATGTGAATGTATGTAGTCTACACTGCACACTTTGCTATGCAGTAATAGACAATGCGTCCCTTAAGGATCGAAAAAGCCTGTATCCACTTTCAGATTGGTGGACGAATAAGCCTATATCCATTTTTTGTTTGGTGGACGAATAAGCCTAAATCCATTTTTTGTTTGGTGGACGAATAAGCCTATATCCAATTTTCGTTTGGTGCAGGAAATAGCCTCTGTCCTCTTACAGCCTTACGTAAAGTTGTCGGGGCACAGTAAGAATAAACAAGTTGACGAAAGAAGTATTTATTATTTTTATGTTGATACTTGAAATATATCATGCTATAATGTACATAAGCATTATAACATTTAGCTAATTACACAATAAGACAAAAATAAAACTTTTAATGACACAAATTCGTATTTTGATATTGGATAAAACTGAACTGGCTGGAAGGAAGAATAAAAGTTCAATATTTCCGCCGCCCATATTAACTATGTATCAATACGCCCCTATAACTTTACAAGCAAAGCTGCAAGAGGATAAAGGCTATTTCCTGCACCAAACGAAAATTGGATATAGGCTTATTCGTCCACCAAACAAAAAATGGATTTAGGCTTATTCGTCCACCAAACAAAAAATGGATAAAAGATTCTAAGTATTGTAGTCTACAGTATGGACGAATTTTTTAATGATTTAGCAGTATTATTATTTTTCAACATCGCTACGTTGTAAATAAAGAAATAAAACCTGTACTGTACCAAACTTTGATTATTTCTACTTCTTCTGTCTATTATCTTTAAGGCATTGAATACGTCTTATTGTCATAGAAAATGGAATACATGTAGTCCTGCTATGCTACGACGAATAAGTATTATTAATAAATCCAGAATGAAGTGGTTTTTTGTGGTGCAGCTTAATTGTACATTGAAAGTGGATGGCAATTATTTTTGAATACTGTAATTTGGAAAATTGAATGTACAGATAATAAAGTGTTTATTTAAGAAATTGCAGGTATTGTTTGGAAATAAAAATTGCTTTTTTTATTTATATGCTCAGAAGTACTAAAGGATAAAAAAGAATAGTACTTAAAAAATGTAAAAGGCATGTACACGGTAAGTATGATATCTACCTGGTGGTGGTGGAAAGAACGTTTGGGGTACAAAATCCTTGGAGCTTCTCAAGTCTGTAAATCTGTAGTTGAGTTGGGAGAAAAAACGTACATAGGTTATACACAGAGGCGGCTTTACCACTGGGCTGACTGGGCAGTTGCCCAGGGCAGAGCTTTGAAACAAAAACATTAACTTTTCTGCGTTGATTTCATTCCAGAAGTACTGGTTTTGGTTAAAGTTGTTTTGATAATCTATATTTACCGATTAAAGTTTTAAAAAAATTATCACAGAAAAAATTTTAATGATTCAAGGAAGTAAAGTATACTACTTTTATAAAGTTTACATTGTTGAAACTTTAAATGCATCTCGTGGTGACTTATATTATACTATATTGGTGACTTGAAAACAGCATCTATCAGAATTTTTAATATCCGATTTCAATCAACAAAGTTGTTCCTAGAACCACCACTGCCAACTTCTACAGATAGTCCAAACTATTTTATTGGGACAAGTCGCCGGGTAGTCTGTTCGATGAATTATTTCGTGTCCGCCTGTCCGAGTACCTACACAAGATACAGAAAGTAGAATGTTATAAACGTATTAATATATTATATTGTAGGGCCAGGGCCAAAGGTATGTTAGGATATTTATTGTCTCTCTCCTGCATATGAAAAATACTTCTTGTGCTATGTTGAAGTTTGTACAGATGTATGTTATAATATATTCCATATTCGTATCAGGAGAAAATGTAAAGTTCTGAATGAATAGGTTTTATTTTGGTCAAATGATGCCTTCAGTTTGTACTGTAAGCTTTGATAAAAGCGATATAGGATATTCAAATAGAACAGTGTACAAAATACAATTTACAACTTACCAGTGGTAAATGGTTCTTAATGGTATTATTTGCACGTTAAATATCACACTGTTGGTGGTTAAATTAATTGTTGAATGGCATAATTGGTAAAAAATAGTAAAAACAGTTTTATTTGAATTTGTGCAGAATTTTGATCAAATTTATTTGATTAAAACATGAAATAATTTAACGGCTGGTTGGCGATTGGAGTTACAGGTAAGATTTTAACCTTAGTGTATGTCCATTAACCAAAGGAAGCCTTAGTGAATACAACAATATTGCCATTGTTTGTCCTATCAAGCTTTATCATAGCATAAAATGAAATAAATGGTATTAGGAAGTGAATTTATCTTCTTTTATTACCCTGGCCCTGTTAATCAATAGTCAAAGTATATGAAACATCATAAACCATTGTTTTAGCGGTGTAATAACAGGAATGAAATGTAGATCTACTCTTGAAACGACCTAGCGCGGGGCCCTTCAGCATCAGTCCTATTTATTTTAAGCGTTTTTCAATTTGGTTAGATTGAAGAGGGTAAATTTAAAAATCCTAATCTGTTTCACTGTATGACGACTTTTATAAAACCCTGTTTCGATTCGGAATATGACGAGGAACATTGATCAAGGGTAAGCCAACACAAATATCACGAAAGTTAGAACAAACATACTTCCAGGAACTGTTTTGAAAACAACTTAAATACATGTAGTAGGACTATATTTTCGTATTAAGTTATCAATACGACTGCTGATTTTGTCAACAGGGAACTCAATAATTTCCTTCTTCAATTAAGCCAACACAAATGTTTTATATTTTCAACACCAACAATTTCGAGTCAAACTAATCCGAAATTGGATAGCTATTATAAATAATAATTATAAAATATAATATTAATTTCGACGATTCTTATCCCAATTATTTTGCATTAGTATTTTGTTTCATTATTCCAGAAAAATATTGGACTAAAATAATATACAGTACACATATTATAGAAGTGTAAAGAAAATATTTAATCCTTGTTACTGTTATCACTTCTCACTGAACTGAACCCAAAATAAAGAAACTGCTTTTTCAAGACACAACTACAAACGATAAACCTGTAATCAGAAGACATGGTACCGTTTTGTGTTTATACCCTTCTCAGTGTTGGATTATCCTCAGGGTGGGAAATAAACGATGTGGCGAATTTCGAAAAGGAATGCTACGTAAATGTATTATTTCAACAATCTGATCTTGATAAAGAACAAGAAATAACTTTGATTCTGCAGCTTCAAAAAATGGACATTCCATACGCAATTACAAAACCAGAGCTGTATAAAAACGATTTGGAGGAAGATGATAGCAAAATGAGTCTGAAACTTCAGAGCCGTGTGACATGTATAATTGACATAATAGTTAACTGTAATGCGAATGCCATAATTGATTCCATGTCGTTTGATTATATCAGTAATGCGTTTTCAAGTGGAAATAAATTTACAGATGAACGGCTTCGTTCAAACTGGTATCACTACGCAGAACATTCTTCTGCCTACATACTTGTCCTAAAAGAAGTTTTGGATTTAGCTAAATCAAATGCCGACAAATTCTTTCTCGATATGCCAGGAAGAAATAGCCAAGAAAAGTTGTTAAACAGCATTATATTAAATAGACCTTGGTTTATCTTGTCTTGGTCAGCTGAAGAAGAAGATGTGTATTTTTTATGCCCAGTTGATAGTGTTATAAAAGACTATTCTAAAGCATTTACTTATAGTATGATATCCTTATGTTCAGGAATGAATTGCTATGGGAAACAACTGCGACAAATGGCAATTGAAAACTTCATTACGAAAAGCAAAGTTGTTAAAACAATATTGCCTTTAATAAACGATGAAAGCAATAATATAAATAATCTTGACTATTGTGGGCCACCACTTCGTAGTGCTTATTTCTCAGATCCATCTTTCAATCCAAAACATGGAATTGCTGTTGTAATTATTTCGATTATATTTCATAATTTCCCGAATTCCACAATAGGTTATTGGAACGACTTTAAATGTGAAAAAGATTTGAGACGGCTTAATCAAGAACTGAGAATCGACTTCCAACTGGAACATCTCGACCTATTGCTCTATGAAGGATCTTATATATCTGTGATTCCAACAACGGAAGATTCGTACAGTTTTATTTCCTGCGTTATTTTAGAAGATGAAAGTCTTTCCTTCTATGGCTACATTCTACCTTATCAATTTCATGCTTGGATTGGGATAATCATCTCCGCCTTTCTTGTAATCACCTTTCTTCACGGGGTGACATTTTGTAAAGGAGATAAAAGCGAGCCGTTTCTTCTCATCTGCTATGCTTATCTGTTGGAAGTCAGTTATTCTCTATCACCACAAGCTAATAACAAAGTTTGGATCAAATTAGTCATCGCCCCATTCCTTCTTATGTTCATTGTACTAACAAATGCCTACAAAGGAATCGTCACTACAGATTTTGTTGAGCCACGTCCCGTAAAGCGAATTGAATCTATGCAACATTTGGCAAATCTGACTGAAATTTCAACTTTTGGTGCTTTGATGTACACAAATGAGTTTGAACCTTTCCATTTATCAAAAGAGATTCAATCCGTCATTTTAAAAGACTATCACGATAAACACAACAAAGAAATAGAACTTTATTCTTTTGAGGAGCATAACAAGACTACAGTCCTTGAAGGTTTGAAAAATATGAATTCCAAATTTCGAAAATCGATAAGTATATTTGACTCTTTTCTAGACGGCACATTTAAAGTGATAGATTCATATCGTACAGATCAGCTGATTTCTCAAATGCAATTTACATTGAATATTGCCCGGTCACTTCAATTCCCTCCTGAATTCCCTTACATCAGTCCTTACGAATGGATCTCACAATGCAATAACTCTGCAATGATTTTACAAAGGAGTACTATTCATCGATTTCTTAATGACTCACATTGGAATCCTGAAAGTGGAGGAGTTCAGCCATTCAACACTTTATATCATGGAACTGGAACGGAAGAAAACTCTATTATTCTATTATCATTTTTTCTATCTATCGATACTGCTGAAATTCCCATGCTCACTCAACGTTTAAGACAAAATTTATTTGTTGTGAGTCAATCTGGACTTTTTGATTTCTGGTATGATAACTTCAAATCATACAAATACACTAGATGCCGAAAATGTTGGCTCAAAAGTCCACCAAAGCCATTAGCCTATCACAATTCCAATATCGTCACAATATTTGCAATTAGCGCGTGCATTCTATTAGCCTCTTTGATAGCTTTCTTAGCAGAAATTATACCATCCTTTAAAAACAAAATATGGAAATTTCTTTGCATAATTATTGTTGTGTTCAAAAATATCATAAATGAAGTAATCAGAACAAAAGTATTTCTTTGCCATTTTATCTTTAGTTCCGACACTTTTTTCCAAACTGGTACCACCGAGAGAGTAATGGTTAATCCAGCTACTTGAAATGTATGTACAAAGTGTGCATGTAATAAATTTCATGGTTGTTCACGCCACGAAAATAAATAAATCTACATATTAGATTGAAATTGATACTCCATTAAATAATCCTAATCCCATACTCTTATAGTACTAAAAGATACCACATGTAGGAGGAACGTTACCCAAAAATTGTATTCAATACGTTACACAATCCAGATCAAATGCATAATCAAGAAGATAAATACAATTGGGTGTCCCAATTAAGAGGTTATATATCGAAAAGTTAGGTTTTCGGTTTTTTTGGCAATCACAGATACAATAAAGGAAAATTATTGTGAAATGGTGGTAAGGATGGAAGATGTGCAGCGAAAAAATGATGTTGAAAGAAAAGCTAGGGCCACATATCTGTCTATATGCGCACTATATCGACATTTAAAAACTGACAAAGTAGGTGCTGGAGGGTTCTTATAGAAAAGATTAGAGTTCTAGTGCAATTAAGACTTAAATTTTTTTGCTCCAATAGGGTACTAATTAATGGAATAAGATACAACTTTGTCGGTCGGAATATTGATAATGAAAATGAAGACTTATACCACATAATATGTAAATGCCTACCATATAAACCTTTCAGGGATACGTTATTACACGCTACTAATTTGAAGAAAAATAATTTCCATTTTTTTGAGGTTCCTATCATAAAAGTCCTAGCAAACATTTACAATTGTGTGGTACGGACCTTCAAACTTAGATCCTGAGTTATAAACGAGTAGCATTGCCAATTCATACCTTACCTCCTAATTAA
Organism: Tomocerus qinae; assembly: GCA_020055645.1. Taxonomy (NCBI): domain Eukaryota; kingdom Metazoa; phylum Arthropoda; class Collembola; order Entomobryomorpha; family Tomoceridae; genus Tomocerus; species Tomocerus qinae. Next base: position 65,778,762 of record CM034546.1, read on the forward strand.
TAGACTTATTTGTATTTGATAAAATAGTTAAACATAATGGTATAGCATAATATATTTGGATATGGTTATTGAATTGATGATAATATGATTTTTTGTATTAATGCATGGCAAATTGATTCTTTGTGTAATGAATGTTAATTCAAGATGCACAATAATTTTTCTCGTTTTAACAATATATATTTTGGTGGCCCCCTCTTGGTCAAATATCTGGATACGTGCTTGGATATATAGGTTAATTGGCTTAGGGGCAACGGGGGCAATTGAGGCAACAAATGCGACGCATCGAATTTGCAGCATGCCAAACTCATACATTGAAAGATAAGAACATCAAAATTGCTTGCACATTAAAGGCTGTTTAAAATTTGAGCCCACTAGCTAAGCACTACTTAAATAACCTTTGGATGTAGTAGAAATAAAATAATGTAAATCGAAACAGATATCTTTTGAATTGAACTGAAAAAGTTGAATCCGAGAAACACGGACAGTTTTATCAAAAACGGCACCCAAATGAAAAGGTTTATACTCAACAAAAGATATACGTGAATGCAGTGCCACACAATTATATAAATTTGTATAGCTTCTAAGCAAGATTCGTCTATATGGTAACAGGTTAGTCGGTCCGGTAGTTGACAAATTAAAATTTCACTTTTGTCACTTCTGGAGGACAAATCCTATAATTTGTCCTCAGAGGCGGCTTTCCCAATGGGCAGACTGGGCAGTTGCCCAGGGCCTCGCGCTTTTGGGGCCTCGCGCAGGGCTTTGACAAAGAAAGAAAGAATGAAACTTGTTTGTGTTTATTTCACTTCAGAAATACTGGTTTTGCATTTTGGTTTATGTTATACGTTTTGTTACAGCATTATTACAGAACAATTTTTAGAATTCAAGGAAGAAAAGTATACCGAAAGTAGAGATTGTGCAATGTAGTAAAAACATACTGGTGACACGAAAGCAGCATCTCTCAGAATTATTATAGAATTACTAATGCATTTCAATCCACAAATTTGTAGCATTTTGTGATACCAAAACTGCGTAATTAAGTAGATGTAGACAATTATGTTTCCACTAATAGTTTTTTTTAATTTTAAAAGAAATAACAAAATTTTTTTTAAAAAATGAATAAAATATTCAAATTCTAAAATGCCGCATAGCGCCTACGTAGTCTTTAACAGAGTTTTAGGGTCTTATTTTGAGTAAAGGACGTATTGAGGTGGAAACCCTTATAGGCTGAAGCCCCACCCCAAAATCCAAGAAAAAATATATTTTTCTCAAAATAGCAAAACAAATTGATTTTGACTAATTTTTGTCAAAAATTGACACAATTTTAATAGCGCGAATGTATTTAATTGAGTTGCAAGTATCACATAATATATAGTCACTCCCGAAACTCACTTCTGTACACGAACTTGTTTTGTTTTCAATCGTATTCAAAAAACCATAAAAAGTTTTCATGGTAATTATTTATATGCAAAATTCCTTTAAAAACGGAAAAAATTAGTAGATTTCAATTAATATAATAATTTGCATATTTGTGAATTATTATTATGGGGCCTCGCGCGAACATTTTGCCCAGGGCCTCGCAAATCCTAGAGCCGCCACTGTTTGTCCTCCACTGCTTGGATAGGATAAAGGACTGCCATTGCTAACTACCATGGTGATTACAGCCAGGTGAATATGGAGGTGAAAAAAGTGCACTTTTAATTTGCCAACTCCCGGACCAACTAACCTGTTTAGACGAATCTTGGGTTCTAAGTATTGTAGTCTACACTATAATTTTTTTTTAATGATTGTAGTATTAATAGTATTTTTCAACACCGCCACGTCGTAAATAAATAAAGAAATAAAACTTGCACTCGTATAACCAACTTCGATTATTTAATGCTTCTCTCTAAATTTTTTACATTGAATAAGCCTTATTATCATAGAAAATGGAATACATATTGTGCTATGCTACGACAAAACATAGGTATTATTAATAAATCCAGAATGTAGTGGTTTTTTGTGGTGTAGATAATTTATACATTAAAAGTGGATGGCAATTATTTTTGAATACTGATGTAACTAATTTGGAAAATTGAATGTTGTTTGTTATTTGTTATATGTACTAAACACTTAAGTATCTGCATTTAAGAAATTGTAGGTATTGTTGGGAAACAAAAATAATTATATGCTCAGAAGTACTAAAGGACATTTGTTTACTCTATACAGTACAATCTCTATATAATAAAATTATTTCTTCCTATGTTGCAGGTAACTATCTATGTATCTATCTATGCCATGGACAATGCGGCATTTTGTTGCAATGCACATGCGCGTATACAATACATGTTTCATAAAGCAAGGAAGTTAAATATGGGCTAACATTAGCTTATTTCGAAATTAGACAATGATAATATGAATAATCATTTTGAAATTCAGCAATGGTACTGAGTGCCTATATTATTATAACATCAAAACAAAAATAGAAATTTACATAAGATGATTATTTTGTGATGGAAATGATTGGCGAAAGGGAACATTTCGTTATGATCGTAATAATAATAATAATATTGCTTTATTAAAGTGTCAAATGAGTACAATCAATACATCAGATCGATATCAGTAGGCACAGTTGAGAACTGGTCACTGCTTTCCAACACATGACACACTAAATACTACTTAGATATTATTCTAATATAACAATACATAGTACTATGTTGAAATAGCATAGTTAGTAGTTAACTGTGCGTATTAATTAACATTTCAAAACTCCTAATCCAAATTGGTTCTGTTAAATCTATGCACTTATTTAGCATTTTTTAGTAGAGTTGGTTTTACTTTTTATTACCCCATGGACCCCCTTGATTCCTTTGTGCCAGCTTGCACATCTTTTTGTAGAATTAAATAACAGTACTGGGGGCCACTATTTATCCTTCAAAAATATTAATTCGCAAGTTGCACTCTTAGAATTTGTACGTTTTTCCAAAATCTCAGGGGGAATCTTATTTTTCTGATTTTATATGGGAGCTTTTTGGTAACTTATTGGGCTGTTTATTAAAAATGGAGTCTTTCATTGTCCCCTGTATTTGATGCTACGATCTACAGTTATTGTTGTAGTTTAGTAAAATCCTTTTTATCAGGAAGTTGGAACTGCAGTTAATTTTTCCAACCACTGTAGAAACTAAAACTATATTTAAATTATTGTATTTACAAATATAGTAACCTAAGGGAAATACCGATGATTTTTCGGAATTGTTTTTATTACTGTGATTGCGCCCCTTAGCTGGGTTCACTAGTAAACAATTAAACTTGAAAAATGAAAAAGGAATAAACATAATATCAAACTGAATGGTGGTGAAAAGAGCTTTTGGGGTTCGAATTCTTAGAGCTTCTCAAGTCTGTGAGTCGCTGTGGTTGGGTTTGGAGAGGATACGCACATCAGTTAAAAGCACCGGCGGTTGCTCCTCAGAAAATTAAACTACATTATTTATTATTTACAAGAAGTGTATGACAATTTCCTCGTAATCCCCAAATATGAATCAATTTTGTCTTTACATGCATCTTATTGTTGGATTATGCTCAGCATGGCATTTAAGTGATGTAGTGCATTTCGAAAAGGATTGTTACATGAATCTTTTTTTCCAACAATCTCATTTTGACGTCCACCAGGAAAAATTGTTTGATCAGGAAATTCAAGAAATCAAAGTTCCCTATGCAATTACAAAGCTAAAATTTCATAATAAAACTCACACTTATTGCATACCAGAACATGTAATTAATGATATGAAGTCTTCTTCTCGTTACAACAGTAATGTTAAATGCATCGATGAATTAGGAAGAAGTAAGTTAAACATTTCTTCGCCACGTCTAAGAAGCCGTTTTGTATGTGTTGCAAATATCGTAATTAATTTTAACCCAAGTGCATTTATGGATTTCATTTTGATTCATTACATCAGTAACACATTTTCAAGCGGACATGAGTTTCCCTGGCGTGGTTTTAGTTTTAAAAGACGTTTGTGGGATTGGTACAACTACGCGGAACATTCTTCGGTTTATATGCTGCTTAATAAAGAAATTTTAAATATGGTGAAATCAAATTCCGACAAATTTTTTCTTGAATTATCAGGAAAAAAGAAAAAAGAGACTACGATTTTAAATCGTTTTCTGTTAGATAGACCTTGGTTTATCTTGTCTTGGTCACACGCAGATGACTTAACTGTATATTATTTGTGCCCAACAAACGTAGATCGAAGTGTCAGTTATTATGCAGTTACTTATAGCATTATCTCGATTTGCTCCGAAATAAATTGCTATGGAACAAAATTGCGTCGATTAGCAATTGAAAACTTCACTACAAAAAGCAACATTGCAAAGAAAATATTACCGCTTATAACGGATTACGACAATAAGTTAGACAAAGATTATTGTGGTCCACCTTTGCAGGGCGATTATTACACTAAGTCCTCTTTCAGCGAGAAACATGGTCTTTTGGTCCCAATTACGTCTATAATATTTCATAATTTTCCTAATTCCTCTATAGGATATGATGGCTATCATGATAAGTGCAAATTTTCTAAATACTCGAATTTGGTGCTGCCAGTTCAGGTTCAAAGAGATAATTATAAATGGCGGGATGGAAAACCTTATATAACTGTGATTCCAACAACGGAAGATTCCTATAATTTTATTTCATGCGTTGTTTTAGAAGACGAAAGTCTATCCTTCTATGGCTACATTCGACCTTATCATATTGAAATTTGGATTGGAATAATAATTTCCGTCTTATTCGTAGCCGCCTTTCTTCATGGAGTAACATTTTACAAAGGAGACAAAAACGACCCATTCATCCTAGTTTGTTATGCGTATTTGTTGGAAATCAGTTATTCGCTGTCAACACAAGTGAATAAAATAGCATGCATCAAATTAGTACTTGGCCCGTTCCTTCTTATGTTTATCGTATTGACAAATGGATACAAAGGTATAATCACTACGGATTTAATTGAGCCACGCCCCGTTAAACGAATTGAATCCATGGAGCATTTGGCAAATCTCACTGAAATTGCAACTTTTGGTGCTTTGGTAAATACTGAAGAGTTTGACCCTTTTCACGTTTCAACTAAACTACAATCCACTATCCTACAAAAGTATTATCGAAAATATGTTACCAAAATGAAGTCTTTTTTGTTTAAAGATCACAATAAAACTACAGTCCTGGAAGCCATAAAAATCTTCAATTTGGAAAATCGAAAAGAAAACAGATATCATAACTTGCATGACAAAACTTTTAAAGTGATAATTTCACAAAGAGATGTTTACGAACACTACGGATACAATTCATTCAAGCGACCTGCTCTGCTTTTTAAGATCCGATTGATGAATAAAATTGCCAATGCTCTTCAGCTTCCTCCTGGATTCCCTTACATTAGCCCTTATGAGTGGATTGCACAATGCAACAATTCTGCAATGGTTCTTCAGAGTTCTAGTCTGCATAAATTTTTCAATGACTCCCACTGGAATCCTGAGAGTGGGGGAATTCAACCGGTCAAAACATTGTATTATGGAATGGAAGAAAATTCCATTTTCCCAATACTGCCTTTTTATATATCAATTGAAACTAATGAAATTCCCATGCTTACTTTAACTGTACGACAAAACTTATTCTTTGTTAGTCAATCAGGGCTTTTCAATTTCTGGTTTGATCACATAAATTCACATAATTTTACCAAATGCAAAACATGTTGGCTTAGAAGTTCATCTCGGCCTTTAACCTTTGCTAATTCCAATATCGGTACAATATTTGCAATTTGTGCTTTCATACTTCTAGCCTCTTTGATAGCTTTCCTTGCAGAAATTAGAGCATCTTTAAAAGGCAAAATAAGGAAAAAGTTTTATAAAAATTATTTTGAACTCAAAAATATCAAAAATGGAATAATGAGAGCTAAAGTTTTATTTTGCCATTTTAAAATTGGTGTCGATACTTCTTATCAAACTGGTTCCAAAGAAATAGTAGTAGTTAAGTGCGCACCCGACCGAAAATGTTCAACAGAATGCTGTTGGTGTTAATTCCTTTCATCAGACTTCTGTTGAACTATTGAAAAAGATTATGTCTGCCGAACAGCTACCAACTTAATACCGCAGAATTCGGCTGTGAGTGTTCCCGTGAAAATGTCAGTTGACATTTTCACGCTCAAAACTCTGATTGAATTCTTCTGCTGACATTTCCCCGCTCAGACATCCGCTGTCATGCGGTGAAAATGTCTGCTGACAAATCACTAACAGAAACTCACAGGATTCAGCAGAACAGTGGACTTGTGATAAAAATAATAGTTCTGTTAACTATCTTTAGGTGTTTTATGCGTGATTTCTCTCGCTGGCACTGAAAAACGAGTAATCTGCAATGCTGGATATAGTATTTACCTCTACTATTTAGTATTTAAGTATTTTTAGTATTTGTTACTTCATAATAAAGTTCATCTTGTCTTCTTTTGAGGGTTTAATCAGGCGCTATTTTAATGACAAATGAGGTCAACCGTATGCAAACCCAATTGAAAAATTTCAATGAAACATAATTATTAACAGTCTTTTAAATATATTTCTGCTAATCCCAGTGTAGCACCATTCTTTTAATGCTGACATGCTTACGACAAATGATAAAATCAGCTATCAAATGATTTGGTGGGGATCATTAGAAGTTGACCTCATCTGACATGGAAAAAGGTTGACTTATTTATGAATAATACGTAATAAACAATTACGTATTTAGAACAGTTAAGTCGTTAGAATATGCAGCCACATTTAGTAATAATAATAATGCGTAGAAATAATACGCATGTTAAGTTTTCTAAGTCCTAAGTAAGGTCTGCATCTTCAGGTATACTGCATTTAAGCAACCAAAATGTCCACTTCTTCCAGAAATGGCGTAGTGGCATAATGGTATAAACACAGGTTGGTAAGATAGGAACAGAAGCAGCAAAAGCAACACACAGGAGTTCGAGTCCTGTCAATGGTATGTTTTTGCTTCTGCTGGCACTTTTCTGGTGAAAAAATCAGCAGAGCGAACTTTTTTGTTTTGCGAGCCGGAAAATTGCTGCTGCACTTTGTCTGCTGAGTCCGGTCCGAATTTTCTTGTGCAATCTTTCTGCCGAAATTCTCTGTGTGTTTCTGGTGACACATTTTCGGTCGGGCAGCTTAAAATGTATATGTATATTTTCGCATATGTACAAAAATTGTTCATTTCGTGATCGTGTCTCATTTACATTCATTAAATGATTCGTACAAAATGCAAATTATGTACTAATTTTACCAATATTTTACTAATACTAGTAACACCTGCAGGCTATTTTGTGTGCAAAACGAAAAGGGAATTGAGACTAAATGTTTTCTTATAGGACCAAGTGTTTTTGTATTGTTACTTTCACATCTGAAAATATTGTTGTAGCTATTTTCCATAACCTTCTCACTGCAGTAGTGCACTGAGCAGCAACTGGTACACCCCATGCGAAAGGTCTACTTGTATTGCAGAAAATTTACACATTTCTTTATTACTTGCAAAACCCATTTTTGAATGTTCATAAGTATGAAATCATGTTGTATCGAGCAGTGTATACGTATATTACAACTCTATTTCATTAAATCAATTTTGCAAAAGAAAACAAAACTTAATTTTGTCATCGAGGTCTCAACTCAATCGTATGAAAATAATATAATGGCATAGTAATTATTTAAGTTAGGAATCTTTGTAATATATGCAAGCTGTAATTTCATTTAATCGAATACAAAATACAAGCATTAACAAATTGATAAAAATCTATGATTCATGCATGCATGGTAACTGAAAAGTTTTTAGCAGAGGGTATCGTTTTAAGGTTAGGGTAAAAAAACGGCGGTTTTATAGTGTTTAATTATTATTATCACCATTATTATTATCATTACCACAATTAATCAATTGTGTCCTCGATAACTTAAAGAATTTATATTAATACCTAAATGCATATTATTATATATTTGCATGTCATGGTTGCTCCAAAAGCTAAAGCCCTAAAAACCTCTGTCCATTTCCTTATTGCCCATAACTAATGTCAACAGAGAGACTCAAAAACTGAAGGAAGAATCAGAAATACAACGACAGTGCCTAGAGACAGATAATTAGGTCGAATCCGACAAGTGTTATTGATTTTGTGGAATTGGACATTTGATTTTACCATCTAATCTGCATTTTCATTATTCTTGGTGATTCGACTGACATTGATGATGAAATATGCTTTGAGTGTGCTTTTTACTGATTAGATTTAAACTTCATCTCACAACACTCACAATAGTTTTTGTTTAAAATTGTTAGCAGTTAGAGAGAAAGTCTTTAGCTCCTATTGTTATTACCTTATTCAAATAATCGAATGGTGTTTGTTATTTACGTTGTTATAGATCGTGATCGATAGAAAAGGTTAGTATGTCCATGAAAAAACCTACCAGACATAATTATAGATCGAGTCACAAGAAGTAGCATTCTATAGGACAAACTATCTTTATATAAACCTACAAGGCCAAATGAGTGAACATCCAATCATGTCAAAGTCAAGATAAATAATACAGAGTTTCAAGCTTGTATTGTCTTCGAAACGTAAAATACTTTGGCTCCTAAAGAACCAGGGTTACCAGATTTTCTCGGACGAATTTAAGTATCCTGGCCAACAATAGCCATTTACCAACCCGCGCCCCTCGGGCGCGTCATGGTAAATGCTTTCAAATGTCATACAGCCGTATTTGGCGCTGTCATATGAGCGCAGCTAACAAATTTACGGTTTTTTGATAAACAAGAAGCATAAATTGGTAAATTACGTATCTTGAAATAAATATTCTTGCATATTACTTCATATATGAAGGAAAAAATTAAGAGAAAATATTGATTCGCGCGAAGCGCGAGAAATTTTTGAAATTCAACTTAAAAACTGATCAATAAAGACTTGAATTTTGAGACGAATTTTGAGTAATTTAGCTTAACGGTTTAGTGACATAGCTGAGGAAGAGAGGTTTGTTATTTATGCCTCACTGATTAGTTATTAATGGATTTCTTTCGAAATTGGAAGACAAATTTGACCATTAAACTGGATTTAAAGCCAAAAATACTTAAATTCGCGCGAAGCGCGAGAAAAATTCAATTAGTCTATGTATCTGAACGATAACAAAGTGTCTTCTGAAATTAAAGGACTTCAAGTTATTTCACTGTTTTCGACTTTAGCTGATTTAAGTATATTTAAGTATAATTTAAGTATTTTAAAATACTTGCAAGTATTTTAAGTATAGGGCCCAATTTAAGTATTATACTTGCGATTTAAGTATACCTGGTAACCCTGTAAAGAACCTAAAAAGGGTAGAGAAGTAGAATTGTTAAAAACATTCCTTTTTTTCTTTTTCCTTTTTTAACCAATAAAATGGTAATAAAATTAACATTTATAAATTGAACATTTGGAATAAATAATAATGAAATAATAATAGTAACAAAATAAATAATATTTTTATAATATTACCATCCTATTATACTATTGGAAGTTTGAATGTCGACATTAGTATAACCGGACAACTCATCCTATCGCTTTATCGCATGGTAGCTTTTCACTCCGCTCACTCAACAGGAGCCAAAGACTCGGCTCAGTTTAAGCTGGATATCTACATGAATATATGAATATGAATTAAAACTGGCTGATGGACTCGGTGGTCGTAAAAGCTACCGATGACTCAATTTTATTTAATCGAAAGCAAATACAATCGACATCTGACTTTCATCGACACCCCATTCAAATAACTTAGAATAAATTCAAGTATTTCTGATTAAACTTGAATATTTGAATAACTTCGATGGCTTTCGGATAAATTCCAGTATTTCTAATTAGATTTTAGTATTTTAAAATAACTTAGAGTGCTCAGGTAGGTTTTAAATAAAAATGTCTCTGGAATGAAATTCATATATATCAGTTGGTATTTTTGTATTTTATCAAGACTCTGCAAGACGCACTGAAAAACTCGAGTTAAAAAGTAAAATTAAAAAGTTTTGCTGAAGGACGAGAGTTAGTGCTTTCTTTAGTAAAAAATGAAAAAATCTTAAATTTAGGGATATTATACTCTCTGCAAGTCTAATGTATTAAAAGCTAGACTATAGATGGTGAAAACGTACAGGAGGCTGCTGTATTAGTATTAGCAAAACATTATCTTTTCAATTATCATTGTACCTCCAGTCTAAATAAGGTAAATTTTTTTGTGTGAATTTTTTTACATTGTTACAGGCAAAACGTTTGGTTTATGGATGGGCTATCGTTATTACTTATTTCAATGGAAGAATAAGACTGAACAAGTGTTACAAATCATTTTGTGGCAGAAATTATTTATCTGCCTTTCGTAAAACTAATATCGACAATGATGCACAAGAAAATAAGAATCTCCTATCTTAGGCTTACAATAAAAGCTCATGTAGACGGTGTGTATTTGGAACCCTGTACGCAAGTATTATTTATTCGGCATAAGAAATGTTAAGTAAACAGAAATAACACGACATAGGAAGTCGGTAAATACAATTAAGCTATACAATTTGCAAGAACAACCGAACAACTTTGAAAGTTATTTTAACATAATATAAGCGTTGATACGTATTATAGTATTGCTATATAGGCCTCCAGTAATTCTATTAAATTTCAAGTTTTGCTCGTCAAAATTATATTTAGTAAATTTAGGTTTATATAGTTCTATCTGCATGACTGTCTCTTGAAATATATTTCGGATAGAAAAGAAAATATACCTTAAAAACTATTTGCCTATTAAATACCATACATTGACTGATTTAACAAGAACTCAATATCAACCACCACTACCAAGTTTATCGACCACAACTGACAACTACTACTCATTTTCTAAACAAAAGGAATTACTAATGAAAATATAAATGACTTTTACGGTTTGGAAGTTAAGCAGTAATCACTATTAAAGTAGTTTATGTCTTGTTGCAAACAGTTACATTAAAATAACAATATGTAACTACAATTTTATTTAGTGGCGCACAAAAGGCAATATAAATTTAGACAAATTTTTATTGCTGACTAGTAATAGAATATCGAGTAACTTTATCTGTTGTAATCAATCAATCAATGTAATCAATATCAATCAATAAGCCTACTTCTACACAATTAATACTACTATAACCTGCATTCGACTCATTATCTTCATGTAGGTTTCTCTACTCAATCTACATTTCGTGATATTATGTATGTAAGTATAATTAATATAACAGCTGCGGCTAAAAAGTTCTAAATAAAAAAAATCGACATTTATTTGTACCAATCTAAAACTACGACCAATCAAAGACATCAAATTTATTAATGTATATTCAATTATACAGTGGCCGATCGTTTCGGGTATGAATGGACATTTGGAAAGGAAAATGATACAAATTTCGGCTTATGTATTCTTCGTCATTGGATTATCCTCAGCATGGCATTTAAGCGATGTGGTGCATTTCGAAAAGGATTGTTACGTAAATCTTTTATTCCCACAATCTCATTTTGACAACCACCAGGAGAAATTATTTGATCAGGACGTTCACGAAATCAAAATTCCCTATGCAATTACAAAGCTAAAATTTCATAATAAAACTCCCACTTATTGCATACCAGAATATGTAATTTATGACATGAAGTCTTCTTCTCGTTACAACATTAATGTTAAATGCATCGATGAATTAAGAAGACATAAAAATATTTCTTCGCCACGTCTACGGAGCCGTTTTGTGTGTGTTGCTAATATAGCAATTAATTTTAATCCGAATGCATTTACGGATTTCATGTTGATTCATTACATCAGTAACACATTTTCAAGCGGACATGAATTTCCCTTGCGTGGATTTATTGTTAGAAGACATTTGTGGGATTGGTACAACTACGCCGAACATTCTTCAGTTTATATGCTGCTTAATAAAGAAATTTTAAATTTGGTGAAATCAAATTCCGACAAATTTTTTCTTGAATTATCAGGAAAAAAGAAAAAAGAGACTACGATTTTAAATCGTATTCTTTTAGATAGACCTTGGTTTATCTTATCTTGGTCACACGCAGATGACTTAACTGTATATTATTTGTGCCCAACAAACGTAGATCGAAGTGTCAGTTATTATGCAGTTATTTTAAATTTAGTGAAATCAAATTCCGACAATTTTTTTTTCCAATTGCCGGGAAAAAAGAACAATGAGACCACCATTTTAAATCGTTTTCTTTTAGATAGACCTTGGTTTATCTTGTCTTGGTCCAATTCTGATGACTTAAATGTGTATTTTATCTGCCCAGCCGATCCAGATCAAAGAATACAACCTCGTGGATTTAGCTAAACGGTTATCACACTTTGTTCAAAAATGAATTGCTACCGGGCACAATTGCGTCGATTGGCGATTGAAAACTTCATTACAAAAAGCAATATCGCAAAGAAAATATCCCCGCTTATAATAGAAAACAATAACTTGAAAAAGCAAGGTTATTGTGGTCCACCCTTGAAGAGTGATTATTTTACAGAATCATCTTTCTGTAATAAACATGGTCTTTCGATCCCGATTACTTCAATATTATTTCATAATTTCCCTAATTCTACAATTGAGTTTGACCATTATTACCTTAAATGTAAACATTTGGTATACCCTAATTTGGTGCTGTCAGTTCAGGTTCAACGAGATAATTATAAATGGCAGGATGGGAAACCTTATACAACTGTAATTCCAACAACGGAAGATTCCTATAACTTTATTTCATGCGTTGTTTTAGAAGATGAGAGTCTATCCTTCTATGGTTACATTAGACCTTATCAATTCCATGCTTGGATTGGAATAATCATTTCTGTATTTTTTACAATCACCTATCTTTATGGAGTAACATTTTACAAAGGAGAAAAAAGGAACTCATTCATCCTGATTTGTTATGCGTATTTGTTGGAAATTAGTTACTCGATATCAAAGCAACTAAATAAAACAGCGTGGATCAAATTGGTGCTTGGCCCGTTCCTTCTTATGTTTATTGTATTAACAAATGCCTACAAAGGTATAGTCACTACGGATTTCATTGAGCCACGCCCCGTTAAACGAATTGAATCCATGGAGCATTTGGCAAATCTGACTGAATTTACAATATTTGGTGCTTTGGTGAATACTGATGAGTTTGACTCTTTTTACCTTTCAACTCAACTACAATCAACCATCCTAAAAAAGTATTATCAAAAACATTTTGTCAGAATGAAGTCTTTTTTGTTTAAAGATCATAACAAAACTACAATCCTGGAAGCCATAAAACTTTTCAATTTGGAAAATCGAAAAGCGAACAGATATGATAATTTGTATGACAAAACTTTCAAAGTGATAATTTCACATCGATCTCAGCACGATCACTACAGATACAATTCATTCAAGCGACCTGCTCTGCTTTCAAAGATCCGATTGATGGATAAAATTGCCAATGCTCTTCAGCTTCCTCCTGGATTCCATTATATTAGTCCTTATGAGTGGATTGCACAATGCAACAACTCTGCAATGATTCTTCAGAGTTCTAGTCTGCATAAATTTTTCAATGACTCCCACTGGAATTCTGAGAGTGGGGGAGTTCAACCAGTCAAGACATTGTACTTTGGAATGGAAGAAAATTCCATTTTCCCAATACTACCCTTTTATATATCAATTGAAACTAATGAAATTCCCATGCTTACTTTACCTGTAAGACAGAACTTGTTGTTTGTTAGTCAATCAGGACTTTTGAATTTTTGGTTTAATCACATAAATTCACATAATTTTACCAAATGCCAAACATGTTGGCTTAGAAGTTCACCTCGGCCTTTAACCTTTGCAAATTCCAATATCAGTACAATATTTGCAATTTGTGCGTGCATACTTCTAGCCTCTTTGGTAGCTTTCCTTGCAGAAATTAGAGCATCTTTAAAAGGCAAAATAAGGAAATTTTTTTGTAAAAGTTATGTTGCGCTCAAAAATATCAAAAATGAAATGAGAGCAAAAGTTTTATTTTGCCATTTTATATTTGGTATCGACACTTCTTATCAAACTCGTTCGAACGAAATAGTAATAGTTAATACTAAATAATTAACTCAAAATGTACATGTAATAAATTTCGTGGTTTAACAGCCACTAAATCTATTGAGGTATAATAATATATCTCATGAGGTATAGAATTTGAATCCATTGACAATGTGATGGTCTAAAACGGAAACGGTGACTTTAATTCAGAAAGGTGAACTGTTACTATATAATATAAGCATTGAAATATTACTTTGGTGATCAAAAAAGAGACGAAAGGTTGCTTAATGGTATCGATAATGATATCTTAATGAATCCATGAATAAAATATACATAGATGATTTACACCGTTTCTATATAGAGGGCCATACCCCATCGTCCAAAAAGTCGTCATTTAAACTTATAAGTACAGAAATATAACATATTGATATATTAAAACCTGTAATATTTGATTAATAAATGCATTTTGATATTTAAACACCATTCCATTAAAAACCTGACGTTATGGAGGCTGACAGTAGAATTGACACTTCTTCCTGGCGTAAATTTTATAACGATCTTTTCACTCATACACCACATTGACTTAAATCAACTGATTTTGGATGAATGGTATCTGACTTGCAAAAAACCTCTAGAAAATGGCAAACTGGTCTATTACCTAATCTGCTATGTGCCTTGGTCATACATATGATTTTAATATATTAAACGTGTTTGGGTTATTTTTGTTCTAAAATATCATTCACCTGAATTTCTAGACAACTCATTTTATTAGCAAGTATTGTATCGGCACCTCATGGCTCAAAATTTTGAATGTTTTATAAAATATTGGGTAAAAAGGGGCAAAAGTATATTTGGTGACGGTTGTACACATATAGTTTGGCTTATTAAATAATTGTTGCTGTTATTAAATTACCTGTTCTACTTACCTGACCTCCATCTATTAGCTATAATGAGTGGATTTCCAATTATTTCTAAAATTATAAAGAAGCAATGAAAATAAATTCTGTTAACTAGATATTTTAGTTAGAAATTATTAGTGTAGAAACCGCAGTAGGTAGTAAATCAATTCGGTAACATTTTATATTCTGTCGATTTGCATTTTCTGTCGATACTTTTTGCAAAAAGGTTGGAAATTGTTTTCATGAACCGTTACTAGCTCGATGAACAAAGTAGCACATTGTTTTGCTTCTGTGTCTCAGTTTACGGAGCAGACTATTTCAAGGTTTGCACTGTGGCGGGAAGGAAGTTTTTCCTTTGGTTGGGAAGTTTGGATTTGCGTTCAACATTGACAAAATACCAAATAATATTACTTTCATATTTTTATTTAAATAAAAGTGTTTGTAAACTGTAATTGTCATTTAAAATATGCTTAAAGCTTGTATTTCAAACTTGGTTTAGATCTTACAAGTTCGAGAGTAAAACTTGCTTAAAGCTTGTATTTCAAACTTGGTTTAAATCTTACAAGTTTGAGAGCTGTTTTTGTATAATTTAGAATATCATAATATATAGAATAGTTAGTTTTCAAGTGTTTTAATTAAACAATGCGGATCGTAAAGACAGGTATTATTAGACTAGTTTTGAAATTAATATTCCTCATGTTCCAAAGATGAAAAATGAAATTATTTTGATTTGGTAATCTTTGATGACTTTAAGCCTTATTTTTAATTTTTCCTTATTAGCGACAGCTACAGTATCTGTGAAATAGATGATAGAGTGGAATATAATGTATGGAAGAAATTTAAACATTGGGTGAGTTAAAATCAGCCTATAGTTTGACTATTAACTAATTTTACATATTGTGCATACGATCTAGTAACCACAAAATATATTTTCATAGGTCATTGGCGGAAACAATTGTAAATTAATTGCCTTCTGATATTTCTAAACAACATGCCTGGGAGCGACAACGTCTGTTTAATGTGTCTACGGATGTACATCGACGAAAATAAGAAGAACCTTGTTGACATTGGGATGTTGGAACATTATCAAAATGTATTTACCAAAGTCTCCAAATATTTATCGTCCGATATTTTTGAAGGATGTTTTCGTTGGAATTTTGTAGCGGAAAAAATGTCACCAGTTTGTTCATGGTGCTACTCTTACGTTGAAAAAATATTCAAATTTAATGAAATGTTGGAAAAACTGCAAAATGCAATTAAAGAAGTGGTAAATTCGTATACCAGTGAAGTCCTTGTTCATCACAGCAGATTGAGGGATTTATGTGCTGACGAAAACGACTCAGCGTTAAAAGACGGAAATTCGTTGGTAAAAGAAACGACTGAAATTGAATACGATACAGATGTTGAAATTGATATTAAAGAAGAATACGTTATAGAAGACGACGAGACAGAATTTCTTCCAGTTTTTGATGTTTCAATTGACAGTGATAGGGATGATAACGATTTAGAAAACGGTGGTCAAGATGATGCATCAGCACTGGAAATTACTACATCTGAAAAGGTCAAGAATGCATCTAATGACAAAGTCACACAAGGTATACATAATAATAATAATCAATATCACCAATGAGAATATTGAATGTTAGTTTTCAAATGTACTGTCGGGACTCGGACGCTTTTAAGAGTTTTAATTGATTTATTGCAGATTCAGCGTTAAAGGCATTTGATGTTTCAATTCGCTACCCTGGCCTCGTTTTAAAACAATTAAGAATTGTTGTTGAAAGTAGGTTAAGTTTTGTAGTTTGAAGTATGCAGTTTTAAATAACAATTTTGACACGCTAATCTTATATCTAAAGGGTTGCAGTTGAGCTCAGAAGCTATCACTGAAATCACCCCTATAACTGTAGAGAACAATTCCCGACCGAGACGAAAAGCTGCTTTGGTTGCTAGTGAGTCTGTGAAAAACATTATCAATGGGATTGACAATAACACAAAATCAACAAGAGGATTAAAACAAAATGAAAGGTGCTTGTCCAAAACTACACTAAAATGCCTTTTAGCGAATTCGGCTTTTATCATTTCAATAGCCTAAAATTTTATTTTTCTAATTGTAATACAGTGCTGAGTATTGTAGAAGTTATTAGTCTATTATTATTATCAAATTAATAATTCTAGCCAATTTTCCATTTACTTTTTATATTTTTGATTGACAAAGTAACAATTCAGTGTATGTCAATATGTAATAATTATGTATAATATGTCAATATATTATACCTAATAATAATATTTGTCAATTCCACCTACCTAGTGTTTAATAATCTGCAGCCAGCACTGAGTTTGAGTTATTAATTAGGTATTAATTATAATTGGACAATTGTTTACAGCCTTATCGGGATTAGCACAGATTTGTTTCTTTTTTTCCATTTAACTAATACTTGGGTCAGTCAAACAACTTTTAACGAAACTTACTTGTCAAAATTAAACCCAAGGTTATGACCCCTGCTAGGATCCTATTTTTTTTAACAAATTTTCAGTTTCCTAAACAAATGTACAAAATTTTTCACTTCTACCCATATTATTTATTATAGGGAAAAGGGAAATCTTACGTTGAACATAATGTATTACGTATATTATTAAGAGTATACGTTCTATTTCAAAACACTCCTAAAGTTGCTCATTTCTATTAAATAAAGTAATTATAATTATTTATTAATTATAGTAAATTTTTGGAAGGAAAATTTACTGTTTTTAATCGTTTTTAATTAATGTTTTCAATATTGAACCCCAACGCATACCTTCGTGTGCTTAGTACATGGATGGAGGTATGCGTTGGGGTACATTATTGAAAGCATTAATTGACATTGACTGTTGAGTATTTTGGATTAAATACACATGTTTGTGTATATAATACTATTTACTAATTCAACAATGCTTACCTATATGTATATAATTCGGTGTTTTTAAGTGTATGAATTTTACTATTGGCAGGGATTCAGATTGGGATTCCGATTCCGAGATTGAAAATTGCAGTGAAGTAGATTCAGATAAATGGAAGTATAGTGAAAAAAATAACAAAAGACAACCTACATTCTTCTTGCTCAGGGGAAGATTCTTTAGAATAATTAAGCGATATCAATGTCAAAAAAAGTCTTGCAAATTACGTTTCAAGTTTCTAAAGGAATTGAAGGCACACAGTTCTGAGTCCGGTCACACAAACGACAAGAGATACAAATGTATTAAAACGAACTGCCAAAAAGCTTATTTCGTTAAAAATGATTTGAAAAGCCATATCAAATATTGTCATCCAAATCATTCTATTAAATGTTCCTCTTGTCCGAAAACATTCCCTCGCATACAAATTTTACGAGCTCATCAGCAAAATTCTCACGCTGAAAAGCTATTCAAATGTAAAAAATGTGATAAGTCTTTCTTTAGAAAACTCAATCTGAAGCAACATGAAACATTACACTGTGGAAAATACTTTGAATGTAAGAAATGTTCCAAAAACTTCATCTGGAGCATTTCACTTAAAATGCACTTGGATAGCAAGCACAAGAAAGAAAACGATTATAAATGCAATGTTTGCAAAAAAGTGACTTCAAGCAGACTCCAGTTAACAAGACATCGACTTAATCACTTCAGGAGTAAAATTAACAAGATTTATCCTTGTATAGCCTGCAAAAAAATTCATTTTGTAGAAAAAATGTGGGACAACTGCATCATCAAACATTATCGGGAAAAACGGCAAAATGGATTTTTCTGTGCCATTTGTGGTTTATTATTCAAATACACAAAAAACCTTGATAATCACGCTGCTGAAGCCAATCATCCCAACAAGAAATTATTTCGGTGTCAAGTCTGTAAACGAGATTTTTATAAAAGGGAAGACTTAAGAAAACATGGATCAGATCATCGCAGAAATGTTGGTAGAAATACTTATAAATGCCATATTTGCCCCTTAGGGTTTAAAGACAAACTGCATTTTACATGGCACATCGAATGGCATAAGAATCCGGATCAATTTAAATGCAACGTTTGTGGAAAGCACTATAAAAGTGACGAAGATCTCCAACAGCACAAAATAATCGAATGCGAAGTAAACCGTTACAGCTGCCAGAAATGCCATAAAAATTTTCGCCAGCTTAAAGAATTGAAGAAACATTCAAAATCTTGTCGTAAGACTCAGAAAGGATCCCAATCAAGGGATTTTGCGTGTAAAGTTTGTGAAAAAGTTTTTAAAAGTAAATGGGAATTAGAGCTGCACACAGAATTCCACCAAACGAAAGATGGAAAGTTGCCATGTAAATTCTGTGGGAAATTACTTGCAAAAAAAGCATTAGCATATCATTTAGAAACTCATGTCACTGAAAAACGATTCAAATGTGACGAATGTGAACTTTCGTTCACTACAAAGCTTAAATTGGAAAGACACATTATATCTGCCCACTGTGACGAGAAACCTCATAAATGTACCACTTGTGAAAAAACATTTAAACTCAGAGTTTCTTTAAGACGGCATATGGAGAGACATATAAGTGTCCTTTGTGACATTTGTGGAAAGAAATATACAAGTAAAGATAGTTTACTGGTACACAAAAAAATTCACACAGGAAAACTACATCCATGTACTTATGACTTGTGCGACAAAAAATTCTTCCACCCTTCTACACTATTGAACCATATTAAAATAGTACACACGAAGGAAAAACAATTTTCTTGCCAAGTTTGCCATAAAACTTTTCCTTCTAATACCAATCTCACATTTCACATGCGCACCCACACTGGAGAAAAACCATTTTCGTGCACACAATGCGACAAATCCTTCAGTCGTAAAAATAGACTCAAAGTTCACGTGCAGTCAGCGCATACGGAGAAAACTGAAAAGTGCAATTTCTGTGGAAAACTTTTTTCTTCAAAGGAATACTTGAGAGTTCATGTACGTTGTATTCATGCAGAAAAGAAATTCCAATGTGAATTTTGCCCATATTTATGCGGGCGTAAGGATTACTTGACTACTCACATTAAAGAAAATCATACAAATGCAAAAGAAAGACCTTTTGTATGTGAAAAATGTGGAAAAGGCTTCAAAAGGAAACATGTACTAGATACTCATTTAAAATGGCACGAAAAAAAGGAAAATGATCTCCCTGATAAGCAGGAGTCTGAAAGTGATGAGACTGAATCTTAGTACCTTTGTGTTACGTTAGTTAAGCTGTATTATTAGTTATTAGTTAAGCTATATTGTCATTAAAAAACTTATTATGTTCCTAACCAATAAGTTAATAGAATTGACAGTCTTACAATAGATAAAGTTAAATCTACAAAACAACAAAAAAAACCAACGTTTGGCAAAAAAATTATCTAATAGAGTAAATAGAGGTTTAAATAGTTTAAATATATTCTTATACATCACTTAGTATTAGTATCATTATTATTAATTTAATAATTGAACACCTAGTAATAAATATAATAAATATCCATTTTTTGAATAAAATTTGTAGGCAATTTTATTTTAACATCCTACATATTGATATCTGCCTGACTTTCAACTATCCAAACTTACTCCAAAATCTTTACTATAGCAAAGTGTATTTTTAGTCTTGCATTAATATACTTCAAAGTATCACAATAAGCAAAGTTGATTGTACCTATGTGGCATATGTATGTATGAAACTATGCTTCTAGGTATCGAAGAAACTAAACTTATTTTTGGTAATGACATTTTCCGTCGTAATAATGTTTAGGTATTACTATTTTTCGCACACTAAATTTTGATGTTGCAAGAATAAAGTCTAAATTATCCTCCAATTTCTCATGAACCAGTATTATTACTATGTAATGTAAATTTTTAACTGGTTTCCTTTCCTCCTTTATTCTGAAGTCCAGAAATAATTTCTTAGGTAGAAACTTTCTGACTCGGTAAAACTGTTTTCAAATGCTAGCTAATTATAATTTATTCATTTATTTAATATTTATTTCGACTTATATAAAAACTTGAAGACAACGAACAAATTTCCATTTAGTGCTTTATTGCTTCCGTTGGTGTATAGCATCCAGCATCCTTTATCATAACATGGTAAATATATATATTATAATCAATAGCTTAGCATTAGAAAGACACTGTAAGCTACTTTTTTGCAGGAAATTAACGACCTTTCTAAATATCTTCGAATTGGAAAATTAGGAGCGAAGTTTCCATAAATTATATTGAATTCTGCATAACAATATTACGATGCATAATTACGGTAATTAATGATTTTAATAAACTCCAGCTGGGTGGTCTGAAATCTACACTTGGCTTCCTTTAGCTGAGTGTTCATCAATAGGATTTAAAACTTAATGATTAATGATCAGGGTAATTAATTTACTAATGCTTTATTTTCCGTCGTAGTGTTACTTTGAGAGATACATAAATATAAGGAGTAATAAGAGGCCTGCATGTGAACATATCCATTTAATGTTTAAAAGTTAAAGGATTACATAAATAAAGCACCAATATTCTTAAAACTTATATTCTGTAGTGTGGAAATTCAAATGATATCAATGATAAGGCTAACTGGGTAACTTTTTGACATACTTTTCAAGGATTCCCAGAGTTATTTCTCATTTTTTGAATTATCTTTAGTTGTTTGCCTATATTTCTCGATGGTGCAATTACTCTAAATTAATTTCCACATCAAAACTGCAACTACATACAGCTATAAAAACATGAATTAATTATTACCTGGATTAAGCTCTTACACATCTCAAATGCTTTCCTTGTAAGTAGTTTGACATTTGAGGTTAAGCAATAAATGTTTAAGGTAATGAAATTTACGTGGAGTCGTGGTAGATAATCGTAAATGTAGTTTATGTCTACTACTGGTAGTAAATCTAGCTCATGTATATTATTGACAAAATTTATACATTAAAAATAGCTCATCGAGCAACTTCGGTCTATAATTGATATCGATTTCCATAACAAATTAATACATACACAGTAAAGAAACCGTTTGGTCTACGATTACCATGAGAAATGAAATTAAAGATGCTCTCTCCAAATAGTAGAAATAGCCAACGTGAAATCGAATAGGGAAACAAGACCGGGCTTTCGTCCTGAAATGTTTTTCTCCATCTACATAAGATACCTTTACAATTTCTTTAGCTTTTGTCGACAACTTATCTTTTTGTTCAGCCTTTTGATTCGTCCGTTTGTCATTTGTCTTTGAAGATTTTCTTACAACAATGTTGCCTATAATTTTTGGAACTTGTAAGAATATCGATGCAGCCTTAGATGCAGATCCATAAACAAAGACAATGGGCACCAAACAACAACAGTTTGTCATTGGGAAGAGTAAAAATCCTGGCATGGCGATAACCCCGTTGAATCGCAAGGATGAAAATGTGCAGACGACGCACATTCCAAACAGCATAAATGTATATGCTGGAAATGTCGGAGATCGAATACAATCGTTATACTCCACGCTCAATATCTGTAATGAACGGTAAACGTCAAGAACATGTTCGGCTTCCTCGGATGTTTTTACGTTTTTAGCCGCTTCCCTATACAAATGGTAATTAACACGCAAATAATGTAAATAAAGCGAATTATTCTTATTAATACCGTATTTTCCGAATTAGTTGACTAGGGTCACAATTCGGAAAATTCGGTAATATCATAATAAACTCTAAATAGTAATAAATGCTTTGTTACTCAAGTCTCTGGGCCCAGAATAGGAAACATCCGTTTGATATGACAATGACAAACGCTAAGAGGTAACAACTTGTCCAAGAATGAAGCTGAAAGAGGTATTCATGGGGCACAAATAATAATTTTTGCCAGAATGGTGCTGAATGGCAACGCTCCCGAGCACCCATACCAATTATCCAAGTCGAAATGTAGTGGGTATTACATGGCTTGCTCAAATAAATCCCTGTAGCCAGAATTGGCATCATGAAAAACGTTGGACAGAAAGCAAGCATAAAGAACAGACATCTGTCCAAATATTTCTTTGATTTACTGGTTTGAAACAATTCTGAAATTCAAAATAAGATAAAATTGTTAGCAAATTTTAAAAACTCATACTATTTAACTGATATACATCATAACAATTTTATCTGGTCTACAACTTCGGTTGGAAAAGTAGTACTGACATACACAATAATTAATACCTACCTAAATAAAAATGTTTGGTATTTAACTATTAAAACATGGTAGTTATGAAACATAAAACATGGTAGTTATGAAACATAAAACATGGTTGTAATTAATGATCATGGGAGAAATTTTATAATGGCATGGGACGGCAGCAATCAGAACTAAGTCGATTTATGAAGTACATTTTCAAACGTTTTAAAATGGCATAGCAATAAATATGTCTACGAACCTGACCAAGTTTTGTCAAATTTTAGGAGTGAGTTGACATACTGGACCAGTTCCTTGGTCTTCTGAATATAGCAGAGTTGACAAGCGCCAACCCAAATGATTCCAATACTGAAGTATCCATTTATAATTCTGTCGACAATGCCAATGTCTTTTTCAAATTTTAGAGATAGTATTGGCAATATAAATGCGCCCGTGTAATACGTGAAATGCCAGTAGTCGAAAATTCTCCATACGTTGACAGCAGATTTAGATTTTATTAGTTCTACTTGTTGGGATTTTTTGTTCCACCGAAAAGGAGCAAAGAGAGTGAGATGTGCAATGGTTATATACAAACTAAATATCTTCTTCGTCAAGTAGGACAGCATTGCAGTTGATACGATGGAATGTAATGCGATCAAAAAGGCCAAACAAACTCCTTTTACTCATTTCGTTTACTATAATACCTCAAGTTTAATAGCCTTATTGTTGAATGTTTATTGACCACTGACATTAATAGAAACTATGAAATTATAATTGCATAACGTATTACATGAATAATAAGTAGAATAATGCATAACTCTCATTTCTACAGTATAGACTGGCATCATCGACTTATTGAAAAATACATTTTCTTAGAACTGAAACTAAAGTAGCAAACAAGTAGTTACAGATTCACGGACAATCTACTTTAGACTTAATTAATTACTTCTTACTAAAGTTAAATACCAACCGGGAGACGCGAGGTATGGAGTCTTGGAGTCTATTCTATAGCTTGAGCTTTAGCATAATTTAAATGGAAATAAACTATAAATAGGTTTATAAGCAGGAATGTATGAGTCCCATTTCTTCTAAATAGACAATTTTTATTTGAAAAGCTCTAAGACCAATGCAGGAAAAACGAACAATCATCCAGAGTCTCCAGTTGAATTGGAAAAAATACCTCAAAATTCTCAATTTATAATTACTCTCACAGGTTATTTACAAAAACGTCGTAAAGAAGGCCATAATTAAAATATCTTGACATTAGAACGTTATTTTATAAATTAGCAAATATGTTATATTTTTATAATACATTAGGACGATTCCTGCCGTCAGCCACTCATTTTCTATTATTATGTCTAGACCTAGACTATAGCCAAATATATCTTACAGCAGCCAATATTCTCTATACTTTTTTAATTTCTATACCTACTACCTAGCAAGTAAATAAGGCAATCTGCCTTCTAAAACTGGGAAAATATACCTTCATATACTTTTGGGTGATGGGCATTTGAGACTACATCATACCATTACCATCGTCTGTTTCTGTATTTTACATTTAGGTTGCAGATTAAAATATTATTTAGACATTAACTAAATATTTAATTTGTGTCATATTGTGAAACCGACCAAATTAATAGGATACTGGATTATGTAATCCCTTAACGCCAATTGCATTATATAATACGTATAGCAATACAGTACTATATATTCGAAAGTAAGCACAATTTCAGTACAAGAATTACAAATTACAATTAACAAATGATTTCTCTAGAAATGTTGTCTACCTCTTATAACAAATTTCTCTAACACTCACATTTCCACATTATATTCTAACAGATCATAAAGTTATCCTACTATACATAAACGCGTACGAAAGAAATTTCTCAAAGTATTGCCGTCTAAAAAATTGTGGACATTAGGCGCGACAAGTCGATGGAGCTTTATGTACATAAATAATGTTAGAAGGAGGCCAACAGCCAGCGCTTCTTGACTTTTAACTGACAGTTAATTAAATCAATGCATTAATATACAAATAACTGGATGAATAAATAAATAAATCTTTCATGAATTCTTAGAATAATTTCCAAGTTTTAGTCTTACATGTGTTCGTGTTGTAGTAGATATTCGTATAGTAATTCCATTTAGGATTTCAAAGAGGTAGTATAATAAACTAAATAATAAATCTGTAATTTATTATTCATAAATTGTTCATGACTGTGATAATATAGCCAAGTTCCTTTTGCTTATCAAGGACGTATTTAGGGGAGGGGTCGGGTGCTAGAGTGCTTAAGCATCCCTTAAATTTCCCAAGAAATTTCCCGGCTCTTCTACTGGGAAATTACCTTAGATTGTGTTATGCACAGAATTATATGTTTTGTAGAAGCGTTTGAATTTATTTTAATTCTTAATAGGGCTAATTATTATTATTGTAATGCACAAAAGCATTAGAACAGTCAAGTGAAGATTGAATGCTTAATAAGGAAAAGTGATGACCAAAATATTATCAAAGATTTTTACAATGCCTATATACATGTATCCAGCGACATAATTTCTTTCTGTTACAATGACGCCAGAAAAGGAATTTAGTAGGAAATTTGTAAATGAATTCTAAAGAAAAGACAACAATGGAAATTCCAATGGGTAATAAATAAATATAAAATCCAGACGAAATTTTAAAGCTGAGACAGAACAATAATACTGCTAAATGAATGTTTTAAGCGTAAACTATCTCTTAATAACTTGAATGATTTAAATAACTCAGTCCACCAAGAGTAAATCCCAGACTGTATCAATCTATTGAGTATAAAAGCCGTCTCTCCGCCATCATTTTCCCCTATTGTCCATCCATAAGCCGTAGTCAAAGTGGCTTCGCTCCATTTTCCAAACTTCTTGGTTGTTGCCATAAATTGTGCAACAAATGAATCCAACTCATATGACTGAATGATGGGGTGGGGAGTAATAATTGAAATATATTATGGGACAAGACACGTCAATCGGTATTCTATTCCGGTAGCAAATATAATAGAGTAGAATATTTATTCCGTAAAATATAATTTTTTCACGTAGTATAGTATCCTGGAGAATATTTACTTACTGCTGATAATGTGTTCCTATTTTGATAAAAATAAAACCCAATTAAGTTGAAAACGACTGATATGGGATATTGATGCAATTAAGGAGCGCAAGTTTACATTAAATACTCATTTCTTCAAACGTTTTGCTGTTTTATCAGAAATTTATCATCTGGAAATCCTGAATGATTATACAAGTTCAACTCATATTTTAGCTTTAAGTGTTTTACATATTAAAACAAGAAAATTGAAAACAACTTGGACCACACTGTCACTAGTATGAAAATTTTTCTTCTAACTCTAATCATTTACAGTAGAAATAAACTTCCCAGTTTAATACGAAGTATTTTCTTTAGAGTTTAATTTTTATTACATACTTACACACTTGTTTGCACGGATGTTCTAATAATAAGCTGAATTAGTAACCCTGATATTTCCTACTCAAATTTATGCAATCAAAAATTAGGTACTTCATAGGCAGTGAATAAACAGGAGAAATGAGACGAAAAATTTCTCAAAGACAATGATTGAATATTGAATGGTAGTGTTAAATTATTAAATTAAATTGTTACAAAATTATCCACTCGTTCTTCTAATTTTGCAAATGACACAAACAAGACTATCTGTCTAACTATCTGTGTTTCGTCGAATCTACATTTGAGATAAGATAGAACTGCATAATCATTAATTGAGTACCTGACGAATCAAGATATAAAAAACCTATGATTTTCGTTTATTTATTTTTTCTCGTGTCACGTTTTCGGCTTCAAAAATGTTATAACCTAAATGTTATTTACTTTGTGTCAGTCGACTTTAGCATAGGAACTTTTGCAAAACAGAGTGAACTTGAACAAAATGTTTAAATTCATTTTTGCAATATATAGTTGCGTAACTTTTAGTTGTTATTCTCACGCAGTACCCCTGTCATCACATCAGGTGAGTAAAACACATTTTTTAAATGAAAAACTAGATAAAATGAAATGGTATTTTATTTATACTACATTAAAGTGCTTAAATATAATAATATATAACTTTACAAGTAATTCCTTCCAAAAATGTTTGTTTTATTTCGAACAGGGCAGAGATATAATTGGTAATGTACGTGCAGACGATTTAAAAGTCGTGAATCCTGTAGAGAATCTTATTGACGATTTAACTGTAACTGAAAATGAAAACGGGAAGACGTAAGTTTTGTTCCAATTAATCTCGATGTAATAAAATAATATTATAAACTGATTTTGTATTTGCATAATTTGTTGCATGGTATTTTTATACAGATTTTAGAAGTGCATTAGAACGTTTGCATTTAGAAAAATCCGAATTAGATGTTTTTACGAACCTAAGCTAATTTAACAAGTTTTGTGACTTTAGGTTAAGGTTAGTTAAATCTCATAATTTTAATTTTTGCAAATGCGCAAACTACTTTGGACAAATAAATCGTTCACTGTGTACAAATGTGTCTCTGCAAAGAAGATTGAATCTCTCTTAGTCGTATCCTCTAAGAACCTGTACGACGCCGTTCACTATATAGTCACGGCTACGTGTACAATTCTGAGAGGCTTCGATGATAAGTGATTCATTCTTCCCTGCACGGAGACAAATAGCATAATGCATGAAATTAGTTGACGTTAAGCTGTTTTAATTAGAATTGGAGAGCGTGTAAAGTTTGTAGTACTCAGTACGGATTTAAATTTGGTATTTATTTTCTCACTCAATATGTACTACTATTTTACAATCGTCAAGACATTACCCAATTACTAATAAACAGGGAAATATGAAGTAACTACAAATTTGAATGTTATGCTTGTAGATCAGCGGCCAATAGCAACGACGATGATAAGTTGTTGAGGTTACATTACGAAGAATATCTTGATTTCAAGAAGACTATGATTGGTAAAAAAGAATCTCCAATGTCAACAGAAGCAGTTAAACGGAAGACGACTAGTAATCGTAGAGGGAGAAGAATAGACTCATTAGTTCCAATTACACGGATTCGTGGGACGAAACTTTACACTGGTTTATTCTATAAAATAGGTATAAAAACATTCCCAAGGGGTTTCGTCATTCCTTCAAACATTCACACTGAATCTGGTTACAACAAGGTTGAAATAGATTTGGACCCTAGTGATCTATTGGATAAATTTAAGAAGGGTGGGTCAAAGGAATTTCAAAATGAATGGATGTTTTCCCCGACGGAAATTGAAAATTGGTACACTCTGACCTCTCGGAAATACCCCAAAGGAATGGCAACCTATACAGCAAAAGACTGCACTATGGGTGGTCTCCAAGTTATTGTGGCTCACCAGAATACACAAATCATTCCACTGTTGCCGGGGGGAATACACAGGGAAGACGCATTCTGGAGACCTGTTGACTCTGGCGAAAAGGATTTCTACAAATTACAAATCAAAGCTCGTCCAAATTGGAACGCGACATGGACGAATGACATACACGGACAACACAATCACTGGATTCAAATTCATGAAAAGGACTACGGTGACGATTCCAAGTTCACATTTACTTCATCTGTACTACTGCATAATATCAATGCTTCTAATTCCTACACAAGCTCGAATACGGAGCACGCGGTCAGTGAGGTTCAAGCGAAAACATCGGTGTTTGAACAAGAAGATGTAGACTATCTGACTTCCCTCAGTATGGAAACAAAGTTTCCGTTTTTAGTTATTTTTGTTTTGCTACAGAAGATTGTTACAAAAGCTTTACAAAAGGTTTTTACAAAGGCGATACAAAAGAGCTTTACAAAAGCCTTACAAAAGCTTTAAAAACTATATTTTTGTACCTAAAGCCATGATTACCTGATCTATTTAAATTGGTATCCAAGTAACCTTACAGTTTTCTACAAAATATAACATACCTTTGAATACCTTGCTGATCATTCTCGCCACTGGTTCAGTTTACTACGGAAAAGGTTAGATGATATGGAACTTGACTTTGAACCGAAGATGATGGTTGAAGGCACTGCTGCAAGACTAGTGACGAAGCGAAAAAATTGTCCTACATTAATGGATAATTTTTTTTACTTTGAAAAAATTTATTCCCGTGCTGTACTATATGTCTATACAGAATTAAATAAGATTATAAGATTTAAAATGTTCTCTAGACTATTATCTCAGTTTAAATTGTTTAAATTCATCAATAACGTTTATGCAACTTAGATAAACCTGTAACGAGGGCCTATTTAATGATAGAAAATTATTATGCGGTTTTATTGTATTCAGTAATACTTTTTAAATTAAATAAGGGCTATGCAGAAAATCTGAGAGAGGGAACAATGTACCAATCGTCGATAGCCAACCGTAAACGCCAACCATTGTTTTTAACGCAAATTAAGTATCCAATAATATTTAATAGAAGTAAGGTGCCAATTAAATTTCCATAAATGTACAAACTCGGCAACCGAATAATAACCATTATTTTTCTAACAAATGTATTTTTACATACTATGATATGCGTACAGAATTAGTTGACATTCAGACGAATGACAATTGTAGACAGAAAATGTTGTCTTGTATGTTTCCTAATCTCTATATTATAACCACCGTTTTAGATAGAGCAATATATTTACCTGCCTATATATGTATGTAACTATGTGTGGTAGGTCGTGCTCAGGCACGTATCCAGGAATTGGGGTAAGGAGGGCCGCAAAAAATAGTTATGCCAAAAACTGAGCTGAGCAGGGTAGTGGGGCCCTCTACCCTCTTCTGAGTACGTGCTTAGCCCCAATATCCAATACGCATGATTACGCTGGATGCATACCTTTCGAAATTTAGTCACATATGCTGGGGGCTTCTAGTTTAAAATAAGATTTGAACAGTTTGTTTGTGATAGCTAGAAAAAAGGAAAATCAATAAATGAAATTTGGAAATTGTTTTTAAATAAAAGATAAGTATTATCTCATTGGCGTCCACCTCAGATTTGCATGAAAACTTTCGACGAAGATCGTATTTTCACGCTAAGGAAGATATAGAAGGATTTATAGTGGAACATTCAAATGAAAATTTTTAATTTATATTGTAGTACAAGAAAAAATTGTTTACAGCATTTTTTGTGGTAATATGAGATTCGAAATGTAACCTTGACCTGGAGATATCTATTGCCAATAAACGGAATCGGTAAGTTGCCAATTAATTTTCGTGTGAAGTCAAACTCGGTACTTTTATGCTAACCATTGTTTTTATTACAAATGTGCTTTTACATAATAATTTTATACAATTAATAGTTAACATTTTGTCTAAAGACAATTCTAGTCAGAAAATGGTGGCTCGTACGATTCCTAATTTTTCAAACTGATTTTGAACAATTTGTGGTGGCTAGGAAAGAAGAAAATCAATGAAAAAAAATTTATAAATCTTTTCGGGGTACTCTGAGGCTCGCAACTTAAACTGTGGCCTAGTTGGTTTTAGTGACAACTAACAGCACCGGTAATGTGCCAATTCATTTTCATAAAGGCATGAACTCGTAGCAGAATAATAACCAATTGTTCAAACAAATTTTTTTACCTATTGTGTTTATACAATTAATTGACATTCAGGCATATGACAATTGTAGACAAAAAATGCTGTCTCGTATGTTTTCCAATTTAAAATAAGATTTGGACAGCTTGTTTGCGATAGCTAGACAACAAGAAAATCAATAAAAGAAAATTTGTAGAAAAATGTCCAAATGAAAGATTAGTATTACCTCATTGGCGTCCATCCCAGAATTGCATAAAAACTTTTGAGGAAGATCAGGTTTTAACGCTAAAGAAGATGTAGAAAGATTTTGGGTGGAACATTTAAATGAAAATTTTTAATTAACATTTTAGTACAAGAAAAAGCAATTTTGAAAATTTTTGCATGGGGGCAATATATGACTCAAAGCGTAACCTTTGGCCTAGAAGTATCTATTGCCCACCAACAGAACCGGGGAGTTGCCAATTATTTTCCATACATGTACAAACTTGGTACTTTAATACTAACCATGATTTTTTAAATATAAATATGTTTTTACATACTATTTGTATACATTTAATAGCTGACATTTTGTCAAAGGACAGTTGTAGCCGAAATTTAATTGTAAGTCCATAGAAAATATTTGAAAATAGGACATAATGATAGATTTTATTGCATAGAGTTAAAAGTTAAAATGTGTGTCGGTGTTTCTATCTTTACTGTCATAGGATGAACATGAATTTACTTTTTATGACGTGCAAAGACTGGCATGCCTTTTATTGTTTTCAATGCCTTTTGTATTAAAGCTTCTATGCAATATCACTATTTCGTTAATAAATAAGATAAAAGTAACAAGAATTTCCAAGATTTTAATATTTATGACAGATTTTTGTAAACAGAACGAAGAAAAAATTTATTTAAATACAATATAGTTAATTTTTTTTAAAAAGTCAAGTGATAATTGATGCCAAAAATTTGATAGCAAATTGTGAAGCAGCGCCACAAATTAGGTAACTAAAAGAAACCTCTGCTTAGAATTTCATGTAAAGGCTTATCTGGGGATTCATCAGGAAAATCAAATCAAATAACCAAAAGTGTTTATTGTCTACAATTGTCTGAAACGGACTTTGTGTGATAATGATCTATTTACTGTCCGCTCTTTTGTCTATTCATTGCATTCAAAAGGGCTTGAACTGTTGTTTTTATTAGACGGGCGCCATTCATTGCCACAAGCAAAGAATTGTCTTCGCCATACAATGCTACTGTTGCACTACTTTTATTTGGGTGCCATTTAGCATGTACGAAGGCAACATTAGTAACCTTTCCACTATACACGAAACAATGATCTATGCCAATCGGTAAATACAAGCTAGTACCATCCATTTCCATAACTGCGGCACAAGCTTGCAACATGGCATCCAAAACAATAGGATGGAAAATGTAGTTATCCATGTCTTTATAAGAATTCAATGGAACAGATGCAAGGACTTCATTTTCTCCAGCCCAAAGGAACTCTAAGCTTCTAAATTTCTCACCAAACTGAATGCCAATTTTGTCAACTTTCTTGTAAAATTCATCAGTGGTTTTTTGTGCTCCACATCGTAACTTAATATTCTGTACATTTTCTTTGACAAATCCAGATTGAATGTCAGTTTCTTTAACTAGAGTAACTTTTGCACCAGCATGCTTTGTCCACCCTTTTAAATTATAATGGACATACACACTAGTGTCTAAAGATTTAGCTTGGCCACCAACCGGAGTGGCAACAACCTGCATCTGATAAGTTTTCTTCTCTTCTAATTCAAAGGCAAGTTGAATGAAGAAATTTTGGACATGAATGGCAGTAGTTTTTGTAGTATTAGGATCCTTTTGTAACAAATGTTTTCCTGCAGCGGCAATAATCTCCAGAAAACCTGCACCGGGAATAATGATAAGATTTGCTACCTGATGATCTATTAAATATGGAAGATTGGTCAAACTGATTTCGTTAGCAAAAACATTTTCCTTAACTACTGCTAGTGGAATCTGTTTTCCCAAAAGTGGATGAACTTGAATCTTTTCCTTTTTCTCAGAAGAAGTACTAACCCAATAGCTTTGACGTTGAAATGGATAAGTTGGCAGTTCCAATTTCTTTTTCACTTCAGGTGTGTCAATACCAGACCAATTAATATCAATACCGTTAACATACAATTTCCCTAAACTGTCTAATAATGTTTCCCAGTTATCCTTAACCTGATGGAGAGTAGGAAGCCATAGGAAATTGTCACAAGTTGTGTTTGCCATTCCAAGTGCTAACAAAATAGGACGAGGACCCACTTCAATGAAAATGTTGCATCCATTATCAAAAGTCGTTTGCATACCTTTGGGGAAATTAACTCGATTTCTTGCATGTCTATGCCAATAAGTTCCGTCTTTCATTTCATTTTCTCCTAATAGGGATCCAGACATTCCTGATACATATTTGCATACTGGTGATTTATATTTTATTGTGCTTGTGACTTTTCCAAATTCCTCTAGAATAGAATCTATCTCGCGAGAATGAAAAGCATAAGCTGCAGCTAAAGGAAAATACGTCATAGATTTAGCTTTACAAAATTCTTGGAATTTTTGAATCGCATCCTTTTTCCCTGCTACAACAATCTGTTTTATGGAATTGACTACAGCTATATCTAGCCACATACCTTTGTTCAATTTTTCAAATGCAGATATTAATTCTTCACCTTTTTCTGCAGAACAAGATAGAGCTACCATTCCACCTGGACCCATTTGAGAAATAAGTTGACTTCGACCAATAAGCAAGGTCAAAGCATCGTCTACATCAACAATTCCAGAGGCAACAGCTGCTGCAAATTCTCCCACGCTATGACCAAAGACAACGTCAGGCTTAACTCCTAAACTAAACAGAAGGGACAGTAAACCATACTCAACTGAAAAAATAGAAAGCTGACTGGCAACACAATGATTCAATTTGGAACTGTCATCCCATAAAACGTTTCTCAAATCAATGCCCGTTTTCTTTTCTACAGAAGTAGCGCATCTGTTAAACGCATTCCGGAAAATTGTATTACTTTTGTATAAAACTTTAGCCATTCCAAAATATTGAGATCCCTGTCCAGTAAATAGGAATGCAATTATCGGTTTTTTAGCTACAGGGCGAGTGCGGCTTCTGGTAGTCAAAGCTTTTGTTAACTCTGGAATATTCTTCCCTATTACACTCACCCTATTTTTAAAATGTGCTCTACCATTATTAGCAGTAAATGTCAAATCCTGGATATTCACACTAGGATTTTCCTTAAAATATTTAATATAGCGATCAGCCAAGTCATCAAGAGCAATGTCAGTTTTTGCAGATAAATTTAAAATATGGAATGTCCTGTCAGCTTCAAGGGGATTATTTATTACGGGACAATATTCCTTGTTATTGGGAGGTTCTTCTAAAATCACGTGAACATTTGTTTTACTCACCCCAAAAGAATTAATTCCTGCTATGCGAACTCTTTCTGTATTCTTTTTCCAAGGTTTTTGTCCTACTATTGGCAAGGGAGCAGAAGCATCTTTCAAATTAATATCTGGATTAAGTGTATCAACGTTGCTATGGCGGGGAATTATTTCATGCTTCAAACATAAAATTATTTTAATTATACTAGCCAAACCAGCTGCAGATTCACAGTGTCCAATATTTGATTTCATAGACCCAACAGCTAAAGGTTGTTGTCGTTCCCCAGCATAAGCTGCAGTCAAAGCTGCAAGTTCAACGGGATTTGCTAAAGTACTATGTGCTTCTACATAATCGACTTCAGAGGGAACAACCCCAGAATTTTTAAGAGCGGATTTAATTGCAATTTCTTGGCTGGTTTTACTTTGTGCTCCGAAGCTAGAAGTTCGTTCGTTATTTATTGCCGACCCCCTGATGATTCCAATTACTCTATCTCCATTTTTAATAGCATCAGGAAGTCGTTTCAAAATAATCGCTGCAATGCCTTCTGCTCTAGAACATTCGTCTGTGTTTTCATCATACTTCTTACACTGTCCAACATTGGAGCTTTTATTATCTAACGAATCAGATTTAATCAGCAAATTTGACCCTAAAACTAACCCTAAATCTGATTCACATCGTTTTAAACTTTCGCAAGCCAGATGCAAAGCTAACAAAGATGATGAGCACCCAGATTTGGTTGTGATATTAGGTCCGTTAAGACCCAAAATGTCAGAAATTCTGGTAGAGATGGCAGAAAACGAATTTTCTAGAACTACATTATGGCAAGATTCGTAGTCTGTGGTTTCCTTTACAAGTTTGTCATAATAAGATTGCCATATTCCAGTAAATACGCCAGCGTTGCTCCCTTTTAGTGATAGTGGATTAATAGCTGCATTTTCTAGCGCCTCCCATGCAACTTCTAAAAGTAACCTTTGTTGAGGGTCTATTAGTACAGCTTCTTGTGGACTCATTCCAAAAAACTGAGCATCAAATTCGTCAATCGGACATTTAAGGAAGCCTCCAGTTCGTTCGCTCAGATCTGACTCGTTAAGTTGGGAATACCCCAAACGTTCAACAGGAAATGAACTGAATCCATCTTGACTGTCTTTTAAAAGCTTCCAAAATTCATCACTATTATTTGATTTTGGAAAGCGACAGCTTTGTCCAATAATTGCAAAAGAATTTTTGTAGTAGTCTTTTTGATTTAATTTCACGTTTTCTTTTATTTCTAATTGATGATGTTCGTTATCACTCCGGCAAGAAATCCATAAATCTTTTATTTTCTAGATATATCAATATAAAATTGAAAGTTGAAAAGAGTCAATAAATCCACATTCATTTAAATGGACAATAAAATATTGATTGCTTTTCGATTACTTACCTGAAATCTGTCTGGAGTTACTATTTTTTTCATAAAGGAGAAATCGTAAGTAATAATTCTTACTTCTTCCATCTCCCTAATTTGATATATTTAAAATATTTACTGTAGATTTAATGCGATCAATGAGTTGTTATAGTTTTATAATCTTACGTTAAATTATTTTGAAGATCATCCGTGCTGACTGCATAATTATTTGGCAATTGGCTTTTTGTGTCAATGGGAATAGAAAGACCAAAGTATGCGATAAGACAATCAGTCACTGTAAATTTGAGTAGGAAACAATAAATATGATGTTTAAATGTTCCAATTATTAGTTATGATTATGGTTAAATCTTACAACAACGATTCTGGGACGACAGAGACATATTTTTTAATTCCGTATATATCATTGATTTTGGTTTTATAGCAAAAATTGAATTTTGATTATCAGCCCTTTTAGAAATATGAAATTTGCCTTCCATCTCAAATAACTCATCGCAATTTTTTAAAATCTGAAGAAAAAATAACATTCAGGTATATTTACATTCAATATTTGGATTTATATTTCATATTCACACTATTTCATGGAACTTACCAAATTATTAGAATTCAGAACAATAATTTTATTGTACATTTCTAAACTACAGGAAAACATTTTTAAAAGGTCCGTTTCTGATAAATTTTGTTTCGGTTCCTTTTGTTTAACATTAACAGGCAGAATGCAGTCAAAGGTTTGTTCCAGCAGTTTTCTGTGAATATATGTAATCAGTAATATGAATGAGTCATGATTTTCTTAATTATAAGAGTCCTAGAAAATTTGACGGAAAAGTCCCAAGTTGGCTAAAAATAATTTACTTGGCGATATAAATTCTATCTAAAACTTTAAAGATATACAACATTCCAGCATAAAAAAATTACATACCGTAAATTGCGATTAAGTTCGTCCGAAATTAAGACAATTGTGTCTGCGATGGTGATGCTTCGCTTAATTGATTTTACCAAAGCAATGGCTTCGTATGCACTTTTTTCGTCCGTGGCTGTAGTAACCCAGGCATATTTCTGGTTTGCCGGAGCACCTTTACAAAAAGTTTTGTTTGTTTATTTTTACCGAAATCTTTGTGCCTTTTGTCCAATTTGGTTTTAAAAAATAAATTTTTCTAAAGTATACTTACCACATTTTATTGCTGGGGACATCTTTCTTCCCTCTTAGTTCAAATTATTAACTGAATTCTTGAAATGGAGTTAACTGGCGAGAATGAGAGTTTAGATATGGGGTACCTATGAATTTACTTGGTGCAATTTTCAATTCCATCACTGTCTTAGGAATGGAAAACAAATTACGCCTACTTACCTATATGTTCAATTATATGTACCCATAGTGAAATGTAAAAAAGGTTACCTAGTAATTTACAGTATACTTAGCCATAAAGTTAAATTATAATAAATTATAGAATTTATGACCCCAACATTTCCTTCTTCCTTTGTATATACGATTTTTAATTTACTTATTTCAATGGCACAGAGATCAAACTCCACTTTTCTTTTCTACTTTTATGCAATGCAAAGTTATGATACCAAGGTTTCAGAGTTTCAGAAGAGGGTATAAAAAATATTAGGGTAGACAAGATCCTGTTGACCATTTTAGCCGGCAAAATTAGTTATACTCATATTTAGTTGAACACAGAAACCCTTTCAGCAGCTGCCATTTTCGACACCGTTTTAATACCTGGCCGTGTCTAGTCAGGCAATGATAAAACCACAGCATTGGAATCATGCAAAACAAGGACGTAATTAGGGGGTGCTGAAAGCAGCTCCTTAATTTCCCAAAAATACAAAAATACTAGATATTTGCTCAAAATTAATAACATAAGATAAACATAAGAAATTTCTCCTAACATATTCAGGCACCCCCTTAATTTGTGTTCTGGATACGCCCTTGATGCAAAATATGACTGACAGTGTATACTGTCTCTATATCTGGTGCTTGTAAATATCGCACCAGCAGAAGCAGTAATTCATATACGGCTAATGGCAATTGAAATTTATTTATATAGTCAGCCAACATAGGGAAAAATAATTCAAAAAATTGCAAAATTGAGATTTTTACTGCCATACTAAACCAAACATCGGTCGTCATCGAGGTTATTGATTTCGAGAAACTATAAATCTTAAAATTGTAATCGTTATCATTACCATGCAAACCGTTACCACAAAACAAAATGACATTTTTAAATATTTCGTGTAATCTTAGAATAAAACACTGCACATCAGTTTTATTTACCAGAAATAAAATAATGTATAATGCAGTCATAATAATCGAAGGGGGTGGATTTATTTGCCTATGTCCAAGTTTAATATTCCGTCGGATTATAGTCAGTAGAAATGACAATCGAGAGATTTCCCTTTAAAACAAAGGTTCCGTGGTACCATGTATTGGTTTCTATAATGACTAAAAATATAAATTATTTAAATGTAATGGCTACTTTTTATAGAAAATAATTACAAAAAGTTTGATGTATAAATACTTATTCATTTAAAACATTTACATTTTTCTTTTACTATTAAAATAAACGTTACCTAATCCAAATTAAACAAAATGCACTTACACAAATCTCCTTCCTTCACCGTCACGTAAATCCATTTATCACATAAATGGCTGCATTCAGGAGGTGCATGCAAAATCCATTTTTTATTACCAGCTAGCTGGGCTTGCCATGTTGGCCTTTTTATATAATCAATCTACAGCAAAAAATAATAGTAATAATAAAAATTCATGATTATTTCGCTACGTTTCCTTACGTCGGTCAACAAACAATATCACAATTTATTAATTTCAATTAAAACTTCATAACTTATATTTGGTCGGGTATTATGACTATGACTATGACAGAACATTTTTCAACATTAACTCTGTCCAGTGACAAACTGTGGAACACTACATAACAAATTTTAATTTTCTGAAAAGTTTTTACTGGGTTAAGTCTAATTTTCTTACATTACATATGTTTTACATAGCATTTGGAGATGCGTTTACATATCAGATGTAAATACAATGTCATCTAACTTACATGAGGATTTACTCCGTCACCAGGAGTTCCAGCAAAAATCCAAGGATCTAATGGCACTGGGTAGTCATCGGGCAAAAAACTAGGCTTAGGAATTACATCACGAAATCGTTTCTTCACTTCTGGGTGGCAGATCTGCCTGACAAATCAAAAAATTTAAATAATCTTTATTAAAGTGGTTCTAGTCCACAAGGGCGTATCCACTATCCACAACATAAGTTTTGAAGATGTGACGATTTTTCTTATGCATCTTTTTATTAAAATTTGAGAAAATATCTTGTGTCTTTTGAGAAATTTAGGGGATACTTAAATGCCCTGGGACCTTCTTTAAAAAGTTTTTTCTGGCCGATGTAAAACCTGTATGGAAATCATAAACGAGCTTTACTATCAAATAAACGTAAAGTGGGATATGCGCATTGAATTCTGCCGGTATTCTTGTATAAATGTTTGTATGTGTGTCCGTATCGTTTTCTAATGAGTAAGGTGAATCTGTTTTTCATTTCAATAAGCTTAGTTATCAAAAATTGGTCAACTAATTGCTCAACGGTCAAATGATGAAATTCCTATAAGCACAGTCGCTAGAAATGTATTACTTTTTTCAACATTTTTAGCACATTGTGCTAGGTTTCCGCTAGTACTAAATATACTAAATATTTGCATGAAACAAAATAGGAGAGCATCATGATAGTGCATATTCTACCCAACAGTGATAGTTGTATATTGTCACAATAAATTTGTTCAAAACAACCCGACAAAGGAACGACAAAGTGAACTTCGGATAAACTGCTTTGGGGTACATTATTGAAAACATTAATTAGGGTTTAAAGTAATACATTTAAGACATTGGTACTTACCATGACATGTACCAAAGGGAGTCAGATGCACCATTACCATTGATAGCTGATAGACCTTCTTCAAAGGTTTTAAAATTTGAGAAAAATACATTAAAATCGCATTCCATTTTATTTGCACTTAAAAATTCTCGGTAAACTTCATGAATAAAAGTAGAATTCAGCCGGTGCATTCCGTCAGAGTTTGCTCCATTGCGAATAACTATTG
This sequence comes from Tomocerus qinae, assembly GCA_020055645.1. Lineage (NCBI taxonomy): Eukaryota > Metazoa > Arthropoda > Collembola > Entomobryomorpha > Tomoceridae > Tomocerus > Tomocerus qinae. The sequence goes on from CM034546.1 coordinate 65,818,272, forward strand.
GCCGCACTAAATGCGCAACTTTGGCAAATTCTTCTTTCGTTGGTGGTTTTAGAAACTCAATTACAGCTTCACTTTTTCGATTTTCCTATAAAGGGACTAAAGGTCATTTAATCCAATTGAACTTTTCAGCTCGGATCAATGTTTCAAAAATTAGTTCATGTCTAAAGTTTTTTAAATTAAATAATTGTGTTTAATCCATGATCACAATCTTAAGGGTATGAGAAATCATCAAAATAGTTAATAAATGACACAAAATGATATAAATCAGCACTACTACAAATTAAAAGACGTACATTAACAATACGATATTTTTTGTTTTCTACTTACATTAACTGTGCACAGATCGCAGTTTTTGAATACAGCTCTTTGCATATTCAAAAGTTTTCGTTTAGGTGGAAGTAAGCATTGCAATTTGGAAGAGTTTTCAAACGTTTGCCAGTTTATGGAATTAATAGTGTTGCAGGTCAGTAAATGGGCATTGTAGCCCACGGTAATAACAGAAACTAAATATATATTCAACTTGCTTTTTAATGAAAATATGGTTAATGGTGGAGAAAATGTATGTATGTGTATCTAGCATTCCTAATAAAGATTTAACTATAGACAATCTTTGTTACGAATAAATTACCTTCTTCCTCTTCAAAATTACAGTTGCCAAGCATATCATCGCATAACTATAAGGACAAAAAATTTTATGAGTCAAAAATTGCACCCATATGTCACCTCAAAGGCCAAAATAATTTATACTGCGCATCAAATAAATGCAATTCGTATTCGTACCAAATTATCTTCATCTATTACGCAAACTTCATTTGGCGATTCAATATTGCATGAAACCAAGTTACTTAGCAGAGATAGTCTGTATTCTTGAAAAGGCAAATTACACATATTTACCATTTAATACTTGGGGGAGTGTAAGATTTAAGCTGTTATTATGGTTTACTGTTATAATGGCAATATATTAAAATATATAATTAATTTGAAGTGTATTAATAGTTATGTAGATGTGAAAAATAGTAACCGACCTTTTGAGAAGCAAAATATGTTTTCATGAAAGTGAAATTCGTGTGAACTCAAATGAGGAAACGGTACATTTTCATCATGGTAAAAGTCTTTCATAGCCTTTATTCCAGTCAAAAACTTGCGGCCATAGTTTTCACTATTAATTATTCCATGGAACAGACATGTTGTAAAACAGGTAGAATTTTTCTATAAATTGAAACAGTTTCCATATATATGTAATAAGTTTACCTAATGCAGCAAATGTAGGTAAATTTTGTAAAAGTGTAAAAATTGAATAGAACACTATGCTAAGCCCTATAATCAAAGTGACCAAGATTATTGCTTTCGTTCCAAAAATTCTAGTCATAATATCGTCCCTTAAGGATGGAAAAAGCCTCTATCCACTTTCAGTTTGGTACAGGAATAAGCCTATGTCCATTTTTTGTTTGGCACAGGAAAAAGCCAAAATCCATTTTTTGTTTGGTACAGGAATAAGCCTAAATCCACCTTTCGTTTGGTGCAGGAAATAGCCTCTACCCTCTTGCAGCTTATAGGGGCGTATTGATACATTGTTAATATGGGCGGCGGAAATATTGAACTTTCATTCTTCCTTGAGTTCCTTCCAGCCAGTTTAGTTTTATCCAATATCAAAATCCGAATTTGAGTCGTTATAAGTTTTGTTTTTGTTTTATTGTGTAATTAGCTAAAATTTTATAATGTTTATGTACACTATAGCATGATATATTTCAAGTATCAACATAAAAATAATAAATACTTCATTTCGTCAACTTGTTTATTCTTACTGTGCCCCGACAACTTTACGTAATGCTGCAAGAGGATAGGCTATTTCCTGCACCAAACGAAAGGTGGATTTAGGCTTATTCCTGTACCAAACAAAAAATGGATTTTGGCTTTTTCCTGTGCCAAACAAAAAATGGACATAGGCTTATTCCTGTACCAAACTGAAAGTGGATAGAGGCTTTTTCCATCCTTAAGGGACGATATATACTTATTGCTGATTTTTGCCCGAAATTATCAAAAAATATTAAATTAGCAAAACGCTATTTAAAAATAATTTCTGACTTTAACATCTAATTTATTACTTATTTATAAGGTAATTTAGAAAGAGATAATTTTTGATAAAATCACTAAAACTTGCCTCAAAACGTTTTTTGCAATTCGAATGTATAAATCCAAACTTTGAATATGTACCCAAGTCTTCATTAATTGGATTTTCATTTCCGGCTATGTCAACAACAGAACATATTTTTTGATATTCTTGAATGATTAATGTAAACGTTGAATGTAGAACACTTTTCGTTTTATTGTCATTAACGTTTTCAAATCCAAGACCTTTTAATTTGTAACCTATAATAGAAATAGAAAATTTATTTTACATGAATCAAGATGAATAAAAATACCTTAAATTTAACTTTCTGAGACTGTATTTAAAATTACTAGGCATCAGACACTGTGTTTTCGTAATAACGATTTTTGTAAATCCAAACCAACATAAATTGAGGTGAAATTCATTTTTGTAATGTCTTTATTGTATTCTATTTAATTTTGGATAATTCCTCACCTTCTATTTTTGTTAGATCCCTTAATGAAGAGGCATCAATCTTCAGTCCATATGTTGTTGAAATTAGAATAATGGTATATGTGATCGAAAGTGTCAAAAACATCATAAATTCAATTAAAAATATAAATAGTGGTAATCATTTCGCCAACCAAATGTAAACACTACCGATGCAAAACTGGACTTAATAATTACAAAAAACCCATATATAAAACAGTTGCAGCAAACTTTTGCTAGCATAAAATATGTATATCGTTTACATACTATAGATGGTAATTGTTTTATAACAACTTTCCTTTCAATTTGGAATTAACCCAGTTAAATGTCACTAGACAATAGGCATAATATTTTTAAAACAATAGATTTTCATGCGGTAATACATGGTTTAGAAACAATTTATAGTCTCCATTAAACAAATACAAAGCCGTAACTCATAACTTTAAAATATGAAAGTTTATTTTTAACCCAAATAAATACCTTTTTAATGAATCAGTATTTTATCAGATACTTTGATAACCCATAATAAGCAATCCCAGGCTATAAGTCAGCCTATAAAACTTCCCCTTTGAAAATAATTCCAACACTGGAAATCGTAAAAAATTAGGTCACTTGATTCTTTGAACAAATTAATGCCTTAACAATGAAGTATATTTTTATTTATCAATGTTTATTTGGTGTCTCTTTTCTTACTTTCTAAATTAATGATAACTGAATTACACGACGTTATAAGCGAATGTATTCGAATTTCCATCATTTACTTTATCTTCAATTTTTCAATAATTCCAGTTCAGAATTCCTCATACTAACCAGGATGATTGACAACTAAAGCAGTTTTGGCTTACAGTAAAATGTTGATAATAATATTTCTAGTTCTATATATTGCAATATTGCCGTCGGGAGGTAATTAAAACATTTTATCATTTCATTCAACTACAACATTCTTTATTAAATATTGTGATTTTTGGTCTCAAAGGCGAACGGAGAGGGGCCTTCCACAGGAATATTTTTCATATTATTATAAAATATTTTTTCGCAAAAAATTTACATTTCCCAGATAAATTAATTGTTGAATTCAACTCAAACCGAAACAAACTAATATCCGCCCTTGTTTGGTCTACCACCCTTACGTTGAGTTTGGCAATTGGACAGTTAAACGGTTTGGCAGCCGTTGGCAAAAGTGTGAGATGGTGTTTGGCCAAGATAATTTACCTAAGTAATTATTACTGGGGCTGGGATAAGTGGGCTTGTAGTCATAGGCAAACTATCAAAATCCAATTTTTTTCATGATGGCACAAACTTTATGACTCGTAATTTTGCAATCATTTCCTTCAAAATAGTCCCCCGGTGGGTTTGTAATTCTGCAAATCACTCTTCGAAACAAATTTATGGACATTATGATGAAGTTAATATAGTAGTGACTAGATTCGTTCTTACCATTTTTCCTTATCTTATTTTGACATGACTTATTTTGTCTTAAATGGTCCATTTGCGTATTCACCTAGCGCCAACTTAACTGACATTGTTCCAACTACTAGTAGCCAACTGAAATAGGCGCGGGTTAACTAAATGAAATAGAACTTTTCTACTTTACTCAATTTACCCGCGCCTATTTCAGTTGGCTACTAGTAGTTGGAACAATGTCAGTTAAGTTGGCGCTAGGTGAATACGCAAATGGTCCATTGACATTATAGCACTGCACTGACTATGACTGACATCAAAAACAACGAAACGAACTAGTTGTACTATCCTTTGATTTGCATTGTATGCAGTGCTGACTCATCCCGCTCTGGTTCCCAGTTGTGACTCGGCCATATTCCATCACAGTAGTAGCAAGAGCAAAAAAGTTGCTCCGGCTAGTACCCACACTCACCTCACAAAAAGCAAGCACAGTGGCACACTCGCCAGTATTTACTGTTGCGGTCACAATTTCGAAGGCATAAAGAACTCATCGGTTTTTGCTATTTCATGCCCTATCTGGTGGTAGTTTTGTTTTGATATAAACAAAATTATTGTTGTGGAAAATTTTATGGCATGTCATTTTACATTAGGGGCCAACGAGGAATGCAAAACTCTGGTGTTTACAGAGCACAAGTACCTTGAAAATGGACTTCATCATTTCTATACTGCCAAAATCAATTTTACGGTAAGTGAATATGTTGTAGGCGGAGAGGGAAAGGTTACTGGGAGGGATATAATGTCCCTCACGGATTAGGTAGGGAGAGATAGCTCTGTACCGCTAGCGGTACCGAGCCATGAGGTTTCTGACTGGGAGGGATATGTCGTAAAGGATTGATATGAATGATTCTATGTGTATAAGTGCCACAACTATCGCAGATTTTAGGTTACTCTTATATTTATTCATTGTAATCATTATTTTCTATAATATTCATAAATATTAAGTATATTGCACTTTTTGAATCAGTCATAATAAAATCATAAATTATTAAGTCAAGATTGACAGTCAAATAGTTAAGTATGTTACGCTGCTATAATTATTAATAATTGATATTTTTTCCAAAGCCAGGAGTTCAATTATCAAAATTTTTGCAAGAACGGCTGCTGCCGTTGTGGCATTTAGTACCACAGTTTGTATCATGTTCAAAATTTGAAACTAATTTGAAAAAGTCATAAACTCAAAATTACCAAATACTCATAAATAATTTGAGCAAAATAATAAACAAAAACTATATCTAAAACTAAACTATCTAAAATACTAATATGGGAAGGTCAAACGTTGATTATTTGAAAATAGAAACAAATTTGTAAAATTAAAATTATGGAACTTAAATACTCACCATTAAATGTCGGTGACACACAAAAGTATCGTTAGCTCTCACTTGCACCTGGATGTTGCATTTGATACATTTGAGAATGTGACGTTGCTTCAAACCGATCCCTGTCGTTCCGGTGAACTCACAATGATCCTTCGGGATATCAGGCATCTTGTAGTCAGAACGTTGTACGGCGTCAGGGAACTTTTCCACTGCTCCATCAATTCGACGACGTTTTGACCATGGTTCTAAAGACTCCATTTTCGGCTGCCAGCAGGTTCAAAAAGAGAGCAGTTCCAACCAAATTGCCGGTCTAACCAAAGAGCAGGTCCAACCAAATAGCAGATCCATAACCAAATAGCAGATCCAACAAAAGAGCAGGTCCAACCAAAGAGCTAAAGAGCAGGTCCAACCAAAGAGCAGATGCAACCAAAGAGCAGGTCCAACCAAAGAGCAGATCCAACCAAAGAGCAGATCCAACAAAAGAGGAGGTCCAACCAAAGAGCAGATCCAACCAAATAGCAGATCCAACCAAAGAGCAGGTCCAACCAAATAGCAGATCCAACCAAAGAGCAGATCCAACCAAAGAGCAGGTCCAACCAAAGAGCAGTTCCAACCAAATTGCCGGTCTAACCAAAGAGCAGGTCCAACCAAATAGCAGATCCATAACCAAATAGCAGATCCAACAAAAGAGCAGGTCCAACCAAAGAGCTAAAGAGCAGGTCCAACCAAAGAGCAGATCCAACCAAATAGCAGATCCAACCAAAGAGCAGGTCCAACCAAAGAGCAGATGCAACCAAAGAGCAGGTCCAACCAAAGAGCAGATCCAACCAAAGAGCAGATCCAACAAAAGAGCAGGTCCAACCAAAGAGCAGATCCAACCAAATAGCAGATCCAACCAAAGAGCAGGTCCAACCAAAGAGCAGATCCAACCAAAGAGCAGGTCCAACCAAAGAGCAGGTCCAACCAAAGAGCAGATCCAACCAAAGAGCAGATCCAACCAAAGAGCAGGTCCAACCAAAGAGAATTTCTAAAAAGTAATGATTGTCCTTAATTTAGGACTGATGTCTTTTATACCTCCAAGATTGCTAGCGTACCATTGTCTGGTAAAGCTAATTTCCATTTCCAGCTTTAAAAAAAACTCCCCCTTCACTTCCAAACCTTTACGCCTGCTAGCGCCCGATTTTTTGCCTTAGCGTCTTTCTATTTCCAGCTAAGAAAAATGCCCCTTTCACTTCCAGATACAAACTTTTAAGATTCATAGCGCACTGTTGTCTGCTTAGTTGATTTCTATTTCTAGTAACTAAAAACGCCCAGCTTTTACAGATACTAATCTGCAATTAGTACGGCTTATCCTATGCTTATCACTTTATGTGTATAGCTTTAACTTCTGTATATTGAAGTGTGGAGTGTGATAATTTTGGTGTTCCATAACCACACACCCACCCCACTATTATCAAAGCATACCATTCGTTTAATAGAATATACCAAGCCCACTCATTATTTGTTGGTAAGAGTGTAGTCTGTCCACTTACATTACACTATGTTTTAAAAAGAGTGGTGTCAGCCCACTCACGCTACACAATTTTTTGAAACGAGTGCAGTCAGCCCACTCACACTACACCATATTTTGCGGTCGGTCAGGAAATCACACATTACACTACACTAAGGGCTTAGTGTTATTGCACACACTCACTTGCACCCCACTTTTGCGTAATAGAAAGTGTAGTGGGACCACACTCTGACATACAAACACTCATTTGAGTGTGTGTATGCCGAGCTATGATCACCACTCACTGTTATAATAATATAAAACGACTCATTTTGGTGGTTTGGAGGAATTTGGCTTGCGCATTTTGCTTTTTTTGCTTAATCTTAAAATGCCGAAAAAGGTGATAATTTTCTTTTTTTCAGCTTTAAATTGAAAAAGGTGGCTTTCAAAGCTTTCACGTACCCTAAACCCTAAGCTAAGGCAACGAAAGCACAATTACATTTTCAGGTTGACATCGAAAATGTACAATATCGTCCCTTAAGGAAATCCATTTTTCGTTTTGTGTACCAAATAACCTATCTCCATTTTTCGTTTTGTGTACCAAATAGCCTAAACGCCATATAGCCTAAATGCTGCTCCATGTATGTAGTCTAGGCTATGGAGATAGGCTATTTGGTACACAAAACGAAAAGTGGTTTTAGGCTAAATAGATCCTTAAGGGACGATATGCATTTAACATTGATGCGTGTAGTTAGATGTGATTCTTAGGAGGCTTTTCTCATCGCTTTAGCTAGCTTGCCCCATTAAATGCTTGTCCTTTAACAGTCACTCCGCACCATAATAGCTCGCTCTCCTAATAGCCCGCTCTTTAGTACGTAGTAGCCGCTCAGCAATTAATACAGAATATTCAACAGTGGGCCTATATGAAATGATTATCAAAACTAGGAATTCAAACAAAATAGATAAGCTTAAATGAAATGCATGCAATAGAATTCCAATCTTCTACTTTTCGCATATTTTTAAATAAATTCAAGTACCTTGGAATAAATTCGAGTCAGAATTGCTAATAATAGGGATTAGTGGACGAGCGGTGCAATGTTTGCGCTAGGAAATGGAAAGTCTATAGTGTGGGTACTAGCCAGGGAATGTTTGTTTGCTTTTTCTACTGCTGTGATGTCGGATCACAAACGGGAACCGGCGGGGGGTGAGTCGATACTGCATGGGGCCTTTCTGTGGTTTGCGGTATAAAGCAAACGCAGGCTCAGCGCCCAAAGTCGTCTCTTCACAGAATTTTTTGGACTGAGGACCAAGCTATTTGCAGCTGGCTGTTTCAACTTGAGTAGTTTCGAATAAATTCGAGTAGTTTAGATTAGTCCAAGTTGATCGGCCCAAATCGGTTAATTACATGCAACAAAACTGTAAGTTGGACATTATGTTACGATTTATAATCTTTGTCAAGTCCAATTTAACGTCTTTAAATTGCTGTAGTTACAATCATCAAAAAACAGAGGGGGTAGGTTATCTTTTCACGCGTCCTAACAGCCAAACTAAAATGAGGCGGATGATTAGAATTTTCGGTTTATATACGCATTTCTCTTACCTATACTAAACATTATACAGGTCTTACAGATGACATACTTGGTTGCCTTGATGTCAATGGAGTTACATTGAAAATTTAAAGTGTAAAAGAAATACGTATAAAAACCAAAAATTTTAATCATCGGCCTCATTTTAGTTTGGCTGTCCTACGTGAAAAAGTAACCTGCCCCCTCTGTTTTTCGATGGTTACAATATAAGCTTCTTTACGTAATCATGTTTTTTTGTCGTATTTTAAAATTTATGATCAAATAATTATATGCTTAATTACAAAACTGATTACTTGTGTAAAACATGATATTTTCTTTGTGTGCAGAGAATGACTGCTAGACTGCTTAGAATTCGAAACCCCTCGAATTTATTCGAAACCCGAAGATAGAGGGAAGCAATTAACGAGCGAAGGGATTGAAAAGCGAGTAACCGGAGAATAGACAGTACTAAATGCCATTTCACTTTGAAAAATAATCTACTGTGCTAGCATAAAATAATTAGACAAAATGAATTTTATGCTCCACCTTTATCACATAGCAGCTCACGTTCATTTAGCGATGAAAAAAACAAAGAGAGTGATACATGTAGATGTAGTCTTCATAATCTGTCACCATGGCTATCTTGTAAAATTTCAGTGTTTTTGAAATTGGGAGAATAGGGGATAAGTTGGTATTAGGACTAGCTTGATTGAGAAAAGACTTAGATTTATAAGCATCCAATATTTTTGAAATCTGGTGATCAAAACAACTGTTTGGTTTGAAAATCAGCAAAATTGAACATGCCATTTTATCATAACCGGGACATCGTAACAAACCAATGTATCAGGAGTTAGGTTTGTTAACATTGTCTCAGTCATGATAAAAAGGCTTGTTACTTTGTAGCAGCCATAATAAAGTGGCTTGTTACTTTGTTGCAGCCATAATAAAATGGCTTGTTACTTTGTAATGCTAAGCAGACGATATTATGATTATCAAAAACTTATCTTCATTTTTCTCAAAATTTCTTTTGTCGTGGTATTATAGTAATAATTTATTCATGGATAACAGTTATCGTGGCACGATGCTGTTTGTTGCTGTCATCAGCGAGGTCTTGCTCTCAACAGTCCATCTGAGCCACGTATCCTAGGTATACTCCAACAAGCAATCGAAGAATATGGAGGTATTTATAGGGATAGAAACAATCCAATTTATTTTAGCTGGACTGATGTCTTTGGCTCAGCCGATGGCCAGTATAAAAGCCTATTGACCGGCTCTGAGGTAGACAACAGAATACTACATCTTTTGGGCCCACCCGGAAATAGACGAGGCCAATGCATGCAAGTGGGACAACAAGTAGAAGGTACAAGAGATTACCGGTTGTATTGGCATAGTTGCAGTTCTAATCCAACAACCACCATGAATACAAGGATTGTATGCGTCGACGAACAGTATCCAGGTGAGTTGAATCCAGTTTGTGGGAGTACAGAGAAGAATGGATCTCTCGTGATCGCTAGCCTCTCAGTATTATAACAGGGTATTGTTCACTAGCTTGGTCGTCTAAATACTGAGAGGCCAGCGACCAAGAGAGATCCAATCTTCTCTGCACTCCCACATTTACGACTTAATAACGTCCATGCCACACAGCCAAAATTTTTAACAAAACACAAATTAGAAATAGTTTTCTCCCCACTTCATTTGTCAGCAATTAAAATAAATAAAAAACAAGGATAAATTGTTAAAAAATACCTCCAACTCCAAATACAAACATAAAAATAACACTGGGTAATTGAACACAACACAAGGTTATCAAAAATAACACTGGTTTCTAGATCTCATTGTTACTGATGACCGTCTAATTTTGTAATATCTGTGTTTCTTTCACGTACTGTTGTAGGTCGTTGTTTTAGTCAAGACCAGGGTTGTAGTACAGAAATTGTAGATGAATGTGCCCATTATGTGCCTCCGACGCCTTCACCTCCAACACCACCCACACCACCCCCGACACCACCACCTACATCACCACCTACAACACCACCACCTACACCACCACCTACAACACCACCACCTACACCACCACCTACACCACCACCTACACCACCACCTACAACACAACCACCTACACCACCTACAACACCACCACCTACAACACCACCACCTACACCACCACCTACAACACCACCACCTACACCACCACCTACAACACAACCACCTACAACACCACCACCTACACCACCACCTACACCACTAACAACACTACCGCCACCCCCAGCTGGTAAGTAAAATTTTCCTCGATAAAACATTTATTTAATTTGGGATAAACTGGTAGGTTTGGGGAAGGATTTAGCTCGGTTCTAGAAAAGGAATGTAAAAGGGAGTAAAACAGCACAAATAAATGTAGGAACAGTCTCCACAATGCTGTCTCCCCCAACATCATTTATTTAGCCGTTGGTTCAAGTTTACCTTCATTCAAGTGACAAACATAGGCCCATCAATTACACTAGCTGAATAAAATCCGTATGTACAGCAGGGTTGTCGATTGGGCTAACTCCATAGCCTAAACACCATTTACTTACATGGCGAAGCATTTAAGCTATGGCGTTTAGGCTATTCCGTACACAAAACGAAAAATGGAATTAGGCTTTTTTCTACACAAAATGAAAAATGGAATTAGGCTTTATTCTACACAAAATGAAAAATGGAATTACGCTTTTTTCTACACAAAATGAAAAATGGAATTAGGCTTTTTTCTACACAAAATGAAAAATGGAATTAGGCTTTTTTCTACACAAAATGAAAAATGGAAATATCCTTTTTTCTACACAAAATGAAAAATGGAATTAGGCTTTTTTTACACAAAATGAAAAATGGATTTAAGCTATTTTGCACACAAAACGAAAAGTGGATTTAGGCTAAATGGATCCATAAGGGACGATATGGTATAGTATAGGCTTGTATTTATGCCTACAGTTTATATAAAAAACCTTTAAACCCAAATGACCCGGGGTGGAGGGATTTTTCCTAAAAAATCTGGGTTTTTCAATACCTAGGTAGGAAGGGTATGATTACGGCTTTTCACCACACATAAAAGTGACCCCACGAAACCTACTTGGGCTAACTAACTGGTCCTAACTCCTAACCCACAGAATACGATAAATTAACAAATCCTTTACATTATACAGATGATTTAGTTTTGTGGGTTAATAATGAAAATGCAAATGAAGCAATTAGACTATTGAATGCAAATTTAGATAATCTTAAAGTATGGTGTATAAAAAATAAGTTAGAATTAAATGTGGACAAGACAAAATACATGATTTTTCACAAAGGCGGTGACTTTAGTGTTAAAGGGAATGTTTATAATGAAATTGTATTTAATATAGAAAGAGTTTTTAAATTTAAGTACTTGGGTGTATGGTTTGATTAAACGTTAACGTTCAAATGTCATATGAACTACGTTGATACAAGAGTAAGAATAGCCCTAGCAAGATTATATGCATTAAAAAGATTGGTTACTGTTAAGGTAATGGGAATGTTAATAATACACTTAATACACTGTTATGTCATTTCTATTTATGACAATGCCATAAGTAATTGCAAATTGGGCTGTTTAGACCAATTTGCAATTGCAAAAAATTCAAGATAAAATAAATAGATTTGTAATTTTACCCCCGATATTGTAAATTAAACGGAAAAAGGTTAAGATTTTTAAGAGAGTAGGTACTTTGTGTAATATTAAAAAGCAGCTAGGGAAATTACAAATTCATACGATTTTTGATAGACGAGAATTCAGGCTGCTTCACTGAGAGTGGTAGTTATAGTCACTCGTTTCCAAAAGTGAAGTGTTCAAAGTCTAGATCATCCTCGGTAAAGAATTGCGGGGCGCTAGCTTGGAATAAATTGCCTCCTAAGTGGGTATATGAAGATCTAACTCTTAATACACTTATCGATAATCTAAGGAATTACTACTGGAATACAAAAGGAATGATGTTTTTGTTTAATGATTAAATTTGCTGTTTTAGATGTGTTATTTATTCTTACTGTTATCTATTCTACAAAAGTACTATGTAAAATACAGTTTTGTATTACTGCCATCTGCCTGGGTCTACTCCCTAATGCATTTGTTTTACAGCCCTCTGGCAATACCGGTACTGCCAATTAAAAAAACTGCCCCAAAACATATATTTACTGCCCAAAGAATTTTGAAAGCCCCGTAAAAAGGTATCCTTAAGTTGTGACACTTGGTCAAAAGAGGTGGCTGTTATACGTAACTTCCTACTTATTTCAATTACTGACGTAACTGATAGACCTAAGTTGTCACTTAAATAAAGCGAATTTTAGGACTATTCACACTTTTCGAATTCGTCCATTGATAAATATTGCATTTTTATGTAACAATGATTTAGCATCCAAACGCATACATATTTCGGCAAGAGTTTCTTACACAGAATGTTTTCTTTGTCCTTTGGATGACCGAATTTTTCTAAATGAATACTGAAATGGAAATATTTATCTTGTGGCATTCTTACATTATATCAAAGCGCAAAAGTTTTTATACTTAGCAAAATGTTAATTCAAATTAATTTTTCGTGGGTGCCAATTAATTTGTATGGCACACACATGACTTTTGTATGGAGGATTTTTTGACATTTAGTGTGACTTTGTATGGTATGTTATGACTTACCTAATGACTTTGTATGGAAATAATTAATATGTATGGTGACAGTTTTATATAAACATGCATAGTATACCGATGCAAGATATATATCACCACAGGTTGGTAAATTTAGAAACTGCATATCCAAGCGTAAAGCATGGATAGTTAGCTATGTGGATAAAGTGAAGGGAAGTGAAGCTCTAACGTTATCTCCCAATTAGCATGTTATCAGAATTTTTCCAATCAGTATATTTCTGCTCTGCTGCCTTCGTGTTTGCTTTATTTCGTTACAAATTGCATCTGAGTGAACACAAGAAGTAGAATGGCCGAGTCAAGGAAATTTGTAACTTTGGAATACAAAACGGACAGTGACAGTGACACTGATGATAGTAAAGTTGAAAATAAAGAAAACGAAACAAAAAAAGGAAGGGTGCAGCAGACATGGACTGAAATTAACTCTGAAGATTTACTACCCTGGAATTTCAAAAAAACATTTAATTACAAAACTTGCAGAATATTATGACTGTGGTAAAGGTGGTAGGAGTTGCCCAGCCAGTTTGCGTGCAGTATTGGAAATGTTTAAAACTAAAAATGTTAGAATTCCTAAAAAACTGCAAATGGCCGAAAAAACCTCAAAGAGCCCTAACACGATAATGACATTTAATAACAATAACGACCACAATTTTGTTTCACTTATAACCATTTCTAACCAATTGTTACAAGGTTCCTGTAAATATCCTAACTGACATTGACCTTGCGTAATAATTGCCTACATTGCATTCTAAAATCAAATAAAAAGGTAACATTACATACCTATAATGTTAAATTAATTTACCATACAAAGTCATAAAGTTCCATACAAAGTCATAAACCGCCATACAAAGTCACACTATCTTTTTTTAGCTCTCCCATACAAAAGTCATTTGTGTGCCATACAAATTCCCATTTTTCGTATGCATGATGTTCTTTTTATAGCGAGACCTCCAAAGGGTTGTGGTCATCATTGGCCTTGTGGATGTGGTTGCCCATGTAAGTTATTGTAAGTTATCTCAAGAAATTCCAATCACAAAAATTTGTTTTTACTTTTACCTTTTCATTGTTGCAGGGTGGTCTATGTTATTTGGTTGATCAGCTATTTTTAATAATAGTATTAAATAATAAATATTGTCCGAAATGTAATTTGAATTAAAAAATTTGATGATTATGTTTCATGCCCATGCAGTCCACGAAGTAAAAATAATATTAGCACTACCGATGTTATTACTCGTTCTACTGCGTTTTGTATTTTTTGGTACTGCCTCGATGACTGTATTTTACCGCTCCTTGGGCTAATGACGAAATTACTTCTTTCTACCGACAAAATGACTTCTTGCACAGCCCCATACACCATGCTATATATGCACCGCTAGTTCTATATTAATTTTTATCGATAAATGGTAAAGGCAATCAGATTACACGATTATACTATGCGTCCTTTACGGAACGAAAAAGCCAACATCCATTTTTTTGTTTAGTGGCGGAAAAAGCCTATATCTATACGTTTGTTAGTGGAGTTAGGCTATTTCCTACATCAAACGAAAAATGGATATAGGCTTATTCGTCCACCAAAGAAAAAATGGATTTTGGTTTTTTTGTTCCTTAAAGGACGTATGGTAGTTATAAGAGGTTCCAACTCTTATTATTAGCAATATTTTATGTATCTGTCTGTGGACCTATTTTTTCATGTAAAAATGTGGACCTATTTTTCCATGTAAAAGATGTGAACCTATTTTTCCAAGTAAAAGATGTGGACCTATCTTTACATGTAAAAGATGTGGACCTATCTTTCCTTGTAAAATATGTGGACCATTCCGATTACACTTTACTCTCACGATTCAACGGTCAACAATCACCGTGAAATTATTTGCGTATTTACATTGTTGTTCCTCCCATTTTAGACGATTTCATCTAGTTGTTAAATCCACATCACTAATCTCATTCTTTGCTTTGACTCAATGCCAAGGTGCCAAGTAAGTAATGACTAAATTACTCATTCTATACTTTGACATACTTGTATATCTCATTCTTCGCTATGACTTACTAGCAAGGACTCTCATCTATTATTATAAATTCTATTTATTATTAATTAACTTATTATTTTAATGGAGAGCATACCACCAATACAAAATCGAACTTTATACTTTAAGAAAATGTCATACAACTATATCATTTAATATCAACGAATTTTTTGCTTGAATTAAATATGTTTATGATTCACAGACTATTATAGCAATTATTATATAACAACTTTCCTTTCAATTTTGCATTAACCCAGTTAAATGCCACTGGACAATACTAGACATATTTTTAAAATAATATATTTTCATGCGGTAATAAATGGTTAAGAATTAATTTAGCCTCCATTAAACAAATACAAAGTCATAACTCATAACAACGTTAAAAAATATGAAAATGAAAGTTTCTTAGTAATCCAGATAAATAGCATTTAAAGTATTCTGGCTCGGTGAAGATCAGGGACAGTTCAGGAAATACTAATATCTAGGAGTAGGAGATAATATCGGAATGGGTGAATTGAGTTCCCTAACAGTCCCCTAAAAAGTTATTTAAACCCGGCTGGAAATTTTACCCTACTTTAAATAAATCAGTATTTTATCAGATTGTAATCAAATCTAAAAAATTGTCCATTCCCTTCAATTATTTAAATACTTTGATAACCTTTGATGTAAGCTTATAAGGATAGAAATGTTATGATAGCTTTTACAATAAGTAAATAGTCCCCTTGATTGTTTCCGATTTGGAATTTTATTCTACATTGCGATAAGAAACGGCAACGCGAACAAACAACCTTCATGGAGAAAAAAAAGTAGTGGGAAGAATTTCAGTTCAAATGGAATCGCTGCATTATTTCTCGCTCACTGATTAAATAAATGAAATCAATTAGGATCCATTTGACCTGAAAAGTTTGTCACTGAAATCCATTCCAATCGATTTAGAAATTTTTATTAGATTTCAAGAAGGAATGAGGAAGATTTGGAAAAAAATGTATTTCAATTAAAGATTCCTTGGGTGGACAACATCTTGTAGGGCCATTACAGTGGTTAATTTTGAATATTTAGTAAGTATTTTAAGAGTATAGTAGTGGTGGATATTATTCATTAGTCATGCACTTCCATGAAAATAAATTTTATTCAAAATTTATTTACAAGCTGTGGAACATTACACTTTGTAATCATTTATTGGATCATCAATTGAAACATACAGATTTGTTTTCCAACATGCAGGTTTAATATTCCATCGGATGATAATTAGTGGAAATGGCAATAGACACATTGCCCTTTAAAACGTACGTTCCATGGTACCACGTATTGGTTTCTAATATGACTACAAAAATGTTTTGAGCTATTTATATTTAGCTGGGTATTCACATAATAATTCCGTTAAAAATAGTAAATAAATAAACTTACAGTAAAACCTCTAGTAAAAGCCAGCAAAAGAGCGCAACCTATTTTGGGGTAAAGAGTTATTTTTACCGTCGTTTTTTAGCTTCGGTTTTTATGTTTAATGAAAAATTTGATAGAAAATTTAAAAGCCCAGATTAATCCTATTATTAATGTTTGCTGATATTAATGCATTATGTATTAGTAGATGCAAATGGATTGATGAGATGATTTATTTAAATACAAATATTACGAACTACAATATTTACAAATATTACTGGAATGTGTGATGGCTACTCAATACCCGGAATTGTTTACCTAAATATATTTTTGTCTTAGGTCGGCTTTTATTAGAAGGTTTACGGTTATTCTGATGTTTAAATCTATTTATATTAACGTTGATACGCGTTGCTTTGTTCGTTTCTATTATTTACATTAAAATAAAAATTAAAGCTGATTTAACTTTATTATAATTTTACTTACACAAATCTCCTTCCATAACTGTCACGTAAATCCATTTGTCACATAAGTGGCTGCATTCTGGAGGTGCCCTTAAAATCCATTTTTTGTTACCTGCTAGTTGGGCTTGCCAAGATTGCCTTATTATATAATCAATCTACGAAAAAGTAAATTCAAACCAATGTTACAATCTTTGGGTTTCCGTCGTTTGAGATTTAATAGTGTTGACAACATGTCTTAAATTTATTTATATATTGGAATTATGAAAGATTTTTGATATATTCCGCAATTAGATAAAGAGTCAATGGAAAGTCAGGCTTAATACAATATATTTTATGTAATCTTTTTAGAGCTGACATTTGAATATTAACATAAATAAACAATAATGCACCTAATTTTATGTTACAAACTTACAAATATCTGATAATAGAAATACTATAGTGGGTATAGTATATTCACGACTATAGGCTGCAGCAAAATATTTTCCATTCACCAGAAACAAAATATATTCTCAATGCTGTGTCAAAATTAAATACAAATATTCGAAAAATTTTGTCCCCATTATACAATCCACTATTGTTTGGATACATGTCCATTGACACTTAGATATCTTAAGTCTTTGGGTTGAAATAATATTTAGCTTACATGAGGATGTACTCCGTCCGCTGGAGCTCCAGCAAAAATCCATTGATCAAAAGGTAAAGGGTAATCATCAGGCAAGAAACTAGGCTTGCGAATTACATCATTAAATATTTTCTTAACTTCTGGGTTGCAGATCTTCCTTCAGTAAACAGTTTAATTAAGTACTATTGTGTTTTTTGTATGTTACATTACTTAGTTAATGCGTTAAAATAGAACTACTTAGTCTATGTACTAGAAAGTATGTAACCCATATGGGGGATCATTTAAACATTTTAGATATCAGTAACTGGGCATAATAATGACTAAGATAAGGTCTATAAAAACTGAGAGTGATGAAATTTATCATTTCGTCATTTTTCATTGATTACTATACTAACTTTTTCCACTATAGTGTTCAACTGGTAGAGAAATACAAAATATCTTACCAGGACAAGTACCACAAGGAGCCAGTTGTGCTATTATCCATGATCGCCGAAAGACCTTCCTCAAAGGTCTCAAACTTTGAAAAATATACATTGAAATCGCATTCCATCTTGTTTACACTTAAAAATTCTCGATAAACTTTTGCAATAAAAGTTGAATTCAGTCGACGCATTCTTTCAGAATTAGCTCCATTGCGAATAACAATTGGCCGCCCTAAATGCGCAACTTTGGCCAATTCTTCCTTTGTCGGTGGTTTTAGGAATTCAATTACAGCATCACTTTTTCGATTTTCCTATAAAGGTCATTTATTTATAGTCCAATTGCACTTGCCGACTTTAAATTCAACTTTTCTTAAATCAGTTCATTTTTACAGGTTATTAATTTTTATTGTTGTTTAACTTGAAGATCTCAATTTCAAGGAATGAAAATTGACAAAAATGGTTGATAAAGAACACGAAATGAAATATGATCACCGTAATACTAATACAATTATACTAAATAACAATAAATACTAATTTTTGATTTCCACTTACTTTAACGATGCACAGATCGCAGTTTTTGAACACGGCTCTTTGCATACTCAAAAGTTTCCGTTTAGGTGGAAGTATGCATTGCAATTTAGAAGAGTTTTCAAAAGTTTGCCAATTTATACCATTTAGAGAATTGCATGTCAATAGATGAGCATTGTGACCCACGGTGACAACCGAAACTAAAAATGTATTATATTATTATAGTAGCAAATTATTCTTTGATTGCTTACATGTTAAATGTTGAAAAACAAATGTATACTATTTTAAAGCTCAACGGGTATTATTTATTACAATAATAAGTATAGTTACCTTCTTCCTCCTCAAAATTACAGTTTCCAAGCATATCGTCACACAACTATTAAAACTGCATGTATTGTTATATGGTAGAGGATTTATATTGCAGATCGATTTAATGTAGTTTTTACTTCTTACCAAATTATCTTCATCGATTATGCACACCTCATTTGGCGATTCAATATTGCAGGAGACGAAATTATTTAACAGCGACAGTCTATATTCTTGGAAAAGACAAATTAAATTAAATTAAATAAATGGGTTTATTAAGTTAATGTGATAGAAATATTTAAAATATTATTACCTAAGTGTATGGGTTTTAGTATTTATGAATAATATGTAAAATCATAACTTACCTTTCGAGAAGCAGAAAATGTTATCATGAAAATGAAATTCGTGCGAACTTAAGTAAGGAAACGGAACGGTTTCGTCATGGTAAAAATCTTTCATCTCTTTTATCCCAGTCAAAAATTTGAGACCATAGTTTTCACTGTTAATTATCCATTGGAACAGGCATGTTGCAAAACAGGTAGAATTTGGCTATAAATTAAAATGGTTAACTATATGTGATTAAATGTAAATAATATACAAATTGTATAGAAAACGAATATCAAGTCATATAGTAGTAGAAAGCTTGGAAGAGTAAGAGAAGCGAAAACACTAAAAGGTAATCCTAAACGTCTCTCAAGTACAATTCTTCAGATTAAGTTTTCAGTTATCCGGAATTCGGAATGGGGAGCAATAGAGTGAAGGCGTGCTTTCTAGTATGACCGTAAAGAGGAGTGATTTGTAGCACATAAAATAACTGCTTTTAAGCACTTTAAATTTATTTGTGTAAGTCTTTGTACCTAACCAAAATATTTAATATTAAATGCTTATAAAATTAATTTCTAATATTAATATTAAACGGTGTTTCAGTGCGAACTTGCCTTAAAATTTCTCTGGCAATTGGAATAAATACTGAGAAAATTTGGATGTGCATGATAACTGAACTCTTTATCTCCCACAGTTTCAAGAACAGAACATATTTTCTGGTACTCTTGAATGACCCACGTAAACGTTGAATGTAAGTTAACGCTTTTTATTTGACTGCCATAATAGTTTTCCAATCCAAGGCCTTGCAATTGGTATCCTATAAAAAAGGTATTTACCAACTATAAATTGCATCCTTAACCGAACGAAATGTCGACTCTTTTGAATTCATGATTGAGGGATACCTAGCCTTCGTCCGTCGTCCAGCTGTAAGTCATGGCAGTACTACTTATAATGTAGCAGTTCAGTTATGAATTATGAAGTAATAACTAACTTATATTAGTATTTTAGGTTACACTACTAAACTCGACACTCGACTATGACGTTCAAAGTTCATTTTTACAGAAAATTGAGGATTCAAAAACAAATTTGTGTTAGTCGCAATTGTATTCAATAAAACGTCATTTTAGCGAAACGGTAATGAGTCATTCATATAAATTGTTCACAATTATTTTCTTAGTGTAAAAATGTGCATTTTTATACGTGACTTTGCTTGTTTGGAAACACTTATGCTAGTTTCTGGCCCGGCGAGCCAGGCTAGCTCGATTTTTCGGCGAGCCCAGCCGAGCCGAGCCAGTCGGTGAAATTTTTTTATGGACCTGGCTCGGCTCGGCTCGCCTTATTGAATGATGTGGCTCGGCTCGCCCTTGCCTTGGCCGGCTCGCTCAAAACTATTTCCCGCCATTTTTATTTTAAACATACAGGCTTCTTAACCATTAGAGGGAGTCATGGACCCGGCTCGGCTCGGTCGAAATTTTTTGATTAACCTGGCTCGGCTCGGCTCGCCAAAGTTTTTTTAATGGCTGGCTCGGCTCGGCAAAAATTTTTTTAAGGGTCTGGCTCGGCTTGGCTCGCTCAATGTTGTTGGAGGCCAGTGGCTCGGCTTGGCTCGCTGACCTAAACTAGCATATGTGGCGAAAGACGTGGCAGCTAAACTTGAACATGAAAATAGTTAATTAAGAAAACGGATGCATGCATGGAGAAAATGCATGCACACGCTGAACAGTCTAAATGTTTCCCACTTCAATTCAGATAAAAAGGCGTATTTAAAAATACTGCACATCAGATGCAATTATTTTATAATCTTTCTCTTAAGCGTTTTCAAAATTGAAACGAAATTCCATTTTTTTAAGTGTCAATTATGTTTTTATATCACCTCTCACCTTTTATTTTCGATAACTCCATCAACGAGTAAGTGTCAAGTCTCAGTCCACATGTATTACAAATTACGAGAATGCCACACGCGAGCAAACAGTTTAGAAACATCGCAAACTCGTGTAAAAATAAATAGTAGTAGTGAATATCACGTCTACAAATACTAAACTGTAGACATTCTTTCATGTTTAACGTCAATAAAACTTTCATATTATTTATATGACGAGGCAAGAGATTGCCGAGCAAGGCATGAAAAACCCATGGGTTTTTGCTTTTGGTTAGGAAAAACCCAACCCAAAAACCCAGGTTTTTTGGGTTTTTCATGCCCTGCTGCCGAGTGTAAAGTGGCAAATTTTTGGATTTGAATTAAATGTAATAATATGAGACATCTGACACGTGGGGCACACGAGTAGATATTATTAGTAAAATTATGACATTTTTGAGTGGCGACATTATTGAAATTATTATTTATTTAGGATTTTTAACCTTTTTTAACAAAATAATGCTCTTCTTTATATAGAAGGAATTAAGAAAGGGCTCTGGTCCACCGGCCCCTCTCAATACGTGCCTGACAGGTATATCAATTCACCTTTTCTAAATTTTGATTGACATACTTTTATTACAACTTTCATTTTCCTAATTGTTAAATTACCAAAAGTGATATTGTATTTTTTTAAACAATGGATTTTCGTTCGGGATAATAAACTATAAACTGTTGTAAAATATGTCATATAAATTCCATGCATCCTGTAAACAAGAACAAAAATCATTAAAAGATTTTGTGAAACTGAGAATGATTAATTGATCTTATGAACCTTTTGGGGGAACCAGTTAGCGGTTATATTAGAATAATCCAAACGACTATTGCATATTTCATTTCTTTTGACAATCTTTGATAGATATGAAATGCAATGCAATAATATTTATAGTTGTAATAAATACAGAATTTTCTTGTTGCAATGGTCGTTTTTGGTTTGTCACACTGCATGTAAGGAATTATCAGAGGTATTCCTCTGGCTAACCCTAGAATAGATAGTTGAAAAACAACGTTAAAAGACGGGGATTCCACTTGCCAATAATAATAGAGTGAGTTTTCCATGTATGGAGGACAAATAGAAAAACTTTCCATGCATGGAGGACCTATGACCTCTCTATTGGTCCCAATGGATATACATATAGCTCATCCTTTAACGTGGAAATGTGGTCCCACATTTGAATTTCATAATTTTATTTTGCCAACTTTTCAGTAACAATGCAAAGTGAAACTCCCTGGAAGGAAATACTTCTCCACTCCAAGGTTAAGACATCATTCGTCCGTAAAGGCTGCAAAATACCTTAATCTACTTTTCTTTTGGCTGTGAAAAGAGCTTTCCTCCACTTTCCCTTTGGCAGTGAAAATATGTTTCCTCCACTTATCGTTTGACAATGAACGAAAAACGGAGAGAGGCTCTATTCACTTCCAAACAAAAAGTCTTCTGCATCTTTAAGGGACGCAATGTTTGTTACGTATTCCTTCGAGTCCACTAGCTGGTACTTCGGCTTCGGCTAGCCGAGACTTCGGAAGTTCGGCTAGCTGGTGACTTCGGCTCAGTGTACAAAATTTACCACTTTTTAGCCTTTTTTACCATCACAGTGGTAAAAATGCACTTATATGGTAAAAATGCATTTAATGGTAAAAATGGTAAATTTTAGCGTTTGATTAGACAGCTGAGTACAGATACACTAGACTTCCTAAAATATGTCTTAAAACTTTATTTTCTATGAAATATTTCCAATACAATTAGCCCCTTAATCAATTAAACTAATCATATTGATTTAATTGTACACCAAAAGTTATAAACAATGAAGAAAGAAAGATTGTATTTGGTATCGCCCATTTAAAATTGATGGTAATTTAATTGCAATTAATTTCTCAATCAGCAAGGGTTGTTAGCGCCCCCATTGGTTAAATCCTACTCTGATTGATGAACACTTATCAATTTGTGACAACAATCATCATCTGCTAAGCTATTTCATACTTTGGCACCGAATTTTATTCAAAATTCAAACACGAAATTTAAATGAAACTATTTTTTACCATTTTTACCATTTATACCACTTACCACTACTTTTTAGGTAGTGGTATTTAACGTTGAATACCATTAAAAACCACTTACCACTGGTAAGTGGTAAATGGTATTTTGTACACTGCTTCGGCTACCTGATCCATTCTTCTTCGGCTTCGGCTAGCTGGCACTTGGCCATCGGCTACCTTTACCTTCTGATTCGGTTAGCTGGATTAACCCTAATTTAGGCCACTTGATTCTTCGTACAATGAAATATATTGTTTGCCATAACAATGAAGTATATTTTTTATCAATGTTTATTTGGTGCCAACTTTCTAAATTAATGAAAAAGCTGAATTACACGGTATTATCAACGAATTTAATGTTCGACTTTTCATCATATTATTATACTTCACCTTCTCGTTTACAACCATTTCAGTTCAGAACTGCTCATTACTAGTCACGTTCATTGACAACTAAATCAGTTTTGGACTACATTACAATGATTATATTAATATCCCTGGTTCTTTCTATTGCAACATGGGCATCGGGTGATAATTTAATCATTTTATCTTTTCAACTTCAACATTCCTAATAAAACATTGCGATTTTTGGTCTCAAAGGCTTGTCTTCGATAACACTCATTTTTCAAATTTTGAGAAATTTCTTTTCAGAAAAGAAGAATTTTCTTTCGCAAAGGCTATAAAATATATTATTGTAATTATTGATTATTGAACCCAAACCGAATGAGATTTTCATCCGCACTTGATTTGTCTCCCGCTATATTAGTTGAGCAAATCAATGGAAATTGGCAGACGTTGGTAAAAGGTTAAGATTGATTGCTTTTATTGACATATTGGATCAAAGGTAATACGTAACCTGTTCTTTCCTATCAGTCATCTATATCTTAAAGTAATAAGATAATACAAAACATGCAATGCTAAGAAAATACAGACAAATGCAGGCATCGCAAAAATTTTAATTTCCACCGTAACATGCCCTGCCCACTGGCTAATTTCCACAGTTTAGCTCCGCGCACTACCCTGTTACATTGGAAATAAATTTTTTTCGATACCTGCTATACAGTCGCCTCTCTGGCTTTGGCTGAGGTCTAGAGTTCGAATTTCGAACCTCTGGAGGAGACTAAAAGGGTCTTTTAGTCTGGTCGGTCCATCGATGACTCAATAATTTGGTTGTCTGCCTTATTCTCAACCATCTTATTTGCCCTGTCCAAATTCTCCTTTATTAAAAACTTATTCCTACTTTATTTATAAAAAAGGTAAAAAATGTCATTTTTGATCCCTATACCTGTTCTTCCTCAATCCAATTTGTAGTTCCGCCCTACCCTCTGCTATTTGGTAGCCTTCATTTGGTCCCTCTTCAGCATTGGATATACTAAAAATCTCTAAATAGAGATGACTTCTACTGTATCTATTAGCAATGGTAATTTTACTTTACCAAAACTACTGATGCATGAGAACACAGTATCACAGGCCGTTACCTTAATGTTTGCCAACTTCCAAAACTTCCGCTAATTTTCCCAAGTATAACATGGCCAGTATTTATCGTTTCGGTCACAGTTTGTTGTTTCCGGGGCATGAAAAATCCATTGGGTTTTACTTCCCAAAAACCCTAATTTTTGCCCAAAACCCCACAGTTTTTGGTTTTTTATTGCCTGGTTGTTTTGTTTCCATTTTAAAAATTATTAATGTAGAAAATTTATCTAGGTGCAAAACAGGACTGTAGAAATATGCACATGAACTCAATTGACTACGTTTATGAAGGAACGCATAAATTGTATTACTCCAGAATCAATTATACGGTAAGTGAATATATGATTAAAATTCTGCAAAGGAAAAGGAATAACAAGTTAATATATATAACAATTTTTTCGCAAATGAATAGGACTTCACATCAAAGTGCCAAAAAAGGGCTACTGTATTTATCGAATTAGCACCTCGGGGGAATTATAGTTTCATGGCCACTTTTTGTCCAAGAAAAATCGATGTAGTTCCCCGGATGGGGAATTATTTCGAAATGGGGAATTATAGTTTCAAATTCAAAGTCGATATTTATTAGATTATCAATGAATTATTTTTTTAAAATTTAAAGTTTTATTAAAATGTAATTAATTTTCTTCGTCAGAGGACATTAATATTATTATTATTTATTTACAAGATATCGCCCTCGTGAGAGGTCGTTAGGACCACAGGAGTACAAAAATTTGGTAGAAACAATGTTATGGATATGGATTATTTAGGTAGCATAAGAATGTACTTATAGTTAGATGATACAATTTCCTACTTTCCAAAATTATAGTGAACTTAATACAGAATCAATACATGATAGATCGCAAAAATGTGTATACAGATGTGGATTACAGTCAATTAGTTGTTCACTTAGCAGAAAGCATTTCAACTTAGTCTTAAATATGTAAATATTATTAGCAGTTTTCACATCATCAGGAATAGAATACCAAAGAATAGGGGCTTGATGGGTAACTGATCTGCGCCCATAAAAGTTAATTACATTTAGGTCTTTAGCATACAGATTATTTCTAGTGCATATTGTATTACAGTTATTTAAGTCTATATAGATGATAAAATAATCAGGACATGTATTATTCAGAGGAGTTTACTCCGATGTATGCGTTTACACTTTCTGTCTGTCCGTCCGTCCGTCCGTCCGTCCATCCGTCCGTCCTTATCCGTGATAACTTTAGAACGGTTACACCTACACTACTCAAATTTTCAGAAAACAGTCTAGGGGTAAAATGTAGGTTTGAGTTCGTATATCAGCACAATCGGCCACATCCCCTGATTGGGGGAAAGGGTTGAAAATTTCAATCGGCGATAACTTTGCAACGGTTATACCTAAACTACTCAAATTTTCAGGGCACAATATTGAGGTAAAATGTAGGTCTGAGTTTGTAAATGAGCAGGATCGATCACATCCCCTGATTGGGGGAAAGGGTTGAAAATTTGGCAATAACTTTGGAACGGTTATACCTAAACTACTCAAATAAATTTCAATTGGTGATACTTTGGAACGCGAAACTCCTCTGCTGTTATACCCTGTTTTGCAACGGTTTATTTTGTATTGAATACATTAGTTTTAGGATTTGGAATTTATATTGTTCACTCGGAAACAGCCACTTCAGTTTTTCCGTAGCTTCTTCCTTCACACTTTCAAATTTACTTTTATCTAATACGTATCGAGCTGAACGTCTTAATAATGCCTCTAATTTATTCAAATTATATTGTGAGGCTGTACCCCAAATACATGCAGTTGCATTCAACACTGATAGCACATATGCATTCATTATTATTATTGTTTTTGATGTTTCATCCAGCAAAGTACGAATAGGACAAAGTGACCGTAACAATAAATTACATTTAGACTGAATTTTTGTAATGTGATCGCACCAATTCAACTCAGAATCTATTATTAGACCCAGGATTTTTATAGATTTTGCTTGGTTTACAATTTTACCATTAACATTTAAAGTTACATCCGGTAGACTATTAATAACATTAGGGGTACCCACTACTAACAATTCCGTTTTTTCTACATTCAATTCCATTCTATTTCCTTCTAACAAAATAAGTATATCCCTGACATCCTCATTAAGCTTACATAATATAGATTCAATTTCATTCGGTTTGCCAGAATTTATTAAACTATTGTCATCTGCAAAAAGAAACATAAGGGAGTTGTTGACTTCAAGAGGAAGATCATTAATCATAAGAGCAAAGAGAAGGGGCGAAATGATACCCCCTTGGGGCACTGAGAGATTAATGTCAAGCGGGCAAGAATAGTTATTTTCGTTAACATATGTGTAAATTGACCTTTCTTTCAGATACGATTCAAACCAGTGATTGTCTATACCATACCAAAGTAATTTGCTTAGTAATATATCTACATTTAGCTTGTCAAATGCCTTAGAAATATCTAGTGTGAGGAGTATACAAATGTTACAGTTGTTAATTTGATTGTACATAAAATCTGTAATAGCTATATGTACATGATTAATAGAGTGTCCCTCACGAAAACCAAATTGTCTTGGACTTAACACTTTACTTATATTAACATGTTTTATAAGTTGTCTAAAGACACATTTTTCTGACAGCTTTGATACGAAACACTGAATTGATATAGGTCTTAAGTCTATAGGAAGCTTGGCATCAGGAAATTTAGGTATCGGAATAATTTTTGCCAATTTTAAAGGCTTGCACATTGTTCCTGTAATTAGGCTATGATTAATAATATTGTATACTGCTGTGCTTACATTTGAACATTTATGTATATGACACAGGAGATACTATAAAATTATCAACTACCTCTGGCAAAGAGATAGAGGTTTTATGGATACAAATTGCACTGGAATTAAGCACGTACTTTCAGCACTATAATTTGAATTAATTTCATATGCACTAATTGTTATTTCATTATTATTATTACTGAAACTTATTAAATTATCCACCGTCCTAAAGACACCTTGTTTCTCAATGTTGAGATTCAACGTGTTCCGTGCATCCTTCTTAAAACTAGTTTTACATTTTTTGTTTAGAGATTTTAACAGTTCAGTATCAGAGTCTAACTCAGAGTAATTTTAACATACTGGGCGTATCTTTGCTTTCTAAGGTCAATAGTTTCACTAGACAATATCACATTGATATTTTTATCCTTTACTTTAATAGTTCTTATAGGAGCATACTTATCAACAACAATTAATAGATTAGTAACTAAACAGTTTACCATTTCGATTTGTTCATTCATGTCACCTACAGTGAACTAATTTTACTCAATTCATCCGAACTTGCCATTATATCTAATCTTTTATAGTTTCTAAACTTTATAGTTTTTTTTGTACCCTTTGATTTTTCTAATTTCAGTGTGGCTTCAACTGCCATGTGGTCAGATAAAAACGGGTCATATATATTAATATTACTTATACTGCTATCGCAATTAGTAAAAAGTAAATCTAATTTAGAATCATTTCTTGTAGGTTGGTTAACTAATTGATTAAAATTATTGGATTTAATAATACTTTCTAAGGACTTAATATGATGTTTAGTCATAACATTATAATTTAGATTGAAGTCAGCCATTACATATACATTCTTCCCAGATTGGCATAGGTCACTAAACAAGTCATTGAGTGTATCTAAGTCCTTATCCATGCAAGCGCTATTATAGTCTGGAATCCTATATACACAAACAATTATCAATGATTTGTTAAAGTTATATCGTACAGTTATAGCTAGAACTTCAATATTTGTGTTAGTATCAAGATTGAAATTTTTAAATATGTAGGCATTTGTTTTTAAATATTGTTTTATAATTATAGCTATACCTCCACGAGAGCTGTGCATTCTATCATGCCTAATAAAATGGTATTCAGAATAATTAGGTGATAACATATCATTTTATAAAAATGTTTCTGATAAACAGAGTATATCATAATTGTAGTGATAGAGAAAATCACGCACTTCTAATGTCTTATTACATATAGATTGTATATTTAATTGACATAATGTAAGTTGCTTACGAGTGTTAATTTGACTAGGCAGGATTAAGTGTTTGTCAGCTCCCATTTCGTCATCATGTGAGATATTAGTTGGGTTGAATTCAATTATTGAGGTTGATAAGGTGAGTCATTGTGAATCAGCTGGAAGCCGACGAAGATCCATACTTTTTCTTTTTCGAATCCAACTTTGGTTTGCTTTCATCGGCAGTGTTTTCGTTTTACGTTTAACCTCGATCTAGTAGCAATTGGGGATGACCTGAACTCCTTTTGTTGAAGTGAAGTGAGATCTCTTCGTACTGATACCCCTTTTAGTTCCGCAACATCGTTCAGCAGCTTACAGTTTAGAAAGGCAGTTCGGTTGATTGTAGGAGAATCAGTAATGCTTTCATAGGTTCTGTGATATCCATATCATCATCGTCAGAGGGCAACAAAATGTCATCTTTGTCAATCAATGGTTAATCAATCCGGTTGTCAGAATGGAAACTTCCAGTGAACCTTTGACCTCTACTGTTGTGTCACATAAAACTGTACTTAACTGTTGTTACCTTTGTCGGCCAATTTTTCATAATCCAATTTTTTCCGTTTCCAATCTTTTGTGCTTTTTCGGTCAACTTGTAACTGTTTACTGGCGCTAGTAATGGAAGTTTCCTCACTTAATTTGATAGCTTTCAATTTAAAAGTTAAATTTCGAGATATACATACTGAGTCTTCTTGGAGTTAAATATAATCGTTGTTCTCCTCCTTCTGCCATTTCAGATTTACTGTGGACTGCGGCTAAACTGCAGTTATCCGGCTAGGTTTTCTATTGAACCCCTGAACCCCGAACCCCACTATAATCACGTTATGAGCCACAAGTCACTATTTTCGCCTTTTTCTAACCTAACCTAATAAAAATGAATATAATAAATGTTTGGTTGTTTCAATTTTATTAGGTTAGGTTAAAAACGAAACAAATAGTGACTCGGTTTATCCGGCCAGATTTTCTATTGAACCCCGAACCCCTGAACCCCAGGACCCCGAACCCCACTATAGTCACGTTATGGGCCACAAGTCACTATTTTCGCCTTTTTCTAACCTAACCTAATAAAAATGAATATAATAAATGTTTGGTTGTTTCAATTTTATTAGGTTAGGTTAAAAACGAAACAAATAGTGACTTGTTTCATCCGGCCAGGTTTTCTATTGAACCCCTGAACTCCGAACCCCATAACCCTGAACCCCTGAACCCCGAACCCCAAACCCCTGAACCCCGAACCCCACTATAGTCACGTTATGAGCCACCCGTCATTATTTTCGCCTTTTTCTAACCTATAACCTAATAAAAATGAAAATAATAAATGTTTGGTTGTTTCAATTATATTAGGTTAGGTCAAAAAAGAAGCAAATAGTGACTCGTTTTGAAAATACTTGCAAGTCACTATTTGCTTCTTTTTTGACCTAACCTAATAAAATTGAAACAACCAAACATTTATTATTTTCATTTTTATTAGGTTAGGTTAGGTTAGATAAATGTTTGGTTGTTTCAATTTTATTAGGTTAGGTCAAAAAAGAAGCAAATAGTGACTCGTTTTGAAAATACTTGCAAGTCACTATTTGCTTCTTTTTTGACCTAACCTAATAAAATTGAAACAACCAAACATTTATTATTTTCATTTTTATTAGGTTAGGTTAGATAAATGTTTGGTTGTTTCAATTATATTAGGTTAGGTCAAAAAAGAAGCAAATAGTGACTCGTTTTGAAAATACTTGCAAGTCACTATTTGCTTCTTTTTTGACCTAACCTAATAAAATTGAAACAACCAAACATTTATTATTTTCATTTTTATTAGGTTAGGTTAGATAAATGTTTGGTTGTTTCAATTTTATTAGGTTAGGTCAAAAAAGAAGCAAATAGTGACTCGTTTTGAAAATACTTGCAAGTCACTATTTGCTTCTTTTTTGACCTAACCTAATAAAATTGTAACAACCAAACATTTATTATTTTCATTTTTATTAGGTTAGGTTAGGTTAGGTTAGAAAAAGGCGAAAATAGTGAAGGGTGGCTCATAACGTGACTATAGTGGGGTTCGGGGTTCAGGGGTTCGGGGTTCAATAGAAAACATGGCCGGATAACTGCAGTTTAGCCGTGGACTGCAACTATTCTACCTTTCAATGCCAATGTTCTTGCTTCTTTTCTCTTTTAGTACACATGTACTTACTTTTAGTGCACACGTACCAAATGCCCTAAATTTTGACCGGGGAATTGATTCGAAATGGGGAATTATAGTTTCAAATGCTGACATTTACGGGGAGGGGAATAATATCGATAAATACAGTAATTTCCTTATTTTCAATTTTAAATTGTAAAAGTGCATTTCAAGGGGTTAATTAACAGCAATTTAGGTTAATTAACAGTTATTAATTTATTTAAGTAATAGGTATTTACGTTAATTAACAGTTATTTAGGTCAATTTAGATCAATTAACAGTTATTTATGTCAATTAACAGTTATTTAGTTCAATTAACAGTTATTTATGTCAATTAACAATTATTTATGTCAATTAACAGTTATTTAGGTCAATTAACAGTTATTTATGTCAATTAACAGTTATTTAGGTCAATTAACAGTTATTTAGGTCAATTAACAGTTATTTAGGTCAATTAACAGTTATTTATGTCAATTAACAGTTATTTAGGTCAATTAACAGTTATTTAGGTCAATTAACAGTTATTTAGGTCAACTAACAGTTATTTAGGTCAATTAACAGTTATTTAGATCAATTAACAGTAATTTAGGTCAATTAACAGTTATTTAGGTCAATTAACAGATATTTAGGTCAATTAACTGTTCTTTAGGTCAATTACCGTAAATATCGATATAGTTCCGCCTATCAAAATAATTCCGCGTATTCATGTTTATGTATGTAAAAGGCAAATTTACAGAATAAAATAGATAAGTGCATATGTACAGGGTGTCAAATATCTATCGAGGCCCCCTGTACCGCAATAACCGGAAGTAGTACAGCAAAACTGTCGATACCAATCAAAAGGCAGTGGAAAGTTGTACTAATGAGGGTACTTTGATAAATGTCACTTGTCCTTAAGGGTTTCAAAAAATTACTAAAAATAAAAAGCAAAAAATGAAAAAAAATGATAAAATAAAATCTGCCCGTCTTCCAAGTTTTTGGATTTTTCCTGGCCATAAAACTTTAGATTTCTAAAAATGGGTTTCACAGCCTTTCTTAGAATCACTGTCCAACCATTTTCATCAAAATCGGATGTGGTTAATTTTCCAACTTTTTGCGGGTTTTATCATAATTTCTAAAACCCGCAAAAATGTCCACCAACGATTTTGTGAAAATTAGGGAAAAATCGCTAATGCGATTCTAAGAAAGGCTGTGAAATTCCTACTTAGAAATGAAAAGTTTTGGGGCCAGAAAAATCCACAAACTTGTCAAGGAATTTGGCTTTTAAGATAAAGAATATTAAAATATGTGAAGAAACCTCAATGACTAATTGAATAAGGTCAGCAAATAGAAAAATTTTACTGCTATAGCAGCAGTACATGCAATTGGAACAGCTCCCGATCAACAAGGATGATATTTTACTGCCTTAGGACGACGAAGACATGGACCTCGACCTAGTGCATCCGATGGATATATCCCTGTCTTCAGAAGATGAAATATGAATCCATTTTTTATTAACCTCTTTCTCATTTTTAACTTTTGCAATGAAAATTAAATAAACATTGACAGTTTGAAAAATAATTGCGCAGCTGCTGAATTATTTCGACTATTCGCCCGTTTTTTGTATGTTTGAAACAATAATTTAGCGCGGAATTATATCAATATTTTTCGGAAACTGTTCTTTAGGTCAATTAACTGTTCTTTAGATCACTTAACTGTTCTTTAGGTCAATTAACTGTTCCATAGATCACTTAACTGTTCTTTAGGTCAATTAACTGTTCTTTAGATCACTTAACTGTTTTTTAGGTCAATTAACTGTTCTTTAGATCACTTAACTGTTCTTTAGGTCAATTAACTGTTCCTTAGATCACTTAACTGTTCTTTAGGTCAATTAACTGTTCTTTAGATCACTTAACTGTTCTTTAGGTCAATTAACTGTTCTTTAGGTCAACTAACTGTACTTTAGGTCAATTACTGTTTTTTAGGTCAATTAACTGTTTTTTAGGTCAGTTAAATGTTCTTTAGGTCAATTAACTGTTCTTTAGATCACTTAACTGTTCTTTAGGTCAATTAACTGTTCTTTAGATCACTTAACTGTTCTTTAGGTCAATTAACTGTTCTTTAGGTCAACTAATTGTTCTTTAGGTCAATTAACTGTTCTTTAGGTCAATTAACTGTTATTTAGGTCAATTAACTGTTTTTTAGGTCAATTAACTGTTGTTTAGATCACTTAACTGTTCTTTAGGTCAATTAACTGTTCTTTAGATCACTTAGCTGTTCTGTAGGTCAATTAACTGTTCCTTAGATCATTTAACTGTTCCTTAGATCCCAATAACTGTTCTTTAGGTCAATTAACTGTTCTTTAGATCACTTTACTGTTCTTTAGATCACTTTACTGTTCTTTAGATCACTTTACTGTTCTTTAGGTCAATTAACTGATCTTTAGGTCTATAAACTATTCTGTAGATCAATTAACAGTTATTTAGGGTTGTTAAGAGTTATACTTAAATTTTCCGACCCTTATTTTGGATAATTAGCTCATATATTATTGCTGTTAATTGATGTGCTTATTTTGATTAATTAACGCTGACTTAAGGTAACTCTTTTAATTCTGTTGCATTGGACTTGGGATAACCATACCATTGTTTACAATGCCAATTGCATATTAAATTTTAAAATCATAAAGTAGGCAGCTTATTGTAAAACCATCAAAATAAATATAATGTCTCTTTGGCTTTAAATAAAATAGAATAATTAGTATTGTTCTTTTCGAAATTCCATTCATTGTACAAATCGTATGTGACAGATTTTATTACAATATGATACAAAAATGTCGTTTCCTTCCGTCTGCATGTTTCATGGTTTCAGGGAAAAATGATTTTTGACCCTGTGATTAGTTATATGAAAATGACCGCTTAAAATTCTTTTGAATCCCTGGACAGATTTAGATAAAAGTTAAATGAATTTATTTCCCTATCAACATTTATGTAGAAAATACTTCAGTAGTAGTAGTCACTTTTTTGATTGATTGATTGATTGATTAGGTTTATTGTCAAGTCACTTAAGTACAATGCGTAATCCTAGTATGAAGAATATCTGAAATTAAAGACGACATGGATAAAACTTGAATTGAATGTCGACGAGTACTTATTTCCAAAATTGTGAAATATATTTTAAAAGGCTATAGTGGACTGGCCTATTTATTATAGAATATTTGTAGTGCTTCTAAATTTTGAGTAGTTAAAACATGTAATTTAGTGTTTCCAATTCCACTTCCATTTGGGACAAATTTTATTACACGGACTTGTGTCATAATATGACCATTCATTTAAAAAGATTAATCTGGCGCAAATACCGTTTTGGATAAAATATTTTGTATCCTCCATTCTACGCAGCCGCGAAGCTAAAATTTATCAGCGGGAAAGGCTAATGTATCACCAGAATTGTAGCCAAACTTTAGCCAGTCCAGAGTGGCTAATTCTGATTAAAGCGATTCTGATACTTTTTTACGTGTGCTGAGCTGACTCTGCTGCTGACTGCTAACAACAGATGCAATATTCAGCGTTGCGCTATTGCGTTGCGTTGTGTCGTGGACGTACTAGGCTAGGTGTGTAAATCCCTTAGTCCAAATAACTTTCGACAGATTTCAAGCACTCAAATGCGACGCAAATAAACCTTTTAGCTAATCCGCTCAAATTGAATGTATCCATTGCTCGTGAATAGTACTAATGTTTATCAAAAACTTAACTTGATTTTCCTTAGTATCTTCATTTTTTCTGATGCTATATATATCAATTTTTTCATGAATCTCAGTTAACGTGGTATGAAGCTGTTTGTTGCTGTCATGAGAGAGGCCTGGTCCTCAACAGTATATCCACCTATGAGCTCCTACAGTTAATCACAAGCAGATTGGAATATGCAGGTGGATATATTATGTATAACACAGGCAACATTATTGGTTGGAGCACAGTTTATCAATCTCACTTAGCCCCTCCGCTTACGTGAAAGTTAGCTAACTAATGTTTAAAACTTGTTCTCTCACATATGCGCCTGCTCTAATATCCGTTATGGTGGCGCTGTTGTTATTTTCTTTCCAAATCCACACAGCTTTAAGGCTAAAGCCACTTAATTCCATACTTAATTAAATACGAATAGCGACAGAGATGGTCATTTTATTTAACAATTCTGGTTTTTATTTCTCACAATGCTACGAAGAAAATAATTTAGATTGCTTTCGTAGAGATTTTGTTGCCTTACCATGTCCAAGAGTGTTTCTAAAAGATCGACAAAAAAAGTTAAATCGCATAACAATGTAATCTGGTATAATTTGGCAAATCAAAGAAAAACAATGTCCTTCTTTCCCGCATCCAATATTAACTTCTTTCAGGGAACCAATGTGATTGATTACATCGAAAAATACGTCACCGTAATATTGCTTTTCTTTAAGTAGACGTGACAGAGAAGGTTCTATATTATACTTTAAAAGCTCAAAAAATCCCTGAGATGTACATGTCAAATGCCCAAAATTTCTATTTGTAAGCAAAACGTCCTTACCCTTTAAGGGTTCATTACGCTTTAAAGACTCTATGCATGCTACGCAAGTAAGTTTTTTACTCCAACGATGAGCCATGTAACCAGCTAATTGATAAACAATGTTGTCTTC
Source organism: Tomocerus qinae (assembly GCA_020055645.1). Classification (NCBI taxonomy): domain Eukaryota; kingdom Metazoa; phylum Arthropoda; class Collembola; order Entomobryomorpha; family Tomoceridae; genus Tomocerus; species Tomocerus qinae. The sequence continues at coordinate 65,853,710 of CM034546.1, forward strand.
AGTATCAACACTTATGCTGTTGCGATGTCTGCTTTCATTAAGATTTTGACTGCCATCATGAAGAAGCATAAGTTTTTCAAAAAGTATTTCTGCAATGGTTTGCTTTTGGGTTGCCTTCTTTTTATCTAGTACCGTTTTTCCCTTACGAAGCGACTCCTTAAATGATAACAAAACGTTTTCTTCTCCTGATGACCGCACATTTCCTCGGACGATTCTCTTACATGGTGAATAAAAGCTTAACAAGCGATACAGCTTTAAAAATGTATCTACAGTTGGGTGGTCTTCTCTTCCTCCGGCTGCTCGAATAAGTCCAAAAAACTTCTACAAAATACATTTTATTAAAATTTAAATCTTGTATAATCACGTCATTTCTATGAAACAAAAAATACCTCCAAACAATCTTGATTAAGTTTAGCCGTCAGTACATAAGAATAATTGAATTCTTTTTTCAAAAACCTAATGATGTCAATCGTCGACTGCAGAGTTACTCTTAAAGACTGCATTGTATCAATACTGGCAAATGTATTGATATTTCTATCGTGTTTTGTTCTAGATTCAATATCAACATTTTCTTCCTTGTTGATTTCTTCAAGAAAGTCTTGCACTATCTATAAATTGAATAAATATTATTCAGCATTCTAAAATTTGCAACAAAAAACGTTTTAAAATTAGGCGTCTACTTTTAATTGTTTATTTCCCAGAACTTTGCAATCGCTTTCAGTCCTTGTGTTAAGGCAATCAAAAAGATTGTTCAAACCCAGCGTAAAATCTTCTGTCGATTGCGAATCCAAGAAATCTGGGTGGTTTAGCTCCCTTAAGGTTGACATTCCTGTTGCTACAGTCTTGCTCAGAAGCTAAGCATAAAATAAATATTTTACAAGTAAATAAATTAGAATTAGAAATTTTCATACCTGAGTGCACAGTGATACAACCATTTTTTCAAAGTTATTTGGAGCTATGTGTGATAGTCTCAGTTTTGGACATAAGCGTAAACCATCGACCCGTGTATCTTCTTCACGATAAAGTTTTTCGTAAAACGAATAGTCGATTGTCCTGCCCTTGAACTATTCAAATGAAAAAAATCATAGTTTCAAAATTAACTTATGTTACACTGTGATTCTATAATAACTGAATATCAGTTAAGTATACTTACCAAAAGTAATCTATGCTTCATAAAAAAGTTGCGAATGCATTTAAAGATGTGAGGTACATCACTAGTAAAATAGATGAATCTTGATTCACTAAACGGATTTATAATCTGCATAAAATGACAGAAAGTCGTGTTGAGGAGACGTTTCCACTGATATTTTATTTATAAAATATAGCAATACTAATATGTATACCTTGTTTTTTATGGCACCACGTTTTCCTGAGATTCCTAATCCTTTCCAAAAGCTTTTATTAGGTTTTGCTCCGTCACAAATAACGGAAAGTACTTCAGCACCACATTTCTCTAGCTTTAAAATTGCTTCTAAAATAATTTTTAAAACGGTTCCTTTGGCAGCCCCTTTAGTTGCAAAGGCTGCTATTGGCTGGGTCTGCAAATGTTGTTTCATTGCAATTAGTATAATAACTAAACGTTATGAAATTGATTATGTACATTGTGGTTTTTTATACCCAATCTCCGTTCATCGGCCTATAAAGTAAAACAAGGGCGTGATCAGCTAATTGCCCTCTTTCTTTGTCATTTAACAGCTCATCGTTGTAATCTGCATAGTCGATGAATCCATCAAACTTCAATTTCGTTTTATTGAAATCAATGCTTTCCCTCAACTGAATTTCGTCGAAAATTAAACATCCTTGTCTGTCGCGTCTTAATTTGTTCTTCATTTCTCTTTCGATTGCTTGAAAACTGATAGTGTTGAATCCAAATTCACTTGGGATGCCTTGTATTAATTTTGATAACGTATTACGATGAGGGAGAGGCAGTAATTTTGATTCTCTTAAGTGGCTGTAGGCTGCAGGGGACTTGATCCTTAACAACAGGCACTCCAGTAGCCAATCAGCAGTGTATCTAAAAATGAATACATATTTACATTTTGGAATAAGGAACTGGAAATGTAACTTTCTCATAGGGCACGTAGGCTGAATTTAGGCAGCGGTACCTCGTTGCCGGTGTTGCCGGTACACATTGTTGCCAAATAACTTTTTTACCGGCGACACCGGCAACACATTCCACATACCCATCTGATTGCCTTTATCACTTAATATGTTGTATAATATAATATAATTAATTAATATAGATCTAGCCGTCCATATAATGCGGATATAGCAAACATGGAACATAACATAAATGAAATAAACAAATTCGACAGTTATCATTTAATCAATAAAAATTATTAGGTTATGTTCGTTATAATTCAAATCCGGTAGAATGTCAATTTTCCCCAGATCCCCTCCTTATTTGTTTAATTCATTTAGGTTAGGTTTATTATATCCGCATTATATGGACGGCTAGATCTATATTAATTTATTATGTATGATACAACCATATTAATAAGTGATAAAGGCAATCAGATGGGATGTGGAATTTGTTGCCGGTGTTGCCGGTGTTGTCGGTAAAAAAGTTATTTGGCAACAATGTGTACCGGCAACACCGGCAACACCGGCAACGAGGTACCGCTGCCTAAATTCAGCAGGGCACGTATTGTGGACAGACACCAGCAATATAAATATTGTTATTACTAGTGTAAATGGTATTGTAGTGGTTCATTATAGACACAACATAGCTGTAGAAATTATGAATATAGTATGAATACTATCGAGTTGAATTATAGAAAACTTTTCTTAAGAATAAAATAGCGTTATATTATGGGCAGACATAATTTCTGTAATAATGTCGTAATAGTAAAATAAATTAATATAAAATTACCTCATCCCTTTGGCAGACTTGCTTTGTGCTAATTTGACTGCATGGTACATTGTCATTTTTAATTCTTTCGAGACATTTAACTTGTTCAGTTGTTTTAACAACGAAGAACGATTAATATCTTTTAGAGAATTTTCTAACGTTTTGATTTTAGTCTTCATTTTATCTAATTTTTTATAAAGTCCTGTGGTTCTTCTTTTGAAACACTTTAGTTTTGCAGCCATTTGTTTTTTCAGATCCACTTGTTTTTGTGACTTGCTTTTTATCATGTTTGATTTTCGAAGTAAACAGTTACTTAACATTCTACACGGTTTACAAATATTCATATCCGCAATAATTTTTTCGCACGTTATGGAAAACCATTTCTTGTTCACCAATTTTCCAGTACAGTGGCTGTTCACGTTTTCATACCCACTTACCCCTTTACAAAAATGGCTGTTTAGGACTTTCTCAAAAACAGTTGTTACGAATTCCTTAGTTGTCAATTCTTCCGGTTTGTCGTTACAGAAATATCCAGTAACATCTTCCTCTTCAAAGTAAACTTTAACGTTATCTTGACTAGTTATCTAAAATCCAAATTAAATTGCAATACATACTTTTCTGCAAATTGTATTTCTTGCACATTTGGAATTACTTAATATTTTGATAACACTACATTAATTTCTCGATTGAAGCAGAGTGATTAAATAAATACTCAATTAGAAATGTCTGAATGAGTGATAAAACTTACCAGTAAACATTTTTCAATCTTACAGCAGTCGTTAATCGTTATTTTAAATAATTGAAATGCAATGTCATTGTTCATATTTTGAGTGGCTGTCCAGTCAGGGTATTCAGCACAAATCGATTGCAGGTCACATAAAGTTAATTTTGGGTTCAAATCGACATTATTATTGAATTGAACTGTTTCACTTTCCATATTGCAACTTAATTTAGGTTTTTTCTTTGGTACCGTAGTAATTGTTGCCCGAATAGCCGGTAATTTTCTTTTCGGAGGAGAATTCAGTTGCCTGTAAGACGGGAGTCCTTGAAAAACTGTTGGAATCGTGCCCTTTTCAAGTTTCCAGTTCTTTCTAGGTAGTTCCACATATTGACCTTTGATTGTAAAAGTGTCGACTTTAACTATTTTAGCTTGACTAAAATGTTTTTCACAGACAGTATGGTTCTTGTTCAATGGATTAAATATGGTGTCACTGCGAATTTTTTTGAAAATTGTTACCCAATTTTCAGCTACACTTTTGTCCGGCCTAAAAGATCTGGCCACACTACCACTGTAGCCACTTTTACAACCTGGCACAAAACAGGGCGACATTTCATATTATTTTTGCAAAAAAAAATTCAATACAATGTAAAATTCTATGTACGTAGTTAATATTTGGAAAGAAAAAGTTAGCAGCGCTACCACAGCGGACGTTTGAGTAGGAGCATGATGCTTGGAACATAAAAATGCCGCGGGAAACCAATCAGTTAGCTAACTTTCACGTTAGCGGGCCAAGTTACATTGATGAACTGTGGTTGGAGTGATGTCGTTGCCCTAAATAACCAGTGGAAAAACCTATTGACCGGCTCTAGGATAGAAAACGCATTAATAATCAGCCGGAATCCTACGGTAATTCAAGGCCACTGCATGTCAATCATTTACTACACCATGCCATCTAAGGAATATCGACTGTGGCACCGGCCATGTACCAATGATATTTTACATGGACACGATAGCCTTCTTATATGCATGGATGAGCGGTATCCAGGTAAGTTAAATTAAACTTATGGCTTGATAACGTCTATGCCAACTTGCCAAATTAAAACAATTAAATGGCGCAATCATTTACGGTTTTGAGAAAAACACTAACATTTGAAATGGTTTTCTGCACATTTATTTGCGAACATATAGGCTAAATAAATAAAAAACAAGGATATATTATTTTAAAACAGGCTCGGAGTTGGTGTCATCGTTCATGTCAGTTGGATTTATTAAAATATTTGTACCGATAGAATTTTCATTTTATGGAGTCCAGGCAGCCTTGGAAGTCTGCGGCCCATTAATTTTAAACTTTTAGAAAGAAATACGACATATACTGACCCAGATAGAATAATTTCAATAGGTCAATAATATTTACTTCTTATATCCAATTATTGTCCTACTAGCTTGTGTGTAAGTTCAATTAACATGTTCAAGCTACACCTACACCTAAATTAGTTTTCTGGATACGCCCTTGCCCTATACCCATAAGTACCCTTCTTAACTTTAATTTATCAATTTCAACAAACTTTCCAAATGGTGTTCCACATTTTAAAGATTGTAAAGTTTCAATCCATCAATGGTAATCTTATACCTGGACGTGTCCACTTTTATTTTTCAGTTTGTGACAAAATGAGTCAATACTATAGGCACGATATATTAAATCATTACCAATTTTCAATTTGGGAATTTTATTGTACTGTTTCGGTTAAATATTTAGGAGGAAAATTGAAAAATTCAACCTAGATTGGAAAATAAGATCATTAATGTCAGAGTATAAAGTCGGCATGCAGTAAACTATATTTTAATTTCGCATGCCTTAAACGCTGTAAATGCCTGCAATGCTATAAACTGCTAGTTGAAAATAATTAAATACTTAAAATAGTAAAGTAAAACATTTAAACTTTTCATTTTTTATTTTGAATTTGCGCATTTATTTTCTTCCTTTTAAACCAAAATGACTTTGCCAATTAAAGCCACAATTAGTGGTAAACAAACGTTATTACCAATATTTCGGAAATTATTTTTGCGAGGAATGACAAAAAATTTTTCTTACTCTCAATCTCAATACATTGGGAAACATTTGCTTCTTGTGACTCAAAAATAGTTTGTCATTTACAGATATTCTGAAAATGAATAACAATCTTTTAGAAGAAATATTTCCCCAAATTCCATATTTTGAAAACAATTATCACAAGAAGATTTTGTTAAAACACTTTTGCGAATAAACCGATAAAAGACCTAATTGGATAAAATAAAGGTGTGTGCTATAAAGAGAATTAAAAATATTATTGTTTTTTTGCAAACCCGCGCGCTTTTTATTATAGGTCTCTCTGGGGCTGATAACCGTCTAATCTTATGTTATTGGTGTATGTATTGCTGTAGGTTACTGTTTTACTGAAGCTGAGGGTTGCACTAGAAATACTGTAGATGAATGTGCCAGTTTTTTGGTTCGGGGGCCTCCACCTCCACGGCCACCACCACCGCCTCCTCCACCTCCACCTCCTCCTACTCCTCCATCACCACCACACCCCACAACCACCACCAAACCCAGCTGGTAAGTACCTAGATTTGAGAAATTATTAATTTTGACAACGAAAAAGGAAAATCTGTTTTAATTAATTATGTGATTACAACGGTACAATATTGACAGCCTTAAGGCTTGTATTCTACAGTTGTCTATGATTAACTTTCATGCAATAGCATTGTAATGATAAAAATTATGACGCCTTGGAATGTCAATTTACATCATTAATTAATTTACGTAGGACCGTTGGAAATCTGCGTAGCCGCTCCCTTTGATCCTGTACCAATTGGAAACGAAGGACTTTTTGGGTATTATTCGAAAATTCATCTAAGGGTATGTAAACTATTTTAAAATATTTCTGGAATGCTTTCTTGCGTTTTATTTTATGAATAGCCAAAGTTGCTACACAATATCGCACACATTTTCATAGAATAAATTGTCCAAAAATAATATTGCGGTCAAAGTACATAATTAAATAATTAAATTAACGGGGTCAATTAAAATAACGGGGTTAATTAAAATAACGGGGTTAATTAAAATAAAGGGGTCAATTAAAATAACGGGGTTAATTAAAATAACGGGGTCAATTAAAATAACGGGGTCAATTAAAATAACGGGGTTAATTAAAATGACGGGGTCAATTAAAATAACGGGGTTAATTAAAATAACGGGGTTAATTAAAATAACGGGGTCAATTAAAATAACGGGGTTAATTAAAATAACGGGGTCAATTAAAATAACGGGGTCAATTAAAATAACGGGGTTAATTAAAATAACGGGGTCAATTAAAATAACGGGGTTAATTAAAATAACAGATTTAATTAATATAACGGGGTTAATTAAAATAACAGAGTTTTTTAAACTGACAGGGTTATTAAAAATGCCTGGGTTATTTAAAATAAGGGAAATGCTTAAAATAAAGAGGTTATTGAAAATGAAGGGCTTATTGAAAATGACGGGCTTATTGAAAATGACGGGCTTATTGAAAATGACGGGTTTATTGAAAATGACGGGCTTATTGAAAATGACGGGCTTATTGAAAATGACGGGCTTATTGAAAATGACGGGCTTATTGAAAATGACGGACTTATTGACAATGACGGGCTTATTGAAAATCACGGGCTTATTGACGTGATTATGTTGATTCAATAAGTATGGTCGTAGGACGAGCTTATTTCTAGTTTTCGGAGTTTTCATGTGCGGAGTGACTAACTTATCAAGCGACTAACAGGTTAGCTTGAGCTTTGTAGTAAGATAACGCTAGACTTCTTTGAATTCAGAAAATGTGAGTTTACTGCGCTTAATCTGATATCTGCATGTAGCATTTACAGTAGAGATGGTGATGGAGTAAAAATGTTGCAAAAGTTTATTGAATAAAGCTAAATGTAATATATTGAAAAATTTAATGTATAAATAACTCATGGGTAAATGTGTGAACTTCGTCTGTTTTATGTGATAGGAAAATTCAATTTTTTATTTTAAACAAAGTGTGATCACATTTAAGAAAATATAAATTCATCAACACCTTACCTCAATTTTTAATTTCATTTGCATGCAGTTAACATATTTTGACGCCGTTTGTTGCTGTCGTAACCGAGGCCAGGCTCTAGTCAGTCCATCAACTCCAGAGGATTTAAATGATCTCAAAGCTGCATTTGGGGATAATGAGGCTATTGGCTGGAGCGATGCCAATGCTTATGGTGGACAGTGGAAAAACCTATTGACCGGAAATGTCATTAACGGGGAATCTATGGTTTACAATAACGCTCCACCAAAAAGTGACTATTGTTTGGAAGTAGGAGCATTGAGGCAATTGGAATCGAAACCTTATAAGCTTTTTTACAGCTTAAGATGCGACGGTCATACAATCGGTAAACGACTTCTATGCGTCAATAATCGGTATCCAAGAGGTGAGTTATATTTTACTTATAAGTAGTTGTAGGTTGTAGGCCTGAATGTCAAATAGAAAAAATAATGATAATCATATTTTTTTTAATATTTATTATTTTAGTTTACTATTAAATCTGTAACAATGGAATAGTTTTCTATCACACTTCTGTAAATAGTTGCATTGTTAGGCTGCCCCATAAATCAACTCGTCCGCGCGCCACTAAGCTACGCATTTTATTTCCTGCAATGTTTTCAATTCATTTCACGAATTTACAACAAATAAATCAGGCAGGAATTAAGTGAAAATAAATGTGGGAATTAGATCACAATTCATGATTTCGCCTATTTCAAAGATCATGATTTAGTCTATTGACAGATGATGATTTAGGCAATTTGGCAGATCATGATTTAGCTAAGTACACAGATCGTCTTTATTTCTATGAACTTTTTTCGTGCAGCCCATACGTTAATATTACGTCTGTCTAAGGAACAAAATAGGACTTTTTACATGAAAAGAAAATAGGGCACCTTTTTTAAAAATGAAAATGTTTTGCTTTTTTAACATTCCTGAAGTATTCAATCTGAAACTACTGGACTTGAATATAAGTAGGCATTAAGAGCTCAACATTAGAAAAAGTCTAAATTTATAAGGCTACAAAATAATGTTGATTTTTAATTTTTTAAATCTGAACAAGGAAAAAGGTAACATCTTTTATAATTCGTTTTTTGAAACAAGCTTTAAAGTTCCTTTTTCGCTCCCCACGTTTTCGTCTTTCATAGTAGTATACTTTTCTATTGAGTAATATAATATGTTAGTGCTAATATTAGTATTAGTTTTATTTCATATCATTAAGTTATCATTTTAAATAAGTTTAAATTAAATTTAAACATAGGCGTCGGAACTTAATTTATCGCTTCTTCAGAAAGGGAGGGCCACCAAAATAAAATATTGGTAAAACGAAGACATTCGCGCAAAGCGCGAAAATTTTTAACCTTTTTTGGCAAATCGCCTTTTCTGGTGCTTATGTAATTTTAGTTTGGTTTTTGGGACATGTCTCTCCTGGCCTTATTCTAGGGGGGACATTGTCCCCCCGGTTCCGACGCCTATGAATTTAAACGAATAGAAAGTCCATGAAATGTGGGTACAATATTTAATGAAATTATTTTTAAAATAGAAATTAAAATAGCAAATGACTGTATCCAGGGTAAAATCTGAGTGATGATTTTAATGATTTATTGTGGTAATAAATAGTTATTGTATTGTAATATTCGTTGTTCTCCTATGTATTGTTTTAGATTTTTTACCACCGTGCACAAAAGAGAATATAATAAAGTTGGCTACAACTGGCCCTCAGACAACTCTGCCAAGTGGAAATGGAAATCACCCAGGTTTGAAAATTGATTAATTTCCACCAAGGAAATTTGTTTTCACATCTTGTCGTGATAAAGCATTTATTTAATTTGACACAAACTGGTGGGTTAAGGGAAGGATTTAGCTTCAATTCTGGGTAAGGGAGGTAAAAGGAAGTAAAACGGCGCAAATAAATGTAGAAACAATCTCCACAGAACAGTCTCCCCCATCACTTAGGCCAATCTAGTTGGGCTAACTATCTGATCCTAACCCACTGAATTCGATAAATTAACAAATGCTTCACATAGGACTATGCACAAACTCGATCATTGATAAATAATGCATTTGTGTAAAAACGTCATTTATGTAATAATCAAAACGTATACACATTTCGGCAAAAGTTCCTTGTTGTTTTATTGTGGTTTGGATGACCGAAATGTTCTATATGGATACTGAGAGTGGAGATATTTGTCATGTGGCATACTTACAATATATCAAAGACAAAAACTGGTTTATATTTAAAATTAGCAAAAGTGTAATTTAAACGTTTTCCTTATGTGTGATGTCGCTTTTGTAGGGAGACCTCCAAATGGTAGTGGTCAACGAGGGCCTTGTGGATGCGGTTGCCCATGTAAGTTATTATATTTCTATCTCAAGGAATTCCAATTACAACCATAAAAGCTAATTTCAGTTTTACCTTTTAATTGTTGCAGGGTGGTCATCGTTCTTTGGCTGAGCAGCTATTTTTAAATATACCTTTATATTGTATATATTATGTTGTAAGAAATGTAATAACGATTGAATTTTTTATCGTTTGTAATAAATCTTTTTAAATACTAAATTATGGCAAAGGTGATTGACTTTACATGAAATATTTACGCGGTTGCTTTTAGGATTGAAATATTATAGTTCGTTCAGATTTAGGCTTGCTGGATTCATAGCATGGATGAAAATAAAAATAACGATAATAGTCCTTGACCTTCAGATTTGAATGATATGCACAGCTTAGCGTGTACCAAAATTGCAAAACAGAAATGTTAATTTTGTTAATGCATGCAAAAGCGACGTAAACCTAATTATATTAAATTATAATCCTTCCTAAGGACCCTGCCTTCTGGTAAAAGTGAGGACAATTCGAAGTAGGATGCTTATCTTTTTATTAGCAAAATCTTCGAATACTAATAAAATCTAAAAAGGGTGTATAAATTTTTATAATGAAATTGACCGCCTAGTTATTTGTGAAGAAAACTATGCTTTGATGCATTAAACTTTACTGTAAATAATTATTGAAATGGTTAAAGAATTTTTTTTGATTTTGAAATTTCTAGGAATTATCATCGGCTACCAATTAACTGGTGTGGTCACTTTTGCACAACACACATCACTTTCGTATGAGGGATGTTTAGCTCGCCTGACGAGCTATAGTATAGAACCAAAACCAAGCACGTATCCAGTAGGGGGCGGGGGGCTTCGTCTCCCAAAAATCGGAGAAAAAAAGAAAATTTTTCTCAATGAAGGTCAAAAATTGCAAATCTTTTCTTTTGGTTGCGCCCACCCTTGACCAAATTTTTAGATACGTGCCTTAACCGTACATTCGTACAGTTATTCCGACTTTATGGCCTGTCCCGACGTTCCAAAAATGTCCCGGTTTCTGGTATGCGTCCCGCTTTTTGAAGCAAATTGGGAAAATCAAATGTAATGATTACACACGAAAACCCTAAGATTTTGGCTGAAAATACAAAAAATTGCGCCTTGTGCAATTACAGGTTAAACTTTGACTGTCTTTGACTATTTTTTCCGAAAAGCCGAAATTTTTTCCGAACATTTTGTCTAAAATGAAGTGATTGATTATATGTAAAGCATTAGCTATTTATGATTATTCTTGACAAAAAGTGCCTTGACTTTGGTGCGATTGAATGTACATTTTAGGCTATCTTTTTGGCGATTTTCGCCAAAGGAGAATACAATTTATGGTCAACTATATGTGAATTTTAGACCACTTTTAATAATTTTTAGCAATGAGAGACTATAATTTTCGTGGGATTATACGTGAACATTTTATATGTGAACTTTAGGCAGTGTTTTTGACATTTTCGGTAAACGGGTTTAAATTTTTTGCGCTTAGCATGATTAATTGTGAATGGTGGATTACTTCCTTCAAAATGAGTCTAAAATTTTCTGATGCACATTATGGTTGTACTATAAATAAGCCCTTCCTACGGACTCGAAATATTGTAATTATTCTTGCACCTGCGTAGTTACACGAAGTTCATCTTTTACATTTATACATTATTACGGAAATTTTTCATTGCACAACTCTACTTTGCGATTATATTATGGGTATGATTACGTCGTTTTCGTCCGATGCCGATTAAATACAATATTGTATCGGGTCCTGTTTTCTCGTCCTCAAATTGTGGTCACGTAAGTCTATAAAACTTTCCCTGTGAAAATAATTTCAACAAGTGAAATCGATGAATCTAGGCCATTTGATTCTTCGTACAAATTAATGAAAGGTACTATTTGCCTTAACAATGAAGTATATATTTTTTTATTTGTCAATGTTTATTTTAAGTTAACTTTTCTAAATTAATAATAGCTGAATTACATGGTATAAATGAATGTATTATTCGAGTTCCCATCTATTACTTCATCATCGTTTTTACAATCATTTCAGTTCAGAATTCCTTATTACTCACTTGGTTGATGGACAACTAAAGAAGTTGTGGCCTACAGTACTATGATGATACTAATATTTCTGGTTCTATCTATTGCAACGTGGGCGTCGGGTGGTAACTAAAACATTTTGTCATTTCAATTACAGCATTCCTTATAAAATATTGTGAATTTTGGTTTCAAAGGCAAGGAGAGAGGGCCCTTCCTAAAGGACACTTTTCCAAATTTTGAGAAAAATGACATTTTTCGCAAAAAACTTGAAAAATTTACACTTCTCAGGATATATGTTTAATCCTTGATTGTTGAACTCAAAGTAAAAGAAACCACATCTGCCTTAGTTTGGTACCCTACCCTTAAGTTGAGCAAATCAATAGAACTAGGCAATTGGACAGCTGAACGGTTTGGCAAACGTTGGCAAAAAATGTTAACTGTAAGATGGCGTTAGGCAAGATAGTTATTTTTATTTTGGCACAAAATTGTGGAATTTTGTGCCAAATGAATGCCAGTACACCAAGGTCGAGAAATGAATTGTAGTCCTACTGCTATATATTATGCAAATATAAGAAGTAATAAATTTGTTTTTCTCTGACTACCAGCCTACCTACCTGATCCCGCAGTTCCGAGGTTGGCAGTATATAACGGACTTGGGACGGTAGAGAGCATGTGCAAATATTTTAACCTAGGTCAAATGTCATTTGTTATTCCACAAAGGGCCACAAAGCGATAACCAAAAATGTATCATCTTTATACATATCGTCTGCTTAATATTACAACGTAAAAGCCGTTTTATCATGGCTGCTACAAAATAACAAACCATTTTATCATGGCTGCTACAAAATAACAAACCATATTTTATCATGGCTGCTACAAAATAACAAACCATTTTATCATGGCTGCGACAATGTAACAAACCTATCTCCTGTTACAATGGTTTGTCACATTGTCACAGCCATGATAAAATGGCTTGTTACGTTGTAATATTAAGCAGACGATATAGTATGTATCTTTATTTTGGATTAACGAACTCGATGTTACTTTTGACCTCTAGTTAACTAAATTTGAACTGAAAGGGCCGTCCCTAGGTTAAATGCCGCCCAGTGCAAAATAGAAAATGCCGCCCTTAATAAAAAATTTATTTCTGGTTAGCAATTTTATTTCTGGGTCACATGTAGTAGTAATATACATTTTAAATTTAATTGAACTTAAAATTTTTTATAATGCAATAATGCCACCTCTCTCTTTTCCCTAAAAAGGGACACTGTTTATTTCTGTTTACAATGGTAACTAAAGAGAAACAAAAAACCACAAAAATGGTTTTACATACATATCGGCATTTGTAATTAAATTTCCAATAACAACAGCAATTGTGTCCTCCTTATTGGGCCAATTTCGAATACGGATGGTGTGTTCACCAGTACCGTATTTAAAAGTCGATTTCGGAGGGGGCAATGATATGATAAGACTATATATTAGGCATATTCGCGCGAGGCGCCAATAATTTTGGTTTATTTTGTCTAAAATGAGTCACAAATAGCCTAAAAATCCCATAAAATCGCGCGAATTTTTTTGTTTTTGAGAAAAAATTTCCTTTTTTCTTGGATTTCGGGGAGTGCATTTCCCCCAATGCCCCCCCCCTCAATACGGCCTTGATGTTGACATCTAAAGCAGATTATATTTGTACAGAGTTTTCAGGGCTACATTCTTCATTACCTTCAATCTTTGGAACTTCTATCAAAAACTTATCCTACGAATTTTTCAAAGTACCCAGTAATTCTTCTTCATGCTGTCTTTTCCGCCTATACTCGGCCCTAGACAATTTATCTGACCGTTTCTTTAGTGACATTAAAACTACATTATAACAGTTTACTTCTAAAAACATTTGTGTCAGAACTTAGCAAAATGAATGTACTCTACTAGATCTAGTAAGCGAGAAATAAGCCTATAAAGCCATCGCATACCATTTATCCTTTCAAAATTACTATTACAGATAATCGCATAAACTTACCCGAAGCCCAAGAAAATGACAGCAGCTAACACCCATATTTGAAAATTCAAATATGAAATAAATAATGTCGGTTGACCCTACGGGGTAACTAAATACGCTAATTTCAAATATGGCCACCGATATATCTTAAGAATGACCCCATCCGATATTGGGGGTATACCCCCATATCGGCAAATGTTAAGCAATTGAATTAAATAAATTCCGTTGACCCTAAGGGGTATTTAAATATGCTGATTTCAAATTTGGCCGCAGATATATCTTCAGAATGACCCCATCCGATATATGGGGGTATGCCCCCATATCGAAAAATATAAAACAATTGAATTAAATAAATTCCATTGACCCTAAGGGGTATTTAAATACGCTGATTTCAAATATGGCCACCAATATATCTTCTGCATGACCCCATCCGATATAAGGGGTATGCTCCCATATTGGCAAATATAAAACAATTGAATTAAATAAATTCCCCGTAGGGTCAACGGAATTTATATGAGGGAATACCCCCAATATCGGTTGGGGTCATTCTGATGATATATCGGTGGCCATATTCGAAATCAGCGTACTTAATTACCTCGTAGGGTTTATTTATTTATAAGTTCGGTATCGAATTCTCTTGCCTTCGGATGAAAAATGACAAGGTTTCAGCTTCTTACTCATATGGTGTATAATGAAATCATAAAAGACACAATGCAGACTAAAATTATTGCCAAAATTCACAGGAATTTTTTAAAAATACCAGGTCACCGCCGTATTGTAGATTCGAAAATGCTCTATTTAATAGAACGATAAACCGGAATTTAGTTTTTCGGCGAGTACATTCATTTTGCAAAATTCCGACACATTTATATTAAAGACTTAAATGCACTTGTTCTTTATTTGCCATTTTTAAATTCAATTAATCTAACTCAGTCTTTTGTTTTTGCGCTCATGTTTCACCACAGTAATCAATCATTATCTTATTATACAAGATCAGGGATTTCTTGCGACTAAAATATTTCTCTTTCAGATTATAATATTCTACTTCCATCCAATATTTTAACTTTTCTACTTTCAATAAAGTGCCAAATTATATAGTCTAACCCGAAAATTTTGCCGCCCTCTGAAATTTGCCGCCCAGTGCGGGTGCACGGGTGGCACATGCCTCGGGACGGCCCATCTCATTTCATTCGAAAGTTATCGTGCTTACGGACCGACGGGCATACAGACAGATTGGTCATTCCTATAAGGTGGTGTACACATACTACTTAATAACTACATTTTTATGAAGTAAAAATAGTAAAGAGTCACCATTATTGACAAATATTAAACAAATGTGGACTTGCGGACGCAAGACCTAATGTAGTTACCGGGCAGGTAACGATTTTTGGCTACCCTAACCTGGTTACCTGGTAGGCAGTTTTTTGCCTGCCCGAAAAGGGAGGCCCAAAATATTGGTTACCGCGCAGAAAAACATTTTCTCTATGCCTGCCACATCCATGCAACCGCTGCGCGCATTTCCTGCTAATTTCAAAACAATAATCCCTCTATGGCCACATGGTGATGATTATTCAACCAATGTGTGTGTTAGGGGGAGAGCGCGGCTACTACTATTGATTAATAGAGCTATGCTACCGCTCAAACCGCGAGGGCTTACTTGCAGTGACTCCCGGAACAACTTTACTAAGTGACTTACACGACGAGACTTCGTGCAGAGTACTGAACCATGAGGCGGAACGACTCAACACAGTCCCGCAACTCGATCTGGTGGGCAGTCATAGAGGGACCGGGACATTTAAGCCGACCGCCAGTGACCCCAAGCAAATCACTTATAGCAGTCTACTTCAACCCACCTTATCACCTCATGTGCATCCCATTGTTCAGATTTGTGCTTGGTAGAACTCGTAGCACGTATACAGGCCAACAGAACAATCCAATACACTACAGACAGGGCATTGATAGATAATCATATTGTCACTAAGATAGGCAAATCAATGCTAATAACGAAAATACGGCAATGACAACTTCTTCCAGCTCCAGACTAACTACCTCTTAGACCTGAAGATCATAATAACAAGTCTGACGCTTTTGACCTTCCAGGGTGCTTAGTCTAAATTTTGAGACTTTATGTCCAGTTTGTTTGAGAACTAGATGGGTTATCCTTGATTTCCTGAAGTAGGGAATCAAACAAAACATATTATGCAAAGCCTAACTCCAGTCCTTAAGTTCTTAACTAAGATTTGTCATTATTCGCTGGGAGAGTTCATTTATTGCCAGTGTACAAAATTTACCGCTTTTTAGGTCAATTTTATTCAAAATCTAAACACAAAATTTAAACGAAACATTTTTTACCATTGTTACCACTACTTTTTAGGCAGTAGTATTTAACGTTAAATACCATTAAAAACAACTTACTTAAGTGTTAAATGATATTTTGTACGGCTGTTTATTGCATAATATCTTCCTACTCTAGCTCTGTCATTTTCTACAGGTGAAATCATTTTGTTCCGCAATCTAAATTTTTACGTCGCACGCTGAACTACCCTTACTTTATTCATAGCACAGATCACAATGGTAAATGTACTAATTAAAAATTGTTCGCACACAAAGCTATTTGGTAAGAACTGGTGGGGGACTATAGTTTTATATTTTTAAACTTGCAAAAATTCCACTTATTTTCTTCCAAGTATAACTTGGCAGGTATTTACTGGGGCGGTTGCGGTCACAGTTAACACAGTTTGTCGTTTCCAGGGTATGAAAAACTTTTTACGTTTCTTAGGGTTTCATTTTAACGTTTTCAAGAATTTTTGCTATTGTATGCCTTAGTAGTAGGTTTATTTTGCTATATAAACAAATTATTTTTGAAGAAAATTTTATAATTTTACATTATTATTTACCTAGGGGTTGTAGAAGACTGTAGAAAAGCCCAGTTTCAGACGTTCAATGATAATACAGGAACTTTAACCTACTATGCCAAAATCAATGTTGCGGTAAGTGAATAACGATAAAAAATCTTGAGAAAAGAAATACGTGTTAAGATCATTTTAACTGCAGAAAATTGTTTTCATTTGTATTAAAAAGCTTATTGTTTATTAAGGTTTTGCTCTGTTATAAGCAGGGGTCGGACATTTATAAAAAAATATTTGTTTTGGCTACTCGTAGCTAAATTTCCTTTTGTATTTTTTCGTTTCATAGTGGTGGGAAAACAATATCAAAAAAATGTCGTAAATATATTCAAATATTTTGAGTTTTAAAAAATGTAATATTTACGTAAATATTTTTTAAATAAAAAAATATTTACATAAATATTTCAGGCTTAAGATACATATCGTCCCTTAAGGAACCAAATAGCCTATCTCCCCACTTTTCGTTTTGTGGACGAAATAGCCTATCTCCATTTTTCGTTTTGTGGACGAAATAGCCTATCTCCATTTTTCGTTTTGTGGACGAAATAGCCTAAACGCCATGGAGCCTAAATGCTGCGCCATGTATAGGTGCTATGTAGAGAGTGTCTAGGCTATGGAGATAGGCTATTTCGTCCACAAAACGAAAAATGGAGATAGGCTATTTCGTCCACAAAACGAAAAGTGGATTTAGGCTATTTCGTACACAAAACGAAAAGTGGAGATAGGCTATTTGGTTCCTTAAAGGACGATATATATCAATATTTTAACTATTTTTCCCTTTTTTCATGACAAAATTAACAAATTTTTACTGCATGAAAGTCTCATTGTTGGGAGTTAATATTATGAAGTTAAAGAGTCATCACTCAATTTCATTCTGTAATCAAGGATTGGTACGAAGTGAAGGATTTTTTTAAGTTATGGTGGTAATATATGCGCATGGTTAATTGAAACACCAAAGTCAAGTAGTTTAGTCAGCAAAATTGTGCATTTTTGCGTAATTAATAACATACTTGACCCTCAAAAAATTGAAGATGCAAAAATAATCACTGCAACAGCACATGAACAGTCAAATACACAAAAATAATGCATCCACACATCATGCCTGGATGCATTTAAAAAAATTTTAACCGGAAAGACAATATTTTTTGATTTTATAAGAATTTTCTGGAAATCTTTTTTTTGCTGACTTATTAGCAGCTGATATTCCGTGAAAAAATTATCGAACCCCATATTACGAGATTTGTCAGCTCAAATAGCTAGTTTTATCAATGCTCTTATGATTGGTAATGCAAATTATTTAATTGAATTGAATTTTTACTTTTTATTGAAGAAAAAATTCATCGATTTAAAAAAATATTTCATCGATTTTTAGTAAATATTTTGGGCTTTTTTAGTAAATATATATGTACATATTTCAGAAAAATAAATAAATAAATGTCCGACCCCTGGTTATAAGAGGTGGACGACATACTAATATAGATAAGATATGTCCACAAAAAGCGGGCCTAACTCCTCGGTAGAGGTTACTATAGGATTAACTATCTTTTCGACTAGCCAAGATATAGAACCTTAGCATCGAAGAAAAGGGTTTCTCAGGCAGAGTATTAGTCGGTATCACGCAGTAATCCATGTTCAGTTTTCCGGGCAACAAACCGCTAGATAAAAAGATGTCTCATCTTCTAAGCCACAGTGTGAACAAAGAGCAGACCCACGCCAATAAATAAGGTGATTATTTTCAACTTTAAATTGAAAAAATGGCTTCCAAAGCCCTCTAGTCCCTTATGGTAACAAAATCACTTTTATCTTCAGATTTAAATACAAAATGCACAATATCGTCCCTTAAGAAACGATTTAGCGATTTAGAATTCACTTTTCGTTTTGTGCACAAAATAGCCTCAATGCATTTTTCGTCTCGTCCCTGAAGTCTGGCATCCACACTTGACACTTACATAGCAAGGGAGTATCAAAATGCATGTTAAAACTTTTGTTACATTTGGCAAAATTCCTCCCGAACCAAGCAATTGATTTTGATGGTACATACAGATTTGGATCACGAATCTATGAATATCCAGTTATAAATTGTATAATTCTGATTTTTGACATTGTTTCTTAAAATGTATGTAACAATGTATAAAACAAATAAATATTATATTTGAAATATGCGTATTTCAAAACCCCAAATGGCCGAATTTGCTTTTATTTGGCGAAATTTTAATAACTGTGCGTGCACCCAGCGCTGTAAGGCTTTATTGTTGTTGTATGACGAAATTGATAACCTATTTGAGTTTCGCGCACTTTAAAACCTCTATGACGTCTGCTTAATATTACAAGGTAACAAGCCATTTTATCATGGCTGCTACAAAGTAACAAACCATTTTATCATGGCTACGACAAGGTAACAAACCACTGCTTATAGCTTTAAAGTAAATTTTTCCTACTCAGCAAAAATTTTATTTAAAGCCGCTGAGGCTATCATTGAAAGGTAATGATTTTTTGAACGAAAGTATCTATATTTAGAATTGCCATTTGATAATAGTAGTAAATTTTTGCTTTTACCCCTTCCAGGGAAAATTGATCATTAGCAAAATGTGAGGGTGCTGTCGGTTGTCCGACTAGTGCAGGTTGTCGGTTGTCCGACTAGTGCAGGTTGTCAGTTGTCCGACTAGTGCAGGTTGTCGGTTGTCCGAGTTAAAACTTATGGTTAAAAAACATAAAAAACAAAATTTAACGTTATTAATTAATTATAGTTTGTTTAAAGATAAAATGTCTACTTTATTTCTACTTCAGCTGCTTTGCAACGCTTTTACAGTTGTATTTCTAACCAAAGCCTATTTTATGTTTGCTTCTATGCTTTAGTCGGTACATTCCTTTTTATATTTTTTGACCGTAAGAAAGTTGCGAAATCGTTCAAATTTTTGACACATGATCTTGAAGACAAAACTAGGAGTAAGTATTAGTAAAGTTAAAATTTGGTTTTATTGTTTTTTGACCATTAATTTTAACTTAGAAAACCGGCAGCACGCCCTCGGACAACCGACAGCACTAGTGCCGGCGGTTGTCCGAAAAAAGATTTTAAATAAATGTAATTTTCACCTGTGGTTGATGAAATTTATTGTTTGTACCCAATAACATAACAAACAAAATTATGAGAAATGGTTTAGGTTAATTACAAAAATTATCGAAGTAAAATCTCGGACAGCAGAAAGCACTCTCCCCTACTTTGAAAGAGGTATAAAATTAATACTAATTAATGAACATCTTTCCTGGACGCAGAAAATATGAATTTCAAGGAGTCTTTTCCCATGAGAAAATTACTTAGCCATTCGTCATCCAAATATAAAATACATCCGAAATTAAAAACGACGTGGAAACATCTTAAATCAGAAATAAGTATTATTATTATTACTATGGAATAGTGCTTCGCTTTTAAACTTAGTTGAAAGTTGAAACTCTAAAAGTTGATAGTTGAAACATGTTAATTAGTTCACTTCCGCCGCCACAGTCAGGGCCGCAGCCAGAAAAAAATTTCGGGAGGGGCACCGCACATTGCGGCAAACTCATTCATTTTGTGGATTTATGGGTCAATTTTAAAATTTAAATTTTGATAAACTAGCATTTTTAAATAAGTCCCCGATATATTTGTGAATCAATCTGAAAATCAAATTTGCAATTTATTCGTGTATCATAAGCATGACAAATTATATGCCAAACATTGCACTACGTTTAAATTTCCTACACATTTACAAGCAATGGCTACAGAAGGCCAGGAAAAAAATTAGGGTCCTTTAGGATAATTCTGTCAACGCTACAATTAAGATTAGGGTTCTTACTTTATTGTGTATTAAAATCGTTGCGCATCTTTGCGCCTCTCTGAGAAATAATTTTTTGAAAATTGGAGTTTATGGTATGGGGAATTATGAAGCGTTCATTTGTAAATGAGATTTTCGTTTTTATAACCAAATATAAATTTAGAAATCTGACAGTTACCTGCTAAAAATATCCGATACATCAATTTTTTTTTGCTTTTCTATAAAAATTTTAATTTTTCTGATGTTTTAAATAATTTAATAATTGGTTTTTTTTAAAGTTCGAACTTTTACCATTTTACAGCAATATCTTTTGATAAAACAATCAAGTTCAGCAAGTAATCGATGCTGCTGCTACTGATCTGAGAAAAATCAATGTCGATTGCCTTAAATTTAGTAGATTTTAGGCTTCAAAATAGGAATTCTCATTTATATGACAAGTCAGGATATGAACACTTTCTGGGGTCCCATACTGTAGATAAGGAAAATGTAGAATTTTAAGTTAAGAGCAAGTAAAGCTTCATAAAACGCAAAAAAAGCGTTTTTATAAGGATTTGGAATTTAAAACCCTCAAAATGAATTTATCCACTATTTACTCTCATTTGCCGCAATGTGCACCGGGAAAAAACTAACTACATTGTAGCGTTTTTTTGCGATTTTAGACAAAAATTTCTTTATTTTTCTCGATTTCGGTGGGGGCACGTGCCCCGGTGCCCACCCCCCTGGCTGCTGCCCTGGCCACAGTACAAATTTTAATATGAAATGTCTTTGTTTCTTGTTTTCAATATCAAGTATCTTGTAATATGTTTATTTTCATCAATCTTTCTTTCTGGTGTTATATATTAATTTATTCATTATTTATACCAGTTAACGTGGCATGAAGCCGTTTGTTGCTGTCAGCAGTCTGGCTATGCTCTAGTCAGTCCACATAGTACAATTCAACTATATGGTCTCAACACCTTACTCGGAAATGATCTGGGTACTGACACTATTATTGGTTGGAGTGATGTCTTTGGCTTAAACGATGGACGTTTTATACACCTATTGACCGGCACTCAGGCAGGATATAACACAATAGAAAACGAAAATGAAAGGGGAAGACAAGGGGTTTGCATGAGAATAGGACAAAAGAGAAGTAATGATCCAATTGGCTTTACCTATAGACTGTACTCCCACCAATGCAGCGAAAAGAACAGAGTCACCAGGAATACACATATTATATGCACCAATAAACGTTATCCAGGTGAGTTGAATCCAAATCAGGGCATGAAAAAGGCAGGGTTTTTCCTAGGAAAAACCCTGCCTTTTTGGGTTTTTCTGGTTTTTGGGTTTTTGCAGTAATATTCGCCATCTACTGTGGTTCATTGGACTTCTACTATTATTGTTCCATATTCAAACTTAAAATAATATTTATTGTGATTCTTTATTTGGGCTATCTGGAAGAAGACCTAAAGTATTATACTGTAAATGAATGTATCGATTCGATTAGTAGTAACTTGACGGTAAACTCAAAAGAATATTGATCAAATATTCGGTTAGCAAGTTATTATAAGTAGTTATTAGGTATGGAAGCGACTTAATAGTCGAACTTAAAAACTATAATATTGAAAATATTCTATTTATTTCCAAAATATTGAGATAAACATAATTTGTTTATCTCAATAGTTTGGATTAACAAATAAATACTTTTATCAGCTGTCTATTACGTTGATTCGTTGATTAACGGATTGAAATAACGGACATTTTGTATTTTGTTCTAATCAGTAAGAGTTCAAATTGCCCCATTTCATAGTATTCGTGATTTCGCGTCCCATAACATTTGAACTTTTAAAAAGAAAGGCAATATTAACCTCCCCAAAAAGGAATATTCTAATTTCAAGGCAAATAATAAATGTTCCGCTAACTTCTCATAATATTATTATTTCGCTGCCACAGTTCGCTCTTTGTATTCGAAAGACAATGAATCATATGTTGCAATACAAAAGGTTCAACTTCAGCTCAATCCACCACGAGCACGAGTCTATTGGGGAACAACTCATAACCGAAACCCGACTACCGTGATTGACTAAACATGCGAATGCGATTGACTACAAATACGACTGCGATTGACTACATATACGGCTGCGATTGACTACATACTGTAGAAATTATCAATTCGCGACCTTTTTCAAATAATAACCGCAGTGAAAATCGCTTTTGATTGGTGGATGAATTTTTAAAAATTGTTAAACTAACCAACCAGGACACAAAAATTCCATGGCAAAATTTTTATAAATCATTCTCAGGGGAAATATTTATTTCAACACTGAACTTTAAACCTTACCTCTAACTTTAAAAGTTGATTTAGAGAATTGTTCCCAAAAACTAAAAGATTTTAGCTACTGACAATGTCAAAAATGATTTTTATCCTGAAAGTTGTTTGTTCTTATTGTCATTCATTCCCCACATGTGAGAGAAAGAAATGGCATTTTGGAAACCATTGGGCTGACCATTTACCTAGGTATATCAAATAAAATCGGTCTATCATATTAAGAATTTTACGAAAAAATCGATAACAGACCTTCTTGGGTAAAGTTGTGCGAGGATTAAAAATGTTCTTCCTACACCTGAGCGTTATTTTTACTATAGTAAGTCTCTACGTGACTGAAGACCATCTAATCTTGTAATATTTGACATATCGTCCCTTAAGGAACCATTTAGCCTATCTCCATTTTTCGTTTTGTGGACAAATTGCCTATATCCATTTTTCGTTGGAGATAGGCAAAAAGGGTCCTTAAGGGACGATATATAATATTTGTATGTATTGTTGTAGCTCAATGTTTTACTAGAGGTTGCACTAATTATGCTGTAAATGAATGTGCCAATCATTGGTCTCGGGCGTCTCCACCATCACCACCTCCACCACCACCGCCTCCTCCACCACCACCACCGACTCCTCAACCACCACCACCTCCTCCACCATCACCGCCACCTTCACGACCACCAGCTGGTAAGTACCTAGATATAAAAAATTACTGATTTTGACGACCACATATGAAAACTCAAGTTTATTTAAATTAATTATTTGAAGGCAAAGGTACAATATTGACAGCCTTAAGGCTTGTATTATAGAGCCAGTTTATTTTGAATAACTTTCATGCAATAGCATTGTTGTGAAAAAAATTATGACGCCTTGGAATGTCAGTTTGCATCATTGATTTTATTTAGGACCGTTGGAGATGGTCGCAGCCGCCCCCTTTGACACTATACCAATTGGGGATGGGAATAAAGGACTTGTTGGGTATTATTCGCAAATCCCTTTAAGGGTATGTAAACTATATTAAAAATATTTCAGGAATCTGCAAAAAAAGCTTTCTTGTGGTTTATTTTATTTATGCAGCAAAAGTTGCTACCGGACAAGATCGCCCACATATGGTAGAATAAAACAGGGAACAAAAAAGGATCTTTTTTGCTTTTTTAAAAAAAAGTTAGGAGCAAGATTTTTAAAAGATTTGCTCTTTTTTGCCTTTTTACCTTTTACGATTGTAGCAGTGTGCAGTGTGCCCCATGTACTTCCACTTTACATGTAAAAAAATTAAAAAAGACTGCTTTTTTAGAGAAAGTAGTATACTTTTTTCCTTTTTTGTAAAAACAGTGTACCTTGTTTGTTCCCTGGCATAAAATAACATTGTTTCTAGAGCGCCACAAAATGCATTAAATATTGTACGGTCATGTGTTTGAGAATTGCTTTGTTGAGAAGTTTGTTCTAATGACATAGGTAATCTGATTGCGATATATTTACATTAGAATTTAATGTGCAATTAAAATTTCATATTAAAAATCTGTCTTTACTGTTTCTGGTGAATTTCCATTGTTTTATGCGAGACAAAATGTCGAATACTTATTCTAGTTATAGTCACAGATAAGACAATGTTAATTCTCCAACAACTTACCTCAATTTCGAATTCTATTTCCCTACAGTTAACGTATTTTGAAGCCGTTTGTGCCTGTTTTAACCGGGGCCTGGCCCTAGTCAGTCCATCAACTCCAGATGATTTAAATGATCTCAAAGCTGCATTTGGGAATGATGAGGCTATTGGCTGGAGCGATGTCCATGCTTTTGGTGGACAGTGGAAGAACCTATTGACGGGAAATATCATTGACGGCGAATCAATGGTTTTCAATAACGCTCCACCAAAAAGTGACTATTGTTTGGAAGTTGGAGCAGTGAGGCAATTGGAATCGAAGCCTTATAAGCTATTTTACGGCTTAAGATGTGAGGGTCATACAGTTTATAAACGACTTCTATGCATCAATAAACAGTATTCAAGAGGTAAGTTATATTTCATCTACAGTGCACAAAATTTACCACTTTTTAGCTATTTTTACCATCACAGTGGTAAAAACTCACTTAAAATCCATTTAATGGTAGAGATGGTAAATTATAGTGAATACTTTGCAGAGATACATAAACGACACATCAAAATATGTTTTCATGCTCCATTTTCTCTAAAATATTTCTAATTAAGATTTTTATTTGAAATTTGTTGCAAGTATTGAAATGAAATTACTTAAACGACATTTATTCCCTTGATACGGCCAACATTCATTTAATTAGAAAAATGCTCATTTAATTGAAATTTATTATTAACTAAGTAAATAGGGAGGATTTTGTCCCAATTAGTTGACTTTTTATTGATTTAGTTAACACACAATAAGTTGGGAAGTCAATTTGTGACAACAATCGTCACCTGGAAATTAGCGGCGAATTTTATTCAAAATTCTGTACGAAATAAAACCATTTTTTATCATTTGTTACTAATTAAACCATTACCGCCAATTTTTAGGTGGTGGTAAATAACATTAAATACCATACAAAACCACCTACCACTAGTAAAAGGTATTTTGTACACTGCAATTAACGTTGCTAGTAAGCAACTTAATGTCGACTGAAAATTGTGCATGCAAATAACAAAACTTTGGCTATCAAAGGGTCAACGGAAGTACAAATTGTTCCAATCCAATTTAATTTTGCATTGAAATAATACAAAAGTTTTGCCATTCGAAATATTAGTTCCCCTTATTAAATTAATTTCCCATAAGGGGAATTATAAGAATATTTTAAACTAAAATATCGTCCCTTAAAGAACGATATGTCCCCAAATGGGAATTCAACTGGGGAACTAAATTTTTTAAAAACAAAAATGCAAATAGCAAAGAAGAGTGTATTCAGGGGAAAATCTAAGTTTTGATTTTTAAGACTTACTTCTTTGGTATATATATAGTTATATTAACTTGTAATATTCATCGTTCTTCTATGAATTGTTTAGATGATTTACCGCAGTGCACAAAAGAAGATATAACAAAGTTTGCTACAACTGGCCCTCAGACAACTCCGCCAAGTGGAAATGGAAATAACCCAGGTTTGAAGATTGATTAATTTTCACAAAGGAAAATCGTGTTCACATCTTGTCTCGATATAAAATATTTATTTATTTTGGCATAAACTGGTGGGTTAGGGGAGAAGGATATAACTTTAGTTCTAAAAGTGGAATGTAAAAGGGAGGAAAGCATAGCAAATAAATGTAGCAACTGTCTCCAAAAGGCTGTCTCCTCCAATATCACTTAGCCTAGAGTTCAGGTTCAACTTTATTCAAGTGAAAAACATATGCCCCAAGGAACAAAAATAATTTTGAATTGGAATGTCAGTTTACATCATTGATTTTACTTAGGACCTTTGGACATGGCCGCAGCCGCCCCTTTTGATACTGTACCAATTGGGAATGGGAATAAAGGACTTTTTGGGTATTTTTCGCAAATCCCTTTAATGGTATGTAAACTATTTTAAATTTTTTAACAAACTGCAAGTTTCTTGCGTTTTAGTATTTTATGCATAGCAAAATTTAAGTTAAGCACCCAAGCACCACCTTAAATACGCTCTTGTCTATGGGTTATAAGAAGTACAAACCTAAAAAAGATAAAGGAACGCTAGTCTTTTCTGAAATAATAAATTAAATAATAAAATTGTAATATGGCCATGCTTCGTTTTATTAAAATTTTCAAGTCGTCAAGAATTTAAGATATAAATTATAAATTTCTAACTTCTGCAAAATTACCTTTCAAAATTTAATACATTGAGAAATCCTCGGTCAACTCCCATTTATTTTGAATCGTACTATAAATCATGATAATCATGAAAATAATCGTTACTTTCCTTGGCTAATTTCGAAGTGGATATAGTCCATTCAATTTCATTAATCCATCCTTTTATATCAACGGCAAAAAATTCCGTTTGTATGTTTGCACTTCTGTGCGTTTATTTGCCGCAGTCTTAAAACTCAGCCAGCCAATCTATGAGACAAACCTCAACAGGTCCGAACCAGAAGAACTTTATGCCCGTGCGTATCAAATTATGCACTGTGCGAATTGTGCGATCGGTGTAGTCTCCTACGGCTTGCAAGGCACCAAATATTTCATAACAAAAGTTTTATATATATGTATAACTAATGGCCCCCAGCATGCGTGACCCGATTTCGAAAGGTAGGGAAACAGCATGCAGAAGCATAATCATGTGTTGGTTAATTTCGAAATACTGTTAACCCATGGTGCACTTACTGTTTATGTATGCGAATAAAATAGTAAATGAAATGTCTTATTTTGTAGTCCGATTTTTCTAGATTAGTGTTTTATTGATTTAAAACACTATTTCACACTACAAATGTTTTAAATTTGATTGGTTTGCGTAGTAGTTTTAGACTGACTACGTCTTTATGCACAGTTAAAAAAGCAAACAAGGTAAAACCAAAGTGGTTCTAATAATGTTAAGGGAATAGAGTTAAAGTGGAGAATATTTTCTTTATAACATTGATGAATAGCTCCGCCGTAAAACGGCGCGAAATTTTTACGATACCTACTAATGCATAATCGAAGACAATAGGGACTGATTTTTGTACCATTGAAAGGCATTACGGTTTTGGCTCTACAGTTTATAACCTCTTTGGGTAAAACAGGTACCTTTTAAGTAAAAAAAGGCATTGCTTTTTTGTTCCTTAACTCAATCATTATTCTTTATTTCCATTTCCATACAGTTAACGTATTTTGAAGCCGTTTGTGCTTGTCATAACCGGGGCCTGGCCCTAGTCAGTCCATCAACTCCAGAGGATTTAAATGATCTCAAAGCTGCATTTGGGGATAATGAGGCTATTGGCTGGAGCGATGTCCATGCTTATGGTGGACAGTGGAAGAACCTATTGACGGGGAATATCATTGACGGGGAATCAATGGTTTTCAATAACGCTCCACCAAAAAGTGACTATTGTTTGGAAGTTGGAGCAGTGAGGCAATTGGAATCAAAGCCTTATAAGCTTTTTTACTACTTAAGATGTGACAGTCATACAATCTATAAACGACTTCTATGCATCAATAAACAGTATCCAAGAGGTAAGTTATATTTCATCTAGTATATGTGTGGTAGTATAACTGTACCCCATGTACAAGGGCGCCATTGTGCTAGTATAACTGTGCGTAGCGAGTAAAACTAGGATAACCGACCCTCGGGGTTTCAGTACAACTGTTCCACGCTTAAATGCATTGCAAAGCCTGAGTTAATTAGACAATTATGCTACTTTATAATGATAGGATTATGATTTATTTATGCTCAAAATCTTATTAGTTTGATTTACTCAGTCAAATAGTGATAATTGAAAAAGCCAAATAATTAACATAATTTCGGTAGATACGTAAATATGTAGATATGTAGATTGCAAAGCCTGAGTTAAAAGGGCATATTGTGTCAATGTCAATCATGTATAGAGTAAAAAAGGTAGATGCATTTAAAGACGGGTCAAGTGAGACAGCCAGACAATCCTAAAGGAAAAAAACCACTACGGCCCCAATGTGATTTTGTGGTTAGACAGTGCAATTAGATTAGAAAGATTTATCTGTATGTTCACATGCATATATCACATTTTGTTACTTTTTTATAAAATGGAATTTCCTACATATTTTTTAGATTTCGTTAAAAAGAGTCAGCGCACTGATCAGTTTCCTTCGGACTCCCATTACCAAACATTATTGTCGATAGTTAAACTACAGAAAGGGGACAAAATTGAAGGAATAAGCAGAGATAGGAGAAAAAGAGTCCGACAGAGGTATAAGATTGATATAGAAAATGGGACTGAATTTTTAACATTTGTAGGCAGTGGCAAAAAAATATTAAACCATAGTCAGTTTTTTAAGGAAAATCAAAAGTTGGAACTTGGTCAACGGAAATAAACACAACGGAATGGTCAACTAATACAATTAAGTACATCACTGCCCTAAGGTCTGTAACGTCCTACAGTAGACAATCAATCTGCAAATGCAAGACGGATTGCCAAACTAATAGATTTCCATGTAAAAAGAATGACATACCCTGTGGTACAAAGTGTCATGTTGGCAATACATGTAAGAATGTTAAGTGCAATTAATTGTTCTTTAACGTATCTACCGATATTATGTTAATTATTTGGTTTTTGCAATTATCGCTATTTGACTGAGTAAATCAAACTAATAAGATTTTGAGCATAAATAAATTATAATCATATCATTATAAAGTAGCATAATTGTCTAATTAACTCAGGCTTTGTAATGCATTTAAGCGTGGAACAGTTGTACTGAAACCCCGAGGGTCGGTTATCCTAGTTTTACTCGCTACGCACAGTTATACTAGTACAATGGCGCCCTTGCACATGGGGTACAGTTATACTACCACATATGTACTATACTACTATCAGTGCACAAAATTTACCACTTTTTAGCTATTTTTACCATCACAGTGGTAAAAGCTCACTTAAAATCCATTTAATGGTAGAGATGGTAAATTATAGTGAATACTTTGCAGAGATACATAAACGACACACCAAAATATGTTTTCATGCTCCATTGTTCTCTAAAATATTTCTAATTAAGATTTATATTTGAAATTTGTTTCAAGTATTGAAATGAAGTTACTTAAACGACATTTATTCCCTTGATACAGCCAACATTCATTTAATTAGAAAAATGCTCATTTAATTGAAATTTATTATTAACTAAGTAAATATGGAGGATTTTGTCCCAATTAGTTGACTTTTTATTGATTTAGTTAACACACAATAAGTTGGGAAGTATTTGTGACAACAATCGTCACCTGGAAATTAGCGGCGAATTTTATTCAAAATTCTGTACGAAATAAAACCATTTATTTATCATTTGTTACTAATTAAACCATTACCGCCAATTTTTAGGTGGTGGTAAATAACATTAAATACCATACAAATCCACCTACCACTAGTAAAAGGTATTTTGTACACTGCAATTAACGTTGCTAGTAAGCAACTTAATGTCGACTGAAAATTGTGCATGCAAATAACAAAACTTTGGCTATCAAAGCGTCAGCGGAAGTACAAATTGTTCCAATCCAATTTAATTTTGCATTGAAATAATACAAAAGTTTTGCCATTTGAAATATTAGTTCCCCTTATTAAATTAAATTCCCATAAGGGGAATTATAAGAATATTTTTAACTAAAATATCGTTCCTTAAAGAACGATATGTCCCCAAATGAGAGTTCCCCTGGGGAACTAAATCGATTTTTACGGTATTTTTTGAAAGGAGTAACTATGAAACAGATTCATAGTTACTCCAGGATGTTACATACTTCCAAGAACACATTTTGTGGTTTTGGAACTCAAATGAGGTACATTGTTGGAATCCCCGATAAAGCTACTAACCTACTCATTTTATTTTGCACAACTTTTCCAAATTCATGTACACATTTTTATTTTGAAAAAATTAATGAGGCAGGAATTATACGAATTTAAAAAATAGGAATTATTTATTAATGAATTTTTTTAAAATCAAAAATGCAAATAGCAAACAAAAGCGTATTCAGGGTAAATCTAAGTTGTCATTTTTAAGACTTACTTCTTTGGTATATATAGTTATATTAACTTGTAATATTCATCGTTCTTCTATGTATTGTTTTAGATGTTTTACCGCAGTGCACAAAAGAAGATGTAACAAAGTTTGCTACAACTGGCCCTCAGTCAACTCTGCCAAGTGGAACTGGAAATTATCCAGGTTTTAAAATTGATTAATTTTCACAAAGGATATTCGTTTTCACATCTTGTCTCGATAAAGGATTTATTTATTTTGGCATTAACTGCGGTGAGTTAGGGGAGAAGGGTTTAGTTCTAGAAAAGGAATGTAAAAGGGAGAAAAGCAGCCCAAATAAATGTAGGAACACTCTCCAAAACGCAGTCTCCTCCAATATCACTTAGCCTTGAGTTCAAGTTCAGCTTTATTCAAGTGACAAATATAGGCCCCAAGGAACAAAAACGGACCTTTATTATCTTTCACCTTTTTTTGCTTTTTCACAAGAAAGTAGGCATTTAAAAAGAGATATGTCTTTTTTGTCTCTTTTGTCTCACCTTACTCATAAATACATAGAAAAAAGGTAAAAAGCAAAAAAGGTACGCTTTTTAAAAAGAAAAAGGTTGTGTTTTTACGTTTTACATAAAAAAGGTATTGTATTATTGTTTCTTGATAGGCCCATCAATTACACGAACTAAAAGCGGTTTGTAGGCACAGGCAGGCATAACTACCACCACTTTTCACCAAAAAGCGTGCAACTAGTTGGGCTAACTAACTAACCCTAACCCAGTTTTCGTCCGAAACTTTCTATATGAATGTTGAAATTGAGTGAGACATTTATCATTTTGACATACTTACATCATACCAAAGGCAAAGACCAATACTAATTTATATTTAAACTTAACAGAAAAGTTAATTGAAATTAATTTTCCTTTTATGTGTGATATCAATTTTATAGGGGGAAATAGTTGTGGTCAAAGAGGGCCTTGTGGATGTGGTTGTCCATGTAAGTTATTTTTATCTCAAGAAATTCCAATTACAACCAAAAGAAAATTTTAATTTTTCACTTGTTGCAGGGTGGACTATGTTCTTTGGCTGAGCAGCTATTTAAAAAATACCTTTAGATTGTTTAGCAATAATAATATTTTGTTTGTAGGAAATGTAACTGTGATTGGATTTCTTTTGCAGTAAATGTATTTTTAATACTATTATTGGGGCAAAGACTGTTTGGTTCAAGTAAAGCAGTGGTTGCACAAATACCTATCAATGTTATTGTTTTAATTAGGTTAGGTTAGGTCCCTCGAAACCGGGTCCTGGCATGCCCTGTGTATTTCATGGCGCGATATCTTAAATTTGCAACCACTGTCTTACTTTAACCGACTGTTTTAATGATTTTGCATGAACTATTAACTCTAGGTTCCAATCATTTCTAGAATTTAAATAATATTACAACAGCTCGTTCAACAACAAATTATTACCCGGGTAAAAACAACGATAACAATAACGGTCCTACCAATTTAAATGATGAGGACAGTTCTTCAAAAATGTTTTTTCTAAAAATTTTGACGCCGAAAATATATTTCTCCCTCCGATGTCGATATCTAAGTACAATTTCGTATAGTGTCCTGTTTTCTCGTCCTCAAATTGTGGTCAGCCTGTAAAACTTTCCCTGTGAAAATAATTCCAACACTGGAAATCAATACATCTAGGCCACTTGATTCTTTGAACAAATTAATGAAAGCTATTGTTTGCCTTAGCAATGAGGTATATTTGTTTATTTATCAATGTTTATGTGGTTTCAACTTTCTAAATTATTGATTGCTGAATTACACGATATAAATGAATGTATTATTCGACTTTACATCATTTACTTCATATTCGTTTTTACAATCATTTCAGTTCAGAATTTTTCATTACTCACCAGGCTGATGGACAATTAAAGCAGTTTGGACCAACAATACAATGACGATAATAATATTTCTGGTTCTATCTATTGCAACATTGGCGTCGGGTGGTAATCAAAACATTTGATCACAGGCACGTATCTAGAAATTTGGTCAAGGGGGGGCGGAGCCAAAAATAATGTCAAAAATAAGACATATTCGCGCCAAGCGCGAAAAATTTTTGCAATTTTTCGAAAAAATCCTCTCTTTTTTTCAGATTTAGGGGGGCGCTGCGCCCCCCCCCCGCCCCCCTACTGGATACGTACTTGTTTGATCATTTCAACTGCAACATTCCTTATAAAATATTGTGAATTTTAGTCTCAAAGGCAGACGGAGAGGGTCCTTCCGCAGGGACATTTTTCAAATGAAAAAAAATTGTGAAAAATTACACTTTCTAGATTTTGTGTAATAATTGATTGTTGAACTCAAACCGAAAGATACTACATTTGCCGTTGTTTGGTCTCCCTGGCTGAAGCTTTAGTGGTAATCAATAGTTTGGCAATTAGACAGATGAATGTTTGGCAGATGTTGGGAAAAAATGTTAAGTGTGAGTTTGGCCAAGATAATTATCTAAGTGATCATTATTGGGAATAGGATCAGGTATGCTGGTAGTCAGAGGCTACAGCTACATATGCAAATATGAAAAGAAATTAAATTTCAAACTGTTTTGCTTTGACTACCAGCGTCAAACATGTATCCAGTAGGGAGGCGGGGGGCGCAGCGCCACCTTAAATCTAAGAAAAAGAGGATTTTTTCCAAAAATTGCAAAAATATTTCGCGCTTCGCTGTCTCATTTTTAACACTATTTTTGGTTGCGCCCCCCTTTGACCAAATTTCTGGATAGGTGCCTGTGCCTGTATGATCCATATTATTCTGTACATATATCAGGACATCAGGATAATTGTTTTTAAAAAGTAGGGGCAAGGCTCACAACCAGTGTACAAAATACAATTTACCACTTAACAGTGGTAAGTGGTTTTTAACGGTATTTAACGTTAAATACCACCACCTAAAAAGTAGTTGTAAGTGGTAAAAATGGTAAAAATTGTTTCGTTTAAATTTCGTTTGTAGATTTTGAATAAAATTTGGTGACAAAGTATGAAATAGCTTATCAGCTGACGATTGTTGTTACTTATTGATAAGTTTTCATCTGACGATACCAAATGTAATCTTGGTTTTAGTAATATTTACTTGATTAATTTGATAATTAATTAAGGGGCTAATTGGCAATGTTTCATAGACAATAAAGTTTTAAAAACTACATATATTAGGAAGTCTAATATCTGTGCTAAGCTGTCTAATTAATAGCAAATATTTACCATTTTTACCATTAAATGCATGTATACCATTAAGTGCATTTTTACCACTGTGGTGGTAAAAAAGCCGAAAAAGTGGTAAATTTTGTACACTGCTCACAACATTAAAATAAACATAAGGTCACATAAAATGACATGATAAAATCACCAGTAGAATTACTTAAGTAAAGTAAAAAATGACAGAACCATTGAATTGTATTGGATGGTCGGATGGCGACTTTGTGGTATGAATAGATCAGATATGGAAATTACTAAGGTTCGATTCCTCAATTGACCATCAAACAAATATTATTTTATCTTCACCAAATACACCTGATGGTTTAATTACTAATTTCTAAACAAATAACGGGTGTGCAATGTGAACGTACTTACAATTAATAACCTTTTCCAATTCATCAGTTTGTATTTTCCACGATTCCACGTAATCGTAACCTGGAATATTTCTCACACGACCTTTTCAAAATTCCTTCAAATAAAGTAAGTTACCTTGTTTTGAAATATACCACGATTACTGAAAGATCAATAAACCATGTTCAAATGGATGTAAAAAAGTAGCGGCAAAAGAGTAAAACAGTGTCTATTTTTTGTTTAACAATGTTCCTTAAATCATTCTGAAATCGAACGAGGTATTAAACGATTTTTTCGGACGAGTATTATGGAAGTTAAGTCAATTTTTATGATTTTACCCCCTTCCGCTGTTAGGGGATGGCTGCAACCTACTTAATAGTGTTCCTTAAATCATTCTATATCTATATATCAAAATTGTATTGGAGAGAGCAAGGACTGACGTACATTACTTTTTTACTCTCCATATTATTGCAATTTAACGCTGATTTAAGACAATTTTTTGACAATTTGAGTTACTATAAATCAATTAAAAGTAGTAGTTCCAAACCTTATTCTATTAAACCGATTAAATTCTTAAAATTTCTAACTGAAAATTATAAAAAACGAGAAGAATTATCTACAAAATATTGAAGAAAATTGCGGCCATTCTTGTGACGGAAGGAGACTTCAGTGGGAGTTATCTACATAATAGATAAGATAATATTTATATAGTATATACAGTACGCCGAGGGTATCAGCATAATTCAAGTTAAGATACTAGCATACGTCTGAATTCTATCAAGGTACCAAGCTGGACAGAAGTAGCAGTTCTACAATGCAGCCTGTACACCACTCACCACCTAAACACAACTTGAATGCTAACGGTAAAAGGCCAGGCACTGAAGATGTAAACACTAAATATGCAAAAAAATCAACCGGGAAGGACGATATGATAGCCAATATTTTAACTGCGGTAACATCTATTAATATGAAACTAGACAATCAAAGTAAACTACTGGAGGAAATGATGGACAAAAATAATACACTATCTAAAGAAGTCACTGTACTAAAAAAGAAAATACACCACCTAGAGTCTGAAAATGATCGTATGGATAAAGAAATTAGAAAGAAAAACCTGATTATTATCGGTATCGCTGACGATGAACATGAAACACCAACCCAATGTGCCCAAAAAGTTTCAAAAATGATTTCTGAATCACTAAAATTAACAAATATTCAGATAGATGTAATCCATAGACTATCCAAATATGAAAATAGTAAACCAAGACCAATCAGAGTCCAATTTGTATTGCAATTTGACCGGAACTTAGTATTTTCAGCTAGGCATAAGCTAAAGGAATGTGGAATGAAAATTTTTA
Source organism: Tomocerus qinae (assembly GCA_020055645.1). Taxonomy (NCBI): domain Eukaryota; kingdom Metazoa; phylum Arthropoda; class Collembola; order Entomobryomorpha; family Tomoceridae; genus Tomocerus; species Tomocerus qinae. Next base: position 65,889,296 of record CM034546.1, read on the forward strand.
TAAATGAAGATTTACCTGTAAACATCCGAAAGGCCAGAAATCCCTGACCATATTAATCTTTTATTGTCTAAACTTTCATCTGATCTCGATAATGTTACTGAATGGATGACTAGAAATCGAATGGAGCTTAATGTAAAAAAAAACAAAAATGTTAGTAATAGCTAGTCCTCATGTACTTAAAAAGTTAGATAATGTTTCTCTAGTATATAACAATGTAGTTATTAAGCCCGAAAAAGAGTTAAAATTGCTTGGACTAATAATAGATAGTCACTTGAATTGGACCAGCCATACCACACATGTCGGTAAAAGGTGTAACTCGATAATATGGTCACTGTATCCATTGAGGTCTCTATTTACCCTACAGAACAAAAAACTAATAGTAAATACATATATAATGTCCATAATAAGGTATATGCTAGCTATCTATGGTACTACCTACAAGTATAATATGAAAATTGTTGAAAACATTACTCGTACATCAGGTAGATTTGTACTTGGTGTCGGTAAGTATGAGTCTGTGAAGAAATTGATATCTGTGGAAATGAAGTGGCTGTTTCCCAAACTAATGTATAAACATGAATTGCTAAAACTGTGTTATTGCATGATTAATAATAGTGATTGTCCACCATATTTTAAAGATTATTTAAACATAGAAAATGTAGTCACTAGGAATACGAGAGCCAGAACTTATACATATATAGTTAAAAAAAATAGGTGCTCTAGCTATGATGAAAGATCCTTTACAACTCAAGCTAAAACCGAATGGTTACATTTACCAGAAAATGTTAGGAACTCAAAATCATATAAATTGTTCAAACAGAATTTATTTAACTATCTAATTGAGCTACAACTTAAAGAATCTGATGATAACACATATAACCTTACTGACTTTTCAAGTTATGACGAAACTATTGATGAAGTAGTCAACTTCTTTACTTTATTTTAGAAATTAAAATGTAAACTTTAAGTACTGTTCTAGTTTAATGTATATTGTAAGATGTGACTTTATATACTAAAATAGCCACCATTACCATTTTCATGTAATCTATAGTAGCAACCCAAATGCCTTCATCCATTGAAGGAAGTTGTTACTTAAACATAAATAAATAAATAAATATATCGAACGAAAGGTTAAACGATTTTTTAGGACGAGTATAACGGAAGTTACGTCAATTTTTATGATTTTACCCCGTTCCCCTGCTAGGGTATGACTGTAACCTACTTAATAGTGTTTCCTAAATCATTCTGAAATCGAACGAGGTATTAAACGATTTTTTAGGACGAATATAACGGAAGTTACGTCAATTTTATAATTTACCCCCTTCCCCTGTTAGGGGATGACTGTAACCTACTTAATAGTGTTCCTTAAATCATTCTATATCGAACGAAAGGTTAAACGATTTTTTAGGACGAATATAACGGAAGTTACGTCAATTTTTATGCTTTTACCCCCTTCCGCTGTCAGGGGATGACTGTAACCGGTTAAAGTAAGACAGTGGTTGCAGAGGTGGAGGTGGAGGAGGGAGGTGGAGGGGGAGGAGTGAGGTGGACGTGGAGGAGTGAGGTGGAGGAGGAGGTGGAGTGAGGCGAGGAGGAGGAGGTGGAGGTAAAAATGTAGGATTTTTTTCTCCTCACCCACTAATCCACTTTTCTCTCTCTCCTCAGCAAAAATAGAGCGCACAAAATAATATTTAATTATATAAAACATAGTTTAGTTGACTGTAATTATATTAAACGTATGTGCTGAAATATTTATAGATAATTTATGTATAAAAGATACTTTATAATTTGACATATGATTAAGTGTGCTAGGCGTGTCTTAGCATGTCAAACCTAAACATATTTATTCTATATCATAATTTAGAGTTGTCTGTTTGTATCTTTGTCCATCGCTATTAGAGCATGTTGAAAACCTGTTAATGGCCCTGCGAAGAACCCTATTCATTTTGGTTCATATCGATAAATAAGTTGCTGAGATATCGCGCGCTCACTTTAGTCACTTTGTTTTTATTTTAATAGTCAAAGCATTAAAAAAGGCGTTAAAAAGTTCAATTTCGTTTCCTATAAATTTTAGGTTGGTATTATAAAATATTTAATACCGTTTCTAACGTATTTAAGATTTCGTAAAAGCAAATACAACAGAAATGTACTGCTTAAAGCAAAGAAATCAATCTATTTTCCATTTCCTCTGATTTTTAGAGTCAGCATTAACCGATTTATATCTTCTTTTAATTTTCATAGTTAGTTTTAATCAATTTTGATTTTATGTAGATTTTGATAGTTTGTATTATTCAGTTTCGATTTTCTGTAGATTTATTCAACATTAACCTATTTTGAATTTCTATTGATTTTAATAGTCAACATTAATCTATTTTGATTTTATGTTGATTTTGATAGTCAACATTAAACAATTTTGAACTTAAGTTGATTTAGTCAAAATAAATTAGTTTTGAACTTATGTTCATTTTCATATTAAAAATTAATAAATTTTGATTTATGTTGATTTTCATAGTCAAAATTAATAAATTTTGATTTATATTGAATTTCATAGTCAAAATTAATCAATTTTTATTTTATGTTGACTTTTCGAATGACATAGTTTCGCTTTGATTGCGTTATAATTTTATTAGTTAAAGATCACGTCAGTTCTTCGCAGGGCCATTAACAGGTTTTCAACATGCTCTAATAGCGATGGACAAAGATACAAACAGACAACTCTAAATTATGATATAGTATAAATATGTTTAGGTTTGACATGCTAAGACACGCCTAGCACACTTAATCATATGTCAAATTATAAAGTATCTTTTATACATAAATTATCTATAAATATTTCAGCACATACGTTTAATATAATTACAGTCAACTAAACTATGTTTTATATAATTAAATATTATTTTGTGCGCTCTATTTTTGCTGAGGAGAGAGAGAAAAGTGGATTAGTGGGTGAGGAGAAAAAAATCCTACATTTTTACCTCCACCTCCTCCTCCTCGCCTCACTTCACCTCCTCCTCCATCTCACTCCTCCACCTCCTCCACCTCAATCCTCCACCTCCACCTCACTCCTCCACGTCCACCTCACTCCTCCCCCTCCACCTCCCTCCTCCACCTCCACCTCTGCAACCACTGTCTTACTTTAACCCTGTAACCTACTTAATAGTGTTCCTTAAATCATTTTGATGTCGAACGAGGTATTACACGACTTTTTACGACTCACAGAACGGAAGTTATGTCAATTTTTATTTCGAACCCCTCCCCTGGTCAGGGGGTGTGGCCGATTTTGCCCATTCACGAACTTGATCTGTCTTTTGACCCCTAGATTGCGTAAAAAAAGTTGGAAGGAAATATTTTATTCCGTTCGAAAGTTATCGTGCTTACGGACAGACAGACAGATTGGGCATTCCTATAAAGCAGCTGCCGCTACTTAACAATGGATTCTAAAATCAAGCAATTATTTAGAAAGTTTATTACCAAAAATTAGATAATAATTTGAGATGACCAACATATCAAACTTATATCTTATAAACTTAACTTAAATAAATCCAAGACGTAAATATTATTATTTTATCAAGCCACTCACAAAATAATGTATTTAATACAAATGTATGTAATATTTAGTGTCTATTATTTGTCCCAGGCTATGCAAAATAGGGGATTAGTGGTTACTAGCAGACATGGCACTTGAAACATTTTACGGAAATAATAAGCGAAATTTTTGAAATATTTCGCGAAATATTTCACCATGACTTTCCTTGAAAAATGAAATATTTGAAATAAATAAGATATACCGGTACCGATAGGTATGGCATTTCAAAAATTTCACTTAAAAGGAATAAAACGCGCATGTGTGCACACATGTGCATTGTGTCTATTTATCTTATTTATTTCAAATATTTCATTTTTCAAGAAAAATTCTTTGAAATAAGAAATTAATGCCATATGGTTACTAGACATTTATCTAAGATGGGGCCGCGGTCTTTTGGACTGGTCAATCAGTCAATGAGAGTCTTTAATATTTGTTAATAAAACCATTGTAACGGATCTGGTTGACACTACGTTGAGATTGAAGTCCGTCAGCTGCCAAATACGTAACCAGTATACAAAATGTACGAAATTTGGAGAAATCCCTCCAGAACCAAGCATTTGATTTTGATGGTACTTACAGATTTGGAATCCAGGAAAATCCTGTAACAGATTTTATAGTTGTGATGTTTGACATTTTGTTACTTTAAATAGTTTAAAAAAATTGAATTCCTAAAAATGGGACAATTTATATTTTCTTTAAGAATTTGATTTTTTAAAACTATTGAAGGAACAATGTCAAACACCACAATTATAGAATCTGTTAATTGGATATTCCTGGATTCCAAATCTGTAAGTACCATGAAAATCAAACGCTTGGTTCGGGAGGATTGTTGCAAATATAACGACAGTTTTAACATGAATTTTAGTACTCCCATGTGGTTGCTATGTAGGTGTGGAATCCATACTTAATGTACAGGGTGTCCGCGAAACATGTAAAATTTTCATAATTATTTTAATAACTCAGAAATTACTTCATGGCAAATGCGATGAAGTAATGGGGTTAAAGTATGTAGAAAAGGCAGAATACTATGTATGAATAAATGCACGTAACTTTTCTGAATAGACCTCGAAAGTATAAAGATTTTTACCAAGTATAACCTGGCAAGTATTTATTGTGGTTGCGGTCCCAACAATTTGTAGTTTCTAAGGCAAGAAAAACTCAGGGGTGTCAAGCCCTGGTTGTTTTGTGTTTTATAAGCAAATTATTGTTGTAGTAAATTTTATGTCATTTTACTTTATCATACACAGGGGCAAATGAGCACTGTAAGAATATCATCCTTACCACGGACGGTTACTATGTCGATCTAGTACTTCACAGTTTCTACTATTCCAAAATCAATTTTCCGGTAGGTAAATATACGATAAAATAAGCTGCTAAAATCTTGCGAGAAAACGAATGCGTGTTGTACAGATCGTTTTAACTGCAGAAAATGTTTTTTTCATTTATGTTAAAATGCCAAATAAAGTGCTTATATTTTCTTATTTTAAATTGAAAAATGGGCTTTCAAACGACCCACATCCCTTAAGGTAACAAAAACACAAATGCATCTTCAGGTTGACATAACATTGATGCGCATAGTGTGCCTGTTAGGCGTCATCCGTCAACGCATAGATCTCTCTAAGGTCTTAGGATAAGGTCATCACTTCTCAAGGTATCAAAAAACCCGAGGATTTTAGTAAAATACCCACGACCCCGGGTTTTTTAGGGTTTTTTGGGTTTAATGTTTTTTATATAACTATAGACATAAATACAAGCCTATACTGTACCATATAGGAAAACTACAGATGAAAATAACAACATCCGTATAATCTTGTATTTACGCCTATAAAAACGAAAATTAAAACACAAAAAAATTGTTCGGATATTTTGACACAGCAAACAAGCAGTATTTTCTGAGCACTTATACTAAATATTACTGTTTGATAACAATTAGTGAATATGAATAACTATGCATTATTATAATATTTTACTGATTAAATATTCTGACATATCCTGACATAATATTATGATCAGCTGGGTTTCAAGTCTGCCTTAAATGACAAATGATCAGCTGGTTTTCAAGTCTGCCTTAAATGACAAATGATCAGCTGGTTGTTAAGTCTGCCTTATTGGCAATGGACCAACAAATGGTCAAGTCTGCCTTACTGGCAATGGATCAACAGATGGTCGAGTCTGCCTTATTGGCAATGGACCAACAAATGATCAAGTCTGCCTTACTGGCTATGGATCAACAGATGGTCGAGTCTGCCTTATGGCAATGGACCAACAAATGGTCAAATCTGCTTTGTTTGACAAAGAACCGTCAAAACGGTTCAATGAAAGTTTTATGGTAATAATAATGTGAAGAATTTTTAATTAGCTTTCAAAAAAGCTGTTCCCGAAATAGAATTCCCAAAAGTCAATGTTTCTATTAAACTTTTTTCTCATAATAGCACCACAAAAAAACTTCAATTCAAGATGTGAGAGTATTATTTAATTGAAAGAAGGAGTTCCAACAACCACGTCGCACAACAGTGACTTTAATGATTTTATCATCGCGCATGTCGCGTAAACGTGTAAACATAAAACCACCGACAACATACATAAATACACCTGAAACATCGGTGGGCGCTGGCATATTTGTAACGGCCGAAATTTTAGATGGATAGGGCCGGATACCGTCTTCGCCTATGACATGACCAAGAAAGTTCACACTTGTCACACCAAATACGCACTTTTTCGGATTGAGAGTAAGACCTGCATCCAGCAGCCTCTGTAGCACTTGCCGTAAGCGCTGATCGTGCTCTTCGATAGTTTTTCCTCCTACGAGTATGTCGTCCATCTGGCACACTACTCCTTCCGGGCCGCGCAGAATAAAACTCATTTGCTTTTGAAAAACTTCTGGGCTAGAGGTGATTCCATATGGGATGCGTTTGTAGCATTACCGTCCACACGGAGTGATAAAAGTTGTTAGCAGCTGTGATTCCTTGTCCAAAGGAAACTGCCAAAACGATTCGTTTGCGTCAACTTTTGATTTAAATTTGAACTCGCCGAGCAGGCCGATTTGATGATCCACTGCATTCATTGGATGTAGTTCAGGATTAACACTTTTGTTGAGAACAGATAAGTCAGCACAAATCCGTAAGCGATTATCCGGCTTGCTAGCAATAACAATAGGAGCGCACCAGTCAGTTGGCACGTCAACCGGAGTAATGACATCTAAACGTACCATATTGTCCAGATAAGATTTCAGTTTTTCCATCAGCGGAATAGGCACTCGACGAGGCACGGTTACTGAAAAAGGTCGAGAATCTGGTTTCAATTCAATATGATGTTCTGTCTTTAATTTTCCCAAGCCAGTAAAAAGTTTTGGAAACTCGTCCAGTGGCATTACTGAAGTTTTGATTTGCGAGACACTGTTGACCCGTTTGATGAGCCCAAGAGATTCGCACGAGTCTCGGCTTAAAAGAGGACGTGCTAAACCACGCACGAAAAAAATATTTTCACTAATATTTTTGTCACTGTAAGATAGTGATGACACCAGAGTACCTGTCACGGGCAATTTAGATTTTGCTGGTCCATGAAGTACTGTCTTCGGCCGCTCCAATTTTGACTGAAATTTGGAGGCCATTTGAGAAGGCAAACATGTCACGTCGGCACCTGAATCTAACTTGAATGATATGTCCACACCATCACACCATTCACAGTCACAGTAGCTGTCCAAACTTTGGATTGTGATTGAATTGATCCAATGTAAAAATCTGTCTTTGTATTGGTCACTTGGCTCACTGATTCAGTCGATCTGCAAACCGATGAAAAATGTCCCTTCTTATTGCACTTAAAACATTCTGCATTGTAGGCTTTGCAGTCGGGACGGGACGTTTATGCTTTTTCCGGCCACCACAACCACTGCACTTCCAATCCGATTTCTTTTCTGCGGATGAGTTGTTGTTGCTGGCGCCGTTGCCATTTTGAGAAGTGAATTTCTTCTTCTGATTAGGATACGACTTGGACCTGGCGTTAGCTCTCTGACCTTCGTTCCTTGTCCTCGCCGTTCCTGTCTGAACTCTTTCCACTGATTGGGAAGAACCTTGCTGGCGGAGCTCGTCTTGCTCCTGTCGGACTTTTTCGAATTGACGAACCGTGTCGATGGCTTTCTTGAGATCCAGTTTGTTGTCGAGCTGCAGCTTTTCTGAAAGTTTTCGCTCACGAACTCCGACGACAATTCGGTCACGGATCATCTCGTCATGGAGGGCACCATAATTACATTGTTCGGCCAAAGCGTATAAAGCTGTAATGTAATTTTCCACGGTATCTCCTTCTTTTTGCACTCGCAAGTTGAACACTGCACGTTCGTAGATAACATTGCGACGAGCAAAAAAATGGTCTTGAAAGGCGTTAATAACGGGGTCAATTTTCTTGAGATCGGCAGCTGACAAGCCAAGAGTCAAAATGATAAATTAGAGCATCCACTTGCTTTTCCTCCGTTTTTCCCGAAAGGCCTGAAGCACCTATAAAACGAAGAAACCGGCGAATCCACTTTGGCCATTCTCCCGGATTGGCAAAGGTGAAGGATTCGGGTGAGTGCACAACAGTCTGCGTAGTAGTAGTAGTAGTGGCAGTAGACATGGCAAGCCAACGTGGCACTCAAACTAAATGTTAAATAAACAGCCAAATGTACAATTTGGGCTAAAATGGGTGATGTAACCAGTTTACACCAGCCACCATATGTCATTCGGGATAGTTGGTTGGGTCTAAGGTATGCGTGTGAACCCGAATGGCAATGATATATGCGGGTAACAACGGGAGTGATTTCTGTCCACCACCTTTATTTAAAAGACCATGAAACCGACTAACTCATATTAGCCGGCCCAATACGTATGGATAGAATGATAGCTGTCGCAGGTTGTATTCTATCCACACAATAATGATGATGAGTAATGTAATAACAACGGAAGTAAAATAATTGAGGAATTTTTACCGCTGAGTAAAACAGTTAACGTCAATGGGAGGAACGAAATGTAAAATATGCGAAAAGTAAAGTAAAATATGGGGTATTACTTACGTGCAAAACAAATTCGTCATAAATCAGAGCTCATGATTACTTCAACGGTTTATTTTAGTCAAAATGAAGTAGGGGAGACTGGGGATAGTGTACGAACTTTTCGTTTAGACGGCTCTATAAAATCAGGTTGAGGGATATAAATTGATTTTATTATTTGAATGTAATGTGTACATATCTAGTCAGAGTTACCCTATTTTTATATATAATTTTAATTACCATCAAAACTAAGAAAATTTATTTTGTGGATGTCACTTTTTTCGTACACTATACCCAGTACTGGGTATAGTGTACGAACACCTTGGGGATAGTGTACGAATATTATTATTCGATGTTCTCTTCCATTATCTAGCGGTTCCATTTCTTAGGATGCTTTCACGGATGCTGATGGTGTTATCTTTATTTATTCATGATCATCGTAATAGTCCTTGGTTTTCTATACTTATTTTTTCCCGATGCATCAAATGAGGCATTTTAATAGCCATTTTCTGTTGTCCATAAACAACCACCGAATAAATGGAGAAATATTTGCAGATGTACCCTATGTAATTAATGGGGGGCATTCAGTGATGCTTTACACATCACGTATGGTTAAAAAATAAATGCTATTAGCCACAAGTGGTCATCCAAATGTTCGTATACTATACCCATGTGGTTTCTCGTACACTATCCCCATCATGATTTTTTCGATCTAAATATTTTTCTACAAAAAACTTTCGAAATGATAGTCCCAAAGAGCATTGGATATCATTAATGAGAGCCTATTCTCTGAGTCAAAAAATTTGTACCGCTTAATTGTGTTGAAAAGGGTCTCCGTGCAAAATTTTGTAGAGCCCCTGAAGTTTACTTTTCTGTATTTTTGTATTCACGGAAGCTAATTTTATTTTTAGAAAAACCAGTATGAACCCGAAATTAACAAATTTTTGTTAACATGTCCTGGAAAACATACTTCAAATTTTGAAAATTTTGCCGACCATAAAAAGTCAAGGATTCTATGAAAATTCTTCACCTCGTACACTATACCCATTCGTACACTATCCCCAGTCTCCCCTACCAAAGGGATGTACCTTCGATGAGTGGTGAAATAACTAACATAATGGGGCGGAGAGAACTGATGAAATGTGAAAGTAAAATTTAATGATGAAATCGACGTAAATATGTGTGAAGGTAATGTAAAAAACGCAGAAAGAAAAGTACCTTTGACGTGTGATGGAATAACAAACGAAATAGAACAAATAATTTCACGATGATTGAAATAACTGTCATACTAGGGTCATAGGAAACGAAGAAGCGGATTCTCTAGCAAAAGAGTCCACAAAAATTGGAAGTTTTTGGTCCTGAACCAATACTGCCTTTTTCAGCACAATGTGCAAAAACTGTCATCTCAAAATATTTCAACAAATTGAATATTCAAAATTGGAAAAAACGTACGGACTGTAAAAATACAAAATTGTTCTTGCCTTCACACATCAAAAGCATATATTTCACAAGTTTGAGTAGAAGAACGCTCAGGGTCTTCACTCATTTAATTACTGGTTTCTCCTCCTTGGCCAAGCATCAGAATCTATTGGGGAATCATTCGTCTCCGCTCTGCCCATTGTGTGCAACAAGCGTCGAGAGGTCGGTCCACCATGTGGCTGAATGCCCAGCTTTGAGCGAGTTGAGATTCAAGCACCTGAGTAAGTTTCTCGTTCACGTGGATGAGTTGCCGGGGTTGCCCTTGTCGTCTCTGCTTTCATTTTGTATGTCTGCAGGACGAATGAGTGGCTTCTCCGAACAGTAAAGCTGTTCAGGGAGCAACTGCAAGTAAGTCCTCGCGGCTTGAGCGGTAGTGTGTCTTTGCTACTCAATAGTATTGAACACACTTTCTCACTAACACACACACATGCGCATGGAATTCTTTCACTGTTATTAAATTAAGGTTTGTATATGTTAGCGGCAATAAGTGAATTCGGGCATTAAGCGTAATGCCTAGGCATTAGAGGTAATGCCTAGGCATTAAGTGTAATTTTGAAACATTTTAGTTTTTCGTACTTAAAATTTGAAAGAACATTCATATACCATTATTTCGTATTCGTATGTGAATAAAGACAATTTTAGAAGTCCAAAAAGGTAACGATGTTTACGGTGTCATGAATAAGGACCGAGTTATAGACCTTCTAACTTTTGCATAAAAACATCCAATGTCTTAAGTCTTAATCGCACGCTATTCATATGCGGCATTTTAAACTCCTTACAATGTCCTTTTTTAGGAAAAAGTATATAATTGGACTAAATAAATGGTCTTCTAAATTTCAAATACTAAAAACTGGAATTCTTCAAAAATTTTACTTATTCCCTAGGCATTTAGCTTAATGCCTGAATTCACTTATTACCGCTAACATATATATGTCCGTAATATTTTGTAATTAATGAGCAAGGACTAGACTATCAGTACTGAGTCCAATCAACGGTCTATGAAATTCGCGCCAATGCGCAGTCGCTAGAAATTTACTGATTTCAACATTTTCTAGCACACTTTATGTGCTAGGATTCAACTAGTGACTAATATAAACGTAATCGGTAAGTTTGTATGTGCGGATGTTTTTATGTACGAATGTTTGTATGTACGCCATATATAAAAATTATACTATAAATAATCTATATGAAGCGGTGGCTTATCAGGAGGGAAATCCGGGTTAGACTGAAAGATGCCCGTGGTCCCTGTATTCCTGACTCTGGTTCGGCTCAATGCACCTAAAACTGCTAGGATTTATGATCGGGATGAGTGAAATGACTGCACAAAAGAGAGAACGACGAGATTCGGACACAGACAAAGTAGTGGTTTATTATTCTCGAAATTATGACACGATCGTATTTACTCTAAGTTCCCTAAACCCGACACTGACTGACTAACGACGACGAGGGTTCCCGACCAACTGTGACTGACGAGGGTTCACGACCAACTGGCGAGTCCGTCTCCTTCTCCTTCAGTATAAGGAGTCTCGAAGTGGGAGGTAGGAGTTCATTAGAATATTAGAGACGTGATATTAATGAGGGTGGTAGTGGGTGGTGAGGAGTCTCCTCACAGTCTATACCGTCAATGTTAAAACATTTTCGTTTTTGTGATTGGAGGGAGTCATGAGCGGAGTTCTATTCCGCAATGTTTTAAACTGAACTGCAATATATTTACATACAGTGACTACAACAAGTGACTCAAACCCCTACTTCATATGAGCTTTAAAGGTTTTTAGCCTTTAAAGCAGTTAAATGTCATATGATTTTTATTGTAGTTTTCTCAATGTTTCATATAGATTATTTATATAGTTTATATATACATTTGGTTTATTTGCTAAATATGCTAAATTCCATCCAGATGGAACTTGGTTTTATGCATATGTTAACGGCAATATTAAGTAAATTCAGGCATTAAGCTTAATGTCTAGGCAATAAGCTTAATGTCTAGGCAATAAGCTTAATGTCTAGGCAATAAGCTTAATGTCTAGGCAATAAGCTTAATGTCTAGGCAATAAGCTTAATGTCTAGGCAATAAGCTTAATGTCTAGGCAATTGAAACTAAATTTTTTTCATTTCGCAAATGGTTTTAAACTAATCCTTATAATCATCACTATCACTACTATTAGATAAACGGCAAAAGTCAGACAATTCCGTTTGTATGTTTGTACTTCCGAGTGTTGATTTCCCGTAATTCTAAAACGCAGCCAAGTACATAATAACGCACATAATGAGGCAAATTCCAACGCATCCAAAGCACAACAATTGGTGGCAGTACGCAATTATGCACTGCGCGGTATATAGTCTCCTACAATTTACAAGGCACAAAAAATTTCATAACAGGAACAATGCATGCATTCTGTATAAAAGATTTTCCAGCTTTCTGTGCTCTCAGGGTTTCAATTACTTCATGTGCGGCAAAATTCAATTTGGCCATTTATATTGATGTTTGGAATTTTGAATTGGTTTAATAAAAGTTAGATTCCCAAAAACATGAGTCAGTTTTCGATTCTGTAAAGCAAATTTTGCACCGTTTAAGGCAGTGGTGCAGATTTCAAAAGACCGTTTTTGCCACAAATAGGGACGCTGCTAGGTAACTAGCAAAAATTATCGTAGAGGGTGAATGGGAATCGAAAAAGGAATTTTTTTGGGAAAGTCCTAAAGGATCTGAGATTACTGGTCCTACACCCATGCAGTAAGTGTAAAAAAGATTCTTCAAAACTTATTCTAGAGGTTATACTTTGAAAACACATTCACATTTTTGTCTCTGGCTTGAAGATATCATCGTTTGAACTTGAAATTGATACATATTTCTGTATTTGCAGTTAGTGATCCGTGTGTCTTCCAATCAAAGACAAAATTGTGAAATTTTTAAGATATATTCTCTAGAATAAGTTCCGATGAATCTTTATTGAATATACTTTGTGGGCGATGGATCAGTAATCTCGGATCCTTTAGCATTTTTTCAAAAAAAGTTAATGAGGAATATGATAGTCAAGAGATCATTTACGTTTGTATGCACCAGGACTTTAAGCTCCCGGTACCTCAGATTTGGAAATCTCTGATGATCATCAAAATACATGCAAAAATTGCTTTACAAATCTTGGAATTCTGTTTAAAGTTCTTACCCGATTTTCTTGTGTGGTACATTTTTGGAATCCTGAATATAATGTCGACCATCACAATGTATAAAATATACGATATACATTAATGGTATCATAGTATATGCTCAATGAGTTACTCCAATAGTCAAAAAGCATTCTAAAATTTCATCTTACTATTACCTAGGGTCAACAGACATCGAAAAAATTTGATTTCCTGTGTAACATGCCCCGCCCACTGTCTAATTTTCACACTTTAGCTCCGCCAATTAGCCACGCCCCCGAAGGGAGCGTGACACTCTATTGGCTGAGAACATGTAAGCTCCCTCTACTTTGGGGACGGGGCGAGGGCCGATTTCCTCAGCAACCATGCAGGTTGCAAGAGATTTTCGATACATGAGTCAATATGTTTGTATTAAAATAGCATATTGGCCATCGGTAACATACTCTGGCCACCCACGAGGGTCACATTTTTAACTTGCGGTATAAGGTAACGTTACTTTGAGAGGGGTGCTGCACCCCCTCCCCCACTGGATACGTCCAAGCACGCATGTGCTTGTAAATGAGTATGGACTGTTGCCAAAATGGAGTGGACGCTACTCACGTTCAAATTTTACTCCTAACTTACAGCAAGCCGTAACAGAAGCTCGCCTGAGAAAAGGCGGCCATGTGCACATTTTTGGTTGAAATAGGTCTATTTTGATTTGATTACTAAAATCTACAGTAATTCAATCTAGATCGATATTGATCATAATTGACTATCAAAATCAAAAAGTTTTAAAATAAGTAAAATAAGTTATTTGACTATCAAAATAAATCTTAAATTTGGTAGGAGTGGAGTGAAATATTTTCCGCAAACAATTTATAGGAAACGCAATTGAACTTTTTAATACCCATTTTCTACTTTGACTATCAAAATGAAACAAAGTGAGCGCGCGGTATCTCAGCAACCAATTTACCGACCGATTTACCCCAAAATCAATAGAGGTTGTCAGTGCGTGGTCCATAGGCATTTTTTTGCCAAGTTTGGTCAATATCCGTCAAAGCATTCGAAAGTTATCGTGGGGACAGAAGGACGGACGATCTATAAACTCGCTACCTCAGGCAATGAGCTAAAATTACAATAAAAAACACCCAATTTTCTAATTCATCGCTTGACGCTACATTGCTAATTAAGGCTAACTCTGCCTTACAATGGTCCATTGTCCAGTGATGGCAGTATGTATAATAGTGATTAAAAGTATCCGAGTCAAAAATGTGGTGGATAACCGGAGTAATTTGCCAATAGCCAAATTCTCTTTCTGAACAAAAGGTTGACCCTAGGCCGTAATAAGGCGAAGTTTTGTAATATTTTCTGACTCTATCAATGTAACGTAAAATCTGTACCTCTTCTGACCCTGGCCCACCTAATGAGAGAGCGTGAAAACGTCAATTGAAATTAACATAAAAATCTATGTATTTTGTAAAATCCCGAATACACACTAGCTTTATTTATAACAGGACTTGGGTCCTGTGACCGTACATTATAATAGTGATAAACCCAAATAAATGCCTGTGTACTGTCCGATTAAAGTTTTGAGTCGCAAAACTGCAGTTCTATTGTTCTAATTCAGGCACGGGATTGGTTAAAATTTTTCAAAATTCGACATTTTATTGGTTATTTCCATGGCGAGAATTCTGTAGGTGACAACTATTTTTTGCAAAGGGGTGCATTTCATAATTTATTGTTGCCTTGAGCAGACAATGAAGTATTTTGTAAACTCAATCACACTTTGCTTTTTATTATATTGTAATCACAGTTGATTTAACAGGTGATTACAAAAATTTACAACTGAGTATTCTATGAGTTATTTCTATGATTCTATATCTTATTTGCTACTAATTAGATGTTTACTTCAGAAGTGTCTTTTTCACTAGTTTCTGATGCTGCTGTAGGATCTTCAATTGGACTTTCAGGGCTAAGCATTTTGTGTGTAAATTTTTGAGACCCTTTCAATTTACGGCCAATCCAGTGAAGTTATATTCCATACATGAACAAGATCAACTGTTATTACCACACAAATTGATATTAGATTTACAACCACTACAAAAATATTTAAAATTGCTTTACCTATCTACTACTAATCTAATGCTAATAATGTAAAACTAACATCAAAAGCTGTCTCAATTATGAGGAGGAGGTAACTTACCTGAGAATACATCTCATTACCATTTCGAATATTCGAATTCCAAAATATTCGAAACCATTAGAAAATTGTTTCTCGAAAAAATTTTCTCGGGGGGAGGCTATTTTGTAATCACTGACGGACACAAGGGTTTTTGTACCGCTGAAATACCAACGGAAGGAAATGTAGTAGCTTTTCTAAGTTTTCATTCTTCTGGCATATATGTCCTGCCATCAAATTCGAGGATTCGTGGTTTCTCAAGTTCGTGTCTTCCCAATATGTTGAGCACTAAGTATTCCCAGGTAAGTTACCCCTCCTCATAATTGAGATAGCTTTAGTTGTTAGTTTTACATTATTAGTATTAGATTAGTAATAGATAGGTAAAGCAATTTTATATATTTTGTTGTGGTAATAAATCCAATTTCAATTTGTTTGGTAATTACAGTGGTCTTGTTCATGTGTGGAGTATTACTTCACTGGATTCGCCGTAAATTGGAAGGGTCTGCCCAATGCAACAATTAATTATGAAATGCACCCCTTTACAAAAAATAGTTGTCACCTACAGAATTCTCGCCATGGAAATGACCAATAAAATGTCGAATTTTGAAAAATTTTAACCAATCCCATGCCTGAATTAGAACAATAGAACTGCAATTTTGCGACTCAAAACTTTAATCGGACAGTAATTTGCCTACTAGAAACCATAATTCTTCCAAAATTGTTTGTCGATGCACTAGCCCCATGTACTACAGGATCTGGGTCCTGTGGCCGCCTAGTATATTATAAGTGCAGTTCATGGGAGGAGGAGGTAAAGTGTTGCAGTCAGCACTCAGCACTTCTAGGCCTCAGTACCGGGCATTTTTAGGCATTAAGCTTATTGCCTAGGCATTAAGCCTAAATATATGAATATATATGTATATCAATGCCTGAATTTACTTATTACCGTTAACATATATATAGACAGGTAAATTTATTGCTTTATCAAGTCTACGATTATGTATAGAGATTTTATCATGTTTTTATTTCTCCTTTTATTCATACGTTAATTTTCGAAATTATCTTTCTTTCTGGTGTTACATATTATTTTATTCCTTATTAATTTATACTAGTTAACGTGGTATGAAGCCGTTTGTTGCTGTCATCACTTTGGCAGGACAGTCTTCAGTCCACGTCGTAAAATTGATCTAATTGGGCTTCGTCTCCGGTTAAGACACGATGTATTCGATGATGAACATAGTATTGCTTGGTCTGATGTCTTTGGCTTAAACGATGCACGTTATGTACACCTATCGACTGGCGTTGAGATAGATCGCGGCGAAAACATTCTAGATTCAACTGTCGCTAATGCAGATCGAGATTATTGCCTGACAATCGGAAATTATAGGCTGTACCACGCACAGTGCAGCCAAAGTAATAGAGTCACACGGAATTTAAGGCTTTTATGCGGCAATGAACGTTATCCTGGTGAGTTATTGTATCCAAATTATGACTAGGGTTACCAGATTTTCTTCAACGAATTTAAGTATCCTGGCCAACAAAAGCCATTTACTATCCCGGGCCCTTCGGGCGCGTCTGGGTAAATGCTTTCAAAAGTCATACTGCCGTATTTGGAGCTATCATATGAACGCAGCTAACTTAACGTTTTTTTGATGAAAATGAAGCAAAAATAAGTAAATTGCGTATCTTGAAATAAAATATTTTTGCATATTACTTTATATATTTAACCGTTTAGTGACATAGTTGAGGAAGAGAGTATTGTTATTTATACCCCACTGATAAGTTGTTAATGAATTTATAATTTTTCCTTCGAAATTGGAAGACAGTATTGACTATTAAACTGGATTTAAACAAAAAAATACTTAAATTCGCGCGAAACGAGATAAAATTATAATTAGTCAACGTATCTGAACGATAACAAAGTGTGTTCTAATATTATAGGACATCAAGTTATTTTACTGTTTCCGATTTTAGTTAGTGTAAATATATTTAAGTATAATTTAAGCATTATTATTTTAAGCATAGGGAACAATTTAAGTATTATACTTATCATTTAAGTATACCTGGTAACCCTGAGTAACGTCTCCTGCCAAATAAAAAACCAATAAAAATTGCTTAATCACTATAATCACTTTCTTTTTTGAAAAAAAACAGTAAAATTTGAAATAGTTTTTCGCACACCTTATATTTGCACGCATTTAAGCCAAATAAATTTAAAAATAACAAGTATATATTCTTTTAAAATATGCTTGAAGTTTGTTCCATCCTGCCGGTGGATTTATTAAAGTATTTGTGCCAATATATTTTTCATTTTATGGAAAGAAGGTAGCCTTGAAAGCCTGCGTCCCATAACTTTTGGACTTTTAGAAAGAAATGAGGTTATCTTGACCCAGATGGAATATTCTAATTACAGGGCAAATAATATGTTCTGTCAGTTATAATATCCGGTTATTGTCCCGCCCCTAAGCGTTCTTATCAGTTTCCCACGTTACTCTTGCCACGCTTTTAAAGTTGGGCAAAGCCATGGTATACTTATGCCTGAGGGTATCTACTTATTGGGTAAAGTTGTGCGAGGATTAAAAATATTATTATTCTTTGCAGAACCGCCTGTTTTTTATTATAGTAAGTTTCTATGTGAGTGATGACCGTCTAATATTATAATATTTGTCTTGTTGTATGTATTGTTGTAGCTCAGTGTTTTAATCAAGCAGAGGGTTGCACTACAAGAACTGTAGATGAATGTGCCAATTATATGGTTCAGAGGGCTACAAATACTTCAGCACCTCCTCCTCCACCACCTCCTTCACCACCACCTCCTCCACCGCCACCTTCTCCACCACCACCACCTCCAGCCGGTAAGTACCTAGATGTTTTCTATGAACAACTTTTATGCAATATCATTGCATTCAATGACGTATTTAGGGGGTGCTAGGATGCTTAAGCACCCCCTAAATATTTTGAAAACATACTAGATACTATCATGTTTTTACCAAACAGATATATTTAATTCGAAATTGGGAGAAACATAATTTCATTTTTTTATACCGTCAATATAATATGACATTACATTTCGTATCTTATTTTCGAGTATTTTCGAATCTGTTTCAGCCTCAGCACTTTTGAATCTGAGCACTTTTGGAATTTGTTCGAGCATTTTCGAATCTGTTTGAGCATTTTTGAATTCTTTTCTCACTAAAGCGCCCTTAGGACTGTGTCTTTTGTTTACAGAAATAGAAATAAATGTAACTAAATGAGATTTTTCTTTTTAAAATGCCTAAAACTAAATCTGCCGAACTGAGTGGGTGATGGTGTAACCCCCTTAAATCTACAGAAAAAGGATTTTTTTGTCAAATAAAATTAAAAATCATAAATATTTTCGCGCTGTGCGCAAAAATGTATTCTTTTATCCAATAGATTGTGGTGCTCTAATTTGTTTGATTCATGCAATACTCATTTTTCGAAATTAGCACCCCCTAGATACAATTTCTAGATACGCCCTTGATTGCATTGTTGTGAAAAACATTATGCCAAAAAAAAATTTGAATTAGAATGCCAATTTACATCATTGATTTTACCTAGGACCGTTGGAGATGGCCGCAGCCGCCCCCTTTGACATTGTACCAATTGGGGATGGCAATAAAGGACTTGTTGGGTATTATTCGCAAATCCCTCTAAGGGTATGTAAACTATATTAAAACCTTTCAGCAAGCTGCAAAGGAAAGCTATCTTGTGTTTTATTTATGCATAGCAAAAGTTAATTTAAGCACCCTAGCGCCACCTTAAATACACTCTTGTCTATAGGCTATAAGAAGTACAAACCTATAAAAGGGACGCTGGTCTTTTAAACGTTTCCAGTATATGACCAATGAGAATTGCCAAAATTTTAAAAACTTATAGCCCATTTGGGTGTGCTATTTCAGTAGGAAACCCGTGTATAACCTAAAGTACCATTCTAAATATTATGGAGTTGGAAATTCTAAGAGGTTAGCAGAAATGGGTTTCGGAAATATTAAATTAAATATTTAAATTGTATTATGGTCCTTCTTCGTTTTATTAAAATTTTCAAGTCGTCGTCAAAGATTTACGATATAATACAAATTTCTAAGTTCTGCAAAATTACCTTTCGAAATTTAATACATTGAGAAATCTTCGGTCAACGCCCATTTATTTTGAATCGTACTATAAATCACGAAAATCATGAAAATAATCGTTACTTTCCTTGGCTAATTTCGAAGTGGATATAGTCCATTCAATTTCATTAATCCATCCTTTTATATCAACGGCAAAAAATTCCGTTTGTATGTTTGCACTTCTGTGCGTTTATTTGCCGCAATCTTAAAACGCAGCCAGCCAATCTATGAGACAAACCTCAACAGGTCCGAACCAGAAGAACTTTATGCCCGTGCGTATCAAATTATGCACTGTGCGATCGGTGTAGTCTCCTACGGCTTGCAAGGCACCAAATATTTCATAACAAAAGTTTTATATATATAACTAATAGCCCCCAGCATGCGTAACCCGATTTCGAAAGGTAGGGAAACAGCAAGCAGAAGCATAATCATGTGTTGGTTAATTTCGAAATACTGTTAACCCGTGGTGCACTTACTGTTTATATAGGCGAATAAAATAATAAATAAAATGTCTTATTTTGTAGTCCGATATTTCTAGATTAGTGTTTTATTGATTTAAAACACTATTTCACACTACAAATGTTTTATATTTGATTGGTTTGTGTAGTAGTTTTAGACTGACTACGTCTTTATGCACAGGTAAAAAAGCAAAGGTAAAACCAAAGAGGTTCTAATAATATTAAGGGAATAGAGTTAAAGTGGAGAATATTTTCTTTATAACATTGATGAATAGCTCCGCCGTGAAACGGCGCGAAATTTTACCGATACCTACTAATACATCCGACTACTTCTGCCGTGAAACGGCGCGAAATTTTTACGATACCTACTAATGCATAATCGAAGACAATAGAGACTGATTTTTGTACCATTGAAAGGCATTACGGTTTTGGCTCTACAGTTTATAACCTCTTTGGGTAAAACAGGTACCTTTTAAGTAAAAAAGGCATTGCTTTTTTGTTCCTTGTCTCAATCATTATTCTTTATTTCCATTTCCATACAGTTAACGTATTTTGAAGCCGTTTGTGCCTGTTATAACCGGGGCCTGGCCCTAGTCAGTCCATCAACTCCAGAGGATTTAAATGATCTCAAAGCTGCATTTGGGGATGATGAGGCTATTGGCTGGAGCGATGTCCATGCTTATGGTGGACAATGGAAGAACCTATTGACGGGAAATATCATTGACGGGGAATCAATGGTTTTCAATAACGCTCCACCAAAAAGTGACTATTGTTTGGAAGTTGGAGCAGTGAGGCAATTGGAATCAAAGCCTTATAAGCTTTTTTATTACTTAAGATGTGACAGTCATACAATCTATAAACGACTTCTATGCATCAATAAACAGTATTCAAGAGGTAAGTTATATTTCATCTACAGTGCACAAAATTTACCACTTTTTAGCTATTTTTACCATCACAGTGGTAAAACCTACAGCAAGCCGTAACAGAAGCTCGCCTGAGTAAAGTTTACCGTGTACACATTTTGGTAGCGAAAAGTTACACAAAACCGAGCGTACGGATTTTGATCAAACTTTCAGAATTGAGTCTTTATATATGTATCTACGACATATTAAAAATTCAGACATTGGTATTATAAGGAAACGAAGCTATATCATTTCAAATATCAACATAAAATCAAAATTGCTGATTGTTGACCACGAAAATCAATCGAAAATCAAAATTGATTAATGTTGATAATCAAAATCAACCGAAAATAAAAATTGATTAATGTTAACAATCAAAATCAACCAAAAATCAAAGTACATTAATGTTGACTATAAAATCAACATAAAATCAAAGTACATTAATGTTGACTATAAAATTCAACAGAAAATCAAAGTACAATAATGTTGACTATGAAAATCAACAGAAAATCAAAATTGATTAATGTTGATTAAGAAAATCAACAGAAAATCAAAGCACATTAATGTTGACTATGAAAATCAACAGAAAATCAAAGCACATTAATGTTTACTATGAAAATCATCAGATATTCAACTTTGATTGATTATGAGTATTAAAATCAACAGAAATTTAAATTCGGTTAATAATGACTATTAAAATTAAAAAGAAATCGCAAAATGGATATTTGACTATCAATTTGAATATAAATGCGAAATTGATTTATTTTCGTCCTATGATGTTTATTTTGCAGTTTTATTTACGTTATTATAAAATTTTAAATATTGTCGAAGCAGAGTTAAATATTTTATACTATCCCGCTAACAATTAATAGGAAACACAATTGAAATTTTTATGGCCCATTTTCTGCTTTGACTATCAAATAAAGACAAAGTGAGCGCGCGGTATCTCAGCAACTTATGGACCGATTTGAACCAAAATCAATAGGGTTCGTCACCAGTCCATAGGCATAGTTTATGCCAAGTTTGGTCAATATCCATCATTGCTTTCGAAAGTTATCGTGGGTACGGACGGACGGACGGACGTACGGACAGACTGCGCGGTTCTATAAGCTGCCTTATTCAGGCGAGCTAAAACTCACTTAAAATCCATTTAATGGTAGAGATGGTAAATTATAGTGAATACTTTGCAGAGATACATAAACGACACATCAAAATATGTTTTCATGCTCCATTTTCTCTAAAATATTTCTAATTAAGATTTTTATTTGAAATTTGTTGCAAGTATTGAAATGAAATTACTTAAACGACATTTATTCCCTTGATACGGCCAACATTCATTTAATTAGAAAAATGCTCATTTAATTGAAATTTATTATTAAGTAAATATGGAGGATTTTGTCCCAATTAGTTGACTTTTTATTGATTTAGTTAACACACAATAAGTTGGGCAGTCAATTTGTGACAACAATCGTCACCTGGAAATTAGCGGCGAATTTTATTCAAAATTCTGTACGAAATAAAACCATTTTTTTATCATTTGTTACTAATTAAACTATTACCGCCAATTTTTAGGTGGTGGTAAATAACATTAAATACCATACAAATCCACCTACCACTAGTAAAAGGTATTTTGTACACTGCAATTAACGTTGCTAGTAAGCAACTTAATGTCGACTGAAAATTGTGCATGCAAATAACAAAACTTTGGCTATCAAAGGGTCAACGGAAGTACAAATTGTTCCAATCCAATTTAATTAATTTTGCATTGAAATAATACAAAAGTTTGCCATTCGAAATATTAGTTCCCTTTATAAAATTAAATTCCCATAAGGGGAATAATAAGAATATTTTTAACTAAAATATCGTTCCTTAAGAAACGATATGCCCCCAAATGGGAGTTCCCCTGGGGAACTAAATGGATTTTTACGGTATTTTTTGAAAGGAGTAACTATGAAACAGATTCATAGTTACTCCACGATGTTACATACTTCCAAGAGCACATTTTGTGGTTTTGGAACTCAAATGATGTACATTGTTGGAATCCCCGATAAAGCTACCTACTCATTTTATTTTGCACAACTTTTCCAAGTTCATGTACACATTTATTTTGAAAAAATTAATGAGGCAGGAATTATACGAATTTAAAAAATAGGAATTATTTATTAATGAAATTTTTTTAAAACAAAAATGTAAATAGCAAAGAAGAGTGTATTCAGGGTAAAATCTAAGTTGTGATTTTTAAGACTTACTTCTTTGGTATATATAGTTATATTAACTTGTAATATTCATCGTTCTTCTATGTATTGTTTTAGATGTCTTACCGCAGTGCACAAAAGAAAATATAATAAAGTTTGCTACAACTGGCCCTCAGTCAACTCTGCCAAGTGGAAATGGAAATTATCCAGGTTTTAAAATTGATTACTTTTCACATAAAGGATATTCGTTTTCACATCTTGTCTCGATAAAGGATTTATTTATTTTGGCATTAACTGGTGGGTTAGGGGAGAAGGATAATATAGCTTTAGTTCTAAAAATCGAATGTAAAAGGGAGGAAAGCAGCCTAAATAAATGTAGGAACAGTCTTCAAAACGCTGTCTCCTCCAGTATCACTTAGCCTTGAGTTCAAGTTCAGCTTTATTCAAGTGACAAATATAGGCCCCAAGGAACAAAAACGGACCTTTATTATCTTTCACCTTTTTTTGCTTTTTCACAAAAAGTAGGCATTTAAAAAGAGATATGTCCTTTTTATCTCTTTTGTCTCACCTTACTCATAAATACGTAGAAAATAGGTGAAAAGCAAAAAAGGTACACTTTTTAAAAAGAAAAAGGTTGTGTTTTTACGTTTTATATAAAAAAAGGTATTGTGTTATTGTTTCTTGATAGGCCCATCAATTACACGAACTAAAAGCGGTTTGTAGGCACAGGCAGGCATAACTACCACCACTTTTCACCAAAAAGCGTGCAACTAGTTGGGCTAACTAACTGACCCTAACCCAGTGGATTCGATAAATTTACAAATCCTTTAAAAGTGACTATGCACCCATATTGAACTCGTACATTGATACATATATGCATTTTTATGTAATAATTTATTATCAAAGCGTATATAAATATTTCGTCCGAAACTTTCTATATGAATGTTGAAATTGAGATATTTATCATTTTGGCATACTTACATCGGTGGTAGGTCGATTTGGCAAAAGTCATTTTGGCAAAAGTTGTTTTGCCACGATTTTGACCCCTCGGGATAATTTGGCAAATCACCTTTTTGCCATGTCGGAGAGTTTGGCAAAATGTGCAAACGCACAATCTGGCAAAAACTATAACCGTAGTATAGGATGGATATTGACGGTACTTTAAGGGACGCTGACCTTACATTCTCTTTTTCCAATACGGAGAAGGTTATTGTACACAAAGATAAACCTTAGACTACTAATTAATTTTCCTTTTATGTGTGATGTCAATTTTGTAGGGGGAAATAGTTGTGGTCAAAGAGGGTCTTGTGGATGTGGTTGTCCATGTAAGTTATTTTTATCTCAAGAAATTCCAATTACAACCAAAAGAGAATTTTAATTTTTTACTTGTTGCAGGGTGGACTATGTTCTTTGGCTGAGAAGCAGCTATTTAAAAAAATACCTTTAGATTGTATAATAATATGTTGTAGGAAATGTAACTTTGATTGGTTTTCTTTTGTTTGCAGTAAATGTATTTTTAATACTAATATGGCAAAGATGGTTTGAATTATTTTGCATGAACTATTAAATCTAGGTTTTCAGTCATTTCTAGAATTTAAATAATATTATTATAGTGTGTTCAACACTGAAACCATTACCCGGGTAAAAATAAAGATAACAGTAACGATCCTACCAATTTGAGTGATGTGGACAGTTTTCCAAAAATATTTTTTTCTAAAAATTTTGACGCCGAAAATATATTTAATCTTTGAAAACGATTTCACTAAAAAATGGGTACAATTTTTTTAATTAACTCAAATGGCAAAAGAAAAGTTTATGTTTATGAAATTTCTAGGAATTATTATCGGCTGCCAATTTATTGGTTTGGTACCTACATCACTTTCGTAATGTGAGAGTTTTAGCTCATCTGAATGAGCTATGTAGAACCGTACAGTTTGCCAGTTATCCCGTCCCGTTTTGATGGCCTCATAATTTTTAAGCTTAACTTGAAGCGATTATATGTAAAACATTAGCTGTTTTTGATTGTATTCGGCAAAGTGCCTTTGACTTTGGTGCGATTGTATGTACATTTATGGCTACTTTTTTGACGAAGCTGGATTATATATGAATTTTAGGCCACTTTTAACAATTTTCGGCAATGAGAGACAATAATTTTCGCGGGATTATATGTGAACTTTTTATATGTGACCTTTAGACAATGTTTTTGAGTTTTTCGGCAAGTAACGGCCTACATTTTTGCGCTTACCATTATGATTTGTGAATTGTTGATTAATTTCTTCAAAAAGAGCCTAAAATTTTGTGATGCATATTATGGTTGTATTACGTCGTTTTACTCCGATGTCGGTATCTAAATACAATATCGTATAATGTCCTGTTTTCTCGTCCACAAATTATGGTCCGCCTGTAAAACTTTCCCTGCGAAAATAATTCCAACACTAGAAATGTGGAAATCAATAAATCTAGACCAGTTGATTCTTCGAGCAGATTAATAAAAGGTATTGTTTTCCTTAACAATGAAGTATATATTTTATTTATCAATTTTTATTTGGTGTTAACTTTCTAAATTATTGATAGCTGAATTACACGATATTGTAAATGAATGTAGTATTCGACTTTCCATCATTTACTTCATCTTAGTCTTTACAATCATTTCAGTTCATAATTCCTCATTACGCACCATGTTGATTGACAACTAAAGCAGTTTTAGCTTCATTACTAATGATCGTATTAATATTCCTAGTTCTATCTATTGCAACATGGGCATCTGGTGGTAAACATTTTATCATTTCAACTCCAACATTCCTAATAAACATTGTGAATTTCCTTACCTTCCGCAGGGACATCTTCCAAATTTAGAGAAAAATTATTTATTTCGAAAAAACATTCGCCGTTGTTTGCATGGTCTCCCACTCCAAACATGTATCCAGGAATTTGACCTAGGGGGAGGCACGCCAATTATATTAGTAAAATTAAGAAACTTTTTTGGATTTTTAACCTTTTGTGACAAAAAAATTCTTTTCTGGAAGCTTAGGGCCCCCCTCTAGCTTCTGGATACGTGCTTGTCCCACTCATAAGTTGAGCAAATCAAACGAAATTTGGCAATTAGGCAGTAGGAAAGTTCGGCAAACGTTTGCAAAAAAATGTTAAGCGTGAGATGGAGTTTGGCAAAGATAATTATCTAAATGATTATAATTGGGACGGGGATCAGGCAGGCTGGTAGTCAGAGACAAACAATTAAAATCCGATTTCTTTCATTTTGGCACAAAATTGTGGAATTTTGTGCCAAAATGAATGCCAGTAAACCAAGGGTGAGATATGGACAGTAAGGGGTACTGCTAATAATATATATTAAGAAAGAAATTGAATTTCAATTGTTTTGCTTTGACTACCAGCGTATCTGATCCCAGTTTTACAGCAACTCCTAGGAAATTATTTTGGAGGTTGGCATTATATAACGGACTTCGAGGCGGTGGCGAGCATTTGCTATGATTTTGAGAGACTGTCTAGCCAAAAGGCATGTGCAAATATTTTAACCTGTTTTACCTAGGGGCAAAAGAGGAATATAAACATATCACCTTTACCACAGGCTCGTACTATGAAAACGGTGTACGTCAGTATATCTACTATTCCAAAATCAATTTTGCGGTAAGTGAATATATATACGATGAAAAATCTTGCGGAAAAATGAATGCGTGTTGTTTAGATCATTTATTTAACAGCAGGAAATGTTTTTTTCATTTGTATTAAAGTATCAAATAAGTTGCTTATTTTTTATTTTCAACTATAAATTGAAAAAAGGATTTTCAAACGACCAAAAAGTAACAATAGCAGTAGCACAAATGCATCTTCAAGTTGACATAAAAATGCTCAACATGCATATTAAACACTTATATGCGTATTGTGTAACTGTTCGGTGTCATCCTCAAGATGCATAATATTGTGCTTAGGGCTGCAGTGTGTACATTTACTGTCTCTGTTGTTAATCTATTGTTAATCTGTTGTATTAATTACACAAGGTAACGTAGCAACAACATCCCGCTGCTTAGGTGCATGCAGCCCTAAATTTTAATCATTACATCACTATAAAGAGAAAATAATAATACAAATATCTTACACCCTCCGTGATCATTGGCTTACGATATCAGATATCGTACGTAAGGGGTTTGCTTGGTGTTTGGAAGATATAGGAAGCTTGGTGTTGGGTATATAGGTATGGCATGAGGTACGTACAGTGTACAAAATATCCCACTTTTTAGGCTTATTTTCTTTATTAAGTTTTGTTTCTAATGGCCCAAATAACAATAATTGCAAGATTACACGGATGTTGTTGCTGTCAGCTGCGTAGATATCATATATTATTATGGTATAGTACAAACCTGCATTTATGCCTATAGTTATAAAAAAACCCTTACACCCAAATACTTTAAAAAAAGGGATCGAGGGTTTTTTCTAAACAACCCGGGTTTTTCGATACCGTGGCACACTATGATATGCGCACTCATTCATACGTTATGGAGTAACGTGCTTCTAAACTTGATTGAAACTCTAAGGGTTGGTAGTTGAATGAAACATGTTAATTAATTTTTCCACTTTCGCCGCGAAGGGACAAATTTCTCCTTATATTCATGTGTTCATTTTCGAAATTATCTGTACCATTTACCTGTATCAAATCAAATCTGTCTATCATATTAACATTTTTGCGAATAAACCGATAACAGACCTTCTTCGGTAAAGTTGTGCGAGGATTAAAAATATCATTTTTCTTCGCAAACTTGCGCGTTTTTTATTGTAGTAAGTCTCTAAGTGAAGACCGGTTAATCTTGTAATATTTTTCATTGGTCCATTGTATTGTTGTAGGTCATTGTTTTAATCAAGCTGAGGGTTGCACTAGAACAACTGTAGAAGAATGTGCCAATTATTGGACTCCGACGACTACAGCTCCACCACCACCACCTCCTCCTCCACCACCTCCTCCTCCACCACCACCACCTCCTCCTCCACCACCACCACCCCCACCTCCACCGCCACCTCCACTGCCACCGCCATCACCAGCACCCAATGGAAATTACCCAGGTTTGAAGATTGATTAATTTCCACTAAAAGGAAATTCGTTTTTACGTCTTGTCTCGATAAAGGATTTACTTATTTTGGCTTAAACTGGTGGGTTAGGGGAAGGAACTAGCTTCAGTCTTGGAAAGGGATTTAAAAGGGAGGAAACAGGAAAGAACGAAAAAAAAAATTATGGAACAGTCTTCAAAACGCTGTTTCCTCCAATATCATCCTGGGTTCAAGTTCAGCTTTATGCAAGTGACAAACATAGGTTCATTAATTCTCGAACTTAAATCGGTATGTAGGCAGGAATGACTACCACTGCCTTTCAACACGAGTAACCAGAACTAATTATTGTTTTCAATAACTAGGCCCTTAGTACTCCTTTTGAATTTCAAAAGATTTGTAGGTAGTCAAAATTTGGTTTAATTTCGAAATATTCTTATCCCAGAGTGTAGTTCCTTATCTCGCGCTTGCGCATTTAGGCTTTCACTACCAGACATACAAAGATAGATAGATACACAGATAGGTTGCGAAATTTATTACTTTATCTCAGACTATGATTATTTATTAGAATGTAGCAGTAAATAGTAGTAAAAAAGGTACCCTTTTAAAAAGAAAAAGGTTGCGTTTTTACGTTTTACATAAAAAGGTATTGCTTTATTGTTCCTTGATAGGCCCATCAATTGCACGAACTAAAATCGGTATGTAGGCACAGGCAGCCAGGACTACCACCGCTTTTCACCAAGAATCTAGCAACTAGCAGGGCTACGGGCTAACTAACTGACCCTAACCCAGTGGATTCGATAAATTACATATATACTCGTTTACATATATACGCATGTAACTATTCACCCTTATTGAACTCGTCCATTGATAAATATTGCAATTTTATGTAATAATTTATGGGAAAATAGGAATTTGTATGGCACACACATGACTTTTGTATGGGAGAGCTAAAAATAGATAGTATTACTGTGTATGGTGGTGTATGACTTTGTATGGTGGTTTATGACTTTGTATTTGTATGGCAATATTGAATATGCAAGGTAAGTTAATTTTTTATGCATAGAGTGTTAGCAGCCTGAATTCATTTTTTGATTGGTACAGGAAAAAGCCTATATCCAATTTTCGTTTGGTGAAGGAGGCTAGTCTATCCTTAAGGGACGATATATTATTAACATTGAATAAATTTACCAACCTATGGTGATATATTATATCGTGTATCGGTATACTATGCATGTTTGTATCACCACACAATTGTAATTATTTCCATACAAATTCATTAGGTAAGCCATAACACACCATACAAAGTCACACTAAATGTCAAAAAATCCTCCATACAAAAGTCATGTGTGTGCCATACAAATTAATTGGCACCCATAATTTATTATCAAAACTTACATACATCTATATGAATGTTGAAATTGAGATATTTATTATGTGGCATACTTACATCATACCAAAGCAAAGGAAAAGACCAAAACTAGTTATATTTAAATTTAGCAGAAAAGTTAATTCAAATTAATTTTCCTTGTGTCCATTTTTGTAGCGGGACCTCCAAATAGTTGTGGTCAACAAGGGGCTTGTGGATGTGATTGCCCATGTAAGTTATTTTCATCTCAAGAAATTCCAATTGCAACCATAAAAGCAAATTTTAATTTTTTACTTGTTGTAGGGTGGACTATGTTCTTTGGTTGATTGAGCAGCTATTTTAAAAAATAACTTTAGTTGAAGGAAATGTAACTTTGATTGGATTTCTTTTGTTTGCAGTAAATGTATTTTTAATACTATTATGGCAAAGATTGTTTGACTGATTTTGCATGAACTATTTTACTTTTTGGTTTTCAGTCGTTTCTAGAATTAAAAATTATTATAGTATTGACGTCCAAATATTTACAATCTTTGAAAATGGTTTCACTGAAGAAAATTGTTGACACACAAACCAAGTCCTACCATACCAATATCTTTTTTGTGTATGAAACGACACGGCGACACACGCGATTTATTTGGCGCATTTAATTTTAGGTGCTTTAAACAAAAAACCTCATTTCAAAAATGACCCATTGCTAGGTACATTTCTATTTTTTAACCATTATTATAGATAATCTCAGATACTCGAAAAAATGCCCAAAAAGTGTTTGTTTTTGTGACTTTTTTCAAAGTCAACGAGCCCAACTCTCAAAACAAACAAATCCTCATTGCAAAAAAAATCACATCAAACATCTAATTGAATACGACACATTGCTTTTAATTGTGCTTCAAAATAATTTAACTTAAGTAAATTTATTTTACAGTACCCCACGAATTAATTTCCTTCATTTTACCTTGGACTATGTTGAAATTACAATATTCGCTGGATTATATATGAATTTTAGGCCACTTTTAACAATTTTTGGCAATGAGAGACTATAATTTTCCCGGGATTTTATGTGAACTTTTTATATGTGACCTTTAGACAATGTTTTTGACTTTTTCGGCAAATAACGGCCTACATTTTCACGCTTAACATGATTATTTGTGAATTGTTGATTACTTTCTTCATAAAGAGTCTAAAATTTTGGGATGCATCCTTTAAAGAACGAAAGAGACAATATCCATTTTTTGTTTGGTGCAGGAAAAAGCCTATATCCATACGTCTGTTAGGGGAGTTAGGCCATTTCCTGCAGCAAACGAAAAATGGATATAGGCTTTTCCGCTACCAAACAAAAAATGGATATTGGCTTTTTTGTTCCTTAAATGGCGATATTATGGTTGTATTAGGTCGTTTTCCTCCGATGTCGATATCTAAGTACAATTTCGTATTGTATCCTGTTTTCTCGTCCACAAATTTTGGTCAGCCTGTAAAACTTTCTCTGTGAAAATAATTCCAACACTGGAAATCAGTAAATCTAGGCCAGTTGATTCTTCAATCAAATTAATGAAAGGTATTGTTTGCCTTAACAATGAAGTATGTTTGTTTATTTATCAATGTTTATTTGGTGTCCATTTTCTAAATTATTGATAGCTGAATTACACGATATTGTAAATGAAAGTATTATTCGACTTTCCATCATTTGCTTCATCTTCGTTTTTACAATCATTTCAGATCACAATTCCTCATTACTCATTACTCACCATGTTGATTGACAACTAAATCAATTTTAGCCTACATTACAATGATCGCATTAATATTCCTGGTACTATCTATTGCAACATGGGCATCTAGTGGTAAACACTTTATCCTTTTAACTCAAACATTCCTAACAAACATGGTGAATTTTGGTGTCAAAGGCGTCTCAAAATTGTTTTTTAACTTTCGATAACGAATCAAATAAATAGAAATCAATTCGATAAGGGGCAAGTTAGAAATATTTTTAAAAAATATATAGTTTTAAAACTTATATTTTAATAAATCTTGAGTATCTGTATTAATCTGAATAATCGCTAAAATTACTTTTTTACCATTAAATGCATTTAGCATTATAAATAAATTAGATTTGGTAAATTAGATTTTTGCAACTTGGCAAACATAACGGCTGTATTCCCTCCACCAGTCTGTTTCACTGTGTGCGAAGTCCTTTTCAATTAGGACATTTACTATTGTTACCTGATGTTTTCCATATGAAATCCACAAGTCAATAAAATCGACATTTTATATTAACATGAAAATAGTCTCAAAAATCAAAAATGTTAAAAATTATAACAAAAAGTCTTTCCAAAATTTTCTGAATATCTGCTACCTTGACCAGGGATGTTTCCCAAGTATAACCTGGCAAGTATTTATTGCTGTGGTTGCGGTCACAGTTTGTAGTTTCTAGGGCATAAAAAACTCGGGGCGGGTGTTTTGTGTTTTATAAACAAATTATTGTTGTAGTAAAATTTATGTCATTTTACATTATCATTTACCTAGGGGCAAAAGAGGACTGTAAAAATATCATCCTTAGCACGGCCATGTACCAAGTGAACGGTGTACTTCACGATTTCCACTATTCTAAAATCAATTTTACGGTAAGTAAATATACGATAAAAAATACTGCGGGAAAAGGAATTCGTGTTGTACAGATAATTGTAACTGCTGGTAATGTTTTTCATTTGTATTAAAATGCCAAATAAGGTGTTTATTTTCTTGTTTTCAACTTTAAATTGAAAAAAGTGTTTTCAAACGACCCACGTCCCTTAATATAAAAAAGTACAAATGCATCCTCAGGTTGACATAAAAATGCACAACATGCATTTAACATATTTTGAGTTCGAGTATAAAGTGCCTGTTCGGAGTCATCCATCTATCCTGAAGATGCATAATTTGTGCTTAGGGACGCATAGATCTCTCTAATGTCTTAGAATAAGGTCAGCACTTCTGCACGCGTATCCAAAATTATTATCTCATCGTGGGGAGATTTCCCACTTAAATGAATTATCGACTGTTATTCTCAAATACTAATTACCTTTTGATCCTTGGCGGCGGCAGATCAGCAAGCAGGTTAATTTAGTCCACAAGAAATGTGGAAATTTTTTCCCTCAAATTGACAGAAAAAGATTTAGCTAGATTATATTTTAGTATTGAAGGCTGAAAAGTGAAAAGATAAATCGTCTGCTTAAGGCTATCTCGACGATGCGCAGAACATCGATAACACGTTTACCGTGGGGAATAAAAAGTTGGCAGATTTTTTAATATATTATGTAACACATATTTTCTGAGGGCTTATTGTGGCCCTTTTTTCCAAAACGTCCCCCAATTTTTCAAATTTAAATAACTTTTGGAGTGGGAGAAATACATGTGAAATTGATAAACTCTGTTCTATGAAACATTAAAAGAAATAGGGCCCACAATAAGCTCTCCAGAATTTTGAGCTCTATTTTTTGAGGTACTACATTTTGAAATCGGTTGCCCCAAATTGCGTGTGTCAATGTTTTGCATCTTTCCAACACCTTTCCTTACGGTACCACTAGAGTGTGCCATTTTTTACTACGGGGAGGAAGGCGCCAATCTAAAATTAAGCCACATTCTACAGCTTGAGTTGGTTTATTACCAAGCACCCCGTAGTAAAATTACTCATTTCTGCTCGTCGCTAAGCAACCGTATCATTAAGGCAGCCTTAACATGACTGCGACAATGTAACAAAGCACTGTATCAGGAGATAGGTTTGTCACATTGTCGCTGCCATGATAAAATGGCTTGTTACTACTTGTTACTAATTTGGCTTGTTACTTTGTAATGTTAAGCAGACGATATCCAATATATCTGTTTCAGCAAAAAGCATAAAAAACAGCATAAATATTGGCTGTTTTTGAAAAACGACCAATACCAGAAAACTAAAGGCACCTTTCTTTATCCGTATTTCTCGGAAATCTCCTTTGGCATACTAGTACATCCACTATTCAGTGTCATCACGTATGCAGTGCTATTCCCAACCCTTTTTCATCATATTAGCTAGCATAATAATATTATTGTTGTTTCCTCAGGCTGAAATGGCTCTGCACGATATGGTTTCCACTATTTTTATGACAAAACACTAGTTGTTAAAGCCGTTAAAAACTGAGCTATTCCGAATGGATATATAGTTTAGCAGATAAGTTTTGAATCATGACAGTTACTATTACTGTACTTTACAATTGACATTGCCATACACAATCCATTCACACATTACCTATTTTGTGCCTAAAAATTAATTATTTGACTAAGTAAATTTATGCTCCATAATCCATCTAACTTTATAATGGCTTTATTTTTAATCCGGTAGAATTTTGATTAAACAATTCCTTATATGAAAAATTGTCTATTTAGATATTTATTTCGTAATTTTGAAAGGGAAGAAATTCGAATTTTTCACAAATTTAAAAAGCATCCCAAAATACAGCGATTGTTTACTTCTGTTCCAAAGTTTCATCCAAATCGGACCGTTAGTTTCGGAGTAATTTTATATTCTGATTTTTTGTGTTGCTTCACATACGCCCTGAAGTGAAGTGAAAGATAAATTTTTTGACCAAAGATAGTTGACAGAAAATAAACAACAGAAATAGAAAACAGATAAAGTGCACAGAGAAACAGAACTAAAAATGTCCCTGAATACTGAAGATCTACTTTTTTCATTTTCCTGTTTCAAATAATTTCTGTTTAATGGTGAAATGTAGCTCGTCCTTGTAAGTTGCTTATGATATCAGTTAACATCAATTAAAATTGTTTATAGATCGTGGGGAGATGTATTCTGCACATTTTTCGATCACTTTGCAGTATTTTTATGAAACATTAAAAGGGCATTTCTACAGTTTCAAAAATTTTGCTTAAAACTATAGCGATTAGCTTAATGGCATTAATGTATAATGTAAATAGGTACAGTTTGGTTCCGTCCGCCGTGGCAGTCAACATGATTGTTATGCGTAGTTTATTGTGCCCAGTTATAAGAATTGAAACTTCCTGAGCACCTTTCCATTCACTTAGAGTTTTTCGATGAACATTTAACTGTTTGCTGACCTTAGTCATCGAGCTTTCGTGACATAATTTAATAGCCCTGATCTTAAAAGCCAAATTTCTTGACACATAGGAAGATGGTCTTTTTGGAGCCAAAAATACTCGTTCTTCCTCCGCTTCTGCCATTTCAGAGTGAATGCAGACTGCAACTAAACTACCATCATGCTGTACTCTGAGAACCTTTCACTCAAGTCAATGTTCTTAATTCCTTAGTACATATTTTATGCACTTATTTATTTTATCTTATTATTAAATTTGCCTTTTGCCTACACTAACATGAATACGCAGGTAAAGGTACGCGGAATTATTTCGATACGCGGAATTATTTGCTAGAACGGCCTAAAAAGCTAAGTAAAATCGAAATAATTCCGCATACGCGGAATTATTTCAGTAGGCGGAACTATATCGATATTTACGGTATATTCTATTAATTTATTAAGTTTTTAAGTGCTTAACATATTATTGCATATGAGGAGCTACTTACATAATCTACACAACTTACATCGACCCTCTTAGATTGCAACCAAAATCGCTGAGCGTGTGTCTAAAATCGAGTAGTGAAAGGAATGGACATTCAAAAAATTCAGAAAAATCAAGAGGGGCGTGGAGGGTCAGGGGAAGCACTTTTACTTGGGGCGCCTGTTGTGTCCAAACGAAAGGTCATAAAAACTTTTAGTTTTCGCCATAAATAGGACAGATACATGGTCCATACGGGCTCGAAGAGTTTTGGTTATTATTCTAAACCTTTACCCCTAAATGAGGCCTCGAAACCAAAAATTCCAAGATTTCAGAAAGTACATGTATTGAAAACAAACTAAAAGCATTATAATGGCATAAACTAAGATTCCGTATGTCCTAGAAACCTATTTAACACTTTGCCAAGTCATTTTGGCCAACCTCAATTACGAGTTATTTTGAGGCCCAATATTGGGCTCTGAATATTTCAAAAACTACTGTACCTACAGTCATGCGACCACCGCCAATCGACTAAGAAATCCTGTCTCTATCACGGCCGTGACATAAATCACCACTTTTTGGACCCTATCGAGAGGGTACCCCTAAGGTCCAACATTAGGGTTTAAATAATTCCGAAAGTACTGTAGCGATGGTCATGCGACAATCACCAATCGATTTAGCAATCCTGTTTTCATCAGGGCCGTGACAAAAATTACAACTTTTCAGACCCTGTCGAGAGGATATCCTTAAGGTCCAACATTTGGGCTTAAATATTTCAAACTGTCAGCACCGATGGTCATGCGACCCGCGCCAATCGATTCAGCAATTCCATTTTCATCACGGCAGTGACAAAATTTACCACTTTTTGGACCTATCTAGGGGGTAACCCTAAGGTCCAACATTGGGTTGGGGCTTAAACATTTCAAAATGTACTGCACCTATGGTCATGCGACCCGCTCCAATCAATTCACCATTTCTGTATTAATAACGGCCGTTTCATTGCTGTCGCTTTAGTAATGCCTATCAGGGAAAACCCCTAAGGTTTGACTTAGGATCTTAAATATTGTAAAAAATACATTATTTTGTCATAAACAATTTGCCACTCAACCAATCGTCCGTTTATAAATTTGACAAAGGTTGTCACGGCCCTAATGAAGACAGGATTGCTAAATCGATTGGCGGTGGTCGCATGACCATAGGTGCAGTACATTTTGAAATGTTTAAGCCCCAATGTTGGACCTTAGGGATATCCCCTCGACAGGGTCTGAAAAGTTGTAATTTTTGTCACGGCCCTGATGAAAACAGGATTTCTGAATCGATTGGCAGGGGTCGCATGACCATCGGTGCAGTACTTTTAGAAATATTTAAACCCTAATGTTGGACCTTAGGGGTACCCACTCGATAGAGTCCGAAAAGTGGTAATTTTTGTCACGGCCGTGATAAAAATAAGATTGCTTAATCGATTGGTGGTTGTCGCATGACCATCGGTACAGTACTATCGGAATTATTTAAACCCTAATGTTGGACCTTAGGGTTACCCCTTCGATAGGGTCCGAAAACTGGTAATTTTTGTCACGGCCGTGATGAAAACAGGATTGCTAAATCGATTGGTGGTTGTCGCATGACCATCGGTAGAGTACTTTCGGAATTATTTAAACCCTAATGTTGGACCTTAGGGGTACCCTCTCGATAGGGTCCAAAAAGTGGTGATTTATGTCACGGCCGTGATAGAGACAGGATTTCTTAGTCGATTGGCGGTGGTCGCATGACTGTAGGTACAGTAGTTTTTGAAATATTCAGAGCCCAATATTGGGCCTCAAAATAACTCGTAATTGAGGTTGGCCAAAATGACTTGGCAAAGTGTTAAATAGGTTTCTAGGACATACGGAATCTTAGTTTATGCCATTATAATGCTTTTAGTTTGTTTTCAATACATGTACTTTCTGAAATCTTGGAATTTTTGGTTTCGAGGCCTCATTTAGGGGTAAAGGTTTAGAATAATAACCAAAACTCTTCGAGCCCGTATGGACCATGTATCTGTCCTATTTATGGCGAAAACTAAAAGTTTTTATGACCTTTCGTTTGGACACAACAGGCGCCCCAAGTAAAAGTGCTTCCCCTGACCCTCCACGCCCCTCTTGATTTTTCTGAATTTTTTGAATGTCCATTCCTTTCACTACTCGATTTTAGACACACGCTCAGCGATTTTGGTTGCAATCTAAGAGGGTCGATGTAAGTTGTGTAGATTATGTAAGTAGCTCCTCATATATGATTGACATTATTTCTTTGAATTTAATGATTTTTATTTCCTGCACTTTAATACAATCCTTTCATCACAAAAAATCTTAAAGTAGGTAAATCATTTTCCCATGAGATTTTTAATTTTAATAAAACCAGCATATCTCAAAATCTTATTTAAAAATAATCCAAAACACAGTGATACGTTTCCTTTAAATTCACAAAATTTTCATGTAGGTAAATCGTTTTCCCTTAAGTTGGGCAGAATTTTATAAAAACATTTTTATTTTTTCAAAACACGATTTCAAAATTTCATATGCGGTTTTAAAAGTTGAATTTCGAAACAATTTTAAAACCAAATCTGGACAAAGTTATTACTTAAATTTTGGTAAAGGTTTCATTTAAATGCGGAGAGTATTGACATTTTTAATTCTCAAAATTTTTACCTTTGGAACCCCCCTGCCAAATTAATTTTTTCCTTCAAATTGGTTTCTTGTAAAATTATAAGCTATCAGAAAACCTAATAATTTCACTCAATGATGTCATTATTTTTTTCAAATAATTTCTGTCATTATGAAATAGGATGCTTTTTAACTTTGTTGAAACTCAAAGGGTTGGTAGCTGAAACATGTTAATTAAGTTGTCCACAAATTGTATTATGTTTTTGTTTCTCCTTATATTCATACGGTCATTTTCGAAATTATCTTTCTTTCTGGTGTTATATATTAATTTTATTAATTAATCATTTATACTAGTTAACGTGGCATGAAGCCGTTTGTTGCTGTCATCACTTTGGCAAGGCAGTAATCAGTCCACTTACTAGACCTCACCTACAGGGGCTCAAAAACAAATTCTTAGATGCTCTGGGTGATGACAATATTATTGGTTGGTCTGATGCCTTTGGCTTAAACGATGGACGTTATGTACACCTATTGACCGGCGTTGTGATAAATCAATACAGCAACATTCTAGACTACACTGTCGGTAATGCAGATCGAGGTTATTGCCTGAAAATCGGACAAAGCCGCAGAACAGGACAACATTATTTGTTGTATACCGCACAGTGCAGTCAAAGTAATACAGTCACACAGAATACAAGGCTTATATGCAGCAATGAACAATATCCAGGTGAGTTGTATTCAAATTATGACTTGATAACGACTCCTGCCAAATAAAAAACTAATACAAATTCCTTATTCACTTACTTTTTTGAAGATAACACTAAATTTTGAAATAGTTTTTCCCACGCCTTATTTGCACGCATTTAAGCCAAATAAATTTTAAAAAACAAAGACATATTCTTTTAAAATATGCTTGAAGTTGTTTCCATCGTGCCGGTGGATTTATTAAACTATATTTGTGCCAATAGATTTTGGTTAATGGAAAGCAGGTAGCCTTGAAAGCCTGCGTCGCATAACTTATGAACTTTTAGAAAGAAATGAGATTATCCTGACCCAGATGGAATATTATAATTCCAAGGCAAATAAATGTTCGGTCATATCTGGTTATTGTCCTACCCCTAAGCGTTCCTATTAGTTTCAAAACGTTACTCTCGCCACGCTTCAGCCGAGGTATTCTTATGCCTGAGCGTGTCCACTTTATAGGGTAAAGTTGGGCGAGGATTAAAAATATCAATGTTCTTTGCAAACCAGCCCGTTTATATTATATAGTAAGTTTTTATGTGACTGATGACCTTCTATAATATTGTATTATTTGTATTGTATATATGTATTTTTGTAGCGCAATGTTTTAATCAAGCAGAGGGTTGCACTACAAGAACTGTAGATGAATGTGCCAATTACGTGGTTGAGAGGGGTCCACGCCCTCCGGAACCTCCTTCACCAACCCTTCCTGAAACTCCTGAAACTCCTCAACC
The DNA here is from genome assembly GCA_020055645.1 of Tomocerus qinae. Taxonomy (NCBI): domain Eukaryota; kingdom Metazoa; phylum Arthropoda; class Collembola; order Entomobryomorpha; family Tomoceridae; genus Tomocerus; species Tomocerus qinae. Next base: position 65,928,435 of record CM034546.1, read on the forward strand.
TCCTCCACCTCCTCCACCACCCCTTCCTGAAACTCCTGAAACGCCTCAACCTCCTCCACCTCCGCCACCACCCCTTCCTGAAACTCCTCAACCTCCTCCACCTCCGCCACCACCCCTTCCTGAAACTCCTGAAACGCCTCAACCTCCTCCACCTCCGCCACCACCCCTTCCTGAAACGCCACAACCTCCTCCACCTCCGCCACCACCCCTTCCTGAAACTCCTGAAACGCCTCAACCTCCTCCACCTCCGCCACCACCCCTTCCTGAAACTCCTGAAACGCCTCAACCTCCTCCACCTCCGCCACCACCCCTTCCTGAAACTCCTGAAACGCCTCAACCTCCTCCACCTCCGCCACCACCCCTTCCTGAAACTCCTGAAACGCCTCAACCTCCTCCACCTCCGCCACCACCCCTTCCTGAAACTCCTGAAACGCCTCAACCTCCTCCACCTCCGCCACCACCCCTTCCTGAAACGCCTCACCCTCCTCCACCTCCGCCACCACCCCTTCCTGAAACTCCTCAACCACTTCCACCTCCTCCACCACCCCTTCCTGAAACGCCTCAACCTCTTCCTCCTCCTCCACCACCCCTTCCTGAAACTCCTCAACCTCTTCCACCTCCTCCACCACCCCTTCCTGAAACTCCCCAACCTCTCCCACCTCCTCCTCCACCCCCACCCACTCCTACAACACCCCCACTACCTCCTCCACCACCCACTCCTCCTCCACCCACATCCACTCCTCCAACACCACCACCAATACCTCCACCTCATTCTCCACCCCCAACGCCACCTCCTCCTTCACCCCCACCCACTCCTACAACACCCCCACTACCTCCTCCACCACCCACTCCTCCAACACTACCGCTACCTCCTCCACCCCCACCAACTCCTCCAACCTCTCCCCAACCTCCTCCACCGCATCTACCACCACCACCTCCGGATGGTAAGTAACTAGATGTAAAAGCTTACTGATTTTCACAACGACGTAGGAAAAATGACATCTATTTAATTAATTATGAGATTGCAATGGTATTATTATTGAACTCGTACGTTGATAAATATGCAATTTTATGTAATAATTTATTATCAAAACGTATGTACATATTTCGGCCGAAATTTTCTATATGAATGTTGAAATTGAAATAATTATCATTTGGCATACTTACATCATATCAAAGCAAAGGCAAAGACCAATATTAATTTATATTTAAACTTAGCAGAAAAGTTGATTCAAATTAATTTTCCTTTTATGTGTGATGTCCATTTTGTAGGGGGAAATAGTTGTGGTCAAAGATGGCCTTGTGGATGCGGTTGTCCATGTAAGATATTTTTATCTCAAGAAATTCCAGTTACAACCATAAAAGTAAATTTTACTTTTACTTTTTTACTTGCTGCAGGGTGGAGCGGGTGGACAATGTTTTTTGGTTGAGCAGCTATTTAAGAAATACCTTTAGATTGTATAATAATAATAATAATATTTTATGTTGTAGGAAATGTAACTTTGATGGGATTTTTTGTAAATGTATTTTTAATACTAAAAAATTTTTGACTGATTTTGCATAACTATTTACTTTTTGGTCTTCAGTCATTTCTAGAATTTAAATATTATAGTTTGTTCAAAAATAGGCACACTGAAATCATAACAAATGTACTAAAAACAAAGATAACGGTAACGGTCCTTCCCATTTGAATGATGTGGACAGTGTAGCGTGTACAATAATTAGAAAGCAGAAGTGGTCATGTTGGTACGATAAAAGTGAAAATCTCCTTGTGATGAGATAAGCGTACGTATGTGTGGGGCAGCTTATTCGAAAGACGGCAGCAAGTACTAGGGCCCTTGGCAGTCGCTTTTTCCAATTTAAAATTAGAAATAGAAAAAAATACAACATATTTCGTAGCTGATTGAAAATTCGTAAAATTTTTATTTTCAAAAATTGTTAAAATACACTAAGATTTCTTTTTTTAATCTGCCCTTCAGGTGCCCTAGACAGAAACTGGTACTTTCAGAATATAAATGTCTCAAAGCTTTAAGTTGACTCCGTAACCTGTTCTCATCGCAGCCAAAAGTGGGAAGTCACCCTTAAAACGAATCTTGAGTGGCTCTCAGAATTTAAGAGAAATTTCATATAACGGGTAGTAATATTTCATCTGATGTTCCATTGGAAATGATGTGAAGATTAGAAACTATAGTTCCTCTCCTCCCTACCTGCGCTGGCATTTAGATGCTTTAGGAAAATTATGTTTTGATAGGACTAACCAAATCTTTCGTGTTGCGATTCATATTGATTGAAAAATGAAGTTTCTTTTCTTCTCTGCTGTCCTGACCCAGTGTGCCATTTCAAGAAAAATGTCGGCTACTCTTAAACTTCATTCGGGGTCGGGTATTATATTGAATCAAAGTTCTAACTTTCTTTGCTAACCAAAAAGAAAATTGAAGTTGGCACTTTTACTGCGTTTGCTTCAATTAAAATCTTTCCTAATGGCCCTTCTGGCAAAAATGAGAACAATTCGTGCTAGGGTAAATACATATACTAAGATTAAGCCTGAACAGCTTAATATGCCCAAAGTCTTTGTTATTTTTGATGCCATCTCTCATAATTTAATCATTACTATTGGCTAGTTGACAGCCAATGACAATGACTAAATTATGACCACCTCTGGTGGATTGGAGTTTGAGAACAAGCGCCAATTCGTGGCGCAATAGTTTGGCAGTATAGGCATTCAAATTTGCCTTCAGATTGGTAAATGGACTTTGTGTGTCTTATAGCAGAAAAAAGCTTTTTTCTGCTATGAATACTTAGTCTATGGGGTAAATATTTTTATGCTAGCAATATGCAATTCTTCATAAGTGAATGGTAAAATAAGAACCTTCAGAAAATACAAAATGAAAATATGTGCGTCATGCGGCACCAGTTACTTTTACTGACATTGAAACTTCAGTACGTTTAAAGTTTAAAGCCTGAATTTATTAAACGTATTTTGGGTAAAAGTAGGTCCTTGGAATCCATAAGAATATCTATTGGCCTGATTTATCAATATTGGATATCTTCCAAAGTCAATTCCAACCTTATTGATATTTTTATTCCTGGTTCTCCATATGAATCCTATAAATCGGTTTGCAATTTTCAATACAGATTCCTTCTTCCTCTTGTAGTGCCAAAAAGCTCTTAAGGTAACAAAATACCCAACTTCGATCAACGACATTACACTAAATCCGAGACATAGTCCAAGTAATCCACCCGTGTTAGCTACATTACAATAATAAAATAAACAAATGAAGGACAAAGACATCAAAAATAAATCAGACATTTTGAATTATAAAATAGTAAAAGGAGCTTGCCAATAAGATCCGTCGTTCCATACAGTCGTTTTCGGATTTCTATATTATTATACACAGTAAGTAAATTCGTATATGGCTAGACATTTATATCAAAAAGGCAATAATTTTATATTTCGTATTGTAGTTTAAGTACTAACTCGGTACAGTAGAATCAGTGCCAAGATAAAAATGAAGTATCCCAACTTTGTTGTTTTCCCTGTGGAAACATTTTATTCAATGAATTTTTAGTGCCGAAATTATATTTTCCATCAAGAGTATTAAAAGCATACCATTCGGGTTTCGTTTGATTTTCATGGTCCCCCCATAAAGTGGACGCTTTATGCAAATTACTGACAGTAACCTCCATATTGTATGCAATTTCTACGCAGGGGGACAGACAGTGTTCACATTTAATTTTCAGAGCATCTGCCATGTTGGCTAATAAAAAAGGGATTAGATTTCAATACCTAACTTATAAAAAACGATTTATTTTACGACTAAGTTTATTTACCCCGTCCTTCCATAATGCAGTTGTAATCCTTTGACCTCATATCAGCATCACAAACATTAGTTTCCTCAGACCCTGAATAAATATTGTTGTTGTATTGAAATACAATTTTTTTCAATGTCATTGGCATAAAAAGTTTAAACACTCACTGGGCATGAAATATTGAGTACAGTTACATAGTTCAATTAATATTTTCGATGAGCACTCGTCCATACAATTACTGGCCGTATAGGGTCGATAGAAATCTAAAGTATGTTCGTTGCTAAATAAGCATTTTCGATCGTTCTGTTAAAACATGCAATTTAGCAATCAAAAAATGAATTTATGTTACTGGGTGAATGGAAAATATCATGCAATGTCTGTTTACGCACGACGCTAAAATCAATGATATCGTCATCGGCCAGAGTTACTTCTGGGTGAATCTCCGTAAAAACTTCCTGACCTAAACCAATGATTGTCCCCAGCTCCTAATCATTTATTAATTAATCAATCCTGTATTTATGAGTTTGGTATATGTAAACAAATTATGTATAAAATATTTTTTTTAATATTTTTTAGTTATCTATTCTATCATTTAAATGTAGTTGTACATAATATGTAAATTATGAAGTGTTGCAGTGTAATGATGTTGTTATAAAAACGTACTTGAACTTGAGGTAATTCCAAAGGTGTGTGCAGCATCATCCTGACACCTTCGGAATCCGACATGGGACAGAAACTATTTCTACAATAAGACAAATATGTCAGTAAAGAATGTTACTGTAGTAAAAAGTGCAAGTATAGTTGGGATAGCAAAAATCATTACCCAACATTGGGATCAATTAATATTGAAAGACCATTTTGGAGTCCAGCTCTAGATTGTCTACGTGGCTGTGTCACGTAACGTGGTAATAAGAAACCGTCCTTAATGTAATTCCATTGCTTCCACTCTTGATGTTCTTCTTCTGACCACCTTGCCACATATGGCGTTTTTCTTCGCTTTGAGTCTTTTAATCTAAGTTTACTGTAAAGTTTTTTTAATGAAAATTATTATTCATGTTCCGAAAACTATTAAGGCCGGTATTACGAACCGCTTTAAGTTCGGAGAGCTCTTTAAGCCATTCAAAATCAGGGTTGCGTTTTGTCCGGACAAAACTATTACTGTCCAGGATGAAATTAGTTTTGTCCACCTTCTATCCAGGACAAAAGTGGACAAAACTAATTTCTTCCAGGACAAAACTAGTTTTGCCCTGGATAAAACCACTTTTGTCCACACCTTCCTATCCGGACACCGCAACCCTGTTCAAAATACTTGGAAGTCAGTGTCTTGACGACTTCTTACGAACATAATAGTAGGGTCATAATACTACTGGCCTCTAAGACAAGAAATTATGAAAATGAGACGTTGGTGAACTACAAACGTACAAACGCAGAAGAAAGGCTTCCGGTATCATATTAAAAGTACAGCACTGTGGTGAACAATAATTATATAGACAGGCATTAATAAATGTGATAGATATTAAAATTTCGTGTCAATCGACAACAATAATTAATTGATTATAAAAACTTTAATATTTTCTTACCATTCCGTAGTCTATAACAATTTCAATAAGAAAGTCAAAGTCGTCAAAATTGTCAAGTTTTCAACCATGAAAAACAATACCATACGCAATTATTTTATAGCAATTAATTTAAGTTTAATACACTTGATATAATACGAAAATGTTTTCATACACTAATGGTGTACGGTTATATGCAATCGTAATTCAATAACAAATGTGCTAAAATAATTATTCAGAATATTACAATACTTGTAACAATTGCTTTGAAAAAAGCTTTGCAATCCACTATATCTTCAGACCAAACGCAGTACCGTATCAATTTTTCACAAGGCAGAGTGTGCTATGTAAAATAGAAATAATTTTGAATTAAACTTTGACGACATTTGTTGTATTACATTTAAAATGGCAACATTAAACGTACTATAAGAATATTACTTACAGTAACAAGGAATTCCACCATTTCACGTTTACTTTCATTATTCAATCCACCTTCTGTGAGACTAGGATCAATATTTCCTCGACTGTATGCAAAATTATTTTGTTTAGCAAAACTGCTTTGGGTTGTACATGCAGCGTTTATCATTTTAATTTCTTCTCTAGCCAAGATCTCCTCTTCTGTCTGAACTCCATTTTTGTTTGAATTTTGAATAATCCTAAATAAAGTATTCTAAATGTTATCAGAAATAAATATGTTTTGTATTTGTGCACTTCAATTATAAAAAAGTTCAATAATTTAATCACTTTAGTCGTTTTTCGAGTTCGGATTTTGGAAACTTGTTCATGTTACAAATTGTGACTGCAGGAAACTAAAAATAAATATGAGGATTTCACAAAATTGATGAATGAAATGATAAAAATTCCGTCCTTATCATAAATTCCTTAGATAATAAAACATACCGGGATTTCGTCAATGCCTATCTCTTGGGGTGTCAAAGAGACAATGACAGGGTTGTTATAATATCTGGTCCAAACGTCATTAATTAGCAGAACTGCGGCTACAACGCTGAGAAGAAATACCACGCTCCAAAAAATTCTAGGAATTGAACAAAACAATAATTTTTATATTTTCAATGTAATGCAAGCAAATGAATTGCTTTTTACCTTTCACTGAGATGACGTTTAGGCTGAGACACAAATCGAAGTCCGTGCATTGACGACTGCATACAAAAATCTCCAGGAATGCTCTCCTTAGGTGGCTCCCACCACCATCTTCCATTTCCACAAAATTTTGCCTCTCGTTCTCGATATAAAGGGGAAATTTCTTCATGCTCTTTTATGGCTGGACTCTTATATGTGAGTATCTTTGTCCACTTCTCGTTTTTCTTTAATGTACCTCTATATCGTTGTAAAACCAGATTTTCAAAGTCCACACCGTTTAGTGCGCTGTAATACATTGCTTCAATATTTTTCAAATTGTCAATTTTTTATTAATTTAGGTTAACTCGTTCTGGTCTCACTTATTGATAAATATATATGCTGACTACTGTAAACTAAACCATTTGTACGTAATATTCCATTCATGTCTTTATTATAGACAATGCTTTTAAGATTGTTTTGAACAGAGCAATTCATGCAATGTTTATAACTTTAATGTAAATCTATTGTTATGCAATATATAATTTAATGCACTTTGGATAAAAGTACTTTCCTTTTAAACTATTTGCTTTCACACGCACACACCTTCACTTCATGATTAACAATTAGTTGCACACTTTATCGACCATTCGTCCTCCTCCTATTTACATTTTGACAGAAGTCACGTTCAAGGGCACATTGTTACTACTACTTGTGATAGAATAGAATGCAATGCCTAAAATATCAACTGTGATACTACGCCAATGTACTACGTACTACTGATATTATCTCTCTATTCATCTATAGTAAATCCAAATTCTGTTGAATTGAGAATCAGATTTGGGGATTCAATTCTTTAACAATTAACGTTAAAGTGGGGTTATACAAATATATAACGGTATGTTGGTATATTGGTGAAAGTTCCTTAGTTCCTATAGTATTTTTATTTTTTCATATGTGTACTACCTCAACCAGTATTTTTGATAAAGTAGCGTACATTGTTATTGTATAGTTTCCTTTACTTTCAGTATATATTGAATTTTTTCATGCCATTTATCAATAATATTAGATGTAACAAAATTCTTTGCCGAAAATATTGCTTTCTCCAATGCAGTGTTGTCACTAGTGCTTAGTGTGGGCATTTACAGATGTAGATGAAGATAACAACTATATGTGATGACATGCAACCAACATATTATCCCGCTTCAGTAAAAATTGAGATGCATATGTTAAAGTGCATGCCGCATCAAAAGTTTAATTGGCAACCATTTACCAATGTTTTATTTGTCATAGAGTCATTTCTAAAGTATACAATAATACAATGCACTTATGTCTGCTAACAGTTTTAGGTATATATAGTATCTTTCCTTTAACTTGTAGTAATTACAGTCAAAATGCTACTCATAAATAGGAAACACAATCCTCAGCAAATTTATTTGGTTACATTTTTGCTTTAATTCATACTTAAATATTATTCAGTTAAGTAACAAGGTCACAAGTAATAACAAAATTTAGATAGTGTTTTAGTCATCTAGACAGAAAAACAATTTATTATTCTTGGCCCACGATTTCGGGGGACAACTACATCTTGGATCTTAATGTATAGCATTTTAGGTACAAAACAAGGTGATACATTAAAATTATAAAGTGTTACATATTGACTTAATTTTAATACATACGTACATAATATGTTTTTATGAATACAATGGCGATTTCCAAAAACAACCCGTGTGCTATTACAATTTACAATATCAACTAGTTTTCTTACTGAGCTACTAGGGCTACATCCAAAATTATAGTTAATTAGTTACCGAGATATTTGACAATATGTTTTACTTACTTTTTTATTTTTATTTTACAGATGACCTGGGGCAAAATGAAATTTTTATCCAAATTGTTTAATAGTATTAGTAATATACTCTTATAAAATAAAGTAGATCATTAAGCCCTTTAGATTTACTTTTCATTCCTAATCCTATTAGGGTCATGATTTATACATAAGAGACAATTTCTGTCTATGATATATGTTACCGTTAAGATGTACCGTACACCTTAGATATCTACCACCTCCATTTCCTATTTAAACTGTTGCTCTGTAATGGTTGTTTTGCGATGAATATTGTCTTCTATTTCATATTGTACAAATTGCTTATGTAAATCATTTCCATAAGCAACTCGTTTTACATTGGGGGGAAGTACATTAATATCTAGTACGTTTATATGTCCAGGGTTATTGACAAAATTCCAAATTATTAAATACTTGGAATGTAGCAACAGTGATATAAACGGTTTTTCTTCTAGTATTTCTTTCAAAATGTCACAACCACTTAAGATTAACTTATCCAAACATAATCGACTGCCGTGAGAAATTATTTGCTCTAATTTAATTCTCTCTAACTTCAAAACTTTTAAAGATTCGGGAACTAATCTTAGGTCTAATTCTGATGACCTTATGGTTAAAATTTCTAAAGGCGGATCGTTACAATTGGGTGGGCTCCAAAATGAGCTAGAAAGGTCACTTTTCAGATTCACTCCTGTCAAAGAAAGCTTTTGTAACCATGGAAGATACTCCAGAGTAGTAGTGTAACCCCGAGGACATTCACTCCATTCAAACTTATCTACACGTAAAGACGATAAGTCAATTCTTTCGTTTTTTTTATTCACACAATACAAATGTATTCTTCCTTTATTGCTCCTATCTTTTTTCACTGTACACTGTGATTGTGAAATTGTAAAAGAACTACTTGGCTGACTGCTACGGCTGCTTGTACAACAAACTAGTGTATCAATGATTTCAACTGTTTGAAGGTAAGTTAAATCCATCAGGTCTATAGTACAGAATTTCAATTTCGTAATTTTTAAGTGGTCAAGGTTATCAAAATTACTTAAGAAAGAGTTGGCAAGATTGTATTCATTTGTACTACTTCTGATAAACTTCGTTTTGTACAGCTCAATTTTCGATGTTGCTGAATTTACTTCTACGCTGTCACTCACTATTGCTATATTTGAAGGATTAGTAACGGGAAAAGGCAATAATAATATGCAGTTTGCACAACCGCATCTTTTGTTGCTCTCTTCCAAGGTCACGGTAGAATTCTTAATTACCAATTCCTTAAATAGATGGTAATGAATAGCTTTGTCGGCACATATACCGTTTAATAATAAAATTTTTGAATTTTTGTCAAACTCAATTATACTGCTTACAATTTTAATTCTGTAAAACTGTAATTTAAAAACAGACTCCCAAACGCAATACCCACCACTGAAAAAAGTACAATAATCTATTGCGTCAACATCCAATTGGCTATAATTATTTTCGGTAGCTAATTCCAGGTCAAAATAAGATAATTTAGGAAGCGCAACTTTATATTTCCAAGTACCCCAGGTCCTGATGTTCTTTAATGTAACTTTAACCACGTTGACACATTTAGAAAAAAAATAACTAAGTTCTAACATGTCGATTGTAATATTCTCTAAACTTACAACAGTCAACAATTTCCTTCTAAGACAAAACGTATCCCACATACTCAAAGGTCTATAAATGCTTTTTCCATTGAAACTGAATCCTAGTTCTGGCAAAGGAAATATGACAGGTATGTTGTAGTCTTCTGTAAAGAATTAGATCAAAGATTAATATTCAAATATGTTTTTATATAAGTATTTATACTAACCATTATAAGACGCTTCTTGGTAGATGGGGATGATAGTTAATTCAGGTCTTTCTGAACATTCCCGGTTAATGATGGTAGAAATATCTCCAAAAGCTTTAAAGAATTCTTCCAATTTCCCTGTTGCTTTGAATGTTTTTTGTAAATCGATTATTAGTTGATTGCAACTGGAAAAACTTTGTTTTTCAAACTCAACTGAAAACATTGATAAACGAGCCAAGGAGAATAGTTTCTTTAGTGTTTCCAAAGATTTTTCGTACATCGTATTGTGTCCATGGGCGGAAACGAGCATAGAAGTTACTTCTACTAATTTTTTGAAAAAGTCGTACCAAATTGGAAATTTTACCCAATGGGTTTTATATTTTATTTTTGGGATTGCAGCGTCAAACAAAACAATTACATTTTCTGAGTCAAGCTTGGCTCTATCTAAAACTAATCCTAATCCAAATTGCAAAATTACTATCATTTCTTCAGCCATGAATATTTCTTCACAGAGAACTGGGAATAAGATTTCGATATTTTTGTAACAGAGGCTGGCAAAAATGTTAATCAATGTTAGATCTTCTACAAAATCTGTCAACGGTTGTACTTGAAGTTCTGTTTTCTTGGGACTATTTGTCACAAAATATTTTTTTAAATCGATAATAAAGGAGGGTGACATTTGTTTAAATAATTTTTGGGAAAATTCTTTCAAAATTGTAATAGACTCGGCTCTTTGTCCGTCTTTTTCCAAACAAATAGCATGGTTGTACATTGAAACCAAAAACTGCATTTCTTTTGAAGGTACATTAAATGATTTCCAAATCATTGATGACAAAGTAACTGCTTCGCTAAACCTTTTTTCCTTTATAGTAACTCCGAGAGTTGAACTTGGTCGATCAATTGGGATCTTATGTAGGAAAACTCCTGTTTATAATCGTCATGATTTTCAGCGTGGAAGTAGGGTATAAATTTTTGGTTAATGCTAGCGGAGCTTAGTAATATTTTTCTAAGTATATTGCTTTCTTCTTCTCTTACATGATATCTTATCATTTGCTGCAGCAATCGATGAATGCTGACATACTCAACCTCATTTTTTGTCTCAACCCTAACAAGTGAGTATTTTTCTAATAGAGCGACTGAATCTTGTGTCGTACAAGTATGGATAACTTTCTTGCTACCCATTCAACTAATTGCAGGTCTACAATGCTTATTTCGTCTGATTGCATGTACCCTAAATTCTCTAAAATAATCATAGCACACTTTTCGGTTGTAGTATCGTCACGTATAATATGATTCAAAGATATTTCCATCGTTTTATAAATGGTCGGTTCGTAGTCAACGAAATTTTTCTTAAATAAATCGCTCATCGCTTTATCACCTCTAGCCAAATTGTCTACATAGTCTCTAATTTTTGTTCGCTTGACATTTAGAGTAGCCACTGCAATTTGTAAAGCTAACGGAAGATTGCCGAGCAGCCCACCTAGCTTTTTTAATTGTAGTTGATCGGAGAAAGAAGACTCATTGAAAGTCTCTCGATTCAGAGAGTCTTTAAGGAACTCGAGCGTTTCTTGTTCACTAAAGACATCCATGCAAAATTTAGGAATTGACCCATACCCTGTGGTGGATCCCCACTCTTGGTTTCTTGATGTGATTAGTGCATGCATCAGGGAATATTCTTTTGACGGAAGAACGTGTAGGATTCCATCAGTGTCATTATAACTTTCGGCATTGTCGTAAATCATTAAACATTTCAACCCTTGTAATTTCAAAAAACATTTTTCAGCCAACTCTATTAACTTGTTTAATTCGCTTCTATTTTCAATTTTTAGGTCTCTTGCTAAGGATTTAAATGAATCTAAAATCATTCCTATCCCGCAATCGATCCAGATTATGTAATCATATTTATTCGCGTAATGGTTGGCAAAAGATTTAACAATGGATGTTTTTCCAATTCCAGCTAACCCTAAAACGACTACAGTATGTTTGGAGATCATCTTCACTGTCTCACTTTCATTCCCTTCTAACATCGAGGACAATTTTTCTATTACTAATTGGCCTTCAACTTTCCTTTCACAAAATGAATTGACCATGAACATTTCCCTAGGCCACCATTTTTTTATTGGGAGTTTGAGCTTCCTTTCGGTTTTATGATTTTTACTTAGAAAACTCGATTTTATCGACGAAGGTTGCAAATTCATTGGACTAATTGGTTTACATTTGGCACCACTTTGACTCGATTGAGAAACCAATGTTCGCCGTGGTTGTAGAGTTGGCCTATTTTCTAATATATCAGCCAAATGTTTATTCCCCGTGTCTTTGAGAATTTTCAAGAGAGCGTTAATAATGTGGCAGCCTTTTTTCTTCAGAAGTATAAATAATTCAGAATTTTGCTTGTATCCGTTTCCCTCGTTCTTCTATGAAACATAATATTAGCATAACTAAATCACTCTTATATATTCTATAATATAATCGCACTAATACCTGACTATCTATGTCTTGGTAGGGGAGTCTAGGAAACCTGCATATTATATTACTAGTATAATATAAACATGATTCAAATGTATGTATGTTGTATGTTTGTGTGTACGGATGTTGTAAAGTTATGAATGTTATTACTCGGCCACCGTACGGTTATTTCAAAATGTATTAACAACACAGTTTAATTTATTTGCAAAAGATGCTAAATTCCATCCAGATGGAACTTGGTTTTATGCATATACGCTTGCGCGGGGATAAAATTATGAAAGTCACTTGTGAGACGTGGTAGTTGAAATTCTTTCTTTCAATTTAATATACCGTGCCGTGACCTTATTTTACACGCAGGAAAGTTTAAAATTTGGCTATTCATATTAAAAATATATTTTTTTCAATTCTCAAATGGTTGTAAGCTAATAGGAGGTTAAATTAAAAATGTTTTATGTCTTAAATAGAAAAGCTAAGTCCATTCTAAAATAGAAAATATTCAGACCGGGATGAAGTGGTAAACTATTTTTTTTATTTCAAATGTGTACGTTTTGAATCTTTGGTGACTTGGTGGTATATGTAATTAGTTATTCCAAACCAAAAAAAAACAAAATTTCTAAAACTTCAGCTTATTACGACCAAGGGCCAATATTTTTGTGTTGGAATTTTATTGTGAGCGGTACTTACTCTGGTCACCCATTATGGTCACATTTTTGACTTGGGGTAAAAAGGTACGTCAACGTTACTCTGACTCATCATTATGCATACTGCCAAGCATAGATATAAGCATCCCATCCATTATACCCAACATCCCCATCCAGGTGTTTGAGTTGGCTGAAAGGGATGTGTCGGTGATGGCTGTAATGATACTTTATTTGGAAACTGGCGATGGGCTGTATTAGATGGATAACTTTATTTGGATATTGGTGATGGGCAGGATAATATCGTCCCTTAAGGATCGAAAAAGCCTCTATCCACTTTCAGATTGGTGGACGAATAAGCCTATATCCATTTTTTGTTTGGTGGACGAATAAGCCTATATCCATTTTTTTGTTTGGTGGACGAATAAGCCTATATCCAATTTTTGTTTGGTGCAGGAAATAGCCTCTGTCATCTTACAGCATTACGTAAAGTTGTCGGGGCACAGTAAGAATAAACAAGTTGACGGAATGAAGTATTTATTATTTTTATGTTGATACTTGAAATATATCATGCTAGAATGTACATAAGCATTATAAAATTTTAGCTAATTACACAATAAGACAAAAACAAAACTTTTAATGACACAAATTCGTATTTTGATATTGGATAAAACTGAACTGGCTGGAAGGAAGAATAAAATTTCAATATTTCCGCCACCCATATTAACTATGTATCAATACGCCCCTATAACTTTACAAGCAAAGCTGCTAGAGGATAGAAGCTATTTCCTGCACCAAACGAAAATTGGATATAGGCTTATTCGTCCACCAAACAAAAAATGGATATAGGCTTATTCGTCCACCAAACAAAAAATGGATATTGTAATGGTATTTAGGTGTAAGCTGTATTATGTTGTGTCCTGCAATAGTATGTACTCTAGTAGTAAAGTAGTCATAGCGCTAAGAGGAATGTTTGAATATTGGCGTAGCCAATAAGAGTGAGTGAGCTCAGCCGAATGAGTCTGTAGCTTAATAAAAGCAATGTAAATGTATGAAAGAGTACTCAGTCACGGATAGAGACTCACAGAGATCGAGTCGGAGGAAGAAGTCTGAAATAAAGATTGGATAGTTGGCCGTTGACATGTAGTCCAAGAGTGGTGAGTCGTCATTATTTCGTCGGTCATGTCATTGTCATCATGTCATCCTGGCGCCTGGGCGACCTACCAATTGCTCATACTATCTGAACTAGCTACATTCATCCCCATAACCCCGTAGTGAGGAGCTTCATTACAGAAGATGCGGGGTATTGTCTGCTTCAGGAGGAAGACTGAGGACGATGGACTTGGCGACGACGACGAAGACATCATGCGGGTAAGGTTAAGTATCGTATTCTAAATTATGGGGATAATTAGAAATTGTTTAAATTAAATTGGGGATAATTTTGGGAAATTGTTGAATTATTTGGGGGGCGTGATCAGCAGTCAGTCATCACTGTAAAATATTTTTGGGTTGAAATTTAGATTGCAAATTATAATGTGGGATTAGTTTGTTTCATTAACATCAATTTTGGGCTTCCTAAATATATTTAAATCGTAAATTTTGATGGGGAATTAAGTACATAAAATTCGTGTGAAAGGGAAAGTGATGACTACATATTGACTTTTTGGGGAATTGTATAGTGATACAGGGTCACAATAATTTTATATGGTCAATATAATAATTGGGGAATCACTTAAAAATACTATCATTATAATTTGGGGCATGAAATCTGTAGAAAAAGGTATTTTTGTGGGTCACTATTGTGTAGGTACTGTTGAGTTGTCATTTTGGGGGCGTTAGGGAATTATTTCGACATAATGCGTGGATATTTCTTATTTGTAATAACATTTCTGAATTTCTGTGCATATAAAATTCAGGTTTAAATAGATTTTTTCAAATTTTTGGTATATATGGGTACGTATACAGTTCCAGGGTTTCCTGGGCTGACATTTTTTTTATGGGTTGGATAATTGGGGTAAAATTCATTAAATAAATTGAGAAAAATTACTTTAAGCCAGCATTTCATGGGAATGTCTATTACAAAAAATCTAAAATTAAAATTAGGATGAATTTTGAAAAAATTATATTTAATTAAGTAGGGAGTCAATATTGTCCCACCGAGTGAACCTTGGTACATTGCTCCAAATGTATAATATAGTGTAGTAGTGTTAGGGTGGTAGCTGCGGAGCGATGCTAAATCTCTCATGGCTAAGCGATAATTTCTAGTAATTTATGTTGATAAGTGGCGACAGTCTAGCCGTCCAACTCCTAATTTATCTTTCGTTGAACCTAGTTGAAAGTCAGATAAAATAGGAGGATGAATGCTTAATTAGCTAAAAGGACGCTCATGACTACATAATTAAGGTTACCGTCTGGCCACATGTTAATTATATAATTTTTTATCAGTTAACAAGTTGAATGTGTAATGGTGTGTGTGTAATCTAGGCCTAACTAGTGAAGAATAGAGTTTATTTTAATTTTAGAAGGGAGTTTTCTAGAAGTTAAACAAATTCAAGTCTGTGTGAAATTAATTTAATTTTGTTTCTTTGAGATAATCTTTGTTCTGAGACTATGATTGGCGACGAGAAAAAATGTGAATGCTAATTATTTTTGGCGACGACAGTCTGAAGGCCAATTGGACATTGTCCTCCAGCCACTAGACACGAGAGGATTCCATGATCAGACACTGACCGAGACAGACGTAGAGAGACGAGCTGCGGTGACGAACAACGAAGTCTACCATGGAGAGTGACGATGAAGAAGATTCTTTTTTGAGCAGCCTTAGTCTTGGTTTATGGGTTCTTGGTTTCAATTTTATTTGATTATTTGAAATTTATTTAATTATTATTGAATTTATTTGGTATTTTGACGACATTGGAATTTGAGTGAAAATAATTGGGCATTTAGTAGAAAATCTGAAAATTAATTTATCGTTTTGAGAAATGTCTGGATTTAAAATTTTGATTCTTTTGATTTCTTGGAATTTTGATTTGAATTTAATTCTTTTTGTTATAAAAATTAAAATGATTTCTTGAATTTGGAACGGGTTTTGTACATAAAAGGTGTAATGTGTGTTGAGTGAGAGTAGTATAGTACACATACAAGTACAATCATGAGTATCCGAGTTTTATTTAAGTTTGAATTTTGATTTCATTTTGAGTAAAGTTAAGAAGGTTTGAAATACTACTGTTTCTGAAAAATGGGCTAAATACTTTAAGAATGTTTAAATGAGACATAATTTTGATGTTGTTTGAAAAAGTAAATGCGTAAAGATTTTTTGATTTTCAGTTTAAGAATAGTTAAGAATAATTGGACAATTTTGGTAAAAATTATAGAAAGGGAAACTTAAGGCTGATTGGGTTATATTATTTAGTGCAGTAAGGTTTGAATTCTTCGATTGTCTATAGTAGCCATAAATTGGGGAATATTGTCGAAGTTCTTATTGAATTCGTTTCCTTGGCATGGTGAAACATAGGAATCTTGAGAAAGAAAAAATAACTTTTGCGACTAATAAATCCTTTTAGTCATTTTGTATTGATTCAGTTTCTTTACAAATTCCTAGCGGTGCAGAAAGAAAGAACATTTAAATTTTAATGGTATTATTTTTGTTTTGAAAACTTTGAGTTGTTTAAAAATAATTTCGTAAAAGTAATAACTATTGGGAGAATAGTAAAGTCAATTTAATTGGGGAAATTGTTTTTGAATTTGTTGATTTTAGAAAAAGGTGTGAATTGTTGTAAAGAGTTAATGAAATTGCGTATTTGATAATTCAATGACTGATTACTACCTACCTACCTAAAGAAAAAAGCTTGTTAAATCTAGTACCAGCAGAGATAGAGGACCCTGGGGTAAAATTAGGTGTTGATTCGCCACACCCTACGGTTTCTTTGTGCATAGTTGCTTGAAGGAATTCGCGGAGCAAAGCACGTACTAGTGAGCTAAAGGTCAGAACACAATGGGTATTAGCTTACCATGTTCCCGTGGCCATACTAACATTTAAAATCTTCTACTGTACTAACATTCCAGTCACGAATTAGAAATAGTTGTCTGCTAACATCTAATGAAGGAGTACAATAATTCTACCTAACTACGTTCTTTGATTAAATTTTGTGTTGAAATTGGGATAGTTTTTGATTAATTTTGTATGTGGGATATTGACTTTATTATTATTGGGTTTCATAAACCTTAAGATTAATTTGGGGAATTTTGAGAATGCCACTAAAATATTATGTTGTATGGAGTAAGTATTTGCTATTGGAATTTAATTCTAATCCTACTTTGCTGACGAGTAAAAAGGGATTTATTATGTGTTTATTTTTGTGGAGTGCATATAGTTTGTAGGAACATTTCTGTCTGTCGATTCCGAAAACAGCCTTAGGAATTCTTCACGTTCGGTGAATCATTCGAGCTGAAAGGAAATGAGAGGGAGGAATTATATAATTTAGAGTTAGTGAGAGTAGAAATCCTGAGACCTACGGGGGGTAAATCCTGAGACCGACGGGCGGTGAATCCTGAGTCCTACGGGGGGAATAAAATACCGGTCGAAGGAAGGCCGACGGGAAAATACCGGTCGAAGGAAGGCCGAAGGGAAAATACCGGTCGAAGGAAGACCGAGGAAATAGATTAGGATAAGGGCAAAGGTGCCAAACGACCTCTGAGCCAGGAAGGACAAGTCGAAGTTAGTTAGTTAAAGCCTGAAGAGTATACCAGGGTAGGAATGAGGTCTGAAAATTTAAGTATTTCTGGGAAAAACAAAGAGGATTACCACAAAGTGTCATACGTAAGGATTATTTGAAGCAAGGGATTACCCGGAATTTCATTGGTCATTGTTTTTGTGGTTTTTGGAAATATTTTTATTTACGTGCCAATAGAACCTATAGTTAGAATAGTTATAATAATATGAAATGTATTTGTTTGATGTGAAGAAATGCATTATTAAAGATGGGGAAGTAAATGAAAAGTAATTTTGAGTTTAAAATGTTTGAATTTTGATGATAAAAGTTTTGATTTAATGTTTTTGAATAGTAAAATGATGTAATTTTGATTTTTGTTGAAATGAAGTGTACTCCAGGAAGTAAGAAACAGTAGGTATTGAATAATCGATGTTGATTATAAAGAGTCTAAAGGTTAAAGACGTTTATGATTTAAAAAGGTTTATGAAATGTTTTTTATGTGCTAATTGGAATTTATGCTGTATTTTAGTGTGAGCTGAGTGATGATGTGTTTTACTGTCTTTTTGCTGAATGTGTCCGGTAACAATAAGAGCAAGCGAAATAATGAGAATCGGTGAGATCGAGGTCTAATGACTTAAGCCGATAGCCGATGTGGCTCCTGGGGTCTTTCTAAAGGTCCGAGCCGAAGACACAAGCGAATTGTAAATCGACATGGAAAAGAACGAACGCGATTTTCAGCGAGTGCATTAAATTATTTTTTTGAATTGATTGATATTATTTTGATTGACATGGTTTTTTGAAATGGTTTGGTTAAAAGTATTTCGATTGGCTGTTTTTTTAGAAATTAAGGATTACTATTAGGAGGTATTTTGTATTGTGAATTGTAAGAAATGAAATGTGAAATGAATTGTATGCGAGTTTCATAGTGTAGTTGTTTAGCATTAGATATTTTGTGTTATTTTATTTGATTTGAGTTTACTTAGTGAAAATCTTTTTAAATTTGGATTTGCTATTATTTTTCAAAATTGTTATTGGGGACGTTTCTAAAAATTAAATGGGGTCCGACAAATGTGGAAATTTGTCTTGGAATAAAAAGGGGAAATATGTAATGGTATTTAGGTGTAAGCTGTATTATGTTGTGTCCTGCAATAGTATGTACTCTAGTAGTAAAGTAGTCATAGCGCTAAGAGGAATGTTTGAATATTGGCGTAGCCAATAAGAGTGAGTGAGCTCAGCCGAATGAGTCTGTAGCTTAATAAAAGCAATGTAAATGTATGAAAGAGTACTCAGTCACGGATAGAGACTCACAGAGATCGAGTCGGAGGAAGAAGTCTGAAATAAAGATTGGATAGTTGGCCGTTGACATGTAGTCCAAGAGTGGTGAGTCGTCATTATTTCGTCGGTCATGTCATTGTCATCATGTCATCCTGGCGCCTGGGCGACCTACCAATTGCTCATACTATCTGAACTAGCTACATTCATCCCCATAACCCCGTAGTGAGGAGCTTCATTACAATATAGGCTTATTCGTCCACCAATCTGAAAGTGGATAGAGGCTTTTTCGATCCTTAAGGGACGATATGTTGATCTTTTCTTGGGTGTTTGGTGATGATGGGATGGATGGGGTTGGATGTTCCATCTTTTGCATTGGATGGGATGTTTACCTACAACTTACATCTATGCTGCCAAGTGTTATTCTGTTTTATCCGACCAAGTAAATAAACTGCTTCCCCTCACGCACCAGGTGGGTGAGGGGAAGAAGTACAATCTATCCATCTTACAATATTGCCCTGGATTACGCACTAGCTTTATTTATAACAGGGCCTGGGCCCTGTGACCGGCTAGTATTGTATAATTATAGTTGTCGGTTTATGCACAGAGGTTTATCTTTACTGTATTAGTATCGTCTGCCTAATAACTGCAATGCGACAAACCTTATTGTCATTATTTTAAGAAAATAGGTAAAATTTTTCAAAAACTATACACTCTTGTGGCGCCAAACTTTAATTTTTTTTTTAAAAAGTGGCTTGTCACATTATATTACTTTGTTAAAAATACTTTTTATTGGCCTTTTCACAAGTTGTCAAAAATCCATCAAATTTAATTAAACATAGAATCTGGCTTTTAAGTAAACATCACATTTAATTAAATTACTTTGACATTCATAGTTTTCTCACAACACTAATGTCTTTTTCTTCATTAAAAGCGGATTAAGACTCCTTTCAAATGGTAATTGTAACAGTAGCATAAATCAAGCATGATAAAAATTATTTGATGACCATATGCAGCCAAAGCCATAACTAACAATGCATAATGAAATAATGATTCAAGAAAAAAAAACTTACTATTGAGTCGTATTCAGGTTGTCAGTTGTGTGATGATTCCACTTTGAAGTAAGCATACCAGGACCTGGAGTACGTTGCACAAACCATTCGCCAAAGCATTCAAATTTCTAGTAATAATTTCATTTTCTTCCATTTTGTAATACTGCACTAAAAATCATTCAGCTTTAATTATTATTAAAACGTGCAACATAGTTTTAACTTCAAAATGGTTCCTGTAACCTGTGTCGGTTAATGGTTTCTGTATCTGGTTCAAATCTCAGCACAAACTTATACCGAGGTATGATATTATCATTATAATAATAGCTACACAAGTACCCTTTAGCATCAAGCTACGAGGTTCAAATTTTTACTGGATGTTCACCTCATAGTCAGAACCTCAGATGATCATTTTCATAACGATTGGTTTCATAGAAATCGTTTTATGATTTTTTGAAAATCAAATTTTAACATGGGAGGGATAGGGAAAAACTCAAACTGCCAAACCTATCTCCTCCTACAGTTTTCAACCAATCTCCATCAAATTTTTTTGAAGCTTCTAAGGACCAATATTGAGGTCCTCAAGTGGCGGATTTTTAATATTTTGATTCTACGATTTTTAAATGAATTTAGAAAATTCAATTATCCATTCGTGCTTCTCCGTGTATAAGGGGCTACAGTGACTACGCACTGTAAATGCGACCATGGCCCACATAGGTGGCGCATGTTCTCTTTCCCTTCAGCTTTATCTACACCTGCTCGGTTGTTGGGGCTGCGAGAAACGAACAGTTTAGTTTCAATAAACATAAGGTGAAACAGAAATAGATTTTTTGGTTCTTCAGTTTTCATGTTTGAATATCTGTCAAATAATTCATGATTTAAAATAAAATAATTGGACCAAATAACATGTAAGGGGCAATTAAAATAACACGTTTAATTAAGGTGACGCGATATGTTAAAACTAAATAACGAAGGAAGATTAAAATGGGTTAATTAAAATAACGGGGTTAAGTAAAATAACGAGGTTAATTAAAATATTGGAAATGTTTAAAATAAAGAGGTTGTTTAAAATGTCGGGGTTATTTAAAATCACGGGGTTATTTAAAACAACGGGGTTATTGAAAATAACGGGGCTATTTAAAACAACGGGGTTATTTAAAACAACGGGGTTATTGAAAATAACGGGGCTATTTAAAACAACGGGGTTATTTAAAACAACGGGGTTATTTAAAACAACGGGGTTATTTAAAACAACGGGGTTATTTAAAACAACGGGGTTATTTAAAACAACGGGGTTATTTAAAACAACGGGGTTATTGAAAATAACGGAGTTATTTAAAATAACGGAGTTATTTAAAACAACGGGGTTATTTAAAACAACGGAGTTATTTAAAACAACGGGGTTATTTAAAACAACGGGGTTATTGAAAATAACGGGGTTATTGAAAATAACGGGGTTATTGAAAATAACGGGGTTATTGAAAATAACGGGGTTATTGAAAATAACGGGGTTATTGAAAATAACGGGGTTATTGAAAATAACGGGGTTATTGAAAATAACGGGGTTATTGAAAATAACGGGGTTATTGAAAATAACGGGGTTATTGAAAATAACGGGGTTATTGAAAATAACGGGGTTATTGAAAATAACGGGGTTATTGAAAATAACGGGGTTATTGAAAATAACGGGGTTATTGAAAATAACGGGGTTATTGAAAATAACGGGGTTATTGAAAATAACGGGGTTATTGAAAATAACGGGGTTATTGAAAATAACGGGGTTATTGAAAATAACGGGGTTATTGAAAATAACGGGGTTATTGAAAATGTATGTTGATTCGATAAGTATTGTATTTTTCCCGTGAGTAGGATGTTGTAGAAATGTAGCAAGCAATTTAAAAAAATTAATCTGTTAATTTTTATGCTTTTTTAATGCATAATGCACACTTATAACCCCTTAATGTGTAACCCCATTAAGGGGTTACCCATTTCCCGTTCGGAGAACGGGCCTATTACTAGTATTATATATTCATAAACTGTTGAACTGTTCCCCTTTTCACTGATAGTAGTAATGTTAGATAAGGTGTTCGAATATTGAGTATTGGGTAGTAATACCTTTATTTAATATGCTCAATGTTTTCAAGATAAACATTCCTTATCTCAAAGCATGTTACCTATGCCTGCAATGTTAATTTGCAGTAATATTTAGTCATAAATATACCATACCAATCTTTCAGACATTGTTTTGAGGAACTGATGTATGTAGGGCATTTACAATACTATATAACTAACATTACAATAATATTAATATGAAGCTGTACAATTAGATATGTAGATAAAGTTTTCAACTCATCTATTTATCATAAACATTACATAAGCTTCAAAATATCTTGTCGTTGTACAAATTTGTATTGTCTTTCTTTTGGCATATAGGTGGTTATAGATTCTGAGTGTAATACAAAAATATGACCAATCCTCTTCATCTTGTGGGATGTGAATGACGCAAGATAAGAGCTATATGGACCAAGTGGGGTGCAATAAATGTAACTATGATTAGGTATTCTTCCATAAATGGTTTCGAATGATTTAGTTATCAGACTTGAGACATTTCGCACGCACACGCTGCAAATCCCTTGTCACAAGGTTTCGGGTGGGAAATCAAAAAGTGGAATCTTCCCATTTTCCCAGTGGGAAAAGTGGGAATCAAAATGGCTTAGTGGGTGGGAAAATGGGAAATGAAAAAAATGACTGGGAAATGAAACATTAGTACACAAAAGGTATAAATACTGCTCCCTAGCAGTCTCACATGAGACGAGACTTCCTTAGTGCTCTTCAAGTCATCCTTGCTAGTTTACATTTCGTAAGTTACTAAGAGTTGTTTGTAGATGTAATAAAAATTTTGCATTGAAGTTTTTTTCTTTAACGTAAGTAAACGTAATAATAATTACAATAATTTAGGGCTTTTAATCAGCGGGATATCGTTACCTGTGTTGCCTTATGCAATGAATATGCAACAGATTAATGTATATTAAAATAAAAACACTGCGCACTGTGCTTCAGATACAGTGACGTTATTCCGCTGTATAAATTCATAGCCCAAATTACAAAATGTGATTATTAAATCAAAATACTTGTATTACTCACTTCACATGTCAATACTAATGCAACTGCCGAGTATTCCAAATTTTTATTCACTTTGTCATAATTTACGTGATCGTAATAAGTAGAAAATAAACCAAAGTAAAATTTAGAGTATGGAATTGGCAGTCCTTGTCATCTGGATTGTGGAATTACAAAATTATTTACTTTTGTTTTTGGTTGGTAATTTGTAGCATAAAAGAACAGCCGCCCTAGGTTACCGCAGCGAATCATATCATTTCACGTGACTTTTTTTCATTTCCCAGAAATTTCCCACTTTTCCCGTATTTCCCACTTTTCCCACTTTTCCCAACTGGCTATCAAAATGAGGTGGGAAATGGGAAAATCCGAAACTATGTCACTATATGTACTTATTTTATAACATAACGTCAGCATACCCTTGTCTTGGTCTGATAGTGGTAACCAAGGACGTATTTAGGGGGGTGATAGGGTGCTTAAGCACCCCCTAAATTTCCCAAAAACATACTAGATAATTCACAAAAATTGATAAAAAGTAGTTTTATACATAAGAAAAATCTGCTATTATATTTAAGCACCCCCTTAATTTGATTTCTGGATACGCCATTGGTGGTAACATAATGGTCTATCGGTAATCATCATACCCATCAGATAATCTTAAAGTGGAGTTGCGCAATGAAACATTTCCGGGATAATGTTTGAATGTAAAAGA
Organism: Tomocerus qinae; assembly: GCA_020055645.1. NCBI lineage: Eukaryota > Metazoa > Arthropoda > Collembola > Entomobryomorpha > Tomoceridae > Tomocerus > Tomocerus qinae. The sequence continues at coordinate 65,952,494 of CM034546.1, forward strand.
TGAACTTCGTGTAGGTATGCAAGCGCAAGAATAATTACAATATTTCGAAATTAAACCAAATGCTGCGCGGATGATAAAAGGACTTTAAATAGCAACCTTAGAAAAGATTTAATTTTTTTGTAAAATGATTGGATTTGGTATTGTTAGGAGTGGGTAGTGTTGATAATTTCCAGTCAGTAGGACGGGCTTTTTCTAGTTAACAGTAAACTATGACAGTAATTTTAAATTGAACTAATATAGAAAAGCGTCATATAAAATGCTTAGTTTTAGCTAAGAATACAAGAAGTTATTGAAAACTCTGTACTGATACTCAGAATACGTGCGGATTACAAACTCAAATACAAATATTCAAAAACCAAAAATCATAAATTGTAATTTAAAGGGAAAATGGCTTTTTTTGCTTTGCGTTGCGACTTTCGACTACACAATATCATGACAAATCTGAGACAAAACCTTTCCGTTGTGGCGGGAAGGAAGAATCTGTAATTCTGCCGCTCAATGGGATGAAAAGAAAAAGGAAGAAGTGAAAAAAGGAAAAATAAATTTTTCTCAACCATTTTCTCATTTTCTGGGACAGGTTTTTTTACCTTGACCTTCAAGAAAAACGGTGAAGTAAGATTTAATATTGAATTGTTAATTTTTGAAAGTTAATTTTTCTCTGTGGGTAGGTAGGTATATTATATGATGTGGTCCAAAGCACAAAACCAAGACAAAAAATTAAATTACGACATACTAGATCAATGATCTAATTTTATGTTTATCAATTATTATATAGTAAATAACTTTTAGGATTTATGATTTACTGACCAAATCTTATATTATATTATAGGGTATTGTCTGTGTCTGGTTCAGTGTCCTCTTAAGCGAAACGGGAAACCTAAATTGCAGTAATTATTATTATTATTGACCATGGAAAAAATTTTAGATCGCCAGCAATCTACCGAAGGAATTCACGGAGCGGTTATCTGCTTAATTTGCATGCAGATGTGTCATAATCAAGTCACGGAACAAAATCTTGACAATGAGACCTTTAGACATCATCAAAATATTTTTCAGAAGGTTTCGAAGTATTTATCTCATGAAATTTATAAAGTAAGCTGTCAATGGGATTTTGTTAACCAACGAAGATCACCAATTTGTGCCACGTGTTTTTCTTCTGTTGAAAACATTTACAAAAATATTGACATGCTCCAAAAACTAGAAAACACAGTTCAAGCGTTGGTAAATTCTTTCACCGTAGAAATTCTCAAACAACACAACAGACTGAAAAATGTAGCCAGTGAAAATGAAAATTTCGCCATTTATGTTAAAGAAGATATTAAAGACGAAGTGGAAATAGAATTAGAGCTGTCGACCATTTCTGATTCGATAATTACAAGCGACGAGGATGAAAATATTGAAAACAACGAACTTAATTTTCTAAATGCTAAGCCATCAAAATCAGTGAACAGAACAATTATTTCTTCTAGAAATGGTAATAACTATCTTGTGAGTACACGATTGTTTAAAAAAATTTAAATGAAGCAGAATATTCTGAGTTAAAGAAGTTGTTCTTCAAATTGTAGAAATAGTTCAAAATAATGACAACGCACTTCTATTTACATTTTATACATTTTTCATTTCAGTTACGAATGCCGGCATTCAAGACTTAGATGTCCTATCAACATATCCTGGAGTACATCTTAAACCCCTCAAAATTATTCTAACCAGTAAGTTCATCATTAAAGCACGAAAATCAAGAAACATTTATATAACCCAAGATATTGGATAAAATCAGATAAAAGATCCATTAGTACAGATTTAACAATTAAAGATTTTTCAATTGAAGTTTTGCAATTTTGCAACAATTCCACATTTTGTTGAACTTTTTTTTCAGAGAAGACGATTGGGCATCTAATTCTGAAGTGGAAAGAAGCAATGGCGAAACAGATTCCGAATTTTCGGATGGTCCTGATTATGAGAAGGATATGCAATTACAGAAGACACAGAATATAACGAAAAGGACAAAATATTTCAAAGCTGCTAAGCGATACAAATGTCAGTTAAGGTCCTGCAATTTGTCATTCAACTTCGTGAAGGATTTGAAATCACATAGTGTCAAATCGAAGCATAGCAATCTCCGAAAATACAAATGCACTAAGAAAAATTGCGCCAAAAGCTTTTTCAGCCAGAAGGATTTGAAAAATCACATTAAATTTGACCATTGCGATGACGATCTGAAGTGTCAAAATTGTTTTAACGCATTTAGACACAAGAAAATGCTTCGAATTCATCAGTTTAATTGTCACATGACGAAAATGTTCAAATGTGATGAGTGTACCAAAACGTTTTCAAGAAAACTTAACTTTATTCATCATAAAAAATTACACTCGGGACAGTGCTCTGAATGTAAAAAGTGTACTAAAAACTTTAAGTGGAATATTTCTCTCAAACTCCACGTCAAAGCTAACCATGGCAGAGGTAAGTTTAATTGCAAAATATGCAGTAGACAGTTTACAAGTCGTCAAAAATTCCTAGAACATCATTCGGTCCACTTTAAGAGTAGAATTGGAAAAACATTTCCATGTGCTGCTTGCAAGAAAACTCATTTTGTGGAAAATATCTGGGATAACTGCGTAATCAAACATTTACGGAAAAAAGAACAAAAGGGATTTATTTGTGCAATATGCCTTTTGCCTTTTAAATCATCCAGAGAACTTGACAATCACAGTAAAGAAATAGTTCATCGCAATAAAAAATTATTTCGGTGTAACATCTGTAAAAAACGTTTCTACAAACATGATCAATTAATACAACACACAAGAACTCATAAATATTCTGGCAGCTTTAAATGCAATGTCTGTGGAAAGCAGTACAAACAAAAAGCACGTCTTCGCTCTCATAGTAATGTCCACAGTGGCAAAAAACCTTACAAATGTCAAATATGCAATGAAGCATTTCATGAGCGTCACGGGTTGAGATACCACTCGCAATTTTGTGTCAAAATTAAAAAAGGCTCAGAAAACAAATCTTTTGAGTGCAAATTCTGTGAAATGGTTTTTGAAACTGAAAGAAAGTTAAAATTGCACGGAAAAATTCACCCACGACATAAAAAGCTACCGTGTAAATTTTGCGGAAAAAAGATATGTAAGTTTTTCTTCCTAAAACATTTGGAATTGCATGTGAACGCTAAAGACCAGTTCAAATGCAGCAAGTGTGACCTTGGCTTTAATCTTAAATATAAATTAGACAGACATGAACTAATGGCTCATACAGAAGAGAGACCGTTTCCATGTTCTTCTTGTGATTTAAAATTTAAATTGAAATACCTTTTAAAACGCCACACGCAAAGAGTACATTCTGCTTCTAGCCGCGTTTTATGTGACACTTGTGGAAGAAATTTTGCGACCGAAGATCAATTACGTGTGCACAAAAAATTACATACAGGAAATTTGGTAAAATGTACTTATGACAACTGTAGCAAAACTTTTTATCATAATTCTCAGCTTGTGCACCATATAAAATTAAAGCATACAAAAGAAATACAGTATGTTTGTGAAGTGTGCCAAAAACGTTACTACTCAAAAACAAATTTTGAAATTCATCAACGTACACACACAGGTGAAAAACCATTTCCTTGTCCACGTTGTGACCAAAGTTTCATTAGCAAACTTTGGCTGCAGAGTCATATGGCTACAGTACATAGTGAAAACGATTTTAAATGCGAGATTTGTGGTAAATGTTTTGGTCGGAAAATGCACTATATGGTTCACATGAAATCTATTCACGGGGAAAATAAATACAAGTGTGAATTTTGTCCGTACTTGTGCAGTCGGAAGGACAATTTGACTACCCATGTTAAAGAAAATCATACTCATGTTAAAGAAAGACCGTTTGTGTGTGAAATATGTGGCAAGGGCTATAAGCGTAAGCATGTCCTTGATATTCATATGAAAGGACATGATAAGATCAAGGAAATGGAAAATCAGCTGTCAGATATTGAGTCTGACAGTGACTGAATCCTATGTAATTACTGTGAGCTAATTTCCTATTTACTTTAGGTTGGCACCAGTTAGCAGTTATGTCTTATTTGTCAAAATATATCAATAAATGTATTTACGTATTATTGTATTCAATAATAATAATAATAATTTTACTGTCTCAAATTGAGATTGAAAGAAGACACAGCAATAAATAATTCAACAATAGAATAGCAAAATGAACAATGTAATGAAATATAAAAGAAAAAAATTAAATCATAGCATTGGGCATGAATTTTGAATACACGATTTTGCAAAATTGATGCAGATCCTTTGATAGAAGCAATTTTGCTATTTCCTCCAATAAATCTGGTGGCGAAACCTCATTTTTATCTTCTCACAAAAGCAATGCACGATTCCGGGTTTACAACACTACACTTGCACATTCCAGATCACATTCCCGACCGAATTAATGAATAAATCTTAAATTAATATTTGTTTTTAGAGTTTTTGTAAGTGGTAAAACTTTCATGGAAAAATAATTACAATTTTCTTTAAAATTGTGTCTTATAATCTGACTATCATTAGTTTAGAAAAATGTCAATGGCAATAAATATGCATTTAAAATTATCGTTTAAACTTTTAATTTGTTTGCATATGTTGAAAGGTCAAGAATTCTTAAAATTTATGCACTTTTTCCATATGATAGTGAGAGAAATGACAACCTGCGAGAACATCGTCAGACAGGCAGGATTACCTCCCCATCTATAGGTTAAAAGTAAGTGGTAACTGGTAAGAGTTTGTTTCCATAAGAAGTTTGTCTAAGTTAAGCTTGATTGAAAGGTTAGAAATTCGAGTTAACAACCATGGAAGTTTATGACTAAGGAGTTGCTGCTACATTTGATCTCTGAGAGCAAAATTTCACTCAACAAATTTATTTTCCAGATTCTTGAAAGAGCTTTTCCTTTTCAAGGTGTTGCACAGCTGCTACAAAAACAAAGGGGTGAAGTGGTGAAGTACTACATCCTGCACGCCATGCCAATGAGGCGACTTTCGTTTGGAGGCAAAGTTTTATTTCAAATATTGATTTCTTCTTCCCGTCATATTTTCTTTCAGTTTGGAGTTTGCTTGGAGCGAATAGCTAAAATATTGGGTGTAGGAGTTTAAAACGTTAAATTACGCAAATTATCTTCAATACATGTTGAACCATCTCCAATTTTTTATTACAATTTTAACTGATCACTGATAAAAAAGCAATTTCAGTGCATTTCCCATTACTGATTACCACTATTTTGTGTTTTAACATTATTGGAATTAGAAAGACCTTAGTAAACTAACAGGTGACGGGTGAACCTGCATCAAAAATGGAGAAAAATCGAAATATAGATTTTGATTCGGAAGTTGAAGTGGATTCCTTGAAGGATGCTGTATGGAGATTGACAACTCGAGTATATCTTCTCGAAGATTTTATTGCTGAAACATTTGGTATCGGGTTATGTTTATGTTTTAATAGATTAATAGATTAATGTCTTAAACCATCCGCCCGACACTAGTTAACTACCAGTTAACTGTTAATATTAAAATGCTATACAATACTTTTCCCAAGTTTACTTGTGATGTGGGGATAGTTTACTTAGCCAATTAGGGTATTTATCATTACTTTTATTATTTAATTTATAGAAATGATTGTTTTATTTTATTTTAAAAGTGCAATTAATATTATGGACGCATTGACATTCTGTTTTTCTACAGGACAAGTTATTGGTCCCGCTGGTTTTACTAAAGCAACAATGATAACTACTCCTGTGCCACAAACTGCAACTGGGAGTAACGCAAAGGTCAGCAGTCAAAATCAAAATGCACCTTCTAGATCCAGTGGAAGGAAAAGTATGTATTAAGTTCCTGAATGATTTATAATAATGACCACAGCCTGATCTGTTTCAATTTTATGTAATTATGATCATACAAAATTTTAAATATCGGCAGGGAGGAAGCGTCATTATGCGTCTACTGGTCATGATCAAACAGGAGGACCAGAAAGTAAACTGCAGAGGAACCCAGAGAAATCAATGGATTCTTTGAACGAAGGAAGCAACTCTAGCATTGGTATTCAACTGGACTCGGAGGAACAGAGCGAATCGGAATTACTTTTGATTCCTAGTAAGTTTAATAAACTAACACATTTAAAATTACTTTTTGAGTTATATTATTTGATAGAAAAGTATTTTCTATGGTTTGAGGAGCATAATAAATAATAAGTAGTATTAAATAATATATAATAATATTTAATTTTTGATGATTTTTCTACCAGAAGATGAAATATTGCTAAAAGACGGTGGGGAAGTGGATGCAAGTGATTATTTTTTGGATGATAAAAGTGACGACGACGAAGATCATAACGACTCAGTAGCCAAAGATCCTGATTTCGATCCTTTGACAAATACTCCAGGGCCTAGTCGAAATATTCAAGACAAAAGTGAGTTTTCCATTTACACTTTTTTGTAGTTACAAATTCTCATTATTTACAAAGCGGCCTTGATTCAGTCACGTGAACTTGTACAAAAGCTTGAGATCCCAAAGGGATTATTGCTATAAATACTATAATAATTATAAAGATTTAATTTCGAAGGATGAGGAAAACATTTTGGGGAGCGTGAAGTTAATTTTAAAATGGGTATATTAAATACAAACAAGGGCATAACCTCTGAAAAGTAACTCTAGGCTAATTAGGACACTAAAATGCAGCAGAACGAGAGCGTCTCTGAAAAATGTTTAATTCGGCGGTTAATGATTTTGCCTCCAAGGTGTGATTATCCAGTTACCACCCACGGCGGAGTCAAATAAAAGAAAAGAATGTTTTTATGAAAAACTGCAAACTTTTTTGGCCTCAAAAGCATTCAATAATCGAACAATAAGCTCTGCTCAGTATCAAAAAACTCTTGAAAGATTGAAGATACTGGCGGCAGGAGGGAAACGAATTCTAACTGATACAAATATCATCAGAAGATTCATTTTACTAAAATCCGGAGAAGACTATTACATCGCCAATAAGTCAAATAACAGAAAAGTGGTAGCAGCAGAAACCATATTCGATATTCTAGAGTCGACTCATATAGCCACTAAGCACGGGGGACGGGATATAATGAAAAAACATGTGAATCAGATATACGACAATGTCACCAGGGAACAAATACTACTATATTTAACAGTGTGTGACCAATGTCGGCTTAAAAAAGCAAAGTCAAAAAATCCTATTCTGATTGTAAATCCTGCTGTTTAAATGGCTGTTATTAATTGTAAATTACATTGGCATTGCAGCCCTTTAAATTCAGTTTATTTCGTTAAAAAGCCGTAAAAAGAGCGAGACAAGTGCTATTAAATAATAAAAACAATTAGATTTTCTGCAAAGTGTCCATAAATGGAAATTGTAATAAAATACAAGTCTGTAACATTTAAAACTAGTTTTTGAGGAATGATGCTCAATTATAAATATACCTATGTACTTGTAGTACAGACTTATAGAAAATTGTTCACAAAAAGTCATAATCTGCCTTAATACTTCTGGTCTTGATATCTCATTAGAACTTGTGAGAGTATGCCTTTGTTTGTATTTGTGTTCATCATTGCAATGTAACATTGAATTTAGTTAATATTTCTAGTATTGTATTTAGATTTAGTACTATAGTATTAACGTAGTGTGTTAGAACTCAAATTAAGCTTAACTCCTTGGAAAATGAAAAATGTAAAGTAAGTGGATTTGTATATCCACTAAATTAAATCGACTCTGCTTTACTTACGCGACTGTCCTTTACGATTTTTCATAGATATTTGAAATGCTAATGTAATCCAATAATATATTTGAACAGCCCTTGCTGCCCCTGCCGAGAGTTATTCTTTAATTAAAAGTACGAGGGGCAAAGATTTGTTACTGGATTCGGACAAAAACACTTATGATATGCAGAAATTTGGACAAAAGGGCAAGAAGATTTGGCGATGTACCCGTTATAATGATTTGAAATGCAAAGGAAGATGTCATACAATTGGAGATCAGATGTTCCGAACACAACCCCACTGTCATTTGGAAAACGGAGAGGATTTTAAATGCAGACAAGTAAAATCCAGAATCAAGGAACTAGCCGCAACAACTGATGCCTCCGCGTCTGACATAATTGCAACGGCTTTGGAAGGCGTAGAAGAGGAAATTATAGCCAAATTGCCAAAAATGAAAACGTTGATCATTATCGCTAACAGAGCCAGAAATCCGAATACATCAAATACAGCCTCCAAATCTCCATACAAAATATTACAAATTCCTACAAATTCAAATAACGATAAATTGGCTTAATTGATGCGATTTACCATTATTAAAAAATGACAAAATCTCCCTCTCCAGCTGGAAAATTGAAAATACTATTTAATACCACATACTATAACACTTCCGGTTTGAATTTGTCGAACAAAAAATAATGTGCATAGGTTTTTTATAATTCGAAGATGTATTGAGATAAAGATTTTTGATTAAATTAAGTTGTGTTTACTCAAATATTATGTACTATTTATTCAAACTTATTTTTGCTATTAAACTACGCATTGCATAATATACTGTAAATCAATCAATCAATCAATCAATCAATACCATTCATGATTAATAATAATATGCTAAGATTTAAGTTGAGGATTTCACTGAAAGTATTTTATTTTTTTAAATCTGCTACTATTATTATATTTAAAACTCACCCATCGCTATTGTGCGATTTTAAAGGTATTAATTATTATAAAACAAAAGTGTCTAAAAATGTTCTGTTTTGTTTTTATTCATATTTAGAGTTACTACTGAGTTCAAAGGATATCGATCAGGTTCATTTTGTAAAATCCCAACGAGGCAAAGATAAGTTGGTCCACGCTGGTTTCGTTTACTGTCATATCAAGGATTTAAAAAGCGGTGGATCAAATTGGACATGTGAAAAGCGTCCTAAATGCAAGGCGAGCATAAGTTACTCAAAAAGTAGGGGGCTGGAAATGCACAGGGACCATGACCACCCTGCTGATCCTGGCAGGTATTATTGTCATTGGCCATGTATTTAAATTTCAGATTGTCGCAAATAAAAATTAGTCTTCGAATTTCAAATCTCATTTTATTTATTTATTTTTCAGGTTGGAAGTTTTAAACTTAATGGAGAAAATACGACAAGAAGCGCAAATGCCTGACTTAATGCCGTCATCTATTTATGCAAAAGCAATTGCAGAACTCAGTGCAGAGGCTGTAGCCAGTATTAATAAAGAGAGTTGCAAGAGATTGATACGGAATCGGAAAAAGAAAAGCATGAATAGTGATAACTCCAAGGACAAAGAACCCAAAACGCCTGAGCCTCAATCATCGAAAATAGATAAAGTGTAACTTTTCTCTCACGTTGTGGATATCAAGTTTTTTCTTGCACAAGCCTACAGACTACAAACCATGCATTTTTGTAAGAAATATTCTGCTACTTTATTCTCAAAAAAATTCAATTTTGTTCAAAAAGTAACACATAATGATATTGTATATAGTTCGCTAGATCATTCGATATACACATTATGTATATCACTATATATAATCATAGAATTTTATAATGTTAGCAAATATACCCAATTTGTATATTGCAAAAATACCCTGCTGTTACTGTTACCCTAATTATGCTCTGGGTTTTAATCACAATATTTCGAAATTAACGGAAGTAATGAACCTAGTATAAAAAATTATTCGTTTATCCAAATTAATGTTCACAAATGACTAAAAATTAGTTTGTAAAGTGTTTGATATATGCAGTTTAAGGGTCTTGTGAGTTTGGAGTTAGAATTTATTGACTACCAACAACAGAACCGAAATACCTCTCTTAATTGCATAATAAAATATGCCTTTTACTACATAGTTAGTATTATATATGTCACAATAATATACAACACTAAATAATGAACAAGATTCGTTTTGGATTCATTACTAATTTAAGGTAAGGCAAGGTATGTGCATATAGATTTCCCTTACAGTTTATAAATAATCAAAAAATTCGCGATTATAGATAAAAAGTTCTTTATTAACAAACATTTTTGATTTCCTTTCCATTCCGAACCGTTGTGATACAAACAGTTTTCAAGCGTCTCAGTTTCAACGTAAACTGTATCAAGCCTAAAAGTAGCTTATTATATTTAATCATAATTTTAAAGAATACAGTTTAGGAAAAGAATAGAATAATCACCATGTCTCTTTTGGTGAAATGACGACCACATTAATATTAGACGGTGATATAAAAAATAACGCATTTTCCATTTTGGTTTTTACAGCATTCCATACAGTAATGGCAAATGTTTTTAAACGTTTTCGATTTTCCCACAGAAAGGCTACAAAATATGTGATTGCAATACACATACTAATAAAAAATATTGAGGAAATGTTAGAATTTAAAAATGTTACTGGTCGTGGGAGATCTCTTGTCCAGCATGTTTTACATTCAGTAAAATTATTGTTCTTAGAATATTCTATCCACTTATCAAAAATCCCAGAATGGCTTAGGGCAAACAATCTTTGTCGTAAAAATGAAGTGAGCATCGGAATATTACTGCTTGTTAAATACGTGTTAACGGCTATTGATAGTAAGGAATTATCCTCAGACCCATGATAAAGAGTCTTTGTCGGTTCATTGCCTTTATTCTTTGGATTCCAGTTAGAGTCATTCAGCAATCGATGGAGTCGGGAGCTTCTGAGAATTAATGCAGAGTTATTGCACTGTGAAATCCATCTTTGAGGACTTACGGCAGGAAAATCGGGAGGAATTCCCACAATTTTCCAAATCTTGTCCATTAGCTCCGAATGTTTTGAATAGCCAATAATTTTGTAGGATTCCTGAAGATGTCCTACTAGGTCTAGTAACGAAAAGAATGATTTAAAATCATCCATACTATCATTAAATACGAATTGTGTTGCTCTCCTTACTACACTTCCGTTGTTGTTACGATTGAAATATTTAAAAGCTTTGCGTAACATGTTCGCACATCCATATTCTTTATTATTTTCACAATATCTTTTAGAAATAAAACCTTGCAAAAGGGAGCTAATTTTAAAAGGTGTGTATTCATCAGTTCCAACAAAATCGCTGAAGGCAATGAAATTAGTTAGATTTGCCATTTCTTCGATAGATTCAATTCTTTGTACAGGACGAGGTTCAACAAGATCTGTTGTGACAATTCCTCTGTATGCATTTGTAAGGACAATGAACATGAGCAACATGGGACCCATTATCAACTTGATCCAAAGTGTCTTTTCAGCCTTTACAGATAAAGAGTAACTGATCTCCAACAAATATGCATAGCAAATCAAAATAATTGGAACACTTTCGTCTTTTTTCCAAAATATTACCACTTTAAAAAATATTATTACAGCCAGCACGGAAATACCCATTCCGAGCCAAGCTTCAGGTTGATATGGCCGAATATACCCATAGAAAGAGAGACTTTCATCTTCCAAAACGACACAAGAGATGAAATTGTAAGAATCTGGCATCATTGGAATGACGACAAGGTTAGGATCTCGGACTTTTATTATGAAGTTTTCAGATTGAATAAACATATATATAGTGTTCTCTCTCCCAAATAACCGTCTAAAAGAACAACCACTGCGAAAATATGAGATTGTAGAATTTTCAAAGCCTTCAACAATAACAGACGAAATAGGAAAAGAAACGCTTTCATAATTGGCAAAGCAATTTGTGAAATAAATATTTTTAATCGGTGGTCCACAATATCTTATTTTACTATAATCGGGAGATTCTGGTTTTAAAATCAATGAACTCGCAACTGTGCTCCTTTTTATGAAGATGTTCATAGCTATTCCTTGCAGCGGTCGGTCAAAACAATCATTTTGGGAGCAAATGACCTCCATAGTATACCTATACTGATTTTTTTCATTCAATTGAGGACAAATAAAATAGATTTCATCTTCGCCCATCAGAGAAAGCATATACCAAGGCTTTTTCCAGAGTAGCCGGTGTATGTTAGTGGAATGTGAGATTAATTTTTCAAACATAAAGGAAGAACCAGCCCTGGTCGACTGCAACGTCTCTCTATTCACAATTAAGTATACGGAAGAATGTTCTGCAAAGTTATACCAGTTACGCAGATGGTCGACTTCGTTTTCTTTTTGCCAAGCAATTTGATGACTGTCATAGAACGCCTCACTGATATGGTAAATTATTGTCAGGTCCACTAAAACATTGAGATTGAAATCAACTGCGAAATGCACCACACATGAAAATAGGCTCTGTAGACGTGGAGATGATATTTTGCTGAAATATTCGTCTTTGACTAGGCAACAATTGCCCTTGATACAACTGCTTCCCCAATTGTATGCATTTTTGTAAATGTATGTCCATTGGTGTTTTTTTGTTCCATTGAGGAGGCAATTATGTTCCTTCCCATTTAATTTAAGGTTTGTAACTCCGTAGGGAACCAAAATATTTTGTAATTGTACATTCTGCAACGCTTCCAATTGATTGTAGAAATTGCTATGTTTGAAAATTAAATTAACGTAACAGTTTTCTTCCAAATTCACTATTTCTGACAACTGCCATCCAACAATTGGCCCAATAATAAAAAATATTGAAACTAAAGTACACCTCATTTTTATCCAAAATGGTGTAGTGTAATATCCGTTATTGGAAAATTGGAAATTGGAATAGTATATCCTCAAAAAGTGAATTTAACTCTTCGTCTTCGCTAATTTTAAAATTTGACTTCGTTAAAAAAACTGTTTTCTGAAAATTTAAATAGAAATGACTTGATATTGGTCTCACATTCATAGTCACATTAACATCAACCACAATGGTACAATTCAATGATAAAATATGGTGCGAAATACACATTAGGTATCTATAATAATATTTTCTTTCTATATAGACCTCTGTCTCTTGATTCGTTGAAATAAATAAAATATTCATATATCTCGAATCTCGACTGGAAAACAAAGCCAGCAAGTAACAATTATTAAATTATTTAGAAGCTTTCATATTTGCTTAACATATTTTTTTGGACACTGAAGTAAACCAAAGGTATGTGCGATATAGATTGTAAAAAAGCGGTCTGGTATGTATTGCTTCTTAAAGCATTAATTTATATGTGCCTATTTATGTGTGTATTCATTTTCATACACATACCCTAAGGAAATTAATGTACTGGAAATGGAATAGAGTCCAGTACCTTATATTATGTCTAATGGTATACTTACAGATAATTCAAGCAATTTTATTTCAGTCCAATGCTGATATTATTACATGACCATCCGATTACCTCGATACATAATACTTATATACATGGAAAGGAATGTTATATAAGCATAATAATATGAATATGAATACGGCCAAATGTCCAAGGCTTTTTTGTGTCCCAAATAGGATTAATATATTTATGGATGAAGTACTAATTTAAATAAATTTTTACTATAAATTATTCTCCCATTTTAAATAACTTTAAATTGCGGACATTAAAATGTTTTACAATTTTAGAAAAATAAGAATACATTTAAAAATCAAAGTATCATTTACTCTACGACGACATTTTGTCAAGCTATACTTGGAATTGGAATAAGCCGAGGAACAAGAAGCCTTAAGTAAACACAAATATCACGAAAGTTATAACATGAAAAATACTAGAAGCCACATCGAGAACAATTTAAATACAGGTCGGAAGACTATTTGCGTATTCAAATTATCAATACGATGCCAAGTCAAGTTATAACATGCAAACTTCCAAGGACTACTTCCAAGAGCAATAAAGAATTATTTAAATGCGGACAGTGGGTTTATTTATGTAAATTATCAATACGGTGACTTTGAAAACAGACTACAGGCAGGTTTTTCCAGTCCCAAACTGAACAAAGCCTTTAATTTTCTAAACTAAAAATTTCTAATCAAACTAATCCAGAGTTTTAAAAGTTGGACAATAATCGTTATCTTTTTCGACAGCGCATTTGTAAATTCATTAATACAATTCGAGTTTAGTTACAAAAAAAACTCTGTTGTAAATATTAATTAAAAAGCTATCGAAAATTGAATTACCTGCTTCAAATTTTTATGCAGCATTTCTCTTCGAAAAATATTGGACTAAAATAATATATGGGTATTATAGAATACAAGTGTTGAAATTTAAAAATAATAATAATTATATCCTATAACCAATAATTTCTCACTGAACCCAAAATACGGAAACTGCTACTACCATTTCCAAGACTCAATTATAAACGATAAGAAAACATGGCACAGTTTTGTGTGTCTACCCTTCTCATTGTTGGATTATCCTTAGGGTTGGAAATAAAAGATGTGGCGTATTTCGAAAAGGAATGCTACATAAATGTATTATTCCTACACTCTAGTGAATACAAAAAGCAAGAAAAAGCTCTAAATCTGCAGCTTCAAAAAATGGATATTCCATACGCAATTACAACACCACAACAGTATCATGAAGACGGTTTGGAAAACGAAAACAAAACCAGCCTGAAATTTCAGAGCCGTATGGTATGTATAACTGACATAATAGTTAGCATCTCTGCGAAAGCCTTGATTGATTCCATGTATTTTGACTCCGTCAGTAGCCCGTTTTCAAATGAAAATAAAATCACTGCTACACGGAATCCTTCAAATTGGTATCCCTATGCAGAACATTCTTCTGTCTACTTGCTTGTCCGAAAAAAAGTTTTGCATTTAATTAAATCCAATGCCAACAAATTATTTTTTGATATACCAAGAAAATCTAATCAACAGTCAGTTTTAAACACGCATATTTTATATAGACCTTGGTTTGTCTTGTCTTGGTCAGGTGCTGATGAAGATGTTTATTTTTTGTGCCCAGACACGATAAAATATTTTGGTTCTGAGGTACATACTTATAAAATTATATCACTGTGTTCAGGAATGAATTGTTATGGGAAAAAACTGCGTCAAATGGCGATAAAAGACTTTCTTACTAATATGAAAGTTGTAAAGAAAATATTGCTTTTAATAACTGATTACAATCATAATAGGAAAAATCAAAATTATTGTGGGCCTCCACTTCGTAGTGATTATTTCACAGACCCATCTTTTAATTCAGAACATGGAATTGCGGCTATAATTGTTTCGATTATATTTCAAAATTTTCTTAATTCCACAATAGGGTATTGGCACAATTTCAAATGCGAAAAAAATTTAAGACGACTTAGTCAAGTACTGAGAATCGATTTCCAACTGCAAAATCTCGACCTGTTGCTCTCTGAAGGATCTTATAAGTCTGTGATTGCAACAACGGACGATTCTTACAATTTTATTTCCTGTGTTATTTTAGAAGACGAAAGTCTTTCCTTCTATGGCTACATCCGACCTTATCAATTTCATGCTTGGATTGGCATAATCATCTCCGTCTTTCTTGTAATTATATTTCTTTACGGAGTGACATTTATCAAAAGAGATTATAGAGAGCCGTTTCTTCTCATTTGCTATGCATATATATTAGAAATCAGTTATTCCCTATCACCACAAGCCAATAAAAAAGCTTGGATCAAATTAGTCATCGGCCCGTTCCTTCTTATGTTCGTTGTATTAACAAATGCCTACAAAGGTATCGTCACTACAGATTTAGTTGAGCCACGTCCCGTCAAGCGAATTGAATCTATGAAACAATTGGCAAATTTGTCTGAAATTACGACTTTTGGTGCTTTGGAGCACACAGATGACTTTGAACCTTTCCGTGTAGCAAAAACAACACAATATAATATTTTACGAAAGTTTTTTAAGGATCACAACGAAACTATAATCCTGGAAGCTTTGCAAATTGTAAATTTGAAATTACGAACTTTAAAAAATTTAGGCCCTTATCTTATAAACGATATGTTTAAAGTGGTACATTCATACCGTAATTTGTACGATTCCTACATTCGTCGTCAGTTGATTCCACAGATGCAATTTGTAATGAAAATTGCAAATTCACTTCAATTTCCTCCTGGATTTCCTTACATTAGTCCTTACGAGTGGATTTCACAATGCAATAACTCTGCAATGATTTTACAAACCTCTACTATGCATCGATTCTTTAATGATTCCCATTGGAATCCTGAGAGTGGAGGAGTTCGACCAGTCCAAACTTTATATTATGGAACGGAAGAAAATTCTATTATTCCAATGTCCTTTTATACATTAATCCATACTGATATAATACCCATGCTCACTCCACAAATAAGACAAAACTTGTTCGTTGTAAAACGATCCGGACTTTTTGATTTCTTGTATGAAAACTTCCAATCATTTAATTATACCAAATGCCGAACATGTTGGTTGAGAAGTCCCCCTCGGCCTTTAACATTTCGCAATTCCAATATCGGCACAATATTTGCAATTGGTGCGTGCATTCTACTACCATCTTTGATAGCCTTCATTGCAGAAATTATAAAATCTTATATAAACAAAATATGGATATTTGTATGTAGATTTGTAATTGGGTTCAAAAATATCAGAAACGGAATAATTAGAGGAAAATTTTTAATTTCCCACTTCATCTTTGGTACAAACACTTCGTTTCCTATTGGTACCACACCGAGATAGATGCAGTTAATCCAGCTACCTGAAATACATGTGTTATAATTAAGATTTCGCCTCATTTACATCCATCCATTATATAGTTCGTATACATTCCTGATTGACGAGGTTTTACGCCCCCACAGGGTTTCAGACCATTAATATTTTCAATACCATTTGTGCTTAGAATTTTGTTATACAAAAATCTCTCTATATGAGGTATTGGAATTATACTTTGAATCTACACACTATTTCTTATATTAATATTAATATATATGTATACACTCCTCTCCAGTCTCAACTGAAATAGGACTATATTTCAGGAAAGGAAAACTATCTACAATTAAATTTAAAGATTTTGGTTTGATCAAAGATCCCACCACTAGAAAACTAGAAACACTAGTTTGTTCGTTCGTATGATTTATTTATTCGCTTTCCCAGTACTGACTATATTTCACTTACAAAAGCAGGTCTACACACTCTTTAAATTATTTATTAACTTTTCCTATTTACTTTGTTATATTTACTTCTGGAACTAAAATGAACAAAACCGATGTGAGCACTATATATACCTACTAGCCGGTAACAGGACCCAGGCCCTTCTATGACCAAAGCTATAGTGAGTTTCAACAAACCACAATTACACCAACGCACATTGAAATAAGTTTTAATGCTCTATGTTATCTAAAATACATCGAATTAGTATTTATATCTAAATCTATCTACAATGAAAGCGCAATGAAACGATATCATTTAAATGACTTTTATTCGTTTAGAACAGTATTATAAATTACCTACCTAATTATAGCTTTGACAGATATTGTGGTAAATTGAATATTAGTTGGAGTGCCTGACCTGAAGTAAAAATATATAATTAAAGAGGATTTGAACAATTGGTGGTGGATAGAAAATAGACATAATAAGGTACTATCGTTATAACTACACAGGACATTTCCATACCTCTCTGTGTTAAGAAATTTTACTGCATTTTGATTGACAGGCAAAGCCCACAATACAGTTAAAAGAGTTTTACCCATGAGTTATACTGAAACTGTGATAGCATTGAACATACTGGTCCGTTAATATTCATGTTAATATAGAATTTGAAACGGATGCAATGTAGGATTATTGCTGGCTTAGCTTTGCCTCCTGGTCGTCAAGTGTTTTTTTCAGCTCATCTCAACATGTCAGATATAGATACTTACTACTTTATGTATGGCATAGAAAAGAAAATCAATAAAATAAACTTTTAAAATTTTTGGGGTACTTTGAGACTCGAAACTTTGGCTTAGATTGTTTCAGTAACCACCAACAGAACGGGTAAGTGTCAATAAGTTTAAGTTTCCATAAAGGTACCAAATCGGTAACCGAATAATAACCATTATTTTTCTAACAAATGCCTTTTTACATAGTATGTGTTTACAATTATAGTTGACATTCAGGCAAAGGACAATTGTAGACAGAAAATGTTTGCTCGTATGCTGTCCAATAAAAAAAGATTTGAACAGTTTGTGATAGCTAGGAATGAAGAAAATCAATAAAAGAAAATTTGGAAATTGTGTCTAAATGAAAGATATTAGTATTACCTCATTGGCGTCCACCCCAGAATTGCATTAAAATTTTCTACGTAGATCAGGTTTTAATGCTAAAGATGATGTAGAAAGATTTAGGGTGGAACACTCAAATGAATATTTTTAACTAATACTGTAGTACAAGAAAAAATAATTTAGAAAATTTTTTGGTGTCATTGGAGACTCGAAACGTAAATTTAGAACTAGAAGTATCTGTTACCCATCAGCAGAACCAGTTCTTGGTACCCTGGTTTGTATATATCTTAACGACAATTTAATCTGGTGTTTGGGGCAAGTAGGGTGTTTTTTAAAACTCTAGTCAAAGTTTACCTTGTTATTTAAATATGAACCAAACTTTCGTTTTTCTCATATTTCATATATGTGTATGCGTGTGTGTGTGACAGGGAGAGCCAAATGTAATGTAAATAGTGAGTATGTAAAGAAAATGGATTTGATGGGAGTGTTAGAAGTGAATTTGCATGTAATTAGCATGTAGCATAGAAATGAATTATTACGCTCTGGGTTATTTAGTGTATTAGAGTATTTTGAAATTAGACCCAAATGTTGACCCGTAAACTTTTTGAACAGCAGTAATGATAGCCTTGTATCAAATAAAAAAATTAACCCTAATATGGAGAATGCTAAATAATTTAGGCAATAAGCATTTTTCGCAATTTAAACCAAATTTTGATGCCTAAACATTTTGAAATTCAATTGCAACCCTGTGACCTAGTGTTAATAATCACAATTGAGAAAATTTTCATTTGGTGTGTATTGGCATTGACACGAAAATTTCCTGATACATAATACATACATACAAACCGACACGCGGAATTATTTACGCGCATGCCCGACATCGCGTTTATATCATAGGATAGCTATAGTAAGAGCGGTCTTGTATAGGTACCTAAACAATTATTTAGTGACTCGGACTCGGCTGTGTGTCTGTTTATCTCCAGATATCTTTCATGTATTTGTACTAAAATAAAAAAGGAATGTAATCCTCAGTCAGCAAATAAAAAATACGTGATTGATTATCATCACTGAAAATTTCTTGTTTCTTAACACAAATTGTGATTGTGATTCCGCATTGCAACATAAATGAAAAGCAATTAATTAATGCATTGTATTTTCCGTGTGGTGATCAGTTTTAGGGTTGATTATTATTAGAAATAATTTGAAAGTCACAAGAAAGATGTTCGTTAATTTTAACCCGACATGCGTTTTGAATTTTTGCATGCATGCCTGCATGCATGATGTTTCTCGGCTTTCGGCATACGACATGGGCATTACGATACGTACGGTATTTACGATGCATGAACGTAGAAACCAAAGGAATACTAAATGCTGCAATGAAGTTTATAAATGGCAGGTCGGAAAGTTCAATATAAATTTTGATAAGAATCAGAACCACTCAGGATTTCTCGTTTTTATTAAAAATACGAAATATTTTCATATAATTAAATTAATCAAAGAAATTATCTATTTTCTTACTTTTATTTGTGCTTTTAGCGATTTGAGATTTGAAGTTTTTTGCTATTTGTTATTAATTAATGCAAAAAATGGATAATAATAGTATCAAAGTTGAATTGGAAAGATTGTCATGTCTTGTTTGCCTCAATTCTTTTGACCGTTGTGACAATAACGATTTTAAAGAAAATGGAGTTACTGTTTCATCGCCTTTTAATGAAGGTAAAATTTTACTTAACTTGAGTATCAAAATACAAACTACCCAATACCTTACAATTACAATGGAAAACTGATATTTTATTTATTATGGCTATTTTTAAATTGTCTTTTATACTACTTTTACTTTGTTTGGCAACTGCTTAATAATAGATTTGGAAGAGGGAGGATGTCGAACTGTACGGAAACAATTGGATGTCATATTTCTGCTAAGAAAATTGTTGGAAATCCCTGAGGATGTTTGCATTCAACTTTTGGAAAATTATGGAAACCCAAGTTCCTGGATTGGCTGCTGTGAAACCTGTTCAAATCTAATTAATAAAGCAAGATTGGTTTTCAACCAAATTGATTTGCTACAGAAACTATTTTCAAAGCTACAGAGTAAGATAAAAAGGGAAATAAACTTGTCTACAAAAGTTAAGACTCTTTCTTCTTCCGATGATATCGAAAATGGAGTTAATAAAGTCATCAGATCGCATGTGACCAATGGTTAGTATTAAAATCATATTTAATTATTAATTTGAGTACAATAAAGTAATCGAAAACCAAAATTTTGTGGTTTAATTAAAATCAATTTTACCAAATGTGTTCAGGTGTTATCAAAAAGGAGGATGTCACAGCTGATAATACAAATAGTGAACCTGTGGGCTACACATCTTCATCGAGCAGTGGAGAAAGTGAATCTGATGACAGTTTACTCAAGAATAAGACAAAAAAGAAGTACCAGTACCAGGAGAGAAACGAAAAATATTCTTGTAAAATCTGTTCAGAAACATTTTCAACGTACTCTCTATTCAGACATCATTTGAAGAGCCACATGGTAGAAAAATGTTTCTCGTGTCAAACATGCAACAAAGGTTTCCAAACACCGTACAGATTAAAAAGACACGAGTTAATTCATACTGACAAGAAGCCTTATAAATGTAAATTGTGCGGAAAAGGCTTTAACACTTCTTATGCTTTGGCTAACCATATGAAGACTCATCCAGGAGAGAAAACACATCAATGTGAGATTTGCAGCAAATATTTCGATGGAGTAAGTAAATTGAATGTCCATATGAAAAGTCACGACAAGGAAGGGCGTTACAAATGTGGCGTTTGTGCTAAACGCTTTGACCTTTCTACTCGGCTGGCATTGCATATGAAAACTCATATCGGAGAAACCCGTGTTTGTGAAATATGCAAGAAATATTTTAGCACTGCAGGTGCACTGAAAAAACATTCACTGATCCATGCATAAGGGAAGGTGGGAAATGTTTCCAGGTCTACTACTATTGAAGACGAAGACATGTGAATTTTGGTTTCTACCAACTGCCAATTTCCATGGAGAAGACTATTTGTACAGTATTTCTAAATTGATAAAGAAGCATCCACAGCAATACTTAAAAATATCGGTTTATTTTTAAATTCAGCTCAAAAAATGTAAAGAAGCATTAAAATTTCCAGAAAATAAACACTATTTGTAAATTTGTAATAATTGGACGTTTTCAAGCTTGATGTTTTAAACAAAAAATTCAATTCCTTCCAATATCCTTCCAAAGGACTTGCTCAAAAACCGATTATTTGAACTCAAAACAATTGCAATCCAAAGATGATTAAGATTTCTAGACCTATAAAGTCAATCAAAGTCATACAAAACAATGTATTCATTGTCTCGAGATTGTTGCATATTGTTACAGTCTTACAGTCACACATTCTATACAAGGTTCATATCAAGGTTTTATGAATGTGGCGGGAAGAAAAACAAGCTGTTTTTCTGTTTCTGTTTTAGTACCCCCTGCTGAGTTTTCTCACAGTAATATTTTGTAGTCAACCAGCACTCACACTTAGCATCAGCCGTAAGTAAAGTAGCTATACATTTTCTCTAATTATATTCTAATTCCTGTAAAAATATTATCATTATTATTATTCGCATAAATAGAGTCTTAGAAGAGCAATGGAACATTCTGTACGTAATGAAGACGGAATATTGTCCGAAGAAGTAGGGGACGTTTGTTTAATTTGTTTGCAGATGTACAATGACGAACAGGAAAATTTTGAGATTGAAAAGTTGGAATATCATCAACATGTGATTGATAACGTTTCCAAATATTTATCGTCGGAAATTTTTGAAGGTTGTTTTCAATGGAATTTTGTTGCGGAAAAAAGTTCTCCACTTTGTCACACTTGTTTCATTACGATTGAAAATATTTTCAAAACTATTGAAATGGTGGAAACGCTGCAGCAAACAATTCAAGATTTAATAAATTCGTTTACCAGTGAAGTCCTCGGTCATCACAACAGAATAAGAAATTCATGCAAAACCGAAGAAGAGGTTGATCTAGATCCATTCACTAAAATTGAATACAAACCAGATATTAAAGTTGATATTAAAGTAGAAGATCAATATGTTGTTGAAGAAGTACAAATGCAGTTACCAAGTTCTCAAAGTACTCATGAAAATGACGATGATTATATAAGTGAAGGCGAGCCATTACAGAATGATACAGATGGACAAGAAGTAAATGCGTCGGATTCTGAACACATTCCGGCCTCTTTTCGATCTACAGAAGGTAAATGTTATCTCTTAGAGAGCTATTAAATAGATGCTAAATTGATAACTTTGGTTTTTCTCCTTTTTATCTAATTGTTGTATTTTCTTTTTGCCTAAAATTGTTCTTAACTATTATAATGCATTAAAATAAAATATAAATAATTTTGTTTCAGGTCCCGGTGATGACCATACCCACCCGCATCTTGATAGCATACAACTGAAAACGCTACGAATTGTTCTTACAAGTAAGCATAACATGTTTGTTTTGTCATTGCTTTGTGCAAGAAATATTCATTTATTTCGCATTTGTTATTAAAGGATTGCAGCTAGATTCGGAATCAAGACTTACAAACATCTCAACAACAGAGGAAAATCGTCCCCGCCCTCGAAGAAAGGCTGCGTTGGCTGCTAATGCGTCTTTGAAAAAAATTATCAACGGAGACAGCGAATGCATTTCAAATGCAGCTAAAATACTAAATCATGGAAACAAAAGGTTGCTATATTTTTATTATTACAAATAGTTAAAATTATTCATCAAATAAATTTTATTTTACATTTGATGAAAAGGAAAACTCTGTCAGGACATTTTTCTAAAGTATACATTCAGGAAGATTACTTCTAAACTATTTTCACCAATTCAGAAGGTGTTAAGCATGCATAGATTAGGCTTACCTTCATCTAATAAGCAAGGCAATGATTTTGTACTGACTGCGTTAATGATGTTGCTAATTTCATATTTAACTTTATTCAGGAAGGATTCTAAATTTCAGTAACGTCAGTAAGAATTGATAGCATGAAGGTTTCAATGAGGTTGTTGTTTTTAAAAGCAAAAACTTTTTAACTTTAATTTGAGTTTTTAGGTGTTAGTAAGTATCAATAATTTACAAAGTACTGATCACAATTAATCCAATTTGGAACTTAACTTTTATGGAGCATTGACCATGGTTAAAGATAAAACTTCAACCTGGTCATGATTTAAATAATAACTTAATATATAATTTTTATCATCCCTTGATATTTTAAGTAACTAACTTGAACATTTACAGCGGCAGTGGCACAGATTGGTCATCAGTATCATCGGAAAATGAATCTGACAATGAAACCGGTTTTGATGAATCATTTGAAAAGGAATTGGAGTGGACAGACAGAACTATATCAAACAGTACTGGGAGGCCAACAATCTTTGAAATTGCAAAGCGTTTCAAATGTCAATCGGAATTTTGTAATTTGTCTTTCAACTTTACCAAAGAATTTGTTGCACACAGTTCAGAATCAGGACACAAAAACGACAAATCCTACAGTTGTCACCGGAAAAACTGCTCAGAAGTCTTCTTCAACAAAGGAAGCATGAAAAACCATGTAAAATTTCAACAAAAGAGAGAAAAATTTAATTGCAAATCGTATCCCAAAATATTTACACAAAAACGAACTTTAAAAATTCACCAATTTGATCGTCATATGGAAAAATTGTATAAATGTGAAGATTGTCCAAGACATTTTACAAAAAAGGCCAATCTGAAAGTTCATAAGAAAATTCACAGTGGAAAATGTTTCGAATGCAAATCTTGTCAGAGCAAAATTTTTATGGAACCTTTCATTAAAAATGCACACTCGAATTATGCACAACAGAGAAAAACATTCTTGTAATTTATGTGGTGAAAAATGTCAAACTAAACGACACCTCATTCAACATCGTTCAATACACTTCAAACCTAAAATCAGTAAAATCTTTCCCTGTGCCGCCTGTAAAAGAATTCACTTCGTAGAAAACATCTGGAATAGATGCATCATGAAACATTTTCGGAAAGATAAAGAAAAACGGTTTATTTGTGCAATCTGCACTTCAGTATTTGACAGAGGTCAAGATCTTGACAATCACAGTAAAGTCACAGGTCACCGGAATAAAAAATTCCATCAGTGTGGTGTTTGCAAACAGCTGTTTTATAAAAGAGAACAATTAAGAAAACACGGAGAAAGAGTTCGCTGTGGTATCACTAAGCGGACTATCAAGACTTATCCATTTCAATGCACCCTTTGTTCGAAAGGGTTCGTAAATAAAAGTGCTTTGAACAACCACATTGATTGGCACAACAATCCAAGTAAATTTAATTGCCCAGATTGTGGAAAGCAACACCAAAGTAAATATCTACTCTGGTATCACAGAAAAAAGATTCATAATGTAAAAAATTACTGCTGCAAAGTATGTAATAAAAGATTTCTTGAACACCGTGAGTTGACGTCCCATTCCAAACATTGTCCACCGAATAAAATAAATCCTGAAACTTCGTCTTTGTTGAAGTTGGAGTGCAGATTCTGTGACAGGGTTTTTGACTGTGAAAGTAAACTAAAGAAACACATAAGAACGCACAAGGTAAAGAAAGGAAAGATGCCTTGTAAAATATGCGGTAAAGTTATCCAAAATAGTTGTTTACGTTTCCATTTAGAAACTCATTCTACAGAAAATTTATTCAAGTGTAACAAATGTGAAATGTCATTCAATATGAAAAAAAAATTACAGACGCACGAAATATCTGCACATACGGACGAAAGGCCTTTTGCTTGTAGTGTTTGTGATGCTAAATTTAAATCAAAGGTAGTTTTGAGAGCTCACTTTGAAAAACATTCCACTCAAAACTTATGTGACATATGTGGGAAGAAGTTTGCACGTCCAAGCGGTTTGAAGGTACACAAAAAAGTTCATAACGGAGATTTACTCAAATGCCCTTATGATAATTGTGATCGAAAATTTTATAGTCGTGGAACACTTTCCGAGCACATCAAAGTAGTACACACAAAAGTAATGAAATATTCATGTGAAGTGTGCCATAAAGAATATACTGGGAAATTAGGTCTTCGATTACACATGCGATACCATACAGGTGAAAGGCCATTTTCTTGCACCCATTGTAACAAGTCTTTCGTCGACAAACAATACCTTAAGCGTCATATTTCGTCAAACCATTCGAAGACAGAGTTTAAATGTAATCTGTGCGAAAAAATCTTTTTTATCGAATCCAACTTACGGACTCATATAAGAACCATTCACGTAGAAAAGAAATTTCAATGCGAATTTTGTCCTTATTTGTGTCGACGTAGAGACTATTTGACTACTCACATTAAGGAAAATCATACAAATGCTAAAGAACGACCCTTTGTTTGTGAAATATGTGGAAAAGCTTTCAAACGAAAACATGTCCTGGATAGCCATATAAAATGGCATGCTAGAGTAAATGAAAACGAAAGTAATTTGACAGACGATGAATCTGAAAGTGAATAATAAATAACGATAATTTGTATAATAAGCTTGTTTTGTGTCACTTAGTAAATAAAATATTATAGTCATACTTAGTCTTGCATGTAATAATGAAGAATTAATTTTTTTAAAGGTGTACTATATACTCTTTAATTTCTTCGCATGAAATTGATACGACTTTTAGCAAACTTTTACTGTTAGTTTTACTAAATTCACAATCACCATTTTATATCAATGTCACAAGAATTTTTATTATTTTTAAAGTTGTTTACTTATATTCATCAGTTTCATGAGTTGTTATACAAACAAATACCTTTGTATCTAACTAAAAGCAAATTAGTAATTAATGTGGTTGGCATTAGCACGGAGGGGAGGTCCCACAGGCCCCAAGGCAAACTTTTGATAGATGTTAAAAATGAAATAAAATTTGCACTAAAAATTGTCTATGAAATGTGAAACTTCTAAAGAAGTTGTAAAAGAACAATTGTAATAATAAAAAAAATTAATTTAAGTTATCTCAGTTAAATATGAATTTAAATAGCTTTAAAGAAATATTTTAATTATTTATGGTATTACAGATAGCGTAATGCATTTACAATTTTAGTTTTAGCAACATTCCAAACAACATTGGCTAACTTTTCGAATCGTTTTCGATTTTCCCACAGAAAGGCTACGAAATATGTCAGTGCAATACACATACTTATAAAAAATATCGAGGAAATATTAGAATTTAAAAGTGTCACTGGTCTTGGGAGATCTCTTGTCCAGCATGTTTTGCATTTCGTATAATTGTTTGCCTTCGAAAATTCTATCCACTTATCAAAAATTCCAGAATGGCTGAGGGCAAACAATCTTGGTCGTAGAACTGCTGTGAGCATCGGGATTTCACGGCTTGTAAAATGGGTGTAAACAGGTATTGATTTATCCTCTACCCCATAATAAAGGGTTTTAGTCGGTTTATCTCCACCATTTTGTGGATTCCAGTAAGAGTCATTCAACATTCGATGGAGTCGGGAGCTTCTGAGAATTAGTGCAGAGTTATTGCACTGTGAAATCCATCTTTGAGGACTTATGGCAGGAAATTCGGGAGGAATTCCCATAGTTTTCCAAATCTTATCCATTAGCTCCAAATTTTTTGAATATCCAATTATTTTGTAGGATTCCTGAAGATGTCCTATTAGGTCTAGTAACGAAAAGAATTGTTCTTGGAATTCATCCGTATGATTGTGAAAGGCAACTTGCACTGCTTCCTTGACTGCACTTCCATTGTTGTTACGAATGAAAGATTTAAAACTTTTGGAGACTTTTAATTGACAACGATAATTTTGATTTCCACAATATCTTTCTTTGACAAAGGATTGTATCATTATATTAAGATGGAAAGGGTTGAACTTGAGACTTCCTCGAAAACTACCAAAGGCGATAAAATTAGTTAAATTTGCCATTTGTTCAATCGATTCAATTCTCTGCACTGGACATGGCACAACTAGGTCGGTTGTGACAATTCCCGTTTACGCATTTGTCAGTATAATGGACATGAGCAATAACGGTCCGATAATAAACTTTATCCAAAGCGTCTTCCCAGCATTTACTGATAACGAGTAACTGGTATCCAGCAAATATGCATAGCAAATCAAAGTAATTGGAACACTTCCGTCTTTTTTCCAAAATATTACCCCATTAACAAATATAATAACAGCCAGCACAGAAATTGCCAATCCTAGCCAAGCTTCAGGTTGAAAGGGTCGAATATATCCATAAAATGAGAGACTTTCATCTTCCAAAACGACACAGGAGATGAAATTGTAAGAATCGTCCATTGTTCGAATGACTACAAGATTAGGGTCTCGGTTATGTTTTAAATGATATTCATCTAATGGACATGAGCAATAAATGTCCGATAATCAAGGCTGTATCCAAAGGGGCATTTACTGAGGGGGCAAATGCCCCCCCCCCGAAATCCAAGAAAAAGGGAAATTTTTTCTCGAAATACCAAAAAATTTCGCGCTTCGCGCAATTTTATGTGATTTTTAGGTTATTTTTGCCTCAATTTAGGCAAAATAAGGAGAGACTTTCATCTTCGCGAAAACGACACAATATATTTTTTAAGATATCGTTCGAAATCGACTTCTAGATTAGGGTCACAAATCGATATTCATCTACGGTACTGGTCCATAGCATTCTTTTTTAGAAATAATCTCGTAGAAATATGACAAGAACCTACGCCAAAGCTAATTGTAGAATTTTGAAAACTTTCGGCTTTGAAAAAAGCAATTGGTAAAGAAACGCTTTCATAATTCACGAAATAAATGTTCTGAACCGGCGGTCCACAGTATCTTGTATTCTTATCAAGTTCCGTGGCTTTTAAGACAAAGGAGTTTATGACTGTGCTCTTTTCAATGAACTTTTTTAAAGCTATTGTTCGATGTGTTTGACAGAAACAATCATTTTGGGGGCATAAAATTTCCATGGAATAGCTATAGTGATTTTTTCCATTCAATTGAGGACAAATAAAATAGATTTCATCGTCATCCATCATAGAAATCATATACCAAGGCTTTTTCCATAGTAACCGGTGTATGTTGTTTGAAAGACGGTCGAATTCTTCGAACATAAAGAAGGAAGTCGTCTTTGTCGACTGCAACGTTTCTCTATCCATCATTAAGTACACGGAAGAATGTTCAGCAAAATTAAACCAGTTCCGTAAATGGTCGACTTTGTCTTTTTTCTTCCAGGCTGATCTTTCACCTTCGTGAACAACTTCACTGATATGGTGGATTGCCAATAGTTCTGAACTACTAAAATGTTTGGATTGAAGTTGATTGCGAAATGCGCCACACATGAAAAACGGCTCTGTAGACTTGGAGATGATACTTTGCTGAAATTTGTTATTTTTGATGTATTGATACAGTTGCCTCCCCAATTGTGTGCACTTTGATAAATATTATTCACCCAGTGGAAAATATCGAAATCTGAATTTGTCTTATTTGGAATGCAATTATGTTCATTATTTAATTCCAGATTCGTAAATGCATAAGGAATAATAATATTTTGTAAGTGTGCATTCTGCAGTATATCCAAGTGACTTTTGAAACTATGTTTGAAAATGAGGTTAACGTAACAATCTTTTTCCAAATTCACAATTTCTGACAAATGCCATCCAGAAGTCAACTCAGAGATGAAAAATACGAAAACTAAAATATTCTTCATTTCAAAAATGTACATTCTATAAATTAACTTTTATGATTTAAAGATAAACCTTTTTATTTTATTTTTAATTACAGAAAGAAAATTCAAAAGAAACTTTGTTAAAAATATCACAACAAAGAACTGAGTCTAGACTAGCAAAGAGCACTTTTAAAATCCTTCATTTAACATTAACGAATGTAGACTTGTAGACTGAACAAAACATTGTCGAAGGGAAAACAAACTGTAAGTTTAAGCGTTTTGTCTTCCTATGCTAAATGTCGATCGCTTCTTATAATTCATTACTACACGCAATGTTTGTCGGTTGGTCGTTTTCTGAAGGTTTAATCTAGGCGGTGGTCAAAACGGCCAAACTAACGTTATTTTTTAGCGGACATTGTGAAAAAATTAAAGGAAATTTATTCAGTGCTACCAGTATTCAGTGTATGAGGAAGTCAAATTCTTTCTAGACACAAATACCTCAAAATCTTTTTTTGAAAAACGGGAATGAAGCCAATTCATGATATTTTGTATGGTTTGGCCATTTTGTCAGCTTTTTATGTGATACTGTGCTAGCAACTTAAACTAGTGCTAAGACGGACTAAATAGAATCCAACCCAACACTGACTACGGTAATGACTAATGACATACAAAAGCCAGCTAATCGATATCGATATACTTCTGAATTATTTAGCAATAGTTCGTTTCGTCGGCCGAATTAAATATATAATATACATTAAATGAAACAAATTATGCTATTGTGTAGCTTTTGAGAGAAGTCTTACGGGAATAAAATGAGCAGCTTTTGCATCGTGTTTTTTGGCTATCCAAATGAGAAAAAAAGCTTTTATAGGTATTTTCTCTTCTTTGAGGTCAATATGTATACGTAGTGAATGGTTTTATGGTAATTATTTCACCTGCTTAATAAATTATTGTACAAGTATGCAAATCATTGTTAAAGCGTACTGCACACGTCATTCATTAAAGTTAGGGCCCTAGCTATTATTACCGGATAAAAATTTCACATAAATAACTGACTTATGACTTCCTGTTAGTTGAAATTCAATTGCGTTCTTGAAGTTAAATAAATTTTTATTATCAATGACATAATTATTAATTTGTGTATTGTATGCTAGAAAGTGTTTCAAGATTAAATGCAAAGAATAGAATACATTTTTAACATAATCTTACATTTTAAGGTATAGACTTTGACATTTTTCAAGATTTTCATTCATTTGGCCAAATTTGAGGGAACAAGCGTTGCAGGTGCTTAAACTCCAGATAATGGTCAAAATTTATCAGTAGACCTAAAGGAAGGATAACTCCGTTCGAATTTGGAAAAATGGTGATTCTAGTATTGCCGTAGAACTAAATTGGAACAAGACTAAATTTATCAATGTCAACTAGTAACAGTTATGACGTTGAGGATATCATCATGACTACATTATTTTTAGAAGGCAATAGAAAACCCATAAGACCTTCTACTTTGAGTTTCACAACATCGTAAATTCTAATCAGAAATGTATTAATGCGCTTTCGATTTTCCCATAGGAAGGCCAGGATATAAGTCAGAGCAATACAGAAGGTGATAAAAAATATTGAAGAAATGTTAGAGTTTAAAAATGTCACTGGTCGTGGGAGATCTCTTGTCCAGCACGTTTTACATTCAGTAAAATTGTTCTTCTTAGAATATTCTATCCACTTATCAAAAATCCCAGAATGGTTAAGAGCAAACAATCTTGACCTTAGAAATGGAGTGAGCATCGGGAATTGATTGCTTGTGAAATAGGTATAAACAGGTATTGATAAAAATGATTTATCTTCAGTCCCATGATAAAGAGTCTTAGTCGGTTCATCTCCACCATTTTGTGGATTCCAATAAGAATCATTAAGATATCGATGAAGTTGTGAGCTTCTGAGAATTAGTGCAGAATTATTGCATTGGGAGATCCATTTTTGAGGACTTGTATCAGGAAAATCGGGAGGGAGTCCCATTAGGTTCCAAATCTTATCCATCAAAACCAATTGTTTTAAATAACCAATTTTTTTGTAAGATTCTTGTAGTAATTCAAATAGGTCTGACAGGTAAAATAGTGCTTTAAAGTCATCCTTATTATTACGGTACGCGCCTTGGACTATTTTTCTGATTGCAGTTTGGTTTCCATTACGAAGAAGGAATTTAAAACGCTTCAATATACTTGCAAAACATTTATTATTTCCATCGCCGCAATATAACCTACTGATATAGGCTTGTGGCATGTCACTAAGATAGAATGGATTTAATTCACGCGTTGCTAAAAACGCACCCAGAGCAGTAAAATTAGTTAAATTTGCCATATCTTCAATAGATTCAATTCTTTGTACAGGACGAGGTTCAACAAGATCTGTTGTGACAATTCCCCTGTAGCCATTTGTAAGGACAATGAACATAAGCAACATCGGACCCATTATCAACTTGATCCACAGCTTCTTCTCAGCCTTTGCAGATAACGAGTAACTGATTTCTAACAAATATGCATAGCAAACCAAAGTAATTGGGACACTTTCATCTTTTTTGAAATATATTACTCCATTAACAAATATAATAACAGCCAGAACAGAAATTGCCATTCCGAGCCAAGCTTCAGGTTGAAATGGTCGAATATATCCATAAAAAGATAGACTTTCATCTTCCAAAACGACACAGGAAATAAAATTGTAAGAATCCTCCATTGTTCGAATAGCGGCAAAACTGGGATCACGTTTTCTTTCTAAATGGTATAAAGCTTGGAACAATATTTCTATCTTGTTTTTGATTTTTACAGTTTGAAGTAAACATTTTTGGTGATAATAACTTATTGTGGAATTTTTGAAGTTGTCAGCAATAAACGAAGAAATCACAATAGATGTGCTCTCATATTTGGCGAAATAATTTAGAAAATAAATATTTGTAATCGGTGGCCCACAATATTGCATTTTACTACCATCAGTTGCTATTGTTTCTACCACAACGGAATTTGTGACGCTGCTCTTTGCAATTAACCTTTGCAAAACGATTTTTCGTATCGTGTGATTGCAACAATCAACTTGAGAGCATAAGAGTTCTGTAGTGTAATTATAATATTCACTTTCTTTATTTACTTGTGGGACCAGAAAGTAGATCTCATTTTCTTTCGACATTGAAGTCATATACCAAGACTTTCTCCAGAGTAGTCGGTGTATGTTATTTGAAAGTCGGCCGAATTCTTCTTCAAAATTAAAGGAGGAACTTGTCTTTGTCGACTGTAATAATTCTCTATCCACAATCAAGTACACGGAAGAATGTTCTGCAAGGTTAAACCAGTTTTTCAAATGACTTACTTTATCTACTTTTTTCCAAGCTGATTCTTCACTGTCATAGAACATTTCACTGATATGATGGATTGCTAGTAGCTCTACTAAAACATTCAGATTGAAATTGATTGCAAAGTGTGCCTGACATGCAAATCGACCTAGTAGACTTGGAGATGATATTTTGCTTGTGATTTTTGATATATTGATACAGTTTCCTCCTCAATTGTATGCACTTTGATAAACATAATTCTGCCAGTGGTATATATTTACATTTACGTTTGTCGAAATTGGAATGCAATTGGAATTTTTTACATTCAGGTTTGTAAATGCATAGGGAATTTCAATATCCTTTAATTCTTCACTTTGTAACACATCTAAGTGACTTTGGAAACCATGTTTGAATATCAGGTTAACGTAACAAGATTTTTCTAAATTCACGATATCTGACAATTTCCATCCAAATGCCAAGTTAACAATGCATAGGACGAAAAATAAAATACACTTCATTTTTGTATTGTGAATCGGATATAAAGAATTGCCAATGGTTTACTTTTGTCACAATGACAAATATTATGTATACTTCTCTGTTAGATAATTTTTGCAATTTAGAGAGCAGAGAAAGTAGAGAAATCATATAAATTACTTTTGTTTTAGTTAGTCTTTATAAAAAATGAAGGAGAATAATATAGGGCTGTATGTGTTGATAATTACGGTAACTCTCTGACTTCTTAAGATCAGAAATATATTTATGTTTTAACTATTAGCAAATTCACCTATTCGGTATTCTGTATTTTAAGTTAATCAAATGTAAATGTAGAAAGTGCAAGCCAAATTAAATATAAAATTTTTCTTTTTTAAGGAATGGGGTAATATTTATACTTCAAGATTTTTCAATTCAAACTTCCGAGATTTTATGGTCTCACTAAATCTTAACACTTAATAACGAAAGAAGCTCCAAAAAAGTAAGAAATTATTAAACACACTGTTTTCTGTTGAATATGGAATGAAAAATTCAATTGTAATAATGTCTTCACTTTTCCATGCATTATAAACACAACATACACAGTAGCAAGTCTATATAAAAGAGGTTATTGAAATTAATAATATGGGAAAAATATTCGTTAATATTTTAATTGTTTTGATTTCTAAGGACATGTTAGATTGCTGGTGCGAAACACAGTGTAACCGTTTCAACTCTTTTTCTCGTTTTTACGTATCCGGTGGTAAAAATGGCTCTTCAGTTTTGTATTTGAGCGAACAAAAACGAGGTCAAAATGCCTATAAATTTATGCATTTCAGTTGAGTTATTTCAATGCCACGTCCTAAAAGTGTTGTACACAATTTGACCGGCTTTTAGCCATTTTTATGCCATGCAGAGTTACAGTTTTGACCACTTGTGGTTTAAATTTATATGTATTTGTGCCAGTGAAATATGAAAGTTATATATCAAATCTGTATATCTTTGAATTATTTAAAAGTGTTCATGGTTACTCGACTTTACATTAAAAGAAACAATAACAATTTTATATGTACTACAGCAGTAAGAGAAAAAACAGTCTGAAAATCGTGTTAGTAATATTCATTATATATACGTATATTGTACGTAGCTGTATGTGACTTTAAAGACTATATCAAATTCCATTTCACTAATATTCCCAAATACAATATCACAGGAAGAGTCAATATGACATATTTTTAGGTTGACAGAGGAAATGGCAAGGCTTCCTCTTCCTATTACAATAACACGAATACGTACTACGCCGTTATGACTTCTAACGTTCTACCTATACCTGTTCGTTAGACTATTTTCACAGTAATGTAAGCTTGGGCGATTTAATTTTTACTGTCTTGTTGTGTAATCAAAGAATTGTACGTACCCCGTTTAAATGTTTTCTAAATGCCAGTACTTAATTCTAAACGTGATAAACATCATTGCATTTCTAAAGAAGGTGAAAGGCAAATATCAGTATAAAATACCAAAACCGTATGAAAAGTTAAGTTATAATACCTAAATGGCTGAGAATCTCAACCATTAGTTAATTAGTGTACTTATATAAAAGTACAATACAATATGCTTGATGATGATATGCCTTTGGTATTAATTGTTGCTGAAACAATATCACCTGTATAATTTAAATTTTATGGCACTTTATTGATTTAGCAATTAGGATGTATATTTTATAAAAAATAGAACATTTTATAAACGTCGAATGCAACATTTCTCTATCCACAAGCAAGTACACGGAAAAATATTCTGCGTAAATGGTCGACTTCATTTTCTTTGGATTGCCAATAATTCTACTAAAACATTTGAATTGAAGTTGACTGCGAAATGCACAACACATGCAAGATGGGCCTGTAGACTTTGTAAACTTAGTCAAAGTTATGTATACCAATAGGTGTATTGGAAAAATATGCATCAAGCATTTCAAGTCGTAGTTGTAGTCATTATTGATGATTAGTGGGTGTAATTCAGAGTAAAATTTCACTCAATTTAGAAAGATAATCCGGGAATAGGTCTGCAAAACGTTTTGTTGGTACATGTTACATTCAAGCATGACTTAGAAACCGCGAATCTATAAGTGTAATTTATAACTATATACTTCTATTCAAACGAAGTCCTAGTTTTACAAATTGCACAGTCAGCCATCGTTGTTTTAAAGTAGGTTTTGTAATAATAGTGTTGTCATATGAAATCCCCTGTATTTCATGTTCCCATTAGCTCAGGGTGGTGATGAGTGCTAGAAATGAATTGAACGCTCAATTACATCTTCTAGATCACTGATTTATTAACGTTTGTGTCAGCCTTTTTATACCAAAGAATAACAAAGACTTGACCTACAACACTACAACTAGAATGTTTTGTCGAATACAAAAGATTCCTTTCCGTATCGGTAGGAAATAGAATCTAATAAAACACTTGTATAATAGCAGGTACATTTTACAATGCTACCAAACCTTAGCTTATCCCTCATACACAAAGTTAAACTTAGATTCCATTCATATCCGCATAATCCACTCTTGCATCTTGTCATTGCATTCCAACACTCTGCAATACAATTACACACACGGAAAAACATTGACGCATACTTATATTATTAGCAATACATTACTACAATTCAAGTAACTTCCTATTACAGATATTTATCCTCATAAAATATCGTAACAAGTGGTGTTTATTGAAATGACAAATGAGGAAAATCAATACATCAGATTGTTACAAACTTGAGAGACTCAATGAAAGAAAGAAACGTATTACAACTAAAGTGCAATGAGACGCAAACTTTCGAGTTTAAGTTTGCCATTCATATTGTCACTATTATTGGTGATTAGATTAAATTATAATAAAATGATTTGATTGTAGTTAATTTATTTTATTTATGAAAACTTTCAATGTTTCAATAATATTTCGGCTACCTAGGTCCGACTATACCGAAATATTAATCCATTGTCCATTCCCCTTACCTATATTGCAATTTTTAAATTTTAGAAATAAAGCATTAGTGATGGGCAAAGCGTGATGGAGTCTCTCTGACACATATTATTATTATTCAATCAATATGGTCTTGTTGCATGTCATCTAAGAGTTCGTGTTCGATAGTCTGGCTCCTATACCTTGCTTTTCTCATAATACAGTAAAAAAGGTTTACCTTTTTGGTTTTTTAATCTATCAAGCAAACCATAGGTCTTTTATTGTTTCGATTTTCAAAACATGAAATGCCAAATGGAATAGATTTATTTAATAAATTAGTATCCCGTTTCAAATAACTGTTAATTTTAAGCTCTTAATTGGTTCGATTAAAAAATTGGATAAATTTAAAATTCGTAATATCTTTTACTTTCGAACGATTTGTATAGAACCCTGTTTGACTTCGGAATACAAGGAGCATCGATGTAAGCAATCTTAAGCAAACACAAATATCACGAAAGTATAGAACATGCAAACTTTCAATATAAAGAATAACTTAAATACAGGTAGAAGTCGTAAGTCGTAGGACTTTTTACGTATTAAAATTATCAATATATAGTATGGCTGATTTTTCGACTTTTATCTCTAAACATTATATCCTTCCCCGAAGTCCAGTTAACATAAAGCCTTTCAATGTAAACTATAAATTTCTATTCCAAATAAACCCCGAGTTTTATAAAATAATAAGCTATAGGTAATTTTCTCCAGAGGCAAATGTGCAGATATTTAGTTAAACGTAGGCCACAATTCTGCAAAACATGTTCAATAATTCTTTCAGTTATCATTTTTGGTAGGTAATTTTTATTGGTTTATAATTCTAGAACCTGTGAAATAACTAAAAATATACCTTTACCTAGGTTTGATAAATTTTCGATGTAATGTGAATCGTTAAAACAAACGCCAAATTAATTATAAAATATTTGAAGTAAATAAAAAATATGCATAAAATGTTTCTATGAATCAATAATCAATTCTCCTCCAAAACTGTTGAACTAAAATTTGTGAAAATTGCCAAACTTCTCACTGAACCTAAAATAAGAGAACTGCTTTTAATACACAATTATAAACGATTCACCAGTGATCAAAAACATGGCACCGTTTTGGGTGTATACCCTTCTCATTGTTGGATTAGCCTCAGGGTGGGAAATAAAAGATGTGGCGTATTTCGAAAAGGAATCCTTCGTGAATGTGGTCTTTCAACAGCCGTACTTTGACGAAGAGCAAGAAAAAGGACTGAATCTGCAGCTTCAGATATTGGATATCCCACACGCAGTTACAAACCCAAAATATAATAAAGACGATGTGATTGACGGTCACAAAAACAACTTAAAACTGCAGATTCGGAATAGTCGTGTGGTGTGTACAACTAATATAATAGTTCCCGTTGATGCGAAGGCCTTAATGCATTTTGAGATGTTTCATTATATCAGTAACACGTTTATAACTGGAAATAAGATCATGGATATGCATTTGTTGTCAGAAGATTGGTACAATTACAATTACGCAGAACATTCTTCTGTCTACATACTTGTTCTAAAACAAGTTCTGGGTTTAGTTAAATCAAATGCCGACAAATTCTTTTTCGATATGCCAGGAAGAAGTAGCCAACAAAAGTTTTTAAGTAGCAGTCTATTAGATAGACCTTGGTTTATCTTGTCTTGGTCAGCTGCAGATGAAAATGTGTATTTTTTATGCCCAGCTGATAGAGTAAAAAAAGGTTATTATAAGGTATTTGCTTATACCACGATGTCACTGTGTTCAGGATTAAATTGTTATGGAAAGCAACTGCGTCAAATGGCATTAGAAAACTTCCTTAAAAATAGCAAAGTTGCAAAAATAGCAATGTCATCAATATGTGATAAAAACAAAAACGATGATAATCTTCATTATTGTGGGCCACCACTTCGAAGGGCCTATATCACACACCCTACAACATTCAACCCAAAACATGGAATTGCGATTGTAATTGCTTCGGTTATGTTTCATAATTTCCCAAATTCAACTATATCGTATGGGAACTATTTTACTTGGAAAAATGTGATAGAATTTAACTTTAACCAATTAGTGGAAATTGAATTCCAACAACATCTCAGCTTTTTAGATCTTACAGGATCTTATAAGTCTGTAATTCTAACGACAGAAGATTCTTACAATTTTATTTCCTGTGTTATTTTAGAAGACGAAAATCTTTCCTTCTATGGCTACGTTCTGCCTTATCAATTTCAAGCTTGGATTGGATATAATCACTTCCGTCTTTCTCGTAATCATCTTTCTTCACGGAGTGACATTTTTCAATAGAGATAAAACCATTTCTTCTCATTTGCTATGCATATATATTAGAAATCAGTTATTCTCTATCACCACAAGCCAATAAAAAAGCTTGGATTAAAATAGTTATCGGCCCGTTCCTTCTTATGTTCGTTATATTAACAAATGCCTACAAAGGAATCGTCACTACAGATTTGGTTGAGCCACGTCCCGTCAAGCGAATTGAGTCTATGCAACATTTGGCAAACCTGACTCAAATTTCAACTTTTGGTGCTTTGATGTACACAAATGAGTTTGAACCTTTCGATTTATCATTAAAACAACAATTGGAGGTTCTAAAAGAGTATCGTGGTCGGGGTAAATATAATATTATAGATAGAGACCTAAAAAGATTAGGGTATTTTAATGAGCACAGCAAATCTGAAGTTCTAGAAGCCTTGCAAACGGTTAATTTGAAACTTCGAAATGCGGATAACCCAACTACCTATTTTCTACACCGCCAATTTAAAGTAATAAATTCATTTCGTTTTCTGTGGTATTTCTACTATCGTCTTAAGTTGATACCATACAGATGGAATTTGTAATGAAAATTGCAAATGCAATTCAATTTCCTCCTGGATTCCCGTACATTAGTCCTTATGAGTGGATCTCACAATGCAATAACTCCGCAATGATTTTACAAACGTCTATTATGCATCGACACATTGGAATCCTGAGACTGGGGGAGTTAAACCAGTCCACCCTTTATATCATGGAACCGAAAATTCTATTCTTCCAGTGTCATTTTATATATCAATCGATACTACTAAAATTTCCATGCTCACTCAACGTGTAAGACAAAACTTGTTCGTTGTGAAACAATCTGGACTCTTTGATTTCTGGTATGAAAACTTCAAATCATATAATTATACCAGATGCCGAGCATGTTGGTTGAGAAGTCCCACTCGGGCTTTAACATTTGGTAATTCTAATATCGGCACAATATTTGCAATTGGTGCGTGCATTTTAATGCCATCTTTGATAGCCTTGATTGCAGAAATTATAAAATCTTTTAAAAACAGAATATGGAAATATCTTCGTAAAACCTTTGCCTTTAAAAATATCAAAAACGGAACATTTAGATTAAAGTTTTAATTTTTCATGTCATATATTATTGGTGCCTACACTATTGTAATGAAATGTCCAAAAAGTAACGAAAGTGTAAATAGATAAATAAGTATAATAAATAGGTCAAGTATCACTTTTTTTCGGATGTCGTGTAATTTGATCAACTGACAACTAATATTTGACCTGTCATTTTGTCTAAAGGACAGGGAACGGCACATTTGTTCTTGGTACCTTGATTTGTGAATGTCTTAACAGCAATTTCATGTTTATCTGGTGTTTGGTGCAAGTAGGGGATTATTTAAAACTCTATAAAGTCAAATTTTACCATTTTAATTAAATATAGGAGCATACATTTACGTAACTTTTCTCGTGTTTCTTCTATGCATGTGTGACATAGGGAGAGCCAAATCTAAATTTAGTGAGTATGCAAAGAAAATGGATTGGATGGGAGTGTTAGAAGTATGGTTTTGCATGTATTGTAGTTAGTTAGTTGATACCTTAAGGGACGTACAGTTATTGCTAGATCCATTGATGAACACTTTCAATGTCTCAATAATTTCGGCTTTTTAGGTCCGACTGCCCAAATATTATTCCATTACCCATTCTCCTTACCTATATGACAATTTTTAGACTTAAGAAAGAAAGCAGTAGCGCTTGGTAAAGCGTGGTGGACTCTCTCTGACTCATATCATCTAATCAATAGTGTTGGCGCATGTCGTCATAGAGTTGGTGTTCGATAGAAGGAGAAAACTTACACTGTAATGGATATGAGGTCACATTGAACGGAAATATCTACAAGGTAAAATATCTATCTACATAAACCTACAGGGTCAAATGAGTGGAAAGTCCAATTATATCTGAGTTAAAATACATATAATACAGGGTTTCAACGTTGTCTCCATTACATAAAATACCTTCTGGCTCCTAGCTTGCTTTTTTCACAAAACCTTAAAAAAGTTAAATTTTTTTGGTTACATAAACAATGGCATTTAAAAATAAATGTGACATATTAGCATGTTAGGTATTGGAATAAAAAATAATTAAATTAATTATTATCTAATTTCAATACAAGAATGAAACTAAATTATTAAAAATTATGGTTTGGCACGAATTATTGATTTGACTAACGTTAAAATTCCGACAAAAGTACTAAAGTACACAAAAAAGGAAAAATTTCCGATAAGACATGCAAGCTTGTAAACAGTTATAGGTAGGTATTTGGAAACCCTGTATTCAAGTATTCATTTGGCATTGGCTGCATGCTGTATAGAAAATCTTAAGCAAACACAAGTAGCACGAAATTTGATAGATGTAACTTCTACGAACTACTATGAAATGAGTTTTAACATATTATAAGCATAATAAATGAGTTATATTATCTCCCTTTGCGTTAAATTAAGTTTGGAATACAGTAGTGGAATTATTAACATATTAAAAATTACCAATGTATAGAAGACTGACTTCTTCATCAAACCGAATATCAACCACTTAATAAATTTTCTTAACAAGTTTATATTACAATATTTTGTAAGTTTTGGAGTTTGTACATTTATAACCATTAAATTGTTGGTTTTCTTGTTGCAAACCGTTATTAATCAATAATAACAATTGAAAATAGGGTAGTTACTATAGATTATCATTTATTGCTGCTGCAATTAGGTTATCAATCAAGGTGACTACAGTTTTATATAACAGACGGCGCTAGACTTGCGTGAAAGATACATTTGACATACCTAATCTACATTTGTGGTGATACAATACATTAAAAGTGCATTAATAACTAGTTACAGATAATTTTTTTAAATTCCCATTTTTATACGTATTAATCTGCACTGCATTTTTGGATTTTACTATTATAAAACGACCTTAAGTTCATCCAAATATAATATGTAGTCGTCGCATGCAATTTCAGATATGAACAAATGTTTAAAACAGAAAATGAAAATTTTTTTGGCTTCTGTCTTTCTCTTCTTTGGATTATCGTCAGGATGGAAATTAAAAGATGTGGTCCAGTTCGAAAAAGATTGTCATGTCAATCTTCTATTCCAACAAATGCATTTTTACAAAGAAACAGAAGAAGCTTTAAATCTGCAGTTTCAAGAAATGGATATTCCATACGCAATAACAAAGCTACATTATCATACAGGAATAGGCACTTTCTGTAGCCCAGAATGGGTTATTAATGATATGAGTACAAGTTTTTATAGTTACCTCAATGATGGAAAATGCATTCGCGTATTGCAGCAAAGAAATTTCAATATTTCTACACCAGATCTCAAAAGTCGTTTTGTTTGTGTAGCTCATGTAGTAATTAATTTCAATGTGAATGCTTTTATGGATTTTATGGAGATAGATTACATTAGCAACACATTTTCAAGCGGACATGTTTTTTATCGACAAGGTGTTAAAATGCATTTTCGAGACTGGTACAGCTTCGCCGAACATTCCTCAATGTACATGCTTGTTCAAAAGGAAGTTTTAAATTTGGTAAAATCAAATGCAAACAAATTCTTTTTGGATGTACCCGAAAGAAACTTTCACCATACTTTTCTTTTAAACCGCGTTCTTTTAGATAGACCTTGGTTTATCTTGTCTTGGTCAGATGACGATGATTCAACTGTCTATTTTGTGTGCCCAGTTGACAATTTTCTATATTTTAATTATCGTGGTTTTACATATATTCTGATCTCCATGTGTTCGGGAAAGAATTGTTATGATAATCCATTGCGTGGTTTAGTGATAAAAGAGTTCATTACTCACAGTAACCTTGCAAAAGCTATATCTCCAATAATGATGGAAAACTATAATTATAATTTAGATCATTTGGATTATTGTGGACCGCCGCTTCGAAGTGCATATTTTACGAAAACATCTTTTAATCAAAAACATGGCATTGTGATCCCAATTATTTCAATCATATTTCACAATTTTCCAAATTCAACGTTAGGTTACTTTACTAATATTATGAATCAATGCAGACTTTCTCTACAGCGTA
Source organism: Tomocerus qinae (assembly GCA_020055645.1). NCBI lineage: Eukaryota > Metazoa > Arthropoda > Collembola > Entomobryomorpha > Tomoceridae > Tomocerus > Tomocerus qinae. The sequence goes on from CM034546.1 coordinate 65,994,402, forward strand.
ATTTACAACTATCTCTTAAGTTCCAACATTATAATAACCACCCGTCTTTTAGAAAACCTTATGCAATTGTATTTCTAACAACTGAAGAATCTTATAATTTCATATCCTGTGTGGTTTTAGAAGATGAAAGTCTTTCCTTCTATGGCTATATTCTACCTTTTCAATTTCATGCTTGGATTGGCATAATCATTTCTGTATTTATCGTAGCCGTATTTCTTCATTGGGTAACATATTGCAAAAAAGGTCAAAACAATCCATACATTCTTATCTGTTATGCGTATATATTGGAAGTCAGTTACTCGCTGTCAGAACAAGCTAATAAAACAACTTGGATCAAGTTAGTCCTTGGTCCGTTCCTTCTCATGTTCATTGTATTGACAAATGCCTACAAAGGAATCGCCATCACGGATTTAGTTGAGCCACGTCCAGTAAAACAAATTGAATCCATGGAGCATTTGGCAAATCTATCTCAGATCAAGACCTTCAGTGATTTGATATACACAGATGAATTTGACCCTTTCCATGTTTCATCTATTCTTCAATCATATATCCTTACCGAGTTTGCCAAGAAAAGCAAAAGGGAAATATCAATTTCCAGTTTTAAATATCATAACAAATCTACAGTCCTTGAAGCTATGCAAATGTTCAATTTAAAAATTCAAAATTCAAACAAATTTGATGTTCTTCGGGAATATGCCATGTTTAACATGATAACATTTTATTGGAATCACCACAATTACTACAGGTTCCTTGGTTTGATGTCAAAGGCCAAAATAATGCAGAAAATAACTAATGGTCTTCAATTCCCGCCAGGATTCCCGTACATCAGTCCCCAGAAATGGATTTCACAATGCAATAACTCTGCATTGATTCTCCAGAGTTCTAGTCTGCATAGACTTCTTAATGATTCCCATTGGAATCCTGTCAATTGGGGAATTCAACCAATCAAAACGTTGTATTATGGAACAGAAGAAAATTCCATTTTTCCAGCAATACCATTTTATATGTCAATAGATACCACACAAATTCCAATGCTTACTTCAATTGTAAGACAAAACATGTTCTTTGTTAGCCAATCAGGACTTTTAAATTTCTGGTTTGATCATTTAAAGTCACATAATTACACTAAATGCCAAACGTGTTGGATGAGAAGTCCACCTCGGCCTTTAACCTTTGATAATTCTAATATCGGCACAATATTTGCTATTGCTTCGTGCATTCTACTAGCGTCTTCGATAGCTTTCTTTTTAGAAATTATGGCGTATCTAAGAAAATGTTTATCTTATGACATTTTGACAATTGCAAGGAACACAAGTAATGCAATTACCGCAGGAATTTATTTAATTTTTCGCTATATTCGTGGCATTCCTTCTGCTCCCCTTAGTACTGAAACGATAATGGTTAACACAAGCATTTAATGCCTCAGAAAATATAAGCGAAAATAATATTATGTTTATATATATTTATAATTAAATTTGTTAATTCTTTTTTTATTTGACATTTATTTTCCAAAATTCCCTAAATAAAAGTACAAATGTTTCATAAAATCGCGGGATGTAGTACATTTAGGATAATTTTTGCTAATTACCACTAAGCACTATCCTCATTTTGTGAAATTGACAATCTGAGTCTTTTAATACACACATCATTTCCTTAATAAAAATGCAATTAAGATTTATGTAATCAAAGTTTCTGTTGAAAATCTCCACGTTAGCTATAAAGATTTAAATATTAAATTAGACAGATATAGATAGGAAAATTTCAATTTGAAGCTTGCATGCTAATATGTTGCGAAATAAATATTATTTGTGTATCTACACCTTCTTCGTAGTAAAACCAAAGTTGTAATTCTGGAACAAAATATTTTGTAGCCGTTGAAAAGCACAACTAATAAAATAAGACCATTTTCCTTCATAAGTTACCATAGACAAAAAAATGGACACCAAGGTCAAAATCATTAATCGATTCCGAAAGAGATTATTACATTTTAGATTAGATAAAAATCATTTGCAGAGATATGACATAGGTAATACAGTACGTAAGTATAATGTAGGTTCCCTACGTATGTTTTCACTAGTGTGGTTGCCTTAGCTTCTTTTTTGTTTTATAGGGAGGGTTCATTTATTATGTATTTTCATGAATATCCACCTATAGGTATACATGATGTTTTTAGTCTGATCAAATTGTTCCCAATGAATGACAACTACACTACAAATATTTACATCACATTATTAGTGTCATGAAATGTTATTATTTTACTTGATTTGTGTTTATTTTCTGAATGTATTATGTTTTTAATACAATATGAGTTGGTTTTAAAATCGGAATGAATGTGTAGATTGTTTTAATTTTTTCAGTCAAAAAGAACTTAGTGCAATTATTTCCAGGACACTTAACTGTTTTCTCGTTAGTATTCAATTGGTGTAACTTTTGATGCTTTTGAACGTCGGCTTCTCGTCTTTTCTTTGATTTTGTAGTAAACATGTGGAGTGTCAATTTGTTCTTGTTAGGAAATATTCTATTAAAACGGAACATTGTAAAGTTGACTGTTCTATATGCCTCCGGCGTCCCCAAGATGTGAGTCAATAACTCAATAACCAGCTCTTCCTAGAAAATTCTTTGTCATGCAATACACATTTGTAAGTCTCCTCCGGTGATCTGCTTCTTGATGATGAGGAATTACTCAGTCTTGAATTCAAATTCGTGTTTTGACTACGTTTGAATCGCTCTGGAAACAAAACAGACGTGAATTAATATTTAGTCATTTGCAAAATGAATGCATGGGAATGATTTGTAACATTTATATTTTTATTATTTTATCATTAATTGATTGATAAAATTATGGCCATTAATAAATTGTTAATTTTGGTTCAATGCAAAATACTAATGAAGCGAATTCACAATAAAGCATTTATTTTATCGATCAAATTAACTATTTACTTGATGCTGTATCATTAAATAATATTAAATAATAATAATATTAATTAAATAGATTAAAATACGACTTACTAGGAATACTAGGAAATGTTTTTAATTCTTCCACTTACATTTTTCTCTTTTGTAATCTTCGTCATGAGTTAGGCATTATGAATCAGATTTCGTTGAAATGCTGCTAGAACTTGAAGTTGCTGTTTTATTAGTTACTTTCGAACTTTTTTCGGTCTTCAACTTGCTATTATCCTTCTTACTAGAAGTATTATTTTGGGCGCATGTTCCAGTATTATTGCCTTGCACGTTTGGAGGAATGTTTGACATATGTCTGTTATACTGATTGAGAAGGCTTACTTCACTATTCCTGAAATGAGAGTCGTCACTAATTTGGTTATCGTCCTTTGTCACCATGGTTTTTAATCGATTTAATTTCCGTCCAATCTCTGAGTGGGCAACACCCAAGTCGGCAAAGTGCTTAAAAGCATGGTAAAATCTACCTAAACATAAGGCACAGTTTAGACATAACAAGAAAGAGTTAGAATTTGCTGCAATAACACATTTTTTCCACTGGAAATTGCACTTATCTGCGAAAGACTCGAATACAAAAGCTAAAGCTTTTTTGATAGGAAGAGGAACTTTTTCTTCGTTTTCAGCATCTACGGAAATGGCAGAGATTTTTCTTATTTTGGCGTCGAAAGCAACACTACAGTTGGAGCAATTTAATCCCGAACTTTTATTCTCGACTAACGAATCAATATCATATGAGTTGGTTCTTACCAGTTTCAAATGCTTGCCAATTTCTGACTCGAGAATTCCCAGAGTTGTAAAATCCTTAAAAGTTTTATACAACTGGCCCAAACTCATGGCACAATTCAAGCACAGGAAGAGCAATGACTCTTTGGAACATCCTACCATAAATGTATTGTATTTTAGTTCCAGAAGTGGGAATTTTTCCCCTACAGACTCAAATACGAATGACATTGCTTTTCTTATTTGGACAGGAACGTCAGTTTTATTTTCTCCCTTCACGGAAATCGCAGATATTCTCCTAGCTTTGTCACTGAAGCTAACTGCACAATATGAACAATTGATTCCGGGTACGCACTGCACAAATGGACTCCTAACTTTTCGCCTTTCTGCAGAAGTAATAGGATTATTCACCCTTTCCTTGATTTCTTGAACTACCTCCTCGAATGCAGTATTTTGAGGTTCAAGATATTTCTCATAATTCTTCCCCATTTTTTCTTCTTCAGATTCTTCCAAGTCAATCACTTCGGGTTTATCTTTAGTCGAAGCTTCAGGCGAATAAATGTGGCTATTAATAAATTCCCCTTCTTCAGTTCCATCGTTAAGTTCTTCCGACCCCATAAATTCATTTTCTGCAGGTTCCTCCTTTATTGTGTAATCCTCATATTCAATGTATTCCTCCGGGACCAATCTTTTATCCGACGATCTCAATTTAGCTAGTTTAGAGTTTATCTTTGACTCTCCATTTCCTATCGATACAAAATTTTTGAATGATTTGTACAAATCACCTAAACTCGTTGCACATCTGAAACATAATGATAACGGATCAGATGCCGTCAAAAATTTACTGCCTTCCAATTGAAAATCTTCGCTTGTCCCCGCAGATTCAAATACAAATGCTAATGCCTCCTTGATAACAACTGGTCCTTTTTCTTTTTCACCTTTTCCTACTATAGCACTAATTCTTCTGTTTTTATGAGTGAAAAGGGCTTGACAATGTGCACACCTGTGAGGCAATTTCACTTCCGTCTTTGTTTCCAAACAACGCCTTTTTGCTGGAGTCGGTAATGCCATTTTATTTGGTTTGAGTTGATGTTTCCTCTCCACGAATTTCTAGCTTTTATTGTACTTCTTATCTCGTTAAATGCTGAAAAAGGGAAAATGATATATGTAAATAAAACATTCGTTTAAAATCTACCACAATTGCTTGTAATTTGCCAACTTTACTGTTGGTCACTGATATACTTACTGATTTATATTTATTAATGATTAATTGTGCTGTTAATGTTGTTAATGGCCATTAACCATAAACCAGAGTTGGAATTTTGAACACTAACAAGACATGATTAATGATATAATATTTGATTGAAACGCATTATATAATTTATTGATTTGCATCTAACCCCCCTTACCTCCCAACGGCAACAGCGGCAACGGCGGAGACAGTGGCAACAAAGTACCGCTGCCTAAATTCAGCCCATCTAACAATCTAAAATGTCAATGTCAATACAGTTCTGAATTATTACAAAATGATTAATGATTAGTGATTAGTCAAATCAATACGAATTAATGAACAGAAACTTACCACACAATTTCCTGATTCAATAAGACTTAGTAAGTGTAGCTGGACAACCCAAAAACACAAATACTTATGCAACCAAACAAAGTATTCCCACAACCACGATTAAGTTCTGTTTTTGGGTCGTAAACTGAACTTTGGACAGAACACCGATGTTCCGTAGTCACAATTGTGAAAGTTAAATAAATCCAAATCAATCCTGATTTCAAAAAATAAGAAAATCTATATTGACGAAGAGAAGAGTATTATTTCAAACCACAACCGCCATTCCCGCTGCTCCAGGTAACTTTTCTTGTTACATCTTACATCACCTCAGGTCAAAAATCTTCCTACACTTCAGCTACCAGCTCCAATACCAAGTAAAGTACATATTCATGTAAAAACAACGAAATCATCGATTTAATCAGCAAAACTAAATGATGTTTTTATCGGATTTCATTGCACACCATAAAACCCCCATGGTGATATTCTGAATGCACCTAGCCAATATTTTTTTTGATAATGTTTTAAATTAAAGCAAATTTCGTAAGTTTGCTTTGTTTGTTAAATGATGTTTTCAACTGAATGTACATGTGGTCATACTAGAGGCAGAATTCAATGACAATTACGAAGTTTTCTTATTGTAGAAAACAGTTTCAGTTATTTTATGATGTCGGTTAAATGTGTGTAATGAACTCAAAAGTTTATTCACTGATAGAATAACCTTAAATGGTTTGACGACCCTTTTGAAAAATATGTACTATACTGCATTTATGAATATTTAATGGAAAGAATTAAATAATTATTTATAATGATTAGAATATTTACATGCTGAAATTATGCAAGGGTTATAGTTTTCTCCCTTTTCTCCAATCTCGTTTCTTCCAATTTTCCATTATATAACCTATTTTTCTAAAATATTGCCTCCAATCCAATGTACTACGGTATTAATCATGGAAAATAAATATTTTTAAAATGTCATTAATGGAATTACTAACCTTCTGTAAAAAAAGTTAGGCTACTACTTAATATATCAATCTAAATTTAATTCCAATTGTAAATCATTTTGTAAATTTTTACAGATGACAATTAATTACAATTGATCAGAATTAATAATTCATCTGTTAATAATTTTCCAATTTATTTATATTTTCAACGACAATCTTGTTTAATTGTTACTTGAATGGCCAGTAACTAATTTGGCTGCAGAATGAGAGGCCAATCCAAAATTCAATTCAATTACACAAATAGCATAGCATTTAATTTTCTAACACGAAGAAAAATTATCGTTACTCGTTACAATATTAGTACAATATTAAAAAAACCAAACAAAGATTACGAATTGGCTTTTACATAACTCACCAGTTGACTAAATGTTTTCGATAATGTACACCAAAGCAGGTTACCCGAAGTCCACCACACCACACACTATGTGCCTATGTCGAGTAACTTTGGAAGGCACCCGATATAGGCACATTACGTGCGTTGGGCTTAGGGTAAACTGCTTTGGGGTACATTATCGAAAATATTGGTTGATAAAGACACATATGAATGGAAATGTGGTCAACCTGGTGGAGGTATCTACTTGCTAGGACTAACTTGAACCTCATTACAGATGATTTAAAACTCACTCCAACGTATTGTTATACTAATAGTTCCATTTCCATCGTATCTATATGATCGGTAAATGGACATTTCATTTTAAATTAACTGCAAAATATTTATGCAAATTAGAACGAGATAGTGCTGTTTTGTGTATTATGTGTTAGATGTACATGGTCAAGTGAACTTGAATGAACTGAACGAACTGATCAAGTTTTAACTTCACGAACTGAATGTTCTTTTTCTTTCGTCGTTTAACGTAAGGAACGAACAAACTAATTGATTTGCGACTGACCGAATGGACGAATTAATCGATTGAACTTCTTCTGTTCTCTAGAGACCAAGAATCAATACCTATCCAACTTATTGTCCAATTTTTGTACAATTTTATGCAATTGGTTTCTGGAATCCAGTGTGTACTTAAAATATTGAATTTTGAAATTGTTTTAATTATTGTTAAAATTTGAATAATTTACAAGTTTTATTTTTTTAAGGTTTTTTAGTGCTCAGTACAATATCTACCCTTAAGGAACGATTTAGCCTGATAGCCTCAATGCAGTTTTTGTTTTGTGCACGAAATATCCTTATTGAACTACTTGTTTGATGCATTAAGGATATTTCACACACAAAACGAAAAGTGCATTGAGGCTAAATCGTTCGTTAAGCTACGATATTATGTCTAACTACCCCTACTCTACTATCGACATCGGTAATGTAAATTAGCCATTTAAATGGCTGTACACCCGATTTTCAAAAAAAAATTTTAATTTTAAGCAGATTTTGAAATCTTTGTTTCCCTTTAAGTGTACCATTTAAAGCATTCTAGTTTTTTGCAAGAGGTTTCGATTTTAATGCCTCGTCGTCTATAAATAGTGATTTACATATCGCTGGCATCTTCAAGATCAACTATTTGAACCTCTCCACATTTGGTACGTAAACCATCAGCTTCGTAAAAGACACGTGCTTTTTTGGTAGTCTCGTAGTAGTCATAAATGAGAATGGAAGAAGGGGCCAAGTTGTCCACTTCAAACAAACGAATTGCTTGCAGGTCCACAAATGTTTTTGAATTCGTCAGGAAATTAAAATAAATATTCAATTTTGTGTGGTCGTTTTCTTCTTCAAATCGCATCAAGTTTTTCACATTCAGAAGCTGGGGGAGACTCTCAGATTCAAAAATAAAACCTGACGGAAGACTCACTTCCATCACCGCCATATTCGACTCATTTTCTTCCATGAAAACCGAACAAATTTTCAGTTCCACTATATTCTCATTCTCGTCACTTATTTTGACCTGAAATTCACATCATTCAACACAAAGTATATTAATATTTAAAATGGGGAATAATTAAATACAAGATAATTACAAGATTAAGATTACAAGATATAGTACTGGACAAGCACATATTTCCAATTAATTATGATAAAATTTTTTTTCATAAAAGGTCAACAATTGAAAATCATTTTCCAATTTTTGCTGTTAATTTGATTGCGCCTCAATTGACTAAATTTCAGGATACGTGCTTTCTGGATTATTACCTGTGGGGTTATGGAAAATGAAGGCCTCGCAACTCCCCTGTCCATATAATAATTCCAACTAAGCTGAGCCATAGCCAATCCCATTCCAGAAGCTAATAAAGTTACTTCTGTAGTATCCGACGGTAAAATATGTTCTTGCAAAACCATTTTGTTATCATCAGTGACATCAAATTGCTGTGTTCCATTTTTGTAGTTTAGGATAACTTGCATTTGGTTTTTGGACTCTGCGCGAGAAGTCTGGATCAGTTCTTCATATTTTGCTAGAGCAGTCAATCCCACAATTGTGTCTTGGGTTGATAGAAATCCTCCTTTAGCATTTCGCTGTGCTACAAGCCACTTTGCAATTTTATTACTTTCCATTACTTCATCTCTTAAGATGTATATCAACAAACAATAAGCTGTCATCTCCACCGAAACAGGACGCTTTTCTTCCGACTGCGAGATATTTGATAATGAAGTTTTATCTGAATTTATTTTGGGGGTCCAAAACATTTTCTGATCTAACCCATCCTTTCGGGAGAGCTCCTCCACCATTTTAAAAGTTGCATCTTTGCTTGGACTATTTGCTAAATGTGAAGCATAACACACGAGAATGATAGTGTAAGGATCATTCAGCCCAGGTAGTTGATTGGAAAAGTAGGTCAAAGCTTTCTCAATGATTATTCTATACTCGGTAGACTTATCTGCTTCAAGAAAGGCCAAAAGGACATACGCGGTTAGAGCAACTCCCGAACCTGACCCAGATGTGTTGAGGTATAATACTCTTCCATTCTCAACGAAATTCCCTTCCTGTGTTTGTAACCGCGATAAATATTTCAAAGAATCCTTAATTATATTTTCGTCGATGGAAATATATCTTCTGGCTGAAATGAATGATCTGACTACAAAAGCTGTAAGCCAAGTTGACCCAACAGAATCCGATTTTCCCCACGCCGAGAATGAACCATCAGAGTGGCGATAAGTCAATTGTCGTTGGTATCCAATTTCTAAGAAGTTTACTGCCTTCCTTTTAATCTCTAGTGTCAAAGTCCCGGATGCTGTCAAGTAATCCAGGATGACGATATCTGGAACAAACTTCATCATATTCTGCTCGCCACAGCCACATGGCATTTGAATTAGACCGTCCAGATTGGCTATTGTTGATCCCAGTAAATCCCCGACTACAGAAAATCTTACACTGTCCCCATCCTCAACTCTTTTATCGGGGAAAACTGCAGACAATTGCATCGTCTGTGGAATACCAGATTGGACGTCCAGCAAGACGGCTGAATTTTTCAATATTTTATCTCCACATGGTTTTACTGTCAAAAATTGAGAAATTGCATCTCCGGCCATCGTTGTTCTCGCTTCGACTTGTAATTTGATTTCTCCCACTTTAACTGGAACTATTGGAATTGTAATTGACCTTACTTCGTGAGGCAACAACTTCAACGATTTCTGTATCGAGGTGTCAAGCATAGTTTTCCTTTCGAGGATATTGAATTCCTTCTTTTCGTTCTTGAGAACTACGACTCCGGTTATTTCTTCATTTAAATAGTTGTGCAAAAGAATTTGCAGATTGAGTATTTCCCCTTTTACAACTGAAAATGGTAAATTCAAGGAGATGAAAAATGGTCGAAATGTTTCAAGGATTTGAGGGTTGAGAGTAACTCCGATTCCCAACTCCGAATTCAATGAAAATCCTGTCAACACCCACGAAGTCAAAGTATCTGGGACAGTTTTGGAAATTTCTGTTGCTGTGTCAGCAGCCTCAATGGTTTCCCAAATCCAAGACTCTGGAAAATTTTCTCGAACTCTTAAAGGTGACATCAAAGTTGATTCATCTATTTGACTTGAAATTGTTCGAAAGCTATCTCTGATTTCGGAATCGGCAGCATATGAACCAATAGACTTATTCCAACAGTTTAAATCACGTCTACCTATAGAAAGTGGTTTAAGTCTTTGTCTCATCGATTCTAATTGCCTGCGATTTCTTCTTTTGAAATTATTGAAATATAAACCAATAGACATAGGAAGCAAAGTACTACAGTAACTGTTAATGTTGGTCTCACCTAAATAACCATTTGTGATTACAACAAATCCTAATGATTGAAAAACGTAAAAGAATTTTTCGAAACTATATTCTCCATAAATGGATGTTGCATTTTTTATTTCATCAAATGAATTATTATGAATTTTTCTAATTCGATCGTAGTCGATATTTTTATCTTCCTTCAACAAAAGCACAGATTGATCAACTCCTCGAAGAGCTACTGTCGACTTTGGATTTGTTCTTAATGAAAGTAGAATATTCTCTCCTGGTTCTAATTTTGGGTTTGATAATTGAATTGTCAGATAATTCGATAATTTAGCTTTGACATCATAGGTGATAGAATCACCGACAACGTCGTTGTCAATACCAAATAAGGAGAATACAACAATTGTCATTTTCGATCCATGAATATTTTCTTCGTTTAAACTGAGATTTAGCGTTGTTTCTGTTACCGCTTCAGAATAATTCCGCCTACCGGAATCGATAATCTTATCGCCAGCAATTGCTAAATAGTTGATTACTTTCATTGGTTTAGTTGATTTTATTTTTAAACTGTTTTCATCCTCTCTGATGGCTTGAATATAAGTAGCTGAAGGAGATTCCGAATATTGTGGAGGAAATGAAAACCTTTCTTTCAAAGCTTTATATTCAGCAGTCAAATTATGATGATACCTTTTGGTTGTTTTGCTTGTATGGGTGGTTGGAGTAATGACTGAAAATGGGACTAATCCAGTTGAAGGAATAGATGATTTAAAAACCAAGTATTCTCCTGAATTCGGAAATTGGTAGTGAAGGATAAAGGCATCCGCTCGGCTATCAGTAATTGGTGTCCCGTCTTGAAGGGATATTTTAAATGTGTAGTTTATCTCTAAACCAGGTTTGTAGGAGGAAGATTGATCAATTACATCAATTCTGTAAGGATATTTGTACCTTGTCACATTCGCTGTTCCAGTAGCACATTTTCCAGTGGCATCTTCTATCACCGTGGCCTCGATTCGAAAATTATGGTTTCTTTGGTATCTGTATATCGCTGGCATACCAAATTCAACAACAGTAGATTTATCCACTGACATTTCTACCCCTGATACATATTCCTTGCTATATTGACTGCCGTCGAATAATTTTACCGACAGTTGTCCCTTGACTCCTTTTCCATAAGTGTACGTGGCTACTATTTCCGCCTTAATTTTCGATGTTTCAAAAGTGATATACTTTGGAAGATTAACTTCGACCTTAAACGTTGGCAAAACGTATTCTTCAACTGAAAATGACTCCTTTTCCATTTTGTCTGCAATTTTTGCGCTGATTTCCCAATTTCCTAAATTTGGTTCTTTTGATAGTATCATTTCTCCCGAAAACATCCCGTTGGATATCTTTTCATTTTTATGCAATCTAATAACGTTCTGTTGGGAATCCGATATTTTGATTTCAACCTCTTCGCCAGTAATAGGACGAAGTTGACGATCCAGAACGACAATTCGGTACTTGACAGTTTCACCAGGTTTGTAGATTGGTTTGTCCAGCTGAATTAAAATAGTGGTGTAATTTTGTCCAACGTATAAATTTTTAGTTGCTAGATCCACTTGCTTTTTCGATTGATTTGATTCAACTTTGACACTCAAGCGGCAGCATGCAATAGGAAGTTCATTTATTGAAATTCCAACCATTTTCATCTCCCCTCCAGATACTACACATTTCTCTGCATAATTGTGTTTCTTTCCACAGGAAATATTAATACGTAAGACGAGGGGTTGTTCTTGTTTTTCAAGAAAAATTACCATATTGTAAATTTGATTAGGATAAATTATTAGGGGCGATAGAATTGAAAACACTGGAGTTTCTCTGCCACCTGAATAGAAAAACCAACTGAAGTCATTACTTACGTAATATTATAACGTTTATGTAATTAATCATCATAGTAGGGCGACTTAATATTTTTGATGCCTAAAAAACTGTCAAATATACTTAGCATAATAGTTCAATTCCGTTAAGAGTAATACAGGCTTCCTATTAAAATATGAACGAATATTATTCCTCTATTCTCCCTTTATCGACATATCAAAATTAAAAATCAAAATTTCCCCCGATGGGGTAAATGGGTGAAAAATTTAAAAATATAAATTTCCAATAATGCTAAACAAACAAAAAGTGTATTTATTTCATCACACTAATCATCCTGAATGATAGATTCATAAATTCATTCCTACAATATGTATTGAAAGGAAGTTTTGTAAACCTTTCAATATCTTATAATACTACAGTATTAAAATCAAGCACAGTAGGGGGCGAGGGGGGGCAGCGTCCCCTAAATCTAAGAAAAAGGGAAGATTTTTCCCAAAAATTGCAAAAATGTTTTCACATTATTGGTTGTGCCCCCCTTGACAAAATTTCTGAATACGTGCCTGATTGAAATATTATCATGTTAGTTATACGAAAAACCAATAATTCGGAACAGCGGTTCATCATCATACGATTGTAGAGATATTGGGTTTCCACACTACTGGATAACCCCAAAACGTCTATACGGAGTTAACCTTAAATGTTTTAGCAATATTCGAAATTTGGAATACTTTTTCATAATTTTGAAAGTTAAACTTTTTGAAAAGATTCTAAAAATTACAAAATCAATGCATTTCAAACTGTTGTTATATTTATTAGTTCTCGCTCTTCGTATTTATACAAATTAATATAAATGGCACAATAATATTTCTTGGCAGTAATTTCTTGGTTTATTCTTTACAAGTACAGAATGCTTATTTGTAATACTTGTGCAACTTTTATTGTGTCCTTTGTATTAATTTTGTATAAATACAAAGAGCGAGAACTAATAAATATGACAAATTGAAATACACTTTCATCTTGTTCGTTTCTTCGTTATTTGCCTACCAGGGTAGGATAATATAACAATAACAGTTAGGGCTATCAAACAGCTAACACTCTATGACATGACTGTACTTGACTATTTTGGTTAAAAAAATTAGGGAACATTTCCCGTTAACAGTTTTGAAGGCATTTTGAAGGCTCTTCAATTTGTAAAGTGCTTTGATCTAAGCAATATTCAAGAGGATTCGTCGGTTAGGGGGTAAATGAATGCAAACCAAACTTGAACTTGCATTGAGAATTACTAAAATTCTCCATGGCATTGGGCAATTGTATTATTTTTCTGCACCTTCTTGTGATGACGTCGGTGGAGATTGTATTCCTTTCTTTCTTCTTCCATTACGAGTAAATAGACTTCCAAAAGACTATCAGTAATTAAATTAATTAATTATAGCTCTTGTTGAAATAGGCATACAAAGGTAATTAGTAATGAAAAATTTTGTCACTCACCGTGCAGGTGTAGAGTAGCTATCTCCTACTACCCGGAATGCCCGTATGCCGTTATGTACTTAGTTGTACAAACCTGACCCTGCTTTTGCCGGCAGGTGTTGTCGGTTGGCTGGGTTAGTCACGATCCTGTGACAATGTCCTTCCGTCCCAATGTGAGGGACTATTCCAAGTATGGATGTGAGTACGTCTGTTACCCGGGTATCAGTGTCAGTATGGATGAGTTGCACAAGTGTATGATTCTCGAATGTATGTCAGAGTGAATCGGAGAATGAAAGTAAGTATGAGAGGACTGAATAATTGAGTGAATGATTCTAATAGATTTATTGGGACTACTGGAGTCCCCAAATGTCCAAGAGAGAATGAATCCAGAACAATAGAATGTCTGGATGTAATTAGTATGTTTGTATGATATTAGTGTAGTATAATATAGTATAGTTATAGGCATTAGGATAGAGTATTTATAGTATAGTTAAGTATTAGGGATAGTGTATATGGAGTGGGAGAAATGAGACGGAGATGTGTCGTGGTCGTGGCTAAGACACTGCCACGAGACAGTGTTTGTATATTCGTGGGAAGGTGAATCTTGCTGGACAAGATTTACCTTCCAGGGTCCCCCCTTCAAAATAAATCTCATGGGGAAGTAATCCCCGGGTAGTAGAGAGAAAAAAATGGGGTTAACGAAAAGAAAATAATTCCCACAAGTAAATAAATTCCAATACCCTATACAAAAAAATGAATTGATTAAATTGAAAGAAGAGCCAACCTTTTGGTTTCTTTGAATTCTAAATATCGGGACAATAACGAGCATGGCTTTTAGGCCCTCTGCTGTTTTATAATTTTTTTTTACGGAGTAAACCTCCGAGAATTGACATCAGCTTTCCTAATTTTTAATCAGCACAACCGTTTCCGACCTCTGGTAACGGCTTTACAATGTTTACATGTTCATCAAAAATTTTAGTTTTGCATGTATAAATAGTGTGTTATGATGGAGAAGCTGGTATTGATGTTGGTGTCTTTGTTGCAATTGCTGTTGTTACTGCAACTGTTGGTGATGGTGATGCTGCTGTTTCTTCTGGCCACGATTCCGAGTTGCCAATCGGAAAAGTTCACAAGCGTGGCGATGTCTTGAACACGTTGATTTGTTGGAGAAGAAATATCAGTGATTTCCTCGCCCCACGATCCAAAGTCTAAGTTTGGAAAGTTCTCAAGCGTGGGGTTGGAGGCGTCGATCCTCACGAGTCGTTGAGTCATTATCGAGCGAGTTAAAGATGGTGATGTACTCGATTTAATATGGAGCTTTTCATTATGTCCGTAATAAGAATAGGATTGGAAGATGATCGCTGGCGACGGTGTTAATTTTAATTACTTTTGTACATCTTATTGTTACCCTAGCTGTGATTCAGCCAGAGGAACAGGCAAAGATTCAGGATATTATGAACGTCCGACATATGGTTGTAAGTTAGCCACATGTCTTTTAACATTAATTTTAAATTCTTTACGTGATTGGGAAATAATTTAATTGATCTTCTACGGACCAATCCATTTAATTAGAATTTTTTAGCAACGTAGCAAAATATGATACGTCTTTACTTTGTTTATTCGTTTATTGTAGGTGATAAGCACTAGTGAAATTGTGTTTAACACCCCATTCGTTACATAACTTTCTTCGTTTAATTATCAGGGTAGAGATTCATTATCAGCAATCAAAACATTTAGATTACTACATCTACAAAATATATCATCCTCGAGAAAATCGTTGACGCTTTTATGCAGTCTCTGACGGCCTTTTCCACCCAGTGACTCAATTCGTCAATAACAACTACTAAGAATTTATTTTCTATTTACTATTGGAATAGAAATGACCACCCTCTGGTGAAGCTTGTCGCTCGAAGAGCAGAGCTAAATGAAGTATTATTATTAATGGTAGAAGTTCTGCGCCCACTCAAGGGTTTAACATGTTTATGTAGCAACAAATTTTAATTATGAAATTCTACATCCAGATTTCGGTTTCTTGTGCAGTGAACGAAACTATATTATATGATTTGAATGAGAGTTAGTGTTGTATTAAGTTTGTTTTTCCTTTAGCGAAGGAGAGAAGACATTACAGTACAACTCCAAACAAAATTTAATTTTTAATTTGAGGATTCACAAAATTCCTACACATTGGGTGCACTCCAACTTAAAGCGTGTGGCTGTGTCCTAGGGCCCAAATAATTCTGACTTGCCTTATGAAAGAGTCTAAGTAATTATTTGTTACGTCCGGATTAATTTTATAGGTAATACTACGCCCAATTAAGGGTTTAACATGTCTTTGTAGTAAACTGATATTGAAGTGTTGATTATTTATGATGTGAATGTGATACAGCCAGAAAAGACTTTAATTTTGTAACCATTCTATGAATATATTTTATGATATTTCTACTGTATAATGAGAATATACTCTTTTAATTTTAAGTTAATAGATTGCAGATATTGTTATAAATACAGAATCCAAATTATTGAAAGTTTAAAGTGATAAATTATTTTTCTATCCATTTAGTGATGTATTATGATCTTTAGATCGCAAATAAATAGTATTTATTGAAAGTTGCTAGGCATGATATCAGTAAAGTGTTAAGTTGATCAGACTTGGATATTACTAGATATTGAGAAGCTGAGTGTACATCCCAGTCTCGGCAAAAGCATTGTGGTAAATGAATACTGTTTGTAAATACTACTAAATCATAAATTTTTTTAATAATAATTTGGAATTGGAAATAATATTTTATGTAATGGCATTTCCCAATCTACATAGAGTAGTAACTAGAATTGAATATTATATGAAGGTAAACTATTTTATTGAAATGCATAGAATGTTTTAGATGCAATTCCTAAATGATTTTTCTATTTATTGGAATTGTTGTTGGAAGTGTTAGCCTTGTGCTCTTTACCTTCCCATTCTTCTGGAAGTTGCCAATAAGGTTGCTGATGTGAACGAATATTTCCATCAACACGATTGTCAACTTTGGCTTCTTCAAAAGTTGACTTGGCATAATTGTCTTGTCGTTGTGAGCGTTCATGTCCGTAATGCTCGAAATAATTATTATCATTAGTAGTGGGTTGACTTAAGGTCACCCCTTGTTCTGTAGTAGAACAGTCGTTGAAGTCCTGTTGGTAATTCTGTGAATTATCCTCGTAATTGCTATGCTTTTCAAATTGTTGTGAAGCAGAACTAAAGTCATGAGAAGTTTCTTCCTGACGAAAATTTGATCCATGATCTTTGAAATGATGCTGATCCTCAGTATCTTTAAACTTAGTGAAGAATTTTTTTGCTTGCTTTTGTAATTGTCTCCTCTCTTTTTCATTGAGAGGAGGAAGTAAAGAAGTGGTGCCATTTAAGGTATCTCTTTCACGCAGATCGCGCAAAGCTCTACCAGCACTAGCAATTAATTCCTCTGCCGTTGTATTGTTAGTAATGGCTAATCTCAAATTGGGAATTAGCGCATTTTTGGCACGAAGTACTGAAATAGCTTCGGCCTCGTTTGGATTAACTTGACGTGCTAAACGAACCATTTCGTAAACAAATTGTTCTACAGGTTCGTCTTCACGTTGGCGACGTTCACGCAAAATTTTAGCTCTATTTTCAGTCGCATCCCAATCATCATACTTGTTAGTAAATCTAACTCTAAAGTCAGCCCAAGTAAGTGCAGGATGTTTTATATTATCGAACCAGAGTTTCTGTTCGTAAGATAATATAGTAGACAGCATAATAACGTACACAGCTGGTCTGTAGTTCATGGCCTCATAATATCTTTCAATATTATCTAAAAAAGAAGTAGCTGTATGCTCATGAGGCTTATATGTAGGGATAGGAATATTTACCTCCCCGTGTGGAACGATGACGTTCGCTTGAGCTGCATTTATTTGTTCAGCCAAATAATTATTTATAGCTGCAATTTGATCAGCATTGAGTTGACCCATAGCAGCAGGTAAAATTCTTGGCAATTCTCTATTAGGAATAGCCATGATGCATGAATTATCTAAACTAGGATTTATATGAAGAATTGGTTCAACAATTTGTTAAACCTAAATATTTGGATCTTGAAAACCCAAATGTTTCACTCTAGCGTTAATGATTTCATCAACGTGAGTAAAGTGAATGTTCAAGAAGCTTATATCTATGTTGTCTTAAATCTACTACTATTATTTTATCTAAGTGCAGCCCGATTAAAAGCAATTAATCGGCGGCGTCGTCTTACTACTCTAACTATTGCCTTAATTTCAGCCCGAATAGCGTTAATGAAGGTTGAAGAAATGAAGAGAATTAGTTTTCTATTCACTAATATTAAGTGAATCAACTAAATAGTAGCAGTAAATTTAACTAGGTACTGAAAAATTCAAAATAATTTTCAGTCCGTAGTCATATAATCGATCAACTATATAGAGAATATTTTTAGACTTATTGTTATAGGAAATGCATTGCATTTTAATCAAAAACAAAATATTTGCATCAATGTCAGAGATGCTGCACTATTCAAATTTACTTTGATTATAATAATGAAGACATCCAATGAAAATTGAAAGCTCTTAGCTATTATTGAAATACTGAAAATTGAGCATTTCTTGTAGTTGAGAGGACATGAGAAAATCTAAATATGTCGTTGTAATTCAGGTTCAACAACCTTAAGAGAATCATGCTGCCAGAAATGCTAATGTGATTCGATGCATGATGAAGTATTATGCATGTGTGGTAGGTAGCTGTCCCTTTGCTTACTACTTGAATTATAATTTTAAATTAATTTGAATAATTCCAAAATCCGGAGTGTCCAGACAAGAATATTCAGAAAAAAAACAAATGAAGTAATCAAGTCTTGTCGGTTCAAAACTCGATAAAGATTCATAAAAAGAACTAATCTATGTAAATCGACAGAATGGTATTTTCCAAACTAGATTACACAGATTTTTTTGTTGGGATCAACCACCTTTCTTGTTACTCTTATATCTATATAATATATTTATGGGAGGGTATGGTATGCGGGGATACTCATACTATAATTGTGTAGGTATAATTAATATTATTTTGATTGTTACCAGTTTTCCAGGTGTTACTCGAATTTCCTTTGTTCGAAAATTAGTAATACTGCCCCGGTTTACTGTAAAAACTAAATAACTGTGTTCTTATCCAAAGAGATCCTTCCGTTTTTATTTAACTGAGGACCGTCTCTGGGCTGTAGTACTGCAATACCTGTTAGAACAACAATATTAGTACTTGGAAATATAATGTGCTTTTAATTCTATAAGTGTTTGAGATTTAAGGAAAATTTGCGCAGGGGGACGGGTAGATTTTACCAAATTGCGGAAATACTTTCCTCTAAATTGTTTGTTTTGGGAAAACACACAATATTTTATTTCATTTAAGGTAGTACTAACTGAATTTTAGATAATTAAGGCTGGCTTGACTTTATATGAAGTGTCAAGTCATCCTTAACTATAGAAATATTATTTATTTGAAATAGCTAAGTTAATTAAGGCCTGAAATAGTCCATGTACGTAGCGTACCTGGCGTGGCCAAAAGAAAAATTTTTTCGCAGTGTATTTACTGCATGACGATCCAAGAAAATCAAAAAAAAAATCAAATTTTAATTAAATTCCTTAATCCTGAATGAATTTATAAAGTTCAGGGAATTCCTGGATGCTCCTATATTTATTTTATAGAATTTCTGCTTTTCCTTGCTTGTATTTAATTAAATATAAGCAAGGGAATTTGAAAAACGCAGAAAACGAGACAATTTTATCAAAACATTGAGTATTTTAATTTTAGTTTAGCTATAAGATTATATTAATTTAGTTGTAGCCAAGAAATTTTTTTCGTGGTAGGTAACCTGGTGTGACCCACAAAAAAATTTTTTTCATTTGGCTGAAAGAAAAGAAACAAACAATAATTAAATATTTATTTTATTTTTATTTTATTTAATTTTTAAAAAAAACCGAACTCCCCGAAGTTGCCCGGTCGTCGCTGTCGCGGTCTCCAATGCAGGTGTAGAGTAACTATCTCCTACTACCCGGAATGCCCGTATGCCGTTATGTACTTAGTTGTACAAACCTGACCCTGCTTTTGCCGGCAGGTGTTGTCGGTTGGCTGGGTTAGTCACGATCCTGTGACAATGTCCTTCCGTCCCAATGTGAGGGACTATTCCAAGTATGGATGTGAGTACGTCTGTTACCCGGGTATCAGTGTCAGTATGGATGAGTTGCACAAGTGTATGATTCTCGAATGTATGTCAGAGTGAATCGGAGAATGAAAGTAAGTATGAGAGGACTGAATAATTGAGTGAATGATTCTAATAGATTTATTGGGACTACTGGAGTCCCCAAATGTCCAAGAGAGAATGAATCCAGAACAATAGAATGTCTGGATGTAATTAGTATGTTTGTATGATATTAGTGTAGTATAATATAGTATAGTTATAGGCATTAGGATAGAGTATTTATAGTATAGTTAAGTATTAGGGATAGTGTATATGGAGTGGGAGAAATGAGACGGAGATGTGTCGTGGTCGTGGCTAAGACACTGCCACGAGACAGTGTTTGTATATTCGTGGGAAGGTGAATCTTGCTGGACAAGATTTACCTTCCAACCGACAGCATGATGCACTATTAAGAAGAAATATTATGCAGAGATGTGGCTGTATGGTTATTGCATCAAATCATCGTCGCAGCAAGTGGGCTTTTAAGCCTTTATATCCATCAGAGCTACTAAATAATGACTTTTCGCACCTTAAGTTATCAAAAGCGTAATATCCATTTTCATATTGGTAGTGAAAATACGTAATTTGATTTTCAGGTTGGTAGTGAAAATGTGCAATATGTATATAAGGGGCGAATTGAGATTTTATGATAAAAATGAGAAAGCAACAACTTCACAGTACGGTAACCACATTAAATGTACGTACGTACGTAAGGTGCGTGCCCCGGGGCCCCCTCGCTGCGGCTTTGATCCTAATCCTAACAGGAGACTAGAGAATAGCCTGGGCATAGGTGTCCAATCAATTTTGTCATGAACATGAGATGAGTACAAACACAGCGCCCATATTATAAATGTACTACACTTGTTATGGAAAGTAAAAATAAAAACTATAACTATACATATCAATTGGACTATTTTTGATTTTTGAGTATTTCCAATTATCCGAATATTTTTAATTTTTTGAATATTTTTCAATCAGTTAGACTATTTTTATTCTTTGAATATTTTCAATTTCAATATTTTTAAATTTTTAGATTTTTTCACAGTCTATTAGAAAGTTTATGATCTGTGAATATTTTCTATTCAATTCGAATATTTCCTACTCAATTCCAATAATTTCCATTCAATTGAAAAATTTTTCTATTAAATTCGAATCTTTTCGAGGAAATTCAAATATTTTTGAGTAAGTTGGAGACGTTGAATATTTGGTCATGAGTTTATTTTGCATGGGCAAAAAATGCCTATTTAGGCCGTGGGCGGTAGGTATATTTAGTTTTATTCTAGAGCACTGCCCTAGAAACGTCTGTTAGGATCTAGCTGATGACAGAGAATAACCAAAAATATTGGGTTTGTCCTTTGTACGTCTTATCATGGTAGGAAAAACTCGACGATGCGAATAGTTGATCTTTGAACAACCTTTGAATGAAACATAAATATCGTCTGTTTAATATAACTTGAGCAGCCATGATAAAATGGCTTGTTACGTTGTAATATTAAGCAGACGAAATATATGCAGATAGAAAAATATCAGAACAAAGACGCCAAACAATATATTGAATTTGCTAGTGTCATAACTCAAACAGTTTATTGCTATTAACTTCTGTCTATCTAATCTGCACTAAAAATCTCTTGTCGGAACTCCCTTTTTCTATATTTATATGATATTCTTATAGTCCTCTATAAAGTTATGAAAAATTTTATATCTCGTCCTTGTAAAATGTGAACCATTTAGTATACCCAAAGCAGAGAAAATATTAAGTGAAATAATATATTATACTGTTAATATTATATTATATCTTTTGTTTTCCACCGCAAGGAAGTCCGTAAATTATACAATGTAAAAGAAGAGTGACTATATGCAATCTGACATCGTCACACCCTTTTAGCGTTTTTATCACTAAGCAATCTTTCACTCACAATTCACTATCTCACCTTTCTCACGACTTCAACTTGAGAATAAAACTGACTGTAAATAGCAGCTTGTCTAGATTGTAGTATGAGGGTCACATGGAGCGTGACGTCAATCGTATTGAGTGTTTTGTTGGGGATTATTTTCTCCGCCTGTTTTAACCTGTTGTATGCGGTTTGATAGGCACTTCCAGCAACGAAGAGAAATTTCGGATACATTCCACCAGAAAGTAAGTATCCGATCTAAATGACACACAGGCTATAATATAGGATATCCTTGCAGCACAATCTAATCTATAGCTATAAGTAATGACCAAAACAAAACCCAACTAACCGAACCGATATTGAATGAGATTCCCGCATTATGGTATGGACCAAATAAAATAATCATGTCTATAATATAAACGTAATCGGAATTTTTGTATGTACGGATGTTTGTATGTTTGTGTGTACGGATGTTTGTATGTTTGTGTGTACGGATGTTTGTATGTTTGTGTGTACGGATGTTTGTATGTACGCCATATATATAAAAACTATACTATAAATAATCTATATACAGCATTGTCTATATCGTAAATGTTCGTTCTTGTGATTGCGATTGGAGGGAGTCATGAGCGGAGACCTATTCCACAATCTTTTAAACTGAACTGCAATATATTTACATACAGTGACTACAACCGGTGACTATAACCCCATCTTCATATTATGAACATTTAAATATTTTAGCCATGTCATATGATTTTGATTGTCTCAATTTTTCATATAGATCATTTATATAGTTTATATATATTATATTATTTGGTTATTTGCTAAATATGCTAAATTCCATCCAGACGGAACTTGGTTTTATGCATACACACTTGCACGGTGATAAAATTATGAAAGTCACTGTTGTGCGACGTGGTAGTTGAAACTCTTTCTTTCAATTTAATATACCGTGCCGTGACCTTATTTTATACGCAGGAAAGTTCAAAATTTGGCTATCCATATTGAAACTATATTTTTTTCAATTCGCAAATGGTTTTAAGCTAATAAGAGGTTAAAAATGTCTTACGTCTAAACTAGAAAAGCTAAGTGCATTCTTAAATCGAAAATATTCAGAGCGGGATGAAGTGGTAAACTATTTTTTTAATTTCAAATGTGTACGTTTTGAATGTGCCACATGTAATTAGTTATCCCAAACGCGGAGTTAAAAATTTTTCTACAACTTCACCTCAGTACGACCAAAGGTCAATATTTTTGTTGAAATTGTATTGTGACTATCGGCACTTATTGTGGTCATCCATCAGGGTCACATTTTTGACCTGGGGTATAAAGTTACGTCACTCTGACTCACCATACTGCAAAGCATAGATGTAAATATCCCAACCATTTTACTCAACATTCCCATTCCACCCACCATTCCATCCGGACGTTTAGAACTGGGCTGGAAAAATGGGAACAATTACTCGGATGTCGGAAATGGTCTGGATGGGATAGTTTAATTTCTTGTATGTTGTTGATAAGCTAGATGGGATAGTTTAATTTCTTTTAATGTTTGTGATGGGCTGGATGGATAGGTTGATTTCTTTTAATGTTTGTGCTGGGCTGGATGGGGTAGTTTAATTTCTTTTAATGTTTGTGATGGGCTGGATAGGATAGTTAAATTTCTTTTGATGTTTGTGATGGGCTGGATGCTATGATGATTTAATTTCTTTTAATGTTTGTGGTGGGCTGGATGGGATAGTTTAATTTCTTTTAATGTTTGTGATGGGCTGGATAGGATAGTTAAATTTCTTTTAATGTTTGTGATGGGCCGGATGGGATAGTTTAATTTCTTTTGATGTTTGTTGTGGGCTGGATGGGATAGTTTAATTTCTTTTAATGTTTGTGATGGGGTGGATGTGATAGTTTAATATCTTTTAATGTTTGTGATGGGCTGGATGGGATGATTAAATTTCTTTTAATGTTTGTGGTGGGCTGGATGGGATAGTTTAATTTCTTTTAACGTTTGTGATGGGCTGGATAGGATAGTTAAATTTCTTTTAATGTTTGTGATGAACCGGATGGGATAGTTTAATTTCTTTTGATGTTTGTTGTGGGCTGGATGGGATAGTTTAATTTCTTTTAATGTTTGTGATGGGGTGGATGTGATAGTTTAATATCTTTTAATGTTTGTGATGGGCTGGATGGGATGATTAAATTTCTTTTAATGTTTGTGGTGGGCTGGATGGGATAGTTTAATTTCTTTTAATGTTTGTGGTGGGCTGGATGGGATAGTTTAATTTCTTTTAATGTTTGTGATGGGCTGGAAGGGGTTTAATTTCTTTTAATGTTTTTGATGGGCTGGATAGGATAGTTTTATTTCTTTTAATGTTTGTGATGGGCTGGAAGGGGTTTAATTTCTTTTAATGTTTGTGGTGGGCTGGATAGGATAGTTTTATTTCTTTTAATGTTTGTGATGGGCTGGATGGGATAGTTAAATTTCTTTTAATGTTTGTGATTGGCTGGATGGGATGGGGGTTGTCTATCACATCCTTTGGAGTGGATCGGATGTTTTCGGATACCAAATGCACCTATAGTTTCCAAGAAGCTTATTTTTAGGACTACAGTGTTCGAAATAACCGACCGCAAGAAATGGCATGTTATTTTTCTAATTTGCGTTCGCACAGATACAAATAAATATTTAATTAAGCAGCTTTTACCTAGATACTTATTACGACAGTAGCATTTAAGCTTCTAAGCTTTCATATCGAGTAAGTTAGCCTCATATCTCACAATGGTTTATTGTGAATTAATGGCAGCAAGTATAATGGTGGTTCAGAGTTCAGTAAACCCCGAGTCAAGTGTTCATGGTGGGTGACCGGAGCAGGGTTGTGGGTCGGGTTTTTTATGGGTTGGGGTTTTTTGGGTTTTTTGGCAAAAAACCCACCCCGCTTTACTTAAAAAAACCCGGGTTTTCTGGGTTTTTTACAAAACATACAAAAATGTGCACTACAGGTCCATCTAGATACGCAATACATACTAATTTCTATTCAAAAACGTAAACAAATGCATAATCAGGTGGAAACAAATATAGCTTCTACACTTCTACGCGTTATTAATGTATCGTAATGTGAGGAGGTGAGGACTATAATAATATTAATTTTATGTTTACTTTAGTCATTGCATTGTAAAGATTATGTTAATAATATTGTTGTACTCATAATTTCAATTTATCACTTACATATTCATTACTGTAATGCTTTGCAATTAAAGCTTCAAATTAACAAAGGAATAATATCATAAAGCCAATATAATCAGTAAAATATTATAATGCTTAATATTTCACTAGTTGTTATCAAACAGTAATAATAATATAATAATATAGGTGTTCATAAAAATACTGCATTTGCTACGTTACAACATAATAACATTAAACTATTTATGTTTTAATTTTTCTTTTCATTGACGTAAGTAATAGTAGTTGACACGGTTGTTGTTGTTGTCAGCTGTAGTTTCATATATGGTATAGTATAGGTTTGTATTTATACCTATATAGTTATATAAAAAACCCTTAAACCCAAAAAAACCCAAAATACCCGGGGTCGAGGGTATTTTCCTAAAAAACCCGGGTTTTTCGATACCTTGGACCGGCGTAAGTTAGCAATACCCACATTTCAAGGTAAAAACAAAAGTTGACCCTAGTCGTACTAAAGCGAAGTTTTGGAATATTTCTTGACTCTATCAATGTAAAATATCTACCACTGGCCCACCAAATTAGAAACAATTGGAATGAATATAAAAATTTATGTATCTAAAAGAAATAATTGCCCCGAAATACACGCTAGCTTTATTTATAACAGGGCTCTGTGACCGCCTTGTCAAAATATAAGTACCAAATGAAATGAGACACTGAACTGAACTGAGAGTCAATAAATGAAACAGTTACTTTTAAATACCCAATCCATTTTTTGCAATCAGGGCCGCAGAGCACAGAATGCACTTTCATCTTCACCACATGTGCGATTTTTTGAGTTTGCCTAATTGCCTAGTTTGTATTTCAAACACCAAAATAGTTTGAACCCATTAATAGCCAGTAGCCAGTATTAAGACTATAAACAGTGCTATGTTTTCATCTTAATGTGCATATGTATCCATAATAGAAACCTATATAATTCAATGGAATTACGAAGTTTTGGCAGAAAACAGTTTCAATTAATTATGATGTCGATAAAATATTTGTACGAGTAGAGGAATTTAGTATAATTATAATGCGGAAAAACGAACAGTGTTTGATCATCATAAAGGCTTATTCACTACAGGGAACAAAAAAAAGACCTTTTTGTCTTGATTATAGAAAAGGTGGGAGTAAGCATTCCTTTTTTAAAAAAAATTGGGCTACAACTGAATTTAAAAATCTGAATTTAATTCCAATTATAAATCATTTTTTACAGATGAAAATTAATTACAGTTGACCAGAATTAATAATTAATCTATTAATAATGGTCCAATTTATTTCTATTTGAGTTCCAAATGCGATGTCAAAATGCCAACTCAAAATTACACAAATAGCGTTTAATCTTTTAAGTATTATACTAAGAAATTATGGTTAAAATATTATTAGTGTATATTTAAAAAAACTAAACTAAGATTACAAACTAGCATTTACATAACTCACAAATTGACTAGTTGACAAAGACAAAGATGAATGAAAATATGGTCAGGCTGGTGGAGGTATCTGCCTGGAAAACGAATTGGAAACTCATTCCAACGCATTGAAAACTGATTCCAACGCATTGAAAACTGATTCCAACGCATTGAAAACTGATTCTAACGCATTGAAAACTGATTCTAACGCATTGAAAACTGATTCCAACGCATTGAAAACTCGGTAAATAAACATTTTATTTTAAATTGCAAAATATATGCAAAGGAAAACGAAATAAGTGCTGTTTTGTGTATTATGTGCTGCAACTATTACAATAGTCAAGTGACCTCATTCAATGTCAGTAACGAACGAACTTATTGATCTGCGAATGAACGAACGAACTAATCGAGTGAACATTTTCAGCTCTCTGGATACCAAGAATCTATACATATCTAACTTATTGTCCATTTTTTTACAATTTGATGCAATTGGTTTTTCGCCATTTTGGTATCCGGAACGTTCTTGAAATATCAGATTTTCAAAATATTTCAAATATTGTCATAGAATTTGAATAATTTGAAACCGTTGAAATTAGCCATGTGATAATTGGTCCAAAAATTGGAAGACAAGTGTCAAATGCATTTTTGATAGAAACAGAAATTGTTTTCAATGTAAGTAAAAATACAAAGTTTAAATTAGCCATGTGATAATTGGTCCAAAAGTTGGAAGACAAGTCTCTGATTTGATGAATTTTTGATAGAAACAGAAATCGTCTTCAATGTAAGTAAACATACTAAGTTTAAATTCGAATTTACCTTCTAAGTTACATGTTTTCATTTTTTTAAAGGTTTTTTATTTTGCTCATTGCTATATTGTGACTACCAAGGACGTATTTAGAGGGGTGCTTAAGTATCTCCTAAGTTTCCCAAAAACACACAAATTATTTCTAAAACATTGTAAATAGCTTTACCCATAAGAAAACATTGCTCACGTGCTTAAGCACCCCCATTTTGATTTTTGGAAACGCCCTTATTGCCTTGATGACTACTTTATGTTTGCTAATGTAAATTCACTGTTTATACGGCTGTAATTGTAAATCAGATTTTCAAAAAGAAATGAGAAATTTTGAGATTTCGTAATTCTTGTTTCTCCTAAAGTGTGGTATTTAAAACATTCTGGTTTTTAAAGAGGTTTATCAATAGTTATTTTTTAAATATCCCTAGCATCTTCAAAATCAACTGTTTGAATCTATGCACGTTTGCACTCTATCCACTTCTTCATTCAGTTTGTGACATAGGGGTACTTTGAGACAGAATGAACATGAACATGAAAATTCTTTCTACAAAACTAAAAAATATCAGACTGATACCGGAAGCGCAATGTTTTGATTACAGGTGGTGTTTAACCTAAACAAGTTTTTCAATAAACAAAATTTTGCCAAAGGTTTGCGACTGAGTTTTACGAGGTCAAAATTCGGAGAAACCAACTTTTAAGGTCATGAAACTCAACCACGGGTTAAATTCGGACAACATTATTTTCATAATATAAAAAATCCTCAGGAGTACGTTTGCTTGCTGTATAAATCACAAGCCCCCGTACTTTATAGTACACAGATTAAAACATATCTATAAAAGTCCTTATGAAAATTCCCAAATAAACAATTTTTAAGATAGATTTAACTGGTAGTTTTCATTGCATTTCTCTCTTTAAAACGACAACAACTTAACTAAATATGGTACCATTTTTTTTCTTCATATCGCAAACCCAACAAATAAATTTTATGTAGTGCCCCGGCATCTTCAACATCAACTGTTTTAATCGTTGCAGGTTTGGTACGTAAATCAGCTTCGTAAAAAACACGTGCTTTTTTGGTAGTCTCGTAGTAGTCATAAATGAGAATGGAAGAAGGGGCCAGTTTCTCCACCTCGAACAATCGAATTGCTTGCAGCTCCACAAATGTTTCTGAATTTGTTAGGAAATTAAAATAGATATTCAATTTTGTGTGGTCATTTTCTTCTTCAAATCGCATCAAGTTTTTTACATTCATTAAGTGGGGAAGACTCTCAGATTCAAAAACAAAACCTGACGGAAGACTCACTTCCATCACAGCCATATTCGACTCATTTTCTTCCATGAAAACCGAACAAATTTTCAGTTCCACAATATTCTCATTCTCGTCACTTATTTTGACCTGAAATTCACATCATTCAACACAAAGTATATTAATATTTAAAATGGGGACGAATTAAATACAAGATACATACAAGATTAAATTTACAAGATATAGTACTGGACAAGCACATATTTCCAGTTAATTATGAGAAAATTTTTTTTTCATAAAAGGTCAAAAATTGAAAATCATTTTCCAATTTTTGCTGTTAAATTGATTGCGCCTCCATTGACTAAATTTCAGGATACGTGCTTTCTGGATTATTACCTGTGGAGTTATGGAAAATGAAGGCCTCGCAACTCCCCTGTCCAGATAGTACCTCCAACTAAGCTGAGCCATAGCCAATCCCATTCCAGAAGCTGTCAAAGATACTTCTGTAGTATCCGACGGTAAAATATGTTCTTGCAAAACCATTTTGTTATCATCAGTTACATCAAATTGATGTGTTCCATTTTTGTAGTTTAGGATAACTTGCATTTGGTTTTTCGACCCTGCGCGAGAAATGTGGATCAGTTCTTCATATTTTGCTAGAGCAGTCAACCCCACAATTGTGTCTTGGGTTGATAGAAATCCTCCTTTAGCATTTCGCTGTGCTACAAGCCACTTTGCAATTTTATTACTTTCCATTCTTTCATCTCTTAAGATGTATATCAACAAACAATAAGCTGTCATCTCCACCGAAACAGGACGTTGTTCTTCGGATTGCGAGATATTTGATGAAGAAGATGTATCGGAATTTATATATTCCGTCAAATCAATTTTCTGACCTGATTCATGTTTTTGTGATAGATGCTCCACCTTTTTAAAGGCTGTATCTTTGTTTCGACTATTGGCTAAGTGCAAAGCATAACACACGAGAATGATAGTGTAAGAATTCTCCTGTCCAGATAGTTGATTTGAAAGATATGTTACAGCTTTCTCAATAATTCTATACTCGGGAAAATTAACTGCTTCGAGAAAGGCCAAAAGGACATACGCGGTTAGAGCAACTCCCGAACCTGACCCAGATGTGTTGAGGTATAATACTCTTCCATTCTCAACGAAGTTCCCTTCCTCTGTTTGTAACCGGGATAAATATTTCAAAGAATCCTTAATTATATTTTCGTCGATGGAAATATATCTTCTGGCTGAAATGAATGATCTGACTACAAAAGCTGTAAGCCAAGTTGACCCAACAGAATTCGATTTTCCCCACGCCGAGAATGAACCATCAGAGTGGCGATAAGTCAATTGTCGTTGGTATCCAATTTCTAAGAAATTTACTGCTTTCCTTTTAATCTCTGGTGTCAAAGTCCCGGATGCTGTCAAGTAATCCAGGATGACGATATCTGGAACAAAGTTCAACATATTCTGCTCGCCACAGCCACATGGCATTTGAATTAGACTGTCCAGATTAGCTATTGTTGATCCCAGTAAATCCCCGACTACAGAAAATCTTACACTGTCCCCATCCTCAACTCTTTTATCGGGGAAAACTGCAGACAATTGCATCGTCTGTGGAATACCAGATTTGACGTCCAGCAAGACGGCTGAATTTTTCAATATTTTATCTCCACGTGGTTTTACTGTCAAGAATTGAGAAATTGCATCTCCAGCCATCGTTGTTCTCGCTTCGACTTGTAATTTGATTTCTCCCACTTTAACTGGAACTATTGGAATTGTAATTGACCTTACTTCGTGAGGCAACAACTTCAACGGTTTCTGCATCGAGGTGTCAAGCATAGTTTTCCTTTCGAGGATATTGAATTCTTTCTTTTCGTTCTTGAGAACTACGACTCCGGTTATTTCTTCATTTAAATAGTTGTGCAAAAGAATTTGCAGATTGAGTATTTCCCCTTTTACAACTGAGAATGGTAAATTCAAGGATATGAAAAATGGCCGAAATGTTTCAAGGATTTGAGGGTTGAGAGTAACTCCGATTCCCAACTCCGAATTCAATGAAAATCCTGTCAAGACCCACGAAGTCAAAGTATCTGGGACAGTTTTGGAAATTTCTATTGCTGTGTCAGTAGCCTCAATGGTTTCCCAAATCCAAGACTCTGGAAAATTTTCTCGAACTCTTAAAGGTGACATCAAAGTTGATCTACCACTTTGACTTGACACACTTAACAACGCACCATACTTTTCAGGAATATCTAGATCTAGAGCATATCTCCCGTGTAAATCCTCCTTCTCCATTAGTGACGATTTTAACCGACTGAGATATCTGCTTTTTAAATCATTGAAATATGAACCAATAGACATAGGAATCGTAGAACTACTCTGAAGTCGGTTAATATCGGGGTCACCAAAGTAACCATTTGTGATTACGACAAATTTTAAAGATTTAAAGGCGTCGAAGAAACCTTTTCTCCAATGTTCTTCAATATAAACTCTTGCATCCTTTATTTTTCTAACTTTGCTAATTCGATCGTAGTCGATATTTTTATCTTCCTTCAACAAAAGCACAGATTGATCAACTCCTCGAAGAGCTACTGTCGACTTTGGATTTGTTCTTAATGAAAGTAGAATGTTCTCTCCTGGTTCTACTTTTGGGTTTGATAATTGAATTGTCAGATAATTCGATAATTTAGCTTTGACATCATATGTGATAGAATCACCGACAACTTCGTTGTCTATACCAAATAAGGAGAATACAACAATTGTGATTTTCGATCCATGAATATTTTCTTCGTTTAAACTGAGATTTAGCGTTGTTTCAGTTACTGCTTCAGAATAATTCCGCCTACCGGAATCGATAATGTTATCGCCGGCAATTGCTAAATAGTTTATTACTTTCATTGGTTTAGTTGATTTTATTGTTAAACTGTTTTCACCGTCTCTAATGGCTTGTATATAAGTAGCTGAAGGGGATTCCAAATATATGGGACGAAATGAAAAATCTACTTTCAAATCTTTATACTCAGCAGTAACCTTGACTTGAAAGAATTGATACGATGGTGAAATATTGTCATCGTCGAGTGAAACGGCGGAGAGTGGAATAATGACTGAAAATGGGACTAATCCAGTTGAAGGAATAGATGATTTAAAAACCAAGTATTCTCCTGAATTCGGAAATTGGTAGTGAAGGATAAAGGCATCCGCTCGGCTATCAGTAATTGGTGTCCCGTCTTGAAGGGATATTTTAAATGTGTAGTTTATCTCTAAACCAGGTTTGTAGGAGGAAGATTGATCAATTACATCAATTCTGTAAGGATATTGGTACATAGTCACACTCGATGTTCCAGTAGCACATTTTCCAGTGGCATCTTCTATCACCGTGGCTTCGATTTGAAAATTTTTGCAATTTCTATTTCTGGAGCCGATCGCTGAGCTTAAAAATATTTCAAGAACAGTAGATCCATCCAATGATATGCTTACTGCTGATTTATATTCATATTTATATTTATGTTCATTACCGTTTACAAATACTTTTACCAACAGTTGTCCCTTGACTCCTTTTCCATAAGTGTACGTGGCTTTTATTTCAGCCTTTATTTTCTTTGTTTCATACGTAATATACTTTGGAAGATTAACTTCGACCTTAAACGTTGGCAAAACGTATTCTTCAACTGAAAATGACTCCTTTTCCATTTTGTCTGCAATTTTTGCGCAGATTTCCCAATTTCCTAAATTTGGTTCTTTTGATAGTATCATTTCTCCTGAAAACATCCCGTTGGATATCTTTTCATTTTTATGTAATCTAATAACGTTCTGTTGGGAATCCGATATTTTGATTTCAAACTCTTCGCCAGTAATAGGACGAAGTTGGCGATCCAGAACAATAATTCGGTACTTGACAGTTTCGCCAGGTTTGTAGATTGGTTTGTCCAGCTGAATTAAAATACTGGTGTAATTTTGTCCAACGTATAAATTTTTAGTTGCTAGATCCACTTGCTTTTTTGATTGATTTGATTCAACTTCGACACTCAAGCGGCAGCATGTAATAGGAAGTTCATTTATTGAAATTCCAACCATTTTCATCTCCCCTCCAGATACGACACATTTCTCTGCATAATTGTGTTTCTTTCCACAGGAAATATTAATACGTAAGACGAGGGGTTGTTCTTGTTTTTCAAGAAAAATTACCATATTGTAAATTTGATTAGGATAAATTGTTTGAGGCGATAGAATTGAAAACACTGGTGTCTCACTGCCACCTATGAAAGAGAAAAACCAACTGACGTCATTACTTACGTAATATAACGTTTATATAGTTAAGAATCACAAGTATATAATATACAGAACTGAGTTTAGGGGGGTACTACGATTTACAATTGATATTTTAATTATATATCTTCGCGCGTAGAAATTTTTGGCATTTTTAGACGGAATTGAGTCAAAAATGGCAAATAATCGCTAATAATTTTTTGCTATTTTGAGAAAAATTTCTCTTTTACTTGGATTTCGGTGAGGGGCGGGCTTCAGCCCATAAAGCCCATCCCTCCATACGTCCATGGTTAATCATAATTAAACGAGTTAGAATTTATACGGTACTTTAAAAACTATATAATTAATTATACATACATAATTCACTTAGTAGTAAATACTTGCAGTTAAAATATGAATGACTATGAATTTCAAATGTTTTTGTAAAAAGTTTCGAAGCTAGAATTATTGCTATATTCTCCTATTTTATCAACAAGTCAAAGTTTTGACTTTTAAAACATTTCGTGAAGCAGTGAAATATCTAATTTAATAATTGACATGTCTACGGACACTATTAAAACGGTCATCATGTTCCCTCGATGGGAGAAATCCGTTACAAAATTAAAATTACGAACGTGTCTGAAATTATACATTCGTTTTACAATGGCATTTTTCTGTACCTTGTGATGACGTCGATGGAAATTGTATTCCTTTTTCTCTCCATCCATCACGAGTAAATAGATTTCCAAAAGACTATTAGTAATTAAATTATTTTTTAATTATAGCACACACGTTGATATATGCATACAAAGATCATTAATGAAACATTTTCTCACTTACCGACAGCATGATGTAATATTAATAAGAAATATTATGTAGTGATGTGACTGTTGTTATTGCATCATATTCGCAGCACGAGGGCTTTTAAACATTTAAATTAGTCGGAGTTAATAAAAACTTACCTTTATACATAATATGTTTATCTGCTTTGGATACTAATAATAGTATTGGTACGATTTAAATCGGTTCTACAGTTAAAAAGACACGTTATTGTAGTCACAGAAAACTACCAATAACATCCATCTTAAAAGCTTTTGTGTTGTATTTCTTATTGAGATTTATATCTTTTTTATCCAAAATTCAGGAGCTTGATTTTTAAATAGGCAAGTAGATGTAAATCTAATATGATCCTGAATAAATTTTTTATGAAAAAACACCGAAATTAATCGGTGCTCGAGTGCAACTTGGAAGTTTGGATATCTATTTGGCGTGGTCAAAATCAAACTTTGCGAAATTTTTTCATTGAAAAAATACATTATGCGTTTGTCAACATAAAAATTCGTTTAGTTTCTAAATCACGATTTTGCAATTTGCAACAAACTGATTAAAAGAAGTGGATGTAGTGCATTCCCATGGTCAGCAGATATAGGCACAGGAGGAGGAAAAAGTTTTAAAGGAGCAAAAAAAATTTATTCGGGCCTAGCCATATGTGTCCAACCAATTTGGTCATGGACATGGATTGCGTACAAACACCGCCCTTTAAAAATAAACTACTTGTTATGGAAAGCAAAAAATTAAAACAAACTATTTATTTATCACTTAGACTATTTTTGATTTTTGATTATTTCCAATTCAATTCGAATATTTTTGATTTTTGAATAATTCTAATTCAATTCGAATAATTTTAATTGTTTAAATATTTTCCAATCAATTGGACTATTTAATGTTTTGAGTAATTTAATTCCGTTAGAATGTTTTTAGTTTACAAGTGTCATCACACAATTTATTGTTACTAATTTCAATTAACCTACATTAATATTCTCTTTTTGTCTGAACTCTCTTTTTAACTATGATATGATATACACTTGCTCCTGTATAAGAATTAGGGAAAGTTTCAGATCTCGTACTTGTAAAATGTAAATCATTTAGTACCCAAAGCAGAGAAAATATTAGGTGAAATAATAATTTGAATATATTATGTATTTCGTTTCCACTGCATCCGTACATGGATGTCCGTAAATATAAAATGTAACAAAAAGGTCACTATGCAATCGAACATCGTGCGTGATATCCATTTAGAGTTTTTATCACTAAGCAATCTTATACGCACGATTTTAACTTGAGAAAAAAACTGACTTTAAATTTCAGCTTGCCTGAATAGTAGTCCGGAGGTCACATGGGACGTGACGTAAATCGTATTGATTAATTCGGTCGGGATTATTTTCTACCTGTTGTAACCGTTGTAGGCCGTTTATTTGGGAAGTACTTTCAGCAAAGAAATACTTTCGGATATTTTCTGCCAGAAAGTATCCCACAATCCCATCTAAATGTCACTGGCTATTATATCCTTGTAGCACAATTTAATTTATAGATGTAAGTAATAGGACAAGACAAAACCTACCTAACTAAAATCGATTGAATGAGATTGCCGCAGTATACAATGGACCTAATGCAAAAAATCAATATTGTGTAAGTACCAAATAAGACCCTGAGAGTCAAAGTCTAAATCTATGAATTTAATGAAACACTTTGTTACTATTAAATAACTAAGCACTTATGCACGCATTCAGAGCTGTAGGATGCCAAAAATACTATAAATTTCACTCTATAAACGATTTTTTCAGATCAAAGACAAAAATTTCTTTAGTTTTTCAATTTTGGCGAAGAGAGATGGCTGGTCCGTCCGGTGACTATCCTCTATGGCATGGTTTGTATTTCAAGTATCAAAATATGTTGAATCTAGTGTTAGACAAAACTATTTTGACATTTATAATACTAAATATCAATTGTGTAGTAAAAATGAATCCCATATTAATACAACACATAAGTAGGTAAAGCAAATTGTATATTTAGAAACGGGACGAATTAAAATGCAGCTCTTTTAATCCCTATAACTTACAATTCGGTAAGATAATTCATTTTGTGCAGCAGTGGGATTTTGGAATTATAATTATTTACTTAAAATAATTTTTCCTAGAATTATTAAATAAAATTGCTAATTGGTAAAAAAGCTCTTAGTCATAGAATACGGTATTTTCCGAATTATTTGACTATGGTCAACTATTGTTTCAACCATGTGAAAATTAAATAGATGACCCAGTGAGTGGGGGTCAATTAAAACGAAGAGGGTCAATTGTTTGCTAATATGCTAATTTTTTTACGTTTTTCATTTAACTTTTTTTAAATTAATAAAATAGGCAACGTCAAATGAGGGAAAGGTATAAACTAAAAGATACTAAGAATATAATATTTAGTTATAGTTAGTCTATTTTCATTAGTCATTCGAAGAAAGAATTGCAGTGTGGCAGTTGCACTTTCTTAGACAAAAATCGATTTGTCTAAGAAATTTGTTACTTCACTAATTTGTTAGTCTAATTAGAAGTTGGAAGTCTAATTAGACTTCACGAAACATTGAATTAAGTGCTGCTATTTTATGTACATGCCGTATGGTTCGCCAAATTGAATTGTATAATCGCGTATCTAATTTTTCGTGAATGAGATTTGTATTTTACTGGTCTTTTAGGGGTATTTTGGATACGACCTTCTGAGGGAGACATTTTCACCTAAATGATAATATCGTGACTTAAGCCAAGCTGCAGCAGCGATTGCATAATTACCTTATCATAATGGAAGTAAATCCTAATTTCCAATTCATCACATTTTCCATGCAAATACTCAACTATATGTATACTCAGTGGCGGCTCTAGGATTTGCGAGGCCCTGGGCAAAATGTTCGCGCGAGGCCCCGTAATAATAATTCGCAAATATGCAAATTATTATATTAATTCTTATCCACAAATTTTTCCGTTTTTAAATGAAATTGGTATATAAATAATTAGCGTGAAAATTTTTTATGGTTTTTTGAATGTTATTGAAAAACGAAACAAGTAAGTGTACAGAAGTGAGTTTCGGGAGGGACTATATTATGTGATACTTATATCTCAATTACATATATTCGGCAAGTAATCAATTTTTATTGCTATTGAGAAAAAATATCTTTTTCCTTCGATTTTGGGGTGGGGCTTCAGCCTGTAAGGGTTTCCACCTCAATACGTCCTTTATTCAAAATAAGACCCTAAAACTCTGTTAAAGACTATGTAGGCGCTATGCGGCATTTTAGAATTTTAATATTTTATTCATTTTTTAAAATTTCGTTATTTCTTTTAGAATTTAAAAAACTATTATTGGAAACATACATTGTCTACATTTTCTGCAATTACGCAGTTTTGGTATCGCAAAATGCTACAAATTTGTGGATTGAAATGCATATAGTAATTCTATAATAATTCTGAGAGATGCTGCTTTCGTGTCACCAGTATGTTTTTACTAGATTGCGCGATGTCTAATTTCGGTATACTTTTCTTCCTTGAATTCTAAAAATTGTTCTGTAATAAAGCTGTAACAAAACGTATAACTTATTCCAATATGCAAAACCAGTATTTCTGAAGTGAAATCAACACAGACAAGTTGAAATTCTTTCTTTGTCAAAGCTCTGCGCGAGGCCCCAAAAGCGCGAGGCCCTGGGCAACTGCCCAGTCTGCCCATTGGGAAAGCCGCCTCTGTGTATACTAGTATGAGTATGTCATTATAATGTACTAGTAATAGGCCCGTTCTCCGAACGGGAAATGGGTAACCCCTTAATGGGGACGGTAGATCATGTCATGTCATGAGTATGTATTTGCATTATGATTTAAAAAGTTTGAAAATTAACAGATTAAAATGTTTAAAATATTGCTTGCTGCATTGCTACAACATCCTACGGACGGGGAACAAATAC
Source organism: Tomocerus qinae (assembly GCA_020055645.1). Classification (NCBI taxonomy): domain Eukaryota; kingdom Metazoa; phylum Arthropoda; class Collembola; order Entomobryomorpha; family Tomoceridae; genus Tomocerus; species Tomocerus qinae. The sequence goes on from CM034546.1 coordinate 66,031,956, forward strand.
AATGCTTATCGAATCAGCATAATAATAGTGAACCAAATTCAACATCATTTAACTAAACACCGAAATTAAAGTAAATGTTGGGTTTCATTATATTATCATTATTATTACATGGATAATATTATATGATTTTAAATCACCCCGTCATTTTACATCACCCCACGTCATTTTCAATTACCCCATCATTGTAAATAACCCCATCATTGTAAATAACCCCATCATTGTAAATAACCCCATCATTGTAAATAACCCCATCGTGTTAAATAACCCCGTCATTTTAAATAACCCCATCGTTTTAAATAACCCCGTCGTTTTAAATAACCCCGTATTTTTAAATAACCCCATCGTTTTAAATAATCCCGTCGTTTTAAATAACCCCGTCATTTTAAATAACCCCGTCATTTTAAATATACGTCATTGTAAAAGACCCCTTCGTTTTAAATAGACGTCATTGCAAATGACCCCGTCATTTTAAAGAGACGTAATTGTTAAGGATCCCGTCATTGTAAATGATCCCGTCATTTTAAGTAGACGTCATTGTAAATGACCCGGTCATTTTAAATAGACGTCATTGTAAATGACTCCATATTTTAAATAGTCGTCATTTTAAATAACCCCGTCGTTTTAAATAATTTCGTCGTTTAGAATCACCACTTCATTTTGAATAACCTCGTTGTTTTACATCTATAAATGTCATTTTAAAACACCTCGTCATTTTAAATAACCTCGTCATTTTAAATAACCTCGTCATTTTAAATAACCTCGTCATTTTAAATAACCTCGTCATTTTAAATAACCTCGTCATTTTAAATAACCTCGTCATTTTAAATAACCTCGTCATTTTAAATAACCTCGTCATTTTAAATAACCTCGTCATTTTAAATAACCTCGTCATTTTAAATAACCTCGTCATTTTAAATAACCTCGTCATTTTAAATAACCTCGTCATTTTAAATAACCTCGTCATTTTAAATAACCTCGTCATTTTAAATAACCTCGTCATTTTAAATAACCTCGTCATTTTAAATAACCTCGTCATTTTAAATAACCTCGTCATTTTAAATAACCTCGTCATTTTAAATAACCTCGTCATTTTAAATAACCTCGTCATTTTAAATAACCTCGTCATTTTAAACATTCCTGTTATTTAAAATAATCCCCTTACAATAAATATTCCGTCATTTTCCCCTCCATTTTAAGTAGCTCTGTTATTTTAATTAGCTACCACTATTTTAATCGTCCTCGTTATTTCTATCTATTTTCTATCTACCCCGTTACAATTATTAAACAATCCTATGTCAAGTCAAGTCAACCTATACAATCCACAACCAAATAATACTGACTAAATAAACCTTGCCTTGCTATGTTTGACTCCGCTGCTGTCGCCCCGTCGGAGGTGAAAGGAACACTAATCCCTTTACATGGCGGAGGCCTGCCTGCTTAAAGAGTAGGACTTTGTCAAATTTTTGAAATTCACTGGCAAAATATTTTCTACTAAAAATTAAAAAACTGGAGTGGCTACCGTCTTCATTATTAAGTGGAGTAGATCATGAAGAAGTTTGGTAAAGATCAGATGAAAACTGTAGGAGGAGTATCTGGACAAAGCGTGACAGATCGGAGCGTTTTCTCCCACTCCTTCAATGTTAAAATTCGAAATTCAAAAAATCATAAAACGATTTCTATGAAAGATATCGTTTTGAAACTCGAGGTTTGGGGTTCTGACTATGATGTGCCCATCCAGTAAAAATTTGAAAGTCGTAAGTTGATGTTAAAGGGGAAATGAATTGCTATTATTATATAGATAATCTCCCACTCCCACTATACAAAATAGGGGGTCAACTATTTCGAGGAGGTTCAACTAATGTTTGAATACAATATTTTAAAAAGGGTGAATTATTTCGGAAAATATGGTATATGAACAGGCTATCTATTTTATGACTTTGAAATACAATGGTGTAAAAATTGATAAAAAAATGGTATTATATCCTTCAATTATTTCAGCCATTTCAGTTTCATTGGTTTATGTCCACTTTTCTGGGCTTAGTTCTGTGTAAAAGTCATTCAGGAATTGATAAATTGAGGAATACTTGCACGAAATTAGAAGGAAAAGTAGAAATTGGTGAGTCATTCTCCATTAAACAATCTCGTAGAATGTAGAGATGAATAAAACCAAAAATTGTATTTCCGAGTAACACAAAGACAATCACAGGAAATGTTTAATGGTTTAAATTAAGTAATGTGTTTATTTGTGTACTAGAAAATATCATAATACTTAGATTTAAATAATGATTAAATTAACAATCATGTTTGGAGACTTATTACTTATTATATAGGTCTCCATCTTATAATTATAATAGACACCTTACGTTATTATATAACAACAAGGTACACTGAAGAAAACTGACCATATATTATTAGTAGTTTGTAGGTTAATAATTTGGAATTTCAATAATCAAAAATCACGTACCAATAATAATTTTTTGGGCCTTTGTTTTTATTTTATAGCCTCGAGTACTTGCTCTATAAAATATATTGCATGTCTCAAATTTTATAATTGCTAAAGTTATCAACAATCATTTACATTTTTGACGATAAATTTTTCAAATTCGTCTTTCGTAATCGATTTCCCTCTAGAATTTTGGAACATATAATATTGGGACAGTTCATCTGTAACTTTTGACAGTGGGGATTGAAGAAATGTGTCATAATCTTCCCAATAAAAAGCACCTGCTATTACTCGAGAATTTGGCTTTGTCAATAAAAGGTTGAATTTCTCACCGTTACTGTTGTTCACATAACATTGAAATGACAAAACAAGAGTTTTTGGAAAGAAAGTCTCCGAAATTCGTTCCATTTCATCAAAAGAATAATCATGAAGTGCAAGTTGATCCACAGAGCGTGGCATATTATTTTCTCTGACTATTTCTATATTACCTTTCAATGTGATTCTGTTAACACTTTTCGGCAATTGTTCTAAGTGCAAGTAAATGGTCTCTTGAAAAGACCAAACAAACTTGAAGTCAACTAAATTGATACAGTTTTTAAAGTAACTGATGTGAGATACCATTTCGTAATCAAATAACTGTAGTGTATGTAATTCTGGAAGGTAAATATATTCTGACTCAATTATCATTCCCTTATAGGCTACGACTAATTTCTGCAGTGTTTGCGGAAGAAGGGAGAGATTAATTGACAAATTGCTCTCTAGCTGATTAACCTTCATTGTGTTGTTTTTAGAAAATGGAAAGCCAGAGTAATATTGAAATACGACAAATTTATCTACATGCCATTTCGAATTTTCCCAATTTAAAACTCTGGATTTTTCTAGTCTGAGAAACTTTACTGATGCTTTGCCATTTAAATCTAATGCAAGATTTTCTCCTCTTAGAGAAATTCTATTTTGGTCTTGGAAATGCACAAACTCATTGACAACTACAGTATCTACTTCGTTGTGGTCCCGAATGACAATAATATCATGCAGGCCAATATCTGATGGATAAATTATTGCATCAGATAAAAATACTTTACAGCCACCTAAAAAGACAGACTTTATAGAAAAAAATTGGTCATCCAAATAAATTTGAACGTTTTTTTGTTCCCAACACCGAAGTGCTATGCTGATCATTTTGTCAAATTTTAGAATATCGTTTATGGAAATAATTTTATCCTCATGCTCATAACAACAGTCATTTAGCTCAATTGATTTGGGACTTAACGTGATGTCTATAGAAATGATGTTACAATTTTCCAAATAAATATTCTCGATGCGATATAGTAAAGGCCAAGAAATATTAACTTCACAATTACTAATATGCAATGTGGAAATTGTGTGAGTATTTAAATCAATTAAAAAATTGGATAGAAACTCACAATCACCCGCCATGTGACAGAATTCTACCGATTTTAGTTCAAGATGTCGGACATCGCTTGGCACTACAAAGAGATCTATTAAAGCAATATCATTCATTTTGATTTGATTACAATGCCCATGGCTCTCGATACTATCCAATGGAATAGTCTGCAAACTAATCCACTGGTCATCGCAATTTACAGAGTAATTCGGAAAATACTTTGCAACTTTGGAAAAATATTCAAAGAAAATCTCAAAATTTTCTGATAATTTCATTGCAATGTCTCTTAAACTTGTAAACATGTTTTCACCCTCGGTTAATTCAAGAATATTTTGTTTGGCGTAAATAAGAAACATACGCCCTGCAACAATTTGCCTACAAGGTCTCTCAACCAACTTCATGATACCTGATTTACCAATTATGTCATTCCTAAGAGTAGCAAACTTTGTGTCTGCAAAAAGACACTGAAATTCGTTAAGAGCTTTTGACAATTCGCCGTTTTTTTCTAAGCACACAGCGTAGTTATACCTGGAAGTTTGTGTTTTCAACACAGAATTGATATTCATAGCTAATTCTTGAGCTTCGTTGAACTTTTCCTCACGTATCAAGTTCTCAATGTGAATCTGATCTAATAATTGTGCCCTTATGGCTGGGAATTCTTTTTGCAAAGACTCGTCAGCGTACATTGTATAAGGAATGAGTTTGTATTTGAAAAATCCACTGCAATTAAATATTTTTCTTAACGTATCACTCTCTGTATCTTTACCATTGTGACGGATTACTTGTTGGAGCAATCGATGAATACTGACGGACGAAACCCCATTTTGGTCATCTGTACTAATGCTGACGAGAGAATACTTTTCTAATAATTCCACAGCCTCATAGGTATCAGAAAGATCTGATTTTTCAACACCTTGAAAAAATTTACAATCAACTTTATCCGGAATAATGTAGCCAAATATGAGTAGAAATTGGTAGGCCAACTTTTTGGCATCTTGCTCATCATTTTTGATCATGTCTAGGGAAATGGTCATAGTTTTGTTGATTGTCTTCTCGTAGTCATCAAAATTTTTGTTGATAATGTGGTCGGTGTTTTTAATTCTGAGAATATATTCATCCAGATCAATTTTGTGGCGATTCAAAGTTGCCACTGCTATTTGTAACGCCAATGGCAAGTTGCCAAGAAGTTGGCAAACTTCATGCAATCGATTTTCAAATTTTCCATCGCTGTAAAACGGAAGATTTTTCTTTAAAAATTCTATACTGTCCGCAATGTCAAATACGTCCAACTGAAATTCAGCAATTCGTCCGTCTCCATTTTCCGATCCCCATTCTCTATTTCTGGATGTGATGATCGTGTGAAAATTCTTCTCGTTCGTTAGAATGGATTTTATTCCTTGAGACCCAACGTAACTTTCGGCGTTATCATAAATTATCAAACATTTAAAGTCCGAAAGGATTGTGAAAGCTTTTTTAGCCAATTCGTGCACTTCAAAGTCATTTCGATTTTGGATCCCCAGATCTCTAGCCAAATTAGAGATTGATTTTATTACACTCGTCTCCCCACAATCTAACCAAATTATCTTGTCGTACTGTTCCGCATAATACTTGGCGTACCATTTTGCTGTTGCCGTTTTTCCTACTCCTCCCAGACCCGATACTGCTACCTTTTGATTAATTACTGTGATCCTGTTCTCATTCTCCAACAATTGCTTTCTTAGTTGATTTACTAATAAACAACTTCCAACTTTTCGGTCCAAAAATGCCTTTGCAAGTTGTTTTTCCTCCGGCCACCATTTTTCAACGAAAACAACATTTTTAGAGCATCCTTGTTGTACTTTGTGTTTCTCTTGTAACATTTCAGGTTTCTGAAGAAGATCGACATCAGTTTTTTCGGAAACTAATCCTTCTTTCTCTATTTCAGATTGCTGAATTGAATTTAAGTATAATTCTACAAGTCCAGGACGAGCTCTCCAATCAGTATTTTGGAAAACTTCTAAATACTGAAGCTTACATTCTGTATATCCTTGCAACACATTTTCAAATTCTGAAAATTCAAACGGATGGACATAGCGAAAAAATAAATTCCCCCCAATTTTCGTTTCTGCCTTCTGTTTCTCTTTCCTGTATAAGGAAATAATATTTTCATCAAGTCCTTCAAATACAGTTATCAGGCCGACGTCCTCAAATACTTCTCTTGTACTGAATTTTTGTGAATCACATTCGATAGCCAAGCCTCGATTTTTTTCCGTTTTGAATAAAAAGGGACCCTGAACTGAACGTCCCTTTAAGAACGCAAGGAAAATATATTTTGGATCAATATCTTCTCTTGGATTTTTGGATATATAGTCAAAAATTCGATGGATACAATCTCTGTAGAAATTGATCCTGCTGGCGTCGTGTTTTGTAAATTTCAAAATCTGGTCTTTGAACGCAACACAAATCAATGCCAGTCCTTGTTTGATAATCAAATTAAACTCTTTAGAAGCAGTGTCACCATCAAAGGAACTGACTTTTATAATGTTCCACATTTTTTCTTCCTCCCGTTTAAGAGATTTCGTTGCTATGTACTCGTCAACACCAGCACGGACTAATGGTTGAATAGATGGACCAATAATGGGTATAGAGCCAACTATTGACGTAGCAGTAACAGATGCAAAGCTTCTAGATTTAGCCTTTTTTGGTGCAACTCCACGAGAAAACTTTGATTTCATGTCACTTAAATGGCTGTGAAACTCTTGACACATATTCTCCAAGTGTTTATTAATTTCTGCCAGTTCTGTTGAATATTCATCCAGAGAATTCTTTGATTGATCCGATGACATTTTTGTTTCTGTTCCTCAGAAGATTTATTTTGACGAGAAAATTAATATTTGCTACGCCACTGCACTACTATACTTCGTGAACTTGATTAATCCACGCATATTGGTAATGTGATTTAGTTTGTCAGCAGATGGAATGATTAGAGTTCATCAACATTATCAGCAGTCTACTGATATGCTGAAATGACAAAAGCAAAATATTCAAATTAGTTAATATTATCCCTATATGATCCATTCAGAAAGAATATGAAGGTTAAACTCAACTCTATTAATTTTGTAAATTTCAAGTTCAATTCAGTACAGCTCGAATCTGTGAACTTTACTGATGCTTTTATAGCATTTAAATTATTCTTGTCTACTTTAACCGCAACCTAAAAAATAAACATAAGGCCATAGGTTGATTATATAACTTTGTATAAGTTGCAAAGCAGAGCCGAAATACACGTAAAATATTTGTGCATTTTTACTGAAAAATATTAGGTACACTAAGTATTAACTATCATCTATGTATGTAAAAGTTCAAAATTTGTGATTCGTCTAATAGCAGATACTAGGAAAATAGAAGAAAACAGCAATGATAAATTAAGGAAATACGTTGTAAGGAAAAAGCATACTTACTGCAAATAAAAATGTGATGTCTGATGATATTAGTAGTTTCAGTAGCCAGAGAAGTTTTGATGCTGTGAAGAACTTTCGTTGATGTGGATGTAAATGGTAGTCGAGATAATTTTCAGCTTTTATTTTCAACAACGGTTCATTTAGTGATCTCTCAACGTGTATGTGTACTATAGCAAAATCCTTGCGAATAGGTAATTGCGTACATTATTGTAATTTGTCATATATGCAATGCAATGCTATGTATATGCAATGAATTGGTGAAAAATAATTGCGCAATATAGTTTTTACATATAATTATATAGTTGGACAGGATAACATTTATAAATCAGTGAAACTATAGAATTTCCTGCGTGTATAGGCTTGTTTGCCTGTTGCTTGAGGTTTAGTTTGTCTGTTTCCCTTTACAGCCTACTGTTAAGCTTATGGATTATTTAGTGTGTTTACCCTGTTTGTATGTTGTTTATACTCGTAACGTGACAAGTTATTATCACCTTGAATGGACACCTTTCGACTTCGCATAGGTTATTAATTTGCTTTTAAAATAAACTTCACGAATAGAACAATGTTAAGGTTATTGCGAATTAAAGAGGTTGTAGTATCACCACATATCAAAAATATTTCTAATAAACAACGTTTTTATATTCAATTTTTGAAAGCCCATTTCAGCATGATATTTAAATTGGAGCATGTTTCACCAGTCCACTCACCATTAACAGTGTCATCTAGACAACATTTTAAAACTTAACATTAACAACCCTGGTTAAGTTGGAACCGCACCAAAACGATGTTAAACATTTATCATTACATCATTTTCCGTTACTGAAATTATAAATTTGAAGCATTGATAAATAAGCAAAAGCAAATACCGTTGAAAATGCAACTACACTTTTAATTTTTATTAATTGTAACAATTTCTATAATATTTCATGCTATCAGCTATTGAATGCAGTACCATTGAATAAAGTTTATTTGAGTTTTTGTTTTTATTAAAGTATTTAAGACTGGATTAGCAAACGAAAGTTTTATTTCAAAGTTTTTTGTTCAACTACAAAAAAACTCATTTCACACGACGCACTGAATACTCTCGGCATTATTCCCGCAACCTTTCTACACTTTCTACTCTACCTCTCGATTGCCGAAGGAGGGCTTCCAGGAACTGCTGGTGAGCTTTATATGCAGCACAACGTTTTCATTAATGTCGATTAGGTAAATCCATTCCAAACGCTAGATCAGTGTACAAAATACCATTTACCAAAGTGGTTTTTAATGGTATTTAACGTTAAATACCACCACCTAAAAAGTAGTGGTAAGGGATGAAAATGGTGAAAATGGTAAAAATTGTTTCGTTTAAATTTCGTGTTTAGATTTTGAAAGAAAAACGGTGCCAAAGTATGAAATGGCTTAGCAGCTGATGATTGTTGTTACTAATTGATAAGTTTTCACCAATCAGAGTTAAATTCAACCAATGCTGCAATGTGGGCATTAATAGCCTTTATTTGCCAATTGAAAAGTTAATTGCAATTAAATTGCCTTCAAATCAGTTTTAATTTGACGATACCAAATGTAATGTTGGTTTTAGTAATATTTACTTGATTAATTTGATAATTAATTAAGGGGCTATTTGGAAAGTTTCATAGAAAATAAAATTTTAAAACCTATATATTTTAGAAAGTCTATCTGTACTAAGCTGTCTATAATCAATTTCAAATATTTACCATTTTTACCATTAAATGCATTTATACCATTAAGTGCGTTTTTACCACTGTAAAAAAGTCTAAAAATTGGTAAATTTTGTACACTGCGCTAGATGCAGCTTAAATAACTCCCTTATAATACATATCTGTATAATATGTACTACAGACATGTACATGCACCAACAAACCTGTTAATCAATAAACTTTAATAGACATGCAGAATGTAGAAAGACATTCTATTATAGGGTATAGCCATAAGGTAATAGAATGAAGGCTTTATTTGCCGGCGACGTTATCTATGTAATGTTGAGCTAAGCTGTTGCTAACCTTAGTCACGATCATGCTTAAGCATATACAAACAAAATTAAAATGGCATGAAAGATATAAAACTATTATTTTATTACTTTATTATACTTAAACTCAATGGGTTGAGAATAAGTGGTACAGTCCTATATGAGTACAACTATTAATGTAAATAAACATAACTACTTGTATATAAGTGCAAGTGGTTGCATGGTATTTAATTGCATATGCACCAGTCGCAGTCTCGTGAAATTCTGTATCGAACTGAACTCCACGAGAAAGGTGCTGGTTTTATGAAATGTCTGTAGATTTATAAGGCTGAATCTACATGTTATTATGTTATCAAAAACCCTCGAATTTTTTGACTTGTCTGTGTTAAGTTAAAAATTTGGACATTTTTGTCGTCACAAATATCCACAATGAATAAACCGTTAAAGATGAACCAAAATGAAATTATGTGCAAAATGGAGACGTTTCCTTTTCCTTATACCGTATTCTGTTGCATTTGTGAAAGTTAGAAATTACTGTTCCAAATCAATTGTTATCGCAATTTACTTTAATAGTTCAATTTTTACTGTACATCATGTAAGCTGTGATTTTATTAGTAGTAAATCAATCCAATGAATTTTGTGCCAGGACTCGGTCAATCATTGCTTTGACTATTCTCACCTGAATGCCTTCTCTAGTGGCTATAAAAAATTAAAATCACACATTATAATCTAACAATCATTTATAAAATATTACTATACATTTCTAAAATTCCCAACTGCCAAAAAAGTATTACAAGGTTATTAAAAATTTAACTCGATACCGGGATAAATTTTTATGACGCATAATACTGTGGTTAATAATATAGTTAATTTAACTACATTTTCATTCGATTGCTATTTAAATTTGAAAATGCTTTAATACATAAGAACATAGTCCAATATATTAAACTAGCTAATAACTATTACTCCCATTTTTGTCCAATTCAGTGTAAACATTTATTTACTTACCATACAATGGTCCACTGACACCGAAAGTATCCCAGCATCCACTCCGACTTCCATTGGGAGTCGATAAAGTTTGTGGAAATACCATAATAATGTTGTTTAGTTCTGCGACTTCGAGAAATCCGCTGTTGGTGATGTGAGTCGTTCCAGCAAATTCCCTGTAGTTGTTAAAATATTATTTACTCTTCGAAGATGGGGAATATTTAATTTAAAAGTTGGTACTCTAGTACCCTAATAAAATTACTCTCCATCAATATTGACTAGGTAACTTAGACAAATAGAAATATTTCATGAATTTTATTATTATGATAGTAAAACTGTAAAACCTTCCAGCGCGGCAACCGTGAAAATAAAAGTGAATCGAGCAAAAATTGTTTCGATTTGAACATCTTCTTGGTATATAATAATAACCAACAGAATCCATTTGATGCATGGCTAAAGAGATATTTCCGTAAAACTGTCGTTGATCGAATTCGACAAGCCTTCCAAGAGATACAGGTTGATTGTCTAGAAAACCAATAACTCCATAACAACACAATATTCGCATTTCTAATCCTATTCCTTTATGATAATCCTCCAAGACATTTTCTCTTACCCCTCGGCTGTCTTCTAACATTTTCGGATATAAAATTTAGAGCTTCAAATGCCCCTGAGAAACCACAGTTTCCTATGAAAGAAGTATTCGCAAAGATTCCTGCTGCTGTACAACTTGGCCCATAATTATTGTTTGTTGGCTAAATGTTTTATAAAATGATAAATAAGATTAATAAGTTATGGGCACGGAAACTTTTAAGCTCGTTACATGCATTACATATTAAATCAATAGAATTTAATAATCCCAAAGATTACTAACGCAAGAGAAGTTAGAGTAGACATACCATCACGAATGGAGAATCTTGAACTCTAGTGCGAATGGCTTCTGGATTTTGTATATACCTTTCATAAACTCTCAGTATATTAAGACTCATTTCTGAAAAATAAAACATTTAAATACAGACACATATTACTATATTGATGTTCCTTTCAAAATCTCCATTGAATGGGGTCATAAAATTTTAATTAAAATATTTTTAAAATATTCTTTAAATTGTTTAGATTTAATTTAATTAATTAATTTCATAAAATGTCATTCATTCCGCAACCAAAACAATAATTTTTGGTTCTGGAATGGATTTTATGGGACAAGTGCTTAAAATGGTACTTACGGGGTGCAAAAATCGAACTGCGTAATCCAACGTAGACGTACAGTTTTTTATTTCTTAGTAGCCTAGGGTCTCCAATCAGCCCCCTGGAGAAATAGTCGGCAATATCTCTATGAACCAAAAGGGGATCATACCACCTGTCTGGTGGGCTGCCTGTTAGAATTGTGCACACAGTGTCGTAGTCTACATCGTTTCCATTAGGCGGTCCGCAACGATAGTAATCTATAGGGATACATTTTAAGATAATAAAGTAAACTTAAAATACATTTTGAAAAAAAAAAATTGCGTTACTGTGGGAGAAAACGCCAACTCCACTGAAGAGGTCTGGGTATGAAAATTGCAACATTTGGGCAAAGGCGCCTCCACTGGAAAATCCCGAGAGTGATATGCTATTAGTAGAAATATTTCGAAATCCATCATCACGATAGTGAAATCTCCTTGAATACCCAGTTTCTGACCAGACTACATTACATAAAGTTAAGACGCCAAAATAAACTGAAAGTAACTTCATTTTTATAGGCCACAAAAATGTAGAAATTTTGTAACTTGTTTTATGCAAAATAATGCCTACTATTAACACCCAAGTGCAGGTCAGCAACTATGTATTCTTACCAAGTACTGGTTACTCCGAGTAAAAATATTTCGTTTTTATATGAATCCCGTTCACGTCATCATGCTCTAACATTTAGTCATGTTTAATTAAAATTTAATCATTTCCTGGTAATCATTATGCAGACCATAAGCATAGGCTTACATAGATTAAGCACAAAAATATTACCACCAGGTATTAATCAAACTAACCCCAAAAATTCTAGGAAAAACGCTCTGCACTATATTACTGTATACATGATATTTATGAGGTAAATAAATGTTTACACGGAGTGAATGACACGACAGCAAGGTATTATAAAATGATGAGTAATAAGTGTATTAAATTATAATATTTAATGTCTATTTAGCATTCTATGTCACACATTAATGCAAATCGCTCTGATGTTCAGGGATAGTTTAGATTTTAATTTGGTAATTTATAATTGCCTGTTTAATTATGTACTTATTGATTTAAAAGATTGTAATTGTGTTGAAAACATTACGATTTTTATAATACATGGAATTTTAACCAATTTTCCAAAAGTTATTAATGTTAATAAACTTTCTTTCCTTGAACATTGCATTTTTAACTCAATAATGCAGTTAAAAGTTATGTTTAGACAGCAAAATATTATATGTAACACATATTATGCAAATATTTAAATTAGTCTCTTCATAATAGTACCAGTTCATTAACCCAGAAGTAAATCCGGAAATGGTATAGCGATCATCATTAGTTTTTTGATCACTATACGCCAGGCATTCCAAATTTTCCAAATTCCAAGTTAACATCTCCGTCCACTTCCCAATTTTCATGTATTGACTCCACACTCCAACCACGCGTCCTTCGTGAACATGACGTCATATTGGCTTTGAAACCCTTAAGCTCTGCCTACTTTGGAGGTGGAGCATAGGGTGTGCGAGGGAAGGTACGATTCCCAAGGCAACCTGGTTGTCTAATCGCCAAAAATTCGTGATGCCTGTTGCATGCATAGCTTATTTATGAGTGTGCATTTTCTATTTTAGTTTTACACAATCACGTACTCAAGTTGATGCATCGCATAATATTTACAAGGATGAATAAATGTAATGTGCTACGGACAATTCAGATAACGTAAACGGTCTTACACTAATATGTAATTAAGGCTAAGGTAGGTCCCGTTTTAGTTTTAATTATTTTATTACCAGGTAAATCTGAATGGTGAATACTGAGTAGATTCTATACCATGTAAAACAAAATCAGTATTGTGCAAAATATCAATATGCATTTAGGTACACTATATGTAACTACTGTACTTTTAATTAATATGCGACGCGACAATGCATGGTACGTCAAAACTAAAATGCCCCATCTTAGGTTGAGACACTTAACACTATTGAACCATGTAATCTGGCCACTATGCTAATTGATCTTCTATCATGTTTTTGAGTAATGAGCTCTCAAATCAAATAAATGTGTGAAATGTGAAGAAAAAATAAATGTCAAAAACTGAAGCTGTTTTAAATTCTAACAGTTGAGACGATAAAGAAACTCGTCTGTTGAAAATATTCATACATCTAAAAACGCTTTAATATTCCAAATTGCTATAATTAGTTTCGGTTTTCAGGGCATCCTCTGCGACTCAGAAAATCTGTCTTATGTATTTAAAAAGGCCATTACATCCAGCCTGCACCTTCCAACAAAATTCTATTATATACTATGTTCCTTGCTACAAACTGGTTATTGCATTTTATAATATTTCTTTATTCTCAATTTTTGTTCAATCAATATTAACTTTAAACTAAACATAACTTGTATAAAAGGTCTTGATTTGTGTAGGCAGGATGTTTATTCTTTGCTACTTTTTCAATCTTTTATATTCCGAAGTAAAATAGGTAAAAGAGGTAAAACTAAGCTGTTCTGTAAAAAGAGTTCAACGTGCAGATTTACCAACACTAACATTAAAGCCAAAGCCTAGAATGTGGAGTTCGAGATGTGGAATTTGGAATTTGTAATAATTTACGAATAAAATGTGTCAAAAATACTCTTTGATTATTAATTTAAGAGAAAGTATGATATTATGTAAATGTGGGACAGAGCTAACTTCAATCGTGGTCGTGGTGGTCCCACTGTTGAATATCAAATAAATGTCCTTGTTCCAAGCGCCACGGTTTAAATCTCATTCTTCGTGATCTTTGAAGATGAAGGTTCTCTCTAAGTCATGAAATTGTGGTGCGGTGATAGATTGTTTTGATTCAAAGTATAGTAATTCTTAAAGAATAGAGCTACGAGTCAAATTGGGAAATTATAAGCTAGTTAATAAAATCTGCTTTCGTTTGATTTGTGGACAAAGGACATAGGAAGACTGAAGAGCAAAGCTGATTCTGATATTCCTACGGTCTAACATCTAATTTACAAAATTATTAGGCGCACTTTCCCCCGTTGAAATGGAATATTTAAAGGAGAAAATTAAAAACGGAGAGTTCGAACTGCTTACAACTGTAATTGATTTTTACTTTAAACGAGGATGGCTAACCGAAAATGAAAAGCTCCGAGTCGTAAGTCATAAGTAAAAAATAATACCATACCAATAATAAAGCATTTAGCAAGCAGTATCCAGTAGGGGCAAAAGGACGCCCCCCCTAAAGTACGGTATAGGGGAAGGGCATTTGTTTCGGCTAATTTTTTGAGACAGAGTGCATAACATTAGACACTTGGAATTTTTACCACTCATAAAAGACTATCATAGGAAGATTTGCAAATCATTCCTGAATGTGGCTTATTTTTAGTTTCCGAGCTACAGTTGTGTTAATCGGACGAATTTCCCCATTAAATTACATTGTAAACTAATCCCAAGTGGAAAAAAGGAATGAGTGCATCAACCCAAAGCATTAAGATTTTCACCTTTAATAGTACAAATATCAAATATTGTGTACTGTAATTTTCAACTGTGGCTTTTTCTTAT
This sequence comes from Tomocerus qinae, assembly GCA_020055645.1. NCBI lineage: Eukaryota > Metazoa > Arthropoda > Collembola > Entomobryomorpha > Tomoceridae > Tomocerus > Tomocerus qinae. The sequence goes on from CM034546.1 coordinate 66,046,974, forward strand.
TTCTGAAACTAAAGCAAAAATCATGAAAAAATTCCAAAATATGCTATATAAAGTGTTGAAATTGCTGTACTATAACTAAGCATGTCACTTAGATGTGCAGTTACTAGTTGCTATACTACTTTAGGATCTTGAGGTATGCGATTGATGTTATGCACAGCATGACAATTGCTCTAATAATAACCTCACTAATTGTCATGGTTTATGAAAACAAGTTTGTTTATAATATTATCAACCATTAATATATTGGGAGTGGGACTGTCTTTAATGTTAACACTCATGTGCAACCATGGAGCTTTAACTAATGTGGTATCCTTGGTTTCTCTTCTGCTTTATCCGGAGAGTTCAGCTAGGCATTTTGCGCGAATATCTATAGGGGATGTTTTCGTTTCTTATCCGATTGTTGCCAAAGAAAACTGGTAATAATATTGTCCCTTTTAGTGCCTAGATGGACCCTCCTGATAAAGCCGTTGACATTCCTTGGGTGTACTATGTTCCTAGTTCCCAAGTTATCAATTATTTTTGCAAATGACCCAATCTAAATAATTTAGGGAATCCTAGTCATCCTTCCTAATTGGCAATACCAGAAGAGCTTTAACTGGTATGGTATCTCTTTGGTTTTATCACGAGGGTTCAGCTTGGCACTTAGCGTGAATATCTATAGCGGATATTTTTCCTCCCTTATTCGATTGTTGCCAATGACAATTGGTAGGATTTGTCCCTTATAGATATTCACCTAAAGTGCCTATTTGTACCCTCCTGAGCAAGGAACAAGAGGAAGACCAGCTTAGGCTTCTATACGTCTCCCAAGTATATCTATTATCAGAGCTCCCAGAACTCCTTGCTGTGTGCTACAAGTTCGCAGGCGTTTTGCTATTGGTCGGTCGCAGCCGCTCTCTCATTGGCTCTCGTATGTACCTACGTGTATTCTAAGTGTGGACCATTTCTCTTATGGAAGCTGGCCTTCTATAGTGAAGCGCCAGCTTCACAGCCACCATCGGTATTCTATGCTCCTGAGTGTACTGAAGACATACCAAGGGATACCACACCACTAGTTAAAGCACCTTGGCAATACCCATTTCATTTTTTTTATCGCTGCAGTTTATTAGTAACTAGGGTACCCTTGCCCTGCACCCGACATGTAGTTTTAGGGAAATAAGAGGGCCTTGGGTTTTTGATCAGTTTTCCATTGTCTGTGGCCGGGTCTAGATTGCTTATCCGATACCGTTCTTTGATTAAAGGCAAGGTTTTTTCCCATGAAAGGCCAAAAGTTGCAAAAATTTTTCATGGCTCGCTAGAATTATGTCCTTTATTCGACATTATTTTTGGCTGTGCCCCCCCTTGACCAACTTTCTGGATATGTGTATGCTGAATAAAATTATAAATTACCTTACATATTGTAAGGCTCCTAAAACTGAAATTTTAAAAAAATCATGTGCTGATTAGCGATTGATCCGTTCTATGTGGGTTTGTGTACTTACAATTTTTACAGTTTAATTAATTTTTAATGATTCACATACAGTTTAATTGTAAATGCTGCTTAATAATATTTTGAATTATTATTATTATTAGGATTTGAAAGAGACTCTCAAAGGAAAAAAGGTGGTTTTGTACAATTTGATGAAGAATGTGAAATGTGAGACAAACAGTGCAAGATTGTTATGTGCGATAAGAAGTCTGAATGAGGTTGATTTTTCACTTGCCGATCCGAAAAGTGATGAAAGCAGGAACCATTATCTGTCCATTCTTATGTCCAATTTGTTTGACAAAGATCTTATTACTCAAGAGGAAATGTTAGAATTTGTAAGTTTAAAATTAAGTTTTAACTATGAACATACATAATTTAAATTATTGCAGTACGTTAAAACAAAGTATTATAAAATCGCTTTCTTCGTGCATGTGACTTTTATTTAAATTTCTTTCTCAGCAACGATCGGTGAAATTCGAAAACCAAAATTCTATTGAAAATATAACTTGTGAAGAATTGAGCTTGATTGAACCACAAGTAGAACAAGGTATTGAATCCAGTACAGTTGAAAATCCTTTAAAAAATCCGATGGATCTAAGTCCTGTGAGTGACATTTTCATAAATTTAATATTTCATTGTAACAAAAATACTTGGTAGGTAATTGTTTAATACAGTTTGAAAGTGTCACATGAAAAACTTTCTCTTTATAGGTTATCAGATGCATACTTCAGTATTTGAATGTAGAAGACATCAAGAAATGTCGTTATATATCAAAAGAATGGGCATCCGAAGCGCTTTCTGTTTTGACAACTCGCTCAAAAATTATATTTTCTCATACTTTGGATGGAATGTCTAAGACCCCTGTGAAATTCTTCCAAGTGTTTCCAGATACAGATGCAAATATTGTACCCTTCTCTGCATTCTCCATTGCTGGGGAAGGTTGCGAGTATAGCCCATGGTCAATCAAAGAGCTAAACTACTTTTTCAACCGCCAAGCAAAATACATTTTCGAGCTTGAATTACACGAATTGTACTTAGAGGATGACGATTGGGAGAAGATTGAGAAATTTGAAATTACTCCGTGGTTAAAAAATTCTCCGATCGTCCATCCAAATGCGAAAAGGAGAACACAACTCTCGATTCAAAGTGAAAAGGCTGGATTTGGATCAACTCAACTCTTCGTCGATTTAAGCACACTTTCTTTTGTAAACCACTTGAACCTACATCCCTGTTGCATAAACCTTCAAAATGAAATTCGAATGAGTCCAATCACATTGCGATTGTCATATATCAAGATTCACAAAGATGGAAATGCATTGGCTGAAATATCCCTCACCGATATTCTTGATTTTTGTAATGCTAAAAGAGTCCATTTGAAATGTACTGCTGGTAGGACTATTTTTTCGATACAGTTGGACAAAAATGAAAAAGTAAATCTCCAATGTCTTGATCTACAGGATATTGTAATACGAAACTGGAGAAAATGCAGGTGGACTGTAAATCAAATAAGTCTTACCTCCATACCATTTACTGAACCGACAGAAATGAAAATCAAGGAATTTAACTCTGCGCAATCTACAATAGATTTTCGTTGCCTTCCTCTGTCATTGGAACGACTTAACATTTGGCATATACGCAGAGAAGACTGTTTGTGCAGCCAACTTGTTGTTCTAAATAATCTCAAAACTCTGCGTCTGAATTTCCTTGACGATTGCTTTGCTACATTTAGTCAAAACTTCAAATGCCCCAACTTGAATGACTTAACTTTGGAAATTAATGGACAAATGGACATAGATGTGCAATGGTTTTCTGCCACCATCAAAGTCCTTAGACTCTATGGAGTTAAGTTTAAAAATGAACAGAACAAGGAATTAAATCTTGATACTCTAATTTTGAATTATTATTTTCCTGCTGATGTTAAAAATATGTTGACTACTCGCATTCAAACAAAAGAACTGGTTTTGAAACTTCCAAGTCGAGAAAACGTAGCTTGTTCTTTCTTGGATTTTCTGGAATATTATGACAACATTCTCAAAAACTGCGGATCTATATACGTCGGAGAATTTAATTGGTATTGGGATGCTGATCTGAGTCCAAATGATTGTCCTATGCGTAATTATGTAGACTTTAAATCTGAATATTATGTCTTCAAAAATGGAAAAGGAAAAGCCATAAATTTTTGTATGTTTCCTGGAATGTAGAGATGATACACATCCTGATGATGATTAGATAGGATAATGTTTTAAATATTGTCATATTTTTACATCAATTTAAAAAATTTTTTTTCATAAACTCTGTGAAACCTTTTAAATTTGATTTATTATGACACTAATTGATTTATAGTAACACTCAATCGTTTTATAGTAGTGATTGTAATGCTTCAGTATTCTTATGAAATTAAATCCATCTTTAAATTATTTCCTTAGTGAATTTTATTGATTTATTATTATATTTATAGTATTACCATCACTAAGTTTCGTTATGTATGTAGTTAGATATAGGTCGGCAAGTGGGCGCTCAAAAATGTGACGATTTTCGAGGATCTAATTCGTGATTAAAATTAATTTTTGGGCACCCAAGAAATATAACTGACTTTAGGAACATACCTAGCCTATTAAACCAAAAAATCGAAACAATCGTTTAAAGCATTTTACAAGACAGTAAAGTCAGTGTATTTCGAAATTCGAAATCTATTTATACCACATTCATTTGATTAAACAATATAAAAATTATGTCTGGATCTTGAAAATAGATTGCAACATTCAAATTTCCCTCCTCCCAATTTCACCAAGCTCCTACCAAAAGCCTTAGAAATGTAAATAAAAAGCTTTCATTCATCTTTGGCTTCTCAACTCGTTCGCATCTTTGATTTTGTCTGTCAAGTATCAATTACAATAAACTTCAGTGATCTTGTTTTATAAAATCAACCAGAATGGGCTGTTTATGGGTCACTCGAATTTGCTGTGCCCCTTGCTTTGGAGTTAATTTCTTGGGGCTGAAGAAAACCAAGACACTGACCAGAGTTGACGCACTTTCTGGAGAACGAGCAAGGGTGATTCCTGAAGATCTGCGGGTCCTTCCAATTCGCCCAATTATTGAGTCCGTAGTCCCCGAACAAGATACTGAGCTTGACAGTGTTAATGCTTCTTGTGACCAAATGAAGAAACATCACCACCACTGGATGCTCCAGCTGACGAATATGGATAATCACCTCAGAGATGTCAACAAAGATCTTTTGGAGTCTACCTGGCAAGCTAATGCCCTCCACAACTTACGAAGATTCAAAAGTGCTCAACGAGACATTGCCCGCGTTCGGATCGCCCTAATCAACCGAGCTATTCAACGTCGCAACGAGTAAGTTTTGTTGTCAATTTGATTCACATTTAATTTAATATTCAATACCAATTTAAGTATACGTAGCTATAATAATATAATATGCACCTAGTTAACTGAATCGCAGTCAGAAAAAAAGTGGAACACCAATTCGCGTGAAAATTTTTGCGCTTTTAGACAAAATATTTCTTTATTTTTCTCGATTTCGAGGGCACGTGGCCTGGCGCCCTCCCTCTCTGCTGTTAGCTAATTATGAACCATTTTTAATCATTAATTCTATAAGCAATTACTACATCTAAGTTCACTATTTTAACGTTAAAACATTTGAAGCTGAAAAATATTAGATTTTGAACTATAATCCACGATAACCAATCAACAGCTGCCAAATGCCAATAATAA